>JAQSUU010000682.1:0-2569644 GCA_038087645.1 Saccharum hybrid cultivar R570
GCCAAGATACTATGAGTATTTTTTTGCAGACACGCAATCTCTTGTATACCAATGCAAACACAAGGAGAGTAAAATTTTCAGTTCAGAAGAAGCTTGTATACCAATGCAAACACAAGGAGAGTAATTTTTTCAGTTCAGAAGAAGAATGAACATAATTAGGGTGTGTCTGTCTGTCTGTCTCTGCTGGTCCTAGCAGCCACACAGCTAGGCCCGCGCCGTAGCCAGTAGACAAATCTCTCCATCCACTTCTCCACGGCAACCCCCAAACCAGCTGTTTTTTGTAAATATAAACTTTATATTATGCGAAGGGAACATAATGATTCCGAGAACTCAAATCCCATCATCTTATCTGCTTCTCTGCTGCAACATGGAGTACGTGTATAGCTTCTGTTTCTACGCCAAGAGCTTATCATCCTGGAAATATTCTGTTCACTTTTGGCATTCATTATTTCACCAGAGTTGTCCTTGATCGCCGGGCACGCAATGACGCAAACATACACTGGAGACAAATAACAAAGCGATGGCCAATTTTGTGCACACATGTCCTTATTGCTGACATGCTAGTGATTCCATGTCAATTTTCAGGACTTCTATTTCGTCCCTAGTTCCAATGACGAGCCTACATGAAGAGGCAAAATAGACCATTAGAAAACACAATTCAATTCCCTACCCTAAATTTCATTGCCTGGTCTGATTAGAATCCTAAATTAGTACCGCACCCCCCCCCCCCCCCCCCCCCCCCCCCCCTTCTAGATTCATACCTACAATTGCATTTTTGTAATGGATGGAGTACTCCATTAGGTCCGGCCGAAATTCAGAAAACTGTCTGCCTATATATATCCTACCGGTTCTCGAGGGTGGTGTTTGACCCTCAAAGCATGACCAAAATAAATCATAGTGACCATGCGATATCTCAAAGATAATTTTTTTCAAAAGAAACAGGGCAGTTTGTCCCCTATGTGAAAACATAGATAAGAAATGGACGTGCTGGCACCTGTTTCTCTTAAAACCAATGCTCAGTTGTCCATAATTATTGTTCAAGAAGAAATGGTCGATGATTCTTTTTATCAGGTCCTCATTTTGCAACGTGACCTATACTTCTATACAGATAATGAGATTTTTCAGTTTTAGAACCTCCACATGCAAAACCACCACCATCAGAAACTGAGCTAGGTTTAAAAAATAGTTATAAGTGCAGGCTTCAATTCTAGACCATATTATAGGCTATAGCTTAGGGTTCAAGGAAGATCAAGTACCATAGTTCACAGTTTATGACTTCTTCAACTAATAATAAAACAAGGACTAATAAAGGTGAGATGAAACAGATCAACTACAGATACTTTGTTCCTGTCGTTACAGTTCACTAAAGACCATTTAATAAACTCTGATTATCCCTATGCCCTTCATGTCCTCTATGTCCTTCATTCACACGTCAAGTAGCAAAGTACAGAAATAGCAAGATAATGAATCATATACCTCCTTGAGCCTACAAATCCAAGATGTTTGATTATCCCTCTAGACCTGCACCGAACAGTTTTTCTCAAGCCTGAAACAAAGTAGTACTACGGTTAGTGGTATCCTTCAACAGCTTAACACACAACAGAACTAATAAAACTGTTACATATATGTTAGAAAAAATATAGTAAATTCTAAAAATAACGCAAAAGTGAAAACCATCGAGCTATCAATTAATTTGGTAAATTGTAATCGTCATTAATGATAATAGTCACTATATCTATATTATTTTCTAAATACACTTCTGCCATTATGAAATCTTCTGAGATCATGACAACAAAACAAACCCTGGCTTGTTAAAGCCACATCATGAAGAAACTAATGGCCCTTGTTATTATTATTACATCTTCACATCTAAATAAACACATAACATCACATTATCCACATGCCCTTAAAACTGATTAGCGTATTTAATTTCTACGTGACATCAATATGCATTTCAAAGAAAAAAAACTGTCAAGACACACACGGGCACAACTAGCTCTCAAGTCTCAAACAAAAACTGGCACAACTACGTCGTAGGAAGCAATGAATCTGCCATGACATGAGGACATGACAATTGCCAATATATCAAACCCACCGAGTAGATTCATTGCAACCAAATAAAAGGACACAATTGCAGAAAAGGAATGTGCCTCCGAATATTTATATGTGTATGGGGTGGGGGGGGGGGGGGGGGGGGGGGGGCTTCTAAAAGGTATTGCGAGGACTATTGTAAAGCGAAAGTACATACGTGGTATTAAAAATGCTCTTATATACTCATATATCAGTGGAGCAAACATGGGCAACTTACTACTATTACTATTATTACTATTACTATTACTATTACTACCACCACCATATATATATATATATATATATATATATATATATATATATATATATATATATATATATATATATATATATATATATATATATATATATATATATATAGAGACACACGCACCGAGACATGACAACACATGAGTCTCAAGTGCTAGCTACTCCTTCCGTCTCTAAATAACTGTTGCTTTTGGTTTTCGTGTCTTAAGTTTGACTATTGTAGAAATGCGTGCAACATTTGTATCTCCAAATAAATTTATTATGAAAATAGATTCAACGGTCTATCTAATGATATTAATATATATATATATATATATATATATATATATATATATATATATATATATATATATATATATATATATATATATATATATATATATAGTCAAAGTTATTTCTCAGGAAGTAAAAACGATAGTTATTTAGGGACAGAGAGAGTAGCGTTCACGCAGAATAAGAAATATCACCTGTAGTTAGTGGAGTTCCAGAAGCAAACAATCGGCCCATGTGCATCATCATCATTGTCATTATCGTTGTCGTTGTCGTCGTCGTCATAATAATAATAATAATAATAATAATAATAATAATAATAATAATAATAATAATAATAATAATAATCATCATCATCATCATCATCATTGTCGGTACCAACAATACGGGGGTACCCACATCCATCGCTAATAAAAAACTAAAACGACTGAAACCGCAATAAAAGGCAGCCCGCCTCGACCGCGTATCCAGTCCGCCTCGTACGAGGCCCGCTCGACGGGGCGCCTCGACCGCGCTCCGGCTCCGACTCGTACGAGGCCCGCTCGACGGGGCGCCTCGACCGCGCCCCATCCCGTACAGCAAGGTACCTCGACGGCGCTCTGACCCGCGCGAGGCCCGTCCGCCCACTGGGAAAAACTCTGACTCGCGTGAGCCCGGGTCGAGCGCCTCGACTCCTTTTCTTTACCTACCTCAGGACAAAAGCCATAGCATTTAATGCGGTTACCTACTACCACCTACCGGCATGGCTGCGACCAGGATCGACGTGGGAACAATGCCCGTGTCAGATCTCACTGTTTTACCGCCCATCCCATGATGGGAGGTGAAAACCGTCACTGTACCCACCTTACCGCGCACTGTTTACCATCGATCACTCTCGAGGGAGGATAAGACAAGGCCCGTTCTCCGCAATATTGGGGATTCAGCCTTATCCATCCGGTCTCGACCCGGCCTCGACCCAACCTCGACGCTCGGCATAGTTCAACGACAAGGGAAGGACGGTATGGCACGGCGCTCCGGGTCATTTCGCCGTCTCGTCTCCCACGACGCCATGGTGTCCAGGGATGGCCGGCCATTTCCAAAGCACGTCGCTACGGTCAGCTCAACAGGAATCGACAAAACATCACCTCAAGGCTCGCCGTCGTCTTGGCCTCCTCTCGCCCTATAAAAGGGCAGGCTAGGGTTCTACAACGGAGGACGAAAAAAGGACGAACGAATGACGGACAACGAAGAAAAACAAGAGACAACAGACAAGACGCAAGATAGAGATCGATATCTCAAGCAATCATCCTTGTTCTCTTTTTCCTCTCTTTGAGACTTGGGCTCGACGCCCTCTCTCGCATGCTTGTAACCCCTACACGAGCACTTCGGTGCAAGGAAATACAAACTTCTCCCCCCCGCTGGACGTAGGGCCTTCTTTTGCCCGAACCAGGATAAACCCCCGTGTGTTCTCCTTGTATCACCATCCAGGAAAGAGACACGCAACATTTACTCGTTGGTTTAGGACCCCCTCGGGTCCGAACGCCGACAGTTGGTGCGCCAGGTAGGGGATCGCTGCGTGCCAACGTCGCTTTCTCACCTTTTTTCCTGGATGGCTGACCCCGAACGCCCTATTCCGTTGGCCGCGGTGATCTGGTTCGGAAGTTTGGAGTTCATGTCGCTTGGCTATAGCTACGATATGGTCCTACTTCCACCCAGGCACCCAACCGACGAGGACTATGAGCTCTCCCAGCCCGGAGGAGCAATCCGCCGGTACCGTCGCTCTAGGCGGGCGCGGGCCGCCCGACGACGATGAGCCCGGTACAACCACCGTCTTCACCTCGCGGAGGGTGACGGGATCCCCCGGTCTGGCACCCCCCAGCCAGGCGCCGACCCAGATCTCCTTGTGGAAGGTTTGGGTAGGACGAGCTTGACTGAGGGTAACATGCCGACGGAGAATCCCGCCGCTCCCCCGTCCGGTGAGACACCACTGTCCGGAGCATCCATTTCGGCACGGGCAGCAACATCTCCATCACCATTCCCGTTTGGGCTAGACTCGGCTGCTCGGGTATACGCATCTTCCGTGAGCACTCGCATGAGTACTTATGAGGAACTCCCTGGGCACCATCTACGCTCCACTCTGGACCTCGTTGCATCCACACTGGCTTCTGATTATCGGGACTCTACGGAGACACCAGAAACAGAGCCCCATGTGACTGCTTCTCAACATCACAACCCCAGTGACGATTTGCAACGACCACACATTCCCCCGTCATACTACTACTTTGGCGCTCCTGACTCCGACTCGGCTAACGACACCTATGATCCGACCCACGAATGCTTCAACATCGATGTTGAAAGCACTTCAGAATCAGAGGACGAAGAGCCAGTCGAAGGAAGGCACACGCCACCTCATGTCGAGCTTCCTGCTGAGCGAGACGACCCTCAGTTCCTTGCGGATCAAGGAACGCAGCTCGAGCAGATTCGTGAGTTGCAGGACAGGCTTGACGAGGAACGGGAAAACCTGGATCTACTCCAACAAACCCTCGAGCGTGAGCGTGCGGAACGCGCACTTGGCGGGAGAGCTCGCGAGAGAGCTCACGACGTCAACCGTCGCATCAACGAGGACCGGGTGGTCGACCCCTCGGTTTTCGCTCGAGCCAGCCAGAACGTCGCCGCCGCCGCCATGCTCCTCTGCAACATGCCTGAGCCGTCAAACCCCGACGCCCGTCGGGCTCGAGATGAAATCCGAGAACTCCTCGAGACCGCCGCCATGCAGCGGGCCGAGAGCTCTGCCTCGAGGCGACGCGAGGCAGCCTCGGAGCAGATCATCGAGCCCTCCCAACAGGAGAAAGAAGCCTCGGTTCACCCCGAGCCTGCCCGGCGAAACCGGGTAGCTCCGGCCCCTGAGCCCACCACCAACGACCACGAACCTCGAGACACCCGTGGCAACATCGTCGAGCGTCGCACGCGCAAGCACGGTGACGGCGTGCCTCGAGGCTACCATGTCCACAGGGGCGGACACTACGACAGTTCGGAAGATCGTAGCCCTTCACCCGAGCCCCCGGGTCCTCGGGTCTTCAGTAAGGCTATCCGTGAGACGGTGCTCCCGGCTCGGTTTCGCCCCCCACGACTCTCACCAAGTACAACGGCGAAACCAAACCCAAACTTTGGCTCGCCGATTTCCGCTTGGCGTGTCAGCTGGGCGGGGCCACCGACGACCGGGTCATCATTCGACAACTCCCCCTGTTCCTCTCCGACACCGCCCGAGCCTGGCTCGAGGATCTCCCACCTCGACGGATCCACGACTGGGACGATCTCATAAGGGTGTTTGAGGGGGATTCCCCGAGATCCACGACTGCTTCATGATCTACGGAGGGCCCTCGACCCGCCTCTCGGCGTGCCAGCGCAAGCGAGAACGGCGTGAGGTTTTCTCCGTACAAACAGCAGTCCCCCGCTTCCTTGATTGGTCTGCGGTGGCCATCACTTTCGATCATGACGATCACCCAAACTACATCCCCAACCCGGGAGTCTATCCGCTCGTTGTTGACCCCGTCATCGCCAACACACGCCTCACCAAGGTGCTCATGGACGGCGGAAGCAGCCTCAACATCATCTACTCCCAGACCCTCGACCTTCTGGGGGTCGAGAGAGCGCGCCTCCAACCTAGCGTCGGGGGCTTCCACGAAGTCGTGCCAGGGAAACGGGCGGAACCCCTCGGATGGGTCGATCTGCCTGTTTATTTTGGCACACCGGCCAACTTCAGAAAGGAGACTCTCACTTTCGAAGTGGTCGGATTCCGTGGAATGTACCACGCTTTCCTAGGGTGCCCATGCTACGCCAGGTTCATGGCAATCCCGAACTACACCTACCTCAAGCTCAAGATGCCAGGCCCAAACGATGTCATCACTGTAGGGCCCTCATATGAACATGCCTACGAGTGCGACGTCGAGTGCGTCGAGCACGGCGAAGCTGTTTTGGAGTCAGCGATCTTGGCTGCAGACCTCGACGGCCTCGCCAATGCGATTCCCGACCCAAAACGCCATGCCGGCAGCTTCGAGCCTGCGGAAGATGTCAAACTCGTACCCCTCGACCCCGCTGATCCCAAGGGAAAGGCGCTGAACGTCAGCGCCACCCTCGACCCTAAATAGGAAGCAGTGCTCATCGACTTTCTCCGCGCAAATGTCGACATCTTTGCGTGGAGTCCCTCGGATATGCCGGGCATACCTAGGGAAGTCGCCGAGCACGCCTTAAAGATGGGCTGCCGAGCTACCCTCGGTCCTGTGGAGCCTAAGAACAACGCCGAGTCGAGCCACGGGGTTCACTCCGTTCTTCTTAGTCTACGGATCTAAGGCTATGCTCCCAACTGATATAGAATACGGATCCCCAAGGTTGAAGGCCTACAACGAAAGAAATAACGACGCCACAAGATAGGATGCCCTCGACCAGCTCGAGGAAGCCCGAGATGTGGCTCTGTTGCATTCTGACAGGTACCATCAGGGTCTCCGACGCTACCACGGCAGACACGTCCGCAAGCGTGACCTCAACGTCGGCGACTTGGTGCTACGGCGGAACCAGAACACCAAGGGACGGCACAAGCTCACGCCACCATGGGAAGGGCCGTACATCATCACAGAAGTACTAAAGCCGGGCACCTACAAGCTATCCAACGAGAAGGGCGAAATCCTCACCAACGCTTGGAACATTGAACAGCTACGTCGCTTCTTTCCTTAAAAGGCCTCGAGGCTCCGTAATTTCTTTTTCGTCAATAAAGAATACAGCGATGTTCAAACTTTTGTTTCACAATGAGGAAGGATCAACTCTGCACTCCCAGAATCGACCCTCCCTCGGGGGCTGGGGGGTTCCCCCAGTCCCCAAAAAAACTTATGCTCTTTTTTAAATTTAAGAACCGCTTCTTAGATCGACTTCGCTGCAAGAGCACCCTAAGGTTCGAAAGGGCTCTCGAGTCAGGAGTATCACCTACGCCTCCGAGGCTACGGTACCTCCACTCACCCCTCACACCTTTTAGAGGTGCGACTTCACGCTAGGAGATCTAAATAACGGTTCCTAACTTTGAAAAAGAACATACCCCCTATCGCTTAGATCAGGCTCTCACACGATTTACAAGGCCACAACATCACCCTGAAGCTCGAGGGCAGTTGAGCCGTGAGATCACTTATGCCCCCGAGGCTATGGTACCTCCACTCGCTCCCTTACGCCAAAGGATGCAACTGCGTGCTAAGTAAATCACGCGAGAACACGATCCAAGCGATAAAGGGAAGAAAAGCTCGAATAAAACTAAATTAACCACGAACCGGTTTATGTTTCGAGTTCTTAGGGCCTTCGAGGCCACCACGACCAAAATTCAAAATACTAACTTATTACATGGGCCTTCATGCCCAGATTTGGCTCACAAGCCCTCATCGTCAGCAGGCGGAAGCCCAACGGCCACGCAAAAAGGTAGGAACAGTTTCCCGCATTAAATGCGCCCACCTAACCATTTTCTTACATCTCGCAGGAGTTGGGCACGTGGCCGTCCCCCACGTCGTAACCGTACACCACGTCGCGGACGGATATTCCCAAATACCTGGAAAACGGGCCCTGAGCCCGGTATGAACCTTGAGGGATCGAAAGCTGGCCCTCGACTAGGGTTCGACAGCTGCCCTCGAGTAACAGAGTTAGGGACGACCAAGGCTGCGCCCGTACATGGCCAGGGCTCGAGCCACGCTCTCGAGGCACCCCAGGACGTATTCGAGGCCAAACGAGGAGGTCGACGTAGGAATCCCCTCGGCGGAGGCACCGAGCCCTCGAATCCTATCGCAGGGAATCGAGATCCACACGACTACTTCTTGGCATCTTTGAGAGCGCCTCTGGGCCACTAGCCGACCCCTAACGACTGGGGCACGGACTCTCACTCGAATTCCCCCGTTAGCAGCTCACCGGAGGCCGTCAGAAATCGCCCAAATGAGGGTAGTACGACGTTCTCCACCCCTCCTCCTTTTTTTGGAAAAGGAGCGTGAGGGACGAACAGTAAAAGACGGTCCGGACTCTGATTGACCTCGCGCGCGCGAGGCTCGGAGGCTCGACCGCAGAAACCTAAACCTTGAGGGATCGAAAGCTGGCCCTCGACTAGGGTTCGACAGCTGCCCTCGAGTAACGGAGTTAGGGACGACCAAGGGTGCGCCCGTACATGGCCAGGGCTCGAGCCACGCTCTCGAGGCACCCCAGGACGTATTTGAGGCCAAAGGAGAAGGTCGACGTAGGAATCCCCTCGCGGGAGGCACCGAGCCCTCGAATCCTGTCACAGGGAATCAAGATCCACACGACCACTTCTTGGCATCTTTGAGAGCGCCTCCGAGCCACTAGCCGACCCCTAACGACTGGGGCACGGGCTCTCACTCGAATTCCCCCGCTAGCAGCTCGCCGGAGATCGTCGGAACTCACCCAAACGAGGGTAGTACGGCGTTCCCCACCCCTCCTCCTCCTTCCTAAAGGAGGAGCGTGAGGGTCGCACAGCAAAAGACGGCCAGGACTCTGATCGACCTCGTGCGCGCGAGGCTCGGGGCCTCGACCGCAGAAACCTAAACCTTGAGGGATCGAAAGCTGGCCCTCGACCAGGGTTCGACAGCTGCCCTCGAGTAACGGAGTTAGGGACGACCAAGGGTGTGCCCGTACATGGCCAGGGCTCGAGCCACGCTCTCGAGGCACCCTAGGACGTATTCAAGGCCAAAGGAGGAGGTCGACGTAGGAATCCCCTCGGGGGAGGCACCGAGCCCTCGAATCCTGTCGCAGGGAATCGAGATCCACACGACACTTCTTGGCATCTTTGAGAGCGCCTCCGGGCCACTAGCTGACCCCTAACAACTGGGGCACGGACTCTCACTCGAATTCCCCCGCTAGCAGCTCGCCGGAGATCGTCGGAACTCGCCCAAACAGGGGTAGTACGGCGTTCCCCACCCCTCCTCCTCCTTCCTGAAGGAGGAGCGTGAGGGTCGCACAGCAAAAGACGGCCGGGACTCTGATCGACCTCGTGCGTGCGAGGCTCGGGGGCTTGATCGCAACGAATTATTTCCCAATAAAACGAATAAAAGACCTCGAAGGAGTCTCAACACTCCACTGAGGCCTCGGGGGCTACACCCGGCGGGTGCGCTCGCACGCCCCCACCGAAAAAAATCACGACGCTACGACTCCAGTTCAAACAAACCTCTGGGAGAGTGATCACACACTCACCCAAAGGCTCGGGGGCTACTGTCGGTACCAACAATACGGGGGTACCCACATCCATCGCTAATAAAAAACTAAAACGACTGAAACCGCGTATCCAGTCCGCCTCGTACGAGGCCCGCTCGACGGAGCGCCTCGACCGCGCTTCGGCTCTGACTCGTACGAGGCCCGCTCGACGGGACGTCTCGACCGCGCCCCATCCCGTACAACAAGGTACCTCGACGGTGCTCCGACCCGCGCGAGGCCCGTCCGCCCACTGGGAAAAACTCCGACTCGCGTGAGCCCGGGTCGAGCGCCTCGACTCCTTTTCTTTACCTACCCCAGGACAAAAGCCATAGCATTTAATGCGGTTACCTACTACCACCTACCGGCATGGCTGCGACCAGGATCGACGTGGGAACAATGCCCGTGTCAGATCTCACTGTTTTACCGCCCATCCCGTGATGGGAGGTGAAAACCGTCACTGTACCCACCTTACCGCGCACTGTTTACCATTGATCACTCTCGAGGGAGGATAAGATAAGGCCCGTTCTCCGCAATCTCGGGGATTCGGCCTTATCCATCCGGTCTCGACCCGGCCTCGACCCAACCTCGACGCTCGGCACAGTTCAGCGGCAAGGGAAGGACGGTATGGCACGGCGCTCCGGGTCATTTCGCCGTCTCGTCTCCCACGACGTCATGGTGTCCAGGGATGGCCGGCCATTCCTAAAGCACGTCGCTACGGTCAGCTCAACAGGAATCGACGAAACATCACCTCAAGGCTCCCCGTCGTCTTGGCCTCCTCTCGCCCTATAAAAGGGCAGGCCAGGATTCTACAACGGAGGACAAAAAAAGGACGAATGAACGATGGACAACGAAGAAAAACAAGAGACAATAGGCAAGACGCAAGATAGAGATCGATATCTCAAGCAATCACCTTTGTCCTCTTTTTCCTCTTTGAGACTTGGGCTCGACGCCCTCTCTCGCATGCTTGTAACCCCTACACGAGCACTTCGGTGCAAGGAAATACAAACTTCTCCCCCCCGCTGGACGTAGGACCTTCTTTTGCCCGAACCAGGATAAACCCCCGTGTGTTCTCCTTGCATCACCATCCAGAAAAGAGACACGTAGCATTTACTCGTTGGTTTAGGACCCCCTCGGGTCCGAACGCCGACAATCATCATCATCATCATCATCATCATCATCATCATCATCATCATCATCATCATCATCATCATCATCATCATCATCCAACAGACCACCTACAACTATTAGTGGAAGTGTTGGGTGGCAAGCTACTGCGGTACATGTAAAAGAGCTAGGGTCACAGCTGAGTGTGTGAACACATGTCCCTGTCTGCAAATCCCATATCTGATGCAAAATGAGAAAAAACAATACTTATTCAACTCGATTGCTATTCCATACAAAACGCACACATCAATGCTTACCTGTGGATCAGCTCCATCAATATTGAGAACCACATGGTTCCGACCTGCAACCTCAGTAAAAACATGATCATGGCATATAAGTCCGTACGACAATCGATTGTTGTGATGATAGGCTGACGAGTGGAAGGATTAATTGACCAGACCTGTTAATTTAGTTTCCATGTATAGAGGATCAATGTTAGACCGAACCATGCAGGACATGAACTATAGTTAATAGTATGTAATAGCAGAAAAGAAGTAGAGGAATAGGAAGGCCAACCTTGAGTAGCCCATCAAAGCGATGAGAAGTGACGAAGGTCTTGGCGTCCATTGGGTTAAATGTGGCACAAGGCTTGCCGTGACCAGTTTCAACCTTTCGAGAACATGCCCAGCCCCTTTCCCAGTCCCATATCTCAATCACGCCATCGAGCAGAGACGGAACCAGGGGGGCTAGTTGGGGCCGTGGCCCCCCCTCCAAGCCCAGTAAGTTTCCTTTAATACCTATATAAATATATGAATTTACAGCTTAAAAATATCAATTTCACCTATTTTTTTATTTAAATATTATGATTTTGGTTATAAATAGTGTAAAATATTTAAAAAGTTGTTGAATCATATAATTACGTATATTTTAGCATACTAAAAAATATGATCATATTTGTTTGGCCCCCCTATCACACCCATTTTTAAGGACAAAAATAAGATGCATAAAAGACTCATGTGCGCCCCAGGAATCGGTCGCACACATAAGTAGACAAATTACATAGTATCATCACAGTGCTTATTACATAGCGAATAAATATTTAACACATAGTCTTATACAATAATTTGTAATAACTAGTAGTAGATCTTCAGCGGAACTCCAAACACAGGGACACGGTTGACTGGTTGACACCAAGACTGGTACTCATTTCGATAATCATCATCATATTCTTCATCTGTTATGGTGGAAATAGCAATGGTGAGTCTATGTTGAACTCCGCAAATACAACATAGGGTTCATGTGGCACAAAAGGCTAGACACTGTTTAACTGCGTTTAGCTTTTAATCATCATATATTTAGCAATTGAGTAGCATCAAGATATTCCACTTCCCATTAATGAATCAATGATCAATTGTAATAATAATAATGAATAGTATTAACATGAGCATAATAATAACATCATCAATTAAACATGATATAACAATGGTGATCATCTATCTGTAGATGTTCCAAGGCCGCCCGTATCCGTGGGCATGGCTAGTATACCAGTTTTTAACTCTGCTCAGAGGTGTACACTTTCACTGTGAGTCATGATTTCCAAATGCATGGGATAGCTAGGCCCAAAGCACTGGAATTCATATAAAGCCACTTAAAGGTTCGTCTAACAAGTTAGGGCCATTAGATTCACTCGGCAGGCAGATGTAGGAACCCCCTTTTCAAATGACACAATTCTTTCTCGGCTATACTCATAGACTAGAGGCTGTCCTACACCCAACGTGACAAGCCATTCTTACGCCATTTAAGGTAACCACTAACAAGCTAGAAAATGTTCTTTAAACAACTAGAGCCAGAGCCATATAGTCCCCACAGTTGTACTGTATGTCTCGGATGATCATGTATAGATAAGTTCTTATAGAGAGAAACCATAGCAACAATATATCCTCTTGCTCTAGCCCCCTTTTCAACAGTAATAAAATCATCTTAATGGTTGATTGCTTAATTCATTAATCAAATTACAAGATCATTGTTCATAATAAAGCACTAGCAATAGCTACCCAAATGCATTCCCAAGGTTGACAAGAAATCAAGGTAACAATTACTAAGTTATAATCTCTAAGGTTATCAAGGAAAACACATGCATATGTATGATAATTTCAGTGAATAGGTAACAAGGATGGTCCCATGTTATACTTGCCTTGATCAAAGCTTTCCTGTTGACCCTGCTGATCTGGCTCAAAATAATACTCCGGATCGTCAAGAAACTGCTCACCGTCTATACTCGATCACCAAACATCATCACACAATCATCCGAGCAATCATACACGAAGCAAACAAAGAAACATAATTAGAACAGTACACCAACAGTAGCAAAACATTATGAAAAGTTTTTAAAACTCTTCTACATGTTCCTACGATCACACAAACGTAAAGATCACGAAATTCGGATTTAAAACGTGAAAGTTATGAATTTTCTAAGATTTCCTATAGATAAATAAATACTTTAATATAAACTGAAAAATTAAATTTTCCAAACCTACTGTACAGCTATACTAACATGTAGAGCTCTCCAATACGAATCTAACGCAACTTGAACGGGTCAAATCGGAGTTAAAACAAAGATTTTACGACCAAAACAAGTTTAGTGGCAAAACTGTAAATATCAGAAAACGTATTTTCAAATTACCGAGAAGAAATACGTCTTCAAAACAAAGAAACGTACTTCAGAAATTACGCCAAGGGACTGCAGGTTCTAATATAATGAAAGTCAAGGGCTCTTTAGCAAAATTGCGGCCGAAAGGGTATCTTCTAATATGAGCCCTTGATCTAATCTTGGACGGCTGGAATCGTCTCCAGTCAAAGGAGAGAGAGACGCGGCCATCCTCCTCAACGCCGGTCGGTGACCGCCATGGCCGGCGCGAACAGCTCGCCGGAGATCCTCGGCTTCACCGTTTCCGACCACCAATTGACCCACGGCTAATACCAATCGAGTGCGGAGCTCAACACGAACACATCTAGCGGTTTAGGAGAGCTACGACGGATCAAGGATGGAACGCGGCTTGGGATGGCGGTAGCGCCATTGCCGACTCACTGGAGCTTCGCTAACTCGCGATTCAAAGCACTAAAAACCTAAAGAAGAGCATGGGAAGGGAGAGAGAAGGATGGCAATCTCACCAATGCAAGGAAGAGAGGCGCGGGTTCACTGGCAAGCTCCGACGACGTACAACCGCGACTTCCTAGGGTTTCGAACCGACGAAGCTCGGTTTCAAGCGGTTTGGCTCAAAGTTTAGATGGAAAACAAGGAGAGGAGGCAAGCGGCTACACGTTTATAGCTC
Organism: Saccharum hybrid cultivar R570; assembly: GCA_038087645.1. NCBI lineage: Eukaryota > Viridiplantae > Streptophyta > Magnoliopsida > Poales > Poaceae > Saccharum > Saccharum hybrid cultivar. Next base: position 14,253 of record JAQSUU010000682.1, read on the forward strand.
CAATTCAACGTTTTCGGGTAGGAAATCCCGGTTTCCTCGGTGGATTCGGTTGGGACCGAGCTCATCTCCGGCTCGGTTATGACACGAAGGTAGGGGATGCGGCTGACAACGGGACCCCGTTCGTCAGCGAAACAAAGGAGAATGAAGGCGCGCCCATGATGCCTCCTGGACCGGCCCACACACGAGAGAGAGTGGGAGGGGAAAACGGGCTGCTTGGCTCGGCGGCCCAAAACAAGGAAGGAAAGGAGCACGCCGGCTCGGTTCGGCTCGGGCGGCCCACGCGACAAGAGAGAGGGAAAGAAGAGCAGGCCAGCTCGGCGGGCCTCCAACCGCGTCACAGGTAAGTTTCTTTTTTTTCTTTCCTTTTTCTTTTCTCAGTTAAATAGATTTTCAAATCCAAATCAATTAAAATCAAAACCACACCACACTATAAAACAAATGCAACAGCATGAATGCATCACCAATATTCCACCTATTATTTTAAATTTTTAATCCCCATTAAATTTTATCTAAATCATTTAAACTCATAACTAAATCTCTTTTAACTCCAAATTTCTTCTAATTCAAACTTTTAAGATTTTTAGGTGTTACAAATTCTACCCCCCTTAAAAGAATCTCGTCCTCGAGATTGGACTGCTTACTCAAATAATTGTGGGTATGATTTCCTCAATTCATCCTCTCTTTTCCAAGTTGCCTCTGCCTCTGAATACCGATTTCACTGAACTTTGCACATCTTAATAACTCGACTTCGAGTAACTCTTTCAGCAGTTTCTAGAATCTTAACCAGAAACTCTTCATATGTAAGATCCTCCTTAATAGTCAATTCATCCAAAGGTATTTGCTCCTCAGACACACGTAAACACTTCTTGAGTTGAGAAACATGAAACACATCATGTACTCCAGACAAATTTTCAGGCAACTCTAATTGATAAGCAACCTCACCACGTCTATCGATAACTTTAAATGGCCCAACATACCTTGGTGCTAACTTGCCTTTCATGTTAAATCTCTTCACACTTCTCATTGGTGACACCTTCAAATAAACATAATCGCCTACCTCAAAAACTAAATCCCTTCTCTGATTGTCAGCATAACTCTTCTGACGAGATTGCGCTACTCTCAAATTCTCACGAATCACTCGCACTTGATCCTCTGTGTTTCTAAGAACATCTGTACCAAATACCTAAGACTCACCTGTCTGATCCCAAAACAATGGAGTTCTACACTTACGTCCATATAAAGCTTCAAACGGTGCCATCTTAAGACTCTGTTGATAACTATTGTTGTAAGAAAATTCTGCATAAGGCAAACTCTTATCCCAACTAGTTCCATATTGCAATGCACAAGCCCTCAACATGTCTTCTAATATCTGGTTGGTCCTTTCAGTCTGCCCATCTGTCTGTGGATGATATGCTGTACTAAAATTCAACTTTGTACCTAAAGATTCATGTACAGCCTTCCAAAAATATGATGTAAACTGCGAACCTCGATCAGACACAATCTTCTTTGGAACTCCATGTAAACATACGATCTTCTCCATATATAATATAGCTAGTTGTTCCCCAATATACTTAGTTTTAACCGGTATAAAATGAGCAACTTTAGTCAACCGATCTACTATCACCCAAATAGAATCATAACCTCTCTGAGTACGAGGTAACCCCACTATAAAATCCATACCAACTTCCTCCCACTTCCATTCAGGAATCTTCATTGGTTGCAATAATCCAGCTGGTCTCTGATGCTTAGCTTTCACTCTCTGACAAGTGTCACACACTGCCACATACTCAGCTACATCTCGTTTCAGTCCAACCCACCAGTACTTCTGTTTGAGATCCAGATACATCTTAGTACTTTTGGGATGAATAGAATAAGCTGACTCATGAGCTTCACGAAGGATTCCCTGCCTAATGGACTGATCCTCAGGTACACACAACCTCTTTCCAAACCATAAAATCCCATTATCATCCATTCGGAACCCTGGTGACTTGCCAATCACTATATCCTCTGCTATCTTCTTTAATTTCTCATCCTTCAACTGACCCTTATATATTTCTTGCTCCAATGTAGGTTCTATTACTAATTCCATTGTATTAGCAACAATTCCCAAATTCAGATATGCAAATTCAGCACACAACTCACTTGTCATGGACAACATTTGCATCCCATTAGCATAACTCTTTCTGCTAAGAGCATCAGCTACAACATTAGCCTTACCAGGATGATAGTGTATCTCTATATCATAGTCCTTGATCAACTCCAACCATCTACGTTACCTTAAGTTCAGATCAGACTGTGTGAAAATATACTTCAAACTCTTATGATCAGTGTATATATCACTCTTATGTCCAATAAAATAGTGTCTCTAAAATTTTAAAGCATGAACTACAGCTGCTAACTCCAAATCATGAGTAGGATAATTCAGCTCATGCTTTCTCAACTGCCTAGATGCATAGGCAACAACTCTACCTTCTTGCATAAGAACACACCCCAAACCTTGACGAGAAGCATCACAATAAATAGAAAACTTCTTACTTAAATCTGGCAATACCAAGACAGGTGCAGTAGTCAATCTCTCCTTCAATTTTCAAAACTAGCTTGACATTGATCAGACCATACAAACTTGGCATTCTTCTCTAACAGAGATGTCATAGGTTTAGCAAGTTTAGAAAACCCTTCAATGAACCGTCTGTAATATCCAGCTAAACCCAAGAAACTACGAATCTCTCCCACATCAGTAGGTGGCTTCCAATTCAAAACATCCTTTACTTTGCCTGGGTCTACTGATATTCCACCATTAGAGACAATATGACCAAGAAAAGAGACTTCCTTCAACCAAAACTCACACTTACTTCGCTTAGCATACAACTTATGCTCTCTGAGTTTCTGCAATACCAACCTCAGATGTTCAGCATGCTCTTTCTCCGTCTTGGAAAATACCAATATATCATCAATAAATACCACCACAAACTTATCAAGGTACTCCATAAACACCTTATTCATCATGTACATAAAGTAGGCAGGTGCATTGGTCAAACCAAACGACATAACCGTATACTCATACAAACCATATCTCGTAGTAAAAGCTGTCTTTGGGATATCAGAGGCACGAATCTTCAACTGATGATAACCAGAACGCAAATCAATCTTAGAGAACACACAAACACCTCTCAACTGGTCAAACAAGTCATCAATTCTAGGCAAAGGATACTTGTTCTTGATGGTTACTTCATTAAGCGACCGATAATCCACACACATTCTCTGACTACCATCTTTCTTATCAACAAATATAACTGGCGCACCCCAAGATGATGAACTAGGACGAATAAAACCTTTATCTTGTAATTCCTTAATTTGTTTCTTAAGTTCTTCTAATTCATCTACTCCCATTCTATATGGTCGTTTAGCTATGGGTGCAGTTCCAGGTAATAATTCAATAAAAAATTCAATGTCTCGGTCAGGTAGCATACCTGACAAATCATCGGGAAAAACATCTGGAAAATCATTGATAACTGAATTCTCTTTACTAGCATCATCAGCAAGCTGATTCACTACAACTGTTGGTTGCTTCTGCACTGCTACATCCACACTGATTTTCTCTCCATTAGGTGCATTCACAACTACTACCTTCTGCTGACACTGAATCACTGCCTGATTTTGTTTTATCCAATCCATTCCCAAAATCACATCAATACCAGATGTCCTCAACACTATAGGAGTTATCTTAAACTCTACCCCCTTTAAAACCATACTAACTGAAAGACATCTATTAGTGGTTTGCATGGTACCCCTAGGTGAATTTACTAAGAGAGGTTCTTTCATGGCAAGCATGGGTACACTATGCATCTTAACAAAAATATTTGAAATAAAGGTATGCGAAGCTCTAGAATCAAAAAGAATGGTTGCAGGGGTAGAATGAACATTGAACGTACCAAGCATTACTTCAGGCTCTGTCTGTGCTGTTTCAGTAGACATATGATTCACCTTTCCAGTATTGGATGACCTCTGTCCTTGCGGTGTCTGTTGATTCTGCTTCTTGGGACAATGATTAGCATAGTGTCCAGGTTCTCCACAGCGATAACACAGATTAGGAGTATTAGGAACACTGGTCTTCATTGGAGTAGAGTTGGAATTACCCTAGCGTGGAGTTTGCTGACTACTCTACTGTTGGAACTGTCTGTTCTGCTGATACTGGGGTCGTTGCTGAAACTGATTATTCTGTCGATTCTGAGACCACTGTTGATTTGAATTGCGGTTCCACTGACTGACTGGTCCTTGAAATTTTGAATAAAACCCATACTGAGAATTTGTACGTTGGCGATTATTGTTCCCAACACCTTGTCCTTTCATCTTCCTTTTTCTGTCCATCTCTCGACGTTCATTATCCAGCACAATAGCCTTATTCACAAGCTCCTGGAAACTGGCATAATTATTACCCTTTAGCTGCAAACGAAGATCATAATAAATTCTCTTGAGAAAGAGATGCTGCTTATCTGCATCTTCCCTCATTTCATTGGGAGCATAGCGAGCCAACTGCGTGAACTTGTCATGATACTCACTGACACTCATCTGTCCCATCCTGAGATTTCTGAATTCTTCCTGTTTCAGCTCAATTACACCTTCTAGAATATGGCGAGCTCTAAAATCTCTAACAAATTCATTCCAAGTGACAGGAGGAGCATTGTCGGGACGTGCAACTTGATATGACTCCCACCAAGTCTGAGTTGTTCCCTATAACTGGCCAGATGCATATAACACTTTTTCCAGATCATGACATTGAGCGATGTTCAACTGTTTCTCTACCGCTCGCACCCAATCATCCGCCTCCAATGGATCAGCAGCATGAGAGAACACTGGAGGACGTCCTTTCAAAAATTCACCACGCTTGTCTCTCACATGAACAGGTGGCGGTCCTCCTGCAGGGGGTTGTTCTGCAAATGCTGCATGAACATCTGCATCATCTGATTCTGTGTATTCATGAGTTCCTCCATAGTAATAGGTGGGTTAGCACCTCCACGACCTCTGCCACGACCTCTGGCTACCATCTGTTTTCAAAGCACCAAAGACGAAGCTCAGTATTATCCTAAATGATGTATACCATAGATAAGTAAATCTGAATTCTCTGGGCGAATTTCAATTTCAGTAACTCAGTAAATCTGCCATATCTTGAGTTACAGAAATCCAATTAAGGTGATCTTTATATGGTTGGAAAGCTTATGAAATTACCTACAACTTTCATTAACATCACTTTTCCAGATTCTGTCGATAGATTAATAAAAAACTGAGCTTAACCGAAACTGTTTCAGAATTCCAGACTGCATAGTGACCCCAACTTGGAACAGGTATATCTCTTAGCCCATAATAGATAAAAAGATGATTCTTGCGGGATTGGAAAGATACAGAAGTCTAATTATTCCCAATAAAATTTCATAAATTTCTCATAAATAGATTTTTAGTTATTCCCAAAACATCCCGGACTGATCCAGAAATCAGCAAAAGACAGAACCAAGTTTACCCCGATCCCAACTAAATAATCATGATTAAACTAATTATTCTTAACTATGAAACTTGTAGGCATGTCCACGAAGTTCCAGCACTCATTACAAAGATCCAAATCACACATTATCATAATAACAATCCATCAAGCACACAATTGTTCACACCACATACTAATACTCAACATTATCAAACTCAAATTGACTCGCAACTAATATCGTTCCTATTACATAGGGATTTCCTAATTTTAATTGAGCTTCTCATAATTCTTGGGAAGCCCTAGCGCAGTTCTTAGTTCATCGATCTCCTTATAAGCTTGCTCTTTATGTTCCTTTTTCCTTAGCAACTCATCTTTCAAATCCGCCTCATGAAGGGCCAACTCACGAACTAGTCCCACTGTGGCTTGTAATGTCAAGGATGAATCATCAGCGAGCGGCACGGTCCAAACACCCTTGTCATGTAAGAGACAGGGAAAATGCCGGAGTGCACCCTGCAACGTCTTGTTCGAGCGAAGACCATGGTAGTAGACAAACGCATTGTAGGCAACATCTTCCATACTTGTTTCTATAGTTGTCCGGCTTACTCGGGTGATGAACTTTGACTCCACCTTAGGCTCTTTAGTGGTAGGATCCATTGTCTTGACCCATAGCTCAGTATCCCAGTAAGAGCCCATCAATGGATGACTATACTCCTTGCAGTGATACTCCAACGTAGCTTCCCAGTCGTAGTAATAATTATCCAAAGTTCTTGTCAGCATGTCATAGAAGAAAACATCAGCTTTAGAAACCATGATGTGATGCTTCGTGGTCCATCCCATGACTGAATTCTCTGTTGAGGTATCTCCCACTCTTGATTCAGCATCCGATATCTCTTGGTCACCATCAATATAGGGTTCCTGGAGTTTGAAGCGACCAACGTACTGAGCAACAGACATACGAGGATGAGGAGGCATCTACGAGAATTTTGACATAGATTAGATAGAATCAATATATTTTCACAATAGAATAAGATAGAAGAAGCATAATAATTTAGCAATTATCAAGGTGAAAGAATTAAGCATGAAATAGGTGAAGTATAGACACTAATGACGACCATTCTAACTAGGCTTGCGTCCTACAGTCAACACGGCTCTGATATCAATCTGTCACACCCATTTTTAAGGACAAAAATAGGATGCATAAAAGACTCATGTGCGCCCCAGGAATCGGTCGCACACATAAGTAGACAAATTACATAGTATCATCACAGTGCTTATTACATAGCGAATAAATATTTAACATATAGTCTTATACAATAATTTGTAGTAACTAGTAGTAGATCTTCAGTGGAACTCCAAACATAGGGACACGATTGACTGGTTGACACCAAGACTAGTACTCATTTCGATAATCATCATCATATTCTTCATCTGTTATGGTGGAAATAGCAAGGGTGAGTCCATATCGAACTCCGCAAATACAACATAGGGTTCATATGGCACAAAAGGCTAGACACTGTTTAACTGCGTTTAGCTTTTAATCATCATATATTTAGCAATTGAGTAGCATCAAGATATTCCACTTCCCATTAATGAATCAATGATCAATTATAATAATGATAATGAATAGCATTAACATGAGCATAATAATAACATCATCAATTAAACATGATATAACAATGGTGATCATCTATCCGTAGATGTTCCAAGGCCGCCCGTATTCGTGGGCATGGCTAGTATACCAGTTTTTAACTCTGCGCAGAGGTGTACATTTTCACTGTGAGTCATGATTTCCAAATGCATGGGATAGCTAGGCCCAAAGCACCGAAATTCATATAAAGCCACTTAAAGGTTCATCTAACAAGTTAGGGCCATTAGATTCACTCGGCAGGCAGATGTAGGAACCCCTTTTCAAATGGCACAATTCCTTCTCGGCTATACTCATAAACTAGAGGCTGTCCTACACCCAACGTGGCAAGCCATTCTTACGCCATTTAAGGTAACCACTAACAAGCTAGAAAAGGTCCTTTAAACAACTAGAGCCAGAGCCATATAGCCCACATAGCTGTACTGTATGTCCCGGATGATCATGTACAGATAAGTCCTTATGGAGAGAAACCAGAGCAACAATATATCCTCTTGCTCTAGCCCCCTTTTCAACAGTAATAAAATCATCTTAATGGTTGATTGCTTAATTCATTAATCAAATTACAAGATCATTGTTCATAATAAAGCACTAGCAATAGCTACCCAAATGCATTCCCAAGGTTGACAAGGAATCAAGATAACAATTACTAAGTTATAATCTCTAAGGTTATCAAGGACAACACATGCATATGTATGATAATTTCAGTGAATAGGTAACAAGGATGGTCCCATGTTATACTTGCCTTGATCAAAGCTTTCCTGTTGACCTTGCTGATCTGGCTCAAAATAATACTCCGGATCGTCAAGAAACTGCTCACCGTCTATACTCAATCACCAAACATCATCACACAATCATCCGAGCAATCATACACGAAGCAAACAAAGAAACATAATTAGAACAGTACACCAATAGTAGCAAAACAGTATGAAAAGTTTGTAAAACTCTTCTACACGTTCCTACGATCACACAAACATAAAGATCACGAAATTCGGATTTAAAACGTGAAAGTTATGAATTTTCTAAGATTTCCTATAGATAAATAAATACTTTAATATAAACTGAAAAATTAAATTTTCTAAACCTACTGTACAGCTATACTAACATGTAGAGCTCGCCAATACGAATCTAACGCAACTTGAACGGGTCAAATCGGAGTTAAAACGAAGATTTTACGACCAAAACAAGTTTAGTGGCAAAACTGTAAATATCAGAAAACGTATTTTCAAATTACCGAGAAGAAATACGTCTTCAAAACAAAGAAACATACTTCAAAAATTACGCCAAGGGACTGCGTGTTCTAATATAATGAAAGTCAAGGGCTCTTTAGCAAAATTGCGACCGAAAGGGTATCTTCTAATCTGAGCCCTTGATCTAATCTTGGACGGCTGGAATCGTCTCCGGTCAAAGGAGAGAGAGACGCGGCCATCCTCCTCAACGCCGGTCGGTGACCGCCATGGCCGGCGCGAACAGCTCGCCGGAGATCCTCGGCTTCACCGTTTCCGACCACCAATTGACCCACGGCTAATACCAATCGAGTGCGGAGCTCAACACGAACACATCTACGCAGTTTAGGAGAGCTACGACGGATCGAGGATGGAACGCGGCTCGGGATGGCGGCGGCGCCATTGCCGGCTCACTGGAGCTTCGCTAACTCGCGATTCAAAGCACTAAAAACCTAAAGAAGAGCATGGGAAGGGAGAGAGAAGGATGGCAATCTCACCAATGCAAGGAAGAGAGGCGCGGGTTCACCGGCAAGCTCCGACGACGTACAACTGCGACTTCCTAGGGTTTCGAACCGACGAAGCTCGGTTTCAAGTGGTTTGGCTCAAAGTTTAGATGGAAAACGAGGAGAGGAGGCAAGCGGCTACACGTTGATAGCTCCAATTCAACGTTTTTGGGTAGGAAATCCCGGTTTCGTCGGTGGATTCGGTTGGGACCGAGCTCATCTCCGGCTCGGTTACGACACGGAGGTAGGGGATGCAGCTGACAGCGGGACCTGTTCGTCAGCGAAACAAAGGAGAATGAAGGCGCTCCCGCGATGCCTCCTGGACCGGCCCACACACGAGAGAGAGCGGGAGGGGAAAACGGGCTGCTCAGCTCGGCGGGCCCAAAACAAGGAAGGAAAGGAGCACGCCGGCTCGGTTCGGCTCGGGCGGCCCAAGCGACAAGAGAGAGGGAAAGAAGAGCAGGCCAGCTCGGCGGGCCTCCAACCGCGGCATAGGTAAGTTTCTTTTTTTTCTTTCCTTTTTCTTTTCTCAGTTAAATAGATTTTCAAATCCAAATCAATTAAAATCAAAATCACACCACACTATAAAACAAATGCAACAACATGAATGCATCACCAATATTCCACCTATTATTTTAAATTTTTAATCCCCATTAAATATTATCTAAATCATTTAAACTCATAACTAAATCTCTTTTAACTCCAAATTTCTTCTAATTCAAACTTTTAAGATTTTAGGTGTTACACCCCTAGTCAGAATCGCTGGTTCCGTCTCTACCATCGAGTTTGCACATTGATAGCAGGTATGGCCGAGTAGGGTGAACCGCCAATGATCGGACAGAACCACTACCGGTTGCTTTGAAGCTCTTTATTTCGTCCATCGTAACAAATGTGTAGACATGGATATATTCCCTATCATCTCCGGCTACACACCATTCCCTTTGAGGGATGAATCTAACTGACGTGACACGTGCATTGATATCTAATGAAAAAACTGATGACTTCGCCTGACAATTAATTAATGAAAAGAATTATTGCTCCTTGTCATTGCTGAAGCTCCCCATTAATACTTTGTCGTAATAACGTGTTTGGGTTAATAAATACTAATTAAAATTGTGCCAAATCGATATAGAATAACACGGTTCAACCATCTCCGAATGAAAAGGACATGACTTACACTTGAATCACATGACTTACCTCCATTTTGTAGTACTAAAGGGAAAGAAACTCGCCATCACCCACCAAAATCCTAAGGGATGGAATTTGAGCACAAATAAGTAAGTGTAATTTAAATATATATCGAACTCATTCCGGTATCTAGTAATTAATACACCAGCATCAATCGTAAAATCTGCTCACCAGGGCTGTGTTGGATGCACATCTATGGCTCGTATGTCCTCAAAATAGACCCTCGATATGACCTGAGACACAACCAAGAAGTATTTGTCACCCTGATCATAAGAAATGCATGGTACCATCTAAATCATCATATGTCGGGGTCCAGTTACAAGTGAACTTTTGGAGAGCAGGTCTAAGCCCATGCACTACTACAACCGGCCTTTATAGAGGCGGCTGACAAGCATTCGTAGGAGTTGTTTCCCCAGTCGCCCCTACGAAAGCATGGCTACAAATTGCTGATTTGTAGGGGTGGCTCCATTTTACAGAAATCACGAATCCGGGCAAAAAAAAAGCAAAAAAAATTTTAATTCCAAGAGGCCCCACCGTCGTAAGCCACAAGTTGCGCGCTTCGCAGCTGCCAGGGTTTAAACCCATGATCTCAGGCTCACACGTTCCCTTCTCTAACCACTCCACCCAATACTCACTTGTGTCTATCTTAGATATTCTTTCTACTCATATTATGCTGAACCAAACTTGAAATGAGTGTTTGGGTCTTTAAACAAATTCAAATGAAAAAGTTGTCGACTACAAAGCTGCATAACTTTTTGAGATCTGCAACTTTCGTTTTTGTTGTTTCTCCATCAGAGGCCGTTTGAAAATTTTGAATTTCAAATGTTAGAAATTTAGACGTAATTATCCTCAATTAGATGATTTCAAATAAAAAAATTGTCAACTACAAAGTTGTATAACTTGATATCTACAACTTTCATTTTGTTGTTTCTCCATTTGAGGTCATTTGAAAAAATCAAATTTCAAATGCAACAAATTCAAACATAGTTTTTCTTCACAAGATGATTTTAAATGAAAATACAAAGTTGTATAACTTTTTGGGATCTACACAATTGTTTTGGTTGTTTCTCCATCCGATGTCGTTTGAAAAATTTAAATTTCAAACTTTTTTGAGCGAAAACCGTGGGGCAAAGCCCCCCGGCATTTAAATTTTAAATTTGAGAAATTCAAACGTAGTTTTCCTTGATAAAATGATTTCAAATGAAAAGGTTGTCAACTACAAAGTTCTATAACTTTTTGAGATCTACAACTTCAATTTTGGTCATTTCTTCATTCAAGGTCGTTTGAAAAATTTAAATTTTAGTACTTAATTTTTACTATTCGACGTCTATTTGTAGGGGCAGCTGATAACACTAGCAGCCCCTACAGATGGATTTGTAGGGGCGGCTTAATATAGAGCCACCCCTTAAAAAAAAGGTGTTGCTACAAATCCTTTCTGTAGCAGTGATATGCCCGTAACTACACACAAACAAGGTTGATCCCGATCTGTATCCTAGAATCTTATGATGCTACATTCCTACCAAACCAAAACAATACTCGTCTGATCTCATCATGTCTCCTAAATTTAATAGTATCTCGATCCTACGTGAAGCCTCCATATGATCCTAGAACTATAGTACATTGCTTAGTGGGCAAATAGCCTACCTTAGAGATGAGTTCAGCTAGGATTACAAATGATCCCAATCTCTATATATGATACGAAGTTTAGATTTAAAAATGAACAATATTTATATGTATGAATGGACAAAATGAAAATACCAAATCAACATATATTAAATGATGAGAAAATTAAAAAACTGGTCATTTCAGGAAAGAGAGATATATTGTGTTATAGGACCCGTTCGGCTGTGCTGATAAGCCGGCTGAAAAATACTGTTGGCTGATTTGTTGTGAGAGGAAAATACTGTTCCGACTGAAAAAAAAAACAAGCTGAAAAAGACGGATTATAAGCCGAATGAACAGGGCCATAGTGAGGCAGTTCCCATGGAAAACTCTGAATCACAACATGGGAAAACATGTATGCATGGTACTATGGCTCCGTTCGGCTGTGCTGATAAGCCAGCTGAAAAACACTGTTGGCTGATTTGTTGTGAGAGAAAAACACTATTCTGACCGAAAAAACAAGCTGAAAAGTACGGATTATAAGCCGGATGAACAGGGCCTACGTATCTACCTATAACTTTATGGCGATATACCATGTCAGTGACCTATATCACTGTTCATGTTGAACAGTGCCCCCAAACGCCATGTCCATGAACAGTACCAATGATACGCACATAAACAGTACCAACCATGCTCATAAACAGTACAAATGACATACACATAAACAGTCATCATGTCATGAACAATACCAACCATGCTCATGAACAAAACCAATGACATACACATGAACGACCATCATGTCATGAACAGTACCATGCCATGCCCATAAACAATTACCCTCCCCCGTGGGAAGCACGGCCCTCCCTGCTAGTGGTTTATATATACACATGTGTTTGCTCCCATGTGTAGTTTTGTTGTAGCAATATAATGTAAAACTCACCTTTTGCGGCACGGATGAAATAATTAGCATTGGCTTGCATCCTTGTTTGCCCCGGTCTAACCTACCGCCCAACTAAAAAAGAAGACACTATATCAATTATAGGAAGTTCGTGGGAGAGCATGCATGTGCATTTAGTGTAACTGATACTGCCTGCACTGAAATGTTTCATTAAGCCTACGAATAATATCCTGTATATATCAGGCCTTCTGCTTGGATCGTCGTGCATGCAATCTATCCCTATCTCAGCACATACTTTTACTTGTTCTAGTAGTTGACTGCTCTTTGATGTCCCAAACGTGTTCGTCCAACTTTCAAGCACCTACATGGTCACAATTAAAGTGCTAAGAAATATATCAGGGGCCATCATTTTAAGATAGGGAACCAACAAGAGATTTGGAAACGTTGTTATAGTAGTGTAATGAGTAGCACTTAACAAACTAGTTCAAAAAACATAGCCATTATCTTGAAATATATAGAAATATAATTAGTATTACCTTGTAAACATTGGGGCGTTACTTACATCCCATCAGAATCTCTATGATTATGACGCCGAGACTATATATATCTGTCTCAAATGTGATTCTTCCGCATTTTAAAAATTCTGGTGCCATATACCCCCTACATGAAAAATAAATATAGTAAGAATAAGCGGGAATGCAATAGAGCTGGTTGATGCCTGACAATACAAATGGTGGAAGTCTCATAGAGATTTAGGTAGCCTACAATGATCCAACTTTGTTTTCAGTAATAATCTTGCTTTGGTTTTCACTGAAGCGTCTCGATATACCAAAATCTGCAATCCTAGGCACCATGCTATCGCCCAGTAGTATATTATCAGGTTTGAGATCCATGTGAATAATACGCTGTTGGTGAAGATAACCCACGCCCTCACAGATTCCCTTAATTATTTGATAGTGCAACCTCCACTGACGTCCAGAAGATGCCCCTGTGAAGAATATATATACAAGATAGTCTCATCAAAAAAAGAATATATATACAAGATAACAGTTAGTTGTGATGTATATATGTCATGAGACAAGCAGTCCAACATGCATATGTCAGCATTGTCGCCCACAGATTTTGATCCGAGGGTGGCCAGGCTTCAACAGCAGGGGTTGAAGAGCAACGATCGCTAGAATCTCAAATAGGTGCAGCACGGGGCACCCCCATGCCCGTGACGCTGATGCAACAATGCCAATAATATACTACTTCCTCCATTTCAATTTAGATATAGCATATATCTAGGCGCATAATAAAAACTATACAACTAGAAAAGTTTCAATGGTTTACGATTTAGAACGAAGGGAATACTATTAGGACCAATTCTTTGCTAAAATTTGGCATGGTGTCGCAATTTGCAGCAAAGCAACGTCCACTTTAATTTATTTGCTAATTAAAAGTTAAATATGAACTTGCCAACATATTACTTGACAAATTGGATTCTTTATGTGAACTTTATGTACTGTTCTAAGACAGTGAAATATACAAATACACTTTCGCTTTACATACTTCTTTATTTGATAGTGCACTATTATATTATTCGCTTTGAGCAAGAGAGGATGGCAAAACAGAACAATGCAGCGTACCCAAAATGCAGTGATAAAAATACACAAGAATAGAAGAATGCAATAAGAGAGACAACAAGTGCATTTTCTATTTATAAGAATTATCCAGGAAAATATATAGAGCTTAAAACATTTGCCATTTAAAAAACGACGCACTTATGGCTCATCTTACCTGTAACATAGTTGGTAAGGTTCCCTTTACTTAGATATTCAAAGCAAAACAACATGTTCGGCTTCTGTGCCAAGACATGTCTTCCTTCATGCGGATACAATATATGCTGCGTTTCATAACAGTAGCCTAGTAACCGTACTATGTTTCTGTGCTTCACCTTTGTGAGACAATCAACCTCATGCAGGAATTCCTTCTCTTTAACCTCAATAAACTTGTTATCATGAAGCTTCTTAACAGCGACAGTCCCATTCTTATTAAGCGCTCCCTGCAGTTCAAAACATTGTTGTCACTTGTTAGCATGTGAGTTTAATCCGATGCAGCTCCAAGTTGGTAGCTTAAGTGGAGTGCACACATATACGTACGCACCTTATAAACAGATCCAAACCCACCACTGCCGATTCGTTGATCATCTGAGAAATCTCGTGTGATGGCCTTGAGGAACAAGAAAGGTAGGTCGATTGGAACCACAGTTTCATCAGCTAGCGCCTTCTCTAAGTCAAGACAAATACTGTCGTGGTAATTCTCCATCATGCATCAGCTAAGTACATACGATGGATCAGAGTTGGAGGCTTCCAACTTCAGTGGATATATAACAGTAACAATTGACAGATCACGTTACTGCATGCTGCTTTGAATTAGTGTAAGAGGCGAATGAAAATAAGATCAACAGGTATGGGAGAAACACCGTATGCTAGCAAGATCTGGGAAAGAGAAAAAGAATATAAAAGGTAACCCAACCCAATCAAATACTCGATCTCCACCAGCCGGGACAAATTTAGCAGAAGCAGCAGAGTCTAGCTAGCTAGAGATTGTTAGCCCACAAAGCTTCCAATGAAACATACTATCATTGTATTCCACCACGGGCTAGGCAGGGGGCAGGCAACGCGTAGCGGCGTATTTATACACAAAAGAAACAAGGACCCGCCACAACTTTTGATTCACTCGAGCAGGAACACATGGGGCATCGTTGATGCCAACCATAAATAATGCAGAGTACGTAGGTAGCTGTAAAGATGACCATGCAGCCCGGTGGCCTAGCGTGTACTACACAAAATTTTTTGGGAGACGTTTTGAAATTAACCTCGGAGACGGTTGGGCCGGCTGCCCGCCTCGGTTATTCGGGGTAGGGCAACCGGTCCAGCAACCGCCTCGGTTAATGCTTAACGAAGGCGGACGACATAAGAGAACAACCTCGGTTAATGCCTGTTAATTGAGATGGTTACCCTAACGCAGGTCGGTTACTTAAAGCAACCGCCTCGGTTAATACTTATTAACTAAGGCAGTTGAGTTAGAGAAACTAATCGTGTACCAAACCATGAGTCTGAGAAAAAAATCATATCTTTCCGTATGATATTGAATAAATATACTTTTTTATATAAAAGATGTAGCTCTCGATAATATCTACATCTTTCATTTAAAAAGCATTTTTATGTGACATCAAACAAGAAATATATGACTTTTCTAAGAAGACAAGGTCTGGTACATGATTAATAATGCCTCATAAATTTCGTATTATTTTCATGAGCATCTTAATGTTCCCAAATGAAAGGTCTCAAAACTAAAAAGTTGTTGATCTCTTCGATAGCTACAACTTGAATATAAAAAGTATCTTAATTTGATACCATACAAGAAAAATATAATTTTCGTGAGGCGACAAGCCCTGGTACACGATTAATACGTTGCTGAAATTTTATATTATTTTTTCGAGCATCTTAACGACCTCAGATGTAAAAACTCAAAACTATAAAGTTGTAGATCTCAGTGAGAACTACAACTTTGGTATAAAAAGTATCTTCATTTGCAACCACACAAAAAAGAAATTATTTTTCTATGCGACAAGCGATAGTAGACAATTATTATGCTGCTGAAATTTTATATAATTCTTTTGAGCATCTTAACGTCCTCAACTAAAAAAACTCAAAACTAGAAAGTTGTAGATCTCATCGAGATCTACAATTTTTATATAAAAATCATCTTCGTTCGACGTCGTATGAAGAGTTATGATTTTTCTAAGGTTGAGTTTTGTCACGCCACTCTCAGTGACACGATAAAACAATACCCGTCACGCCAACGGGAGTGACGTGACGAGGCTTTCCACGTTGAAAACGCCGTCCAACGTGGTAGATCTTATCGCGTCAATGCATATGATGTTTCTACGTTATTTTGTCACACTAGCCGGATTGGCGCAGCCAAAAAGGTTACTATTAAAATATTGAATAAAAAAGAATTAAAATGAAAAGAATCCCCGCCCCTCACACTCTGCGCGCTGCATCGAAAGAGGAGGTCCTCTCGAACCTGGTGAGAGGAAGCCCTAGCGCCGGACATGGTACAAGAGTGCCACCGCTGAGATCCGATAGAGGACAGGGGTGCCACCTGTAGAAACAGCTCCGGTCCTGTGTTTTCTAGAGCTTAGAGCCAAACTAAAACTCAATATGTGCACTATACGTAATAAACAATAAAAAAATACTCAATGTCTGTACCATCATAACATGTTGAAAAACAATGTTCTATGAAATAATTTACACATATTAAATTTACCTTAAAAAATCCTCATGTTGTTTGTTCGATACAAGACGGGTACAAAAATCATTTTTTGCCAATGGTCAAAAACGATTTTTAGGGTCGGTTTAAAAAACTGCTACTATGACTCGTAAATGATCTTAAAAGAAAAAAGTTTCAACTACAAATTTTTAAATCTCGTCGAGCACTACAACTTTGATATATAGCATGTCTCTATCCAAGATCATTTGAAAAATTTAAAAATTTGAAATTCAAAATCTAAGAACTTAATTTATATATTTGGAACCCTAAATGATGACAAACAAACATTTTATCAACTAAAAAGTTTTAGATATCTCTGAGCTCTATAATTTTGATATAAATTTTATCTTTATCTGACTTCATTAAAAAAATATATGAATTTATTTGTGAGAAATAACGCACTGTTGTCCATCAGGGAGTACACGTGGACACGGTACGGTGGAATAGAGTTTGGCGGCAGATACATAGCCTTCCACTTCGCCAGATCTAACAATAGCAATGGATAAAACATCATGTTAGTTTCCTTATTAATTATATATTTGCGCTACTTTGAAATTATATTTGAATGTGGGAAGAGATGAAAATAAGTTCAACAGAGCTAGTTAATGAATGTGCGTAAGAGACTGAAAATTTTTTCATTGGCAAAGGAAAAAAGGTAACAAAAAATGAAGCACTCCGATCCCCAGACCAAATTAATTAGCAAATGGAGCAAATCTTAGCTTGACTTACAATAGGATTGATGAACGCTAACAGAACAGGGAGGCGCAAGGTATCCTGAGACTGTTAGCCCACAAATAAAAGTTTTGGAAGATATCACCACGAGGCAAAGAGCTATTACTCCTACTATTAAGCTGGCGCGCACAGAAGAAGAAAAAAATGGGACCTGTACAAATTTTTATTCTATCGACTCGATCAGAGTCGAGGACCTACCATTACAAAGGAAGCATCGATAAAGCCGACAGAGCATTTGGCCCCGACGAAACTGACAAAGGCGGAACTTTTGTAAATGCCACCGACGAAACTAACAAAGGCTTTTGTCCTCGCTTCCAGCCTTGGAGTTGCAGATGATCAGAACGAAGAAAATGTACTATAGATCACGATAAAAGAAATAGTATACAACGTACTGACTCCGACTCGCCACACGCCAGTATGTATGGTGCTGTCTGCCTGTCTTATTGCGGCAAGAACGATGCACACAATTTCTTCTCAACTTCGATTGTTTTGCATCTATCTTCATATATAGTACCAAATTCGTGGCGTCATCTTGATTTTTAATGCATCTCCAACGGAGCTCCTACACCTAACATAGAAGGTGGGAGTGCTCCAACAGATGTTATATCACATCCCCTATACTTATACTCCATCTTGAAAAATAATGGATTCAGTTGTCCTAAGTCAATGTATCATAAGTTTGACCTAATTCGTATAAAAGAATAATATGCGATGGTGAACATTTTCACCTAGTTTTTCATAATAGCGTCCTTGTCACCGGAGAATGAGTTCTGGGACCCGCAAGTCATGCTTCAGTTCCTCTTGTGGAACATGGCATTCACCTTCAAGCGGGATCTTGTGCAGCTGATGCGCCTTCGCTCCCTGATAGTATGATCGTTTGGGTGGTGGACCTTGCACTGGCCTCCATCTACAATCTCCTAGGCGGTGACTGATTGCCCGCATCCAGCCCATCTAGGTCCAGCTGATACAAGGTCCACTTGATTGGTTGGGGGCAAGGGTTTCGTCCAGGCTTACACCCATGCAAAAGGCGTCGTCAGGCCTGGCTCTCCCGATGTGAAAAATTTTCTCGTTCCGTGACGCCTAGTCATGCCAGTTCGAGGGCGTGAGCGTGCGGGAGGCTGAAATTGCCATGGCGGCTGCACGCGGGAAGGTTGGGGCTAGCCGCGCCCCTTGTACTCACTCCCTCGCCATTTTCTCTCCCATCGTACACAGAGAGCACTCTCTCCTCTCCTCTTCTAGTGTTTTGAAAGTAATTCAAATCCAATGTTTTTTTGTTTGGACGTACAAGGAATTTATTACTAGGGATCAGATTCAAAAGGCTGTTTAGCACATTTTTCTTTAAGGAGACAGTGCAACAGCCTTTGTTAGAAGCTCATATTTCACATTGCTCCCTTTGACAATGGTACATAACTCTATTTAATTATTAGTGTTACAGCTAGTGCAAAACTGTTGATGGTAAATCCAAACTAAAAACTAGGCAAATCATACATAAATGGCAGCGCTACATAACTCTGTTTAGTTTTGGGGCTTAACGCTACAAAGTAAACCACTCACTTCCCTTAGAGAGGAAGCCCCTCTATCTTGAGCGTGCTAGCTGCTTCATATCTTGGGTGTTTGCAACTCCATTCTAGAATGGTGGAACGTTTGGAGAGAGCTGTGGACAGAGCACTATCGCAGCGGAGCTGACTCTATCTTCGCTTTGGTCGCTTGACAGCTTTGAAAAGAAAGGAACTGAAGGTACTTCCGCGGAGTAAGCACTGAGGCGCCCAACTTGCTCAAGCTCATCAAGCACGAGGCTGACTTGTGGGTGTAAGCCCGTGCGAAAAGCCTAGGTTGTCTTCTTCAGTGAGTAATAGGGTAGTCGAGTGTAACTTTGGGAGGACATTTGCTTAATAAAAATTTCTAAAGCCCCCATCCCTATAATCAAATTCTCCTCACTTAATATAAAAAACGCGCAAATCTTTTGCATGATCGAGAAAAAAAAATAGATCTTGGTCATGTCTGTTTCATCAACCCGTGGTTTCGAGTAGATACAACAACAGAGTTAGCAACAGGGTTGCTTTGTGAGGAAAAAATGTACAAATGTTTTGATGTTTCCCAAAGGAAAATGTTAATGCAAAGAGATATAGATGAGAGAGTATAAAATACAGCAAACTATACACACTGACTGCACAGCTAGACAACTGGGACCTACTGACCCTGTTCCTGTATATCTTTCTTATACTCTATCGCACAACAATATTCCAAAATACGGTTTCCATATTAATAACATTATAAAAGCAATCAATCGTGGAGATCTCTTGGTAGTAATACAAACACTGCCCATGCCGTACAGTAGGCTTTAACTGATTTTTCCGTAAGAACTGAAATACTCTGTCAAGCCTTTTATCCAGATTGTCAGTTGTGGTTACCTGTGGTCTGTGGGTTGGGCTGGCTTCTGTCGAAATCAACCCCCAAAACGGGTTCAGTGCGTGGGAATCCGATTCCTCCCCTCAGTATTCCGACCCATCCGCAGGGGTGGAGTGTAGGCTCAGCGCAGCCAAGCTCCGGTGGCCACGGAGCGGCGGAGGCGATGAAGCCCGTGAGCTCTCAGGGACGCGGATCGCCGGCGGTGTCGCGTTTGTTCGGCGGCCATCTGGGAGCATGGAGGCCGAGTTGGCGGCTTGCAGACTTGCAGTTGAAGAGGGGAATTCCTTGCAGAGGTGGGGAACAGAGCTTGCTATACACATACACCTAGGCCAACGGAGACTTGAACAAAACGACCCGGTCCGTATTGACGTGAGGCACTAGACACTGGCCCAGAAGACCACAGATATCGGACTGGGCCTGTAGGAGCCCACCAAGTGCTGCTGTGAGCCTACGAAACATTTGCAATCTTCGTGATTGGGTTGAATGCAGAATCAAACTGTAGTTGATGTATATACTAGTCTTTCTTCTGAATTATTGCAGCATCAGGCAACTATATATATCTACATTCATCGCCTGTCATCACACGGACAACAACGACGACTGCAGAAACAATGGTTTGTTATTTGGAACAGATTACAAACTTCACATTCCACGCAACCGATCGATTATATTAGCACCATGTCTCAACAACCAAGTTCCATGTAAGTTGAACAACAGGATACAGGGTACACACACAATCATCAACCCTTAAGTGCCTCCAGTACTTCTCTTTTACGATGAAAGATGACACAGATAGATTCAGTTGCATGAACATGACTTGCCACTATGTTACACCACCATGCATCATGTACAAAGTTTTGCATTGCGCCACATCCACGCCTCCACACGGAAATCTCCTAATAATGCAGCGCTGTCAGGACTGTAGACCCTTCCACCTGCAATTACACATTCGTGTGGGTCAGTCAACAGCGCATATGTAGCATTGCATCATATACTGACTGTGCAGAGATATATAAAATCTGAATGGAAAACAGGTAGTTTTGTCGTTAAGTCAATTAGCATTGTCATGCTCAGTTCCTCTGCAGTTATGACTCGTACTCACTAGGGCCATGTTTAGATCACTTCAAAATACAAAAAGTTTTCAAGATTCCTCGTCACATCGCATATGACGGCATATGTATGAAGCACTAAATATAGATAAAAAAAAATAACTAATTGTACAATTTGTCTGTAAATGTCGAGACAAATCTTTTGAGCCTAGTTAATCCATGATTGGACAAAGTTTATCAAATAAAACAAAAAGTGCTACAATGTTTTTTTAAAAAAATTTGCAAACTAAATATGACCTAGGAACAAAACTGTGCAGAGTACCCCGAATAATGTTCCTTGTTGTGTGTGCTGCGATTTATTACTAGTACTGTAGACATTGCACGATTGATGCATCTCTGACGTAACTAGTACTAGTACATGCATAAAACTGGAGTTGATCTTGTCCAAGAATACAAGCCATTTCTTTTTTTTACCTTGAAAGTTGCACCACAGATTTCTTCCTCATCTGCAGGGACAGCAGTGACCTTGTGCTTGGGGTTCTCGTAGCACTTGAGGCCTCCAAGGGCGTTAGAGTAGAAGCAACCTACAATAATGCAGCATATATGATATTAACGAAAAATGACAAAATGAGTTTGAGGGCTCTGTGAATGCTGTACAGAATCTTTAATCTCCAGACTGCCTTCAGCAGTTGTTTGTTGGCAAGCAACATTTTCAGAGATTTGGTGCTTAGCAACACACAAGCCAAGACATGATCTGACAGTTGCTTCATGAGATGGCGTGCGTTAATTACCTTGTGGGAAAGGCGCGAGCGACTTGCCACATGATCCTTTGAGCATGTCAATGTCATCAGAGAAGGCGACGCAGCCATCAGCAGTGATCCCCCAGAAGAGCGGCACCTTGCCCTCGGGATCCTGACAGAACAAATAATCCCAGCACAGCAATACACGGTAATTAAATAGACTGAATCACCATATATACTGCGATACTGCACATCCATTGCTCAAGAGATAGTAAGCTTACAGATGCGACGAGCAGGGAGTTGGTGGACTTGTCGAAGAGCACGAAGGCGTAGCTGCCGGTGAGCTGTGCGAGCATGAAGCTGGCCGGGTAGGGCGCCCGGTCACGGAGCGTCTTGTAGGCCTCGATGACGAGGAGCACCTCGTTGGCGCCCTTGGTGGACAGCCCGTACTGCTGGCTCAGCCGCCCCAGGTTGTCCAGCACCCCCTCGAACAGGCAGAACACCTCGTCCTTCGCTGCGAACGACCTGAACGATCGATTAGCAAAAACACAAAATTTTGTTTTGTCAGTTGTGTGAGCTGTGACTTGTGACTGAGCAACTGCTGCAAGGTGCAAGCATCATCAGGCGTAGCAAAAAAAAAAAAAAGTGGAAAACGGCATGCTGAACAGCGTTGGTGAGTGTTTCCGGTGCATAGAGCAGTCACTTTTAATTTCACCTGTTTCTTGAATGACTGAAGTCTTCAGAATTCAGATCAATTAGGTGGGACAACTGACTTGATGCAGAGATGAGATGCACCTAACACCGAGAGCTAGAATACCTAAGCTTGTTGTTAACAAAAGAGAAAGCACTGATACGAGCCTGAACATGTACGAAAAGGGATAAGAAAGCACTGAAAGAAAAGAAAGTCAAAACTGAATGGAGTAAAGGAGTGGGATTCCTCATTCCTTGGATGCTACTTCTTCAGTGAATCAGCCCAGTACTGGTAGGATAAGACACCAGAGCACACAGAGCAAGCGGGCCCACAAATCATAGCCCCATCCCGGGGCCCATCTAGTGCGATAGACTACCAAACTTTTCTTCAGATCTGTGGGCAGCAAGCTGGATTGCCCTCACTACCATACCAAGTGACCTGTGCGTGTGTTCCCTGTACTATGATGCCAACCATGTGGATGTGGACAACCAAAAAAAAAAGTGACGAAACCAGGGTTGCTAAATACTGCCACTGCTCAGATGCTAGTAATTAAATTTTATTGTGTTCTTTCAATTAACCAGTAGATTGCATAGGCCTGTCGCTTTCTAATTCAGCAGCCGCCTAATGGAGGCGGAGAATATAGGCTCAGCTCCACGGTTTGTTTGTTGGCAAGTCAGCAAACAGACGGCACCTTCTTATCTTGTCTATGTAATGTAAGGGGGTGTTTGGTTTGAGAAGTTAAAATTTAACAAACACTGTAGCACTTTCGTCTTATTTGATAAAAAGTTTTCAATCTTGGACTAATTAGGCTTAATAGATTCGTCTCGTAAATTACTCCTAATCTGTGCCGACATGCATGTAATTAGTCACATTTAGTACTCCATGCATTTGAGGAAACATTGATGTGATGAGAGTTAAACTTTAACAAGTTTCAAACAGGCCCTAAGGTGGTGGCGGCAGGACGTGGACGTGCAAATTGCACCCTGCCCCTGCATAGGGGAAGATGACTTTTCTTTTTGGAAAAAAGAGGCCTCCTTTTTTCCGTAAGATAAAATAAACAAATATATAACCTCGTCAACTCAGACGTCTGTATCGATGTCCAGAGATGTCTAGACGCCGATACTATACTAGTGTCTTCCGCTTCTGTTCATCTTCTTCTAGTGTATTTATTGGTGTATATTTATTTGGTTTTCTGAATTTCTGGACCATTAACATATGTATGTATTATGTAAAAATGAATATCCCTTTTTGTGGCCTGAAAATCCCAGTGGTACGCAAAACTAAGGGTGGAGTGGTCCCCTGTTCCTAGCTAATTTTTGGGACTAACAAATTAGCTACAGGAATGGTCCTGCCCTAAAACAAATTAGCTAAAAACGATAAGCCAACTCGGGTTGGTGGCATGGTCCTGCCCTACAGGAATGGATGAGGAAACAACAGTGTTCATTATTGCTCACTTTAGTTTCATGACAGCAACGTGTCATCCGATAAGGAAGAGAAAGATCTGTCTGCTGTCCAATAATTGCCACAAGTGGGTGTGATTTGTGAGCCATAGATTCATCATACTACTACTAATATCTGGTCAGTAAATTAATTTGCAAAATAGTCAGCCTGATTAATTACTGTCTAACAGAAATCATCTGTCTCTGTCCCTCTGCTTCTCCCTCTCCTCCTTTGTATGTGTAGGTGTGACTCGTGAGAGAGACAGAGAGACTTGTGGTTCGTAACGTGTGACTGACTGGGTGATGCGGTTAGTAACTGATGAAGAACCGAAACAGAGCAAGATATACATACATAGCGTAGATACAAATACATATACAGTATTTATATGAGAACTACCGGCTGATCTATGGAAATAAGCATCTCAGAAAGTAGCAAATCCATCCATGAATCCAGTGGGAAAGGGGCACTGCTAGCTTTTGACTGGACGGATCAAGCATCCTAATAACAATCTAATAAATAAATAAATAAAAGAGAGATACTAGTATACTAGGATCCTCCAGCCATGGAACGTCGTCGTCCATGGTGGAGGATGTAAGCAGAGCAGGTATGGACTGGATGGACTCGACGGTTCTACAATCGTCGAGTAGTATGTATGTGTATACCTTGGGCGGAGGAGGGCCTGGTTGGTGTGGGAGTAGGCGAGGTGGCCGAGGTCGCCGAGCTGCACCGACACCGCCGGCTCGGAGGCCCCCAGGAAGCGGCCGACGAGCTCGGACGCCCTGGTCTTGGGCGACGGCGTCCGGCTGCCCGCCGCCACCAGCTCCGCCGGCACCTCCACCACCCCGCCGCTGAACACCGCCAACATCCTCGCTCGATCACTCACACCTCCTTCCTAGCTAGTAACTAGTAATCCTACTCCTAATCTCCTCGCAAGCAGAAGCTGCCGCTGACGGATCAAGGTATCATAAGAAAGAAACTGATGCTGTTTCTACACTCGTCGGGTGAGTGAATGAATGGAGCGACGGAGGGAAGGCAGGGGCGGTTTATATAGGGGGAGGGAAGGGGGTGAAGGCGGGTGCGGTGCGGTGCGGTGCGGCTAATGACGTGACGTGGACCCCAGCTGGCATCCAGCGCTGCTAATCTTTCTGTGGTGTATATATCCGGCTCGGCTCGCTTTTGGCACCGTGGTGTCACTGTGGAAACCAGCAGCGGCAGCCGGCAGGGACGAAGGTGAGGGTCTCGTGAGGACGAACGTGACATGGCAGTGCCGGTGCTTGCAGGTAATAGGATCAACCGTGTCTTACCATCTAACCCCTGGCCTTGATCTCGTGCACGTACGTATTTGACACGGAAAGCTCAGAGGTTTCGGCAGGTTTGGTTTTGTTTTGATCTCTCTTCTTCTGGATAAAGAAAGAAAGAAAGAAAAAAAAAAGAGAGGTTCCTGCTGACGGTGTATCTGGGGACGGAGGAAGGACCATCATGGCCCATGGGGCATCGTTCATCCATCATCAGCGCGAGCAATGGTGCGTTTGCGACGGGGACCATGCGTGCGTGGGAGCAAGGCTACGGACGGCGCGATGGAGAAGACGACGCAGGAAGGCGGGGACAAGGGTCTGTGGCTCTGGAGCGTGGGTCCAAGCATCCACGGTGGGCCCAAGCGCAGCCGCTGCCACGCGTGCTCGAGCCCACGACGACGACGGCCACGACCGCGGCGCTTCCGGCGCCAGATATTGCCGGCCGGCGAGAGCACACCGTGGCCGTGCATTGCCGCCGCTACTCTCTCGAAAACGCCAGGGAGTGGGAGACGTACGCAGGGAGAGGATATTATCTAGGAGTATTATCAAATATATGGCCCTGGCTTTGCTTTTTTGCTACTGTTAAATATACCAGTCGTGTCATGTCCCTACTCCTGTGGGACATCCAGCAGAAAACACGCGACGGGGGAATCCCACGCCACACGCGCCGATCGATTCACGGGTTCCGTTCCACGGTGGACGGAATCGATCCGCCACTCTTTTCAGCAGCAGCAACTGTGACTGACTGACGCTGCACTCCACTAGACACGCACCAACACGGCACACTCCTTTCCAATCTCCCCTCGCTCACGTATCGCCATATATATGCTAAGATAAAAATAACGCAATAATGGTGTGCCAACGTGCCATGAAAAAACGACCTCCACTAGTAAGCGTGCGACGTGAAACGGACGTGTCGTGCCGTGTCTCCATCCCCGGCCCGTTGGCTGCACGTAACCACTGGCTACCAAAATCCTCTTCGTCACAGCCTCTAGCTCAAAGGGATCGGATCAAGATTCACCTCCTGGATCGCCAGCTTGTTTTTGGTAGGACCAACAACAAGCTGATTAAGCAAAATTCCCCAGCGGATCGGATAGAAGGTCACTGTTAGCTACAATGATTTCATTTCCATCGTCAAACAAGTCTGTCCCAATGATTCTCAGCAGCCGATAAAATTCCCAGCCGATATGTAGAATCTGTAGTAGTACATCAGATCGGCTTTAATTTGGAGGTTAATCTGGTGGTGGTTGTTACGTTCATGATGGACGTGTCATGCGAAAGGAAACGCAGTGAATGAATTCAGAGAACAGCCTGCCTGAAATGAACAGAGCAGAGCGAGCTCAGAACATTTTCATGTTGCCAAACACATGGATGGGACACGTACTGCTACAGTACTACTCCACAGTTGCAGATTGGCTGAGCTACAACAGCACTACAAGGGCCCTCGCCTCCTGTCCTTCCTGCAGTGTATACATACAGTACTCATCAGAATTGCCCCATTTTTTTGAATAAAAGAATTGCCCCACTTATGTGCATATATATCTCTCTTGGGAAAAAAATTTTGCAAAGTCTTTTTTTTTGCGAGTAAAAAAAATTCGTACGTATACTACTAGCTATTTTTTTTACCAGGTATTCACACCAAATTGAGCATACAGTTCCAAAGGGTTTATCTCCAATTATTCAGTTTATCGCTATCGCTCTCAGTCTCAGACCATGTTCATATATATCTATGTATGTAGTCCGTAAGCACAATAGAAATACTCTGCTACTTTTGACCTAAAGTTCTCATCAATTCGTTTGGTAGTGATTGACGTTATTTTAAGAATAGATAAACCTATGTATGCCGTGATACATGCTGATTAGTCACATTCACATATGAACAAAATTAACAAAATCCTGCAATATGCATGCTAGAATATGGAGTGCCATGGTACATCAGTCTCCACGCTAATTGGTGAGGAAAAAAAGAAAACTTGAAGATATTCCTGCGGTGACGAGCAAAGGAATCGTGTGGACAAGTGGCTCAACATTTGTGGCAAAAAATTGACGCGATGACGTGGAGACAAAGAGAGGAGAATATATATAGTTTTTTTATTTGTACTTTTCTTTTGAGCACCGTCCGGTTATTTCATTTGATACTGCCTGTTTCAAATAACCCAGGCAAAACACAGGGGACACTGCTAATTATATTTACCCTAACGTTGCTGTCTTTGTCTAGGTGAAATGGGGGTGCGGATCTGCTTACTCTAATAGTTACTGAAAGTGATGTTTTTTATGTACTGACCTATACAAGGCTACAACTCTAAAAGAAATGTCAATTCACCCAAAAATTAAATTTGGCATCATGTATTTAATTATTTAAGAAAGATTATAAAAAAGTACTGTAAAGGTATTTGAAATCATAATATCGTCTTGCAGAATTTTATCTCTCAAGTCTCACCGTACGTACTGAACAAGGGAAGAAACTGGTGGAAAGATTTTTCCTGCTCAGAAACCAATGGGCGCCCACAGCATTGGATATTGGATAAGACGACAATGCCCACAGATTTCCGATTTTTTTTTGTGTGGCTCGTGGACTGACAGAGGGAATCTAGCCCATGTGGCCTTTCTTAATTTTGTTTTAGCTTCCCCTGATCGTGTTCTTGAAGCTTAATTAGGGTCCGTTCACTTCCCATGCAAACCCAAAATATTTCCTCTTCCATCCATCACATCAAATATTTGAACGCATGCATGAAGTATTAAATATAGGTAAAAAGATAACTAATTGCTAAGTTTGTCTGTTTTTTGCGAGACAAATCTTTTGAGCATAGTTACTTCATGGTTGGATAATATTTATCAAATAAAAACGAAATGTGCTACAGTAACTTTTCATTCAATTTTCACCAACTAAACACACCGTTAGTGGTCCAGGTGCACTGCAAAAGAATCAGCAGGGTGATCAAGAACTGTCTTCTTCAATTGCTGGGCCCCATCATTTAAGTGGTTCGATTGGACTTGGCACCTTCTAGGACCTGAAAGTTGTCACCACAAATTTGTTCTTCATTTGAATCTTTGTCATCAACCCATGATCGTATTAGATACTTCGGCCTTGTTAGGCACAACTCTGTTTTATTTATTCAGAAATAAAGTGTATCTTGAAATTTTAAAACAGAATAAGAAAGAGTACAAAAGACGAGTGCACCATGCATGGTGTTTTATTTCATAATCAGTTTAAATCCTGCGTATATAGAACAATCAGCAGCGTGATCAACTAGGGATTGCTTGATTAATGACAGTAACAATAATATAATATCTACTAAATTTGTATGCTTATTTAATGCAAACTAGTATAGTTTTTGAATCTCTTTTATACACTATATTTTAAGACGGAGAGAGTATAATATTACTTTTCTGCTTGAAAGGCAAAATAAAAACTTTGGTCCCTCAACTATCGTTTGAGGCTCAATTTCGTCTTTGAACTTTTAAAATGACCATTTCAGTTCTCAAACTTTACTTTTAGGTTTAGTTTCATCCGAAAACTATTAAAGTGACCATTTCAGTCCTTAAAATCTGCACTTTGGGCTCAATTTCATCCCCCAACTATGAGCATTTATGAACTACAATGAAATGCACTTGATAGTTCATGGATGAAATTGAGCCCAAAGCATAAAATTTGAAGACTAAAACGATCACTTGATAGTCCTAGGATGACACTAAACCTAAAAGTAAAGTTCGACGATTGAAACAACCATTTTGAAAGTTCAAGGATGAAACTAAATCTCGAAAGATGGTTGAGGAACTAAAATGACTATTCTGCCTACTTGAAAAACATTGATGAAAATAGTAAGAAGCTTTTATCAACCAAACAAAATGCACTTATCAGAAAAACAAAATTATATACTCCCTTCGTTTCAAATTATAAGTCGCTTTGACTTTTTTCATACATATTTTGCTATGCATCTAGATATAATAATATGTCCAGATACATAGCAAAATGGATAAACAAAAAAAAAGTCAAAGTGACTTATAATTTGGGACAGAGAGAGTAGTTTTGATTGGGTGGGTGAAAGTGGAGACAAACAACTAGTTTCATCGAGTGTATGGTTGGATTGGTGGATAGGACCATCTCACTTCGAGTGAGGCGGCAATTTTTTTACTGGACCAAACTAGAGCTTAGACCAAACTATCCAACTTGCCTAAATTATTGTTGAAAGTGTTCGTGGGCAAGATTAGTGAATTAGTCCCTCCAATTCAAATTATAAGTTGTTTTGGCTTGTCTAGATACATAGTTTTTGCTATGCATTTGGATATAAATTATGTCTAGACACATAGCAAAATGTATATATATCCAAAAAAGCTACGACAACTTATAATTTGGAATGGAGAAAGCTATAACAACTTATAATTTAGAATGGAGGGAGTATTGTTGCATCAACTAGAGTACGATTAGCAATAGTATTATCATGTTCTGTTGTTAATTAGCTAGAAATTATTTTGGCAAGATTAATATTGGTACTTTCTCCTATAACAAATTAATATTTGGAACGGTGGTTTTGCTAAGTCATACCTTTTCTAACTTTAGCCTTGAGTTGCAAGATTGACGTTAATAGTCGCATTATGGAAACTGCTTTTACATAGACATATAAAACCTTTTTCATTTTTATGGATCTTGCTCGCCAAAGTTAGAAAAGGCTTGACTTAGAACAAATCTAGATGGACTTATACCAGAGAATGTAAGTGTTCGTGGGTGTTGGTTAGTATATCATTAATTGCAGATACAGTCAAGTATTAATTTAATTGTTTTAATTTCATTCCATTCCTATCTTCACCATTCCAATTCCTTCCGCCTGATGAATCCGACAACTTGAATGAGCATATGTCATGTCCATATGAACATGGACGGACATATCCCATTTACCCCCACCCCCACCGTTGGCTCCGCCGCTGCATTTAACATCGCTCTTGCTGAAACCATTGTTTATTCAGTAGTCAAATTCCTATCTGAATTTGGCTTCATTTGCCTCGCTGATCGTGAAGTGTACTGCAAATGAATCGACGGGATGAAACCATTGTTTTTAATTTCAAAAAGCTTGGATTTACAAATTCTGGCTTCCTTGATCACGTCTGTGGAAGCCTACGTGCACTGCAAAAGGGATCAACGTGATGAAGCATTGCCACCATTATCATAGTTCATAAAGGTGATGCGTTAATTTTTTTTTCTTTCGTTTATGTGGTTGGACTTTATTTACATTTGAATCTTGTTTCTTTCGTTTACTCCCTCCGTCCCTAAATGTCTATCGCTTTACGCTTCCCGAGAAACAACTTTAATTAAATATATATTAAAAAATATTAATATTTATGGTATATAATTAGTATCATTGGAAAGGTCTTTGAATCTAGT
Organism: Saccharum hybrid cultivar R570; assembly: GCA_038087645.1. NCBI lineage: Eukaryota > Viridiplantae > Streptophyta > Magnoliopsida > Poales > Poaceae > Saccharum > Saccharum hybrid cultivar. The sequence continues at coordinate 44,844 of JAQSUU010000682.1, forward strand.
TTTTTTAATAAATTTATTTGGAGATACAAATGTTGCACGCATTTTATACAAATTGAGTCAAACTTGCGGGCATAAAAACCGAAAACGACACACAATTAGGGACAGAGGGAGTATGTGGTTGGACTTTATTTACATTTGAATCTCCGTGCTAGCTGCCACATCCTCCTTCCGCCTTAAAAAAATCAAAATATCACTTAATGAGAAGTCAACAACCATAAGTTTAACCAAATATATTTAAGAAAATACTAATATTTAGATTAACCATGAAATATATTTTATAATAAATATACTGAAGGTATAAATGTTGATACTCTCTTTTATAATTTTTATCAAATTTTAGATTATTTTTTGAATCAAATTTTAGATTATTTGTCTTTTCAAAAAGCGAGGTTTAGATTTGTTTTAATTTTGTGACGGAGGGAGTGCACCACAATTTACTTCGTCGATCTTTTTTTTTTAACTCAATTTGCTTCGTCCATCTTGATACTTCTGGAACAACCGCCCACGTGATGGTGGATTGAAGAGCTTGGTATATTGTATGGGACTCACAATCATTATTTCCTGGAGACGGCCTAGCAATATATGCACTTTGAGTTTTGTTGCATGGGTTCACATATCTGCTCCCCCTGCTTATTGTCTGTTCGATTTAGGGTCTATTTGGATCCATTAACACTCAAAAGTTATCAGCTCAAATTAGTATTGGTGGATTCAAATAGACCTGCTAAAAAACCTGCTAATTATTAGCTGAAGGGCTCCTAACTATTAGTTCCACTAGCAGGTTTGGAGTTGCTAAATAGGTGTTAGTTCCATTAGCAAGTTTGGAGTTGCTAATAGGTGTTAACAGTTCATATACACATTCGACCCACTATCCAACCAACTGTTAGCAGGTGGACCAAACAACCACGTGCTAAAAATTAGCAACTATTAGCTATTAGCTAACTAATTTTTAGTGCTAATGGAACAGGCCCTTAATTAAAACTTATGCGAATAATGGGAAATGGACATGCACCTTGTTGGCGAGTGGCCCAACTAAAGTGATTACCCTATCACATATATAATCGAGTCCCAATCAAGGGAGACACAAGACATGAAAAAAAAAACAAAAGAAAGAATCTGGTTCCCTCAGTTCGACATACATGATTATTCATCGGATAATAATATATATAACTTGGAGTTGGAATATAATGTGACTTCGACGACTTGTATCGCATTGCATGCCTACTTTTACGAGTAAACTGTGAGAACCGTCGATAAGTGAGCATCTTCAAGTAACTGCGAGTTACGGATGAGTTACTGTGCAGGGATGCTATATGTTCCCGTAGTTTTCAGCAAAGGTTCCAAAACCAGATCCTTCTCTAGCTGACGACTAGCTCAATTAATTATTCCTTTTAACTACTTGTTTTGATAAGTTCTTTGGCAAGGTGATTTTTGGAGAAGTTGTTGGGAAACTCCTGCATGCCGCTCAGGTTTTTTTTTTTTTTTTTTTTTTTGCTGCAAGTGCCATCATCTACACAGATTTATAGACTTGCATGATACTACACAAATTTTGCACATATTTTTTTTCATCAGATAATGCAACTTGTTGGAGTCAGAACGCGCACTTCAAATGAATCGATGTGCGTGATGAACTGGCTCCCATCTATGGTGGATCGAAATCGTGATTACCTAAATAGTTAAATTCAATTAATTGATTGAACCCTGCATCTGCATCTCAGACGACACTCACCACATTATCTTTGTTCCTTGCAGATTATTTTGGCTGCTACTGCAGCCCCAACCAGCATAGTTGAACACGTCCATTGGGATTGTCTGAAGGAATTATGAATAGTTTGCACGAACTACTTATTATTATAAGAACTGAAGTAAAAAGTGCTCGTAGTAATATTTTAAAGAAAGTTGGATTTACAAATTCTCTGAATGTAACCCTCCCCCACCCCCCACCACCCCCACCCCGGCGGGCTACTCCCAGCACAGCCGAACAGACCCAGTGAGATTGTATCAAAGCCTTGTGAATAATTTGTACAAACTAATTATTAAAAGACAAAAGGGGAGAATACTTGCCGTAATTTTTTTCCCCAAAAAAAGTTGATTTACAAATTCCCTACATATAGGGGTGGAGCCTGGGCCCCCCAAGAGCCACCCCCAGGCTGCTGGTTTAATAGGATTGCGTCAAAGCCTTGTGAAGAGTTTATATGAACTAATCTCTCCGTTCCTAATTATAAATCACTTTGACTTTTTAGCACATCTATTTTGTTATGCATCTAGATATAATAATATGTCTAGATACATAGTAAAATAGATGGAAAAAATCAAAGCGACTTATAATTTGGAATGGAGAGAGTATTTATTACAAGACTTGAAGGGAAGAAGGCTCATACTATTTTTTGAAAAAAAAAGTTGAATTTACTTACTTGGATCACTAGCTAGTGTAGCGATGGTTACTGATAGATACGTGTCACTATTGACTAAGTTAAAAATGGGGTTGTTCAAGCGCCGGGCAATTTTTGAGAACTCAATGGCGGCTTTCTCATAATACCCATCAATATCTAAAGCACAGGAGTCATCAAATCACCGGATTCTCCCACAAGAAAACAAAGCGAGTGCTGAGATTCAATTCTGTAAATCAGCATCTTTTTTTACTTGTATACACTATTGCCTGTCTGAGCCTTACTCTGGTTTAAACTTTTAAATACACCACGCATTTCAAAAAAGAAGAAGAAGAAAGAAAGAAACATTTCAGTGACGGGCAGTGCCCTTTCCTTGCACGCGATCGAGTTTGTCTGCTTCTGCTTGTCTGCCCTCCCTAGATAGAAATGATATACAAACAAGGAGATGGGACAACTTGGCAAGTGGCACAGCTAAAGTGATTACGGTTTCGGCATAATTAAAAACCAAAAGGAAAAGAAAAGAATCTTGACATATGCATCATCCCTCATTTTTAAATTTGCACATACTTACTTTACTCATCATCAGATAATGCTACTTGGAGTTGGAACGTGACTTCACGACCTGTATTGCGTATTTGCGTTGCATGCTACTTTGACGAGGTATATATCTATGCCATGTGAGCATCTTGGTGGAACTGTGCAGGAATGTTGCATGTTCATGCCCATAGTTTTCAGCCAAGGTTCCAAAACCAGACCTTTCTCGATCTAGGCGAGGTCCATGATTCTTCCAAGACTCTTATGGTTAAGAAACCTAGATCGATAGTAGGTTTCTATTTGCCTGCTTCCAGGTTGATTCCTGATGGCGTTAGGTTATTTAAAATTGACGAGTTTGCGCTCTATTTGATGCACATGCATTTTGGATCAGCTGCAGGGAGCGAGGCCATGCAGTGCAGAGGCCCACGAAGCTGACGCCGTGGCCGAGGAGTCGCGGCTGGGCCGCTTGCGCTCATGGCCGAGTTCCAGTGCGTGGAATGCACAGGTGATTGGCCTGGCTCCAAATCCACTGCCTCACAAAATAGACTAATTGTTTCTCAAAAAAAAAAGACTTATGCCATGTCAGTAGAACATAGTATTCTCAGCGCTCTGTTGAACCTGTTATAAGGCTAATTATTACTTTTTCTTCAAAATACATTAATTATTATTTTTCCTCAGTTTTCTTATGAGTGCACTAGCACAACGGTGATTTCTCCTGGTGGTGCTTTTTTTTTCACTGGCGGTTCTTAACGAGCTAGCACCAGTAGTGTAAAATCAGTGGGCCCTTGCTACAAACCGACAGTATAAACATATTTACACTGGCGATTCAGCTATGAAAACCATTAGTGTTAATGTATAATTTACACTGGCGGCAGGGTAACGCCAGCTGCCAGTGTAAATGGCATTTTCACTGGCGGTTCTTTTAAGCCAGATGGTTGTATCACCAATGTCCGTACAATACAAGTTGCCACAGGTTTCGTGATCCCTAGTCGCAAGTTTCACGGTGATCCAATTCCCGATGACTACACCAGGGTCGAAGTGTTGACAGTCGTGGAAGGACGTAGGGACGACTTGCTAGACATTCCCACTCTAGAGGGTGTCAAGAAACATGGGCAAGTTATGAACGAGTTCATCTTATGGCCTCAACGGGACATCAGGTTGAATGATCCTATTCCATCGATGCCATCTTTCGGACTGGACGATGAAGGAGGGTTCTTGCATCCAGCCTCGCCACCATTACCGAACCCACCATCCCAGGATGCAGCAACCCCGACACCTAACCCAACATCTCTGAACCCCACCATTTCAGACCACACCATTACCGAACCCACCATCTCATAACGCATCACCATCACTAGAACCTAACCCACCACCATCATTTAGCCTCCACACCGTCTCAGAGCTTCTACCTAACCCACAAACAACATTGCCAACCAATAATCCACCATCCCCGAGCAAGAAGGATGCCTCGTCGAAACCTAAAGGCCCTGAAGCTAAGGTAAACATAAGTCCTGTACCAAAAATGGTTACAACCTTCGGTAATGAGACATCACCGCCGGTCATTAAGAAGTGGATGTTTGGATTTACAAGGAGACCAGAGACACGTTCCAGTAGTGAAAAAGCTTCCAAGTCCACCCTCCTTGAAGAAGATCACCATACGAAAGCCAACGAAAGAGGATTACGTAGATGTCCCCGATAAATATGTGCCGAGCAGGCCTCTACTCCAGTGGTGCGAACTCCGTTGTGTTTCGCGTGCGATGAAAAGGTTGCATGACTGGTATATGAGGATTACGTAGATGTCCCCGATAAAAACCTAATGCTCCAGCCCTCTTAAACCAAGTTGCTAAAAAGCATATTTTAACGTTTATTGCATATACCAATAGTCAAGTTACATATCATGGTTATTTAGTTGAGCACCGGCACAAGTACTACCCAATGCAATTATCCCGTAAGTATCAAGGTACAAGTTATCAACAACTAAGATATCCTTAAGGATAGCAAGGTAGACATATGCACATGAATTTAGTGGTATTCAAGGTTATTAGGAAACAAGGATGGTCCAATGCTATACTTGCCTTAAACTTTGATCTTCTGCTGGTTCTTAACCTCCAAAGGATTGCTTCTTGATGACCCACGCAAAGTTCATCGACCGGACATGATCATAGAACACCACACAAGCATCCGTGCAATCATACATGAAGCAAACAATAGAACTAAATTAGAATAGTATAAGTGAAAATGTTTTAAAGATGTTCTGCACATTGCTAAAAAACACAGGCGCGAGAAAGCACATTAATCGGAGCTAAAACGACGAAGGTATGAGCTAGGGTGTCTGGTGGCAGTTTTGTAAATAATTGGAACTTGTTTTCACATGTAAAATAAATCTCTATCTCTTCTACTCATCATATATAAATATATATATAAAAAAAGACCCAGATGTTATCGTCTCGGAACTAATCGCCCCTCCCCCGCGCTAATCCCCGCCTGCTCCCTCTACCGCCCCCGCTTCCTATACGGACGCAGAACCGCCACCCGCGCACGATGCCCACCATGACTCCGCGGCCCACGCACGACACTCAGCTCTCCCCGGGGCCTCCTTCCCTCTTGCCCGCGCAACCACAGAAGCTCCCGTGCGATAAGAAAGAAGCAGCAGCGTCCCAGCGGAGGAGGCAGATCGGCATCCCAGCGGCGACGGCATCCCGGAGGCGGAGCGGCGTCCGAGTGGAGGAGACGGGCGAGGTAGAGCGGCTTCCCAGATGCGGAGGCAGAGGGGCGTCCCGGAGGTGGCGGAGGCAGAGCGGCTTCCCAGTTGCGGAGGCGAAGCGGCAACGATGACACGTCGGCTAGCCTGCGTCACGAATAGGCAGTGCTCCTCCGCTGGACGATGGAGCTGGTTCTCATCAGAGTCAGGCAGTGGCGGACCCAGGATTTAAACCTAGGATATGTCCAGCAAAAATATTTCACAATCAATATAATGTATAATCTAAGATATAATATAAACTATGCGGATACCAAGCACAATCGAGCACCAGCCAAGAGGAGATATAGTCTTAGGACTAAAATACTTAAGAACATTAGACTTTTAATTTGGACTTTTGAAATCTAACTAGTAATAATAGTTTTGGCTAGGGTAGTCCTTGGACTACCTGAAATCAGGCTGGGTCCGCCCATGGAGTCAGGTGCCCTACCCCCAGCGAGCTCCTCTCTCTCCTGCCTCTGTCTTTTGACAGTCCGGATCTGCCAACCTGTACTCATTAGCTGTGCCTGATTGATATTGGGAAATGAGATTGGGATGAGGAATTTGCTAATTTGCAATTTGTAAGAGGCCAAAATGAGATTGGGATTGTGTTTATTGTTGATTTTTAAGGGAGAAGTGCTTATTAGTTGTTCTAAGCTACGACCCTACCACTTCTCGTAGTTTAGGTGTTTGAAAAAATGTCTATTTTAGGGCAGATTTGGTGTTCATTTATTTGATCAGTGGGGAATATTTTAAGATCCATTGCACTCTTCATTCATGAGTGCATCTTCTTTTTTCCCTTCTAGAATCTTAGAGTTTTCAGATTGTACTGTGATTTCAAATTGTGAGATCCATTATATTGAGGTCCCTAACACTCTACTTCTTACATTTCCAAATCAAAGAACAACTCATTAGCTGCCGTGCTTGGTACACTGAGACGTGCAAGTGCAAATATGAAGTACCCACGTACAATTACTTGGAGAAAAAAATATTGCGGTCGTAGAGATTTGTGCAATTTAATTTGGTTTTTGTTGATGATCCATGTTCAGAATTATGCACATGGCAATAGTCATTGAAGGGATAGTCAATGCCAGTCATTCACTCTTGTTTGATTTGGTTCAATGTTCAGACATTCACGTTATTGCATCTTTGGAGAATTTTGCAACTACTACTGCGGTTGTGCACTTATTTCTTTTTGTCGTTTCATGCATGCATTGGTGACATAATATCAGTAATGTATATACTTTGATTTTGCTCTTATGATCATATTTCCCAGCTGCCTACTTGGGACCTTAATAAAGTGAAAAAAAGAGAAATAAGTTTATTGTTGGTTTGATTTTTTTTAGGCAGCTGAGTTCCTTTGTATATACAAATAATATCTGGTTTGTTCTGTTTTGGTTTGTTATTGTGTTACAGAGAGGACACTAGCAACAACCACTGTGGTCCACTGACGGCCTCAACGTTGTGATTCTAGCTTCTGGTGGCGATCCTCCTTGTGGCCGGTATTATAGCGACGTCTTCTATCTCAACAGTACGTGTCCCTTCAAACATGCCCTTCCTATCTTGGTAGGAGTGATAGATGAATGCTTCATGGTTCTTCTGATTTCTGTAATGCTTCACTGGCCTGATTAGATCTCACTAATTAATTTGTGCTTTTGTTTACTTATATGTAATCAAGATCATAAGGGGTTTGGTGATAGCTGGTAGCCATGCATAGGTGGTTCTAGGGACGCTAGCAGATCTCCTTTCCATTCATTGACATATCCTATTTTTGCATATATTTCCTTCCCTATTTCCCCTCTTTTAATGCCTTCCAGTCATCAATAGGACGGATTGTTGCTGTCACCCATCTTCCCATTCTGTCTCTCTTCTCTTGCTGTTTCTCAAACGCCAGTGCTTATGAATTGAATAGCAGCACACAGATTGTTAGTACCAAGGATTGTTGCATGCCAGCATCGGATAGAGTGGGTGTGAGCAAGGACGAAGACAATGTGCTGCATAATGCTTAGTAGATTACCAACTATTGGCTGCAGGCCATTGTAGGTCAAAAATATCAAATTTTCACCAAATAATTGAAGGACATAGTAGCATATATCTTCAGAGACTCTTACCTGTCCCAAAATGTTAAGAAAGCTCACAATATGCATACCTAACTGTGCCTCTTGATGTCTAGCGGTTGAGGTATGTCTATCAACTTGGATCAAGGCAAACTGGTGATTCTTATACTTGGTTGTTCTGTGTGGATCATGGGTTTGGAACTGACAATGGAATCGATTCCCTTCATCCTTTAGACAATTCCGTGTTCAAAAGTGAAAAGCGGCTCACTGAATTTTTAGGGTGGTCCAGTGGAGCTTTTAGCTAGCATTAGGTACCCAGAGCTCTGTTTTATTGGAGATTAGCAGCCAAAGCTAGCAGCTGCACACTTGTAGCGACTCACTGTTTTTTTTCAGTTATCTAGCAAAGCTTTTAGCAAATGCACATTTTATCATGGGCCTTCTCATTTATCAGATATAGATTAGTGAGCATATTATCTCCCCATGCATCATAAGATATGATCATATAAGTTATCAGTCTGACTTTATTCTTGAATATAAAACCATAGAAGATACGCATTGCAGCACACAACTGTGAAGATGTGCAGCCTATTTGGTCCAGTTGGACATGTTATAAACAGATCCTGTTCCTGAAGAATAAAATGGCCATAAATTGATCCAGAGTCTAGAAATCTGTAACAAAAAGCCCCTGAAAATCTATAGGACCTGAAAGTTTGCTGTCCAGCTTTGAAAAAATGCAACTTGAATGAAACAATGTGTAGGGCAGTTGAGTTACTTCCTAGCTTTGGAAATTAAGAGGCTTTCCTATTGAAACTATCTCTTCATATAGGTGGGCTCTTATAAGTAATTTGAACCTTGATGCAAACACCATTGCTAAAATACAGAGGGAATTTGCTATTTTTCTACTATACAGTGGCTGTGAAGGCAGTGCTCCCAAAGTTTGATTTCAGTTGTAGATTGAACTTCATGGACATTCCAAGAGGAGCAGAATTTCTTCATGCACTGCAGCAAGTAAGAATAGTAAGAGGCATATATTTTGGATGTGATGCTCCTTTACTATTTGCAATCTAATTAGCGCACAATACTTTTTCTTGAAGGGGTATATTTATGAGCCAAATTGGTTCAAGTATAACTTTGTCATTGCAGCAACGCACTGGCACATATACCTATATAGTATGGACTTGTTAAACACTTCAACATAGCAACACTTTTGTAAAAGTGGAATACTGACAGTTCATGGATTGCTTTTAATCTCATTTCAGTGGAACAATCAGTGGCTGTCTGAAGTCCAATTCATGGATGTTGAGCACCCTAATAACGCATGGCCAGCCTAAGGGAAAGCAAACACGACTCTAGAAAGGCACGAGTATGCAAGTGGTCAATGCAATTGATTCCTTATGCTATGCATGCATGAACCCTGCAGAAACCTCGTGCCATTTTGCAACCTATGTGCGAGTACCATGACGTTTCTTCTGTTGCATTCGATGATCTGGATTCTAGACTGTGATTCTAGACTGAGTGGCTGTGATGATGGTGGATGACTCAGGTGGTAGGGACGCACGGGCATGGGATTATTGGCCTGAGCAAATCAGGATATGTAGAGTAGAGATAATGCAAATGTTTGAGAGAAGGCATATGTATTACTGAGCTCGGAATATCACACATGCATCGGTTTATAACCTGTTCACATTGATGTTGCAAGGTGGGAATAAATCGTGCTTCTCGCACATGAACATTTTCAGATGGCTGTCGTGTAAAAGTGACGATCGGCTACAAAATGCTTGATGCAAGATCAAAGTCAAAACATTATTTTTTTTTGCTATAGTACAACATGTATACAAATTTAAATTATCATGATTTTTTTCCCGTAGCGGGCATTGACCTAGTAAAACTGATTTCCAAAAGAGCTGAGGGCAGCGGGTTCTATTATGCGGAACTGCAGGGGCCTTTGCGTAAAAGAACAGCGACAGCTGGCGGGAGTTAGCGAGACACGTGGCGGAGGCGGGTTGGATGGGGTGGTAGACCGGCCGTGGACCGGTTTCTGTGGACCTCGTCCACTATAGCAGTGGACCGGCTGCGGTAGCTTGGGGGGTTTTCCATCGGCCAGAACAGTAGCAGGCGGGGAGGAGCTCCATGGCCGGCGGCGAGGTTCTCGCCGGCGAAGCACGAGGACACGTTCTAGGGCTCCGTTTTCAGAGGGGAAAGCACAGTAAGGCAGACTGGATCACGACGAGCTTACCTAGGGGCTCAATGTGAACGGAGAGGGCTCAGCAGCGGCACTGGGCTCGACGGATGGTCGGCGGCTTCCTGCGAGAATTCAGCGATACTGCGTGTGAGTTACGTACGGAGCAAAAGAGGATGGCACGAAGGTGTCGACAGCTTCATCACCTCTATGTGGAGCTCGGCAGCGGGTCTCGAAGGGCGGTGAAGCGGCGGACGGCGTCAACAGCAGCGGCGGGCGTGCTCTGCTCGGCGATATCCAGAAGCGGCGGGGCGAGCTGGCTAAGGCAAGGAACGACGCGCAGATGGGAAAACGGGATGCTGCAGAGGCTTGCTCCCTTTTATAGGGCACCCAGACGTAGTCCTCACATGGAAGAATCCAGAAATCGGGATTGGGTGCGGAAGATTTCCATCGACGGAGTCCGGCTCGGGCACGACCGGAGGTAGGGGACGGAGATGACGCGTGGGGTCGCATCGTCATGGAGACGGGACGCGGGGCCGACTTGTCAGCCAGACCGAGCGAGGGAGAGAGGGGAGCGCACCGGCTGGGCCACGGGGGAGCGCTGGGCCTTGGCCCGCTGCGCTTGTTGGCTAGAAGAGGAAGGGGAAAACCGAGCTGGCCCTGCGGGGCTGAGCAGGCCACCTGGCCGAGTAAGAGGGGGAGAACTGGGCCGCCCGGGCCAGAGGGAGAGTTTCTCTTTTAATTTCATTTTCTTTTATTTTAAAGCCATTTTCAAAAGCATCTGAATTCATTTCGAATTTTGGTCAAAACCACACAGTACAATAAAGCATATGCACCAGCATGTACGCAAAAGAATGTTGCTACACCTTATGATGAATTTTAGTTTAATGAAAAATTTTATTTTCCTATGTTTTCATGAGCACAGAAATACAAAATTAAATCATTTTAACTATATTTCAAAATTGCAAATTTTAGGGTGTTACATCATTATGTGTGGCTGTGATTTTTTTATTTGAGTATTGAACATGCCATCAACATGTGATTGTGTGCTTGCTGTCATTGTACATATCTTTATTTTATTTGTTTGTTGCAGAAATAAACTCGTACTTATCTCTGGTGACATTGAAAGAGAAGAACGAATTTCATTTCATTTGCTTGGGATTGGAGGGACAAAATGGTCATACACAGTAGAGAAACTAGTTTTGCCAGTTTTGCTAGACTTGGCCCAATTTGACTGTCGACGTAATACAAACGACTATGAGCTTGTTCACTCGGCTTATAATCCGTCTTTTTCAGCTTGTTTTTTTAGCCGGAACAGTATTTTTCTCTCACGAAAAATCAGCCAACAATGTTTTTCAGTCAGCTTATCAGCCCAACCGAACGGAGCCTATGGCCGATAGGATAAACGCACTGATCTAAAATCATACTGTATGTTTTTGTCGTTTCCTTCATATAGTTATCCATTCTTTTCCAGTCTCCAATGATCCATAGTACATATATCCCTCTCGTGATGTCGACGACCAGAGGTGGCATCTTTGATTTTCACACATAACCTAGGACAAAGTGGCAGCATGTATAGCCCCCCTGGCGTCTCTCTCTCTTCAAACATGAGTTTTGTGTGTGTGTGTGTGACTCTTTTCAAACAATGAGTTCAATACCTCCCGCTAGGTTGCTTGCATTGAAATCGTAGCCATTCTTTATCTCGATCTCTAACGAAAGAATGACATCTTCTTTTGGAAACTATTTGTTCACTTTCAATCCATATTAGGGCCTTGTTTAGATGTATCCCAAAAGTTAGAATTTTTTCACTTTCTCCATCACATCAATCTTTGGACCCATGCATGAAGTAGTAAATGTAGGTAAAAAAATAACTAATTACACAATTTAGTTGGAAATCACGAGATGAATCTTTTGAGTCTGGTTGGTCCACGATTGGATAATATTTGCCAAATAAGACGAAAGTTGTACTATTCATCAGATTTATTTTTTTTTTCAATCTAAATGAGGCCTAGATCACACACGAGTTACTCAGTGTGCCAGTGTGAGGCACGTACAACTATAATGGGCGGCATCGGCAATTTCAGGGAGACAGAGGTTGTTGTATGTGTATGTGCATGCTTTTTACTATTTCAGCGAGCAGAAAAATTTGGTTATACTTGTAAACGTGTCTATTCGCTCTTCGTCGCCTTCGATTTATTATTGAAGCGATAGATGTTGATATCCACCGCTCACACTGTAGTGTGCGACCAGGCAACATGCTAAGACTTCATTACAAGGCTTTAATGGATTTGGACTATTAGCTGAAATTCCTGGCGGAGCATGAAAGTTACCTAACCTCCGTGGCCAATTATCACAACCACAAGTCCACGAGGGCTGGTATATACCCCCTCCGTCCCAAAACAAAGGGTCTGTATATTATCTGTGTGGGTCAATTTTTTTTTACAAGTTTGATTAGATTTGTAGAGAATATTAGCAACATTTTATCTTTAAATAAATTTATTACGAAAATAGATTCAACGATCTATCTAATGGTACTAATTATGTGCTACAAATATAAATATTTTTTTTGTTTATATTTGGTCAAAGTTAAAAGCGTTTAACTCCTCGTGAAATGAGAACGACACTTATTTTAGGATGGAGGGAGTACAAAGCTTGCTTAGGGTTAGACTAACGTGGCTTTGGTCCGAGACTACGAACCGATTCTCTAAATTTAGTGAAATGACTTTATGTGCCGCAAAATACTTGCGAGTTGCAACAAGCACGAATGGCTAGGACAAGATTTTTTCCTGAGTCCGAAGATAAGATCGCCCCCTTTTTTTTTGGCTTCTCCAACAAACCTGCACTTCATAGATAAACCAAGACTCCTATCAGGCATTTGCAAACCACGTGCCCCTCTAGATATATAGTATGGCCAACTATACTATATATGGTATCTTATTAATATTACTAGTAAGAGGGGCATCCAACTTAACAAAGCCTCTAAATTAATTCTCATGATACACGTTATTAGAAAAACATAAATTCTAAAGTTCCTCACGGAATCAGAAACACCATGCCTTTAATTTGCTAAATTATAATATTCATCCTCAATAATAACTTTTAGCTTGGTAAATTATAATCGTCATTACCAATAATAATGATTAGGTCTTGAGTGATTTCTAGCAAATACCCACCTCATCCATCAAAGCAACCTCTAAATTTGCATACGTCTGTCGTTATGAAAGATAATCTTAAATACCTCTAAATTTGTATCTGAATTACTTACGACTACCATTACAAAAGATATTACAGATAATTCCTAAATTTTCTTTCAAACAACACACGTCTTCCATTCTAAAAGATAATATAAAGTAACTTATTTAGTTTGTATCAAATTACCACCTCTGCCGTTGTAAAAAAAAACTGAAATATCCCTCAAATATAGGTCTAAACACCAACGTATTCTATTGTGGACAATAATTTAATAACTACACAGTTCACTATTACTTTCTAAATTGTGCAGTTCTGTTGCTATAAAATTAGAAGGAAAATTATTATAAACCGCCGTGTAGACCAAGTAGACATCCATATATTAGGACAAATATTTATTTTAATCCATCAATTGTTGAAAATTGTTCCCTTAGCAAACTAGTCCATCAATACGGATACAAATATCGGATATGATACGTATCGGACACGCGGATATGACATTCCTCAAAAAACACTGACACGGGGATACATCTAATATATTTTAATATAATAATTAATGTATATGAATTACAAGCTATAAAAGTAGTTACCTAGCAAGTTGTAACTTAAAATTTAGCAGTTCCAAGCAATTTATATAACACATTGATTGATAGAAAGTAAAAAAAAATGAAAACCAATTTTAGGTAATTTCACCATTTCCTATTGACGAAGGGGATTCTAATCTTACGCCTGACCTGAGGAACAAGTGGAGAAGAAAGGAGCGACGTGAGAGGGGATCCTAGATTGCAGCAGCTACATAATGATATGAGGATAGCAAAGCCGATTGCTTTTCATAATAGTTGGGCCTATGTAGGCTGTTATCTTGTTTTCAGCGGTATCTAAGTTGGGAAAATTGTATCGAATACGAGTATCTAACGATAAAGTATCCAGTTTTTTTTAGTGTGGCTAGGATACGTATCCGAGTGTATCCAAGGAGTATTGATATCTAATACGTATCAGATACGGATGTGGCACCTCTCAGAAGTATCCACGCAGCATAGACAGCAGAAACCCTACTTCACACGTAGTATCTAAGTTGGCATAACTGTATCGAATATGAGTATCCTAACCATAAAGTATCTAGTTTTTTTAGTGTGGCTAGGATACGTATCCGACGTGTATCCGACGTGTATCCATATCCGATTCGTATCGGATACGGATATGGCACCTCTCAGAAGTATCCACGCAACATAGACGACAGAAACCCTACTTTACATTTTTACTGCGGACAAATCACTTGTATTAAGAATATGAAACTTTGTCGGAATATACAAAGCATTATATGCAACTTTTGTGTTATGAATTTTGGATTTTAAAAAATTTATGATATCCAAAACAAGGCCGCAAACAAACTAAACTTTTTAGACAACAGAACAAAAGCAGACCATTAAAACATGCATAACGAAAGTTCTGCTGAACATCTGCCACCTACTGTATACCATTGGAAAACTTATGGATTTTCTTACAACTTTTATGTAGATTATGCCACGAGACTCTAAACTTTAGCTTTCATAAAACTGAATGCATCTAATACTATCTAGAAGTCTAACAACACAAATGCTTCATCCAACAACGATCGTATCTCCCAAACCATAAGGGCTAAAAATATGATCTCTATGCTGAAAGAAAGATGAAGTCTACTACTGAAATATAATTTTTCTATGATTTTTAACCGCATAAAACAACCCAAAATAGCATGCATGATCTGGAAAATAGTAGAACTTAATTATGAGATTAGAACCCTAACCCTACCAACTAATCAAATGATTATCCTAAACCCTAGCATAGATCTCCCATCAAAACAGTGGAGAAAATCAATATCTTATCCAAACAACGAGTATAATGAAGACCTGCAATGATTGGCCTCATGTTTCCCGTTCTTCCTTGCGGTGATCTCTACCATTACACCATGACTTGATCTATTCCACGCACAGCATTGCCATCAAGAAACGAGCAAAATCATGTGACTGAGGAAAAAAAGGAAGGAGAAGAAGATGACTAATTGATCCTAAAAGAGGATACAATGCAAAGAGTGACGATGGTGAAGCTCTAAATCCCCCCTATCCCCTATTGGTCCTTGTCTATTTTTCTCGTATGAAAGGAGAGTGTAACGGAACCATCCAAATTATAAGAGCACAAGTACAAAAACAATCACCGAAGTGATCAAATTCTCGCACTTGAGCCCATATAACTCTGGTAGTCCAATGAAATCACGAGGGATTTCAAATCAACCAACATACAAGCCAAGATCGTAGTGATTCAACATAACAAATCACATGTTACATCCATTTCACAAGTAATTCAATATACATCGGAGTTCAACATAGTTATTACAACTTAAGTTCAAAAGTAGCGGAAGCAAAGTAATTTGAAACTAACAACCCCCTTATTTCAAATACATGCCAGTACCAAGGTCGACTTCCAACAAAAGCATTAGAGAGAAGATAACTCAGAGAGATCATGCCTGTGATCACACTCCGCCACAAAGGCAGGAGCCAACCAACTCTTGCAGTCATCATAATACATCACAACCTGCAACAAGCGGGGGATAAAACCCTGAGTACGACAATGTACTCAGCTAGACTTACCCATAAAAAACCAGAAATAAAGTGACACCAAGGATCATGCAAGGCTGATACAAAGTGGGCTAGCTTGACAACATTTTGCGTAAAAGCTTATTACAGATAAGTAATCATTAATGCTTAAGCATCAAGTTAACCATCATTAACCTATCATCTATATTAGCACATGTACTAGAGCACTCACTTGATTAGGAGCAAACAATATTAACCATAGCAGGTATAAATTGAGGCAACATTTACATCATCATCCATTTAACCATACGTTCAATTTAATGGAATCTACGTTGCCGCTGCTCAAGTCAAGTGCTCACTAACCGGGAGCGACGGCGATTCGAATCGAGTTCCTATCCAGCTAGAGGGGTATTTCTAACACTCACCGCGCAGGCCCCTGCCAGGGTCGCACAAGCCACCTTTCATACAATTCAGGAGTCACGGGTTCGATTGATGCCGCATCCCCAAGGGCAACACTCTACCAGGTGATAGGGACTCTAACCCCCCTTGGTCTCACGCCAATGTCCCCAAGCACATCCTTACAACCTCCAAGATGCGACCTACCATTCGATTCCGGGCCTGAACTGTATTACTCGGCTTTGCGGTCAGAACGACTTATCCGGCCAACTAAGTGTTAGACTGCATTCAACATGACTCAAGGACGTACAGCGAATCGGTTCTTAAACAACTCAGATGGGGATAGATCTACACCCAAGACCTCCATGCCTTGTTGCTTCAATATCGTCATCCCGCCCGGTCTCATTTAATTTTATTAACACATGGTTCCTTTCCACGATAGCAAATATAGCCAACCGTGCCATATATGAATATCCCTACATCTCACAGGTGACAGGAAATCACCTGACTTCTACCGCTTAAAGCAGGGCTAAGCATCTACTCGATCCTAGTCTATGCAGGATTCATATATCTGGACAAGGAATGATATAATGCAGCAAGGGTTTCCAACCAACTCCTACCACTTAATGCAACAATACTTATAACATATATAAAATTAATTGCTTTGAAGGTAGGAGACTTATAATGCTCCGGGGCTTGCCTGGGATCCAACTCAAGTCAGAGTTTGTCAGAAGAACTCGCTTGGCGAGCATTCCCCAATCTAGCACTTGTCCGATTCTTTTATCTTCGGGATGGATCCACCAACTCCGTCTTTGGATTTGGATCCACCTTAGGTCCTTCACGTGCTTCAGCTAACATACCTAAATGAGGTGCAACAATGCATATGTATGAATGCATAGAAGTGCAATAAACAAAGTAATCAAGTAAGCATACCAAAGTTCACGTAAGCACCTAGAGCTAATTAACTTAATCCTCATTAAGGCATAAGATAGAAGAGGGCAAGCACATCAATCAAGGCACAAGTTTCATAAGATTACAGGGTACCAATCCAAGTATCAAGTAGCAACACCAACACACTTATGTAACTCCAACTATACTTAACAGAAAAGCCCAGATTTGTATCAGCATGAACAGTCCAGAAATAACATCATTCCAGAAGCTACAGAATTCCAAATGTTGTGCAAGAGGATAATCTGGAAAGCTTATGAAATTTTATACTATTCATTAAATATCCACTAAGCCTAATTCCCAAGTTAAATAGGCCGAAAAGATAAAACTACAGAATCTGGTCTGCTCCAAACAGAGAGCAATCAAATCTGGGATCTGACTTTAAATAGTTATAACTCAAAAACTACTTAGCCAAATGCCACCAAATTTTAACACAAGCTAGATACATGAATTATATACAACTTTTCTATAGACAAGATGCTCAGAAAACATCATTAACATGGGGTAATTTACATTGCCCCCAGAACTGTCCAGAAACTAATAATTGCAAGAAATAATTATTAACTTATGTTGCAAACATATAATTGGATAAAACCAACTTTACCAACATGTCCCACATGACCAATGAACACCATAAAACATAGTGTCCATTCCTAAATAAACTCTTTTAATGCATTTTCTTAATTTATTTAGATAATTAGGTGGAATTATGAACACCTACCAAAGGTGCACAATAAATTCTACCAAAATTATAGTGACCTACATATGCTCCAAATAGTTTACTGTACAAATTTCAAACTATTTGGACATATATATCAACCTTTATGAAAAAGACAAATGGCTATTGCAAGAATTCATGTGAGAGCAAGATGAATCAATAACTCACTCATAATACAACTAAAATTCATGAAGTTTTTACCACACATCAAACATAACATGAGTAGCATGCCACAAAAATTTCACTTCATTTGGAGCCCTATATTTGCAGTTATGAAAATGACAAATACAACTAGCATTGAAAACCTAGAAGCATAGATATATTTTTAGAGCTAAAATTTTAAACTAAAATATGCCATATTATATATCCACTGCAAAGACAATTTCACAAGGATTCAAAAAGTCCTCATTTGCTATTTTACGAATTTTCTATGATTTACTAGGCATTTTCAAAAATTAGCAAAAACTACCACAAATCAGTCCTTATGGCACAATTCACATGAGTCTGTCGGTGTGCACTTAGACCCCTGACTTTAGTCGAATTTGAGCGCGAGGTCCCTGGTAGGGATTTACAGAGAGGGGTCGCCGGAGCTTGCTGCTCCGGCCGGAGGAGGCCACTCCGGCGTCGGCTGAGGGGCGGGAAAGCATCTAGGCGTCCGCGCGCACCCTCTAGTGGCCTTGGCTTGCTCCACGGCGGCCCGAGGTGAGCCGGCCACGAACACCAGCGAATTGCGGTGACGGCGGCTAGCAGTACGCCGGCTCCGGCGGCTGCAATGGCCGGGGAAACGATGGGTGAGCATCAGGGGGCTCGCGCGCTCCCATGGGCAGTCACGGCTCGCACCGTGGTGGTCCGACATGGCCTGGCCACGTGCGCGGCGCGAGGCTGTACGATGGCGACGGCAACGACCCCTATGGACGGGCTACTCCAACGGTCTCCGGCCCACCCGAGGCGCGCCGGTCGTAGCGGAGAATGAGGCGGAGGTGGTGGTGCACTTGACGGCGGCTACGGTGGCTGGGAGTGGCGGCAAAGCTCGAGCTCGCGGTGGCGTCCATGGCCATGGCATTCGGCATCGCCATAGCAAGCAGAGAACGGTGGGGAGGGAGCGTTCTGAGAGTGGGAGAGAGAGCAGAGGATGCCAGCTTCTCCAAATCGAGCGAGCTAGGCGAGGTGGCGTTCATGCAGCGAGCGAGGGTGCCACGCGGCGTCTGCGGCCAGAGGCCGGTCGGTCACGATGCAGCTCTGAAGACGTTCAAGCAGCCATTTGATTGACTGAAACTCATTCCTTCACCTCCCTTTTTCT
This sequence comes from Saccharum hybrid cultivar R570, assembly GCA_038087645.1. Classification (NCBI taxonomy): domain Eukaryota; kingdom Viridiplantae; phylum Streptophyta; class Magnoliopsida; order Poales; family Poaceae; genus Saccharum; species Saccharum hybrid cultivar. Next base: position 63,862 of record JAQSUU010000682.1, read on the forward strand.
TTTGATTTCATGTGAAAACTCAAACAACTTCCTTACTAGGAATTATAGAACTACGTGAGCTGAAAAAATTGTTTAAGATCCTCAAGTACAGGTTATGCACAGTTGAGGAGATCCAAGGCTGCAAAGATGGGTACAGGAAACCAAAATCGGGATTCAGTTAACTCCTAGTAACAGTTAGCTTTCGCTGTTTTTGAATTAATCTTTGAATGACCAAACTTGCTCCAAAAGTAATGAGACTTGTTTTGTTGCGTCCTTCACAAAGGGTACTTCAACTCATATTAAGAAATCCAATTGAGCTATCATATGAATTTGGAAGATAAAATGCCGCAATCATAGCATCATGCTGCTGCTGATCGAGGACTTAGAAAATTTGGAGAGCTGAGAAAATAGCATCACTTTCAATATTGAGTCCACTATTTAAGCTACTTGGAAGCTGATTCGGCTCTTGGTCCAAAAACAAAGTTTGTAGCACTCAACTTAAACTACAACTTTCATTTAAGGTCAAACTCCACCACTAGTACAGAAGTAAAAGTTTTACTATGGTCAAAACAGCAACATGATTAACTCTTAGACTAGGGTTTTAGGCCAATTAAGACATTCTCTTGGCATTTGATCAATATGAACCCTTCATGACTTTTGTTGTAGAGTTTATCTAGAGTTATTTGGGCAAGTTTGCAAGGTTTGGTTGATGGTCTATATTCCCATTCACTTAATAGTGCAATTTAAGCACTTAGTAGAATCATTCCAACAAGGATATAACTTATCATTTCATGTGACTTTTTGATTCTAAACTTTATGAAACTTTTCTAGGGATCAATATAGATAGGTACTAAGGTGAGACACATGAAGATATTGCCATAACACCACCCAAGCATATATCTTGAAAAGGGGCCTATATGTAAAGCAAATGAGTAACATCCAAGTTTAGATTAGGCTCATCTCCGTAGGTTGGCCTTGACATCATCATCTCTACTTAATCTATCATATTTGAACTCAAACCCACTACTTAATGAGTGACAAACACCTAGGTTGTTACAGCCCTCCCCCCTTAAAGGAATCGCGTCCCGAGATTCAGAACGGAAGACTTTTAAGGAAGAGAACCATGTTATCTAGTTTCCAACATTCGCTATAGCATTCGGCTTCTAAGCTTCAAGCATCAGAAGTGTTAATCCGGTTAAGACGCTTTCTGATACTTGCTCTTCATGGTAAAATTTTTCTGAAGAATTTCCTTTATTGACTTCCATGAAGCATTGTTACTTTGGGATGAATCCAAGACAACATAGTACTTCATTCTCGGTGTACGGAGGTCATTTGGTCTATGAGCTAACCACACACAAGTATCTCTTCTTCTCTAGTGGACATATCATGGGCCATATGAACCTTACACTAGATCAAAATCTTCAAAAGTATACTCATTGAGATGACTCCATGTTCACCCAGTTTAAAAAGCAGTTCTCTACCAAATGGCTTGAGCACAACCTTCCAAAAGGGTGAGAACATAGATGACAAACATTCTCTGAGGCCATAGGATACTGACTAACCAATAGACAAGGTCTATATTGGTCATAAATGTTCATTCATTTAGACACCAACTAATGGAAAACTACTTAAGGTTCCATGTGTGCAGTTATCTTTCTCTGATGACAACACTGTATTATCTGAGTCTATTTGAGGGATTAGTGAGTGTGATAGCTAACTCTGTCGGCTCCATATTTCTGCGAAATGTTACCTAAGAAGATTCTCTTATCCAAAGGCAATAGTTATATGGGTTGAATCAGATGCAACCTCTTGGGTAAAAAACATTTATAAGGTACCAAAGTATGTCATCATTGGAAAATTATTACCAAAGAAAGATGTAGCGAGGCCTTAAGGACAACAAAAGTTATAATATTTACTAAACCGCGGGGAGTAGTCTATCACTAAGCGATTGAGTAAAATTTTCCTTGGTGACTTAGTTGTACTGTAAGTTGAGTTGAGTTGCAGCATAACAACTTTGTCAGGCCAACTTTCACCTTGAGGCTTCCTTTTTAGGATCAAATAGCAGCTCTAAGATGGGAAATCTGTTGTTTGACACTTTTCAAATTGCTTTTGATTTGCGATGGTATAAATTGATTTGCAGAAACCAAGGTTGCTCGTACATTGGGGATACGAGAAAGCAAAAGCAAATGAAAGAGTGTAAACTAGTATCGGCGAGACCTCAAAAGGGCCATCCAACAGCAGATCTCGACTATTAATTTACATACCAATCCGAGGATGCACACGCTTTGAACTTGCAGGTTACTTTTATAGGGCAAAACACATACTCTGCCTGGAGAACATTCCTACAAGGATAAGGAACCGCTTCTGAATAGTCTTCAATACTTCATCCAATAGAGTTATGAACAAACCGTTTGTGGCACCTAAGGACACAAGGATGCTAATGGAAACTAGGGCATGCTTTCTCTAATTCTTCACTTTAGCTGATAGAGCACCTTGCACTATATGTGTGATTGTCTAAGATTGAATTGACTTGATCACAATGGTTCTGGAAGATAGAGTAGCACTCAAGTTGTTGGCTAGTTGATTGACTTCTTATTGGTTATTGCTCTATAAGACATAGCCTTTGTAACTACCAAGGAGTCGTACCTAGCTGGAGATTAACCTTCCTATTGGTAACTAATCAGTTATCTCTCAAACTAAATATTCCAAATCTTCACTCTTGACCACAATAATCGTGGTTGACGCAGAACAAATGGTTTCCATCGAAGTTAGCAAATATGAAGTCACTCTAGAGATGGTTGATTTCGATTGTATGGTCATTATGCACCCAAGATTGCGACTTGGATAGCTCTGGTCATATGCATAATGCAACAATCGATTCTCATCCCATAGATAACTTGTCCAACCTTACATGTTGTGTGTCCTTTTTTTTATCCAACAGGAATGAGATACTTCGCTCACTAGATGGTGGTCGTCCGTATTGGGACAACTAAGTAGAGTCACTGGGCTACCACATATTGCAGTCTGTTAATGTTTATGTCGGTGACCTGTTCTTCAAAGGTTATACTCTTAGCAACTTTAGGAGGAAGCTCTACTACTTTTGGTTCGATATAAGGGTCTTTTGATAAGATATGGGAAGACAACCAAGGAAGAAGGTCACATGAACATCACATCAGTGTTGTTCTGCAATGGATTATGATTAGAAACCATGATACCAGCGCGTGTCGAGCAGCACAACCTTGTGTGTGCACCCACAGGAGGCTCTCGGTTTCGTCGCGACACCATTAGTTGCTACTCATAACACCATTACCGAACATACACCTGATGAGGAATTTCAAATGGCACAGATTGGGTTGTCCAAACAAGCATCATACTAAGGAGGGATAGCAAGTAAAGGTAGTCGCAAGGTTTAGAAGCAACATGAAAATGATTCGAAGATCAAAATATAGCACATGAGAACATCGCGCAATTGCTAAGGATAACTGGGCAAGAGACTCTTGCTTAAATTCTACACACGACTTGCGTCCACTGAGGGAAGTACCAGATAAAAGGTTAACAGGAGATTCAATCATGTGGAGCAACAACATGAGATCAAGATTGATAAACATCCTGAGACTTGGGAAGGATGGAGACGAATTAAGCAAATTTCAAGGCGAAAACCGATATGTAGTCATAGATTAAGTTGATAAGGTAGATGCATGAATTTGCAAGCACATGATTTAGAGACCATAGCAGAGATACATTGTGTCACAATAGCTAACCTTTGAGAGAGGTAACCGGAAGGTCCAACATGGATTTGGGTACGGTCTCCACAACTGGCAACGTATGAACCATAGTCAAAGGCTAGTGTTGATGGAAGTTAACTTGGTGGGTCAGTCGACAAGGGTATTCACAAAGAGGGTTGCAAAACATCCATGGCTCATGCAAACATATAGGAGAACTAAACTTTGGGCTTTTGGTCAAGCAAAGGCATGGATACAAACATTCAAGGCAAGCAACCACGGCTACAAGCTTATGCTCATAAGGGAAAGAACCTAATTGGAGATGACAGCCATGCAATTACGTAACGTGAACGTTGCTCTAGGATAAAGCTATCGGCACTCGTATGCTCACCGAGGACAAACGAGGTGACAACTATGGCACTAAATAAATAACTAGCATACATACAAACATCACAGTCAAGCATTGGAGAGATCCAATCCAATTAGCTTAAGCAACCATTACTAAGCACCAGGCTCACCCAAAATAAACATTTATCTAAAGCAAGAACTAACTACGAGTTTAGCCTAAGACAAACGCTAGCTAAGGTAACTAACTTAGCGTGGGCACAGAATCTGGACAGCAGCACAGTAGTTACTTGTTTCAACCAAAACTGAGGTTGTAGACCTCCCATAAAGGTGATCCTAAACTTTCTGGAAAGCTTAGGAAGTTTTCCACGCGTTTGTTATTCATACCAAAAGCTAAATCACAGGTTAGCTTGGTCAAACATGCTGATGTTTCAGATCTACAACCTTCATCAACCTTTATGAAAAAGACAAATGGCTATTGCAAGAATTCATGTGAGAGCAAGATGAATCAATAACTCACTCATAATACAACTAAAATTCATGAAGTTTTTACCACACATCAAACATCACATGAGTAGCATGCCACAAAAATTTCACTTCATTTGGAGCCCTACATTTGCAGTTATGAAAATGACAAATACAACTAGCATTGAAAACCTAGAAGCATAGATCTATTTTTAGAGCTAAAATTTTAAACTAAAATATGCCATATTATATATCCACTGCAAATACAATTTCACAAGGATTCCAAGAATTCCTCATTTGCTATTTTACGAATTTTCTATGATTTACTTGGTATTTTCAAAAATCAGCAAAAACTACCACAAATCAGTCCTTACGGCACTATTCACATGAGTCTGTCGGTGTGCACTTAGATCCCTGACTTTAGTCGAATTGGAGCGCGAGGTCCCTGGTCGGGATTTACAGAGAGGGGTCGCCGGAGCTTGCTGCTCTGACCGGAGGAGGCCACTTCGGCGTTAGCTCATGGGCAGGGAAGCATCTAGGCATCCGCGCGCACCCTCTAGTGGCCTTGGCTAGCTCCATGGCGGCCCGAGGTGTGCCGGCCACGAACACCAGCGAACTACGGTGACGGCGGCTTGTAGTATGCCGGCTCCGGCGGCTGCAATGGCCGGGGAAACGGTGGGTGAGCATCAGGGGGCTCGCGCCCTCCCATGGGCAGTCGCGGCTCACACCATGGTGGTCCGACATGGCCTGGCCACGCGCGCGGCGCGCGGCTGTACGGTGGCGACGGCATCGGCCCCTATGGACGGGCTACTCCGACGGTCTCCGGCCCACCCGAGGTGCGCCGGTCGTAGCGGAGAATGAGGCGGAGGTGGTGGTGCACTTGACGGCGGCTACGGTGGCTAGGAGTGGCGGCAAAGCTCGAGCTCGTGGTGGCGTCCATGGCCATGGCGTTCGGCATCGCCATAGCGAGCAGAGAACGGTGGGGAGGGAGTGTTCTGAGAGTGGGAGAGAGAGCAGAGGACGCCAGCTTCTCCAAATCGAGCGAGCTAGGCGAGGTGGCGTTCATGCAGCGAGCGAGGGTGCCACGCGGCGTCTGCGGCCAGAGGCGGGTCGGTCACGATGCAACTCTGAAGACGTTCAAGCAGCCATTCGATTGACTGAAACTCATTCCTTCACCTCCCTTTTTCTTTTGATTTCACGTGAAAACTTAAACAACTTCCTTACTAGGAAGTATAGCACTACGCGAGGTGAACAAATTGTTTAAGATCCTCAAGTACAGGTTATGCACATTTGAGGAGATCCAAGGCTACAAAGATGGGTACAGGAAACCGAAATCGGGATTCAGTTAACTCCTAGTAACAGTTAGCTTTCGCTATTTTTGAATTAATCTTTGAATGACCAAACTTGCTCCAAAAGTAATGAGACTTGTTTTGTTGCGTCCTTCACAAAGGGTACTTCAACTCATATTAAGAAATCCAATTGAGCTGCCATATGAATTTGGAAGATAAAATGCCGCAATCATAGCATCATGCTGCTGCTGATCGAGGACTTAGAAAATTTGGAGAGTTGAGAAAATAGCATCACTTTCAATCTTGAGTCCACTATTTAAGCTACTTGGAAGCTGATTCAGCTCTTGGTCCAAAAACAAAGTTTGTAGCACTCAACTTAAACTACAACTTTCATTTAAGGTCAAACTCCACCACTAGTACAAAAGTCAAAGTTTTACTATGGTCAAAATAGCAACATGATTAACTCTTAGACTAGGGTTTTAGGCCAATTAAGACATTCTCTTGGCATTTGCTCAACATGAACCCTTTATGACTTTTGTTGTAGAGTTCATCTAGAGTTATTTGGGCAAGTTTGCAAGGTTTGGTTGATGGTCTATATTCCCATTCACTTAATAGTGCAATTTAAGCACTTAGTAGAATCATTCCAATAAGGATATAACTTATCATTTCATGTGAATTTTTGATTCCAAACTTCATGAAACTTTTCTAGGGATCAATATAGATAGGTACTAAGGTGAGACACATGAAGATATTGCCATAACACCACCCAAGCATATATCTTAAAAAGGGGCCTATATGTAAAGCAAAGGAGTAACATCCAAGTTTAGATTAGGCTCATCTCCGTAGGTTGGCCTTGACATCGTCATCTCTACTTAATCTATCATGTTGAGCTCAAACCCACTACTTAATGAGTAACAAACACCTGGGGTGTTACAGAGAGGGCAGTGTCTCATCAAGCATAAATGTTTTAGGTTTTTTAAGGGATGGATAAATGCTTGGGAAGAAAAAGATAGAGGGTGGGACTCGACCAAAAAACCATCAGAACTCCAAACAACGAGTATAAGTAGTCAAACAAAATGCCTGTGACAAATTCTAGACATCTATATTATCTAATTGTCTATTCGGATGACGTATAAAAACTTTGTTGCCACTCATTAAAACTGTCATTAAACATTTTACTACTTTGCTCTTCCCAACACAAAAAAAACATATTCCGAGATGATTAACTGTAATCATACAACGTAGGGAATAATCATCACTGAATCTATTATGTTTTCTAAAATATTACATGCTTATGCCATTTTTAGAAGAAACATAAATATCCCCTAAAGCATAATATAAATTGCCAATCTACGCCATTATGAAAAATAATTTAAAGTGACCTGAAATTTGCTTTCAAATTATCCACCTTTAGCATTATGAAAGATAATATTAAGTAACCTGTTGAATTTGTATCTAGATTACCCACATATGTCGTTGTACAACACAAACCAAAATATCATTAAATCTAAATTTTCAATATAAGTTATATATACAAACATTAGATTACTAACAATAAAATACAATATATATGTTTCAGACTTATCCAATTTCATCCTATTAAATGCAAATTTAAGCACAAATGCTTTATGTCACCATACATACATTGGTGACCAATATATTTTTGTACTTTATTGATCGTGAAAAAAATTCTCTTAACAAACCACATACCTATGATATTAAAATGCATTTTAAATTGTATTAAAACTCTAACAATAAATTATATATGGTAACTTATTAGATAAGTTTGTACGTTTTCACCAAAATATTATGACATATCAATAGTCATAGTTTAACTGTAGGCACTTTCCTTTTTGTAAAACAATACTACTACACATATAGTTCTTTGATTGAAGAAATTTAACATCTTAAGTGTCATGGTGTAGAATGAAATAACTGTTTATGGCTTTGTAGTAACTAAAATTGGTAAATAAAAAAAGTAACTAAAATTGTCGTCTATATATGACGACCTACAATCCATTTGCAATAAAACATAATAGGGAATTTTGAGTAAAAGATATGATATATAAATACTATATTTTATACTTAGCAATAAATAATAAGATCAAAAGTTGAACACTAAATTTAGATTCAAGATGTCACAAAAAAATGATGCAAAACGAGATGATATAAATACATACTAAAACCTAACAGAGCTACAATGAAAATGATGAAAACATATACAGAGTAAATCTATCATTTTTTTCATGACTAGATAGATACTATAGAGTATATAAATGGATATTATGTTAAGAAATGAAACAACATATATGCTAGGTTTATCCACAACACTTTAATACTTATTGAACGTAAGATTTTATTCCTTGCAGTAGCACACGTTCTAAATTAAATCATTCTAAGTTTGATCAGGTTTATTGAAATGATAATAATATCTATGATATCAAATGAGCTTCCTTAGATATATTATGAAACTTCTTTTATAATTCACCTCGCTGATCTGATATATGTTAATGCTTTACTCTACATAAATTTTGTCAAACTTATAAAGCTTTGGCCTAATAAGACAACTAAAAATCCATTGTATTTTAGTAGGGGAAGTAGAAATCATTTTCCAAAATGGAAGCTCTATAAATACCGCGCCATGATGGCCAGCCCAAACCATCCCTCCACAAACCAAACGCTTTGATTATCAATTGTCCATCTAATTTTCCCATGTAGTCGGTACGACTACTGGGCGCGCCCTCTTTACCGAGCGCCACACTCGGCAAAGACAGTCGGCATAGAATTTGTTGGGCAAAAAGTTCTTTGTCGAGTGCTATTTGTCGGGCACTCGGCAAAGCCCTTTGCCGAGTGCTCCGACGGCTCTCGGCAAAGAAAAGTGGCCACCATGGTGGTTTTGACGTTCACGGCGGCTTTGCCGAGTGCCTCCTAGCAGGACACTCGATAGAGAGTTTTTATTTTCTAAAAAAAAACTTTGCCGAGTGCCTGCCTGGGAGGGCACTCGACAAAGAAAATAATTTTTTTTTTTCAAAAAAGGTGTTGCCGAGTGCCTGCCTGGGAGGGCACCCGACAAAGAAAATAATTTTTTTTTTCAAAAAAGGCTTTGCCGAGTGCCTGCCTAGGGGCACTCGGTGAAGAAATAAATTATTTTTTTTAAAAAATGGCTTTGCCGAGTGCCTGGCGGCGCAATTTCTACCCAGCTTTGCCGAGTGCCAGGCACCAGGCACTCGGCAAAGCGACCATATTTCAAATTTTCAACCAGCTTTGCCGAGTGCCAAAGTGGAGGCACTCGGCAAAGGCCGCTTTGCCGAGTGTTGCACTCGGCAAAGCGACCTAAAAATGTTTTTTTTGTTTTTTCATTTCATCGGTACAAACGAGACCAGTCACATATATATATCACATCGATCACATATAAACCACATCCAGCACCATATATATCACAATCCATCACATATATCACTTCCATCACCATATATATCACAAGTGACACAATAATTCCATCACATACTCGAAACAAGTCCATCAAAGTTGTTCAAATAACATAAGTGCATCACAACAAGTTCATCTCAAATCCAAGTGCATAACCAAGTGAATAACCAAGTGCATCACAACAAATCCATCCTAGTTGCTACTCACGACTACGGCCAGTGTGCCCATCCTCCTGACTGCGGAGTACCATGAGCTAGAGTGCCATGAGGTGGATTATTCGAACCCGCCGACTGAGGCTGCACAAAGTAGACGAGATTGCATGTGAGACAAGATTAGTTGCATAGCTAATCGGAATTACTTGCATGTGTCTCGTTACTCATAGGAGTAGCAGATGCCTGAGGCTGAGGTGTAGGTGGAGCCATTAGCCCAGGTGGCATAGCTACACCCGTTTGGGCGCCAACATTCTGCATGAACGCCAGTATTTCAGCAAACCTCTTCTCCTGCTCAACCCGCTCGGCCTCCCACTCAGCCCGCTCCTGCTCCCACTGGGCCCGCTCGGCTGCCAGCTGGAGCGCCATCCTCAGCTGCTCGGCCTCCAGCTCCTCGGCCCTCCTGTTTGCTTCTTCCACCTAGGCCTACAATATTGCAAATGTAATGTTACAATAATTCAAAGGTAATGAAGGTATGTAAAAATCAATGTACAACGAGTAAAACATGAATAACCTAGAGTGCCTCGACCCGGTGCTATTCAGTGCTCGGTTGTGGGCGTATGGGCGGGCGTGAGCAGGCGCTCGTGCTATGTGCTCAGATCTGGGAGAGAGTGGGAGTAGAGGCCGTGTCGATGACGCCGTCGCCAAGCCAGTAGTGCCCATGTTTCTTGCCTCCTCCAATCCTCACGACGGTGTCTCCATCAATGTTGTCGGTGCTTGGATCGTACTCTGGCCCATGGATCGACCTTGACGCCGACGTGTACTCAGTGACTTTCTCGTAGGCACTAGCATTGGTGTACGCCTCGGGTGGATCATTTGGGTTGAAGGAGACGTCGGACGTCGCCTTGCCCTTGTGGGCCATGGCATATGCCGCGAACATGGAGCACTCTTGGCCTTGATGTGCTGCCGACTGCGAGAAAGACGTCAATATGATTACAAATCAGGCAGAAGTGAATATTAGAATAGAAACATGACCACATACCCATGCTTGGGTGTATCCGGTGAGACTGCAGTTGCCTTGGTGGTGTGGTACACCTTGCATCAAGGCATGTCACTACTGGGTAGCTTCGTGCGCCTCGGCCCACTCGGGGTCCAACCATATGTCCACCATCGCCTCCCAAGCCACGGGGCACCCATTGCACCACCAGGGCCTCACCTACATGTCATCAAGTAGTTGACATATAAGAATATCAAATTAAGACTACTTAATCTCAAAAGGAATCAATATTAACGTTCTTTAGCTACCTCAATGAACTGGGGTTTGGTCAGCGTCATTAGCCTTGCCTCCTTCTTGGTGACCCTCTGTCCAACCTTTGTCCCAAGGTAATCTATGATGGCCTAGAGGCGCGCCTCGTGATGGATGTCCACGATGCGTTTTCTGCAAGCTTGCCTAGCCACGGCATCCGTCATGCCCTCAAATTCATCATCGAGTTTGAAGTACTCCTACATACAGACACAATGTATCCATTAGTTATTTCAAGAAAAGTCCAATAAATGCAATGTATTGAGCCATGTAGTGCGAGGAAGACTTACCCAAAACTCTCGAACGACAAGCGCCGCCATGTTGCCTGCTTCCACGTGGGGGCAGACTCGTAGTGGGCAAACATGTAGGCCAACTCATCCTTCCTGACATGCCGGACAATGCTAGGGAAGTGGGTCCTACACAGGAGACCTAGGATGCCATTGACATGGCGAGACTAAGCTTCCCCCAACACAATCTTCCATTTCCTACACAAGTGATTAAAAAACATATTAGTGCATGTTTCGAATTCAAACATAGCATATGAAGTAATAGTGATAACATGTAAAGTAACTTACCTTTGCCCCTCGGGGCGAATCACTAGGCGTAGAGTAGTATGCGGTCGACTGGGGAGGGTCGAGGGACCTCGCAAGTAGACACTCGACATACTAGAGGAAGCGGACCCTCCCGCCTCGTCCTCGTCCTCTTCCTCGCCCGCCTCCTTGTCCTCGCCCGCCTCCCCTTCCTGCTGCACCTGCTCCTCTTCCTGCTGCTGCTGCACCTGCTCCTCCTCCTCCTCTTGCTCCTCCTAGACCACGGGTGTGATAGGAGAAGGGTCCCTCCTGCTAGTCCTCCTCCTCGCCCTCCTCACCCTCCTCATGTCCGACGGCTCATATTGGCCTTGAGTGGGTGCTCCAGGGTAGAACAAGCTCAGGTTCCTCTGACGGCTGCCCGACATTTTTGTACAATCACCTGCAATTAAAAAGAAGAAAGAAGTAATTAGAAATAGATGCAAAATAAACAAAACATAATTACAAAATTTAAAAGTATTACATGTATATTACAAATAATCTTCAGGATCAGCATTAGCTGGATTGTAAGTCTCATCATCACTATCGACCATGTCAAAATAATCAACACTATCCGATGGAGGAATATCGTCTTCATTGTCATTGCCTAGACGTAATCGATCAAGCATTTGTAAGTCCTTTGCATTTTGCACCTCATCTCCATCGTCATCGTCATCAACCATTCCAATGTCTACATCCATCCCTATCTCGCCGGTTAAGTCTATCTCGAACCTCCCTTGTAGCCCCTCTTCTTGATAGAACTCTTTGTCATACGTGCTTGGGTTGAAGTTGTAATCATCATCGTTTGGGATAGGTAGTCGGCTGTGTGGCGATATCTTGTGCACAACAGACCAACCCTTAAGATCCTCTCTGGTCTTGCACGCATATGATGTATAATAAACCAGTGTGGCATGTTGTGCCACAATATACACATCATCTCTTGGATAGACGGAATCTTATCGAATTTCAACTAGGCCAAGATGAGGGGTCTTTCTCGTTACTCTAGGATCAAACCAATGACATCTGAATATGATCGGATGAAGATTTGTGTGACCATGGAATGAAAGTTCGTATATTTCTTTAATTCTTCCATAATAGTCTAGGCCATCGGTGCCGGGCGTAAAAACCCTGCTATTTGTGGTCCTTCGATTGGGTCGACTACGCTCATAGCTTGCTGTGTGAAATCGATATCCATTCACGATGTAAGCGGTAAATGACTTGACCCTACAGTTAAGGTCGTTTGCAACCTGTCTCAACTTAGCATTGATAGACGCATCGGTTTGGGCCTGCAAGCTCAAGCAGGATAGATAGCTATATTAATTGAATGAACGAGCAACTTGGAATGTGAAACTAAGGACAAGCTAAATTGGACAGTACCTTGTTTCTGAACCAACAAATGAAATCAGGGCTCTCTTGTCCCGCACCCTCTAAAAGAAGGGTATCACATTCCTGCGGGGTAGGTTCCCTCCTCAGATGCCAGTATTGATGAATAAATTCCCTGTAACGAGAAACAAGGTGGTTGGATGTAGAATAATGAGGGCTTATTGAAACAAGTCCGTTGAGAACTTACCCAATGTACGGGTCCACCTCGTCAAGGTTGGTCAACACATATAGCATGATTATGCGCCACTCCACATTTGTCAAGGTCTTCTTGCTCGATGCACCTGCGCTTCCGAGTTTCCCTCGGAAAAGGCTGAGGCTCGATTCATTTTTGCCAGCATTGTAACGAGGAGGTGGATTATGCACACTTGGAAGGTTCTCAGAATAGTACGATGTTGTGTAGTTTGACACCTCCTCCATAACGAATGCACTTGCAATGGAAGCCTCAATTTTGCCTTTGTTTTTACATTTTTTTTGAAGAGTCTTTAGACATCTCTCGATTGAATAGCACCAATGGGCCTGCATGGGCCCCCTCCCCATTCGTGCCTCATACAGGAGGTGCAATATCAAGTGCTGCATCGGATTGAAGAAGCCGGGTGGAAAGATCTTCTCTAGCTTACAGAGCAAGATAGGTGCCACCTTTTCTAAGTCCTCAATCACGGTCTGAGATAACTCCTTGGCACAGAGCTGGTGAAAGAAGTAGCTCAACTCTACCAGCACTATCCAGACATGCTTAGGGACAAAGCCTCAAACCATCGCCGGAAGAAGCCGCTCAATCCATATGTGGTAGTCATGACTCTTCATCCCGTTGATTCAGAAAGTAGTTAAGTTCACTCCCCTCCTTAGATTCACTGCATACCCATCAGGGAACATTAACGTCTTGATCCATTTGAGTACTTCCCTCCTTTGTTTGGGGGTCAAGACGAAATCGGCCTTAGGCATTTTCCATGGCTTGCCACCTCTAGGAGGCCGCATCTCTTGATTTGGTCTATCGCATAACTCTGCCAGGTCCACTCTAGCATTAGGGTTGTCCTTTGACATTTTTATTTCCATGATTGTTCCCTAGAGTGCCTCGGCCACATTCTTTTCGATGTGCATAACATCAATGTAATGTGGCATAAGAAGGTCATCAAAATAGGGGAGCCTCGTCAAGCCCGACTTATGAGTCCACATATGTTGCTCACCGTATCCCACGAAACCATCACCTTCTTGATTGGCCATGAGAGCATCTATCTGAGCATGAACCTCGACACCAGTCTTCATTTGCAATGCAGGTTCTGTCACTATGACACCTTTCGTAAAGTTCTTGGTGTCATGCCTGAATGGATGGTCGGGAGGAAGGAATTGATGATGTTTGTCGAACGACGAATACTTGCCACCCTTCTTGAGCCAAATGAACCTTAGACTTTCCTTGCATAATGGACATGGGAACTTCCTGTGAACACACCAACCGGAGAATATCCCATACGCTAGGAAGTCATGCATGGAGTACTGGTACCAAACGTGCATTTTAAAGGGTGTCTTTGTAGCTCGTCATATGTCTATACCCCATCCTCCCAAGAACTGACCAATTCATCAATCAGAGGCTCCAAGAAGACACCCATCTTTTTTCTCGGGTGTTCAGGAATTATCAACGACAAGAATACGGTAACACCCTAGGTGTTAGACTTGCATTTGGCACTTGCATTGCATGAGCCTAAGCATCATTTGTTCACATATGAGCATGGAACATATGTGATGCACTAGTGCAAAATGTGAAACATGCCTATATGGAATGTGCTTTGAAACATCTGCAACATCTCCTTGAAACATATGCAACATATCCTTGTTAATTATGTTTCAATGTATGTTAGGTGCTCATGCCGGGTAATGCAAGTGAGTGTTGATGTCACTTCTTTCATGTGTCTTACATCACTCTCTATTGATAGTGAACTCTAGAAAAGTTTCATGGAGTTTGGAATCAAAAAGTCACATGAAATGATAAGTTACATGCTTGTTTGGATTATAACTGAAACATACTTCTGAAACCAGGAAACATGTTTTACATTCCATGTGAACTAGTGTTTATGCAACATACAAATGCAACATGTGCAACACATCTAGGACACATGTGGAACAATCTAGTGAAACATGTGTAGCATGGACCTTGCAACAACACCATGAAACGAGTGAAACAAAGATTTGAAACAAGCATTTCAAATATAGTGATTTCTATGTTTCAATGCATATGAGACCCAGATCCCTATGTAACCTATGCATGGTGGACATGGTTAGACTCTACAACACCTTAACTACACTTAGAACACATAATGGAACAATGTTCATGTTGATCATTTTGCCTAATTGTGCTTCTAAGTGATGGTTGACCATGTATGGACCCTAGAACATTTTTGTTTGACCAGTTTAAAAGTGTGACCTAGAAGCTTTTCATGACTGTGCACCCTTTTACAAAGTTGTAGAGAATTTTATAAGGAACAAACTTTGTTTAAGAGTCAAGTCATGAAAATGTGTGTAACATGCTCAAAAAGGGCTCACAAGTCAGATTGAGGGTTGTTTCCAGCACTTAGCATATTCTAAGTCCCTAATCGGCAGCATCAAGTCAACATGTTCACGACATTTTAGCTTCCAAGTTCATGTGGTAGCTCAATTAGATTCCTTAATAGGAGTTGGAGTACTGTTCATGAGGGAAACAATGAATCAAGTGTCATCACATATGAAGTATATTTGGATCTCCAAAATTAGTGGCTAAAACAGCATGTTTGCAACTTTGTCGCTCAAATGACCTTGACATTGGCATGTCACGTTCTCCAAAATTTGTTAAGTGACTTTGGTAGGTCCAAATGTAAAAGTTGGAGCTTATATGATGGGGAAGAACATACAACAAGATGGCATCTGTTGGACTTGTTTTGACTATCAATTTTTGAAGATTGGTAATCGATGTTAATGCATTGACAATGCTAGTTTGAGGCTTAACTATCCACTAATCCATGGCCCAAATGATGATACACCTTAAATAGAAAATGTAGAGCATGTTGTGGTCAACAACTTTGGTTCAAGGCCCTTGGCCCAAATATGAACAGAACCAGCCCAAAATCGGCCTCCAAGACAGGCACAGAGGCGCTTGCCACGTGCTCGACGTATTGTCCTCGTGGCGATCGTGCAGCAGGGCACCCCACCATGGCTAGACATACACCCCCTTGCCTCTCCACGTGTCTTGCGCCTTGTTGTCGAGATGGAAGAGCACCAGGACGTGCACGCCCAAGCTCCATTCCGCGCTCCCCCTCACCCTTCACTCCCTCCTCGCTCTCTGGCACAGAGCGCGGCCACATGCACCATTGTTGGTGAGCAGAGCTCACGGCCACCCTGCCCTAGCCGCGCTGCGGGCTGCCTCGCTGCCACGGACGCGCGTGGTCGGACCCTACCGATTGCTCCTGCGTGAGTCACCGGCTTCTAATTGTGCCATAGCGCCCCCGCCATAGCCGGCCGTGTCGAGCTCCATGGCCGCCGGCGTTCCTCCACCCATGAGCCTCCTTGTCCTCAACCACGCATAGCACCACCTTGCCCTCCTCGCACAGCCCCCGATGCACCCTTTTTCCGGCCCTGTTCACCGCCGACTGGCTCCGCCGATGAAGCCACCGTGAGCGCGCCGCCGCAGCTCGTGGGCCAGCCACAGTAAGCCACCTCTGGCCGAGCTGCAGTTGCTTGGGGATGCGCGTGGGCCGCCTGCCACTCCGCCACTACCGCTCACCGTTAGAGACCGCCTCACCGGCCGGCCAGCGAACCCACCGCCGCCTCCTCTGTTTCCGGCGACCGGAAGACGAAGGCCGGCACCCCTCCTATCTCTGTCTCGTTCGGTGTATATGACAAGCGGGCCCCTCTGGGCAGCAGGTCCCGCAGGTCAACGTTAAGAGTGGCAGAGATTGGGTATACGTCCGGGTGCACCTAGCATATCAAGGGTTAAGTTTGGTTTCTTGTTTTTATTTCCAAAATTTGTACTAAATATTGTAAAGTCCATATCTCATGCTAGGGAACTCCAAAAATAGCAAATGTGGACTTTTTGGAAACCTTGAGAAAATCTTTATGCGGTAGAATCATAAAATGTTACATGTTTGTAGAGAATTTCTTGTGTTTTGATTTACGTTGGAAAAGAGCTCTAAAAATGCCTTTAAACTTGACCAGAGCAAGATCTGGAGTTTTAGATATCCAAAAATAGTGGTTCTTGTTCTGTTAATCTTGTGATAATATTGAATAACTAATAAAAATATTAAACCTATTAGTTGTTCACTGTTTTCTTAGGGTTTTGATTTAATCTTGCTAATTAGGCATTTCTTGCATATGTTGTTTGGGAAATTCATAACTGATGCTGTGATGCTCCAAATGATGTGAAATTTTTATGGTAGCCTTGTCATTCTATGTATGTACTGTGGTATAAATTTCATAGTCATTTCTTACTATATGATCAAGTTATTGATTTAACTTGTTTACGGCTTGATAAATAGCTTATAAATAATATATAAATGATAAAATAGAAAATGTTGTTCCATTACCTTAGTATGATGTTGCTCTATCATGTTGATTCATACTATGGCCATATGTTCATAGAAAATATTGAGTTTTAGGTTTAACTTGATCTCACATGATTTATTGCAATAGCTATTTGTCTTTTTCATAGAGGTTTATATACTTGTCCAAATGGCTTGAAATTTGGACAGTAGACTATTGGGAATATATGTAGATCACTGTAATGTTTGTAGAATTTATTGTGCACTTTCGGTATGTGTTCATAATTCCACCTAATTATCTAAATAAATTAAGAAAATACATTAAAAGAATTTATTTAGAAGTGGACACTATGTTTTCTGGTGTTCATTAGTCATGTGTGACATGTTGGTAAAGTTCGTTTTGCACAATTATATGTTTGCAACATATGTTAATAATTATTTCTTGTAATTATTAGTTTCTGGACAGTTCTGGGGGCAATGTAAATTACCCCATGTTAATGATATTTTCTGAGCATCCTGTCTATAACAAAATTGTATATAATTCATGTATATAGCTGGTGTTAAAATTTAGTGGCTTTTGGCTAAGTAGTTTTTGAGTTATAGCTGTTTAAAGTCAGGTCCCAGATTTGGTTGCTCTCTGTTTGGAGCAGACCAGATTCTTTAGTTTTATCTTTTTGACCAATTAAACTTGAGAATCAGGCTTAGATGGTATTAAATGAATTGTAGACAATTTCATAAGATTTTTAGATTATCCTCTTGCATGTCGTTTGGAATTGTGTAGCTTCTGGAATGATGTTATTTCTGGACTGTTCATGCTGATTGCAAATCTAAACTTTTCTGTTAAGCATAGTTTGAGTTACATATGTATGTTGTGTTACTACTTGGGACTTGGGTTAGTACCCTATGATCTTACGAGACTTGTGTCTTGATTGATGTTCTTGTCATTGTAACACCCCAGGTGTTTGGCTTCCTTAATTGCATTGCATTTCATAAGCATTAACATTAATCATCTCATTTATGAGTGTGAGCATCATTCATTTCATGCATAAGCTTATAATATGTGAAACATGCTTTTGGAACATTGCAACATGTGTTTATATTTCATGTGTATTATGAAATGAGTAGTGCAACACACTCATGCAACATGTGCAACATGAGCTTGCAACATTTGGGTGAAATGTTGATTTGCTTGTTTCAAAGTATGTGACACTAGGATTTTTGTATAACCAATGTGTAGAGTGGCTAATTAGGTCTTATAACACCTTAATTACATGTAGGGTAAGTAGTGGAGTAATGTTCATGTTGACCAAAATTACCAAATTGCCCTTCCAAATGTTGTTGACTAAGTTTGGACCTCTAGAGTGATCTGGTTTGACCAACTAAAAAGTCCAGCTTAGAAATCTTGCATGGAGGAGAAACCTTAAGCAAAGTTGTAGAGAATTTCATAAGGAACAGAAGTTCTAATATGGCCATCTCATGAAAATGACCAGAACATGCTCAAAAATGGACCACAAGTCAGCTTGAGTGGTGCTCAACACTTAGAAAAATTCTAAGTCTGGAAATTGGACTTTTCAGTTTCAATGTACCCCACTTTGACACCTTATAACTCTCCAACTAGGCCGAACCAATCCTTGAGCCAATTGACAAAGTTGTAGTCCTCATGTAGCTCTACAATTTTGGTATTGTCATCTTCTGATAACTCGAGCTAGATTAGGAGATATAGGAGCTCAAACTTCGGTTGCCAGTCACTGTTGCCGGCTTCCATTCAGAGTTTCAGAGCACTGAGTGACCGACCGTTTTAGGCCATCGCCGCCGCGTGTCCTCCATGCGCCGTGCGCGACCTGGCGCCTTGGCCAGCTGCCGAGCGCCCTGAAGCATATCCCTGCTGTCGTCCAGACCTCACCCACCCATTCTCTCCTCCTCCTTCCCTCTCTCGTCTGCAGAGCGGAGAAACCGAGCCGCCATTGCCGCCTCTACTCCAGCGAGCTCGTGTGCGCTCACCACCGTGCCATTGTCCACCAAACCTCGTCTGCTACTTTGTCTTGAACCCCCCTATCTCCTCCACCTCGTAGTTGAGTCAATCGTGTGAAGGTAAGGCCGCATTGCCATCTCCGCCACCGTCCGCCTCGGGCGTTTCTCGCTGGAGCGCCACCGTCGTCGTGGCCGTGCTTCTCTAGGACCCCACAGCCTCCCTTCTCCAGCTTTTTGAGTCTGCCTTGAGCCTTTGATGCTCACGGGACCGACCGTTTAGGTCGCGCCGCCGTCTAGTCGCCGGAGCCGGCCAAACCGCGGCCGTGAGCCGCCATGCCCGCCGCCATCCCCCATAGCCGCAGCCATTGCCCCAATTAGTGGCACCCCTAGGTGCACAAGGGAGAGGCGAACGTGTCTGTGCCCTTGGTCTCATCGGAGCTGCCGCCGGCGGCGAGTTCACCGTCGACCGTTCCCCCGCCTTCGTCTCGCTGACCGCGGGACCCGCTCGTTAGCGCGCGCGGGCGGGAGGCCGAGCGCAGGCCGCGCGCGGGAGTGGGCCGTGCCGCTCGGGTTTGGGTTGCGCTATCACGTGAGCTGGCGCGTGAGTTCTAGGCCGCGCTGGCAGGTCGGCCAGCCCAGTGCTCCCTTTTGATTTTTTTGAAAAATTCAGTTTCTTTATCATTTTCACAGATTTGATTGATGTTTGTGATTTTCTTATCTAGAGTTTGGTAGATCCAAAAATTATGATCCAAATTTTGTTGGGTTACAAATAAAGTGTAGAATCTAGGAAATATATCAAATGCTTATGTGATGTTTAATTTCTGGAATAATTAATTAGGGTTTTGAAATGTGTTTTAAATTGCATGCAAACTTGTTTAAATCATATCTTGAGCTTTTTGTGTTCCAAAAATTATGAAAATTGGTGAGTATATTATTTTATATATATCCTAGCTCTGGTAAAAGTTTGGATCCTATTGCTTAAGTAGTTTTCAAGTTATGATGTTATCATTTTATATTAGGAGATACTTGAATACATTTTCATAATTTTTCTATAGTTCCAGTAAAGGTAAATTTTTGGAAGTGTTGTTCTTAGGGTAGAATGATACTAGGAAAAATATGAAATCTGTTGTTTGACACTTTTCAATAGGGTTTCCTATTTATGCAAAAATCAGTCTTTTTGGCTTGTGAATTTTGTGTAGGGAGTTTCTGTGAATAACTGTAGTTCAAATTTTTACAGTAACCTCCTAGCAGGCCATAGAGCCTCCTGTAATTTTGATAGAATTTTCTAAGTAGTTTGAATATAAATTTAATTTCCCACTTAATTAATTAAGTAAATTAAGAAAGGGGTTAAAATAAATGTTCTGGGTTAACACACCTTACTTTCTGGTGTTTTCATGACATGAGTGAACTAGTAGTATTATTGGTTTGGTCATAGAGGAAGTTTGACACATGAATAAATATTTAATTTTCATAATTTTAGGTTCTCTGGACAGCTGGTAGCATTTTTGGATTTGATCCTTGATAAGAGTGTTTACTAAGAAACTTGTGAATACCAAAGTGGTAGTAAACTGGTTAAACTAGCTTGTGTCAAAATTTGATAGCATTTGGCCTAGTAGTCTAGGAGTTATAGCTGTTAAAGTGGCTATCCAGAAATGGCTGCTCTCTGTTTGGAGAGGACAGATTTCTGGAACTTTAGAATTTCGAATAGGTAAACTTTGTAATTAAGTGTTGGGGTCTGAAAATGAATTGTAGAGTATTTTATAAGCTTTCCAGAGTATCTTGTATCATATCTTTAGGGTTTGGGAATCTCCAGTTGTAATAAGAATACGTAGCTGCTGTCCAGAATATGTTGTTACGATATTTTATGATTTATTGTTGGTAACCTAAGTAATGTTGTTCTTATGATTTTTAGGTGTTAGGGACTTAACTGAAGAGGAACATTTATACATTAGGTTGTGTAGATTAGGTAAGTACTTCTCTACCGGAGAAGAGATTTGCACGTAATGTTGAAGTAACTTGAATAGAGTACTTAAATTGCTGAAATGCATTCCATTCCGAGCATGTTGCATTCATTATGCATCCATAAGATTTATTGTGCATTCATGTAATAGGTGTACCAGAGGGGGTGACACTCCTCGAGTTCAAGGGAACAATTCCGGAGGAGGACCGGGAGAACCCGAAGAGGCAGCCAACGAAGGACACGCCGTTGACGAGTTACCGGAGTGTCCGGATCATCGCCCGTCCTCTTTTCTGAAAGGCAAGCCCCGGTGCATGCTGACCCAATTGTTTTAAATATAAATCTTGAGTACTTTTACTTGTTTACTGCATTAAGTTGTAGGAGTTATATGGAAACACTTGTTGTATTACACCTGTCCTTGTCCAGATATCTTACTTAAACCCGAAATTAGGTTTAGACACGTGTCAAAGCTTAGCCCTGCTTAGTCCGGTAGAAGTCGGGTGATTTCCGATCATCCGCGAGATGTAGGAATGGGTCACGAGTGGCTATGATGGCTATCGTGGATGGAACCATGCCAAAAAATGAATTTGAGATCGGGCGGGAGTTCGATAGTGCAGCCGCAAGACACTTCACGTCTTGGGTGCGAAGCTATGCCCGTCTGAGTCGTTTAAGGACCGATTCACTATACGTCCTTGAGTCATGTTGAACGCAATCTAACACTTAGTTGGCCGGATAAGTCGTTCCGACCGTGAATCCGAGTAATACAGTTTAGGCCGGGAATCGACTGGTAGGTCGCATCTTGGAGGAGAGAAACGTTGTGCTTGGGGACATTGGCGTGAGTCCAAGAAGGGGTTAGAGTCCCTAGCACCTGGCAAAGTGTCGCCCTTGGGGATGCAGCATCAGTCGGACCCACGGCTCCTGAACTGTACCAAAGGTGACCTGAGCAGCCCTCGCCAGGTGTGACTCGGTGAGTGTTAGAAATACCCCTCCAGCTGGATAGGAATTCGATTCGAATCGTCGTCGCTCCCGGTTAGTGAGCACTTGACTTGAGCAGTGGCAACGTAGATCTCATTAAATTGAACAGATGGTTAAGCAAATGATATAATGTTGCCGCAAATTTATACCTGCTATGGATATAATAATACTGTTGTTTGATTATACTCAAGTGAATGTTTAGTACAGGTGCTAAGATAGATGACAGGTTAATGTTAAAAATCAATGCTAGTACAGGTTAAAAGAGTTTAAATTACTTATGCTTTTTCGTAAAGGTAATGTCAGCCAGCTCCACTTATAAAAGCCTTGCATGATCCTTGGTGTCTCTTATTTTCCGTTTTGACGGGTAAGTCTAGCTGAGTACATTCCCGTACTCAGGGTTTATTCCCTCCTGTTGTAGATGACATGCTTTTATCAGGGCTTCTGCAAGACCTACCTCCACCCCGTGGGTGACGAGGACTAGATCACTCGGGCGTGATCGTCTGTTAGTTTCTTTTCCTTAATGCTTTTGTGGGATGGTGATCTGTAATACTGGCAGTAGTATTTGAACTAAATGCGTGTGTTATGCTTCCGCTACTTTATGAACTCAGTTTGTAATAATTTTGTGACTCCGTGTGTTGTAAGAGAACTTCCGCTCTACTTATGAAATGTAACGTGTGATGTGTATGTTGAATGATGCGATCTTGGTTGTAAAAGAGTTGGTTTGAAATCCTTCGTGGTTTCGATTGACTACCGGGATTATATGGGCTCAAGTTCGAAAATTTGAGCGTTTCGGTGCTTGTGTTTTGTACTTGTGCTCTTATAATTTGGTCGGTTCTGTTACAGCTGGTATCAGAGCAGAATTCAATATTAAACACATCATACGAGTATTTGAAAACAAAAGTGTTTGTTTGTGAAAAGTGTTAAAAATCTGTAAATTATTTCTATAAGTCTGCCAGTGATCACATCCCTTAGCCCAAATAAGGACTCTTAGGTGGCTTATTAAAAAGACTAACTTGGGGGGTCTTGTTTGTTTTTGTTTCGTCATCCATACGACGTGATATTGTATAGATACCATCCTCTTGGATGGTAATGTATGGATCAAACACCTCAACGCTTTGGTAAGTGTGAGCTGTGAGAGCATGATCGTCCAACCGGCGGTCTAGGGGAGAGTAGTTGTGGTTACTTGCATACTTACATGTTCAAACCATGTAATTATGAAAGTACTTAATTGGGGTATATTTGTCGGGTAGTTGTGATACTAAAGTATTTACATCGGGGATTTATATATGTAAAGTATTTAGCTTACTGCTTACTTGTGTGCTTATTTTGGGGAATTATTGGGCTGAAATGAGATTTTCTGCAGGTACACTAACAGCGCAAACGAGTAGACCGATAGTTACGCCTATATGAGAGAACGTATGTATGCCACCGCCTAGCGTTAGAAGTTTATGGTTCTACTAGGGTGAGAGGGCGTACGGAACGTGCATGCATCATGTTTAATTCATGTCATACATTGCATTTTACTCCTCCTTAAAAATTTTGATGGTCCCGACTAAATTAAATTTCATATCCCTAAATTATCCTCACTGTAAGTCATATCTTGTTGGTACAGATGGCTCGCACCAAGAGGACCGCTCGCAAGTCCATTGGAGGTAGGGCACCTCGTCACCAACTCGCTCCCCGTGAGCCTCGCCCTGAGCCCACCGAGGCGGAAAGGTTGAGGGCCGAGTTGGCTGAGATGACTGTTGCTAGAAATGCGGTCCAGCAATAGTTGGAGCAAGTGATACATGACAGAGATTAGGAGACACTTGCGGTCCAGAGGTTTACTGTGGCAAACCACAACTGTCAGCGCATGCTGGTCCACGTGATGAACCAGCGGGATGAAGCCTAGCACGAAGAGAATGTCCTGAGAGCTCATCAGGTAGAGCTTGAGCAACGGATAAAAGCTGTAGAAGAATACAATGACAATCTTCATGAGGAAGTGCACCGCCTCAACAACCAGCTCAATCCTCTGCTTCCTCATGACAATGACGAGGATGAGGAGATGGGCTCTGGAGTCTTCATGGCTGAAGGTGATGACGACGTGGAGGTCAATGGGCCACAGGATGTTCCACCAGAAGAAGAAGAAGAAGAAGAAGAAGAAGAAGAAGAGTTAGAGCCTGCTAGTGACGAGGATGGCGGGGAGATCTTTGACACTGACTCCGAGGACGATGCTTAGAGTAGTCATCGACTAGCTATGACGCTAGAGTTATCTTTTGTGCCCTCCATGTGTGGGAGTGAGGCTTTGTAATAACTTAGCTTTTGGGATGTAATATCGAACCATATGTTATCCTGGATGTTAGTTGAACGTGTTAAATTTCGGTCACAAATGGATGTCTCATTGTGTTGTGTTCGGTGATGGTGTCACGATTAGCACCCTTCGGTGCCGTGACGAAACCGAGGGCCTCCTGTGGCACGCGACATAAGACTGTGCTGCTTGGCACGCGCTGGTATCGAGGTGGCTAGTCATGATCCACCATGGAACCCTACCCATGTGATGTCTCCTTGTGGTCATTTCTTGGTAGACTTCCTAGTTGGCTAGAAGTTTAGAGTGAATCCGGACACCAGTTACGTAAGGTTGAAATTCCGTTGATATCAATGTAACCTATCCAGTCATGTTTGTGCTCCCTACATGCGAGCCATTAATAAATTTCATCTTTTCATCTGGAGATATCTTGTTGTTATGCCCATTGCGTAATTGCGTCAATTGGTGCACTTGATGAGTTTGTGTGGTTGTGATGAATTACTGTGCCTCGATTGTTTGCGAATTCATTTCTAATGAAATCAGTTTGGCATATTTACACAATTCATCTACAAATTTCCCACAGTGTCAGTGCTCATTGGCTATACATTTTTGCAGATGGCGTACAACCTTCGTCATGGTCGTGGCATTGAGGATGAGGAACAGCCACCCCCTCCTCCACCACCCACCCCGGCAGAGCTGATGTAGACAGTGGTTGAAGGTCAGCGCATATTAGCAGACGCTATGTGCCAGCTAGTCGACCGGGATGCTCGCCAGGGTCGTTAGAGACCGGCACCAAATCAGCATAGTGACTTCAAGGAGTTTCTGGATACCAAGCCCTCGCTCTTTAAGGAGGCGGAGGAACCTCTGCAAGCTGATGAGTGGTTGAATACCATTGAGCAGAAGTTCCGTCTGCTTCATCTGACTGAGGAGCTGAAAACTAAGTATGCTTCCCACCAACTACATGGCCCGGCTGGTATCTGGTGGAGTCACTACCGCTCAATGTTGCCTCCTAATGTTCTGATCGCTTGGGACCAGTTTAAAACGGCTTTTCGTGGGAATTACATTCCTCCAGATTTGATGGCTATAAAGCACACTGAGTTCATGAGGTTAACCCAAGGCAATAAGAGTTTGACGGACTACCTGCAAGCCTTTAACAATCTTGCAAGGTATGCAACTGAGTTTGTGGATACTAATGCTAAGAAGATTGCTAGCTTCAAGCGTGGCCTCGGTCCAAAGCTGATGAAGACCATGGGCACTAGCAAATGTACTACTTTCAATGATTTTATCAGTGATGCTCTGAATCAAGAAAACAATAACTCTATCTATGCTGCTTCTAAGAGCCACAAGAGGGCACTTGAGGCAGGTGCTTCACAGTCCCAAGCTCCAGCTGCACCGAGGGCTCCTCCTCGCCCTCCTGCCACAAGTGCTAAGTTTCGTCCCCTGCAAAAGAAGGCGCCAGCTAAGACTGGGTTTCGCAAATCATATACAGTGTCTCTGCCAAAGGGTAGTTCTGGTCAAGGCAGCTCCAGTGTCCCTCCAAGCAACATGTCTTGCTGGAACTGCAACAAACCATGTCATTGGTCTAGGAATTGTCCATATCCTAAGAAGAATGCAAATCAAGGTGGCCGTCAGGGGAATGTTCATTATAATAGTATTGAAGAAATTCCATCTGGTGAGGTAGTCACTGCTAGTAAGTTCCTAGTTGACCAATATTCTGCAGTGGTGCTATTTGATTCAGGTGCTTCACATTCCTTTATCAGTCCTATGTTTACATCAAAGTTTGCACATAAATTACATACGATTGATGGTGAGGGTTATTGCATTAGAGCTGCAAGTGGGAATATTTCCACAAATCAAGTAGTAGGAGGTCTAGAGTTTGAAATAGAAGGGCGAAAATACTCGCTTACCTTGGTGGTTTTGCCTGGATTAGGTATTGTTGTTATTTTGGGCATGAATTAGATGAGTCAGAATGGGGTGCTCATTGATACATCCACCCATGTAGTTATGCTGAGAGATCCTACTGATCAGAAAGATTTTCTAGTGCAACTTCCCAGGCAGTTTGACCTTTCTAGTGAGGTTCATGCGGTGCAAGCGAAGGTATTAACCGATATTCCCGTAGTGAGTGAGTTTCCTGACGTTTTTCCCAAGGATTTGCCGGGACTACCTCTGGATCGGGATGTGGAGTTTAAAATCAAGTTGTTGCCTGGCACGACACCTATCTCTAGGAGACCCTATAGGATGCCTCCGAATGAACTAGCTGAACTTAAGGTGTAGTTGAATGAACTTTTGAAGAAGGGGCTGATTCATCCTAGTTCGTCTCCATGGGGATGTCCTGCTATCTTTGTAAAGAAGAAGGATCAGTCATTGCGGATGTGCGTAGATTATAGGCCTCTGAATGCAGTCACTGTCAAAAATAAGTATCCTTTGCCACGCATCGATATCTTGTTTGATCAGTTATCTAAAGCTAAAGTCTTTTCCAAGATCGATCTAAGATCTGGCTACCATCAAATTAAAATCCATCCGGAAGATGTTCCAAAAACAGCCTTCTCTACCAGATATGGTCTTTATGAGTATCTTGTTATGTCCTTTGGCTTGACCAACGCCCCCGCACACTTCATGTACTAGATGAATTCAGTGTTTATGCCCGAATTGGACAAGTTTGTGGTGGTATTTAATGATGACATCCTAGTATATTCTGAAAATGAGGAAGACCACGCTGAACATCTGCGTATAGTCCTCACAAGACTGCATGAACATCAACTATATGCAAAGTTCAGTAAGTGCGAATTCTGGCTTTGAGAAGTACCTTTCCTTGGGCATGTGTTGTCCGATGGAGGAATTATGGTGGATCCCGCCAAGGTACAAGAAGTACTGAACTGGAAGGCTCCTATCTTGGTTCACGAGGTTTAGAGTTTTCTTGGATTTGCTGGCTATTATCGTCGCTTCATCCCGGATTTCTCAAAAATAGCCAAGCTAATGACTCGGCTACTGCGAAAAGACACCAGGTTTGTCTGGACTCCTGAGTGTGATACGACTTTTCACAAACTGCGAACTCTCCTAACCTCGGCTCCGGTTTTGGCGCAACTGGATATCGAGAAACCATTTGATGTGTATTGTGATGCCTTAGGCATAAGTTTGGGAGGTGTTCTGATGCAGGAAGGCCGAGTAATTGCATATACCTATCGACAACTTCGGAAGCATGAGGTGAATTATCCAACGCATGACGTAGAACTCGATGCAGTTGTTCATGCTTTGAAAGCCTGGAGACATTATCTGTTGGGCAATGTTTGCAATATCTATACTGACCATAAAAGCCTCAAATATATCTTCACCCAACCCGAGTTGAATATGCGTCAAAGAAGATGGCTTGAGTTGATTAAAGATTATAATCTCCAAGTGCACTATCATCCTGGCAAGGCAAATGTGGTTGCTGATGCTTTAAGCCGTAAGTCTCATTACCACTCATTAGTTGAAAGTGATTTTCATCTGTCTCGCCTTCTACACCCAGCAATTTTGTACAACATCACTATCAGTTGCACTCTCAAGAGTAGAATTATTGAGCTTCAAAAGACTGACACTGGTATATTCCACATCAAGCGTAAGATGAAAGAGCAAGAAACTACACAATTCAGGGTAGATGAAGAGGGTGTACTGTGGTTCAAAGATAGGTTAGTTGTGCCTAAGGACCAAGAGCTTAGAAATCAGATCTTGTCTGAAGCACACTCCTCTAAGTTGTCCATCCACCCTGGTAGCAATAAGATGTATTACGATTTGAAACCATACTATTGGTGGACCAAAATGCGGAAAGAGATAGCTGCATATGTTGCCAGGTGTGACACCTGCTGTAGGGTTAAGGTTGTGCACATGAAAGCTGGATTGCTTCAATCACTTTCTATCCCAGGTTGGAAATGGGAGGAGATAAGCATGGATTTCATTGTTGGACTTCCTCCTACTGTCAAGAACCATAACTCTATCTGGGTAATTGTAGATCGCCTAACCAAGTTAGCTCACTTTATTCCTGTTCGAGTAGACTATCGTCCTACTGACTATGCTGAGTTATACTTCAATCAGATAGTTCGGCTCCATGGGGTACCTCGTACTATCATTTCTGACCGTGGTCCACAGTTCACTGCTCGTTTTTGGGAGCACTTGCATCATCTTCTGGAAACCAAGTTAGTGAGAAGCTCTGCTTATCACCCCCAAACGTCAGGTCAGACGGAACGAGTTAACCAAATCTTGGAGGATATGTTACGGGCTTGTGTTATTTCATCCAAGGGTTCATGGGAGAAATGGTTGCCTTTAGCTGAGTTCTCGTATAATAATAGTTACCAAGAGAACATTAAGATGACCCCATTCGAAGCATTGTACGGTCGTAAGTGTAGAACCCCACTAAATTGGATAGAAGCTGGTGAGAGAAGGTATTATGGTATTGATTTTGTCAAGGAAGCTAAGGAACAAGTGCGTACCATCAAAATCCATATGGCTGCAGCTCAAGCTAGACAGAAAAGTTACGCTGATCGCCGTAGAAAACCGATCGAGTTTGAAGTTAGAGACTTCGTATATCTGAAAGTTTCCCCTATGAAGAGTGTACAATGTTTTGGTGTGAAGCGGAAGCTTGCACCGAGATACGTGGGTCCTTTCCAAATCATAGGAAAGAGTGGTGTTGTCGCATATAAGATCCAGTTACCTTCGGAAATGAGCGCCATTTTCACTGTTTTCCATGTATCCCAGTTAAAGAAGTGTCTTCGAGTTCTGGAAGAAAGAGTTCCATTAGGAGATATCAGGCTAGAATTCGATTTAACTTACGAAGAAAAACCAGTCCATGTGATTGACACTCAAGAATGGGTAACTAGAAGTCGAGTGGTTAAGTGGTATAAAGTAATGTGGAGTAATCAGGGTAGTGAGAGTGATGCTACGTGGGAGCGAGAAGACTATTTACGTGATGGTTATAAGGAATTCTATCAATAATGGTACGCTTTCCAAATCTCGGGACGAGATTTTTATAAGGGGGGAGGGCTGTAACACCCCAGGTGTTTGGCTTCCTTAATTGCATTGCATTTCATAAGCATTAACATTAATCATCTCATTTATGAGTGTGAGCATCATTCATTTCATGCATAAGCTTATAATATGTGAAACATGCTTTTGGAACATTACAACATGTGTTTATATTTCATGTGTATTATGAAATGAGTAGTGCAACACACTCATGCAACATGTGCAACATGAGCTTGCAACATTTGGGTGAAATGTTGATTTGCTTGTTTCAAAGTATGTGACACTAGGATCTTTGTATAACCAATGTGTAGAGTGGCTAATTAGGTCTTATAACACCTTAATTACATGTAGGGTAAGTAGTGGAGTAATGTTCAGGTTGACCAAAATTATCAAATTGCCCTTCCAAATGTTGTTGACTAAGTTTGGACCTCTAGAGTGATCTAGTTTGACCAATTAAAAAGTCCAGCTTAGAAATCTTGCATGGAGGAGCAACCTTAAGCAAAGTTGTAGAGAATTTCATAAGGAACAAAAGTTCTAATATGGCCATCTCATGGAAATGACCAGAACATGCTCAAAAATGGACCACATGTTAACTTGTCAGTCACTATTGCCGGCTTCCATTCAGAGTTTCAGAGCACTGAGTGACCGACCGTTTTAGGCCATCGCCGCCGCGTGTCCTCCATGCGCCGCGCGCGACCTGGCGCCTTGGCTAGCTATCGAGCGCCCTGAAGCATATCCCCGCTGTCGTCCAGACCTCACCCACCCATTCTCTCCTCCTCCTTCCCTCTCTCGTCTGCAGAGCGGAGAAACCGAGCCGCCATTGCCGCCTCTACTCCGGCGAGCTCGCGCGCGCTCACCACCGCGCCATTGTCCACCAAACCTCGTCTGCTGCTCCATCTTGAACCCCCCTATCTCCTCCACCTCGTAGTTGAGTCAATCGTGTGAAGGTAAGGCCGCATTGCCATCTCCGCCACCGTCCGCCTCGGGCGTTTCTCGTCGGAGCGCCACCGTCGTCGTGGCCGTGCTTCTCTAGGACCCCACAGCCTCCCTTCTCTGGCTTTTTGAGTCCGCCTTGAGCCTTTGATGCTCATGGGACCGACCGTTTGGGTCGCGCCGCCGTCTAGTCGCTGGAGCTGGCCAAACCGCGGCCGTGAGCCGCCATGCCCGCCGCCATCCCCCATAGCCGCAGCCATTGCCCCAATTAGTGGCACCCCTAGGTGCGCAAGGGAGAGGCGAACATGCCTGTGCCCTTGGTCTCGCCGGAGCTGCCGCCGGCGGCAAGTTCACCGTCGACCGTTCCCCCCCCCCCCCCCGCCTTCGTCTCGCTGACCGTGGGACCCGCTCGTCAGCGCGCGCGGGCAGGAGGCCGAGCGCAGGCCGCGCGCGGGAGTGGGCCGCGCCACTCGGGTTTGGGCCGCGCTATCGTGCGAGCTAGCGCGCGAGTTCTGGGCCGCGCTGGCGGGTCGGCCGACCCAGTGCTCCCTTTAGATTTTTTTTTGAAAAATTCAGTTTCTTTATCATTCTCACAGATTTGATTGATGTTTGTGATTTTCTTATCTAGGGTTTGGTAGATCCAAAAATTGTGATCCAAATTTTGTTGGGTTCCAAATAAAGTGTAGAATCTAGGAAAAATATCAAATGCTTATGTGATGTTTAATTTCTAGAATAATTAATTAGGGTTTTGAAATATGTTTTAAATTGCATGCAAAAATTATGAAAATTGGTGAGTATGTTATTTTATATATATCCTAGCTCTGGTAAAAGTTTGGATCCTATTGCTTGAGTAGTTTTCAAGTTATGATGTTATCATTTTATATTAGGAGATACTTGAATAAATTTTCATAATTTTTCTATAGTTCCAGTAAAGGTAAAATTTTGGGAGTGTTGTTCTTAGGGTAGAATGATACTAGGAAAAATATGAAATCTGTTGTTTGACACGTTTTAATAGGGTTTCCTATTTATGCAAAAATCAGTCTTTTTGGCTTGTGAATTTTGTGTAGGGAGTTTCTGTAAATAACTTTAGTTCAAATTTTTACAGTAGCCTCCTAGTAGGCCAGAGAGCCTCCTGTAATTTTTATAGAATTTTCTAAGCAGTTTGAATATAAGTTTAATTTCCCACTTAATTAATTAAGTAAATTAAGAAAGGGGTTAAAATAAATGTTCTGGGTTAACACACCATACTTTCTGGTGTTTCATGACATGAGTGAACTAGTAGTATTATTGGTTTGGTCATAGAGGAAGTTTAACACATGAATAAATATTTAATTTTCACAA
Source organism: Saccharum hybrid cultivar R570 (assembly GCA_038087645.1). NCBI lineage: Eukaryota > Viridiplantae > Streptophyta > Magnoliopsida > Poales > Poaceae > Saccharum > Saccharum hybrid cultivar. Next base: position 95,450 of record JAQSUU010000682.1, read on the forward strand.
TTTTAGGTTCTCTGGACAGCTGGTAGTATTTTTGGATTTGATCCTTGATAAAAGTGTTTGCTGAGAAACTTGTGAATACCAAAGTGGTAGTAAACTGGTTAAACTAGCTTGTGTCAAAATTTAATGGCATTTGACCTAGTAGTCTAGGAGTTATAGCTGTTAAAGTGACAATCCAGAAATGACTGCTCTCTGTTTGGAGAGGACAGATTTCTGGAACTTTAGAATTTTGAATAGGTAAACTTTGGAATTAAGTGTTGGGGTGTGAAAATGAATTGTATAGTATTTTATAAACTTTCCAGAGTGTCTTGTATCATGTCTTTAGGGTTTGGGAATCTCCAGTTGTAATAAGAATACGTAGCTGCTGTCCAGAATATGTTGTTACGATATTTTATGATTTGTTGTTGGTAACCTAAGTAATGTTGTTCTTATGATTTTTAGGTGTTAGGGCCTTAACTGAAGAGGAACATTTATACATTAGGTTGTGTAGATTAGGTAAGTACTCTACCGGAGAAGAGATTTACATGTAATGTTGAAGTAACTTGAATAGAGTACTTAAATTGCTGAAATGCATTCCATTCCGAGCATGTTGCATTCATTATGCATCCATGAGATTTATTGTGCATTCATGCAATAGGTGTACTGGAGGGGATGACACTCCTCGAGTTCGAGGGAACAATTCTGGAGGAGGACCGGGAGCAGCCGGGAGAACCCGAAGAGGCAGCCAACGAAGGACACGTCGTTGACGAGTTACCGAAGTGTCCGGATCATTGCCCGTCCTCTTTTCTAAAAGGCAAGCCCCGGTGCATGCTGACCCAATTGTTTTAAATATAAATCTTGAGTACTTTTACTTATTTACTGCATTAAGTTGTAGGAGTTGTATGGAAACACTTGTTGCATTACACCTGTCCTTGTCCAGATATCTTACTTAAAACCGAAATTAGGTTTAGACACGTGTCAATGCTTAGCCCTGCTTAGTCTGGTAGAAGTCGGGTGATTTCCGGTCATCCGCGAGATGTAGGAATGGGTCACGAGTGGCTATGATGGCTATCGTGGATGGAACCATGCTGAAAAATGAATTTGAGACCGGGCGGGAGTTCGATAGTGCAGCCGTAAGACACTTCACGTCTTGGGTGCGGAGCTATGCCCGTCTGAGTCGTTTAAGGACCGATTCACTGTACGTCCTTGAGTCATGTTGAACGCAATCTAACACTTAGTTGGCCGGATAAGTCGTTCCGACCGTGAATCCGAGTAATACAGTTCAGGCCGGGAATCGACTAGTAGGTCGCATCTTGGAGGAGAGAAACGTTGTGCTTGGGGACATTGGCGTGAGTCCAAGGAGGGGTTAGAGTCCCTAGCACCTGGCAGAGTGTCGCCCTTGGGGATGCGGCATCAGTCGGACCCACGGCTCCTGAACTGTACCAAAGGTGACCTGAGCAGCCCTCGCCAGGCATGACTCGGTGAGTGTTAGAAATACCCCTCCAGCTGGATAGGAATTCGATTCGAATCGTTGTCGCTCCCGGTTAGTGAGCACTTGACTTGAGCAGCGGCAACGTAGATCTCATTAAATTGAACAGATGGTTAAGAAAATGATATAATGTTGCCGCAAATTTATACCTGCTATGGATATAATAATATTGTTGTTTGATTATACTCAAGTGAATATTTAGTACAGGTGCTAAGATAGATGACAGGTTAATATTAAAAATCAATGCTAGTACAGGTTAAAAGAGTTTAAATTACTTATGCTTTTCCGCAAAGGTAATGTCAGCCAGCTCCACTTATGAAAGCCTTGCATGATCCTTGGTGTCTCTTATTTTCCGTTTCGACGGATAAGTCTAGCTGAGTATATTCCCGTACTCAGGGTTTATTCCCTCCTGTTGCAGATGACATGCTTTATCAGGGCTTCTGCAAGACCTGCCTCCACCCCGCGGGTGACGAGGACTAGATCACTCGGGCGTGATCGTCTGTTAGTTTCTTTTCCTTAATGCTTTTGTGGGATGGTGATCTGTAATACTGGCAGTAGTATTTGAACTAAATGTGTGTGTTATGCTTCCGCTACTTTATGAACTCAGTTTGTAATAATCTTGCGACTCCGTGTGTTGTAAGCGAACTTCCGCTCTACTTGTGAAATGTAACGTGTGATGTGTATGTTGAATGATGCGATCTTGGTTGTAAAAGAGTTGGTTTGAAATCCTTCGTGGTTTCGATTGACTACCGGGATTATATGGGCTCAAGTTTGAAAATTTGAGCGTTTCGGCGCTTGTTTTTGTACTTGTGCTCTTATAATTTGGTCGGTTCTATTAGAGTCATCTTCTTTGTTATGCCTTAGTGAGGAATAAGTTAATTAGCTTTAGGTGCTTATGTGAACCTTGGTATGCTTGCATGATTACTTTGTTTATTGCATTTCTATGTATTCATACATATGAATGGTTGCATCTCATTTAGGTACGCTAGCTGAAACACGTGAAGAACTTGATGTGGAGCTAACTTGAAGGCGGTGTTTGGTGGATCCATCCCGAAGATGGAAGGATCGGACAAGTGCCAAATTGGGAGATGCTCGCCAAGCGGGTTTCATCTGACAAACTCTAACTTGAGTCGGATCCCAGGCAAGCCCTGGAACATTATAAGCCTCCTACCTTCAAAGCAATTAATTCTATATATGTTATAAGTATTGTTGCATTAAGTGGTAGGAGTTGGTTGGAAACCCTTGATGCATTATATCATTCCTTGTCCAGATATATGAATCCTTGAATCCTACATAGACTAGGATCAAGTAGATGCTTAGCCCTGCTTTAAGCGGTAGAAGTCAGGTGATTTCCTGTCACCTGCGAGATGTAGGAATATTCATATATGGCACGGTTGGCTATATTTGCTATCGTGAAAAAGAACCATGTGTTAATAAAATGAAATGAGACCGAGCGGGATGACGATAGTGAAGCAACAAGGCATGGAGGTCTTGAGTGTGGATCTATCCCCGTCTGAGTCATTTAAGGATCGATTTGTTGTACGTCCTTGAGTCATGTTGAACGCAGTCTAACACTTAGTTGGTCGGATAAGTCGTTCCGACCGGGAAGCCGAGTAATACAGTTCAGGCCAGGAATCGAATGGTAGGTCGCATCTTGGAGGAAGTAAGGATGTGCTTGGGGACATTGGCGTGAGACCAAGGGGGGTTAGAGTCCCTATCACCTAGCAGAGTGTTGCCCTTGGGGATGCGGCATCAGTCGAACCCGCGACTCCTGAATTGTACGAAAGGTGGCTTGTGCGACCCTGGCAAGGGCCTGTGCTGTGAGTGTTAGAAATACCTCTCTAGCTGGATAGGAACTCGATTCAAATTACCATCGCTCCCGGTTAGTGAGCACTTGACTTGAGTAGCGGCAACGTAAATTCAATTAAATTGAACGGATGGTTAATTGGATGACGATAGAAATGTTGCCTTAATTTATACTTGTTATGGTTAATATTGTTCGCTCCTAATCAAGTGAGTGCTCTAGTATAGGTTCTAATATAGATGACAGGGCAATGATAATTAACTTGATGCTTAAGCATTAATGATTACTTATCCATATTAAGCTTTTATGCAAAATGTTGTCAAGCTAGCCCACTTCATATCAGCCTTGCATGATCCTTGGTGTCACTTTATTTTTGATTTTTGACGAGTAAGTCTAGCTGAGTACCTTCTCGTACTCATGGTTTTATCCCCACTTGTTGCAGGTTGTGATGTATTATGGCGGCTGCAAGAGTTGGTTGACTCCTGCCATAGTGGCGAAGTGTGATCATGGGCATGATCCCTCTGAGTTATCTTGTATATGATGCTTTTGTTGGGGTTGACCTTGGTGCTGACATGTATTTGAAATAAGATTAATGTTAGTTTCAAATTACTTTGCTTCCGCTACTGTTCAATGTAAGTTGTAATAACTATGTTGAACTCTGATGTATATTGGACTACTTATGAAATGGATGTAACATGTGACTTGTTATATTGAATCACTACGATCTTGGCTTGTATGTTGGTTGGTTTGAAATCCCTCATGATTTCATTGGACTACCGCAGTTATATGGGCTCAAGTGCGAGAATTTGATCACTCTGGTGATTGTTTTGGTACTTGTGCTCTTATAATTTGGACGATTCCGTGACAAGAATACGTTCTGATGTTGGAAGGTGACGCCAGAGGGGAGATTGAGGGGGATGATGAACATGGGCCAACATGTGTACGGGGCAGCCATCAAACCATAAGGATTGAACCCATTTGTTGCCAGCGCAACACGTACATTACGAGCCTCTGATGCTTTCTCATGATGAATGCCATCAAAGTGGTTCCATGCTTCACCATCGGACGGATGTACCAGCTTGTCAGGATTGTATCATTTGCCCTATTTGTGCCATGTCATCTATTTCGCGGATTCCTCGCACATGTATAGCCGTTGGATCCTCGGCACGAACGGGAGGTACCATAGGATTTTCATTGGGATCGTAAGCTGCTTCTTATAGCCATCCCCAGAGTCTACCTCCAGGTACCTAGAGGATTTGCACTCTGGATAGTATTTTTCATGCTCATGTTCTTTCCTAAATAGGACACACCCATTCGGACAAGTATGTATCTACTCATAAGGCATCTTGAGTCCATCAAGGAGTTTCTAGCACTCGTACAAGCTCTTTGGTAGAACATGGCCCTTCGGAAGTAGGCTGGCAATCAAGGCCAACAAACCATCGAAGGCTTGTCGACCCATGTTGATCTCGGACTTGAACCCCATCATGTGTCTGATGGCATCGAGTTGACAAACCGTTGTCCGATCGTGAAGGGGTTTCTGTGCCCAAGACATCATGTCGTAGAATGACTTTACGGATGCCTCCGTCTCCTCTGCACGTCCATCAGGGATATGTGCTTGTTGATAGTCATCTAACATGTCTGCAACCCCGCCATCAGCATCAACATGCTCGAGGTGTGGTCTCACCACCTCCTCTTTCATTCAATGGGCTTCACCATGGTGGATCCAATGGGTATAGTCTAGCGTAAATCCATGCTTCAAAAGATGTATACCCATGTTGGTCTGGTTTTGCCATTTTCTGTTTGCACACTTGCTACACGGACACTTTAGTAGATGCGCTCTATTCGCACCCGTGCCAAATGCACGGGCTAAGAAAGCCTCGGTCTTCTGCCCCCATTCAGTGCTGAAATCACTCTGACTTCTGTATCCCGTGTACATCCACTAACGGCCATTCATCCTCTAACAGAGATATCAACGAGTAATGTAACCATCAACTACATCTACATGGTGTTCCTACTATCTAATAGGTGAGGATAGGTTCTAATCCCACCCGCGGATGTGTAGACGAGGCTAGTTTCCATTATCTACTCTGAGCCGAGATAGAATTTTGGCAGCACCTCCCCGCTGTTCTCCATATACATGTCCTGGCAGGGAGAGTGTGTATCCGGAGAACAACACGGAGGTGATGCCGAAACTCTATCTTGGATCATAGCAGACCATGGAAACTAACCCACCTACGCATCCACAGACTGTCCAGAAAACGTGGATAATCCGAAACAAATACGGTTGTACATATGCAAAGATCTACATACTTTTAGTCGTATCTCTTTCGGACGGGAGATGCCTAACTGGGTAACATGACCTACGACCATGACACAGAAAGAGGGGTTATACCATTGGTGCCGGTGGAGTCAGGCTAGCGGGGCGGTGGCGAGTCGGTGTAGTGGCAGAACAAAGCGGTGCAGGCAGAACCGCAGCGCCGAGGAAGATGATTGGGGTTGTCGGTGCTCGCCTCCAACGAGTCTTCTCCTGCAAATAAAAAGGAAGATCATAGTGAGAACTCAAAATTTCGGCAGCTCCTCCCCTGCACGGTGAGGTTTCCAAAACCTGCAGGAAAACAACGGCATGATGGCCGAACACCACATATATATCAACCACATATATATACCACCATCACCACGACACCACCGCCACCACCACCGCTGCCGCTGACCACCACCCACCAATACTACCGCCACTACTACCTACTACTACAACTAATTTTTTTTAAAAAAGGCACTTTACCTTAGCGGTGCGTGGCGAGGATGGGCACCGAGGGCGACGCGCCGAGGCTAGGGCGGGGACGGGCACCAAGTACTCCTCCCTTCCTTGTCCTCTCCTCCTCCCTTCTCCTCCCCTCCCTCCTCCTCCCCTTCTCATCTCCTTCTCCTCCACTCGCCGGCGGTGACGCGGGGCGGGTAGCACACGAGGCCAGCCGACGGGCGTGGAGGTGGGCGGCGCTCAGGCCGATCGCATGTTCGGGGCGGCGGCGCGCAGGGCTGGCCGACGCGTGTGAGGACGGGGCGGCGCTCGGGCGGGCAGGCGCACATGGGGGCGGCCCTCGGGGCTGGCCGGGCGGCACTCCGGGTGGGGTGGCGCTCCGGGCGGGGTGGGCACGGGTCGGGCGGCATGGCGCTCCGGGGGGGCCGGGCGCGCGGCCGGCGGTGGCGCTCTGGGCGGCCGAGCGGGGGCAGGGGCCGGGCGGCGTGTCGGCGTGGCGCTCCGAGTGGCTGGGGTGCGTCGGCGGCGTGGCGCTCCGGGCGGGGGCGGCGGCGGCGGCTGCGCGCGCGGGCGGCGGCCGCGGCGCTCCCGCGAACGGGCTGGCGCGCGTGGGGGCGGCGCGGGCGTGGGCGGCGGCGCTCTGGCAGGCGGGCTAGCGCGCGTAGGCGGCGGCGCGAGGCGTTGCATTGTGTGCGTGTGTGGCCGGGCACCGCGTGTGGGTTAAGTCCCGGGAACGGGCCTTTGCCGAGCGCCGCCGATCTGGTGCTCGGCAAAGTATATTTCTTTTCTTTTCATTTTCTTTGCCGAGCGCCGCATCTCTGGCACTCGGTAATGTTTTTTTAATTTTTGAAAATTATTTTAAAAGACCTTTGCCGAGTGCCGCATCTTAGGCGCTTGGCAAAGTTTTTTTTGAATCTCTGAAACTTATTTAAGAAAAAACAAATTCAAAAAAATGCTTGGCCTTTGTCGAGCGCTGTGCTTGGGGGGCACTCGGCAAAATGCCTTTGCCAAGTGTCACACATCGGCGCTCGGCAAAATTTTTTTTGTTTTTGGCCTCCAAACTTTTTCTATTGTCTTTACACATTATTTTGAAGTGCATGTTCAAATTTGACACATTTCTCGATCTTTTTGCTCTATATCTTTAATTTATTTCATTTAATTGCATTATTCCGAAAAATGGAAGTTTGAACTGCAGGTGCAACGAATCATGGAATTTGACAAATGGAAAAATGATATTCACGATACTTAGTGTAGTTTGAGGCCGTATCCATAAGCACGCCCGAAATTTCGAGCATCTTGCGCATGAAACATGGCGACAAAGTTGGAGAGATGTCTAGGTTTCTAACCATCATACGTGACAACGTGCGCGAAATGTTCCTAATTTTTTATCGTAGCCTCCACATTTGATGTCAAGGCATGTCGCCAAGTTTCATGATTTTCGGACGTCGTTTGCATTTTATATAATTAAAAAGCATTTCGCCTGCAACTTTGTCGCCATGTTTCATGCGCAAGATGCTCGAAATTTCGGTCGTGCTCCTAGATACGGCCTCAAACTACACTAAGTATCAGGCATATCATTTTTCCATTCGTCAAATTCCATGATTCGATGCACCTGCAGTTCAAACTTCCATTTTCCAGAATAATGCAAATAAATGAAATAAATTAAAGATATATAACAAAAAGATCGAGAAATGTGCCAAATTTGAACATGCACTTCAAAATAATTTGTAAAGGCAGCAGAAAAAGTTTGGAGGCCAAAAACAAAAAAAAAAATCGTTGTCGAGCGCCCAATTATGACACTCGGCAAAGGCCTCTTTGCCGAGTGTCAAACAGTAGCACTCGGCAAAGACTAACGGCAAGTACCCCGTCAACTCTTTGCCGAGCGTCGTACTTTACCGAGAGCCTGTCACTCGGCAAAGAAGGGCTTTGCCGAGTGCCATTCGTTGCCGAGTGCATGACGCTCGACAAAGGCTTATTTGCCGAGAGCCGGTCTTTGCCGAGTGCCGTTCTTTGCCGAGTACGGCGCTCGGCAAAGAAGCTCTTTGCCAAATGCCCGATTTTTGGCGCTCGGCAAAGCCTTTGGCGCTCGGCAAAGCCGTTGTCTCCCGTAGTGTACAGATACTAGCTACTCCCTCTGTCCCCCAATTGTGTGTCGTTTCCGGTTTTTGTGCCCGCAAGTTTGACTCGATTTGTATAAAATGCGTGCAACATTTGTATCTCTAAATAAATTTATTAAAAAACTAGATTCAAAGACATTTCCAATGATATTAATTATATACCATAAATATTAATAATTTTTAATATATATTTAATTAAAGTTGTTTCTCGGAAAACGTAAAGCGACTGACATTTAGGGACGGAGGGAGTAGCTAAAGTGTTAGCATCTCGTACTTGAATTCAGCCAATGGCGTCATCAACTGTGTCAGACAGACGGCGTGACAGGGAGCCTAGGTAGCCTTGTCGCCAAGGATATTAAAATAAAAAAAGGAAATTTTGGAATAAAAAATACAGTGAGTAGAGTTCAACCTAATACAGCAATAAACTGAAAGCAATTGTGTCAACTAATTTAATAAGATTGAAAGTTGAAAACCAAAATATTATTTATGATTTCACGGAAAGGGAAGCAGCAACACAAGAGCTGATATAGGCATATAGCTAAAGGTTGCAGAGGTGCAATGCAAATGATAATAACATGTGTATCCTAATATTACTAACTCAAGGCCCTCAAGAGAGCCTACATGTTAATTCTTAGAAGATGCATTCGACAAAAAGGATAGATTCTAGAAATTATCATGCATGATAATTAAAAAAACACATGGCCACTCTAATTCAGTTGATTCTAATTATCATAGGAAATAAAAAAGCCATTTAATCTATTATTACCCACCTCTGCCATTCCGAAAATAATATTAAGTTTTTGAATTACCCTTTAAGGTTTTTAATGGGTATTAGTGGTCAGGTGTGGGGCGTGGGAGATGAGGAAGAAGATGACATGTGGGGCCCACACGTCAGTGGTAGGGAGAGAGGGGCCACAGTGGTCCCTATCTACTTGGAGCCGAGGGCGTTTGAGTCCACACTAGAATACATGGCATCGTATACGCCTGTAGCTGGGCGCAAGTCGTACCCATACGTATTTTATGGCATTCTTGTGGGAAATGAAGAAATTGTAATGGTACGTTTCAAAATAGGCGAATAGTAATGGTATTTCTCTAAACTTTGAAAATTATAATGGTATGAATAAAAACCCTTAATTATATCACTATTAAATTCATAGTAACACACAAATGCTCTTTGTTTGTTTGTTTGTTTGTTTGTGCTTTTTTTTTTGCAGTGTGTGTGCCGCACACAGATGAACCACAGCAACTTAGGCTAGGTAGGATGTACTTACAAGCGGAGCACGCTCTATGTTTTTTTTTTTGAGGAAACCACAAATGCTCTATATCACCAGGTGTACCAAATATACTTACATACATTAGCGACAATAGTGTTGGCAATCGATAGTTTAAAAAATTGGATCTTCAAGAAAACAGACATCCTTTTTATTTTTTTGAGAATAGAAAACAGACATTCAAATTTGGGTTTACTACGTGAAAACGTACGACAGTGAATTAGTGATGAGAGCAAAGGTCCAGTAAGCGATAACTACTATTTGACCAGCACTAAGGGTGTTATCGCTACTCTCTACTGGAAATAAATCATCTTCCAGACATCCGCTCTATAAATACCATCATGATGGCCAGCCCAAACCACACGCTTGATCGAATCATCAATCGCCCCTCTAAACTCGCACGTATTCGAAACAGCTAGTAGCTAGCTAAGTGTTGGCAATTCGTGTTTGGATTGAGCCAATGGCGTCATCAACAGCTGCCGTGTCGACCCGGAGCCCAGCCTCGTCGGCACCAGCGACGCAGGTGTTAGTGAAACTTGAGTTCATCGAAGAGATGACCACTAATGTGGACGCCGTCCAGGAGCGTGTGCTGGCCGAGATCCTTGGCCGCAACGCCGAGAGCGAGTACCTCGTGAAATGCGACCTCGCCGGCGCCACCGATCGCGCCACGTTCAGGGCAAAGGTGCCCATGGTGACATACGAGGACCTGAAGCCGTATATCATGCGCGTTGCCGATGGAGACAGGGCTCCCATCCTGTCCGGTTCCGCGCACCCCATCTCCGAGTTCTTCCCCAGCTCCGGCACGTCGGGTGGCCAGCTCAAGCTCATTCCCAGTGTGAAGGATGAGCTTGACCGCCGTCAGCTACTGTACAGCCTCATCATGCCAGTGATGAGTCATCAGTAAGTATACATACGTACTCCTATCTATCTATCATCGTATGCTATATATGGAACTACTGATTATTCAAGCCTAGCTAAACAATATTGTGCATTGCATGATCGAGCAGGTTTGTGCCTGGGATCGACAAGGGGAAAGGTCTCTACTTCCTCTTCGTCAGGCCGGAGATGAAGACGGCAGGCGGCCTGCTGGCGCGGCCCGTCCTGACAAGCTACTACAAGAGTGACCACTTCAAGAACCATGCGTGCCATACCTACACGAGCCCGATGGCGGCCATCCTCTGCGAGGACACGTTCGAGAGCATGTACGCGCAGATGGTGTGCGGCCTATGCCAGCGCCATGACGTGCTGCGCGTCGGCGCTGTGTTCGCCTCGGGCCTCCTCCGGGCCATTCTCTTCTTGCAGCAGCACTGGGAGCAGCTCGCAGCAGACGTCGAGACCGGTGAACTCGGCGCCTGCGTCTCTGACCCGTCGGTGCGCGAGGCGGTGGCTGGCATCCTCCAGACGCCAGACCCCGAGCTTGCCCTGGCCATCCGCGCCGAGTGCTCCAAGGGTGACTGGGCCGGCATTGTCACGCGCATCTGGCCCAACGCCAAGTACCTGGACACCATCGTCACTGGCTCCATGGCGCAGTATGTCCCGGCACTGAATTACTACAGCGGTGACCTGCCGATCGCCTCCACCAGGTACGTGTCCTCTGAGTGCCCCATAGGCCTCAACCTTCGCCCTATATGTGACCCGTCCGAGGTGTCCTACACCATCATGCCCAACGTGGCATACTTCGAGTTCCTGCCCGTGGACGCCGCCGCCGCCGACACAACGACGGCGTGCGAGCTTGTTGAGCTCGCCCGAGTGGAGCCCGGGCGTGAGTATGAGCTGGTGGTCACCACCTACAGCGGGCTGAGCCGTTACCGCGTCGGCGATGTCCTCCGCGTGACGGGGTTCCACAACGCGGCGCCACAGTTCCGGTTTGCGCGCAGGAAGAACGTGCTGCTGTCCATCGACGCCGACAAGACCGATGAGGCTGACCTGCAGCGCGCGGTGGAGCGCGCCTCCGCGCTGCTCCACCCGCACGGCGCGGCCGTCCTAGACTACACCAGCCGGACATGCGCCAAGAGCATCCCGGGGCACTACGTCGTCTACTGGGAGCTGCTGGCCACCAAGGGGCGGGGGCCCCAGACCCATACCATGGACATGGACGGCGACGACGTGCTGCCCAGGTGCTGCCTGGAGATGGAAGAGGCCCTGAGCTACGTGTACCGGGTGCTTAGGGTGAAGGACGGCACGATCGGGCCGCTGGAGATCCGGGTCGTCCGGTCGGGCACCTTCCAGGACCTCGCCGACTACTCTGTCTCCCATGGCGGTGCGTCCTTGGGCCAGTACAAGGTCCCCCGAAGCGTGACCGTCCCGGCCATCGTGCAGCTGCTCGACTCGCGCGTTGTCTCGCGCCACTTCAGCCCTGCCTTGCCGCACTGGGCACCGGTCCAGCATTTCGAAGTTTGAATTGGACAGGGAGAAATGCCAAGGCTGAAGGCTCGGCGTAATGGAAATTGCTTTGGCAAGTCCCAACAGATGCTCCAAATTAAAGTAAAGAGCGGGTTCCTGGGTTGAAGTCTGAACTGGCTCCAATTTGTGCAAGCAAAAATTACCCAATACTGATGGGTAGAGTTTAAATATTCTTAGACAGATACAGCGATGAACAGAATAAGGAGTCCAGGATGTAGTTATAGACACGTGTATATCTTCAGATTTATGGTGTGTATAACCCGACGAAGGATATGTATACGAAGTATGTGATCACATTAGATCCGGAGTAGTATGTATGTCAAGTATGCAAGTATACATAGAGTATGTGGTTGTACTTATTTTATATACTATTGTGATAGTATTATAACAATGTACTAAAAAATACGAGTCATTTGTTTTTTTCATATAGTAAGATTTGGATACTCAAACCGATAAATGAGTATGTATCCATGTGCAATGTAGCTACACTCGAGAGTAGAAAAAATAAATAGAATTTGCTATGGTACTTCGGAATAACAGTGGACTGTCCATTCTAATTTGGTAGATCAGGATGACTTGATCACTTATTACCTCCTAGGGAAATAAATAGAAAACTATATATTCATATGTTTTTATGTTACAAAATAGCAAACATGATTAGGAAACGTAGTAAAAAAATACATTGGGTAAAAAAATATATTGGAATTATATCTAAGATGCATGTGATGATCCCACGTGTAACCTTTATCTTTAATTTTCTTTCCTTTCCCTGATTTTTTATTATTTAATAGTTTTATGGTTTAAAAAATCAAAGGCTACCATTTATTCATGATCTAAAGCCTGTTTGGTTGAGCTGTGACTTTTGGTGGGAGGATAGAACTGTGGGATAGATTTTAGGAGGGCTCTCTCTTTGCAGGAGTACGAGAGAAGAGAGATGGCAGGACTTAATAACAGAAGTCCAGCAGCTGTCCTTGTCCAGTGATAGGGACTCTGCATGCTAGGCTTTGGATAAGATTAAAAGGTTCTCCACCAAATCCTTAAACAGGTTTTTAACTGGGGGTGCCCAGCAGGGGTGCTGGGTTGATTTGGAAATGCAAGGTTTCCATGAAAATTAAATTCTTCTTATGGCAAGTGTTCAACAACAAGTTACAGGTGGCCTAAAGTCTAGTTAAAAGAGGCTGGAAAGGACATGATAATTGTTGTCTATGTGGGTGCTTGGAAACAGCGGACCATATTTTGTTCAAATGTCATTTAGCCAAATGGGTATGAGCTGTGATTAGAGAGGTCTTCAATCTTAATTTTTGTCCCTCTTCACTGATGGAGTTCTCTGCTACTTGGCTTCAGGGCACGGGGCCCTTACCTATTAGATTAACTATGTTCATATTTGCAGGTTTTGCATGGACGCTTTGGACTACCATGAATAAAATGGCGATTGAGAAACATTTTCCTAAAGCTCCTTGAGGGACCGTGACACCTAAGAGGGGGTGAATTAGGCAACTTAAAACTCTATTTCTAAAATATAGCCTCTAATTTCAACCTAACCAAAACCTATGTAAGAAATAAACTATCTAGATGTGCAACTAAGATTTTGCTAGGTGTGTTTCTATCTCTACCGCAAAAGAGTTATGCAACCTAGGTTCCAATTCTATCAACTAGCTTATCAACTAAGTTAGGAAAGTAAAATACACAATATAAAGCGCGGAAGCTTAATTGAGATAGAGATGCAAACTCCTGTCGACAATTCTAGTATTTTAATCGAGGTATCGAGAAGCGTGCAAACTTCCCCTGGTCCTTGTAAGGGCCCCTCACAGGGGCCAAGATCCCGGTCAGGTAACTCCATGGATAGCACCGGGCCTTTCCCACGCATAAGTCGGTCTCTAGAATTCCTCTCCTGGACATCTCCACACCATCTTCACTATCAAGCTTCCGGCCAAACCGATGTAGGTCTCGTTCCCTCCGGTACATGGTGGCGGCCACACCACAAACACAGTTGGTGTGGTCTCACAAGACTACAAGCCCCTCCAGTGTACAACAATGGTGCAAGCAAGCTCCTAGTGGTAAGAGGTATGTAAACCTTACGAAACACTAGGTGAAAGCTCAAGTTTGGTTTTGGTAATTAATGACACCAAGTTGCTAATGCCATTTGTGTCAAGTGATTTGAGTTTGGCATAGCAACACGAGTGATGAAGGAGAAGGAGCATGAACTTGGAGATAATGGTGATGGACATGGAATGAGATGATCAAGGCAAAGGTATAATGGTAGGATTTTCTTTGTCGGTCTCTAGATGAGTAGAGAAGTAATTGATCGGGTTTAGGATTGATAGTCGACTATCAAGAGGGACAATCACGGTTATCTCATGAATCAAGTGTTACTAGGTCCATATCCTTAAGCATATGCACTTAGGATCTAGTGTGGTGCTAACTTCTTTGAGAAAATGATTGTGAAAATACTAACACATGTGCACAAGGTGGTGAACACTTATTGGTGTTGGCACATTTGCAAAGGAGGTGGAGTTTGAGCGGTAGAGATGGGTTTGGGATGAATTTTTGGAAGTGTTCTTTACTGTTTTTACTGCACCGGACGCTGACTTCGGGAGCACCGGACGCTGGTTCTCAGAGCATCGGACGCTGGCCGCGCGTTTGGTGAATATGTCGTGCTGCAACCTCACTGGAACCAAGCATTGGACGCTCCGGTGTTGCTGCACCAGACGCTGAAGTGGTACTGTTCATGCGTCTGGTGGCTACATGACGGCAGCAGCTTCTTCGAACCCTCGTGTGCACCGGACGCAGTGGCGTCCGTTGACCCACCGTCGAACACGTCCGGTGAGCAAAAATCGTCTCTGGTTGCTTACTGGAGTGCATCGGACGCTTGGCGTCGGACGCTGAGTGCTGGGCGTCAGACATGTCCGGTGCTCGCTGAAACGGCCATTGAACTTTGAACACGTGAGACATGTGGCGAGATCTGGTGCACCGGACGCTGCTGAGTGCGTTCGATGCCTGTGCGTCGGAGCGTCCGGTGCCCCCAATTTTTGCCCAACGGCTCTATTCGAAGGGGTATCCCTATATATACATATTTGGCCGGTTTTGAGACCTCTCTCTTGACTCATTGAACACTTGAGACATACTTTGAGCTAGAGAACTTCTCCTCCACTCATCTCCTTGCTTGGTTGCATACTCTAGTGAGATTGAGTGAGATTCAAGTGCATTGCTTAGTGATTTGCATCTAGTGGCACTTGATCTTTGAGTTGGCTGCGGATTTTTTTGTTACTCTTGGGTGTTTCCCAACATCCTAAATGATTTGGAGCAGCGGTGGTGTTGAGCTCATGATTGAAGATTGTTTTGAGCCTCACCAAGTGATTGTGAGGGGTTCTTGAGCCTTCCCCACGGGAGTTCGTAAATTGGCTACTCTAGTGGAGCTCGTGGCTTGGAGGATCCCCATCTTGTGAGTGGATGTGCGGCACCCACTGAGGGTTTGACTCTTGATAGTCAATTAGCTCACGATCCATCAAGTTGGTGCATCGCCACAACGAGGACTAGCTTGCCGGGAAGCAAGTGAACCTCGGTAAAAAATCTTGTGTCATCTCTTTACCGAGGATTTCATCTCGTGTATGTGATTGTGTTGATTGATTGGTTCATTGGACATATCTCTACTCATCAACGTCGGTATAACAATCCTAGCTCACTACTTTGCTTACTTATCTACCTTGTTAGTTGTGTAGCTTGTTATTCTTCGTCTCTAGCTTGTGTAGTTTTGTTCTTTGTTAGGAATAGAGTTAGTTGTTGGTGTGGTTAGTGTTTAGCCTTGAACTAGACTTGTGTAGGTGGCTTGCATAGCTTAGTGAGCTAGTGCTAGAATTGCTACACCATTTGTTTTACTAACTCACTTGTCTAGTGAAGCTTATAGATTTTTAAATAAGCTATTTATCCCCCTATAGCCATTTAGGACCTTACACTAGGCCTAAACCTAGAGCAAGCGCATAATAAGCGGCGGTCTAACTACCTAAGCACTTCACAAAGCACCTACACTAATCACCAAGTGATTCACTAAGCACTATGCATGTGAAGAGCACTAAATTGGTGTAGCATATGTTTCCTCACTCCTCCACACCTCAAATGGCCGGTTCGGGGTTATATATATATACCATCCTAATCCTACCTAGAACTAGACACCTGAGTATCGTGCTGGTATCGGAGCCTTAGGTTGCCTGAGCTCCCCAAGCCATCTTCTCCGAACGGGGGGAGAGGGTGTGGTAGTAGGCCGAAGTCGTGGAGATCCCGTAGCGTGTTGGTAAGACGAAGTTGCGGAGATCTCGTTCCTCTGCTAGAGTGCTAGTAGTCGCGTAGCCTTGTTTAGCCGAAGATAGGCGTTGTTATCGGCGTAAAGCGTTGGACTAGGCGCTCGAACGGAGGAAAAAAGTTGATCTTAATTGTGAGGTTCTACCCTGCCGTTGAACTGGAAACCATCTACCCTACAGGTTGATCTTAATTGTGAGGTTTAACCCTACCGTTGGACTGGAAACTACCCATCTGAACTCCTTTGTCTTCGTATAAGATGTCTTGGTTAGTAAGGACGCTTAGTGCTTCTGACAGGCCTGTAGCCTCGTGTAGCAGTGATAGGTCAATTAAGACTATGTCTGTGAAGAATGCATCATCTATTTGTTTTGAAGACATTGAAAAAAGTATTGCAAATTGGAAAATCCCAAAAGTAAATATTAGAGATATTTATCATGTAGGAACTTTCTCTCTTCGCTCTGACTATTTCATTAAAACTATTGAAAAAACATGTCGTATCAGTTCCATGCATGAAACCTTGTATCTTCTCTCAGAAAAAGAAATAAATGACGTAAGAGCCAAACCTCAATATCATTATCTATATTTTGGTTTAGTCCAAATAGCCATTAGATCCTTAACCAAAAAAGGGCTAAATGTTTCTATCTTCACCTGCTTAAGAGATTGTAGAAACAAAAGATTTCAAGATTCTTTGCTCGGGATGGTTGAAGCCAGCCTTAGAAATGGTCCAGTATTCTTCAACACTTTTTCAGATTTCTCAGTGTCTCTTTCAGGCCCAAATATCAATAAGGTTCTCACTCTAAATCTACAAACATCAGGCTTTGATCTTGAGCCAAGAAGCGAGAATATTTCCATAACCTATAGAATCTACTATAAAGCCATGACCTCCTTAGCTCCATGCGCAAAACAATACACTCCCAAAGGCCTGAGCACCCTACTACAAGCCAATCCTAGAAACAATGTTATCACTCCTAAAACCTTGAAATGGGATGAAATAAGACTACCTAAAAAATGGACCTTGACCCAAGTTGTTGAACCACAAACCCTTGAGCAAACGAAAGTCCAATCTGTCACCGAAACTCTTGATGGGGATGTTGAGGTTACATTCTCTTCGAAGAGAAAAGTCTTTATCCAATCTAGACCCTCTGTTAGCATTGACAATAGACCTTAGATAAGGCCACAAAATATTGTCTATGCTACATATGAAGATAGCTCCTATGAACCCTCAATCTCTGATTTTGATATCAATGTTATTGAAGTAGATAACCCAGAATGCTAAACAGATTGTCTCATCACTTTAGTAGAAGAAGAGGAGTTCCAAATAGATAAAAACCTTCTTAAAAAAGAAATAAGTCTTCCTAAAAATAAAGCCAAAAAGGAAAGATATTTCAAAAATGTAGATCGGCCTTTTAGGTTGAAAATTAGAGGAGTTTGGCACAAAGAAATGATTGAGCAAAAGAAGAACATATTCTTCTTTGATTGGTATGAAAATAGTCAAATCAGACATTTTGAAGAATTCTTTAAACCAGGTTCTCAACAAAAGGATAAGATTGAACCTGAGTCTGACGATGACAAGATAACCATGATAAAAAAAAGGTTTCTAAAGATTGGAGGACTATCAGTGGCAAACAGATGGAATCTGTTCATCCACTGTTTGAGCCCATCCAGTTAGAAGCAAACACCAAGGGAGAAAGCATTAAGGCTTGTCCACTCAAAAACATATCCAAAACCATCTATGTTGAGCTCGTAAAAGTCAAACACATAGGTCACCTTGTAGAGCAGCAAAACTTTTCAAACATATCTTTATATGCCCTTGGCTAGCAAACAGAGCGCATAGAAGCCATTTTTATGGATGGGACAAAGCCTAACAAAAGTGAAGTCAAGGTAAACCTTCCATCTAGCTCTCATTCTGATATTCCCAATACTCAAATAGTTATTCCACGTTTTGTCCCACAAATGACCTCTTCCAACTTTAAACTTGGAAAACAAAATGCTATGGGATCCTCTGTTTCTGAGGAACTAATCAATGAATTATCCAACAAATTAGGAAATATGAAGGTCAATAAGAATGTTAACCAGATTACTGATGGAGAAAGTGAAGATGTGATAAACAAAATTAGATCATTTAAAACAACAACCCAAACAGCTATGATGAGAAATTACTAACCCAGGCCAACCTATGCAGATCTTCAATTTGAAGAACTGCCCCACATAGCTAACATGACATGCTTCAATGGTAAGGAGATCGTTGAGTGGAATCTTGACGGTTTTGTAGAATACCAAATATTTACAATGTGCCATCAAATGATTATGTATGTGTCGGTACCAACAGTACGGGGGTACCCGCATCCATCGCTAATAAAAAACTAAAACGACTAAAATCGCAATAAAAGGCAGCCCGCCTCGACCGCGTATCCAGTCCGCCTCGTACGAGGCCCGCTCGACGGGGCGCCTCGACCGCGCTCCAGCTCCGACTCGTACGAGGCCTACTCGACGGGGCGCCTCGACCGCGCCCCATCCCGTACAGCAATGTACCACGACGGCGCTCCGACCCGCGCGAGGCTCGTCCGCCCACTGGGAAAAACTCCGACTCGCGTGAGCCCGGGTCGAGCGCCTCGACTCCTTCTCTTTACCTACCCCAGGACAAAAGCCATAGCATTTAATGCAGTTACCTACTACCACCTACCGGCATGGCTACGACCAGGATCGATGTGGGAATAATGCCCGTGTCAGATCTCACTGTTTTACCGCCCATCCCGTGATGGGAGGTGAAAACCGTCACTATACCCACCTTACCACGCACTATTTACCATCGATCACACTCGAGGGAGGATAAGACAAGGCCCGTTCTCCACAATCTTGGGGATTCGGCCTTATCCATCCGGTCTCGACCCGGCCTTGACCCAACCTCGACGCTCGGCACAGTTCAACGGTAAGGGAAGGATGGTGTGGCATGGCGCTCCGGGTCATTTTGCCGTCTCGTCTCCCACGACGCCATGGTGTCCAGGGATGGCCGGCCATTCCCAAAGCACGTCGCTACGGTCAGCTCAACAGGAATCGACAAAACATCACCTCAAGGCTCCCCGTCGTCTTGGCCTCCTCTCGCCCTATAAAAGGGCAGGCCAGGGTTCTACAACGGAGAGGGACAACGAAGAAAAACAAGAGACAACAGGCAAGACGCAAGATAGAGATCGATATCTCAAGCAATCACCCTTGTCCTCTTTTTCCGCTCTTTGAGACTTGGGCTTGACGCCCTCTCTCGCATGCTTGTAACCCCTACACGAGCACTTCGGTGCAAGGAAATACAAACTTCTCCCCCCCCCCCGTTGGACGTAGGGCCTTCTTTTACCCGAACCAGGATAAACCCCCGTGTGTTCTCCTTGCATCACCATCCAGGAAAGAGACACGCAGCATTTACTCGTTGGTTTAGGACCCCCTCGGGTCCGAACACCGACAGTTGGCGCGCCAGGTAGGGGATCGCTGCATGCCAATGTCGCTTTCTCGCCTTTTTTTCCTGGATGGCTGACCCCGAATGCCCTATTCCATTGGCCACGGTGATCTGGTTTGGGAGTTTGGAGTTCATGTCGCTTGGCTATGGCTACGATATGGTCCTACTTCCACCCAGGCACCAAACCGACGAGGACTATGAGCTCTCCCAGCCCGGGGGAGCAATCCGCTGGTACCGTCGCTCTAGGCGGGTGCGGGCCGCCCGACGATGACGAGCCCGGTACAACCACCGTCTTCACCTCGCGGAGGGTGATGGGATCCCCCGGTCCGGCACCACCCAGCCAGGCGCCGGCCTAGATCTCCTTGTGAAAGGTTTGGGTAGGATGAGCTTGACTGAGGGTAACATGCCGACGGAGAATCCCGCCGCTCCCCCGTCCGGTGAGACACCACTGTCCGGAGCATCCATTTCGGCACGGGCAGCAACATCTCTATCACCATTTCCGTTTGGGCTAGACTCGGCTGCCCGGGTATACGCATCTTCCGTGAGCACTCGCATGAGTGCTTATGAGGAACTCCCCGGGCACCATCTACGCTCCACTCTGGACCTCGTTGCATCCACACCGGCTTCTGATTATCGGGACTCTACGGAGACACCGGAAACAGAACCCCATGTGACTGCTTCTCAACGTCCCAACCCCAGTGACAATTTGCAACGGCCACACATTCCCCTGTCATACTACTACTTTGGTGCTCCTGACTCCGACTCGGCTGACGACACCTATGATCCGACCCGCGAATGCTTCAACATCGATGTTGAAAGCACTTCGGAATCAGAGGACGAAGAGCCAGTCAAAGGAAGGCACACGCCACCTCATGTCGAGCTTCCTGCTGAGCGAGACGACCCTCAGTTCCTTGCGGATCAAGGAACGCAGCTCGAGCAGATTCATGAGTTGCAGGACAGGCTTGACGAGGAACGGGAAAACCTGGATCTACTCCAACAAACCCTCGAGCGTGAGCGTGTGGAACGCGCACTTGGCGGGAGAGCTCGCGAGAGAGCTCGTGACGTCAACCGCCGCATCAACGAGGACCGGGTGGTTGACCTCCCGGTTTTCGCTCGAGCCAGCCAGAACGTCGTCGCCGCCGCCATGCTCCTCCGCAACATGCCTGAGCCGTCAAACCCCGACGCCCGTCGGGCTCGGGATGAAATCCAAGAACTCCTCGAGATCACCGCCATGCAGCAGGCCGAGAGCTCTGCCTCAAGACGACGCGAGGCAGCCTCAGAACGGATCATCGAGCCCTCCAGACAGGAGAGAGAAGCCTCGGTTCACCCCGAGCCTGCCTGGCGAAACCGGGTAGCTCCGACCCCTGAGCCCACCACCAACGACCACGAGCCTCGAGACACCCATGGCAACATCGTCGAGCGCCACACGCGCAAGCACGGTGACAGCATGCCTTGAGGCTACCACGTCCACAGGGGCGGATGCTACGACAGTTTGGAAGATCGTAGCCCTTCACCCGAGCCCCCGGGTCCTCGGGTCTTCAGTAAGGCTATCCGTGAGATGGTGCTCCCGGATCGGTTTCGCCCCCCCCCCCATGACTCTCACCAAGTACAGCGACGAAACCAAACCCGAACTTTGGCTCGCTGATTTCCGCTTGGCGTGTCAGTTGGGCGGGGCCACCGACGACCGGGTCATCATTCGACAACTCCCTCTGTTCCTCTCCGACACCGCCCGAGCCTGGCTCGAGGATCTCCCGCCTCGACAGATCCACGACTGGGACGATCTCGTAAGGTGTTTGAGGGAAATTTCAAGGGGACTTACATGCGCCCCGGCAACTCGTGGGACCTCCGGAGCTGCAAGCAGAAACCAGGTGAATCCCTCCGGGATTACATCCGGCGCTTCTCCCGGTAGCGTACCGAGCTCCCCAACGTCACCGACTCCGAGTAATTATGGCCTTCCTCTCCGGCACCACCTGTAAAGAGTTGGTCCGAGAATTGGGCCGTAACACTCCACTCACTGCCAACGGGTTGATGGACATTGTCACCAACTTCGCCGCCGGCGAGGAGGCGGTTGGTGCAATCTTTGATGGCGACCCGGAAAGGGGGAAGCAGAAGGTCGATGATCCCGCGAGCTCCACTCGGGGCTCCAAGAGAAACAACCGCAAGAAGAAGAAAGGCCAGCAGGGCAAGCTCGAGGCCCCGGCCGACGAGCTCGTCGCTGCTACCGAGCACAAGAAGCCTCGAGGCCCCCTGGCGGGGGCATCTTCGACAAAATGCTCAAAGAGCCGTGTCCCTACCACAAGGGACCCACTAACCATAACCTCGAAGACTGTCATATGCTTCGCAGGTACTTTGGGGGTGCCGGTGTCAAGAAGGACGACAAGAAGGAGGACCCTAAGAGTGACGACAAGGACGGGGGATTCCCTGAGATCCACGACTGCTTCATGATCTACGGAGGGCCCTCGACCCGCCTCTCGGCGCGCCAGCGCAAGCGAGAACGGCGTGAGGTTTTCTCTGTACAAACAGTAGTCCCCTGCTTCCTTGACTGGTCTGCGGTGGCCATCACTTTCGACCGTGACGACCAATCAGACTACGTCCCCAACCTGGGAGTCTATCTGCTCGTTGTTGACCCCGTCATCGCCAACACACGCCTCACCAAGGTGCTCATGGATGGCGGAAGTAGCCTCAACATCATTACTCCCAGACCCTCGACCTTCTGGGGGTCGAGAGAGCGCGCCTCCATCCTAGCGTCGGGGGCTTCCACGGAGTCGTGCCAGGGAAACGGGCGGAACCCCTCGGACGGGTCGATCTGCCTATTTGTTTTGGCACACCGGCCAACCTCAGAAAGGAGACTCTCACTTTTGAAGTGGTCGGATTCCGTGGAACGTCCCACGCTATCCTAGGGCGCCCATGCTACGCCAGGTTCATGGCAATCCCGAACTACACCTACCTCAAGCTCAAGATGCCAGGCCCAAACGGTGTCATCACTGTAGGGCCCTCATATGAACATGCCTACGAGTGCGACGTCGAGTGCGTTGAGCATGGCGAGGCTATTTTGGAGTCGGCGATCTTGGCTGCAGACCTCGACGGCCTCGCCAATGCGATTCCTGACCCAAAACGCCATGCCGGCAGCTTCGAGCCCGTGGAAGATGTCAAACTCGTACCCCTCGACCCCGCTGATCCCAAGGGAAAGGCGCTAAACATCAGCGCCACCCTCGATCCTAAATAGGAAGCAGTGCTCGTCGACTTTCTCCGCGCAAACATCAACATCTTTGCGTGGAGTCCCTCGGATATGCCGGGCATACCCAGGGAAGTCGTCGAGCACGCCTTGGACTGCCGAGCTACCCTTGGTCCTATGGAGCCTAAGAACAACGCCGAGTCGAGCCACGGGGTTCACTCCGTTCTTCTTAGTCTACGGGTCTGAGGCTATGCTCCCAACTGATATAGAATACGGATCCCCAAGGTTGAAGGCCTACAACGAAAGAAATAACGACACCACAAGACAGGATGCCCTCGACCAGCTCGAGGAAGCCCGAGATGTGGCTTTGTTGCATTCTGACAGGTACCAGCAGGGTCTCCGATGCTACCACGACAGACACGTCCGCAAGCGTGACCTCAACGTCGGCGACTTGGTGCTACGGCGGAACTAGAACACCAAGGGACGGCACAAGCTCACGCCACCATGGGAAGAGCCGTACATCATCGCAGAAGTACTAAAGCCGGGCACCTACAAGCTATCCAACGAGAAGGGCAAAATCCTCACCAACGCTTCGAACATTGAACAGCTACGTCACTTCTTTCCTTAAAAAGCCTCGAGGCTCTGTAATTTCTTTTTCGTCAATAAAGAATACAGCGATGTTCAAACTTTCATTTCACAATGAGGAAGGATCGACTCTGCACTCCTAGAATCGACCCTCCCTCGGGGGCTACAAGGGGGGAACCCCCCAGTCCCCGAAAAAACTTATGCTCTTTTTTAAATTTAAGAACCGCTTCTTAGATCGACTTCGCTGCAAGAGCACCCTAAGGTTCGAAAGGGCTCTCGAGTCAGGAGCATCACCTACGCCTCCGAGGCTACGGTACCTCCACTCACCCCTCACACCTTTTAGAGGTGCGACTTCACGCTAGGGAGATCTAAATAACGGTTCCTAACTTTGAAAAAAGAACATACCCCCTGTCGCTTAGATCAGGCTCTCACACGATTTACAAGGCCGCAACATCACCCTGAAGCTCGAGGGCAGTTGAGCCATGAGATCACTTACGCCCCCGAGGCTACGGTACCTCCACTCGCTCCCTTACGCCAAAGGATGCAACTGCGTGCTAAGTAAATCACGCGAGAACACGATCCAAGCGATAAAGGGAAGAAAAGCTCGAATAAAACTAAATTAACCACGAACCGGTTTATGTTTCGAGTTCTTAGGGCCTTCGAGTCCATCACGACCAAAATTCAAAATACTAACTTATTACATGGGCCTTCATGCCCAGATTTGGCTCACAGGCCCTCATCGTCAGCAAGCGGAACCACCTCGGCTTCAAAAAGCGAGGCCAGACGGCTTCCAGGCTCTTCCGCGGCTTCAATCAGCTCTAGGCAGGCATCCTCGTTCTCCTCGTCCGTCCGATCTGAGTCTGTGATGAAGCCATCAGCGATGAGCTTCATGTCGAACACAAACCCTGAACGGACGACGGCCAGCGCCCTCTTTACGCAGGAGCGCAAGGGACCGGTGGGGAACGCAGACCCCTAGGCCTTGATTTTATATGCCCAGGCGGAAGCCCAACGGCCGCGCGAAAAGTTAGGAACAGTTTCCCGCATTAAATGCGCCCACCTAACCGTTTCCTTACATCTCGCAGGAGTTGGGCACGTGGCTGTCCCACACATCGTAACCGTACGCCACATCACCCACTACCGCGCCGATCTCGCCTCCCCTCCTAAAAAGACGCGCCCGGCTAACGGGCGGGTGAGGGATCCGCGGACGGATATTCCCAAATACCTGGGAAACGGACCCCGAGCCCGGTATGAGCCTTGAGGGATCGAAAGCTGGCCCTCGACCAGGGTTCGACAGCTACCCTCAAGTAACAGAGTTAGGGACGACCAAGGGTGCGCCCGTACATGGCTAGGGCTCGAGCCACGCTCTCGAGGCACCCCAGGACGTATTCGAGGCCAAAGGAGGAGGTCGACGTAGGAATCCCCTCGGGGGAGGCACCGAGCCCTCGAATCCTGTCGCAGGGAATCGAGATCCACACGACCACTTCTTGGCATCTTTGAGAGTGCCTCCGGGCCACTAGCCGACCCCTAACGACTGGGGCACGGGCTCTCACTCGAATTCCCCCGCTAGCAGCTCACCGGAGATCGTCAGAACTCGCCCAAATAGGAGTAGTACGGCGTTCCCCACCCCTCCTCCTCCTTCCTGAAGGAGGAGCGTGAGGGTCACATAGCAAAAGACGGCCGGGACTCTGATCGACCTCGTGCGCGCGAGGCTCAGGGGCTCGACCGCAGAAACCTAAACCTTGAGGGATCAAAAGCTGGCCCTCGACCAGGGTTTGACAGCTGCCCTCAAGTAACGGAGTTAGGGACGACCAAGGGTGCGCCCATACATGGCCAGCGCTCGAGCCACGCTCTCGAGGCACCCCAGGACGTATTCGAGGCCAAAGGAGGAGGTCGACGTAGAAATCCCCTCGGGGGAGGCACCGAGCCCTCGAATCCTGTCGCAGGGAATCGAGATCCATACGACCACTTCTTGGCATCTTTGAGAGCGCCTCCGGGCCACTAGCCGACCCCTAACGACTGGGGCATGGGCTCTCACTCGAATTCCCCCGCTAGCAGCTCACCGGAGATCGTCGGAACTCGCCCAAACAGGGGTAGTACGGCGTTCCCCACCCCTCCTCCTCCTTCCTAAAGGAGGAGCATGAGGGTCGCACAGCAAAGACGGCCAGGACTCTGATTGACCTCATGCGCGCGAGGCTCGGGTGCTCGACCGCAGAAACCTAAACCTTGAGGGATCGAAAGCTGGCCCTCGACTAGGATTCGATAGCTGCCCTCAAGTAACGGAGTTAGGGACGACCAAGGGTGCGCCCATACATGGCCAGCGCTCGAGCCACGCTCTCGAGGCACCCCAGGACATATTCGAGGCCAAAGGAGGAGGTCGACGTAGGAATTCCCTCGGGGGAGGCACCGAGCCCTCGAATCCAGTCGCAGGGAATCGAGATCCATACGACCACTTCTTGGCATCTTTAAGAGCGCCTCCGGGCCACTAGCCGACCCCTAACGAATGGGGCATGGGCTCTCACTCGAATTCCCCCGCTAGCAGCTCACCGGAGATCGTCGAAACTCGCCCAAACAGGGGTAGTACGGCGTTCCCCACCCCTCCTCCTCCTTCCTGAAGGAGGAGCATGAGGGTCGCACAGCAAAGACGGCCAGGACTCTGATTGACCTCGTGCGCGCGAGGCTCGGGTGCTCGACCACAGAAACCTAAACCTTGAGGGATCGAAAGCTGGCCCTTGACCAGGGTTCAACAGCTGCCCTCAAGTAACGGAGTTAGGGACGACCAAGGGTGCGCTCGTACATGGCCAGGGCTCGAGCCACGCTCTCGAGGCACCCCAGGACGTATTCGAGGCCAAAGGAGGAGGTCGACGTAGGAATCCCCTCGGGGGAGGCACCGAGCCCTCGAATCCTGTCGCAGGGAATCGAGATCCACACGACCACTTCTTGGCATCTTTGAGAGTGCCTCCGGGCCACTAGCCGACCCCTAACGACTGGGGCACGGGCTCTCACTCGAATTCCCCCACTAGCAGCTCACCGGAGATCGTCGAAACTCGCCCAAATAGGGGTAGTACGGTGTTCCCCACCCCTCCTCCTCCTTCCTGAAGGAGGAGCGTGAGGGTCGCACAGCAAAAGATGGTCGGGACTCTGATCGACCTCGTGCGCGCGAGGCTCGGGGGCTCGACCGCAGAAACCTAAACCTTGAGGGATCGAAAGCTGGCCCTCGACCAGGGTTCGACAGCTGCCCTCAAGTAACGGAGTTAGGGACGACCAAGGGTGCGCCCATACATGGCCAGGGCTCGAGCCACGCTCTCGAGGCACCCCAGGACGTATTCGAGGCCAAAGGAGGAGGTCGACGTAGGAATCCACTCGGGGGAGGCACCGAGCCCTCGAATCCTGTCGCAGGGAATCGAGATCCACACGACCACTTCTTGGCATCTTTGAGAGCGCCTCCGGGCCACTAGCCGACCCCTAACGACTACGGCACGGGCTCTCACTCGAATTCCCCCGCTAGCAGCTCACCGGAGATCGTCGGAACTCACCCAAACAGGGGTAGTACAGCGTTCCCCACCCCTCCTCCTCCTTCCTGAAGGAGGAGCATGAGGGTTGCACAGCAAAAGACGGCCGGGACTCTGATCGACCTCGTGTGCGCGAGGCTCGGGGGCTCGACCGCAGAAACCTAAACCTTGAGGGATCGAAAGCTGGCCCTCGACCAGGGTTCGACAGCTACCCTCAAGTAACAGAGTTAGGGATGACCAAGGGTGCGCCCGTACATGGCTCGGGCTCGAGCCACGCTCTCGAGGCACCCCAGGACGTATTCGAGGCCAAAGGAGGAGGTCGACGTAGGAATCCCCTCGGGGGAGGCACCGAGCCCTCGAATCCTGTCGCAGGGAATCGAGATCCACACGACCACTTCTTGGCATCTTTGAGAGTGCCTCCGGGCCACTAGCCGACCCCTAACGACTGGGGCACGGGCTCTCACTCGAATTCCCCCGCTAGCAGCTCACCGGAGATCGTCAGAACTCGCCCAAATAGGAGTAGTACGGCGTTCCCCACCCCTCCTCCTCCTTCCTGAAGGAGGAGCGTGAGGGTCACATAGCAAAAGACGGCTGGGACTCTGATCGACCTCGTGCGCGCGAGGCTCAGGGGCTCGACCGTAGAAACATAAACCTTGAGGGATCAAAAGCTGGCCCTCGACTAGGGTTCGACAGCTGCCCTCAAGTAACAGAGTTAGGGACGACCAAGGGTGCGCCCATACATGGCCAGCGCTCGAGCCACGCTCTCGAGGCACCCCAGGACGTATTCGAGGCCAAAGGAGGAGGTCGACGTAGAAATCCCCTCGGGGGAGGCACCGAGCCCTCGAATCCTGTCGCAGGGAATCGAGATCCATACGACCACTTCTTGGCATCTTTGAGAGCGCCTCCGGGCCACTAGCCGACCCCTAACGACTGGGGCATAGGCTCTCACTCGAATTCCCCCGCTAGCAGCTCACCGGAGATCGTCGGAACTCGCCCAAACAGAGGTAGTACGGCGTTCCCCACCCCTCCTCCTCCTTCCTAAAGGAGGAGCATGAGGGTCGCACAGCAAAGACGGCTAGGACTCTGATTGACCTCGTGCGCGCGAGGCTCGGGTGCTCGACCGCAGAAACCTAAACCTTGAGGGATCGAAAGCTGGCCCTTGACCAGGGTTCAACAGCTGCCCTCAAGTAACGGAGTTAGGGACGACCAAGGGTGCGCTCGTACATGGCCAGGGCTCGAGCCACGCTCTCGAGGCACCCCAGGACGTATTCGAGGCCAAAGGAGGAGGTCGACGTAGGAATCCCCTCGGGGGAGGCACCGAGCCCTCGAATCCTGTCGCAGGGAATCGAGATCCACACAACCACTTCTTGGCATCTTTGAGAGTGCCTCCGGGCCACTAGCCGACCCCTAACGACAGGGGCACGGGCTCTCACTCGAATTCCCCCACTAGCAGCTCACCGGAGATCGTCGGAACTCGCCCAAATAGGGGTAGTACGGTGTTCCCCACCCCTCCTCCTCCTTCCTAAAGGAGGAGCGTGAGGGTCGCACAGCAAAAGATGGTCGGGACTCTGATCGACCTCGTGCGCGCGAGGCTCACGGGCTCGACCGCAGAAACCTAAACCTTGAGGGATCGAAAGCTGGCCCTCGACCAGGGTTCGACAGCTGCCCTCAAGTAACGGAGTTAGGGACGACCAAGGGTGCGCCCATACATGGCCAGGGCTCGAGCCACGCTCTCGAGGCACCCCAGGACGTATTCGAGGCCAAAGGAGGAGGTCGACGTAGGAATCCACTCGGGGGAGGCACCGAGCCCTCGAATCCTGTCGCAGGGAATCGAGATCCACACGACCACTTCTTGGCATCTTTGAGAGCGCCTCCGGGCCACTAGCCGACCCCTAACGACTACGGCACGGGCTCTCACTCGAATTCCCCCGCTAGCAGCTCACCGGAGATCGTCGGAACTCACCCAAACAGGGGTAGTACGGCGTTCCCCACCCCTCCTCCTCCTTCCTGAAGGAGGAGCATGAGGGTTGCACAGCAAAAGACGGCCGGGACTCTGATCGACCTCGTGTGCGCGAGGCTCGGGGGCTCGACCGCAGAAACCTAAACCTTGAGGGATCGAAAGCTGGCCCTCGACCAGGGTTCGATAGCTACCCTCAAGTAACAGAGTTAGGGACGACCAAGGGTGCGCCCGTACATGGCTAGGGCTCGAGCCACGCTCTCGAGGCACCCCAGGACGTATTCGAGGCCAAAGGAGGAGGTCGACGTAGGAATCCCCTCGGGGGAGGCACCGAGCCCTCGAATCCTGTCGCAGGGAATCGAGATCCACACGACCACTTCTTGGCATCTTTGAGAGTGCCTCCGGGCCACTAGCCGACCCCTAACGACTGGGGCACGGGCTCTCACTCGAATTCCCCCGCTAGCAGCTCACCGGAGATCGTCGGAACTCACCCAAATAGGGGTAGTACGGCGTTCCCCACCCCTCCTCCTCCTTCCTGAAGGAGGAGCGTGAGGGTTGCACAGCAAAAGATGGCCGGGACTCTGATCGACCTCGTGCGCGCGAGGCTCGGGGGCTCGACCGCAGAAACCTAAACCTTGAGGGATCAAAAGCTGGCCCTCGACTAGGGTTTGATAGCTGCCCTCAAGTAACGGAGTTAGGGACAACCAAGGGTGCGCCCATACATGGCCAGGGCTCGAGCCATGCTCTCGAGGCACCCCAGGACGTATTCAAGGCCAAAGGAGGAGGTCGACGTAGGAATCCCCTCGGGGGAGGCACCGAGCCCTCGAATCCTGTCGCAGGGAATCAAGATCCACACGACCACTTCTTAGCATCTTTGAGAGCGCCTCCGGGCCACTAGCTGACCCCTAACGACTAGGGCACGGGCTCTCACTCGAATTCCCCCGCTAGCAGCTCACCGGAGATCGTTGGAACTTGCCCAAACGGGGGTAGTACGGCGTTCCCCACCCCTCCTCCTCCTTCCTGAAGGAGGAGCGTGAGGGTCGCACAGCAAAAGACGGCCGGGACTCTGATCGACCTCGTGCGTGCGAGGCTCGAGGGCTTGACCGCAATGAATCATTCCCCAATAGAACGAATACAAGACCTCGGAGGAGTCTCAACACTCCACCGAGGCCTCGGGGGCTACACCCGGCGGGTGCGCTCGCGCGCCCCCACCGGAAAAAATCACGACGCTACGACTCCAGTTCAAACAAACCTCTGGGAGAGTGATCACACACTCACCCAAAGGCTCGAGGGCTACTGTCGGTACCAACAGTACGGGGGTACCCGCATCCATCGCTAATAAAAAACTAAAACGACTAAAACCGCAATAAAAGGCAGCCCGCCTCGACCGCGTATCCAGTCCGCCTCGTACGAGGCCCGCTCGACGGGGTGCCTCGACCTTGCTTCGGCTCCGACTCGTACGAGGCCCGCTCGATGGGGCGCCTTGACCGCGCCCCATCCCATACAGCAAGGTACCACGACGGTGCTCCGACCCGCGCGAGGCTTGTCCGCCCACTGGGAAAAACTCCGACTCGCGTGAGCCCGGGTTGAGCGCCTCGACTCCTTCTCTTTACCTACCCCATGACAAAATCCATAGCATTTAATGTGGTTACCTACTACCACCTACCAGCATGGCTGCGACCAGGATCGACGTGGGAACAATGCCCGTGTCAGATCTCACTGTTTTACCGCCCATCCCGTGATGGGAGGTGAAAACCGTCACTGTACCCACCTTACCGCGCACTATTTACCATCGATCACCCTCGAGGGAGGATAAGACAAGGCCCGTTCTCCGCAATCTCGGGGATTCGGCCTTATCCATCCGGTCTCGACCCGGCCTCGACCCAACCTCGACGCTCGGCACAGTTCAACGGCAAGGGAAGGACGGTGTGGCACGGCACTCTGGGTCATTTCGCCGTCTCGTCTCCCACGATGACATGGTGTCCAGGGATGGCCGGCCATTCCCAGAGCATGTCGCTACGGTCAGCTCAACAGGAATCGACAAAACATCACCGCAAGGCTCCCCGTCGTCTTGGCCTCCTCTCGCCCTATAAAAGGGCAGGCCAGGGTTCTACAACGGAGAGGGACAACGAAGAAAAATAAGAGACAACAGGCAAGACGCAAGATAGAGATCGATATCTCAAGCAATCACCCTTGTCCTCTTTTTCCGCTCTTTGAGACTTGGGCTCGACGCCCTCTCTCACATGCTTGTAACCCCTACACGAGCACTTCGGTGCAAGGAAATACAAACTTCTCCCCCCCCGCTGGACGTAGGGCCTTCTTTTGCCCGAACCAGGATAAACCTCCGTGTGTTCTCCTTGCATCACCATCCAGGAAAGAGACACGCAGCATTTACTCGTTGCTTTAGGACCCCCTCTGGTCCGAACACCGACAGTATGCAAATGCTTGCATAGCAAATGGAAATAAAGAAAAAGAAGCAGCCCATATGATTGTCATAGGATTTTCAGGGCAACTGAGGGGCTGGTGGGATCACTACCTAAGTGAAACACAGAGAAAATCTATAATAGAGGCCGTTAAAATAGATAAAAATGGAAGGCCAATCGTCCTAACAAATGACCAAGGACAACCTCTAGGAACGATTTTAGATGCTATCTCGACCCTGCTCTACAATATAGTTTACCATTTTGCTGGGAACTATCAAGATATCTATGAAAAGAATAGGGAACAATTGATTAATTTGAGATGCAAAACCATGACATATTTTAGATGGTATAAAGATTCTTTCCTATCAAAACTATATACTCTTCCAGAGCCTAATCAAGATTTTTGGAAAGAAAAATATATATCTGGCTTACCTCCCCTATTTGCTAAAAAAGTTAGAAATTCCTTAAGGAAAGAAGGGGAAGGGAGTATAGACTATCAAAGCCTAGATATAGGAAAAATAACCCAAAAATACAGATAGTAGGAGCTGAGCTATGTAATAATTTAAAAATTAAAGAGCAGCTCAAGAAGCAAAGGGCTATTGGGAAAAAAAGAATTGTGAGAGTTTTGCTATCAATTTGGTTTCCAAGACCCCTTTGAATCTAAAAGAAGAAGTTCACATAGAAACCATAAAGGGTATCAGGATGATAATAAAAAGGCAAAACACCCTATCAATAGAAGAAGGCCTAAAAGGATATATAACAAAGAACATGTCTCCAAACATTTCAAAAGAGAACCCAAACAAAATGACTTAGTTTGTTTTAAGTGTGGCCAAAAAGGTCATAAGGCCCCAAATTGTTTTAAATCAAAAGTAAAACAAGAAATTCAGGCACTACTTGAATCAGAATCTGAAGATATAAAAGAAAGATTGAACCAAATCTTGAATCATATCTAGAGTGACGCCGGCTCTGAAAATGAAGATAACACTGAGGTAAATTGTTGTGAAAATAATGAATGTTCATGTTATGAACAAGGTACTTCTGAAGAAGAATCAGATGAAAACATCTTAGTCCTCACTGATTTAGAACAATTTGTGTTAGATACCTTTGATACTGTGCAGGACCTAGAAGAAAAGGAGATTATCCTTGAAAGATTTTTATCAAGAGTAAGAAACAACAAATATAAGTTGGTTAATGAAATTTAGAAAAAGAAGTTTTGTTCTGCAGATGTGGTCTTCAAGAGGGTTGAAGATCTAAAAAAGAAAAATAAGCAACTAAGCCTAGATGATCTCTCAAAAGAATATAATCTTATTAAAGAAGAATTAACAGACATCAAAAGAAGAATCCAAATCTTAGAACTTCATAAGAAGGATGACTATAAAAATAAGATTATCAAAAAAGAGACTCAAGAGGATGAATTAATTGGCTCTATAGAAAGATATTTTAAGCAAAAATGGTACACTGAAATATCATATGAGTTCCATGATGGATTTAGATCCACATATAACACTTTGCTAGATTCTGGAGCTGATGTAAATTGCATTCGACAAGATATCATCCCATTCAGATACTTTATAAAATCTACACATAAGATTCACTCTGTTGAAGGTCACCAACTAAAGGTAAATTATAAAATTCCTGAGGTTGACATTTGCATTAAAAATATTCGTATTAAAACATCATTTTTGCTAGTTGAAAATTTAAAACAGGATATTATTCTGGGACACCTTTCCTTTCTTCAATTCGTCCCTTTATGGTTACAGAAGAAGGTATCCAATTTCAAATAAATGGAAGGAAAGTAGAACTATCCTTTTCATCAAAACTAGAAAAATAAGACTCAATCAAATCTCATAATACATTCATTTAAAAATATCCATCAACAACATATCCTCCGATAACTCTGGGAGAGTAAAATATCAAAAGGACAAAATAATATATAAGTGCTCCCAAATGCTAACAAAAAGGATTCTCTTGATGCAGCAATACCTAGAGATGGCTCCTCTCTTGAAATACGAACATCTCATGAGGATGAGTACTCGGAGGCTGCCGACACTTCTAGATGGAGATCGTAATCGCTTCAATCATAATTTCGAGGTAAATGACTTGCAGCAAGGGTTGTTAAACCTACTCTGGCAAGTTAAAACAAAAAAAAAGATAAAAGCTCATGCTCTGAATGGGCTAGCATATTATTTTAAAAGTATGAGCAAAGATCTCATAACAAGAGGCAAATTCCCTTGCATACAAGATGATCCTTCTATCCAACAGAAAGGATATTCACAATTATCAGATATCATACAAGATAATCCTTCTGTCCAACATAAAGGATTCCCAAAATTATCAGATGATGACGACCATCTTGAAAAAGGGTCCTCAAAATTATTAGATTCTCTCCCTATGCCAGGAGAAAGATTTCCAAAATTATATGATCAAAATAATACTAAATCAAAATTATTGGATCACAAAGTATGTGATCATGAGAAAAGATCTTCGGAGATATTCCGATCTCTACAAATAGATACTTTCCTTCAAAAGGAAAGGAAAAAGAATGAGATGTCTCATGATGAGGCTATATCCACCAAAGATGCATCCACCCAAACCAAACTGATCCTTGATGACTTCGATCACCACCAAAATTATACTGCTTTTGATGAAACCAACCTTGCCTACAAAAGACACAAGCTATTGACCATCAGCACTCCTTATGAGATGCTTATCCCAAAGCTGAGCTTCAAAACCAAGCAAACCCTTTCAATCCTTACCCAAGATATTATTGATTTAATCTGGGAAAAATATCAACAAAGACAGATGAAGGTGTTTTATGGCCTCCAAAATTATTTCCTGGATTTATATACCGGAAAAGACACACACCATGGGATATTTGTCAATATTCATATATTCCCATTCCTCCATCTTGACAATAAATTAATCATGCAGCCACAACGCAAATATATCATTCTCAGAGCTGATATAAACCTAAAATATTTTAGAAGCCTGCAGACATATTCTACCAAAGATATCTCCTTACAAACAATTATAGATCAAGGGTTGGTCCATGCAGTTTATGGACCAATGGAAGAAATCCTATACTCTGATTTGGGAATAGCCATTAAAGAAGCTTGAACAAGCTCGCACAAGCTCAGACACAAGTGCAAGCAAAGCTTCACCATTTACCTAAGTATTGTAGTTGTAAGAGTGTCATGTACCCCAAATAAAAGACTCACATCTGAGTCTATGTGTGAGTGTCAGTGAGAGTCTTGTAACTCAGTCCATGTACTACGTTTGTGTGTTCAAGTGTTCATGTGTATCAAGATCCTAGTGTACTACTCAGAGGGATTCTCCTTCGGACTATCAAGGTACCTAATACAATCCAGGACTATGTGTATATTAATTGTGTTCATCTTCTATAGAAAATCCAAAAATATTTATATTTCGCTTTTGTTCTACATCTTTTATATCTGTTGTGCTGCATCTTTGTTATATTTATCTGTTGTTCTGCATTTATATTTATCTATTGTTCTGCATCTTTATTTACTTACCTTATGTTTATCCTTACTTCCGCACTGCATCCGTATTTATTTCCTTGCATATAAACATAAAAAAACCAAAAAATTATATATATATATATATATATATATATATATATATATATATATATATATATATATATATATCTTGAAACTAGTTGTTGGAGCCTAAACTGCAGCCCTCTACGTACACACTGGATGTGTCCGGTGCATGCATACGATCTAGCCACGTTACAGCCATTGGCCTAGCCATTGTGGACCATTGGAGTACTGTTGATATCCGGTGCTTTTGTCCGGTGCAACACTGGATATGTCCGGTGCCGTATGGCATTCTCCAAGCTGATTGCAACCCTCTTTGCGATACTTATCCGGTGCACTTTGTCCGGTGCACACCGGATACGCCAGTACAGCTGGTTGCATCTTCTTCACGCTGCAACCTCTCTGGACCTCTTTTCCGGTGAGGCATCCGGTGCAACACCGGATACGTCCGGTGGACGCTGCAGTCGCTGTCTGCCTAACACAGGGTGAGCAAGTACATTGGTCTTGTCTCGTAGGTGATCTCATGTAGTGTCATGTAATTTTAAGATGATAATAGACAACATACACAATGGTTGTTTTTTAAGTTGTCTCATAGTAACTCATAATTCCTTAATTTATGCATATAGAATAAATGTAACGTTGTGAGTTGTATGGCAACAACAACACATACAATGGTAGAATAGTTATCTAATAGTCCTAAATTTTATCTCATGAAGTGGTTGTTTCGCGAAACAACAAACCTCATTCTCTCTCTCCTCTCTCTTTCCTCCACACCAGCAAAAAATCGTACGTGACACTATATGAGACGGCGTATGAGACAGCTGACGTGTAGCAATGTACCTGCCCAGGTCCGACAACAGCGGGAGAAGCATTGGAGTTTTACAGTGTTGCCGAAAACCTTCTGCAGAAGGTGTCTGGAACCACTGGATTTCTCCGGTGGTATGCTTTGAGGGGACCGGAGCTTATGGCCTTTGCCCTAAACCTTCTACAGAGCTGCCCAAAGGGCATCAGAGAAGTCCGGTGATGCTGGATGAATTGCACCGGAGCTTAGGGTGTGTTGACGGCTATTTTCAAGATTTAAATTTAGCCATTAACTAGTCGTTGGGATCCTCCTGTGGGTTCTCTCCGGTGGTCACCGGAGATTTCGGACGACTTTTATGTTATATATATTCCAGATTACTTTTATCATCATAGAGAATAATACTAATTGGCTCTAATATATTTTATAAAAAAAATACCCACTACAATCGTTATGCAAAAAACATAAATAACCCCCAAAATCTGCATCTAAACAACATCTTCCATTATAAAAGATAATTTAGAATAATCCCTAAATTTGCTTTTAAATTACCAACCTCAGCCATATTGCTACTCAATGGTTGGAGATTTGACCATTCACGGTTGTTGGAGCTCCTATTCCTCGATATGCCCAAACCTTTGTACACCCTGGAAGAGGGGAAAGGGGCTAGTAGAACTGTATAAGTAGGAGTTTTGATTGATTTTATTCATAAGCTTATTTTGTGCATTCCATTGTTACATGCGGTCCAATTTAGAAGTCTCAAAGATCGAATTGATTTCACTTCTTCCACCGAGACTTAAGGGCTCCTCAAGAATCATTTCCACTTCAGCTTCTTGTTATCCAACTCTTTTTATCTCTTCTTCCAACCTTAGCAACCGAAAACGTGGGACATGATAATGTTTCTTGTTCCAGGAACATCACTTCGGGAACAAAAAGTTTTCATTCCAGAAACCTTTGTGTTTATATGTACTACAATTACATTATAAAATATGAGAAATTTAACGATGCTTGGAAAAAATTAGAGCCGTCCATTTGCTTAGATCTAATGGTTATAAAATAAGAACTAATTTGAAGGAACTTAAGTTGTGGGCCGGAACCTATAATACATGGGCCAGGAGCTAGTTCCAAATTTAATCTAAAGGGTAGAGTAGTATTTTCATAATCTCAGGAGCTCTTCGTCAGTGTGCGGCTGTGCGCTATATTTCTCTGTTCTTTATCGTATCCTGCAGCTCTCTCCGTCTCCTTTTTGCGAACGGTGCGACGGCCCTGTGCTAGCGCGGCTCGCCGGACATGGGCTCTGGTGCGGAGGTTCCTTGGAGCACACGGGCCCCGCAGAACCCTCCTCCTCCTAGCGCGGGCGGCGCGGCGGCCCCCTGACGCCGGGCGCACTCGCGGTGCGCACAGGGGCAGATAATCCTCGATGATTCAGCTCCAGCCTACCAGGCTTCGCTTGCTGCCAAGACAGCCAAGTCGTCACCGTGTTTACATCATGGGCTCATTTGATCAACAATTTGCCTCGGCGATTTTGCAGTTCCTTCCAAAGTTGAAAGTGTCGAGGAGCCTCGCTCGAAAGTGCCCATGGATGCACTGCAATGCTTGCTGAACTCGATGGAATATCTTGACGTTCTGAATATTTCGCACTGCTTACTGTTAGTCGTTGCGGCAAATGGGCTGAAGCGAGACTGCGAGAGGTTGACGTCTTGCCGGGCAGCCTCTGTGAATGAAGGCTTGCGAGAGGTTGATCTACAAGATTATATTCGTGGGGGCTCACTGGTGGCCGGCGCGTGGCCCCAGTGGCGGGCGGCCGGGGCTCACCGGCGCGCAGCCCCGGCAGTGAGCGCCGGCGACGCAAGCAGCAAGCTCCTCGGGACTTCCTGTTCATGGGTAAAAGAAGAGAAAAAAATACTAAACTACCCTTAAGAATAATTAATTATCTAAGGGAGGAACTAGTGGTTCCTCCCAAGTACAGTAACAAAGCTCATAAAATATAGGTCCATGTTCCCGTTCCCTGTTGTTTCAGTACCTTCCGCTTACGGGAACATGCCTGCTAAGCTCCCAACCTATCGGAGCTTCTCGTATGTTTGGGGGGCTTGTCTTAGATATCCTCTCTTTGCTTATTTTGCAAGAAGGTTGATTCAGACCCAAGACCTCCAGGACACAAGTCAAGAAGGTCGATTTCTATGTATCTCATCTGAAATTTTTACCTAAAAGAGCATAAAAATCACAACAAACAACAGCTTCAGCGCAACATGTAACATCCTACCAACCGTACCACTTCAATAAACTTTGTAGTGAAATATTTCATATGTACATTAAGATTAGACAACATGACCAGGCAGATGATATCTCATGAACAGTTTTCATCGAATGCATCAACCAGACAAATTGCAAATGCTAAGTAATATATACCACAATCTAGCAGCAACTATCTTCACAAATCAGATCTCACATATCATCCTGAAGAACTTGCGATAGCAATACTGACTAAGGTAAACAAGATGTATATACCCATAAGGCAGTAGCCCCAAAATCTGGGTACCCGAAACCTAGCCCAGGTGACCACCAACAGGGTGCCCATCAGGCTCAGAAGAAGAAACACAAATGCAACGACAATTCCGACATGGAATTCAAGTACATAAGCTTTGGGATACACTCTTGCTGTTTGTACTACAAGGGCAGTTCCCAATCCAACCAGCATATTGAACATCGGACCAGCAAAGCAGCCAGCAATGGCGATTGTAGGTTGACCAGCCTTGGCCAGTGCCACATCCGCAACAAGGTCTCCCACAGAGTTACCCCATGCCAACACTGTCATGCCGAGTATAGCTGGCGGGAAATCCATGATAACTCCAATTGCGGCAAGGCAGTTCAGGAGCTCTCCAGCCATGGTCGAGATCCAGAAGACACTCATAATAAAAGAGATGAGGGTGCTTGTGATGTTTTCTGTTTCTGGGGCTTCTTTCTCGAAAAGGTAATGGGATAGAGCTAAACAAAAGCTAGCAAAAAGCACAACAGACCATAGAGGGAAACGGATTTGAGGGAGAAGAAACACTATTCGGGTATCTAGAGGAATGAACGAACTGAAAGAATACAGGACTAAGAGAGGACACAGACAGATATTTGCACTAATGTAAACTTTGTTCCACTCAAAAGGAAGGGTTGATGGTATTGTAAGCTTCAGAACAAATGCAATGGGCCACTCCCAAACTTCTGTTACCTGCCAGAGGTAGATATACTTAAATCAGTATTGTGAAAAATACAGAGAATGAAAGGAAAATGTTCTCAAACTAACTGAGTATCTGTGTGCAGTGTGATATATTATATATTATTATAGCATAATACATGATCCATTCCACTCACTCACTACCTTTGCTAAAGCTTCGTGAACTGCCAGAGAGGAGCAACAAAATCTTTTAGGAGTCTTAGGGATCAAGTCTTATGCCTCTATAAATATAGAGGGGCTTATATGAATGAAAGGTTAAGCAGAATTAAAGTAATCCTCATCTGCCTTCTTTCCCCCTGTTGCCACACCACACTCTCCTCTCTTGCCCTAGCCCCCACTTTCTTCACCCTCTCAGCAGGGGTTAACCCTGGCCGAACCCTCTGCAATCTGAGAGTGTGACAAATGGTATTTGGAGCCAGCGTTCTTCCATCACAATGGAATCCGATTTGGATCTGTACAGCATGGACTAGTTGGATGAAAGAGATCAAATAAAAGATGCAACCACTAGTGGCGTAGGCAGCAAAACTCGAGCAGCAAGCACAGCGGGAGCGGACCAAAACTACTCCGATCTATGTTCCAACCCCGAAAAGGGGAGCAACAGTACCAGAGGGACCAATTCTGATAGATCAGCAACCGGTGGAAAGTGAAACAGCCTCTGGTGGATGGGAAGGAAAAAACAGATTTCACACCAAAGAATCAGGAGCCAAGGTATGAACACAAGGGTAATCAGAATTCTTATAAATGATTGTTTCCAGAATATGATGGAGTCTACGAACCCTTTTCTATCTCAGATAACGCCAGAAAAAGATAAGATGCTGTTAGCATCCTTCCACTTGACAGGTCGAGCCTTGACATGGTTTATGTGCTTAGAAAAGGATGAGAGCACCCAATCATGGCCCAATTTTGTCTCTATCATCAACAAACGTTCGGACCTCTAACAGGAAAGAACTCGCTGGGACATTATCAGAAACTGAACTGCATGAATCACTTAAGGAGTATACAGACACAGCTCTCTCGGGTAACCAATCTGTAACAAGCTATGCTATACAAAGCAGGACTGACAGATCTCCTGCGCCTCGAACTGGAATTATTACACCAACCACCAGACTTGGTGCCATGGGTCCAAACAGGCCCGGCAGTGGTGGACCCAGCGGCCCAGAGAAGGGCCAGGGCTGGCCGAGCACAGGAGAGGGGGGGGGGGGGGGTGGCGGGCTGCTCCCCCAGTCCCTCCCAAGGAGGAGTCCACGTCCAATTAGATTTTTGAATAAGATGGGAAAGCATAAATTCAGATTAGGAAAGATAGAGTTTGTTTAGGAAAAGGAGAGTCCAAATCTATAAGGACTCTGCTTCTAGTTTGCTTAGGGAACAAGCCATTGGGAGTATAAATATAGGGGACGTGTACTCATATCAGGCAAGCAAGAAATAGAGGATTATTCCTCAAGCTCTCCTGCATCCCTGCTCCCCTGCGCCTGCCATCTCCAGTGCTGCCATTGCCCCCTGTGCTGCCGCCTGCCGTAAGCCGGCCTCACGCCACCTTCCCCTTCATGTCCCTCATCCTCCTACCTCCTTCCCCTACAATCTACACAGCCCACCTCCCACAAACATAGTCCAATCACATCTAGTATCTAGAGAACAGGTATCCATGGCCAGCAACAACAACACCGCTCCAAATGCCACCAACATGAAGGCACTGCTCGAGAAGCTCGTCATCAACACCAACACTCGCTTCGATGAGCTTCAATGCCGCTGGGACAATGTTGACACCCGCCTCGTCTCCATCGAGCAAGGCAGCACTAAGTCCACCAAAGACAACGCCGCCGCCGCCGCTAAAGCCGCTGCTGCAGCCAAGGAGGAGAGCGAACATGCCGTCGCCTTCCCTAGGCCGCCAACATCCCCTTGTGTACAGGCGACCACAGGCCGCCGTCGCCTGCACGTCCCTTGTCCTCCTACCTCCTTCCCCTACAATCTACACAACCTATCTCCCACCAGTATAGAAGAACCATCACACTTGGAGACAGCAATCTCTCTGACAGGGAAGTATGCAAGCCGCCATCAGCCTGACACCCCGGTTACTGCCTCATCAGACACACAGACCCAGGTTTCACTACATGTTGCAACTAGGCCAACTACGCAACTGGAAATCTGTGTGAATGGGCACTCCCTGTTGGCATTATTGGGCTCTGAATCTACACACAACTACATAAATGCAGATACTGCAAGATATCTGCAGCTACAGACAATACCAGCACCAGATGGCCTTAAAGTAGCAGTACTTGGAGGCCATCAAATATCCAACGTCAGATCATGCCACAACTTACAAATATCAATTGGGCCAGAGCAATTCACTATTGACTGTTATAGTATACCACTTGGAGATTATGATATCATACTGGGAGTAAACTGGCTAAGTTCCCTAGGGCCAATCATGTGGGATTTCACAAACTTAACAATGAAATTCTGGAGACATGGGAGGCCAATACTCTGGATAGGTTGTGATGAAACTGTCCATCCTCTTTCCTACTGGATAGCACCAACAACGAAAGGATGCCAAACTCATTAAGGAAGTATATACCTATTACTGCAGCTCAAGGATGAATTGCTTCACCGGGCAAGGAGAGATGTAATGGTCAGCAAAAATATATTACTGCAAGAGGAGGAAATCCAAGGTGTCTGGTTGAACTAATAAGGTAGGGCCAGTTGGGCCCTGTGTCATAGAGTTAGGCTTAATACATTTGAGTTGTAATTAGATTGGATTGGATTCTTCCATCTACAAAGTACCAATCTATTAGGAGTCTTAGGGGTCAAGTCTTATGCCTCTATATAAATATAGAGCTTATGAATGAAAGGTTGAGCAGAATTAGGGTAATACCCCTCTGCCTTCTTGCCCCCTTGTCCCCTTACTGTTCACGCAGGCAAACACACCTCTGTCCTCTCTCTTGCCCTAGGGTTAGCCCTGGCCGACCCCTCTCTGGTCCGAGCGCATGACAATCACTAGTCACTTATATGCTTCTCTGCTTTCCCTCCACAAAAGTTTCACCTTATTTGTAGTTGCTCTGTCTAAGCACCAAATACCTAGTTTTTTCTAGAGGAGAAAAATGAAGGGAGGAGCAGACAATAGACAACCTAACTCCAAAACATACTAAAACCGAACATCTAATCTGGCATGCGAGAGTTGGACAAATCGCTCGTCTGTTCATCAACCACTATGAGGTAGCAGATATCCAAAATATCAGCAAGGATGTTTGGGCATTCACTTGTTTGTGTTATAGTTGATACTGGCATGGCAATGATCGCTCACCCATAAGCTTGATTGACCAGGTGGGTGCTTGGCTTACTAGGGTTGTAAGAACATGTATTGGACCCTAGGAGAGTTGAATCACTATCAGTTAGCTCAGCAGCCTTATTAAGATGGTTGTGGACTTATGACTAAACAATCAACGATTGCTTTTCTGACCAGCATGGCAAAGGAAAACATTTCTGTGTATTTAGTGATATTGGGGCTAATAATCCACAAATTATAAAGAAGAAACTGTTACATGCTTCTGATTTTTTTTTCCTAAACATTTGCTGGTAAGAGCTATCTGCTTGATCGACTGTTTCACATTTGAATTCAGTCAGTAATGTTAAAACCCAAAGTCAAACGTACTCCAGGGAAAGGGGGCCAAAGTCAACGAAAAGATGAAAGTTGCAGATAAAGAAATCATAGCTTTCAGCATTTTTTCAGGTGAGGCTGTTGAATCTGCAGACAGCACCAAACAGACTAGGATTGATGTCTTCGTCAAGTACTAGCACTTTGGACATTAACAATGACTCACTCAAGCAAGCAAGCACACAAACTAACTGCAAGATGTTGGATGCATACCTTCCAGAGCAACGCACACAAAGCAGGGTGGTGTTGTTGCCTGCGATCCTCCACTGTGATCGGCAACTCCACGGCCACACGGCCACTGCCACTCACCATCTCCAGCTCAGCGGCCACGGCGGCGGCGCTGACCGCCTTCCCCTCCGCGCTCCCCAAATCCATGTAGAACACTAGCCCCACAAAGAAGGCGTAGAAGAGCACGAGCCCAACGGCCTGCCAGAGGAAGATCTCGGCGCTGAGATAGACGTAGAACAGCCCCGACGCAGCGACGAGGTAGAAGAAGACGTCGCGCGCGAAGGAGGCCGGCGGGACGGCGAAGGGCGCGGCGATGAGCGCGACGGCGCCGACGACGAAGGCGGAGACGAAGGCTCCCGCGGAGAGGATGGCGGCGAGCCCGGCCCTGGGCATCCCCCGGGGGCCCCCGAGCGCCGCGGCGGAGGCGAACGCGTCGGGCGCGCCGTTGCCGAGCGCCAGCAGCGTGACGGCGGCCATGGACGGGGAGAGGCGCAGGCGCGCCGCGAGGCGGGACACCGCCGGGGTGAAGCGCGCCGAGGCCGCGGCAGCCAGGAGGCGGAAGTGGAGGAGGAGCAGCAGCGCGAGGAGCGGGAGGGAGAGTCGGGCGTCGCCGCGGAGCAGGCACGAGTGGATCGCGGCGTAGTCGAGCAGCGCCGGCGGGTGCGCCAGCGCGGAGGAGATGGCGCAGGTGCCCGTGGGGATGGCCATGCCATGCGCCGACCGCCGATGCGGAATGCCGCGCGCGTGGGGGAGTGCGGCGGCGAGTGCGAGGCGAGGGAATCTGGGGAGAGGGAGGAAGATGGCAGCCAGTGCCAGCCAACCCGAATAGGCCGAACGCAGCCCACGAGCGGAGTGGACGGCTGCCGACCCCTGTGGCGGTGGTGGGTCCCGCGCAGGTACAAGCGCAACATGGTTTGTGGGGCCCGTTAGTTTGACGCGGAAACTCGAAAGGTCTGGCCCAAGAGCAGCAGGCTGGGCCCGTTATGTTTGCAACCTAAGGGCCCTTTTTTCTGAAACTAACTTGGGCCCTTTTTTCTGAAACTAACTTGGGCCCTTTTGGGCAAAGTGTAAAACGTCCTGAGGCTGCTGCGCCCGTTCGGTTTGGGCCACAATGCACGTGTCCGAGTTTCGTTTACAGTTTTATGTCTAGGATATGCACGTGCGCCGACCGTTCGTTCAGTTCAGTTTCTTCGGTTTTTAGAACTTCGGTTTCCGAAATCCTTTGGGCGATCGGTTTGTCAAGGCACAAGGAACCAACAAGTTTAGTTCCGGTTTTTTCAGTTTGGTTTTCAGTTCGAACCGAACAGACACAAAACGAAGAAGAGAGAAGGAGCACATCACTCTGTCGCTCGCATATGTGCCACCGGCCATGGTCTCGCAGCCTCACTGTCGCTGTAGAGGCATAGAGGGGCCCATCGCTGACCACACCTCTCGAGGCGCGCGGAGGAGCGTCTCATCCTGCACCCTTGAAGCTGCGTCAACGCATTTCCTACAGTAGGTCAGCAGTGATTGCAGAGGAAGAGAAGTGTGTCGCCCCGTTGTTGAATTGAACTGAATTGGTGTTGGGGTCTCAATTGGATGGATCAAAGGTGAATTGGTGTTGAACTAAGAGGTATCTAAACATTGGTTAGGGTGGTTGGGCTTAGTGTTCA
Organism: Saccharum hybrid cultivar R570; assembly: GCA_038087645.1. NCBI lineage: Eukaryota > Viridiplantae > Streptophyta > Magnoliopsida > Poales > Poaceae > Saccharum > Saccharum hybrid cultivar. Next base: position 139,766 of record JAQSUU010000682.1, read on the forward strand.
AGGGTTTGCAGAAATAAATATTCATAAATATTTATCGGACAATCCAGTGTTCCTTCGGATGGTGCATTCCCAAAGGGGTGTGTCTTCTGGGTTGGGGTCTCGATGTTCCTGTGGACGGTCCGGGGTTCCTTTAGACACTCCCCGAGGACATCGGACCGTTCAGGGGGACCGTTCGAGTGTGCACTTAAGTTGTGCTGGCTCTAAGTGATCCCACGGACAGTCCAATGTTCCTCCGAGCGATTCGTGAGAGCATCGACAAACCCTATGTATGAATGGTTTGTTCTTTGCGTTCTTGTGCTTTGGTCTAGGGTTTGTGGGTGGTGTTCCCTAGGGATGTGTGCTTATCATCTAGGAGTGTGTGGGTGAGGTGTTAGGGTTGTGCAACCTAGTTTTTGTCCTTTCATATAGAGGATGGAACTAATGATTAAGAAATTGAACAAACTTCAAAAAAGAAAGGAAATTCATGAACTTGGATTTTGGCAACTTAACTTTGGTGGATTGGTGACCCTTGGACCACCAAGATCATGCTTGTGACTTGGTCCCTCTTGCTTCCAAGTGAGAGAGATGGATTTGAAGAAATTTGAGATTTCCTTGCATGAAACACATATTTCCAAATTAGAGAAAGTTTGAGAAAATCATGAGATGATTGAGTGAGAGAGGAATAGAGCTTACACTTGAGATGAATCGAGTTGCTAGCACCTTTATCTTCACTTCATGCAAGATAAAATCAAGAGTTAGGGTTTGGATTTTCATTTGAGAAGGAGAAGGAATATTTCTTGAGCTCACTCAAGTGATGGAGGTGATGATCTTCGTCTACTCTTGAGCTGATGATGCCTAGCTTTGGCTTGGATCTCTTTTTCTTTTTCTTTTCTTTCTCTTGCTTTCTCCTTTCTCTATCTAGTTCTTGTTTTCTCCTTTTAGTCTAGAGAGAGAGAGGGAGAGGGATGAGAGTGAGGAGATGGGAGGAGGGATGATTTGAACCAGTCACCTTAAGAAATTGGAAACATGGCACTAATATAACATAATTAGCTACATCAATCAACATTTTGTCATGACTTATTTTCTTCTATTTATTATGTCAACCAACCATTCCCTTTTTAATTCTAGTAACTATCGTAGCCATCTCATATGTTGAACATTCTACCATTAATAGATGCCATGCCACTGTTATTTGTTTGAACAATTAACATGGAGTTCGTTGTTTGTCATCTAACTATCATTATGGAGTATAAACAGATGTAGTGACCATTTTCATACACCAATCTAATCAACTCTTGCCATAGTAAGCTGTAAAAAAAGTTAACGTCTTTTTGTGAGGCATTACACCAACCTAACTGGTTTCTTTGTACTAGTATATATGCAAAAGAGTTCAAGACATATAAGGATTTGTAAGGAAGGGGGAAATAGAGAGTCCCCAAGCTACATTAGAGCCCGTTTGATAGAACTCCTGCTCCAAATCACTACTGGATCTAGGTCCTTTGCCGAGGGCCGATTACGCTCAGCAAAGGAGCCTTTGCAGACGGTAGCTCTCGGCAAAGCCTGTCGGCACTGTGTCTGCCGGCAACATAGGCTTTGCCGAGAGTGAAAGGTCTTGATAGCTAGAGGGGGGTGAATAGCCTAATAAAATTTTCTACAAAATGTGCTAGACAAGTTGATTAGTAGTAACAATTAGCAAGATGCATGTTTTGCCTAGCCTAAGAGGGGTTTGTAAGCCACCTATCCAATTGGTAATTCTAGTTTTGATTCACTCAACCGCACAAGTTTAAACCACAAGAGAAACAACTAAGGCAAACTACTCTACTCAAGTTAACAAGGCAACTAGGCAAGACAAAAACACAATAAGATAGTAACAAAAGTAATGCAAGAGTAGACCTAGAAGTGATTTCACCGAGAGGTGAAGAATAGAGCCAACTAATTGATATATCCAAATGATGATCCAATCAAGTAGCCAATCACCGAGATAAACCAATCACAATCACGAATTGATGATAAATGATTTATCCTGAGGTTCACGTGCTTGCTGGCATGCTAGTCCTCGTTGTGTCCCCTTAAACCACGTGGTTCGATGGCTAATCGGTCTAACACACCGAGCCTCTCAAAAGGCGCCACAAGAACCTACCAATGGCTAAGAGTTGCAATGACATGCGCAATCCACTAGAGTTGGAATTCGGCGCTCCGCCGGGGAACCACAACAACCCCTCACAAGACAATCACCGGAGCCGGCCATGAACAATCACCAACACATGTCAGACCTCCACCACTGCTCCAAGCCATCTAGGTGGTGGCAAACACCAAGAGTAACAAGAATTCCCACAGCAAAACAATCCCTCAAGTGCCTCTAAATGCAAAGCAACGATCAATGCACTTGATTCACTCAATCTCACTCAAGAATTGCAATCGAATGCAAGGAGATGAGTGGGGAGAAGTGTGAGGGCGTTGGCTCAGCTCAAGATGCTCACAAGAATGTCAAAGTACCAAGAGAGTAGCCCTAGAGCTGGCTGTAAGGTCCAAATAGGCTAGAGGGGGGTGAATAGCCTAATTAAAACTTCTACAAGATTTACTTATCCACAAGTGTTAGTACAAAAGGTGGCGAAGCAAAATGCACTAGCTCTAACTAATTAAGCAAGCCACCTACACAAGTCTAGTACAAGGCTATCCACTAAACACAACAACAACTACAAGTTAGAAACAAGTAGTAACGCGAGAGAAGAGCTTTGAGTGATTATACCATTATGTAGGGATGAGAAGAACCAATCAATCAATCACACAAGAGAAATCCTCGGGAAGAGAATGACACAAGAATTTATCCTGAGGTTCACTTGCTTCCCGGCAAGCTACTCCCCGTTGTGGCGATACACCCACTTGTCAGTTCGTAAGCTAATCGACTATCAAGAGTCGAGCCCTCGACGAGCGCCGCACAACCGCACACAATATGGGGATCCTCCAAGCCATGAGCTCCACTAGAGTATCCAATTTGTGAACTCCCGCGGGGAAGGAGCAAGAACCCCTAACAACACTTGGTGAGGGCTCCAACAATCTCCAATTGCGAGCTCAATCACCTCCGCTGCTCCAAGCCGTCTACCGTGTCAGGAAACACGGAAGAGTAACAAGAAATCCACAGCAACTCGAAGATCAATTGCCTCTAGAATGCAACTCTCAAGCAATGCACTTGAATCTCACTCAAGATGTGCAACTAAGCAAAGAGATGAGTGGAGGGGTTGTTCTCTAGCTCAAAGGATGTCTCAAGGTCTTAAAATGTGCAAGAGATTCCCTCAAACCCTGGCCAACTTCTATTTATAGTGAAGGGGTACGCACCTAGCCGTTACCGGACGACGCAGTGCAAAACGTACTGATCGGACGCACCGGTCAGGGTGACCGGACGTGTTCGGTCACTACAGGACAAGCAAAAACAGTTCGCGTCAGAAGTAGCCGTTGCCATGACCGGATGCGCTCCAGCGTTTGACCGGACGCACTGCACCCGGCGTCCGGTCAGAGTCCAAAGAGCTCCCACCATAATCGGACGCGTCCGATCACACGTGACCGGACGCGCCGTGTGTTCGGTCGGCTCTACGACCGGCTCTACCCCTCTAGGTGCCTGACCGGACGCTCTAGTCCCGTGAGGGACCGGACGCGCCGGTTGGAAACCCTAACACTCGCACGCCTGACAGCTGCTGAGAACTAACCGGACGCGTCCGGTCGAACCGTGACCGCGTCCGGTGCAGTGTTCGGTCACCACAGTGACCGCCGTTCACCTTCGTTTCTCCTCTGACTTCACAAAAGTGCTAACACCACCAAGTGTACACACCATGTGCAAGTGTGTTAGCATTTCTCAACCATTTTTCAAGGCGTTATGTTAGCTCTCTACTAGATCCTAATGCATATGCTCAAGACATTGATCTAGTGGCACTTGATTCCTGAGCTTACCGTGATTGCCCCTCTTGATAGTCGGCTATGTATCCTAAACACGGTCAATCACTTCTCTACTCATCTTAGACTGGCAAAAGGAAAACCCTATGGTTATACCTTTGCCTTGCGCTATTAGATCCTTCTCCTCCACTTGATCATCGTGTCTATCATTTTATGTGTATTCCTACATGATCTTGCTCATCATTTTATGCACCATATCATGTGGTCTTGTGGCTATCTCTCCATGTCATTTCCACCTCCATCACATATTGCTTATGCCTAGCTTAGTCACACTTGATACAATAGCATTAGCAACTTGGTGTCATTAATTACCAAAACCAAACTTGGGCTTTCAATCTTCCCCTTTTTGGTAATTGATGACAACCATCACAAAGATATGAAATAAAATCAATTTTCAATTTCGATAGTATTAGCTCCCCCTACATATGTGCTTCCATGAGTTTGGTTCAATTATGCACATATGTATGGATTTGAATTTTGGGAGAGTTACTACTATCAAATTGATGCTAAGGTATATAGAATGGACCTTTGAAGTATGATACCAATCAAAGTTGCCTTTATATACCATCCTTAGCATCGATGTAGCTAGACACCACTTGTAATACATCACTTGTAAAGATCACAAACACTAAAGTACCTCGTGAGATCAACATTATAAGCAAAGGTGTCTAGATACCACTTGTAAAGCTACTCTCAACAAATCATCATTCAAGTTCTATTTCTAGCAATCACCATACAATCATGAATATGAATTTAAGCTTTGCAATGCAACAATTCATCATGTTAATGCACAAACAAATGCAACAAATAATTCACGAGCTTGCTCCCCCTACTTGTGTGCTCAATTTTAATTGATCCCTTTCCAATGTCATATCTTTTGCTTTCTCCCCCCCCTTACTATACCTTTGTGACTTACTTCTCCCCCTTTGCAACTTAACTTTTTATCTTTGTGACTTTTCTCTCCCCCTTTGTCAACAATCACCAAAAAGATGCCAATTTTAGTGAGAGTTAAGTCAATCAATATGAGGGAGTCCAAATTATGGTTCAATCTAGATCACTTGCCTAGAATATGTAATTCGGTTTGATCTAAGGACAAGTTTCTTTACACCTCATAAAGTATAAGGGTTATCTTGACCATGTTGAATTACACATCATGAGCTCATTGTCTAGATTCAACACTAGGTTTGCAAGCCCACAAACATGTCATATGCTACCACTAGATCAAACAAATATAGAAGCAATAGTGGTACCATATATACATCAAAATCATTTGATTTTCATGAATGAGCCTATTTGTCATGCAAATATGTCTATATGTTCTAACCATGTCCTTAGCAAAGTATGAATGGTATGCCAAACAACTTTACCTTGCATTATCGAAGTGGAGGCATGTCATATAAGAATGTGGGGGTGCACTCATTTCAAGTTGGAGAAGTCAAGTATGTTCAATTCATTCTTCAACTTGTTAAATCTTTTCTCCTCAAGTGGCTTTTGTGAATATGTCAGCTAGTTGATCTTCAGTGCCAATACTCTCAACGCTAATATCACCCTTTTGTTGATGGTATCTTATGAAGTGATGTCTTATGTCAATGTGCTTGGTTCTTGAATGTTGAACCGGATTTTGTGTCATCTTGATAGCACTCTCATTATCACAAAAATAAAGGCATATTCTTGAATTTGATTCCATAGTCACTCAAAGTTTCCTTCATACAAAGCAATTATGCACAACAACTACCGGCACTAATGTATTCGGCCTCGGCGGTAGATAGTGCAACACTATTTTGTTTCTTTGATGACCATGAAACAAGAGACCTTCCAAGCAATTGACAAGTGCCACTTGTGCTCATTCTATCAATCTTGCAACCACCATAGTCGGAATCCGAATATCCAATCAACTCAAAATTAGACCCATTTGGAAACCATAATCCAACATCATGAGTGCCCTTAAGATATCTCAATATCCTCTTGGTTGCTTTCAAGTGACTTTCTCTAGGTGAGGCTTGATATCTTGCATACTTGCACATACTAAACATCACATCCGGCCTAGAAGCGGTGACATATAGCAAACTTCCAATCATAGACCGGTATTGCTTTTGATCTACCATGTTGCCACTAGCATCAATACCTAATTGATCATTTGTGCACATTGGTGTACTCATTGGCTTAGCATCTTGCAATCCAAACTTCTTGATCATGTTCTTGATATACTTCCCTTGACTTACAAAAGTGTCATTCTTCATTTGCTTGATTTGAAGTCTAAGAAAGTAACTAAGCTCTCCAATCATAGACATCTCAAACTCATTAGCCATCATTTTTCCAAACTCTTCACAAAAGTCTTGATTTGTCGATCCAAAAATAATATCATCAACATAGAGTTGTAACACAAACAAGTCATTTTCAAGCTTCTTGGTGAAGAGAGTGGTGTCAACCTTTCCCACCTTAAATCCCTTAGAGAGAAGAAAATCCCTTAATCTCTCATACTATGCTCTAGGTGCTTGCTTCAAACCATACAATGTCTTTCTTAGCTTGTACACATGGTCAGGTTTCTTGTCATCTTCAAAACCGGGAGGTTGCTCAACATAAACTTCTTCATTAATGTAGCCATTGAGAAATACACTCTTAACATCCATTTGATAGAGCTTGACGTTGTGTGCACAAGCATATGCTAATAAGATTCTAATTGCCTCCAATCTTGCAACCGGTGCATATGTCTCTCCAAAGTCAAGACCTTCAACTTGAGTGTAACCTTGTGCTACCAATCTTGCTTTGTTTCTCACAACTACACCATCTTGATCTTGCTTGTTTCTAAAGACTCACTTGGTACCAATCACATTGTAGTTCTTTGGCCTTTCAACAAGTTCCCAAACTTGATTTCTAGTGAAGTTGTTTAGCTCTTCATGCATGGCATTTACCCAAACAGAATCTTTTAATGCATCTTCTATTTTCTTAGGTTCTTCAAGTGACACAAATGAGTAGTGCTCACAAAAAGATGCTAGCCTTGATCTAGTTTGAACACCACTTTGAATTCCACTAATGATTTGATCCAATGGATGATCTCTTGCAATATTGGTAGGTTGGAGTATTGAGAGTTGATTGCTTCCACTTGCTTGATCTTGATCTTGAGCTTCATCATGAGAACCACTAGAGCTTGCTTGATTTGTATCAATTTGCATATTTTGGTTGATCACATGAATATCATCATCATCAACTTGTCTTGGCCTAACATCACCAATGTTTATGTTCTTCATTGCATTTGACAATTGATCTCCTCTCACATCATCAAGGTTTTGAGCTTTATTTTTAGACCCTTGGGTTTCATCAAACTCAACATCATGAACTTCTTCTAAGGTGCCATTTGTGAGATTCCAAACTCTATATGCTTTGCTTATGGTAGAATAACCAAGTAAGAATCCTTCATCACATTTCTTTTCAAACCTGCTCAATCTAGTGCCTTTCTTGAGAATATAGCATTTGCAACCAAACACTCTAAAGTATGCAATGTTGGGCTTTCTTTCATTCAATAGCTCATATGGTGTCTTCCCAAGCTTCCCATGGCAATATAGATAGTTGCTATAATAGCATGCCGTGTTGATGGCTTCACTCTAAAATGAATGACTCATATTGTATTCACTAAGCATTGATCTAGCCATGTCAATCAAGTTTCTATTCTTTCTTTCAACTACACCATTGGATTGAGGAGTGTATGTTGGTGAGAATTGATGTCCAATACCAAAATCATCACACAAATCTTCAATTCTTATGTTCTTGAACTCACTACCATTGTCACTTCTAATCTTCTTGATGGTAGTCTCAAACTCATTTTACACTCTCTTGACAAAAGACTTGAATAGATCATAAACATCACTCTTGTCAACGAGAAAGAACACCCAAGTGTATCTAGTGTAGTCATCCACTATCACAAAATCATACTTGTTCCCATCAATACTATTGTATGTTATTGGTTCAAACAAGTCCATGTGTAATAACTCAAATGCCTTAGAAGTGCTCATTTCACTCTTGCTAGGATGTGTATTTTCAACTTGTTTACCGGCTTGACAAGCACTACAAGGTTTATCTTTCTCAAAGGTGACATCCTTCAAGCCTCTAACTAAGTCATGCTTCAAAAGTTTGTTCAATTATTTTATTCTAACATGACCAAGCCTTCTATGCCACAACCATCTCATACTATATTTACTAAGCAAGCATGATGTTAATTGTGTCTCACTATCATTGAAGTCAACCAAGTATAAGCTACTATGTCTAAATCCTTTGAATATCAAATTTGATCCATCAACACTAACGACTTCAACTTCATCACTACCAAATATGCACTTGAAGCCAAGGTCATAAAGTTGTGCTATTGACAATAAGTTGAAGTCCAAGCTCTCAACTAGCAACACATTGGATATGCTCATGTCATTGGAGATATCAATTTTACCAAGCCCCTTAACCTTGCCTCTTTTATTGTTGCCGAAAGTGATAGCATCAAAACCACCATTTTGACTTGTGTCAATTGATTTGAACATACATGAATCCCCGGGTATATGTTGAGTGCACCCACTATCAAGCACCCAATGCCTTCCTCAGACTTTGTAATTGACCTACAAGACAAGATCAATTCTTTTTAGGTACCCAAACTTGTTTGGGTCCTCCAAGGTTAGTGACCAAGCTCTTTGGTACCCAAATGGCTTTCTTCTTTGAGCCCATCCATGGTGTACCAATGAACTTAGCATGAACACCATTAGTACCCTTGGTAAGCACATAGAAAGAATCAAGCTTAATTGAGAATACATTAGCATTGAATTTCTTGTTCATGCATTGTTGCTCTATGTGACCAACTTGCTTGCAACTTTTACAATAGCTACCATTGTTCTTCACAAAACGAGTCTTGTGAGGAGTAAAAGCGGTCTTACCTTTCTTGGGGTTATAGCCCAATCCCTCTTTGTATAGAGAAGCTCTTTGGCTACCCAAGCACATAAGCAAGCGGTCATCACCACCATAAGCCTTGGCTAAAGTGTGATTGAGCTCTTTTACCTCCTTCTTAAGATTCTCATTCTCAACTATTAGTGTGGAATCACAAGTGAGATCGTCACTACTAGATGAGGATGATGTGGATATGCTACATGAAGGGTTAGTAGAAGCGACAACAAAAGGCTTATAAAAGGATTCATCAATTATATCACATGATATGTCTATGTTGCAAGTTTTAGCTTTCTCAATATTAGTTGGTATGTTTTCACATTTTTCAACTAGAGAGGAATGAGCTTCTTCAAGCTTAGTGTGAGACTTTTGAAGCTTCTTATGGTCTACCTTTAGACTCTCATAAGATGTCCTAAGCTCATCAAGTTCTTGCATAAGATTTTTCTTTTCCTTAAGCAAGCCCTTGCACTCCTTTCTAGATTCTTTGAAATGTTGAGTGCAATATTCTAGCATAGTGATTAGTTCATCTTTAGTTAGATCATCATCATCACTATCACTAGCACTAGCACTATCATGATCACTCTCATCATCGGATGATACCTTAGCGGCCTTAGCCATGAAGCATGATTGAGTGTCAAATATGGAGCTCTTCTCTTGAATAGCAATGCTAGCATGCCCCTTCTTTTTGTAGTCCTCATCATCACTTGAGGAATCATCACTATCCCATGTAGCAACATGAGAATCATTCTTCTTCTTATGAGAGCTCTCCTTCTTTTCTTGCCTCTTCTTTTGCTTCTTCCGCTCCTTCTTGATAGCATCTTCATCATCACTATCATAAGGACATTTGTCGATGAGATGGTCCTTGCTATGACATCTAAAGCATCTCATAGTTTGCTCATTCTTCTTGGATGAGTTCTTTCTCCTCCTTGCATGATAGTCCTTCTTCTTCATGAATTTGTTAAATTGCTTGACAAAGAGAGCCATCTTCTCATCAATGTCATCACTATCACAAGAGCTTGAGTCTTCATCACTTGATGATTCAATCTTGGATTTGCCCTTGAATGTGGTGGCTTTGAATGCCACACTCTTCTTCTTCTCATCATCCTTCTTCTCACTTTCCTTCTTCTTTTTGACCAACTCATCTTTCTCATCATCTTCTCTATATGAATCATTGGTCATCACTTCTTGGAATACTTGTTGAGGAGTTGAATCTTTCAATGTTATCCTCATAAGTACGGTGATCAACATGTCAAACCTCTTGGGTAAGCTTCTCGAGAACTTCATGGAGAATTGATTGTCCTTGACCTCCTCACCAAGTGCCTCGAGCTCATTCACAATGACTTGTAATATATGAAACATCTCCGGCACACTCTTATCTTCTTGTATCTTGAAGCTAGAAAACTTTTCTCGGAGAATGTACGCTTTGGCGGTCTTGGTGCCTTCGGTGCCTTCATATGTTTCCTCAAGTTTTGCCCATGCATCATGAGCAATCTTAATGTTCTTCACTTGCTCAAAGGTCTTGTCATCTAGTGCCTCATGAAGAGCACTAATGGCAATGTCATAGCATCTTCATCATCACTATCATAAGGACATTTGTCGATGAGATGGTCCTTGCTATGACATCTAAAGCATCTCATAGTTTGCTCATTCTTCTTGGATGAGTTCTTTCTCCTCCTTGCATGATAGTCCTTCTTCTTCATGAATTTGTTAAATTGCTTGACAAAGAGAGCCATCTTCTCATCAATGTCATCACTATCACAAGAGCTTGAGTCTTCATCACTTGATGATTCAATCTTGGATTTGCCCTTGAATGTGGTGGCTTTGAATGCCACACTCTTCTTCTTCTCATCATCCTTCTTCTCACTTTCCTTCTTCTTTTTGACCAACTCATCTTTCTCATCATCTTCTCTATATGAATCATTGGTCATCACTTCTTGAAATACTTGTTGAGGAGTTGAATCTTTCAATGTTATCCTCATAAGTACGGTGATCAACATGTCAAACCTCTTGGGTAAGCTTCTCGAGAACTTCATGGAGAATTGATTGTCCTTGACCTCCTCACCAAGTGCCTCGAGCTCATTCACAATGACTTGTAATATATGAAACATCTCCGGCACACTCTTATCTTCTTGTATCTTGAAGCTAGAAAACTTTTCTCGGAGAATGTACGCTTTGGCGGTCTTGGTGCCTTCGGTGCCTTCATATGTTTCCTCAAGTTTTGCCCATGCATCATGAGCAATCTTAATGTTCTTCACTTGCTCAAAGGTCTTGTCATCTAGTGCCTCATGAAGAGCACTAATGGCAATGTCATTGCATTGGAGCTTCTTCTCCTCCACCGGTGTTGTTGCTTCCAGATTAGTAACCTCAAATTTGGTTTCGGTGATCTTCCACACTTCTCTATTGATTGACTTGAGGTGTGCGGTCATCTTAACCTTCCAATATGCATAATTTGTGCCATCAAAGTGTGGTGCCTTCTTGGTATTGTTGATGTGTAAGCTTAATTGAGTCATTTCTTCTTTACCGTAGGTTGTTAAGCCTCAAATAAACGGTGTCTCGACTCTGATACCATTTGTAAGGTCCAAATAGGCTAGAGGGGGGTGAATAGCCTAATTAAAACTTCTATAAGATTTACTTAACCACAAGTGTTAGTATAAAAGGTGGCGAAGCAAAATGCACTAGCTCTAACTAATTAAGCAAGCCACCTACACAGGTCTAGTACAAGGCTATCTACTAAACACAACAAGAACTATAAGCTAGAAACAAGTAGCAACGCGAGAGAAGAGCTTTGCGTGATTATATCGCTGTGTAGGGATGAGAAGAACCAATCAATCACACAAGAGAAATCCTTGGGAAGAGAATGACATAAGAAATTATCCCGAGGTTCACTTGCTTCTCGGCAAGCTACTCCCCATTATGGCGATACACCCACTTATCGGTTCGCGAGCTAATTAACTATCAAGAGTCGAGCCCTCGGCGGGCGCCGCACAACCGCACACAAGATGGAGATCCTCCAAGCCACGAGCTCCACTAGAGTATCCAATTTGCGAATCCCGTGGGGAAGGATCAAGAACCCCTTACAACACTTGGTGAGGACTCCAATAATCTCCAATTGTGTAACACCCCGGGTGTTATAGTTGCTAATTAATCTGCCATGTCATCATATTGCATCGCAAGGCATCCATGATTAGGTCAACCCTGTTATGCATTAACTAAAATGAGTTTACCTTTCTAGATTGGATGTGCTTCTCTGTGGTGTGATTCGAACCGAAAACCCTAAGTTTGAATGACACCGCAAATACTTAGTCCATGCCCTGCGTAATTTGAGGTGTGTGACTGTGTTACACACTAGTGTCAAGTTTAGGGTATGAACTCAAGTACAACATATAAAATGAAGCTCCAAGTTTGAGTTTGAATTGAAATCTAAAAACTTGTCACGAGTTTTCCGATTCGAATTTAAATTCAAATTTGGGGAAATATTAAAAGATTTTTAAAAGCTAAATTGGTCAACCAAGAGTGGCATTTGGTCAACCATGTCATGCTTGTCTAAATCATGCCCTTGGATGATGGTTTGATCATTAAGTAATCACCAATTAAGGTAGCAACAAATTTCAATTGAAAATTCCTCTAAAAACCCTAAAATCCAAAACCCTGTTTTACCCCTTTTGAAATAATTCAAAATCTAAGCAAAATTTGGGAAAAAGTTTAAAACCAAGTTTGTAGAACTTTTCAAGGGCTACAACTTTGGTGTTTTGAGTTTTCAAAGTTTTAGTGAAAAATGTGGAGCAATTTTGAAAATAAGCAAATTTCAGATTTGACCCCTTTTCATCCCTAAACTCAAATTTCAAAATGGAGGCAGATTTTGAAAATGTTTTGTTTAGCAAAGTTGTAGGTCTTGGCAAGATGTACAACTTTGGTGTTTGGAGTTTTTGAAGTTTTAATACAAAATCCAAAGTAATTTCTAAATTACCAAATTTCCAAAAAGTGTCCCCTTTTGAATTTAAACTCAAATTTCAAAATACAGTTCGAATTTGAAAAAGTGTTAAATATAAAACTTGTAGATCTTGAAATTATGAAGATTTCATATCATGGAAATTTTTCAAGTTGCTATATGAATTTGAGAGTAATTTAAGAAAACAGTTTGAAATTGCAAAATTTGGGGGAGAGCTACAGTGCCCCGGCGAATCACGGACGGGCAGCACGCGGCATGGGCGCCCGCGAGCCACCGGGCGGCGTCCAGGACCTTCTCGCGAGCGCTTGGTCGCCACCTCGATCGCGCGCGCCTTCTAGCACAACAGACGGGTCGGAGACCCCTATATAAGGCCAAGCAAGCCGTCGTTTTTCTTCCTCTTCTTTCTCTGTTTCGCCACCGCCGCTTAGCTCCGCCGCTCGCTACTGCCGCCATTGAGCCGCCACCAACCACACAAATCGCGTCATCATATTCGCCTCGCCCTCGCGCATCTAGTGGTCCGCCCGAACTAGCCTTTTTCCTGCCCAAATTGCCGCACCACTGTTTCCTTCTCCAACGCCGGCGACTGAGCATCATCGAGCCGCCTCACGTGGCCAACACTCTCCATCGCCTCCCAGCGCCTCCTTGTGGCTTCGCTGCAACCGCTATGAGCTCCTATTACTCCTCGTGCCTTTGTTTTAGACGCTACCGTCGTGGATCGCCGGGACGCCGATCACCGCGAGCACCGTGCCGCTATGGTCGGTGAGGTGTTACCTCTAGGGCGTTTGCGGTCGCATGAGTGATTCGGTGGGGTTCGCGGTGAAGAGTAGACCGTGTTAGACCAGTTAGTTGAGCGACCGACGCCGTGATCGTCGGCCGGCCACCGTGCGGACATGGCCGGGTCACGGGAGAGAGGGAGAGAGCGGAGGAAGGCGATGTCAGCTGGGGCCAAGGTGTCAGCGAGAGAGAGCGAGCGCGCGGGCGATGCTAGGCCGTGGGCGAGCGCGCGAGCAGGCGACGCGGATGGGGCGCGTTGCTGGGCCGCACGGGCGCAAGCAAGCGTGGCCGTGGGCGCGTTGCTGCAGGTCGTTCGGCTGGGCCGAGCAGGAGAAAGGAAGGAAAAGGCGGCCCGAGAAGAAAGTTTTTGTTTTTCTTTTTTAGAAATGTGAATAGTATTAGTATTTGTTTATTTCATTTAAAATTCTATAGAGCTCCAAAAATAGTGAAAAAAATTTGTGTAAGCTTTTCAAGGTGTAAACTACTTAGGAAAAATATTAAATGCTAAATTTGATTACTTTCTGCAGGATATTTAATTAGTTCAATTAAATATTAAATGCGACTTCCATGAATTTTAATAATTAAATTATTAATCCAAAATTCATGAAATTTATTTTGACACTGTTTTAGGTCATGTTTAATCTATAGAAAAAGTTTAAGCTTGTTTAGATGAAGTTTGATCTAGTATTAATTATGCCTTAATTAATTAAATGTTAAATAAATGTTGAATTGATCACTTTAAGTGTTGTGTGCTCTTTTGATTGAGTGATGTCCTTGGGTCACTAATTCCTGGTGATCCTTGGCACCTTAATTTCATGATTGAGCTCGTTAGTAACATGTTTGGTAATAAACATTAGTATCGCTTAAGTTATCGCTATTAGTTAGTAGGTTTTACTGTTTTGCGACTGTACCGCGAGGAAAGTTGTACTCAAGTCGTAAACTGTGGCATATCTTTATCAAGCATCATGCTTATCATCGAGCATCATGTTGAAGCATGTTCTATACTCGTGTAGTTCCCGCTTTCTAAGAAGTTGAAGTTGGCGAGCAAGTCTTCGGAGAAGAGTTATTGTCGGTGGGTTCCGGACCGGAAGTCGGAGTCCTCGAGTCCGAGTCAGTCGTCGCGTCAGAGCAAGGCAAGCCCCGGTGCATTTAAACCCTTCCTTGAGTTTTACAAATCGTTATCACTGGTACTATGGTTTATTGCATTAAGTAATTAGGAGTTGAGTGATGACCTAATTGCTGCATTATCACCCTTGATTATTGCGATAACACCCTTGATACCTGTTTTACTGAAAATGCGTAGTATGCTTTGCCATGCTTACTGAATTAAGCTTTTTAAACGAGTGTTTACATAGCCATGACGACATACTTAATGAATATTGAAAGATGAGAATGAACTTAAAAGATCGGGCGGGTGGTTTGGCCACTACTAACATGCATTGGGAAAGGAGTCTCAATGTAGTGTTTCCGCCATATCAGTTAAGGACCGTTCGTTGTAGTCATGCTTGTGTTTCGAGACTTTGCAACTAGCCTCATGCCTTGGGTAAGCCCAAAATGTTGGTGATTCCATTTTGAGAACGTCTAACCTCGCACTGGGAGTGGAGAGATGGCGGGAGTAGCGTGTACCCTCGGGGCTAGAATCGGGCCGGGTTCGAGGAGTACTGTACTCTCGGGTGGCGATGGACACGTTCTGGTTTTGGAAGATCTAAATGAGGGTTGGCATATGCAAGATTTGGTTCTACATATGTCATGAGGTTAGAGATCCCTAGCTAGGTATAATCGGTTCGAATCGTCGTTGCTCCTCGGTTATGGAGACTCGATCGCCTAACTTACATCGTAGTTAAGAACTGGAATTGAAAGAAAGAATGAGAAAGATTTTGATGAAAATTACTTTGATCTAGATTAGGATCACTTAGAATTGGTTAATGAACCATCAATGGTAAAAGTAAAATACTGAAGGTAAGGACTTACTTTAGTAAGCTTTTCTGCAAAAGAAATTTTGATTCTTGAATACTCGTACCTTGATTCCCTAAAGCTAGCATGCCTTGGAGTCGTTTCTTAGTCGGGTAAGTATTGTTGAGTACTCTTGTACTCAGGGTTTGTTAAACCCCTTGTTGCAGGTACGGTTCATGAACAAGTCTGTTTTGAGCCTTGTTGCATGACCGTTGTGACTGAAGAAAGTGACGACGAGTAGACTGTGTGGCCTCTGGGTAAGGCACTTTGCTTGTGTGTTTGTAATTAAGTTACTACTAATACTTCTCTACTACTGGTTTGTAATAATGCTACATAAGGTTTGAAGTTTGGAAACTATGGTTTGTAAACTTAAGTTATTGTAAGACTTCCGCTACTTTACTCTGATGATATTTTGAATAAACTGTTGTAATATTGCAATACTCCTATGATTGAATCCTATTCGGAGGAAAGCAGGCCTTTTAAGTTATGAGGAACATAAGTACGATTGTTAGAGGTCATTATAACGATGACAGGTACATGTGGGCCATTATAATTAGGAGGTTCTGTGATAAATTGTGAGCTCAATCACCTCCGCTGCTCCAAGCCGTCTACCGTGTCGGAAAACACGGAAGAGTAACAAGAAATCTGCAGCAACTCGAAGATCAAGTGCCTCTAGAATGCAACTCTCAAGCAATGCACTTGAATCTCACTCAATCTCACTCAAGATGTGCAACTAAGCAAAGAGATGAGTGGAGGGGTTGTTCTCTAGCTCAAAGGATGTCTCAAGGTCTCAAAATGTGCAAGAGATTCCCTCAAACCCCGGCTAAATTCTATTTATAGCGAAGGGGTACGCAGCTAGCCGTTACCGGATGACACAGTGCAAAACGTACTTACCGGATGCACCGGTCAGGGTGACCGGACGTGTTCGGTCACTACAGGATAAGCAAAAACAGTTCACGTCAGAAGTAGCCGTTGCCGTGACCGGACGCGCTCCAGCGTTTGACCGGACGCGCTGCACCCAGCATCCGGTCGGAGTCTAGAGAGCTCCCACCGCGACCGGACGCGTCCGATCGCACGTGACCGGACGCGCTGCCCCTCTGGGTGCCTGACCGGATGCTCCGGTTCCTTGAGGGACCGGACGCGCCGGTTGGAAACCCTAACACTCACGCGCCTGACAGCTGCTGAGAACTGACCGGACGCGTCCGGTCAAACCGTGACCACGTCCGGTGCAGCGTCCGATCACCACAGTGGTCGTCGTTCGCCTCCGTTTCTCCTCCGACTTCGCAAAAGTGCTAACACCACCAAGTGTAGTCTGTTCTTGGTATGGCTTTGGAAAATGTTTTGAGCATCTATTATTCTTCATGCATGGACATTTTGGATTGTCTTGACCATAGGGGCCGTGCACCATATGCTCGGAGACAAGAGCATAACCTAGTGGCTCTATTTTTGGATCAGGTATCTCTGCTGATATATATTTGTCTATCATTGCTGCGGTTAGACTGGAAGTATCTGTAGTTGTCCAGATAATAATATGTGCATGTGGAAGCCCTCTCTTTTGGAACTCAACAGTATGGAGAACTGCATTTGGATAAAGAGACGTGTATCAGATTGTAAGCTTTGAGACTTGTAAGCAGGGAAAATGTATGAGCCGGCACACTTTTGGAAGAATGATTGTTGATTCTGCATGAAAGTTTGTACCTGCATTGCAGTGGCCAAAAGGTGTTCCGTCTTTGATATCGTGTAGCAGCTCTTCTAACTTCATGTTGAAGACTCTAACTATTAAATCATTTCTATCACTTGGTTTATGTCCAGGTTCAAAAATGGCCTCTGAAATCTCCAACCACCTGGGATTGCTTATAAATGTTACAAAAAATTAGGAGGGCCATATTCTCGGCAAATAGCTATGCCATCATGATAGTTTTGTATCATGTATCGTCTTCCTCCTGTGTATGATGTCGGCAGTATAGTCATTTTTCCGACCTCACTGCCCTCTGTGGATCCTCTGCTAACAGCATCACATAAACCTTGAATGCTCTCCATTCTAATGTTAGCCTGATTGTCTGCTATGAACCAGAGCCTGTTCTCATCTACACAGGCTTGAGCATCGACTTTGGCCTGACTTGATAGTGCACCATAACATAGGTATGGATTTGGTTCATCTCTCCTGTAGTGGAACATATAACAGTAATAATCCTGCATTGTAACCTTGACATGAGCATTAGCTGATGTTTGTGTGACACCAGTGTACATGACTCCAGGCTGCCACCCTCGTTCAGCAAATGGAAACAATAAAGGGTACTGCAGCGCCATGAAAGCAGGATGCAGAGAAGAAATCTGCTCAAGACCTCCTGACTGTCTCTGTATGATAATATCTCGCTCAAAAGCCTCGGGACTTAAGTCACCTACCACAAGCATTGCTAGCTGATCAGTTGTCGGTAGACTGTACTGAGCTGATTCTCCCTCCTTTGGCCCCACAATTTGAATTACAAACTCTTCACTATTACCATCTGCTAACTTGTCCCTAGCCGTCCTAAATAGCTGAGCAAACTGGTTATGCTGATCAAGCATAGATGCTAGAGATTGTATAATATTAGGATCCAAATCTGGTTCTCTACTATCATCATGGGCTAGAGAAGCAATCCTATTTTGAATCTCATTGGCTGTATCATATACATACAGCTGAATAAACTTTGGAGATTGGCCATCACGTGGCACCAAAGCACCGATGCGGTGATGAATTTGACCGGAGATTTTGAAAACTGGTGGGCCTCTACCATCGTTCATAGAACGATCTATGTTAGCTCCCATAGAAGTAAATGCAAAAAGGCAATTGTATTGCCTAATGCTTTTCATGAACTTGTTTGAGGTAGGCCCCCCGTTGAATCTTGCAAGGCTTGCTAAGGGTTCAGGTCTTGGATCGAAGCGCGGTATAACCACCTTTCCTCCCTTGCAGCATTTGTTATAGATGACTGAGCAGGGAGCACCGTGCCTATCCTTGCCCACATTTTCAGCATACCAAAAAAAGTGCTCTACAATTAGAGCATTGCTGACCAGGGGCACCATAGTATGATCTTCCGGGATAAGACACTGCATCATAGATGGAAAACATGGAGCCAGATATAGATGAGTTGTTAACGATTCTATCTCAGCATCCACCGTATGGAAAGAGAATCCGAAGGCAAGTTCCACCTCATATACCTTTCAGGGCTTGCACAAAATCGTCATCGAACTGGCCACACTCTAAATCAGCACTCTGAGCCGTTGCAGCACCTGATTATAGGCTGGTGTTATAAGTTTTTTCATGGGATAGGCATCTGGTCCATGTACTAATTATGCTAATTTGTAATACCTCCCCACACGGAACGGTGCTGGGCTAACAGTTTCCTCCTTTTAGCGTAGCACTTGAAGAATCAGAAATCTGTAGAGCGCAGGAAGTATTGTTTCCTATTTGGAAGATATAGGGTAACAAAGATAAGGACGGCATTTATCTGGTATTATATGTAGATTTAAAAGCCTAAGCGCTTAGAGGGTACATACTTCCCCTGGCGCGGCGGCACGTAGAGCTGGCTGTAACGGAGGCGCCTGGACGTAGAGAGGCGTCCGCTGATAATTGCAGCCATGTATAGTTAGGTTTACTATAGCAGTAACAACTGGAAACATTTGTCAATGAACACTGATAGACTATATACATACATGGCTGTCGCGCGGACATATGGACCGTGAAATCCGCAGGTTGCGAGAGCTATGTAGCTCATAATAGAAAGGAAGCAATGAAAATAATCCTTTGAAATAGACATGTAAATGTATTGACAGGGCACTTGAGCAGCTATGGATCTGAATCTATATTGTTTGATAGCTATGTAGCGTAACATAGGAACTAAATGAATGAAGCAATTACCGAATAGAAACATTTACATCTAACTGTCCCTATGGTGGACGCGTATGGAACATCAAACAACAACCTCTGTAGCCTAGCATAGAAATTAAATAAACGAAGCGATTCCCGAATAGAAATATTTTACATCTAACTGGACCTATAGTGCACGCGTATGGAACCTAAAACACGAACCATTTAAGTATGTTGACAAGGAACGTAGCTGCCTATGGAGCCTAACCCACATTCTGTAATTGGCAGGCACCCTGATGGATGTGTGGAAACCATCAAACAGCACCTATCTTACACGCATAACATGGGAAGGCACGGAGGGAACCATGCCTTTTGAGCGTATGACAGCTCGCTGGAACAAGAATAATTGTTGGGACATTTGGGCACAAAGGCGATGCAATGCTCTTTTATTTATTAGCGATCAACGGTTACAATAATACCGGGTACCGTTTACAGGACAGGACACATGATTAGAAAAAAGCATAGGTGCTACAAATTGGTACCCTGTGAATCTGAGGCCACTTCAGCAAGTAATTGTTGAGCACATACGGTCAAAGTAGACCAAGGTATACATTGTTGATGTGAAGCTGCTATCACGAACCTAGCTAGCTGTGCACCTCTATTCGCAACAGGCAAAAGCCTTTGCGCTACAGACCTATATAGCTGCAAGGTACGCAATCCGTTGTCAACGGCAACAAAACCATAAAATCTTTCTAATGCAGCTAAACCGTCCATGGCAGCTGATTCGTATGCTACAGCCGGATCTGACCGAGGATCACCCCAGAAAAAGAAGGTCCGAGGACCACTGTGGGTGGGACTGGGCAACACCTCATACTCTATACCATAGATATGTGTCCCATCCTCTAGCACCTCGTGTACAGATGATATATAAGGCAAAGCACACTGGTACGCCACATCGCGCAGAACAGCTACATATGATGCATTCGGAGAAAACATTGGATGAATCACTGAGGAGTAAAGCTGAAGTAGCCTATCTGTGTGTAGAGCTGGCCTTCTCTGAGCTGAATTTCTGTGCAAAAGCTGGAAACGTATATTTCTGTGGCTGTGTGGAATATATTTTATTTTCGCAAATAGTTTTTGTCGTCGCAGAAAACAGGCGGCCCGCTCTCGGCGTACTTCCAATTCCCAAGCAAGGAGGAAAAAAATTCGTAAGCACATCAGCTTAATCTGTTATTGTCACTGTTGGTATGTAAAGGGAACATGTGTGCACATTGGGAAGTCATAGTTACCTGAACAAGAAGACTGGCCTAAAGCGAACACTGAAGTAGGCCCGAGCTCAATCAGCACAGAACAACAACCAGAAGAAGTAGGCCTGAGGTAAATACGTGGTGGCTGGCGGTCGAGTATCCAAGACACAAAGCCAGTAACCAGAGAACCCAATCCCTGCAACTGTTGAACAAAAGGACCACTAAGCAACACAGGTACTATTAGCGGTATAATCAGAAAAGAATGTAACGTGGAGACAAGACAGGCACTATGAGGGTTATAACCAGGAATCAATGTAACGTGGCAACGTGACAAACAGCATAATCTGTCCCACACACCGCTGAAGACTGCAGCAAGCGCGAAGCTGTGCTGCAACGGGACTGTTTGTAAGATAACCCCCAAACCAATGGAGCGGAGAGGCAACCCACATTGTATAACTCAAATTTGGAAAGCAAACCTATAAAAGTAGAACAATCCAAAATATGACTGCCTGCATGAAACGAATATGAAAACGAGGCTTTAACTGTAGAGAGGTAAACCATATCCTGTGACTCTAATTTTGGAACGAAACCTATAGCGACATAAGAATCCCAACCGAAGCTGGGTGTACGAAATTAATACCAGCACATCTTGTACGAAGCTGGCTGTAGGGAATTAATAGCACCACATCCTGGAGCTCTAAACCGAACAACAAACCTCTAACAGTAGACCAGTCGTAGATAGAACTGGGTGCATGAAATTTACACGAAAATCATGACCTCTGAACTATCTCTAACTCTATACAGGTCAACCATACGCTGTAACTCTGTTTTTGGAAGGAAACCTATAACAATACAGCAAGCGTACTGAAGACTGACTGCATGTAATTAACACAAAAATAAGAACCTCTGAGCCGCGCATAAAGCATTGCCTAACTCTACACTGACATGCACCCCCAGACATTGGAGAAGGCAACAACAGGAGGCACAGTAACAGAAAATCAATTCCATCAGAATGTAAAATACACTAGATGTATAAACAGCACAGGCATGGGATGCAAGATTCACTCACAACGACGATTCCAAGGGCCGATTCGTTTCCTGCGAGGTGTATAACCGCGAAAAAGCACAACGGATGCGGTGCGCGTAGACGGGCTGGAGACGGAAGAGGAATCAGTACAAAGAAAAACCGAATAGGAATGGAGAAGAAGATGGCTAAAGCACCGCGGCCGGCGTGGCGCAAAACCGCGTGCTACAAACGCCGCTATACCTACCCTCCCCTGCCTCCTCCGCCGACCGGAAACGGCGGCGTGGCCCGCCGGTCCTGCCTCCTCAACCCAGATCGGGCAGAAGCCTAGGCGATTCCACTCTGAACAGGACGAAGAGAGGGCGAGTATAGAATCGGATTCCAACATGAATCGCACAAGCCTGAAGCTGC
Source organism: Saccharum hybrid cultivar R570 (assembly GCA_038087645.1). Taxonomy (NCBI): domain Eukaryota; kingdom Viridiplantae; phylum Streptophyta; class Magnoliopsida; order Poales; family Poaceae; genus Saccharum; species Saccharum hybrid cultivar. The sequence continues at coordinate 161,818 of JAQSUU010000682.1, forward strand.
AACAACAAACGAGCGACATCCACCACAACATCGAACGGCAGGAGGCATTCTGAGCGACGTGGAGGGTGCTCCCGCCCGAGGAGCAGGTCGCCCTTGTCTGGGTTAACGCCACCAGCAAAAAGTGCCTTTATTAGGAATGAAAATGAAGATCCGGCAGGTGAAGTGAAGGCAGGAGGATCGTCGAGGGAGATCAGAGTAGTGGATTACCAACCGAGTAGGATTACTATGTACCCTCCAGCACTAATAAACCATAATGAAGACTAGAGTACCTATTCTTTCCCCGTTTCGATTCTTCTTTTTTTTTGTCTCTTTTTCGAAGAGAAGAGAGCAGACTAGTTGGCATTCATAGCCCACCCACACCCACTGATCGATGAAAAGAAAAAGGGAAAGAAATGTCCGATAGTACTGTCAGTGTAATGCTGCTTGTGCTTGATGCTGCTTGCGCAAAAGGCAAAGCCAACTCGATCGAACGGAAGAGCAGGTCGTTACCACCAACTCACCACTAACCACGACTACCGTGGCTACTTAGGGCACCACCTGCCTCTCATCGTTCGCCTCAGGAAAAGTTTCACTCCACGCAGCCACCAAAACATAATCCTCCAGTGCAGGCTAGGCCGTGTTTAGTTGCCTGAATAGGATGTCCCGATTTACTGTTCAACACGGTAGTAATTTTGTTTTTATTTGGTAATAGTTGTCCAAACATTGATTAATTAGGCTTAAAATATTCGTCTCGCAAAGTACAACAAAACTATGCAATTAGTTTTTGATTTCATCAGATTTAGTACTCTATATATATGCCGACATTTTGATGTGATGAGGAATCTTCTTTTTGCATAGTAAAATTTGGGGTGAATTTGGGAAGCCTAATAGGGCTGTGTTCACTTGGCATGCGAACCCAAAATATTTCCTCTTCCACCCATCACATCGAATCTTTGAACACATGCATGGAGCATTAAATGTAGGTAAAAAAATAACTAATTGCATAGTTTGTCTGTAAAGTTCGAGACGAATCTTTTGAGTCTAATTAATCCATGGTTGGACAAATTTTACCAAATAACAACGAAAAGTGCTACAGTAACTTTTCGCCCAATTTTTCTCAACTAAATAAGAGATATAAATGTTAATACTAATTACTGTAAATTTGATCAGCCATGAGTGCTTCTTTCGGAGGGAGTATCGTAGTCTGTCAGTATCCTATGGCAGGCAAGTGCAGTTGCATGCAGCACTCGCTAGCAGAAGCAGCGATCGGCAGGGATTATAAAATCCAGCCAGCAGGCTCGGACGTACGGTCCCAACTGCTTGCCTCTCTCTCCCCACTGACCACTGATGCATTTTAATTTGTTCTCATGTCGTGGGGTGGTTTCGTCGTCTGCTCTTGCGCCGTGTTTAGATGCCCGATTTGAGCCTCTCCGAATTATTGTATAGCACTGTAGTAATTTTATTTTTATTTGATAATAATTGTCCAAACATTGATTAATTAGGCTCAAAACGTTCGTCGCGCAAAGTACAACCAAACTGTGCAATTAGTTTTTGATTTCATCTACATTTAGTACTCCATATATATGTACCGGTATTTTGATATGATGAGAAATCTTCTTTTTGCATAGTGAAATTTGGGGATGAATTTAGAAAACTAAGGCCTTCGTTTGAACCCACGTGCTGTTTATAGAGTTATAAGAAAAACGCAACAAAACAAAATTCCAACATATACAGTTATTTATATAAATTTCAATAATACATGCACTCATGTCAAATTGAGGAGCCACAAAGGAACATAACTAGGTAAGCTACGTTCAATTTGTCTTCACATACTACTTCCACCCCATACATAATACAATTGTAGGTTTGGTTAGAGTCTAATAATACTTCTTTAGTATGATAAGCGCTAATAATAACTTTGCCTATATATTTAATCAAATTTTAGATGGCTTGACTAAATACTAGTCTACAATTGTTTTTAATAGTTTGACCAAGGTCTCAATTGGAATGCAGAAAAGATTCTTACTCCATATGTTTTTTCTATAAAAATGAACTGATTTATGTGAAATGTCTATTTGATTCCGGCTCTATAAAATTCCTATGTTTCAAAGGTGCCTTAGATAATACTCCCCCATTCTAAATTATAAAGATGTCTTGACTTTTCTATATACAAAACATCTTATAGTTTAGAACAAATGGGTATTGGAAAAAGCCTACTTAACCCCTGAACTATCAGCTAGTGTCTAACCTATACCCCAACTATAAAACCGTCTGTTTTACACCCTGAACTTTTCAAAACCGTTCAAATCACACCCTGGAGCGGTTTTGGATGGCGGTTTTGGTACAGTAACCATGGTTTTGCTACAGTAACGTCGGTTTTGACTTTTCCTTTTTCTATTTATTTCCGCTGAATCTTTGAAAAATCACAGTAAATCACAGAAAAATCATAAAATAGAAAAATCTATTTTTGTTGGACTCCACATGAGAAGATCTACACAATGAACATATAATATAGTATGCTTTAGTAATTTTTTTCTGTAGCTTTAAATTAGTTAGAAAGTCAAATTTTGTCTGTAATTAGGCCCTGTTCATCTGGCTTATAATCCGTCTTATTCAGCTTATTTTTTCAGCCGGAATAGTATTTTTCTCTCACAAAAAATCAGCCAACAGTGTTTTTCAGCCGACTTATAATTCCAGCCGAACGGCTTCTTAATTGGAATAATTCATAGCTACAGCTTTTATGGTCCAATTGTGGTTAAATTTTTATAATGAACTAATTATTGTATGCTTGAACTGTAGTAAAAATTTCATACTGATTGGATCATGTATAATTTAGTTATAGATTTATTTATATTTAACAAGCATAAACCTAAACATAAACCTAAATAAATCTATAACTAAGTTATATATGATCCAATGAGTATGAAATTTTTACTATAGTTCAAGCATATAATAATAACCACATCATAAAAATATCACCACAATTGGACCATAGAAGCTGTAGCTATGAATTATTCCAATTAATTACAGATAAAATTTGATTTTCTAACTAATTTAAAGCTACAGAAAAAATTTGTACTAAAACATATTATATTATATATTCATTGTGTAGATCTACTCATGTGAAGTCCAATAAAATTAGATTTTCTATTTTATGATTTTTCTGTGATTTACTATGATTTTTAAAGATTCAGCGGAAATAAATAGAAAAAGAAAAGTCAAAACCGCTGTTACTGTAGCAAACCATGGTTACTGTAGTGAAACCGCCATCTAAAACCGCTCCAGGGTGTAATTTGAATGATTTTGAAAAGTTCAGGACGTAAAACAGACGGTTTTATAGTTGGAGTGTAGGTTAGACAGTAGCTGATAGTTCAGGGGATTAAGTAGATTTTTTTCAATGCGTATTTTGGAACTATATTTTTTTTAACAAAGGGTGCATTTTGAAATATGAATATTTCAAATGTACTGATATATTATTTTCAAATGGACTGGTTTAACACGTTACGAGAAACGTCTACTAGTCTGTATCCGAAACGTTGAACTATATGCATGTCCCATGACTCCCATACAATAGATTATTGGTGTATCAAGTTTGGCTGTGTGTGGCAGCAGCAGCTTATCACGACGAACTCTGGACTTCTGGAGTCTGGACCGACGCCAACAGTGTTGCACAACATGTGAACGAACGAAGGTGAGATGTTGTCTTGTGGACTTGTTAGCGCCGACAGTCGTCGAGTGGACGCTGGACGCTCCATAATCGACGATCCACTAGGCGAGTAGTACCAACTAAAATTGGCCTCAGCGATCGGGCCCACCAGCAGCGAGAATACTCGACGTCACGACCACCGACGGTGAATGAAGCTAGAAAAAAAAAAGAAAAGAAAAGGGCCATTATTGTGCGGTTGTGCCGCAGTACGTACGTGCTGACGGGTGAGTTTCGTGAAAATCCCTTATATTTCACCGGCCCCGTTTGTCCTCAGTGTGTTAAAGTTTAACTCACATTACATTAATATTCTTTTAAATGTATGGAGTACTAAATATAGACTAATTGCATGCATGTTGGCACATATTAGGAGTAATTTACGAGACGAATCTATTAAGCCTAATTAGTCTAAGATTGGAAACTTTTTGTCAAATAAGACGAAAGTGCTACAATGTTTGTTAAACTTTAACACCCAAACCAAACAGGGCCTAAGCCCTTGTTTAGTTCCCAACTTCTCCCCAAATTCCACTATGCAAAAAGAAGATTCCCCGTCACATCGAAATGTCGGCACATGTATGAAGTACTAAATGTAGATGAAATTAAAAACTAATTACACAGTTTTATTGTACTTTGCAAGACGAACATTTTGAGCATAATTAGTCAAAGTTTGGACAATTTTTACCAAATAAAAACAAAAGTTGCTACAGTACGATTTGACATACACTGTTCCAAGTTGGGCCTCCCAACTTAGGATCTAAACACGGGCTAAGTTACAAGTTACTGTAAGGTGATACATATCTTATTTCATCGTTGTTGCACGTACGGTATTGGTCCCGTTTCGTATCATCAGCCATCATATACGCCGCCCGACCGAACGCTCGCTCGGTGGCTTGCTTACTACTACTCCTCCTCCTAAGCACAAAACCACCACCGCCCTACTTATCATCATTCCTTCCTTGATTGCCTTCCGTACCGTTTCAAACTTGGCACACATCATTCGTTCCTTGCCTCCCAAAGCAAAAAAAAAACCCTGTAACTAACTAATTAACTACTCCCTCCGTCCTAAATTAGGTTTTTGTGCCGTAAGTTTGACTCGATCTGTGAAAAATGCATGGTATCTCCAAATAAATTTATTAAAAACCTAGATTCAAAGATCTTTTCGGTGATACCAATTATATACCATTAATATTAATATTTTTTAATATATATTTTGTCAAAATTATTTCTCGAAAAGCGAAAACAACAGATATTTTGGGACGGAGTGGGTAAGTAACAAATCGACGTCGTCATTCCAAACTTGGCGCGGTGTCACAAGCAACCAACGACGAGTTACACCAGCCAAAGAAATGCAATGCAAATATATACTCGAGACTAGCAACAGCACCGCCCTGTTGATTAGTTTCCGTTTTGAATCGTTAGTTATCCTAGTACGTTTTATAATCAACCAGCCACTAAAAGGAACTTTTCATGTGACTAGATTAAACATTTGTCTCGTCTCAGAAAAAAAGATTAATTATTTGTCAAATAGATTCTAAAATACACAGACCCTCATAGCCCACCCACACGGCCACACCCCCGCCGCTGAAAAGGAAAAAGGGTCGTTGTCTTGCTTGCTTGGCTTGCGTACTACTGCTCCCCTAAGCACAAACCACCACCGCCGTACTTATCATCATCATCATCATCATCATTCCTTCCTTGCTGGCCTTCCCCTCCCGTTTGCTTGTTACGGTGCAATCTTGACAGTTTGTTGACACACATCATTCGTTGCTTGCCTCCCTAAAGCAAAGAACTCCTATAACTAACTAACTAATCGATGCCGTCATTCCAAACTTGGTGCGGTAACACAAGTCACCAACGACAAATCACAACGACCAAAAGGAATGCAATGCAACTATTACTAGCCACTAGCAACAGCACCGTCCTGTTAATTAAGATTTGAATCGTTAGTTATCCTAGTACATGTACGTTTTATAATCAACCAGCCACTAAAAGGAACTTTTCAAGTTTTCATGTGACTAGATTAACTATTGGTCAAATAGATTCCAATACAAAATACGTAGACGCTTTAATTATGTTTTGAATACCTGGTTACACGTTCCAAAAAACCACTGTAAAATTTAACATGACATGCTAGATTAGATTGGACGTTTTGTGCAGCTCCACAAGCCACTCCACTAGCAGCTCTACGCATAAACCAAACAGTTCCTCACCAGCTCCGCTTCACTGGTGAAGCTGCGAGAAATAAACCTGTCGAGAGATGTGTGAAGATAGAGCAGGACCCAAAAGTATTAGCTTTTCATAGCTCTCGCTCCAGTGGGCCTAACATGGTCATGGTCGGATTTGCCCCGTGAACACTTGCGTTGGTGCGGGCATGGCCAGTGCGAGGAGGGGTGGAGGAGGAAGTGGGCAACGGGAGAAGGTGGGCCCAGAGGCGGCGAGGAAGATGATAATAGAGAGAGGACGTAAATAAATGAACGATAGAAAGAAGAGAAAAAAGAAAAAAAATGATAAAGATATTATGAACATTCACCATTTTTATGTGTTTTATCTAATATTTTATCAATATACAGTTTCGGCTCCACAAGCAAAGCTGTTTATGGAGTCGAAGAAAAAAAAAACTTCTCCACCAATAAACAAAACCAATTCAAACACGACCATACTCTATCAACTAAGTCAAATTTTCTCCATATAGATTACTATAAAAATATATTTGCTACCATAAATGTTAATGCAATAGGAGATTTTTTATAGATTTAGTTAGGATTGAAATTGATTGATTTCTTGAAAAATAGTCTTTTCTTTATGAAGGGAGTACTAGCTGCTATATCTTTTTTCTTTTTTTTAAAAAAACATCTGCCCAACGAAGAAGGTCCAACTGCCCAAGTCTCACTGCTTCCTTCCCCGTTCTTTACGCGCCCTACTGCAGCACTACTATACAATGGTAACGGTAACAAGAAAATGAAAAAAAAAGAAAAAAAGAAAAGAAAAGTGCAGCTCACTAACCATAACCGTGATCATTAACTGCAGTAAGGGAAAATGACAGCGCAGCCATTATTACTACCAAATGATCATCAAGTATATAATTAACACCTGGATGTCCAATCACAGACTGAAAAACCATTATTATATTATTATTATTTTACATAACGAAGGAAGCAAAGCAGCAACCGATTCGCTCGCCCCACTTCCAATCGCCGTCTCATAAATCCGGGCGGCGCCCACCTCCGCCTCCGCCTCCGCCGCCGCCACCTTCTCTCCTCTACTTCCCCACACCGCAGGCCACACCGCACCGCCCGTCCCGGTCCCGGACCCGCACCGCTCTCCTCGGACCACCCACTGGGCACGGCACGCCAGTTGCCGACGCTCCAGGCAGGGGCCCGTCCAGGGCGAGAGAAATCCGGCCTCGGCCCCCTCCTGCCGCGGGGTTCAGTTACCAGCCGCTGCCGCTTCATCCCCGGAGGCAGGCAGGCAGGCAGGCAGGCGGCGGCAATGCTGCTGGGCGCGCCCGTGAAGCGCCTGCTGCGGCGGGCGGCCAAGGGGCGGCTAGAGAAGGCCGAGCTGGCGGTGGCGGGGCTGGCCACGGCGGCCGCCGCGCTGCTGCTGCTCCTCTGCGCCGCCTCTCTCCGCTGCTCGGCCGCCGCGCTGGTGGCCGCGCACGGGAGGCTCTGGGCCGGCGGGGTCTCCATCGCGGCAGCGGCGGCGGCGGAGGCGGATGCGGCGGTGGATGTGGACAAGCGGCCCGTCTCCGCGCCAGCTACTGCATCGGCGGGGAGTGGTGGCGACGAGGAGGAGGAGTGCGACCTGTTCGACGGGGAGTGGGTCTGGGCCGGCGGCGGCGGATACCCGCTCTACGACTCCAGGGACTGCCCGTTCCTCGACGTCGGCTTCCGCTGCGCCGAGAACGGCCGCCCCGACGCGTCCTACACCAAGTGGCGCTGGCAGCCGTCGCGCTGCCATCTCCCCAGGTTCGGTTTCGTTGCTTCGATCTGCTGCTATCTTCTTCCTTGCTTCAGGCGCGTTCCATGTCCGCCATCTCCAGAATCTGGAGATTGGTTTGCTCAACGGTTGTGATTATGTTCAGTTGCCTTTGTTGGCACAACGGTTTGTTGCTTATGTACCTTAGTTCTGAAATGAACCCAAAATCTAATGCCACCTTTACAACCGCACTATATTCACAAGCTAACAATAAGAATTGATGGTGTTTGTTGCATGGTGCTACCAACAGTGCTAGAGATGTTGACTCATTTGTCTCCAGGAATAGCTAACTCGCCACTTTTTTGCATCTGCCACCCTTAATTGGGCATGAGCATGCCTTCAGTTTGTACTTCTGATTGTGACATTTTGTTGGATTGTTTTGCATGTTTAGGATGTTCTGAAACTGAAAAATTATACCTACTGATTGTGATAAAGAATTTAAAGTGGAACTACAGTAATCTCGGTGGGCAATTTACAGCATTTTCAGAAGAATAGCTGCCTATCATCAATTTCTTTCTAGTACAAGCAGGTTCATAGTTTTGTGGCCTTGTGAATCATCTCAATCTCTGATTCTCTTGTGCTTGTGGTTTATAACTGAAGAACAATCCGGAAGATCTGTATTACCACTCTAGCATAATCGATATTCCTTTTCTCTGAATTGGTCATATTCTTTCTTTTATTTGTTAGATTTGATGCCAAAAGCATGCTGGAGAAGCTACGAAACAAAAGAGTAGTTTTTGTTGGTGATTCAATTGGAAGGAACCAATGGGAGTCTCTACTTTGTATGCTCTCTAGTGCCGTTCATAACAAGAGCTCTATCTATGAAGTTAATGGGAGTCCCATCACAAAGCACATGGGTTTCTTGATTTTCAACTTTAGAGACTACAATTGCACTGTGGAGTACTACAGATCCCCTTTTATAGTCCTTCAAGGCCGTCCACCAGCAGGAGCCCCTGAGATTGTTAGGTACACTATTCGAGTGGATGCAATGGATTGGATGTCTGACCGGGGTAAGTGGAAGGATGCTGATGTATTGATCTTCAACACTGGGCATTGGTGGAACAATGAGAAAACAATCAGGGGGTAAGCATGACTTTGTATCACACTGATTTTGCATTCAGCTAGTTCTCATGTCAGAAGTAGCTATATGTTTTAAAGATTTTTTGCAATATTGTTTTGATTAGTTGAAATGTGATCACCGTGTTTAAGAGATTCACCTTTCAACTTTTGTTTCCTAAAAGATTCAGTGTCTAGTTATCCACATTATCTGGCGATGACGTATATTCATGCATATACTCTTGGAGAAGATTATATCCTGAAATTACTAAGAATTTGGCATGCTGGGATGGTGTTACAATTCTGATCACCACAGTTGAATCTTATGCCCATTTGAAGCTAGGTTTGCTGACTTGCTGTTTTGTTTTGTTTTTTTTTTAATCAGGGGTGCCTACTTTCAAGTAGGAGATGAGGTCAAAATGGGCATGACTGTTGCAGATGCTTACAGAAGGTCGATACAGACATTGTCTGATTGGCTTCACAAAGAAGTTAACACAAGCAAGACCCATGTCATCTACCGTACATATGCTCCTGTGCATTTCAGGTCTGTGTAATCACCTACTTACACTTACAAGTGATCACTCCTCTCATCTGTTTCTTTTATAATTATTTGGCAATGTTTGAGATCATTTATATATATTCTAAACTTAAATCATCTTATTGCAAAAAGTGATTGAGGCCTAACAGTGCATGCCTTTATTTCTTTTTCTTCGCTCTATTGAAAAATCCATGGATGTACATGAGTAAGATATGCTTTTAGTGATATGTTAAATCGCCTCTTTAACCAGAGCAATCTGTATATGGTCTGCAGAGGTGGTGACTGGAAGACTGGTGGGAGTTGTCACTTAGAAACTCTTCCAGATGTGACGCCAGTGAAGTCCCTGGATGAATGGGCTGACTTGCTTCAACCTGTGGATGATTTTCTAGGGAGCAATCTTGGATCCAAGTTGGTTGGTTTAGACCTGCTTAATGTGACGAGAATGACAGCTCAGAGAAAAGATGGTCACCTCTCAGTATACCTGAGCCCTTCAGGACCTGTGGCCCGCTACAAACAGGATTGCAGCCACTGGTGCCTTCCTGGAGTCCCAGATACCTGGAATGAACTTCTCTACGCCCTTGTCATGAGGAGGCATAAGAAGATGGGACAGAATACTTCCCTTGCTGGCAGTAGGACGCTGAACACTGAAGAGGGAGATGTCTTCAGCAGTGGATCATCATGACAAAACAAGCTTCATAGTCATCCTGGCGATGACAGCTGCTGTTTCACATACCAATTAGGTTAGGATGCCAGAGTGGCGAAACACATTTTTGGATCATGGGTGCTGTTTGCAGGAAGCTGCGTACCACCCTGCTGCGTCGTGTTTGCATATGGTGAAGTTAGTGAATAGCTGAGCTAGAGGTCAGTGCTAGTATAGCTTTGTGTGGTGAAGGCAACTTGTATGGCTCATGGAGAGGTTATTGGAATTGGCATTGGCAGTGTACCTAGCTATGGTTGCTATAGCGAATGATGTAAATATATAGCTGCGAAAGTGGGGGTGGTTTTAACTGAAGCTCACTGCAGTTACGAGGTGCATGTGCATGTGATTCAAGAATTTCTAAGCTGTACAATTGTTGCTCAATGGCTCGACTTCCATGCTCGTGGTTTCATTTTGTGCATGCCTGATGACTTACATTTCAGTCCGTCAATGAACTATCAATTGAAGTTGTCATCTTTAGCTGAAACTCGGTAGCAGGATTGGTAATTATATGGAGAAAAGCAATACAGGAAACAGAACTAAGCAGGCTAAGAGCCATGATGAATAATTGGTTGCAAAATTCATAGTTTGCAACGTGCAATTACACAGAGCACCAGATTGATGGTCACAATCACATTGATACAGGATCGCTTCGTGCTGTCAGTCTATTGGCACCACTGGAGCTCAGCCCACTGTAAGAATATAATATCAATACGGGATCGCTTCGCGCTGTTAGCGTCCTGTTCGTTTGGCTGATAAGTCATGGCTAGGTCGATTTGTTGTGAGAGAAAAACGTCGAGGAGGTGGTTGAAGGCGAACACCGAGGCGGGCCTGGCGTGTGGCAGTAGCTCGTCGAACAGCTTGAGTGCGTCGTCGAGGCCGAGGCCTCCCGAGCGGGCGCGGCCGGCGATGAGGCGCTCCAGCACGGAGCACCGGTCCCGGGCGGCGCTCGCGCGGCGGGACATGTTCACGGGGTGCCGGTGCGGCTACTGGCCGTCTGGCCCGGCGACGAGATGGATGAACCGCCGGCCGCGCCGCCTGCATCCGCCTCCGGATCGGCGAGGGGACTCGACCGGTGGGGACGGGGAAGAGCAGCGTGCGCTGCGCCGTGGAGCGGGTGAGGGTCGGAACGGAATGGTGGATGGCGGCGGCGTATTGGTGAGTTGGTTGGCGGCTGGCGCCGCCGTGCCGGCGGGGCGACGGGGGTCGGGTGCCGCACTGCCGCTGCCCGCTGGACGCGGGGTTGGCTGCATTTTCTTCCCTTTTTCCCCCCCTCGAGATATGTGGCCTGGGCGCCTGGCTGTGATTCCTCCTAGCTTGCCTGGTGAAATCAAATTCATCAAAACATATTCGACCAAAGTTATCCCGGAGCCTAGTGGCAATGTATGCTTTTCTAGTTTCTACCCAGTTTCTTGGACAATAGTAACCCAAAAATTAGAATGATAATGTTGGAATTAAGGAAGAGATGACGAATTGTTTTTTTGTAAAAAAAATATATTTTCATGAATACCAAAAATATAAAGAGATGCAATACTTAGATAATAAAAAACGATATATATGTGATTAGACAAAAAAATTATTTAAAGAAATTATTCGCTATAAATATATTTTTTATATACATTGTCTATTCTCTCCGTCCCAATAAATGGCGTCTTCGTTTCTCGAGTAGTCAAACGCTTTCGACTTTTTTTGTGTGCGTTTGGAAAAACGCTTTCAACTTTAATCAAATATATATAAATATATTAATATTTATAGTGCATGATTAGTATCATTAGTTAGATCGTTGAATCTATTTTCATAATAAATATATTTGGAGAAACAAATGTTGTCAATTTCTACAAACCTAATCAAATTTGAAATCATGACTTGACAAAGCATAGAAACCGTGTCATATTTTCTATGTTGAAATTGTCCTTATTCACTACGCAAGTTTCAACAAAACTTTGTATGGTTCACATTCAGTCAAGGAAAGGATGCAAACTATACTTCGGCTGTCCGTTATATGACCACATTGTTCAAAGGTAAGCACAATTAATACAATCTATTAGTACTAGAAACTTTGTAGCAACGTTTGAAACTTGTGACAAATTTTGGCCCAGAAATTATTGACGCATAAGGCCCGGAACTGTTATCCCATAAATTTCTTCGCTTAATTACTCCCTCCTTTTAAAAAAATGCAATTCTCATAATTTGAGCAATGAAACAGTTTAAACTTTGACTAAAATTATTTGAAAAAATACTAGAACTAATGGAACAAAATAAGTATCATTACATTAGTTACAGGATACATTATTTTTATAATAAATTTATTTAAAGACATAAATGCTAATACTATACTATTTACTGTAAGCTTGATCAAATTTGAGTTAATTTGACCGACCGGATTTCTATAATTACATTCTTTTTATGGACAGAGATAGAGTGCAGTCCTTCCCAACATATTGACACTTGCAAACAAAGCGTATTCTTGGTGTCAAGACAGTTGAGTGGACGGTGGTCTGTGACGGCTCTAGTATTTGCTTGCGTGCCCGTGCTCGGTGCTCTGCGTTATTCCCCTCCTCCCTTTCCAGCCCCAGCCCATCAACCAACGCACGCGCGCGCCACCGCGGCTCCCCTGCGCTGCGCAATGGACGCCATCGCGTTCCCGCCGCCACCCGCGCCGTTCCTCGACGAGGACCTCGACTTCGGAGACTTCACCTTCGCCTCCGCGCCCGCCGCGCCGCAGCAGCAGCCGCCCGCCGCCGCCTTCGCGGCCTTCGACGACGACTGGGGCGACTTCGTGGCGAGCGGGCTCGGATCCAACGACGCGGGCGCCTCCGCGCCGACCGCCGCCGCTCCCTCCTCCTCCTCCTCGTCCTGGGAGAAGCCGCGGGGCCCGCTGCCTCTCTCCCTGTTCGGCGCCGACGACGACGACGGCCAGGAGGAGGAAGGGCCGGCTGAGCCGCCGCCGACGGCCACGGCGCCCCAGCGCGCCCCGTCCTTCCCCTCCAACGGGCCCGGGCCCGCGGATCTGAAGGACCTCATCGCTGGCCTCTACGGATCTCAGCCGCCCCCCGCTGCCGACGCGGTCCCGGTCCCGCAAGTGGGGGCGGAGGATGACCAAGGGTTCGGAGACGATGATTGGGAATTCACGGCGGCGACGGCGGAACCCGCCGATCAGGATGGAGGCGGACCAGGGCATGCGGATGGAATTGGTAAGATTGAGGTGAGCTGGCGCATTCCCCGTTCCTCCTCCGTCTTTGATTTTAGTGTTGTTGCCCAATTGTCGTTAGATGTTTGGGCTTGGGAGGAGTGACATCGACTCTATCCAAATCCAGTATGATTATGTTTGTTTCAAACTCCCAGGACTGTTTGGGGTGGCCAGCGTGATGCATTGATGGTGATAAAATGTGACACATACATAATGCAAACTTGAATAAGGGTGGTGTAAAATGAAGGGTGGGCTACTGGGCTGAGATGAACAATCTGGTTCTTGGGTAGGAGCTTGAAGGATTGTTGATTCCTTACATGCTTGCAAACATTAGGCTGAGCAGCCAAACCTGCCCTGCTTTAGAAAATCCCTGAGCTAGACTTGTTGCAACATTAGGATGCCTCCAATAAACGGAAATTATATTACATTGTTGAAGTAGAACTACTTTGCAAGGTCTTTGTTTTGCCCATTTGTACACATGGCAAAGGCTATCTGAGCAATGTTTTCATATCTTTCAGGATATAACAAAATCATTTAGCACTGACCAGGAAGACTGGTCATCGTTTACCAGTGTCGATGACAAATTGAACCATGTTCATCAAACAACCGATGTTCTCGGCACTCACGAGTCCACTGGAGAATTTATGAAGGCCTCCACTTATTCGCCAGCTAATAATTCAGCCATACTCAACCTGTACAAAGAAAGCGAATGGGCTGATGCTATTCACATTGCTCAAAGCTCTGCAGAAAGTATCCAGAGTTCATCTGATCTCTTTTCTAATAACGAAATGGTGAGCATTCATTGTATCTAAGTTTTCCACTGACACGACTTATTTCATATTCTTTTGATGTACACTAATGATCAGTGATCAGAACTCTTCATTTGAAACAGATGACAACCATTCCAGTAGGTCAACAAGTGCTTGCATTTTGATTGAATTCTACCATAGATTGAGAGAAGAGTCCTTGACAGCAATATCCCGGCATGTGAAGGATCTTAGGGTCAGTGATTACATTGCATTTATAAAAGGACATTATTTGTGTATTTTGTTGCTTCATAATTTTGTAACTAAGGGTATGCATTCAGGAAGCACAGAAGGAATCTACATTCTCTGATGAAAACAACAAAGCAACTGCAGTTGGAAGGGATATTCAGGTGTGTTCCTGATCATTTGTGTCTACAAATGAGATTTTTCTTGTGAATATATTGAAGGATTGCCTTGACCATAACCTTTTTTTGTGTGTATTCTTATGTTCGTGTGCATCAACTCGAGAACCGGTAATCATTGTTATTAATCCATTTTCCATCAACCTCCAGGAAATATACGACAAACTAAAAGATTCTTCGCTGCCCAAAGGCTTTTTCACAGAGGAACAGCCTTGGAAGGATGTATATATCACAGAACTCCTTAATTGTATCGAAGAGGAGCATCTGAAGGATTTTGAACAAGAATATTGTTTAGCAGAAAAGATAGAACGGGTATGTATGATCATACTATCATCATCTATGTTACGTAAGTTTCTGATCATTATCAGTATTTTGTATAGGAACTCTCCCTACTGTTGACAATCCAAAAAATCACATACGAAATTTTCCTTGGAAATTTCTGAGTCTTGAATGGACTTCTTCCTTAATTTATAGTTTCAACTCAAGATCAATACACTCTTTTTTTTTTGCTGAACCACTTTTTTTTCCTCTGCTCAGTTTGGCATCATTATTTTATCTTAATATTATCATAATTAATCCCTTCTGGTAAACTTACTCAAGAAAATTTTCTTGAATGATTTCCTGTTGTTTATAATCTAATCTGCATTATGTGCAGCCAATCTTGCAATATACCTTCTGTTTCTTGCTCACATGATTGATGTGATTTTGAATAAGAAAATAAATAATATATTGACCTGTCTGATACCAAATTTCAGGCATTGGAGGACATGGATGTTGCAGTTGAACTTTACAAGCTCAGTGTTTCCACCCTACATGTACTGAAACTAGCATCCAAAGAGGAACAGGGTGATTATGTCGGTGCATGGTACAGTATGCTTCTGTCCTGTGCCCAAGAATTGCAGCATGGTGTGGCACTTTGGCAAGAATTTTATCATGCAAATGTCTGCGACAGTGTAGTTTCTGAAGGTACAAATATTTTGCATGATCAGAATAGCTTTATCATTCATTTGGGATCATTTATCTTCACAGATAAGTCAACTATAAACTGCCATCTATGCTGATTTTACAGGTGGTCACTACTTTATTGCTCTTGGGGAGATATATAGAGTTGCACAGATTTTACATTTATCCTTGCAGTGTTTCAAGCCCTGGGTTCTTGCAGACCCTGGAATGTTGAGTAAAATGTTGTCTTGTTTGGACAGCTGCACTGATGCTTGGACTAGTGGTTTGGAAATGGCTCTTAAGATGGTCATTGACAGCAAACACATAGATGCATCTTTTGCTAAAGCTCTCATGGAATCGATTGAGAATATTACAAAACTTGAAGTGCCCAATCTACAAAAAATTATTCCCAACAACGAGATGCGACGTAGACTAACTCTCTTGCGAAGTAGTCTTCTTCCAGGTAAAACTCCCAAACTCATGCTACTGTTGCTCTTTTCAAACAGAAATTTTCAGCTCTGATATTCTTCCAAGATATATATCAACTAATTACTATTGTCTTTAATGTAGGATTGAACGTGGTCATGTGGAATGGTGGTCACTATTTTGTTAAAGTCGCAAATCTGTGGGCAAATCGGATATCTCCTGATCCTCCTCTGCTGCCAAGCAACCCTGCTTCTTCAATGAACAATGCAGCAACACTCGCCAATCATGCTGAATAACATGCTGTGACCTACTCTGATGGAAGCATCAAATGCATTTTGTGTAAAACCTGTTCATCAAGTTGTCTTTTTATGTAAACCGAGGAAGCATGAAGCACTGTGCTGATTAGAGGGCTGTTTTTGGAAGATAGAGATCCAAGGTGACTGTTCCTTTGCTGGTCATTCTTTTGTACAAGTTGTAATTTACACCATTCTTTTCATAGTGCCGGATAATGGTGCTAGTATAGCAAGTCAAAAGGGAATGTCAAGTTTGGAGTTGAACGTCTGATATAATGTTGTACTAAAAACCATCTGATATGGTGCAAATGTGTAGATTATCGAAGCTGAGAATCGGAATACGGAACTTGGATACTGTCACTCTTTTGCTAGTTTAGTGTTATCGGCTTTGCCGTGTTTTGTTGGATCAGCTGGTATTCGTCAGTTATGCATTGTGCTTGTGTTATGTGTATCTAGTCAATGAGTTGCTCAGTCCAACGTTTTGACAATGGTCACCGGATCAATTTATTAGCTTGAACAAGATGTCTTATGTTACACCATTCTTCAAAGGGACGGCTAATGGCACTAGTATAGCAAGCCAAAAAAGAATGTTCAGTTTGGAACTGAACGACTTGTATAATGTTGTACTAAAAACATGTGACTTGGACACATGGTGCCTTTTTGTTATCAATACTGAAAATTGGAACACAGAACGTGGAAACTCTTTTGCTATGAGTTACCAGCTTTCATGTGAATTGTGTTTTGCTGAATCAGTTGGTATTCATCAGCTATGCATTGTGGATATCAATTAAGTTGCTCAGACGAACTTTGATGATGGTTAGTTGTCATAAGAACAGATGGAGCAATGAGTGGGCCGCTAGAACTATAATATATAGAAAAATATGACCCCTGGATGTGGATCCACGAAGCATAGGATGGCAGATTGGTCAGAAACAGATAGGATTAGAAAAAAAAAAGGGCCAGATCAGCAATTGAAATGACAACCTAACGAGGGAACAGTATGCTTATTATTCCATCTGCCCATTTAACTGTTACACCGCAGTTTAGTCGAGCAAATTTCGAACTACATCACAATTGGAACTGTAAAAGCAAATCCTATGATGGCACCATAGGAAAAACTGCTCATTTTTCAAAAGCTACAGGATTATACATAGCCAATAAGTTTTGGCCCTAGTCAAAAATAGGCAAAACATGCCCTAGTAGACAAGCACAGGCTGATTGTCTAATCATCCAGCTCAATGATCTTCACAACAGAGGAATCACCCACTTTCTGGCAAACAACGACACGGTCATGGGACTTGATCACACCCGAGGCTTTGCCATGGTCAAGAGCAACCTTCAGCACAGACTCATTTGTAGCACTGGTAGATTCAGCCTGAAAGACACAATGGAGATTGATTAATACTTAGTCACCAGACAGTCATTCCTCATTCGTTAGTTCAGTCAGGTATCAATATGTTTGCCCCCACCCAATTTGAAATAAACGAAAAACATTTAAGTTCAGCGAAGTCCAATTGAGGGCCTCATTGTTTTACCCTGGCCTTGTCTTATAAGCTATTATTATATAGGTTTGATAAACCAGCCGAAAATTTTGGAATGTCTTCATTAACCATACTTATCATACCATGCAAACTGTTTGAAACTGAACTAGTGAACAGCATTCTAGTGTTCTTGCCTTGGAACTTGGTGCAAAGCCCAATGGAAGCAAGAACTGATATTGTTACGTTAATAAAGGTCAATATATATGTATGAACCCTAGCTTCATACTAGTTACTAAAAATCATCAAACTGTCATAAGACATCTTATTACCACAAGACATCTTATTACCATAGAAGAGTTGAAACAAAGCTACATTTTGAAGAATACAATGATGCTAATCCCATATATGGGCTACACATAGGAAATCAGAAGCATGTATTGCAATTATAGTATATACTTAAATCCCTCTAACAAAGGAGATGTTTAACTTACGGGATGCCGTGGATCAGCAAGCATAGGGAAGAGGCCTCTAACTATGAGTGATTGTCTTGCCTGCAACAAAATCATACAACAAATGAGTCACATAGTAACAAACAGAAAGCGAAGTTGAATGGTCACATGTTTAATGTCAATAGCTAAACTTTGCACAGGCAATGTTTCACAAATAAATGATCAGCGCGCTAATAACAATATGAGAGCCCCACATTGCATAAATATAGAACATTGATGTGAAGATCACAAACACAAAAGGAAAAAGTTGTTCACACACCTCAAAAGCACCTGTGAAACTCCACCTCAGTTGGTTTGTCTTTAGACGAGGAATGACAACAGAAAGAACAGGCATGCTGGGCCTGTACTTGGCAATGAGCCTGCAAATCATTTAGATATAGATGAGACTAATTTTCACTAAACTTAAACTACAGCCCTGTACAAGCAATATTCATTTGTATATACCTTGCAGCCCGTCCAGAAGAGGTGAAGCAAATGATGACTGATGCCTTAACTTTGATAGCAGCTCGCACCTGGAAAAGTAGTTTATGGTAATTTAGACAAAAAAAATCAGTGTCATGACAATTCATGATTGTGATACGACATTGATAGACAGAAAAATGTTTCTCATGCAAACATTAGACAAAGGTTGAAATATGAGAAGCATATAGATCTTACTGCTGAGGAAGCAATAGACTCCAAGTGGGTCATAGGTTCTCCCACATATTTCACAGTTCGCTTGTAGTATAAATCTTGGTTGAATACCTTCTCGGCCTGTAAAACAATTGACAAACATTGTATACTAAATTGATTAATGACAAGCCAGGTGCAAAGCAAAAAAAAAAGTACACATAGAAGTAAAGATAATTGTTGAAATGCAATCCTTCATCAAGAAAACATACAAACTCAATAGAAATTTTACCTCAGCACAAATTCTGCCCACTGTTGAAATAGTCTCAACTGGATATAAACCACGGAGAGTCTCAGCACCAAGGAGAATGGCGTCACTCCCTGAAGTAAAATCAATTGTGCATCATGATTGGACTGTCCTTTCTAAGTGCACCATGGACCAGTATGTCAGGCTACAAAAGCCAGAGTCCACCAAAGATTTTTTGGGAATCCACTAAAATTGTCAAGAACTTACCGTCGAGAACTGCATTTGCCACATCAGTTGCCTCCGCTCGAGTAGGCCTGAGGTTGTCAGTCATGCTGTCCACGACACGAGTAACAACAGCAGGCTTTCCAGCCATGTTGCACTTGTGAAGTGCGGACTTTTGAAACAAAAAGACCTACAATACGGAAAACCCAGATAGGTAAAGATCAAAGGCTAAATGAACTGGTATAAAAAAAATGACAATTGTCGCATGTTAAAACAAGAGAAAGGTATTATTTTATTATGAAATAAAATGTTTTAAGGTTATGTCACTAAAAGTTGATGTATACTGTCTGTATTTCCTTTAACAGCTTAGGTTTTGGGTACTAGCGTATGTCTAAACTGAGGTCTTCTGAACTGATGAAATGTTAGTTGAGAAAGCTAACCTTCTCAGGTGGAAGGTCAATTCCTAGGTTTCCTCTTGACAGAATGATACCATCTGCTTCTGCCAGTATTTCATCAAAATGGTTCAAGCCCTGCAAAGCAATAAGTGGGTACATGTAAGACAAGAGATACATAACTAATAATGAAAAAAAGATCTTGAAAATACCTCAACATTCTCAATTTTGGCAAAAATCTGAGTTTGGCTAAGATCACCCAATTTCGAGAGGAACTCACGTGCCTGTGTTGCAGGGAAAAGAAAAACACTAGCACTGTTAACACCATTCTTCTCAAACAAAGTGGAGACACTGTATTCAAATATAGCTACACAACCTTTTCATTAAAGAAATGTGTATTGCCTAGAAGCAAATGAATTATAGAGGACAAACAAAATAACTCAAAATGCATCTATAATGTCATTAGTCGCCTACCTGCCGCACATCTTCTGCATGTCTTGTGTAAGACAAAGAGAGGAAGTCAATCTTATTTGGAGCACCCCATTTTTTGATAACCTGAAAATCAGTTCATGCAAGTAAGTCTTAGGATGGGCTAAGGATAGGGCTGGAACTTTACAGCAAACATAGTTTGGACCCAGAATTTCCATGTTGTTAAAGGTGAAATTCTGAAAGGAAGGGGATATATCAAACTCAAAGCAACAGTTACACAAGGATACATAAATCACATTTTCGAGAGTAGTTACTTACATCCTTATCCTCATCAGACAGCGTGGGCAAGTCAATATGAATCTGGGAACAATGCAGTGTGAAGAGTGACCCAGCCAAGGTAGCTGTGTTCTTGATTATGCAAACCACATCATCTCCTTTAACTTCAGAAACCTATACAGGCAGATGGGGGAATTGTTACCTGAAAACGCAGACTACTGGAAGACATAACAAATGTGTAGCTGTAAGTACAGGATGCCAAGGGCTTTTACCTCCAACCAAACTGAAGTAGTCTCACTACCAGTGAACAAGTATTGGCCCACAAATATTGTTGCACCTGGTGTCACAGCCTGCAAAGAAAAAAATGTTTTTTTTTTCAGTGATGTGCTGTCATGTGGAAACAAGAGACTAGAAGTTGATCTGCTATAGCAGCTAGCCATAGATTGTTCTGCTAGCAGTTGCAGCTGATTGCCTAGAACTAGAAGTTATAATTAACTAAATACAGAATAGATCTGAATGAAACAGCGCAGCTTGCGCGTGTACTAACCTTGGCGAGTCCAGCGAAGTTGATGGGCAGCAAGGTGGGGGAGGCGTCTTGGCCCTGATGCGGCGTGAGGACGACAGTCCCGTTCTCCTCAAGGGAGATGGGGGTCTCACTCTTGTTGACCACCTGCAGCTCGGGTCCAACCGTGTCAAGCATAACCTGAAAGCAAGCAAGCAAGCAAAAGTGTGATCCAGTCGTCAGGTCGTGTCGCACAATGGCCGGGGCGTAACAATACCAAGCATTAGGTGCGTTTATTTGCAGTTATATATATGCGACGAGAATCAATGGCAGGATGGAGAGAAAAAAAGAGGCCGGGTCACGTACAGCGCAGAGCTTCTTGGTGGACTTGATGGCGAGCTTGAGGTTCTCGAGCGTCTCCTGATGGTAGGCGGCGTCTCCCCAAGAGAAATCGAAGCGAGCGACTGCCAGCACATCGGAATTACATAAGTTTAGTAGTCCATATATACAACAAAAGAAAAGAAATTGTATGTTCAAAAAAGGAAAGAAAAGAAAAGAAAAGAAATTGTGGTGTAATCTGAGCTAGCCAGGGAGGCAGAGAGAGCGAGACAGGGAGACACAGAGAGCGAGAAATTACCGGACATGCCGGCCTTGAGGCAGGAGGAGATGGTGTCGACGGAGCGCGACTTGGGGCCGAGCGTGCCGACGATCTTGGTCATCGCCGGGAAGAAGCTCTGCGACGGGATCCATCCACAGGGCGAAATCAGATTAGAATCCGAGAGTAGTGGATTGAAGAAATCTGAGGAAAGCAAAGATGGCGAGGAAGATAGGGAGGGGGGCTTACGGTCTTGGATGGCTCCAGGATGGAGGCCATCCGGATGGGCTCCTCCAGAAGGAGGTTCGTGGAATGCATCGTGCCCTGCGGTCGTCGAGGTCGCGCCTCGAATCAGATCGGGAGAGGGAGCGAGCGAGGAGGAGCGAGCAGCGGCGCGGCTCCTTTTGTTGTGCCCTCTCTTCTTCTTCCTCCTCTCCAAGAAAAAAAAATCAAAGAGGAAAGCAAGCTCGGGCGGTGGATGCGAGAGCGAGATGGAGATGCGGATGGCGAGGGCGCTGCTCTTAATCACGATCCGCGCACGCGTCAGAAGTGGTCTCGCGGCAATTATAGGTGGTGGTGGTTTCCAAATCCAAACCAATGGGTGCAAATAAACAAAACGGTGGATGGTGACACGCGCCCGCCCCGCGCAGCGGCTTGGACGCTTGGTTTGGACTTTTTGGAAGGCGGACATGCCGCCGGCTGTGTTTAGTTCACAAAATTGAGCGACAAAATTTATTATAGTGACAATGTATCATTTCATTTGTATTTGATAATAATTGTTCAACTGTTAACTAATTAGACTTAAAACGTTCGTCTCGCAAAGTATAACCAAACTGTGCAATTAGTTTTTGATTTTATCCACATTTAATACTTCATACATGTATCACGAATTTTATATGACGGAGATTTTTTTTTTTTCATAGTGCACTTTTCCATGGAACTCAACGCAGTCAATGCCAACGGAACGGGCGTCGGCGTCGGCGTCGCAAAACCGTGAGCCTGACTGCCTGTGCCTGCCAGCCAGTGGGCACGGCGAATGCTAGGCCTTTTTTTTTTAGATTCTAAAGTTTGCCTTTCAAATTTACTATATAGAATTCATATTCCTCGTCACATCAAAATACTGGCATATATATGGAGTACTAAATATAGAAGAAATCAAAAACTAATTACACAGTTTTATTGTACTTTGCGAGACGAACATTTTAAGTCTAATTAATCAATATTTGGATAATTATTATCAAATAAAAACAAAATTATTACAGTGTGACGGGACATTTACTATACAAACTTTGCCTCCAAAGTTTGTCATCTAAACAAGACCCTACTCCTGCAGTTCTGCTGCTGCTGGCTGCTGTAGTGCTGCTGCAGCAGCATTGGACCATGGCCATTGATGGGACGCCGTGTTTAGATGCCAAATTCTGGACTGGCTAAATCAGCACTGTAGCAATTTTGTTTTTATTTGGTAATAATTGTCCAAACATTGATTAATTAGGTTTAAAATGTTCGTCTCGCAAAGTACAACAAAATTGTGCAATTAGTTTTTGATTTCATCTACATTTAGTACTCCATATATATGTCGACATTTTGATGTGATGGGGAATCTTCTTTTTGCATAATGGAATTTTGGGTAAATTTGGGAAACTAAACAAGGCCGGAGTTTGACGCCCGGATTTTGCATTTCGGGTTTAATTGGGGCCTATTTAGGCCTGTTCCTAGAAAATTTTACAAAATTTTTCAGATTCCTCGTCACATCGAATCTTTGGACACATGCATGAAGCATTAAATATAGATAAAAAATAAAACTAATTACACAGTTTAGACGAAATGGATGAGACGAATCTTTTAAGCCTAATTAGACCATGATTGGACAATATTTGCCAAATAACAACGAAAAAGCTACAGTATCGTTTTGCAAAATTTTTTGGAACTAAACCAGCCCTTAGTTCCTGAAATATTTTGCTAAAGGTTTCCGTAACATTTTTCGTTGTTATTTGGTAATTAGTGTCTAATCATAGTCTAATTAGGCTTAAAAGATTTGTCTCGTGAATTTCGTCTAAATTGTGTAATTAGTTTTATTTTTTATCTATATTTAATGCTTCGTGCATATGTCCAAAGATTCGATGTGACGGGGAATCTACTGTTTTTTCGCAAAATATTTTGGAACTAAACAAGGTTCATGTCTAAAATTTGCCCTGCTCAAACTAGGCCAAGCCAAAACTAAAGCGTGCCAAATTTTGGTTGCCAAAACCTTGAGACGAATTTTGGTACAGCACTTGGTTGGAGTCCGACTGAGACATTCAAAAATTTGGACCTTGGTTGGTTTAATGCCAAAAATGAAAGCACCTCTTCTCTTTTATGCGTCTTAAGAGACTTGCCAAAACTTTGGCTATAAAAAATGGTGTACCAATTCTTTGATAATAAACCAATTAATGACTAAAATTTTTAGCATGCCATAATTTTGGTTGGACAGGAATGGGTAGCCACCCAATTAAGCCCTTACTCTCTTTCCAGTGTTTCTACCACAACCACAAGTCCACAAGCGCCTGCCGCTTCGTGTCAAAGAGGAAGAGAGCGCGAGAGTCCCTGTCGCTTTCCCATTGTTAAAGCTTGTTCTCAACATTGTTTACGACCCGCCAATTGAGAAAGCGTTTTCTCTCCATGGGTATGCAACTTTGCATATTCGTCCAGCGGTCCAGGTCGGCCACTTTTTCTCCCCCAAAAAATTCCAACGTACTGTACTGTACGTGCCATGGTCTTTTCCGTTCTACTTGACCGGACGGATTGCTCTGTTCGCTCTTCTAGACGAAATCGAACATACGTGGTCCAAGCAGGTTTACCGAAAGAGCATTGCATGGCTGTAGGATCCAAGCTAACTGTTAACCATCAACTAGGATCTAAATCTATACCTGTCACTGGCAGGGACGACCACTGCTCTCAAGATTTCAATTCCACCACCACGACATCTGATCAGAACATTCTTCTAGTATCTGATGTTTTAGATTCCAAAGAGAGCGTATTCCACTCATACACCTCTTCTTCACACGTCATACTAGATGTTAATATACTCCGTAATTCTGTATTCTCAAAAGGAAACACAGATACAATCACTTGGACACAGAGTTTCTTTTTACCTCTTCCTTTTTGTTTTCAGATCACGTGTGACTTGGCCCAGAGTTAGAAAACGCGCATATCGACCAAGAACTAGGAACATTAATTAATTATTGTGGCGACTGCAGGTGTCACTAGCTAGTTACCGCTGCATCCACCTCTTCCAAATCGGCGGTCCAAATGTATTGTATGGCCTTGAGCATCACGATCGAGTTCGCGACATTATTTATGCCAAAACCATATATATAGCACTAACTGCGAGGCTGCCTGGACTAGCGGCTCCGGCGATTGTTCCACCGTCATGCTCTCGATCATTCCTCATCACGTCGCCCGTGCCAAAGCGCAGGCAGCCTCACCCTACTGGGGCACTAGTCGCCGGCTCCAATGGCGACTATCCACCAGCACCGTATGTCTTGATCATCGATCAGTCAGCTAATCACAAGAACATCACAGTACAAAGATTTTATAGGTTGATGCCCCTTTGGATTACACATCGAAAAAGACTAGCATGTACGATGCTACACATAGCCTATCAGGCCGAGCCGGCAAAATTCAGGGCCCTGTATGAAACCCTAAACCAAGGTCCTTTTTCACGTACCTATTTTCTTTTTATAATAATAATTACGTAACTATTTTTCAAAACTATGTTAAATCCTGATCTATTATTTGTTGTTTTCTTAAGTAGATTGATATTTGCTTGAAGATATGTCTTAGTGTTGGAACATTAGACATAATCATATAAAGATACTAGAATTTAAATTGAAGGAGAAGATTAAAATTACATATAGGGCGTTGTCGCTGGCTCATGGCGCTATTATTGTACCCATTAGAAAGTTAGCTGCATCTCCGTGTGTTGGGCTTGATCATAGAAAAGTTAATTGCATTGGTTTGATCCCCTAGGTCGGGTAGTCACTACGTACTCAAGAGTAGTCACTTGCTTCACGGTTCGCACACATCATGGAGTGATGAATGTAATGTAGTCAAGTAACATCAGCTAGCGGCAACTACCGTGCGCCGGGTGCTCGGTACTTTCGCAACACCGATCTATCACAGCGCGGTGGGGTGACGACCTGCGGGGCCCCTGAAATTTGGGAGCCCTGTTCCTATGCACCGCTGGCACACCCATGGGGCTTGGCCCTGTAGCCTATCATGTGACAGAGAGGGTCAAAACATTGAGGCCGGCCAACAAGTTGTATGTGCAATGTAGACGCTCGTTTTTCGTCAAAAGACTCATGAATACCTTCCGGAAAGACCCGTCGGGAAGGAATATGTCGAGATTACCTTAGGGTCAACAAGACCACTTATAGCGTCGATGGACCTCGTCGAGAGATGTGCTAAACAACATGGGTTAGAAAAAGAGCTAAAGGGCAGGAGAAAAGAGTAGTAGATTGATTGTTTGTCGATCGTGTGTGGTTAACCCCAATCTGCTGTGATCCTCCGATAGAAAATCTTCCAAAGTCACAATCTAATAGTTTCCCATGAGACCAAAGGAGTTTGGATCTGATTTGTGCAAGGCATTACGGGCGATTTAAAACCGACCAGGAGCGGGTTTTCTAGGATTTGCCCAATTTGTCTTATTTTTGCTCCCTTTTTGTTGCAATTAATTTTCAAACTCGAATTTCACTCCTTTGATATCTTTTTACCGCCAACTCTATGGCTCACGTGGCAAAGAAATACGAGCTGTTTTTAATAATAGCCATTGCAAATGACTATGTGCTTAAATCGACCTATCACCAGTTCTAGGGGCGGATACGTCAGTATGGCGAGGTCTAGCGGCCACTAGACCTCTATTGATGCATATACGGATTAGACATCAATAAATTAAAGGCTAGCATGTCCGAGGCCGCACATGGCCTAATACGCAGCGGAGGAGGTCCAAACAGTAAGGGCGGCCAGGAAGTTAGGTGTGAATGATGTAGACAGTACATGTTTTTCGCCCAAAAAGCTTGTGAACACCTCCTGGGAAATTTCATCAAGAAGGTGATGTCGAGGTTGCCATAGGGTCGACAAGTCCATCTAGAGCATCAACAAACCTTGTCGAGAGAGTGTTGGACAACATGAGTTGCAAAAGCTCAAGGTAGGAGAGGAGGGTAGTGGATGATTTTTTAAATTGTTTGTGGTTAACATCAATTGACCGTGGTCCTCTAATATATGTAGAGAGGGATGATTTTATCCTCGTAAGAAACCTTCCAAAGTCATAATCTACCAGTTTTTTTTAGAGATAGGAGTTTGGATGAAATTTGAGATGTTTTAACTCGGACAGATGAAATCAGTCTGGGACGTTTTTTTTCCTAACCGCCGCGTGGCCTCGGCCAACACTGGCATGTGCCGGGTTTTCTAGCTTTTGCACAGTGACGCCCCAAATGACCAAATCTAACTCTTTTTTTTGCATTAAACTAAAATTTAATCTCCTTTGATTCTTTTTTTTTCTCTATCGGCAACCTCCCTGTGCACGGCTGCTGGACTGCCTCGACGTGGCCATGGTTGGCTTCAGTTTTTGCGAGGCATAGCGGTAGATGACGAGTTGGATGCTTGTGTGTACGAGCGAATGGTTGGATTGCTGTTGGGTCTGTTGGGCTGCATACTGTGAGAGTCCGATAGACAAGCCCAGGTCGAAGGTGAAGTAGAAAACGGGGCTCCGGAGGCCCAGACCAGCGCGTTCTGACTTTGGGAGCACGAGCACTCCGGTATGTACGCCGCACGTTTTTTTTAGAGAGGAAGGTAGAGTCTTATTTATTCGGACAACGTAATGTTTTGAGGTACATAGATAAAGTCTGGTCTCCCAAGGAGCCAAATATGTCTCCCTGTTGCCATTGTACAAACACTTTTAGCAAAAACATGTGCCTCATTGTTATAGACACGAGTGGGCAAAAAAACCCGATACCCAATACCCGAACCCAAAATATACCCGGACCTGAACCCGAAACACCCGCTACCTGAAATTTCGGGTCCTACTTCGGGTAGCAAGTCTGAATACCCGAACTTGTACTAGACAAATCGGGTATGCGCCTCCGATACCTGAATTACCCTAACAACCCGATTTAAATAAAAGCCCACCAAAAGAAACATTTATGGCCTAGCCCAACAACCAACTCCCACTACCGTCCCTTCCTAACCCTCGCACGCACACCACATGGGCCGCACGCCTGCACAGCACCTCGGCCACCAGGCACCAGATGCCTCCCGCAGCCCGAAATCTCTCTATTTCTCTCTCCTTAATCCTCATCTCCAATCCAAATCTGTTCTTGCTTCTCATTTTTGATCCACCGCTTGATGCACGGGACTTGGGGCTTGGGCGGATGGCCACATCTAGCAGGTGAGGCTCGCTAGACCAAAGGCAGGTATGCGTGAGACATTGATGTCAGTGCAGAAGGCGACGTCGTCGGTGCAGCAGATGAGTTCCTTGAGGCGAGTTCGGTGGTGTGGTGCTCTGCGCTCGAGGAGACTGGACATGGCTCCTGTGGGGGATATTTAACTGTTTGCCATCTTTACGGAAGACACCTCTTCAAAAGCTATTTTTATTTTGGCAATTACACATTTGCCACTTTTACGAGCGGTCGTTTACATATTTGCCACTTTTGCTGATAAGACACGCTAACTCCTCACGCCACGCTGGATTAGGCACGCAAAAAGACAATGTTGCCCCTGTCTTCCTCAAGTGAGCAGTTGCCGGCCCACTCTTCTACCACTGACGTGTGGGGCCCACACGTCTGGGTCACCCGCTACCTCCCACCATCTTCTTCCTCGCTGCCTCCGTCGACAAAGCATAGTTCCCCAACGCGCCGCTACACCGGGGAAAAATTCCAATTGCCGCCGCGCCGCTGCAATTGGCCGCTCCGGGCCATGCGCAGGGGAGGCTGAGCGGCCTCTGCTGCTTTTCCCCGGGTCCTCGTGCGCCATGCGAGGGAGCGCTACGCGCCAGCACCGGCCGCTGCCGCGCTCGGGCGGGTAGGTAGCCACGCACCTACCGCTTGGGGAGCTATGCGTGAAGAGGACAGGCTGCCTACCGCTGGTGCCCCACCACACAGCAGCTACGCTTTGGGCCGCACACGTCAGTGGCAGAAGAGTGGGCCCCACACGTAAGTGGCAGAAGAGTGGCCCGTCAACTGGTCAGTTGAGGAAGACAGGGGCAACATTGTCTTTTTGCGTGCCTAATCCAGCGTGGCGTGAGGAGTTAGCGTGTCTTATCAGCAAAAGTGACAAATATGTAAACGGCCGCTCGTAAAAGTGGCAAATGTGTAATTGCCAAAATAAGAATGGCTTTTGAAGAGGTGCCTTCCATAAGGATGGCAAATAGTTAAATATCCCCTGCTGTGGGGATGCTGCAGCTCGATGGTAGTCTTCTTGATAGAGTCGTCTTCACACAGTTCTTCCTCTTCTGCTGTTTTTTTGTTTGGGTAATTCGGGAATACCCGAACCCAAATTTTCGAGTACCTGATATCTCGGGTAATCATTTTTCAGGACAAATATCGGGTAACAATTTCTGAAACCCGAATTTCTCAAAACCCGAAACACTCGACCCGAAAATTTCGGGAACCCGAATGCCCAGCCTTAGTTATAGACTCTACCCTCATGCTTAAAAACAACTTCATGAAACAAAGTTCTTCTGGCATTAATTTCCTTCAAGATGGAGGAGTAAGCACACAAGCTTTGCTTCTGCATATTCATTATTACCTCCATACAGTCTGAAGCTATTACACATTTATTTGCACCCAGATCAAGTGCCAGCAGAGTTGCTTCATTGCAAGCCAATGCTTCAAGGGAAGGAGGGTCAACAAGACCATTAATAACCATTGCACTGGCAGCAACATAATTCCCTGAGCTGTCTCTACATATGGCACCAATAGCTCCTTTGTTTTCAGAACGCAACACCGCACCATCAACATTAAACTTCAGAAAACCTTCAGGAGAAGGTATCCATTTGGGAGTAGACTGCTTGTTTCCTATTGTTTTTGTTATTTTACTGTCTTCAGAGAACCCGGCTAGTTCCATGTCATCCATGAATTTTGAAATAAAAGCAAATATTGATAGGGGGCTTTGGAATAAATCCTCATGTAATGCCTTCCGCCGGGCTCCCCAAATTGCCCAACAAATGATTAACAGTTTCTGGAAATCCTTTTTAGATAATGTTTCTTGCATAGAAAATAACCATAGCTTTGGATTATCAGTCACAGATGTGGCAATATGTTATGTGAGCTCCTCATCTACCAGTGCCCAAACACACCTTGACATTGTGCAATAAAAAAGAGCGTGCCTCCATGAGTCAATATTGGCCCCCACATATTTTGCATCCACACTGATCACTCATGGACCTTTCTTTACAAACTTCACCAGTGGATAAAGAATTATGTGCAAGTCTCCAAACAAAAATACGAATTTTTTATGGTACCTTGACCATCCATAATGATTTCCATCTGTTTCTAGTTGCTTCCATGTCTGAACTTTCAGCATTAGAGTCAAACCAATCTTGTCGTTGATTCCTAGTATGGACAAGCATTCTGTAAGCAGATTTAACAGAGAAAACTCCACTCCTTTCATAATGCCATGCCCAAAAATCATCTTGTCGGGAATAACTTAAAGGAATGTTTTTAATTACCTGGGCATCAAATTCATAGAAGTACTTCTGTATGACATCCTCCTTCCACTGCATAGATATGTTATCTGTTAACTCACTAACACACCTTAGCGGATTTGATGCTTTAATTGCAATAGGCTTCAGACCACCATCCCTTGGTAACCAATTATGGTCCCATATTCTAGTAGTTTCACCATTACCAATTCTTCTAATCAAGCCTTGTTCGAGTACGTTCCGTCCATCAAGAATAGCTCTCCAAATTTGTGACGGTCTACTTCCTAGGATTGCATCTAAAAAATTATTATTAGGAAAGTATAAAGCTTTCAGCAGCCTGGCACTTAGGGATTTTGAATTCTGCATGATCCTCCAAGCCTGCCGGGCAAGTAGGGCCAAATTAAACTTCTCAAAATCTCTGAATCTGATCCCGCCAAGATATTTAGGTTGAGTTATCTTTTCCCATGACACCCAGCAGGTTTTCCTCTTCCCTTCCTTACTACCCCACCAAAATCTTCGAATCATTGCATTGATTGCTTGGCAAAGTCCTCTTGGTAGCCTAAAGCATCCCATAGAATAAGTAGGAACTGCTTGAGCTACAGCTTTGATCAATACTTCTTTGCCACCGGCTGAGAGACATTGTTCCATCCATCATTGCACCTTATGCCATACTTGATTTTTTTAAATATTTGAAGGCCCCATTTTTTGACCTGCCCACATAAGTAGGTAATCCCAGGTATCGTTCAGTAAGCGCTTCATTATGCACATTAACCTTTTGTTTCGCCCGCTCCTTGGTGTTCTCACTGTATTTTTTGCTAAAGAAAATTGATGATTTATCATAGTTGATTCGTTGGCTTGATGCATCACAATAATCAGCAAGCATTGATTGAACTCCTTCCACAACATTTGCTCTCGCCTTGAAGAATATAATTGTCGGTACCAACAGTACGGGGGTACCACAGCTATCGCCAAAACACTGACAAAAACCGAAACCAGTAGAAAAGATAGCCTGCTCGACGGGGTGCCTCGACCGCGTCCCGGCTCCGACTCGTACGAGGCCCGCTCGACGGGGTGCCTCGACCGCACCCCGGCTCCGACTCGTACGAGGCCCGCTCGACGGGGTGCCTCGACCGCACCCTGGCTCCGACTCGTACGAGGCCCGCTCGACGGGGCACCTCGACCACGCTCCGGCCCCTCGACGCCCTTTCTTTACCTACCCGGGACAAAAGCCATAGCATTCAATGCGGTTACCTACTACCACCGACCGGCATGGCTACGGCATGGGTCAACGCGGGAACAATACCCACGTCAAGTCTCACTGTTTTACCGCCCATCCCGTGATGGGAGGTGAAAGCCGTCACTGTATCCACCCTACCGCGCACTATTCACAATCGGTCGCCCTCGAGGGAGGATAAGACAAGGTCCGTCCCCCGCGATACCGGGGATTCGGCCTTATCCATCCGACCTCGACCCAGCCTCGACCCGGCCCCAACGCTCGACTTAGCTCGAAGGACGGTATGGCCTGGCACTCTGGGTCATTTCACCCTCTTGTCCCATACTGCGTCAGGATATCCAGGGATGGCCGGCCATCCCGAAGCCACGTCGCTACAGTCAACTCAACAGGAATCGACGACTCAAGCCTCCCCTCGACTTGGCCACCTTTAGCCCTATAAAAAGGCAGGCCGGGGCGAACCGGAGGGAGCAGAGGACGAACAAGAAACATCACGGACAGACGAAACAACCATCCACCCAACCGAGCAACGAAAGCAAGAGATCAACATCTCAAGCAACCACCTTTCTCCTTTTTCTCTTTGAGACTTGGGCTCGACACCCTCTCTCGCCTGCTTGTAACCCCTACACGAGCACCCCGGTGCAAGGAAATACAAACCTCTCTTCCCCGCTGGACGTAGGGCCCCCTTTTGCCCGAACCAGGATAAACCCCCGTGTGTTCTCCTTGCATCACCATCCAGGAAAGAGTCACGCAGCATTTACTCGTTGGTTTAGGACCCCCTTGGTCCGAACACCGACAGTTGGCGCGCCAGGTAGGGGTACGCTGCGTGCAAACCTCGCTTTGTCGCCGTTCTTCCTGGATGGCTAACCCCGAACGCCCGATCCCGTTGGGTACGGTGATCTGGTTTGGGAGTCTGGAGTTCATGTCGCTCGGCTCTGGCTACGACATGGTCCTACTCCCGCCCAGGCACCCAACCGACGAAGATTACGAGCTCTCCCAACCCGGGGGAGCAGTCAACCGGCACCGTCGCTCCAGGCGGTCGTGGGCCGCACGGCGACGGCGAGCCCGGTACAACCACCGTCTCTACCTGACAGAGGGCGATGGGATCCCCCGGTCCGGCACCCCCCAGACAGGCGCCAGCCCAGATCTCCCCTTGGAAGATTTGGGAAGGATGAGCCTGGCCGAGGGTCGCGTGCCGACGAGGAATCCCGCCGCTCCCCCGTCCGGTGAGACACCACTGTCCGTAGCATCTATCTCGCCACGGGCAGTGACCTCCCCATCACCATTCCCGTTTGGACTAGACTCGGTCGCCCGGGTGTATGCATCCTCCGTGAGCACTCGCATGAGCGCTTATGAGGAGCTCCCCGGACACCATCTACGCTCCACTCTGGACCTCGTTGCGTCCACACCGGTTTCTGACTATCGGGACTCTACGGAGGCACCGGAAACAGAACCCCGTGTGACTGCTTCTCCACGTCACCACCTCGGTGATGGTTGGCATCGGCCACACATTCCCCCATCATATTATTACTTTGGCGCACCTGACTCCGACTCGGCCGACGACACCTATGATCCGACTCGTGAGTGCTTCAACATCGACGTTGAAAGCACCTCGGAATCAGAGGACGAAGAGCCGGTCGAGGAAAGGCACACGCCCCCCCATGTCGAGCTTCCTGCCGAGCGAAACGAGCCTCGATTCCTTGCGGATCAAGGAGCGCAGCTCGAACAGTTTCGCGTGTTGCAGGACCAGCTTGACGAGGAACGCGAAAACCTGGATCTCCTCCAGCAAACCCTCGAGCGTGAGCGTGCGGAACACGCATTTGGCGGCAGAGCTCGTGAGAGGGCTCGCGACGTCAACCGTCGCATCGACGAGGACCGGGCGGTCGACCCCCCGGTTTTCGCTCGAGCCAGCCAAAACGTTGTTGCCGCTGCCATGCTCCTGCGCAACATGCCCGAGCCGTCTAACCCTGACGCCCGTCGGGCTCGAGATGAAATCCGAGGGCTCCTCGAGACTGCCGCCATGCAGCAGGCCGAGAGCTCTGCCTCGAGGCGGCGCGAAGCAGCCTCGGAGCGGACCCTCGAGCCTTCCCGACAGGAGAGAGAAGCCTCGGTTCATCCCGAGCCTGCCCGGCGAAACCGGGCAGCACCTGCCCCTGAGCCCATCGCCAACGACCGCGAGCCTCGAGACACCCGTGGCAACATCGTCGAGCGTCGCACACGCAAACACGGTGACGGAGTAGCTCGAGGCTACCACGTCCACAGGGGCGGACGCTACGACAGCTCGGAAGACCGTAGCCCTTCACCCGAACCTCCAGGCCCTCTGGTGTTCAGTAGGGCTATCCGTGAGACGGTGCCCCCGGCTCGGTTCCGCCCCCCCACGACTCTCACCAAGTATAACGGCGAGACCAAACCCGAACTTTGGCTCGCCGATTTCCGCTTGGCGTGTCAGTTGGGCGGGGCCACCGATGACCGGGCCATCATTCGGCAACTCCCCCTGTTCCTCTCCGACACCGCCCGAGCCTGGCTCGAGGATCTCCCACCTTGGCAGATCCACGACTGGGACGATCTCGTGAGGGTGTTCGAGGGAAATTTCAAGGGGACCTACATGCGCCCCGGCAACTCGTGGGACCTCCGGAGCTGCAAGCAGAAGCCAGATGAGTCCCTCCGGGACTACATCCGGCGCTTCTCCCGGCAACGCACCGAGCTCCCCAACATCACCGACTCCGACGTGATTACGGCCTTCCTCTCTGGTACCACCTGTAAGGAGTTGGTCCGGGAGCTGGGCCGTAACACCCCGCTCACTGCCAACGGATTGATGGACATCGTCACCAACTTCGCCTCCGGTGAGGAGGCGGTTGGTGCGATCTTTGGCGGCGAGCCGGCAAGGGAGGAGCAGAAGGTCGACGACCCCGCGAGTTCCACCCGAGGCCCCAAGAGAAACAACCGCAAGAAGAAGAAAGGCCAGCAGGGCAAGCTCGAGGCCCCGGCCGACGAGCTCGTCGCTGCTACCGAGCACAAGAAACCTCGAGGCCCCCCCGGTGGGGGCGTCTTCGACAAAATGCTCAAAGAGCCGTGTCCCTACCACAAGGGACTCACTAACCATAACCTCGAGGATTGTCACATGCTGCGCAGGTACTTCGGGGGTGCCGGCGCCAAGAAGGACGACAAGGGGGAGGACCCTAAGGGTGACGACAAGGACGGGGAATTTCCCGAGATCCGCGACTGCTATATGATCTACGGAGGACCCTCGACCTGCCTCTCTGCGCGTCAGCGCAAGCGAGAACGGCGCGAGGTCTTCTCCGTACAGTCGGCAGTACCCCGTTTCCTTGATTGGTCTGCGGTAGCCATCACTTTCGACCGTGATGACCACCCAGACTACGTCCCCAACCCGGGGGTCTACCCACTCGTTGTTGATCCCATCATCGCCAACACACGCCTCACCAAAGTGCTCATGGACGGCGGAAGCAGCCTCAACATCATCTATTCTCAGACCCTCGACCTCTTGGGGGTCGACAGAGCGCGCCTCCAGCCTAGCGTCGGGGGCTTCCACGGAGTCGTGCCAGGGAAACGGGCGGAACCCCTCGGGCGGGTCGATCTGCCTGTTTGCTTTGGCACCCCGGCAAACTTCCGAAAGGAAACTCTCACTTTCGAAGTGGTCGGATTCCGTGGAACGTACCACGCTATCCTGGGACGCCCATGCTACGCCAAGTTCATGGCGATCCCGAACTACACCTACCTCAAGCTCAAAATGCCTGGCCCAAACGGTGTCATCACTGTAGGGCCCTCGTTTGAACATGCCTACGAGTGCGACGTCGAGTGCGTCGAGCACGGCGAGGCTGTTTTTGGGTCAGTGGTCTTGGCCGCAGACCTCGACGGTCTAGCCAATGCGATCCCCGACCCAAAACGCCATGCCGGCAGCTTCGAGTCCGCCGAAGACGTCAAGCTCGTACCCCTCGACCCCGCTGATCCCAAGGGGAGGGCGCTGAGCGTCAGCGCCACCCTCGATCCTAAATAGGAAGCAGTGCTCGTCGACTTTCTCCGCGCAAACGACGACATCTTTGCGTGGAGTCCCTCGGATATGCCGGGCATACCCAGGGAAGTCGCCGAGCACGCCTTGGAGATCCGGGCCGGAGCCAAACCGGTGAAGCAACGCCTGCGCCGCTTCGACGAGGAGAAGCGCAGGATCATCGGCGAGGAGATACACAAACTGTTGGAGGCCGGGTTCATCAAGGAGGTTCATCATCCCGAGTGGCTAGCTAATCCTGTCTTAGTTAGAAAAAAGAGTGGGAAATGGAGGATGTGCGTAGACTATACTGGTTTAAATAAAGCATGTCCGAAAGTTCCCTTTCCTTTGCCACGCATTGATCAAATCGTTGATTCCACCGCGGGATGTGAAACTCTCTCTTTCTTAGATGCATATTCCGGCTACCACCAAATCAAGATGAAGGAGTCCGACCAGCTCGCGACTTCGTTCGTCACCCCATTCGGCATGTATTGCTACGTTACGATGCCCTTCGGTCTCCGCAACGCAGGGGCAACGTACCAGCGATGCATGCAACATGTTTTCGGGGAGCACATTGGGTCGACCGTCGAGGCTTACGTCGACGACATCGTGGTCAAAACCCAACGTGCCGGCGACCTGGTCAGCGACCTCGACGTTGCATTCAAGTGCCTCAGAGCAAAAAACATCAAACTCAATCCAGAAAAATGTGTATTCGGCGTCCCACGAGGTATGCTTTTAGGGTTTATCGTATCTAAACGTGGCATCGAGGCCAACCCTGAAAAAATCTCTGCAATCACCAAAATGGGCCCCATCCGAGATCTCAAGGGCGTACAGAGAGTCACAGGTTGCTTGGCGGCACTCAGCCGTTTCATTTCGCGCCTCGGCGAAAAAGCACTCCCCCTGTACCGTCTCTTGAGGAAATCGGACCATTTTTCCTGGAACCTCGAGGCTGAGGAGGCTCTCACAAAACTGAAAGCCACCCTCTCTAGCTCACCGATCCTCGTCCCTCCGACCCCAGGGGAACCACTCCTACTCTATGTCGCAGCGACATCACAAGTTGTCAGTGCTGCCCTGGTTGTTGAAAGGGCCGAGGAGGCACGCACCTTGCTCGTCCAGAGGCCGGTCTATTTCGTTAGCGAGGTGCTCTCAGAAACAAAGTGTCGATACCCACAGATCCAGAAACTGCTGTATGCTGTCATCTTGACACGGCGCAAGCTCTGACACTACTTCGAGGGTCACCCGGTTACTGTGGTTTCTTCTTTCCCCTTGGGAGAGATAGCCCAGAACCGGGAAGCCTCGGGTAGGATTGCCAAGTGGGCGGTCGAGCTTATGGGCGAGGCATTGTCCTATGCGCCGCGAAAAGCTATCAAGTCACAGGCGTTAGCAGATTTTCTGGCCGAGTGGACTGACACACAACTCCCTCCTGCACAGCTCCAGGCAGAGCTGTGGACCATGTACTTCGACGGGTCATTAACGAAAATGGGAGCAGGCGCGGGCTTGCTCTTCATCTCACCCCTCGGGGTTCACATGCGCTACGTCATCCGGCTTCATTTCCCTGCGTCTAACAACGTCACCGAATACGAGGCACTCGTCACGGGGTTGAGAATCGCCGTCGAGCTCGGGGTCCGACGCCTCGACGTCCGAGACGACTCTCAACTCGTGATCGACCAGGTGATGAAGAACTCGAGCTGCCGCGACCCCAAGATGGAGGCCTACTGCCAGGAAGTACGGCGACTCGAGGACAAGTTTCACGGCCTCGAGCTCAACCACATCGCACGCAGGTATAATGAGGCCGCTGATGAATTGGCAAAAATCGCGTCCGGTCGAGCCACGGTTCCACCGGACGTCTTCGCGAAAGACCTTCGGCGCCCATCCGTCGACCTCAGGCCAGACGGGAGGGTCGACGGGGCGTCAATCGACCTTCCACCTGAGGCAGAAGCCCCCTCGACCGGGGCTGAAGCCATGCAGGTGGAAAACTCGACGTCACCGCCTGACCTCGAGCCTGATTGGCGCGTCCCGTACCTCGACTACCTCATCCGTGGGGACCTCCCCTCGGATAGGACTGAGGCTCGACGGATCGCACGTCGGGCCAAAACTTTTGTGATCATGAGCGACAGCAGGGAGCTCTACCGTCGTAGCCCTACCGGTATCCTCCAACGTTGCATTACGAAAGAGCAAGGCAGAAATCTGCTCGGCGATCTTCACTCGGGGGCTTGCGGTCACCACGCTGCGCCTCGAACCCTTGTCGGAAACGCCTTTCGACAAAGATTCTATTGGCCGACCGCGGTCTCCGACGCTGTCAAGCTAGTACGCTCCTGCGAGGGTTGTCAGTACTATGCGAGACAGACTCATCTTCCGGCACATGCCCTACAGACTATCCCCATCACATGGCCGTTCGCCGTTTGGGGGCTCGACCTTGTCGGACCACTGAAAAGGACGACCGGCGGCTTCACCCACTTGCTCGTCGCAATCGACAAATTCTCCAAGTGGATCGAGGCCCGCCCTATCACCAGCATCAGGTCCGAACAAGCTGTGCTCTTCTTCACTAATATCGTTCATCGCTTCGGGGTCCCCAACTGTATCATCACGGACAACGGCACCCAGTTCACTGGCAAGAAGTTTTTGGATTTCTGCGACAACCACCACATCCGTGTGCTCTGGTCGGCCGTGGCTCATCCAAAAACAAACGGGCAAGTGGAACGTGCCAACGGCATGGTTCTACAAGGCCTTAAGCCCAGAATCTTTGACAAACTAAACAAACATGGCAAAAGATGGGCTGCCGAGCTACCCTCGGTCCTGTGGAGCCTAAGAACAACGCCGAGTCGAGCCACGGGGTTCACTCCGTTCTTCTTAGTCTACGGGTCTGAGGCTATGCTACCAACCGATATAGAATACGGGTCCCCAAGATTGAAGGCATACAACGAAGGACACAACGACGCCACAAGACAGGACGCCCTCGACCAGCTCGAGGAAGCCCGAGATGTGGCTCTGTTACATTCTGCCAGGTACCAGCAGGGTCTCCGACGCTACCACGACAGATACGTCCGCAAGCGTGACCTCAACGTTGGTGACTTGGTACTACGGCGGAACCAGAACACCAAGGGACGGCACAAGCTCACACCACCATGGGAAGGGCCGTACATCATCGTAGAAGTACTAAAGCCGGGCACCTACAAGCTATCCAACGAGAAGGGCGAAATCCTCACCAACGCTTGGAACATCGAACAGCTACGTCGCTTCTTTCCTTAAAAAGCCTCGAGGCTCTGTATTTTCCTTCTTCGTCAATAAAGAATACAGCGATGTTTAAAGTTTCTCGTTTCGTAACAAGGAAGGATCGACCCTGCACTCCCAGAGTCGACCCTCCCTCGGGGGCTGGCAAGGGGGGAACCCCCGGTCCCCGAAAAACCGAAAAAACTTGCGTTCTTTTTTAAATTTAAGAACCGTTTCTTAGATCGACTTCGCTGAAAGAGCACCCTAAGGTTCGAAAGGGCTCTCGAGCCTGGAGCATCACCTACGCCTCCGAGGCTACGGTACCTCCACTCGACCCTTGCGCCTTTTAGAGGTACGCCTTCACGCTGAGAAGATCTAAACAACGGTTCCTAAAATTAAAAAAGAACATACCCCCTGTCGCTTAGATCAGGCTCTCACACGATTTACTAGGCCGCAACATCACCCTGAAGCTCGAAGGCAGTCGAGCCGCGAGATCACTTACGCCTCCGGGCTACGGTACCTCCACTCGCTCCCTTACGCCGAAGGATGCAGCTGCGCGCTAAGTAAATCACACGAGAACGCGATCTGAGCGATAAAGGGAAGAAAAGCTCGAGTAAAACTAATCAACCGCGAACCGGTTTATGTTTCGAGTCTTTAGGCCTCCGCGGCCACCGCGGTCAAAATTCGAAATACTAACTTATTACATGGGCCTTCATGCCCAGATTTGGCTCACAGGCCTTCGTCATCGGCAGGAGGAACCACCTCGGCTTCAAAAAGCGAGGCCAGACGACTCCCAGGCTCTTCGGCGGCTTCGATCAGCTCCACGCAGGCGTCCTCGTTCTCCTCGTCCGTCCGGTCGGGGTCTGTGATGAAGCCCTCGGCAACGAGCCTCATATCAAACACAAACCCCGAACGGACGACGGCCAGCGCCCTCTTCACGCCGTGATGGAGGCCGTCCCGTATCTTCTCCCGGGCAAGGCGGCCCAGCGCCACCATCCGTCGGACGAAGGAGTTCCCCGGAACATCTTCCCCGGTGTCGGTGTCGGGCTCGACCCCCAGGCCATCACACACAGTGGTGATTGCGCCCTGGAGAAGTTGGGTCCTCCGGACCTCGGCTTCGAAGAGGCTCTGGAAGGAGTTGGCGCACGATTGAGCCTCTCGGTTCTCTCTCTCCAGCTCTGAAACACGACAAACAAATTAGTGCCCAACGCGGGGCCTTCAACGTTGTGACTATAACAACCACACTTACCCTCGACGTGGGTCTGCAGGCCCACGACCTCGTCGCGGAGTCCCCCACATGTTCGCTCGAGCCCCAGGAAGGCGCTGTCCTTGTCACGGATGGCCGCCTTTAGCGCCTCGACCTCCTGCCGAGCAGACTCGAGAGCTGCGTCCTTCTTTTGGACGGCTCCCTGCAGCGTCGTGACCTCGGCATGGAAGGCGTCGCGCTGAAGACTAACCTGGGAGACATCCTCCTCGAGCTCCTTCACCCGCGCAGACAGGGGCTCGAGGTCCCTGCGCGCCTGGGTAGCCTCCTCCCGAGCCTTGTCCAGGCTTGTGCGCATCACGGCCTCGGCCGCCCATGCCTGCGCCGCCTCTTCCTTCAATGTGGCGTATGCGACGCGCAGATCAGCCATCTCGGCGTTCCGATCGGATAGCCGCTTCTGGGTCTCCTCGACCAGAGCCCGTTGCTGGGACAGCGCGCCCCACACGCCACTCTCGTCCCGGATGAAGAGTGACTT
Organism: Saccharum hybrid cultivar R570; assembly: GCA_038087645.1. NCBI lineage: Eukaryota > Viridiplantae > Streptophyta > Magnoliopsida > Poales > Poaceae > Saccharum > Saccharum hybrid cultivar. Next base: position 201,907 of record JAQSUU010000682.1, read on the forward strand.
GCGGCGGGAGTACTCCTTCAGCTCCTGAACGCAATTCGAAAAGGTCACAAATCCGAAGAAAAAACAGCCTATCAAGCAAGCCGACGGGTCGATCATACCTCGGTGGCATCCCCCATACTCCGCACAGCGCCAGACGCCACTCGAAGCAAACGGTCGAGGTGCTGGCGGACGCCCTCGAGGTACTCCCATCGGTGCACTTCGTCTTTGTCGCTAAGGACAAAGACGGGCTCGGCGTCGGGGTTCGAAGCGTCCCTGAACTCAAGGGACGGCCCCCCCCACTTCGGCAGCTCCGCCTCGACCCGCGCTATCGCCAACGCGGCGATGTCGGGCCACGAGGAGGACGACCCGGCCGGGGCGTCTCCCGGTCCCGCAGAAGGACCGGCCTCGCCCGCGGTATCCGCCTCTCCAACGGCCGTCGTGACACCGGCCTGGTCCGCGACCTCACCCCCCTCGACCCCTATCGTTTGTTTTCCCTTGTCAAGGGAGATGTTGTCGAGGGGAGCGTGGGAGCGGGCACTTACGACCGCCGGCGCCACCGGAGCCGGCACCTCGACCGACGACGGCTCTGGTACCCTCGCCTCGACCGTCGGCACCGCCGGAGCCGGCGTCTCTTCTTCGGGTGCTCCGGACGGGGGCTCGACCGCCCCGATCGCCACCACGCCCGCTGGCTCTCCCGACGGGCCTTGCCCCGGCACCGACGCGACCCCTTCCTTGGTCACGTCAGCACCCGCCCGCTCCGCGTCGCGGACGGGTGCCTCGCTCGTCGCGACCGCAACGGCAGCCTCGGCCGTCCCCGACGGCCGGGGCCCCGCCTCGACCACGTCAAGCGCCGCCGCCTTTGCCGGTTCGGCCCCCTCGACGGCGAGCTCCGGGCCGGCAACCGCCGCGGCGTCGGCCGACCCTTGCTGGTGTCGCAGGCGCCCTTTCGCTGCCTCGACCTGACGGACCCAGGCCGCGTCCTGCTCCGCCGTCCGGTTGAGGACAACGGCGCTGGCTCGCAGCGACTTCACAGGGGTAGGCCCTATTGGCTCCGCCTTCCGCTTCAGCCTGCGAAGTAAGAAGAAATATCAGCCGACGGACTTTGGGAAAGCCAGGACAACCAAGTCGAGATACTTACCCGGAAATCGGCACCAAGTACCTCGACCCCGCGCGGCTCGAGCCTCCCGGGACGGCCGCTGGTAGCCCCGCGGCGGCCTCACCAGCAGGCCGAGCGCTCCTGGGAGCCCCGGCCAACGCGCCGCCCTGCGCCCTTTGTGCTCCCGAGGCCAGCTGGCCTCGGGTCCTTACTCCTACCGACGCCGCCGCTGATGACGACGCCGGTACCACCATCTCCGCCCCTGCCGGAGCTTGCGAGGCCCCGGCTGGTGCGGACGTCCCCGACGACCCCTCTCGCCGGGTCCGGGGCAAAATGGCCCCTCCCCTCGAGGAGCCAGATCCCTTCTCCACCTTCTTCCCCTCGACCTCCTCGACCACGACGACCGAGGAGGGCCTCCCCCCGATGGGCTCCAGCAGGGGGCGAATGTCGGGGAGATCCCCGAGCCTGGTCGCGATCTCATATCGCGACAGGGCATCTTCATCTTCATCGCTGCTGCCGTCGTCCTCCCCCGAGACTGTCTCGGAAGGCGACGGTGACAGGGGCACTCCGTCGATGGCTTGCTGGCGTCGGCGCTTCTTCAACGCCTCCGCCTTTTTGGCCTTGCGGATCGCCCGCTTCTTGGCCGTCTCCTTCGCCTGCTTCTTCTGGGAGGCATGCAGGCGTCGAGCCTCCCGGGCGGGCCGGTCCTCCGGGACTGGGGGGCGCGTCTCCCGCAACGCCGACAAATCCTACACACCGACCTCGACCACATCAGCGAAATCCACAGAAAAACAAGAAAGGCAACACCTCAGCCCCGGGATACGTACCACGGATTCGCACCCCTCGGTAGGCCTCATGGGAACCTGATTGGCTTCCTCCGCCTTGAAGTTCCCGACCATCCGGCGAGCCCGCCGGAGAACCTCCTCAAGGGTGAGGGATTCGTGGGACATCCGGGTGCCCTCCAGGTTTGCCTCCGGAGTCATCTGGTCCAGGCGGAGACGACGCTGGCACAACGGCATCACTCTACGGCGATGGAAACCCGCAGCCACCGCCGCAGCCGTCAGGCCCCGAAGGCGAAGCTGCTGCAGCGCCGCCAGCAGTGGATCCAAGCGCGTCTTCTCGGCCTCGGGCACTCCGTACGACCAATGCTCTTCTCGAGCAGTCAGCACGCGGCCGGTGTACCTCGGCAACTGATTTTCATCGTTGCGGAGGTAGAACCAACCCTCGTGCCAGCCACTGTTCGAGGAGATGAGTCGGGCCGGGATGTATAGATCCGTCCGACCCGATCTCACCTGCAGCACGCAGCTCCCCACTCGGGCCGCGGACAGGACGCCTTTCTCCCCTGCCCTCTTGGCGAAGAGCTCGGCCTTGAAAAGGTGAAGCCACAAGTTCCACTGTGGCTCCACCCCAAGGTAGCCCTCGCAGACCGCCGCAAAGATGGCGGCCTACGCTACGGCGTTGGGGGAAAGGTGGTGAAGCTCCACCCGGTAGTAGTGGAGGAGCGCACGCATGAAGACCGACGCCGGCACGCCGAACCCCCGCTCATGAAAGCTGACGAAGCTCACCACATACCCTTCAGGGGGCACTGGCTCCTGGTGGGCGGGGGGCGGTGCCACCCACTCCGGCCGCGCCGAGTTCGTCCTCGGCCGCAACAGCCCGTCCTCGACCAACTCCTCCAACCTCCTCTCCGTCACCGAGGAGGCGGCCCAGTCGTCGGCGGGAAGGATCTGGCTCTTTCCTGCCATCGATGTCGTCGGAAGGGGATGGGAGAAAAGGATGCGGTGGCTGCGGCAAGACGGGCGGAGAACGCGATGTGGCAGGGGATGTCTAGGGCAAAGGATTGCAGGGATGCAAGTAACCGGTGGGGAACGGAGACCCCAAGGCCTTCGCTTTATATGCTCGGACGGAAGCCCAACGGCCGCGCGAAAAGTAAGGAGCAGTTTCTCGCGATAAAACCGCTCGCCTAACCGTTTCCTTATATCTCGCAGGAACTGAGCACGTGGCCGCTCCCCACGTCGTAACCGTACGCCGATAACGCGCCGGTCTCGCCTCCCGAAAAAACGCGCCCGGACAACGAAATATCTCCAGGTATGTCTAAAATGGGTGCGAAGCCCGCAATAAGGCTCGAGGGAGCGAAAGCTGGCCCTCGAACGGGGTTCGACAGCTGCCCTCGAGCAACAGAGTTAGGGACGACCCAGGGTGCGCCCGTACATGGCCAAGGGCTCGAGCCACGCTCTCGAGGCACCCCAGGACGTATTCGAGGCCGAAGGAGAAGGTTGTGGTAGGAATCCCTCCGGGGGAGGCATCGAGCCCTCGAATCCTGTCGAAGGGAATCGAGATCCACACGACCACTTCTTGGCATTTTTGAGGGCGCCTCCGGGCCACTAGCCGACCCCTAACGAACGGGGCACGGGTTCTCACTCGAATTCCCCCGCTAGCAGCTCACCGGAGATCGTCGTAACTCGGGCCCAAACGAGGGTAGTGCGACATTCTCCACCCCTCCTCCTTTTTTCGAAAAAGGAGCGTGAGGGTCGCAAAAGACGGCCGAGACTCGGATCGACCTCGTGCGTGCGAGGCTCGGGGTCCCGACCGCAAAAATGGGTGCGAAGCCCGCAATAAGCCTCGAGGGAGCGAAAGCTGGCCCTCGAACGGGGTTCGACAGCTGCCCTCGAGCAACAGAGTTAGGGACGACCCAGGGTGCGCCCGTACATGGCCAAGGGCTCGAGCCACGCTCTCGAGGCACCCCAGGACGTATTCGAGGCCGAAGGAGAAGGTTGTGGTAGGAATCCCTCCGGGGGAGGCATCGAGCCCTCGAATCCTGTCGAAGGGAATCGAGATCCACACGACCACTTCTTGGCATTTTTGAGGGCGCCTCCGGGCCACTAGCCGACCCCTAACGAACGGGGCACGGGTCCTCACTCGAATTCCCCCGCTAGCAGCTCACCGGAGATCGTCGTAACTCGGGCCCAAACGAGGGTAGTGCGACATTCTCCACCCCTCCTCCTTTTTTCGAAAAAGGAGCGTGAGGGTCGCAAAAGACGGCCGAGACTCGGATCGACCTCGTGCGTGCGAGGCTCGGGGTCCCGACCGCAAAAATGGGTGCGAAGCCCGCAATAAGCCTCGAGGGAGCGAAAGCTGGCCCTCGAACGGGGTTCGACAGCTGCCCTCGAGCAACAGAGTTAGGGACGACCCAGGGTGCGCCCGTACATGGCCAAGGGCTCGAGCCACGCTCTCGAGGCACCCCAGGACGTATTCGAGGCCGAAGGAGATGGTTGTGGTAGGAATCCCTCCGGGGGAGGCATCGAGCCCTCGAATCCTGTCGAAGGGAATCGAGATCCACACGACCACTTCTTGGCATTTTTGAGGGCGCCTCCGGGCCACTAGCCGACCCCTAACGAACGGGGCACGGGTTCTCACTCGAATTCCCCCGCTAGCAGCTCACCGGAGATCGTCGGAACTCGGGCCCAAACGAGGGTAGCACGACATTCTCCACCCCTCCTCCTTTTTTCGAAAAAGGAGCGTGAGGGTCGCACAGCGAAAGACGGCCGGGACCCTGATCGACCTCGCGCGCACGAGGCTCGGGGGCTTGACCGCAACGAAGTGTCCCCCAATCGAACGCAAACAAGACCTCGGAGGAGTCTCCATACTCCACCGAGGCCTCGGGGGCTACACCCGGCGGGTGCGCTCGCGCGCCCCCACCGGAAAAATCACGACGCTACGACTCCAGTTCTGGCTAACCTCTGGGAGAGTGATCACACACTCACCCAAAGGCTCGGGGGCTACTGTCGGTACCAACAGTACGGGGGTACCACAGCTATCGCCAAAACACTGACAAAAACCGAAACCAGTAGAAAAGATAGCCTGCTCGACGGGGTGCCTCGACCGCGTCCCGGCTCCGACTCGTACGAGGCCCGCTCGACAGGGTGCCTCGACCGCACCCCGGCTCCGACTCGTACGAGGCCCGCTCGACGGGGTGCCTCAACCGCACCCTGGCTCCGACTCGTACGAGGCCCGCTCGACGGGGCACCTCGACCACGCTCCGGCCCCTCGACGCCCTTTCTTTACCTACCCGGGACAAAAGCCATAGCATTCAATGCGGTTACCTACTACCACCGACCGGCATGGCTACGGCATGGGTCAACGTGGGAACAATACCCACGTCAAGTCTCACTGTTTTACCGCCCATCCCGTGATGGGAGGTGAAAGCCGTCACTGTATCCACCCTACCGCGCACTATTCACAATCGGTCGCCCTCGAGGGAGGATAAGACAAGGTCCGTCCCCCGCGATACCGGGGATTCGGCCTTATCCATCCGACCTCGACCCAGCCTCGACCCGGCCCCAACGCTCGACTTAGCTCGAAGGACGGTATGGCCTGGCACTCTGGGTCATTTCACCCTCTTGTCCCATACTGCGTCAGGATATCCAGGGATGGCCGGCCATCCCGAAGCCACGTCGCTACAGTCAACTCAACAGGAATCGACGACTCAAGCCTCCCCTCGACTTGGCCACCTTTAGCCCTATAAAAAGGCAGGCCGGGGCGAACCGGAGGGAGCAGAGGACGAACAAGAAACATCACGGACAGACGAAACAACCATCCACCCAACCGAGCAACGAAAGCAAGAGATCAACATCTCAAGCAACCACCTTTCTCCTTTTTCTCTTTGAGACTTGGGCTCGACACCCTCTCTCGCCTGCTTGTAACCCCTACACGAGCACCCCGGTGCAAGGAAATACAAACCTCTCTTCCCCGCTGGACGTAGGGCCCCTTTTGCCCGAACCAGGATAAACCCCCGTGTGTTCTCCTTGCATCACCATCCAGGAAAGAGTCACGCAGCATTTACTCGTTGGTTTAGGACCCCCTTGGTCCGAACACCGACAATAATACTGTCATCTGCAAAAAACAGGTGGCTTATTTTCAGAGCATTTTTTGCCACTATAATCCCCATATCATGTTCCTTATTGTTATTTAAAAGACATGACAGGCCTTCGGCACAAAGAAGGAAAAGATATGGAGAAATTGGATCACCTTGTCTGATTCCCTGGAAGGTTTAAATTTTTCTAATTTGTCTCCATTGAACAGAATTGAGAAAGATACAGTAGTAACACATTTCATGATTAAGTCAATCCATCTTCTGCTAAATCCTAGCCTTTCCATAATGACCGATAAATATGTCCTTTCAATTCTATCATATGCCTTTGACATATCAAGTTTGAGAGCACAGTAGCCATTCTGTTTTGTGCAATTCGTTCGCATAAAATGCAAACATTCATAAGCTGAAATTATATTGTCAGAGATGATTCTACCAGGGACAAATGCAGATTGCTCTTCAGAGATTATCTCAGATAGGACAGACTTAAGCCGATTAGCTAGCGCCTTAGAAATAATTTTGTAGATTACATTGCACAGACTAATTGGTCTAAACTGCCCTATCAAGGTCGGATTGGGAACCTTTGGGATTAAAACAATAAACGTACTGTTGATTTCTTCCAGCCTCTCATCTCCATTGAGCACTCGTAACCCTGCCCTAGTAATATCTTCTCCACACATGTCCCAATTCCTCTGAAAAAATGGACTGGATAACCATCTGGTCCAGGAGCCGTCAGTGGAGACATTTGAAAAAGTGCTTTAATCTCTTTCTCTGTAAATGGTTTACATAAGAAAGCATTCATCTTACCAGTAACCTTCCTTGGCACATGAGATAGGACTTTCTCCATATTTGTGGTACCCTCAGATGAATATAGTTTACTATAAAATTCCCTTGTCATATGTTGCATCTCATCAATATCCTTGCTAATTGTACCATTCTCACGGGTTAGTTGTGTGATTTTGTTTTTATTCCGCCTACGGCTGGCCTTCTGGTGGAAAAACTTTGTGTTATTATCTCCTTCAATGAGCCACTGGATACGGGAGCGTTGCTTCCACATAATCTCCTCTTGCAAGCTTAACTTAATAATCTTTTCTTCAATTTCCTTCTCTTCTTCAGAAATCACCCATCTTTGTGGATCTGCTCGAAGGATTTCCAATTTCTTCCTCAAAGCCCTTAATTCCTTTCTTACTGCTCCAAAAGAAGTAGCACTCCAATGCTGAAGTGTACTCGTAAGTCGAGTAAGTTTCCTTTCCAATTCGTGGAGGTTATTGCAATGCATATCATTTTTCCACACTTGGGAAATCAGTGGAATAAGACCTTTATTTGTTTCCCACATGACTTCATATCTAAATGGTCTTCCCTTAGAAGTGGTCCCTTGCCATTGATTCTCTCGTTCTGTAGATAAAAGAAGTGGACAGTGATCTGACTTGACCGCAGTTAGATGTCTCAGTGATGCCATTGGAAACATACTGCAACCTTCAACTGTTGCTAGAGCACGATCCAACCTCACCCTAACATACTCATTATTGGCCAATTTTCTCTCCGAAGTCCAGTCCAAACCAATATAACCAATATCACAAAAGCCGCACACATCCACTGCATCTCGAAAGCCTTCCATTAAATATTCCTCTCTAGGATTAGGACCAAATTGTTCTTCTAGTCGTAGAATTTCATTGAAGTCTCCCATATATATCCATGGTAAATAGCTATGGCTTTTTATAAATTTTAGCAAATTCCATGTTTTCTCCCTTTCAGCTCGATTTGCCTCACCGTAAATGAAGGTAAGCCTCCACGGTCCCTTGCTGTTGTCACAAATCTCCATATCAATATGATACTAGGAGTATTGTGTGATCTTCAGGAGAACCTCATTATTCCAAAAGATTCCTAGTCCACCACTTCTTCCATTACTATTAACAGCAAAACTATTGTCATATCCCAGAAAGTACCTTAAATTTTCCACCTGGCTCTTAGCAATTTGCGTCTCGAGAATACATACAACCGAGGGGGCATATTCCTTCGCAAGGTCACGAAGTTCTCGTACTGTCGTGGAGTTGCCAATTCCGTGACAGTTCCAGCACAGGACTCTCATTTCTCCCAGCGGTACTCCTCTAGGGAGCCCGCTGATCTCATATCAATATCATTGGAAGCATCAATCCCACCTTCCTTCCTCAACCTTTTCGTACCTCTCCCATTTGGATCTCTATCCTTCTCAAACTCACTACTATCATGCATATTTTGTGGCACATAACTAGCCATTTCCCCAGTGTCATTTCCTGCATCCGCACTTAGACTGGTGAAAGGAATAAGTGCCATGGATTCGTGATTATCATCCTGTCCTTCACCATATCCTAGCGAAAGGCGTTTATGAGAACCATTTTCCTCAATTCTCAGTTGCTGACCTATACCCCTTTCCATGGAAATTCCGTCATCATCATGCACATCAGTCTTGTCATCAACATGGTTTTTTCAGTTGCTTCCTCTTCTTGCATTATTAGTGCCTTCCATTGGAAAGTTGCCCTTGGATGAGTCTCTAGAAGCAGAACCTTTTGTGTCTGTCGAGCCTGTCGACCTACTTCCTTTCACTCTCCATTGTCCCTCTGGACTAGCAATTAACCAGTCCCCATACTGAAAAGCCTTCTTATCATGCACTCCATCACCACATTCAGAGTCAGAGTGCCCTAGCAGACCACATACTACACAAAACTTAGGTAATTTCTCATACTTAACACGGAACACTTCCCTTTTTCCATTATGTCCCATTGATACATATACAACTCTGGTCAAGGGCTTCTCGATGTGTAATTTAACTCTGATACGCAAATAGTCTCGCCATCCACTCATATTCTCATCTGTCTCCACACACAGGGTTTTCCCAATTTTATTTTCAATTTGGTGTCCTATACTCTCAGTCCTGAAACCCGTTGGCAGGTCATAAATACGAGCCCAAATTGCTAAATTCTTGAACTTCACAGTGGAAGGTTTTGTAATTCCATCATATTCATCTATTAGGACAGCATTTCCTCTAAAAATCCAAGGACCCTCATCTATTACTTTACGTCAATCTCCTAAACATGAGAACTGGAAAACAAACATATTCTCCTCTATGGCTTTCTTTTGCCAAACTCCAAGCATACTTCATATTAGCCAGGAAAGCCGAATGACTAAAAGGTTTTGAGGAGTTAACCTTTGTCAGTACTAGTACTGTCCATCGTGCTCCTGCTTTTAGCTCCTCAAGATTTTCTTCCAACACAATTACTTCGCTTTCATCTTCACGAATATTAAGATGTTGAATCAACTCATCCAATCCATATTCTACCTTCCCTCCAGATTGCAGTCCCGAGTTGGGTGTAGTCCCTAGTCTGATCAGATCAGCTCTGAACACCCCAAGGATCCCAAAACACAATCAAGGCCGAGAAGCAAACCCAATGTTTGCCCTTTAATCAGCCCGAATTGCGTTGGGGGATATAAGAGGCCAGACAGATCTAATCAGACAAGATAGGGAAGTATATACAAATCTCACACTGGTTCACAGCGGTAGTAGAAGATTCCAGGCGCACCAAGCTCAACTAGGGAAAGTCTCAAGAGCTCCAATGATATCTGGGTGTGCGGGTATACCCAGCAATCTGCGCGTCGAAATGCGCCACTTGCCGGAGTCAGACAGGCCACGGCTAAACTGCGGCGGCGGCGAGCGCAGCACGAGTGGAACAGGAAATCTCTCTCCTCTCCGTTGTGGAAGTGGGCTAGCAGTAGGGCGAAGAGGAAACACAGCGCATAAAGCAGCGGCGTGAACGCCGGCGGCCTAAGCAGCACGGCGTAGAAGAGCGGTGGCGCAAGCACCGACGGCGTACGGTACGGCCGGCGGCTTCTCGAAGCCTCAGGCAGCTACCGGAAACAGAGTACTAGCGTATGTACGCCGCACGTAACGCCGGCTGCAGGTTCCCGGGCCTCGGATTCCGGCCGCGGGCATATGGAGCGAATTCGGTGTGCTCAATCTCATCTCATCTCATCTGCACGTAACCCCCTCTTCACCGCTCGTCTCATCTCATCCAATCTGAATTCGGTGTGCGTAATCTCAGAACAGTTTCCATTTTCTTTGTCAGTCTATAGAAAAAGAAGAAGATGAGAAGGAGGCTATCGTGCAAAATATTCTGAATTGACCGTTTTCGTTTTCTATATTATGAACCGTTTTTTAACATGAAAAATTGTTAGTTTCACAACCATTTTTAACCATTTTTTTGTACTCTTTAATTGCTAAATGTAGAAATATCCCGAACCAACCGTTTATGTTTTTCTATATCGTAAGTCCGTTTTCAACCGTTTCCGACCGTTTTCATCCTTACGTGCATGTAGAGCTACAAAACACGGATACTTGGGAAAACAGCCGTATTGCGTGTCTGACACGTTTCGGACACGGATACGTATCCGATACGTCGCCGATACATATCCGTGGAGTATCGGAATATTTATTATTTTTACAAAAATCGGATACGTTTTTAGGATACGTATCTGCTGGACGATACGCGTATCTGTGATTTGGATACGGCCCAGCCCAACTAAAGCCCAACATCTAGCTTTATCCTCCTGCCCTAACCCTATCCTCCCGCACGCGCACACGCATCGCGCAGGCGCCCCCGGCTCCCCGCGCGCTCTCCGCCCGATTCGACGGCGACGCAACTGCTCGTCGCCCGCCGGCCACTGGCGACAAGCCTCCGCTCGCCGGCGACGAGCATCTGTCCGGGGCCGGCCATCCCTGCTTGGTGCTTGCTCGTCACTCGCCGTCGCCAAGTCGCCAGCTGCCGCCGGCCATCCCTGGTCATCTACGTCAGCCGCCAGCCGCCGGTGGAGCTCGCCACTCGTCCCTAGATCGAGCTCCGGTGAGTTGAAGCCCCTTCCCCGTTCTTCTTTGCTTGATTTCTTTGATGCCCACTTCTTTGTTGCCTAGGTTGTCAGTTCGTCCATGTTTGATTTCTTTGCTCGCCACTCATGCAGTGATGGCGTCTCCACCAAATTTGAGCAGTGCTGCTAGTGGAAGTGCTAGTGCTAGCGTAGGATCTGCAGCCACAAACACAACAAACATCAAGGCTCCACTTTGGGATTATGTAACCATTTTAGAGAAGCCTAAATCTGGTGGAGGAAATGCTAAGTGGCGCTGCAAGTACTGTCCAATAGAAAAGCTGAGTAGTTACTCTAGAGTTGAGGCTCATTTGCTGCAGATTGGGAATAAGGGAATAGGTAAATGTCCTGTAATAATAGCACTTAAGTACTTATTGTAATGTTTTATTGTTCTCGGTTTTATGCTTAGATCTGTATTATTATTATTATTATTATTATTATTTTTATTTCTATTTTTTAAAAATATTAAACGTATACGCGTATCGGGTTTTTGGGAAGTTGTTGTATCCGATACACGTATCCATATCTGATACCGATACGCGTATCCGTATCCGTGCAATTTAGATGTAGAGAAGGAGGTGTTCGAGAGGCGGAGGAGAAGGACATGGAGTCAGAGGAGACGGCTCGCCGCTTCGGCGAGTTCAAGCGCTGTCTTCCATGTGCACCAGGTGAACATCGCTCATCTGTCCTACAAGCTGGGACTCAACCAGTTCGCCGATGGCGAGTTACCAGAGAACTTCGATTCTGAATCTGAATCTTACATGGCAAAGAGGATTATGATGTGGCACGAGTTACAGAGAAGAAGGGATCGGACTGTTAGATTCCTTGAGCAAGAGTGGGAAGATGAAGTTGAACGCAAATCAATCCACTGAAGCATCTAATGATAGGTGTGGTCTTGTGCTATGATGTTTTATATATATCGGCGCTGCTAGCGCTGGAACGTCCGGACAGACGCCCGCGTCCGCAGTCCGTTTCCCTCGTCCACGCGTGGGTTCGCACCGGCCGGATGTTGCTCGCCCGCGCCTGCATCTCGTGGCCACGTGGGGGCCCATGGCGACTGCTCGCGTCCCTTCTAGCTTCCCACGCGTATCCTATGTGCAACACCCCGATCTACTTTTAAAACATTCGGATGCAACACTTACAATATAAAAAAACAGATGAAACACTAGAAATATGTGTTTGAAAACACTGCAAAAACACTTGAAAAACACTTAAAAACCATTGCAAACATACACAACATCTAGATAAAACACTTGCAACATATGTGTGAAAACATACGCAACTTCCAAATAAACACGCTTGCAACATACGTCTGAAAAACAGATGAAACATTGAAGACAGTCTCTTGCAACATATGTGTACAACTATTGCAATATATGCAACATCCCGATCTACTATTGTAACATCCGTATGAAACGCTTATAACATACCTGTAAAACATCTGAAACATTTGACATATGAGCTTGCAACATGCATCATATCCCGGTGCGTGCTCCTCTTCCATCTGCATCGGGGTGCCACAACCGTAGTAGCAGGTGAGGCCGGAGGCTTCCACACCAGAGACTGATGCGCTTCTCCTTGCGCTGGCGGCATCTGTCGGCGTCATCGGGCCTGGTGGGTGACGCAGCAGGCGCAGCGGGCGTGGGCGGCAGAGCAGCGGCAGGAGCAGCGAGATGGGCGCGCGGAGCAGGAGCAGCGGCAAGAGCAGCGGGGCGGGCACGCCGAGCAGTGGCAGGAGCAGCGGGGCGGGCGGCGGAAGAGCAGGAGAAGCGCGGGGTGAGTGGCAGGAGCAACAGGAGGGGACGCAGGCGGTGGAGGAGAAGCCTAAGTAGCGCGAGGCGTGCGGCAGGAGCAACGGAAGGAGACAGACGCGAGATTTATTGAACCAGTTGGTCCGCAGGCCTAGACGCGAGACGTCCGGACGAGACGGATGCCCGCATCCTATTATTTCCGTTTATATGAGTGAGGCTTTTATTACTAGATATGTGCCCATACGATTGCACGGGGTCATGATTTTTTGTCCATGTCTACTACAAAGGATTTGATCATTTTCAAAAAATAATAAAAACTATAAAACGATTTCGCATTGGGAACCTAAACTATTTCCAAATGCATTTAGGCTTTTTTATCGTATTTGAAATAATTCATGTGTATGCCGATTCTTTTGTTCCAGATCGGGTATGGCCCCGACATCGAGCATCTTTCGGTCCGCACATACGGATTCACACATATGGATTTATATTCCTGACTTTTAACTTTACAATTTTCAAGGTTTTCAGACTGACTTTGGAGTAGACCGTCAATTGGTTGTACATGCCCTTAGGCTTTTTAGGATTTATATTTCACACGTAATGACACGGTTACACTCTTTGGTTGAAAGGAACTTGAAAAAAATTTGAATTATAATTTTTGGATTTGATTTTTGATTTTATATAGATTTTATAAGTTTCAATCAATTTGTGCATTGTTTGGACAAGGAGTTAACAAAACATTTGTATTGGAAACCCTAGAGTCTATGTAAATCTTGAGATCCACTTTTACTATTCATTTTCTGTTTATTTTTCTTTGCATTTTTTCACCTGAAACCCTCCACTTTTTCCTATCTTGCCATCAGGTCCTTGCTGAATACATCACAAACTCACGTATGTACTCCTTTTTTTTTAACAGACAGCACTTCCATTACCCTAGAAGATCATTACAAAGTAAAGCCCGAATGGACTCCGGGGCTTCATTTAGACACATCAAACCAGCCGTCTGGTTAGCCGACTTAGCTAATACATGAACTACCTCATTACAATTTCGACTAACAAAGACAAAAGAAATATCATCAAAGTTGTTTTTCATGATCTTGATGTCTTGGATGATTGCTCCTATATGAGACCTATCTAGACTTTTTTTGCATGAGCTTTCATATCAAGTTTAAGCAGTCCGAAGCAATTACTACTTTCTTGAAGTGTTGATCACAGATGAACTTTAAAGCCCATCGGATAGCCAAAGCTTTAGCCATTTCTGGTTCAGAGACTCTGCAAATCACTTGGTTTGTTGCAGCCAATAAATTTCCATTATGGTCCCATATCACACATCCAACTCCCATTATTTCTGATTCACTAAAAACAGCAGCATCAACATTTGCCTTAACCCAATCTTCCGGCGGTGGAACCCATTGTTTGGTACATGCATTAGGCTCACACCTGTTGGAAAAATCAGGAACATCATCGCAATGCAATACCACTTGAATATATGCTTTTATTTTTTCAACTATCCGAATTGTATGAATAATATTTTCCCCATTTCTAACACCATTCCTATTATCCCAAATATGCCAGATAATAACTCACGTACATACTCTCGATCGGGTCTTTTTTTTTTGCGAAACTACTCTCGATCGGGTCTAACGGCAGGTATGGCCGGCCAGGAGTGACCTTGCGGCAGGTGTGGCCCTGTAGGCCTGAACGGCCGTGACTCAGGGTGGGTTTAGTTGGTGTAAAGTTTTTGGGAAAATGTCATATCGGATGTGTTCGTGCGATGTTGGAAGGGGTTTTCGGATACTAATAAAAAACTAATTACATAGCTTGCCTGAAAACCACGAGACGAATTTATTAAGCCTAATTAATTCGTTATTAGCACATTTGTTACTTTAGCACTTTAGTGTTGTCGGTGTTCGGACCAAGGGGGTCCTAAACCAACGAGTAAATGCTGCGTGACTCTTTCCTGGACGGTGATGCAAGGAGAACACACGGGGGTTTATCCTGGTTCGGGCAAAAGAAGGCCCTACGTCCAGCGGGGAAGAGAGGTTTGTATTTCCTTGCACCGGGGTGCTCGTGTAGGGGTTACAAGCAGGCGAGAGAGGGTGTCGAGCCCCAAGTCTCAAAGAGAAAAAGGAGAAAGATGGTTGCTTCGCGTTTTTTCCGTGATGCTTCGTGTTTTTTCTTCCCCCCTCTCTCTCCTCTCTCTGGTTCGCCCTGGCCTGCCTTTTTATAGGGCGAGAGGTGGCCAAGTCGAGGGGAGGCTTGAGGCGATGTTTCGTCGATTCCTGTTGAGTTGACTGTAGCGACGTGGCTTCGGGATGGCCGGCCATCCCTGGGTATCCTGAGGCGGTACGGGACAAGAAGGTGAAATGACCCAGAGTGCCAGGCCATACCGTCCTTCGAGCTAAGTCGAGCGTTGGGGCCGGGTCGAGGCTGGGTCGAGGTCGGATGGATAAGGCCGAATCCCCGGTATCGCGGGGGACGGACCTTGTCTTATCCTCCCTCGAGGGTGACTGATGGTGAATAGTGCGCGGTATGGTGGATACAGTGACGGCTTTCACCTCCCATCACGGGATGGGCGGTAAAACAGTGAGACTTGACGTGGGTATTGTTCCCGCGTTGACCCATGCCGTAGCCATGTCGGTCGGTGGTAGTAGGTAACCGCATTGAATGCTATGGCTTTTGTCCCGGGTAGGTAAAGAAAGGGCGTCGAGGGGCCGGGGCGCGGTCGAGGCGCCCCGTCGAGCGGGCCTCGTACGAGTCGGAGCCGGAGCGCGGTCGAGGCGCCCCGTCGAGCGGGCCTCGTACGAGTCGGAGCCGGGGCGCGGTCGAGGCGCCCCGTCGAGCGGGCCTCGTACGAGTCAGAGCCGGGGCGCGGTCGAGGCACCCCGTCGAGCGGGCCTCGTACGAGTCGGAGCCGGGACGCGGTCGAGGCGCCCCGTCGAGCGGGCTATCTTTTCTACTGGTTTCGGTTTTTGTTAGTGTTTTGGCGATAGCTGTGGTACCCCCGTACTGTTGGTACCGACAGTAGCCCCCGAGCCTTTGGGTGAGTGTGTGATCACTCTCCCAGAGGTTAGTCAGAACTGGAGTCGTAGCGTCGTGATTTTTCCGGTGGGGGCGCGCGAGCGCACCCGCCGGGTGTAGCCCCCGAGGCCTCGGTGGAGTATGGAGACTCCTCCGAGGTCTTGTTTGCGTTCGATTGGGGGACATTTTGTTGCGGTCAAGCCCCCGAGCCTCGTGCGCGCGAGGTCGATTAGGGTCCTGGCCGTCTTTTGCTGTGCGACCCTCGCGCTCCTTTTTCGAAAAAAGGAGGAGGGGTGTAGAATGTCGTACTACCCTCGTTTGGGCCCGAGTTACGACGATCTCTGGTGAGCTGCTAGCGGGGGAATTCGAGTGAGAACCCGTGCCCCGTTCGTTAGGGGTCGGCTAGTGGCCCGGAGGCGCCCTCAAAAATGCCAAGAAGTGGTCGTGTGGATCTCGATTCCCTTCGACAGGATTCGAGGGCTCGATGCCTCCCCCGGAGGGATTCCTACCACAACCTTCTCCTTCGGCCTCGAATACGTCCTGGGGTGCCTCGAGAGCGTGGCTCGAGCCCTTGGCCATGTACGGGCGCACCCTGGGTCGTCCCTAACTCTGTTGCTCGAGGGCAGCTGTCGAACCCCGTTCGAGGGCCAGCTTTCGCTCCCTCGAGACTTATTGCGGGCTTCGCACCCATTTTTGCGGTCGGGACCCCGAGCCTCGCACGCACGAGGTCGATCAGAGTCCCGGCCGTCTTTCGCGACCCTCACGCTCCTTTTTCGAAAAAAGGAGGAGGGGTGGAGAATGTCGCACCACCCTCGTTTGGGCCCGAGTTACGACGATCTCCGGTGAGCTGCTAGCGGGGGAATTCGAGTGAGAACCCGTGCCCCGTTCGTTAGGGGTCGGCTAGTGGCCCGGAGGCGCCCTCAAAAATGCCAAGAAGTGGTCGTGTGGATCTCGATTCCCTTCGACAGGATTCGAGGGCTCGATGCCTCCCCCGGAGGGATTCCTACCACAACCTTCTCCTTCGGCCTCGAATACGTCCTGGGGTGCCTCGAGAGCGTGGCTCGAGCCCTTGGCCATGTACGGGCGCACCCTAGGTCGTCCCTAACTCTGTTGCTCGAGGGCAGCTGTCGAACCCCGTTCGAGGGCCAGCTTTCGCTCCCTCGAGACTTATTGCGGGCTTCGCACCCATTTTTGCGGTCGGGACCCCGAGCCTCGCACGCACGAGGTCGATCAGAGTCCCGGCCGTCTTTCGCGACCCTCACGCTCCTTTTTCGAAAAAAGGAGGAGGGGTGGAGAATGTCGCACTACCCTCGTTTGGGCCCGAGTTACGACGTTCTCCGGTGAGCTGCTAGCAGGGGAATTCGAGTGAGAACCCGTGCCCCGTTCGTTAGGGGTCGGCTAGTGGCCCGGAGGCGCCCTCAAAAATGCCAAGAAGTGGTCGTGTGGATCTCGATTCCCTTCGACAGGATTCGAGGGCTCGATGCCTCCCCCGGAGGGATTCCTACCACAACCTTCTCCTTCGGCCTCGAATACGTCCTGGGGTGCCTCGAGAGCGTGGCTCGAGCCCTTGGCCATGTACGGGCGCACCCTGGGTCGTCCCTAACTCTGTTGCTCGAGGGCAGCTGTCGAACCCCGTTCGAGGGCCAGCTTTCGTTCCCTCGAGACTTATTGCGGGTTTCGTACCCATTTAAGACATACCTGGAGATATTTCGTTGTCCGGGCGCGTTTTTTCGGGAGGCGAGACCGGCGCGTTATCGGCGTATGGTTACGACGTGGGGAGCGGCCACGTGCTCAGTTCCTGCGAGATATAAGGAAACGGTTAGGCGAGCGGTTTTATCGCGAGAAACTGCTCCTTACTTTTCGCGCGGCCGTTGGGCTTCCGTCCGAGCATATAAAGCTAAGGCCTTGGGGTCTCCGTTCCCCACCGGTTACTTGCATCCCTGCAATCCTTTGCCCTAGACATCCCCTGCCACATCGCGTTCTCCGCCCGTCTTGCCGCAGCCACCGCATCCTTTTCTCCCATCCCCTTCCAACGACATCGATGGCAGGAAAGAGCCAGATCCTTCCCGCCGACGACTGGGCCGCCTCCTCGGTGACGGAGAGGAGGTTGGAGGAGTTGGTCGAGGACGGGCTGTTGCGGCCGAGGACGAACTCGGCGCGGCCGGAGTGGGTGGCACCGCCCCCCGCCCACCAGGAGCCAGTGCCCCCCGAAGGGTACGTGGTGAGCTTCGTCAGCTTTCATGAGCGGGGGTTCGGCGTGCCGGCGTCGGTCTTCATGCGTGCGCTCCTCCACTACTACCGGGAATCGAGAGCACAAAGGGCGCAGGGCGGTGTGTTGGCCGGGGCTCCCAGGAGCGCTCGGCCTGCTGGTGAGGCCGCCGCGGGGCCACCAGCGGCCGTCCTGGGAGGCTCGAGCCGCGCAGGGTCGAGGTACTTGGTGCCGATTTCCGGGTAAGTATCTCAACTTGGTTGTCCTGCCTTTCCCAAAGTCCGTCGGCTGACAATTCTTCTCACTTCGCAGGCTGAAGCGGAAGGCGGAGCCAATGGGGCCTACCCCTGTGAAGTCGCTGCGAGCCAGCGCCGTTGTCCTCAACCGGACGGCGGAGCAGGACGCGGCCTGGGTCCGTCAGGTCGAGGCAGCGAAAGGGCGCCTGCGACATCAGCAAGGGTCGGCCGACGCCGCGGCGGTTGCCGGCCCGGAGCCCGCCGTCGAGGGGGCCGAACCGGCAAAGGCGGCGGCTCTTGACGTGGTCGAGGCGGGGCCCCGGCCGTCGGGGACGGCCGAGGCTGCCGTTGCGGTCGCGACGAGCGAGGCACCCGTCCGCGACGCGGAGCGGGCGGGTGCTGACGTGACCAAGGAGGAGGTCGCGTCGGTGTCGGGGCAAGAGACGGTCCTGGCGAAGGGGTCGCAGCCGCGACAAGGCCCGTCGGCAGAGCCAGCGGGCGTGGTGGAGATCGGGGCGGTCGAGCCCCCATCCGGAGTACCCGAAGAAGAGACGCCGGCTCCGGCGGTGCCGACGGTCGAGGCGAGGGTACCGGAGCCGTCGTCGGTCGAGGTGCCGGCTCCGGTGGCGCCGGCGGTCGTAAGTGCCCGCCCTCACGCTCCCCTCGACAACGTCTCCCTGGACAAGGGAAAACAAATGATAGGGGTCGAGGGGGGTGAGGTCGCGGACCAGGCCGGTGTCTCGACGGCCGTTGGAGAGGCGGATACCGCGGGCGAGGCCGGTCCTTCCGCGGGACCGGGAGACGCCCCGGCCGGGTCGTCCTCCTCGTGGCCCGACATCGCCGCGCTGGCGATAGCGCGGGTCGAGGCGGAGCTGCCGAAGTGGGGGGGGCCGTCCCTTGAGTTCAGGGACGCTACGAACCCCGACGCCGAGCCCGTCTTTGTCCTTAGCGACAAAGACGAAGTGCACCGATGGGAGTACCTCGAGGGCGTCCGCCAGCATCTCGACCGGTTGCTTCGAGTGGCGTCCGGCGCTGTGCGGAGTATGGGGGATGCCACCGAGGTATGATCGACCCGTCGGCTCGCTTGATAGGCTGTTTTTTCTTCGGATTTGTGACCTTTTCGAATTGCGTTCAGGAGCTGAAGGAGTACTCCCGCCGCAAGTCACTCTTCATCCGGGACGAGAGTGGCGTGTGGGGCGCGCTGTCCCAGCAACGGGTTCTGGTCGAGGAGGCCCAGAAACGGCTATCCGATCGGAACGCCGAGATGGCTGAACTGCGCGTCGCATACGCCACATTGAAGGAAGAGGCGGCGCAGGCATGGGCGACCGAGGCCGTGATGCGCACAAGCCTGGACAAGGCTCGGGAGGAGGCTACCCAGGCGCGCAGGGACCTCGAGCCCTTGTCTGCGCGGGTGAAGGAGCTTGAGGAGGATGTCTCCCAGGTCAGTCTTCAGCGCGACGCCTTCCATGCCGAGGTCACGACGCTGCAGGGAGCCGTCCAAAAGAAGGACGCAGCTCTCGAGTCTGCTCGGCAGGAGGTCGAGGCGCTAAAGGCGGCCATCCGTGACAAGGACAACGCCTTCCTGGGGCTCGAGCGAACATGTGGGGGGCTCCGCGACGAGGTCGTGGGCCTGCAGACCCACGTCGAGGGTAAGTGTGGTTGTTATAGTCACGACGTTGAAGGCCCCGCGTTGGGCACTAATTTGTTTGTCGTGTTTCAGAGCTGGAGAGAGAGAACCGAGAGGCCCAATCGTGCGCCAACTCCTTCCAGAGCCTCTTCGAAGCCGAGGTCCGGAGGACCCAACTTCTCCAGGGCGTGATCACCACTGTGTGTGATGGCCTAGGGGTCGAGCCCGACACCGACACCGGGGAAGATGTTCCGGGGAACTCCTTCGTCCGACGGATGGTGGCGCTGGGCCGCCTTGCCCGGGAGAAGATACGGAACGGCCTCCATCACGGCGTGAAGAGGGCGCTGGCCGTCGTCCGTTCGGGGTTTGTGTTTGATATGAGGCTCGTTGCCGAGGGCTTCATCACAGACCCCGATCGGACGGACGAGGAGAACGAGGACGCCTGCGTGGAGCTGATCGAAGCCGCCGAAGAGCCTGGGAGTCGTCTGGCCTCGCTTTTTGAAGCCGAGGTGGTTCCTCCTGCCGACGACGAAGGCCTGTGAGCCAAATCTGGGCATGAAGGCCCATGTAATAAGTTAGTATTTCGAATTTTGATCGCGGTGGCCGTGGAGGCCTAAAAGACTCGAAACATAAACCGGTTCGCGGTTGATTTAGTTTTACTCGAGCTTTTCTTCCCTTTATCGCACGGATCGTGTTCTCGCGTGATTTACCTAGCGCGCAGCTACATCCTTTGGCGTAAGGGAGCGAGTGGAGGTACCGTAGCCTCGGGGGCGTAAGTGATCTCGCGGCTCGACTGCCCTCGAGCTTCAGGGTGATGTTGTGGCCTAGTAAATCGTGTGAGAGCCTGATCTAAGCGACAGGGGGTATGTTCTTTTTTAATTTTAGGAACCGTTGTTTAGATCTTCTCAGCGTGAAGGCGTACCTCTAAAAGGCGCAAGGGTCGAGTGGAGGTACCGTAGCCTCGGAGGCGTAGGTGATGCTCCAGGCTCGAGAGCCCTTTCGAACCTTAGGGTGCTCTTTCAGCGAAGTCGATCTAAGAAACGGTTCTTAAATTTAAAAAAGAGCGCAAGTTTTTTCGGTTTTTCGGGGACCGGGGGTTCCCCCCCTTGCCAGCCCCCGAGGGAGGGTCGACTCTGGGAGTGCAGGGTCGATCCTTCCTTATTACGAAACGAGAAATTTTAAACATCGCTGTATTCTTTATTGACGAAAAAGGAAATACAGAGCCTCGAGGCTTTTTAAGGAAAGAAGCGACGTAGCTGTTCGATGTTCCAAGCGTTGGTGAGGATTTCGCCCTTCTCGTTGGATAGCTTGTAGGTGCCCGGCTTTAGTACTTCTGCGATGATGTACGGCCCTTCCCATGGTGGTGTGAGCTTGTGCCGTCCCTTGGTGTTCTGGTTCCGCCGTAGCACCAAGTCACCAACGTTGAGGTCACGCTTGCGGACGTATCTGTCGTGGTAGCGTCGGAGACCCTGCTGGTACCTGGCAGAATGCAACAGAGCCACATCTCGGGCTTCCTCGAGCTGGTCGAGGGCGTCCTGTCTTGTGGCGTCGTTGTGTACTTCGTTGTATGCCTTCAATCTTGGGGACCCGTATTCTATATCGGTTGGTAGCATAGCCTCAGACCCGTAGACTAAGAAGAACGGAGTGAACCCCGTGGCTCGACTCGGCGTTGTTCTTAGGCTCCACAGGACCGAGGGTAGCTCGGCAGCCCATCTTTTGCCATGTTTGTTTAGTTTGTCAAAGATTCTGGGCTTAAGGCCTTGTAGAACCATGCCGTTGGCACGTTCCACTTGCCCGTTTGTTTTTGGATGAGCTACGGCCGACCAGAGCACACGGATGTGGTGGTTGTCGCAGAAATCCAAAAACTTCTTGCCAGTGAACTGGGTGCCGTTGTCCGTGATGATACAGTTGGGGACCCCGAAGCGATGAACAATGTTAGTGAAGAAGAGTACAGCTTGTTCGGACCTGATGCTGGTGATAGGGCGGGCCTCGATCCACTTGGAGAATTTGTCGATTGCGACGAGCAAGTGGGTGAAGCCGCCGGTCGTCCTTTTCAGTGGTCCGACAAGGTCGAGCCCCCAAACGGCGAACGGCCATGTGATGGGGATAGTCCGTAGGGCATGTGCCGGGAGATGAGTCTGTCTCGCATAGTACTGACAACCCTCACAGGAGCGTACTAGCTTGACAGCGTCGCAGACCGCGGTCGGCCAATAGAATCCTTGTCGAAAGGCGTTTCCGACAAGGGTTCGAGGCGCAGCGTGGTGACCGCAAGCCCCCGAGTGAAGATCGCCGAGCAGATTTCTGCCTTGCTCTTTCGTGATGCAACGTTGGAGGATACCGGTAGGGCTACGACGGTAGAGCTCCCTGCTGTCGCTCATGATCACAAAAGTTTTGGCCCGACGTGCGATCCGTCGAGCCTCAGTCCTATCCGAGGGGAGGTCCCCATGGATGAGGTAGTCGAGGTACGGGACGCGCCAATCAGGCTCGAGGTCAGGCGGTGACGTCGAGTCTTCCACCTGCATGGCTTCAGCCCCGGTCGAGGGGGCTTCTGCCTTAGGTGGAAGGTCGATCGACGCCTCGTCGACCCCCCCCGTCTGGCCTGAGGTCGACGGATGGGCGCTGAAGGTCTTTCGCGAAGACGTCCGGTGGAACCGTGGCTCGACCGGACGCGATTTTTGCCAATTCATCAGCGGCCTCATTATACCTGCGTGCGATGTGGTTGAGCTCGAGGCCGTGAAACTTGTCCTCGAGGCGCCGTACTTCCTGGCAGTAGGCCTCCATCTTGGGGTCGCGGCAGCTCGAGTTCTTCATCACCTGATCAATCACGAGTTGAGAGTCGCCTCGGACGTCGAGGTGTCGGACCCCGAGCTCGATGGCGATTCTCAACCCCGTGACGAGTGCCTCGTATTCGGCGACGTTGTTAGACGCAGGGAAATGAAGCCGGATGACGCAGCGCATGTGAACCCCGAGGGGTGAGATGAAGAGCAAGCCCGCGCCTGCTCCCATTTTCGTTAATGACCCATCGAAGTACATGGCGTGCTCGGCGACTTCCCTGGGTATGCCCGGCATATCCGAGGGACTCCACGCAAAGATGTCGACGTTCGCGCGGAGAAAGTCGACGAGCACTGCTTCCTATTTAGGATCGAGGGTGGCGCTGACGCTCAGCGCCCTCCCCTTGGGATCAGCGGGGTCGAGGGGTACGAGCTTGACGTCTTCGGCGGACTCGAAGCTGCCGGCATGGCGTTTTGGGTCGGGGATCGCATTGGCTAGACCGTCGAGGTCTGCGGCCAAGATCGCTGACCCAAAAACAGCCTCGCCGTGCTCGACGCACTCGACGTCGCACTCGTAGGCATGTTCAAACGAGGGCCCTACAGTGATGACGCCGTTTGGGCCAGGCATTTTGAGCTTGAGGTAGGTGTAGTTCGGGATCGCCATGAACTTGGCGTAGCATGGGCGTCCCAGGATAGCGTGGTACGTTCCACGGAATCCGACCACTTCGAAAGTGAGAGTTTCCTTTCAGAAGTTCGCCGGCGTGCCAAAGCAAACAGGCAGATCGACCCGCCCGAGGGGTTCCGCCCGTTTCCCTGGCACGACTCCGTGGAAGCCCCCGACGCTAGGCTGGAGGCGCGCTCTGTCGACCCCCAAGAGGTCGAGGGTCTGAGAATAGATAATGTTGAGGCTGCTTCCGCCGTCCATGAGCACTTTGGTGAGGCGTGTGTTGGCGATGACGGGGTCAACGACGAGTGGATAGACCCCCGGGTTGGGGACGTAGTCTGGGTGGTCATCACGGTCGAAAGTGATGGCCACCGCAGACCAATCAAGGAAGCGGGGTACTGCCGACTGTACGGAGAAGACCTCGCGCCGTTCTCGCTTGCGCTGACGCGCGGAGAGGCAGGTCGAGGGTCCTCCGTAGATCATATAGCAGTCGCGGATCTCGGGAAATTCCCCGTCCTTGTCGTCACCCTTAGGGTCCTCCCCCTTGTCGTCCTTCTTAGCGCCGGCACCCCCGAAGTACCTGCGCAGCATGTGACAATCCTCGAGGTTATGGTTAGTGAGTCCTTTGTGGTAGGGACACGGCTCTTTGAGCATTTTGTCGAAGACGCCCCCGCCGGGGGGGCCTCGAGGTTTCTTGTGCTCGGTAGCAGCGACGAGCTCGTCGGCCGGGGCCTCGAGCTTGCCCTGCTGGCCTTTCTTCTTCTTGCGGTTGTTTCTCTTGGGGCCTCGGGTGGAACTCGCGGGGTCGTCGACCTTCTGCTCCTCCCTTGCCGGCTCGCCGCCAAAGATCGCACCAACCGCCTCCTCGCCGGAGGCGAAGTTGGTGACGATGTCCATCAATCCGTTGGCAGTGAGCGGGGTGTTACGGCCCAACTCCCGGACCAACTCCTTACAGGTGGTACCGGAGAGGAAGGCCGTAATCACGTCGGAGTCGGTGATGTTGGGGAGCTCGGTGCGCTGCCGGGAGAAGCGCCGGATGTAGTCCCGGAGGGACTCATCTGGTTTCTGCTTGCAGCTCCGGAGGTCTCACGAGTTGCCGGGGCGCATGTAGGTTCCCTTGAAATTTCCCTCGAACACCCTCACGAGATCGTCCCAGTCGTGGATCTGCCAAGGTGGGAGATCCTCGAGCCAGGCTCGGGCGGTGTCGGAGAGGAACAGGGGGAGTTGCCGAATGATGGCCCCGCCCAACTGACACGCCAAGCGGAAATCGGCGAGCCAAAGTTCAGGTTTGGTCTCGCCGTTATACTTGGTGAGAGTCGTGGGGGGACGGAACCGAGCCGGGGGCACCGTCTCACGGATAGCCCTACTGAACACCCGAGGGCCTGGAGGTTCGGGTGAAGGGCTACGGTCTTCCGAGCTGTCGTAGCGTCCGCCCCTGTGGACGTGGTAGCCTCGAGCTACACCGTCACCGTGTTTGCGTGTGCGACGCTCGACGATGTTGCCACGGGTGTCTCGAGGCTCGCGGTCGTTGGCGATGAGCTCAGGGGCAGGTGCTACCCGGTTTCGCCGGGCAGGCTCGGGGTGAACCGAGGCTTCTCTCTCCTGTCGGGAAGGCTCGAGGGTCCGCTCCGAGGCTGCTTCGCGCCGCCTCGAGGCAGAGCTCTCGGCCTGCTGCATGGCGGCAGTCTCGAGGAGCCCTCGGATTTCGTCTCGAGCCCGACGGGCGTCAGGGTTTGACGGCTCGGGCATGTTGCGCAGGAGCATGGCAGCGGCGACAACATTTTGGCTGGCTCGAGCGAAAACCGGGGGGTCGACCGCCCGGTCCTCGTCGATGCGACGGTTGACGTCGCGAGCCCTCTCACGAGCTCTCCCGCCAAATGCGTGTTCCGCACGCTCACGCTCGAGGGTTTGCTGGAGGAGATCCAGGTTTTCGCGTTCCTCGTCAAGCTGGTCCTGCAACTCGCGAATCTGTCCGAGCTGCGCTCCTTGATCCGCAAGGAACTGGGGCTCGTTTCGCTCGGCAGGAAGCTCGACATGAGGGGGCGTGTGCCTTTCCTCGACCGGCTCTTCGTCCTCTGATTCCGAGGTGCTTTCAACGTCGATGTTGAAGCACTCACGAGTCGGATCATAGGTGTCGTCGGCCGAGTCGGAGTCAGGTGCGCCAAAGTAGTAATATGATGGGGGAATGTGTGGCCGATGCCAACCATCACCGAGGTGGTGACGTGGAGAAGCAGTCACACGGGGTTCTGTTTCCGGTGTCTCCGTAGAGTCCCGATAATCAGAAACCGGCGTGGACGCAACGAGGTCCAGAGTGGAGCGTAGATGGTGTCCGGGGAGTTCCTCATAAGCGCTCATGCGAGTGCTCACGGAGGATGCATACACCCGGGCGACCGAGTCTAGTCCAAACGGGAATGGTGATGGTGACGTCACTGCCCGTGGCAAAATAGATGCTACGGACAGTGATGTCTCACCGGACGGGGGAGCGGCGGGATTCTTCGTCGGCACGCCACCCTCAGCCAGGCTCGTCCTTCCCAAATCTTCCAAAAGGAGATCTAGGCTGGTGCCTGTCTGGGGGGTGCCGGACCGGGGGATCCCATCGCCCTCCGTCAGGTGGAGATGGTGGTTGTACCGGGCTCGCCGTCGCCGGGCGGCCCGCGACCGCCTGGAGCGACGGTGCCGGTTGACTGCTCCCCCGGGCTGGGAGAGCTCGTAATCTTCGTCGGTTGGGTGCCTGGGTGGGAGTAGGACCATGTCGTAGCCAGAGCCGAGCGACATGAACTCCAAACTCCCAAACCAGATCACCGTACCCAACGGGATCGGGCGTTCGGGGTTAGCCATCCAGGAAGAACGGCGACAAAGCGAGGTTTGCACGCAGCGTTCCCCTACCTGGCGCGCCAACTGTCGGTGTTCGGACCAAGGGGGTCCTAAACCAACGAGTAAATGCTGCGTGACTCTTTCCTGGACGGTGATGCAAGGAGAACACACGGGGGTTTATCCTGGTTCGGGCAAAAGAAGGCCCTACGTCCAGCGGGGAAGAGAGGTTTGTATTTCCTTGCACCGGGGTGCTCGTGTAGGGGTTACAAGCAGGCGAGAGAGGGTGTCGAGCCCCAAGTCTCAAAGAGAAAAAGGAGAAAGATGGTTGCTTCGCGTTTTTTCCGTGATGCTTCGTGTTTTTTCTTCCCCCCTCTCTCTCCTCTCTCTGGTTCGCCCTGGCCTGCCTTTTTATAGGGCGAGAGGTGGCCAAGTCGAGGGGAGGCTTGAGGCGATGTTTCGTCGATTCCTGTTGAGTTGACTGTAGCGACGTGGCTTCGGGATGGCCGGCCATCCCTGGGTATCCTGAGGCGGTACGGGACAAGAAGGTGAAATGACCCAGAGTGCCAGGCCATACCGTCCTTCGAGCTAAGTCGAGCGTTGGGGCCGGGTCGAGGCTGGGTCGAGGTCGGATGGATAAGGCCGAATCCCCGGTATCGCGGGGGACGGACCTTGTCTTATCCTCCCTCGAGGGTGACTGATGGTGAATAGTGCGCGGTATGGTGGATACAGTGACGGCTTTCACCTCCCATCACGGGATGGGCGGTAAAACAGTGAGACTTGACGTGGGTATTGTTCCCGCGTTGACCCATGCCGTAGCCATGTCGGTCGGTGGTAGTAGGTAACCGCATTGAATGCTATGGCTTTTGTCCCGGGTAGGTAAAGAAAGGGCGTCGAGGGGCCGGGGCGCGGTCGAGGCGCCCCGTCGAGCGGGCCTCGTACGAGTCGGAGCCGGAGCGCGGTCGAGGCGCCCCGTCGAGCGGGCCTCGTACGAGTCGGAGCCGGGGCGCGGTCGAGGCGCCCCGTCGAGCGGGCCTCGTACGAGTCGGAGCCGGGGCGCGGTCGAGGCACCCCGTCAAGCGGGCCTCGTACGAGTCGGAGCCGGGACGCGGTCGAGGCGCTCCGTCGAGCGGGCTATCTTTTCTACTGGTTTCGGTTTTTGTTAGTGTTTTGGCGATAGCTGTGGTACCCCCGTACTGTTGGTACCGACAAGTGTCAAATCACGGACTAATTAGGCTGAAAACGTTCATCTCGCGATTTTCAACCAAACTGTGCAATTAGTTTTTTTATCTATATTTAATACTCCATGTATGTGACGTAAGATTCGTTACTGTAGTTTTTCGTGAAAACTTTTTGGATCTAAACACGCCCTCACTCGTTTTGACTGGGACACGGCGGCACGCGCAGGAGTGTATCAGAGTCCTAGCAGACTCGGAGTTTTAACGGAGAGGGCCACAGGCAGGCGCGCCATGGGATTTTTTTGGGGGACGAAAGCACTCCGTATTTGGCCGTATCATGGGCGAGGTTACGAGCGGGGAGCGCAGACGATAATCTCGGGTACTTTTTAGGTGTAGAGATTATTGTTGCTGATGACTATGGTCATCTTTGTTTATGATGCTTTGATCGGATTTGGCTAGAGCCAGGATTCAGCCTGTCGATCCAAACATAAGGTCCTGTTTTGTATACTCAAAGCCTTCGTTAAAATAACTTTTAACAATGTATCTGAGAGAAGGAGCTAGGAGAAGCTAATATTTTCAGCTCAATCTAGCTTCCTACCTCTGTGAGGGTGGTTTTTAGAAGCTTCACTTGAGGAACCGTTTCATTTTATCAAAAGGATCGGTATGACAAAAATCACAAAATTCGATAGAATTTCAGCCAAAATTTTATTTTTATTGAAACTTTAGCTATTTTTTAAAAACTGAGCAAAATGGAACCAAAATTACTGATATGTATATTTAACGGAGGTGACCGATAGGACTAAAAATAAATGTGAATTAATCGAAATTCAAAACATTGACTTGAGCACCACAAGTTTACGATATTATATCAAAATCACAACATGACTACCACAATTATTTTACATATTTATGTAATCAACAAGGAAACAAAGGACGCATAGTGGGGAGTGGTAAGCAGAAAAGATTTTGGATGGATGTTTGGTTAGAGGAACGTCCCTTGAAGATTTCCTTTTCAAGACTTTTCAGAATCTGCCATGATCATGATAGAGAGAGAGAGCTGGAAGTTGTAGTTGAAATTTGAGTTATAGAAGGAACTTTGGGGACCAAGAAATGGTTGAGTGGAGAGAGTTGAGATTTTAAAGCTGGAGGGAATTACACTAACAGAGGAAGAGGATACCGTAACTTGGAAACTAGAATCCTCAGGGAAGTACACTACAAAAGAGTATGTATAGACTTATAATGTTTGGAGGAGTCATTGATCTTAGGATTGTGGAGATCTGGGATGCTAAAATACCTCTAAAAGTTCAAATCTTTCTTTGGATGGCTTGGCATGATAGGATTCAAACAGCTCAACAACTAAGGAGAAGAAACTGGGATCGGTCTAAGTTCTGTGGAAAGGACGAATGTTGATCACCTTCTCTTTCAGTGTCCTATTATTAGAGTGATAATGTGGTGCGGTGCTGGGTCAAGGATCACCTGGGTTGGGTTTCCTCTCTTACTTCCATTCTCACATTTTAGGAAAACTTCTTAGCTAGTCAAGGGGGTGAGAATAATGGTGTGTTGTGGTGGGTGATGGCGGCTGTTGGGTGGTCTCTGTGGAAAACTAGAAATGATTTAGTTTTCTCTAACATTGTGATCAAAACTCCCAGACAAGTGGCTTACAAATCACTTGTCTTGATGAAACAATGGATCAAGCTGGCGAAGAAGGACGGGAACATGAAGGAATCGTGGGTGGATAAGATAGACTAGCTCAATGGTGACCTGCGCCTAGTGGATGTCTCTCTAGAGGACCTTTTTCTTTTGCCTCGGCTTGGATCTTATCATGTTCTTAGAAGTGTCTTGTAAGAAAGGGGGTGTAGGAGCTTTTGTATGGATGATGGGTTTGCGTTTGAGTTGAGTTTATGTGCTGACTTGTAAGCTGGTAACCACCCCAGCAAAACTTCGTTTTAAGCTTTCAATACAAGCTGGGTCGTTAGACCTTTGGTCTAAAAAAAAGTGAGGTTAGCTGGCTGAACTCGCGAATCTTCACCGTTTGACTACGGACGGGAAAGCTCACCAACCTAATCTAAATGTCTCACTAAGCGGAGGAAAAGTCTCGGACTAGGGCCCACCCCTTGCATGTTCTATTTTCTCTATAGGACGATTTCAATGGGCTCACTTAGATCATCCGCGGTGAAATTTTCATTAGAGTTTTATTTATGCTTATTAATAAACTATCCCATAGGTAATTTTGATGATGTGACAACGTTTTTAAGAAGAGAGAAAAAAATGAGTTTTATGGGGGATAAAACTTACGACACAATTACCAACTTTCGATAAGTCATGGAATTAAATATCTATAAAACCATAGAATAAAACTTTTCATTTGAGAGTGACTGTTTCATCTATGTTTTATTCTATATGATATAGCAATCTTAGAAACAATACCATTAAGGCCCTGTTTGGAACATGAGAATTTTTCCCTGTTTCTGCGTTTTTCCTGTAAAAATAAACTGATTCCTGTGAAATTCCTGCGTTCCGAGCAAGCCCCGACTAAGGCTGGTCCCAATTGAAAAGCTAATAAATGCGTCCTATGCCTTTATTAGATCACTATGTGTCTGTGTCAACATTTTGACGACGTGGCACCCAAGTTAAATAAAAAAAATTTTAACTAAAAATTTTTAAACCTTGTCAAGTACTATAACTTCGATATACGATGGTCTTGTTCACTTCCTTATCCCAACCCAAAATATTTCCTCTGTCACCCGTCACATCGAATCTTTGGATGCATGTATGGAGCATTAAATGTAGGTAAAAAAGATAACTAATTGTATAGTTTGTCTGTAAATGTTGGGACGAATCTTTTGAGCCTAGTTAGTCCATGATTGGACAAATTTTATCAAATAACAACGAAAGATGCTACAGTAATTTTTCACCTACTTTTCGCGAAGTGAACACACCCGATGTATCTCTGTCCGAGATTTCCGAGATTATCTCTTTGGTGAAACAAGGCTGATGTTGCATCCAAGAAGCCAAGAACTGACTGATTCCGTGCTGGAGAGGAACAGCCAGTTTCTTCTCCGACTTGGTCCGCATCGCCGCCCAGTCGCGTCGCCTACAACGTCCTCACGAGCGCCGCGCTGCCCGCTGCGTCCCGACGAGCGACCGTAGCTCGCCTATCCGCGTAGCCCGCTTCCCGTCTCCCTGCCCGCGCCATGTTCGAGCGTGCTCGAGCCACTGTGCTCGAGGGAGCTGCATCTCGGCGAGCGCTGCCCGACTCACCATGCCCCCACCATGCTCGAATAAGTCGCATCCCGGAAAGCGCCGCTCACCTCGTCGTGCACCTTGTGTTGTCCCACTTGATCAATCGAGCCACATCTCAACAAGCATCGCGGTGCGTGCCTCCTGCCTCCCCGATCGAGCTACATCTCGGTAGCACCGCGATGCAACGCTTGGTCACTCTCTGTGAGAGAAAGAGTTTGAGCAGAGAGATGGTAAGGCCATGGCACTATGAGAAGGATTGAGCAAAGAGAGAGATAATCAGACATGGAAGGAAACGATTGGTTACGGTTTGAGGTGAGCCCATATGGCGAAACTATAGCACAGCGGTCAGGCTAGTGCCCGAACGTCTGGATGGACGATCGCGTCTGGACACCCGTGCCGTGGCCGCACGTATGCATGCTGCTGCGTCTACCACCACGTCCGCGCCTGCTTCACGTGGGGGCCCGTGCCGCTACGTTTCCTGCGCCCGTGCGCCCACGCAGGGTTGTATCTCAATCTACACCCGCTCCGTTTCCCACGCCTGCCACTCGTGCCCCCTCCGCTTCCACGTGCATGCACGCGGGCCCAGCAGCTGTAGTAGGTGGCTGCGGTAGATGGGTCCCACTGTAACATGTGTAACACAAGATCTACTTTTACAACATTTAATTAAAATATTTGCAAGATACGTCAGAAACAGTTGAAACACTTGCAACATACGCTCTGAAACACCAGGAAAACACACGTTAGCCATTGCAAAATATATGCAATATCTAGATGAAACACTAGCAACATAGTATGAAACAGCTGAAATACTTGAAACATACGCTTGCAACATGTATGTATATGCAACATCCAGATAAAACACTTGCAAGATATATCTAAAAACAGATGAAACGTGTAGAATATACACTTGAAACACCATTGCAACATGCGCGACATACCGATCTACTTTTTTAACATCGATATAAAAACACTTGCAATATACCTATGAAACATTTGAAATAGACGCTGGCACCATGCGGTTCATCGCAACATCTCCTTGCTGCTTGAGAGAATGGAAGCTCGTCGACGTGTGGAGTTTACCGGTGTAGAGCTTGCCGGTGGTGCGGAGATCACCGCTCCGGTGGAGAATGTAACAGAACCGACCAAATTATAAGAGCACAAGTACAAAAACAAGCACCGAAGCGCTCAAATTTTCGAACTTGAGCCCATATAATCCCGGTAGTCAATCGAAATCACGAAGGATTTCAAACCAAACTGCTTACAACCAGGATCACATCATTCAACATACAACATCATACGTTACATTTCACAAATAGTGCTGAAATAAGTTTACACAAACGGAGTAGCAAATATTACAAACCAAGTTTGAAAGTAGCGGAAGCATAACACACACTAGTTAATTAAATACTGCCAGTCTGGATGATCGACAACCCGCAAAAGCATGAGGAAAGTACATAAAGATGATCACGCCCAAGTGATCTAGTCATCATCACCCGCAGGGTGGAGACACGTCTTGCAGAATCCCTGATAAAGCATGTCATCTGCAACAGGAGGGAATAAACCCTGAGTACTGGAATGTACTCAGCTAGACTTACCCGTCGAAAACCAGAAATAAAGTGACACCAAGGATTATGCAAGGCTTACACAAGAGGCTAGCTGACATAACATTTTTGCATAAAGGCATAAGTAGTTGAAACTCTTATAACCTGTACTAGCAGTTATTTTTAGCATTTACCTGTCATCTATCTTAGCACCTGTACTAAACATACACTTGATTATAATCAAACAACATGATTATTATATCCATAGCAGGTATATCATTATGGCAACATTGTATCATTCCCTTAACCACCAGTTAATTTAATGAGTTCTACGTTGCCGCTGCTCAAGTCAAGTGCTCACTAACCGGGAGCGACGGCGATTCGAATCGAATTCCTATCCAGCTGGAGGGGTATTTCTAACACTCACCGCGCAGGCCCCTGCCAGGGTCGCACAAGCCACCGTTTCATATGATTCAGGAATCGCGGGTCCGAATGATGTCGCGACCCCAAGGGCGACACTCTGCCAGGTGATAGGGACTCTAACCCCCCCTTGGTCTCACGCCAATGTCCCCAAGCACATCCTTTCTCTCCTCCAAGAAGCAACCTACCATTCGATTCCCGGCCTGAACCACATTACTCGGCTTCGCGGTCGGAACGACTTATCCGGCCAACTAAGTGTTAGACTGCGTTCAACATGACTCAAGGACGTACAGCGAATCGGTCCTTAAACGACTCAGACGGGCATAGCTCCACACCCAAGACGTGAAGTGTCTTGCGGCTGTACTATCGAACTCCCGCCCGGTCTCAAATTTCATTTTTAAGCATGGTTCCATCCACGATAGCCATAAAGCCACTCGTGACTCCTTCCTACATCTCGCGGATGACCGGAAATCACCCGACTTCTACCGTACTAAGCAGGGCTAAGCATTGACACGTGCCTAAACCTAATATAGGATTAAGTACGATATCTGGACAAGGACAGGTATAATGCAACAAGTGTTTTCATATAACTCCTACAACTTAATGCAGTAAACAATTAAGAGTACTCAAGATATATTTATAAAAAGATGGGTTCAGCATGCACCGGGGCTTGCCTTTCAGAAAAGTCGAGGGCCGGTGGTCTGGACACTCAGGAAGGTCGTCTGCGGGCACTCCTTCGCCTGCTTGATCCTCGGGCTCCTGCTGCTCCTGGTCCTCCTCCGGAATCACAGGCTCGAATTCGAGGAGAGTTACCCCCTCCGGTGCACCTATTGCATGAATGCACAATAAATATAATGGATGCATAAATGGGTGCAACATGCTCGGAATGAAATGCATTTCAGAATAAAATACTCTATTCAAGTTATTTTACTAGTACGTGCAAATCTCTTCTCCAGTGGAGAAGTACTTACCTAAGCTACTTAACCTAAGATAAAGTTGCTCATCCTCAGTTAAGGCCCTAACACCTAACAATTACAAAAGTAGCATGTCTTAGGATATTACACCATATCAAACAGCAAAACACCACAGAAAGCATTCTGGACAGCAGCTACTTGTTTTTATCACAACTGAAGATTTACAATTCCAAAAGATATGATTTAAGACAATCTGGAAAGCCTAAGAAATGCACTACAATTCATTTTCAGACCTCAACTCCAAACTCCTAAGTTTTCCATGTCAAACTTCACAAGTTTCAGAATCTGTATTCTCCAACACAGAGAATAGCAGATTTTGAACTGCCACTTTAAACAATAGTAACTCTCAAACTACTAAGCCAAATGCTTCCAAATTTTAACACAAGCTAGTTCATCAAGT
The DNA here is from genome assembly GCA_038087645.1 of Saccharum hybrid cultivar R570. Lineage (NCBI taxonomy): Eukaryota > Viridiplantae > Streptophyta > Magnoliopsida > Poales > Poaceae > Saccharum > Saccharum hybrid cultivar. The sequence continues at coordinate 235,591 of JAQSUU010000682.1, forward strand.
TTACTCCAACTTTGGTATTTACAAGTTGTCCAGCAACCAATTTTATCAAAGCCAAATTTAGAATTACTACTAGCTGTCCAGAAAACCTAAAATTACAAAGGTTAAATATTTATTGATGTGACCAACATTCTCTAAGACCAAACTAATACTACTACAAGTTCACAAATGTCACAAAAACACCAGAAAGTAAGGTGTGCCCACCTAGAATATTTATTTAAACCCATTTCTTAATTTACTTAAGTAATTAAGTGAAATTTCAAACATATATATAAACTACTCCTAAAATTCTACAAAAATTACAGGGGACTCTCTGACCCAAAAAGAGACCCCAGTAAAAATTTGAACAAGTTTTATTCACAGAAACTCCCTACACAAAATTCACAAGCTAATAAGGCTGATTTTTGCATAAATAGAAAACCCTATTGAAAAGTGTCAAACAACAGATTTCTTAATTTTCTTGGACACTCTAGGGTACCAAGACATTCTCCAAAAAGTTATATGAACATTGCACATGTAGAAAAATTACAAAAATTCAATTTAGTATTTCCTAGAATAACAAGATAACATTATAACTTGGAAATTACTTAATCACTGATGCCCAAATTTTTACCAGAGCTAGGGCTAGCACAGAGTAACCTACCTACCAAGTTTCATGATTTATGGAACACTACAGCTCAAGTTATAAATTTAACAAATTTGCATGCATTCCAAAACACATTTAAAGGATCTATTAAATTCTTACAGAATTTAAACATCTCATTCCAGATTTATATTTTTCTAAAATACTACACATCATGTAGACCCTAACAAAATTTATCTCATGATTTTTGGATCATTAAAACCCTAGATCTATATTTTTCCAACTTGTACAAAAATCAGTGACAAAATAATAAAAACGAATTTCATTTCGGGTGAACTGGGCCGGCCCGGAAGACGCGGCCCACGACTCGCGCGCGCGCGGCCTGCTCAGCACTCCCGCCCGCGCTTGGCAACTGACAGGCGGGCCCCCGCAGTCAGGGACAGAGGGGCAGGGGAGGCGGAGACCCGCGAGCTCCGACGAGCTCGAGCTCGCCGGAGAAGAGCTCGCTCGGCCAAGTGAGCACCACCTCGTGTTCTCCGTCACCTGGTGCGTCGATTGGTGCTCGTGGAACGGATGGGGATGGGGTGGAAGGGGCTGGTCACCGCGAGCGGCGGCCGGTGGTGTCCGGTGGCGGCGCGCCGTCGCCGGTGAAGATGCACAGTGCGGTCTAGGCTCGGTGCGAGCTTCACCGCAGCTAGGCGGATCCATTTTGCTAAGAAGGGAGGACGGAGAGAGACCCGAAGCACCCCGACCACGGTGAGGTCCCATGGCGGGCTCCGGCGACCTCTCGGAGATGGGGAAGAAGGAAATGCGGCTCACCTCGAGTCAAATCACGGGCTTCGGTGGGTCAAGGAGATGGAGTGTGGTGAGGCGGAGAGATTGGCGAGGTCTGGTGGACTGCGATGCGGTGGTGAGCGGGCACGAGCTTCGCCGGAGAGGAGCGGCAATGGCGGCCCGGTTTTCTCCGCTTTGCAACCGAACGAGGGAGGGAGAGGGAATGGAGGCAGCCTTGACGCGTCGTGGCGGTCTTGAAGGCGCCGTGGGCTGACCGGTGGGGCCAGGACCGACGTACGGTCGCCACCGCATGCCCACGCGTCGGCGAGGCCCTGTGGTCGGTCGGCCACTCTGACGCTGACGAACTGAATCGGCGACATCAATGACCGACTGACAGAGCGATTTCCATGATGATTATCTCCCAAACCGGTTCGAATTAGTCGAAGATGATTACACCAATTTTGTAGAGCTACATGAGGTCTACAAATTTGTCAATTTGGGTTTGGGCTGGTTCGGCCTAGATTTGAAACTACAAGGCTCCAAAGTGGTGCTTGATGAAACTGAAACTTAGTTTCAGTCACTATGCCGACTGAAACCCTAACTTCAAGGCATTATATCTCCTAAACTATTGAGAACCAGGTGATGATGATATTGACAAAGTTGTAGAGCTATGTGTGGACAACAACTTTGTCAATTGGCTCAAAGACTGGTTTGGCCTAGTTGGTGAGTTACAAGTTGCTAAAGTGAGGTACAGTGAAACTGAAAAGTCCAATTTCCAGACTTAGAATTTTTCTAAGTGTTGATTCCCACTCAAGCTGACTTGTGGGCCATTTTTGAGCATGCTCTGGTCATTTTCATGAGATGGCCATATTAGAACTTTTGTTCCTTATGAAATTCTCTACAACTTTGCTTAAGGTTGCTCCTCCATGCAAGGTCTCTAAATTAGACTTTTTAACTGGTCAAACTAGAGCCTTCTAGGGTCAAATGGTGGTCAAACTTCTCTTGGAGGGCAAATTTGTAATTTTGGTCAACATGAACTTTGTTCCAAATGTTACCCTAAGTATAACTAAGGTGTTGTAGGTCATGATTGGCTACCTTACCTTTTTGTTACACCAACTATCAAGTACTTCATGAAATAAATCAAACAAACCCTAATATAATCACATGTGTTGCATCACATAAAATAACAAACATGAATGATGCATGCTTATGCTTATGCCATGCAAATGCAATGCAATTAAGGACTAAACACTTGAAGTGTTACAGCCCTCCCCCCTTATAAAAATCTCGTCCCGAGATTTGAAAAGCGTACCATTTTTCATAGAATTCTTTATAACCATCCCGCAAATAATCCTCCCGTTCCCACGTAGCATCACTCTCACTTCCCTGATTACTCCACATCACTTTGTACCACTTAACCACTTTACTTCTAGTTACTCGCTCCTGAGTATCGATCACTCGGACTGGCTTTTCTTCATAGGTTAGGTCGGATTCCAGTCTGATATCACCTAAAGGAACTTGTTCCTCAGGAACTCGAAGACACTTTTTAAGCTGAGATACATGGAAAACGTTGAATATGGCTCTCATCTCAGGAGGCAACTGGATTTTGTACGCAACAGCTCCACTCTTGCCTATGATCTGGAAAGGACCCACATATCTTGGTGCAAGTTTTCGTTTAACACCAAAACGTTGGACACTCTTCATTGGAGAAACTTTCAAATAAACGAAGTCTCCAACTTCGAATTCGAGTGGTTTTCGGCGACGATCAGCATAGCTTTTCTGTCTCGCTTGTGCTGCAGCCATGTGTTTCTGGATGGTACGGACTTGTTCCTCGGCTTCCTGGACAAAATCGATGCCATAATACCTTCTTTCCCCAGCTTCTATCCAGTTTAGTGGAGTTCGACACTTTCGACCGTACAAAGCTTCGAATGGAGCCATCCTAATACTCTCTTGATAACTGTTATTGTACGAGAATTCGGCTAAAGGTAACCATTTTTCCCAAGAACCCTTGGATGAAATGACGCATGCTCGCAACAGATCTTCTAAGATTTGGTTAACTCGTTCTGTCTGACCCGACGTTTGGGGGTGATAAGCAGAGCTTCTCACTAACTTGGTTCCCAGAAGGTGATGCAAATGCTCCCAAAAGCGAGCAGTGAACTGGGGACCACGGTCAGATATGATAGTACGAGGTATCCCATGAAGCCGGACTATCTGATTGAAGTACAACTCAGCATAGTCAGTGGGACGATAGTCCACTCTAACTGGAATGAAGTGAGCTGATTTGGTCAAACGATCCACAATTACCCAGATAGAATTATGATTTTTGACAGTAGGAGGAAGACCGACAATAAAATCCATACTTATCTCTTCCCATTTCCAGCCTGGAATGGAGAGTGGCTGAAGTAGCCCAGCTTTCATGTGCACAGCTTTAACTCTGCAACAGGTGTCACATCTAGCGACATACGCAGCTATCTCTTTCCGCATCTTGGTCCACCAATAAAGCAGTTTCAAATCATAATACATCTTATTACTACCCGGATGGATGGACAACTTGGACGAATGTGCTTCAGACAGGATCTGATTTCTAAGCTCTCGGTCCTTAGGTACACTAACCTATCCTTAAACCACAGCACACCTTCGTCATCTATCCTAAAATGCTTAGTCTCTCCTTCATTCATCTTCCGTTTTATGTGAAAGATACCCGGATCAGTCTTTTGGAGCTCAATGATTCTATTTCTGAGAGTACCACTGACGGTGATGTTGTACAGGACTGCCGGATGTAACAGGCGAGATTGGTAAAAATCAGTTTCAACTAAAGAATGACAATGAGACTTACGGCTTAAAGCATCCGCAACTACATTTGCCTTTCCTGGATGATAGTGCACTTGAAGGTTATAATCTTTAATCAACTCGAGCCATCTTCTTTGACGCATATTCAACTCGGGTTGGGTGAAGATGTATTTGAGGCTTTTATGATCGGTGTAGATGTTGCAGACATTTCCCAGCAGATAATGCCGCCATACCTTCAAAGCATGAACAACTGCAGCCAGTTCTAAGTCATGCGTTGGATAATTCACCTCATGCTTCCGAAGTTGTCGCGAGGTATATGCAATTACTCGGCCTTCCTGCATCAAAACGCCTCCCAAACCTATGCCTGAGGCATCACAATAAACATCAAATGGTTTCTCGATATTCGGTTGTGCCAAAACCGGAGCTGAGGTTAGGAGGGTTCGTAGTTGGTGAAAAGCCGCATCACACTCAGGAGTCCAGACAAACCTGGTGTCTTTCTGCAGCAACCGAGTCATTGGCTTGGCTATTTTGGAGAAATCCGGGATGAAGCGACGATAATAGCCAGCCAACCCAAGGAAACTCCGAACCTCGTGAACCGAGATAGGAGCCTTCCAGTTCAGTACTTCCTGTACCTTGGTGGGATCCACCATAATTCCTCCATCGGACAACACATGCCCAAGGAAAGGTACTTCCCGAAGCCAGAATTCGCACTTACTGAACTTTGCATATAGTTGATGTTCACGCAGTCTTGTGAGGACTATACGCAGATGTTCAGCGTGATCCTCCTCATTCACAGAATATACCAAGATGTCATCAATAAATACCACCACAAACTTGTCCAATTCAGGCATAAACACCGAATTCATCAAGTACATGAAGTGTGCGGGGGCATTTGTCAAGCCGAAAGACATAACAAGATACTCATAAAGACCGTATCTGGTAGAAAAGGCTGTCTTTGGAACATCTTCCGGGCGAATTTTAATTTGATGGTAGCCCGATCTTAGATCGATCTTGGAGAAAACTTTAGCTTTAGACAACTGATCGAACAAGATGTCGATTCGCGGTAGAGGGTACTTATTTTTGACTGTGACTGCATTGAGAGGTCTATAATCTACGCACATCCGCAACGACTGATCCTTCTTCTTTACAAAGATAGCAGGACATCCCCATGGCGATGAACTAGGACGAATCAACCCTTTCTTCAAAAGTTCATTCAATTGCACCTTAAGTTCAGCTAGTTCATTTGGAGGCATCCTATAGGGTCTCCTAGAGATGGGTGCTGTGCCAGGCAACAACTCGATTTTAAACTCCACATCCCGATCCGGAGGGAGTCCTGGCAAATCATCGGGAAAAACGTCCGGAAATTCATTTACTACGGAAATTTCAGCCAACGCCTTTGCTTGCATAGCATGAATTTCCCCCGACAATTCAACCTTTCTGGGAAGTTGTACTAGAAAACCTTTTTGATCTGTAGGATCTCTGAGCATAACTACCCGAGCGGATGTGTCAATGAGTACCCCGTTCTGACTCATCCAATTCATGCCCAAGATAACATCTATGTCTAAACCAGGTAAAACCAATAGGGCAAGCGAATAACTTCGCCCTTCTATCTCAAACTCAAGGTTCCCCACTACTTTGTTTGTGGAAATATTCCCACTTGCAGCACTAATACAATAACCCACACCTTCAACAGTATGCAACTTGTGTGCAAATTTAGATGCAAACTTAGGACTGATAAAGGAATGCGAAGCACCTGAATCAAAAAGTACCACTGCGGGGTGTTGGTCAACTAGAAACTTACCAGCGGTGACCACCTCACCAGATGGAATTTCCTCAATGCTGTTATAATGGGCGTGTCCCTGACGACTACCTTGGTTGACATTTTTCTTCGGGTACGGACAATTCCTGGACCAATGGCCTGGCTTGTTACAGTTCCAGCAAGGCATATTGCTAGGAGGAACACTGGAGCTGCCTTGGCCCGCATTACTCTTTGGCAGTGCCACTGTATATGCCTTACGAAACCCTGTTTTTGCAGCAGGCTTCTTCTACGGCGGACGGAACTTTGTATTCGGAGCAGGTGGGCGAGGGGAAGACCTCGGTGCCGCTGAGGCCCTTGACTGAGAAGCACTTGCCTCAAGGGCCCTTTTACGGCTCTTAGAGGCAGAATAAATAGTATTGTTGTTCTCCTGGGTCAAAGCATCGCTGATGAAATCATTGAAAGTAGTACATTTGCTAGTGCCCATAGTTTTCATCAGTTTTGGGCCGAGGCCCCTTTTGAAGCTAGCAATCTTTTTGGCATCGGTATCCACAAACTCAGTGGCATACCTTGCCAGGTTGTTGAAGGACTGCAAGTATTCAGTCAGGCTTTTGTTTCCTTGCGACAGCCTCATAAACTCTGTGTGCTTGATTGCCATAAGACCGGGAGGAATATAATTTCCCCGGAATGCCGCCTTAAACTGATCCCAAGCAATCGGGACATTGGCAGGCAGTGTGGAACGATAGTGGCTCCACCAAATACCCGCTGGACCATGCAACTGGTGAGAAGCATATTCAGTCTTTAACTCATCAGTCAGGCGAAGCAGACGAAACTTTTGCTCAATAGTATTTAACCACTCATCAGCTTGCAGTGGTTCTTCCGCTTCCTTGAAGAGCGGGGGCTTAGTATCCAGAAAGTCCTTGAAATCACTGTATTGATTGGGTTCTGGGCCCTGGCGGCCAGGACGAGCCTCTCGATTAGCCAGTTGGCGCATAGCATCCGCCAACATGCGCTGCCCTTCGACCACTGTCTGCATCAACTCGGCCGGAGTAGGTGGTGGCGGAGGGGGTGGCTGTTCCTCCTCCTCATTTCCACGACCCCGACGTAGATTGTATGACATCTGCAAAAATGCATATCCAATGAGCACTGACGATGTGGGAATTTTGTAGATGAATTATTGTAAATATGTCAAACTGACTTCATGAAATAGACTCCTCAATTATTCATGGCACAATAAGTCATCACAACCGCACAATCCATTCAAGCGGATCAATTGGCGCAATCATGCGAGAGAATCCAACAAGGTGTACTTTGATAACGGCTCACACACAAGGAGCACACGGTTACCGGACCGTTTACGTTGCTATCTACGTGATTTTTGACCTTTTGCACGGTACTTGGATTTGATCTCGAGATTTTTAGTTGACGGTGAAAGGCTACTTCAAACTGACCACAAAGAGACTTCTCAATGAAGAGTTCCATGGTGGATCATGACTAGCTACCTTGATACCTGCGCGTGCCAAGCAGCACAGCCTTATATCGCGCGCCATAGGAGGCCCTCGGTTTCATCGCGGCACTGAAGGGTGCTAATCGTGACACCATCATCGAACGCAACATAATAAGACATCAAGTTGTGATTGAAATTAACGGTTTCAAACTACATTCAGGAAACATACGGTTCAACCTTACATCCCAAAGTCAAGTTATTACAAGGCCTCACTCCTTCACAGGGAGGGCACAAAAGACGATCCTAACATTATAGGCACGTGATGACTACTCTAAGCATCATCCTCCGAGTCGGTGTCAAGGATCTCCCCGCCGTCCTCATCACTGACAGGCTCTAACTCCTCGTCTTCTTCTTCTGGCTCTTCCTCTGGTGCTTCTGCAGGTGGGGCATCCTGTGGTCCATCAACCTCCACTTCATCATCATCCTCAGCCATGATGATTCCCGAACCCATGTCCTCATCGACGTTGTTGTTTCGAGGCAGCAGGGGATTAAGCTCGTTGTTCAGGCGGTGCACTTCTTCATGAAGGTTGTCATTGTATTCTTCAGCATTTTCTAACTGTTGCTCGAGCTCAAACTGACGAGTTCTCAGAACGTTCTCCTCGTGCCAGGCTTCATCCCTCTGTTCCATCACACGGACTAACATGCGTTGACAGTTGCGGTTTGCCACTGTCAACCTCTGGACTGCAAGCGTTTCTTGATCACGATCATGAATCACTTGTTCCAGTTGTCGCCGTGCTGCATCCCTAGCAGCAGTCACCTCTGCCAGCTCTGCCCTCAGCCTTTCCACCTCAGTAGGCTCAGGGCGGGGCTCACGTGGAGCGAGCTGGTGACGCGGTGCCCTGCCCCCAGTGGACTTACGAGCGGTCCTCTTGGTACGTGCCATCTGTAGCAACAAGATAAGATACGACTTAAAGTGAGGATCATTTAGGGGATACGAAATTTACTTTAGTCGGGAGTACAGAAATTTTTAAGGAGGGAGTAAATGATATGTATGATATAATTAAACATGATGCATGCACGTTCCGTACGCCCTCTCACCTTAGTAGAAACCTAAAGTTCTAACGCTAGGCGGTGGCATACATACGTTCTCTCATATAAGCGAAACTATCGGTCTACTCGTTACGCTGTTAGTGTACCTGCAGAAAATTTCATTGCAGCCCAACAGTTTCCCAATATTAGCACACAAGAAAGCAGTACTTTAAATACTTTCCATATACACATCCCCAGATGTATATACTTCAGTATCAAAGCTACCCGATAATAATGTTCCCACAATTAAGTGCTTACATAATTACATGGTTTAAACACGTAAGTATGCAAGTCACCAAAACTACTCTCCCCTAGACCGCCGGTTGGACGATCATGCTCTCACAACTCACACTTACCAGAGCGTCGAGGTAATTGATCCATACATTACCACCCAAGGGGATGGCATCCATACTATTTCACGCCGTATGGACGACGAAACAGAAACAAACAAGGCCCCCAAGTTAGTCTTTATAATAAGCCACCTAAGAGTCCTTATTTGGGCTAAGGGTTGTGATCACTGGCATACCTATAAAATAATTTTTAGAGTTTAACCCTTTTCGCAAACAAATACTTTTTGTTTTTAATTACCCGTAAGATGTGTTTAATGTTGAATTATGCTCCGATACCAGCTGTAACAGAACCGACCAAATTATAAGAGCACAAGTACAAAAACAAGCACCGAAGCGCTCAAATTTTCGAACTTGAGCCCATATAATCCCGGTAGTCAATCGAAATCACGAAGGATTTCAAACCAAACTGCTTACAACCAGGATCGCATCATTCAACATACAACATCATACGTTACATTTCACAAATAGTGCTGAAATAAGTTTACACAAACGGAGTAGCAAATATTACAAACCAAGTTTGAAAGTAGCGGAAGCATAACACACACTAGTTAATTAAATACTGCCAGTCTGGATGATCGACAACCCGCAAAAGCATGAGGAAAGTACATAAAGATGATCACGCCCAAGTGATCTAGTCATCATCACCCGCAGGGTGGAGACACGTCTTGCAGAATCCCTGATAAAGCATGTCATCTGCAACAGGAGGGAATAAACCCTGAGTACTGGAATGTACTCAGCTAGACTTACCCGTCGAAAACCAGAAATAAAGTGACACCAAGGATTATGCAAGGCTTACACAAGAGGCTAGCTGACATAACATTTTTGCATAAAGGCATAAGTAGTTGAAACTCTTATAACCTGTACTAGCAGTTATTTTTAGCATTTACCTGTCATCTATCTTAGCACCTGTACTAAACATACACTTGATTATAATCAAACAACATGATTATTATATCCATAGCAGGTATATCATTATGGCAACATTGTATCATTCCCTTAACCACCAGTTAATTTAATGAGTTCTACGTTGCCGCTGCTCAAGTCAAGTGCTCACTAACCGGGAGCGACGGCGATTCGAATCGAATTCCTATCCAGCTGGAGGGGTATTTCTAACACTCACCGCGCAGGCCCCTGCCAGGGTCGCACAAGCCACCGTTTCATATGATTCAGGAATCGCGGGTCCGAATGATGTCGCGACCCCAAGGGCGACACTCTGCCAGGTGATAGGGACTCTAACCCCCCCTTGGTCTCACGCCAATGTCCCCAAGCACATCCTTTCTCTCCTCCAAGAAGCAACCTACCATTCGATTCCCGGCCTGAACCACATTACTCGGCTTCGCGGTCGGAACGACTTATCCGGCCAACTAAGTGTTAGACTGCGTTCAACATGACTCAAGGACGTACAGCGAATCGGTCCTTAAACGACTCAGACGGGCATAGCTCCACACCCAAGACGTGAAGTGTCTTGCGGCTGTACTATCGAACTCCCGCCCGGTCTCAAATTTCATTTTTAAGCATGGTTCCATCCACGATAGCCATAAAGCCACTCGTGACTCCTTCCTACATCTCGCGGATGACCGGAAATCACCCGACTTCTACCGTACTAAGCAGGGCTAAGCATTGACACGTGCCTAAACCTAATATAGGATTAAGTACGATATCTGGACAAGGACAGGTATAATGCAACAAGTGTTTTCATATAACTCCTACAACTTAATGCAGTAAACAATTAAGAGTACTCAAGATATATTTATAAAAAGATGGGTTCAGCATGCACCGGGGCTTGCCTTTCAGAAAAGTCGAGGGCCGGTGGTCTGGACACTCAGGAAGGTCGTCTGCGGGCACTCCTTCGCCTGCTGGATCCTCGGGCTCCTGCTGCTCCTGGTCCTCCTCCGGAATCACAGGCTCGAATTCGAGGAGAGTTACCCCCTCCGGTGCACCTATTGCATGAATGCACAATAAATATAATGGATGCATAAATGGGTGCAACATGCTCGGAATGAAATGCATTTCAGAATAAAATACTCTATTCAAGTTATTTTACTAGTACGTGCAAATCTCTTCTCCAGTGGAGAAGTACTTACCTAAGCTACTTAACCTAAGATAAAGTTGCCCATCCTCAGTTAAGGCCCTAACACCTAACAATTACAAAAGTAGCATGTCTTAGGATATTACACCATATCAAACAGCAAAACACCACAGAAAGCATTCTGGACAGCAGCTACTTGTTTTTATCACAACTGAAGATTTACAATTCCAAAAGATATGATTTAAGACAATCTGGAAAGCCTAAGAAATGCACTACAATTCATTTTCAGACCTCAACTCCAAACTCCTAAGTTTTCCATGTCAAACTTCACAAGTTCCAGAATCTGTATTCTCCAACACAGAGAATAGCAGATTTTGAACTGCCACTTTAAACAATAGTAACTCTCAAACTACTAAGCCAAATGCTTCCAAATTTTAACACAAGCTAGTTCATCAAGTTTACTCCAACTTTGGTATTTACAAGTTGTCCAGCAACCAATTTTATCAAAGCCAAATTTAGAATTACTACTAGCTGTCCAGAAAACCTAAAATTACAAAGGTTAAATATTTATTGATGTGACCAACATTCTCTAAGACCAAACTAATACTACTACAAGTTCACAAATGTCACAAAAACACCAGAAAGTAAGGTGTGCCCACCTAGAATATTTATTTAAACCCATTTCTTAATTTACTTAAGTAATTAAGTGAAATTTCAAACATATATATAAACTACTCCTAAAATTCTACAAAAATTACAGGGGACTCTCTGACCCAAAAAGAGACCCCAGTAAAAATTTGAACAAGTTTTATTCACAGAAACTCCCTACACAAAATTCACAAGCTAATAAGGCTGATTTTTGCATAAATAGAAAACCCTATTGAAAAGTGTCAAACAACAGATTTCTTAATTTTCTTGGACACTCTAGGGTACCAAGACATTCTCCAAAAAGTTATATGAACATTGCACATGTAGAAAAATTACAAAAATTCAATTTAGTATTTCCTAGAATAACAAGATAACATTATAACTTGGAAATTACTTAATCACTGATGCCCAAATTTTTACCAGAGCTAGGGCTAGCACAGAGTAACCTACCTACCAAATTTCATGATTTATGGAACACTACAGCTCAAGTTATAAATTTAACAAATTTGCATGCATTCCAAAACACATTTAAAGGATCTATTAAATTCTTACAGAATTTAAACATCTCATTCCAGATTTATATTTTTCTAAAATACTACACATCATGTAGACCCTAACAAAATTTATCTCATGATTTTTGGATCATTAAAACCCTAGATCTATATTTTTCCAACTTGTACAAAAATCAGTGACAAAATAATAAAAACGAATTTCATTTCGGGTGAACTGGGCCGGCCCGGAAGACGCGGCCCACGACTCGCGCGCGTGCGGCCTGCTCAGCACTCCCGCCCGCGCTTGGCAACTGACAGGCGGGCCCCCGCAGTCAGGGACAGAGGGGCAGGGGAGGCGGAGACCCGCGAGCTCCGACGAGCTCGAGCTCGCCGGAGAAGAGCTCGCTCGGCCAAGTGAGCACCACCTCGTGTTCTCCGTCACCTGGTGCGTCGATTGGTGCTCGTGGAACGGATGGGGATGGGGTGGAAGGGGCTGGTCACCGCGAGCGGCGGCCGGTGGTGTCCGGTGGCGGCGCGCCGTCGCCGGTGAAGATGCACAGTGCGGTCTAGGCTCGGTGCGAGCTTCACCGCAGCTAGGCGGATCCATTTTGCTAAGAAGGGAGGACGGAGAGAGACCCGAAGCACCCCGACCACGGTGAGGTCCCATGGCGGGCTCCGGCGACCTCTCGGAGATGGGGAAGAAGGAAATGCGGCTCACCTCGAGTCAAATCACGGGCTTCGGTGGGTCAAGGAGATGGAGTGTGGTGAGGCGGAGAGATTGGCGAGGTCTGGTGGACTGCGATGCGGTGGTGAGCGGGCACGAGCTTCGCCGGAGAGGAGCGGCAATGGCGGCCCGGTTTTCTCCGCTTTGCAACCGAACGAGGGAGGGAGAGGGAATGGAGGCAGCCTTGACGCGTCGTGGCGGTCTTGAAGGCGCCGTGGGCTGACCGGTGGGGCCAGGACCGGCATACGGTCGCCACCGCATGCCCACGCGTCGGCGAGGCCCTGTGGTCGGTCGGCCACTCTGACGCTGACGAACTGAATCGGCGACATCAATGACCGACTGACAGAGCGATTTCCACGATGATTATCTCCCAAACCGGTTCGAATTAGTCGAAGATGATTACACCAATTTTGTAGAGCTACATGAGGTCTACAAATTTGTCAATTTGGGTTTGGGCTGGTTCGGCCTAGATTTGAAACTACAAGGCTCCAAAGTGGTGCTTGATGAAACTGAAACTTAGTTTCAGTCACTATGCCGACTGAAACCCTAACTTCAAGGCATTATATCTCCTAAACTATTGAGAACCAGGTGATGATGATATTGACAAAGTTGTAGAGCTATGTGTGGACAACAACTTTGTCAATTGGCTCAAAGACTGGTTTGGCCTAGTTGGTGAGTTACAAGTTGCTAAAGTGAGGTACAGTGAAACTGAAAAGTCCAATTTCCAGACTTAGAATTTTTCTAAGTGTTGATTCCCACTCAAGCTGACTTGTGGGCCATTTTTGAGCATGCTCTGGTCATTTTCATGAGATGGCCATATTAGAACTTTTGTTCCTTATGAAATTCTCTACAACTTTGCTTAAGGTTGCTCCTCCATGCAAGGTCTCTAAATTAGACTTTTTAACTGGTCAAACTAGAGCCTTCTAGGGTCAAATGGTGGTCAAACTTCTCTTGGAGGGCAAATTTGTAATTTTGGTCAACATGAACTTTGTTCCAAATGTTACCCTAAGTATAACTAAGGTGTTGTAGGTCATGATTGACTACCTTACCTTTTTGTTACACCAACTATCAAGTACTTCATGAAATAAATCAAACAAACCCTAATATAATCACATGTGTTGCATCACATAAAATAACAAACATGAATGATGCATGCTTATGCTTATGCCATGCAAATGCAATGCAATTAAGGACTAAACACTTGAAGTGTTACAGAGAAGGCCGTGACAGGTCGGGTGGAGAAGGCCGCGACGGGTCTCTACACTGCGGGTGGAGCGCAGCTATGCGTGGGGTAAGCTCCGCTGCAAGCTGTGCGTAGGTGAGTTCCATCCCGACCGTCGTGAACTGCGTGTGGGCGAGATCCACCCTGGCCACGATGAACTGAGCAAGCGGAGCGTGGGATGTGCGCGGGCGGACTCCGCTCAGGCTACCGTGAGTTGCACGCAGACGAGCTCCACCTCCGGCCGTGGCGAGTTGGGTAGCCGGAACACAAGAAGTCCGCGGTTGGCCTCCGCCCCGGCCGGTCGCCGCGAGCTACGCAGGTGGAGCACTGCGAGGGTGGAGCGTTGTGAGCTGTGCGTTGGCTGAGCTCCGCTGCGGTGGGTTTTTTTAGAAACTGCGGTGTCTGAAGAGTTGGACGAGCGGATTGGAGGGGATCGTTTGGGCTTGCGTCGTGTCTCATGAACCTGAGCGTCCCGGCGGACAGATGCCCTGAGGAGAGCATTGCCGATAGAACAGAGCTTTAGTTTCTATAGGTGAAGTTTCTTCTATAGAAACTAGTTGTAAAAACTTATTGGTTGGGACTGACCTTAGAGCTAGCTGAACCAGTTTTTCACTCGCTGAACAGTAAAAAAACAAAGAGACTAGCACAGAGCCAATAGGCAGTTCTCGCATGTTTCAAGATGCCCCTTTCTCAGACAAGTATGCTTGTTGTTGCTTCTCTACATTTGCCAGCTTAGAGCCAGCTTATATTAGATGGTGTTTGGATCCATTTGTCATGGGCTAAAATTTAGCCCTTATGCTAAAGGTGCTAAAGTTTAGCTTAAGTGGGGTGTTTGGATCTAGGGGCTAAAAGATGCTAAAAGGTGAAAAGGAGAGGAGAGAGAAAGAGTGTTGCACTTTTAGCCCAGTTTAGGACCTCCAGTGGAGCAAATGGAAAGAGCAAATGTTTTGCCCATTTGCCCATCTGTTTGGATCCCCATGGCAAAAGAAAGAGCTAAAAATATAGACTAAAGTTTTGCCATGATCCAACCAGAGCCTTATCGTACGTAGACTAGATAGCCTATATTGTCGGAGATGCCCTCAGCGAGATAGTGATGTGCTAGATTGTTTTACTCCTGAATTGCTCTAGTTGTTTCTTTCTGTACATAAACTAGAAATATGTCTGCTCGTAGCTAATTTATTTGAATTTCAATTACTAACTTACGTAGCATAAATGTTAATTTTAGTGATATACACAAGTCTAAGTGACATATATTTAGAAATATCTAGTTTTAAAGTAGTCCATGCGTTATTTTGGAATTTTTAGAAACATATTTCACATTTCAAATCACAAAGAGCATCTCTAAGAGTTTGGTATAATTTACTTGCAAAATTAACAGATCTAACAAGTTAACAGAAGAAATAGCAATCTTAAATTTTGTCATTTAACAGTCTCCTATAATAGCTTTCTAAACAATTTTGCATTGGGAATCTTAACTATTTTTAACTAACCAAATCTTTTTTAATAGTTTTTTTTATCTCTTACTGCTTTCTTATTTGAAATCCTTTATTTTCTTAATTTACGCATGCGTCCAATTTACTCCGTTCTCCCGAGAAAAACAACGGATGGGGAGCGGATATGGAGTTCTTCTCGACTGCGGAAACTTACAAGTTTGAAAGGATATTTGGTAGCTTTTTATTTTTAAGGAGCTCTTGTAGCACCCGGTTTGAAGAACAAAATCAGATACACACCATATGTGGGCCCAGGAAGTCATATCTCACATATAGCTATAAATAAGGGTAATATCAAAAGACAATGCTTAATATATAACGTACTTATTATAAAAGATATAACCTTAGATAGCAAACAACGGAAAGACAACTCCGGTCTTCAGGTGAAGACTCCACTCCACAGGGACAACTGACTGGTTGATCACAAGCCTGTTTGCTCCAATCTCTGGCAATCTAGTACCTATCCGGGATTTTTCCAAAATATTGAAAATAAACAAGGGTGAGTACATTTTATACTCCACAAGCATAACATGGGGATTCATGAGGCTCAAAAGGCAGACATGGTTTACTGCATTTAGCATTTTAGTAAGTCAACATTTTGTTATTGATCAACATCAAATTATGCTTAAGCTCCCAAATTAACCCACATGATCATATACTAGAATTAAATAGAGTCATTGATCAACATTATATCATCATCGTCGTCATCATCATCATAATACCATCATAGTTCACCATGAACAACATCATCATAAGTAACCATTTATTCTGTGAGTTTTCCGGGCCGCTCGTGACCGTGAGCACGACTGTTATAATAGTTTTAACACTCTGCAGAGGTTGTGCATCTTTACCCGTGAGTCGTGTTGCCCATATGCCCGGGTTAATTACTCCCATAACACTTCCAAGGTGAGCGGGTAGGGTACACTATGAAGCCTTCCATAGGTTTCGTCTAACAAGTTAGGCCCGCGAGGTTTCCTCGGCAGATAGATATAGAGAACCCCTTTCTGTGGCACAATTCCCGCAGGCTATACACACCAGAACAGAGGCAGTTCTATACCCAAAGTGGCAAGCCCCTCTTGCGCCCTTTCGTGTAATCTCTAACAAGCTAGAAAATATCCTATTACTGAGCTAAAGTCAGAGCCATATAACTCTCACGGTTGCATTGTATGTCCCAGCTTTTGCCCTACAGATAAGTCCTTACGGAAGGTTTAGGGCAACATGATCGACATCATTTGCACCATCACCCTATAGTTCAATTATTACCATCATATTTATCCATTTGTTCCATTAATCATAGTATTGATCATGTTTGAATAGAGCACTAGCATTCTACCTATATGCAATAAAACCCATAGGCATCAAGGTATAAGTCATCAATGGCTAGGATGTCCTTATAGTCGAGCAATATTAGACACATGCATAATGAGCAGATTATATAATGAATAGGAATCAAGGTAGGCCCATGCTATACTTGTCTTGGTTCATGAACTGCTGCTGGTTCTGCTGCTCCTCGTATGTGTCCAGATTCCCGAAGTACTCCTCACCGTCTGAACTCGAACGACACGAAGTACAACACGCATTCCAGAACAGACATACAAGCAAAACATGACTACGATTATAACAGTACACCAACAATAAATAAAACTGTATAAAATGTTTACCAAAATCATCTACGTCTCGCTACGATCACAACGACGCGAATTGCACGAAAAACGGAGTTACAACGCACAAGTTACGAGCTATTTACGGTTCTAAAAGCTAGCTATTAAACTAGACTTAATCGAGAAATTCAAAAGATCCTAATAGGTCTAACAGTAGCACTATTGCGTAGATCATGAAATTACAAAACTAATGCAAGTTGAACGGGTCAAATTGGAGCTAAAACGACGATTTTATAAGTGTTTTACGGCAGTGGCAAATCTGTAATTAATCTGAAAACATATTTTCATTTAAACCGAAGAAACTACGTATTTAAAAAGAGAATGCGTATTTCGGGAATATGCCAAGGACGGCGGGTTCAATAACAGATAACTGGGGGTTTCTTTAACAAAATTACCATCGAAGGGGTATGGGTGATCCTGAGCCACACGATTAGAGATGAACGACTACGATTAGCTCTGGGAGGGAGAAGGGGAACGGGGCCGCCGGAGTTGGGGGTGAACGCGGTGGTGCCGCCATGGACGGCAGTGGAAAGGTCACCGGCGTGACTAGTTAGGGCCCTACGGGCCATGGTTGATCACCGACACCACCGGGTCGATGCGAGGAAGAAAACGAACTCGCCCCGGGACAAACCGCGGCCACGGGGTGGCCCGCGCGGCGTGCTCGCCATGAATGGCGACGGAGGGCTCACCGGAGCGATGCAATCGAGCACTACGGAGCTCCATTCTCCAATTAGAGGCTATGGGGAGGACGCGGAGGGGATGGCGAACTCGACCATGTCACATGTGCGGCCGGGGAAAGACCTGAGGAGCTCGCGTAAAACGGCCCTATAGGCCACCAAACTAGAAAAGGGAAGCATGGGGAGATAGAGGGGAGCGGGGCGAAGCTCACCGAACGGCAAAATGAAGACGAGGGCGGCTCAGTGTCGATGTCGATGCGGAGGAGAAGGACGGCACTCCGGCGACGTTTGCTGTGGGACTTCGGTTGCTCAGTGAGTGGGAGCAGGGGAAAACTGGAGAAGGGGAAAGGCGTGGACGGGGTCACGCTCCCCTTTTTAAAAGACCCGAGGTGCGGGGAGGCTCCCACGTCGCGCGGAGGTGGGCGCGGGCGGCGGTTGCCAAGACCGAGCAAGGTGCGGGGAGAGGTTAGGGGAGGAGCTGACGGGCGGGCCCGGCCTATCGGTGTCGCAGGGGGAGCGGGGCGCGGCAACGGCAGTTATGGCCTCCGACGCGGGCCAGCCCAGGAAGAGCGCGGAGAGGAGTGGAAAAACACGGGCGAGCCAAGGAAAAATGGCCAACGGGCCGAAAGTGAGGGAGAGGGGGAAAATGAATAGGAATCCCTTTTTATTTCCTAAATTGATTTTCCAAATCCAATTTCAAGAGATTTTTAAATCCTTTTGGCATTTGAATAAAACCAGTCATCACACAAAATATAATGCAACAACATGAGTGCAAAAACAAGTTGCTAACCTTATGATTAATTTTAATTTAACAAAAATTGATTATTCCCTATATTTAAATGCACACTCAATTACACAAATAAATCATATTTAACTATTTTGTAATTATGAAAAATTTAGGGTGTTACAGCTCTTTTTACCAAACTACTATTAGAGGACACTTTTTTTCTTTTTTTTTCTTAAATATTGAAATTGGGAGTTGTTTTATTAAACTCCCGGAGATACTCTAAGTAAGTTAGAATAACCAAACAACCTCTTTGGTCAGATAGGACTGAGTTGCCATTCCAATCGGGCTGGCACGACCAGAGTCCCACTTTTGCATGCCATGCCTGCATAGATTGTCGCCATAGGAGCGTCCTATCACGCGATGCATATAGACTGTCAGAAGTCTGAGGTCTATGCCTCGCGTTTTGGCCTGGCACTGCTGCACAACGGGGCGGTAGTCCCGGTCCAAAAGGACCTCTAGTCCCGGGCTGCGAGCTGGGACTAAGGTTTCGGGACTAAATGTCTCACCTTTAGTCCCGATTCTCAGGCCCGGGACTAAAGGCCCTTTAGTCCCAGTTGGTAATACCAACCGGGACTGAAGGTTCTTTTTTTTCTTTTTCTTTTCAATTCATTATTGATTTTGGTTTTCAGTTATATTGTTTTCCAATTTATTCTTCGCTGCTACTACCCGTATACGTTGCACCTGTACGAGAGCGTTATTATTGCACCCAAATAAAGTATGAAACTATATATATATATAGAGCTATACATATACGTACATACACATTACATTTACAATAATATACAAGTAATCAAGTGTTCGGCCGCCGGTTAATGAGTTACACAAATGTTTGTCCGCCACTCAAAGCTCACACAAGTGTTCGTTCTTGTTTGGACTCTTCAAATTCAATCTAGGGTTGTGGTGGAACTCGTCGTTTTCTGGGATGACATGATCGTTGATGAAACCTGCGATCGCCTCCTGGATTGCGACGAGTATTGTGTGCTTGAACACTTGTTCTTTCAATTCCCACTCCTTCCATTTGCATTAATTAAAGGAAAAAATATTAATATACATAAGACTTATTTAGTTTCAACAAATAAATAAGATATGAATTTACTGTATACACATGTTACTAACTTTTAGCATCTCTTTAGCAGGTGTAAATTTGCTACACTGCATGTACTCGCAAACGTAGTATCCACATATATTGGTTCCATATGGTTGTCTGGACACCCACTCATGTAGAATAGGAGGGGGGAGTAGCACTTTCAGATTTGTACGATATCTTTGTTGTAGCCAAGCCCAAGCCCTGCCCAATAAGTCGGTCGTTGATTAGGTATAGCATAGTAAATTAAAGGAGCAGACAATGATAATTAACGAATGATAGAACTTACCTCTGGATTATGTCTATCATGTCTTGGTACATTACCAGCTCTTTTCTCATTGAGTCCCACACATTTATAGTTTGTTCCTTGATCTTAATCTCAATGAGTATCCAGTGATCCCTGCATTTGTTTATAGAGTCAACTTATATATATATTAATGTTGGATTGACTAAGACATGATATAACACAACACTTTACCCCATATTATAAGTGAAGAGTATCAACTCCTTATGCCTTTGGTTATAAAAGAACCTCCAGAGGTTTTTCTCAATTTCCTTGATCTTCAGATTGAATGGATCTTTAGTCTTTGTGTCCTTGTACACGACATACGGATCGATAAAACCAATTCGATCATCTTGTTTCAATCTGAGTTCTCTCATCATGTGTCTGCACATCGTGAGCATAGTTATTACGAATACGTACATATGCTAGAGTGAGATTATTGATTAAAAAGAAGAATCACTTACAGACAGTAGCAGCTTATGAGAGATTTATCAACAACATCCATATAGAGAAGCTGGTGTATTTCACTAAACTGTACCCAAATGATGTCATCTCCACGGAAGTAGTGACAGTCTCTGACTTGTACGCCCATATATTGTTCACTTTGATGTTATGCATAGAATCTCAAGTAGTACTCGTGCAGCTTGTATATTTGTGTACCAAGATTTTTTTTACCTTTACAGGGTCGCATAGACTCCTGCCATATACGTACTTCCTCCGCCATTCATCAACAACTTCGGCCTCTTTAACAGTTGTTAGTTCCTCCCGACCGAGAAGTTGTTCTATTGAAAGCCCAGTCACATTCATCCACTTGGCGAGTTCATCTAAGTCCACATCATCAGGTACCGACATTTGCATCAAGTTCATATTGGAACCATATTGATTCAAAACCACTAGTGGCGACATTGATTGCTGCGCTTGTTGGCTGAGCTGTGCAACATCTTTTCCGGCCGCCTTCTGTTTCCTTTTGTCCTCCTTGATTTTCTTTGTGATAGTACGCTCATAGTCTGATAGTGGTGGCGCTGGTTTTTTACTAGCGGCACGCTTCTCGTCTTGCATAACCTACACCACTTGACGTAGCTTTACACGAGGATACATTAGGTATGGCTTCTCTTGCTTTGCTCGTGCATCAGCTTTGGTCTTTTTGAAGAACGCTTTCACTTCTGCCTTGACTGAAGCATTAAGTTCTTCATCAGTCTTCCATATGGAAGCTTGGTCATCTTTGGGATCTTCGTGACCACAACTTGGTTCTTCGGCGGAGGTGGTGGGACCGATCTCTGTGAGCCAGCAGGCCTCTTGTTCCTCGATGGACCAGCCAGTGCCGATGAGGCGGCCGTTGTCGGCATTGGCGGAGGCGGCGGCGGCGCGGTTGGAGCTTGCTGTTGTGGAGGAGATTGGGCCGCTGGCGGCGTTGGAGTATGTCATGGAGGAGATACGGCTAGCGGTGGGGACGCATCCTTGTCTGCTTGTATGAAATCATCATCGTCGTCATGTCCCATGGCACTGTGGTCATGTGGTGAATGGATAGACGGACTTGGGGAGGTCCTGGATTTGAAAAAAAACGAACAAGGTATATACATGAGTGAACCGTAATTAGATATAGTACATAATTATTGAAAAGCAATTGCGTTCACAATCATCCACACCTAGGGTTTGGTTGTGGTGGCGACGCCCCAAGAATAATGATGTACCATTTCTTCCAACATATGAATGTCTTCTCCACTTCACCTAGGGTCTTCTCCCTATCACCACCTTCGATATCCAGAGCCACATTTTCATGGCCTTTGACCACTCTATCCACTGAGATACTAGCATATTCGGGTGGTATTGCGACCGAGTGGATCCTTGGTGTCTTGGTGGGGTCGATAGGAGATATAACACAGGTAGCCACCTTGACTGTGGCATTCCCCTCCAGAATATGCAGCTCATAGGACGTCAATAGAGCGGTGACGTCATCCACCGGGAAGCGCATCCCTGCGTCATCATCTTGCCTCACAGGCACCTCCGTAGAAGCACAACTACTTTTCAACTGAGCTGAGCCGGGGCTGATGTTGGCGGTTGGCTGTGACAAGCTCTGGAGGCGGGAACTTACAACTTCCTCCACGGCCTTTCTGATTTGCTCATTCATAGTGGCCTTAAGCGCTTCCTCCCGCTCTAGTGCCTTACGAGCCACTTCACTGGTCTTCATAACAGCCTCCTCCAACTGGCGTAGCCATTTCCTGTCCTCTTCCTTCTTTCTCTGGCGGCTTCTATAAGTTTCTCTGTCTTGAGGGAAGGCATGCTCCCACGACATGGAGCCATAACCTCTCATCCGTCCACCGTGCTCAGGGTTCCCCAGGGCGTATGTTAGCTCATCTTTATCTCTGTTCGGCTGCCACTCTCCACTTTGAGCGACGGAGCGGGCTTGATGAAATCTTTCTGCTACAGCTTGGATGCGTTCCCCCATACACGACCTTTCTGGTCTCTAGGTCAAGGCGGCCTCCATGAGCGAAAAAATAGTGCTTGGCGCGCTCAGACCAGTTGAGGGATTCTGGCACCAATCCCCTATCAATTAGCTCTTGCTTGGCTTTTTCCCACTTAGGAATGGCAGTAGGGTAGCCACCTGATCCCATCCTATGGTGGTAGGTCTTGTGTCGAGCATTCTCTTGGTTCCTTCTCGCCCGTTGCTGACCCTCTTCCGACGTCTTGAACTGTACAAACTCGTCCCAAAATGGCCACAACTTGACAAAGTGCTTACAGTTGAAATCCGGAGTCTTGTTCTTCTTGATATAGTCGTTATATAGATTCTTCTTATAGCACTGGAATTGTGTGGCCATCTTCTTCATAGACCAATCCCGAACTCTTTCCTTCAACTGTTCATCGTTTGTGTCTAGCGTGAAATGTTGCAACACGTCACCCCAAACTAGTTCCTTGTCACGGTCGGAGACATAACTGATTTCTGGGCGTTGCTTATTTTTCTTCCATTCACGGACATTGATCGGGATCCTATCCCGGGCAAGGTACCCTAAGTGGTTGACAAAGGCCCTTGCATGGGGTCCACGTGGCTGACCTGTTCTCTCATCGAAATCCGTGATAACTAACCGGCCCTCCATCGGCTTCTTCGAGCCTCATACTTTTCTGCTGGTCCCCGTGGTTGTTGTTGAGACAGAGGGCTATGTAGGCAGAAACAAGACAATTAATAAAGGTTTTTTTGAATTTCATGTATATAAACATAGGAGGCTGCATATATTACAGACCTCGCCAACATTGTCTTGGTCATTCGGGTCGACCAAGTACTGAGAACCGTCATCGACGCCCTTAGGGTTCTTATTGCCTTCACGATCGTCATAACGACCTTCTTTAGCGCTATCACGGATCATGTTCAACAATATTTCTTCGTCTTCTCTTGGGTCGGCCATTTCTGCAAAAATAGGTTTAGGGTTTACAGTTCAGGGTTTAGGGTTTAGGGTTTACAGTTTAGGGTTTAGGCATTACTAAGCATAAGAGATTGACTTACACATATTAGTGGGATATCATCTGGATATAAGTGTAGATCAAGGTAATCATGCAGCAACGGTATCGACCAACTCCTACTAACATAATACATCTAATAACAAGTAAGTCTATCACAAGTTGTATTTCTTAATTAAAATAGATAATTTTAACTCATGAAAAAACTATTCAAATTTTAGGTTTAATAGTTTTCCTAGATATATATATGCAGGTAGTGAGGAAGAGTGAAGAAGGGCTAAAAATGATAACGTCAACACAATTATCATGCAAAATTAAGTTCTAAGGTTGAAGCTTCCAAAATGGACACAACATGTATATTAACTTAAATTCTTCCAAAATATACATATCGTTCATGAATAATCGATGCAAATATATATATATATACACACACACACACACACCGCAGACGGGCGCTGGCGCCGGAAGCAGTAGCTCGACTCCGGCAATGGGGCACAACAACAGCGGCCTTGGGGCAGCAGCAGCGCCCAACGGACACGCGCGGAGACAAACCTGGTGGCGTGCGGCGGTTCTCGGGGCAACGCTCGGGGCGGTGCTCGGGCGGTGGTGCTCGGGAGATCGAGATCGAGGCGGCGGTTCGTGTGTCTGCGCGCGGGTGGGGAGGAGGAGGAAGAAGGCGGGGCTTTATAGGCCAGGGACCTTTAGTCCCGGGCCTGACCACTGCCTGGGACTAAAGGTTCACTGTCTTATCCCTTTCCAAACACTACTTTCAAATCCTTGACCATCTTGAATACCTCTGCCCCATCTCGGTTGCCTGGTTTGGACCGGTGTTCTATCATACCTTTAAAATGTTTGCTTTTCTTTCTCAACTGGTGGTTCTTAGTAAGAAATCGACGATAGCCAAGGTACATGACCTTTCAACATTTTTTTAAATAGACAGCCTCAAGGTCACCAAAATAATGGGTGCATACATTATATCCCTTATTTGTCTGTCCTGAAAGATTACTTAGAGCTGGCCAATCATTGATTGTCACGAACAATAATGCTCGCAGGTCGAATTCTTCCTATTTGTACTCATTCCACACACGCACACCTAGTTTGCTCCATAGCAGCTTGAGTTCCTCAACTAATGGTCTCAGGTAGACATCGATGTCATTGCCAGGTTTCTTCGGGCCTTGGATGAGCACTGGCATCATAATGAACTTCCACTTCATGCATAACCATGGAGGAAGGTTGTAGATACATAGAGTAACGGGTCAAGTGCTATGACTAGAGTTCTGGTCCCCAAAAGGATTAAATCCATCCGTACTCAATGCGAACCTTAGGTTTCTTGCGTCATTTGTAAAGTCTAGGAATTCTCTATCTATTTCTCTCCACTGAGACCCATCTGCAGGGTGTCTCAACATGTTGTCCACCTTATGGTCTTCTTTGTGCTATCGCAACAACTTTGCGTGCTCTTTGTTTCTGAACAGTCGTTTTAGGCGTGAAATTATTGGAGCATACCACATAACCTTGGCAGGGATTCTCTTCTTCGGATGTTCTTCATCCTCAACATCGCCAGGATCATCTCGCAAGATCTTGTACCGTGACGCATGGCAAACAGGGCATTCATCTAAATTCTCGTGAATGCCACGGTACATGATGCAGTCATTAGGACATGTATGTATCTTCTCGATTTGTAATCCTAAAGGGCAGACGATCTTTTTTGCTTCGTATGTAGTGGTGGGCAATTCATTAGGCTTCGGAAGCATCTTTTTTTGGATCTTCAGTAATTTCCTAAATGTCTTGTCAGATATACCATTCTCTTCCTTCCACTGTAACAACTCCAGTGTCGTGCCTAGCTTTTTCTACCCATCTTCGATCGACGGGTAGAGTAACTTCTTGTGATCCTGTAGCATTTGGTCAAACTTAGCCTTCTCCTTTTCACTTTCACAATCTCTCTGTGCGTCACGAATGACATCACTAAGAGCATCGTCATCTTCAGCGATACTATTTTCTGCATCCGCCTCTTCTTCAACTTCCTCCATCGCGAAGTCACAGTATTGAGCAAAAACATCGTCAGGGTCCGCTTGTTCTTCTTCACCTTCTTCCATCATAACCCCGGTCTCTCCGTGCTTGGTCCAACAAATGTAGTTTGGCATGAAACTTGACTTGAACAAGTGCAAGTGAATACTTCTTGAGCTATAAAATTCTTTCAAATTCATATACACGGCACATGGGCAGCACATAAAACCATCCCGCTTGTTTTCCTCTGCCACTCTGCAGAATTCTCGCACGCCCTCAATGAACTCGTTGGAGCGGCGATCGGCATTGTACATCCAATGGCGTGTCATTATCTGCATTATATGGCATCACATAATTAAAAGCCCAGCATGAGAAAAGAGCGCGGCACAACCTCATCTAATTGAGTTCAAAATTTTATAAGTGGTTCATCATTTCATAAAATTAATTTATGGACGTTAATAAAAAGATAGCAAAATCATAAAATTTATATTTTTCTATTAAAAGGTGTAATTTTATCTATAAATAAAATTAATTTGAATAATTTTTAAAGTTAAAATAAATTTGTTTCAAAATTACAAAGAATCAACATTATTTAATATTTTAAAATGAGAACATGAACAAATTAAAGTAAAAAGTATCCTAAAAAGTCTATAATAGAACTAAACATTATACGTGTATACTACTTTCTAGGTACTATAATTAGCATCGTTCATAAAAATTCAACCATGAAAAGTGATTGGAGCTAGCAATATGAAATAAAATCGCCATATATAACATGGATTTACATATGGTGCTGCTAAAACATAGGTGGATGAAGCTAGCAACCTTTCAAACAAATCGACGACGGCGTAGAAGTGTTTGAAGTGGATTGATCGCCGGAGATGAGACAAGCAAGAATAATGGAAGAACAAGCAACAAGAACATGAACAAGGAAGGGCTCGGGCAGGGACGAAGAAGAGGAAGGTTCAATTTATAGGGGGAGGTTTTAATCCCGGTTGGTAACGCCAACCGGGACTAAAGCCCTGCCTTTTGTCCCGGTCGGTTGCACGGACTGGGACTACAGCTTTTGTCCCGGTCCGTGGCACCGACCGGGACTATTGGACTGGGTTTAGTCCCGGTTGGTGTTACCAACCGGGACTAAAGGTCCCTCCTGACAGCGCCTGCCAACAGAGCCGTTGGCGAGGGACCTTTAGTCCTGGTTGGTAACACCAACCGGAACTAAAAGTCTATTTAGTTCTGGTCGCCGAAATCGCCGAGACTAAAGGCATTTTAGGCGATCGACGAAAGGTCAGTTGTGTAGTAGTGTGGCCCATGACCTCACATTTTGGCCTACCCTAAGCTCTGCACAACCTAATGGCAGTTGTGCCCATGCTAGTTCGGGCCGATGTACAGTCCGTGCCTGGGTCACTACCTCGACACATCACTGTAGTTAGACTCCACACAATTAGTAGGAGGCTCATCAAGGTTCATCACAACCGCCTCCACCTCTCATATATATATGTGAACACACCAAAACCCTAACAAGCTATCTTCAATTTCCATCTCACCCAATAGACATCCGTTCACACGCCACACCATGTTCCCTCTCAAACACCCCCATTCTTGTTTCCTTCCCTTCCACCGTGCCTTCCTTCTTCAACGGAAGCTCTCCTCCATGCTCTGCTCCAATATCGGCTCCCCTCCCCTCCCCCTTCTCCACTAGCATGGGCGATAATGGCGCATTGGTAGGGGCTAGGGCGCGGTGGGACCAATGAGCCCTTAGCCCATCCTGACACAACTAAGCCAGTGTAGACCCGGTCCTAGGCTGAAGCCACAACCATAGGCAGGCATGACATGACACATTGAGCAAATAGGGCCGTGCCAGCCCGACTCTAATCGGGCTGTGCCTTAATGGGCCCATGCCATGCCGGCCGGGCTGTCCATTTGGATATATATCTTATAACCAAAAAAGATCCAAAATTATATATCAACTCATGCATTCAAAGATGGGCTTGGACGCCGCCCACTAATTTGGCATTGCGGAACCCCACCTGCATGCATGTAAAAGTGCGTTTGGTAGAGCTCCAAATTCTTGTAGAAATGTTTTGGATCCGGATTCTCCCTTAAAACGTTTTTGTGATGAATCGGAATCACTTTGTGAAATCGTTTGGTTGGTATACTTGATTAATCACTTCTAAACCGCCAGGTGATGAATTTGGCAAAACCAGCCTTTGTCCGACTCATGTTTCAAAGCAAGAAACTAGAAACGTTTCTACGCTGAAAAGTTTCCTGCTTTCACCGTTTAGAAGTGACTAGCTGAGAATCCGGAACATTTCAGCTTGCCGAATTAACGCACTATCAGCACCTACTTCCAACTGATTTGGCGGTATATTAGTGCTAGGCTGCTAGCCCAAGTCAAATGTATCAGCTGTTTCAGCAAATCCAAGCCACCTGCATTGTCAACCGGGGCCACTTATATAGCAAACAAAAAGGCAGAGAACGGTTTACATCAGATGGTTCGCAATTCATGTGTTCTTGTTCCTTGTTGAAATTTCCTGCATCTTCATTCATCAACAGCCGGTTGTTGGGAACGGCAGCCGCTGAAACAACCACATCCGAGGTAGACAGCTCCAACAAATTATATACTGCATGTGGATGATTGAATTCCGTAAGCTGTCTGTGTCCTGCACCTGTACAGTAATCCTACTGTATGTCATATACCAAACAAAAAGGCAGAGAACGGTTTACATAAGATGGTTCGCAATTCGTGTGTTCTTCTTGTTCCATGTTGAAATTTCCTGCAAATGTTTCGCTGCCTCCTCAACAGCCGGTTGTTGGGAACCGCAACCACTGAAACAATCACATCCGCGGTAGGCAGCTCCAAACTATACACTGTAGTGGATGACTGAATTCGGTAAGCTGTCTGTGTCCTGCACCTGTACAGCAAGTCAGCAATATGCCATTGCCATGTAGGGCAGTTAGAGTTTGAAGCCAGGGGCCTGGCCTGCACCTGTACATCGATGCAATTGCCTTGTACAGACAAATAGGAGTCAACCCATCCTGCAGCTGTATCTGTATGCCCAAGTCAACATGGCTGCTACTCGCCTACTCCTACATACTATAAGTGGGAGACAAGACAACAGCAAGTGCAGGACGACGACAACGAGTAAGTAGTAGGAGGGAGGGCGGCGCGCGCATGCGGATTGTGATGGATCATCAAGACGCCGGCAATGGCGAGGAGCGCCAGCAGCAGTTGGATGATAGTGACGATGAAGACCATGTGCTGTTGTCGCCACCGGAAGAGGTTGGAAACCAAGAGCCGCTGGAGATTGACAAGGAATCAGTAGTGCAGCAGCAGCAGGTACCGTTACCGCCGCCGTCGCCGTGGCGGGCTGCGGCGGCCAGCTTCAAGGAGAGCCTGTCCCGCTCCCTCTCCTTCTCCCTCAATGAGCAGGAGAAGGACGACGAGGTCGAGCTGAGATGGGCGGCTCTCGAGAGGCTGCCCACCATGGACAGGCTCCACACCTCGCTGCAGCTCCATGCGGCGGACCAGCGGCAGGTCGTGGACGTGCGCAAGCTGGGGGCGTCGGAGCGGCGCATGGTGGTGGACACCCTCATCGCCAACATCCACCGGGACAACCTCCGGCTGCTCCGCAAGCAGCGCCAGAGGATGGACCGCGTCGGCGTCCGCCCGCCCACGGTGGAGGTGCGCTGGCGCGACGTCCAAGTCGAGGCCGAGTGCCAGGTAGTGCACGGGAAGCCGCTCCCCACCATCTGGAACGCCGTCGTCTCCAACCTCTCTGTACGTGTTCTTTCCATCGGCGCCCGGCCGGCCCAGCTCTCTCCTTTCTCTCTCTTCTGCGGCGTCCATTACGTCGTCCATTGATTCCATCAGGTGGTGAGCACAATGCTGGGCCTCAACCGCCAGCAAGAGGCCAGGGTGCGCATCCTCCATGGCGTCAGCGGCGTCGTCAAGTCGTCCAGGCTGACGCTCCTCCTGGGACCCCCTGGCTGCGGCAAGACCACACTCCTCAAGGCGCTCGCAGGGAAGCTCAACGCCACCGGTCTCAAGGTGACAGGAGAGATAGAGTACAATGGCGTGGAGCTGAGTGGCTTCGTTCCGGAGAAGACGGCGGCTTACGTCGACCAATACGACCTTCATGTCCCTGAGATGACTGTCAGAGAGACCATCGACTTCTCTGCAAGATTCCAGGGCGTTGGCAACAGAGCAGGTAATGTCTCCAGATCACATTATTAACTGGTGAGCACCACTCACTCTCACTGTCACACCCGGTTTTAAGGACAAAACCAGACATACACCATATGTGAAATAAAGAAGACAAATCTCACATATAGCCACAGATAAGCGTAATATCAAAAGACAAATGCTTAATATACATAACTCAATAGTATAAAGTATACCTTAGAGAATAACACAGCGGAAAGACAACTCCGAACACCGGGTGCAACCTTCACTCCAGGATCAAACTAACTGGTTGATCACAAGCCTAACAATTCCAGAATCTAGAAATCTGGTACTCTTCCTGAGATGTGGGGAAATAGCAAGAGTGAGTCCATGTCGAACTCAGCAAATATATCATAGGGTTCATGAGCTCAAAAAGTTTGACACGGGTTTACTGCAATAGCTTATAGTGAGTCATCTTTTTAGCAGTTGAGTAGCAACAAGTTTACCAAAATCCCAAATAACCCCATGATCATGTAAACGAGAATAATGTATAGCAAGAAACAATAATCATTAGTGAGCATCAATATCATCAGTATTATCATTATCATCAGTGTTCATCATTTATTCTGTAAGGGTCCAAGGCCACTCGTGACCGTGAGCACGGCTGTTATAACAGTTTTACACTCTGCAGAGGTTGTACACTTTCACTGTGAGTCATGATTACCCATATGCCCGGGATCGCGACTCCCAAAACACTTCCAAGGTGAGCAGGCAAGGAATCACTATGAAGCCTTTCAAAGGTTCGTCTAACAAGTTAGGGCCGCTAGGTTTCCGGAGTCAGTCCGTGTGATACACCACGCAGGGATCCACAGTCTGCTCTACCCCATTTGCGCCACAAGGGTAACCTCTAACAAGCTAGAAAAAATCCTCATACTGAGCTAAAGCCAGAGCCATATAGCCCTCACAGTTGTACTGTAAGTCCCGGATGTTCGCTTACAGATAAGTCCTTAGGGAGAGAAACTAGAGCACCATAAAAACCACAAAATATGCTCTAGCCCTCTTGAGCCATATTGCTTTAAAGCATCATTTAAACGTTTATTGCATATACCATTAGTCAAGTTACAGATCATAGTTATTTATCTTGAGCACTAGCATAAATACTACCCAATGCAATGTCCCATGGGTGTCAAGGTACAAGATACAAAAACTAGGATATCCTTAGTGGTAACAAGGTAGACACATGCACATGAATTAAGTATATTAAAGGTGAATAGGAAACAAGGATAATCCCATGCTATACTTGCCTTAAACACCGATCCTTCGGTAAGCTTTAATCTTCAACGTTCTTCTTCTTCTTCTTGATAACCACGTATATCTCACCGACTGGACTTGATCAATAAATCATCACACACACATCGATACAATCATACACGAAGCAAACAATAGATCTAAATTAGAACAGTACACCAATCATACAAAAATAAATAAAAGAGTTTGAAACACGATTCTACGCATCACTACGAACACACAGACGCGAAAAGCACACTAATCAGAGCTACGGTTGAAAAGATACATCTACCGAAAGATTTGCTCATAGGAGAAAATATAAAACTATTAGCTTCATGAGTTTTAATTATATAATAACATATATAAAATATTTTATAAATACTATATACGGAATTAAGTCAAATTTAGATTCAAATTATGAAACTAAAGTAAAACAAATCATATTTTATTTACAAAACCCAGTTGCATAATTATTAATCAAGATATGATTTAAACCATAAAATTTCAGAATTAGTAATATGGTAAATATTGTCACTAACGCGTAGATCTCGTTGCTATGAATCTAACGCAACTCGAATGAGCTAAAACGGATCTAAAACGTAGAAGATATGATTTAAACAAGATCTATTTTATTAAAGTAATAGATTAAATCTCACATCGGAACTTAAAGATAGAAAACCTAACCAACAGTAACACTAACAGTATAACAAGTTTGTAAAACTCTTCTACACGTTACTACGATCACATAGACATAAAGATCACGAAATTTGGATTTAAAACGTAAAAGTTATGAATTTTCTAAGATTTCCTATAGATAAATAATTACCTTAATATAAACTCGAAAATAAATTATCTCAAACCTACTGTACAGTTCTATAATCATGTAGAGCTCTCAAATACGAATCTAACGCAATTTGAATGGATCAAATCGGAGTTAAAACGGATAATTTATAACTAAAACAAACTCAGTGGCAAAACTGTAAATATCAGAAAACGTATTTTTCAATTACCGAGACGAATTACGTTTTCATTTAATCAAAACGTATTTTCGGAAGTTACACAATCAAAATACGCTTTACAGAATAGAAAACGTAAACTGAAAATGCGCTTTGGACTGCGGGTTTACAACTTAAATCTTACAGGGACTCTTTAGCAAAATTTCCGGCCGAAGGGGTATCTTTAAATAACGGCCGTCCGATTTAAAATGAACGGTGCAGATCGGATCGGGGAGAAGGCCGGCGGCGCTCCGGCCGGACTCCGGCCGTCGGTGAGATTCCCGCGGCGACGCCATCGTCGGAACACGCGAAAACACGACTCCGGGCACCATTCAACGAAGGGGAAACACCGGGAGGTAGCTTGGAGCACGGCGAACTCACCTCGGACAAGAACGAGGGCACGGGATGGACGAAGACGGCGGCGTGCTTGCGGTGGCGGACGGTGGAGGCGGTGGTGCTCACGGTGGCGGCGCTAGGCAGTTTTGGTTGCTCCAAAAGGATGGGATGGGGGCGGAATCGTGCGGAGGCTCCGTTTTTATAGCCCGAAGGCACGCGGAAACAAGGAAAGGGAAGGATTCGAAGATGGATTCGATCGATCGAATCCGATGAAAGGGGAAGGCGGCGGTTTCCATTTTTGGAAAGTGCCGGAGGAAGGAGAAGGAAAGGGGAAGGAGACGCTGACAGGCGGGACCGGCTCGTCAGCGGCTCGGTGCGAAAGAAGGCCGCGCGCGCGCGAAGTGGGCCGGCTGGCCGCGGCTTGGGCTCGGCCCAGAGAATCCAGAAGCGGGCGCTGGCGCGGGAAAGGTGGGCCGTCGCTGCAGGCCGAGCATTGGGCTGCGGTAAGAAGCGGCCCGAGAAGAAAAGAAATTCATTTCCTTTTCTTTTTCTAATTTTTCAAAGCAAATTTTCAAATGATTTTCAAATCCAAATTTAAATTTGATCAAACCACTCATCTCAAAAATTTAAATGCAACAGCATGAGTGCACAAACATGTTTCTACTCTTACATTTGATTTTAAATTTATAAAAATTATCCTTATCCTAAATTTGCATGCTCACAAAATTATATAAAAATCATATTTTTCCTATTTTTCATTTCTTCAAAATTTTAGGGTGTTACAATTCTACCCCCCTTAAGATAAATCTCGTCCCGAGATTCGGAAGATGATGACAAAAGAGATAGGGATAGTTCGTCTCTAGATTGTTCTTTACTTCATCGTATAGTTCCATCGTCTTGATAAGAATTCCGTCTTACTTTGCATACATGTAACTAATTCCAAGATTTTTGACAAATGCTCCAAACAATACTCTGGTATCTCCAATCACTAGGCACCTTTCCTATAATACGAATTTTCTTCCTTAAAATACTTATCTTCCAACAGAGCCTGACGAATCTCTTAGTCAGAAGGAATTTCTACTACCAACCTTCAAAACATTGATGATTCTGGTCAAGTTGCTCAAATTTAGAATACGATTCTTAATCCTTGGTGTCACCCGAACCTTCTTAGCATTATTCTCCATTGCTAAGGGCATCGGCTGCGACTTTTACTTCTCCAAGTAATAGCACTTTTCCAAGTCCTAATCCATTTCATTCCAACGAGGATATCACAAATTCAAGACCAACTTAGCGAAAATGTCCTGTAGATTCTTGTGACCCTCCTATATGTCACTTTTCTTCCAAAAGACAGTACTCCATAGTGGAAAACTCCAGATAACACGTTAGGTAATTCAACCCACACTTCCTTAGTTGACTTAATGAACAAGGTACTATATTTTTCTTCTTGCATAAGGACACATCCCACACCTTGATAAGGTGCATCATTGTAGATATGAAGCTCTGGATCTGACAAAGCTAATACTTGGGTTTTACTTCAACCTTTTCTTAGACTCCTTCAAACATTTGCCTGAGGTCTCTTGATCTAAACGAACTTAAAAACTTCTCCAAAGTTATTTGTTCCTCTGCTATGACTTCAGTAAACTCATGGTCCACTTTGCTATTCTCGGTGTATCTATCTTCTAATTGATCATTCTCGTCTTCCTCAGGTAAGAGTCGACCACCTTGATACTCAATTCTTTTCCCTGACGGTGTTGTTAAGAGCATTGTGCACCGAGTACCATGAATCACTCCTTTGTGTGCACAGAGCCATCCATTACCAAGAACCACGCGAATTTTAAGTGACTCCAACACAATGAGTGTCGCGGTGAAGTTTTCTTTGTTTATGACAAGACTGACATTCGGGCATAACTGATCTGCCTGCATTTCTCCCACTGGGGTTTGAACTAGCAAAGGCCTCCTCATTGGACACTTCACCATCTTGCACGTCTCTACCATGTTGGCGGAAATGAAAGAATGTGAAGCACTAGGGTCAAATAAAACAAAAACTTGTACTGAGCTTACTTGAATATAACCTCCCACTACTTTGGTAACTTCATGAATTTTATCCATATCCACATTGCTCAGTCTTCCATTGACATAGTTTTGCTGCGCTTTGCTTCCTTGAACAGGCTTCTTATGGGCTTTCCTTTTTCGCTTTCGTTGTTGTGGATTCTGACTTAGTTCACTCCCAACTTGCTCTTCAACATTGTTGTTTTGATAGTGCTCGGCTTCATCATACCCATTACATCCTTCAATGGCAGAAACATCAATCTTTTTCCACATATTAGTGCGAAACGTCATATAGGGCTCCTGAGTCATGAGACACTACACTTCCTGTCATCAAATGACCAACATCAGCAACACGAGCAAGTATAGATGATCATAATCATGAACTATCCAAAGAGACAACTCTCGTCTTCATGGATCCAAAATTATCAACCTTGTTCACAGAACATTTTTGCTCAAGAGTGGCAACTCAATTATGGAGACTAACCAATACTTTCAAATAAAGAGTTCAATCTTAATAATCCTTCTTTACATTGGCTACCCCCCTTAAAATAAGAGACACCAAATAGGGTAGCTTGAACCTTTTTCTAGATGAGCTACTTAGCATAAAAGTGTTCTGACATCCCAATAATACTCTTGTGCATGGGTAAGAACAAGAAATCTGAAATTTCGTACGAGCAGAAAATCAGCAGTGCAGTAAAACAGTTGTAACTCTCATTCTGTTAATCCAATGAAGCTGTAGTTTACACCGATGGAAAACTTATAAAATTCTCTGCATCTTTCTTATAGAACACACTTCCAGATTCTGCAGTTAACTTGGTCGAAAACAGTACTTATCAGAAACTGTTCCAGGTTTATGACAGCACATATACATTGCCTTATACTTTTTGTATCTCCCAAACCAAAACAACTATGAGGGTGGTTCTTGCATTTAGAGATAGATGTTGAAGTCCACTCTTGTCCAGAATTCTCTCATGATTTTTGGTCTTTCAAGAACAGAGATATAAGTTGATAAAGACAGGCTGCTCCGAAAGACAAGATATAGAAAGCAGGAGATAAACAAAACCCAGCTATTTATTTCATTAATCCTTATATCTTATACATATAAACTAAATGAAATCATGGTCAAAACCCACGAGATCATTCCACTCATTACAAAATTCCAACTCAAGCATAACATAAGCACAAAGCAACTAAACACTTAAATGTTCATTAGCCACACATTAAGACGACTCAACTTGGCTACTAACGGTTTTATTACACGGGACATAACTCCTATTCCTTAAACATGGTGTGATTGTAGCAGCTTCCAGAGTAGATAACGTCTCTTATATTCCTTATTGCTTTATATGAACATCTGAATCTCTGCATCTCTCTTTACCATTCTTATAACTCATACCTTAAGATGGGTCAACCTGGTATCCCTCAGGTATAGATTTAATACCCTCATACTCAATCCTTTCTCCTGAAAGTGTAGTTAGAAACACTGAACATTGGGCATACTCAATCACTCCTTTACAAGTAGATAACCAGTCTATTCCAAGGATAACATCAATGCCCATTAATTCCAAAACAATGAGGTTTACCTTAAAGTTTACCCCCTTTATGTCCAGACTAACTTTTGGGCATATGCGGTCTGCCTTTATTTCACCTCTTGGAGTTTCAACCATAACTATTTTCCCCCTTGGAAGCATAAGTATGTTATGATCTTTTGCATATTGTCTAGATATGAACGAATGTGAGGCACTGGGGTCAAACAAAACCTTGGCATTTCCTGAACTTACTGGAATTGATCCAAACACGACCTCCTTAGCTCCAGGAATGGTGGAAATATCCACATGTTTCAACTTTCCATGGATGTAATTTCTCTTTAATTTATTTCCCTGCACATGCTCCTTTTGGACATCCTGTCCTGGGTCTCGCTGTTGTTGATTCTTCTGTGGACAAGATTTGATATAATGTCCTTCCTGCTGGCAATGATAACACTTTCTCTTAGCTGGATCTTTTGTGATGTCATACTCCAAGGAACTGTTGTTTGGTATGTTGCTATCTTGCTGGCCATAAAAGTTCACCTTCGTCCCTTTGGCTTGTTTCCTAGCTTGTTTGGCCTTTCGGGGTTGATACTCCTTATAGGTAATTGTCCACCCATCTATGACTACTTCATGGGGAGTAGTTTTAGCGGAAGGGGCTTCTAACTCTTCAGGGTTTGGATTTGTTTGACAGGGGATCAGGGCTGCATGTGACAATGTAGTAGAACTCGCTTGCTGATTGCTTTCCACTAGTGGTTCTAATGAGATTACCTTTCTCTTCTTGTCCATGTTGATCTCAAAATTTGAATCCACCTTGACTTTCCCCTTATTAGACTCATTTCGAAGACAGGGAAAACCATAATGCTTACAGCAGTGACATTGTTCCTGCTCTCCAAATGCCTTACTATCAACATCTTTATTGGATTTCATATTCTTCTAAGCTTCTACTACTTGTATCTTCTCTGGCCCCTTGGATATGTTGGCTTGATCTTGAGATGAGCATCGTTGAGAATTCCCATGTTGAGCCATTTCTTCTAGTAATTGGTTTTGCATCGCTAATGGTTTCTTGTCAAAAGTGAGCAAGAGCGACACAATTCAGTCCTCTTAACCTCTGAAATCCACAGTCTTCTCGTCACGAGCCGTCTAATAGACAAGGAGAAAAGGTTCAAAATAGAGACAAGGTTTTTATAACAGAACGGGGATAGAATTAAGCATAACTTTGAGAAAATAACAAAGTTAAAGAGAAGCAAGAAATAGGCAACAATGAGAACATGCTAAACGTCCAGTTCTAACTAGGCTTGCGTCCTACAGTCAGCATTGCTTTGATACCAATCTGTCACACCCGGTTTTAAGGACAAAACCAGACATACACCATATGTGAAATAAAGAAGACAAATCTCACATATAGCCACAGATAAGCGTAATATCAAAAGACAAATGCTTAATATACATAACTCAATAGTATAAAGTATACCTTAGAGAATAACACAGCGGAAAGACAACTCCGAACACCGGGTGCAACCTTCACTCCAGGATCAAACTAACTGGTTGATCACAAGCCTAACAATTCCAGAATCTAGAAATCTGGTACTCTTCCTGAGATGTGGGGAAATAGCAAGAGTGAGTCCATGTCGAACTCAGCAAATATATCATAGGGTTCATGAGCTCAAAAAGTTTGACACGGGTTTACTGCAATAGCTTATAGTGAGTCATCTTTTTAGCAGTTGAGTAGCAACAAGTTTACCAAAATCCCAAATAACCCCATGATCATGTAAACGAGAATAATGTATAGCAAGAAACAATAATCATTAGTGAGCATCAATATCATCAGTATTATCATTATCATCAGTGTTCATCATTTATTCTGTAAGGGTCCAAGGCCACTCGTGACCGTGAGCACGGCTGTTATAACAGTTTTACACTCTGCAGAGGTTGTACACTTTCACTGTGAGTCATGATTACCCATATGCCCGGGATCGCGACTCCCAAAACACTTCCAAGGTGAGCAGGCAAGGAATCACTATGAAGCCTTTCAAAGGTTCGTCTAACAAGTTAGGGCCGCTAGGTTTCCGGAGTCAGTCCGTGTGATACACCACGCAGGGATCCACAGTCTGCTCTACCCCATTTGCGCCACAAGGGTAACCTCTAACAAGCTAGAAAAAATCCTCATACTGAGCTAAAGCCAGAGCCATATAGCCCTCACAGTTGTACTGTAAGTCCCGGATGTTCGCTTACAGATAAGTCCTTAGGGAGAGAAACTAGAGCACCATAAAAATCACAAAATATGCTCTAGCCCTCTTGAGCCATATTGCTTTAAAGCATCATTTAAACGTTTATTGCATATACCATTAGTCAAGTTACAGATCATAGTTATTTATCTTGAGCACTAGCATAAATACTACCCAATGCAATGTCCCATGGGTGTCAAGGTACAAGATACAAAAACTAGGATATCCTTAGTGGTAACAAGGTAGACACATGCACATGAATTAAGTATATTAAAGGTGAATAGGAAACAAGGATAATCCCATGCTATACTTGCCTTAAACACCGATCCTTCGGTAAGCTTTAATCTTCAACGTTCTTCTTCTTCTTCTTGATAACCACGTATATCTCACCGACTGGACTTGATCAATAAATCATCACACACACATCGATACAATCATACACGAAGCAAACAATAGATCTAAATTAGAACAGTACACCAATCATACAAAAATAAATAAAAGAGTTTGAAACACGATTCTACGCATCACTACGAACACACAGACGCGAAAAGCACACTAATCAGAGCTACGGTTGAAAAGATACATCTACCGAAAGATTTGCTCATAGGAGAAAATATAAAACTATTAGCTTCATGAGTTTTAATTATATAATAACATATATAAAATATTTTATAAATACTATATACGGAATTAAGTCAAATTTAGATTCAAATTATGAAACTAAAGTAAAACAAATCATATTTTATTTACAAAACCCAGTTGCATAATTATTAATCAAGATATGATTTAAACCATAAAATTTCAGAATTAGTAATATGGTAAATATTGTCACTAACGCGTAGATCTCGTTGCTATGAATCTAACGCAACTCGAATGAGCTAAAACGGATCTAAAACGTAGAAGATATGATTTAAACAAGATCTATTTTATTAAAGTAATAGATTAAATCTCACATCGGAACTTAAAGATAGAAAACCTAACCAACAGTAACACTAACAGTATAACAAGTTTGTAAAACTCTTCTACACGTTACTACGATCACATAGACATAAAGATCACGAAATTTGGATTTAAAACGTAAAAGTTATGAATTTTCTAAGATTTCCTATAGATAAATAATTACCTTAATATAAACTCGAAAATAAATTATCTCAAACCTACTGTACAGTTCTATAATCATGTAGAGCTCTCAAATACGAATCTAACGCAATTTGAATGGATCAAATCGGAGTTAAAACGGATAATTTATAACTAAAACAAACTCAGTGGCAAAACTGTAAATATCAGAAAACGTATTTTTCAATTACCGAGACGAATTACGTTTTCATTTAATCAAAACGTATTTTCGGAAGTTACACAATCAAAATACGCTTTACAGAATAGAAAACGTAAACTGAAAATGCGCTTTGGACTGCGGGTTTACAACTT
This sequence comes from Saccharum hybrid cultivar R570, assembly GCA_038087645.1. Lineage (NCBI taxonomy): Eukaryota > Viridiplantae > Streptophyta > Magnoliopsida > Poales > Poaceae > Saccharum > Saccharum hybrid cultivar. Next base: position 274,941 of record JAQSUU010000682.1, read on the forward strand.
AAATCTTACAGGGACTCTTTAGCAAAATTTCCGGCCGAAGGGGTATCTTTAAATAACGGCCGTCCGATTTAAAATGAACGGTGCAGATCGGATCGGGGAGAAGGCCGGCGGCGCTCCGGCCGGACTCCGGCCGTCGGTGAGCTTCCCGCGGCGGCGCCATCGTCGGAACACGCGAAAACACGACTCCGGGCACCATTCAACGAAGGGGAAACACCGGGAGGTAGCTTGGAGCACGGCGAACTCACCTCGGACAAGAACGAGGGCACGGGATGGACGAAGACGGCGGCGTGCTTGCGGTGGCGGACGGTGGAGGCGGTGGTGCTCACGGTGGCGGCGCTAGGCAGTTTTGGTTGCTCCAAAAGGATGGGATGGGGGCGGAATCGTGCGGAGGCTCCGTTTTTATAGCCCGAAGGCACGCGGAAACAAGGAAAGGGAAGGATTCGAAGATGGATTCGATCGATCGAATCCGATGAAAGGGGAAGGCGGCGGTTTCCATTTTTGGAAAGTGCCGGAGGAAGGAGAAGGAAAGGGGAAGGAGACGCTGACAGGCGGGACCGGCTCGTCAGCGGCTCGGTGCGAAAGAAGGCCGCGCGCGCGCGAAGTGGGCCGGCTGGCCGCGGCTTGGGCTCGGCCCAGAGAATCCAGAAGCGGGCGCTGGCGCGGGAAAGGTGGGCCGTCGCTGCAGGCCGAGCATTGGGCTGCGGTAAGAAGCGGCCCGAGAAGAAAAGAAATTCATTTCCTTTTCTTTTTCTAATTTTTCAAAGCAAATTTTCAAATGATTTTCAAATCCAAATTTAAATTTGATCAAACCACTCATCTCAAAAATTTAAATGCAACAGCATGAGTGCACAAACATGTTTCTACTCTTACATTTGATTTTAAATTTATAAAAATTATCCTTATCCTAAATTTGCATGCTCACAAAATTATATAAAAATCATATTTTTCCTATTTTTCATTTCTTCAAAATTTTAGGGTGTTACACTCACTACCATTGTATCTTATTTTCTCAGAGATCATGAAGGAGGTGATTAGAAGGGAGAAGGAGGCCGGCATTACCACAGACCCTGACGTCGACACTTACATGAAGGTAAACCACCACTAGTAGTTTATCAATTATCATGCATGTTTTTCCAAGTGTCCACATCATTTTTTATATAGTTTACTTATCAGTACAGTCCTCTCCTTTTTCATTGTCTAACTATGACAAGCAAATTATGCATGCATGTGCACAGATTCTACTCCAATTCTAACGGGCATTATTGTATCTTAATTTCATAGGCGATATCTGTGGAAGGTTTAGAAAGGAGCATGCAAACAGACTACATTATGAAGGTACATAATATAGACGTACAGTACAATTGTCGCCTGAGGAAACATGCATGCTCTTGGTGTTGGTGGCCCACTGTATATATAAGAATAAGCTCTTCCTCAATTGACAGATTATGGGACTTGACATATGTGCTGACATAATGGTGGGAGATGCAATGAGAAGAGGTATTTCAGGCGGTGAGAAGAAGAGACTTACCACAGGTGATTCCACAACTCAAATTATTTGAGGGCGTCCCAACTACAATTATGTAGGGATTGAATTTCTTCTTCTTGAGTTCCAGAGATCCCCCATATGCATTGCAAACGGGACATAGAAGTTTTAAGCGTCCTCTAGAAACGTAGGAGGTTCACAGGAATTGTATATCTAAATTTTATAAGAATTACTTCAATTTCACATGAAAAACATAGGATTTAACACACGCGTGGGGGGCAGGGGACTTTGATGCCCTTTTTGGCGAATAACATATGATGCTGAGAAGCACCAGCCTTCTGGACATGGATATCGTGCTTTTGAGACCCTCCAGTATCTAATATATCGGTTCTAGGTTTGATGTATGTGCTTATCACGTTTGTGGCAAGTTCCCTCTTATTCATTGTGGGACTAGGGCGGATTCCAAAAAGGACTTAGGGTTGCTGCTAGTATGGCAGTACTTAACTAATAGAGTAGACACTGTTTTGGTGGACTTATTACTTGTGTACCAAGTTAACATGTCGGTTTGCCAAAATCACATTTCAACATTATCTATATTATTATATAATCCTGAGAGCATTTCCAATAGATTACTTATCTCATCCCAATACTAAAAAACAACTAGATTACTTATCCTCTCCCCAATATCAAAAACACTTAAGTAACTACCAAAAACCACAGCCATCGATTGTTGTTCTTGCCACGTGGACTCTTCTGACAAGCCGGTGCCATTGTTTTGCCATGGAGGACAACTACACATGAGTCATTCACCATTGCCCATCAATCAAGCGCCACAAACATAAATCATGCACTGGCGGTAGCCAATGTTGCCTACAGACTCAATCACGGGGCTGGTGGTGGATCCATGCATGACGGAGCGCGACACCAGCAACCAACCTGCTTCCCCACGCTCGGGGCTCAGTGACAAACCCGCTTCCCCATGCCGGCGACCAACCTGCTCCCTTGCATATCTAGTCATAGGGGAGTTCGAAGCTGGCGGATCTAGTTATATGGGGGAGCTCGAAGCGCGTGATGACAACCACGAGGAGCAGGAGCAGCTTGCTTCGCAACACAGGCATGAGACGAAGCAACCGGTGCAGTCGTTGACGTGCCTGGCATTCTCGGCGCCACTGGAGCCGGGGAACCAAGAGAGATGATAGAGACTAGAGGGCAGTGGAATGGCGTCGGGCCTCGGGAGCAAGGAAGGGAGAGGAAACGATGGTTTTGGAAGTAGACACATAAATGACACGTGGGTCTTAGATGTCAGGGCAGATATAGGGTACTGGGTTTTGGTAGTCTGTTGGATGTGGGGAAGAAAAAACTACATTACTAATAATGAGAGAGCACCTATATTCAGTTTTAGGGGATGGAGGATAAGTAATCTGTTGGAGATGCTCCGACAACGTCAGTAACTAAATTTAGTTGACTCAATTGAGGATGCTTGTTCCATTACTGAAGATTCTGTCTTACAGGAGAAATGATAGTAGGACCCTCAAAAGCACTCTTCATGGATGAAATATCAACTGGGTTGGATAGCTCCACAACATTTCAAATTATTTCTTGCCTCCAACAGTTGGCTCATATCTCAGAGTCTACCATACTAGTCTCACTTCTTCAACCAGCACCAGAGACGTATGAGCTTTTTGATGATATTATCTTGATGGCTGAAGGAAAAATTGTATACCATGGATCTAAGAGTTGCATTATGAGTTTCTTTGAATCATGTGGATTCAAGTGCCCTGATAGGAAAGGCTTTGCTGACTTTCTCCAAGAGGTAAATATAAAAAAATTGGTTATGTAAAAACAAGTAGCATCATAATTAGCCATTTCTATTACATTTCCTATAGCATTGCTTGTTCATAACACTTGTTGGGGGCATGACATAATGCATTTAACAAAAAATATGTCTCCCACTAGAACAAACGAGAGTATATGGAATATGTATCTTTGTCTCTCTACATCCTATAAGGGAGAGTTGTGTCTTGCCCATTGACCTTCAACACCAGAATCCCGTCCTCTACCATTTGGTTTACAAGATTGGCCATATACTGATAGTCTTCATTGAGGAAACAATCCGAATATCTATAACTTTTGCAAACTCTAACAGAATCATCCTGTTTACACAGTAATGCAAAAGGCCAACCTTGCATGCCAAACTTTATCTACTTTCATTTTTTGCAATATGCAGAATAGCTAAACTAGACATTTAGGTTGACATAGTGTTCTTAATAACTACAATTTATGTGGGCATATGTCTCAAGTTTCACTGTTTGTGTAACATACAAAGGAGTAATATCTATAGTTTGTGAACTGTCATGAAAAACTGTAAAAAATGTACATATGAAGCAATAATCGAGTATAGATTAAACTATATATTAGGGTAACTGATTAACTTCGTTAGAAGCTAGGAATTCTTATTCTTCCATACTTATATATAGGTCTTATCGGAAAAAGATCAACAACAATATTGGAGCCGCGGTGGAGAATCATACAATTTTGTTACCATTGACCAGTTCTGTGACAAGTTCAAAGTGTCTCAAATTGGCCAGAACCTTGCTGGGGAGATTTCAAAGACTTATGACAAATCAAAAGGGCATAAAAGTGCCTTGTCCTGTAGTATCTACTCGTTATCCAAGTGGGAACTCCTCAAAGCATGTTTCACAAGGGAGCTTCTCCTCATGAAACGAAATGCCTTCATCTACATAACAAAAATTGTTCAGGTAAGCCACATAGAAATGATATTTTGTAGAAAACATTGTCGATAAATACAAATTGTTGAACATACAAATTTAGTATTATTAAACAAATATAAAGACTAATCACCTAGTTTTGTAGTTTCACATGATTCACATGGAACGAAATATTGATGATCATATGAAAATTACACATATTATTTGTACCTTTGGCTATAGGGAGAAATGTATGGGATCACACACACACACACACACACACACACACACACACACACACACACACACACACACACACACACACACACACACACACACACACACACACACACACACACACAAACTACACGCACTTCCTACTCAATTTGATAGTTAAGAATTTTCATTAAATGTGCTTATATGAACTACTTAACTACACTGTTATGGTGTAAAGTATGTCTTACAGTTGACATGAACTAAGGTATGATTTTACATTTTCTTAGTGCACCCACTAGCAATTAATAGTTCATTATTACCACAGATTGCACTACTTGCTGCTATTACTGGGACGGTATTTTTGCACACGCATATGGGTGTTGATAGAGTTCTTGCTAACTATTACATGGGTTCACTATTCTTTGCGCTGATCCTGCTGATGGTGAATGGATTCCCTGAGCTTTCTATGGTAGTTAGCAGACTTCCAGTCTTCTACAAACAAAGAGACTACTACTTCTATCCTGCATGGGCTTATGCAGTACCGGCTTGTATCCTAAAGGTTCCAATCTCTTTAGTTGAGTCAATAGCTTGGACATCACTATCTTACTTCCTCATTGGCTATACTCCCGAGGCATCCAGGTAGGAATTACAATTTTGTTATGACTAATTTAATCACATAATTTTTCTGTTATCAACTTTGGTAATAATGCTAGTGTGTCAACATTTTATCTGCATAAGCTTCTCTAATAAAGAGGTAAATCATGCATCTCATGTTTTTCTGTGACTATCATGCATCTCATGTGTGTACATATATATGCACATTTCCCCTAGTCTAGCCAAAAGAAGCATGTGGGTAGATTCTTTAACTAACTTTTCAGTGACCCCTGTTGAGGTCAATTATATATAAGTTCCTTAGGCCTTATCTAGCTCTAGGTTTCTAAGATTCAGTTACTAAGTTTGCTAAAAAAATTAAGAGATTCATTTATAGATCTGTATGTTCTGACACACTCCATTTGTGTCTGTAGATTCTTACGTCACCTTCTTATCCTCTTCCTAATCCACACTGGAGCATTGTCGATGTTTAGATGTGTCGCCTCTTACTGCCAAACAATGGTGACTAGTGTAGTGGGTGGTACAGTGGCACTTCTACTCATCCTTCTATTTGGGGGTTTCCTCATTCCTCATCGTAAGACATTCCCATGTTTTCATGAATTTGTACTTCAAGCAAGATATTGGCCTACAACTATTGAACACAAACTGCTAACACATTTTTGTGTCAAATTGCTACAGCATCCATGCCTAATTGGCTAAAATGGGGATTTTGGCTTTCACCATTATCGTACGCTGAGATAGGTTTAACTGAAAATGAGTTCTTAGCACCAAGATGGATAAAGGTAAACTTTGACATAAAAAATTTGTACCACCAATTGTGCACTCCATAACAAAATAATTCCCCTTGTTCCTTAGAAGCATGCCCCATATTTTCTTATACAATATTTGTGTTTTTTACTTCAGTTTACTACCTTGTTAGCAAAACTTGCAAGCAAGGTATACACATGGAATTAGTAGATTGATTATCAGAGTACATGGTGCATGTTTATGTATGCAAGGATATCCTAGGGCTGGCTTATAGAATTAGAACCAACCACAAAGATCCTTGCCTATCTCAATTAAGTCTACACTTCCCAAAGGTGTGCATGGGACTCTAGCTAGGTCCACGACAGCACAAGCGATGTATGCTCGACTCTAAGTCCATGGCTTTAGTGAAGATATCAGGGTGCTGTGGAGAAGGCATCCCTTTAGTAAAAATATCAGGGTGTTACGATAAAGTAGGAACGCGTGGAATACATGAACAAGCAGACAAAGAGCAACTCTCTCATGAACAAAATGAAGATCGAACTCCATATTCTTGTTGTGCTAACATTGAATGGGGTTGGAGGACATGTAGACAATGCTGATGTTGTCATAGTATACCAACTTAGCTCAACAAAGAGGAGAGCAGAGATCAAGGGGTAGCTGATGTGTAGCCAAGTAGATTTGGTGATTGGAGTGGCCAAAGCATGATATTCTACCTCGACACTAGAGCAAGACATATTACCTTGATATTTGGATCACCAAGAGATAAGGTTGCATGCCATCAAGAAACACAACATAGCTCGAGGTGGGCTTGTGTACCAAACTCAAAGGGTCAACATCACTATAGAGTTACAAAGACTTCAAGTGTCCCAGCACACCAAGATTACAAGGGCACAAAGCCCAACTTACTCTAGTTCGTCTCAAGATAAAGCCTAAGGACTCGCTAATCAAGCTCTAAGCAATATTATAAGCTTTGGATATTAACACAAAGCTCCCATATGGGGTTGGAGTGTATCTATAGCTTCTCTTGTCTCCAACAACCTTCAAATAGCCAATCGAAGCCACCCAAGTATATATATAGCTCCTCATGGCTTGGATGACTAAGAAGACGGTGCCAGAGCGAGTTGGATGTGTTGGTGGGGTGGGCGCACAGTGAAGACACAAAGGCTAATGAACACTAGGGGTATAATCGTTTGTTGATATTGCACCTAACGACTAGTTTTTGCATTTGAAGATCTTTCATTGAGCAACCAGTAGGCTCAATAAATTTAGTAGAATGATTGCTATTAGTGGTAAATTTGCAAACAATTATAAAATTCTTAATCCTTAGGGAACAACATTATTTATAGGAAAGAACAAAACAAGTCGGTTGGTAGTAGAAGTGACAGGAAGCAAAGACGACCCATTGTTGGCAACATTAGATGAAGAAAAATGTGACTACCATAGAAAAGAAGAGCATGGAAGGATACAAACGTCAAAGGCCATGTGGGAGGTGGCATTTTAATCAAAGTAACACTTTTTTTGCTAGGACAGTGTCAGTGCCATGATGTTGAAGTTGGATGCAAGGGAATGTTGGTCTCATGAAGAGACACTAGCTATGGGGTTGTGGAACACTAGAGGTGTGGTGTGCAATGTTCAGGAGCATTAACCAGAAACACTTGCTACAGATGTAGTGACGTGGACTAGTTGCACGGGGTGAAGGGATATGAGCAAGGGATGGCCGAGGACCAGGACACATCTAAATGGACTCGGTCCATGGTTTATAGATTGATGGATAGGGAGAGAGACATGATTACCAATGAATTAATGTTCAAGGTGTCGAATTAGTTAGCTCCGGCAATGCCTAGCAATAAAATCGCGTAGACGGATTTAGATGGTAGCACACGAGACACAAGGATTTATACTAGTTTGGGGCGCGGTGGCACGCTAAACCCTACTCCAGTGGTGCAACTACTCTTGTGTTTGTATGCTCAATTATAGGGGCTGTTGTTCCTTGCTACGTAGTAGATTGGAATGATGGGAGAAGATCTTGAGCCCGAGGTCCCTACCCTCCTTTATATAGGCAGAGGGGGTAGGATTACAGAGAGGGCGATTGGGCTTATATTGGATTTCTAGTTTCTTACACGGAATGCACAACAGATTGATCCTAGCTATCGTCCAGATACGCCTGCCTTGGCTTGCCTTGATCTCCATGTTGGTTGACCGCGTCAACCCTTGCGGGCCTCCTTCTTGGTGACTGCTGGGCCGATAGCTTGGCGATGGTCACATATACGGGTGGTGTGGGTCCCCTGGCCCATATATCTAACCCAAGGGCAAGCTAGAAAACATGTGTATGGTGTGGTTATGCCCATCACTGTCTTGAAGAAGTCCCTAGAGATAGTGGCATAGATCCACTACTAGTTAATGCAATCCATGCATCCATGCAGACTCGATCCAGGACGGTCAAGTAGGGATGGTCATTGAGAATGTGGCTCTAGAGGGAGAATTTCCTGAGCATGATGAAGAAGTGGCCACACCACATGGTGTAGTTTCTAGTTGCCAGATCGAAGATATGAAGAACAAGGGTCCTAAACACACGTTTAGGGTAATAATAGCCAGAGCATGATAATTGACAATTGTCGTTGCTTTGTGAAGTAGCACAGTGTCCTAATGGGAACATAATGACTTGGCTTCTTTGTCATCATAGGGTAGACCAATTGTGCCAATGAGCTCACAAGCCACGTGCTCAAGGGTGGCACACATGCGGGCATCAACAATTTGTGTTCCTGGGTAGTGCGTTTGCCTCTGTCTAGCAGCTTTAGTGCAAGCAAGAGCAGCGTTGCAGATAGCTTTCGAGCACTCCTCCTAGGCATCACAATCAGATCATATTGGTGAGTTTCCTCTGTAGCCATGCATTCTTGCTCGAGTGTTGCCTCTTCAATCACATTATTATTATTATTGAGAGCAACTGCAGTGGCACTAGGGGAGATTGGAGACATGGTGGAAGGAGGGTTGGCGGCCATGGAGATGGTGGCAATGGCTAGGGTTTAGGCGAAGGTGTGTGATTGAGGATAAACTAGCCTAAAACCATGGAGTAAGGTATACACACATAATTTGTTTATGTAGGCAAGGATATCCTAGGGTTAGCTTATAGAATCAGAACCAATTATAGAGATCATTGCCTATCTCAATTCAGTCTACGGATGTGCGCCAAACTCTAGGTCCATGACAACACAAGTTGTGTATGTCGAAGAACTAAAGGCCTAATTTTTAGGTCATATTTGTAAAGTTGTAAATCAAACTTATTTCACCTTTTAATGGATTCATGTTGTCACAATGCAAAATATATAACAAAAAATGTAATATGCAATTTTCCATCACTGAGATAGTACTAAACTTTTGTCCTATGTTGACAGTTCACAGTATCTGGTGTGACACTTGGAAGGAGGATATTAATGGACAAAGGGTTGAACTTCTCTAGCTACTTCTATTGGATTTCAATTGGAGCATTGATTGGGTTTGTTTTGTTATTTAATATAGGTTTTGGTGTTGGCTTGACTATTAAAAAGCGTAAGTGCACTATTATTTAAATTTTCTTTGAATTCAAAATTTGGACTACTTATAATTCTCAAATGTATTTTTATTTGAATTTTAAAGTTGATTAAAGCATATGCTAGATAGTTCAAACATACAATGCAGAATTGTTCTAACCTCCCATGTACCTCATTCTTAGCTCCAGGAACTTCTAGGGCTATTATTTCTCGTGATAAGATTACCAAATTTAATAGAAGAGACCAGTGTACGTTTATGGACACTAAAGATGGGATAGATAAGCCACAAGAAAATTCTTCTACTCCTAGCAGGACTGGTTAGCCTCAATTCTACAATGTGGAACCAAATATAGTTTAGAGTGTTAGTGAAATGGAACTCACTTTCGATAATCGAATACATTGCAGGAAGGATGGTATTACCTTTTGTGCCCCTTACAATATCATTTCTGGATGTGAACTACTATGTCGACACACCTGCGGTAATTATCATACTCTAAAAGTCAAGATAGTTGCTAGTGAAAGAAAGCCATGCTTGATGGACCATCACATGGGCATGGCAGGCACGTGTGCTTCCTAGTGAAGTAAACAAAGGAAAAAAATTACTAGCGGAAAGTAATTAGGAACATTTATTGACCAATAAAAAATGTTTATTGTTGTAGGAAATGAGGGAGCAAGGCTACATGGAGAGCAAACTTCAACTACTCCACAACGTCACAGGAGCCTTCCAGCCAGGAGTCCTTTCCGCACTCATGGGGGTCACTGGGGCAGGGAAAACAACCTTGCTTGATGTTCTTGCTGGGAGGAAAACTGGTGGTGTTATTGAAGGAGATATAAGAGTAGGAGGCTATCCTAAAGTTCAAAAAACTTTTGCTAGGATATCAGGGTACTGTGAACAAATTGATATTCACTCCTCACAAATCACAGTGGGTGAGTCTGTTGCATATTCAGCCTGGTTGCGTCTTCCAATAGAAATTGACTCCAAAACACGAGATGTGAGTTATAATTGATGATATGGCATAAATAAATGGTTCTTTTACTGCATAGTTGTACCTTAGGTACATGAAAATTACAAATAACTACAAGGTAACTGCTATTCTTTCCCCTTGCAGGAATTTGTCAATCAAGTTCTTGAAACAGTTGAGTTGGACAAAATAAGAGATGCTTTGGTTGGAATACCGGGGATAAATGGACTATCTATAGAGCAACGGAAGCGTCTCACAATTGCAGTTGAGCTTGTATCCAACCCTTCAATCATGTTCATGGATGAGCCAACATCAGGCTTGGATGCAAGGGCAGCGGCTATTGTCATGCGTGCAGTGAAGAATGTTGCAGACACAGGTCGAACAGTTGTGTGCACTATTCACCAACCAAGCATCGAAATATTTGAGGCATTTGATGAGGTAATAATACCATTTGTGCATCCTCTAATTTGTCAACGATAAAAAGGAGGTAACTACAAAATAGTAGGAAGAATACCTTCTAAAGTTCTGTTTTCCAAGAACAAGATAAAGTACAAGTTATACCGTACCTAAGTAGTATGAAGCACTAGAGGACCTAGCTGAAAATTCATGCAAACTCAGATGTAATGCCAAACAATTAAGTCACTAGAAACTAAAATTTATCCATATATTAATCATCTACCTAAAGGACAAAAACTAAATTCAATATAAGGCCTTCTTCAACCTTCTGATTTTCTAATTGTTTGAGATGTTGAGAGTACAATTAACCCTATTATTTACAAAGAAAAATTGTTCTTTCATCTAATTTATTAATATGGTTTCTTTTAAATAATATCATATATTGCTAATTATTATGTAAAATTCATACATAGCTGATGCTGATGAAGAGGGGTGGAGAATTGATCTATGCTGGGCCACTTGGACACCATTCGTGTATGCTCATCCAATATTTCCAGGTAACTAAAAGAAAGTTCAATTTTTGTGTATACACATATAGTTTATATTGTGACTTAAATCAATGTAAGTCGTCTTACACTACAAGCAAAATAGACTTCACAATGGTTTCCATTTGTTTTGAATATTTTCAATAATTATAACATGATGTGTTTTCGACTTCTAGAGTGCCCATGATTTCCATTGTACATAACACATGGAATAGACTTGCTATATTTCATGAAAGAGTAAAGTACACAAACTAGCTACATCCCTAAACTTTGAAAGTTGTGGTTTCAAATAAACCCCCTAAGCTTTTTAAGTGGTTGACTCGAGGTCCAAAACCTTCTACTCGATCAACAACTACTCTCTCACTTTTCATGATTGATCTAGTGGCATTGCATGCGCCAAGTTCAAGAATCACCAGTATAATTTACTCATCGTGAAAATGCATTTAGTTTTAGTGAAGATAACAATGACCTATATTTTATCCTCGAGTAGAGTGTGTTCCATAGGCTAACATACTTGTGAAAGTATTCCCTCTATTTCTTTCTAGGCAATACCTGGGGTACCCAAGATAAAGAACAACTACAACCCATCAACATGGATGCTAGAAGTTACCACAACATCTTTGGAAGCTCAACTAGGAGTCGATTTCGCCAAAGTTTACAGGGACTCATCAATGTACAAGTAAGCTTTGAAAAATCATCAAAATTAGTTATAAACCATGCGTATGACACTAACAAACATTTTAATACAATCATTACAAAATACAAAATGTAAAACAAGTTTAGAGGCATTGTGTATCCACAATACTTATGAAAATAAATTTCATAGATCATAAAAGCAATTTGATTAGGAAGGAACTATTTTGCCATGAATTCTCTCTTATTTGTTATGAATTAAATTTTTCATAACATCTATGCTAATAATAAGCTTTTGGGATTGAAGGGATAAAGAAGAAATCGTAAGACGCTTGAGCATACCACCTGTGGGTACAAGCGACCTCCATTTCCCAACACGGTATCCACAAAATTTTCGGGAGCAGTTCAAAGCTTGCATTTGGAAGCAATGTTTATCATATTGGAGAACCCCTTCCTACAACTTGGTGCGGATTGTGTTCATAACTTTCGCCTGCATTGCCTTCGGGGCATTATACTGGCAGCAAGGCAACATAAAGCGCATGTATGTAAACCATCATTTTGACCAATATGACACCACATATCTCTTAGTTATATTTTTCTTAATTTATTTATTGTTAATTAATCTTTTTGGGGGTAGAAATGACGAGCAAGGTATATTCAATATATTGGGGTGCATGTTTGGCACCGCTCTATTTGCTGGCATCAACAACTGTCAATTGGTGATGCCATTCGTCTCCATTGAGCGATCTGTCGTGTATAGAGAAAGGTTTGCAGGAATGTACTCTCCTTGGGCTTATTCCCTTGCACAGGTAAATATAGACTTGGTGCAAACTACTTACATAAGGAGGCTTGTAAATTAGTTAGTTCTGGAGCTCGTAGCAATAATGTTTCGATATGGAGTTAGTATTAATTAATTTTTGAAGACTTTAACTTTATTTTATGTTTTTCCCAAGTAGGTCATTATGGAGATTCCTTATGTTCTTGTGCAAATAGTGTTGTTCACGTTGATTGCTTACCCAATGATAGGGTATGCATGGGAAGCAGCAAAATTCTTCTGGTTATTATATACCATGTTCTGTACACTGCTCTACTTCCTATATTTTGGAATGATGACGGTGTCACTCACCCCAAACATCCAAGTGGCGTCCATATTAACATCTCTATTCTACATCATGCAAAACCTCATGTCTGGCTACATTGTGCCTGGTCCAGTAAGTCCTTCCATTCACTTAATGGCATAGTTTGCTCTATTTCGTTTGTCGATGTTTGTGATTTTTTTCATTCAATGTATCATTGAGCTTGTTTCCAAGGGAAATATGCTAGTGAATTAAAGGAGTGGCAAATTTTCCACTTCTTGGTTTCATGTTAGCTTTAGTCAAGGATTTAGTAAAGCTACATATATGCATTAGTGAAGAAACAAAACTAATCTTAGATGAATAATAGACTGAAGGAAAGTATTTTATTATGCATATAGATACTACTAAGGTTGCATTGATGCTAGGTAATTTATACTAGCTTTTTGGTGCATTTGTTGCAGCAAATACCAAAATGGTGGCTATGGTTGTACTACATGTCTCCCATGTCATGGACACTCAATTTATTCGTCACCACCCAGTTTGGGTATGAGGACCACAAGAAGATATCTGGGGTATTCGGGGAGACCAAATCTGTTGCAGCATTTCTTAGAGACTATTTTGGTTTCCGACGTGAATTGCTACCCCTAACAGCTATAGTTCTGGGGCCTTCCCCGTCTTCTTTGCCACTCTATTTGGTTACAGCATTTCAAAATTAAACTTCCAAAGGAGATAAATCAGTAAATAATCAAAAGCAAAATCTATTTGCATAGTGTATCATAAAAGTCAGTCTTGTGCACATTAGATATGTGCTGTAGTGCTAATGATTAGCTTGTGTTTGGAACAAGTAGTTGAGTAACATGCAAAACATCCAGAATGGAATGTATTATGTGGGACACCTAAAATACAAACTGTATTGCTCTTATTTAATTGCTCAAAATATACATATGTTTGTTTCTGCTGTTGTGCTGGACAGGACTATTATTTTTCATACAAAGCTGAATGGACTTTACTAGTTTCCAAGTAATGCTTGTGAACTATAATAGTTAACGTTTGGTATAATGGACGAATGTGTTCAATGTAATTTTTAAGCATCATTTAGTAGGACAATGTTAAGTTACAATACTAAACAACAAATTGAAGTGCACTATATGTGCATCAATTTAGAAAACTATACTACTTATTTAGTTTGGTTCTTGTTCGTCCAAAGAGGTACAATTTTGGATAAATCTTACTTATAGAGTGTGGCACTTGTAACTTGTTTCCCACCACTTCTATGGGTAAAAGGGGGCTTAGGTATTCACATTTTCATTCCATTACTCCTATTTCTTAGACAGAAAGTTCATCTCTGAGGGTGCTAGTTATATCAAATTTTGACCTTGAGAGCTCAGCTTTGAGGTACAGGATTCCACGCCTTTAGACCAAGCACTTTAGCTTTGGCTTGTTGGTGAACCATGTTTGTCTTGGCCCAGGCATCGACCTCGTTCTAGGATTGCTTCAAGCAATAAAACCAAGGTAGGTTCTCTTAGTGGAATATAGTCTTCAAACTAGACCTCTTGGCGAAGCTCTACAATAGATAACAACAAGTTAGCTATTTGAGATGATCAAAACCTTGACCCTCTATTTATAAGGAAAACTAACATGATGGGTGATTCATTGTAAAAATACTACCCAAGGTAATGGGAGCTATCAAATGAGTACTAGTGGATCATAATCCATAACAAGAAAATGAAAGCAGCAACTTCGTCATGGCATTTATAAAATGCTAGCATGTTGGATAGAACCAATTCTACGCTTCCTATGAGCACAAGCTTAGTCAAAGAATAGAAGGATTCATCAAAATCTCCTAAGGCACAATAGATTACATAAACCAAACGTGCAACCCAATCTACCTAATAAACACATCTGAAATCCTCAAGTTGTTCTTATTGCTCATTATGCTCGCTGCATGCTATAAAGTAGTTTTAGGCTTTTTTTATGATCATCTTCCTGGTTCCCATAATACTATTACATTCCTGGATGAAGTAAATGTTATACTAAATGCTAAAAGATAGACAGTCGGCCACTTGCTGTTTAGCCATTATTCAGACAAACAACCACTTAAACAGGCAAAACAACTTTTTAAACGGGATAAATGTTCGATTAAACAGAAACATCGTACCACTATGTAGCATTTTATACTATGTGTAACAGTAAACATTGGTGCATATATTAGAGATATGCATAGTCTAACACATGTATATCATGTGACATGTACTCCAAGTTGTACTCTGACAATATATGAAAGTCAGCCCTATATTGAGGGTGAGCTATTCTCTAATTCTCTGCATGGTATCAAGAGATCGGGTCCTCTTCTGGCTCCTTCCTCTACCCTAATTTCTGTCTTGCGCCATCTCCTCCTTGGCCGTGTGGCCACCCCATCTTGTGACAACCCTGTGAGCGATCTTCTCTCCCTCTGATCCGGATCCCTCTCCTGATTGCCCGCCTCCGTGCGATCCTACACGCCGCCTTGCCCATCGTGCAACCACGATCATAGCCTTCCCCTCCCTGTATGCAACTTTTTTTCCTACCGCTCGCCCCGTGCGTCTGCTCACGCGATCCTGCATCCCGCTCACTTTTGCACGATCTTTCGCGCCTCATGTGCTCACTCGTGCAACCCCATGCACACTGCCCACACGTGACTCTACCCCACACACATGCCACTTCGCCCACTCGCAGCTAACCTCTTCCTGATCCCTGCCTACCTGTCTTCCTTCTTCTTGCATCAAAGAATTTGCATATTTTAGAAAAGAGAAAAATTCCAACATATGTACTCCTTTTAAATATGTATGATTTCTAATTACTTCTGGCAGAGCATACACAATGAGAATGCAGCATATATAGATAAAAAAGGTTCAACCTATGTACGTTTTATTGTCCGGTGCACACTGGACATGTCCGATGCGTGTGCAGAAGCTGCAACTTTTGGGCAACGACTAGTTTTGCTTGTGGGCTTATAAATAGAGTGTGTGGCCGGGTGTTTGAGGGTGGTGTGGTCTTTGTGAACCCTCCCACACATATGAGAGCCAAAACTAACTACTCCACTCACTTGCATAGTTGAGATTGTGATTCAATGTGAGATTGAAGTGATCTAGTTCTTGTGCTTCAGAGAGAGAGAGCATCTAGTGCACTAGGGGCTAGTTAGCAAGCTTGAGGGCTTGTTACTCTTCGAGGTTGTCACCTCATACACAGCTTGGAAGCTTGAGGGCTCCATCATAGCATAGGGAATGTATTCTTCTTTCGAAGAATTGGCCATTATACCCGGGGGATGATTGCGGATGGGGTCCAATAGAAGTAAGTAGATGGAGAGATCAGCCACAAACAATTTGATTTCTAGTTTTGTCGTATCACACCCCGATATTGATATCATGATACGTATTTTCTGAATAGGCACTAGGGAGATCATGCCAAAGCGCTACCCTGAGATCACACTCGAAGGGTAGTAAGACATCCTGTCAGGATGCCCTGTCCGAAGGCAAGTATTTAGGACAAGTATTTAGGAAACAAAGATTGTGTGGTGCTCAGGAAGCATCCGCATTATGAGGGGTGTTGTGCTTGCCCCACGGGAGATCATGAAGAGCAACTCTAGTAGAAGCGAGGTGTAAAGAACATCTAGTGGTTAAACTGGATAAAAGTGCTAGAGATCAAGTTGGGAGCACATCTCAAGGTGTGAGAGCAAGCTTGCGCACTTGCCACTAGCAAGAGTATCAATGTTGACATTTCTTAATGCAATCACCAAGTATGGAGATAGAATCCATCCTCAGCAAAGGCGCCAGAAATGTGCGTTGGCAATCCTTAGCAACATTACTAATATTTAGCAATGTCACTAAGTAAAGCCTTGATAGTTTCTTAACAATTTTAGATATTTATCCATAAGCGCATGGATCTATAATTGTAGCATTTCACCCGGAAGTATTCAAGGTATCATTATTTATATTTTACCAAAGGAAGGCATTAATTGATTAAGAGTCTAGTATGGATATGAACTCAATAATATACTTGCAAAGTGAACCAATGTTTAATACAGGGGTAAAGATGGTATAATCAAGATAGTGGACACACACTTGGGCATTCCTCAAAGATAAAAGGAAAATAAAGAATAAAAAGAATAATCCTAAGTAGAGCATGGCATGTTCTAATATAGTTATGCAAAGATTAGTTGATGATCGTACAAGTCACATAATTAGTTTTAGTGCTAAGTGTGAAGCAGGTCAAGAGGCCACCGAGTACTGGTCTGCCAGCAATCTCATGTGACAATTTAGACTCCTACACCCTAAGGAACGTGGCAGAATACAAGGGATGAACAGGGTCTCTCCATACCCGAGCACCATGGCCGTGTACACAGAAACTACACATATCCCCCTGGGACACTGACCCTACAGATCGACAAATAAAAGACTTGGGCATACCCAAAGGCACGATGAACCGCCGCCTCAACTTAGCTTTAATTCCAATTATATGAGTTATATGAATGATTAAGCATAAAGTCATGTATGCTAGTCTCATGACATAGAGACTATATACTAGTTCATATGTCAAGATCATAACATAAAGACTGTACTCTAGTTCATAAGTATGTCTGTAATTATAATTAAGATGAGGACAAGACTTTGGAAGAACTCATATTTCTATTCATACCAAGAATCTCTTCTTCCAAGGAGTCAAGCCCTCCAAGGTAGCTTTCCTTGCTCTAGATAACTACTAAAAGGTAAAAGTACAAGAGAGAGTGAGGTGTTGCTCAAATGGTGTGTGATAAACGAATGGAGTATTTATTTAGGTGGATAGCAAACATGTTTTTGTGTAACTCTCAGTGTAAGAGTCAGCATATTATTTGTGGGTGTTCGTGAATCTTGATCATGGGTGCATGACGAGAATCTCAACAAGGGTCACAAACAATTTGACAAAACTCAATGTGAATATAAGTAGCATATGACTAAGGTTTTGAATTTGAATATTATCATATGGTCGTGGTAGGAATTCATAATCATTGAGGAACTTTTGAGTTTATGATTTTAAAATTAAAAACTCCGGATATCAAGTTTCCCATAGAACAAAGTCATAGCATATTCTATTTATCATATCATGCTTTTGCAACCCACAAGTTTCAAGTTTTAGGATGAGACATTTTAGCCAACAAACTTAAATCTTAGGGAATACTATAGGAGAAACTAAACATTCTTAAACACATATGAGGAGTGGAATACATATTTTTGTTGTTTTTATCATATTTTATTTTTTTGGTATTTTTATTTTTTAGTTTTTTAATGCTAATAAATACATAAATGCAAAAATTAAAAAGATACAAGGTACCTCTGCGGGGTCCTTCCCCAAGCTAGCTCGATGCCTATGGTCCCGGATTGTATCCCATGAACTGCCAATAGGCCATCTTCTCGTTGTGCTGTTGCTTCAGCCGCGCGTTCACCTGCGCCATCTGTTGCTGGTGCTGTAGCTGCCACTAGGTCATATCTTGCACGTGAGTGTTAAGCATGTTTTGGACCTCACCTGTGCGGATATCCAACCCTCTGAGTCGAGTGTTGATGCTATCCAACCCATGATGGTCTGAAACAGACTGTCATGGGTGGATAGGTGGTGGTAGTCCCCCAGAGTTAGAGGAGTGAGCCTGTCTCGTCCATGCTGTATCATCAACTGCCTACCATCTCGACCCTCTAGCCTCGTGTGGTTGCGGGGTGTGATCCCAAGCTGAATGGTACCCGGGTGTAAATCCCGACGCCTGCTTAGCTGGGAACCACTCCGCATGGTACGCCTGAGGCACAGCTGGAAAAGGTGATGGTTGCAGCTGTTGTGAATTGCCTGCTTCGTTCCTAGCTCTACTCTGTGTAATCCTGCCAGACATAGAACTCCTGCATGCTTCCTCTCGGGGTTCAAGAGCAAAGGTTAGCTCCTGAGACTTATACAAACAAAGATTCGGGTTAGGTAACGAGATCTCATTCGTATACCCAGGGAAGAAAAATACAAGCTTTCTAGCTTCATTATATTTTAAGTGATGTCCTTGCAACAAGTAATGCTCATTAATAATAATGCATGGAGTTGGAATATAAACTGACCATCCATCACACTAACACCAGTGGCAATACGAGTAACAAGAGATGTGCATGATATGGATGTAGAAGCTATGAACAAATGTAACCAATGCTTGAATATTTCTTTGACAGGAACAATTTTAGTCTTTTTAATCATGGCATAGAGCACTTGCAATTTGGCATGGTGAACAAATCTTATATCTTGCCTAGAGAACAAAGTCATGGCATTCCAACGATGCATGAGCCTCAAAGTGGGATTTTGAATATTCATGTTACGAGGTTAAAATTTTCCAACCACATTTTGACCAGAAGTTCCTCTCCAAAATTCATGACGATTAAAACCTCTGAGAGCATGATCTAAGTCAATTGAGCATTTTCTTTGGAAGCCTATATGAGAAGCGAGATCTCTCCAAGTGCAGAAATACTCTTGTTCAAGCAGAAAGTAATTCCATTCTCAACTTCTTTTAATGAGCATAAAAATTGGATGGATAGGAGGCGAGAACCTTCTTCCCAAATGGGATCAATTTCTTCCCATCAACGGCTTTCTAAATAATGGTGAATTCGGCATCCATACCTATTGTTTGGAGAAGTGCGGGGTCATACGCCGGTGTGTGGACGAACTTGTGATTCTTGACGAGGTTGTATGCTTGCATCTCCCGGTCTCCTTCCAAGTCAAGGTGGGGTGCATCATCCTCCTCCTCCATCGGCTGCTCTTGCTCTTCCATCAGCATGGTTTCTTCGTCTTCATGCATCGGGCTCTCTTCGGGTTCGGTGAAGTGTGCGCTTGAGCTACCACGGGAGCGGCTTGAGCTCGATGTAACACCCCTAGTGTTACTAGCTTGCTTAGCATCAAGGTTAAGGCCTAAGAGGATTTATCGAGATGAGTTTCTCTGTTATTAAATTTTAAATGCGCATGAAATGATAAACGAACCGAATATGATTTCCCCTTCGGGGCTGGGAAAATCAAAATAAGTGTTGCGAATCAATTTTTCTTAAGTGCTTGAAAATGTCTAATAGCAACTTTAGCAAATAAATAGCGGGTGACTTGTTTTATTTGATTTGGCATGAAAAACAATTTTTATAAACAGAAATAAAATATAACTTATGTATGGTACTTAAATAAGATCCGAAGTGTAAGTTTAGTAGATGGAAATGCAGCTTTTGTTTCAGGAAATAAATGTTGTTCAATAATATTTTTGTTAGCTCCAGAATTGAATTCAGAATTTAAATTGGGTTTTTAGAACTAAAATGAGCGCGTCCGAAAACCTTATGACAATACCATCGTGGCAATTAATTTCAGGAAAATATAATTAAACACTAGCTTCATGCTTTTGTCCTATTATTTGCCTCTAAGTAGGTACTTGAGTGTGGTGTAGATTGTAGTTCATACGGAGGTCATGTTGCTTCCCCAAAAATTTGCCCAAGCTTAGCCTGAACGCGCAACCAAGCACGTTAGGCACTTGGTTCGTGAACCGGCGTCTAGTGTGACGAACCCATTTTGGCATCACTCCATCTCCCTCTCTGGTCGTCCTTTTGTCGTGCTATTTGTTTGGAAGCTGTTAGGGCCATCTTGAGGGCAGAGGAGTTTGTTTAACCTCAACCGAGATGAGTAAGTGTTGGTACATGCTTTAAAAGCCGTGCTTAGCACATTGTCGGTCGTTCGGCCGGGAGTGTGCGCGGTCACTGTGTGTGCGTGCTCTGCCGTGTGTGGGCCGGTCGGACTCGTCCTCAGCCTGGCCATGCGCTTGGCCGCTCTCTGCCTCGCAGCCGCGCTGCTGCCACTGCCTTCTAGCATCGTGTCTGTGTCCTGCACCGCTGCGGCGCTGCTGGCCCGGTTGATGCCGCTGCTGCCATGCGCCGTCGTCGTCACGCCATTCATGGCGCTGCGGCTGCACATGTCGTGCCCGGCCGAGACGCACGCCCACGTTTGCCCCTGACCACACTGACCTGCTGCGCGCACGTCTCCCTGGCCTCACTGTCGCTCTGCCACGCCATGTCAAGACTGGGCAAGTCGAGTCAGACCTGCCCCCTTTTTTCTTCTCTGTCGCCGTCACCGACGGAGCCGCACCATTGCTTACGGCAAGGAGAGACCAACTCAACTCAAGTCTTCACGTCCACATCTTCGCCAGTGAGTGCATTGCCAACCGTCCTCACCCTGTTTTGTTTGGTGCCCGGCCGAGCTCCAATTTTGGAGCTTTGCCCCGCCACCATCCCTTTAAGACCGAGCCGCCCACCACCGAGGGCAACTCCCATCGAACCACCTTAAGCCAAATTGGCCGCACCACGTGACTCGTCTCAATCCCCTTGCCATCCTATGCCCCTTCCACGAACCGCTACCACCTCACCACCCTCGCTGACTTGGCCGTGTCCGCGCAGCTCATCACCGAGCTCGCTGCGCGCACGCGGCCAGCCCTCTTCCACCACTCTTCCCTGCAACCGTCATGGCAGCCGACTCGCGGTAAGCACTGGATGCCCTTGTACCGGCTAGCGAGCGGTGCGATGGCATTGGGTGGCCGAAACGACCACATCACCGTCGCGAGCGGCTGCTCGCCGTGGCCACTGCTTCCGCGAGCTCCGCCGCTCTCGTACCACCGCCCAGCGTAGGCACTAGGCCCGTAGGTGAAGGTCAGCCCGCTATCTAGGCCGGTGCGAGCCCTAGTTGGCCGGCGTGGCCGGCCAGCACCCCTGTCCGCCGCGTCGCTGTGCGTCCCGCCTCAGGGGCGTGTGTGTGGGAATTGGGAAAACACGACGGGATAAGTGAATAGGATTAAGAGAGGGAGAAATAGGGATTGGCTTTATTTGTATTTTGGTCAAGGTTTGGGGGCTTGTTCGCAAAAGCATCGATGTGCGCGGACTCCCCGCTTTGGGCCGCTGCTGGGCTGGCCGGTTGCGCGCACAACTGTTTTCGGGTGAGCCGCTCTTCGTGTGCGCACGCGTGGAGGACGCGTCCGCGTTGGGCCGAGTGGGCCGCGGTGCCCTTTTCTTTTTTCCAGCGAATTAGTAAAGGTTTTCTAAAATAAATTGTGAGCTGATTTTGTTATTTAGATATAAAATTATTTAGGGATCCTAAAATAGTGAAACCAATTTTTTTAGATTTATAAAATCACGATCTATCTAAATGTGTAATTGTTTCACATAGTTTTATAATATTTTTAGGCTTGCCCTAATTATTCTGAGATGCTTAATATTATTAAATGTGAATTTGTAGGAATTTGTGTGATAAATCGGTAATAGTGTTAACTCTGTAAATTTTATAGTAAGCTAACCATATTATTGGGTGTTCACTGTAATTTTTGTAGCTCCAGAATAATTAGTTTGCTAAGATAACTAATGAGCCCTAGTTTGAATAAATATTAAATCAATAAAATGAACAAGCCAACATCTTGGTTTGTATAATTAAAGTACTTGTGGGAAAATAATGTCTTATCCAACAACATGGGTGTGTAGCCTAGTCCGTTAGCCATTAGATCTCGCTCGTTAGCTTGAGAGGCGTAATTGTGTTTTAATAGTCACGATTGCTGTTGATTATTTACGTTTCTACATCGTATCCATATATATCATAATAGGAACGATGATGGATCGTGGGGTCATCTGGAGCAACAGGAATGATGGTGCTATGATGATGGTGTCACACCGATGGAATGCTAACTTTGGTCATATCTTACCCAGGCAAGCCCCAGTGCATAACCTATATTATTATGTATTTTATTTATGCTTGTGCATTAAGTTTACATGAGTTGAATGAAACCCACTTGCATATATATCCTCATCCTATGAGTCTTACTAGCATGATAGGATCATGTAGCTTGCTATGCTATAGGTCCCGGTAGAAGTCGAGTGATTACCTGTCACTCGCGAGAGATAGGAAATATATTATTTCTACTATTATCATGTTATTCTCACATGGAATATAAATATACCTGGATAATAATTGGAGACCAGGAGGCACTATATTTGGATTGAATTTGGACCTGGTTGGCAACCGAGCGAGGCTCAGGTTGCATTTGTCCCACCTGTGTCGATTGAGGACCGTCCGTTGCACTAGATCCTGGTCAAGTCACAGACTTATTATCCTGAGCACATACTTGTTTATGGGAGCGGGAAGAATTGTTACTCTCTTGTCATGAGTTCTGGCTCTTTTCGGACCTATTGTTAGGGGTGGGAAATAGGTGGAGGTCTAAGCACCGCATTGAGGTCGGGCCTGCAGTGTTGGGGCTTGGAGTCCCAGTTTGGATGGGGACCTAAACCCCTTGACAGGAGTGGAACAGGTTGGTCTTGTTTGTGCTTGGGGTACAAGCGAGGCGTGTGTTTTTTGGGGTACCCAGCTAGACACATTGATTCGTGAATCATTATTTCTGCGTGACGGTACGGCCTGACTACGATCTGGCACCATAGTAAGAACTGGAATATGAAAGATGGAGAAAGGAATCTGATTGTTTAACTCTTGCTGGAAAGTAGCATAGGTGCTTATATAGAATGGTTGGTTAATAAACCAATGAGGACTGCTAATAAAAATTGAATATAAGGATGCACATTTAGTAATGCTTCTTGCGGTTGCAATAACTCACAAGCCGAATAGCCTTGCATATCCTTGGAGCCTTTTTCTTTCCTTCTGACGGCTAAGTCTTGTGAAGTACAATTGAGTATTCAGCGTTTGTTCTACCCAATTGCAGGTGACAGGTTTTTGGAGCTGACACTTGTGTGTGAAAACCTCCTGGTGGGCTCAACGAGGATTTCCTTACATGCGGACATAGAGTTTATTTAAACTCCCACCTAAAATATTTTTCAAAGAAAAAACTTATAACCTGTTATTATTTCATGTATATAAATGTTCTTCAGGATAATGTTTAACTTGGCATTAAATGATTTTCATTCCGCTGAAACTGATGGCATTTTATATTCTGCTATTATAATCAAATAATGAATTACTCTAATGTTGTACTAAAAGTTGTCGGTACCAACAGTACGGGGGTACCAACATCCATCGCTAATAAAAAACTAAAACGACTGAAACCGCAATAAAAGGCAGCCCGCCTCGACCGCGTATCCAGTCCGCCTCGTACGAGGCCCGCTCGACGGGGCGCCTCGACCGCGCTCCGGCTCCGACTCTTACGAGGCCCGCTCGACGGGGCACCTCGACCGCGCCCCATCCCGTACAGCAAGGTACCTCGACGGCGCTTCGACCCGCGCGAGGCTCGTCCGCCCACTAGGAAAAAACTCCGACTCGCGTGAGCACGGGTCGAGCGCCTCGGCTCCTTCTCTTTACCTACCCCAGGACAAAAGCCATAGCATTTAATGCGGTTACCTACTACCACCTACCGGCATAGCTGCGGCCAGGATCGACGTGGAAACAATGCCCGTGTCAGATCTCACTGTTTTACCGCCCATCCCGTGATGGGAGGTGAAAACCGTCACTGTACCCACCTTACCGCGCACTGTTTACCATCGATCACCTTTGAGGGAGGATAAGACAAGGCCCGTTCTCCGCAATCTCGGGGATTCGGCCTTATCCATTCGGTCTCGACCCGGCCTCGACCCAACCTCGACGCTCGGCACAGTTCAACGGCAAGGGAAGGACGGCGTGGCACGGCACTCCGGGTCATTTCGCCGTCTCGTCTCCCACGACGCCATGGTGTCCAGGGATGGCCGGCCATCCCTAAGCACGTCGCTACGGTCAGCTCAACAGGAATCGACAAAACATCACCTCAAGGCTCCCCGTCGTCTTGGCCTCCTCTCGCCCTATAAAAGGGCAGGCCAGGGTTCTACAACGAAGACGGACAACGAAGAAAAACAAGAGACAACAGGCAAGACGCAAGATAGAGATCAATATCTCAATCAATCACCCTTGTCATCTTTTTCCTCTCTTTGAGACTTGGGCTCGACGCCCTCTCTCGCATGCTTGTAACCCCTACACGAGCACTTCGGTGCATGGAAATACAAACTTCTCCCCCCCGCTGGACGTAGGGCCTTCTTTTGCCCGAACCAGGATAAACCCCCGTGTGTTCTCCTTGCATCACCATCCAGGAAAGAGACACGCAGCATTTACTCGTTGGTTTAGGACCCCCTCAGGTCTGAACACCGATAGTTGGCGCGCCAGGTAGGGGATCGCTGCGTGCCAACATCGCTTTCTCGCCTTTTTTCCTGGATGGCTGACCCCGAACGCCCTATTCCGTTGGCCACGGTGATCTGGTTCGGGAGTTTGGAGTTCATGTCGCTTGGCTATGGCTACGATATGGTCCTACTTCCACCCAGGCACCCAACCGACGAGGACTATGAGCTCTCCCAGCCCGGGGGAGCAATCCGCCGGTACCGTTGCTCTAGGCGGGCGTGGGCCGCCCGATGACGACGAGCCCGGTACAACCCCGTCTTCACCTCGCAGAGGGTGATGGGATCCCCCGGTCTGGCACCCCCTAGCCAGGCACCGGCCCAGATCTTCTTGTGGAAGGTTTGGGTAGGACGAGCTTGACTGAGGGTAACATGCCGACGGAGAATCCCGCGGCTCCCCCGTCCGATGAGACACCACTGTCCGGAGCATCCATTCCGGCACGGGCAGCAACATCTCCATCACCATTCCCGTTTGGGCTAGACTCGGCTGCCCGGGTATACGCATCTTCCATGAGCACTCGCTTGAGTGCTTATGAGGAACTCCCCGGGCACCATCTACGCTCCACTCTGGACCTCGTTGCATCCACACCGGCTTCTGATTATCGGGACTCTACGGAGACACCGGAAACAGAGCCCCATGTGACTGCTTCTCAATGTCACAACCCCAGTGATGATTTGCAATGGCCACACATTCCCCCGTCATACTACTACTTTGGCGCTCCTGACTCTGACTCCGCTGACGACACCTATGATCCGACCCGCGAATGCTTCAACATCGATGTTGAAAGCACTTCGGAATCAGAGGACGAAGAGCCAGTCGAAGGAAGGCACACGCCACCTCATGTCGAGCTTCCTGCTGAGCGAGACGACCCTCAGTTCCTTGCGGATCAAGGAACGCAGCTCGAGCAGATTCGTGAGTTGCAGGATAGGCTTGACGAGGAGTGGGAAAACCTGGATCTACTCCAACAAACCCTCGAGCGTGAGCGTGCGGAACGCACACTTGGCGGAAGAGCTCGCGAGAGAGCTCGCGATGTCAACCGTCGCATCAACGAGGATCGGGTGGTCGACCCCCCGGTTTTCGCTCGAGCCAGCCAGAACGTTGTCGCCGCCGCCATGCTCCTCCGCAACATGCCCGAGCCATCAAACCCCGACGCCCGTCGGGCTCGAGATGAAATCCGAGAACTCCTCGAGACCGCCGCCATGCAGCAGGCCGAGAGCTCTGCCTCGAGGCGACGCGAGGCAGCCTCGAAGCGGATAATCGAGCCCTCCCGACAGGAGAGAGAAGCCTCGGTTCACCCCGAGCCTGCCCGGTGAAACCGGGTAGCTCCGGCCCCTGAGCCCACCACCAACGACCACGAGCCTCAAGACACCCGTGGCAACATCGTCGAGCGCCACACGTGCAAGCATGGTGACGGCGTGCCTCGAGGCTACCACGTCCACAGGGGCAGACGCTACGACAGTTTGAAAGATCATAGCCCTTCACTCGAGCCCCCGGGTCCTCGGGTCCTCAGTAAGGCTATCCGTGAGACGGTGCTCCCGGCTCGGTTTCGCCCCCCCTATGACTCTCACCAAGTACAACGGCGAAACCAAACCCGAACTTTGGCTCGCCGATTTCCGCTTGGCGTGTCAGCTAGGCGGGGCCACCGACGACCGGGTCATCATTCGACAACTCCCCTTGTTCCTCTCCGACACCGCCCGAGCCTGGCTCGAGGATCTCCCACCTCGACAGATCCACGACTGGGATGATCACGTAAGGGTGTTTGAGGGAAATTTCAAGGGGACCTACATGCGCCCCGGCAACTCGTGGGACCTCCGGAGCTGCAAGCAGAAACTAGGTGAATCCCTCTGGGATTACATCCGGCGCTTCTCCCGGCAGCGTACCGAGCTCCCCAATGTCACCGACTCCGACGTAATTGTGGCCTTCCTCTCCGGCACCACCTGTAAGGAGTTGGTCCGAGAATTGGGCCATAACACTCCACTCACTGCCAACGGATTGATGGACATTGTCACCAACTTCGCCACCGGCGAGGAGGCGGTTGGTGCAATCTTTGGTGGCAACTTGGAAAGGGGGAAGCAGAAGGTCGACGATCCCGCGAGCTCCACCCGGGGCTCCAAGAGAAACAACCGCAAGAAGAAGAAAGGCCAGCAGGGCAAGCTCGAGGCCCCGGCTGACGAGCTCATCGCTGCTACCGAGAACAAGAAACCTCGAGGCCTCCCCGGCGGGGGCATCCTCGACAAAATGCTCAAAGAGCCGTGTCCCTGCCACAGGGGACCCACTAACCATAACCTCGAAGACTGTCATATGCTTCGCAGGTACTTTGGGGGTGCCGGCGTCAAGAAGGACGACAAGAAGGAGGACCCTAAGAGTGACGACAAGGACGGAGGATTCCCCGAGATCCACGACTGCTTCATGATCTACGGAGGGCCCTCGACCCGCCTCTCGGCGCGCCAGCGCAAGCGAGAACGGCGTGAGGTTTTCTCCGTACAAACGGCAGTCCCCCGTTTCCTTGATTGGTCTGCGGTGGCCATCACTTTTGACCGTGATGACCACCCAGACTACGTCCCCAACCCGGGAGTCTATCCGCTCGTTGTTGACCCCGTCATCGCTAACACACGCCTCACCAAGGTGCTCATGGATGGCGGAAGCAGCCTCAACATCATCTACTCCTAGACCCTCGACCTTCTGGGGGTCGAGAGAGCGCGCCTTCAACCTAGCGTCGGGGGCTTCCACGGAGTCGTGCCAGGGGAACGGGCGGAACCCCTCGCACGGGTCGATCTGCTTGTTTGTTTTGGCACACCAGCCAACTTCAGAAAGGAGACTCTCACTTTCGAAGTGGTCGGATTCCGTGGAACGTACCACGCTATCCTAGGGCGCCCATGCTACGCCAGGTTCATGATAATCCTGAACTACACCTACCTCAAGCTCAAGATGCCAGGCCCAAACGGTGTCATCACTGTAGGGCCCTCATATGAACATGCCTACGAGTGCGACGTCGAGTGCGTCGAGCACGGCGAGGCTGTTTTGGAGTCGGCGATCTTGGCTGCAGACCTCGACGGCCTCGCCAATGCGATTCCCGACCCAAAACACCATGCCGGCAGCTTCGAGCCCGCGGAAGATGTCAAACTCGTACCCCTCGACCCCGCTGATCCCAAGAGAAAGGCGCTGAACGTCAGCGCCACCCTCGATCCTAAATAGGAAGTAGTGCTCGTCGACTTTCTCCGTGCAAACGTCGACATCTTTGCGTGGAGTCCCTCGGATATGCCGGGCATACCCAGGGAAGTCGCCAAGCACGCCTTGGAAATCCGGGCCGGATCCAAACTGGTAAAGCATATCCTCGGTCTTGTGGAGCCTAAGAACAATGCCGAGTCGAGCCACAGGGTTCACTCCGTTCTTCTTAGTCTACGGGTCTGAGGCTATGCTCCCAACTGATATAGAATACGGATCCCCAAGGTTGAAGGCCTACAACGAAAGAAATAACGACGCCACAAGACAGGACGCCCTTGACCAGCTCAAGGAAGCCCGAGATGTGGCTCTGTTGCATTCTGCCAGGTACCAGCAGGGTCTCCGACGCTACCACGACAAACACGCCCGCAAGCGTGACCTCAACGTCGGCGACTTGGTGCTACGGCGGAACCAGAACACCAAGGGACGACACAAGCTCACGCCACCATGGGAAGGGCTGTACATCATCGCAAAAGTACTAAAGTCGGGCACCTACAAGCTATCCAACGAGAAGGGCGAAATCCTCACCAATGCTTGGAACATTGAACAGCTACGTCGCTTCTTTCCTTAAAAAGCCTCGAGGCTCTGTAGTTTCTTTTTCGTCAATAAAGAATACAGCGATGTTCAAACTTTCGTTTCACAATGAGGAAGGATCGACTCTGCACTCCCAGAATCGACCCTCCCTCGGGGGCTACAAGGGGGGAACCCCCCAGTCCCCGAAAAAACTTATGCTCTTTTTTAAATTTAAGAACCGCTTCTTAGATCGACTTCGCTGCAAGAGCACCCTAAGGTTCGAAAGGGCTCTCGAGTTAGGAGTATCACCTACGCCTCCGAGGCTACAGTACCTCCACTCACCCCTCACACCTTTTAGAGGTGCGACTTCACGCTAGGGAGATCTAAATAACGGTTCCTAACTTTGAAAAAGAACATACCCCCTGTCGCTTAGATCAGGCTCTCACATGATTTACAAGGCCGCAACATCACCCTGAAGCTCGAGGGTAGTTGAGCTGTGAGATCACTTACGCCCCCGAGAATACGGTACCTCCACTCGCTCCCTTATGCCAAAGGATGCAACTGCGTGCTAAGTAAATCACGCGAGAACACGATCCAAGCGATAAAGGGAAGAAAAGCTCGAATAAAACTAAATTAACCACGAACCGGTTTATGTTTCGAGTTCTTAGGGCCTTCGAGGCCACCACGACCAAATTTCAAAATACTAACTTATTACATGGGCCTTCATGCCCAGATTTGGCTCACAGGCCCTCATCGTCAGCAGGCGGAACCACCTCGGCTTCAAAAAGCGAGGCCAGACGGCTTCCAGGCTCTTTCGCGGCTTCAATCAGCTCCAGGCAGGCATCCTTGTTCTCCTCGTCCGTCCAATCTAGGTCTGTGATGAAGCCCTCAGCAACGAGCTTCGTGTCGAACACAAACCCTGAACGGACAACGGCCAGCGCCCTCTTTACGCCGTGATGGAGGCCGTCCCGTATCTTCTCCCGGGCAGGGCGGCCCAGCGCCACCATCCGACGGACGAAGGAGTTCCCTGAAACATCTTCCCCGGTGTCGGCATCGGGCTCGACCCCCAGGCCATCACACACGGTGGTGATCGCGCCCTGGAGCAGCTGGGTCCTCCGGATCTCGGCTTCGAGGAGGCTCTGGAAGGAGTTGGCAGAAGATTGGGCCTCTCGATTCTCCCTCTCCAGCTCTGAAACACGATAAACAAATTAATACCCAACATGAGGCCCTCAACGTCGTGGCCGTAACAATCACACTTACCCTCGATATGGGTCTGCAGGCCCACGACCTCGTTGCGAAGCCCCCCGCACGTCCGCTCGAGCCCTAGGAGGGCGCTGTCCTTGTCACTGATGGTCGCCTTTAGCGCCTCGATCTCTTGCCGAGCAGTCTCGAGAGCTGCGTCCTTCTCTTGGACGGCTCCCTTCAGCGTCGTGACCTTGTCCTGCAGAGCATCAGAACGAGCGGTGGCCTGCTCGACCTCGACGTTAAGGGCATCGCGCTAACGGCTAACCCGGGAGACATCCTCCTCGAGCTCCTTCACCCGTCCTGACAGGGGCTCGAGATCCCTACGGCCCTGGGCAGCCTCCTCCCGAGCCTTGTCCATGTCAGTGCGCATCATGGCTTCGGCCGCCCAAGCCTGCATCGCCTCCTCCTTCACCACCGCGTACGCGACGCGCAGCTTAGCCATTTCGGCGTTCCGATCGGAAAGCCATTTCTGGGCCTCCTCGACTAGGACCCGTTGCTGAGACAGCGCGGCCCACATGCCACTCTCATCTCGGATGAAGAGTGACTTGCGGCGGGAGTACTCCTTCAGCTCCTGAACGCAATCCGAGAAAACCAAAAAGGTTAAAAAGCCGAGGGAAAAAGACACTAAGAAAACCACAGAGAAAGACGATGGGTCGGTCATACCTCGGTGACATCCCGCATACTCCACGACACGGCCTCGGACGCCACTTGGAGCAACCGATCAAGGTGCCGGCGGACGCCCTCGAGGTACTCCCATCGGTGCACTTCATCTTTGTCGTTTAGGACGAAGATGGGCTCGGCGTCGGGGTTCACGGCGTCCCTAAACTAGAGGGACGGGCCCCCCACCTCGGTATCTCCGTCTCTGCCCGCGCTATCGCCAGCGTGGCGATGTTGGGCCATGACGACGACGACCCGGCCGGGGCGTCTCCCGGTCCCGCGGAAGGACCGGCCTCGCCCGCAGTTCCCGCCTCTCCAACGATCGTCGAGGCACCGGCCTGATCCGCGGCCTCGCCCCCCTCGACCCCCATCACTTGTTTCCCTTTGTCCAGGGGGGTGTCATCGAGGGTAAGGTCCATGGTCATGGGTGCCCACCCTCCTAAGGGAACTGGCCCCTCAACCGCCGCCGCCTCTGGAGCTGGCGCCTCGACCGACGACGGCTCCGGTACCGGCGCCTCGACCGTTGGCACCCCCGGAGCCGGCGCCTCTTCTTTTGGTGCTCCAGTCAGGGGCTCGATCGCCCCGCCCTCCACCATACCCGCTGGCTCCGCTGACGGGTCTTGCTGTGTCTGCGACCCCCTCGCCAGGGCCGCCTCCTACCCCGACGCTGACGCGACCTCCTCCATGGTCACGTCAGCACCCGCCCGCTCCGCGCCGCGGACGGGTGCCTCGCCCGTCAGAACCTCGACGGCAGCCTCGGCCGTTGCCAATGACCTAGGCCCCGCCTCGACCGCACCGGGCGCCACCATCTCCGCCGGTTCGGACCGCTCCATGGCAGGATCAGGGCCAGCAACCACCATGGCATCCGCTGCCCCCTGCCGTTGTCGTAGGCGCCCCTTCGCGGCCTCGACCTGCCGGACCCAGGCCACATCCTACTCCGTCGTCCGGTTAAGGACAACGACGCTAGCTCGCAGCGACTTCACGGGGGTAGGCCCCATCGGCTCCGCCTTCCGCTTTAACCTGCAAAGTGAGAAGAAATGTCAGCCAACGGATCCAGAGAAAGGCAGAACAACCAAGCAGAAACGCTTACCCAGAAATCGGCACCAAGGGCCTCGACCCCATGCGATCCGAGCCTCCCGGGGCGGCCGATTGTGGCCTCGCAGCGGCCCCACCAGCAGGCCGGGCACTCCTTGGGGCCCTGACCAATGCACCGCCCTGCGCCTTCTGTGCCTCCGAGGCCAGCTGGCCTTGGGTTCTCACGCCTGCCGACGCCGCCGCCGATGACGACGCCGGTACCGCTGTCCCAGCCCCTGCCCGAGCTTGCAGGGCCTGGGCTGGTGCGGGCGTCCCCGTTGACCCCTCTTGCTGGGTCCGGGGTAAAATGGCCCCTCCCGCCGAGGGGCCCGTCTCCTTCTCCGTCTTCTCCTCCTCCTCGGACGCCTCGATCACGACGACCGAGGAGGACGCCCCCTGATGGGCTCCAGCAGGGGGCGAATGTCGGGAAGGTCCCCCAGTCCAGTCGCGGCCTCATACCGTGACAGGGCATCGTCGTCTTCGCCGCTGCTGTCGTCGTCCTCCCCCGAGATCATCTCGGAAGGCGACGGCGCCAGGGGGACCCCGTCGATGGTCTGCTGGCGCCGGAGCTTCTTCAACGCCTCCGCCTCTTTGGCCTTGCGGATTGCCCGCTTCTTGGTCGTCTCCTTGGTTTGCTTCTTCTTGGAGGCATGCTGGCGTTGAGCCTCCCAGGCGGGCCGGTCCTCTGGGACTGGCGGACGCGTTTCCCGCAGCGCCGACAAATCCTACGCGCCGACCTCGACCAAATCAACGAAATCCAAAAATAAACGAAATTAGCAAACTGTAACACCCTAAAATTTTGAAAAGAAGAAAAGTAGGAGAAATATGATTTTTATATTTATTTTTGTGAAGCATGCAAATTTAGGATAAGAATAATTTTTATAAATTTAAAATCAAATATAAGAGTAGAAACATGTTTGTGCACTCATGCTGTTGCATTTAAATTTTTGAGATGAGTGGTTTGATCAAATTCAAATTTGGATTTGAAAATCTTTTGAAAATTGGCTTTGAAAAATTAGAAAAGGAAAAAAAAAAGAAAATCATTTTCTTTCGGTTTTCAGCCCAGCCGCAGCCGCCGGCCCAGTATCGCGCGAGCGCCTTCCCCTCTCCTTCGCGTCGCTGACAGCCTGGGCCCACGCGTCAGTCGCGTCCCCTTCCCCAAGCTGCCGGCACGAAGCTTTCCTTCCTCCACCGACCGAATCCGCCGCCAAATCTCCCTCCTTCCTTTCTTAGAACCGCCTTCGGGCTATAAAAACGAGACCCCTGCATCGTACCGCCCCCATCCCATCCTTTTGGAGCCGCTCTAGTCGTCTCGACGCGTCACCGTGAGCACCACCGCCGCCATACCCGCCACCGCAAGCTCGCCGCCGATTTCCATTCGTCCCCGGCCCTATCTTCACGCAGGGTAAGGTCGCACGGATGCGCTCTTTCTTTCGGTGTTTTCAGTTTGGCGAATGGCGCTCGGGATGATCATCTTCGCAAGCTCCGGCGAGTTCGGGCGATGCCGGCCATGGCGCCACCGCACGGTCACCTTCTCCGGTGAAAGCGCCGCCGGCTCTCTCCCCCGATTAGATCTAGGCCGTTCATTTTAAATCGGACGGCCGTTATTTAAAGATACCCCTTGGGCCGGAAATTTTGCTAAAGAGTCCCTGTAAGATTTAAGTTGTAAACCCACAGTCCAAAACGTATTATCCCGCGTTCGTTTTGATCTGTTGAAAACGTAATTCGTTTCGGTAATTGAAAAATACGCTTTCTGATATTTACAGTTTTGCCACTGAGTTTGTTTTAGTCATAAATTATCCGTTTTAACTCCGATTTGATCCATTCAAATTGCGTTAGATTCGTATTTGCGAGCTCTACATGATGAAAGAACTGTACAGTAGGTTTGAGATAATTTATTTTCGAGTTTATATTAAAGTAATTATTTATCTATAGGAAATCTTAGAAAACTCATAATTTTTACGTTTTAAATCCAAATTTCGTGATCTTTATGTCTATGTGATCGTAGTAACGTGTAGAAGAGTTTTACAAACTTGTTATACTGTTAGTGTTATTGTTTGTTAGGTTTTCTATCTTTAAGTTCCGATGTGAGATTTAATCTATTACTTTAATAAAGTAAATCTTGTTTAAATTATATCTTCTACGTTTTAGATCCGTTTTAGTTCATTCGAGTTGCGTTAGATTCATATCAATGAGATCTACGCGTTAGTGACAGTGTTTACCATATTACTAATTCTGAAATTTTATGGTTTAAATCATATCTTGATTAATAATTATGCAACTGGGTTTTATAAATAAAATATGAATTGTTTTACTTTAGTTTTATCTAAATTTGACTTAATTCCATATATAGTATTTATAAAATATCTTATATATAAAACACATGAAACTAATAGTTTTATATTTTCTCCTATGAGCAAATCTTTCGGTAGATGTATCTTTTCAACCGTAGCTCTGATTAGTGTGCTTTTCGCGTCTGTGTATTCGTAGTGAGACGTAGATTCGTTCTACAAACTTTTCATCTTAATTTTATGTTTGGTGTACTGTTCTAATTATTATTCATTGTTTGCTTCGTGTATGATTGCTCGATGTGTGTGTGGTGATTTATTGATCAAGTCCAGTCGGTGAGATATACGTGGTTATCAAGAAGAAGAAGAAGAAAGTTGAAGATTAAAGCTTACCGAAGGATCGGTGTTTAAGGCAAGTATAGCATGGGATTATCTTTGTTTCCTATTCACCTTTAATATACTTAATTCATGTGCATGTGTCTACCTTGTTACCATTAGGGATATCCTAGCTTTTGTATTTTGTACCTTGACACCCATGGGACATTGCATTGGGTAGTATTTATGCTAGTGCTCAAGATAAATAACTATGATCTGTAACTTGACTAATGGTATATGTAATAAACGTTTAAAAGATGCTTTAAAGCAATATGGCTCAAGAGGGCTAGAGCAAATTTGGTTGTTTTTATGGTGCTCTAGTTTCTCTCCTTAAGGACTTATCTGTAAGCGAACATCCGGGACTTACAGTACAACTGTGAGGGCTATATGGCTCTGGCTTTAGTCAAGTATGAGGACCTTTTCTAGCTTGTTAGTGGTAACCTTCATGGCGTAAGAACGGCTTGACGAATCGGGTATAGTGCGGCCTCTGTCCTTATGTGTATAGGCTGCGCGTTATTGTGCCATTTGGAAGGGGGGCTCTACATCTGTTTGTCGAGTGAATCTAGCGGCCCTAACTTGTTAGACGAACCTTTGAAAGGCTTCATAGTGAACCCTGCCGACCTTCCTTGGAAGTGGGTCAAGAGATTAGCTACCTCGGGCGAAAGGGTAAATCACGACTCACAGTGAAAGTGTACAACCTCTGCAGAGTGTAAAACTGTTATAACAGCCGTGCTCACGGTCACGAGTGGCCTTGGACCCTTATAGAATAAATGATGAACACTGATGATAATGATAATACTGATGATATTGATGCTCACTAATGATTATTGTTTCTTGCTATACATTATTCTCGTTTACATGATCATGAGGTTATTTGGGATTATGTTAAACTTGTTGCTACTCAATTGCTAAAAGATGACTCACTAAAAGCTATTGCAGTAAACCCGTGTCAAACCTTTTGAGCCGCATGAACCCCATGTTATATTTGTTGAGTTTGACATGGACTCACTCTTGCTATTTCCCACATATCAGGAAGGGTACCAGACTGTTAGATTCTGGAATTCTTAGGCTTGTGATCAGCCAGTTAGTTTGATCCTGGAGTGAAGGTTGCACCTGGTGTTCGGAGTTATCTTTCCGCTGTGTTATTCTCTAAGGTATACCTTATACTATTGAGTTATGTGTATTAAGCATTTGTCTTTTGATATTACACTTATCTGTGGCTATATGTGAGATTTGTCTTCTTTATTTCACATATGGTGTATGTCTGGTTTTGTCCTTGAAACCGGGTGTGACAGAGTGGTATCAGAGCAATGCTGACTGTAGGATGCAAGCCTAGTTAGAACTGGACGTTTAGCATGTTCTCATTGTTGCCTATTTCTTGCTTCTCTTTAACTTTGTTATTTTCTCAAAGTTATGCTTAATTCTATCCCCGTTCTGTTATAAAAACCTTGTCTCTATTTTGAACCTTTTCTCCTTGTCTATTAGACGGCTCGTGACGAGAAGACTATGGATTTCAGAGGTTAAGAGGACTGAATTGTGTCGCTCTTGCTCACTTTTGACAAGAAACCATTAGCGATGCAAAACCAATTACTAGAAGAAATGGCACAACATGGGAATTCTCAACGATGCTTATCTCAAGGTCAAGCCAACATATCCAAGGGGTCAGAGAAGATACAAGTAGCAGAAGTTTGGAAGAATATGAAATCCAATAAAGATGTTGATATTAAGGCATTTGGAGAGCAGGAACAATGTCACTGCTGTAAGCATTATGGTTTTCCCTGTCTTCGAAATGAGTCTAATAAGGGGAAAGTCAAGGTGGATCCAAATTTTGAGAACAACATGGACAAGAAGAGAAAGGCAATCTCATTAGAACCACTAGTGGAAAACAATGAGCAAGCGAGTTCTACTACATTGTCACATGCAGCCCTGATCCCCTGTCAAACAAATCCAAACCCTGAAGAGTTAGAAGCCCCTTCCGCTAAAACTACTCCCCATGAAGTAGTCATAGATGGGTGGACAATTACCTATAAGGAGTATCAACCCCGAAAGGCCAAACAAGCTAGGAAATAAGCCAAAGGGACGAAGGTGAACTTTTATGGCCAGCAAGATAGCAGCATACCAAACAACAGTTCCTTGGAGTATGACATCACAAAAGATCCAGCTAAGAGAAAGTGTTATCATTGCCAGCAGGAAGGACATTATATCAAATCTTGCCCACAGAAGAATCAACAACAGCAAGACCCAGGACAGGATGTCCAAAAGGAGCATGTGCAGGGAAATAAATTAAAAAGAAATTATATCCATGGAAGGTTGAAACATGTGGATATTTCCACCATTCCTGGAGCTAAGGAGGTCATGTTTGGATCAATTCTAGTAAGTTCAGGAAATGCCAAGGTTTTGTTTGACCTTAGTGCCTCACATTCGTTCATATCTAGACAATATGCAAAAGATCATAACATACTTATGCTTCCAAGGGGGAAAACAGTTATGGTTGAAACTCCAAGAGGTGAAATAAAGGCAGACCGCGTATGCCCAAAAGTTAGTCTTGACATAAAGGGGGTAAATTTTAAGGTAAACCTCATTGTTTTGGAATTAATGGGCATTGATGTTATCCTTGGAATAGACTGGTTATCTACTTGTAAAGGAGTGATTGAGTATGCCCAATGTTCAGTGTTTCTAACTACACTTTCAGGAGAAAGGATTAAGTATGAGGGTATTAAATCTATACCTAAGGGATGCCAGGTTGACCCATCTTAAGGTATGAGTTATAAGAATGGTAAAGAGAGATGCAGAGATTCAGATGTCCATATAAAGCAATAAGGAATGTAAGAGACGTTATCTACTCTGGATACTGCTACAATCACACCATATTTAAGTAATAGGAGTTATGTCCCGTGTAATAAAACCGTTAGTAGCCAAGTTGAGTCGTCTTAATGTGTGGCTAATGAACATTTAAGTGTTTAGTTGCTTTGTGCTTATGTTTATGCTTGAGTTGGAATTTTGTAATGAGTGCAATGATCTCGTGGGCTTTGACCATGATTTCATTTAGTTTATATGTATAAGGTATAAGGATTAATGAAATAAATAGCTGGGTTTTGGTTATCACCTGCTTTCTTTATCTTGTCTTTCGGAGCAGCCTGTCTTTATCAACTTATATCTCTGTTCTTGAAAAACCAAAAATCATGAGAGAATTCTGGACAAGAGTGGACTTCAACATCTCTCTCTAAATGCAAGAACTACCCTCATAGCTATTTTGGATTGGGAGATACAAAAATCACAAGACGATGCAACTGTGCTGTCTGAAACCTGGAACATAATCTGTTATGTGTTGTTTTCGGTCAAGTTAGCTGCAGAATCTGGAAGTGTGCTCTATAAGAAAGTTGCAGAGAATTTTATAAGTTTTCCATCGGTATAAACTATAGTTTCATTGGATTAACAGAATGAGAGTTACAGCTGTTTTACTGCACTGCTGATTTTCTGCTCGTGAGAAATTTCAGATTTCTTGTTCTTACCCATACACAAGAGTATCATTGGGATGTCAGAACACTTTTATGCTAAGTAGCTCATCTAGAAGAAGGGTTCAAGCTACCTCATTTGGTGTCTCTTATTTTAAGGGGGGTAGCCAATGTAAAGAAGGATTATTAAGATTGAACTCTTTGGTTGGAAGTATTGGTTAGTCTCCATGATTGAGTTGCCACTCTTGAGCAAAAATGTCCTGTGAACAAGGTTGATAATTTTGGGTCCATGGAGACGAGAGTTGTCCTTTTGGATAGTTCATGATTATGATCATCTATACTTGCTCGTGTTGCTGATGTTGGTCACTTGATGACAGGAAGTGTAGTGTCTCATGACTCAGGAGCCCTATATGACGTCTCGCACTGATATGTGGGAAAAGGCTGATGTTTCTGCCATTGAAAGATGTTATGGGTATGATGAAGCTGAGCACTATCAAAACAACAATGTTGAAGAGCAAGTTGGGAGTGAACTAAGTCAGAATCCACAACAACGAAAGCGAAAAAGGAAAGCCCATAAGAAGCCTGCTCAAGGAAGCAAAGCGCAGCAAAACTATGTCAATGGAAGACTGAGCAATGTGGATATGGATAAAATTCATGGAGTTACCAAAGTAGTGGGAGGTTATATTCAAGTAAGCTCAGTACAAGTTTTTGCTTTATTTGACCCTAGTGCTTCGCATTCTTTCATTTCCGCCGACATGGAAGAGACGTGCAAGATGGTGAAGTGTCCAATGAGGAGGCCTTTGCTAGTTCAAACCCCAGTGGGAGAAATGCAGGCAGATTAGATATGTCCGAATGTCAGTCTTGTCATAAACAAGGAAAACTTCACCGCGACACTCATTGTGTTGGAGTCACTTAAAATTCGCGTGGTTCTTGGTAATGGATGGCTCTATGCACACAAAGGAGTGATTCATGGTACTCGGTGCACCATGCTTTTAACAACACCGTCAGGGAAAAGAATTGAGTATCAAGGTGGTCGACTTTTACCTGAGGGAGATGAGAATGATCAATTAGAAGATAGGTACACCAAGGATAGCAAAGTGGACCATGAGTTTACTGAAGTCATAGCAGAGGAACAAATAACTTTGGAGAAGCTATTAAGTTCGTTTAGATCAAGAGACCTCAGGCAACTGTTTGAAGGAGTCTAAGAAAAGGTTGAAGTAAAACCCAATTATTAGCTTTGTCAGATCCAGACAAGAGCTTTATGTCCACTAGGATGCACTTTATCAAGGCGTGGGATGTGTCCTTATGCAAGAAGAAAAATATAGTACCTTGTTCATTAAGTCAACTAAGGAAGTGTGGGTTGAATTACCTAACGTGTTATCTGGAGTTTTCCACTATGGAGTACTGTCTTTTGGAAGAAAAGTGACATATAGGAGGGTCACAAGAATCTACAGGACATCTTCGCTAAGTTGGTCTTGAATTTGTGATATCCTCGTTGGAATGAAATGGATTAGGACTTGGAAAAGTGCTATTACTTGGAGAAGTAAAAGTCGCAGCCGATGCCCTTAGCAATGGAGAATAATGCTAAGAAGGTTCGGGTGACACTAAGGATTAAGAATCGTATTCCAAATTTGAGCAACTTGACCAGAATCATTAATGTTTTGAAGGTTGGTAGTAGAAATTCCTTCTGATTAAGAGATTCGTTAGGCTCTGTTGGAAGATAAGTATTTTAAGGAAGAAAATTCATATTATAGGAAAGGTGCCTAGTGATTGGAGATACCAGAGTATTGTTTGGAGCATTTGTCAAAAATCTTGGAATTAGTTACATGTATGCAAAGTAAGACGGAATTCTTATCAAGACGATGGAACTACACGATGAAGTAAAGAACAATCTAGAGACGAACTATCCCTATCTCTTTTTTCATCATCTTCCGAATCTCGGGACGAGATTCATCTTAAGAGGGGTAGAATTGTAACACCCTAAAATTTTGAAAAGAAGAAAAGTAGGAGAAATATGATTTTTATATTTATTTTTGTGAAGCATGCAAATTTAGGATAAGAATAATTTTTATAAATTTAAAATCAAATATAAGAGTAGAAACATGTTTGTGCACTCATGCTGTTGCATTTAAATTTTTGAGATGAGTGGTTTGATCAAATTCAAATTTGGATTTGAAAATCTTTTGAAAATTGGCTTTGAAAAATTAGAAAAGGAAAAAAAAAAGAAAATCATTTTCTTTCGGTTTTCAGCCCAGCCGCAGCCGCCGGCCCAGTATCGCGCGAGCGCCTTCCCCTCTCCTTCGCGTCGCTGACAGCCTGGGCCCACGCGTCAGTCGCGTCCCCTTCCCCAAGCTGCCGGCACGAAGCTTTCCTTCCTCCACCGACCGAATCCGCCGCCAAATCTCCCTCCTTCCTTTCTTAGAACCGCCTTCGGGCTATAAAAACGAGACCCCTGCATCGTACCGCCCCTATCCCATCCTTTTGGAGCCGCTCTAGTCGTCTCGATGCGTCACCGTGAGCACCACCGCCGCCATACCCGCCACCGCAAGCTCGCCGCCGATTTCCGTTCGTCCACGGCCCTATCTTCACGCAGGGTAAGGTCGCACGGATGCGCTCTTTCTTTCGGTGTTTTCAGTTTGGCGAATGGCGCTCGGGATGATCATCTTCGCAAGCTCCGGCGAGTTCGGGCGATGCCGGCCATGGCGCCACCGCACGGTCACCTTCTCCGGTGAAAGCGCCGCCGGCTCTCTCCCCCGATTAGATCTAGGCCGTTCATTTTAAATCGGACGGCCGTTATTTAAAGATACCCCTTCGGCCGGAAATTTTGCTAAAGAGTCCCTGTAAGATTTAAGTTGTAAACCCGCAGTCCAAAACGTATTATCCCGCGTTCGTTTTGATCTGTTGAAAACGTAATTCGTTTCGGTAATTGAAAAATACGCTTTCTGATATTTACAGTTTTGCCACTGAGTTTGTTTTAGTCATAAATTATCCGTTTTAACTCCGATTTGATCCATTCAAATTGCGTTAGATTCGTATTTGCGAGCTCTACATGATGAAAGAACTGTACAGTAGGTTTGAGATAATTTATTTTCGAGTTTATATTAAAGTAATTATTTATCTATAGGAAATCTTAGAAAACTCATAATTTTTACGTTTTAAATCCAAATTTTGTGATCTTTATGTCTATGTGATCGTAGTAACGTGTATAAGAGTTTTACAAACTTGTTATACTGTTAGTGTTATTGTTGGTTAGGTTTTCTATCTTTAAGTTCCGATGTGAGATTTAATCTATTACTTTAATAAAGTAAATCTTGTTTAAATTATATCTTCTACGTTTTAGATCCGTTTTAGTTCATTCGAGTTGCGTTAGATTCATAGCAATGAGATCTACGCGTTAGTGACAGTGTTTACCATATTACTAATTCTGAAATTTTATGGTTTAAATCATATCTTGATTAATAATTATGCAACTGGGTTTTGTAAATAAAATATGAATTGTTTTACTTTAGTTTTATCTAAATTTGACTTAATTCCATATATAGTATTTATAAAATATCTTATATATAAAACACATGAAACTAATAGTTTTATATTTTCTCCTATGAGCAAATCTTTCGGTAGATGTATCTTTTCAACCGTAGCTCTGATTAGTGTGCTTTTCGCGTCTGTGTATTCGTAGTGAGACGTAGATTCGTTCTACAAACTTTTCATCTTAATTTTATGTTTGGTGTACTGTTCTAATTATTATTCATTGTTTGCTTCGTGTATGATTGCTCGATGTGTGTGTGGTGATTTATTGATCAAGTCCAGTCGGTGAGATATACGTGGTTATCAAGAAGAAGAAGAAGAACGTTGAAGATTAAAGCTTACCGAAGGATCGGTGTTTAAGGCAAGTATAGCATGGGATTATCCTTGTTTCCTATTCACCTTTAATATACTTAATTCATGTGCATGTGTCTACCTTGTTACCATTAGGGATATCCTAGCTTTTGTATTTTGTACCTTGACACCCATGGGACATTGCATTGGGTAGTATTTATGCTAGTGCTCAAGATAAATAACTATGATCTGTAACTTGACTAATGGTATATGCAATAAACGTTTAAAAGATGCTTTAAAGCAATATGGCTCAAGAGGGCTAGAGCATATTTAGTTGTTTTTATGGTGCTCTAGTTTCTCTCCTTAAGGACTTATCTGTAAGCGAACATCCGGGACTTACAGTACAACTGTGAGGGCTATATGGCTCTGGCTTTAGTCAAGTATGAGGACCTTTTCTAGCTTGTTAGTGGTAACCTTCATGGCGTAAGAACGGCTTGACGAATCGGGTATAGTGCGGCCTCTGTCCTTATGTGTATAGGCTGCGCGTTATTGTGCCATTTGGAAGGGGGGCTCTACATCTGTTTGCCGAGTGAATCTAGCGGCCCTAACTTGTTAGACGAACCTTTGAAAGGCTTCATAGTGAACCCTGCCGACCTTCCTTGGAAGTGGGTCAAGAGATTAGCTACCTCGGGCGAAAGGGTAAATCACGACTCACAGTGAAAGTGTACAACCTCTGCAGAGTGTAAAACTGTTATAATAGCCGTGCTCACGGTCACGAGTGGCCTTGGACCCTTACAGAATAAATGATGAACACTGATGATAATGATAATACCGATGATATTGATGCTCACTAATGATTATTGTTTCTTGCTATACATTATTCTCGTTTACATGATCATGAGGTTATTTGGGATTATGTTAAACTTGTTGCTACTCAATTGCTAAAAGATGACTCACTAAAAGCTATTGCAGTAAACCCGTGTCAAACCTTTTGAGCCGCATGAACCCCATGTTATATTTGTTGAGTTCGACATGGACTCACTCTTGCTATTTCCCACATATCAGGAAGGGTACCAGACTGTTAGATTCTGGAATTCTTAGGCTTGTGATCAACCAGTTAGTTTGATCCTGGAGTGAAGGTTGCACCCGGTGTTCGGAGTTGTCTTTCCGCTGTGTTATTCTCTAAGGTATACCTTATACTATTGAGTTATGTGTATTAAGCATTTGTCTTTTGATATTACACTTATCTATGGCTATATGTGAGATTTGTCTTCTTTATTTCACATATGGTGTATGTCTGGTTTTGTCCTTGAAACCGGGTGTGACACAAACATACTAGCCCTAAGATACGAACCACGGGCTCGAACCCTTCGGTAGGTCTCATGGGGACCCGGTTGGCCTCCTCCACCTTGAAGTTCCCAACCATCCGGCGCGCACGCCGGAGGACCTCCTCGAGGGCAAGGGATTCGTGGGACATTTGGGTCCCCTCTAGAGATGCCTCTGGAGTCATCTGGTCAAGGCGGAGACGACGCCGGCACAACGGCATCACTCTAGGGTGATGGAAGAACGCAACCACCGCCACAGCCATCAAGCCCCGAAGGCGAAGCTGCTGCAGCACCGCCAGCAGCGGGTCCAGGTGCGGCTTCCGGCACTCCATACGTCCAGCGCTCCTCTCGAGCGGTCAGCACGTGGCCGGTGTACCTCGTCAACTGATTTTCATCGTTGCGGAGGTAGAACCAACCCTCGTGCCACCCGCTGTTCGAAGAGATGAGGTGAGCCGGGATGTACAGATCCGCCCGGCTCGACCTCACCTACAGGACGCAGCTCCCTACTCGAGCCGCGTACAGGACGCCCTTCTCCCCCGCCTTCTTGGCGAAGAGCACGGCCTTGAAAAGGTGAAGCCACAGGTTCCACTGTGGCTCCACCCCAAGGTAGCCCTCACAGACCGCCGCGAAGATGGCGGCCTGCGCGACGACGTTGGGGGCAAGGTGGTGAAGCTCCACCTGGTAGTAGTGGAGGAGCGCGCGCATGAAGACGGACGCCGGCACGCCAAACCCCCGCTCGTGGAAGCAGACGAAGCTCACCACGTACCCTTCAGGGGGCGCCGGCTCCCGGTGGGCAGGAGGCAGCGTGATCCACTCCGGCTGCGACCGGCTCGTCCTTGGCCACAGCAGCCCATCCTTGACCAACTCTTCCAACCTCCTCTCCGTCACCGAGGAGGCGGCCCAGTCATC
Source organism: Saccharum hybrid cultivar R570 (assembly GCA_038087645.1). NCBI lineage: Eukaryota > Viridiplantae > Streptophyta > Magnoliopsida > Poales > Poaceae > Saccharum > Saccharum hybrid cultivar. Next base: position 318,911 of record JAQSUU010000682.1, read on the forward strand.
AGCGGGGAGGATCTGGCTCTTTCCTGCCATCGGTGCTGTCGGAAGGGGGGTGGACGGAGAGGATGCGGTGGCAGCAGCGACACGGGCGGAGAGCGCAATAAGGCAAGGGTTGTCTGAGGCAGAAGATTACAGGAGCACAAGGGACCGGTGGGGAACGCAGACCCCTAGGCCTTGATTTTATATGCCCAGGTGGAAGCCCAACAGCCGCGCGAAAAGGTAGGAACAGTTTCCCGCATTAAATGCGCCCACCTAACTGTTTCCTTACATCTCGCAGGAATTGGGCACGTGGTCGTCCCCCACGTCGTAACCGTACGCCACGTCGCCCACTACCGCGTCGATCTCGCCTCCCCTCCTAAAAAGACGTGCCCGGCTAACGGGCGGGGGAGGGATCCACGGATGGATATTCCCAGATACCTGGGAAACGAGCCCCGAGCCCGGTATGAGCCTCGAGGGAGCGGAAGCTGGCCCTCGACCAGGGTTCGACAGCTGCCCTCGAGCAACAGAGTTAGGGACGACCAGGGGTGCGCCCGTACATGGCCAGGGCTCTAGCCACGCTCTCGAGGCACCCTAGGACGTATTCGAGGCCAAAGGAGGAGGTCCACGTAGGAATCCCCTCGGGGGAGGCACCGAGCCCTCGAATCCTGTCGCAGGGAATCGAGATCCACACGACCACTTCTTGGCATCTTTGAGAGCGCCTCCGGACCACTAGCCGACCCCTAACGACTGGGGCACGGGCTCTCACTCGAATTCCTCCATTAGCAGCTCACCGGAGGCCGTCGGAACTCGCCCAAACGAGGGTAGTACGACGTTCTCCACCCCTCCTCCTTTTTTCGGAAAAGGAGCGTGAGGGACGAAAAGTAAAAGACGGTCCGGACTCTGATCGACCTCGCGCGCACGAGGCTCGGTGGCTCGATCGCAGAAACCTAAACCTTGAGGGATCGAAAGCTGGCCCTCGACCAGGGTTCGACAGCTGCCCTCGAGTAACAGAGTTAGGGACGACCAGGGGTGCGCCCGTACATGGCCAGGGCTCGAGCCACGCTCTCGAGGCACCCCAGGACGTATTCGAGGCCAAAGGAGGAGGTCCACGTAGGAATCCCCTCGGAGGAGGCACCGAGCCCTCGAATCCTGTCGCAGGGAATCGAGATCCACACGACCACTTCTTGGCATCTTTGAGAGCGCCTCCGGGCCACTAGCCGACCCCTAATGACTGGGGCACGGGCTCTCACTCGAATTCCCCCGCTAGCAGCTCACCGGAGACCGTCGGAACTCGCCCAAACAGGGGTAGTACGGCGTTCCCCACCCCTCCTCCTCCTTCCTGAAGGAGGAGCGTGAGGGTCGCACAGCAAAAAACGGCCGGGACTCTGATTGACCTCGTGCGCGCGAGGCTCGGGGGCTTGACCGCAACGAATCATTCCCCAATAAAACGAATACAAGACCTCGGAGGAGTCTCAACACTCCACCGAATCCTCGGGGGCTACACCCGGCGGGTGCGCTCGCGCGCCCCCACCGGAAAAAATCACAACGCTACGACTCCAGTTCAAACAAACCTCTGGGAGAGTGATCACACACTCACCCAAAGGCTCGGGGGCTACTGTCGGTACCAACAGTACGGGGGTACCGACATCCATCGCTAATAAAAAACTAAAACGACTGAAACCGCAATAAAAGGCAGCCCGCCTCGACCGCGTATCCAGTCCGCCTCGTACGAGGCCCGCTCGACGGGGCACCTCGACCGCGCTCCGGCTCTGACTCGTACGAGGCCGCTCGATGGGGCGCCTCAACCGCGCCCCATCCCGTACAGCAAGGTACCTCGACGGCGCTCCGACCCGCGCGAGGCTCGTCCGCCCACTGGGAAAAACTCCGACTCGCGTGAGCCCGGGTCGAGCGCCTCGGCTCCTTCTCTTTACCTACCCCAGGACAAAAGCCATAGCATTTAATGCGGTTACCTACTACCACCTACCGGCATGGCTGCGGCCAGGATCGACGTGGGAATAATGCCCGTGTCAGATCTCACTGTTTTACCGCCCATCCCGTGATGGGAGGTGAAAACTATCACTGTACCCACCTTACCGCGCACTGTTTACCATCGATCACCTTTGAGGGAGGATAAGACAAGGCCCGTTCTCCGCAATCTCGGGGATTCGGCCTTATCCATCCGGTCTCGACCCGGCCTCGACCCAACCTCGACGCTCGGCACAGTTCAACGGCAAGGGAAGGACGGCGTGGCACGGCACTCCGGGTCATTTTGCTGTCTCGTCTCCCACGACGCCATGGTGTCCAGGGATGGCCGGCCATCCCTAAGCACGTCGCTACGGTCAGCTCAACAGGAATCGACAAAACATCACCTCAAGGCTCCCCGTCGTCTTGGCCTCCTCTCGCCCTATAAAAGGGCAGGCCAGGGTTCTACAACGAAGACGGACAACGAAGAAAAACAAGAGACAACAGGCAAGACGCAAGATAGAGATCAATATCTCAATCAATCACCCTTGTCATCTTTTTCCTCTCTTTGAGACTTGGGCTCGACGCCCTCTCTCGCATGCTTGTAACCCCTACACGAGCACTTCGGTGCAAGGAAATACAAACTTCTCCCCCCCCGCTGGACGTAGGGCCTTCTTTTGCCCGAACCAGGATAAACCCCGTGTGTTCTCCTTGCATCACCATCCAGGAAAGAGACACACAGCATTTACTCGTTGGTTTAGGACCCCCTCGGGTCTGAACATCGACAAAAGTGATGTAAGAAATGACAAAGATGTTGTAAGCTTTATCTCTCATTTATGATCCTGAGGTAAAATATGGATTTTTGAGTTCTCCCTCGGGTGTGCTCGATGGAATCGTAGAATTTATTGCTCTCTCTTGGGTATTTAGTGTCTAATGAAAGACAAGTACTCTTGGGAGGGCATTAGATTAGGCAGTTCTGCCACACTCAACCCCGTGATTCCTAAGGGCGTCGGCAACCTTGAGCGTGTTCGGCTAGGTCTCAGTGGGCTGAAGCCAGTGCTGAACTAGCCAGCCAGCCAGCTAGAGGCAGCAGCCAGCCAGCTCCCAACCAGCTCCCAACCATTCCCCCAGCCAATTCAAATTCAAATGATAATGCATTAAAAAAAGACACCAACAACTTGCGACTGCCACTTACACTACTGTGGGACTACTACGAGCCGATCCATCGATGTCCATGTCCATCAAGCGAGTGGCATTTCTGCGCCCAAACGACATCTCTCCGGCCACAAGACCAACTGGGGACGCACCCATAGAGCCACAAATGCAAAGGCGAAACAATTATTAGCATAGCCATTGTGCTCGCGTCCCAAATGGTTAGCTTAGCCTCTAGTTCTGGTGATCGTGATGGTCCCCTTTCCCCCTCAGTGTGCATCTTGGTCTTGTGGAAAACATGTTTCACCATCATAGCCGAGGCTTCGAGTGAGTTGGGCTCGTCATCGCTCTTGTGCCTGATCTTGTCCGGCGGCGGAGCGTGGATCTTCTTGTTTATGTCGTTCAAGGTGATGTCGCCACTGAAGCTGCATGGCTTGATAACCTCGAACGGGAAGGCCAAAGCTGTTCTCACCTTCTTTGATCCTATAATGTTTTTGCCAGCTGTGGAACAGATGAACACGTGTTTTTCAGTTCAAATGACAGGATACATTACATAATCAATATATATTGTTCGTCAAAGGGAGAATAAAAAACCATGATTCTTTAATCAAACATGGACAAGAGTTGGGCACACCTTTCAGCGGTGTAGGTCTAGCTTGTGTGAAAGCATCTAGGCCCCGAGGTTTGGTTTCGGCAATTGATGACAACGCTTTATTACCATGACTAACGTGTGTTTTGCAGAAACTTTGGTAAGTTAGGTCATGGAGGTTTTAACTGCTTTGGGCACCATGGTATTCATGCCCCTTGATGGAAATCGTTTCGGTTTTCAAAAGAGTGACGTCAAGATTAAGGACGGTTAGTTCCGGATGTCGAGGTGTTGAGAGACATTTGGAATAGTCGTTAGGATCTTCGTTTTTCTCTTTTGGCCGTACTATAAAGGGGGGCATGAGCGGGTAGCTTGACCTAGGCGAGTCCTATGTTTAGGTGTGGTGCACACTTGTTAAACTTGGCGCTAGGCAGCTCTAGAATGGCTCAAAGTTCAGTTGGGAGCAACTTGGTTGAAGTTGTAACGGTTTTCGGAGAGTTTCGGGTCGTTTTCCCGTGACCGGACGCGGTCCTCGGCATGACCGGACGCGTCCGGTCAGTTCAGTTCCGCGGCTGGGGTTTCAGCTCTGAGCACCGGACGCGGTCCTCGCGAGGACCGGACGCGGTGGTCAGAAGTCAACACGTGTCACTTAAGGGAAACACCCGATCGGACGCGACCTGGGTGTGATCGGCGCGTCCGGTCATAGTCCAGTAAGGTCCTGAGACGACCGGACGCGTCCGGTCATCACCGATCGGACGCGGTCGCGCGTCCGGTGCGAGTACAGTAAGCTCCACGCATGATCAGACGCGTCCGGTCACCCCTGACCGGTGCGTCCGGTCATTTAGGTGTTTTTCGGTTTTTGACCGTTACGAGCGACCGGCGCGTCCGGTCAGTACGACCGGCGCGTCCGGTCAGCTCGAGTTTTGCTGAGTCAGTAGGTAACGGTTCGTTTCGTCTGTGGGGTGTATAAATACATCCCCACCACCTCTTTTAGAGGTCTCTTGCTCATTTGATCAGCTGATAAACACCTTTGGAGTGCAAGGTAGTGCAAGGTAGTGCAAGAGCACTAGTGAGGATAGAGATTTGAGAATCAAAGCTTGAGAGTTCCTCACTAGCGATTAGAGAGTAACAAGTGTGCATCCACTTTCTCATTTAGGCTCGTAGTGGTCAAGTGAGAGTTCTAGCTTGTTACTCTTGGTGATCGCCATCACCTAGACGGCTTGGTGGTGATTGGGAGTTTGGTGTTCATCCGGCGGAGCTTGTGGATGACCCAACTCATCTTATGAGCGGTTGTGGGTGATTCACCGCGACGGAGTGTCAAAGAATCAACCCGTAGAGAGCACTTGATCCTTGCGCGGATCAAGGGGGAGCAACACCCTTGCGCGGGTGCTCCAACGAGGACTAGTGGGGAGTGGCGACTCTCCGATACCTCGGAAAAACATCGCCGTGTTCCTTGCCCCTTTACATTCAAGCATTTACTTTCTCGTATTTACTTACATTGCTTGTTTACATTCCTAGACTTGCCATGCTAGACTAGGATTGGAAACTAGGGTGCAAAACTTTGTATCGGTAGACTCTCTAGGAACACAAGTAGACACTAGGGGTGAATTCCAGCTTGTAGGATTTATTCCTTGCTTTTATTTTTTAGAGAAGCCCAATTCACCCCCCCTCTTGGGCATCTTGATCCTTTCAATTGGTATCAAAGCCGTGTTGCTCTACTTTTAGGCTTTACCGCCTAGAGCAAGATGTCTAATGGGGAAGGACCACCTCCCACTTTTGAGGGAGACGATTTTCCATATTGGAAAATTCGTATGGAGGCATACCTCGAAGCCATAGATGTTGGGTGCCTTAGAGCCGCAACCGAAGGGCTTCCCCCCATAAGGGATCCCGCTAACCCAAGTGGTGACGAGGAGAAGTACGACCGGTGGAATGCAAAGGCCAAAAATGCACTCTACCGGGGCTTAGGCAAAGATATCTTCAATCGCGTGCGTAATGCAAAGAACGCTCATGAATTGTGGGAAAATCTTTGTGCTCTCCATGAGGGAACTAAGAGTGAGCGTGAGGAACGCTATCACATAGCCTTAAAGAAAATTAATTCTTTTGAGATGCTTCCCAAAGAAAGTGCTAATGACATGTACACTCGCTTGAATGTTCTTGTAGAGGACCTCAATGCTCTTGGGCTCACCAAAATGAGCCAATCGGATGTTGCAAGGAAGATCTTGAGTGTGCTTCCCGTTGAGAAGTATGGACATATTGTCACCGTGCTTTACCAAAGTGATCTTTCCACCGCAACACCAACTCAAGTTTTGGGGAAAATCAATGCTCATGAGATGTACATGCATATCACTCCGGAAGAGGGCTCATCATCTTCCAAGAAGAAAGACTTGGCCTTCAAAGCTAGTCATGACAAGAAGAAGATGAAAGGCCAAGCCATGATGGTGCAAGAAAGTTCAAGTGATAGTGATGTTGATGATGAATCACTTGCACTCATGGTGAGAAAGACCACCAAGATGTTAAAGAAGCTTAACAAGAGTGGCATCAAGTTCGATGGCAAGAAGAAGAAATTCTTCACAAGTAGCAAGAGAAAGCCAATCTCGGAGATGGATTGCTACAATTGTGGTGAACTTGGTCATCTAGCTCATCAATGCCCTAGACCACCAAAAGACAAGTACAAGAACAAGAACAAGGGCAAGAAAAATGATTCAAGTGATGAAGAAGAAGAGAAGAAGAGGAACAAGCCATACAAGAAGAAGGATGGCAAAAAGAAGGAGTTCCACAAGAAAAAGAAGGGAGGAAAGGCATACATTGTTGGTGATTGGCTCACCGACATTGATTCATCATGTGAGTCCTCCGAAGATGAGAGCAATGATGAGAAAGAGAAGATTGCCGCATTTGTGATGGGGCCATCATCTTCACCAACATCTTCATCACCACCTTCACCGCCTCCTTCACCATCATCGTCCACTACTCACCTATGCCTTATGGCCAAGGGTGAACGAAAGGTACAAAACCATGATAGTGATGATGATGACGATAGTGATAGTGATGATGAATATGACTCACCTTCTTATGATGAACTTGTAAAATTGTTAAACAAATACACTAAAATCATAAGAAGAACTAGAAGTGAAAATGATGATCTTCAAAATGAAAATGAATCACTCTCATCAAAGCTTGAAAATATTCAAAAGACTAGTGGTGAGCTTAGAGTTCAAAATGAAGTGATGTCTTCCACTCTCAAGGAACTCAAAACCTCCTATAAAGAGCTTAAAGATCAACATGATAAACTTGAGAAGAAGCATGATGAGCTCATCACTAGACACAATTCTCTAAAGGACAAATACACCACATTAAAAATTGATTATGATAGTCTTGTGGTTGCTAATGAACTTGCTCTTGAGACACATGATGCTACTAACCATGTTGTTAAGTGTGATATAGCTACATCATGTGATGACTTGATCATTGAAAGCATTGAGCGAGGTTCTAGTAGCAAAGGCAAGAGTGTGGTTGAGTCAAGCAACCATGATGATTATGCCAAGATTAAGAGTGAAAATGAGAAGCTTGCAAGTGAGAACAAGAAGCTAAAAGGTTTGATGGCTCTTGAGAAGCAACCAACAAATGAGTCACTCATTGAAGAAAACAAAAAGCTCAAGCAAGAAAAAGAGCATCTCAAGACCGGCCTAAGCAAGTTCACAAGAGGCCAACATTTGCAAAGTGAGCTCCTCATGAACACCGTAATGAAGATGGATAGAAGTGGTATTGGGTACTTGGCAAATCAAGAGAAGAAAGCAAAAGCTCAACAACAACAAAGCAAGTCAAAGCCCAAGTCAAAGAGATGTGTTGAGTGTGGTCAAGAAGGTCACTTTGCTCATGAATGCAAAACTCCACCACCACAACCCTTGCCCAAGCATGCTAGACCTTTCGCTTTCAATGCTCATTATATGCTAAGAAAAGATTCAAATGGAAAGATGAAAGTCATGTTTTTGGGTCCCCCAAACAAGAATAGGCCAAAGAAAATATGGGTTGCCAAGTCACTAGTGGATAAAGTCAAGGGCCCCTCTCAAGTTTGGGTCCCTAAACAAAAAGCTTGATCTCTTGTGTGTAGGTGAACTACAAGACCGGTGGAACTCATTGGGTTATTGATAGTGGTTGCACTCAACATATGACCGGTGATCCTCGTATGTTCACCACCATTGAAGAGAATGGAATATGTCAAGAGAAGATCACATTTGGGGATAATTCAAAAAGCAAAGTCAAGGGTATAGGCAAGATTGCAATATCACATGATCACTCACTCTCAAATGTGCTCTATGTTGCTTCATTGAGTTTCAACTTGTTGTCCGTTGGGCAACTTTGTGACCTTGGCTTCCAATGCTTGTTCACACCAAATGAAGTGGAAGTTTCAAAGATAGATGATAATAATCTTTATTCAAAGGCTTCAAAGATAGTGATATTCAAAGGCTTTAGATATAATAATCTTTATCTTGTTGACTTCACCTCCGAAGATGCAAATTTGATGACATGTTTGTTCACCAAGACGTCACTTGGTTGGCTTTGGCATAGGAGGCTTGCTCATGTTGGAATGAACACTCTCAACAAGCTTTTGAAGAAAGAACTAGTGAGAGGATTGAAGGATGTGAAGTTTGAAAAGGACAAACCGTGTAGTGCATGTCAAGCGGGCAAACAAGTTGCAAACACTCATCCAACCAAAGCTTTCATGTCAACTTCAAGAGTGCTAGAACTTCTACACATGGATTTGTTTGGGCCTACAACATACAAGAGCTTGGGTGGTAATCTCTATTGTCTTGTGATAGTGGATGACTACTCAAGGTATACATGGACCTTCTTCCTTCATGACAAATCCGAAGTGGCAAATTGCTTCAAGAAGTTTGCAAAGAGAGCTCAAAATGAATTTGAAGTCAAGATAAAGAAGATTAGAAGTGACAATGGGAAAGAATTTGACAACACCAACATTGAAGCTTATTGTGATGAAATTGGAATCAAGCATGAGGTGTCTTCAACCTACACTCCTCAACAAAATGGTGTAGTTGAGAGAAAGAACCGAACTTTGATCACTCTTGCAAGAACAATGCTAGATGAGTACAACACTCCGGAGAAGTTGTGGGCCGAGGCAATCAACACCGCATGCTATGCTTCAAATCGCCTCTTCCTACAAAAGTTTCTTGGCAAGACCCCCTATGAGTTGCTTAATGGCAAGAAGCCGGACGTCTCTTTCTTCCGGGTGTTTGGTTGCAAATGTTACATCTACAAGAAGCGTCAACACCTAGGGAAGTTTCAAAGACGTTGTGATATTGGTTTTCTTGTTGGTTACTCATCAAAGTCCAAAGCATATAGAGTATTTAACCATGCCACCGGTTTGGTTGAAGAAACATATGATGTGGAATTTGATGAATCTAACGGCTCCCAAGGAGCAATTGAGAATTGTGATGATGTAGGTGATGAACCCTTGAGGGAGGCCATGAAGAACATGCCGGTGGGAGACATCAAGCCAAAAGATGATGATGACGATGTACAAATTGTTGATCCACCATCTTCATCACGTGTGCCTCAAGATGATGACAAGAATGAGAGAGTTGAAAATGAAGACACTTATGTCTCTCATGAACAATCCGAGGCACAAGCTCAAGATGTTGATGCTCCTCATCCACCTCCTCAAGTGGTTGATAAAAGAAATTCACCACTACTTCAAGCACATCCACAAGATCTCATCATAGGGAGTCCTACAAAGGGAGTAATGACTCGATCCCAAAAGCTAGCTTCTTTTGTTGAACATCATTCTTTTGTCTCTTGCGTTGAACCTAAGAATGTAGAAGAAGCTCTTCAAGATCCGGATTGGGTGATTGCAATGCATGAAGAATTGAACAACTTCACCCGCAATCAAGTATGGACACTAGAAGAGCATCCCAAAGGTGCAAGAGTCATTGGAACCAAGTGGGTGTTCCGAAACAAGCAAGATGACCAAGGCATAGTGGTGAGGAACAAGGCAAGACTAGTTGCAAAGGGGTTCTCTCAAGTTGAAGGTCTTGATTTTGGAGAAACCTTTGCACCCGTTGCAAGACTTGAAGCCATTCGTATCCTCCTTGCTTATGCATCACATCATGATATGAAACTATATCAAATGGATGTGAAAAGTGCATTTTTAAATGGCTTTATAAATGAACTAGTCTATGTTAATCAACCTCCCGGGTTTGAAGACCCTAGATATCCTAATCATGTTTATAGGTTGTCCAAGGCGTTATATGGGCTCAAGCAAGCCCCTAGAGCGTGGTATGAACGCCTCCGGGACTTCCTCATTGAGAAGGGCTTCACCATTGGGAAGGTCGACACCACACTATTCACCAAGAAGCTTAATGGGGAGATCTTCATTTGTCAAGTATATGTTGATGATATCATCTTCGGATCAACAAATGAAGATTATTGCAAGGAATTTGGTAAATTGATGTCAAAGGAATTCGAGATGTCAATGATTGGTGAGCTCACATTCTTCCTTGGTTTTCAAGTAAAGCAAATGAGAGAAGGGATTTTCATCTCTCAAGAAAAGTATACCAAGGATCTCCTCAAAAGATTCAAGATGGAAGAATGCAAACCAATCAAGACCCCAATGCCATCAAACGGACATCTCGACCTAGATGAGGGAGGTAAACCGGTTGATCAAACTCTCTACCGTTCTATGATTGGTAGCTTGTTATATCTTACCGCATCTAGGCCCGATATCATGTTTAGTGTGTGCATGTGTGCTCGCTTTCAAGCGTGCCCTAAAGAACCTCACCTAAGTGCCGTAAAAAGAATCCTAAGATATCTTAAGCTCACCACAAGCATTGGTCTTCAGTATCCCAAAGGAGCTAGATTCCAACTAGTTGGCTATTCCGATTCGGACTATGCCGGTTGCAAGATTGATAGAAAAAGCACATCCGGAGGGTGCCATTTGCTTGGAAGATCTCTAGTATCTTGGTCATCTAAAAAGCAAAATAGTGTGGCTTTGTCCACCGCCGAGGCGGAATACATTGCCGCGGGGGCCTGTTGTGCACAAATCCTATATATGAAACAAACCCTCCTAGACTATGGAATTGTTCTTGAAAAGGTGCCACTTTTATGTGACAACGAAAGTGCCGTTAAAATTGCTAACAATCCGGTACAACACTCTCGCACCAAGCACATTGATATCCGCCATCACTTTCTAAGAGATCACGTTGCTAAAAATGACATATCACTAGAAGGTGTAAGAAGTGAAAATCAATTAGCGGATATCTTCACCAAACCTTTGGATGAGGGAACCTTTTGTAGGTTAAGAAGTGAACTCAATGTGCTTGATTCTAGTAACTTTAAAAAATGAGCGTGTGTTGTCCCTTGCATTGCATTGTATTATATGCCATTTTTTTTATCGCTTTGTTTTTAGGGCTTGGCTAACACGGTTACGATAACCCTTCCTTGGAGGAGTGAAAAAGCCTAACCGTGGATCAAACTTGACAAGCATTCTAGTTTTACCTTCTTGTACTGCATTGCATATGCATGGTTGTTGTTCTTGTCGTTTCTCTTCGGTTAAGTTTTGAGCAACCTCTGTGTTCGTCCATGGATAGAGAGAGCATTTTGACGCTCCTAATGGTTCAAAAACTCTATTGCGTGGCCATACGTTGCTCCTTGGGTGTTTTTTTGCCTATTTTCTTAAAAATAATACTAGCCTAAGGCAATCTATTTTAAAATTTTTTTTTGAGGGTTTGAGTGAGGTCTCTCATTTCGTGTTCCAATTGGTGTTTATTTGTGTCTCTTTGAATTGGAACCTGATTGGGAGAAGTCGCGTCATAGTTGGAACAAAGAAGGGCGAAGAACAGTCACCGGACGCTGCACCGGACGCTGCACCGGACGCAGTAATGCTTCACCACCGCGTCCGGTCCCGGCGTCCAGCAGCGCGTCCGGTCATCCAGAAGACCAACTCCAGATCTAGTGATCGGACGCTGCACCGGACGCGCCTCTGTTGACCACCGCGTCCGGTCCCGGTTACCACCACCGCGTCCGGTCCTCGCGATATATTCCCGAACTTCCAACGACCGGACTCAGACCGCGTCCGGTCAGTCCGCACCGGACGCGTCAGGTCACTCCAGGAGCTTACTGGAGTATGACCGGACGCTGCACCACCGCATCCGGTCATATCGACCACCGCGTCCGGTCATCACGTGTCGCGCGGATCTAACCCCTTTATAAAACCGATTCGTCCTCGGCCGGTTTTCTCTCACCCGCACGCGCTTCCGCCGCCGCCTTGCCTTAGTCGCCGTCTCGCCGTTTCCGCCACCCCCTCACCATCTTCCCTGCTGCCGGCGACCTCCTGTCGTGCCCGTGCCGCACCTTTCCTCGCCCGCACGCGCTCGCCGCTCACGCGCTGCTCGCTGCCGCACCGGCCGCTCCCGCGCCACCCGCAGCCGCACCCTCGCCCGACGCTGCTGCGCCGCGCGCCACCGCCGCCGGCAAGCCGTCCAGTCTCGCCGTGCACCTCGCCAGCAGTAGCCGCAGCTCCCCCGTGCCAACCCTAGCCCGTCTCTCATCCTTCGGCCGTTTTTCCTCTTCTAGGTCTTGCCCTCTCCCCTGCCTAGGGTTTTGCCCTAACCCTAGGGTTAGTCGGACGATCGTTCGTCGACGAGTTCCGTCGTGCGTCGTCTTCTTCGCGAGGTTGGTTCGCGTCACCCTATTCTCCTTGCTAGGGCTTGTCGTAACTGTTTCTTTTTCAATCCTAATTATACCTTGTTTCGGCAAATCAGAGCTCGTTCGGCGATTTCGGGAATCTCGCAATCTAGGTCACCTTACCCTGTCAGTCATCTCGACGATCCGAGGTAGCTTCACGTTTCGATTCATATCGTATCTCATATGCTTGCTATCTCTAGGATTCGTACCTTTTAGTTATATATGTGTTTATAGTAGATCTCTCTATTCCGTCTTTGCAGCGAGTCTGTTGTGTGTCAGGGTGAGATCAGTTTGCTAAATCCGAGGCCAAGCCTGCAGATACGGATTGAGGCCAAGCCTCTTGAGTGACAGTTCATCATCTTACAGAGGTTCTCAGTCGCTGTGTCAGCATGGTGCGTTGCAAGAACGCCGGTGGTGCTCCTGGTGACGGGAACGACAGTCCTCCTCGTCGGTCTAAGATTGCACGTGGGAAGCGTGTCAAGGTCTTGGCCAGAAAGAAGAAGAAGACACTCACAGAGGCAGAGATTGCTCAGGCCATAGCAGATGCAGCAGAGCAGGCAGAGAGAGGTGGCAGGAGCAGTGGCATACGCATAGGCGAGCGTCGCTTTCATCTTGAAGGTCGACAGCTCGGCACAGAGGCCACTGAGGGCACTGAGGATACTAGAGCTGCAGAGGATATGTCAGTTGATCCACCCACAGAGACCACAGAGGCTCTAGAGGCTACAGCAGATACAGAGGAGCAGCCAGCTCAGTCTCCAGTACGTCGCCGCTCCACACGCGCCTGTACTCAGGTGTCTCCTAGGCCAGAGGGTCAGCGACGTGGAGCACGTCCTCCTCCCAGAGCTAGAGGTTCACCCCCGGTCGAGCACTTTGACTTGAGGGGTGCTTCAGCACGTCAGGTGCAGGGGTTGAGGTTCGTGGAGGTCAGTCAGTGGTTTCCACCTGTGAGGGATCCCAGAGCTTCAGAAGGATTCTATACCCCTCTTCAGGAGGATTTCTACAGAGCTCTAGTTGACAGCGGTATTGCTTTCCGACCACAGAGGGTCTGTCGACTTGAGTCACTAGTCGAGGTTGTGGGAGAGCAGCTACGTCCGCACCTGTCCTTTCTGCCAGGCTTGTCTGATCTTCTTGGACGGACAGGTGCATACTGCGGCACATGGGTCAGAGAGTTTTATGCTTCACTATGGATTGATCCTGCCCATGATTTCATTCACTTTGCATTCCGAGGCCGCGATCACCGCCTATACAGCAGCAGAGTGTGGGAGATTCTCAGACTCCTAGCTTTTGACACAAAGATACATCAGCTATGTTATGGTCAGACTCCTCCTCCGAGACGCCCTCACGGCGGGACAGTGCCACCTACAGACTTGGTTCGACCCTGCTTCCGTGAGCCTTTTGGCGAAGGGTCTCGACGCACGCCCGCCAGTTTGACACCACTGGCCAGAGTTTTGGATGCTATAGTCAGACGCACTCTACTTCCCAGACTTGGCTACAGAGAGGGACTGACTCGGATGCAGCTATGGGTTGTTCACCACCTCCTCTCACAAACACAGTTTGATATATGGGATCTCATACTTAGTGAGATGGAGGACACCATAGCTGAGGGCTTCAAGGGTAATCGTCAGCTGCCCTATGCACACTGGATCTGCTTCATTATCAGATCATCTATTCAGCTGCCAGCAGAGATCCGAGCTGAGATATCAGATACTACCACTGCTTTTCCTGAGTATGATATCCGTCAGCTTTGGACGTCAGTCACCAGAGATCAGGCCCCAGTGCCAGGACAGCGTGTGCGACCTGAGGTTCCTGAGACAGCAGCTGAGCAGGACGCCACAGTTGATGAGCTTGCAGAGGCAGAGCTTGCAGATCTTGACGCTCAGCCTGCTGATCTTCCTGAGGATGGGACATCTGACAGCACTGATGAGGACTACCAGCCCATCCCCAGGTACCGGTCTCCTCGGTCCCACGACCACGAGGCCGGTGGCTCTGGTTCAGCCTCCCGCACAGACCCAGCCATGGTGGCAATTCTTGAGAGGTTGACCCAGGCACAGGAGCAACAGCAACAGCAAATACAGCGACAGGCTCAGGACACAGCTGCAGCACTTGCACAGATTCAGGCTCGTCAGGACGAGTTTCAGCGTCAGCAACTTGAGATCCAGAGGCAGCAAGTCGAAATGCAGCGACAGCAATATGAGATTCAGCAACAGACTGCAGCTAGTCAGCAGCAATACTTGGACCTCCTGCGCCACCTAGTCACGGTTGGGGTTCCTCCGCCTACTTCCGTCCTGACTTCTACCTTACCATCTTCTGATCCATCGAGTCAGGGACAGCCGGGTTTCCAGTTCACATCTCCACAGCAGCAGGTTCCCCAGTCTTTCCAGTCCCCGAGCTTCACTCCTATTCACACGGGGTTTACACCATCAGACCAGCCTCGCCCTCACCTCCTGACAGGCACATCTTTCAGTGATTTCAGTGCTACCTACAGCGAGTTGACTGGTCAGCCGACGCCCTCGCATACTACAGTTGCTACTTCTTCAGGGTTGTCAGCTTCAGAGGCAGCTATTCCTCCAGTAACAGGGACTGGTACTACAGAGACTCTACCTTCGTCAGTTGCCTCCACAGATCCTCCTGCTACTGGCTCGCTACAGGCTCAGGTCACTCAGACGGATCCTATCATTACTACTACGACAGTACCTGTTCCTGCCATTCAGACCCAGACAGTTACACAGCCACATGCTTCATCAGAGGGTCAGCCAGATAGCTCAGATTCCGAGAGCGATTCTCTACACTTCATGATTACTCCACGCACCTCGGCACCCGACACGACTCCGTCTGTCCCCCCTTCAGATCCTTAGATTAGTTTTTTTCTTTGGCGCTTGATGCCAAAGGGGGAGAGAGAGTTGTTTCAGGGGAGTTTTGAGAGTTGTTTTTTTTTTGTTTTTTCCTGTGTGCTACATTCATGCATCATGTTTACTTTTCAGTCATTGCATTCGTGTGACTTGTCGTTGTGAGATAAACCTTGAGTCTTAATGTTTCATCCTGTTAGTGTTATCTCTTGTCACCGTTGTTAATTATAGCTCTAAGGTAGTGCTTCCATGCCTTACTCCGATAAATTATGAGCTATATCCGTTTGTGTACTAACGCTCTTTGTCTTATCTTATGAGTACACTCTTTTGGCTTGGGACACATAAGCAATCCCTTTCACTTCTCTGCTTATTGCTTGTTGCTTATGTGAACCATGCATGCTCAAAAACCTCAACTCCAATCTTTCATATCTGAGTGTTGTCATCAATCACCAAAAAGGGGGAGATTGAAAGCATCTAGGCCCCGAGGTTTGGTTTCGGCAATTGATGACAACACTTTATTACCATGACTAACGTGTGTTTTGCAGAAACTTTGGTAAGTTAGGTCATGGAGGTTTTAACTGCTTTGGGCACCATGGTATTCATGCCCCTTGATGGAAATCGTTTCGGTTTTCAAAAGAGTGACGTCAAGATTAAGGACGGTTAGTTCCGGATGTCGAGGTGTTGAGAGACATTTGGAATAGTCGTTAGGATCTTCGTTTTTCTCTTTTGGCCGTACTATAAAGGGGGGCATGAGCGGGTAGCTTGACCTAGGCGAGTCCTATGTTTAGGTGTGGTGCACACTTGTTAAACTTGGCGCTAGGCAGCTCTAGAATGGCTCAAAGTTCAGTTGGGAGCAACTTGGTTGAAGTTGTAACCGTTTTCGGAGAGTTTCGGGTCGTTTTCCCGTGACCGGACGCGGTCCTCGGCATGACCGGACGCGTCCGGTCAGTTCAGTTCCGCGGCTGGGGTTTCAGCTCTGAGCACCGGATGCGGTCCTCGCGAGGACCGGACGCGGTGGTCAGAAGTCAACACGTGTCACTTAAGGGAAACACCCGATCGGACGCGACCTGGGTGTGATCGGCGCGTCCGGTCATAGTCCAGTAAGGTCCTGAGACGACCGGACGCGTCCGGTCATCACCGATCGGACGCGGTCGCGCGTTCGGTGCGAGTACAGTAAGCTCCACGCACGATCGGACGCGTCCGGTCACCCCTGACCGGTGCGTCCGGTCATTTAGGTGTTTTTCGGTTTTTGACCGTTACGAGCGACCAGCGCGTCCGGTCAGTACGACCGGCGCGTCCGGTCAGCTCGAGTTTTGCTGAGTCAGCAGGTAACGGTTCGTTTCGTCTATGGGGTATATAAATACATCCCCACCACCTCTTTTAGAGGTCTCTTGCTTATTTGATCAGCTGATAAACACCTTTGGAGTGCAAGGTAGTGCAAGGTAGTGCAAGAGCACTAGTGAGGATAGAGATTTGAGAATCAAAGCTTGAGAGTTCCTCACTAGCGATTAGAGAGTAACAAGTGTGCATCCACTTTCTCATTTAGGCTCGTAGTGGTCAAGTGAGAGTTCTAGCTTGTTACTCTTGGTGATCGCCATCACCTAGACGGCTTGGTGGTGATTGGGAGTTTGGTGTTCATCCGGCGGAGCTTGTGGATGACCCAACTCATCTTGTGAGCGGTTGTGGGTGATTCACCGCGACGGAGTGTCAAAGAATCAACCCGTAGAGAGCACTTGATCCTTGCGCGGATCAAGGGGGAGTGACACCCTTGCGCGGGTGCTCCAACGAGGACTAGTGGGGAGTGGCGACTCTCCGATACCTCGGAAAAACATCGCCGTGTTCCTTGCCCCTTTACATTCAAGCATTTACTTTCTCGTATTTACTTACATTGCTTGTTTACATTCCTAGACTTGCCATGCTAGACTAGGATTGGAAACTAGGGTGCAAAACTTTGTATCGGTAGACTCTCTAGGAACACAAGTAGACACTAGGGGTGAATTCCAGCTTGTAGGATTTATTCCTTGCTTTTATTTTTTAGAGAAGCCCAATTCACCTCCCCTCTTGGGCATCTTGATCCTTTCATTGTGCATGATTGTTGTGGACTCCGATGGGCTGTTGACGACGCGAAGAATTCGAATGCACTGAAAAATAAGCATAGTGTTCATCTATCAGCAACTTAGAATCTGCTATAAACGGCAACAATGAAATCTCATGAGAGGTTTGTACCAACTAGAGTTATCGACAGCTTTTTCTATGGCAGCAGCAGGGCTATTCCTACTAAGAAGGTTTAGATACCATAAGTAGTAATACTTCATCTTCAATGACAGTGAACCCAACAACTCATAAATCCAAGTGGTTATGAATATTGGAATGAAATACATACATTTCCTCTGCAGGTAAACAAGGTTCGATATCTTGTGAGCAATCAACTAGCCATTGTTCTGGCAGTTCATCAATCCCATCTGAGGTTAGCAAACAGTAGGTACCTGAATTACCACTACAATTAGGAATGGAAAAGAACACACCCATCCTAAACACCAAAACTCCAGCAGTAACGATGGAAGGTATACCTGAAAAATCCATCTCTTGAAGACTTTCCGAAAGCCCATCTTCAGTCATAGAACATGTCATCCAGTACAGACATAGAAAGGCATTATACCAATGAAGGCAGAACATCATACCACTACAAACTGACTCAATTTCCAACACAACAACACTACGCGTAGTTCATTTCATCTGTAAGGATACTTTGATATATGCAATCCAAAGCAAGTACCTCAGCATTTTCTGGACAGAACTGCAGCATGCGTCTGCATTTTGCCTGTAAAGTTTCTTTCCCTTCTTCAAAGTCCTTGACAATGATTTCTGAATTGCATTTTTACTAGTCAGAAAATGCAACCGATATTGATGACTGTAGATTTCATAACGGTGAGAGTAAGACTTTACCTCCTATATCACGGAACTGGAATTCAAAGTCTGTACAATGATTAATTGCTGTTTGCTCATCAAACATGCTCCAATTGTCACCCACATTGTTGATTGCTACAGCCCACAAGCTGCTACATGGAGCTGCCAAATCAGAAATGAAAGGTGCTCAGGTCTTTGCGTGGATATATATATTTAATGCAGAATGAGTGATGCAAAGGCGTGGTGCAAACCAGCTAGTAAATTTTTCTGCAGATCATACTCCTGACTCTTGCCATTCCCTCAACTCACTGTAAGAAGTTCCACAATGGCAAGCTCAATCAGAAGTTAGCACTCTTGCAAGAAACTTGAGAAGTTTAGATCAAGGAGCGAAAATGTGCGGTATAGAAGTCTGTCCAGCTAATGTACCAGAAAGAGTTAAAATCTTAACAGTGAATTATACTGACCTGAAAGGTAAACTTGGAGGATTGTAGATCATGAATAGCATCGGTGCCAAATAACAACTGGCATGACAGCCAATCAACAGGCACAAAAAGACACGGTAAAATTTGCATCTTGCTTACAACAAATATGTAAAGTTTTTTTTTCATTTTGGGGTGTTGTGGAATGCCAGAATGTTCAGAGATCAGTAAATATCAGACAGCAGACTAGCGGAGGTCAAAAATTCAAAGGGATATAACAAGGGAGATCAGTAAATATCAGAATGTTCAGAGATCAGTAAATATCAGACAATGCAAAGGGATATAACAAGGAAAACAAAAATTCCATTGATTAGTAAGCAAATGCATCGAAAGCGGTATCCAAAACAAGACACTACAGCACCAAACAAGACACTCCAAGCCATTAATCCTCAAATAAATTACAAAGGAACCAGCAGTACATCACCTATTAAACTTCATGGTACCCCCAAACAGACCACGATACCAACTCCCTCACCGACTCGATAGCATCTCCAGCATTCATCCGCACCCAATCCGACGGCTCATACGTCAAACCTGGTCCATGCTCACGCACCCACAAGTAATTGTCCATTGCAAAGCAAGATATGAGCACCCAATTTTGCTTCACCCTCTTGTCAAACGGTATCTTATTGAGAATATGCCACTGCTCTTTGAGAATACCAAACCTCCATTCAATGATATTGCGCAACTTGGAGTGAATGTAGTTAAATTTGTCACAACGCTCTAAAGTGTTCAAGTTCACTCCCTTGAAATCATTCTTATGGTACCTACAATTCCGGAAAGGAGTCATGTATCCCGCCTGCTCCTTGTATCCAGAGTCCACCAAGTAATAGCGTCTTACAACAATTCAGTCAATTGCAGTATTAGTACCAAAACAAATGCTACAAAGGCCAACGGACTGCCCTGTTCCGTCATAAGTTTGCAAAACAAACAAATAACACCAACCTGGGGGTGGATGAGGAAACCTTCGATCTGCCTAACAGTCTTCTAGCACAGCCACGTCATGACATGCACCCGCCTTCCTGGAGCCCACATAACACCAGCAGCCATGCATGTTCACTATGGCAAGCACATTCATGGAAGGTTCTCCATCCCTACCAATGAAGTCAACTCTCGATGCTTGACTGACTTCCACAGGAATGTGGGTGCCATCTATAGCACCTATGCAACCATCAAACCATGGTGCATATTTGGCCAGTTCACTGTGAACTTGTTCATAATTCCTATCCGAAGGAATTATAATAGTCTGCGCCCCACCTAAACATAACTTGTGCTACATTGGTTGTCTTGCAACTGACTGTTCCTAAAGACCTTTCAAACCTATCTTTGACTTGTCTAACACCAGTTCCATGTGCACAAGTGATGATGTACACAGCTAAAGCTTCCCTAGGTGTGCACTCTCTAGTAGATTCCAACCCAAAAGGAAGTAAGCGATCATGCAACTCCAAGAAGGCATCACGAGACATACGCAACATCTCATGACACCTTGTTCTGTCAGCAAGCACAATGTGCAGCCACTGAGCCCCAGTCAGGATGGGGATGGGAGGAGGAGGGTTTACCACAGGTTGCGGCGGGGCGAGCAGTTGTTTACACTTGCGCAGCAGCAACAAAGCCTTCTCCAATTTCTTAAGTCGAGGAGAGTTACTGGAATGGCTGCTGTCGCCCGACTCGTCATTGCTGTCCATCTCCCCCCACTGTGTGCAGCTTTCACAGTTGCCAGATACATGCACAAGGACACAACAGTCATGCAGCTCAGTCAGAGTATGAATAATTCATGAAGTTCAGAACCATGTACCCAAGGACTAGCCTGAGATTTTGGTAGAGCTTTCTTGCACTAGAACTTTGATGAAAAATGCTTGAAAGAAACTTGAGAGCAAGTGATTGAATAGGAGATTGAAAATGAGAGAGAGTGAGAGGCGTGAGGGGCTTCACCCGGCCCCCTCGGCTTTATAGCCGCGCAAAACCGACCAAGGGGGCGCCAACTCAACGGACAGGAGCCGTTGGAGGTGGCAGAGCGCGCGCGGCACAAGGCGCGGTGCAGCTGCACCACTAGTGCACCCACATCCCTAGTGGGCTCGCTATTGCTCCCCTTTGGCGGGTTGTGGCCAATGACCATTTCAAACCTGTGACCATTGGGGGCCTTGTCAAACTCTGAATGGTCTGCTCAGAAATGATTTTCCAACAAGATTTTATTAAATTTTTAATTTTTATAATTATTTTAAAAATGATAACTAGTAATAATAAATTACCCCATTCAGAAAAAGATTTTTATTTAATTTTTCTAAAAGTTTTATTTTGAAGTAAAATTTTTAATTTTTAATTTTGGAAATATTTTATTTTGAGTATTGTTAAATTTAAAGATAACTACCGATTTATCTTCGGTAAGAGCTTGACATTTTTAGTCCGTCGGGCAAGACTTTTCCTGTGTTGTCAACAGGAATTCTCAGGTTGCCCCGGGACTTTCCCTGTGTTGTCAACAGGAATAGCGGTAGCTATTTGAGTAATTTGAGTTTCTATCATTTTGTTAAAACTTAATTGATTTTTCATTGTGGAGGATAAACTTTCTATTTTAGAGTTGATGCTTTCTAGCATTTTATCATTGTACATCAACTTTTTAGTGATATTTTCATTAATGTTAGCTTGGCCTCATTCCAAGTCTTTTAGAGAAGGTTGATTCGAATTATAATTGAATTGAAGTTCGAATTGCCTTGCAGGTGGGATTGGTTATTCCACCCGTTATTCCCTCCTTGTTGGCGAAACCCATTGTTGATGAAGGCAGCTTCTTCACGGGTTTTGGGGCAGTCATTCCCCGTTGTTACCATAGACTTCACATGTCATGTGTGAGTTCATGGCCTGGACGATGTCCTTCATTACTTCTTTCTCTTAGGCCTGTTCCTCCAATCTTTTTATCAGAAGGTCTATTTTTGCGGTAAACATGTCCGTCTCCTTCACGGTATGCATGCCTTTTATGTTTTTATTTCTTCCCCCAGCTTTGATTAGACACCATTTTATTGGTGAGAGCCATAGCTTCATCAATGGTGAGGGATAGGAAAGCACCTCCAGCAGTAGCGTCGATGTGCCCCTTTGACATAGGTGTTAGCCCATCATAAAAATTTTGGATCACTAACCAATATTCAATCCCGTGGTGCGGGCATGCTTGGATGTAGTCCTGCAGCCTCTCCCATGCCCCAAGAACAGTTTTCATGGTGTTTTGCTAGAAGTTGGAAATTTTCCCCCTCAGGGCATTGGTTTTGCCCATGGGGCAGAATTTAGCAAGAAACACCGTGGAACATTTGTCCCACGTGCCGACAACTTCTCGGTCCTTGTAGAACCACTATTTTGCCTTCTCCGCAGGAGAGAATGGAAACAAGCGGAGACTGATGCTCGCGTGTGTGAAGTCCTTGATGACGATGGTGTCACATAGCTCGAGGAAGTGGAGATGTGCGTTCGCATCCTCACTTGGCAAACCACATAATTGGCTTGTCTACACCATCGTGATGAGGCCAGTTTGGAGCTCGAAGTTTTCCACACCCGTGTTGACAGTGGGCCCAATGGGTACGTTGGCAAGAGTGGGGACAAATTAGTCGTGAAGTGACTTGGCCATGATGGAAGTAGCGGATGGTGCGGGGGTGACTAGTTCGGCTGTCGGTGGAGTAGTGGAAGAAGAAGCGGCGCGAGACCGTAGTGGAAGAAGAAGCGGCGCGAGACCATTTCTAACTAAGGAGTGACTCCAAATCATCGATGAAACTGTCCGACAGGTCAAAACTAGGCATACACTATCTTGTTTTCATCCATAATATTGGAGAAAACAAGCAAAGTTAGCCTGCATAAACAATGGCTACTGTACATGCATATTATCGTGAACATGTCCTACTAGATTCTTTAATCAATATGCCTTCCCTGGCAACGTCGCTAGAAATGATTGTTGACATTTCTTAACGCAATCACCAAGTATGGAGATAGAATCCATCCTCAGCAAAGGCGCCAGAAATGTGTGTTGGTAATCCTTAGCAACATTACTAATATTTAGCAATGTCACTAAGTAAAGCCTTGATAGTTCCTTAATAATTTTAGATATTTATCCTCAAGCGCATGGATTTATCATTGTAGCATTTCACTCGAAAGTATTCAAGGTATCATTATTTATATTTTACCAAAGGAACGCATTAATTGATTAAGAGTCTAGTATGGATATGAACTCAATAATATACTTGCAAAGTGAACCAATGTTTAATACAGGGGTAAAGATGGTATAATCAAGATAGTGGACACACACTTAGGCATTCCTCAAAGATAAAAGGAAAATAGAGAATAAAAGAATAATCCTAAGTAGAGCATGGCATGTTCTAATATAGTCATGCAAAGATTAGTTGATGATCATACAAGTCACGTAATTAGTTTTAGTGCTAAGTGTGATGCAAGTCGGGAGGCCACCGAGTACTGGTCTGCCAGCAACCTCATGTGACAATTTAGACTCCTACACCCTAAACGAACGTGGGGAATACATGGGATAGACAGGGCTATCACCAACTGCTGCCTACCCCTCAACCGTAGAAAAGGACAATGCATTCACCTGTCTCTCCATACCCAAGCACCACGCTCGTGTACACAGAACCTACCCAAATCCCCCTAGACTCTGACCCTATGGATCGACAAGTAAAAGACTTGGGCACACCCAAAGGCACGATGAACTGTCATCTCAACTTAGCTCTAATTCCAATTATATGAGTTATATGAATGATTAAGCATAAAGTCATGTATGCTAATCTCATGACATAGAGACTATATACTAGTTCATATGTCAAGATCATAACAAAAAGACTATACTCTAGTTCATAAGTATGACTGTAATTATAATTAAGATGAGTACAAGACTTTGGAAGAACTCATATTTCTATTCATACCAAGAATGTCACGAAACCGTCCAAATTATAAGAGCACAAGTGCAAAAACAATCATCGAAGTGATCAAATTCTCGCACTTGAGCCCATATAACCCCGGTAGTTCAATGAAATCACGAGGGATTTCAAACCAACCAACATACAAGCTAAGATCATAGTGATTCAACATAACAAGTCACATGTTACATCCATTTCACAAGTAATCCAATATACATCGGAGTTCAACATAGTTATTACAACTTAAATTAAAAAGTAGCGGAAGCAAAGTAATTTGAAACTAACATTAATCTTATTTCAGATACATGCCAGTGCCAAGGTCGACTTCCAACAAAAGCATTCGAGACAAGATAAATAAGAAGGATCATGCCCGTGATCACACTCCGCCACTAAGGCAGGAGCCAACCAACTCTTGTAGTCGCCATGATACATCATAACCTGCAACAAGTGGGGATAAAACCTTGAGTACGAGAAAGTACTCAGCTAGACTTACCTGTCAAAAACTAGAAATAAAGTGACACCAAGGATCATGTAAGGCTGATATAAAGTGGGACAACTTGACAACATTTTGCATAAAAGCTTAATATAGATAAGAAATCATTAATGCTTAAGCATCAAGTTAATTATTATTAACATGTCATCTATATTAGAACCTGTACTAGAGCACTCAATTGATTAGGAGCAAACAATATTAATCATAGCAGGTATAAATTGAGGCAACATTTCCATCGTCATCCAATTAACCATCCGTTCAATTTAATTGAATCTACGTTGCCGCTGCTCAAGTCAAGTGCTCACTAATCGGGAGCGACGGCGATTCGAATCGAGTTCCTATCCAGCTAGAGGGGTATTTCTAACACTCACCGCGCAGGCCCTTGCTAGGGTCGCATAAGCCACCTTTGGTACAGTTTAGGAGTCGTGGGTTTGACTGATGCCGCATCCCCAAGGGCAACACTCTGACAGGTGATAGGGACTCTAACCCCCCGTGGTCTCACGCTAATGTCCCCAAGCACATCCTTACTTCCTCCAAGATGCGACCTACCCTTCGATTCCCGGCCTGAACTGTATTACTCGGCTTTGCGATCGGAATGGCTTATCCGGCCAACTAAGTGTTAGACTGCGTTCAACATGACTTAAGGACGTACAGCGAATCGGTCCTTAAATGACTCAGATGGGGATAGATCCACACCCAAGACCTCCATGCCTTGTTGCTTCACTATCGTCATCCCGCCCTGTCTCATTTCATTTTATTAACACATGGTTCCTTTCCACGATAGCAAATATAGCCAACCGTGCCATATATGAATATCCCTACATCTCGTAGGTGACAGGAAATCACCTGACTTCTACCGCTTAAAGCAGGGCTAATCATCTACTCGATCCTAGTCTATGTAGGATTCAAGGATTCATATATCTGGACAAGGAATGATATAATGCAGCAAGGGTTTCCAACCAACTCCTACCACTTAATGCAGCAATACTTTATAACATATATAGAATTAATTACTTTGAAGATAGGAGGCTTATAATGCTCCGGGGCTTGCCTGGGATCCGACTCAAGTTAGTGTTGGTCAGATGAAACCCGCTTGGCGAGCATCTCCTAAACTAGCACTTGTCCGATCCTTCCATCTTTGGGATGGATCCACCAAACACCATCTTCGGGTTTGCCTCCAACGCCACATCCTTCACACGTTTCAGCTAGCGTACCTATATAAGGTGTAACAATGCATATGTGTGAAAGCATAGAAGTGCAATAAACAAATTAATCATGCAAGCATACCAAAGTTCTCATAAGTACCTAGAGCTAATTAACTTGATCCTCACTAAGGCACAACCTAGAAGATGGCAAGCACATCAATCAAGACACAAGTCTCATAAGATCATAGGGTACCAACCCAAGTACCATCAAAGATATAAGTCACACTTCAACACACAAGCATGGCAAAGTGAATCAAAGCATTAAAACTAGAATTTGCCACTTTCTGGACATACATGCAGTAGCTGAGTAAATCAATCATAACTGGAGATCTATAAATCCAAATGACTTGCAAGAAGACATTATAGAAAGCTTAAGAAAGTGTCTGCAATTTATTTAATGTCACCTAAGTCTGATTCCCAAGTTTAATAGGTCGAAAAGATGAAACTACAGAATCTGGTCTGCTCCAAACAGAGAGCAACCAAATCTGGGACCTGACTTTAAACATATATAACTCAAAAACTACTTAGCCAAATACCACCAAATTTTAACACAAGCTAGATACATGAATTATATACAACCTCTCTATAGACAAGATGCTCAGAAAACATCATTAACATGGGGTAATTTACATTGCCCCCAGAACTGTCTAGAAACTAATAATTGCAAGAAATAATTATTAACATATGTTGCAAACATATAATTGTGTAAAAACAACTTTACCAACATTTCACACATGACTAATGAACACCAGAAAACATAGTGTCCATTCCTAAATAAATTCTTTTAATACATTTTCTTAATTTATTTAGATAATTAGGTGGAATTATGAACATATACCAAAGGTGCACAATAAATTATACCAAAATTAAAGTGGCCGGCATATGCCCTCAGTAGTCTACTATCCAAATTTCAAGTCATTTGGACATGTATATCAACCTCTATGAAAAAGACAAATTGCTATTACAAGAATTCATGTGAGAGCAAGATGAATCAATAACTCATTCATACTACCACCAAAATTCATGAAATTTTTACCACACATCAAACATCACAGTAGTAGCATGCCAAAAAATTTCACTTCATTTGGAGCCCTACAACTACAGTTATGAAAAAGACAAGTACCACTAGTATTAAAAACCTAATCTGAAAAATCCATTTTTACAGCAAAAACATTAAACTAAAATATGACATATTATAGATCCATTGCGTAGACAATTTCACAAGGATTCCAAAAAGTCCTCATTTTCTATTTTACGAATTTTCTAGCATGAGATATTAATTTTCAAAAATTTCAGCCATAATTATGTATAAAAGAAAAAGGAAAAAGAAAAGCTGCACTATGCAGTACTATTCAGATGAGTCTTCGGGTGTGCAGTTAGACCCCTCGCTTTAGTCGAATTTCAACCCGAGGTCCCTGGTCACGAATTTGAACAGAGGAGGCGTCTGAGCTCGCGGTTGAGGCCGGAAGAGGGCTCGCCGGCGGTGTTGGAGTGGCGTGAAAGCATCTCCATCACCGGGCGCACCCACCGGTTCCCGTGGCTTGGCCCGAGATGGCCCAAGGTGGCCCGGCCACGTGCGCCGGCGGCCAAGCCCGCGGCATCTCCGGCGGTGGGGCGCTCCGGTGACCGTGGTGGCCCGAAAAGGGGTGCTTCGGGAGCGGCGCGAACTGGAGATGGCTATGACGCGCTCGGTTGGGTCAGAGAGAGAGCGCAGCAGCGGGAAGCCGGCCATGGTGGACGCGGCCGCGCCTAGCGCTGAGCAGAGGGCGGCGTGCCAAGGTGGAGGACGGAGAAGGGAGCAACGGCTGTAGCAGCGCTCGGCTCAGTGGCAGCTGGGAAGCACAGCGAGGCGCGAGAAGCACGAAGGCACTCGGCCATGGCGACAGGAAGACAATGCGAGAAAGAAAGAGAAGAGACCGAGGGAGAGAATGGGAGAGCGAGAGGAGGGATGGCACTCTGGCTCGGTCTTCCCCTTCTCCACGCGGCGCATGGCTTAGGCGAGGTGGCGAGCATGCGCGGCACGAAGGGACGCGCGGCGCTGCATGCCTGTGCGCGGTCGGGCACTGCTGCTTCTCTGCTGATTCAAAAGTTCAATACCTCCACGAAAATACAACTAAAACCGTACATTCTTCCTTCCTTATCTTTCGATTCGGCTAACTCCTAAAGTGATTGACGATACGTTGAACCAATTCTACCATGATGTAGAGCTACGCGAGGACAACAACATTGCTTAAACGCTCATGGTAAATTTCCAAATGGTTCGCGAGATATAAATCCTCGAAGTGGGGTACCTCGAAACTAAAAACTGAACTCAGTTCCAAGCTGACTGGAACTCTCATCTTTCCCCTTCCCTATCTCCTTATCCGTGCACTAATTCAGTAATTTGATCAATAAATTTCACCATCAGCTAGACCTACATGATTACTCAAACTTTTCTCAAAGGATCATAGTCTAATTCGGTTTGGTTTGCATTTGATAAATCACCAAAAAAGGGTAAACGAAAACTGAAACCCGAAAATGCAGTCATCCCAGACTCTAGTCCCTGAAAACAGCACAAGATTCGATTTTGTGAACCCTATTTGACCAAGCTAGGCACAAAATCAGCTCTTTCTCATTAAACAACGTTTGTAGTACTCAAACCAAACTACAATTATTATTTAAGGATCAAGGTTTGAATCAGCTTGTGTTGCAAGATATAAAGCTCCAACTAAGGCACTTAGCACTAAAACAGCATAAGGACTTAGCAAAATTTTGCAAGTGCCAATCAGCCCCTATTCCTGGCTTGTGGGCCACCTTTGAGATTGTTCTGGTCATTTTCATGAGATTGTCATTAAACAACTTTTGTTCCATAACAAATTTTCTACAACTTTGTTTAATGGTGCAGCTACAGGAAAATACTTTTATCTACCCTTTTAAAACAGTCAAGCAACTGTGCTCTCTAGGTCAAACAAGGTCAAATCAAGGTCAACTATCACTTAGAGACTTAATTAGTCAACATGGTCAACATGAACATTGCTCCATTAAGTGTCCTAAGCATAGTTAAGGTATTGTAGAGACTAAGCATACACACCATGCATAGGTTGCACAAAAGTGTAGGCCTCACATGCACTGAAACATAGAAACTACTATACTTGAAGTGTTTGTTTCAAGCCATGTTTCATTGTTTTGTTGCAAGGTACAAGTTACCAATGTTTCCCTAAGTTGTTCCACATGTTGCAAAGGTTTGTTGCACATGTCTCACTTGTATGTTGCCTAAGCACTAGTTCACATGAAAGTCCACATGGAATGTAAAGGCATGTTTCATTGTTTCCGAAACATGTTTCAGTTATAATCCAAACAAGCATATAACTTATCTTTTCATGTGACTTTTTTATTCCAAACTTCATGAAACTTTTCCCAGGGGTCACTATAGATAGAGAGTGATGGGAGACACATGAAAGAAGTGACGTCAACACTCACTTGCATTACCAAGCATGAGCATCTAACATACACACATTGAAACATAATTAACAAGGGTATGTTGCATATGTTTCAAGGAGATGTTGCAGATGTTTCACTAGTGCATCACATATGTTTCACAAGTGTGTTCCATATGTTCCATGCTCATAAGTGAACAAATGATGCTTAGACTCCTGTAATGCAAATGCCAAATGCAAGCCTAACACCTGGGGTGTTACAAAGAATCTCTTCTTCCAAGGAGTCAAGCCCTCTAAGGTAGCTTTGTCTTGCTCTAAATAACTACTAAAAGGTAAAAGTACAAGAGAGAGTGAGGTGTTGCTCAAATGGTGTGTATTGAAGAGGGAGCTCTCCCCCTCTATTTATTTAGGTTCTATGGTGGTTTGGAGAGCATATCCGGTGGGAACCCCGCATGCCACCTCCTCTGCATGTTGTCTAGGCACCGCCTTCCAAAGGAGTGGTCGAGAGGAGCTAGGGGCGGTGCGCCCACACCAAGGGTGTGGTCGCACCCTGACCGGCTCTCCCCGCCATCGCCTTCACATGGGTGGTTTCACGCCCAAATTATCTAGGTAGATGGGCCTTTCTATTATTCCTTTGCGCAATTCAGCATTACGCCTTGTCGAAATGCGCCTTTGGTGTATTTTCCCATGTATTTGAGTTTAAGTCCTCCACAATAATCTCCAAATAGATGTGGAATTGGGTCAATAGTCAATGCATATGTGCATATGGTTGCTAATTTCTCCTCTTTTATGTCTTAATTGGTGGGTCAAATTGATTGTTAAGGACCGCCAACAATCAGTGGCAACCTTAGGCTTGCCTCAACAGGGATTAAGTGGTTGGCAAACCACCAGACCTTTGGATAACAATCTTTGTGTCATCTTCTTCTCGTTGGTTTGCAATCTCCTTACACTAGCTTGTATTACTTGTTCTTTAGTTGTGCTAGCGTGGTTGCTCTTATGTAACTAGTAAACTTGTGTAGTTAATTAATAGCTCTCTTGTGCTAGTTAGCTTGTGTAGCCTAGTAGCTTAGCTTAACTTGCGTTGCTATGTAGTTGTAGCCCTCTAGTTGTGCTTGTGTGTAACTAGTGAATAGTGGTAGTATGTCACACCCGATTTTATGGGAAAAATCGGATGCAGAATCCTATGTGTGCCCAGAGATCAGTCTCACGCATAAGACGACAAATTACAGTAGTATCAAGAGATAATGCTTTATTATATAACGGCAGTAATATTACATAGAGACAAGATTTATCAGAGTAGCGAAAACTTAACATTCTAATCTTCAAGTGAAGCCTCTAAACACCACAAGGATGGTTGACTAAGGGTACATATGCCTAGCACTCCTCAAAAACTTTAACAAGCTCCATCCTTTGTTACCCATCTAGGATTTTTTTTCAAAATTTGAATATAAAGCAAGTGTAAGTATATGTCATACTCAACAAATATAACATGGGTTTCATGAGGCTCAAAAGGCTGGTACTGGTTTACTGTGATTAGCTTTTAGTGAGTCATACTTTTAGCAATTGAGTAGCAACAAGTTTAGCACAAGCCCATATGACCACATGATCATGTAAACAAGAATAATGTATAGCATAAAAAAAATTAATCACGGATGTTCTTCTATTCCATAAGGATCATAAAGTTGCTCGTGTCTGTGAGTACGGCTGATATACCAGTTTTACACTCTACAGAGGTTGTACACTTTTACCATGAGCCGTGATTTAACCTTTCACCCGAGGCGGACAACCTCTTCATACTATGAGTAAAGCCAGAGCCATATAGCACTCATGGTTGTACTATAAGTCCCGAGTTGTCACTTACAGATAGGTCCATAGGGAGAGAAACTAGAGCATTTAGACAGTAGCCAAATACTCTAGCACCCTTCTGTCCATGTTGCTAAAAAGTATATTTTAACATTTATTGCATATACCAATAATCAAGTTACAGATCATGGTCATTTAATTGAGCATTAGCAGAAATACTACCCAATGCATAATCCCATAGGTGACAAGGTACAGGTACAAAGCTAGAAAATTCTTAGTGGTAGTCAAGATAGACACATGCAGTATGAATTAAGTGATTAAAGGTGATTAGGTAAGAAGGATGGTCACATGGTATATGTGCCTTTCACTTGCTGTACAACCAATGGTAACCTCCTCGTAAAACCATCGATCCTCTTTTCTGCAGCTTGCGGCCTCCGGCACTTACGTACGGTTCTCTTCTACTTGTAGCAAACACCAAGCACAGAAAACATACAAATAGACAAAGAAAGGACCACTAAGAACATTGCATCAATCATAGAAAAAGCTTTATAAATAGCGTGCTAAGAGAGGGCTCATTGGTACGATCATGAGAACACTAAGAAACGCCAAAAATAGCGCTACAGTTGAAAAGAAACGACTACCAAGAATTTTATATTATGTAAAAGAAAAGGCCTATATGCTTGATTTATTTACTTGAGGAAAACCATGTGAAAAGTTACTAAGACCAGATTACTCAAAATATAATTTAATTCAAAAGCTGGATTGAAACTACTCATATTTTATTTATAAACAATCTCATATAATTTAATCAAGTTAAAATTTATCTTTGCAAAATAAAAGGTATATGAGAGTGCCCTCATTAGCATACCCCATGTACCCATGATATTAGAAAGCAATATAAGTATTCTACTACAACTGAATTAATGGATGAAACGGCGATGGGAGCTGTAACACCACCGTAATGCATGTGCGCACCAAATAAATAATTCAATTTGCAAACAAAACAAAGATGGCACACTAGTTTAGCTGAAATAATGACAACATCCATCGTTGAGAAAATTAACATGTCCACAGACAAGCAAACAACATTGGTCCATTTAAAATGCATGACAGAGAGATACATCAAATGCAACTTTATTTACTACTCTGCTAATAAATCCAAGAACAAGGAAACATAAGGAAGATAGTAAAGTTTGCAGATGAACTCTTTTTTAACGCTATGTCTACCATACCAAAAGACAAGGGCAGGGATGACATGAACTTTTATGTGGTCCATTTCATATGCGATGATTGTTCCATCCTTCCCAGCAAAGAAAATCAAATTCCATTCTGGGTGAACTGTAATCACTATGTAGTCCTCAGCACAATCCACGAAACCAAATTTAATATTAATCCTTCCAAACAGGATCAGCATGCTGACCGTTTGCTTCAATGTCCAATTATCAGTACCATAGTCTTCAAGGATCCAGATTAAAAGCTTGGAATCATTGGGACCAGCAATAGTACATACACACAAGTGACTCTGAGTTTGATGCATGGAGTGTTAAAGACCACTAGGCCTATCAATTTTATTCCATGTGTTTTTCTCCATATCCATAATAAGTATCTTAGAGTACCCCTAGAGTCCCCCATAATGTGTAGACAACCGTTAAGAAACACACTTGGTGATCTTGAAAATGTCACATCAGTATCCTTGCCCCATTCAGATTCCTTATAAATCCATGTTGTAGTTTCAGATGAGTAGATCTCCACACCTGCGCACAAACCATCGTCATCCACATATTCAATCACATGGAAGTACGAGGAGGTTATCGAATCGAACCCGAAGCGAGCCTCACCAACAGAATGGCCAACATCATGGGTGTTAGGCTGTAGTATATTAAACTTCTGGGTCATTAGATTGCAGACGACATAGCGGTATCCATCAGCCCCAAGGCACTAGCATAGGATGAGGCCATATCAGCAATCTGAGATAGCTACATTGTCATGGTTGAAGGGCAAGAATTCTAAGGAGGGGGCATACACCAGGGACGCTGGTGAAGTGTCGATTGCCGCTCTCATTATCGAAGAAGAAGCCGGCCACAGTCTGGGGTAGATTCTTATGATTGCTGGAGTCCGAGATGAGGCAGTTCTAGGAGCGGCAGACACATTTACAGCAGAACAAGGAGCGGGTGGGGAGGCGGCGGAGGATCTCAAAAACATCATCCTCTATGAGGCTAGCCAACATGTTCATCTTATTACGGGCCTCCTCTGTTTCGAAGAGCCTGCGATCATTAGCATGCAGTAGGATTAGAGCTTCCTTAGTAATAAGATCACTAAAGAAGAAAATAATCCAACAAAAATCCATCAGTGAAGTCCACAACTCATACCAAAGTGTAACTTTAACAACCATTAATAATTTTCATGGTACAACCTCATCTAAATTTAGAGTAGCACCATATATATATATATATATATATATATATATATATATATATATATATATATATATATATATATATATATATATATATATATATATATATATATATATATATATATATATATATATATATATCAAATTAGAGTAGCAGTTAACGGAGCTATAACCATTATAATTTCAGCTAAATCAAATCTAACAATCATACTTACAATCAGTACATGAGCTCAGAGCTTCTTCCATAGGAGACAGACAAAGATTAAGAGGACTACAATTACAACAGTTTTGAAGGAGAAAGAAGGTGGAGTGGCTGTTGGGTTTTGAAGACAGAAGTCATCATCATGGGCTAAGGGTGGATTTGAGTTGGTTCTTGACTTGAAGGCAGCAATTCCATCTTCATAAGAGTTGTACTTTTTATAAGAAGCACCAGGAAATCTATGAACTTGGCCCTAGAAGTCAGGACAGTTGTAGTAAACTTCTGGCTGACAGCCATTGAACACATTATAGCAGGGACTCATCTCAAATCTACACAACCCAAACAGGCTGCCTCAGTTTTCACAATTTCAAAATACCATAAGGACTCACTGGTGGCACTAGAGCATACGGAACAGAAATGTAGAATCAAGCAAGCATTGGACAGAAAAAAACTAGTTTAAGGCAAAGGCAAAGGGCCTGTTTGTTTGCCTAGACAGATAGGTATAATCAAGCTAGCACTTGACAATTAATAGGTCTAGTTGCACATAGGCATTTACAGTAAGAACACTAAACATGTGCAGAAAACCAAGACATCAGCAGAAAACCAATCAGTGCCACCTCCTACTTCTTTTCATCATCGTTGGCCTAATGTTGACAGTAGTTATCTACCATATTAAACCGTCAACATAACATGAAGAAATGCTTGAAATGGATCATCAATAAAAATTTAGGGGTTCAAACTGACAATTTCCATAAGTTTTGGTGAATCTGTATTTTCTACATGGTATATCCAGAAAACTAGAAAGGAGGATTAAAACATCAAAAGGAATTAAACTTAACCACGATGAAAACTATTCTAGAAGACTTCAGAGGACACCAGGAGGCAACCCCCCGAGGCAGAGCCCGAGAGGCCGCTAGGTGGGGCTGGCCGGCCCCTAGTAGTGGCCCTCGCCTGTCAGCTTCTGAAATGTTCCTCTACCGTCTCCCTAGACTGCATCTATGCCGTCCTTCAAGTCGGTCTAATCCAAGGGCTCACATTGGACCCTCTAGGCTATATAAAGAGACCCTAGCCCCCCCTAAGGCATCAAGTCATTTGAGATCAAGTCATCTAGAACCAAAAACCCTAATATCCTCAGAGGTCCTCTAGTTTCTAGCGCACAGCTAGTTAGGCTAGGTCTAGAGGGAGGCAAGCAGATCTTCGCTTGGATTCTCGGCATCGTCTAGAGTTTGGTTCAGTATAATTCTTGTACCCCTCTCTCGTTGTATCTCCATTATTTTTATATACTTTAGTACAATTGTCAAGACAATATAGTATTCATCTTATTCATGTTCTTGGTCGCATTGTTCATTGTCTACTTTGATTATATGCTTAGTATAGTTAGTTTATCATTATGTTTATGCATAAGTTCATTTAGCATTCACCCTAATAAGGTACCATGGGTGGGTGGTAGAGATCATGTAAGCGTGGTGCTTATATGTTATTTACGTGCGAATACACTCTATATTCTGGGTCATGTGGCAGATCACGGATATGACACTCTCATTGAGTCCTTTGTAGTCTACTCCCCGAGTATAGGTTGAGGAAGTAGGGCCTGGTTACGAAGGAAGGGAGAGGTTTCTGTACTCAAACTTACCTAAGTAATGCCCCTTATGTGCGGATATAATGATGATCTTAACCATGATTACTAGGTGTAACTGCACTAATCATCGTATGCTTTGACTTGTAGTTAAGGATGACTTAGGAATTATTCCTCTAATATTCTAACTTGACCATGCTATTGCTATAGATAGGAGTGCTCTGAGTGATTTACTTATTATAACACTCGATCAATGCTTATCATATACATCTTATCTTGTGACTTACCCATGTTACGAGTAGAGTGATTGACTATGATTTATTTCTCCATCAATGTTATAAGTTATCAATACATGTCCAAAGCTACACCTTCCCTATGGTAAAATATAAATACGATAACTGATATACTCTCAGGTGAAGTGCTACAATGGTATAATTATTTGTCCGCTTGCAGAACTCTTTTTATTCATATCTTTATATTCTTTCTAGTCACATAAAATGATAAACATCTACTTAGTATTATTTTTGTAGTAATGCTAGTACCAACAAACATTTCTAGCACCATCACTGGGGATGACAACCTAGTGTAGTAATGCTAGAGGTGTAGGTAATTAATAGGTGACTACTAAAACAAGTGAGGAGTTAATAAATACCAACAAGCATTTCTGACGCCGTTGCCGGGGAAGGTAGCTTGCACATGAAGTATTGGTAAACTTATATTAATTGATGTGATTGAAATAACCATTGACCTCTACTCAAACAGGTTTACCCTTGTTTTGTCTACTTGTGTATCTTATATAGGGTAATGTATGATTGGTTTTAACCTACCAACAAACTTCATTAACGATTCAGAAGTGCTACTCAAGAGAACTAAGGCTAAACTCAAGAGAGTATCAGCTTTAGAGTCAGAGGACAACCATATAAGGCAAAGCTTAACACTAGAATTTGAAGCTATGGCTAACAAGAGTCTTCATGAATTCTCTGCTCCAACTATAGCCAACATCCCTACTAGACCTGAGGTCAATGTTGGAGATAATGGATTCGAGCTCAAGCCTGCTCTTATCAACATGGTGCAAGCCAACCAGTTTTGTGGAAAGACACATGAAGATGCTAGTGCACATCTCTAACACTTTTTGGACATCTGTAGCACCTTCACTATCAAGGGAGTAACCAAGGATGATCTACTCTGCCTTTTTCTGTTTTCACTCTTGGGGAAGGCAAAATAGCAGTTCTACGCCAACAAAAAAAGAAATGCCACATGGGATAACTGCTCCACTGCCTTCCTAGCAAAGTTCTTTCCTACAAGCAAGACCAATGCTCTGCGTGGGAGAATCTCAAGTTTTCAGCAACATCATGATGAATCTGTCCCTAAGGCATGGGAACGCTTTTAAGACTATATATCAGAATGTCCTCATCATGGGATGGAGAATTAGCTACTCATGCAGACCTTTTACCATGGGTTGACCACTAGTACCCATAAAACAATGGATGCTGTTGCTGGAGGTGCTTTTCTGTTACTTAACCTCAGAGATGCAATAGCTCTTGTTGAGAAGATGGCCTCCAATCAAAGCTGGAATGAAGAACATACTCAGCCTCACAAGAGAGGAGGAGCAATGCATTAACTCAAGGAGGTAGACATGTTGTCTGCTAAGATGGACCTGCTGATGAAGAAGCTTGAAGACCGAGTTAGTGAGAAGAAAGAAATCATGCACATTCATGATTCTTGCATGATGTGTGAAGTGTGTGGTGACACTGGGCATTCAGGGAGCAACTATCCAGAAACTCAAGAGGATGTAAACTACATAAATAACAACAATTATTATCCTCAAATAGAATCAAGGATGAAATTAGCAACAGAGGCCAAACTACCAAGGTACCTACTAAGGTAACTTTCAAGGTAACAATTATAATAATTTCAATCAACCACCTTTGAGAGAGTTAGTTGCGGGTCAATCTAGACTTATGGATCAAATGTCTAAGAAAGTAGCTTCCAATGATAAAATCCTAGAGAACATAAGTACTAGAATGGATATCTTTGCTTCTGCCATTAAGAATCAGGATAGTTTTAATAAAATGATAGAATCAAAAATAGCTCAGCCAGCAGCTGTTGTTCCTCCATCTGACAAAGGTAAGATTTTGGAGCAGCCGAAAGATTTAGAAACTGCAAATCTTATCGATATTCATAATGCAGCTTTCTAATACACTCAACCATCAGAGGGAAGGTGGATAGATTATTCACTCCCCAACAAGAAAGGTGATCCAAGGAGACCTATCATTGCCATCTCCATTGGATCTCATATCTTTCAGGAAGCTGTCTATGACTTTGGAGCAAGTGTTAACATCATGCCTAATGTAATTTACGATAAGATTATAGGAGATCCTTTGTTGTACACAAATATACGTTTGCAGTTTGCAGATCAGTCACTCTGCTACCCTAAAGGAATTCTAGAAGATGTCATCATTCGAGTGGGACAATCATATGTTCCCATAGACTTTGTGGTTCTGGAAATAGGTAGAGATGAGAGGGCACCCATCATTTTGGATCGACCTTTCCTGAGCACCGCAAAGGCCATCATCTACGTGGACACCGCCAAGATCTGTTTCACTATCAGGGATAAAAAGAAGAAGTTCTCATTCAAGGACAGTATACTATATTCTCTGCTCATCCACAGAAGGCATACCTGCCCAAAGAGTGATGAGGACATCGCCACGCTGGACACAGTGACGTTATGGTCTTTTCCAAGTTGCAATTTGTCCCCAACTCAGCTGCCACGTCACCCTCGGATTCAGCAGACACGTCGTCACTGTTTTGGTCATAACTCTCTCATACGACATCAAAATGGGACGTTCTTGGATGCGTTGGAAAGGGGACGACAACACCGTCATTTTGGATCTAGTCCCAGCTCCAGAAGATCCATGGATCATTCTGTGTGACCACGTCAAGGTGCTGCGTCACCTATTTGGGCCAACTTGGCCATGTATTGTGTCGGGCCTTAAGCCCAAGTTGTGGGCGCCCAACCCCTAGCCGTTCACAACCCTAGGTCGAGTCTTAGACTATAAATACAGCCGTCACCACTGTTAGATAATTGGGTTTTGTTTAGAATTTAGTTTTCCATCGAGAAACTGAATCGTTCATTGTAACTGTGGTGACAAATCCTTTTACAGTGATCTAGGGCCCCTGTTCTTGATCTCCTCCACTGTGTCGATTAGTCCTTTGGAACCAAGTTCTTGAACCCTCTATTAATATTCGCAACATTCATATTTGCAATTTTAGATTGCGTGTTTTTACCTTCTTGCTTGTGTTCTTCGATTCGCTTGCAGAAAAAGCCTTCTTGGCGAGGTCAATCAAGTTGTGCTTGGTTGATAACCAACGGAGCAGTGGTGTAACGGTTGTAGGGTTCGAATCGTGTCTGATTTGAAGCCAGATCACCAACGTTGAGATCTTCACAAATCGAACTTACCGGTTACCTCTCGGAAGATCGGGCCAGTAATCATCAATTGGTATCAGATATTTCAGGTTTACCGTGAGGTATAATCTCGTTTGCCTTAGATTCATATTTGTTCATTACCTAGAGTCCACAAAAGCCCAATAAATATTTCAATTTTTGCTATCCTATCACCTTTGTGCCTTTGTAATTTCGTTTCAGATTCGCGTTGTTGAGTTTATGTCCATGGTCGAGTCTTGTTGCTGGTTTAGGATTGTGTTCGTAGTCGTAGTTCAATCGCCCGTTGCTGTGATTTTTGTTTTCCGCCGCTATCACATCCACCATTTCCAAACAACAAGTCGAAGCCACCACATTACTCGACTTGCCTCGCTAGCCGCCTTGTGTAACTTCTCGCCACCGCGCAAACCCTAGATAGGTTGTCAGCCGCTCTTATTTTGCCTGCATCGCAGCCCTCCTTACATCATCAGGCGAATACCTATTGCTGTTAGTCACAGGAACCATCTTGTGATCGGTACGAATACCTACTGCTGTTAGTCATAGGAACCATCTTGTGATCGGTATTGGAGTTTAGGGATGTTTTGCCCTAACTGCCGTATTGTGCCTTCCGGAACACATAACTTGAGATACCTTCGGTAAAACAAGCATAACTTTTCACTCGTTTATCAGAAAAATCTGAAATTTTTTTAGCAGCTTCTTGACACTATTTGGAGCCGACCCAAACTAGGCTTTGGTTTCGTCAAAATTGTCAAAGTTTTTGCATGCTTTTCAGAGAACGTGCTGTATTTCTGTAGACCACATCCGACCTCAGTTGTAGGTGCCAATTTTTGTGGTTGCATATTTTTTTTATCCTTGTTCAGAGAAAAATAT
Source organism: Saccharum hybrid cultivar R570 (assembly GCA_038087645.1). Classification (NCBI taxonomy): domain Eukaryota; kingdom Viridiplantae; phylum Streptophyta; class Magnoliopsida; order Poales; family Poaceae; genus Saccharum; species Saccharum hybrid cultivar. The sequence goes on from JAQSUU010000682.1 coordinate 357,834, forward strand.
AAAAAAAATAGCAAAAAATTAAAAAAGTTTGATTCCTACTAGTGCCTTTTGAAAAATTCCGGGAAAAATTCAGGAAAAAGAAAAAATTTGGGTTATTTGCTAGTTCTGTGAGTTCTTTCCATTATCCTTTGCTTTCACCTTGTTGCGCTACGTCTCAACACGTCTTAGCCAGCAGCTGTGATTTGTACTTTGGATCCGGATTAAACAATCGTTAATCTACATTCGTTAATTGCTAATCCTTGCTGTCATATTGTGTGCCTACCTATAGCTCCATATATTCTTCTGTCAGCATAGGTTCATCTTGCAACTGTACCCACGCTCAACAACAGATTACTTTGCCATTTTGGTTTGGCTCCTGTTTAGCGTTGCTAAGAATACAGGCAAGACGGTGGTAAGACGCTTGTGATTTTGCATTTCACTTTCACTACCACCACCACCACTTGTTTCCTTTTAGTTGATAGGGATAATATTTTGGTGTTGTCTTTTTCTATCTTCTAACCATGTCAGGATCTCCGACGGACTTCAATGAGTGCGTGTCAAAGGACGAGCTTACAACGTTCATGACTGAACAACGCAATCTTATGACCGAGCTGACGCGCAATGTGAACAATTTGGTCACCCGCATTGAACAACTCGAGCACCGCCTTCCCCCTCATCGTGCTGATGATGTAGATGTGGATGATTTTGGTGATGAAGATGCGGATGCTGACGGTTATGCCCGTCGCCGCCTCAACTTCAACCGTCGCGGTATGGGAGGTAATATTCAAGGTAATAATGATCCTTTTTCTAAAATTAAATTTAGCCTTCCTTCTTTTGCTGGTAATATTGATCCAGAGGCTTATTTAGATTGGGAGCTTGCTATTCAACAAAAATTTGATTCTCATAATGTTCCTGCTGAGCATAGAGTTAGACTTGCTACTAGTGAGTTTACTAATTTTACTTTGTTCTGGTGGAGTGATCTTTGCAATGCTAATAATGCTGTTGCTGTGCCTCAAACTTGGAATGCTTTAAAGCAACGTATGAAATCTCGTTTTGTTCCTCCTTATTACCAACGTGATTTACGTTTGAAACTACAAACTTTAAAACAAGGTGATAAAGGAGTCGAAGCATACTATCAAGAATTGCTTATAGGTTTAGCCCGTTGTGGTATAAATGAAGATGATAATGATTCTAGCGCTAGATTTTTTGGTGGTTTAAACCATGATATACAGAACATCCTAGATTACAAAGAATGGTGTAATTTTTCCCAATTGTATCATCTTGCTATTAAGGCAGAACGTGAAGTATAGGGCCGCAAACAACATCAGCCTTTTAGGTCTAACAATGGGAGGAATTTTCAGCACCGTTCAGAGCTGGAGACGCCCAAGATTCCTGTTGCATCACAGCCGTCTACACCTTCCGGGGTAAGTAAATTGTCTAATGTGCAGAACAAAAGTGCCACTCCAGGTGTTTCCCCTCGCTCCTCCTCGTCCAGCTCTAAAATCATTTGCCACCGATGCAAAGGCATAGGACATGTCATGAAGGATTGCCCCAGTCGTCGTGCTTTCATTGCTACCGAGGATGGATATGGATATGTAAGTGCTAGTGATGTTGAAGATGATTTAGCCCTTGTTGCTAACATTGATGCAGATTCCACCGAGGGCGATCAAGACAAGGAGGCCATCATCATTGACTCTGTGGCTGCTGCCGCAGACTACCCTAGCCTTCTTGTGTAGCGTGTGTTGAGTACACGTGTGGGACATGAAGAAGAGATGACGATCCAACGCCACAATTTGTTCCACATGTATTTCATTGTGCAGGGTTGTCGTGTTCTCACTATCATTGATAGCGGGAGTTGCAATAACTTGGTGAGTTCAGATTTGGTTGACAAGCTTGGTTTGACCACACGACAACATTCGTATCCATATAAACTTCAATGGTTCAATAATAGTGGTAAGACTAAGGTAACTAAATCAGCACGCATTAGCTTTTTTACAGGCTCTTATCATGATACTGCTGATTTTGATGTTGTTCCTATGCAAGCTTGTTCTATTTTATTAGGTCGTCCATGGGAATTTGATAATGATGCTTTACACCAAGGTAGAACTAATACATACACTATCATACATAAGGACAAGAAAATTACATTGCTACCTTTGTCTCCTACAGATATTATTAAACATGCTAATGAGATTAAAAATAAACCTCCAACTCACATTGCTAAAAATAATGGGATTAAGTTAAAAGGAGGTATTTTTCTTGCTACAACTTCTGCTACTGCTAAGTTATGTGATAATCCTGATGCGTCATGTTATACTATGTTTTGTCAACCTATTCTGTCTGGTGCATTGCCAGCTGTCACTAACCTTTTGCAGGAGTTCGCTGATCATGGGATGAAGTCGAGGACGACTCCAATTCTAGAAGGAGGGGATGATGAGGACATCGCCAAGATGGAGTTGAGGATGACTCCAATTCAAGAAGGGGAGGATGATGAGGACATCGCCACGCTAGACACACCGACATTATGGTCTTTCCCAAGTTGCAATTCGTCCCCAACTTAGCTGTCACGTCACCCTCGGATTCAGCAGACACGTCGTCACTGTTTTGGTCATAACTCTCTCATACGACATCAAAACGGGACGTTCTTGGATGCGTTGGAAAGGGGACGACGACGCCGTCGTTTTGGATCTGGTCCTAGCTCCAGAAGATCCGTGGATCATTCTGTGTGACCACGTCAAGGTGCTGCGTCACCTATTTGGGCCAACTTGGCCATGTATTGTGTCGGGCCTTAAGCCCAAGTTGTGGGCGCCCAACCCCTAGCCGTTTACAACCCTAGGTTGAGTCTTAGACTATAAATACAGCCGCCACCGCTGTTAGACAATTAGGTTTTGTTTAGAATTTAGTTTTCCATCGAGAAACTGAATCGTTCATTGTAACTGTGGTGACAAATCCTTTTACAGTGATCCAGGGCCCCTGTTCTTGATCTCCTCCACTGTGTTGATTAGTCCTTTGGAACCGAGTTCTTGAACCCTCTATTGATATTCGCAACATTCATATTTGCAATTTCAGATTGCGTGTTTTTACCTTCTTGCTTGTGTTCTTCGATTCGCTTGCAGGAAAAGCCTTCTTGGCGAGGTCAATCAAGTTGTGCTTGGTTGATAACCAACGGAGCAGTGGTGTAACGGTTGCAGGGTTTGAATCGTGTCTGATTTGAAGCCGGATCGCCAACGTCGAGATCTCCACAAATCGAACTTACCGGTTACCTCTCGGAAGATCGGGCCAGTATTCATCAAAGAGACAACGGCAGTGACTAAGAAGAAGAAGAACAGAAGAAGGAGGAAGAACAAGACCGGCCAGTAACCTAAAGAGATAATCAACATAATCAACACCATCCAATCAGAGTACGACCACCTCCTCGCTTCACCATTCCTTGCTAAGAAGGATGACCCTGGCGTACCAACGATCAAGTGTACTATTTGTCAGAAGATCTTCCACAAGACTTTCTGCGATGTTGGATCGGGTGTTAACATAATTTCAAAGGTAAGATATGAATATATATTTGGTAACAAACCTTTGTACCTGACATATATGCAGCTACAGATGGTGGACCAATCAATATGATTCCTAGAGGACATAGCAAAGGACATAATGGTCAAGATTCAATATCACTATGCTCCCACCGACTTTATGGTCCTGGACATGGAGGAAGAAGATGATTCACCCATTATTCTAGAAAGACCGTTCATCAATACTACCAATGTAGTCATCTACGTTGGATCTAGACAAATCCACTTCCAACTCCCAGAAGAAAAGGTATGCTGTTGTTTTAACAGTTACACTACTTTTGAGCAGCCGAAGAAGACCCACTCCCAGAGGAGGAGACGTCAATCATCCCACTGTCAAGAGGATCAACTCCCTAGGAATGGATGGAGGGATTCTGAAGGAGAAGTTGAGAAGGACTAGTTTCAAACCCGATTGAACGAATGGGACGATGAAGAGCCTGAAGCACCCACCAAAGAAGAAGTCATTCCGTCAACATCAAGCTCATAGACTAAACAGGTATGGAAAGAGAAGATAACAGCATCACTATCACAAGAGGAGCAGTCATCTGAGTCTCCATCACTGAGACCAGATGATGCACACGAAAAATAAGTACTCTCTCTGACCTAGTCCTATCCGGATGACTTTAAAAATCCAAACCATTGCCATGAGGTAATATTGGTAGTTATCCATATTTACTTTATAGCATTGCATTAATTATTTTCCCTTTTAGCATATTTACTTTTCTGCATTTGCATTAGAGAAAAGAGAAAAACAAAAAGATTACTTTATTGCATATCATCATTGCTGCATATTAGAAAATAAGAAAGAGAGAAGAGAGTTCCTTTACTATGTTTCATCATTGCATCATATAAAAATCCTAAGCCCCATGTGAGTAGGTCTACGGTGTGTACAAGCCCATGGAAATATTCACTATGGTGGCATAAAAATAAAAATTATTATGCATACATATTTTCTTTCTACATTATAAAAAATAAAAAATCCAAAAAGATACTAAATAGACCTCCTACTAAAATTTTGCCTATAGAAAATCTATCTAAACTCATAAGGAGAGCAAATTCTTGTATGGCTGGCCACTAACCCTTATTCCTAATCTAAGCCTCGAGTTTTTGGTATTCTTGTTGGAATATTTTACACGATGGTACAAATGATCAAGAGTTAAGTCACTCGACTGTAGACATCTCATTTTACTCATAGGTGAGAAGGATATCCACCGACAAACCATGCTCCAAGAAGGATCATTCAACATTCAACAATAGACCACGACAACATCTAGCTTGGGGGAGGAGCATCTCCTATGTATCTAGCTAAGTATTTCTTCCTTTTTAGTTTTATTATTTTTGAGTTTGCTATATGGTGGCTAAAGAAATAAAAGATGCATAACAAACCAAAACAAAATAAAAATTTATCTTAACAAATTATATCGATATAGTATGGTGTGATTTAAAAACTTTGAAAGCAAAATAAAAAGTATGTTTAGTTTTCTATTCTTTAGAGCTGAATAAATAATGGAATCTGGGTAAGCTCTTACAATAGAAATGATGAATAGTTGCTCTATCGTAATTCCTTTCAAGTACCTAGTTTTCAGTCTTGAATTCTCCCGAGTTTTGGATATGACTGATTTGATATAAGAGTTTACTCTAAACTTGAAACTCGTGGGTAGCATATGCTTGATCTAAGTCTAGGTAATTGACAGATATGATGTAAGAAAGTCTGAGCTGTTGTTTATCTTGTTCCTAGCGATACTAGAGTTCTGGAGATTTATCTTTTGAAAACATAAAATCTTTCATGATGAGCCCCTGTATGATAAAGCTTGAATTCCTACCAGAGCCATATATGATACTTAGACTAGAAAAAACTTTCACTCATATATGCTACTTGTTTTGCATATATGTGTTGCAAGTATGCTCTTTCATGTTTTCTCCATTCCTATGAGCTTCACTATAAGCCTTAGTTGTAGGAAGAGAAAGTCATAACATCATCATTGCCTTGGAGAGGATTCACAAATATCACATATATTAAGAGACTTGAGAGTGTCATACAATGAAAGCTCTGAGTTTTATTTTAAAAACTTACAAAAACTCCAGAAAAATAGTTGAGCAAAGACCCAAGTGAAGGCTAAGAAGCTCCATAGTTGAAGGTAATATGGGTAAGTTTGAAAGTCAGATCTGTTTATTCTAATCTGAAGGAGAATTTTTGTTTGAATGCATGTGTACTTTTGAAGCATGAAAGCATAGAAGCAACTACTGATCCAAATTTGCTGAGTTTAGCTTTGCTAAGGGACTAGCAAAGGTTAAGCTTGGGGGTGCTTGTTGATGGTAGTTATCTACCATATTAAACCATCAATATAACATGAAGAAATGCTTGAAATGGATCATCAATAGAATTTTTGGGGTTTAAACTGATAATTTCCACAAGTTTTGGTGAATCTATATTTTCTGCAGGGTATATCTAGAAAACTGGAAAGGGGGATTAAAACGTCAAAAGGAATTAAACTTAACTGTGATGAAAACTATTTCAGAAGACTCCAGAGGACTCCAGGAGGCAACCCCCTGAGGCAGAGCCCGAGAGGCCGCCAAGTGGGGGCTAGCTGGCCCCACCCTAGTGCCGCCCGGGCCCTGGCAGTGGCCCCGCCTATCAGCTTCTAGAATGTTTCTTCACCGCCTCCCTGGACTGCATCTACGCCATCCTTCAAGTCAGTTTGATCCAAGCGCTCACGTTGGATCCTCTGGGCTATATAAGGAGACCCCCAACCCCCCTGAGGCATCAAGTCATTTGAGATCAAGTCATCCAGAGCCAAAAACCCTAATATCCTTAGAGCTCCTCTAGTTTCTAGGGCATAGCTATTTAGGCTAGGTCTAGAGGGAGGCAAGCAGATCTTTGCTTGGATTCCCAACATCGTCTAGAGCTTGGTTTGGTATAATTCTTGTACCTCTCTCTTGTTGTATCTCCATATTTTTATATGCTTTGGTACAATTGTCAAGACAATATAGTATTCATCTTATTCATATTCTTGGTTGCAATGTTCATTGTCTGCTTTGATTATATGCTTAGTATAGTAAGTTTATCATTGTGTTTATGCATAAGTTCGTATAGCATTCACCCTAATAAGGTACCATGGGTGGTTGGTAGAAATCATGTAAGTGTGGTGCTTATATGTTATTTACCTACGAATACACTCTATATTCTGGGTCATGTGGTAGATCGCGGATGTAACACTTACGTTGAGTCCTTTGTAGTCCACTCCTTGAGTATAGGTTGAGGAAGTAGGGCCTGGTTACGAAGGAAGGGAGAGGTTTCTATACTCAAACTTCCTTAAGTAATGCCCCATATGTGCGGATATAATGATGATCTTAGTCATGATTACTAGGTGTAATTGCACTAATCATCGTATGCTTTGACTTGTAGTTAAGGATGATTTAGGAATTATTCCTCTAATATTCTAACTTGACTATGCTATTGCTATAGATAGGAGTGCTCTGAGTGATTCACTTATTATAATGCTTAATCAATGCTTATCATATATGTCTTATCTTGTGACTTACCCCTGTTACGAGTAGAGTGATTGGTTATGATTTATTTCTTCATCAATGTTATAAGTTATCAATACATGTCCAAAGCTACACCTTTCCTGTGGTAAAATATAAATACGATACCTGGTATACTCTCGGGTGAAGTGCTACAATGGTATAATTATCTATCCGCTTGTAGAACCCTTTTCATTCATATCTTTATATTCTTTCTAGTCATATAAAATGATAAACATCTACTTAGTATTATTTTTGTAGTAATGCTAGTACCAACAAATATTTCTGGCACCATCACTGGTGATGACAACCTAGTTAGGTGACTACTAAAACAAGTGAGGAGTTAATAAATACCAACACCTAACAAGCAAATAGGAAAAGGTGAGAAAGGTGACCTACGGATCGAATCTGTCGCCTCTGCCACGGCACACAACAGACACAGACACCAATGCCACCGCACTCCACCGGGAAGCCCTGCCGTCTAGCCTCCAAAAGGATGCCTGAGCCACCACAGCACACTAGGGATCCTCCGCTGCCGTCGCCACCGCAAGTCTAGTGGACACAGATTTGTTTCCACTTGCAGGGGATATCTAATGTATAGGTCAACCTATAGGGCATCCACACAGAGAATATATACTACTATAAGGAATCCAAAGACATGTCAACACAACTAGACGTTTAGCGCAATGGTGAAGATGGTCTATTCCTTGCTTTGGGTCCCATGTTTGACTCCCAGGTCTCATGGTTTTTTTAAATAGATTTTTATTAAATCCCAGCAGCACACAAGATACAAGTGACATGTAAGCCGTCAGTTCCCATAGGTCAGATAGAGATGGAGAAAGGTCCCATAGGTACAAGTGACATGTAAGTCATCGGGTCCCACTGGTCGGATGGAGAAGGGTCTACAAGTGGCATGCAAGCCGTTGGGTCCCACAAGTCAGGTGGAGATGGAGAAAGGTCCCACAGGTACACGTGAAACACAAGCCATTGGGTCCCACAGATTGGATGGAGATGGAGAAAGGTCCCATAGGTACACGTGACACGTAAACCATCGGGTCCCACAGGTCGGATGGAGAAGGGTCCCATAGGTACACGTCAAATAGAAAAAGAACCGGGCAGAGACTTTTATGATGAATTGCAAGCGTCACAGATGAGTAACTGCAGGTTTCACAGGTACACGTTGGATGGAGAAGGGTCCCACAGGTACACGTCGGATGGAGAAAGGACCGAGCAGAGACTTTATGACGAATTGCCAGTGTTACGAATGAGTAACTGCAGGTCCCACATACTTGTGCTGCAGTCTAACATAAATGAAGATATAGGAAACATCTAAGAAGAATAAGCGAAACCATGTAAAAGTGAAGTACCACCAGTCTACAGGATCTCGCTCCTATGTTGTCTAGCTACAAACATTTGTAAGTGATGGTTGTGTTTTATTGTTACTCTTGCCTTTGTATAAATATAAACTTAAACTCATGTGCAATGTGAACAGAAGGAGAACAAGAGGAAGGCCGCAGAACACGATCAAAGACTTGATGAACAACATGATGATCCAGGATTTGAACAACATGATGATCTAGGACTTGAACAACACGGTCGACCTGATGAAGATGTTAATGTTATGGAAGCCTTCAAGGACTTCCATACCAGTACGATAAAGGGCATGAGCAATGCTGCAAGAGCAGCAGTTGTAAGTACCTTTATTTACTTTCTTTGAAATCTACTAGAGCCATTGCCATTAAAGAAGGAAATGAAGTAGGAGCCTAATGTGGCAAAATCATTTAATTTTGTAGTTGCAATTTACACCAATCAATATGGTACATGTACATGGTGCTTATGTAATCTCTATCCATAGTAGACTGTAAAAGACATATGCATTGTGCTTATGTAATCTCTATCAGCAGTAGGCTAAGGAAGACATATGCATTACTTATTATGAATTAATCTATTGGGTTTTCAATTGAAGTCCTCTTTCACTATCTGTAACCTAATGTTTTACTGATTGAATTTTGCAGGAAGCTATGAAAATTATGCAAGAAGAACCTGTTGCTAATGGGCAACAACTAATGACTAGTGTTGATGTTGTTTACAAGGTCCTCTTCGTCTCCTAGGGCAAGGCCCCATCCTAGGGAAACGACAACAACCTTTTTTGAAGAATGCTGGTATCCAGACAAGCTCCACCAGAGCAGAGATATCGGTGGAGATAAAGCTTCGGGAACAGCTTGCTGCTGAACAGGAAAGTAATGCTACCCTCGTCGAACTAGTGGATGAACTAAAGAGGAAGACAGAAAAGACTAAAAGTGAGTTTGAGGAATTTAAGAAACGGCAACAGGAGGAGTACAATAGGCTCTGTGAGCAAGTCATGCGCTTAAGCTCTCCTGTAACTCTCAGTCTTCAATTCCTACGGCTTGATGCTGTGAACATTTGTGGTCTGTTGTGTGGACTCATGTGACTGTTTGATGTGGTGATACTCTGTCAGTGGCTTGCTACTGATGTGTGAAATGTTAATTGTTGGTATTTGATTGCCAGGTTGAATAATTATGTAGTCAATCTATGCAGTAGAGATGATCTTGAATTACTTTTTTGATTTAATTATTATCCTCCACGCGGTAAAACCAGGACTGGCCATGTGATCAAATAAAAATGTGACACATGGACAAACTAGTGCATGACACGTGAAATAGCCAGGGCACGACACGTGGGCTATTAAAAAAATCTGACACGTGGAAGGAAGTCGTCAAGCTACGTGGTAGAATAAAAATACGAAACGTGGACGGATAGCACTGCAACGCATGGTCGAATTAGAAACGGTCATATGGACCAATAAAGATATGAAACATGGTCCAATAAAGTAGTGACACGTGACCCAACCGCAACACGACATGTGTGCCAATAGAAAACTGACATGTGGAACAACAGGGACCCAACACATGGTCCAGTAAGAACTTGAAACGTGCAAGAACTAGAGATGACCACGTTTTGCAATAAGAAGGTGACACGTACCCGAACCATCTCCAATGCAATCGGCTATAGCATGTATATGTGGAAAACATCTTCAACAGAAGCACCCACCAGCGTGGCAGCCCCCTACCACGCATGCCAAAACAGTTCTATGATGCTCTGTTTTTCGTCACAGATCAAGCCACTTCTATGACCGTTGCTTAGATTCATCATGGAAGTTCAAGTATGATGTGACTTTTTTGACAAACCATTTTTCATCATAAATTCGTCGTAAAACTGAAATTATGACGGATTTGGCTTCTTTAGTGACGAAAGTTGTTTGTCATGAAAGTGCAGATTCCTAGTAGTGTACGCGTACCAGCCACCACTATTGTGTCGCTGCGGCTTGAAGAGACATCTCGGTGGATTTTGTGGAGTGATGGAAACCCAGGATGTCGGTACCGCAGATGCTGCAGGGCGAATAATGTAACTCGATTTCTTGCTTGTTCATTCTATTTTCGCAATACAAATGTTGAAATCCCGCTATACTTATGGTAATTTGGTTTTTTGTAGTCCAACTTAGATTGCGGGTTCTATGAGTGTTACGATCCCCCATATGGAAAATATTTGAAGACTTTGATTTTAGATTTACGTAACAAGATTTGGAAGCCAAAGGCGCAGGCCAATATAAAAACAAATGAAGAACACCTACAGGAGGTGGAAGAGATGCCATAGATTGAAGAAATGGCCAGGGTTCCAACGAAGATGAAGATTTCGTACCTTTGAGAAAGAAATGTGCTTGTTGTTCTTCTTTCACCTATTTTGTATTTGCCTCTTTCACCTATTTTGTATTTACCTCAATTCTTGGCATGTTCATTGGCAAGTTACTTAGTTCATCGCAGTAGATTCAAGTATCAGTTTATGTGTCAGACTAAAATCTATCACTTTTTGTACTACTATTGTTGAACTAAATGCAAGGTGATTAACCAGGTGCTCAATTTATTGAACTATAAATACAAGGTGATTAACGGGGTGTTCAATGTTGATATTGTTGAATTTATATTAGAATAAAATGGTAAATCATTTTAATGGGAAAATATTGTGAATGGTTGCACAAATTAAAAAAATGGTTAGACTAGAATATAGGTGTTTGTTGTTGTCCAATAATATACAAGAATATAGGTTGACTTGGCTTCTAACATTAAAGACATAGGGAAATAATAGTTTGTATTATAGGATGGATGGAAGATTTGTCATGTTAGATGGCAGCAGGACAAAAGGGTAGAATATTAAGTTATGTGTAAGGAAAACATGGAGATTAAATATGTGTAGATTAAATTAAAGTGAAATATTATATGAAAGTTTTTAAAAATAATATATGTAAACATAGATGATTCATGTATTAATAAAATGGTAAATTGAATTCAACACACTACGGGAATCAGCCGTTTTGCCGAGTGTCAGGGCACTCGGCAAAGCCCTAAATACACTCGGCAAAGGCTTTGCCGAGTGCCACACTCGGCAAAGAGCACACGGCAAAAAAGCTGTCGGCAAAGCGGCCTTTGCCGAGTGTCTTTTATCGGGCACTCGGCAAAGGCTTTGCCGAGTGCCCGGCACTCGGCAAAGACCGAACTGAAAAATTCTGAAAAAAAATAGGAAAAAAAATTAATTTTTTTTTAATTAGAGGAGGGACCCACCGGCCAGTCATATGGCAACTGCTGCCAAGTGATCAGCCAAAGCAATTTTTTGAAACTTTGCGCCTAGCGAGAATCGAACCTGCGACCTCTCACACACACGCGAGCTCCTCTACCACTACACCTCTCTTTCATTTGTGTCTATATTCCATTTCGGTTTCTCAAATATTATACCAAATCAAGTGTAAATTGATTGTTTGAGGCCCTAAACGAATTCAAATTAAAAAGTTGTCAACTACAAAGTTTCATAACTTTTTGAGATCTACAATTTTCATTTAGGAAGTTTCTCCGTCCGAGGTCGTTTGAAAAATTAGAATTTTAAAATTTTGAATTTCAAACGTAGTTTTGCATGACAAGATGATTTCAAATTAAAAAGTTGTCAACTACAAAGTTTCATAACTTTTCGAGATCTACAATTTTCATTTAGGAAGTTTCTCCATGCGAGGTCGTTTGAAAAATTCGAATTTTAAAATTTTAAATTTTAAACGTAGTTTTGCATGACAAGATGATTTCAAATTAAAAAGTTGTCAACTATAAAGTTTCATAACTTTTCGAGATCTACAAAGTTTATTTTGGTTGTTTTTCCATCCAAGGTCTTTTGAAAAATTCAAATTTTAAATTTTTAAAATTCGGATGCAGTTTTGCATGACAACATGATTTCAAATTAAAAAGTTATCAACTACAATGTTTTATAACTTTTCGAGATCTACAATTTCATTTAGGAAGTTTTTCCATCTGAGATCGTGGTTCTAACATTATTCACAAATCTTATATATCTCTCTTGTAGTTTTATAAAACTATATGAGAGACGTGTAGATTTTGTGAACAACGTTACTATCGCTTTGTCGAATGAAGAAATGACCAAAATAAACTTTATAGATCTTGAGAAGTTATGAAACTTTGTAGTTAAAAACTTTTTAATTTGAATTCATTTAGGGCTTCAAAATGTGCTTTGAAAAATTGTCTTGCCGAGTGCAAAAAAAACACTCGGCAAAAACCTTCTTTGCCAAGTGTTTTTTTTTGGCACTCGGCAAAGCAGCTTCTTTGCCGAGTGTTTTTTTTTTGGCACTCGGCAAAGAATGTCTTTGCCGAGTGTTTTTTTTGCACTCGGCAAAGCAGCTTCTTTGCCGAGTATTTTTTTTGCCGAGTGTTTTTTATTTAGCACTCGGCAAATAGCTTCTTTGTCGAGTGTCCGAAAAAAAACACTCGGCAAACCACATGACACTCGGCAAAGAACCGGATTCCGGTAGTGACAGGCGTGTATTGTGAGGAGCAGAGGGACAGCAATTTTTTTAAAAAAAAAGACTTAAATTGTTATAGTGCAGGACAATTAAAATGCGTGGAGAAAAAGAAGAATAATAGTTAATCAGCTTGTCTCATTTAAATAGAATAGTTTTCCACGTAAGCAGAAAGTACACGGAGGGAGTTTCAAAAAAAGAAAGTACAAGGAGGGGGGCCAAGCAAATTGTTCACGGGTGAGAAGAGGAAAAGAATGGAAGTAGAATGATTGAGTCAAAAAAAGTACGAATGATAAGTGGAAAATAATTCGAAACGTCAGACCAAAAAATGAAAGAAATGGGGAAAGTAAATACTCCCTCCGTCCACAAGAGAAAATGCAATTCTCGCTTCCGAGTAGCCAATCGGTTTGAACTTTGACCAAAATTATATAAAAAATAATAATATTTCTGATGCAAAATTAGTATCATTATATTAGATGTAGAATATATATTTTTATAATAAATTTATTTGGAGACATAAATATTAATATTGTTTGAGCTACTTTGACCGGCACGGATCCTATAATTGTATTCTTTTATGGAGAGGGAGCAAGTAGAATGGTAGAGTAGGAGATTAAAGGAAAGGGAGACGAGCAGCGGAAGAACCAAAAGTGATGGAGCAGAGATAGACGTGCAGGAGGTGTAAATGATTCAGGGGATGGGAGAGAAGAGAGTAGACTGGGATGGTATAGTAAAAATTTGTGAAAGAGAAGACGAGATGTAGAGGAGAGAAGAAACCGCGATAAGCTGGACGAGAAACTGACTGGAAAGGAGGAAAGGACGGTCAAAAAGGCGTCGACAGGTGGAGTGATGAGATTGAATCAAGAAAACAGACCAAGGGTGATAGATAAGGGGTGCGGCCACACATAGTTCTGGTTTGTATTTATCGGTTTACAGACAAAAGGAAAGAAAGGAGTCAACCCATGCCTGCAGCTGTATCTGTATGCCCAAGTCAACAAGCCTGCCCTGCCCTGACCCTTTTGCATGCTACTCCTACATAGTACTACTGTAAGTAGGAGACAAGACAACAGCAAGTGCAGGACGACGACAGCGAGCAGTAGTAGGAAGCAGGGCGGCGCACGCATGCGCATTGTGATGGATCATCGAGGTGCCGGCGACGACGAGGAACGCCAGCAGCAGGTGGATGATCGTGACGATGAGCAAGATCATGTGCTGTCGTCGCCACCGGAAGAGGATGGAAACCAAGAGCCGCTGGAGGCACAGGGACAGGGCGGCCGGAGCAGGTCGTCACTACTGTCGCTGGAGACCGACAAGGAATCAGTAGTGCAGCAGCAGCAGCAGCTACCGTCACCATCGTCGTCGACTCGTCGTCGTGGCAGGCTGCGGCGGCCAGCTTCAGGGAGAGCCTGTCCCGCTCCCTCTCCTTCTCCCTCAGCCACCAGCCGGACGAGCAGGAGAAGGACGACGAGGTCGAGCTGAGATGGGCGGCCGTCGAGAGGCTGCCCACCGTGGACAGTGTCAGCACTGCTCCAGTGCTCCTCGTCCGACAACATCTATAGCTGAAGAACCTGATGATGAGGGTGTGTGGGCCTCGTTCCTCGGACCGTCAGGAAGAAGAAGCCCAACTCGTTAGTCTCGGGCCCGATGTGGAGCCATTAGTCAGTAGCATGCGCTACTTAAGCAGAGAGAGGAGCAAGAGAGAGATTTATGAAATTTGTAACCCATAACCGAATTCTGTTAAGCTTTCCTCTGCAACTGCAAGCTGACCAAGTGTTCATGCTTCCTACCCAAAATTCCCCAATTCTTCTCTTCTGATCCCGATTGCTGCTAACAGACAGGATCCACACCTCGCTGCAGCTCCATGCGGGCCAGCGGCAGGTGGTGGACGTGGACAGGCTGGGTGCGGCGGAGCGGCACATGGTGGTGGACACCCTCATCGCCAACATCCACGGGGACAACCTCCGCCTGCTCTGATGTTAAAGGAAAAAAAAACTGAAAGATAACACAAAAAGGATAATGCTCTAAGCTACAGAAATGCTAGACTTGCTTCTGCACTTCTCACAGCGTACATACAAGAAATCCGGAGAATAAGCTTTGTCACAGAGACAATGTTGGTCATATTGATGAACCTATACTATCCTTGCTTTTAAGGATTACGTCATTCGCCCTGAACATACTTCCATCATCCTTGTCGCTCCTAATATGTGATCGCTTGAACTTTTTTAGGTTTCTTTTCTTTTTCTGACTTTGACTTTTTAGCTTTTGTCTTTGGCAGAGCTTGGACACTAGTGATATTCTGACTGGCCACCTTTGCGAGTCGCCGGGCTTCCACCTCCGCAGTTGGCTGGGCTTCCACCCTCGCAGTTGGCAGCGCTTTCTCATTCATAATTGTCTGAGCTTCCACCTTCGCAAATGGCTGCGTTTTCATGTTCACAACTGGCTGGGTTTTCACATTCATAGTTGGCTGAGCTTCCACCTTCACAAATGGCTGTGCTTTAACCTTTGCGACTAGCAGCTGGGCTTCGACTTTGGGAGCAGGTTCACCGGAAGTAGCACTGCTTCCTTCGCTAACAACAGAATTTGATGTACATTCTTTATGACACTGTATGTGGATGAATGAATTCGGCCCAATTTTCTGCTCTTTAGCCCTTTTTTTTGAAAAAAATATTCACATTTGTATTTAGACTCCTAAGTGTCTTAATTTCGTTTTTGGACCCAGCTGGGGGTCAGCGCCATGGCCGGCGTTGTGGGCCATGGTGCCAAGGCTTGAGGCCTGTGTAGGCATGGTTGCTTGTGTGTCGTCGACGTGGTGGCGGCTTGACGCCATAGGTCACGGCTCTAAACTCGGCGCCATGGACCATGGTACTGAGCTTAGCGCCACGTGTCATGGCGCCGAGCTTTAAGCTCTGCGCCAACTCTCTGGCCGAGGCAACCCTTTATTTGCTCCCTCCTCTCTTCCTTTCTGTTGCTGGTAGTAGGGACTATCCGTACTACGTTACAATAGGTTATATTTGTGATGTATTGTATCATGTGATCTCTTGAGTTGGTACTGATATTGTATAAACTAACAAAAATAACCTCAAAAAATAACAAAAATATGAACCAATTATTGTACACACCATAACTTGCTCGGTCTTTAAACCATATATTTGAAGCAACAGACACGGATGATTAATCCAGCGTTACATGGAACGATACATGGCATGTGTGGAACTCTAAGTACATAACACTAAATAGTCTGACCAATAATCCTAACATGCCTTAGGGAAATTGAACAAAGCACGACTTGCAATAGCATGTGTGGAACTCTGTACTTCTAAGGTTCAGAACTCCACCACTAGTCCTAACAACATGCCTTAGGGAATATAACTTGCTCAGTCTATTACATTTTGTCTACTGGGTGTGTCATGGGTATTTTCCCTTTCTCTCGTGCTCTGAAGATGCATGGTTCTGCTACATCCTTCTTCCTGTCACTCTTGGACTTGAGAGCTGCCTCATGAGTTTTAAGCTCTTCCTTCTCACGCTTGATGGCTGCTTCACGCACACCTAACTGCTCCGCCTCCTTTGTAGCTCATCCTCCTTGCCCTTCAGACGGACTTAATCCACCCTCACATGCCGCTCTTGCTCAAGCCGCATCTTTCATTCCACTTCGTGAGCTTGATCCATCTTGAAAAAGTATTGGCTTTTGGTTTCCCTCTCACTTGGCCATCCTATTGGTCATGTAGGTGCAACCCGATCCCCACCCATTCTAGGAACTTGCAAGGTTGTGTTTAGAGTGGTACATGTCATGGATCAAGTTAAAAAAACGAGAACGACAAACATATGATTTAGTTGTCGTCATTACCAGTAGCGATGAAAACGGACGGGAAAACCCTATTTCTACTTCTGTTTCTATATTTTTTGGCGAAAACAGGATCGGGTTCAGAAAATGCAGGTTTGGAAACGGAATCGAGATATGCGGATGCACAGAAACGAACAAATACGGATGGAGAGCCAGAAAATTAAGTTAGAATAATATGATTAAATATTCATGAATATACATGAACAAAGTCATAAATTAATATACACATACGAAATTATTGGTCTAGTATTCACTAGCATGCCATGTGTTAACATGCATAATTGGTGATTAATAGGTTTATGAACATATTAATTTCTACACATCTCATATAGATTTAAAACAGGATGAAAAACGGAATAAATACGGGTCAATTTCGGGTAAAAACGGGATCCCGCGGAAACAGACGGAAAAACCTCTCTTCCATCTCCGTAAATGCAGAAACGGGACCCCGCAAATACGGAAACGAACGGACAAAAGTGGAAAACAGAACGGGTCGGAACGGGAATTTTTTTCCGCCAAAGAGCCGCTCCCTCCTATTCTTTTATGGGTTTTTTATTATTTCTTTTTGGCCAATAACAATACACCACTGGAGGGAGGTCGTTACGTGTCCACATCTCCGCCGGTTCTTTTTAGTTTTCTTTTTTCTTTTCTTTTTCTCAGCCGGATATTTTTCATTTTTTTCATTTTTCTTTTATTTTGTTTTCTTTTCTTTCTTTTTCTTTTCTTGTCTTTTCTTATTGATTTTCCTTTTCCTTTCTTTTTTTCTTTTTGTTTTCTTTTTACTGTTTTATTTCCTTGCTCTATTTATTATTCCTTTTTTTAGTTTTCTAATTATGTTTTTCTTCGATTCATGTTTTTTATTTTTTATCTTTCTTTTTTCTTCTCATCTTTTGTCCTTTTTATTTTTTCTTTTCGTGCATCATTCTTTTTTTTGTCTTATTTTTCTGTTTTATGTGTTTATTATTACTTTTAGTTTTATATTTTATATTTTTCTTTTTTTTCTTTTTTCTTTTATTATTATTTTTATGATGTTTTTTTGTTGTTTTTTATGATGTTCATGTAGTATGCATGTGATATTTTATATTTTTTTATGTTCACATGTACATATGATGTTTTGTTATATTTTTTATGTTGACGTGGTATACATGTAATGTTTTATGATGTATTTTGCGATGTTCGTGTAACATACATGTGATGTTCTATGATTTATTTAATGATGTTCACATGGTATATATATATATATATATGAGCTTGTAAGGTAATCTCTAAGGTTTGTGGTAAGTGCTTGGGGTTTCCCGAAAGGGAAAGCCGTATGTAAGCTTGCTCTGTAGAAATGAATTAAGCTTTCCTGTTTTAATCCCTGTTTTCCTTTAAGCTCGTTCATATGGGGCGATGTCTCTATGCTAGGGACCCTAGAGGAGAAACCTCTGCGTGTGTCGTTCTCGTGTTAGCCCTGGTAGCGGCGTCTGTAGAGAACCTTGTTTGCGCAGAGAAGTGTTCCCTTCGGGTGGAACTGCCTGGGGAGACGATAGAGCCTGAGTCCTGTGTGATCGTGGCTGGGGATAGCGAGGGAGAAGAACTGGTTGGCCCGGTTCTGAAGCGAGCTAGTGATGCATACGGTGAGTACCGAGTAGGACTGACACAAGCATAGTCTCACCACCGGCTGAATTTTTGGTCTCGCCAGCCTGCACAAGATCCTGAGAATATTTACTTCCGCATACTGCATATTCGCTAATCACTCGCACTAGTTAATCACGCACGAATTCATCCATCCGCCACTCACGAAGTGCTCCGCATAGTGTCTCTAATAGTGTCGAATAGTAGGCTGAATAGTAAAGCATTTGGGTGCCTGAGCCACTCGGGTGAAAGTGCTCGGGCACTATTCATATTCCGAATTTGAATAGTACCCGGTATTTTGAATAGTGCCGTGAATTTGAATAGTAGCCACTGAATTTGAATAGTGCTGTGAATAGTAACTCGCGAATTTTAAATTTGAATTTTGAGTTCGAGTTTTTTGCGTAGGTTTCATCCCTGCCGCCCACAGTGGTATCGGAGCCTGGTTAATAAAATTTGAATTTAAGGGATATATTAGAATTATTGAAAATTGAAAAGTTACATTATTTAAATTTAGAAGTTAATACAGGAAAGACTGTTAAAACTAAAGAAAATATAAATATTAAGTGCAGAATAAATAGCTCTGAAGATCATACTTGGCATACTTCACACGGGCAAATAAATTTATTAGTTGACTTAATACATAATTTTTATATATCTTGGGGTAAAAGACAAGACGATCTAGAATTAAAATTTGAAAGTCTGCAAAAAGAGCATAAGCAGTTAATAGAGCTATATTCAGCTACCAATCATAAGTTAGAATTAGCTCTACAAGCTTTGGAAGAAAGTAAAGGTTCTCTAGGAAGAATTAGTCAAAATAGTGATTATATTAAAAAGGATATATCTTATTTGTATAAGAAACTTGAGCATATTAATATTATCGAGAATAATAAAGAAATTGTGTTATCATCTACAGGAGTAATTGAAGTTAATAGATCACTAAATTCAGAAAAATGGCAGTATCTGAAAGTCTCTCTAGAAGAGTCAAGTCACTCCAACTAGTGAATAGAGATGTAAGACCTCTAGGCCTCATAGATAGAATAAAAGGAGGTTGTGATGATATTGAAACCTTGGAAGAAATGATAGATGTAGATAGAGATCTTGAAAAATATCAGAAAGATGCTTTAAGAAAAATAAGACCTCAACAAATATATCAAATGAGTTGGTTTGAAAATAAAAACGGATTATACAGAATATCTAGAGAAGTAGAATTAAGCGTATTAACTGAACCTGTTCAGTTAAGAATAGTTAATAAACAAATTGAAAATGAATTAAAATATTGTGGGTATAAATATATACATCAAGGAATGTATATTATAGGAATTAAAGGTATGACAAGAAAGAAATTAGGAACAAAGGTCTTAACAACTTTGCTAGATAAAAGATGGGATTCAATAAATAAAGCAGCATTAGGATTTTTAGAAGGTGATATGAATGAAAATATGCTAATAACATATATAGCTCCAGACTTATTAATGCCAGTAAAAGAATTCATAGACAAGATGGCTTTTGGATTTCAAACCAAAGGCTATGAAGATTTTAAAGGAACTAATTTATTAATAAGCATAGAATTTCTAGGCAGATTAACTAATAGAAGTGGAACTAAATATAAGATAAATGTGAATAATGTGATAGAAAGTATGCAGTCTAAAGGGATAAAATTTATGAGTCCTCTAAAGATTAGTTCTGAAGAAAGGGCAGGAGAAGAATGGAATATAAGTGCTTTAATAGAACCAAAGATTTTAAAACAACCTAAAGATTATATAAGTTACGAAAATAAAAAGGGATCAACTAGTATCAGGTTTGTAGGATATGAAGAAAGAAGCCTAGATGATTTAGAAACATCTAGTTCAGAAGTAAAGTTAGAGGAAAATAGAAGAAATAGTGTATGTGAATTTGTGGATATAGACAATGAAATAAAACATTATGAAATTAAGTTAAGTAAAATCCATGATGAATATAAAAACTCTATGATATGTGAATGGAATGCTATAAGAGAAAAGGAAGTCTATTTTAGAAGACAAATATATAGACTTAATAATATTAAGCAAGAAAGAGAGTTAAATAGCAAAAAATTTAGTGTTCCAGTAAAGAAAAATAATGTAGAGTCAAAAAGGATAGAAGATAAAGATAACAAGGCTCAAAAGGAAGTAGAGAATAGTAAAATTAAAATGATAGGCAATATAGATGATGATATAAGTGAAGAAGAGCAATGGGAAATTAATAATAAGATCCTACAAGAAAGCTATGAAGAAGAAGATGAAGATATAATTGAAATAGGTAATAATAATTCTGTAAATTATATGAAATCCTTAGAATATGTAGAGTTACATAGAAAAGATAAAGCTATAGAGGCAATGGAAATAGATCCAAGTTCATCAAAAAGAAAACGAGGTCCAGAAATAAAGGTTGAAGAAGGAATAGAAAGACCAACTAGAAATCCAGGAACATGGCCACCGGTGAAAGAAGAATCTTCATATAGTTATATACCTGGACAATATACACATATGGGTTCAAAAAGAAGAGAATTTGAAAAGAAGGTTCAATTTCAGAATTATAAAAGTGATGGTGCTATATTAAATCTAGCAGCACATGATCCTATAGATTGGCCAAATATAATCAGCATATGGAAAGGGTTGATAGTGCAAAAATATATACAAAATCAACATAATATTGGAAACAAAGTAGAAGATATGATTACATATTTAGAGACATTTCTAGGAGAATCAGTTAAAGTTTTATGGGAACAATGGGTAGAATCTTTTCCTACTTATTATGCGCAATTAAAAAGAGCTGGCAATAACCCATATAATTTTGCAAATATCATATCAAGTATTATAATAGGTGAAGATCCTGAAATAGGATATACTGTCTTACAAAATGAAAGATTAAAAGAATTAGAAAAATTATCATTAACAAATTGGAAAAGAATAAAAGAATTTTCTCAGCATTACTTGTACAATGCCACAACTGCTAAACAAGGGTATAATAAAGGAATTGTTGAAAAATATTTTAACAAATTGCCAGACCCATTAGGCTCTATGATATTCGAAGAATATATAAAGGAAACAGAGGGTACTAAAGAATATAATATAACTCAGGCTATAACATTTGTTTTTAAACAGTTAAGAAAGATATGCACAAATATACAAGCCCAAAGATCAATGAAACAGTCTGATTATAATTTCTGTAATAAAATAGTTCAAATACCATTGACATATGGAGAAGAAAGATCTAGAAATAAGAAATATTATAAGTATCCTAAGAATTATGAAAAAGGAAAGGTAAGAACTAAGAAACGATATTTCTTACGAAGATCAGATAATAGAGCTCCTTTCTTACATAAGAGAAATGTAAGAAGATATAATCCTAGAAAGAATTATGATAATACTTGTAGATGTTTTATCTGCAATTCACCAGATCACTTAAGTAAAACTTGTCCTAATAAAGACAAGAAGAGGTATTCCAATAAGCAAGAAGAATAAGAAAAGGTTTTAATTATAGATAGTGTAAATGAAAATATTTTAGTATGTGATGATGATATAATGGATGATGAGTCAATATATTCAATTATTGAGACAGATGAAATAGAATATGATGTAGAAAATGAATCAAGTGATGAAGAATTAGATTTAATTGATGAATTAGCTGGATTAAAGATAGAAATGATGGATCAAGTAGAGGAATCTAAAAAGAGTAATCTTAACATAAGGTGTGTATTTTGCATATATTATCAAGATCCAGAAGACAGAGCAACATGTAGTCTATGTTTAAGACAAGCATGTATACTATGCTTAAATCCACAGAAAGATAGGAAAAATGAAGTAGTAAATACAAAATATGAGAAAAATAAAGAAAAAGTAAGCTTAGAGAAGGAAGAAAGCAAATATATAAATAATATTGCACAAGAATTCCTTATTCCTAGATTAAGCTTTAAAACTGACCAAACTCTATCATATTTTACTCAAGATATTATAGATTTAATATGGAAGAAATATGCTGAAAGACATTACAAAACCTTTCAAAATATTCAAAATTATTTCATGCAGATATATCAAGGGAAAGAAAGGCATTTAGGAATAACTGTAAATGCAAATATTTTCCCCTTACTTCATCTTGATGATAAATTTATTGTCAAGCCTCATCAACAATTTATAATACTCAGGGCTGACATAAATTTAAAATATTTTAGAAATATACAAATAAACAATGAAGATCATATCTCTTTACAAACCATTATAGATCATGGGTTAATCCATGATATTTACGGTACACTTGAAGAAATTCTTCAATCTGACCTTGGAAAGGCTATTAAAGAAGCATGCAAGAAATTAGCCTGTATTCAAGGAAAATATAAAATTAAATTCTGTTCTAATCCTCCAAAATTTATGAGACCAATAAGACCAGCATGCCATGATATATATATTACTAAAGGTCAATACAAATTCCCTAATTCATGGAGAATCATAGAGGATTATGAAGAATTATTTGCCAAGAATACAAATCATGATAACTGGAGAATTTTTAGTGAAGCAAAAGAATTAGAAGGGAATACCAAATTTGCTTCTGAATATCATATGATGTATCAAAATAAAATAATAAGAGTATTCTTACGAGAGTACTATAACAGATATAGTATATTGCAAAGAGAAGTTGGAAGATTGATCAAGCCCAATTATGGTGCAGAATGCCAACTAAGAAAAGAATATAGAGATTTGTTGTCTTGGTATGAAATATGGCAACCAGATGAACCAGACAACGAAGAAGATATTGATTAATAAGAAAATCAATATAGCTTCAAATTAATATCTAGATACAAGAGATACATTTCTTATGTTGATAAGGTGTTATCAACAATTTGGCCGTGGGAAGATAATATAAGATAATATAAGCATGCCTGTGATTTGATTTGATGTTTGCACATCAATCATTCGGGCGTGGAAGACTGATCCAAAATATCACGTGAAGACAAGCCTGTCAGAGGACAGCGCAAAAGGAATATACAGTGACACTACTGTAGCCAGGACAATTATTGAAGACAACAGCACCGTCCAGCTGTCCAGGCAACAGTACTAGAAGATAATTGAAGACGCAGCATCCTTATCCTCCAGAAGGCAGAAGACTTCGACTCGAAGCAAGCCACACGATAAGCACGAAGGCACTCCAGAAGACTCCACTGGGTCTTTAAAAGGAGAAGCCCGACGCCCGCATTCATCATCAGATCACGAATCGGAAAAGACCACCACAGAAGAACGAAAGATCAGACCTCATTCCACACACTGAAGACCAGCAGCGCTCTCTTCAGTCCACTCCACTTCCACTCCACTCACACATACGCCATGAAGACATGATCTCAGAAGCCATCTGAAGATCATCCACCGAATAGTAATACTCCACTTCCGTTGTATTACTCCACCACCAGTGTTGTAAATTAGAGAATAAGGGAAGTCCACGTGATCTTCCTGAGCTTGTAAGGTAATCTCTAAGGTTTGTGGTAAGTGCTTGGGGTTTCCCGAAAGGGAAAGCCGTATGTAAGCTTGCTCTGTAGAAATGAATTAAGCTTTCCTGTTTTAATCTCTGTTTTCCTTTAAGCTCGTTCATATGGGGCGATGTCTCTATGCTAGGGACCCTAGAGGAGAAACCTCTGCGTGTGTTGTTCTCGTGTTAGCCCTGGTAGTGGCGTCTGTAGAGAACCTTGTTTGCGCAGAGAAGTGTTCCCTTCGGGTGGAACTGCCTGGGGAGACGATAGGGTCTGAGTCCTGTGTGATAGTGGCTGGGGATAGCGAGGGAGAAGAACAGTTGAGTCTAGTTCTGAAGCGAGCTAGTGATGCATACGGTGAGTACCGAGTAGGACTGACACAAGCATAGTCTCACCACCGGCTGAATCTTTGGTCTCGCCAGCCTGCACAAGATCCTGAGAATATTTACTTCCGCATACTGCATATTCGCTAATCATTCGCACTAGTTAATCGCGCACGAATTCATCCATCCGCCACTCACGAAGTGCTCCGCATAGTGTCTCTAATAGTGCCGAATAGTAGGCTGAATAGTAAAGCATTTGGGTGCCTGAGCCACTCGGGTGAAAGTGCTCGTGCACTGTTCATATCCCGAATTTGAATAGTACCCGGTATTTTGAATAGTGTCGTGAATTTGAATAGTAGCCGCTGAATTTGAATAGTGCTGTGAATAGTAACTCGCGAATTTTAAATTTGAATTTTGAGTTCGAGTTTTTTGCGTCGGTTTCATCCCTGCCGCCCATATATATATATATATATATATATATATATATATATATATATATATATATATATATATATATATATATATATATATATATATATATATATATATATATATATATATATATATATATATATATGCGATGTTATATAATGTATTCAGTGATGTACACTTAATATACATGTGATGTTCTATAATATTTTTATGATGTTCACTTAGTATACATGTGATATTCTATGATGCATTTAGTGATATTCATGTAATATATGCAATGCTCTATAATGTATTTGTGATGTTCTATAGTGTAGTTAGTCATGTTCACTTAGTATACATGTGATGTTCTATAGTATTTTTAGAATGTTTGAAAAGTATACATGTAATGTTCTTTTAAAATTTTCTCTATTACATGTCTTTATTTTTTCCTTAGGCCTTACTCTAGATTTTATTATTTTTTTATTTATGTTATGCATTTATTTATTTATTTATTTATTTATTTATTTATTTATTTATTTATTTATTTTTATGTATATTATAATATCAATTTCGTGAATCTAAAACTAGAATATTGTTCTTCTAAACCGAGAACATTTTTCTTACGAAGACGGTCTGAACTTAGAACATTGTCTCTGCTCAACAAAAGAAAAATACTATCTTCGTAAAATAAATGTTCGTTAATAAAATTTTTATCTATGTATATCCACGTGGGATCTTGTTTTGAAGGATTTATTGTAAGAAACACGATGGTGTAATCGGAATTTAATTTAGATGTTTGGTTTATCAATTATGATTTTTTTAATTCATTGCAAGAAATATGATGTATTTTTTTAATATTCTATGATGGTCTGATATGGTTTATAATAGTAAAAATATTTTATAACTGAGAAAAATCATGTATGTTGTGTAGTGGTGAGGAATGATTGTTTTAATCTGTTTGGTCTCCTACTCTCCTGTTCAACCTCTTCTACACACTATTATTTTTTTATTTTCTAATTTTTTTCCCTCTCTATAAACTCACGTGATATACTGGTGGAGCTGAAAGCAACTCAGGTTACAAGGTGGCCCAGCTCGCGAGGTGAGCTATGATACACTTAAAGCTGAGAACCACATGCTAGTCTTATTAGCTTCTTTCATTTTTTTAAAGCAAATATTAGCTTCTTTCATGAAAGCTAGCAAGTCCATGCACACGTACATTTCTCTTGACCTGGTTTACACACCTGTACGTGTACACAAGTATGTACGCCGCTACGGCAGTACGTGTGTTACGCCTGGGCCAAGAATGATCATTTGTCCCACCGAAATAATATGCAAGTCCATCACCAGAATTTTCGGTGCACATACAAGTGAGGTAATACGCTGAGCTCGTGGGATGGGCCAGCTCACTAGGTGGCCTGCAAGAGAAGAAGTGGTGGCCCAAGCGTGACAACGCGCGCACGTTCGCAGCCACGTAATTGTTTCTGCCGGTGAGCGCGGGCGGGCAGGAAATTATCGAGCGCGGACGGTCGGGAAGTCATCGGCGCGGGGTTGGAGCCTAAGACCGCCCGGCGGCGGACCCCGGGGGCGGCGGCGGAGTGCCGACCTGGAGGGCTGCAGTGGAGGGGCGGCAGGCCTCGGGGGGTGGCGGCAGAGGGCCGACCTGGGGAGCCACGACGGAGGTCCGGCATGGCGCGACAACAGGGCCTCGGGGGCGATGGCAGCAGCACGCACGATGGAGATCCGGCGGCCAAAAAATCGAGTGTTGGGTACCGGTGAAACATCGGTTGTCACCTAGGATTTCTCAAAAAAAAAATCTGTGAATTCGGTAACTATCTGCGTCCTGCACCGGTAGTGCCGTAGGGCAGTTGACTTTCGAGCTCCAATACTCCAGCAGCCAACAGCATCCAGGCTGCACCTGTACAGCGATGCCATTGACATGTCGGGATGTACAGACAAAAAGGAGTCAACACATCCTGCAGGTGCATCTATGCTACAACATAGTCTTCTCAGAGATACATTATAATTTCTAAAAAGACGGCGGTGGGTGAGTGGCACCGAGGCAGGTGGCAAGGCAGGAGGACGGCAAGGCGGTGGCTACGAGGCAAGCGGGGCTCAGGATAACAAAAGGTGAAAGAGAGAGACCAAGAAAGGAGAGAAACAAAGAAAGGAAGAAGAAGGCCACGTGGGCTAGTATGTCCATACCTTAGCGTCAAGATCCATGGCATTGAGCCTCCCATCACGTCGACAACATGCAAGCAGCCACGCCAAAATGGGCCTCGGTGCCGTGGGTCACACCACCAACTCCCTAGATAAAAAACAAAATTAAGACAGCACGGTCTAAATGTGAATATTTTTGAAAAAAAACTAAAATACAAAAAAATAAGATCTATCTAGCCAACAGATGAGTGTTTTAGAAACTCTTGCCACCTGATTTTTTTCCCATGTATTTACACTCTTTTAACTTTATTTACACTGTCTTATTACTATTTACACTGATTTTTCCAGTGTAATTTATTGAATAGAGTGATGTGATTTGAGGATAACACGACTTGTTGCAGATCTCGGACAAATATATGCAAACTTCTTCAAAAAAATTTATAAATTATTTCTATAGATTGCAGATATCAGAGAAATATATGTCAAACTGTACACAAATATCATCAAACTCTTCATAAATTCCACAGCTAGAGCAGAGACAAAGACCGAGCGACCACGGGAGGAGGGAGCCGCGGCTTGGGGCAGCGGGCCTGGTGGTGGTGAGCCTTGGGGGCAGTGGAGGGAGCCGCGGTCTCGGGGGCGGCAGCGGAGTGCCAACCTAGGGGGCCGCAGCGGAGGGTCGGCCTGGGGCCGGCGGCGGAGGGCCAACCTGGGGTGCCGCGACGGAGGTCCGGCATGGCGCGACAACAGCGGGCCTCGGGGGCGACGGCAGCAGCACGCACGATGGAGGTCCGGCGGCCACAAAATTTGAGTGTTTGGTACCGGTGAAACACTCGGTTTTCACCTAGGATTTCTCAAAAAAAAAATCTGTGAATTCGGTAAGCTGTCTGCGTCCTGCACCGGTAGTGCCGTACATCAACATTCCATCTCCACGTAGGGCAGTTAACTTTCGAGCTCCAACACTCCAGCAGGCAACAGCATCCAGGCGTGCACCTGTACAGCGATGCCATTGCCATGTACAGACAAAAGGAGTCAACACATCCAGCCGGTGCTTCTGTATAACTGTATTATGCCCAACTGCCCAAGCCCAAGCCAACTGCCCAAGCCCAAGACAAAAGGAGTATGGCCTTGTTCACTTCCTCATCCCAACCCAAAATATTTCCTCTTCCACCCATCACATCAAATCTTTCGACGTTTGCATGGAGCATTAAATGTAGGTAAAAAAGATAACTAATTGCATAGTTTGTCTGTAAATGTCGGGACGAATCTTTTAAGCCTAGTTAGTCTATGATTGGATAAATTTTGTCAAATAACAACGAAAGATGCTACAGTAACTTTTCACCTATTTTTCGCAAAGTGAACACACCCTATATATAATATATATAGGAGGCAAGACAACAGCAAGTGCAGGACGACGCAAGGAGTAGTAGGAAGCAGGAGTGGGGCGCGTGCGCAGCGCATTGTGATGGATCATCAAGGCGCCGGCGATGGCGAGGAGCGCCAGCAGCATCTGGATGATCGTGACAAGGGATCGGTAGTGCAGAAGCAGCAGCAGCTACTGTTACCGTCGTCATCGTCGTCGTGGCGGGCTGCAGCGGCCAGCTTCAGGGAGAGCCTGTCCCGCTCCCTCTCCTTCTCCCTCAGCCAGCGGCACGAGCAGGAGAAGGACGACGAGGTCGAGCTGAGATGGGCGGCCGTCGAGAGGCTGCCCACCCTGGACAGGCTCCACACCTCGCTGCAGCAGCTCCATGCAGCGGCGGACAAGGACCAGGACCAGCTGCAGGCTCCTCCTGCGCCATGGCAGGCGGTGGACGTGCGCACGCTGGGCGCGGCGGAGCGGCGCACGGTGGTGGACACCCTCGTTGCCAACATCCACCGGGACAACCTCCGGCTGCTCCGCAAGCAGCGCCAGAGGATGGACCGGGTCGGCGTCCGCCCGCCCACGGTGGAGGTCCGCTGGCGCGACGTCCGCGTCGAGGCCGAGTGCCAGGTCGTGCACGGGAAGCCGCTCCCCACCATCTGGAACACCGTTGTCTGCAGCCTCTCAGTACGTTCTTACGACCGCCGCCTAGCTCTCTTCCTCTCTGTTGTCGACACCGCCGGCGCCCCTCGCCGGAGACGGTGACGATCACCCTAACTGTGCACCACGAACTCACCCTACCTCTCCTGCATCCGTTACATGCATCCATTGTTCCATGGATCAGGTGGTGAGCACCATGCTGGGCCTCAACGACCGCCAGCAAGCCAGGGTGCGCATCCTCCACGGCGTCAGCGGCGTGGTCAAGCCTTCCAGGCTGACGCTTCTGCTAGGACCCCCTGGCTGCGGCAAGACCACCCTCCTCAAGGCGCTCGCAGGGAAGCTCAGCGACACCGGTCTCAAGGTGACGGGAGAGGTAGAGTACAATGGCGTGGAGCTGAGTGGCTTCGTTCCGGAGAAGACGGCGGCTTACATCGATCAGTACGACCTTCATGTCCCTGAGATGACTGTCAGAGAGACCATCGACTTCTCTGCAAGATTCCAGGGCGTTGGCAACAGAGCAGGTAATGTCTCCAGATCAAATTAACTGGTGATCACCACTCACTCTCGCTACCATTGTACTATCTCATTTTCTCAGAGATCATGAAGGAGGTGATTAGAAGGGAGAAGGAGGCCGGGATTACCCCTGACCCTGATGTGGACACTTATATGAAGGTAATTAAAACACTAGTTTATCATGCATGTTTTTCCAAGTGTCCACATCATTTTTTTATATAGTTTATTACTTATGAGTACAGTCCTCTCCTTTTTCATTGTCTAACTCTAACAAGCAAATCATGCATGCATCTGCACAGATTCTACTTCAGTCCTAACGGGCATTATTACATCTTGTTTAATTTCATAGGCGATATCTGTGGAAGGTTTAGAAAGGAGCATGCAAACAGACTACGGCCGCGTTCACTTCCCCTCCCAACCCAAAATATTTCCTCTTACACACATCACATCAAATCTTTCGACGCATGCATGGAGCATTAAACGTAGGTAAAAAAGATAACTAATTGCATAGTTTGTCTGTAAAGTTCGAAACGAATCTTTTGAGTCTAATTAATTCATAGTTGGACAAATTTTACCAAATAACAACGAAAAGTGCTACAGTAACTTTTCAGCTACTTTTCGCGAAGTGAACACACCCTACATTATGAAGGTACTACTACAGACGTATAGTAACTGTTGCCTGAGGAAACATGCATGCATGCTCTTGGCCCACCGTATTGTATATATAAGAATAAGCTCGTCCTCAATTGACAGATTATGGGACTTGACGTATGTGCTGACATAATGGTGGGAGATGCAATGAGAAGGGGTATTTCAGGCGGTGAGAAGAGGAGACTTACCACAGGTGATTCCACAGAATTATTTGAGGGAGATGTCATCATCCTAAGAATAATTTTTATTTTAGCAAAAAAAACTAATATTTAAAAAAAACATGTCACAAATTAAATTTTGGGGAACTAGCCTCTTTAATCGCGCCAAATGCCATAACACGACTCGTTGCTATAGTCACACCATATGCATTGATGTGACTAAGGGGTGTTTGGTTTGAGGAGTTAAAGTTTAACCAACACTGTAGCACTTTCGTCTTATTTGACAAAAAGTTTCCAATCTTAGACTAATTAGGCTTAATAGATTCGTCTCGTAAATTACTCCTAATCTGTGTCGACATGCATGCAATTAATCTACATTTAGTACTCCATACATTTGAGGAAACATTGATGTGATGGGAGTTAAACTTTAACCTATTGAAACCAAACATGCCCTAACTAGCCACGCTGGTGCATCTAGAGAACACTTTACAGGAGCAACTAACGTGGAACGAAAGTTGATGGTCTGTTTGGTTTCAATGTGTTAAAGTTTAACTCTCATCACATCAATGTTCTCTTAAATGCGTAGAGTACTAAATGTAGACTAATTGCATGCATGTCGACACAGATTAGGAGTAATTTACGAGACGAATCTATTAAGCCTAATTAATCCAAAATTGAAAACTTTTTATCAAATAAGACGAAAGTACTACAGTGTTTATTAAATTTTAACTCCTCAAACCCGACACCCCCTTAATCGCCGAAGGCATTTTTGGCATATGACTGAACAGCTAGTCACGCCACTGTGAATGACATGACACAGAGTTCAGTCATGACAGCACCACTGGCGTGACGACATTATAGCCCTTAAAATGATCTAATTTTTTTTACTTTTTCTTTTGTCAATCCAAAACAAAGAATTTATGTATCTCTAAATTTTTTTCTAAATTTTAAGTAGGTGTTACAAAATAAACACGCCCCATTTTATTTGTATTTGGCACCAATCCTTTCTTAGTTTTGAAATTAAAATTCTTCTCGTAATGATATATTTGAGTCTTAGATTAAAGCTGTTTAGCCTCAAAATGGCTCCAACGATCCAAACAAAATTATCTAAATTTATGTATCAGAAAGTAGTTTTTTGTAACTGAATTTAACAGCATACGTGTTTAGATGAAATCCAAAGTTTCTTAACAAAGCACATGCTCAACATTAAGTTTTAATTCGAAACAAAATTTAAAAGCATTTGAAACAAACTTGACTAGACTTGGTACTGATACATGATACATGTGGTCGCCGATGATTTCACTTGCCGTATAAATATCCAAACACCATAATTAGAAAACAAGACTTTTTTTATCTACTGAGTTATCGCCACTTAAATACGTCTTAGTTATAAGGCAACTGAAATCGTCTGTGGCTTTGATCTTTATAGGACAAGATCATCCTATAGACATGCCCCAACTCCTACCTGATCTATATCAGAAAGGTTGGTGCATGTCACCGCGTTGTAAAGTTGTGGGGCTTAAGCGATGGCCACTGGTAAGCCACTGTGTGCTGTGGGCGGTGTTGAGAGCTCTGCACTGCCTATAGTACATAACAGCTTACTAATGGCCATCGCTTAAGCCCCGTAGATTTGCAACGCCGTGACATGCACCAACCTTTTTGATATAGGGTGTGTTCAATTAGTGAAAAGTTATTGTAGCAATTTTCGTTGTTATTTGGCAAAATTTGTCTAACCATGGACTAAATAGGCTCAAAAGATTCGTCTCGACATTTACAGACAAACTATGCAATTAGTTATCTTTTTTAGCTACATTTAATGCTTCATGCATGCGTCCAAAGATTCGATGTGATGGATGGAAGAGGAAACATTTTGGGTATGCATGGGAAGTGAACACACCCATAGATGATTGAGTTAGGGCATTTTTCCACGCGGTGACCTTGTCCTATGAAGTCCAAAAGCCACAAACGATTCCAGTTGCCCTGCGACAATCTCAATAGACAGAAAAAGTCATGTTTTCTAATTATGGTGAGGAAGAACAAGTCGTAACAAGATTTTCATAGGTGAACATGCGGAAGGATATCATTGCCGTGACCCTTAAACAAAATAAACCGCGAACGCATCTTCCGTGCCGCCGGCTCCGGCTCGGCACAAGGTCCCCGAGCTCCATCCCAGGACGGAGGGGCCGCAATAGAACCCACAGCATCTTAGGTATCAAGGAAAGAAAAAAAAGATATTTAAACAGAAAGTGAAATCGCCGGTCCACATGTATCAGTACAAGTCTATTTAGATATGTTTCAAATGCTTTTAAGTTTTGTTTCAAATTAGAACTTAATTTTGAGCATGTACTTTGTTAAGAAACTTTGGATTTCATCTAAACACGTATGCTGATAAATTCTATTACAAAAAAACTACTTTCCGAACCATAAATTTAGATATTTTTCTGGATTTTTGGAGTCCATTTTGTGGCTAAATGGCTTAACCTAAGACTCAAATATAACATTACAAGAAGATTTTAATTTCAAAACTAAAAGTGGTACGATGAAAGATACAAATAAAGTGGGCCATGCTTATTTTGTAACACCTATTTAAAATTTTGAAAACAAAACTTAAAGATATATAAATACTTTGTTTTAGATTGACAAAAAAATAAAAAAAATCAAAACACGTACAAGAGCTACGAAAGCTAATGGATGGAAAAGTGGTCACACCAATGAGTGCTGGGGTGGGGTGACTGAACTGTGTCATGTCATCCACTTTGGCTTGACTCAGTTGTTACGCCAAATGCCTAGGCGCGACTCAGCTCTCACGTGTAAAGTATTCTCTGGACACACCAGCATGGCTAGTTAGTCATGCCAGTGCATATAGCGTGACTATAATGACAAGTGACGCCATGGTCACGGGCATGACTAAAATGGCTAGTTCCTAAAAATTCAGTTTGTGACGTGCTCTTTTCAAAATATTAGTTTTTTGTTAAAATAAAAATTTTCATCCCAACTATAATTCTGTAGAGATTGAATTAAAATGCTACAAGTCATCGACTACAGGTCTATAATTCTGATGGAATGATATACTCCATGTCATTCTTCTTTTTGAGTTCAAGGGATCCAACCATATGCGTTGCAAACATGACATAACAATTTTAAGGGCCTTCTCGATTCAATTTCACAAGAATCAATTCAATTTCATAGGAAAAATGTAGGATTCAAGGAAAAAATCCCACGTTCTAAAGGGGACCTAAGAAGGAAAGACGTATGTGTATCTGTTGTTTGACCTTAACATAGACATGTAATTGAACATGATCAGGATCTTAAATTTAGCCTAATCATGATCACTAACTTATTAATTAATTGTTCTTTAGGGTACTAACCAAAGCACATAGATACCATTGGTGCCTTTGGAATCGATGTAGGAGTTAATGTAGGTGTATCATAACAGTTCTATTCACAGCTTAGGGATTTGATGCCCTTTGTTGGTGATGTTGAGAAGCACTGGCCTTTTGCACATAGAGACCGTGCTTCCGAGACCATTCCTCCAGTGTCTAATAGATCAGTTCTGGGTTTAATATTATTAGGTTTGTGGCAAGTTCCCTCTTATTTATAGCACTGTGGGACTAGGGCCAATCCAAAAAGGACTTAGGGTTGCCGCAAGTCATGGCACAAACTTAACTAATAAGTAGACACTCTTTTTGTAGACTAATTACTTGTGTACCAAGTTAACAAGTTGGTTGTACCGAGATCACATTCCAACAATATCTATTTTTATGTAATCCTAAGCTCAGTTTGTCTAGATAGGTAGCTAAATTTAGTTGATTCAATTGTGGATGCTTGTTCCCTTGCTGAAGATTCTGTCTTGCAGGAGAAATGATAGTAGGACCCTCAAAAGCCCTCCTCATGGATGAAATATCAACTGGGTTGGATAGCTCCACAACATTTCAAATTGTTTCTTGCCTCCGAGAGTTGGCTCATATCTCAGAGTCTACCATACTAGTTGCACTTCTTCAACCAGCACCAGAGACGTATGAGCTTTTTGATGATATTATCTTGATGGCTGAAGGGAAAATTGTATACCATGGATCTAAGAGTCGCATTATGAGTTTCTTTGAATCATGTGGGTTCAAGTGCCCTGATAGGAAAGGCGTTGCTGACTTTCTCCAAGAGGTAAATACAAAATTGGTTATGTAAAACAAGCAACAACAGAATTTTTAGTTTCGGTTACATTTCTTATATCATTACTTGTTCTTAACACTTGTTGGGGCATGTCATAATGCATTTAACAAAAATATGTCTCCCACTAGAACAAAACGAGCAGTATATGGAAGGTACTATGTATCTTTATTTGTACTTCCTACAAAGGATAATTGGGTTTTGACCTCTGATCATAACCACCAAAATCTTGTGCTCTATCATTTGTTTTAGAGGATTGGCCATATACTGATAATCTTCACTAAGGAAACAATATGAATCTCTATAGCTTTTCTAAACTCCAACAAAATCATCTTGTTTATGCAGTAATGCACAAGGCCAATGTAACACCCTAAATTTTACATTGTTTCAAAAATAGATAAATTTGATTTATTTATGTATTTGAGTGTGCATTCAAATATAGGAGATAATAAATTTTTGTGAAATTAAAATTTATCATAAGGTTAGTTACATGTTGATGCACTCATGCCGATGCATTTTTATTTATTGTGGTGACTGCTTTTTATTCCAATGCTAAAAGGTTTAAAAATTATTTGAAATTGGATTTGGAAAATCAATTTAGAAAATGAAAAGGAAATTCTATTCACTCTCCTTCACTTCCTTCCAATTCGGCCCGTTGGCCCGGTCTACCGAACCGGCCCGCTGGCCTTCTCCCCTTCTCCCTCTCGCGCGTCCCTCTTTGGCCGGCCCATTCCGGCCAAGCCGTTGCCGCCCTTCTCTAGCAGTCACTAGCAGCCGGGGCCCGCACGTCAGCGTCGCCCCCAACCTCCAGCCTTCCCGCTTCGCTCGCACTTGAGCGCAACCGCCGCCTGCGCCCACGCTCCATCGTGGGAGCATCTTCCCCCCCGCGCCTCGGGTCTCTTTTAAAGGGAAGCGCGGCCCCGTCTCCGCCCTTCCCCCACTCCAACTCCCTCTCTCTCGCTCGCGAGAGGCCGCAACCGCAGCACCGCAAATCGCCACCGGAGCCGCCATCCGCCGCTCCCGTGGACCGCCGCTCCAGAGCCACCTCCGTCTCATTTGAAGCAGTGGTGAGCTCCTCCTTGACCTCCTCTTCCTTTCTATGCTCTCAATTTCTCAATTTGTGCACGTTGTGGCGTGTCCCCGCTCGCTCCGACGACCTTCTCGCCGCCGTCCATGGCGGGAGCCGCTCGGGCTCACCCCCGGCCGCGTTTAGTGTCTAGGTTTGATCGCCTCCATCCTCTATTCCTTCCCGTGCTCCCAAATTGTCGATTCGTGGCCTCTAGGGTGGCATTTCGCGTGCGCCGGCGAGGTCCCGATCGCCGGCCATGGCGGACACGCCGCGCGGGTGACCCCATGGCCGTGTTTTGTTCCGGGGCAAGTTCGCCTTCCTCCCCGCGTCACCCCGGTGCTCTCGGTTTTGAAAACCGAGGTCCGTAGAGCCTTGTTCGGTTGCTCCGGCGAGCTCCCCACCACCGCCAATGGCAGAGCCGCCGTGATCCCCCTCAACTCCGGCGGGTCACTCACCTCTTCCCCCCTTCATCTAATCCAAGCCGTCTATCCTAGATCGGACGGCTGACATGAGAGAATACCCCTTCGCGGGTTCTTTTTCTAAAAGAGCCCCTCAGTTTCTAAAAGTCTAAACCCGCCGTCCTTGGCGTACTCCCGGAGTACGCATTCTCTTTCGAAAAACGTAGTTTCTTCAGTTTATATGAAAAATACGTTTTCAAATTAATTACAGAATTGCCACTGCAGTAAAACGTGTATAAAATTGTCGTTTTAACTCCGAATTGATCCATTCAAATCGCGTTAGCTTAGTAATTTCATAAGCTACATGCTGGAGCTACTGTTAGTCAAGTTTGGAACTTTTAATTTCATGATTATAATTAATGAAATATAGGGCGATAGGAAAACCCGTTTTACTCATAACTTTCGCATTTTAGCTCCGTTCTTCGTGAACTTCACGTTGACGCGATCGTAGCAAAACGTAGATTAGTTTTACAAACATTTTATCTTGTTTTTATACTGCTGGTGTACTGTTCTAATTATAGGTTTGTTTGCTATGCATGAATGCTTTTGGAATGTTGTATGTTGCCGTGTTGGTCGCGTTCAGACGGTGAGGAAAACGTTGGAGACCAAGACCTCTTCAACGACCAGCAGGACCAACACGAGTTTGTGAACCAAGGCAAGTATAGCATGGGCCTACCTTGATTCCTATTCATTATATAATCTACTCATTATGCATGTGTCTAATATTGCTCGACTATAAGGACATCCTAGCCATTGATGACTTATACCTTGATGCCTATGGGTTTTATTGCATATGGGTAGAATGCTAGTGCTCTATTCAAACATGATCAATACTATGATTAATGGAACAAACGGATAAACATGATGGTAATAATTGAACTATAGGGTGATGGTGCAAATGATGTCGATCATGTTGCCCTAAACTCTCCGTAAGGACTTATCTGTAGGGCAAAAGCTGGGACATACAGTGCAACCGTGAGAGTTATATGGCTCTGACTTTAGCTCAGTAATAGGATCTTTTCTAGCTTGTTAGAGGTTACCCGAAAGGGCGCAAGAGGGGCTTGCCACTTTGGGTATAGAACTGCCTCTGTTCTTGTGTGTATAGCCTGCGGGAATTGTGCCACAGAAAGGGGGGTTCTCTATATCTGCCTGCCGAGGAAACCTCGCGGCCCTAACTTGTTAGACGAGACCTATGGAAGGCTTCATAGTGTACCCTGCCCGCTCACCTTGGAAGTGTTATGGGAGTAATTAACCCGGGCATATGGGCAACACGACTCACGGGTAAAGATGCACAACCTCTGCAGAGTGTTAAAACTGTTATAACAGCCGTGCTCACGGTCACGAGCGGCCCGGAAAACTCACAGAATAACTGGTTACTTATGATGTTGTTGTTCATGGTGAACTATGATGGTATTATGATAATGATGACGATGATGATGATATAATGTTGATCAATAACTCTATTAATTCTAGTATGTGATCATGTGGGTTAATTTGGGAGCCTAAGCATAAGTTGATGTTAACCAATGATAAAATGCTGACTTACTAAAATGCTAAATGCAGTAAACCGTGTCTGCCTTTTGAGCCTCATGAATCCTCATGTTATGCTTGTGGAGTACGAAATGTACTCACGCTTGTTTATTTTCTATTTTTGGATAAAAAACCTAGGGATGGGTACCAGACTGCCAGAGATCAGAGCAGATAGGCTTGTGATCAACCAGTCAGTTGTCCCTGTGGAGTGGAGTCTTCACCTGAAGACCGGAGTTGTCTTTCCGCTGTTGCTATCTAAGGTTATATCTTTTATAATAAGTACGTTATATATTAAGCATTGTCATTTGATATTACCTTTATTTGTAGCTATATGTGAGATTTGACTTCCTGGGCTCACATATGGTGTGTATCTGGTTTTGTTCTTAAAACCGGGTGCTACAGCCAACCTCGAATCTCAAACTTTGTCTACTGCATATCATTTTCTGCAATAT
This sequence comes from Saccharum hybrid cultivar R570, assembly GCA_038087645.1. Taxonomy (NCBI): domain Eukaryota; kingdom Viridiplantae; phylum Streptophyta; class Magnoliopsida; order Poales; family Poaceae; genus Saccharum; species Saccharum hybrid cultivar. The sequence continues at coordinate 395,613 of JAQSUU010000682.1, forward strand.
GCATAATAGCTAAACTAGACATTTAGGTTGACATAGTGTTCTTAATAACTATTTATCTGGACACATGTCCCAAGTTTAACTATTTGTGTAACATACAAAGGAGTAATATCAATAGTTTGTGACTGGGTCATGAAAAACGATTAACAACTGCACATATGAAGCAATAATCTAGTATATACTAAACTATATATTAGGGTAATTGATTAACTTCATCAGAAGCTAAGAATTCTTATTCTTCCATACTTATATATAGGTCTTATCAAAAAAGGACCAACAACAATATTGGAGCCACAATGGAGAAACATACAATTTTGTTACCGTTGACCAGTTCTGTGACAAGTTTAGAGTGTCTCAAATTGGTCATAACCTTGCTGGGGAGATTTCAAAGCCTTATAACAAAGCAAATGGTGAAAATGCCTTGTCCTATAGTATCTACTCGCTATCCAAGTGGGAACTCCTCAAAGCATGTTTCTCAAGAGAGCTTCTCCTCATGAAACGGAATGTGTTCCTCTACATATCAAAAGCTATGCAGGTAAGTCACATAGAAATGGTCTTTTGTAGAAAAATATTATTTATAAATACAAATTGTTGAACATACAAATTTAGAATTGTTGAAGAATATAAAGAGTAATCACCTAATTTTGTAGTTCCACGTGAACACATGTAGCTAAATATTGATGGACATATCAAATTTACACATATTATTTGTAGTTCAATTTGGCTATAGACAAAAAAAAGTACAGGATGTATCGAGGAAAGAGAATTTCTAGGCTTCTCTCTCACACACACACGCACGCACATGCACATGCACATGCACATGCACACACAGACACACGTGTACGCATGCGCACACACACAGACACACGCGTGCGCACGCTGGTAGGGGGTGGATAACGAGCCAATAACACTTCTTTTGAGTTTTCTTCGAAATTGACATAATCTTATTTATCTCAGTTTCCTAAATTATTTGAGACCTAACTTCAAACCTAGCTTAATGAGCCACGAGCCAAAATCAAAATTCATTTAAAATCAAGTCAATGTTATTTTAAAAGAAAAATGACTTTAATCTAAGCACTTTTGAAATGAGTTATCGAGCCAACTCAACAAGCTTTTTGTCCATGCACATGTGCACACATGCGCGCACACATGCACACACGCGCACACATACACATGCACACACGGGCATGTGCACATGCACAATCACATGCGTGCACACACACACTCTCTCTCATGCACACTCAACAAAAAAGTGATTCGAACATGATCCACCATGCAAGTGGAGAGATTCTACCACTTAAGCAAGATAAACCCTCTATAGAGACATAAAAACTTATAAGTAACACTGTGTAATATGTCTATGTATGAAGAAACAAATATATTTATAATTTATTTTGCTACAGTGGATGTTGAAATCAAGTCTTTGCACAAGAACCAGGACATCAAGTCCTATATTTTTTAATCATCATTTGCTTCAAAGTGAATTACTACCGTATATTATCAACCCTCCCAAAAATCAAGGAATCTCTATTCAAGGATCATGGATATTAATTGAAGCAAAACTTTATTTTAAAAAAAACACGATAGATGTAGGCAATCACATACATGCACACAGACTTAGTATATGGATTTAACCAAATCTATAGTACCTAGCTTCTTCTGCGTACTCAGAAAAGTGGAATGCTGGATGTTGGAACATAGATAAATTTACACTGAGCCCCCATTGCAAAAAAAAATATAGCACATTGAGAACCTGTACACAATCTTAATATCATATGCACTTCCTGCACAATTTGACATTTAAGAATTTACATTATCTCGTGCTTATATGAACGAACTTAACTACGTTGTTAAGTGAAAAGTATGTCTTACAGTCGACATGAACTAAGATAACAATTTTACATTTGTCTTAGTGTGACCACTAGCAATTAACAGTGCACTATTACTGCAGCTTGCAGTAATTGCTACTATTACTGGGACGGTATTTTGGCGCACATATATGGGTATTGATAGAGTTGGTGCTAACTATTACATGGGTTCACTCTTCTATGCACTCCTCATGCTAATGGTGAATGGATTCCCTGAGATTGCCATGGCAGTTAATAGACTTTCAGTCTTCTACAAACAAAGAGACTACTACTTCTATCCTGCATGGGCTTATGCAGTACCAGCTTTTATCCTGAAGGTTCCTGTCTCTTTAGTTGTGTCAATAGCTTGGACATCACTATCTTACTTCCTCATTGGCTATGCTCCTGAGGCATCCAGGTAGGAAGTACAATTTTGTTATGACTAATTTCATCGCATCACATTTCTGTTGTCAACTTTGGTAATAATGCTTGTGTGTGTCCACATGTTTTATGTGCATAGGCTTTTCCAATAAAGTGGTAAACAATGCATCTCATGTATATGTGCTTTGTCCCTAGTAGTCTAGCCAAAAGATGTGTGGGTAGATTCTTTAACTAATTTTTTAGTGACCTCATCAGTTGAGGTCAATTATATATATAAGTTCCCCTTAGGCCTTATCTAGCTCTAGGTTTATAAGATTCAGTTACTGCTATTGCTAAAACGGAATAGATTCATTTATAGCTTTATATGTTCTAACACACACCATTTGTATGCGCAGGTTCTTACGTCACCTTCTTGTCCTCTTCCTAATACACACCGGAGCGTTATCAATGTTTAGATGTGTCGCCTCTTACTGCCAAACAATGGTAGCCAGTATAGTGGGTGGTACAATGTTACTTCTACTCGTCCTTCTATTTGGGGGTTTCATCATTCCTCATCGTAAGACATTCCTATGCTTTCATGAATTCATAATTCAAGCAAGATATTGGCCTTCGATTATTTAAACACAAATTGCTAACACATTTTTGTGTCAAACTTCTACAGCATCCATGCCTAATTGGCTAAAATGGGGATTTTGGCTCTCTCCATTATCATACGCTGAGATAGGGTTAACTGAAACTGAGTTCTTAGCACCAAGATGGCTAAAGGTAAACTTTGACATAAATATATGTATTGATAATTGTGCAGTCCATAATAAAATCATCTCCCTTGATCTTTAGAAGCCTGACGTATTTTCTTATGCAATATTTGTAGTTTTCTAATTCAGTTTACTACCTTGTTAGCAAAACTTGTAAGCAAGGTATACTGCAGAATTAGTAGATTTATTACGGGAGTACATGGTACATGTTTATATAGGAAAGATATCCTAGGGTTGGCTTATAGAATTATAACCAATCATAGAGATCCTTGCCTATCTCAAATCAGTCTACACTTCCATAGTAGGGTAGTGCGAAGACACAGTGTTAGGAGGGTTGCCGGCCATGGAGATGGTGGCAATGGCTAGGGTTCAGGCAAAGGTGTGTGATTGAGGATCAACTAGCTTGAAACCATGTAATAAGTGAGGTATACAAACAAGGATATCCTAGTATTGGTTTATAGAATTAGAAGCAATTACAGAGATCATTGCCTATCCCAATTCTAATTTTCAGGTCATATTTTGTAAATCAAACTTATTTCCCCCTTTTAATTGATTCTTGTAGACATAATGCAAAATATATAACAAAAGATATTTGATATGCAATTTTTCATCACTGAGATAGTACTAACCTTTTTCATTGTTGATAGTTCACAGAATCTAGTGTGTCACTTGGAAGGAGGATATTAATGGACAGAGGGTTGAACTTCTCTAGCTACTTCTACTGGATTTCAATTGGAGCATTGATTGGGTTTATTTTGTTATTCAATATAGGTTTTGCTATTGGGTTGACTATTAAAAAGTGTAAGTGCATTATTATTGAAATTTTCTTTGAATTCTTTGCCAACTTATAATTCTCAAATATGATTGAATTGTAGGTTTATGAAAGAATATGATGAATACTTCAAACATACAGAGTATAAATTTCTCTAACCACCCATGTATCTCATTCTCAGCTCCAGGAACTTCTAAAGCTATTATTTCTCATGATAAGCTTACCAAATTTAATAGAAGAGACCAGAGTATGTCTATGGGCACTAAAGATGGGATACATGAGCCAGAAGAAAATTCTTCTACACCTAGGATTGGTTAGTCTTAATTCTACAGTGTGGAACCAAATACAGTTCAGATTGTTAGTGAAATGGAACTCACTTTCAATAATAAAATTTGCAGGAAGGGTGGTACTGCCTTTCGTGCCCCTTGCGATGTCATTTCAGGATGTGAACTACTATGTGGACACACCTGTGGTAATTACCATACTCTGAAAAGTCAAGATATAGTTACTCTAGTCAAAGAAAGCCATGCTTGATAGACCATCACATGGGCATGGCAGACACTTGTGCTTCTCAGTGAAGTAAACAAACAGAAAAAATGAAACTTACTAGCAAAAAAGGAATTAGGAACATTTGTTGACCAATAAAAAATGTCTATTGTCACAGGAAATGAGGGAGCAAGGTCACATGGAGAGAAAACTTCAACTACTCCACAACATCACAGGAGCCTTCCAACCAGGAGTCCTATCAGCACTCATGGGGGTTACTGGGGCAGGGAAAACAACCTTGCTTGATGTTCTTGCTGGGAGGAAAACTGGTGGTGTCATTGAAGGAGATATAAGAGTAGGAGGTTATCCAAAAGTTCAGCAAACTTTTGCTAGGATATCAGGTTACTGTGAACAAACTGATATTCACTCCCCACAAATCACAGTGGGAGAGTCGGTTGCATATTCAGCCTGGTTACGCCTTCCAACAGAAATCAACTCCAAAACACGAGATGTGAGTTATAATTGATGATATGTCATAGATAAAAGGATCTTGTATTTCATAATAATTGTACCTTAGGTACAAGAAAAAATACAAAGAACTTCAAGGTAACTACTATTATTTTCTCTTGCAGGAATTTGTCAATCAAGTTCTTGAAACAATTGAGTTGGACAAAATAAGAGATGCTTTGGTTGGAATACCAGGGATAAATGGATTATCTACAGAGCAACGGAAGCGTCTCACAATTGCAGTTGAGCTTGTATCCAATCCTTCAATCATATTCATGGATGAGCCAACATCAGGCTTGGATGCAAGGGCAGCTGCTATTGTCATGCGTGCAGTGAAGAACGTGGCAGACACAGGTCGAACAGTTGTGTGCACTATTCACCAACCAAGTATCGAAATATTTGAGGCATTTGATGAGGTAATACCATTTATATACCATTTGTCAAGAATAAAAAGTGAGGTAAATACAAAATAGGAAGAATACCTTCCAAAGTTTTGCCTTCCAAGAACAAATTCATGCAAGCTCAGATGGAACTCCCAACAATACAGTCCCTAAAAACTAAAATTTATCTAGATATTAATTATCTACCTAAAGAACCAAAAACTACATTCAATACAAAACTTGCTAAATAGTTATTTAATCTAACTTATTCATATGGTTTCTTTTAAAATCCTATCATGTATTGCTAATTAGCCTGTAAAATTCATATTTAGTTGATGCTGATGAAAAGGGGTGGACAGTTGATCTATGCTGGGCCACTTGGTCACCGTTCATGTATGCTCCTCCAATATTTCCAGGTAACTAAAAGAAAGCTCAATTTGTGTGTATACATATATAGTTTATATTATGACATAATTTTTCTTTGATGTAAATATTATGACTTAATTAAATTAATGTAAGTCATCTTACATCGCATGCAAAATAGGCTTCAAAATGGTCTCCATTTATTTTGAATATTTTCAAATACATTGACATGTGTTTTTTTTACTCCTAGAGTCCTCATGATTTCCATTGTACATAACACATGGAATAGACTTTCTATATTCATGAAAGGCATAAATAAAGAGTAAAGTACACAAACTAGCTACATCCCTAAACTTTGAATTGTGGTTTCAAACCCCCTAAGTTTTTTAAGTGGTTCACCTAGGGTCCAAAACTGTCAACAACTACTCTCTCACTTGTTCTGACTGATCTAGTGGCATTGTGCCGAGTTCAAGAATCACCAGTATAATCTACTCATTGTAAACCTACATTTAGTTTTAGTTAAAGATGGCCTATATTTATCGTTGAGTAGAATGTGTTCCATAGGCTAACATACTTATGGTGTATTCCCTCTATGTCTTTCTAGGCAATACCTGGGGTACCCAAGATAAAGGACAACTACAACCCATCAACATGGATGCTGGAAGTTACATCAACATCTTTGGAAGCTCAACTAGGAGTTGATTTTGCACAAGTTTATAGGGACTCGTCAATGTACAAGTAAGCTTTGAAAAATCATCACACTTAGTTAATTAAAAACCATGCATGTGTCAATAACAAACACTTTAATATCATCATTACAAAATACAATATGCAAAACACGTTTAGAGGCATTGTGCATCCACAATACTTGACAAAATAAAATTCATGGATAACAAAAAAACAATTTTATTAGGAAGGAACTATTTTTGCATGAGTCCTCTCTTATTCGTTAGGAATTAAATTTTGCATAGGATTTGAACTAATAATAAACTATTGGGGATTGAAGGGATAAAGATGAACTCGTAAGACGCTTAAGCATACCACCTTTGGGTACAAGCAACCTCCATTTCCCAACACGGTATCCACAAAAGTTTTGGGAGCAGTTCAAAGCTTGCATTTGGAAGCAATATTTATCATATTGGAGAACCCCTTCCTACAACTTGGTGAGGATTGTATTCATAACAGTCACCAGCATTACCTTCGGAGCATTATACTGGCAGCAAGGAAACATAAACCGCATGTATGTAAACCATCACTTTGAGCAATATGACACCCCATATCTCTTGATTATATTTTCTTAACTTATGATTTGTTAATACTTTTTGTGTGTAGAAATGACCAACAAGGTCTGTTCAATATAATGGGATGCATGTTTGCCACCACTATATTTGCTGGCATTAACAACTGCCAATCGGTGATGCCATTCATCTCCATTGAGCGATCTGTCATGTATAGAGAAAGGTTTGCAGGAATGTACTCTCCTTGGGCTTACTCCTTTGCACAGGTAAATGGATTCGGTACAAACCACTTACATAAGGAGGCTTATAAATTATCTAGTTTTGGAGCTCGTGGCAATAATGTTTAGAAATGGAGTTAACATTTATTAATATTTGAAGACTTTTAACTTCATTTTATATTTTCCCCAAGTAGGTCGCTATGGAGATTCCTTATGTGCTTGTGCAAACAGTGTTGTTCGTGTTGATAGCTTACCCAATGATAGGCTACGCATGGGAAGCAACAAAGTTCTTCTGGTTATTGTATACCATGTTTTGTACACTGCTCTACTACATCTATCTTGGAATGATGATGGTGTCACTCACCCCAAACGTCCAAGTGGCATCCATATTAACATCTCTGTTCTACAACATACAAGATCTCATGTCTGGCTACATTGTGCCTGCTCCAGTAAGTCCTTCCACCCACTTACTGGCATAGTTTGCTCTATTCCATTTGTCGATGTTTGCAAATTTGTCATCCTTTGTATCATTGGGTTTGCCTCCGAGGGCAATAGTGGCAAATTTTCCACTTTCTTTTGCACATAATTTATTGGTTTCATGTCACCTTCAGTCAAGGATTTAGTAAAGCTACATGTATGCATTAGCTTAGAAAGAAAACTAATGTTAGATGAAGAATAGACTGAAGGAAAGTATTTACATACATACACTCCTAAGTTTGTATTGATGTTGGGTAATTTATACTAGCTTGCTGGTGCATTTATTGCAGCAAATACCAAAATGGTGGCTATGGTTGTACTACATGTCCCCAATGTCATGGACACTCAATGTACTCTTCACCACCCAGTTTGGGTATGAGGACCACAAGAAGATTGAAGTATTCGGGGAGACCAAATCTATCACAACATTTCTAAGAGACTACTTTGGTTTCCGACGTGAATTGCTACCCCTAGCAGCTGTAGTTATGGCAGCCTTCCCCATCTTCTTTGCCACTCTATTCGGTTACAACATTTCAAAACTGAATTTCCAGAGGAGATAAATCAGTAAATAACCAGAAGCAAAATAATGTTTGCATAGTGTAGCATAAATTTCTGCACATTTATTTACAAAAACTATGTTTCTATCTACTCCAATACTAGAGGTTAGTCTTGTGTACGTTACATACGTGCTACAATGCTAATTATTAGTTTGTGTTTGTATCAAGCAGTTGAGTAACATGCAACAAATCCATAACGGAATGTATTATGTGGCACACATAAAATACAAATTGTATTGCTCCTATTTAATTCCTCAAAATATACTTATCTTTATTTCTACAATTGTGCTGGAGAGGAGTATTATTTTCATAGAAAGCTAGATGGACTTTATTAGTTTCCAAATCATGCTTGTGAACTATAATTTAACATTTGGTATAATGAAAGAAGATGTTCAATGTAGTTCTAAGCATAACTTTGTAAGAAAAAAGTTACAATACTAAATAACAAAAGGAAGTGCAATGTATGTGTATCATTTTAGAAAACTATATTACTTATTTGGTCTTGTTCCTATTTGTCCAAAGAGGTCAGACTTTAGAGACATCTTACTTATTAAATATAGTGTAGCACTTGTTTCCCACAACTTTCCTACATAAAAGGGGACTTAGGTATTTACATTCTTCCTATTTCTTCAATAACGAAGTGACCCAAAACTAAATAATAGAAGAGCACTTGGACGAAAGGGTTCACCTTTGTGGGTGTTAGTCATGTCAAATTTCACCTTAGAGAGCTCAGCTATTAATTTGAGGGATTGGATTTCCTCCTTAAGATAGTTATTCATTTGAATAGGTTATATAGTTTTTTATTCCAAAATATTAGAGGGGCGAGAAAAGATTGCAACAACACAACAACAAAAAAAAGTACAACACACCTCATAGAATTAGCCTTATAGAGGAGTGGTATTTTTTTAGCTTCAAGTATTTGATTTTCAATTTTATATGTAGCAAACTGCAAACCACATGCTGCTATTCTTGCACAGGAGCTCCATGCGCTCCGCCTTCTTCTGCTCATTGAGCTTCTCCTTTTGCCGCCAGCTTCCCAACTCTTTCTTTCATCTGCTTGTTATCTCATCTCGCTTACAAACATATTTTGTCATATACGGCCTCGTTTGTTACAGCTCCCACCGGCTCCAGCTTATCTAAAGTATTCACTGTTCATGCACTGTTCATAGGAGCTCTTTTTCTCTCTCTTCTCTCCTCTCATAGAAACGGTAGGAGGATGGGAAGCCAATCTCCTCTCACAAAGCCAATGAAAGCAGAGGACCGTGAAAGAAGTATATTGGCTTCGTCTGCTTCCGCTGGCTCTATGGGAGGAGAGAGGAGATAGAAAATGTGAATGGTGCCTACTCACTGGTACATAACATGGCTTTAATCCTGGTTGAGAAAGGCCTTTAGTCACGGTTTCCTAACCGGGACTACGACCTTTAGTCCCAGTTGACTTGAACCGAGACTAAAGGTCCTCCGAGGCTAAAAAAATAATGCCTCCCACACCCCTGTGCCTCATGGAATTCGAACACAAGACCTCATACCATTGCTTCGCGTGTACCTTTCCACCCCACCTACACAGCACATGTGACATTGGATGGAATGTTTTCCTTTTGATCTAACTCATTGGATGACCTTTAGTCCAGGTTGGTAACACTAACCGGGATTAAATGATCTTTTAGTCTGGGTTGGTAACACCAACCCTACCAACCGGGATTAAAGGTCAAGGCTCTTTAGTCTGGGTTGGTAATACCAACCAGGACTAATATAGATCCTTTAGTCCGGGTTGGTGTTACCAGTTAGGACTAAAGGTCCTCTGCAGCTCAGGAAACTTGGACCCACATTAGTCTCGGGTCTGAGGCTAGCCGAGACTAATATGCTGAACCGAAAGTTATTCTCTAGTGACTGTCTAGAGGCTGAAACAGGCAGGTTCATGAATAGATGCCTGGAGAACGATGAGCGCGACAGGGGAGGCGAAGTGAAAGGGAAACGTGCAAGGGCCTGACGCCGACGGAAGTCCTCCTCGAACGCACGTATCTCCGTGGCAGCGGCTTTGGCGACCTTGCGCTCCTCATTGGCGACACGCGCGGCCTCGGCACGTGCCTCGGGCCTTCCGCTGCTGCTCGGCCTCCATCAACTGCACCCCGTAGGCGTACTGCCGCCGAAGCTGCCCCACGGTCGCGCGCATAGACCTTGCGCAGCCGCTCTAGCCGCGCCCACGCCTCTTGGGCCGCGGGCTCCCAGCTGCCAGGCAGCCGCTGCCCGCTGGGCTTAGAGGACTCGTGTGGCTCCACCCTCGCCAGGGCCTGCATGGAGGCGTGGAAACCGTGGAGGGAGCACATGAGGTGGTGCGCTCGGGAGGAGGAGAGCGATGGAGGCTGCTGAGGAAAAAGTCTCCTTTTCCTCCTCCAACTCTCACCAAAGTCTACTTTTCCTCCTTTAATTTTAAAACCGGACAAACCACCTCCTCAACTTTTCAAACCGTGCATTTTACCTCCCTCGAGTGGTTTTGAAGGCGGTTTTACTACAGTAAAATGCACGGTAAAATACCACCGTTTACTGTATCAAAACCGCCTTCAAAACCGCTCGAGGGAGGTAAAATGCACGGTTTGAAAAGTTGAGGAAGGTGGTTTGTCCGGTTTTGAAGTTGAAGGAGGAAAAGCGAACTTTGGTGAGAGTTGGGGGAGGAAAATGAGACTTTTTCCGGCTGCTGAGCGCCAGCGCGGAGCAAGTGAAGAAGAGAAGAGCTAGGCCGGTTCTTTTTTTCGAAATACAGCCCGGTCCGTGATGAAGCGGGCGTGGCCAGAAAAGGCTGAGGAAATGACAGATCGGACTGTTTTGGGCCAGGTATAAGCCCGTGTTGATTCTACAAGAAACCTGGAAAACACATAAATATCAAAAGGGAAAAAAACTTTTTTTTAACTATGGTCTGAGTACGGCTGTCTTTTTTGTTTTTTAGCCCTATTTACGAAAGATTCTCTCAAATATGCCCCTAGCGGAAAGATTTTAAAAAAATAGACCCTTCTCATGGCGCCATAGTCGTTGGCGCCAAGATATAACTGCATGGCGCCAGGGTCACTGGCGCCATGACCCTGCACGCGTGGCGGTGACATGGCAGGGTGCATGGCGCCATGGATCTTGGCGCCATGCATGCACGTAAAAACGGCCCTCGAATTTTTTTTCGTTTCTTCTCTCTTTCTCTTCTCTTCGCCCGGCCGCCGGTCCTCGCGCCGCGCCGCCGCCGCGCGTGCTCGCCGCGCCGCCCGCCCCCGCCCCCGCGCCGCGCCGCGCCGCCGCCGGCCCGCGCCGTGCCGAGCCGCCCCCGCACCTCGCCGCGCAGCCGCGTGCCGCGCCCGCCCCTGCGCCGCGCCCGCGCAGCGCCGCGCCGCCACCGGCCCCGCGCTGCGCCTCCACCGCCCCCGCGCGGCGCCGCCGCCGCCCGCGCGCCGCGCCGTCTCTCTGCCCGTCCCCGAGCTCGGCCGCACGCACGTCTGCCACCGCCCGCGTGTGGCCGCGCCGCCGCCCGAGGCCGCGGTCTCAGCTCGCCCGGTCGTGCGCGCCCGACGGGACGCCGGAGGCCCCTCGCGCGCCCCCGGCCGCTCGTCTCCACGCCCGCGGCTCGACCGCCCTCCCGCGCACGAGCTTGGCAGCGCGCGCCCGCCAGTGCCCGCCCGCCGCTCGCATCTCAAGCGTCGGCATCTCCGCTTCTGCACAAGGTAAACTAGTTTGTTGTCTGTCACTAATAATAGTACATTGGTCATGAAGCTAGCTAGTAAATTTATTATAGATTAAGATTGATTGATACTTTATAAAGTTACTTAGTTATTTATTTAGTTATATAGTTAGTTACTGAGATAGTTACTTGACATCGTTAGTTAGTAGTACTGTGCTGTTAGTAGTTGTCAGTAGTTATTAATACCTAGTAGTTAGTAGTATTTTTGTATTTACTTTTTGTGTAGATTGTAGTAAAGCAATTGTGTTTCGTTATGTTTGGGAACTAGATGGACAACCTAGTGAGCATATATCATGGAGGAACTGTGGAACGAGATCGCTATGGATATGTTAAGTTTGTTGACATGCAAAGTGTGCCTGTGTTATTCAATGAGAAGCCATCATTTAGTGAGTTGACTGCAAGGGCTCGCGAGGAGGTACATTGCTATGGAGATGATGGCATCATAGTTGAGGGTGTACTTCACCTAGGTTTTCCTCCTAACATGCTAAGGAAGATGATCCCAATAAGATGTGCAGATCAGTGGGACAACTATGTGAGATCGGCTATGAAAAGCAAATTCCAAAGTTTGGACGTGGTTGTGCATCGTGTGCTCGTTGATCCCATCCCTCTTGGGTTGTCCCCGCCAATGGGTGAGCAGGCATTTTTTGAACCTCCCGTCCCGGAACGTGATGTGGATGCTGAGGTTCCGCCTACCGTTCCCGATGCGCAATCTGCCCCTAATGATGTGGCACATCCTCCTCAGGAGATCCCTTTGACACAGAATCATCCGAATAAGTGTCAATTAGGCAACATTTTATCTTTGTAGCTTAAGTATCTTCATCTCATCTATTTTTCTTATCATCTCCTCTTATTTGTGGCTATGTTGTAGGAGACGTTCCCGATAATGAGGGCGCTCCTCCTGCTGATGCCCAAGTTCAGATTGGCGATGGAATCTGTGCTTCCAATAGTATTGAAATTATGAATGATTCAGAGCCATATGAGATCGCAAGGGCTGTTGATTCTGACGATGATCGTCCCGTTGGAGAGCTCACGGAGAGTGACGTTGAGATGTTGAGGCGTATTTTTCCCGGCCGCCGTGATTCTGTGGTTCATGAGTTCACTGATCTTACTCATTCCGATCAGGCGTGTGCCGAAGGACGTGAAGATGAACTGCAGGAAGCTCCAGAGGCTGGTCCTAGTATGGAGATAGAGAAGGGGAGGGTTTTCAATGACCTCCCTGCATTGAAGAGGTGGTTGCAGGCGTTTGCAGTGATACGCAAGAGACCGTACAAGGTCCTGCATTCCCATGTGGAGTGGCGTTACATGGTTGTTTGTGACAAGGAACGCTGTTCATGGAGGGTTTGTGCAAGAAAGCAAAAGGTCTCCGGAAAGTGGAAGATCACAAGAGTTGTCGGGCCACACACTTGTTCTTCACATGACCTCAGCACGAAGCATCGACAGTTGACATCTACCCTCATTGCCAGCGGTTGATGAAAGTATTACAGGGTGAGCCGAATATGAAGGTCAGGACAATTATCAAAATAGTTAATAAGGTGTATGGAGGATATGACATATCTTATGGCAAAGCCTGGAGGGCTAAGCAGCGGGCGTGGAAGATGATATATGGGGACTGGGAGTATGGCTATGAGCAGCTTCTAGTACTTCTCAATGCAATTAAAGCAGTGAATCCAGGCATGTATTATGAGTACATCCCTAGGCCAGACTCATGGAAGGATGGGAGACAGATATTCTTCCGTGCTTTCTGGTGCTTCCCTCAGTGTGTCGAGGCATTTCGGCACTGCCGTCCAGTCTTCTCCATTGATGGTACATTCTTGATTGGCAAATACTGTGGCACACTTCTCATAGCCATATCGTGTGACGCAAACAACAAGCTTGTTCCTTTGGTATTTTCTTTGGTTGAGAGGGAGAATAATAATAGCTGGGGATAGTTCTTGAGGCTAGTTCGGATACATGTGGTTGGGCCTGATAGGGAGGTCGGCGTCATATTAGATAGGCACCAGGGCATACTTAATGCTGTGCGAGAGGAGATAGAGGGGTATGCACCTTTGCACCATCGTTGGTGTACTCGGCACCTTGCTGAGAATCTACTCCGGAAGGATGGTGTGAAGGATAATTTTGATCTTTTCCAGGAGGCTGCTCGACAGCTTGAGGATAGGAATTTCCGGAGGAAGTTAGAGGAGGTCAGAACCGCATCTAATGCCGAAGGTAGACAATGGTTGACAGGTTTGATGAGAGATGTGGACAAATGGATAAGAGCTCACGACGCAGGTGGCTGGAGGTACGAGTTTCAGTACAGCAACATGGCCGAGTCTTTTAATAAGCTGCTGCTGGGGATTCGTGGTATGCCCATGAATGCTATCGTTCAATTCACATTCTACAAGCTTGTTGCCTGGTTCAACGATCGGCACGCACATGCATTGCAGTTGCAGAGTGAAGGTAAGATTTGGGCTCCCACACCACATGCACATCTAGACAAGGCGAAGGAAAGGGCTCACACACATGAGGTCACATGTTTTGACCATGCCATAGTAAGATATGAGGTGAAGCATACCAGTGGTACTACATCTGATGGTGAGGTCCGAGAGTCAAGGATTCATATGGTAGTCCTCCAAGATTTCTCATGCACTTGTAGGAAACCAAGGCAGTATCACTTTGTATGTTCTCACCTTGTAGCAGCTGCTAGGCATCGCAACTATGATATTGAGGCTAGGATACCTCGCGAGTTCAGTGTCGACACGCTTGTCCAAACATGGAGACCCCGCTTCGTTCCTTTTCGGGACCCAAGAGAATGGCCTCCATACGACGGTCCAACGTACGTTGCAGATCCAGCTTACCGTTGGGACAAGCGTGGCTCCAGAAAGAGAACGAGGCACAAGATGGTTATGGATCAGATACCCGGTAGAACACGACGTGGGAGAGCGACGCCATTTCTTAATGACCCAGAGCAGTACGAGTGTGGCAAGTGCGGTAGACTTGGCCACAATTCCCACACTTGCCATTGGCAAATTAGTGAGGTGCGACTTGAAGTTGTTTGTATTATTTAATACCTATCATATTTAATATACAATTCTTGCTTTATGTTTAAATGCATATTTATTTAATAACTAACTGCCTATATTTTTTGTAGGATGGCACAATTCCACCTTCTGGACCCGGTGTACGACGAGAGCCACCGAGGACGTCTCGTAGCGTCGGGGCAGGTAAGATTTCACACTCTAATATCACATACTTTGAATTATAAGTGCATATGTGTGTGTCAAGTAACATTTGTATATCGTTAAAATGCAAAACCTTCCGCTCCTTCGTTCTAGAGTACATGGAGGGTTCTTGGAAATGCAGTACGACGACAGGTACACACCTTACCTATCGAGAGCTAGCCTGGACGTCATATCTTTCCAGGTTCGTCGTGGCCTGCCTTTGTTCAACTCAGCGGGCTTGACTTCGTTGGTTGACAGGTATTTTATGAACACATAGGTTGTATTAATAATTATTTGTTCAAGCGGTTATGTTTCTGAGGAGCATTATTGGTTTGGTAAAATAATAGGTGGCGACCTAAGACTCACAACTTTCATATGGCGTTTGGGGAGATGACAGTCACGCTACAGGACTGTCATAAGTTGCTAGGTCTGAGGGTGAGGGGAAGGGCAGTGACAGGGCAGTGTAGGTCAGAGGGTTGGAGAGCTCGGGTGGAGGCCTTCCTTGGACGTCCGGTGGGTGAGCAAGGAGAGCGCACTTCTGGTGTTCTCCTCTCATGGCTTCGTGCTGAGTTCGCACAGTGTCCTCCAGGGGTAGACGAGCAGACAGTCCAGTACTATTGTAGGGCGTGGATCCTACACTTGTTTGGCTCTGTTCTCTTCCCCGACGGAACGGGGGACACTGCGTCGTGGATGTGGATCCACTGCCTCACAGACTGGGATCAGGCGGGTCAGTACAGCTGGGGCTCTGCAGTGTTGGCTTTCCTTTACCGTCAGCTTTGTGAGGCGTGTCGGCGGTCTTCACAGTCAGCCTCACTAGGTGGGTGTGCGTACCTACTCCAGTTGTGGATGTGGTCGCGGCTTCTAGTTGCTCGTCCCGTAGTGCTGGCTCCTCGCGACTGGTTCCCAGTGCATAACGCACGTCTACAGCCGACGTGGGCGTACCTGTGGGACCAGGTGACAGTTCCTCACGCGAGGATGGAGCGGGCGTACAAAGAGTACACGGACGAGCTAGACAGGCTAATGGCCTCTAGTGTAAGTACAAATTATTATACATGTTGGTTCGAAAGAAATTATTTATTAAGCTATCTAACTCTTTGTTTGGACACGTTGCAGGTGACTTGGGAGTCGTACGGGGACGAGGCCGCACTTCCTTTTGCGGTGAGCAACGTGTGTGACAGCGACAGCGAGCTCTACAGGGTGAGGTGCCCTCTTATCTGCTGCTATGCTGTCGAGTACCACCTTCCACATCGAGTTGCACGCCAGTTTGGAGCAAGGCAGCGTTGTCCACCATCTCCAGTGTCGACTGGTGTTGACTTGCACAAGTAAGTGTTCTATTCTTTGTAGTTGGACATTTTCCCTGAATTTGCACGGTTATAATTACCACTTCATATATGTCGAATAAGATGGATGAAATAATTATTGGTATGTTAGTATGTCTATGGAATGCATATAGGTGTGGTTTGTATTAACAAACAAAGGAAACTCTGCCGAAATTTTTAAGTTTGGCATACATGCATGTTATGTTCACACCATGATGACTAATTATTATACGTGTTTTGCAGGCTCGATCGTAAGAAAAACAGGAAAATCTTTGATTGGGCCCATCACCACAGAGACTACATCGAAGAGTGGGAGATGTTCGACGAGAATGTGGACGACAATGACGAGCCGCACACAAACAGAGAGTACAGGCGGTACCAAGCTGGTACCACCAAGCGACTCGTCCGAGGCTTAAGCTACAGTGGACACACGATGACTACGCTGACATTGAGTCGTCCGAGGATGAAGACACGGTGTACGACCACTCTACTCGTGTAGGTCGCCAGGTAGAAGCAGGACCGATCTTGGACAGAGTGGTATGTCATTTGCTCTACTTTTATATATCTATTTGCATAAAAAATTACTTACAACTTACAACTTTGTTGTAGAGCAACTCCCTCAGGATGTCGGTCAAAGAAATTGAACGCTTTCATCCGAGGGTGAGGGACGACGACACACGTAGCTTCCTTGACGTAAGTATCTATAAATATTTAAATATTAGATTACTAACACGTTCGATACATTCAGTTGACATGATTTTGTGCACCAGAGACTGGCTCGTCGTCTACGCCGTACCGCTGCACGCTGTGGTTGCAGGACAGGCACGACGCAGGACGTGCACGTACCTTCTGCACCCAGAGGTGGCGTAGGTTCGTCTAGCCACGAACCTATAGGGTCGCGAGGGGTTTGCAACGACGATGACGAGGAGGACGAGGACCACGAGGACGACGACCAGGGCCACGAGGAGATTGGACCGTCTCAGCTAGACGATGCTCCCTGGACTCAGCCTTCGCAGCAGGTCGGTACCAGGCGACGTCGACCACCTGACCCTTACACTCCAGGCACCCACGCTCTTGGACACAAGGGCAAGGGTAGGTCTAGGAGACAGTGAGGGACTGTAGCCGAATTATAGACTATATGGACTGTATGGCGGTTATTATGTATTGTATGAACTACTATGGAGTTTATAGACTCTAGGCACTCACGATTTGAGGAAACTGATCTACATTATTTAAGGTGATTGTCATATATAATTGTTGATGACATATGTTACTGTGATATTTGTGTTTGGGTTGAATCAAAAACAGGGAAAACTCTGCTAGAATTTTTCCTAACATGTCAAGTTGTATCGTACAGCGAGAGCAAGTAGCCTTTTCAGTACACCGATAGCAAGTAGCATTTTCAGTGATTTATCATGTCACTATCCTATCGTACATCCTCTTTTACAGATGAATTGATTGATCAAGGAATCTAGCCTTTTCAGATGAGTTTTCAAATAGGCTTTTCAGGGATGGCGTCTAGCCTTTTCAGGAGCATTAAAGCCACAATACAACTGCTCTCAACACCACTACTGGCTATATATACACCTTCCTCAATACAATGGTAGTCACTTGAAACCAGAAGTTGGTTATAAACGAGTAGTAATGTCTGGAGGGTCATCGAGAGGGAAGGGAATGGGGGGGACTAAGGGTACTCCAATTGTGTGGGAGGGGTCTCTGGGTCCGGAAGACTTTGATGAACCAGTGTATTATTTTCCTATCGAGACCAAGAGAGATTTCAACAAAGAGTGTCCACTTCGAGGATATGATAACTGGAAAGAAGATTGGCCAAAATGTAGGCATGGTGAGGACTACTTAGTGCAGATGTTCGTGGAGGGTTTAGATGGAGGTCGCCGATTCTTCAAATGTCCGCGAGCAGAGGTAATTGGTTTTAAAATTTATTACTCAAATGTTTTTCTCCATTATTTTGCATCTCAAAGGCGAAACTAACTGCATGTTCACTAAAATCTTTGAAATGCAGTGTTCAGAGTCCAAAGAAAACTGTGGCTTCACTAGGTGGGTCGATCCTAGACCAATCTATCTGCACGCACAGTACATCTACTACTTGCAAGACCGTATCTTCGAACTAGAAAGAGAAGTTAGCAACGGTTACAAAGACGACGAAACAGACGATACAAGTAGTGGTGCCGTTTCACAGGACGGACCATGCCATGATCCATATTGCACCTGCCCTAACCACAAGAACAACGGGCCTCCGCCACCACCCCTGCCACCTCCACCATCAACAATGGGAGGGTACTATGGAGAAGGGGCTACACAGTTTGCTATGTGGCCGCACTACTAGATAGAACAAATCTATCGTGTACATATGCCATGTAATATGCTTGTTGTTCGCTCTAATTACCTAAGGCATGTTAGGTTTAGTCCAGGACAAATGTGCCCTAGTTTGGTACAAGTTCTGCACATGCCATATCCTATGTTAGGCGTGTTAAATTGTGAAATCTAGTACTTCCTTATGTTTTATGTGCACCTCGAGAACTAGTTTCAGTAACGAAGTAACATTAAATCTGATATATGACAACACTATGCAAGGTCCAAAAACTTAAAGTGCATATGAAGTACATGACGGACGCAATAGATAACAAAGAACATGCCCTAAGTACATGATTTACCTAAAGTACAATAGATTAAACACATTGCATACTAGATCGACCACATTGTTTATGATTAAACCATACAACTAGCATACTACTGAGTACAACGAGGTCACTTTCCCTTTTTCTGGGCATCGGGATTCTCCTCCATCGCTGTCTTCGCTCTGCGCACGCGCTCAAGCTACTTCTCCCTCTCCTCCCTACACGCAGCAACACGCCTCATTTCCTCCTCTTCCTTGTGCTCCTTTGTTGCTGCCTCCTCTCTGCGTCTCTTCTCTAATATCTCCAGGCGCTCCGCATCCCACTCCTTCAGGCCTTGTAGAAGCCGCATGTCAGCCTCCTTGATCTCAGTGTCGATCCACTGCTCAAAATCACATAGCGGTGGAGGGGTCTGCAGTAAATAAAATTTTCAAATCCAATTAATATGCAAAACTTCATATGACACGAATTAATTAATAAACAAAAGCAATTTCTCACAATAAATGTACTGCGGCGCTGACGCTCCGTAGGTTCCCATGCAAAATTGGAACACATCCAATATCTCTGCTTATATGTTGCCTCATCTTCTGAAATGTCTACCTTGCAAGGATCGCCACAGAAGCACATGGGTATTGGCACACCGCTAGGGAGCGGCTTTGGGACGTACGGACTTTCGGTCATCCGTGCATAACTACAATTCAACAAATTCTAGTCTAATATAACAAACCAAAAAACAATAAAACTAAAAACTAAGGGATTACTATATGAAAAAAAAGATCTACGCATATCTTTGTTTTCTAGCTTTTCCACGCCTAGGCATCCTACGGTTCAAAAATACATACGATTTTTAAAAAGCACATGAACAAAGGACATGTGAAGTTCATAGGTTAAGAATATGATTTTATTTTACTAAATCGATTCGAAAAAATAACGAAGGGTGAGAGAATACCTAGCTCTCGAAGATCGACGGATAAAATCCAACTTCGCACGGTCTAATAGCTCGATTGAAGAGGTTGGCCGAAGTGTACAAAGGAAAAACCCGAAGAGAAGGAGAAAGAAAACGAGAATGACTCGGGGAGGAAGAGGGGGCTGGCTAAAACGTGGGCCCTTGGCGCCAAGATCCATGGCGCCAAGGCTTAGCGCCAAAATCCATGGCGCCATGCACCATGCCACGTCACCGCCACGGCGGCAGGGTCGTGGCGCCAGTGACCCTGGCGCCATGCAGTTATATCTTGGCGCCAACGACTATGGCGCCATGAGAAGGGTCCATTTTTTAAAATCTTTCCGCCAGGGGCATATTTGAGAGAATCTTTCGTAAAAAGGGCTAAAAAACAAAAAAAAAAGACGGTGAGTACGGCCGAAACTCGGTTTCCAGGAGGAAGGAGACAATGTAAGTGATTTGTAGGGCCCATAATTTTTCATATTTTTTCTTCATTCTTTTTTCTCGCAGCCATGTAACCACCACCAACACATCAGCATCACACCACCTTTGGAAAGGGTCAGAGAGGTAACTCGCACGATTTTATTAGGAGTGTGAAATGACTGGTTTTGCAATTTAGAGAGGAATCCTGGACTCAAACCATAGTTCAGATAGGTAAAAAGGACTTTCAACGTATTATAACGGAAGACCCACATCGGCCCAGTTTGATGCAACGTAAGGGCCTGTTCGGTTATCAGGGATTAGACACTGGGAACAATTCCAACCTGGAATCTTGTGCAAATTTGTACTATCTTTCATCACAGGGAATGATTACGGGAGGAATTAGGGCTAAACGAACGAGGCCTAAAGTGGCTGCAGCTGAAGCGTTTTCAATTCAAACTACAACACCTGGCCTGGCAGCAGACGAACATTGCCGATCATCTTTACAATACAAATTTCTCAAGCGCTGCATTTTAAAAACTCGCTCGCGCCAGTATACCGTATGCGCCAAGCGGCAAGGGCAATATATCGAGCAAAGCTGCATATGCATAGAAATGGCCTCTGGCCAAGAGACACTTCTATCTGAAAGACGGCAAGATAATCCAAGTTAAAACAGTTACATGTGAATATGGTTTTCAGAACCATATACACCATGTTGATAGCGCATCCTCCTAGCTCTAAAACTCCCCTAAAAAATAAGCAGCCTAAAGAATGACAAAAGGTCTTCGTCGACCCATCCTTTAGTATGTACAGTGTAAAACTTGCAGCAGTCATTGCTACTCTAACTGTATGATGGTTAAACTTTGGTCAAATAACCAACCCCAGCATCTGAACAATCAGTAGCGCTGCATAACAGCTCGCGGTGGAAATTTTTCATACAGATTCATGTCGCACTTCGATGTACCTTCCACCTAAAAAGAAAGCTTGCTCAGGAACTATAGCCACAAATTGTAGTTAACAGAAATCTGGTATGGAATGTCAGTATGTTTACCCTGTGATAACAGCTAGCAGCTGCCACTATTAACAGATGCAATGAAGTTCAAAAGTTAATCATCGCCACTCCCGGCAACCACCACAACTCCAATTGCTGCTGTCAACAGGCTCTTCACCTTGGTCCCACGGTGAGCACTGCCTGTGTATGTGCAGGTCACAAACAGCACATTTGAGGTCAGGTGGTGGCTGAGTATTCATGCACTTGTTGCATGCTACCTCATCAGGGGTGGTGTCATTTGTTGGGAAGTTCATATTTGAAGCTCCATCTTCTACCATGAAAGACAATTCATCAAAACCAACTCCTTGTTGAACAAAGCTTCCTGTGCCATTGCTATCACCTTGCATACCAGCAGACATCCCAAAGGCATTGTCAAGCTGCGTATCATCAGCTTCAAGTAGCTCGGTGAACGAGAAATAAGTCTGGGGCTCATATTCGTCCATCCCAAAGCTGCCACAGCTAGTGTCATTTGACTGGTGATTAGCAGTGAAATCAGGAGGTGTAGCATATGCAACTCCTTGTGAAAAATCCCACCCCAATAGCTCTGAAGCATCAACGCTGTCAGCCTCTGAAAATGAAATTCCATTCGTATGGCTGAAATTGATGTTTCCATTCCCCGGAGGATGATTCTGGATATTATACTCATTCACAGGTCTACCAGCTTGATCAAGGTATTCAGTACTTTTTGCTTGTGCTCGTCTTATAGACAGCTTCTGGTTACTTCCAGGGCCAAAGCTTGCCATGTTCATTGACAAATCAATGTCCATTGTATCATCCCCAATTGGTTCAACTATCCCAAAAGAAGCAAGCAGTGGGTCCTGATCTGCTAAAGCAAAAGTCTCCTCACTAGATAGCATAGTTGACTGCGATGATGTAGCAACTGTTTGCTCACTTAATTCTGGTTCAGGCTTTGTATAACCATCAGAATGAGGACAATGCGGTATGGCTCTCCTTCGGCACCTACAGCACCGGTATGCAACCAACTCACCAATCCGTTCTTCATCAAGTTGCAAGGCATCACCATGAAACCAATCTGTATACAGGAATACCGAGATGTTAAGAGAAAAAAAACTGAAAGATAACACAAAAAGGATAATGCTCTAAGCTACAGAAATGCTAGACTTACTTCTGCACTTCTCACAGCGTACATACAAGAAATCCGGAGAATAAGCTTTGTCACAGAGACAACATGTTGGTCTTATTGACGAACCTATACTATCCTTGCTTTTAAGGATTACATCATTTGCCCTGAACTCACTTCCATCATCCTTGTCGCTCTTATTTTTCTTCCATACGAGACCAAAATATGTGATCGCTTGAACTTTTTTAGATTTCTTTTCTTTTTCTGACTTTGACTTTTTAGCTTTTGTCTTTGGCAGAGCTTGGACACTAGTGATACTCTGAGTTGCCACCTTTGCGAGTGGCTGGGCTTCCACCTTTGCGAGTGGCTGGGCTTTCTCATTCATAATTGGCTGAGCTTCCACCTTCGCAAATGGCTGTGCTTTAACCTTTGCAACTAGCTGGGCTTCGACTTTGGGGGCAGGTTCACCGGAATGGGAAGAACTAACCTTAAACACAATTCTGGGAGCAGTCACTGGCTGTTGGCCATTACTCTTCTGTTGAGGCCGGAAATAACTTGTATTTGTATTGTAACTAGTAAGCATAAGATTCCGCTTCTGGAGGCATAACTTGCATATCAAACTGGAAGTAGCACTGCTTCCTTTGTTAACAACAGAATTTGATGTACAATCTTTATGACAATTACCTGAAAGTTATTTTTAGATAGCAAAAATGTGACTAAGTATTCGAAATATCAGAAATCAGTCAATTGTTTTCTTGAATATCACAAGGACAAATTTTGAAAACAAATAATCTAAAGAGCACGACATAGATCCATACCTTGACAAGTGCTGCATTTAACAATATCCCTGCATGTGATCAACCAAAATACAAAAGGTCAGCATCTCAAAAATAATAAATGTATAATCAGTTTATTATCATAACAAAGAGGCCAAGTAGAAAAACCTGTAGAGAACATCCTTCTTGCATGAGGTGCAGGGATAGACTTCTCCTTTGTGAAAAAGATAAGAAAAGACATCTTCAGCAGATGCTTTTACTCGCCTTGGGTATAAATTGGTAAAACAGTTAGAGTCCGAAATTCCTGGGGTAGACAGGGAGGTGTGCTGCTCAAATTCTCGCAACATGTACAATGGCACATGGTTTTCAGAAAACCACAATTTGCTATTTTCATCCTGATCACCTTCCGATTCCAAGATATTTTTTGTCACACGCACAGGAAGATGCTTTTGATTGCGAAACTTAAGTGCGTATCTTATCTTGTTATCGATTATTTTTTTATCACAGACTACAGCATTTCTGAGAGCAGAAAAGTCTGCATCAGAACTTTTTCCATCTGAAGGAATTTGATCTGGAGGGATGAATTCCTTCCATCTGATGTGGGCATCAAGATATCTAACCTGAGAGAAATGAATATTAGGTTCATGCTAAAGTAGGTTTAACGTACTGCTCTTTGCAACATCAGGACAGAAGTGCAAACCTGCAAAGCAAGTTGAGATGAAGTCTGGCTCATTCCAACACATCCTCTCCAGACAAACTGCCGAGATCGTCTTGGAAAATTGGAACCTTCATGGTAAGATAAACCTGCTATCCTCCGTTTACCACCTAGCAAGTGACAAAACAAGTCAACTTGTTCATGTCTTGGACACTGATAGAGGATGAAATAAGACTACTAACAGTTAAACCATGTAATACCTTGGCGAGCAGCTTTTCTTATGGTTGAATGTAGAAGAGCCCCCCTCTGCAAAGTACGTTTTGAAATATTTCCTCCAGTCCACCAAGTCCAACTGTTGTCCTCATCAGTAGCAGTACCAGATTCGGATGCCAACGAACGTCTTCTGCCACGCCTTCCACCAACCCCACGTTTTTGGTATTGTGCAGGACGAGATGCTCCCATTGATGGACCAGGAGATTCCACAGGCCAATCGTCTATTGGCTTCAACCAGCTTGCAGAAAATGTTACTCCACGGATGTTGCTTTCCAACTGCATATAAATATAGAATATGTAACAATCTTTAAAACAACAACAATCAAATTCATCTCACAGCCATTTATGGCAATAGCTTTTTCAGCTAGGCTATTTATCTTTCAATAGCATAATTAGCATTTATTGCATATCCAACTTGATTATCCAGAAGCAATTAGTATGCAATATTATGGCATTAGGCATGCTACTATATATCCACTCTTTTGTTCTGCCTACAATATACATCATCATCTAGGCCTTCTAATTATCCAAGAGTCGTGCCAGTTAAGCACTAGATGGCATTGCTGCAACTTTTTTGTTCTTTCATCACCTTGGTCGTATATTGTATGTTCATGAGTTATCGCATTGGCTCTATTAGGGTAATTTTCTTTTCAAGTAAATTGCTTTTTACACCAGGTACAGTACTCTTTGTTTCACTTTGCACAAATAATTTTATTTTGCACCCTGTTATGTTAAAACCTTCATGGTGCCTCATATAACATGATTGAAAACCATGAAACCTCATGAAACTTTCATTTCATGAGCCAAGTGTAATGGTCAAATTATTATTTGGGTAGATAGTCTTCAATAGCTCTTCTGCTTTTATCCTAGTTCAAAGTGAAAGAATATGGCTTTACATGGGCAAAGTGCAATTAACTATATCTTTCAGTATTGAATCATTTTATTTCACAAAACGCCTCACTAGTCATTTCTGAGTCAAATATCAATGGTTTTTTGGAACAATTTTTCTAGTTTCTAATGCTGTATTTAGAGTTAATTTCCTTTATAAAAAAAATGCATGCAGGGATATTATGTATCTAGCTCAAGCTGAATAAGAAATATGAAAAATATTATTCTATTTGATGCCCACCCCAACGCTGCCAGCATTCTGCTATATCACAACTTAGTTGTAGAATATTGAGAAGTACCAAAGGATGCCCAACAAAAAAAATACAGCTCACCTCAAGCAAGAGGGGTATTACAGTTCTGCAGTTGGAAGCTTCTTGTAGTTGTTGATGCCACCTTTTTTTCTGCTGCATGTCTTGTAGTGAACCAACCAAGAGGCCACGCAAACTTTCCTCCATGTTGGCTAAATAAGCAACAATACTAGGAAAATGGCTATCAGAATTTTTTATGACGCGCATGGCACTAAGAATTCGAGCAGAGCATTTAGCAGCATTTGTGGTGGCCATGTTAAGAAAACAAGCCTTTTTTGTTCCACTCGCCGAACTTCTACAAGCAATGCACCAACCACATCTATCTCTTGGGACTTCCATAAGCTTCTTTTCGGTACTTGGCCAAAGAAATTGTGTGGCTGCTGAAGAAAATGCTTTCAATTGTAGAGCATTGTCTGCAGCCATTTTCTTCCTTGGTTTTGCAGTCAGTTGAGATGCTGAAACTTTACCTTCATCGGATGTAATAACAGCTAGATTGGCAGCAGCAGATGCTGCAATGTTGCCATGATTGTAGAGATTCATGTAAGCTTGTGGTTTAAAAGAAGATAACTTTGCTGCCTTGCCACCACTCATGCTTCCAGATCTTTCAGGAAACAGCTGAAGGTGGTGTTTACCTTGAGAAGATGGACAAAACAATCCTGCCGTCGCAGAAACGGTGGATGAGTCTGGATGGAATATACTCTGAGCTGGCTGCGCCTGTGCTATGGTAGACACACCTGTTACAATCGATCCATTCTGATGAGAAACTGAGGATACCACAGATGGTCCAAAAGCTCCATTTCTGTGTGCATTCTGTACGTTGTTCTGAGCTGACACAGTTTGCTTGCAAACTTCAGCATTCTTCTCGGTGACAGCACCTAAGCTTGACTTGCATTTTTGTTCCTCCAGGCATTCGGCTGAGCACACTGCGCTCTGATTAGCCACAAATTTCTGCTGCACATTTGTTTGAGGAAGCACTGCTGTTTCTCTGTCCCCGCCATCTTTTAAAGTTGTCCGGACACTTCCATCTCCTGCTTTTACTGGAATAGAACTCAACATACTGGACCTTGGAGTATGGTTCACACCAACTTCTTTACCTGTTGCTGATCTCTCACTATGAATTATACCTAGTAAATGCTTCCAGTAGTCCTTTATTTGCCTGCATATGTCCACATATGCATCTGAGGCAGCAAGTCTTTGGAGGACCTTGGCAACATCATACTGATTGTAATATCTTGCATAAGACTCTGCATCGGAAGCTGTTTCAATCCTGCAGTATTTGATGGAACAAATACAAAGGAAACAAATCGTTAGTAAACCACTAGACCAACGTATTGCATGATTAATTTGCAAGAACTTACACCAGCAAATAGTTGCAGGTTCCTAAGAATAGTCTCCCACACATATCAATGCCAAACAATTGAGCTCCTCTTGCACCACGCTCAATTCTTGAAGAAGTTGGTCCAAGCTTGTTAACCACACATTCTGGACAGAACCAATCGCCCTGAGGAAGGAAAGCTTTGTTTTGACCAATACATCTCGAATGATATGCCCATGGGCAGCCATCACAGCATACCAAAGTTCCATCCATTCCACATATTCGGCAATCATCACTATTGCCATCCTGGGACAGTACTGCTACAGCAGTTTCTGGATTTGTTACATTTGGAGCATTTTCGAGATTCTGGAAATCATTCGTTTTTTTGTAAGCCTCCTTTGAAGCTCTAGTTAAGACTCCTCTTGAAGCAGCCTCCTGAAAGACGCTGCATTCTATCTCATATTCCATCTCCTCGCTGTAGCCTATTCGATTTTCCAGTTCAGTTTTGAGTTCTTCTGATTCATTCACATCATCGCAGAGTATTTGCAGCACCCTCAACTTCATGGTAACAGGAAGTTTATAGTATTCGGCAACTAGGAGGCTTCTACCAAAACTCTTCCCCCCTAGATTTTTAATGGAACGCATCACATACAGGTACTCCAGTAAGAAATTCGGCCATGTCAATGTATCTAGTAATGTCCAATCCAGGTACCTACACACAGTTCAGGGGAAGTGGAAATAATGTCAGAATTTTAAGTACAGAAACACAACACCTACGAAATAGTTACTGTGGTTAAAAGTGGGTTGATAGAGTGCGTACTTCAGGCAATCTGAAGCCTGTCGAAATCCTTCAGCAGATTTAGATTCAAGATGCCGCCTCAGTGCCCGCAATAGCGAGACATGCACAGCATCCAACAAGTTATTCTGCATGCTGCAATTAATGGACGCAACAAAATCGTCCAGTCCAAATGGACTCAGGAACAGCTCCACACTGAACGACCGCAGGAAGTTATAAACAGAGAAGAGAGAACTTATGGACTCTTCTGTCACAGGAATGTCTCCTGATGACGGAGGCAACTCCACAGCCTGTACAGGAGGGAATGGCTCAGATGTTTCTTCTCTAGTGAAATCCGATGAATTACTTGAAGATTCAACATCCTCAGACATATCCGAGCCAGACGCGCTATGCTGCAGCTCATCAGGCCTGGCAGGCATCTCACATCCATCAACCCTCTGCCTAGTACTTGCTGGCTCTTTGACCTCTGAGACACTCCCTGACGAAACCAGCAAGTCTAGCTTCCTCTTCCTGCAGCTCACCTTCATGCCTAACGCGCCATTATCATCCGACATGAGAAACTCCCGGAGCTGAGGAAGCCCCAACTCCTCAGTATGTCCGTCCTCAAACACCACGCTGTAGACCCCAGCCGTGCTATCATAGGATGCAACTCTCCCAATAAGAATCCTCGCGTGCCCTGGAGCGCTCCGGCCAACGTAGCGGCCCACCAAGCATTCCCCCACCTCCTCTTTCACCTGAATGCCCCCAGCAGGAGCAGTAGTCCCCTGATTCACCACTCCACCATCACCGTCCTCCGTCTTAACCTCGCTTGCCACAGCCGCCACAGCACAACCCTGTTCCTGAGCATTGCCCTCTCGTTCCAGAACAGAACAGCCATCCACCTCCATCTTCATTCCAGACACTACGGGAGCCAAATCTTGCGATGTCCCCAGAGTGCTCCCCACATTTACCTCGCTCACAGTAGAGGCCACAGAGTAGTCTTTGCTCGCAGCAGAACCCCCATCCCCCTCCATCCCCGCTAGTTCAGATACCACAGAATCCACTTCCCCCGCAATGCTGCCCTCAGTCGCCCCATTCGCTGCAGTGCCATCTGGCTGCTCCTTTGCCGCGGCGCCATCCACCTCCATCTTCGTTTCAGACACCACAGGAGTCAAATCTTGCGGTGCCCCAAGACCACTCCCCACATTCACCTCACTCACCGTAGAAGCTGCAGAGTAGTCCTTGCATTCAGGGCCACCCCCATCCCCCTCCATCCCCGCTTGTTCAGATACCACAGGATCCACATCTCGCACTTCCCCCGCAATGCTGCCCTCAACTGCCCCATTCGCTGCAGTACCATCAGGCCGCTCCTTGCCCTCGGGGCCACCCTCATCCACCTCGTTCGCTTGAGTAGGCGCCGCAGGGCGCTGCTCGCCCGCAGTGCCGCCTTCATCAACCTCCACCCCCGGCTCGCTCGCCGACGTCTCCGCATCACGCCCACGCTCCGCCGCCGCCCCGGCCTCACTGGCCACGGTAGGCTCCTCCGCAGCAGCAGCAGCGACGCCACCGGCCGTCCCCGCCATCGCCTCGTCACCGTCCGGCGCCGCGGGGGAGGCTTCGGAGGCCGCCCGATCGGAACCCTCCCGGCGCGGCTCGGCGTCCATGGCAGAACCGTGCGCGAGCGAAAACCCTAGCTGTTGCAGCCCCTACCGAACCATCCCCGCGGCGAATCGCGCGCCTGTGTAGAGAGATTCCGTCGGGGATTGTGGAGTGGGAGCGGGGAGAGGCGGCGCCGACGCGAGGGTGAGTGGGTGGGGTGTGGCCGGGTAGGAATCTGGTAGCTGCCGATCTCGCCCTGTTGCGGCGCGGCGGGAGGCACTGCGAGAGGCTGGCGTGGGCGGACGGAGCGCGGAAGTGGGGGAGCTGCGGTACGCGGGCTGCTTCGGGGCTTGCAAACCCTACTCGGCGGTGCGACGCGAGGCGGCGCGCGGCGAGGAGTTGGGTGGAAGAGGTGGAGATGAAGGGAGGAGAAGGGAAAAGGGGAGGGAGGAGGGAACGGAACACGGCCGGAAAGGCAAAAGGCCCCGGCCGAGCCGCACAACCGAACCGACTCGCACGCACCAGCCTGGCTCGCGTCACTCCGGTCCGTGCCGCCCTTCTCGGGTCGGTGCCGAGCCGAGACTGGCGCCCGACCCACACCACACGCGGAGGGTGGGGATCCCGCGACGCTGCCAGGTGGGGCCGCGCGGGTGGCTGGCCGGTGGTTACTTTGCTTTCGCGAGAGTTCGCGGGCGCCGGGCGCGGGTGAGGAACCAAACCCGGCTCGGTGTGCAGTCCTCGTCGTGTCCGCTGCGACCTGGCTGAACCGGGTCAGCTTGCGTTCCACCACCACCAGTCCAGGCCCAAGCACGCGCGGCACGGGACGACCGACAGCTGCGGTGCTGCGCTGCGCTAGTCGACGGCCGCGAGGGAGGCTGGAGGAGGGAACGAGGGAGGGAGGTGCTGCGAGTTTTTCAAATTCAAAAAACCCGGTGGAGGGAGCTGAGCTGCCCGTCGGGTTTTTGTGTTGCTTGCTCAGGTAGGGCAGGCCAACGGTTGGCTCGCGCCAAGTGCCGGACTTCGGTCTCTGCGTGCGGCCGTGCCGCGTAGCACTCGCTTTGGTTTTGCCTCCTGCTCGCGGTTCCTTTGGTTGTAACGCTTGTGCCCTGCCCACCGGTGAATTAGGCAAAGGTGTGCTTGTGTGCACCCCTTGCCCCACGGTGCTTCTAGTTCTAGCCTATATATCCTTCTTTGCATATATAGGTTGTGTTTAGTTGAGAAAATTTGGGTGAAAAGTTACTGTAGCATTTTTTGTTGTTATTCGGTAAAATTTGTTCAACCATGGATTAATTAGACTCAAAAGATTCGTTTCGAACTTTACAGACAAACTATGCAATTAGTTATTTTTTTTACCTACATTTAATGCTTCATGCATGCGTCTAAAGATTCGATGTGACGGGTGAAAGAGGAAATATTTTGGGTATGCATGGCAAGTTAACGCGGCCATACACTGTACTGAACTCTCTGAACACGTCTCCACGCACGCCCCTTACATATATACGTGAACTAGGAAAATGCTGCAATTCGGTAGCTTCTTTGAGTACTTCTTCGACTGAACTTTGATGTTTAGTTGTAGGCCATAGGGAGTGCTAAGGATGGTGTAAAAGTTCTACATAAAACTAATGCATTGTTGTCTACATAGAGCTGAAAAGTTCGTGTCTTCGGGAACTGTCTCTCAACAATTTAAAACCCTTTTTCACGTAGACTTTTCTGAATCTTATGCCTTGTTTGGTAGATCCTCTTCTGGTTCTGATTCTTAAGACGAATTCTCAAGAACAAGCGGTTCCACAGCCGAAAACGTATATCTAGGATTAACTCTATGCAAAAGTGATTACCCATGAAAAACGAATCAACAAAAGATATCAGGGTCGATAATGCTACTGCTGCAAAAGTAGCGAAAGTGAGCGGGTCAGTTTTTTAGCTGCTAGCATCCTAGTTTATTATTTTAGACAATAACTCCACACAATCGCCATGGGTGTGATTCTATATCACAAAAGTTTTGTAGAGCTTCCCTTAGAATTAGCCTAAGAGTTGCATAGGGAGTTTTGCCAAACAAACCCTTAAAATGAGAAAATTAATACGAAAACTATATGGGAATAGCCCTTAAAATGAGAAAATTCTATGAAGACTCCCAAGCGTTGAAAACAGTGCAAAACAAGTTTTATCCCCAAACTCATTTTGTCCCATGAAATTTTTATCTTATATCTCTTTCATCAATATTGTGGCATTGTCGACGAAATATGTCTAGCAGTCTACTGAGGGGTATGCCCACGGTAGTAGATGAATCGGTGGAGGTGCGCATGAGGGAACCGAATGGTGACACAGAACACAAGAGACAGCGATTTAGACAGGTTCAGGCCGCCGGCTTGGCGTAATACCCTACGTCCTGTGTCGTTGGCGGATTGTATTGCTTATGATCAAATATCCTAGACTAAGCCTAGGATCTGCATGGGGATGTCGACTAGGGGACCCCTACCTCTCCTTATACTCTGGAGGGGTAGGGTTATAAGAAAAGTATCATATTAGCTACAATATATAATAAACCACATCTTCTTTGTAGCCTTGCGGTGCACGCCGAGACAGCGCCATGTGTCGCACGCCTTGATTTTGTGGGCTGAGTCACCTCTGATGGTGCGGCCCATGTCTTGTCCTGTGGGTACCGAGGGTCATACCCCAACAGGCACATGAGCTTATTTCATGCCCATGAAACTTTTATGAAACTCAATCAAGACTAGCCTAAATTATGAATAGGTGGTTGACACCTATGGCCCCACCTATTAGCGGCCCAAAAGCCGCTAATGAAATTAATAGTTAACAGGTCCTTAGCTAACAGTTAATTTGTCTATTAGTAAGTGTGTTTTGCATCCACTAGTACTAATCTTAGCTACTACCTATTAGCACTAGTGGGTTGAAATTGGGTTTGAACCTTTAATTAACACAAATTTTGAACAAAAAATCGGAACTTATTTTGCAGATGTCTAAGTTCATAGCCGTCAAAATTCTTTTTGAAAAGTGATTCTTTTGGAAGGCAAATAATAATTTGTTTGACATGAGAAATAATAAAAAGGCGAAATTTCAAAGCATAAACCACAACCGGGCTGAAACCGCTGCAAGTTTGAATTTGTTAATGATAATAAGCCCACTTGATATGTTAATGCATCTTTCTTCTCCCTTTGTCATTTTTGCAACAAAGATTGTCCGTAGGCCCTTCGGATTGGACCGGGCTAAAGAAAATGCCAGAATTTTTTCCATTCAGGCCGAAAACTTCTATACGGGCTCGACTTTACAAGGCTTACCAGACAGAATCATCGAGTTGGGCCGGTTCATTTCAGACAAAAGAAACCTCTGTGCTACGCTCAGACAAAAGAAACCTGAGGCATTGAAATGACACTTCCAGTCCATCACTTTGGGAAGTAACGCTATTTTCAAGAAAAATCTAACTGAAATGACAGTGGGCATGTAATAAAGTACTCCGTATACCTATATTACACACGAAAAATAAACTAAAATAAAAAATACGATATTATATCCAAACTCTTTCGCCATTTTCTTCTGCTGTTTTTTTTCTTGATATAGCCAATGCTCACATCATATATGAAACAATAAAGAACATTGGCACTTACATCATCAGTATAGCATAGGTTGCAAACTCTAGACCCACCTGCTTCTCATCTCGTCCCCCGCGTCCATCTACTTCGCCACCGCCATCGCTACTGCCTCCTCTGCCGCATCGGCTGGCGTCGACCACAGAGGCGTGCACCACAGCACGGCCCTCTGAGCTCAAGGTTTTATTGCGCCTTTGACCCCATCGCTAAGAGCCTGCACCTCGGCAACCTCCCCGTCCTTGTTGTGCTTTGTCAACAACCCTCGTGTAAGAGGTATGAGCACCCAGAGCTCAACGTCTTTATCGCCCACCATCAACCGATTGTCGCCTCCCCTCCACCTGCTCTTTCTCCTCCTCAGACCTTCCTAGATACCTTCATTGGGCATGGCGCCGCAGGCGATGATGCCAGTAGGACACCTATCTTCTACATTGGCGGTGATCACGACGCAACAGGTGACAACAATGCATGGTGGTGCTGCTTCACAGAGCATGGGCTTGAAGTAACTAGAAGAAGAGGAAGAAAGATTTTTTTTATTCGTTATGGTCGCATCGTAAGCCTACAATAGACTTGTCGGAAACTTATAGGATGAGTTAAAAAATAGCTAAGGTGCATCACTATTGCGGTATTTGTTGTTTTATGCTACCCTCTCCGTTCTAAATTATAAGATGTTTTGTCTTTGACTTTAGCTATATATATCTAAACAAATGTATCTGAGAAAGTCAAAAACATCTTGTACTAATTAGAATGGAGCAAGTACTATTTTAATACACTGTGATTGCCATTATATAGAGTCTAGAACAGTCTAGTCGTGAGTTGTCAGATGACAATTTTGACCAGCTAATAAGGAGGTTCGTCGCTGTTACTGTTACCTCAGAAAATGTTCCAGATAAAACAGCTATGATGTGTCTCCTTTATTATTATTAGTACAAAATACCACTAGCTACATAGTAGGAGTCGATCTTTACACGGAAGTACCTATCTGAACTACAGACCGTGACAATTTTAGTAGCATCCATTATACTGGCACACTTGATGCCAGTTTCTCGATTCCTAGATAGTATCGCTGACGGAGCAAAATTAGCAACGGGTCGCTTTGTCCGAAAGGTGATGTTTGTACTTAACACACCCTGCCCAATCATCATCATAGTTGCCGCCGAGCCGCCGCTGACTCCCATCTGACCTTGGCTTCAAGCTCAGTCCCATACTCCCATGTCTCCACATGTAGTTCAGAGTTCAGATATGATACTGACACATGCATGTCACCAACACACCCTGCCCAATCATCATCGTTGTCGCCGCCGACCCGCCGCAGACTCCAATCTGACCTTGGCTTCGAGGTCAGTCTCATGTCGCCACATGTAGTTGAGACCAACGAGCAGCTCCGTCACCGCGGCCTCCGTCTTCCTCTGGTCCGCGAAGTGGCCGTCTTTTTTGTTTTTTTTGGCCCTTTTTTTGAAAGATTCTCTCAAATAGGCCCCTGACGGAAAGATTTCAAAAAATGGACCCTCAGCTTGGCGCCATGGACCATGGCGCCAAGCTACAACGTCATGGCGCCATGTATCCTGGCGCCAAGAGGCATCCGACGTGGCTACACGGGGATCTACGTGGCGCGTAGGCTTGGCGCCAAGATCCGTAATATCCTGGCGCCAAGCCTTGGCGCCACGGATCTTGGCGCCAAGCCCCTTAATAACTGTCGGCCCTTCCTTTTCTTCTTCCTTCTCTTTCCTTTCTTCCTCATTTCTTCTTCCTCTTCCTCGCGCCCGACCCCGCCGCCACTCGCCGTCGCCGCCGCCGGTCGTCGCTCCGCCCGCCGCCGCCCGTACCACGCCGGCCGCCGCGCCCTCTGCCGGCTCCCGCCGCCGCCGGAGCCGCCCGTGCCGCGCGCGGCCACCGCCGCCCCCCGCCGGCCGTAGCGCCCGCGCCGCCGCCGGCCGGCGCCGCCACCGCCGGCCGCCGCCACTAGGCCCGGCGCGGCCCCCGCCGGCCGCCGCCGCCCCCTCCGCCGGCGCCGCATCACCCGCCGCCGGGCACCGGCGGCGGCCGCCGCCGGCCATAAGTAAGTTTTTTTTTTTAAATTAAGTTAGGATTATTGAAATTTAATATATTTTTGAAGTTATTATTTATTATTTAATTTAGTATGAAATTTAGTTAGGATTAGTGAAATTTAGTTTAAATATATATGTGAAATTCAGCTAGACGATGCTCCCTGGACTCAGCCTACGCAGCCGGTCGGTACCAGGCGACGTCGACCACCTGACCCTTATACTCCAGGCACCCACGCTCTTGGACACAAGGGCAAGGGTAAGTCTAGGAGACAGTGAGGGACTGTAGGCTAATTTGGGACTGTATGGACTATTATTATGGACTTTTATATCCTATTCTTATGTACTGAATGAGCTTCAGATGGAGTTTATGACATATGCACTTTAAACGTGGGTGCTGATGATGATCATATATTTGTTTAAGGTGAATGTCATAAATAATGGTTGATGACATGTTTATGTGATATCTGTGTTTGGATTGAATCAAAAACAGGGAAAACTCTGCCAAAATTTTATGAAACATGTCAAGTCGCCGATTCTTCAAATGTCCACGAGCAGAGGTAACTGGTTTTAATATTTGTTACTCAATTTTTTTCTCCATTATTTTGCATCTCATAGACGTTACCAACTGCATGTTCAATGAAATCTTTGAAATGCAGTGTTCAGAGTCCAAAGAAAACTGTGGTTTCACTAGATGGGTCGATCCTAGACCAATCTATCCCCACGCACAGTACATCTACTACTTGCAAGACCGTATCTTCGAACTAGAAAGGGAAGTTAGCAACGGTTACAAGGACGAGGAACCAGACGATGCCAGTAGTGGTGCTGTTTCACAGGACGGACCATGCCATGATCCATATTGCAGCTGCCCTAACCACAAGAACAACGGGCCTCCACCACCACCCCCGCCACCTCCACCATCGAACATGGGAGGGTACTATGGAGAAGGGGCTACACAGTTCGCTATGTGGCCGCACTACTAGATAGAACGAAACTAGCATATGCATATGCCATGTAATGTACTTGTTGTTCGCTATAATTACCTAAGGCATGTTAGGTTTAGTCCAGGACATATGTGCCCTTGTTTGGTACAAGTTCTGACATGCCATGTCCTATGTTATGCGTGGTGAATTATGAAATCCAGTACTTCCTTATGTTATATGTGCAACTCCATAACTAGTTTCAGTAACTCAGGAACATTAAACATTACATATCACAACACCAAGCACGGTCCAAAAACTTAAAGTGCACATGACGTACATGACGACGAATTAAATAACAAAGAACATGTCCTAGGCACATGATTTACCTAAAGTACATCGACCATGTTCTGGGCATACAAGTAGCATACTACTGAGTACAACGAGGCCACTTTCCCTTGTTCTGAGCATCGGGATTCTCCTCCATCGCTGCCTTCGCTCGGCGCACGCGCTCAAGCTTCCTCTCCCTCTCCTCCCTACAAGCAGCAACACGCCTCATTTCCTCCTCTTCCTTGTGCTCCTTCGCTGCTGCCTCCTCTCTACGTCTCTTCTCTAAGATCTCCAGGCGCTCCGCATCCCACTCCTTCAAGCCTTGTAGAAGCCGCATGTCAGCCTCCTTGATCTCAGTGTCAATCCACTGTTCAAAATCACATAGCGGTGGAGGGGTCTGCAGCAAATTCAATTGTTTGAAATCCAATTATTAAGCAGAACTTCATATGACACAAATTAATTAATAAACAAAAGCAGTTTCTCACAATAAATGTACTGCGGCGCTGACGCTCTGTTGGTTCCCATGCAAAATTAGAACACATCCAATATCTCTGCTTATATGTTGCCTCATCTTCGGAAATTTCAACCTTGCAAGGATCACCACAAAAACACATTGGTATTGGGACACCGCTAGGGAGCGGCTTTAGGACGTATGGACTTTCGGTCATCCGTCCATAGCTATAATTCAATAAATACGGTCAATATAACAAAACAATTAACAATAAATCTTAAAAATAAAGGTTTATTATACGATGAAACGAATGTACACATACCTTTGTTTTCTAGCTTTCCCACGCCTAGGCATCCTACGGTTCAACAATACATATGTATTTCAAAATTTTGAAGTTCATAGGTAAAAAATATGCCTTCATTTTACCAAATCGATTCGAATAAATTAAGGAAGGGTGACAGGATACCTACCTCTCGAAGATCCACGGATAAAATCCAACTTCTCACGGTCCAATTGCTCGATTATAGAGCAACGGAAAAGTGTCTAAATGAAAAACCCGAAGAGAATGAGTAAGAAAACGGGAATGACCGGGGATAGGAAGGGGGCAGGCTATATTATGGGTGCTTGGCGCCATGCAGCATGGCTCCAAAGCTTGGCGCCATGGATCTTGGCGCCAAGGCTTGGCGCCATGCTCCATGGCACCAAGCTACGCCACGTAGATTCCCGTGGAGCCACGTCGGATGCCTCTTGGCGCCAGGATACATGGCGCCATGACGTTGTAGCTTGGCGCCATGGACCATGGCGCCAAGCTGAGGGTCCATTTTTTAAAATCTTTCCGTCAGGGGCCTATTTGAGAGAATCTTTCAAAAAAAAGGGCAAAAAAAACAAAAAAGACGGGCGAAGTGGAGCGTCTGCAGCAGCAGCACGGTGGCGTCGTCGCCGGAGGCCACGTTCCGCTGCTCGAAGTTCCTCTCCGCCTGCCACCGGACCATGTTGTGCGCGAGCGGCGCGAGCCACGCCAGGATCCTCCGCACCGTGTCCGACCACTCGGCGGCGAGGACGGGGTCGTCACAGGGCGTGCCGGCCGCCGGCCTGAGCCGCGCCCTGAGGGACGCCCGGACCCGGTCGGTGAGCATGCCGTACAGCGCGTCCCTGTCGTCGGGGCAGATGTGGAGCGGCGACGCGGCGAGCTTCTCGATGAACATGATGAGGTTCGCGTAG
This sequence comes from Saccharum hybrid cultivar R570, assembly GCA_038087645.1. Classification (NCBI taxonomy): domain Eukaryota; kingdom Viridiplantae; phylum Streptophyta; class Magnoliopsida; order Poales; family Poaceae; genus Saccharum; species Saccharum hybrid cultivar. Next base: position 433,105 of record JAQSUU010000682.1, read on the forward strand.
TGCAGCGCCAGGGCCGCGGCGCCCAGGGACGACTCCGGCGGGTGGGTCACCACGTCGCGCGAGGAAGAGGCTAACACGGACGTCGTCGTCGTCGATGGCCTCCTCCTCGCGTCGCCGCCGCCTGCCGCCGCTTGGGAGTGGAAGCTGATGATGCCGCTGCCGCTGAAGTCGTCGTCGGCGCCGCCGGCTGATGACACGTAGCTGAAGCTCAGCGGGAGATGAGCCGCGTCGTCCGCGTGGTTCCACCCGTCCCTGCCCGGAGACCTACTGGGATCCATGACGACGCAGCCGATGAGGTGCTTGCCGGCCGCCCCCGGCCACCTGAGGCTGAGCTGCTGCCTGATGCTCTTGCTCCTGGACACGAGGAACCGACGCGCGTCGCCGGCGCCGGTGGTGGTGGTAAGCTTGCCGGACCTCGCACGCAGCAACATCGTCTTCCGAGGCGCGTCAGCGGTGGCGGCGGCGACGGCGTCGGAAGGGTACACCATGGACTGCAGCTGCATGCCGCCGCTCACGAACGAGGTGCTCCACGAGAGCCGCGAGGCCCTGTCGTCGTCCACGGAGGCAGAGGCGGAGCGGAGCAGGGCCACGGGCTCCAGGTCGAACACCTCGATGATCCTGGCCACGATGGTGAAGAGCGACCTGGCGAGCAGGCGCACGGCGTAGTCGAAGGTCCGCGCCCAGAGCGACGCCGCGCGGAGCCGCTCCACCTCCTGCCTCTGCCTATCCACGCGGCGCGCGGACTCCGCCCGGCTGGTCGCCGTCACGGCGCCTTTGGCGCCGCGGGGGCGCGGCCGGTGTGCCAGCTGCTGCTGCTGCTGCTCCAGCTCGGCGAGCACGTCGAGCTCGTGGCACAGGTGCGCGGTGGCAGCCACCAGGCGCTGCATCTTGCGCGCCTTGCGGTCCATCTTCTTGGCCGCGGCGTACCGCAGCCCGTGCGGGTCGCCGCCTATACCGGCGCCGCGCTTGACGAGCGCAGCAAAGAGGGCGTCGAAGCGGCGGAGCAGCGGGTCGGCGCAGCGCGCGGAGAGGCGGGACACGGCGCGGGCGAGGTCGCGGCAGGCCGCTGCCATCTCGGCGAGCGCGAGCGCCAGGAGCGCGTCGTCGTCGTCGGCCACGAGCCGCCGCACGCCCTCGAGGCGGATGCCTTCCCCGTGGAGCCGCGCGAGGTGGTCGGCGTCCAGCGCGCGCCACAGGCCCGCGGTGCGCGACATGAGCGCCGCCACCTCGAGGGCTAGCACCCCCACCTTCTCCCCGCCGCCCCGCGGCACGCTTAGCTTCCGCATCCCCTCGACCCCTCCCCCGCGCTCGGAGCCTCGGAGTGGGCGTGGTTGGGCTACGTGTGTATGTGTATGTACGCGGCGCCCGTGGGGTGGGGGAGGGGGGCTGGGGGTCAAAAGGCGTCTGCCTGACTGCGCGCCAACGGCTTTGGTGGTGGGGTGGGCGAGGAGGAGCGTAGGAAAGCTGCAGCGGCGTTGGCATCGGTAGTGTCACGGGGTGGGCACTGGGCAGTAGTGGGTGGGAGTTGAAACCGAGCGCGGCGGCCGCGGCATCGCATCGCATCGCATCGCCAGGGGATTATTCGGCGGCTCGGCGCTTCCGGCGCGGCGATGGGCAAGTTGGCACTTGGTAGGCAGGTTTGAGGTTTCTGCGGGATTCCGTGGGTCGGGACTCGGGAGGGGCGTCGTCGTCCGTCCTCGTCGCTCGTCCGGGTGCAGGGTGCAGAAGGCAGACAGGCTGCGCGGCCCGGCGTGTCTCCGTGCGGGTGTCGCGGCTCGGGGACGCCGCCGGCGCGCGCGGCCGCGGGGGTTCCAGTGATTGGCCCTTTTGGAGCCTCGATCGGGTGGCTATATTCTGAGCGGGTCATTTTGGGAGCCTCTGTGTTGTCCATGCGTCACGACTCACGAGCTAGCGCCCCACGGCATCGCGTGATTTCGAGGGAGCGGGACGCAGCGCTGATTGACGATTTGCTCGTGTCTCGTATGGAGTACAGCAACAAACGCACGCGTAGGACGCCGCGCGTGTCGCATCGCAGTCTCGATCGAGATTGAGACTTGATGATTTCCCGAGTGACTGAGTCACACTCACGCCGGCCGGAGAAACGAAAGAGGTGGTGGAATCGTATACAAGCTAGAAGCTACACAAAAGGTTGGACTTGCCGGCAGTTAAGCAGCTACGATCCAGTCCAGACGGCTAGCTGCCAACGTGGCAACATATGTTTGCGCATGCGTGTCTTCGAGACTGTACCCAGCAGAACGTCGTGTCGTTGCGGAAGCGTTGCAGGATCGGTCATGGATTCCGGACAATCAACTAAGGGCATGTACAACAGAGAGACCGTTGCTGTCTCTAAGTTCTTGAAATTTACAACACAGATGGCTAAATAGACAGCTCGTACAACCCATAGACTGCTGCAGTCTATTTGGCTATCCATGAATCGTTTAATGCTTCCATGTAGCCATGATCAATCATGAATATCATTTCTATATACCATTGTGTTGCTAATTGATGCAAAACAAATCTTTCAAAATAAATCATATATTATATATATAATGTAATATAATATATTTCATATATCATAAATAAATTAAATATAACATACGTCTTCTTCCTCATAAATCAAATATGATTGAAAATTTTGTCTAATGTGCCTTGTTCTGGAGCTTTGAGAATAGAATTGCAGTAACTGAAAACATTCAGTTACTCTGAAACATAGAATTGCAGGAGGCAGTAACTGAAAACATTCAGTTACTGAAATATAGAAAACATTCAGTTACTGAAAAATAGAATTGCAGAAAATAGAACTGCAATTCTCTTTGCAATTCAGTTACTGGCAGCACTTTCCTTATCATCACTTGTACATCTGCATTTTGATGGGGGGCCTAGACCTGTTTTCTTTGCTGTGCGACTGAATGCGCCTTGTTCTGGAGCTTTGAGAATAGATCTGCAGCAGAATAACATTGCATCCAAATCTTCTTTCAGTTCTTATATTTGTATCATCAGGATCATCTGTATCTTGACCTGCACAAGCTTCTTAGATCAAGACAATGAATTAAGATTTGTGAGCAGATAACTGAAAAATAGAATTTCAGTGCATACCTGACCTTGGCCGTGCAGGTAACTGAAAACATTCAGTATTAGTTTCCATGGACGTGCTCACCTGTGAAGCTCACCCGCGATGTGCTTGCCTCGTCTGGATGCGCCCTGCTCCGATGCCGGTGCCGCCTGCTCGCCACGGATCGGCTCTGCCCCGCCCCGGTGCCGGCGCCCTGCTCGCTCCGCTCTTCCCCGGTGCCGGCGCCGCTTGCTCGCCGCGGAGCGGCTCTACTCCGCCCCGCCCCGCTCCGGTGCCGGCGCCCTGCTCGCCCCGCCTTGCCCCAGTGCCGACGCCGCCTGCTCGCCACTCGCCCTCCGCGTGAGGAGGGAGGCAGGAAGAAGACGGCTTCGGTGAGGATTTTTGGCGCGATTTTTCCCCCTCGCGCGCGAGTGCGCAGCTGGATCCTCGCGGTGTCGGCTCAAGACGACGGCTCCGTACAACGCGAAGCCAGCCATCGAGTTCGCCTGGGAGCACGAGCGCTTGCCGTCGTCTCACGACGCGACGGCTCCGCTCTCTCTCCTCATTTACTGTAGCGAACGGGGGGGATTTTTGCAAAACTGCCGTCTGGAGGCGACGGCCAGCACGGCCGTTGTACGTGCCCTAAGAGCATCTCCGAGAATAGTTTGACATATATGTTGACATCCTATATTTTTTGGCAAAATAAAAAAAAACTTCTCCAATAGGCGTATATATGCGCGCGGGGCACCGGCCGCGCATCGTAGTAACGGGTCTCTTCGTTCGCTTAACGGGGCTCTTTGTTTGCTTAACGAGTCTCTTCGTTCGCTTAACGGGGATCTTCGTTTCGTTAGCGGGTTTTGAGTTTTTGAAAATAAAATTTGCCAAACTGTTGGAGATAAGATCTTTTTTTCCTCACCATATTATTTTGGGAGTTGACAAACAACGAGATTTGGGAAACAAAATTTGTCAAACTGTTGGAGATGCTCGCACCCCGGAGTACGAAACCAAGGATACTGATATTTTGGCAGCATTCCGAGTAACTCCTCACCTCAGGGTTCCGCCTGAAGAAGCAGGAGCTGCAGTAGCTGCGGAATCTTCTACTGGTACATGGACAACTGTTTGGACTGATGGACTTACCAGTCTTGGTCGTTATAAAGGACGATGCTATCACATCGAGCCCGTTCCTGGGGACCCAAGCTTTCCCTGACGGCTGTCAAAAGGGCTCCCCGCATTTACAGGTTTCAGAATTTGCATAGTCAATCATTCCTAAGGGCTAAAGTTTAGTTGTATCAGGTCGGACGTTCGTATGCTAACTAGAAGGATTAAACATGAGCTAATTATTATAAAACTAATTGCACAAGAGTAGACTAATTAGCGAGATAAATCTATTAAGCCTAATTAATCCATAATTAGCAAATGTTTACCGTAGCACCACATTGTCAAATCATGGACTAATTAGATTTAATAGATTCGTCTCGTAAATTAGCCTCAATATGTGTAATTAGTTTTATAATTAGCATATGTTTAATACACCTAATTGGTATCAAAGATTCAATGTGAAAGGGCTAAGTTTCTTTGGTTTCATGATTAATTTTTAGTCTTTGTCATATCGAATATTTGAATATTAATTGAGAGTATTAAACATAAACTAATTATAAAACTAATTACACAGATGAGACTACTTTGCGAGACGAATCTATTAAACCTAATTAGTTCATGATTTGACAATGTAGTGCTACAATAAACATGTGCTAATGATAAATTAATTAGACTTAATAGATTCGTCTCGCAAATTAGTCTCAATTTATATAATTAGTTTTATAATTAGTTTATGTTTAGTCTTTCTAATTAGTATCCGAACGTCGGACATGAATGTGACTAAACTTTAGTCCGCAGATGGAAACACCCTCTTTTTGCTGCCGCTGCTGGGACGTACTGTTGGCCGGTTGGGCGTTCGACAGGCAGCAACGACACAGCCTACAGAACAACCAACAACGGACCGTGTGCCTTTGTGCTTGTGCAGTTGTGCACCCAAGAAACGCAGACCACCGAACACCTCTTTCTCAGTTGCGTCTTCGGTCGTCAAGTTTGGTCAAGGATTCTGCATCCTGTTGGTCTCCAGGCACTTGTCCCGGCGTCTGGGGTCTGGGGTGCCGATTGGATTGGTGGTTGCCGTGCCGGAAAAGGATTGATAAGGAACAGCGTGCGGGCTTTGATTTTGTCTTTCTGTTCATTGCTTGGAGCTTCTGGAAGGGAAGGAACCGAAGGGTGTTTGAGTGTGCAGCAGTCATGTTCACGGAGTTAAGTGCGTCGGACTATGACTGTGTGTTTGGTTCCGAGGATGATCAAAGAAGGGCCGAGTCAGTCCTCCATTTTAGCATGTTTCGTCCTGGGGCCATCAGGCCCAGTCTCAATTTATAGGTCTAGAGCGAAGCTAGAGAGATGGACCATTCATTATAATTATAATGATATACAATATGCATAAAAATTATATACATATTTTTTTCTGTTTTCACTTCTAAATACATGTTTTTCTGGCAACATGAGAACACTGAAAATTTAGAAATTAGTGAGTACCATTGTACTAGATTCAGTTCAATGTTAAAATAAACCGTGTGTTCGTAAATTACCATGTTTTTTTGCGAGAGTTGCCAAATTGAGAACAGAGATAATAATTATTCACTACCCTCGCTGCACCGTCAGTTATTACCCAATCCCAAATTAGAATCTCAGTATGCAGCCCTGGTATACTCTGGTCCCTTGGGATTGGGCCACTCCAAATTACGTATAGTATATACTCCTCTGGGATTGGGCCAGAGTATACCAGCTTATTACGTATGCAGAGCTGGTATACCAGCTTAGTTATTCCCCAATCTCAGCTTATAATATACGTATGCAGACATGAGATTGGACCCCTTGGCCTCGAGGGCCCTGTGCGATGGCACAGCTCGAACCCCCCCCCCCCCCCCCCCCCCAAGGCCAGGCCTGGGGGCCATCAGTGACGGGACAGTTCCTAAGAGGAATATTTCCTTCAGATGCGAGGTGTCCTCTTTGGATGATGTCCTCATCTGTCCATGGGTGAGTCGTATGGGAGTTAGCGGCGCGGGATGGTGGTGTGAGCAAATGAGCGCCTCGACGAGGAATTGTCACGGTATATATCAATGCCTTCAGCAGCAAATGTAATGGCTTCGATATGCAAAGTAATGGCTGTGTTCGTTTCTAACTGCTTCCAGCTATAGTACCAACTAGAGATGATGCAGCCCTTAGGCTGTATTTTAAATGAATCATGGAGGAATATATTCCTATGGAAATATTTGTTGTTTTGGTGTTTGGAACAAAGGAATCGTGATTTCCTTTCCTTAGAAAGGGCTTGCTTCCACGTGCAAAAAAAGCATCCACTAAAATCTATTGGATTATTTCCTTCACGAAGTCCAAGGCAAAAGCAGACGCTACGTGTGTTTGCCATGCATGCCTCAACGTCATATGTGAGTGAAAGTGCAAAGCAAAGAATATTTAACCACACTCGCTTCAGGCTGCTGAGGTCATCTGCTCGTTTTCAAAGTCCTCTCGTCCAAACACTTGTTTGTATACATTTTTCCTTTCTCTGTTTTGCCACTAGCGACCTACCTGGTTCCTGTAGTTTTCCCTATTCCTATTTCTATGTTTTGCAATCTTCAATCCAACCGTCACACCAAGCCCAACATCACCTTTTTCTCCAATTTTAAGGTTATTATTACTTGTGGTTCTGCACTTCTGCGTCAACTAACGGCGATGAGATCTAGGCCGCCTCGTGAGCAACGGAAGGTGATGCGTGGTAGTGTTGTTTTCAGGGACTGGTTGTGTTGTTGTTGGAGTTTTACAAAGCAGAGCAATGGGTGCGCATCGTCGTGGTCAAGCTACGTTGCCTATTCAGTGAGGTAATAATACTAATACACATTTAGCCGTGCTCTCGTCGTCGTCGTTTCTCCCGAGCCCGATCGAATCTGTTCATCGTTCCTTTGGACGGAGCGGCCAGGAGCGTTTGTCATGGCAATGCGCATTGTGTTTGAGCTTGTAAACTCTTCTACCTTAATCTCTTGTGTTCTCTACTCTCTACTCTCTATCTCTACTCTACTGTACTCTGTCTATCTATCTATCTATCTATCTTCTAATATTCTAATGTAATATTAAGGATCTGTCTACGCAACAACCGAATGTTTTAGCCCCTTCTAACAACTATTGAATTTTGCTCATGGACTTACACAGCCTTATAACTATGGGCTGGTTCGGCAGGTGGAAAAGCCGGCTGATTTCGCCTGATTCAATAGTATTCTGTGAGAGAGAATAAGCTGAAACAAGCTGAAACAAGCCGAAACATGACCAGCAGAACAGGGCCTATATTTATGTTGTCTTATTACTATATTTACAATAGTTTCTTCAGTGTAATTTATTTGACAAAGTGGTGTAATTTTAGGATAACATAACTTCTGTTTCTATATATGACAAAAATTTTCAGAAAAATTATAATTTTTTTTTCTATAAATTGCAGATATCAAAGAAATATATGTCAAATTATTCATAAAGTTTAGAATATTTTTTTATAGATTGCGGTGGGTCCTACCCTCCCCAAACTTAGGCACTCCACGGTGTGGAGTGATGCCTTAAAATAAATTAGACCCATTGGCGAAGATTTTGGCATCACTCTTCAAAGGCCACCGCATGGGAGCGATGCCGCATCACTAACAGAACATACATGATATCTTCCCTAATAATAAAGAGGCAAAATTTCAGGCTCTTTTTTCGTTCATCCATTTGTTTGGTCCATCTTTCTTTAACTAACGAATGATGGAGAATTTTTTTCTATCTAGACTCATATATATAATAACCCGTGGTCATACAAGAATCTTAATCTAAATAGAAATCCTTCATTCCCGTGTCACAAAGTCAAATCAAACAAGGACTCCTAATCACGTCACCGTAAATAACAAATAATGAAAGTCAAAAATCAATCATCTCCGCTTGATTCTTTTTCTGTTTTAGTTTTGCTTTTTCCCATCCTTCCCTCTTTCAGTTTTTCTTCACTGGAGAAAAAAAACAACTCTTCCAAAAAAAACTGCCACACGTAAGGAAGGGGTTTTCTTCCATGAAAAAAAACAAATCAAACAAGAACTCTAAAAAAATCAAGTCACCACAAACAACAAATAAGGAAAGCCAAAAATCATCCTCATCTCTTGCAAATCACCTCTCGTAGTCATTGCGTTTGCTACACATCCTCACACTCTTTTCTTTTTCTTTCTGCGACTTACACATACTTGCACTCAAGAGCACCCCTTTGGCCTTCGCGTATGTTCTCGATAGAGAACCATGTTGGTGTGCACAGTTCGCTCCATCACTGTGTATGTAACCTCCACTCATCGACCAAGATTATTGTCCTGTGCAACCTGCAGCAGACCAGCACAATTTGAACCTGATCTCAGTCTCATAGGCTTCTCAAAAATATGTTGTAGATACAATCATATATGAAGAGATATATACTGCAATCATGCTGTGCAAGTTGGGACCAAGCTGTTCATCGGGTTAGTGAGGGGTTGCCGCGTGCAGCGCTGCGACTTGGTGGCGCGACCAACATTGACGCGCGCACACACGACCGGCTCTCTTAGCCTGCGTCTGCACCCACCGAAACCGAATTAAACACCATCGTCACCGCGACTACCGATTGACGCCGTGGCCGGGGCCAGCACTCTCCATAGGCATGCTTGCCAAAAGTTGAACCCGCACGGCCTATACATGTTGAACTGGTGTAGTCGGTGTCGTGAACAATCCTAGAATTATATATATTTATGGGTCCAAAAAAAGTCATGGAACTCGATATCTAACCATACCAACACAAGGATAGTATGAAAATTAAAGTTATGATATATGGACAACTAAATATTTTTATGCCTTACAATGGAAGAGAAATAATATCTATCAAGGTTATATTTTTAATTTGAAACAAATTTAATAGAACATTATCATATTATTATCAATACCAACTTACATTACAGATGTTATGATCATCATAAAATAAATTTTATTTTTAAAATTTTACGAAAAGTGAAAATAAAATGAATAGATATATAACATTCTCATTCTCGTTTTTCATTAATGTGTGATAGATCTTTTTCTCCTGTTGCAACGTACGAGCATATTTGCTAGTTAATTAAAAAACCAAAGCCAATGTTGGTTCCTTCTCTTCCTTGCCGTAGTACAGGTTTTTTCTGTCTTTCCTCCATTAAAAAAACAACGAAGCATCGGCACAACTATTTGCACCGCTCTTCATTTTACTGAAACTAGCACCGCACGCTGCAGTGTTGGAAGCGGCACTTAAACCTTCTCTCTCCAAACACCACTAAGGCATATATTTCAGAAAGAATTATCCCTTCTCTTCCCTTCCCACCCTTTCGTGAACCGCGCACGCCCGACGGCGCAGCGGCCTTCCCAGGTCCGGCGTAGCGGCACCCCTGCTCCTTCCGGCCTGGCGCCTCTGTGTTGTCCATGCGTCACGAGCTCGCGCCCCACGGCACGTGCTACGTCGCGTGATTCCGATGGAGCGGGGCGCAGCAGCGCCGTTTGACGATTTGCTCCTGGCTCATATGGAGGAGCCACAGATAAAACACACGCGTAGGACGCCGCAGGTGGTGTTGTCACACGAGCGCCGGCCGAAGATACGAAGTAGTGGAATCGTACAAGCCACAAAAAGGTTGGACTTGCCGGCAGTTAATCACCTATGATCAGTCCAGACGGCTAGCTAGCTGCCAACGTCGTATGGTTGCGGAAGCGTTGCAGGATCGGTCAAGGATTCGAGGCAATCAAAAACATTCAACAATCAAGGTGCCATGAGTCATGACTGCTGTCAAAGTGAGTATTCACTATGGGAGACGCTCCCTTTGCCGAGTGCTCGGCGCTTTGCAAAGAGGCGGTTTGCCGAGTGCCGCACTCGGCAAAGCCGGCACTCGGCAAAGGCCGTCTTTACCGAGTGTCGAACACTCGGCAAATGTTCTCTTTGCCGAGTGTCAGACACTCGACAAAGAGTAACCCTCGGCAAAAAAAAAATCAGGTGACGCCGTAGTGCTGGCCGTCACCCTTTGCCGAGTGTCAATCCTAGCACTCGGCAAAGAGGTGTCTCATCAAAGTTTTTTTTATTTGTGTCTTCAATTTTTTCTGTGGGTTTTATAGACTACATTGAAGCACATGTTTGAATTTGGAACTTTTCTATGACTTTTTGGTATATTTTTCAAATTTATTATTTTTACTTGAATTTTTCTTAAAAAAGTAAATTTGAACTGCAGGTGCATGAAATATTAGAATTTGGCGATTCAAAAAATGATATTCATGTTTCTGAGTGAATTTCGAGGCCGTATGCAGGGACACACGTGAAATTTTGAACATGTTCTTCACGAAACATGACCACTAACTTGTTAAAAAAGTGTTTTTTAATTATATAAAATGCAAACGGAGTCCAAAAATCATGAAACTTGTCGAGGTGTCGTGTCATCGCATGTAGAGGCTATGGTAAAAAATTGAGAAGGTTTCGAGCACGTTGTGACGTACGATGTCTAAAACCCAGACATCTCCACATGTGAGGAGCAGGGGAGGAGGAGAGGAGAGAAGGGAGGTGGAGGAGAGGAGAAGGGAGAAGGAAGAAGGAGAAGGGAGGAGAAGGAGAAGGGAGAAGGAGAAGGAAGGAGGAAGGAGAAGAGAGGAAGAGGAGACTCGGCCACCGGCCACGGCCCTCACCGTTGTCCCACCCTCGCTGTTCGTCCACACAAGCGTTACCGGCCCTCGTCGTTTGTCCCCGCCGTCGTCCCCGCCATTGCCGGAGAAGAAGGTGACCCCGACACCGCGTCGCCCGAGTCCACTGCCACCCAAGGTATAAAGCCCCCCCGGTTGTCGGCCTTCGTGCCTTGTATGTCATTGACGGCCTTCGTGTCGTATGTGGATGTGTGGGCCTTCGTGCTGTATATGTGTTGTTGGCCATCAAGCTGGCTTTTTTCTTGTAGGTTTTGGAAACCTCCTCGTACAGGGCAGGTTCTGCCGAAATTTTTAACTTATAGTATTGTAATTCTTCTTTTGCAAAGCAGGACCCATCGGAGGGGACCTATAGTACATAGGCGACCCCAATCATCTTCGTCGGCGCTGCGGTCCTACCTGCACAGCGTCGCTTCGCCACTGCACCGACTCGCCACTGCCCCACTAGCCTGACTCCACCGCCACCCTAGGTATAAATAACTTCTCTTCCTTATCGTTGTCGTAGGTCGGTGTAACCCAGTTAGGCGTCTCCCGTTCGAAACAGATACGGTTGGAGGTATGCGGATCTTCGCATATCTAAGACCGTATCTGTTTTGGATTGTCCACTTTTTTGGACAGCCCGCGGATGCGTAGATGGGGTAGTTTTCATGTTCTGCTTCGATCCGAGACAGAATTTTAGCACCACCTCCCTGTTGTTCTCCGGATACACACTCTCCCTTTCAGGACGTGTATCGAGAGAACATCGGAGAGGTGCTACCGAAATTCTATCTCAGATCGGAGTAGAGCATGGAAACTAACCTCATCTATGCATCCACGGGTGAGATTAGGACCTATCCTCACCCATTAGACAGTAGGCATGCCGTTCAGATGCAATTGGTGGTTATATTACTCACTTAATCGCCTTAATTTTGGAACTATAATTCTCCTACCTAAAAAGAAGGATGCAAAAGTAATCCAGCAATACAGGCCTATTTGTTTGCTGAATGTGTCTTTCAAAATCTTCACTAAAGTCGCAACCAACAGACTATCTACCATTGCCCAGAAGATAATTAGACCAACCCAGACAGCTTTTCTGCCAGGAAGAAACATCATGGAGGGCGCAGTAATACTTCATGAAACATTACACGAACTTCACTCAAAAAAAGGACGGGGTTATTTTCAAAATTGACTTTGAAAAGGCTTATGATAAGGTAAAATGGAGTTTTCTACGACAAACGTTAAGGATGAAAGGGTTCTCACAAAAATGGTGTGAATGGGTGGAAAAATTCACACAAGGGGGTAATGTTAATATCAAAGTGAATGATCAATTAGGCTCCTATTTCCAAACAAGAAAAGGCTTACGACAAGGTGATCCAATGTCGTCCATACTATTTAATATAGTGGCTGACATGTTGGCTATACTGATTGCCAGAGCAAAGGAAGCAAGACAAGTTGAAGGAGTTATTCCTAATCTAATCCAAGATGAGCTGTCTATCCTTCAGTATGCAGATGACACAGTATTATTCATGAGCCACGATGTTGAAAAAGCGGTAAATATGAAATTATTGCTCAGTACTTTTGAACAACTATCGAGGCTTAAAATAAACTTTCACAAAAGTGAAATCTTTTGTTTTGGCAAAGCAAAAGAACTTGAAATGTTTTATTCGCAATTATTCGGGTGTGTGATTGGTAAATTTCCCTTTCGATACCTTGGCCTACCCATGAATACTAGGAAACTAAACAACAAAGACTGGAAAACAACTGAGGATAGGATCAAAAAGAGACTTAGTGGCTGGAAGGGCAAAATGCTTTCAGTGGGGGGCCGACTAGTTTTGATAAACTCGGTGCTGTCAAGTTTACCAATGTTCATGATGTCTTTTTTCAAACTGCCGAAAGGCGTATTAGAAAAAATAGACTACTTCAGATCAGGATTTTATTAGCAAAGTGATCAGCACAAACGGAAATATAGATTGGCCAAATGGGAAGTTTTGTGTCAACCCAAAGAGCAGGGTGGGTTAGGCATACAAAACTTGGATATACAAAACAAATGCTTGCTAAGCAAATGACTCTTCAAGTTATTGAATGAAGAAGGCATGTGGCAGGAACCTTTAAGGAACAAATACATCAAAGACAAGACTCTAGGGAGCTGTGTTAAAAAACCAACAGACTCTCATTTTTGAAAAAGTTTGATGAAGGTCAAAGACTCTTTCATGGACTTTGGCTCGTTTAAAGTGAAAGATGGGTCACAAACTAGGTTCTGGATAGACACTTGGTTGGGAAATAAACCTCTTAAAGACAGATTTCCTGCGTTGTTTAATATAGTAGGGAGAAAACAAGATTCTGTGGCACACGTGCTTGGTTCTTCGCCACTAAATATTTCTTTTAGACGAAATTTAGTGGGGGCGAACCTAAGAGATTGGCATAGAATTGTTGCTTCTGTACATGATATTAACTTACTAGAGGAAAAAGATGTCTTTATGTGGGGTTTGAACACATCTGGAAGCTTTACGGTCAGGTCTATGTATGCTATGTTAATTAACAATGAGGTCAGAGTGTCACAAGACATATGGCAAATTAAAGTACCAATGAAAATAAAAGTTTTTCTATGGTATCTAAAGAAAGGGGTGATTTTAACTAAAGATAACTTAGTTAGGAGAAACTGGAATGGTGATAAGAAATGTTGCTTCTGTCATTCTCCAGAATCCATACAACATCTCTTTTTAGATTGTGCTTATGCCAAATTCCTGTGGCGCGCTGTACATATGCTTTTTGGAATTTCGCCACCCCGAGACATGAATGACCTTTTCATTAGGTGGTCAAAAGTAGCAACCAAAAGATATAATTCATTGTTATTAACAGCAGCATCAACGCTTTGTTGGGCAATTTGGATAACAAGGAACGAGGTGGTTTTTGACAAATGTAGACCAAAATCGTTTTTGCAGGTTCTTTTCAGGGGAACGCACTGGCTTCGGGAGTGGGCAAGATTGCAGCGGCGTGATGATCTGCGGGAGCAGCTGACTCTCGCTGGACAACATTTAGAGACTTCAGCTCTGCAATTTTTCAGTTCCAATGGATGGTTATCTACAAGACATATTGGTCGTGTTTAGTTGAAACTTTTTTTTTGTTCCGGTTGTCTGTTTGGTTGGCTTTAAACCTTTACCTGCAGTCCGCGTGTGTGCCCTCGGGTGATTCTTTGTAATAATTGGCCTGATTCTATCTGTTGATAGATGAAGCCGGATATGAACTATCCATTATCTAAAAAAAAAGAGAGGGTGAGACAGAGGGGAACATCATCATACATGTAAAAACCGAATTCCGTTTCTGCCTAAGCAAGCTGTCCGGCGAACACCTCTGCTTGTCTTCCTCGTTCTTTCTTGCGTTCTATTCCTCCAATTTCCCTTCCTCTCCTAGCCTGTTGCTCACACGATCCTTGCTTTTTGTTTAGTTGGATGAATAAAATAGAATGGAATAATCCTACCTTATGTTTGGATCGAGGGATGTGGTTGGGAACTTGGGACGTGTGAACACTTTGGTTGGTGGTTAGCTCATTTTATATTAATTTTTTTTCCATTATCTTGTTCACCTCCCTATGTTAAAAATTAGCCACGAGGCCAACACAAGGACTCTCCTGTCCCATGGATTTTCACGGACAGATGGATCCTCCATCTTTATATCTTGTTCGTTTTGATTCCAAAATCAAAGGGATTGGAAGGGTTTGAGGGGGTTTTGACTTGCAGGGGATTTAACCTTGATTCTCTTGGTTTTAGGATCAAAACGAACAGAATGTTACAGTATATTTCCGCTAGAGAACAGTTACATCTATTTGTGATTCCAGTCCAAACACCGTGGTTTTGAGGACGGTCCTGTCCCATCCCCATCAGTCTCTCAACCAAAATACACGTTCATAAGAGGATAAAGTCAACTATCCAATAGTGCACATGCTTAACTTTAAATCTACACCCTCTATGGACTTGCCCCCACATGCAAGAGGAGATTGGGATAAAAATACGTGCAATCATACCTCATAATTAATCTGTCACCAAGTCCTAACAAATTTTTGTTATTCATGTGATTTTCAGATTCTTATCTCACAGCTTTCTACACAGTACATTCCAATCTCTTGTTCCTTTCCTGTGTTTTTTATTTGTCTGTGTTGCTACTGCGTTCGTATTCTTTGCATTCTTTTCTTTGTTCAGCTATTTCATGATGATTAACAAAAAGCAGCACCTGAGTTCGGAGATGCAAAGGAGCGTGAAAGCTGGTGCTAGACACATGATGCCATTAATGCCTGCAAGTTAATCAGATCAGTTTAAAACAATTTCAGCCATGTGACCAGGGGCCAAGATCGCCGGACTCGTGGGTATTAAAAAAACAGCCTTGCGTTTTGCCCCCTTCTTTTTGTTATGTTTCTTTTATCATATATATGACTGAAGACGTGAACTCAGAACATGCAGCATATACCTGCATATGCCGTGTGCTGTATGCGGCGGCCACAGGCGTGGACTTCGTGAAACGAAGAAGCAAAGACTTCAGATCTGGTGTAGCTCCAATCCAAGTCCTGCACCCCAGTTCGCTCGTTCCATAACCAGGTGCGTTCTTTTCACTACGAGCTTCACCATTTTAGTTAAGTGCGAACACAAGGTTGATAAGTATCTTTATGTGTTCATTTTGTGATAAGTGATTATCAATGTGATCCACGAAGTAGGTTGAGTGGTGACTAACTTTACCTTGGCGAAAGCCTTGTGTGCGACATGTCTCTTGGCTTGTGTTGTGCATGTGTGGAGCACGGAGGCGGTAGCCGACGGCGAGGTGAAGGTCAAGGAGGACGTGCCGTGCCGATGGACCGGAGGGGTGAAGGACGGACGTGAGGCTTGGACCGAGGGACCCGGAGGCCGGGTGGCTAGCCGCGGTGGCTGACACTTGGGACATCGACAAGCGCGAGAAGACATGGGAGTGACCGTGTTGACCGTGGAGGTGATACGCGTCGGATGGCGGGGGATGCGTATGGAGTACACTACTCGCGGAGCGGTTTGATGGTTTGGGCCTCAAAACCATCGGAGACGGGTTTACGGGTTTGGGCCTCAAAACCCGGGCGGAGGTTCCGAGGAGGAACGGACGGCACGTGGCGACATTGGGGAGGTCGCGTCGAGGCGAAGCTACCGGTGAAGAGGCGCGGTGGCCGTCGGATCAAGATGAAGACCGGGTTGGACCTTTACGCCCTTGGGCTAAATGGTTTGGCTCATTTGTATCCAGGGGCAAATCGGGGATTGTGTAATAGCCCTATTAAATAGGATGAGGGAGCCCCATCTCCCTCACCTCTCTCCCCATTATCTCATTTTCTCCTTTCACCTAGGTTAGCTTTTCTTGAGAGAGGTCAAAAATCTGAGATTTTTGTGGTGTATTTCCTGTGATTTGGAGTGGGAATGGAGGCCCAAATCCTCCTCTTGCCCTCTGGGATTCCTATTTAAAGCTGTGATTTTCGTTCTTCATTTTTCCCCATTTTCGTTCATGGCTTCGATCTCAATTTCTCTGAGTTTGGATCAATCTCAGGCAAGAATTTTTGGGGAATAGGTTCGTTGTTAGTTGAATTGCATTTGTGCCAAGTTTGGGAGCGAATCCTTTTGATTTAGTCGAGTTCTGTCGATTCTTGGGGTCGCCCTTTTTCTCTGTTCGTTCGTCCGGGGCTCTGCTCGTGGCTGTTCTTCGTGTGAAGGCCGAGCACGGGAACGAATCCAGGTTCAGCGCTACCAGCTCCGTGCGTTCAGGCGCCGTGGCGGCTCGCTTGAGCAGTGCTAGCTGTGGACCCCTAAACCGGCAGTGAACGGAATCGCCGTGACTCCTCTCTGTTCGTCCGCTCGAGCTCCTAGTCGAGTGTTCTTGTGTTAGGCCGCGTTCACTTGGCATGCATACCCAAAATATTTCCTCTTCCATCTATCACATCGAATCTTTAGACGCATGCATGAAGCATTAAATGTAGGTAAAAAAATAACTAATTGCATAGTTTGTCTGTAAAGTTCGAGACGAATCTTTTGAGTCTAATTAATCCATGGTTGGATAAATTTTACCAAATAACAACGAAAAGTGCTACAGTAACTTTTCACCCAAATTTTCCCAACTAAACACAGCCTTAGGTACAGAAGCCACCGGTGCGGTGAGATTCACGCAGCAGCGACCCTGCCAGTGCCCAGTAGCGCCAGCAACGTGCCGTGCTCACCGTGGTTCCAGGTGGCCCTGCTGTTCCTCTCGTCCGTTTTTGCTGATTTGAAAAGCCCGGCACTGCAGCCCCTGTCCGGCACCTGGCCTACTCGTGCATACTCCCTCCCTCTTATAAAAAGTGACGTTTTAGGATTTTCAGACATCTTGTTTGTTAAAAAAATTTTAATAAATATTATTTATTTTGTTATGACTTATTTTATCATTAGAGATACTTCAATAATAATTTATTTATTTTATAATTTGCATAAAAATTTTGAATAAAACGAACGGTTAAATACGATGTCTGAAAATCTTAAAACGTTATTTTTTCTGGGACGGAGGGAGTACTATGTGTTGTCTATCTCTTCCTGGTGAGTAGCTTGCAGATGGAGGCCTACAGCAGCAGTAGTACTTCTAGCACTAAATTTAACCCTACAATACGGAGGCAATGTCCGTGCAAGATTTTGGGCCACGTCACCCCGAAATCACCCAGCGCTCTACCTCAGCGCTCTGCCTTTCTGATTGGTCCACCGCGGTCTCGTTCCCTTGCTTTCCTTCGCGTGGCTACCAGCGCCCCACATTATTCTCGAACCGTCTCGCCGTCTCTCCCTCTCTCCTTGCTCATGACGTGGTGCCACGCGGGAGGTGCCGCCGCCGCAGGGCCCAGCTCACGCCGCGCGCCGCCTCGGCGCCAGCGCCTGCGCCGCGCGCCTCGCCCCTGCACCCGCCTCGCCTTCCTCCTGCTCCCTCTCTCCGTGGCGGCGCAGCGGGAGGCCCTACAGCGGCGGCGGCATGGCCGACGTCGCTGACGGTATCTGCCCCTCAGTCCTCTCGCTCCTAAAATCCAGACGCGGCTCTTCTCCGCATGGTGCCGCAGGGCCGGTGCTGGCCGAGCCTCTCTCCCCTAAACCCTAGATCCAGCCGCGCCTCTTCCCGCTCCCTCCTCCTCTTCGTGTGCTGCCACAGGGGTGGTGCTGGGCGAGCGCCTTCGTGGAGGTGCCGTGGTGTGGGCGACCGCGCGCGCTCACGCCCTTCTGCCTCGGCCCCTGCCGCGGCGTTACGGGGCGAATGCGCCCTTAGGCGAGCCACGCCGCTGCCCGCCTGTGCAGCGCAACTGGAGCGACGGCGACCCACGCCGATGGCTGCGGTCGCGGGCGACCGCGCCCCTCGGAACGGCGTTGTGCGCGGCCGGCCGGTGGCTGTGGGCACGGCCGAGCACGCCCCTCGGAATGGCCCTGCGCGCGGGCGGGTCCCGATGCAGAGCCCACCGGTGCCCCGGCGCGTGCAAGCCCCACGCAGCAGCTTGAGCGGCCTGCCCCTGCTCAACGACTCCCACACGAACGGACCAATAAAGGACTGCCTCATCGCTTTCCCTGTTCGTCCTCTCTCGCTCATCTTTTCCGCTCCTCCCCTCCGATTTTTGCAGGGTTAGAAGAGTACATGATGACAAAAGATATGAACTGATGATCAGTTCTGGTGAGGTACTGAGCAAATAATTTTCCTGGAGAAAAATATAAGCTGAGAAGCTTCTTGACCTTTTCTCCAGTCTGTGGTTTTCCATGGATATGCCCAGATGCTCCTACAACACGATCAAATGATGAGCTATAATATCTGATGACTACAACATATAGGCTGCCATTTGTTTTTATGGTCTTCTTTTCGGTACAGATGCCTTGATGAAAGGAACATGCCAGGTTTAACCGAGTTAGTGATGAGAAAAGATATGAGCTGATGATCAGTTCTGGTGAGGTACTGGGCAGTCAATTTTCCTGTGGAAATATATAAGATGGGGAGATTCTAGAGCTTCTGTCCATTCTATAGTTCTCCATGTATATGCCCAGATGCTCCTAGAACATGATCAAATGATGAGCTATAATATCTGATGATTACATCATAAATTATGCTTAGTGCTTACAACATCGATCATGGCATACCATTTGTTATTGTGTTTTCCTTTCCCTACAGTTCAGGTCACTTTCAGTTAGTTCGGTTCTTCATGTTTAACTAATTTGGGTCTCCGGATTGAGTTACAGCTGTGTTCAGAGTTTCATTATTACAATCCAATTTTGTTTCAACCTGTTCTTGATGAATTTTTGAGGGAAGCCTGCATGGTTAGCAATAGCAAAGCAGCGCTCTTTTAATTTCAGGAACCATGATTTAATAGTTACCTACAGATTGTCCTTATCTAATTTTCGTACCTGCTGCTGGTTTGATTTCTTATGGTGACTTTGGGAGTTGTTTAGTCAACAATCTTGTGTGCTGTTCCCAAGCTTATTGAGAAGCAGTGATTGCCAGGCTGCTTTGCTCTCTCGGTTCAGCTGGAATGCGACATATGTGGCTCCTCTGACTGTTTGCCATATACCTGCTACTAAGGTTCAGGTGGTTCAGGCTCTGTTCTTTTGGTCAAATTCTTATGCCTCAGGCGGCTTCGTGCTGCCACGAGCGCTGTTTGAGTAGGTTTCCTTGCAATGGTCCCTATTTAGTTGCGTATTCCTTTTCTCATATATTTTTGTCTCCTTAGATTTGTTCACTGTCTTTTCTATTGCATTCTGTTTCATAGCGCTGGTGCTGCTGCTTCAGCATACAAAAGATGAATGATGTCGCTAGGTACCATGCATAGTTACTTATTAGCAAGAATGACTGAAATTGAGCTTTTGTTGTGCAGAGTTAGGTGACACCATGCGTTCATGATTATCGCTCTTTTATGATTTGTTATTTCTCATTGTTAGTGAGCCATTCCCATATGTAAACCTCAGTGATTGAAGAACTATATACCTGCTTTAGATTGCTCAAGAATTTATTTATTTGTAGATCGACTTCTAGCTGTCAATATGCTGGGACAACTCCTTTATCTTCTTTCATGTACTGTTCTCCAAAGGTACACCTCAATGGTTAGCATCATTCAGATTCTAAGTCTATTATGTTATATGTGCATGATGAGGTTATTTTTTCCATAATGGAATTAGTCATGCCAATATACATGGAAGGGATATAGTCTACCCACATTGTACAGCCTTGGTTGCTGTTCTGCAACTGGTTGATTACTCTAAGACTAATTGTTTTACTATCTAATGCCTTTTTATCCCTCCCCCACCCCCTTTGATCACTGTACAAGACTAATGCTAGGCTGAGTGACCCACTGCAACCTATTTATCAAGTTATCTGAACGAAATATTCGTTGGAGCCTATCTGAGCAAAATGCCATTTCTCACACTATTTTCAGTAATGTAGGCCGTTTCTCGTCCTTTTCTTTTCGGTACCTACCACTTCTATATATGTGTCGTATTTCCTCAAATATTCACCCTGTTTTTCTCCCGTTCATCTCCTGCAGTGACGATGGCCTATTTTGTGCTCAGTTGGTCGCCGCCACCATTGGTTGCCTCATTTGCTGTTTAGGTCACGGTTTTATCTCTTGCTTTTAGTTTACATTCTTATTCACGTGGTGTGTAAATGTGACTGGACCCGTGTTTGCCAATTAGTTACAGGCAACCTGGGGGGAAATTTTCAGTTATGGGAAACTGGCAGTCCTTTATTCAGTACAGATATGTTTTTGGTTTAATCAGTTTGTAAGTTGCTTTGATAGCATACCAGTGTCTGCTGGTGTATAGAGTGCACTGTCAAATCTATTATTTCAGTAGTTTTTATGTCGCTAACAAGCATGTTACGATGATGACTAATTTTTTTACTGCACCCACTAACCTTTACAGTATGCCGTCGGATGGAAACCATGTGAACCAAAAAGTGTCAGTGGACAAAACTGCGTCAGGAACAACAACCATGGGGCCATTGGTTTACAGGTTACAAGCTTCCTTCGCCTCATTTGTACTAAGAAATGTTTCTTTTCATCGCAAAGTGCACATACTAACTTTCAGAAATTTCGGCCTCTTGGTGCTTAAACCTAATCAGAAAGCTGTTGTTTTTTCGGTTCAGTAGGCATCGGCTAGCTCAGATTGAAAGACGGCTGTAGGATCTTGAATCTACTCTCCCACTTTACAATGATTTGAAAGAGTTAGCATCATATATGTTGAGGTGAGAAAGCATCCTATATGCACATGTAAGCCCTTGAAGGATTTTTGTTGCACCCAACAAAAGAAAAAATAGATCACTGAACCTACACGCATTAGTGTCCTGTACATAGCATGTTCTTACTGGTAACAATTTTTTTTGGGTTCTCTTCATGGTAACAGTGAAACCTCCCTATTTTTGTTACGAATAACGATCTTGGTTCTTGGACAATAAGGCATCATATATGTAACAACGATCTTGGTCCTTATTTTCTAAAGTTTATGTTTAGATTTGAACCGTTACTAACCATACATGCTATGAATTCAGCTCCTATGGTCATTTATAACATAACAGACTTTATATTAGGCCCGGTTGTATTTTTCGCATATAAATTGTTTCCGCTGAGCATATAAATGATTATCAAGCATTTTGTGTAAAATCTACATAGGTATTCTCTCCCACTCATTATATATGAAATTATTGATAAGTCCAGTTTGGATGCTGCCATCCATATATACCTACTACATCTATGCAAGACTGAAGTTGTTTCCTTAAAGGCTTCATTCTCACTTCTTTTATGCCTTTTCTATTTGTTAAAGGCTTCATTTCTGGTTATTTCAATGGTCCTATTTTTGAGTTATAGCTTTCAATTCCCACAGATTTTGAATACACCATAGATTTTGAATACACCTAAAACGATTATATTTGGCTTCAATTTGCATGGCATCTGAGCTCTGGATCAGAATACGTTATTTACTCTTTTCTCTCTCACTTCAGTACTGTAATCTTCATCAATTTTTTTGTTAGGACCATGATGCCAGGTAGAGGTTCTACAGGCAAATATGGCTATTGGACGCAACTAGGGGCGTAAGTCCTAACCAAAAGTGTTTTTTTATGTTGACAGTGAACATGGGATTGCTGATAAGCCTAGCCAAGAAACAGGTCAGCTTTCTAATTCAGTTAAACAAGCTGGTACCGGATTTCTTTCGCTGCATATTATAGCTGAGCTGAAACTACAGAGCATTTGAGTTTACCTCTAATTGTTCTACCTGATTACCTACGATGCAAATAAATACGATGGTACCCTTGATCTTGAGTATGGTTTCGGTTTGTGGCTTCCAAGGTGCCTATCTCTATATACCTCCTTGTTGCCGACAAATGACAGATACCTGATGAATAATTAGAGAATACACGTATGTCCACCTGATGACTATGTTCCCTATTTTAGTTTGATTTGTGACTATGTTTCGCTTCAATTTGCATGTCATCTGAGCTCTGGATCAGAATACGTTATTTACTCTTCTCTCTCACTTCAGTACTGTAATCTGGCTCTGGTCGTTGTACATCTGCCATTGCCTCCGAGTACAGCAGCCTCAGCTCCAGCACCCAGACATGGATCGCCTACTTTGCTCCGTCAGAGAAAGGGTGGATGTCACAAAGGTAATTTTAGCAGCACTCCTTTTCGTTCTAGCACAAGCACGCAATTGCAATGTGTGTTCGTTCTAGCACGCATGTTGTTGTTTGTGGGTCAAAAAAAAAGGAAAATGAGGCCCAGGCTTTATTAAATTTGAATTGTAGAGTTTCCTTGATGACTGACAGGTAACAGCTGCAAAACATGCTTTAAAATTTTTTTAGTTCAGCAGCAGCAAAAATGTAATACATGATTTAGGTTCATCATAGTTAATTAGGATGTTTCGCCAGCTATGAGACTCATCTATGTAATGTTAGAACCACCTACGCAATAATAGATGCTTAATTGAGCCTGCTAAACATCTGCCATTCTTTTATTATATATATATATATATATATATATATATATATATATATATATATATATATATATATATATATATATATATATATATATATATATATATATATATAGACGTTCCCGTTTGAACAGGTCTTCCTAGATGCTTCATACTATATCTAAAACCAGTTTAATCTCCAGATTGGTAGCTGCACAAGCACACGATGACGCGCGACCGATGGGTCCAGCCTTCAAACAAAAGGAAATACCTGCAAAGCTGCTTCGACAAGGACCCCAAAATAGATAGCCAAATAGCCAATAAGCTTCCCACTCATCTTTGTTACATTTACTTCAAACTACAGCTTAGAGCCTGTACAGGTAGCCCCATTTTTTTGGCAATAATCACCAAAGGAACATCATTACCGTCATTAGCCTAGCTTCCCCTTCATTTTATGATTAGATGCGCCGTGACTATGATACATCCCATATTGCCGTAACCGATTCCTACATTTAACCAAACCAATTTAGTTCCCTGGACCAGAGACTGAGGATTTAGTTCCCTCCATTTTTTTGGCCTACTAAAATCCTCAATTGTTTTTCTTTTAGGATTATATCCTGAGACTCTTCTTCTTTATTTTTATTATTTTAGATATTGTTATTTATAAATTTGTACCCAAAACCCTACAGTTTTTTTGGGTTACAAAGTAATTTGTATTACTGATCGGTTTCTTTTTTTCCTCTGTCCCAACAGGTACCCTAGCTGTGCATACTTCAGCTTCCAGTGCTCCAACCCAACGCTTTCCCCACCATTGTGCATCTTTGCTTCTAATTTCATCTTTCCTAAACATATGACATAGGAATTATATGTACAGACTATCCTTCATGTAAATTAAGACACTACTATGCACTTCTATAGCATGGCATGTTTGACCAAAACTAAGAATGTTGTTAACATGACATTCATAAATACATCGCTCCCAACTATGTGTGAACATGCACCTGCCTAGGCGCGCGAAGGCGCGCCCATTCTACTAGTGTTTCAGCATTCAGTAGTACTACTAGCACTAATTGTTTCAGCACTGTGAAGTGCTTGCTCAAAGCTTGTTTGCTCCTGGCCGTTCGTGATCTTCTAAGCTTCTGTGCTTACGTGCCTCAGCTTCCAGTTCTGAACTGTGCAGTGTTACTAGACTCAAGTGGCCCATCCAGTTTAGTCCAGTGCGGGTAAGGTGGTTGGCGTATTTCTTGCTGATTTTCTCATGAATTTTCTCCCGCCTTGATTTTCCATTTTGTGCTCAGACTGGTTGTTTGTGTTCCGATTTAAGTTCCGTCTTTTGCGTTGGCTCTCTACCGATGCGAAGAATTTACCTAAGTGCTCTTGTCACTAGTTGGCTTGAGTAATTTAGTTTCAGGAACTTGGTTGTGTTTGGTGGTGATTTGGGACAGCGGCCGAAAATATTTTGCGAGAAATTTCTACGGCTCCCATTCACCCCCCTCTGATCGCCGTTTCCGGTCCTTCATCAAGTCATTTTGATTATTTGGTCTGCTCCAGTATATTGAAATCTCTACATCTCGACTGAAAGGATATATATGTTTCCATCACAACCAAATTTGTTCTCATTTAATCTTTTTCCAACATCTCTTCTGGTAAAGTCAGGTAGACTGTCTGATCTGCAAAGTTGGTCTAGAACCTGACAAGATACTGTAAATTTCGTCCTCATCCTTTAAGCATGTACTCTATTTTGATCATAGAGAATGAGATGATCCCATCTTTAAATTTTGGAATGAGACGATCTTACTTAAGGTTCTTGGGATAGATCAACCTTATTGTTTGTTTGGTTCGTGGGACTGGGAGGGAGGACATGAACCGGCGGTTAGCCATCCTTTGCCACCTGTGATGTGTGGGACCCGGCTGTTAGCCCCTCATAAAAGAGGAGGAGCTGGACATCTCCAATTCTCCTCCGTGGCAGAGGACCTCGACCTCGATGAAGGGATGGGGGAGGAGCGCGCGCCGAAGGCGCCAGCCGAGGGGCGCCGGGCGGCCGGGAAGGGGCCGAAGGCGGAGGAGGCGGCGGGGAGGCGCCGCGCAGATGTGGCGGCCGGGGAAGGGGGCGCGTCGTAAATGTAGTGGCCGGGGAAGGGGCCGGCGGCGGTGGTGGCGCCGAGGAAGGGCTCCTCTAATCCTCTTGCTGTAATCCGTAATGCATGCATCCAGCGTCCGTGATTCGCTCGATTCTAATTAGTGCTAGCCAGTTCATTTACCTCTCTTTGTTTGCATTTTTTTTGTTTCAGCATTTTACGCACATGCTGGGTAAACACTTGCATCTTGTTTTTTTTTAAGAAACTGGAGGGGCCGAAGCCCCTACAGATAAGTTGGTGAAAAAGTTTGGGTTCGGCTACTGTAGCAATTTTTGTTTTATTTGGCAATTTGTGTCCAATCATAGACTAATTAGGCTCAAAAGATTTGTCTCGTGATTTACAACTAAACTGCGTAATTAGTTTTTTCTTTCATCTACATTTAGTACTCCATGCATGTACCGCAAGATTTGATGTGACAGGTACTGTAACACTTTTTGGATTTACTTTTTTGAACTAAACAGGCTCAAACTTTATTACTTAAAACGAAAGGGGGAAAAGATCACCGAGCTAGAGGTTGCGTCTTGTTTGATTCAGGCTTTTGGTCGCATGATTGCCTCCTTAATTGGACAGTCCAGATCACCGAGCTAGAGGGGCTACAGTCTGCAACTCGCTACAAGGTACAACCAGGCATGCTCTCCCTAATGTACTTTGCACCTTCTTCAATGTAGTTTTCCTTACATAATTATATATATCGCGCTTTACAAGGGGTAAAAAAGTATCCCGATTCCATTGCCGTCCCAATTTCATGGCATACACTATGAGTGCTATTCTGTTCCATTAAGCGAGCGGATTAAATTTTATTTCTCTAATTATATGGAAATCAGCTGCTCATTTAGGATGGATTACCCACATTTGCAACAAGATGATTTAGAGCCTATACTTTGTGGTGAAAAGAAGCCCGGCAGTCTTGACTTACAACTTCTACGACAAATCACGGGAAATTTCTCTGATGATCGAAGGATTGGTAAGGGTGGGTGCGGACAGGTTTACAAGGTAAATGTTTCTTTTTTTCCTTCATTTTCCATTGCTCCTTCAAGTTCCAGTCGGCAGAGCCTGAGATTGGTTTAATGTTCATGACCATCATCAAATTTCAATTTAAACAGGGCATCCTGACAAATGGGGTGGTCGTTGCTGTTAAGAAGCTTTTAAATTGCCATACAATTGATCAAAAGATGCTTCTTTCTGAGGTTGATAGCATGACCAAGGTTGGGCATCCAAATATAGTACGTTTTATAGGTTACTGTTCTGAAACAAAAGAAAAGGCACTTCAAATGCATGGAAAAACTGTTATGGCAGAGGAACGGGAAAGGTTACTTTGTTTCGAGTATATAAGAAAAGGAAGCCTTGACAACTATCTTACTGGTATGATAAGACCAAAACTTCAGAACTGCGTGTCTTTATGATCCAATTTTTATTTATATTTCAACATCCTTCATATTTCCACTTCCACCTCTACCCTAGGGATGTAGGCAATAAATACAAGGGACATATCAAATAATAAAGATGGCTCATTCCTCAGAATATAAGCAATTTAGCAAGCAAAAACTAAATAGAGAATATTTTAGGTTCCATATCCTGCTTATTTCTTCTATACTCCTGCAGACGAATTAAGGGGATTTGAATGGCAGACACGCTATCAAATAATTAAGGGAATCTGTTGTGGCTTGCTTCATCTTCACGAGGAAAAGCGTATTCTGCACATGGACCTAAAACCTGCCAACATACTATTAAGTGACCAAATGGTGGCAAAGATTACAGATTTTGGACTATCAAGAATTGAGGGGATTTTACAAACTACGAGTGCACAACGTCTAATATCACCGTAAGCTACACATGAAGATACTACATCTACAATATACTTCTTTTCTAAGATTTACTCCCTAGATCTTATATGACACAATGTCTTTTATGGTGTCTTCATGCAGAGGATATTGTGCTCCAGAGTATATAGTAAATGGCAAAAGGTCATGGAAGTCAGACAATTATAGTTTAGGTGTCATAATGATAGAGTTGGTGACAGGAAGTAGGCAGATGCCAAATACAACCAAAGTAAGAGCGACTTATCCCATGTTGCAAAAATATAGTTGTTTTTTTACACCAAGCATATGTTTTCCATAAAAGAATTCTTTTTGTTATTAAAAACAATTTAGTTACATCATATCGAGTTGATGCAACCATCTTAAAACCACTTCTGAGTCCTGTAAAAACAAATTGCAAACAACTTGCTAAAGTTTTACACAAAAGAAGACACATTGATGACTATCAACCAGTCGAATAGATCGCTACCTATGTGTCTAGGTAAAAAAAACTCCTTAGGTAATGCTGATACAGAGAAAATCAAATGTTAACAGTAGACATTAAATAAAATGAATAACATATACTACATTGGGCCCAAAGAATGCAACTCTAGTTGTAGGAGAATAGAGTTGTGTGGAATTGGATGATTTGCATTGAGACTCTCGGCGCGGTGTGTGTGTGTCTCTCTCTCCCTCTCTCTCTATATATATATATATAGAGAGAGAGAGAGAGAGAGTTCACTTGGTGGTCAAGCCGGTACCCGGGAGCGTGATCCTAACTAACTCTCTAGTTGTGAGATACTGTAACACCATACCCCCTACAATTAGATTGGGAGCTCCACAGACAGTGAGACTAGAGAAAAACTTGAAGGTGGAAGCCGACGATCCAACACACCCCTCCCGTAGTCCGATGCCAATGTAGGTAGCCGAGAGTGAGGGTGAAGCAGTCATGGTCGAAGATGCCATGCTGGAGATAGCTGTGGTTGACCTAGTCAGGGTCGGGTTGTCGATATCAAGGTGGTTGCACATGAAGCTGCAGACACAAAAGAGGTGCTAAGGTAATGAGAGAGATATGTTGAGGCAGTCGCCGTGAAAGAGGGTGATGCTAAGTTCAACACGGTTAGGGTTGTCGAGGACATAGATGAAAAACGCGATGCAATCAAGGCAGATGGGACATGAGCTGAAGGGTCGGTGCAGTCAAGGACCATGGACGAAGTGTGCGTCATGGTTGCTAGTCTTGGGAACATGTCGAGGACAAAGGCACACACCAATATTTCCAATACTTTCCATACTAGGCAGATGGTCCCAACCATACGCTAGTGCCTAAGGAACTAGTAGAGGAGGCCTCGATGTTGTGGTGTGTAGAACAGCAGGGTAGAAGGTGTCGATGTAGCCCACTGTTGTCGGAATGGACGAAGTAGGTGGGGAAGAGACGACGATGCTAGTCACGAGGTTTTGCTAGATGAAGAAGCATATCCAGCCATCACGTCGCCTCTATTCCTCTCATCGCCGCCCCCACTCAAGCCGGCAAGTCCCCAACCCCCCAACCCGCCGCCCTCACTAGCTCACTCCTCTCTAGGTCGTCCTGCTCCCCCACCGAATGGCCCGCTGGCCGCTGCTTGCGCGGAGGCGATTCGCTCGACAACAACGCATCGTGCGAGACAGTGGCATGCACGACAGTGCGAGACGGTGGCAGCACGGCACCCCATCGGCGCGTGGCCCTCTAGTAGTCAAAGCGCACAAAGATTCGGTTATTTCGGTTCGGAATCTAAACTGAATCGAAAGAACCGAAGACAGAATTGGCCGGTTCCGGGTTTTTTTTTTTGGAACCGATCAGTTCCAAGAACTAAATTTTCTAGGTAACCGAGGAACCGAACCGAAGAATTAAATGCCCAAACTGAATGGCAGCACAGGGATGACGCGTGGTCTGATAGCGTGACAAGATGAATGAGGGTGATCCTAGTTAGTGGATCATCTGGGCCACGGTGGTGGTAACACCAGGATATGTCATCTAATGATGTGGCCTACTCTAGAAGAGCAACAAGGGCGGCAGATCAATTGGATCTACCGCCTAAGCAAGGGCGCTGCCCTAGTAGAGATCGGTCTCCCAAGGGTACACGGTGTGGAAGCGATGTCTTCTACCCTAGATTGGAACTTGAACTCGGGAGTTTACATGACTTGGGGGGCAAGCCGGTACATGAGATCGTAGTCCGAACAATCTTAAGTTTGAAAAAAATTATTAAAAATATCACTATTTATTATACCAAATAATACCATTAGATTTCTCAAGGAATATATTTTTCATAGTAAACATATTTGGTGTCATAAATGTAGAAAATCTTTTATGTAAACTTAGTCAAATTTTAAATAGTTTGACTTTGGGCAAAACTAAAATCACACTCTTTCATGGACAAAGTTAATAAATACTTAGACGTTCTCTTTCTCATTAATGGAAGGAAAAGATTTAAAGTCGCTTATTTGGTGAGTTCGATCAACATTATTGCTCACACTTTGAAACATATCAGAAATATAATTTTAAATTAATGATAATTATTATACCTGTGAAAAAGAAAATAATTAATTAAAGCGCACTTGCATGCCCGGACAAAAAAAGAGAACTAAAAAAACTAAAACTAATTCGTCCTTGTTCAGCATCCACCAAGTGCACGATTATTATTTATTTGTGTGGTGTTAATTACTTCATAAGCAAACTCTATCGTATGTTTCTGAAAATTTTAGACTGTGTCCCAAACCACGTATCGTATCATATTGGACATTGTTTCAGAAAAAGGAAAAAAACTGTAATATACATTATTTTGAAGCGAATAGATATATTTTCGCAAGAATTGAAGGGAATCGTTGACTTCATTTCAAGCATATATGCACAATTTGGATTAGATATTTCAGTGCCAGGCAATCAAAGATTACCTTGATCTAAATGGTAGGTACTTCGAAGATGGAGGCATAGGTGGAGTAAATCATCAAAGCATATACCACTTATATGGTACCAACAAGTGAAAAAATGCCTCGAGTTGGTGGTGAGCTGCATGGAACAAACCCCAATAAATAGACCATTTATATGGGACGTTGTCCGTGAGCTCAACGAACTAGATAGCTGGGATGGTCAAATTAGAGAATCTTCATTAGAGAAGGTAAGCTCATGTGTCTCAACAGAACCCGATAATATCTCTTCTTAATATTATTTAATATTATGATATACAACTCTGCTGCGTGTTTGAGAAAAAAAAAACAGATAATTTGCAAGTCGTCTGCAAGTTTCAGTAACGCAGCTGTCTTTTCACTCACAGATAATCTCCAGCTCGGATGACATGCTTGGCATTGAGCCGCTTGAGTTGTATTTGCCAACGAGAAGCAGGTATCATGCTCAATTGAGCTGACAAATGATACAGATTATTACATGGCCTTTAGGATTGCAACGACAAGTCTACTCCCGTTCTCCATACAGCCAAATAAAGGCATTGCTGCACCACGATCCAAGTGTAGAGCCACTATAACATTGTCGGCGCAGGAGATGACACCGCTACATAATCAGTGCGAGGAGTTAACCGTGGAGAGCACCAGAGCTCACGCAAGTCTTACAGCTGTGGATGTAACTGATGATATGTTCAATGACGAGGGGGGTAATTCTCAGAGAAAAAACTGATGAGGTGGATAAAGTGGTTGATGAGGTGAATTTAACAGTTGTTTTTGACGACACACCACTATTACACGAGGAGCACCAAAAGGATCTAGCAAATTTAAGTGTTGAAATGGGATCACCAGGTATATCGTCTCAGGTAAGCATGCTTTTGATTTCTAAATTCGTTGCCAAAAAGTATTTAAAGCAGCCTGAAGTTTTCCTTGATTACAAGAGTCATCAGACCCATCTGGAAATTGTAGGTGGGTTACAAACTAACAGTAAACGTAACCAGCAGTATAAGTCAATGCAAAAAGAGTAATTTATACTTATGAGTGGGTCCTAAACTATATTACATAATTCTTATTCAGGTCCCTAAACTATAAAATTACAGTTCTACACCCCTAATCTATCTAATTACCCCATAACCTCAATCTTGGTCACGCCACGAACCTAGAGTTGGCGCGGCAGTCCAACGTGGAACTTGGCATATGGTCCTCATAGTGACTCTCCCTATCCTATTACACAATTCTTGTCCTGTTCCCCAAACTATGAAATTGCGGATCAAAGATCCCTAATCTAATTAATTAACACCAATGCCGGTCCAAAGCAGCCACACCCCACGCTACAACCCCAAGATTGATGCAAGAATCTAGCATATGTAAGTCAAACATGTGGGTCCATATAGTAGAAACTCATTTCTTCTCCCCTCTCTCCTCCCTACTAACATCCTGATGCGCCTCATCAGTGTGCCATTGTGCTCACCTGCAGGCCTCCTTACTCTCTCCTCACCTCACAAGGTTTCATCCACCTCCAGCCTCCAGGCCTGCACAGGTGGCATGGGCCCTCTCCCGCACGTAATAGTGTTGCCCGTCGTCTAAAGTGTACACTACTACACATACCATTTGTAGGGGCGGCTCCTGATGATTTGTAGGAGTGGTTTTGCCAACCGCCCCTACCAAAGGGTGGCTATAAATGGCCAATTTGTAGGGGCGGTTGGCTAGCCGCCCCTACAAATCAGATATGCAGGGGCGGCTGGATATTGAGCTGCCCCTACAAAACCATTTCAAAAAATTTACGAATCTGGGCCAAAAAAAATAGGAAAAAATCTTTTAATCTAGGGTGGGCCCCAAGCCACACGTCGCATGACCGCAAGTCGCACATTTTTTCGCGCGCTTCGCAGCCGCTAGGTTTCGAACCCGCGACCTCGAGCTCGCGCATTCCCTCCTCTAGCCACTCCACCCATCACTCGCTTGTGTCTATAATTGATTTTCTTTCCCCACATATTATGCTAAACCGAGTTTAAATTGATTGTTTGAGGCCCTAAATGAATTCAAATGAAAAGTTATCAACTACAAAGTTTCATAACTTTTCGAGATCTACAACTTTTATTTTGGTAGTTTCTTCATCCGAGGTCGTTTAAAAACTTTGAAATTCAAATTTGAGAAATTCAAACGTAGTTTTTCTTGACAAGATGATTTCGAATCAAAAAGTTGTCAACTATAAAGTTTCGTACTTTCCGAGATCTACAACTTTTGTTTTTGTTGTTTGTCCATCCGATGTCGTTTAAAAATTTTAAATTTCATTTTTTTTTTGAAATTCAAACATAGTTTTCCTTGACGAGATGATCTCAAATCAAAAAGTTGTGAGCTACAAAGTTTCATAACTTTTCGAGATCTACAACTTTTATTTTGGTAGTTTCTCCATCCGAAGTCGTTTGAAAAATTTGAAATTCAAATTTGAGAAATTCAAACGTAGTTTTTCTTGACAAAATGAATTCAAATAAAAAAGTTCTCAACTACAAAGTTCTATATCTTTCCGAGATCTACAACTTTTATTTTGATTATTTGATCATCTGACATAGTGGTTGCAATATTGTTCACAAATTTTACATATCCCTCTTATAGTTTGTGGAACTATAAGAGCGATATATAAATTTTGTGAACAATGTTACTACCACTTAATCGGATGAAGAAATGACCAAAATAAAAATTATAGATCTTGATGAGTTCTACAACTTTTATGTTTATGACTTTTTCAGCTGAAATCATTTAATATTTCAAAATGACGTTTGAAGTTGCCATTTTTTTAAATTCAAAATTTAAATAGATAAAACATAGTTACATGAAAAGATGGACAAAATAATAGCTGTAAGAACACAATAAATTGACAGAGCACGATTTTAGAAAATTTTAGGAAAAAAACATCAAATTTGAAGTTAGTCTGAGGAAGAAAAACTAGTTACAAGTTTTAGCCAGAGATTAAAAAGATAAATCAGTGTTTTTCAACAATTTTAATATTGAATTTTAAACAACATTTTGAAGCAGTAAATCATTTCAAATAAAAAAGTTGTAAAGGCAAAGTTTCATAATTTTTCGAGATCTGCAACTTTTATTTTGAACATTTCTCCATCCAAGGTTGTTGGAAAAAATTCGAATTTAGCGCTTAATTTTTACTATTCGTAGGGCGGCTCTACAAATCCGATTTCTAAGTGCGGCTGGATATAGAGCCGCCCTATAAATCAAGCCATTTGTAGGGGTGGCTGATAATACCAGCAACCGTATAAATGGATTTGTTTTTTCTTGCCTTTTCTATAGTAGTTTTTTTTTCCAGTAACGTGTTTCTTTGGTCGGTTTCAGTGATCTCCCTGGTTCTGCAGTTATTCTTTTTTCTGCTAGTTGTCTGGTTAGACATAATGGCAGGTTTTCGCAAGCAGAACCGGAGGGACGAGTCCTATAATTTTTGAAACTTTTTGTTTTTTC
Organism: Saccharum hybrid cultivar R570; assembly: GCA_038087645.1. Classification (NCBI taxonomy): domain Eukaryota; kingdom Viridiplantae; phylum Streptophyta; class Magnoliopsida; order Poales; family Poaceae; genus Saccharum; species Saccharum hybrid cultivar. The sequence continues at coordinate 466,187 of JAQSUU010000682.1, forward strand.
CTGATCTAATATATACACAGACAAATCTCTTGTCACTCTTTCTAAAAAAAACCATTTCCCCTTTCCATGAGATATCTATTTAATTAAATGAAGAATTAGTGAATTACTTATACGCTACTCCCTCCATCCTATAATATAGTGCATTCTAAAAAATTTAAGACAACTTAAAGGAACATTCAAATGACACATGTACCTAGTGATTATTCCAATTAAGGAGTTTCTCCTAAAATCTTGGTTTCATTTTTAACAAACTTTGCCAAATCTAGGTATAGTCGTTATATAAGATGCATTAAATTTCAGTATAAATTTTAAAAGTCACAATACACTATATTTCAAGACGGATGGAGTAGTGAACTAGTGATAACAGAAAATCTACTTCATTTACGTTTATATATCAATAGATTCTTACTACCTATTCCCTTCTTTAATTTCAATATCCTACAGAGCAATGGAAGTCCTAGAAAGCATACTTGACGGAAGCCATATGCCACGTTGTCTTCCCTTATCACTTCTAGAGTATATCACGCAAAATTTCTCTGATGAGAGAATGATTGGTAGCGGTCGATGTGGGAAGGTCTACAAGGTAAACTTTAGTCTTGGTTTGGTCTGTGCTTCAAATTTTCTTACTGCATGTCCAAACTCTATCTAAGTGCTGTTAAGCAATTAAACTGCAGGGGATCCTTGGCAACAGGATTATTGCTGTTAAGAGGCTTGAGAGCCACACAATCGAAGAAAGGATGATTTACCGGGAGGTTGAATTCATGATGTCGGTTAAACACCCAAATGTTTTACAGTTTCTAGGTTATTGTTTTGATACTTTAGGACGAATTTTGAAATTTGAAAGAAAACTAGTTATGGCGGAGCGTCGGGAAAGATTGCTCTGTTTTGAATATGTTAGTAATGGAAGCCTTGAGCAACACCTTACTGGTACGATGATACATTGGGTTCCTTTGTTTCTTGCTCTTATATTTCCCCTCATTTTCTTTTATGTCAGTTCTTAATTATATATAAGGGGCTGACTGTACAGATCAAAATGACCCAACCTTTTCTATGCCATATACACTTTCGAGTTACGTGCTTCCCTAGTCCTCCTACTATTATTTGTTCTTTTGCTGTACAGATGAGCTACGAGGATATGAATGGCATATACGGTATCGAATAATTTTGGGAATTTGCGAGGGTTTGAAGTATCTTCACCAGGGAAACCGTATTATTCACATGGATCTCAAACCTTCGAATATACTAATTGGCGACGACATGGTACCAAAGATTGCAGATTTTGGACTTTCAAGACTTGCTGACAAATCAGAAGGCATTGGGCCACGGTGAGCTGCGCACATTAGTAAGCTGTACTACTGTGTTTTATGACATTTACTTTCTCTGATTTTTCCTTCTGCTATCATGCATGGATGTTTTCATGCAGAGGATATTATGCTCCGGAATATCTAGATCATGGCAAAATGTCAGCTAGGTCCAACATTTATAGTCTTGGTGTCATAATCATAAAGATAGTGACAGGAAGTAAGAAGAGGCCCAATATAAACAATGTAAGTGATTTATCTTACCATTGCACAGAAAATACACCTTTTATAATTACGAAAAAAAATCCATCTTGGGTCATCCGTTTCCATGCTTTAGAATTATGTATAGTCCAGCGCATCCAGTTCTTAATGGGCCTTTCTTCTCAGAGGTTGTGCGAAACATGTGTAAAATGTGTAATTGAACAAGGAAAATTTCTGTTGGTAGCTTCCACAGCGGACTGAGGAGCTACATGCTGCAATTTTCCATACACCCATGAATTCAAATACTACTGTTTGCGAAAACAGCAAGTGTACTGACTAAAAACCATGAAACAAAGGATATAAGATACTCGCTTCGTCCCAAAATAAATACATATCTCACTTTTCGAGAAGTCAAACTTTTGACTAGAAATATATATAAAAAATAGTATCAATATTTGTATTTTCAAATAAGAGTTTTTTATGTAAGTATATTCCACATTTAATCTAATGATACTTACTATATATATCATAAATATAAGTACATCTTTGTATATATTTGACAAAACTTTAAAATGTTTGACTTCTCGAGAAGCGAGATATGCATTTATTTTGGGACGGATAGTACAGTTAATATGTCCTTCAAGTGCAGGTTTCAAGTTCATCTTTGTTAGTACTAGATGTGAAAACATACAGAGCCCCTGTTACCCACCCCCCGCGAAAAAATTGCAGTTTACGTTAAATAGGTCAGACGTGCATTTGAGCATTTGCACACTGTATGTATCCACATAATACTTGGGCTTATATTTCGCCTTTGTCGTATGAAAGGTGCTTAGAAGATGGAGGCACCGGTGGAATAAATCGACGAGGTATACACCACTTTGGTACCACCAAGTCACTAAATGCCTCGAGTTGGCATTAAGGTGCACGGACAAGAATCCAATACAAAGGCCAAATATTATGGATATAACAAGTGAACTATACGCATCTGACTTGGTAAGCTTGCGTCCTCCCATCGACCTCAAGAGGCTTTTAAGGCTTCCATTCCACGACCACTAGCCTGCAAAACTACGTCTTGGGATATATGTCTCATGGTAATATAATCCGCTCTCCTCCGTTTCTGGCGCAGATAAATTCTTGCTCGGATGACATGCTTGGGATCGAGCCGCTGGAGTTTCATTTTCCCGCTGAACTTAACAGACAACAATCACGCTCAGTTCAGTTGACCAACGATACGGATCATTACATCGCCTTCATGATCAGAGCAACGAGCTTATTAGCATACAGCACGCAACCAGACAAAGAAGTTGTTCCACCAAGATCCATGTATAGTGTCACCATAACGTTGCAGGCGCAGGAGAAGAAACCTGGAACTGTAATTACACACCGGAAGAAGGATAAGTTCACTGTTCTGAGTACTACAGTGGACGAGGGCGTCACAGCCGCAGATATAAGCGAAGACATGTTCGATGAAGAGGAGGATAAAGTCTTTGATAAGGTGAATGTGACGGTCATTTTGGGCACGCAGTAATTACCGGAAGAACTCCCAGAATTTGCGTGCCAAGGCATCTGGCGAGCACATTTATCATGTATTGTATGGAAGAGGGCATCCATAGGAACTCCATGAAGATTGGAGATTTGCTCATTGTTTCCTCTACTTTGCAACGCAAACGGCCTACGTACAATTTATACTGTATCTAATGGGTATGCAGAGCGTGCTTGCAGCTTTACTTTGTGTTTCTTGTTTCATGTCCAAGTTTGTTTGTTTGTTTTCTTTTTCATCCCCGAACATTTATCACCATAAATAAAATGGATATTGTAAGGCAACAGCTAGACGAATTGTTATTTGTATCATCATGAAAAATTAATAGGAGAACAGTTTCGACATTTTATATATCCCACTAATCATATCCTAAGTCCATTGGATCAGAGGAGGGTGTTTATACTTTATCTGACCACATCAGGGCTTACTTACCTTAATCCATGTGTTACTAATTTTTACATCAATCCACTTTGACATACGTAGCCAAGTAAAGCCTCAGTTGATCCTCTTGATTCTAACAAAGTTTGAGGAGTATATGTTCTCCTCTAGCCATTTTGCGTCCAGTAAATTTGATGACCCATTCTGGCTTTCAGGGATGCAGTGTAGTAACCTCCTGACAAAGGCAACTCATGACACAATTGGTGCTATTACCTTTTCCTTACATATATAATGCTTGTACCGAAAACTGCAAAAACATAAGCAATAAATAACTAAAACTATGTTTAAGTCTCAGAGGGTGTTTGGTTCCCTGCCATCGGTTGCCATACCTAACATGCTGCACGCTACACCACAAAAGGCTGCTGCTTGGTTTATTAAAAAGCTATGACAGCCACAACCTTCTCTAATGTAAAATCCCGCCACAGAAGTGGCATTCGTTTTTACCCCGAGAGTTAGGCGCAGCCATATTTCGGTGTATCGTGCTATGACCGGGAAGCACATAGACCCTCAATGTGCTCTTATCGGGCCTTAGGGCGCCATGGCCCATGGGATGACGTGACCTTGCCACCATTGAGTCCAGTCCACGAATAATCCTTTTCATGCATTGGTCTCCCATGTATCAGCCCAGTGGTTACAAGAGCTAGCACCTCTTTCAGTGACATTGGGAGCTTTGCGTGCTGAAGCTTCTTAATGGTGAGGAGGAGCCAACGGACGTCAACGAAACTTTGATTGTTCTGATCCCGAAAGTGGCTAGTCCAGAGGAAATTAGTCAGTTTCGACCCATTAGCCTATGCAATGTTATATATAAAATTGCATCCAAGGTGTTGGCGAATAGGTTGAAGATTTCCTTGTCCGAAATTATTTATGAGGAGCAATCGGCCTTTGTCCCTGGCCGCCTCATCACGGACAATATCATCTCCGCTTATGAGTGCCTGCATTTCATGAAGCGAAAACGAGCAAGTGATCTGAGATGATGTGCTCTGAAGCTGGACATGAAGAAGGCATATGTTCAATTTGAATGGAAATATCTCGATGCGATAATGCGCCAGCTTGGTTTCCATCGTCGTTGGGTGGACACAATCATGAGGTTTGTTAGGTCGGTTTCATTTTCAGTTCTATTTAATGGTGACAACCTTGAAAGTTTCAGACCGACACGCGGCATACGACAAGGAGATCCAATTTCTCCCTACTTGTTTCTTCTAGCAGTAGAGGGCCTCTCGTGCCTATTAAATCAAGAATTCAGTCATCAGTGCTCAAAGGTATTACAGTGGCACCGTCGGCTCCGATGGTGAGCCACCTTCTCTTTACAGATGACAGCTTGCTGGTTTTTTCGAGCAAATCAGGAGAATGCTTTGTTGATGAAGGGTGTCTTACAGTCGTATTGCTCAGCGTCGGGACAAAGAATCAATATGGAGAAATCATCCATACACTTTGCAAAGGGCGTCAGGCAGCAAATCCGCGATGTTATCAAGAATGAGGTGGAGGTTTATAATGAGGATTTGAGTGAAAAATATCTTGGTATGCCTTCAGATGTTGGACTGCTACAAACGAAGCCTTTAAATATTTGAAGACCAGGTTTGGAGCAGGGTTGAGGGATGGTTGGAACAGTGCTTGTCTGCCGGCAGAAAGGAGATCTTAATAAAAGCAGTGGCACAGGCTGTTCCAACCTATTCTGTCTTGTTTCAGACTGCCAAAGGGTCTTTGTGAGCATTTAACCAGCTTGATGAGGAATTTTTGGTGGGGCTGTAAGGATGGCAAGAGAAAGACATATTGGGTGCCCTGGGACCAGATGATCAAGCCTAAATCTATTGGCGGCCTGGGCTTTCGAGACATGGAGCTATTTAATCTCGCTTTGCTAGCGAAGCAAGCTTGGAGGATATTACAAGAACCAAACTCCTTGGGTGCTAGAGTTCTAAAAGCTGTCTACTATCTAGGGAGGCAGGATTTTCTGGAGGACGATCTTGGTTCCTCCCTGTCACGCATATGGGGCCCATTGTTGATGGACGCGAAGTGCTAAAGGAGGGCTTGATAGAACGCATAGGCACGGGAGAAAAGATGGCAGTCTGGACTACAAATTGGCTACCATCGGAAAATTTGCGACGCCCTATCAGGTTGGCTAAACCAAACCAACCTCAGTTCATCAGTGAGCTAATCAATCAAGCTGAAGCGGCATGGAAAAGTGACATGCTAGAGCAGTTCTTCACCCCTCTCGACGCGATGACGATTGCTAATATCCCTCTATGTACGAGAAGGCATGAGGATTTTTGGGCTTGGCACTTCAACAAACGGGGCAGCTTCTTGGTACGCTCGGCATATTATATGTTGGTTCATCAAAGGGAGCAGCACGACGCGACTGAAAGGAATAATGCAGGCCGGTTGGATCATCGAGTGGATACGAGGGAATGGATGTCGCTGTGGAAGGTGAAAGTTCCCTCAAAAATGCGTATTTTTCTCTGGAGGTTAGCGAAGCACTCGCTACCGACCGGAGATGTACTTCATCATAGGAAGATGGCACAGTGCAGTGCCCACTTCTTCTGTGGGATGGAGGACTCGTGGAGACACTCTCTGCTGGAATGTACTATGGCGAGATGCATTTGTGCGCTGGAGAAGGAAGAGATAGTGGAGCACCTGAGTGAAATTTTGGAGAATGATGCTAAGTATTGGTGGCTATCATGACAGATATCTTACCACAAGAGGACGTCGTTAGAGTGGCAATCACGTTGTGGGCTATTTGGTATGCACGACGGAAGGCGATTCATGAGAATGTTTATCAAAGTCCTCTGTCGACGCATAATTTTGTGGATAAGCTTGTGTCGGAATTAGGAGAGGAGGCGCATGTGCAGCGGCCATAGGCTCGGGTGCGCGAATGGCAGCTGGCATGGTCATTGAAATCAATGTTGATGCAGCTTTGTCCAAGAATGTATCCATGGCTTCAGTAGCAGCAATAGCGAGAGACGAGGATTGGCGTTTTATAGGCACCTCAGCGTTGAGGTGATGGAGTCTATCACGTGTAGAGAAGGGATGGCTCTAGCTGTAGACTTATAAGTGGTTTCAGATTGGCTAGTGACTGTCTGAACGTGGTGAAGAGCATCCGGCAAGGTGATCTCGTGATATATGGACATGTTATCTGGGAGATCAATGCGAGGAAAACAACTTTTAGTAGTGTCGAGTTTATACATAAGCATAGGGACTCAAACACTGATGCTCATAGAATAGCTCGTAGCTCGATCCATGCCGAGGTAAGACGACATGTGTGGTTCTGAATCCACCTGATGGTGTGTGTAATATGTACAATCCTCCTATTTGAATAAAGAGGGTGGTGTTGCTAAAAAAAGAGCTAGCACCTGAGATGCTAGGTTAGTGTGAAAGCCAATATTCTAAGGATTTAATGGCATTGTGACTTCAGTGGTAGTGGTGGGCGACGTTCTCATCAACAACGAGACATTGTGCTGTGTAATTAAAAAAACATATCTCATCTCATTTGTGGCCATTCGTGTGAAATTGCCTGTGTGAGCTGGGTTAGTGTGAAATATGAAGATCACATAAAAGTTACGAGAGGAAACTGATTAGTGAGCACTCAGAGTTAAAAAGTTAAATGGACTTGCTAGCATCCGGACGTTCAATCTAAGACGCTAGCGTAGGGCAGTGCTCGCACACCCGCACCTGAGTGCCTGACGCACCCAACTCTCTCGCCCCTTACCCATCCCGCTCCAGATGCCACACGGGCCCATGCATGCGCAGGGACCACCCCGAGCCTGCTCCGTTTTCACGCGCCCACATGCACGCAACAGCAACACCACCACCAGTAAGCGCACGCGGTGACCCGTGGTGACACGGTGAACCATGGTGGCACATAGCAGCAACAACATATGCTTCCCCAAGATCTACTTTTAAAACATTCAAATGAAACATTTGCAACATATGTCTGAAAAACAGATGAAACACTTGGAACATGCGTGTATAGCCACGTGCAACACCCGATCTACTGTTGAAATATATAGATGCAACACTTAAGACATACAAAAGAAGACATATGAACATTTGAAACATGCGTCTGAAACACATGCAAAAGAACACCTCAAAACACACATTTGAAAACCATTGTAAAACATAGACAACATCCAAATAAAACACTTCTAACATATCTATGAAACATATGCAACATCCAGATAAACACACTTGCAACATGTGTCTGAAAAACAGATAAAACATTGGGATCATATGCTTGCAATATACGTGTATAAACCGTTAGAGCATATGCAACATCCAGATCTACTTTTGCAACATTCATATGAAACAATTGCAACATACTATAAAACATCGGAAACACTTGAAACATACGCTTGTAATATGCGCTTTGAGCAAAACCTGGCAGGCGGGGAGTACTGCAGAGCGAGATCTGGCGCTAGGTCACGGTGGAGAAGGAGGATGACAGTGGACGGGTGTGGCGTGGCCCGTAGTGAGCGGCTGCGTGGCCCTAGATGACCGGCGGCACCCGTAGTGGAGGCGGCAACGGTGGTCAGGTAGGTGCACCCTCGCGCGGCGAGGCGCCCCCACACTAGAGCAGGTTGCGGAGGAGGGGGTTGCCGTGCCCGCGGCGAGGCATGCCCCCGCGCTGGAGAATGAAGGCCGCAATGAGCGGCAACCGCGCTGGAGAAGGCGAGTGGCGGGGAATGTCAAGACGGTCGTGCGAGCTGTTTTTTTTAAAAGCTACCAAGGAAGTTAGAGGAGTAGGCCTGTTTGGCCTGGCAGCGCGCTTAGGGAAGCGCGGCGTCCAGACGGCGCACCACAGCATTTTGAGAAAGTTAAAACCAAAGGCCGTACAAGGAATAATGCCTTCAGCTCACTAACAGTGCCGTGGCCCAAATCAGTAGGGCCGAGGCCCACTAGGCCATTAGACAGCAGCCGCGCTTGTGGACGACGGCTGATGGGCAATGGCGCCGAGGCGGCCGACGAACCGGCGCCGGCGGCGACGTCGATCTCCTCGCTCTCGCCTCTTGGTGCTGGCGGACACTGGCCGTGTTTAGATCTCCAATTTGGGGGGCCGAATCTACACAGTGCGCATTAAATGTGCACCGTAGCAATTCGTTTGTATTTGGTAAACTAATTAGACTTAAAATGTTCGTCTCGCAAAGTATAACAAAACTGTGCAATTAGTTTTTAATTTCATCTACATTTAGTACTCCATACATGTGCCGGTATTTTGATGTGATGAGAATCTTCTTTTTGTATAGTATAATTTAGGGATGAAATTTAGGATCTAAACAAGCCCACTACTCACTTTCCTGAACAGCCACCATATCCTTCCCTGACGTATGCTTCGGAGCCTCACCTCGCTGGTAATGGTCAGTAACTCTCGATCACTCCCCCAGGTCAAGACGGAGCCATAATTTTTTTTCCATGTTTCATTCCGTGCGTGCTTCAGTGTGCGGAACCCTTGATAATTTATTAGGTTATTATTTTACTTTCAAAAAAATTGTTAGGTTATTATTTGATGTGGACGCGCATAAATAATCACGCCCTTATCCTATTTTTTCTGCCTATACAAATGCAACTGAAGCATTTCATTCTGAAATCTTCCAGCAGTAGGTTCATATGTCTCGTGCCGTGCTGCAAATCATGTTCCTTCCTGTTGAGACGATGTGGTTAGCCTGTAGTTATTATGGCTTCCAGAATCATCAAAACAGAGAATGGACCAGTACTGAATTCGTGATTACAACATATGTTCCCTCCCCTTTTTTCTACTAACCCAGAGATGAGATGAGCACCATGCCTTCAGTGGTCACCATCATGCCTCAGACCTTAAACATCACATAGTTCAGGGCCTGTTTAGTTGGACCCAAAATGCCAAATTTTTCAAGATTCCCCGTCACATCGAATCTTTAGACGCATGCATGAAGCATTAAATATAGATAAAAAATAAAACTAATTACATAGTTTAGACGAAATGGACGAGACGAATCTTTTAAGCCTAATTAGATCATGATTAGACAATATTTGCCAAATAACAACGAAAACGCTACAGTAGCGTTTTGCCAAAAATTTTAGCATCCAAACGGTGCCTCAGTTTCAGAGTTTGCTCCTCAACTAATAGATCTTGCTTCAGTCTTGATCTGTGATTCTGTACCTCTGAAGAATGCTTGCCCAACCTGCTGATAGTTCCTAGTTCCAAGAATCGTTATAAAATTTGTTTTTCAGTTAATGCAGAAAAGTTTTTGCTCAGCGTTTCAAACATCAAAACAACATTTTAGTTGCTAAGGTTCAAAACAAAATCGAACTTCCGTGTGGAAGTTCTTTCTCATAGGCAGTGAATTTACTATCTTTTCATGAGAAAATCATATGTTATTTCCCTTATCCAATCTACTTTAGTTGTAAAGTTTTCATCAGCTATGAACTTTTTAAAGTCACCATTGGACAAAAAGGTGAACTTTGGTCAGCTACCACAGTCATTAAAAACTTGCATCATGGTCCTCAGCATTTTATTGTCATATTAGTATAATTGTCAGTCTGAATGTAAGGACTCTTGCTACATTGAAGTCGCTCATTAACTGTAAGTCATTTGATGAGCCAGCATCTAAGGCAGCGTTTGGATCTATAGGGATTTTAAGAATCCGGATAGAAAAAATCTCAAAATCCCGGAATCCCATCCAAACACCTTAGGATTCGATAGGATTCTAATACACAGGCGCCAAAGGATGCTAGTCCGGTTGGTCTAGCACTCCGGCGGCACCCTCCAGGTCCTGAGTTCGACTCCTAGTGGGAGCGAATTTCAGGCTGGGGGTAAAAAAAATCCCCTCGCCAGTCCCGTGTGCCAAAGCACTGGTTAAGAGACGGCCCAAATCGACCTGAGGACCGTGTATGGCCCATGCGGCGTCTCACGGGTTACGTTTCCCAGTGTTAGGACGGGGCCGGGGTTCGGGGGTTTTCTCGGCCTGCGTGAGAAGGTCTCCTTCTTAGTGCTAATGCCCTGGGGGCGGCTTGCCCCCGGCGGGTCGAGTTTTTTTTCTAATACACAGGCACAAAATCCAAGAAACATCAAAGGTTATTTTTATCTAGAATCCGGAATTTAGGATTCCATCCAAACATGCCCTAAGTCAGAATATAAGAATATGTAAGGTTACAAGTAGTTAAGCACTTACTGACAAAATCTAAGTTAGTATGGAAACATGTGTTTTCTGTCATCCCTTTATGTGCATCCTGTACAAAACTTAACAATAGCTTTTTCAGCAAACTTCTGATGGTTTTGTGCAACATATACTTAAGAGATCTATTCTCGACTGAAGCAGCAACTGAAATTTGGTGTGCTCGAGAGTCATAGTTCAATATGTAAGGTTACAAGTAGTTAAGCACTTACTGAAAAAATCTAAGTCAGTATGGAAACATGTGTTTTCTGTCATCCCTTTATGTGCATCCTGTACAAAACTTAACAATAGCTTTTTCAGCAAACTTCTGATGGTTTTGTGCAACATATACTTAAGAGATCTATTCTCGACTGAAGCAGCAACTGAAATTTGGTGTGCTCGAGAGTCATAGTTCAATCATGGTAACAATCTTTTCTCTATTCATAATATTCAAGTAGGTTTTCTTGAGGAAGAAGCATCATATGTTGTTTTATGGTAACATTATTCAGCACTAAGTGATGTATTCTTGACTTTTTTAGAGTGATTTATTCTTGATTGAAGAAGCATATGAAACTTGGTTTCTCACGAGTCATAAATCGATCATGATAACTTTTTCCTCTCTTACATTCATAGTATTAGTATTCAAGTAATTTTTCTTGAGGAGTTTTATGGCAAGACTATACAACAATAAAAGTGCTTCATAGCATTTGATCTTCTACTGAAATATCGTTCAAGCCCCAACATTTCCTCTGTTATTTGTAGTTTGTTAACAAAAGTGGTTCAAGCCCGGTGGTGTATATACTTGATTTTGTTGCAAAAATAGAAACTCCAGAAGATGTATCATGCGAGAGAGGGAGTTGCAACCGAAGTCGGAGCTATTGACTTAATTTGGCAAAGCCGCTGTTATGGTGCAATAAATTCCCATTCAATCTGTCCCAACCACTACATTATTAAAGTAGGTATACATCTTCTGATCTTTAAACATCAACATTTTATCTGTTAATAGTGAGCATGGTACAGTTAGTAAAATCTTAGCACTGGAGCTCAATGCTGACACAACATGCAACTCTCAATAGCCCTCTCAATTATTTGTTGTGATTCTAGTACAGTTATTTTTCATTTTTTACCGTTTAGTGCTTCCCTATGAGATCCTATAAATACTACAGCTGCTTCCTTCTATAGTGAAATGGCAGAGCAACTGCCCCTGTTCGGCTCCAAGAAAAAAAAAAACTCTCAGTAGTACTATTGGTATTGTTCCCATGGGTTATTCCTTGAAAAGGGTGCTTCAGAGGCCATGTCCATGTGCATGGTTAGATTAGGTGGCAGATTATTTCGCAGTCTAAGAATAGAAAAGGTCCTCTAGGTCTGAGTTCTCTGTTTGTTTACTTTAATTATAATTTGGCAGCTTTAAATTTTGGTTCCTGTTTTGCCTTTACCTGTTTATCATATTGAAAGTTGTGACACAAGAAAGGGCGCGTGAGCTGCTTTCTCTTGTCCCATTTGTTTTATACTTACAAGAAGCCTGTAAAAACGTTTGATACAGGAATATCCATTTTTTGGGCTTAATCACATGGCATCACTCTTTAATCAAAGCCTCATCGATAATCAACTCTACTATACTAATTCTTGGGAGGTGAGTTTTGGTTCCTTCTGGGTGCACTTGAAGCAAGTACAGATGCCCACTAATCCATACTCAGTTTCTGTCAATATCTCCAATGAAAATTAATTGAACTTGTATGTTTTTACCTTCGTATTCCACAGTGTAAACTATGGATTATTCAAGATATTTATGATATCTTTTAATGGTCGTTAACTGTTTAAAGTTTAAACACAAAATCACCCAAAACATGTAGAGATTCTCTCTGTGCTTCTCGGTACTTTTTTTTTGGTCCTGTATGGCTGTCTGTCCATGGCCATAAGCCCAAAACTGAAGGATTTCGACTCATAACAGGTGCACCATTTTTTTAAGAAGTTCTCTTCATGATATTTAGTCATAGTGGTCCTGCTTACACAGGCATGGCTCAGCTACAACCTTCTCTATTGGTGCTCATCAATTGAATACAGGTCGTCCCAAGCCTCTGATTTGAGATTATTAGATGTTTTTTTAGGTAAAACATGGGACTGCATGGTATGGTCTGAGGAACTATTCTCTATGTTTCAAAAGGAAAAGGTAAACTACTTTCTAATAATTATAATGATGATGATATCTAAGACCCCTTCATTTATCTTTTACAAATGATTCTGTTTTGGTTGGGATTAGGTTGCTTGTAGATCATATTTGTTATTTCTGGCAAGTAATGTTGCTTGCGCTAAGTTTCTTGTGTCTAATGCTTGTGCCTTTTTGTTGCTGTCAGCTTTCTTTTTCCTCCGTAATAATTGAAAGTGCTGTTTTCCTGATTGTTTTCAGCCAGTCCTTTGAAGAAACCAAAAATATCTCCTACTAAGTTCCAGTGTAACAAACATTTTGCATTTCAAATTACTCTGTCTTCTTGTTCACTGAGCCAAGAGCAGAGTGACAGTTTATCCAAAATACAAAAGAGCAGTGACAGGCTATATTCAGAACTCAAAATGCTGATCTGTATTACGATTGGTGAATCAGAATTTCTGTGGAGTGGACTAATTTCAAATGCTGAATCCCAAAAAAGAGCAAAAAAAAAAGTTGTGAAGTGTCACTGTTTCATACCAAGCTGTGCTCACTGCTCACCTTCTGAACTTCTTGTAGCCCTTGTTTAGTTCCCAAATTCAACCCCAAATTTTACTATGCAAAAAAAGATTTCCATCACATTAAAATGGCGCCACATGTATGGAGTACTAAATGTAGATGAAATTGAAAACTAATTGCACAGTTTTATTGTACTTTGTGAGACGAATATTTTGAGCCTAATTAGTTAAAGTTTAGACAATTTTTTCCAAATACAAACAAATTGCTACATTGCGCATTAAATACGCACTGTGCAGAATCGGGTGTCCGAATTAGGAACTGAACACGGGCGTAATCTTGTTTTGCATTCCAGTATCTGTGATGCAATAAATGCTATAGCTATTGGACATTGTGGATCCAGCTTTTGGCATCGTTTAGTTCACGGAATTGGGAAGAAAAACACTGTATCAGAATTCCTGTATCATTTCGTTTGTATTTGGTAAAAATTATCCAAATTTTGACTAACTAGGCTTAAAATGTTCGTCTCGCAAAGTACAACAAAACTGTGCAATTAGTTTTTGATTTCATCAACATTTAGTACTCCATGCATTTGCCGACATTTTGATGTGACGGGGGATCTTCTTTTTGCATAGTGGAATTTGGGGAGAATTGAGGGAACTAGACAAGGGCTTTGATCCGCAGCTCACACATTTTGCATCCTTTGCAGCGGATTCCGCGGAAATTTGCTCCAGCTGCCGTGCTAATTCAGACTCCAGAGTTAACTCCTACAGACCTACTACTACAGATGTGCCCAGTGCCCACTGAACCTGTTCGCTTATCTTATAAGTCGTACTTTTTCAATCAACGAGGTACTTTGAACCATAGTTTTTCAGCGAAGCGAACAAAGCCTTTGATGTTTCCAAGGCAAGGGACAGTGGAACTCCCTGTCTCTCTTTCGTGCTCTACTCCCTACACTTTAGTAGCTTTACGTTAAAAACGAAAACTAGTTGTTATTCCTGTACACCTTTTTTTTTTTTGCATTGCTACTACTTAAGTTTTTTTTTGACAACAGCTACTACTTAAGTTTAACTTGTGTATAAACGTTTTCTCTTCATACCACACTCTTCTTTTTCTTAAGATAAGAGCTGCCCACCCTTTTGTCTGCATCTTCCTGTGTCTTGCTAAAAAAGCAGCACTTGCTTTTTTTATTTCTTAATCTACAAAATCTTCCTGTGTCTTATTGTCAGCAGAAGCATTCTTTTATATTTTGATACTCATATAATAAAGCGGATATATAGCAATAGTTCTATGCTATAGGAGTACTAGTTCTTAAGATGCAGACTCTTATCAGTAGCCTTGTTTATTCAGGCATCCATAGTTTTATGATGACGAGGATTTCATGCTTTTACTTTTACCGTTGCAGCACGTCATGGGTTTGACTGTATTTTTTTATTTCCCCTTTGAATTAATCCAGCTATTGAATTCCCAAAAAGGCCCCCAGCTTCGATCTTATCCTCTCAGATGGACAGCTGTGAAATGTGCAGGGCAAGATGGCCAAGCAAAACAGGTAGGTACAGTATAACCGTTGCTGCAAAATTTGGTACGCGTGCTTGCGATAATTTTACCCCACATGTTTTTCCCCGAGTTCTCTGGAGAAAAAGCGGATGATAGGATTTTGAAGATTCAAAAGAAGAGGCACGTTGGGAAAGCTGCATAGAAAGGTGAAAAATTAAAGGTGAAAACAAGATGGTGCATTATGAGTTCATCCATAAATTTTGATAGAATTAATTTATTGCCCGTGCATACACTAGTTATTAGCTTGTAAGAAATGAAGTGGTAATAGACCAACTCATTTAATTTTAGAAACCAAACAAAAAACATGAGGAGTGAGAAAACAATGGACTACCTCTTTCCTCAAACCAAATACACAAAAATATTTAACAATAGAATTATCACCTCTCAACTACATGAAAAAACACATACTCCTATATCTTAATAAATATCAGTTTAACATGCACGCTAAGTCGCTAACGTTTAGATTTATTTTTCAAGTTTTATTTAAATTTAATGTCTATTGTTCACAAAAACTTTAGATTTATTGCAAATTTGCAATAAAAATAAATAATTACAGTTTTATCATTTAAGTATATATAAATAAAGTTGTGCAGTGTAGGAGCCGTTCGGCTGGAATTATAAGCCGGCTGAAAAACACTGTTGGCTGTTTTTTTGTGAGAGAAAAATACTGTTCCGGTTGAAAAAACAAGTTGAATAAGACGGATTATAAGCCAGATGACCAGTGCCTATATAGTAATGTCATAATGTCAGTGGAGATGGAGTGAGCGGTAATGAACTGTATGGTACAAACCCCAATGTGATTGCTTTTCTCTCACCTGCTGCACCTTTTTCTAATAATATACTACTACCTCCGTCCTAAAAAGAATATAATTCTAGTACAGTATCATATTTCAGTATCTTAAATTTGACCAATTATAAATTAAAAAGTATCCATGTTTATGATACCACATAAATACCATTAGATTAATTATGAAATATATTTTTATAATAAATTAATTTAAAGTTATAAATGTAAATATTATGCATTAGAAATTTGTTTCAAAGTGAACTGCTTTTCGTGGCACGCAATCTAAAGTTACGTTCTTTTCGAGTAAGAGGTAGTACTATCAACAGGCAAATTTTACACTTTAAGGGCGTGTTTAGATGTGAAAAATTTTGGGAAAAAGTTCCTGTAGCACTTTTCGTTGTTATTTGGCAGAATTTGTCTAACCATGGACTAACTAGGCTCAAAAGATTCATCTCAACATTTACAGACAAACTGTACAATTAGTTATTTTTTTACCTACATTTAATGCTCCATGCATACGTCCAAAGATTCGATGTGACAGTTACTATGCAAAAAATTTTGGCTCTTTTTGGTATCTAAACAGGCCCTAAAGAGAAGCAGCATTCGAATATCAGCTACAATGCTTATGAAAAAAATACTCTAGAATGTGTATTTTCTTTTCAGTGAAAACACAATTAAGCACTACAATTCTTTAAACTATTCTTTTATTTATCTTATCCATTTTCTGTAGATATTATTGTTGTCTTCATTCGCTGCTTTATCTTATCCAATGACGAAGAGGTCGATGGAGAATGGCTCGCCCTCGATGATGACCGGGGCGCTGCGTATAACGCCCGGACAGGTGACGCGCTCGCCATTGGCCACCGTGGCCGTGAGGCGCGGGCGTGGTTGGATCGGCAGGCCCGTGCGACGGGCGGCGTCCTCGGCGATGAAGTTATGTGTGGAGCCGGTATCCAGGAGTGCGACGAGGGTGGTGGTGCCCAGGGACACCCGGACCTGCAGTGAATCGCAGATCGGCATGCCGGCCACGGCCCGGAGGGAAAAAACAGGGGCGTTCTCCTGCTGGTCGGCCCCTGCTGGATCCTCGTCGGCGGCTGCAATCTCGACGCCGTTGAGGTAGAAGATGCGGCGACAGACGCGATTGTGGCCGCGGGAGTACGGCTCGTTGCAGTTGAAACAGAGGCCCAGACGGCGCCGTTCCGCCTGTTCCGCCGGGGAGAGTCGTTTGAGAGGCGGCCCTTCTTGTCGAGGCTGACCCGCGCCCGCGGGAGGAGCAGGGAGGGCGAGCAGCGGCTGTGCAGGCGCCGGTGCCAGCGCAGGGCGCGGCGGAAGGAGGCCGCGCGGTGGAGGCCGAGGCGGCGGAGGAGCCGGCCGGTCGGACTCCATCAATTCCACCTGGCGCGCCAGGCTGATGGCGGCGTTGAGGGTGTCCGGGCTGTGGATACGGACGGCGTGGCTGAGCGGCGGAAGCAGCCCGCCGGTGAAGAGCTGGACACGTTGGGCCTCGTCGAGACGCCCCGCACGTGGAAGGAGGGCCTGGAAACGGTTGGCGTACTCGTCCACTGTCCCGGTGCGGCGGCACTCGGAGAGCTCGAAGAGTGGAGCTGCGCGGACGGCCGGCCCGAACCGGAGGGTCAGGAGGTCCTTGAAGTGTCCCCACGATGGCGTGCCTTCATCGTCCTGGAGTTGCACGTACCAGAGCTGGGCGACGTCGTCCAGGTGATAGGACGCCGTGCGCACGCGTTCCTCCGGCATGGTGCGGTGCTGGCGGAAATATGCCTCACACTTGTTGAGGAAGAGGAGGGGATCGACCGTGCCATCGAAGCGGGGAAAGTCCCACTTCTTGGGTCTTGGAAAGAAGTCGGAGTCGCGGTGGTCATCCGTCCCGTGGCCGGCGGCAGCGGCAGAGGACGACGCCGTCTTGTCCTTCATGGCGGCCATGTCAGACTTGAGGGTCTTCAACTCCACGGTCATGTTCTTCAGCATCTCCATGATCTCGGAATTGGAAGGCTCCGTCATGGTGGTGGCTGGATGGGTTGAGGAGGCAGAGGAAGATGTCGGGGATGGCAGGTCGGGCGGTGAATGCTGGGGTTCGGCGGCTGGCGTGGGGGCTGGTGGAGCGGCGGCGGAGGAGGAAGAAGATCGGCTGGATCGCGATACCAGGTTGTCAAGCGCCTTGACGCCTAACCTCGCCGGACCGCGACTACGTAGCTCGTAGTCGCGCTCCAGGCCTTCACCGTGAGATGAGTCTCACCGGTGGCTTGAGAGATTAGAGGGAGAGGAGCAACTTTAGGATAACTGATTCTGCTTCCCCTATTCCCAGGTTGTTACACGGTATATATGGCCATAGGCCCAACCAATCACTCCTATAATTTAGGCATGCAAAAGGAAACTAGAGATCCTAACTTTCTGGAATTAGCCACTCACGGTGGCACCTGCCTTAGCTGCGCGCTCAGCAGCCCTCCTAGCATCACGACGGCGCCGGTATGTGCGCCCGTACATGACACGTGGAGTCTAGTACACTTTTGCAGTCCAACCAATCAGATGGTTGGTCAAAGGAGAACAGCAGGAAACCCCGCCATTCTTGTGCCGTTTCTGCACCCAAAAATCTCTCTTCCCTCTCTTTTCTTTCTCTGTTATTTGCCCCTAATTCAAAAATGCTATCCTTGATGACTTTGGGGTGTGTTCACTTTGCAAAAAGTAGCTGAAAAGTTACTGTAGCATCTTTCGTTGTTATTTGGCAAAATTTGTCTAATTATGGACTAACTAGACTCAAAAGATTCGTCCCGACATTTACAGACAAACTATGTAATTAGTTATTTTTTTACCTACATTTAATGCTCCATGCATACGTCGAAAGATTTGATATGATAGGTGAAAGAGGAAATATTTTGGGTTGGGACTTGGGAGGGGAAGTGAACAAGGCCTTGGTATAATACTGGTACAACAGGCCGCTGCTTTACTGGTGCCTGGTAGTAACCGGACACAAGCCAAATCCAAACTAAAATAGGTGTCTGTTCTTGTCCGCCTTCCTCTGCCAAGCAAAGAAGCAAACCAAACCAAGAACAAGAAATTTTTACCCAGCAAGCAAGTTCCAACCTAGAAGAGCCCTTCGAATTCAGCATGGAGGGGAGGGAGGGCATTGCAGTGGCAGGTGGCCATGAATCCGGCCACGGTCTGTTTAGAGCAGACATCTCCATGTCAGAGGCGCAAGAAGCAGCGAAGGGGTACCAGTTCTCTCCCTCGCCGTCGACGTCCCCCACTCCGTCCCCGCCACCAGCTGCTACGGCTGGTGATGGTGGGGACGCCACTCCAACTCCCCTAGCCTGGAGTCTGGGTGGGGACAAGCCGAGCGAGGCCGCCGGGAACAACGGCGTGCAGACGGCCGCGCAGACTGAGCACGCCAACCTGAGCTCCGGACGCCGCGGCGGCCGGCCGCGCGGTTCCGGGAGGCGCCAGATCCTAGCCACCCTAGGTCAGTATGCCCCCTCAAATGCAAAGCGTCCTCATTTTCTTCTTCAGCAGCTCAAAAATTTCGTTTTTTTAGTAGTTTCTTGCAATGTTTGTTCCCCTTGTTGATTTCTGTTACATTGCTTGGATGGGGTCCAGTTGGGGTGATGTGTATGTGCTTTTTACACTCAAGAGGGTTACAAGTCAAACATCCGTTACCTGTTACCACAGTTCTTCTGTTCATCGCATTCACCTTTTGTGTTATTAATTGTTAAAAAAGTGATTCTCATGTTTTTATCCCCTTTTTCCTACCAATTTGTGCGCGCATTCTCTCTCAGATTTTTCCTGGGTGGATTACCTAATCGACCTAATCCTTAAATTTCTTACCGATTAGCCGTGATTAAGTTGATGAGTCATACGATGAAGCTCTGGGAGAGGGTTATCGAGCATCGCCTAAGGAGAGTGACATATGTGACCCAAAATCAGTTTGGGTTTATGCCTGGTAGGTCGACCATGGAGACGATTTTCTTATTACGACAATTGATGGAGAGATATAGAGAGCAGAAAAAGGACTTGCACATGGTCTTTATTGACCTCGAGAAGGCATATGACAAAGTACCGAGAAATGTCATGTGGTGGGCCTTGGAAAAGCACAAAGTCCCAACTAAGTACGTTACCCTCATCAAGGATATGTACAGGGATGTGGTGACGTTTGTCCGAACATGTGATGGCGACACCAGTGACTTTTCAATTAAAATAGGACTGCATCAGGGGTCAGCTTTGAGCCCTTATTTATTTGCTTTGGTGATAGATGAGGTCACAAGGGACATACAAAGTGATATCCCTTGGTGTATGCTCTTTGCTGATGATGTGGTGCTAGTTGACGACAGTAGGGCGGGGGTTAATAGGAAGTTAAAACTATGGAGGCACACGTTAGAGTCGAAAGGATTCAGACTTAGTAGGACTAAGACCGAGTACATGAGTTGCGATTTCAGCGCGACTAGGCACGAGGAGGGAGACGTTAGCCTCGATGGGCAAGTGGTGGCCAAGAAGGATACTTTTCGGTATTTAGGGTCGATGCTACAAAAGGATGGAGACATTGATGAAGATGTTAGGCATAGAATTTCAGCCGGCTGGTTGAAATGACGTCAAGCTTCTGGCGTTCTCTGTGACAAAAGGGTGCCTCAGAAGCTGAAAGGTAAGTTCTATAGGACGGCGATTCGTCCGGCGATGTTATATGGTGCTGAGTGTTGGCCTACAAAAAGGCGACATGTCCAGCAATTGAGTGTAGCGGAGATGCGTATGTTGCGTTGGTGTTATGGGCACACAAGGAGGGATAGAGTACGGAACGACGATATTCGGGATAGGGTTGGGGTGACACCAATTGAGGAGAAATTGATTCAACATCGGTTGAGATGGTTTGGACATGTCCAATGGAGGCCTCCTGAGGCGCCGGTGCGTAGTGGAGTTCTAAAGCGGGCCGATAATGTAAAGAGCGGTAGAGGTCGACCTAAACTAACTTGGGACGAGTCCGTTAAGAGAGATCTTAAGGAGTGGAATATCCCCAAGGATTTAGCTATGGATAGGAGCGCTTGGAGATTAGCAATCAACGTGCCTGAACCGTGACCTTTTTTTTGTCTTGTGCCCTTTATGTCCCTTTATGTGTCTCCCTGTTTCTCGTCTCTTTTGGGTTTCATCTCTAGCCTACCCCAACTTGCTTGTGACAAAAGGCTATGTTGTTGTTGTTGTTGTTGTTGTTGTTGTTGTTGTTGTTGCCGTGATTAAGGTCTCTTTCATCATTGGGTAGTTAAGTCACTTAAAAAAATGTTCATTTCGCTGTCTGAATGGTGTTCATCCTATGCAAAAGGGGAATGGTACGCCCTGTCAGCCGGAGGGAGCTTCACGCCTCATGTGATCATCGTGGGTACTGGGGAGGTAAGACATGTGTTCCATCATCATCGGCAGCGTCATGCTTCTGTGCAGACTGCAGCTAGTTTGGCATTGCTTGACTAGTGTGCAGTGCTTGTCTTAACGGTGTCACTGAGCTTTGTCCAATTCGTTGGTAGGATGTGGCGGCGCGCATAATGTCGTTTTCTCAGAAGGGTCCACGCTCGGTCTGCATCCTCTCTGCCAATGGGACAATCTCTAATGTAACATTGAGGCAGCCGGATCCATCTGGTAGCACCTTCACCTATGAGGTATGGACTGTTGAGTGTTACTTTTTGTATCTTATCATTCTCCTTGTAATGTTCAGATTAGGACTAAGAAGTCCCCTCTGGGAAAATTCAGTGGATTTAGTTTTAGAGTTCTTTATACTCTATAGGCACATCAAGCAGTGACTTAGGTTCCAATGATTTGTTTTTGTTGAAAAAAATGTCAGCTTTAACTGGATCTTTCAGTCGGACCTAGATTTAGCAATGCAAGTCACATTATTTTGACTTGATTGCAGTAAGAATTAAACAGATAAACACTGTCATAGATGCACCAGCGGGGAGACTATTGTGTCTGGAAAGGCTCCCCTTCCACTTTCTCTTAGATTTTGTTCTATGCCGCTTCCACCATCTGTGCCTCCCGTATGTCCACTATTGCTTTGATTTATTTCAGGCACCAGGAAGAACTGTTTAAGTTCTGATTCTAACTGTAACAAACAATACAAAGTTGTTTCATTGCTATAGGATCACAATGATGCCGTGCAGATGTACATTTGAGTTTTTCCTCAAAAATGTACAATTGATTTGTGCTACTTGTGTTTAAAATAAAGGGCACTGATGTGTTTCTGGTCTTCAGGGCCATTTTGAGATTCTGCAATTGATGGGCTCCTTCACAATGGCTGAGGAAGGTCGGAAGAGAACCGGTGGGCTCAGTGTCTCTCTTGCTGGCCCTGACGGCCGTGTAGTTGGTGGTGTAGTGGCTGGGATGCTGCGTGCTGCAAGTCCTATACAGGTAAATGTAACTGAAACCTGAACCAATTTTCGGATGCAGTCACACTGAACACATCAGAACACAAAACATTCATTCCTTGTTGATTCAGTGCAATCGGTTTCGTATCAGTTCACAGATTGATGGCAAATGCTGAGCTATATATATCCTTTGTTGGTTCTAACATAAAACTCGGCATGGCAGGTGATCGTAGGGAGCTTCCTGCCCAACAGTCTGAAGCAGCACCAGAGGAGGATGAGCTTGCAGCAGCAGCAGGCACCTGCTGTCCCGGCACTACCAGCACCACCAGCACCGGTGGCTCCCCCTCCTGTGCTCACTGCCGCCATGCCAATCTCCCAGGCAGGTCCCGGCAACGGCTTCCACACACCGCCACCCTCCGCCGCCCTGCCTCCACAACCCCATGGCAGCACGGAGCATGGCACCATGAACCTGAACATGACGACCGGCTTCACCATCGTTGGCTGGCCTGCGAGCTGCCCGCCCATGCCACACAGGGCCTCTCCTGACATCAACGTCAGCTTGACTCCCCAGGAGTAGAAGAGAGGAGCCGGTTGTGGCGGCTGACTGGTTGCGTTTTCTTTTGTCGCCTCATCCCTGACACATTTTGTTATGTAGGGCATGGCTGTTAAAGTAGATGCTAGATTAAGGACTGTTTACGGTTTAGCCAAGATCAGTAGGATGTGGTAGATGCTCTAATCTGTTTTAAGAGGAGATGCCAACAGTTGGACAGACTATTGTCTCGTCACTGACAGTTATCTTAATTCTGCTTCGTCCATCATTGTGCCTTTGCAGCTGTCCAGTTTTTTGTCCTGTGATGTACTATGCATATGCATATCCCTTGTTTGTGTCCATGTTTGTGCTCTGCTTACTGAAGGTTCTTGGCATGATGCACAGCTCGAATGCGGTAAGAAGGTTTTTTTTTTGAAATTTTGCGGTAAGCAGTTCGTAGTAAAAACCTCAGCAGTATTCCAATATGACTCCTTAGTCCTTACCCCCGGACGCTTACTCCTTACCCCCGGACAGAGATTCAGTAACGTAGCTGCAGCAAGTCACAGCGTAACTTGCGACCCTTCGTCCACCGTTCAAGTACATCCAAAGGCTCACGACACTTGCAACTAAAATAGAAATATCTATCCAATTTTTTACGGAGTATGCGGACGCGGGAGCGAGGGCCAGACTCGCGCCATCCCGTGTGACCCCGTTGGCCTCGTGCGCCGCCGCGGGCGTTGCCTGTGGCCGCCGGCCTCCCGCAGGCCCGTGATGCTGTCGCGCCGCCATGGGAGACGAATCCCCTGCCCACCACTAAATCTCAGTAGGGTTCCTTGTCTTTGGTATTTATTGATGCCAAATAGAACGAAGTCATATGCAAGAATGCTTCCAAATTTGAGATTTAGTGAACCAAGAATGGTTAATTTGCCTTATTTTTGCACTGTAGTATTACAGAACTAGTGGAATCAGAATTTTCATACACATATGTGCATTGTCTGGTTTACAGAACTAGTTGATATACAAGAATTGCAATCTGAACATTTCTATGTTGTCATTGCAATCTAAATGTTGACATTTCTAATTAATTGCAATTTCTTGGCAGCAAAAAAAGAAAAAAGGTGGTGCAGAGCTTCAAGTAGAAGGAGAACATGATGCCAAGAACAAACGAGAAGTTGAGCTTCAAGAGTACACTGTCATTGACAATTTTGGTCAGCTCATAACATTTCTAACTTTGGCAAATTTAGACCTTCAAGATCTGTTCTAGCTTCTATCACCTAGTTAGATAGTATTTTGGACAGGGTTAACTATAGTATTTTGTGGGCTAACTATATATTATTTTGTGAAGTATGTCACAATGACCATCAAGTGGACATCTGAATGTCAGAATGTAGGAGCAGCAGCACTTTTAAGTAGTTGATGGAAGCTTTGTAAGCATTTGACTGAGTTCTGTCACTTAATTGATTAGCTGCTGGATAAGCTGATTTATGAATGTGTCTGAACTTGTGTTTTATTGTGCTTTGAAAATGCAATTAGCTGCTATGTATATGTCCGTCTGAATTATGGACCTGAATTATTGTCTTTTTTTTAAAAAAACTATAAACTATGCTGCTATCTGCTATCTATGTCTGAAAAAACAACCAAGGCTGTGTTCACTTGGCATGCGAACCCAAAATATTTTCTCTTCCACCCATCACATCGAATCTTTGAACGCATGCATGAAGCATTAAATGTAGGTAAAAAAATAACTAATTGCATAGTTTGTCTGTAAAGTTCGAGACGAATCTTTTGAGTCTAATTAATCCATGGTTAGACAAATTTTACCAAATAACAACGAAAAGTGCTACAGTAACTTTTCACCCAATTTTTCTCAACTAAACACACCCCAAGTCTCATGTGTTGAAGGGCTGGATCTGTTATGGGACACTGGATCTGATTTGGAGGGCTGGATGGAGGAGGTAAGTTACGTCTGAATCCCTATCCCCCATCTTAGGAAATGCGGCTTTTTTTATTGCTCCAGCAGACCTTCAATAGCTCTTTTTTATGTTAGCTACCCTACCAATATGGCTGTGTTTAGTTCCCAAATTTAGAGTGTCAAAATTCACTGTAGCGACACTGTAACATTTCGTTTGTATTTGAAATTGTCCAACCGTTGACTAATTAGGCTCAAAATGTTCGTCTCGCAAAGTACAACCAAACTGTACAATTAGTTTTTGATTTTATCCACATTTAGTACTCCATACATGTATCACAAGTTTGATGTAACAGAGAATTTTTTTTTGCATAGTACATTTTTCAATGGAACTAAACACAGCCTATATCTCATCTCCCCTCAAAGAGAAGTTGCATCTTTTCTAATAGCACAGGCCCACAATAATTGCCCCTTCTTCCCTACTTTGCCATGGCCGCCTCCTTCGTCCAAGCCACCGCCACCGCCCCCGAGCTCTAGAAAACGAAAACCCATCGGTGTGCTTCTGTCCAAGCCGTCGGCTGCCAGCGTCTCGCTGCGGCTGGACGTGAGCCATGACCGCCACTTCCATCGAAGACGTCGCCCCCGAGCTCTAGAAAACGGAAGCCCATTGGTGTGCCTCTGCCCAAGCCGTCGGTCGTCGGCCTCTTGCTGCGGCGGGATGTGAGCCATGTGGCGCCGCTTCCATCCACGTCGGCCCCGAGCTCAAGAAAATGGAAGCCCATCGGTGTGCCTCTGTCCAAGCCGTTGGCCACCGATGTCTTGGTGCGGCTAGGCATAAGCCATGGCCGCTGCCTCCGTGTTGAATCTCACGGTCCTCTTGTCGTTGCTGGACAGCGTGGTGCGAGGAGGCGGGCGACAGAGAATGATTGTTTGAATTCAAAAAAATGATGATATTAGGCTAGCCCTGTTATCAATCTATAGGGAAAGTTTGTATGAGGGAGCGCTGAACATGCTTTTTTTTTAAAAAAAAAAAACTGAGCGTTGAACTGCTTTAAGACCATGTGCAATAAAGAATTTTTAGCAGTCTTGATTTTTTTTGGCAAAATAGGAAAAAACGATTTCCACCAACTTTTAGTCCAAGATTCCGAGCGAGACTTTAAAAACAGTTAAAGAACATGACAAATATCGACAATGCTTGGCCACATGCGTTCGTCTCCGTGTCCAGTTGGCATGGGTCTGGGTTCTCATCCAGACGTTGCGCGTCTCAGTCTGCTTGCTGTTACCACCTTCTCACACCGCGCGCCCCACCCTGCACCGCTCACTCGCTTGCTCCTCGCTCCCGCCCGTTGCGCACCCCACCTGCGCCGCTCGCTCTTTGCTCTTCTCTCCCGCTCGTCGCACACCCCATCACTTGCACCTCGCTCCTTGCTTCGGACGTGCGCCGCACCGCCCGCTCCCTCCCGTAGCGTGCGCTGCCCGCCCAGCCGAGCCAAGGCCGGTGCTGCTGCTAGTGGTGGTGGTGCTTGCGCGCTGCCGCTCGCTACCGGATCGAACCCCGACGACCAGAATTGACCGGCCCCGGCCTTTCCCTCCCTATGTTTGTTACAAATATATGTTTTAAATGTTTCAAAGGTATGTTGCAATTATTACATATAGATGTTGCAAAAGTAGATCGGGATGTTGCATATTTTGCAAGTGTTTCAGAGCTATGTTGCAAGCGTTTGTTCAAAATGATTCATCTGTTTCAGACGTATGTTGTAGCAAGTGTTTTATTTGGATGTTGCATATGTTTTACACACATGTTGCAAGTGTTTTATCTAGATGTTACATATGTTTTACACACATGTTGCAACATTATGTTTTAAATGTTTAATCTATGTCAAATGTATGCTGCATCCAGGTATTTCATGTTGCAAGTGTTTCACGAGGACACGATGAATGACGGGTGCACGGCCTGGGCGCCGGGGGATGGGGTGCAGCGAGCTAGGGGCTGGCTCCCGGGTCTCATCCATGCGGAGAGAGAGAGGAGGGATCAGGGAGAAAGAGCGGCGGAAGCAGCAATGGGGACAAGGTGCACATGCGAGGCGGACGAGAGCATGTTGCGTAGCCATCGAGACGCGAGGAGCGACGGGCAGAGCTTCGACGGTGGGGTGCGAATGTGAGTTGGAGCGAGGCGGACGGAGGTGTCCAGACACGCACATCCGTCCAGACACCGGGCGCGCACGTTTGTCAGGACGATAGCCACGCCCAACAAATACGTATAATTTAAATTTATTTAGCCACATAAAAAATGAGATTCTATTTTAAGAGCGAGATTCACATAAAAAGCAACGCATTAGTTTGTGTTGGAACTATAGTATTAAAGATCCGCTAGCTGCAATTGCACTTGTACAGGAGCCCTTTCAACAGAAAAAAAAAAGTTTGCGACACCTGATGGCGCCAATCAGCTGTCGCCACGCGAGCATGTGTGCAGTGTGCGTACGTGGTACGCGCCGCGTCACGCTAGCAAATGGATATTTCCATTCCATTCCAATCCAGCAGCCCAGCCCAGCGGTGTCGTTGTGACTCGTGACGGGTGCTCTAGATGTCGCCCGTCTCCTTCTGCCACCTTCGCTCACGTTCTAGACTCCTCCCGTGCTCCTCCACCGCTCACCTCCCCCTATAAATCTCTCGCCGCCCACACCGTCCTATCATCAGGCGGACAAGTACAACCAGCGCAGCGCAGCAGTTCAGTCCAGCACACACCATCTCATCTCATCCAATCGGATCGATCCTCATCTCTTCTTCCAGAGACAACCGCGCGCGATCTCTCATCAGCAGCACCGACAATGGCGGCGTACATGCGCGTGACGCACCGCGACGAGGAAGGCAAGAAGGTGACGGAGAAGATGCCGATCCCGGAGACGCGGCGCCCGGACACGGTGAAGTACTTCGAGCGCAAGCTGGAGGAGCAAGGGTTCCACCGCTTCGAGCGGCACCCGGCGAACGCGCCCCGCGGCGTGGGCATCGGCTCGCCGCCGCCCAAGTCCGGGCGCGGCGGCAAGTTCACCTGGGAGGGCCCCGGCGGCGTCGTCGAGGGCCAGCTCGACCCCGCGCCGCCCGCCATCGACCCCAACGACCCCAACTACGAGGAGGAAGGGGGAGCGGAGGACGAGGCGGGCAGGGAGGTGGACGTCGGCGAGGTGGAGGTCGCTAAGGTCGCCGAGAGCAGGGACGGCGTCGCTAGGGTCGACGTCGCGCCGCCCCTGCTCCAGGACCAGAAGCAGTAGACGCTTCTTTTTTGCCCCCCTGTTGTCTTCTAGATGCGTCTCGACTCTCGACTCGGTCTGTCGAGTACTACTTGAGTTTGTTCGGTGCACAGCGTGCACGTCAACTCTGCTATAATTAATGTGTGTACTGATCAGTAATAAACCTGTGTGAAAGCATCAAAGCAAGTGTGATTATCTTTGCATTAGTTGCCATCTTCATCGCGTTGCAGTGATATCTCCGAAAACGCTCCAGGCCTCCCTCCTTTTGCCGGTGTCGGTTCAGTTTTTTGTTTGAAACCGGGCTAAAAATTCACCCGAACTACTAGGATACAGAGACCAACACCTCAAAGCACGAAGACCGACTGCTGAAACTTTTAGCGCACAACCATTTGGTCGAAAACAACAAACAACACTGACTATTAACAACTTGAACAATAGCACACAAGTGTTTGATCTGTCAAACAAATGATCGCTTATGTCACACGAACTGTTGCGAAATAAGAATCTTAATATTGAAGCCCAAGCAACAGGAATTGTTGCGAAAAAAGAATCTAAAAGCTAAGCCAAGGCCCATTTGGTTACCAAGGTTTTTTCTTTTTCTTTTTCTTTTTCTTTGCGAAAAAGAAACTTTATTACTGTAAGACTCAAGTAGCATAGCATCCTTACCAGAGACTATGAACCCACTCTAGAAAACTAGCAAAAAAGCACTCACACAACTTAGATCTAATGGCATACTGCGCTAACTCATGAGCTAAATTATTCTGGACTCTACTAATCTTAATCCACTCCAGCCTCTCGAGCTGATCACCAACTTCACGCGTCTCAATGAATTGCCAAATAGCAGATCGATCACGTGCTTTGCTTCGGAGCTTGGCGACCACCGAACTGCAATCCGACTCGAGAATCATCGGGGCATCCGGCCATCTAAGAGCCAATCGAACGCCCTCCAAGCACGCTCTGGCCTCTGCATCCCTGCACTGAGATATGATACGCCACAAAGTTAGTTTTAGGGAGGCCCCAGTCTCTAATCGCCACGCCCACTGCGGCATCTCCTGACGAATGGTTGAACGCAGCATCAACATTAATTTTAAGAGTCCCATGTGGCGGTCGCTTCCATCTCAAAGTTCCTTGCATCTGAATTCTGAACTTCAATACGAGCAGCAGGTTCTAAGGTACGTTTACCCTTCAGGTCCACATGATCCTCATGTTGCCGGATTTCCAACAGTGACCGCATGTAGCGAATGAGGAAAGTGACCGAACTAGCAATGAACGGGGATGCACCTTCATGTACCACCTTGTTTCGAATGCTCCAAATGTGCCAGAGCAAAATAAACAAATTTGCCAGTACCTCCAACGAATTGTTTAGTACCAACATAAGCAACCAGTCCGGTCCAGTCCTGACAAGATCCTCTTCTGCCGGCAAATGCCAGTGATTCCTCATGGCCTGACGAAGAGCTACTGCATGCGGACAGACCAAAAGAGCATGAAAGACAACTTCTTCGTGTGATCCACATAATTCACAAACATCCTGCTGGTCCAGGTGACGGTATTTCTTATTAACTCTGGTCGGCAAGCCATTATTGGCAGCTTTCATAGCAAAGACAGAGACCTTGGATGGCACTCGTACCTGCCATAGCTTCTTCCATCCGGCACGGCCCTGATCTGAACTTGCGCTACTGCCAGGAGCTCCCACTCTATACTGATTCTGTACCGCTAACCTATAAGCACTTCTCATAGAAAAAATTCCGGTTTTCTCA
The DNA here is from genome assembly GCA_038087645.1 of Saccharum hybrid cultivar R570. Lineage (NCBI taxonomy): Eukaryota > Viridiplantae > Streptophyta > Magnoliopsida > Poales > Poaceae > Saccharum > Saccharum hybrid cultivar. The sequence continues at coordinate 495,584 of JAQSUU010000682.1, forward strand.
TAATGCCATGCAACAAAGTCAGCAGTACGCTGCTCAGGAAGCTTGATACTAAAAATCTCCGCTGCATCACAAGGATAGAAGAACCAGTGTACAGCCGTTTCTTCCCAATCACCATTGTCATCAATAAGATGGTGAACCCACCTGAGCCTGCACATGCGACTGGGTCCAATCGGTTTAAGACCGTACTCCCTAGGCAGCCAATTATCCCGGCAATTCTGGGTAGACCTTCCATCTCCTATACGATGAATCACTCCCTGTTTCAGCAGCTCATATTCAATTGCACGCCAAATCTGCGAGGCCTCACCGGCCGGAGCTCTATCCAGCAAATTGCCTGGAGGATAATATTTAGCTTTCAAAACCTTAGCACAAAGGCTGTCCGGAGAGGCAACTAGTCTCCACGCTTGTCGAGCAAGCATCGCTTGGTTCATCAACCTGAGGTCCTTAAACCCCATGCCACCAAAACCCTTCGGCATCAACAATTTCTCCCATGGTATCCACTGCACCTTCCTCCTTCCATTTTCAGCGCCCCACCAGAACGCTCGCACCTGCTTCATCAGCTCATCACACAAGGTCAGAGGGAGTTTAAATACACCAATGATATAGATGGGTAGAGCTTGAGCAACAGATTTTATCAGCACCTCCTTTCCTGCTGCCGAGAGATATTTTTCTTTCCAAGCAAACATCCTCTTATGAAAACGTTGTTCAAGTGGCTGAAATAAACCCCTGCGTACACGGCCATGCGGGGTCGGAAGGCCAAGATATTTGGCCTCAAAATCCACCCTCTCAACACCCAACATAGTGCGGACTTGCTCTGAAATATTCTGGTCATATGTCTCATTCACCAACAGAGAGCATTTGCTGGGGCTTATAAGTTTCCCCGAACATCGCTCGAACGTGACCCCTCTAACGACCTGAGCCTGCTCCACGGCAGCTCTAAAAAATAAGCTGTCATCCGCGAATAAAAGATGTGACACACTAGGAGCTCTCCGACAAACCTTTACTCCTTCAAGAAGACCAAGACTTTCTTTATGCTTCAAGAGAGTAGATAAACCATCGGCAACCAGCGAGAACAAGTATGGTGAAAGCGGATCACCTTGTCGTAGACCGCGTGACGGGGAGGAGTGCGAGAGCACCCCATGGAAGCATACCGAGTAGCGTACAGTTGAAACACAAGTCATGATCTACTGTACCCATTGACTCTGAAAGCCCAGCTTCTGCAACAAACTTTGTAAAAATCCCCAATCAACCCGATCATACGCCTTGGACAAATCCAACTTATAAGCACAAAATCCTTGCCACTCTCCCTCTGAATAGCATGAATACACTCAAACGCAATTAAGACATTATCCGTGATTAATTTCCCAGGAACAAATGTGCTCTGCTCAACAGAAATAATGTCATCCAGGATCGGTCGCATTCGGTTAGCCAAACACTTTGAGATTACCTTGTAGATCACATTACACAAGCTGATCGGCCTAAAATCTTTGAGCTCCTCCGGTTCGGACCCCTTCGGAATAAGAACAATAGCTGTATCATTTACTCCTGGAGGCAAGCAGCCATCCCGGAAAAAACCTTGGACCGCAGCGACAACATCATCCTTCACCACTTCCCAGTGTCTTTGGAACTTGGAAGAAGCGTGCCGGGAAACCGTTAGGCCTGGGGGACTTTAGTGGACCCATCTGAAACAAGGCGTCCGAAATTTCCTCTGTTGACAACTCCCTGCACAAATCCTGAGTTAACTTTGGCTCAATAAGATCAATAAGCTCAGCAGGTTGCACATTAGGATCAGCCGTATACAAGTTACTGAAAAAATCAAACGCCATCCGCTGCATCTGTTTGGGATCTTCGCACCAGTCACCATCGGGATCTTTTAATTTCTTAATCTTATTCTTACGAGCCCGCCAGACAGCCTGTTTATGGAAATAACTCGTGTTGAGGTCACCCTCTTTAAGCCAGGCAATCCGCGACCTTTGCAACCACATCATCTCCTCCCTATATAGCAATTCATCCATACGGTCAGATATCCGGCGAACCTCCCTGATGCTGTACAACGGATCAGCTCTTGCTTCTTCCAATTTTGCACGTAGTTCCTCAAGCTCCTGTGTGACCATACCAAAAATTTTCCAGCTCCAGGAGCATAAAGCGTTCCGCACATGCTTCAGCGCAGCCACTACACCACCCAGCCCTTCTCTGCTAGCATCAGTACACCAGGCGTTCTTGACTTCCATAGAAGAGACTCCAGCTGTTCCCACATTATTTCATAGTACCAAAAATCCTCGATTTATGTCGTTCCCAACTTTCTTTCCTCACTTCCAAAAACAGTGGACAATGATCTGAGCGTGACGACACCAGATGATACAAGGTGACATCGCCAAACAGATCACGCCATTCCGGAATTGCCACAGCTCGATCCAGGCGAACCTTGACATTGTCATCACCACCTCGACCATTATCATAGGTATAAGGGAGTCCAGAAAACCCCAAGTCTGTAAGCTCACAATCATCCAGTGCATCCCGAAAAAGCAATCATTTGACGCTCCGGCCAAGGACACGCCGAAAAATGCTCATAGCCCCACATGGCTTCATTGAAATCGCCAAATGCCAGCCATGGATCAGCCGACTGACCATGCAACCGACGTAGCAACTCCCACATAACATGCCTCTGATCCGTACGCGGCTCGCCGTACACAAAAGTTTTTTTTAGAAGGGCGGCAAGAGCTTTGCCGAAATTTTATTAGACGAGACAAAAGAGAAACAAAACGATTACAAGAATCGCTATTGAGCGACCAATGCCACCACGACTACTACTACGGTCTACGGCACCCTGGTTGCACGCCTAAAACGTGACTCCAAAAAAGAAAACACAGAAAAACAAAAGGAAACCACTTAGACTTTGCAAGCTCTCGCCGACGCTCACTGTTCTTCTCCTTGGGCCGTCGTTCTTTTTGCAAGTTGATACTGTTGTATGTCATCTTTACATAGAAGAGCTACTTGGCATGGTTGTAAACTTTTCTGCTGGAAAATTTGTTTATTCCTTTCCTTCTATATGTTCCACCAGAAGTATATCATTATACCGTCGAACTTTTTCTTTTGTTCCTTTTCGACTTTAGCTCGACACCTACGCCAGTACCCATGTAAAGATCCCCTCACCGGCACTGCGTTAATCACAGATAGGTCCAGCCATTGTTTGAAGAAGGACCACACTTGCTTTGAGTATTGACAATCTTTGCAAAGGTGTAATGGTGTCTCTGGCTCAGTATCACAAAGTTTGCAAATTGGATCATTTGACCAATTGCGCCTCAACAGATTGTTGGCGGTAAGGATCTTCTTATGTAGTAGGGTCCATGCAAAGAAACGGCATTTAGGTTCTGCTGCTTCTCTCCAAATTGGCATTAGCTTTAGCTTCCCATAGGTGCCTTCAAATTGTACACGGTAGGCACTTTTGGTTGTATACTCCCCATTGTTCATCCAGCGCCAGCGTATCTCGTCTTCTCTGTCTTCTACTAGCTGGATATCATTTACCTTTTCCCATAGCATGACATATTCCTTTATTTCCTGCGCCGTTTGGAGGGGTAAGATGTGAGCAATCCATCTGTTATCTTGAAGTGCTTTATGAACTGATAGTTTTTTTCCTTCTTGATTTGAGGAATAGTGTCGGTGCTAAATTCTTAGGAGTTATCCCCTCAACCCAAGACGACGTCCAGAAGCGAGCAGTCTTCCCGTCTCCTATTGTTACAACTGTTGAAGCGGCAAAAAGGTCTCGGTCGCGCCCGTCACAAGGGAGATCTAGTTCGTTCCATGCACGTTCCTTGTGCTTCCATTGAAACCATAGCCATCTGTAAGGTCCTAGATGGCTAGAGGGGGGTGAATAGCCTATAAAAATTCTACAAGCACCACTAAGCAAACTTGTTAGAATAACAAACGGCGTAAAGCGAGTTTTGCTTAGCCAAAGGTTGTGATGCAAGCCTCCTATCCACAAGTCTAGTAGATTATGATCTCTAGTTCACACAAGTGCTAAGTCACTAAACTTACACTAGTGAGCAAGCTAACAACACTAGCAAAGGCTACCACTAGAGCTTACACAAGATAATCTAGTAAAAGTAAATGCAAGAGATAGGATTGTGAATCTTATACCGACGGTGGAGTGAAGATGTTGCCAATCACCAAGATGATATACAATCAATTAATATTGACAACAACACAATATGTAGACCAATCACCGGGAGACAAGAGACACAATATTTTTGTTCACCCGGTGTTCACTTGTGCACCGACAAGCTACGTCACCGGTTGTGTCGACCAACACTTAGATGGTTCCTCGGTGTGACCCTCAAGTCACTTGCCCCTCAAGGCACGCCCCGCAAGGCACCGCAAGACACCACTCTCAAGTGAGGTAACTCAATGACACGCGCAATCCAATAGAGTTGCTTTTGGCGTCCCGCCGAGGAAAGCACAAGAACCTCTTACAAACAACCGGAGGTGGCCAAGAACAATCACCTTCTCTTGCCAACGCCTCCAACAATCTCCAAGCTGGCTAGGAGCGGTACTCTCCAAGAGTAACAAGAAATCCACCGGCTAAACCACCCACAAGTGCCACTAGATGCCCTCAAGCTATGCAATGCACTTTGGGATCACTCAATCTCACTTTTGATTTGCAATCAAGCAAGAGAGATGAGTGGGAGGAGTAGCTCAAGCTCAAAGGATGCACAAGAGTGTTAGAAAATCCAAGAGACCTCCCCAAGGGCCGGCCAACGAGTATTTATAAGCACCCCAAACAAATAGAGCCGTTGCAACTCCACTGACCGTTTTTTCGGGACGACCGGACGCGCTGGTCGAAACTGACCGGACGCGCTTAACCGCGTCCGGTCCTCCAACGGTCACTGCGCCAACGGTCAAAACCCATGACCGGACGCGCCTCTCAACAGACCGGACGCGCCGGTCGCACAGCACCGCGCGCGCGAAGCAACGACCGGACGCGCTCCTCGCAACGACCGGACACGACAGTGCCAGCGTCCGGTCGAAGTCCAGTAAGCTCCATCGACGACCGGACGCGTCCGATCGCGTGTGACCGGACGCGCCCCGCGTCCGATCGTCCTTGCGAACCGCAGTTCCTTCTGGGCACTTGACCGGACACGCCGGTTCCGCGAGTGACCGGACGCGCCGGTTGCAAACCCTAGCCCGCGCGCCTGAAACTGCGCTGTACTGACCGGACGCGTCCGGTCATACCGAGACCGCGTCCGGTGCAGCGTCCGGTCACCTCTGTGACCCTGTTCGCCTCCGTTTCTTTTCCGACTTTCGGCGTAGTGGAAAATAGGCATTTCATTTCCCCGAAATCGCCTGAATCCCGCGCTCGCACGCTCGGCGGGAGGGAGAGAGGAACCCAAACCCCTCTCTACCCGCAAACCACAGCGCGACCAACGCCACCTTTGCAAATGTGCCAACACCATCAAGTGTACATCTCCATGTGCTTGTGTGTTAGCATTTTCTCAATCATTTTCAAAGGTTTTCCAATTAGCTCACTAGGCCCTACATGCAATGCACTTCATGAATTCACCTAGTGGCACCCGTGCATCGAATAACCGATAAGACTTCCCCTCTTAATAGTTCGGCTATCGATCCTAAACCACTCACACCCTCTATGGTGTCTTGAGTGTAAAACAAAATGGCCCTATGGTTATACCTTTGCCTTGAGCCCATTTTGTTTCTCCAAATGATATGATCCACTTCATATCATCACATGACCGTCTCGATCCATCGACCTTGACTTCACTTGCTCTTCACCGTTGCATCAGTTCATCGGCGCTAAGTCTTGCTCAAGCTTCACCATCGCATGGTCCTTCGCTTCGAAGCCTCGACTTGCCCTTCACCTTCACAACCGGTCCATCGAGCCAAGCCTCATCTTGGTCTTCATCATCTTGGTCACATGAGTCAATGTCATGTCTCATATGCAATGACCACCTTTATCTAAATCATCCACTTAGATACAAAGGTTAGTCCTATGTTTCATCAATTAGCCAAAACCAAACTAGGGACTTTGAAAGGTCCAAATAGGCTAGAGGGGGGGGTGAATAGCCTAATAAAAACTTCTACACAAATTACTTAACCACAAGTTAGTACGAAAGGTGGCGAAGCACAAAGCACTAGCTCTAACTTAATTAAGCAAGCCACCTACACAATTCTAGTACAAGGCTATCCACTAAACACAACAACAACAAGCTAGATACGAGATGTAAAACGAGAGAAGAGCTTCGAGTGAATATACCGCCGTTTAGAGATGAGAAATACCAATCAATCAATCACACAAGAGAAGTCCTCGGCAAAGAGATGACACACGAATTTTTACCGAGGTTCACTTGCTTCCCGGCAAGCTACTCCTCGTTGTGGCGATGCACCCACTTGTCGGTTCGCGAGCTAATCAACTATCAAGAGTTGAGCCCTCGGCGGGCGCCGCACAACCGCACACAAGATGGGGATCCTCCAAGCCACGAGCTCCACTAGAGTATCCAATTCGCGAACTCCCGCGGGGAAGGATCAAGAACCCCTTACAACACTTGGTGAAGGCTCCAACAATCTCCAATTGCGAGCTCAATCACCTCCGCTGCTCCAAGCCGTCTACCGTGTCGGGAAACACGGAAGAGTAACAAGAAATCCGCAGCAACTCGAAGATCAAGTGCCTCTAGAATGCAACTCTCAAGCAATGCACTTGAATCTCACTCAATCTCACTCAAGATGTGCAATCAAGCAAGGAGATGAGTGGAGGGGTTGTTCTCTTAGCTCAAAGTATGTCTCTAGGTCTCAAAATGTGCAAGAGATGCCCTCAAAACCCGTCCACCATCTATTTATAACGAAGGGGTACGCAGCTAGCCGTTACCGCGCGAACCAGTTCAAATCGTACTCACCGGACGCGCCGGTCAGGGTGACCGGACGCGTCCGGTCACTACGCGACAAACAAAATCGCGCGGGTCAGAACTAGCCGTTGCAACCACCGGACGCGCTTGACCGAGCCACCGGACGCGCTGGTGATGACCGGACGCGCCGGTCCCGTGACCCACCGGACGCGCCGGTCAGCACCGAGCCACGCACCGCGAAACATCCACCGGACGCGCCGAAGGACCCACCGGACGCGCCGGTCAGCACCGAGCCACGCACCGCGAAACATCCACCGGACGCGCCGAAGGACCCACCGGACGCCACAGTGCCCGCGTCCGGTGGGAGTCCAGTAAGCTCCCGACGCGACCGGACGCGTCCGGTGGTACGTGACCGGACGCGCCCCGCGTCCGGTGCACGAACCCCAGCAGCACCCGCGCCGCGATGAACTGACCGGACGCGCCCCGCGTCCGGTGCAGCGTCCGGTGCAGCGTCCGGTGCTGCGTCCGGTGCACGCAGTGACCTCCGTTCGCCTCCGTTTCTTTTCCAACTTTCGGCGCAATAGAAAATAGGCGTTTCACTTCTCCAAAAAGCGCCGAATCCTGCCTCGCAAGCTCGGCGGGAGGGAGAGAGGAACCCAAACCCCTCTCTACCGCTCCAACTCCACCGCCTTCGCAAATGTGCTAACACCACCGAGTGTACACCACCATGTGCATGTGTGTTAGCATTTCACAAATATTTTTCCAAGGCGTTATGTTAGCTCTTTACTAGAACCTAAATGCATATGCTCAAGACATTGATCTAGTGGCACTTGATTCCGGAGCTAACCGTGATTGCCCCTCTTGATAGTCGGCTATGTATCCTAAACCCGGTCAATCACTTCTCTACTCATCTTAGACCGGCAAAAGGAAAACCCTATGGTTATACCTTTGCCTTGCGCTCTTAGATCCTTTTCCTTCACTTGATCATCATGTCCATTGTTTCATGTGCATCTCCACCATGATCTTGCTCATCATTTCATACACCAAATCATGTGGTCTTGTGGCCATCTCTCCATGCCATTTCCACCTCCATCACATGTTGCTTATGCCTAGCTTAATCACACTTGATACAATAGCATTAGCAACTTGGTGTCATTAATTACCAAAACCAAACTTGGGCTTTCAATCTCCCCCTTTTTGGTAATTGATGACAACCATCACAAAGATATGAAATGAAATCAATTTTCAATTTCGATAGTATTAGCTCCCCCTACATATGTGCTTTCATGAGTTTGGTTCAATTTTGCACATATGTATGGATTTGAATTTTAGGAGAGTTACTACTATCAAATTGATGCTAAGGTATATAGAATGGACCTTTGAAGCGTGATACCAATCGGAGTTGCCTTTATATACCATCCTTAGCATCGATGTAGCTAGACATCACTTGTAATTCATCACTTGTAAAGATCACAAACACTAAAGTACCCCGTGAGATCAACAATATAAGCAAAGGGTGTCTAGATACCACTTATAAAGCTACTTTCAACAAATCATCATTCAAGTTCTAATTCTAGCAATCACCAAACAAACATGAATAAGAATTTAAGCTTTGCAATGCAACAATTCATCATGTTAATGCTCATACAAATGCAACAAATAGTTCATGAGCTTGCTCCCCCTACTTGTGTGCTCAAAATTTAATTGATTCCTTTCCAAAGTCTTATCTTATGCTTTCTCTCCCCCTTAGTAACTTTTTCTTTTTTGTGACTTTTCTCTCCCCTCTTATTATATCTTTCTCCCCTTTGTGACTTTTCTATCTTTGTGACTTTTGTCTCCCCCTTTGTCAACAATCACCAAAAAGGTGCCAATTTTAGTGAGAGTTAAGTCAATCAATATGAGGGAGTCCAAATTATGGTTCAATCTAGATCACTTGCCTAGAATATGTAATTCGGTTTGATCCAAGGACAAGCTTCTTCACACCTCATAAAGTATAAGGGTTATCTTGACCATGTTGAATTACACATCATGAGCTCATTTTCTAGATCCAACACTAGGTTTGCAAGCCCACAAACATGTCATATGCTACCACTAGATCAATCAAAACATAGAAGCAATAGTGGTACCATATATACATTTAACTCATTTGATTTTCATGAATGAGCCTATTTGTCATGCAAATATGTCTATATGTTCTAAACATGTCCTTAGCAAAGTATGGATGATATGTCAAACAACTTTACCTTGCTATGTCGGAGGAGAGGCATGTCATTTTAAGAATGTGGGGGTGCTCTCATTTCAAGTTGGAGAAGTCAAGTATGTTCAATTCATTCTTCAACTTGTAAAATCTCTTCTCATCAAGTGGCTTTGTGAAGATGTCGGCTAGTTGATCTTCGGTGCCAATGCTTTCAATGCTAATATCACCCTTTTGTTGATGGTCTCTTATGAAGTGGTGCCTTATGTCAATGTGCTTAGTTCTTGAATGTTGAACCGGATTTTGAGTCATCTTGATAGCACTTTCATTATCACAAAACAAAGGCACATTCTTGAATTTGATTCCAAAGTCATTCAAAGTGGCCTTCATCCAAAGCAATTGTGCACAACAACTACCGGCACTAATGTATTCGGCCTCGGCGATAGATAGTGCAACACTATTTTGTTTCTTTGATGACCATGAAACAAGAGACCTTCCAAGCAATTGACAAGTGCCACTTGTGCTCATTCTATCAATCTTGCATCCACCATAGTCGGAGTCCGAATATCCAATCAACTCAAAATTAGACCCCTTTGGAAACCATAATCCAACATCATGAGTGCCCTTAAGATATCTCAATATCCTCTTGGTTGCTTTCAAGTGACTTTCTCTAGGTGAAGCTTGATATCTTGCACACTTGCACACACTAAACATCACATCCGGCCTAGAAGCGGTGACATATAGCAAACTTCCAATCATAGACCGATATTGCTTTTGATCTACCATGTTACCAATTGCATCAATACCCAATTGATCATTTGTGCCCATTGGTGTACTCATTGGCTTAGCATCTTGCAATCCAAACTTCTTGATCATGTCCTTGATGTACTTCCCTTGACTTACAAAAGTGCCATTCTTCATTTGCTTGATTTGAAGTCCAAGAAAGTAACTAAGCTCTCCAATCATAGACATCTCAAACTCTTTTGCCATCATATTTCCAAATTCTTCACAAAAGTCTTGGTTAGTTGATCCAAAGATAATGTCATCCACATAGATTTGCAACACAAACAAGTCATTTCCAAGCTTCTTGGTGAAGAGAGTGGTGTCAACCTTTCCCATCTTGAACCCTTTAGAGAGAAGAAAGTCCCTCAACCTCTCATACCATGCTCTAGGTGCTTGCTTCAAACCATACAATGCCTTCTTGAGCTTGTAAACATGGTTGGTCTTCTTGTCATCTTCAAAACCGGGAGGTTGCTCAACATAAACTTCTTCATTGATGTAACCATTGAGAAATGCACTCTTGACATCCATTTGATAGAGCTTGATGTTGTGTGCACAAGCATATGCTAACAAGATTCTAATTGCCTCCAATCTTGCAACCGGTGCATATGTTTCTCTAAAGTCAAGACCCTCAACTTGAGTGTATCCTTGTGCTACTAATCTTGCTTTGTTCCTCACAACCACACCATCTTGATCTTGCTTGTTTCTAAAGACCCACTTAGTACCAATCACATTGTAGTTCTTCGGCCTTTCAACAAGTTCCCAAACTTGATTTCTAGTGAAGTTGTTTAGCTCTTCATGCATGGCATTTACCCAATCGGAATCCTTCAATGCATCTTCTATTTTCTTAGGTTCTTCAAGTGACACAAATGAGTAGTGCTCACAAAAGGATGCTAATCTTGATCTAGTTTGAACACCACTTTGAATTCCACCAATGATTTGGTCCAATGGATGATCTCTTGCAATGCTAGTAGGTTGGAGTATTGGGAGTTGATTGTTTCCACTAGCTTGACCTTGATCTTGCACTTCGTCATGAGAACCACTAGAGCTTGCTTGATTTGTATCAATTTGCACACTTTGGTTGATCACATGAGTATCATCATCATCAACTTGCCTTGGCCTAACATCACCAATGTCCATGTTTCTCATTGCATTTGCCAATTGATCTCCTCTCACATCATCAAGGTTTTGAGCTTCATTTTGAGATCCTTGGGTTTCATCAAACTCAACATCATGAACTTCTTCCAAGGTTCCATTTGTGAGATTCCAAACTCTATATGCTTTGCTTGTGGTGGAATAACCAAGTAAGAACCCTTCATCACATTTCTTTTCAAACTTGCTCAATCTAGTGCCTTTCTTGAGAATATAGCATTTGCAACCAAACACTCTAAAGTATGCAATGTTGGGCTTTCTTCCATTCAAAAGCTCATATGGTGTCTTTCCAAGCTTCCCATGGCAATAGAGACGGTTGCTACAATAGCAAGCCGTGTTGATAGCTTCACTCCAAAATGAATGACTCACATTGTATTCACTAAGCATTGATCTAGCCATGTCAATCAAAGTTCTATTCTTCCTTTCAACTACACCATTGGATTGTGGAGTGTAGGTTGGAGAGAATTGATGTCCAATACCAAGATCATCACACAATTCCTCAATTCTTGTGTTCTTGAACTCACTACCATTGTCACTTCTAATCTTCTTGATGGTAGTCTCAAACTCATTTTGCACTCTCTTGACAAAAGACTTGAATAGATCATAAACATCACTCTTGTCATAGAGAAAGAACACCCAAGTGTATCTAGTGTAGTCATCCACTATCACAAAGCCATACTTGTTGCCACCAATGCTAGTATATGTTGTTGGCCCAAACAAGTCCATGTGCAATAGCTCAAATGCCTTTGATGTGCTCATTTCACTCTTACTAGGATGTTTATTTCCAACTTGTTTGCCGGCTTGACAAGCACTACATGGTTTATCCTTTTCAAAAGTGACATCCTTCAAGCCTCTAACTAAGTCATGCCTCAAAAGTTTGTTCAATTGCTTCATTCCAACATGACCAAGCCTTCTATGCCATAACCAACCCATACTAGATTTGCTAAGCAAGCATGATGTCAATTGGGTCTCACTATCATTGAAGTCAACCAAGTATAAACTACCATGTCTAAATCCTTTGAATATCAAATTTGATCCATCAACACTTATGACTTCAACATCATCACTACCAAATATGCACTTGAAACCAAGATCACAAAGTTGTGCCACCGACAAAAGATTGAAGTCCAAGCTCTCAACTAGCAACACATTAGATATGCTCATGTCATTTGAGATAGCAATTTTACCAAGCCCCTTGACTTTGCCTTTCTTGTTGTTTCCAAAAGTGATAGCATCAAAACCACCATTTTGACTTGTATCAATTGATTTGAACATACAAGAATCCCCGGTCATATGTTGAGTGCACCCACTATCAAGCACCCAATGCCTTCCTCCGGCTTTGTAATTGACCTACAAGATAAGATCAATTCTTTTTAGGTACCCAAACTTGTTTGGGTCCTCCAAGGTTAGTAACCAAGCTCTTTGGTACCCAAATGGCTTTTTTCTTTGAGCCCATCCATGGTGCACCAATGAACTTAGCATGAACACCATTTGTACCCTTGGTAAGTATATAGAAAGAATCAAACTTAATTGAGGATACATTAGCATTGGATTTCTTGTTCATGCAATGTTGCTCTATGTGACCAACTTGCTTGCAACTTTTGCAATAGCTACCCTTGTTCTTCACAAAACAAGTCTTGTGAGGAGCAAAAGCGGCCTTGCCTTTCTTGGGGTTATAGCCCAATCCCTCTTTGTAGAGAGAAGCTCTTTGGCTACCCAAGCACATAAGCAAGCGGTCCTCACCACCATAAGCCTTAGCTAAGGTGTGATTGAGCTCTTTTACCTCCTTCTTGAGATTCTCATTCTCAACTATAAGTGTGGAATCACAAGTGAAACCGTCACTACTAGATGAGGATGATGTAGATGAGCTACATGGAGGGTTAGTGGAAGCAACAACAATAGGCTTATAACAAGATTCATCAATTATATCACAAGATACGCCTATGTTGCAAGTTTTAGCTTTCTCAACATTAGTTGGCATGTTTTCACATTTTTCAACTAGAGAGGAATGAGCTTCTTCAAGCTTAGTGTGAGACTTTTGAAGCTTCTTATGGTCTACCTTTAGACTCTCATAAGATGCTCTAAGCTCATCAAGTTCTTGCATAAGATTTTTCTTTTCCTTAAGCAAGCCCTTGCATTCCTTTCTAGATTCTTTATAATGTTGAGTGCAATCTTCTAGCATAGTGATTAGTTCATCTTTAGTGAATTCTTCTTCATCACTATCACTATCACTATCACTAGCATTAGCATGATCATTCTCATCATCGGATGATACCTTAGCGGCCTTAGCCATGAAGCATGATGGAGTGTCGAAGAGGGAGACCTTCTCTTGGATGGCAATGCTAGCATGTCCCTTCTTCTTGCTCTTGTAGTCATCCTCATCATCACTTGAGGAATCATCACTATCCCATGTAGCAATATGAGAATCATTCTTCTTTTTATGAGAGCTCTCCTTCTTTTCTTGCTTCTTCTTTTGCTTCTTCCTCTCCTTCTTGATAGCATCTTCATCATCACTATCATAAGGACACTTTGCAATGAGATGGTCCTTGCTATGGCATCTAAAGCATCTCATGGCATGCTCATTCTTCTTAGATGTGTTCTTCTTCCTCCTTGCACGATAGCCCTTCTTCTTCATGAATTTGCCAAATTGCTTGACAAAGAGAGCCATCTTGTCATCAATGTCATCACTATCACAAGAGCTTGAGTCTTCTTCACTTGATGATTCAATCTTGGATTTGCCCTTGGATGTGGTGGCTTTGAATGCCACACTCTTCTTCTTCTCATCATCCTTCTTCTCACTTTCCTTCTTCTTCTTTTTGACCAACTCCTCTTTCTCATCATCTTCTCTATATGAATCATCGGTCATCACTTCTTGGAATATTTGTTGAGGAGTTGAATCCTTCAATGTAGTCCTCACTAGCACGGTGATCAATGTATCAAACCTCTTGGGTAAGCTTCTCAAAAACTTCATAGAGAATTGATTGTCCTTGACCTCCTCACCAAGTGCCTTGAGCTCATTTACAATGACTTGCAATCTATGGAACATCTCCGGCACACTCTCATCTTCTTGCATCTTGAAACTAGAGAACTTTTCTTGCAAGATATATGCTTTGGCGGTCTTTGTGCCTTCGGTGCCCTCAAAAGTTTCTTCTAGCTTGGCCCAAGCATCATGAGCGATCTCAATGTTCTTCACTTGCTCAAAGGTCTTGTCATCTAGTGCCTCATGAAGAGCACTAATGGCAATATCATTGCATTGGAGCTTCTTCTCTTCCACCGGTGTAGGTGCTTCCGGATTAGCAACCTCAAATTTTGTTTCGGTGACCTTCCACACTTCTCTATTGATTGACTTGAGGTGTGCGGTCATCTTAACCTTCCAATATGCATAATTCGTGCCATCAAAGTGGGGTGCCTTCTTGGTGTTGTTGATGTGCAAACTTAATTGAGCCATTTCTTTTTCACCGTAGGTTGTTAAGCCTCAAATAAACGGTGCCTCGGCTCCGATACCACTTGAAAGGTCCAAATAGGCTAGAGGGGGGGGTGAATAGCCTAATAAAAACTTCTACACAAATTACTTAACCACAAGTTAGTACGAAAGGTGGCGAAGCACAAAGCACTAGCTCTAACTTAATTAAGCAAGCCACCTACACAATTCTAGTACAAGGCTATCCACTAAACACAACAACAACAAGCTAGATACGAGATGTAAAACGAGAGAAGAGCTTCGAGTGAATATACCGCCGTTTAGAGATGAGAAATACCAATCAATCAATCACACAAGAGAAGTCCTCGGCAAAGAGATGACACACGAATTTTTACCGAGGTTCACTTGCTTCCCGGCAAGCTACTCCTCGTTGTGGCGATGCACCCACTTGTCGGTTCGCGAGCTAATCAACTATCAAGAGTTGAGCCCTCGGCGGGCGCCGCACAACCGCACACAAGATGGGGATCCTCCAAGCCACGAGCTCCACTAGAGTATCCAATTCGCGAACTCCCGCGGGGAAGGATCAAGAACCCCTTACAACACTTGGTGAAGGCTCCAACAATCTCCAATTGCGAGCTCAATCACCTCCGCTGCTCCAAGCCGTCTACCGTGTCGGGAAACACGGAAGAGTAACAAGAAATCCGCAGCAACTCGAAGATCAAGTGCCTCTAGAATGCAACTCTCAAGCAATGCACTTGAATCTCACTCAATCTCACTCAAGATGTGCAATCAAGCAAGGAGATGAGTGGAGGGGTTGTTCTCTTAGCTCAAAGTATGTCTCTAGGTCTCAAAATGTGCAAGAGATGCCCTCAAAACCCGTCCACCATCTATTTATAACGAAGGGGTACGCAGCTAGCCGTTACCGCGCGAACCAGTTCAAATCGTACTCACCGGACGCGCCGGTCAGGGTGACCGGACGCGTCCGGTCACTACGCGACAAACAAAATCGCGCGGGTCAGAACTAGCCGTTGCAACCACCGGACGCGCTTGACCGAGCCACCGGACGCGCTGGTGATGACCGGACGCGCCGGTCCCGTGACCCACCGGACGCGCCGGTCAGCACCGAGCCACGCACCGCGAAACATCCACCGGACGCGCCGAAGGACCCACCGGACGCGCCGGTCAGCACCGAGCCACGCACCGCGAAACATCCACCGGACGCGCCGAAGGACCCACCGGACGCCACAGTGCCCGCGTCCGGTGGGAGTCCAGTAAGCTCCCGACGCGACCGGACGCGTCCGGTGGTACGTGACCGGACGCGCCCCGCGTCCGGTGCACGAACCCCAGCAGCACCCGCGCCGCGATGAACTGACCGGACGCGCCCCGCGTCCGGTGCAGCGTCCGGTGCTGCGTCCGGTGCTGCGTCCGGTGCACGCAGTGACCTCCGTTCGCCTCCGTTTCTTTTCCAACTTTCGGCGCAATAGAAAATAGGCGTTTCACTTCTCCAAAAAGCGCCGAATCCTGCCTCGCAAGCTCGGCGGGAGGGAGAGAGGAACCCAAACCCCTCTCTACCGCTCCAACTCCACCGCCTTCGCAAATGTGCTAACACCACCGAGTGTACACCACCATGTGCATGTGTGTTAGCATTTCACAAATATTTTTCCAAGGCGTTATGTTAGCTCTTTACTAGAACCTAAATGCATATGCTCAAGACATTGATCTAGTGGCACTTGATTCCGGAGCTAACCGTGATTGCCCCTCTTGATAGTCGGCTATGTATCCTAAACCCGGTCAATCACTTCTCTACTCATCTTAGACCGGCAAAAGGAAAACCCTATGGTTATACCTTTGCCTTGCGCTCTTAGATCCTTTTCCTTCACTTGATCATCATGTCCATTGTTTCATGTGCATCTCCACCATGATCTTGCTCATCATTTCATACACCAAATCATGTGGTCTTGTGGCCATCTCTCCATGCCATTTCCACCTCCATCACATGTTGCTTATGCCTAGCTTAATCACACTTGATACAATAGCATTAGCAACTTGGTGTCATTAATTACCAAAACCAAACTTGGGCTTTCAGACTTTCACCATCTCAATCTCAATGCTCTGGCGAAGCGTTCTAAGTCTAGAACCCCCAATCCACCCTTTATTTTTGGAAGGCATGTCGTGGGCCAATTCACCAAAGAATGACCTCCATAAACTTTATCTGGTGTTTCACCTCTCCAGAGAAAACTCCTTCGCAATCGATCGATCTTTCGTATGAGCCACTTTTGTTCTGGGAAGGCGGTCATGTGATAAATTGGCTGCGAGAAAAGCACTGTCTTGACCAAAGTTTCCCTTCCGGATGTGGAGAGTAGTCTACCTTTCCACCCTGGCAGGCGGCTTCCTATCTTGTCGATCAGAGGTTGCACCTCGATCCTACGGAGCTTGCGAATATGAAGTGGAAGTCCCAGGTATTTACCTGGGAATTTGCAAATTTTTCCCGAGAAGTTTTGAAGAAGCTGAGTTACCACTGCGTTGTCCAGTCGAATGGGGAAAATCTCTGTCTTTGAGATGTTTATCCTAAGGCCGGAGCAGTCCCCAAAGAAACTCAAGAGTTTATGCAACCGATCCACTTCTGTTGCTGATGGATGGCAGAAAATCGCTGCATCGTCAGCGTACAGAGAACAACGCAACTTTGCTGCCTTTGGAAGGATCGATTTGAGTATGCCCTTGTTTGCTGCGACCTCGATGATGCGTTGTAGCGGGTCTATGGCAATATGAACAGCAGCGGCGAGAGAGGATCGCCCTGTCTGAGTCCTCTTGCGTGTCTGATTCCTCTAGTCGGCTGTCCATTAACAAGAACTCTTGACGAGGCAGTGCCAAGTAACGTTGCCACCCAGTCTCTCCATTTGGCGCTAAAACCCAGTGCATCCATGACCTCTAGGAGAAAGGTCCACCCGATAGAATCAAAAGCCTTGGAAATATCTAGTTTGATGAAAAGTGCTGGCTTCTTCTTTTTGTGGAGTAACTGTATTGTTCTCTGAGCGTATATGAAGTTGTCATGTATACATCTTTTCTTGATGAATGCATTTTGAGCACTTGACACCAACGAGTCCATGTGTGGTGCTAGCCGGTTTGCTAGCAGCTTTGTGATTATTTTGGCCACACTATTAATAAGACTAATTGGTCTGTAGTCCGATATTGATGCAGCCACTTGATTCTTGGGCAAAAGCACAATATTTGCTTCATTGATTAAATTTAATCTAGCTGTCCGATGGCAATAGAAACTCCAGATTGCCTGAGTTAGATCTTCCTTTATTATCGACCAACACTTCTTGTAGAAAAGGCCAATAAAACCATCTGGACCCGGTGTTTTTTCTGATGGCATCTCTTTTATAACCGACTCAATTTTCTCCTGGGTGAATGGAGCGTCTAGAGCATCAAAGCTGTGCCTCACATATCCTAGCTCGTTCCAATTAATGGCCTTATTCCTTATATTTGGTGTTCCCATGATCTGAGAGAAGTGCGTATGGATCAAGTTAGATTTTTCTTCTTGTAATACCACTGTCCCTGTTTGCCCACTCAGGGAGGGGATGAAGATCTTCTTCCTTCTCGCATTAGCATGCAGCTGAAAAAATCTAGTGTTTGTGTCTCCTTTCCTGAGCCAAGTTAGTCTAGAGTGCTGCCTTGCTCTAGCTTTCTGCATCGCTGCCAATCCTAGAGCTTTGGTCTTCAGATAGCGTTTGAACTCCATCTCATCTTGGGTCAGCATTCTGGATTCTTGTGCTCTCTCCAAGTTGGCCAAGGTGATGTTTAGAATGGCCCATTGTAATTTCCATGTACTGAAATTTTTCCGTCTCCACAATTTCAGCGATTTTGCGGTTCGCATTAGCTTTACGTGGACGTGCAGAATAGCATCTTGTGTATTGACTGGTTTGTCCCAAACCTCTTTTACTGTTTCCAAAAAAACCGGGCCAATTGGTCCAATGAGATTCAAATCTAAAGCCCCTATAGAAATCGAAGAACACATCGCCTTGCATGAATAATGGGCAGTGGTCGGAACCTAGCGAAGCAAGAGCCTGTAGGTCCATTCTTGGGAAAATGTCTAACCACTCGGGAGTGGCAAATAGGTGATCAATCTTTGTCATCGTCGGCGTTTGTTGATCGTTGCACCAGGTGTATTGTTTCCCCCTAAGTTCAATTGGTGTCAGCAATAGGTTATCTATCGTGAATTTGAACCTGTTTAGCAATGGCAGATTGATGCGTCCATTGTTCTTGTCCTGTGCACGATAAATCAAGTTAAAATCTCCTAGCAGCAGCCATGCAGGGAGCATAATTTGTTTCAGGTTTGTTATTTCCTGCATGAACATAATTTTTTCGTTGTCAGACTGTGGTCCGTATACCCCTATAATCGACCATTCTTTATTCTCTGACAGCATTGTGAGAGTTCCTGAAACCGTATTGTCCGTCAGGTGTGGGTTGTCCAAACGGAAAAATCGTTCTGATGCTGCCATTAGTATTCCCCCGGATGCCCCAGTCGAGGGAAGAAAAATCACATTTTGCGCCATATCACTTCCTACCGTTTCCACAATCAGTGTGTGTGACCATGTCATGATCTTCGTTTCTTGAAGACAGACCACTGTGGCCCCCGATGACAGGATTTGATTACGCACACTTGCTCTTTTGGCTCCGTCATTTAATCCCCTAACGTTCCAACATAGTATATTACAGTCTTCTATTGACATTGATCCACAGATGTACTACTTTGGTCCAGGGATGTATTATTTTTCGAGAAAAAAACAAGCGCGTTGCAGACTTCAATGAAGAGATACTGGCATGGCTTGTCCACACATTTGATAGCTTGAATAAGCAGAGATACTTGGGGTTGGCTGAAGGCAACACCGTCAACAGGCGCAAATCCACTGAATACCGACTGGTTCAGCAAAAACATGGGCCTATTCGCCCAACAACCGCCGCACAGGGCGCTACGATACACAGGTTCTAACATAGATAACTGGTTCTACTGGAGCTAGATGCCCATCTAGGCATCCAGGCCCACCTGAGCAGTCATCCTCTTGTTGGCGCTGCTCTTCTTCTGCTTCTTGTTGCCCTCTTCGATCAGGACTGTGATTGCCTCCATCTTGCTCTTGTCAATCGGCCTCTCGAAGTGCTGTGCATAGAGATCAAAATCAGAATCAGCTTCATCTTGGTTAGTTTCCTCCCCCGACAGCTCACCCAGTTTTTTTATCAGAAGATCTTGTGCGATTTGTATTGTGTCCTTGCCCACGTTAAGTGTTGCCTTCTTTGCAAGCCTTGTACTTTTCTCTAGGTTGCGCTATGTGGGGGACTGTGGAAGCGCCTATTGGTGTTAGTGGACTGAGCTTGTATATTTGGAGTTTGAAACCCCCCTTGGATTATAGGCTGTTGCAAGGGTGTCGTAATTGACTCTAAGAAATCATCCATTGTTGGATCATGTGAAGGTGCAGCAATATTAGGCATTTGCACCGAACTAGCTTCCCCCACCTCTTCTTCCTGGCTCCCTACTACCAAGTTATCAGGATTAGAACTGGAGTGTTAGTGTTTATCTGGGTGTGGGTGGTCCGTTGAGGCTCCTCGCCTCTGGTGGAATCGGCAGCAGCGACCGTGTCATGTGAACCGGCTTCCTAAAGTAGTTGATGGTCTACCTCTGATGGAGTTTCTAAGTGAATTGCCTCTAAATCTACAGCATGATTGGTCATTGTTTTAGAGGGATCTTGCGAGCTAACAAGAATCTGTGCTACTATTAGATTGCCATTCAAACCGGTTGGATTCTGTTGAGATGGAGAGGGGTGGCTCACCAGCTCGTTGTGAGGTACCATCTCCAGCATCTTGGGAGTCTCAGTCAGGACTTGCTGTGCGCCTGTGTTCCTGTCCACTTTGTTCACCACCAGTTCTGCAGGAGTGAAATAAACATCAGGTGTCGTTTCTGCAGACATTATGTTATCAATTGAAGGGCCGATAGCAGCTAGTTCACTAATGGTGGGGTGGCTCTTGTCGTTGTTGAAGGCGTCCTTGGCAGCCTCACTCTGGAAATGTCCCTTTGTGGCCTCCATTTCTGTGTGTGGAGGTACTGGAAGATCAGATATTGAAAATGTTTCCACTTCTAGTGGGTCTACTATAGGGGAAGAGGTACAGAATGATGACTGTGTGTGGTAGTTACCCTTGATGAGCATGATGCTATCATCCGGCATAGTGGGTTTGGGGGGCTTGAGTTCAGTTGTGATTGGGTTGGCGAAGGATACCTTCTTCTGCTTCTTGCCTTTCTTGATCTCTTTCACCTTCCATACCATGGTTGGCGCCTGGTGAGTCTCCGGGGCAACCCTGCTTCTTCTTGGTGGGGAGTCCCTGCCTCCACACCACCTGTTGGAGCTGATGCGGTCTTCCAAGCCACCCTTGTAGCACGAGTTCCTTGCCCAACTGGAGACGCTGCGGTGTCGCCGAGTATCATGGTTGCGGTGGTGGTGATCATAGTCACTGTCGTCCCTCCAGTCATGGCGTCCTAGGTCACCGCCACGGTCATCCCCGCGCCTACCAGGGAGGCGCTCACCAACCGTATCAGGCACACCGTAGCTCCAGACAAACTCATGGCGCGCCTTGCGGTTCGGGGGGGCACCAATTCTGCCTCGGCCCTGCCAAAAGGACAGATCTTCCACTACCTCTAGATGATTGCGCAAGGTATAGACATGGCCGCACTTGAGGTCGACCGGGTCATCGTAGTGTGGGGGCTCCCTGTCTGGCTCGGTGACGGTGAGGGTGACTTCGGTGGGGATGTCGCAAGGGTCGCAGCACCAAGCCCATAGGTCAAAAGACCTCGTGCGCTCATGGTGGCGCGTCTTCTCCTCCAGGTAGTGGATAGCGTAGCTCCGCCCGAGCACGCGCGCCGCTACGTCTTCCACCCAGCAGTGCACCGGGATGCCCTCGATGCGCACCTTGATGCGGTACTCCCAGTTGGAGTTGGTGGCGTTGTGGTGCTCGCTCCATGGAGCGAAGTGGAAGTCGCGGCCGCCATCGGCGAATGCCCCACGGTCTAGCAGACGTTGCCTGATTACCGGCTCAGAGAAGATGATAAGGAACTGCTCCGGATAGTGCTTGACTACCTGGAAATCGCCATGGCGCAGGTGCATCTTGCAGCAAAGGGCGTCGCTGATGTGGAAGCACTCCGTGTCATGGCTGTTGGTGTTCAACTAGCAGACCACAACTTTGTTGATGAGGTCATCACGACGGCGCTTGATGGAGCCGGTCGCCGTCACCGCACAGAAGGCCCGAGCCGGCCTAGCCCACGGGTCGTCGGGGTATCTCGCCACCATGGACTCCGAACCACGGACCACATCCGTGTAGTAGCGGAGGTCCGTCCTGGGGGTGGGCCGAGGTGAGAGTTTGAGCGCTTGTGTTGGGGGTCTTCGTTCCTGGGAGGTCCTGGATTTATGTAGGTGAGCTTGACGACCGGAATTGCAATTGGTAGCCCTGTGCCCAGAGTGGTAGCATTTCCAGCAATGATGCGTGGCACGGCAGAATCGGGCAATGTGGTTTGGGGAAAAGCAATTAAAGCATTTCCCCTCCAACTTCTCTCTGAAGAACTCGAAACCTGTTGGCCTGGAACTTGGTAGGTTGGAGGATTGAATGACCGTGGCCTCTGTGCCTGCCTTCCTCTGCTTGAGTGATGCCCTGGACGGCTCCCATCGTTCAGCACTATTGGCAACACTTATTTGATGCTCCTTCTGGCTCGAGCTCAATGCTCCATGCATAGCTGAGGCGGAGGGCTGGAGCTGTGAAAGGTTGAATCCTTGCTGTCCACCATGAATGCTCACTGCTCCCTCGACTTGTTTCCCTTTGTGGCTCGCTGGAATCCTGGAGTGGAGGAGTGTAGCTTCATTGACCGTACCAAGATTGGGATCTTGGACCAAGGATTGAATTGTTTTGGTGTCTGAACAGTTGCAAGAGAGTTGTGGAGGATCTGACACTGACGGATTGATGATGGGCCTGC
The DNA here is from genome assembly GCA_038087645.1 of Saccharum hybrid cultivar R570. Classification (NCBI taxonomy): domain Eukaryota; kingdom Viridiplantae; phylum Streptophyta; class Magnoliopsida; order Poales; family Poaceae; genus Saccharum; species Saccharum hybrid cultivar. Next base: position 517,990 of record JAQSUU010000682.1, read on the forward strand.
CTTCGCTTGCTTCCATGGCTGCACGTTGCTCTTTGAATTTATTCAAATCCTTTGCCAAATCTGGGAGCAGCGCCCTGGCCATCTCCTGTAGCTCCGGATCGATGCTCGTAGGACTCGCCGGTTGAGGGAGAGCTTGGGTTGTTGGCGACTGTGAGGGTGGTGGTGGCGCCAGCGGCTCCAGCCCACCATGGACCGAGTCCTTGACTGCATCGATTTCACTGAATCCTAGCTGTGCTCTTGACTGCGACCCATCACCAGGTAGATCGGAGGACGGCGGTTGCGGATCTTGTTGTTGGTGGTGCGGAGCTGCGATGGATGCGGCGGATCTGGATGGATTGGGTGTAGAGGCGGGGGGACGAGGAAGGGGAGGAGCAGGTCGGGGTCGGAGTCGTCCATCGCCTACGTTGGCGTACTGATCGACCTAGTGGATCGGGGTGTGTGATGTTTTTTGTCTTTTTTTTTCAGGAATGGGAATGTACACAAAAGTGATACGAGTCCTTTCTGCTGACGGACTCTCCCTCACATGGACATCTATATATCTTTGATTGATGCTTCTCAATCAACGTGACATCTACTGACTCGTGCCAGAACAGGGCCAGACCACCACCTGATCTCACACTATCCACCGTGATACAATGTTTTAGACCCAATCTCCATCTCAAATTCGACACCCGATCACCTTTCATGCGAGTCTCCGATAAGAAGACAAGCATCGGACTTTTTGCTCTGACCAGAGCAACAAGTTCTTGAACAGTCCGGGGGAGTCCTAACCCCCGGCAGTTCCAGCTGAAGATATTCATTGCTCCTGACGGGCCTCGCCGTGAGGTCCCATCAGGTGTAGAGACGACTGATCAGCATCCACATTCTTACTCCGCTTACAAGCACTATCCTGGACATGAGAATTTGCACTGACATCCTGGTTGTTCACATTAGTCTCCATCTCATAGCGTTTACCAAGAAGTCCCAAGATGTTTTTCACAATCACCGCATTGCTTTGCACAATATCCCACAGCTCTGGCTCCAAGTTATCGCCACGACACACAGTTATCGCCACAACACACAGCAGCCATCCGGACCGCCTCCCCTTCCGACATAGACGGGAACTCTGCTCTTAAATTTCGAGCCTCCTCCGAAGCATTACCCAGACCACCATTAAGCGGGGTGCCCACACCCTCTTGTAGATTGTCGGACGTGGAACAGTGCTTCCGTCTGAATTTCCTCGGTCCTTTTGAACGCTCTGATTCAGCAATCTTGTCTTCCCACTGACGTGCCACATCTGCCACAGCCTTGTGCAGCACAGATTGCACCGGGGCCTGGGGAGCAAGCCCATTATCACCCACCTCCTCTCCATGACCTCCCTGTTGATCCACCCGCACACCATTACCATCATCGGAAGCCTGGGGCAAGCCATCATCCACTGGCTTAGGGACTGTGGACTCCAGAACCTGCTCCTCTCGAGCTCTATCATCACAAGCAGCGCCTGAGCCCTGCTGTGATAGGGGGATAACATGCTCAGTGTCAATCCCTTTATCATTTACACCGGCTGGCTTGCTACCAGTCACATCCTCACCTTGAGATTTACCATCTCCATGACCCTCTTTTTCTGCCACCTGCTTCGCCGGAGATGTAGCAACTTTCAGCGATTGGACTTTGCTAGCTAGACCATCAGCAATACCCTTCCCTAGGCTGTAACAAATAACATAACACCGCAAATTGATACCTGTAAATGTCTTCAGTTCCTTCTCCTTGATTGGAAAAAAAATCCCATCCAGACGGGCCAAAGTAACACAGAATCCAAGGGCCTAATTGGTTGGCTTTCAATTCTTGCATAGCCAAAGCCATGGCATGCCAAAATTTGTAGTCATCAATTGGTTCATTGCCAAAAAAATTAGCAAACCAATATTTATGACCAAAGTTTTGACAAGTCTCTAGAAAGTTCTTAAACTGCATTGATTTTGACAGCCAACAAAATGCACGCCTATGTTTCTTGCCATAACTTTGGCAGCCTTGATTTTGGCAAACCTAAGTTTTGGCTTGCCATAATTTTGGTTGGGCAAAAATTGGTAGTCAACCAATCAGACCCCAAGAAACTCTAGAGATTATTTTTATTTAGAACCCAGATTCTAAAATCCCATGCAGACGGGCCCAATTAACAGGAAGGATAGAGATCCAGTTTTTTTTCTTTTTTTAGGTAAGCGTCTTGATAGGCCTTAGAGCAACTCCAGCAGTAGCCCCCAAATTAGGGCCCCCATTTTCGATTTGGATGCCCACCCCCATTTTTGTTGGCCCAAATTTATGTTTTCACTCCAGCAGTAGCACCCAAACGAAAGGCCTCCAAATCCATATCAGTAGACAATGACACAGAGGACCCACTTGTCATTGGGTCAAATCTTTCTTCTTCCCCTCATCGTCCACACATAGGCCACGACGCACAGGCAGACGAGTGCTCGGCGGAGCAGTGCCCGTGCGACGAGGCAGGCCCGCGTGTCGGGGCAGCGGCTTGCGCGATGAGGCAGGCACGCACGACGGGGCAGCGCCCGTGCGTCGAGGCAGTGGCCCACGCATCGGAGCAGAGAGGGACGCAGCCGGAGGAGCAGAGAGAGACGTGGCGGAGCAGGGAGACACGCGGCCGGAGGAGAGAGGGAAGCAAATGCGTGCGTGGCCGGAGATTTAGAGAAGAGAGGTAGCGGGCGGCCGGGCCACCGGAGGAGACCGCACCGCCTTGAACCTTGCTGGAGAAGCCGCTGGGAAGGCCGGATCTACGCCGTCGCGGGTCCTGCGCCTCGGGTGGTCGTGCGGGTTCCGCACCGCCACGTTGTGGGCGCTGGTTCCTTCCTAGCGTGGGTGAAAAACTGTAGTAACAGCCGAATGGGGGCCACCCTCATTCTCCTGCAGGAATAGGGTCTGGAGGGTGAATTTGGGTGCCCACCCCAAATTGGGGGCTCTAGTAGGGGCTCTGCTGAAGCTGCGTTTTTTTTTTTGCTTGGGCACCCATATTTTGCTATGAGAGCTTAAGTAGGAGCTCTGCTGGAGTTGCTCTTATAGGTGTTAAAGTTTTGATGTAAAACGATGGGAGTTCATATCATATTTTTCTGAAAACTTGGAAGATTTGATGTAAAACGATGGGAGTTCATATCATATTTTACTGAAGAAAACTGCACGTCTATCATATGGTTGTAGCACACCATACGCCTCATCAACCGTAAAAACCATAACTCTACGCCAGCGCCAACCGTAGCAACAACATATCACTTCCAGCATCCATTGACCACCTGCAACTCTCGCTCGGATTGAAAGCCTCCTCTCCATTAAGCAAATCGCCAAGCTAGTCACTGTTAATCAAGGGCCAAGTATCGGAGCAATGTTGTCACACCAACTCACTATCACCTTTAGGTCACAAAGAAAGTAGACAACACCTCACCGAGAAGGTTGCCGCCATGCGCCATACCGCATCGCAGTCACTACCACGAAAAACACAATGTGGGAACTTCTTTGACAAAAGGACCCGCACGGGGATGTTTCCCTCCCGCATAGGTGGACTCCGTTCCTTGGGCGGAGAATCATGCAGCGAGCAAACGAACCTTAGTCCCCGAACCCTCCGGTCCCACGGCAATAGAAGGCCTAGGGGGATTGGAGATCATTTCTAGGACGGTATGGGCGATAGGGAGGGTTCATGACCTTTCATGGAGCATAAGTCAATCGAGATCGGACCTAGATTGACCGAGAAACCCAAGATCACTTAGGTAGCACTCTCCTCCATCTCTCCCTCACATTGTAAGAACTGAAATGGACATTCTAACATGAAGAAAATAGTTGTTGGACGTTGGGCTTGGACGCCTAAACCAGGATAGATCACTTGTGTCTTGAGTGCTACATAAACCATCATCGATCGGATCACTAATCAGTGCCGCGGAAATAAACCTAGGACAGTTTTCTTCAGCACCAAGATAATGATATATTACTTGGGGATTTAATTTCTCCCCTTAAGAAAATTGTTGACCGTCAAGGCCGGGTATTTCATTTTTTGGTAGTGAAATTTGTAGAAAAATCCACACTCATCTATAACATCAAACTAAATTCATTAGATACAACGCGAAATATATTTTGATAGTGTATTTGTTTAATATTGTAAATAATTATATAATTTTCTATAATCTTGGTCAATGTTAATTAAGTTTGACATAGGAAACATCTAAAACAACTTATAATATGTAATGGAGGGAGTGTAGCTAACACTGCTCTCATTGCATGCTCCAACAATTCAAGTTCACATCATCTAACAAAGTTTTGGATTAACAGTGCTGCAGAATATATGCGAACTACTATTTAGAACCTTTTAAACACTGTTTTCTCAATGCACGTGAAACGATAATTTTTTTTGAATTAGTTGAAAAGTAGTAGCGTGCATGAGCAAAAGAATGGTCCCTGTCCATGATGCACAATGTAAAAGAATATGGTCCCTGCTAAAAGACAAAAACTCTTGAAACGTTGACTCTGCGCATTTCGGAGAAGAATATCCAAACTAAAACTGCTTTTTATTACAAGTAAACATATACAATTGGCCACGCTGAACGACCAATCATGCATGATTCACATCTTTGCTGCTTGTGTGCATATAAGGACCAAAATGCCGGACCAGCCGAGAGCACAACTAGTCAACTACTAGTATACCTGCTACATCGATTGAAGTCCGCGTCGCCATGGCGGAGCACAAGGCCGCCGCCGCCGCCGCAGCCATAACAACGGAGGCTGAAGCGAAGCTTCTCGTGGAGCGGTTGGTCGGAGTAACCAGCGACGACCACGAGCGCTTCCTGCTCAAGATCAAGGACCGATTCCAGCGGTACGGTGCGAGCTTTGCCATATATATATATATATATATATATATATATATATATATATATATATATATATATATATATATATATATATATATATATATATATATATATATATATATATATATATATATATATATATATATATTGCTTCATCAGGTATATCATGCATATGTATCTCTTCTTATTGATAGCGTCGGCATGGAGCTTCCGACGGTGGAGGTGCGCGCCGAGGATGTGGAGGTGGAGGCGGAGGCCTATGCCAGAGGACAGGCGGCGGCACCCAACATCTTCAACTCCATGACCAACACAGCCCTGGTATTATATATACATATTTTTGCTGATTAAAAAAAGAGAGAAAAAGGAACTTATGCAAGCGCTTAAAGTAGAAGCTAATAACCAGTAGAGGAGTGTGTGTGTGTATATATATACACACACAAAATAACTTATTTTGTAGCCGCTTTGAGTTACGATAATTGCTATGCTAATTTACGAGATTATAGTAACTCCTTACTAAGTGGTTTACTACAGCGTTATGGTAAATATCCTCGTGTGTTATAGTAACTCAACTATCGTAAATTAATATATAAAATTACTGTAAATGGAGGTGGCTACTGAATAACTTATTTTATAGCTAGCTATTGAATATACTCTCCCTATGTGGAAATATATATATATATATATATATATATATATATATATATATATATATATATATATATATATATATATAGGGTGAGTTTTCCATACTCCCGGGAGTAGTTACTCTCATCTTCAAAAAATCACACCGTGTATGGATGCATACTCATTTATCACCTTGAGTATGTTTACATACTTATTTTAAAATACTCTAAATCTTACTACGTAAAAAAAAATTAGCAGAGCCCATACTTTTTAATATATTACTAAAATGTCACTACTGTAGTATATAAAATAAGTATAACCATATACTCTACGTATACTTGCATACTTGACATACATATTACCATAAATGGTCTAGTATGATCATATACTTCGTTAGGGCATATATACTCTAAATCTAGAAATATAAATATGGGAGTAACTACTCCCTAGGAGTAGGAAATAATTTCCCTATATATTTTTTTTCTATACTCTCGGGAGTAGTTACTCCCATCTTCAAAAAACTACATTGTGTATGGATGCATACTCATTTATCACCTTGAGTATGTTTACATACTTATTTTAAGATACTATAAATCTTACTTACGTAAAAAAAAATTAGCAGAGCCCATACTTTTTAATATATTACTAAAATGTCACTATTGTAGTATATAAAATAAGTATAACCATATACTCTACGTATACTTGCATACTTGATATACATACTACCATAAATGGTCTAGTATGATCATATACTTCGTGTACATATACTTCGTTAGGTCATATATACTCTACATCTAGAGATATAAACATGAGAGTAACTACTCCCTACGAGTAGAAAATAATTTCCCTATATATATATATATATATATATATATATATATATATATATATATATATATATATATATATATATATATATATATAACATATATTGTATGAAAGATCTATTTTAATGAGCTCTTTGCAGTGGTGGTATGTGATATATGTTGCTAAATATGTGCTGTTTTATCTGTTGTTTATTGGAAGGACGTTGCGGACACTTTGCATATGCTACCCAGCGATTGGAAGACCAAGTATACCATTCTGCATAAAACCAGTGCCATCTTCAGGCCACGCAGGTTTAATTTGTATCTAGACTATATGTGTGCTCTGCATTGTGACGAGAATTTGACTTACTAAATACTAGCATATTTGTGTTTACTTTATTTTGCGCAAGACATGCATGTTGCAAAATCATTACACTCTTGTTCATTACATGTGCATATTGCAGTTTATCAGCTTAACTGAATTTATAAAAATTCCTTTTTTCCTTTTCTTCATTCAAGGATGACTCTGCTGTTAGGGTCTCCAGGATCGGGGAAAACCACATTGCTCAAGGCATTAGCCGGAAAGCTAGACTCTGGACTCAAGGTCATTATTTAAAGTTTCCTAGCGTCTATATACATGTCATGTGGACCCTGACCCACTAACTGATGTTGTACTTAGCATGGTCCGTCATTATTTTCTTTTCCTTGAAAGTGACTTCGTGAGTCATACCTAACTAACATGTGCTCTCTTGAATAAAAGGAAAACTAATTGTTTTGTGATAAAGTCATGCATGAGGTTATCTTTATAAATTTCCGAATTTTATACTAGAAGTGTATTTAATTTGGAATGATGTACATGTATGTTTTTATTAATAATTAAACTACTTTATTTTTTGAAACTGTTATGTGTGATAGTAGTATAACCTTACAAGATTTATAAATGTACTACAATAGAATTTAGTTATAGATCCACATGTGTGTGTGTGTGTGTGTGTGTGTGTGTGTGATTATTACATACTCCATCTGTTACAAAATATAGGTTGTTTTAGTTTTTTTTTCATTAGTCAAACTTCTCCAACTTTAACCAAATTATAGAAAAATGCACTAACATGTACACCATCAAGTTAGTTTAATTAAATTTACAAGGAAATATGTCTTGACAATGCATTATGTAGTATTGTATATGTTTATATTTTTCTACATATTTGGTCCAATTCAGATAATTTTAATTAATCAGCACATGACTAAGACAAGCTACATTTTAGAACTAAGGGAATATTTTTAATGAGAAATACTACCTCACATCATGAAATATAACAGATAATGGTTGTGCACCTAGATAAGCCATAATCTCTTAGGATCGGACGGAGGTAGTTGTTTTTAATGAGTGGCAGCCGTGACTTCTACCACTACCAGCTTTTGAAGTAAAACCCATGGACTACATTAGGGTTTTGTTATGTGTACAACAGGTTTCAGGGAAGATCACTTACAATGGGCATGAGATGGACGAGTTTGTCCCCGAGAGGATAGCCGCGTATGTAAGCCAGGATGACCTCCATAGTGGGGAGTTGACCGTAAGGGAGACACTGGCCTTCTCTGCCAAATGCCAAGGCGTCGGTGATTCTTACGGTAATTACCTAGTGCATTCCTGCTCCATTTAATTCTATTTGCCTCTAGATCGTAAGTATATATATCAACGTGGAATTTCTACGATGGGGGATAGCTACCCCTAGGGGTGACGGCTACCCAAAGCTTTGGATGGTTGACACATGGCGCCGTGGAGGGTTGGATTACAGTGCCCTTTCTGGCAAACAAGATGGAGCCGTGCCTGGCTTTGTTTTGGTGGAACTAGACCACTTGCTGACAGTGGGAGTTGGTCTACGCATTTTCGCACTGTGTGGTGACCGTGTTGACTGCTGCTATACTCAGAGCTCGAAAGTGATGGCTGACAGCTAATGTGCGTGGGGCGGCTACTGCTAATGCACATGGTGTTTGTGTCAGGGGGTCTTAAGTTTTGGGGTGAAAATTTTTAAGGTGTTACATCGGATATTTGATAGGATGTCAGAATGAGTGTTCAGATACTAATAATATTGTGACTGAGGAACATGTGGGGCCCACATACCATTTATTTTTTAGTACCAAAATATAGCCAATATGGATCTTATTTGTAGATAAAATCAATACAAATAATATTATGCAAACAAAATGAAAAATTGTTATGTGGTTTAGGAAATAATATCTCCTAAAGCTTTTGCATGCATGCGGTGATTTGATGAATGCTAAAAGTGACATCAGAGGAGTGACGAGGTGAGAGAAATATGAGAGGGGAGGCAATGGTTTCAGCTGTATGTGTCAGAGCACAGCTGCCATGCAAAATTCCATGTTCGATGGATTATCAAATTACCGACTAAATTTTCACGTGGGGTCCATATGTCAAAAAATGACTTTACATTGAAACATAGCCAAGTGATATCTTGTTTTATAAATTTAATTGCAAGAAATATTATAGTGCAAACAGATCACAAAAATAATGCACCATTTAGAAGCTATGGTAATTTAAAGTTTGCAAATAAAGCTGTAGGTGGGTCATATGCACCATTTAGAAGATTCTTGTTGAATTCTTTTACTGACCCTGCTTTGGTACAACGAGGGGCTGCAGCATCTTTTTCAATTCAACACAACAGGGGGTGGTACCCACGTACATGCATGCTTAGTACAAATATGTGCATAGATAAATAGGGAAAGTCTGCTCACTGTATGTATGTGTTCAGCCCATGTTTGTGTATTTTTGGTGGCGGGTAGCTACCACCCGTGGGGTGGTTGAATACCCCGTGTGTAGCACTATATATATATATATATATATATATATATATATATATATATATATATATATATATATATATATATATATATATATATATATATATATATATATATATATATATATATATATATATATATATATATATATATATATATATATATATATATATATATATATATATATATATATATATATATATATATATATATATATATATATATATATATATATATATATATATACACCTGATAATGTTTCGGAATATAATTTAACATGGTCTCTAAAACATAGTTTTGACCACTATTTTATATTAAATACGAATGAGCATCCTAACAAACTTATGTTTTTATGAACAGAGGCGGAGCTAGAAATAAGCTTTTTTTTCTTTGTGGGAGAGGCAACAGTACATTTTTTTCAAAATTATCAATTTTTTAACAAAGGGGTCTTTGCCCCCTCCCCATTGTCTTTGGCACTGTTTATGAAAGTAATTCTTAGGATAAATCTTATAATCTTCAAGTTTTTAAAACAAATAACCTAAAAAGGTTAATTAATGTCTAAAAGTTTGATGCAAGTCTTGCACTAAACATAAGTATTTGTTAACCGGAGGGAGCAATAGTTAAGGAGGGAAATGTATGTGAAAGTGAGGTAGATTAGTTGTTTCTTACACATGAGTTTAGAGAAGTCACACAGACAAAAAAAAACAACGAACATGTTCCATCACTAGCATAGAAAAATATTACGTTGAAAAATATTATTAGGGGTAGGCACCCGCCTCCCTCTGTCAAGGTGTTTTGTTAAATCCCATATAAGAAAGACCATCCACGAGCTCATTGCACTATGGACCCGGTGTGGATCATCCCACCTCTTCTGCTGGATCTGCACTGCTGCCTCCTTGCCCTAGCTCGCCACTACATCCTCCGTTGTCTCCATTGCATCCAACCCCCCCTCCCCACGCATCACCACACCTGAGAGGGTGAGAGAGATTACATTGATATTGAGACAGGAGAGAGAGAGAGGATGAAGGGGTTTACCTCCAAGCCTAGATCTGCTGCTGTTGGATCTAGAAGGGTGGGAGGCCATGTGCACCCTCTAACATAGAGGAGAGAGATAGACACTTACAGAGAAGGACGACAGATTCAGGAGCAGTAGGTATGGTTGTATGGAGGATCTAGGAGCGATGGGGGAGGAGTAGAGGTGGTGCACCAGCGGTGGAGCAGGAGGGAGGTGGGGAGAAGGCGTTGAGAAGGTGGGGAAGGACGCCGAGAGAAAAGTGTGGTTTAAGGCTATGTTTCTGGGCCTTAGCTTTACATATAGAGGAAAGTATTTTAATGGATCTGCCTCTAAAACCATACTATATTTTTAGAAGTGGACCTTTTAAGACGTTTACCTTTGTTAATCAATTTACAGAGTTGGTTTGTCTCTGTAAATGGAGCATCTATGGAATTCCCTAGCTATTTCTAGGGACATACATTTCTTGACCACCTATGAACAAAACATTATGTCTCCTAAAACTGTTTTTGTAGCCGTGCATTTCGGACATATACAGCTAGAAGTGAGAATACAAATTATTTCGTTGTTTGAGAAGTAGTTGAGCTGCCAAATAAGAGTCAATCTACGTCGTGGTGGGAAAATATAGTACGTTATGGTATACCAACTGATTTTTTCAATTTTTGTGTCCATATATATACGTCAAGCTCAGTCTGAACTGCCCGACAGAAACTAATATTCCCTTCTAAAGGAATTCATGCAGTAACCATCACTCTCTCTCTCTCGGAGGGTGAAACGAATATATGTGCTGGACTACCGGCCGGGCTGTTGTTAATTTCTTGATTTTCTTATGCTCTGCTGTCTACTTAACTGACGCATGACTTTGATCTGCTGATTAGATTTGTTAACCGAACTCATGAGAAGGGAGAGGGAAGCAAACGTCACACCGGACGCCGACATCGACTTGTTCATGAAGGTCAAAAACTGCCCTAACCATGCCCTAGTTTTATGTATTTAACAGGGGAGCCTATTAACGCGGGTCATATAGGAGTGACATGGAGAGTTGAACTCGAGGCCTAGGATAATATGTTCTAGAGATCACAGGGGCATGTGTGATGCGAAAAGTTGGATTGGACCCGATGTTGTGTAACGGAAGAGATTGTTGGGTTCGGTCTTATATCTAAAATTGATTTTAGGGGATCACAATATATATAAGGCAGGGTAACCCTGACCTATCAGGCTAGTTTTTTTAGGCTGAGTTAGACCAAGGCCTTGGTTTGTTGTGAGCTTCTGGATGAACCTAGGTCTGGTGTGGTGCTGAATCCGTGGTAGCGAGCTAGGCCAGATCCCATATGCATTCTGACAAGAACCTCGCTTGTGGACATTGTGTGGAATGTACAATGGAGAGTGTGCATAGGAGGGAGAATTAAAGCTAGTTTCTTTTTTTTGCATGATTCTCTCATTTTGTGTCTTTCCTCATTGCAAAAAATTTCTTTCCTCATTGCAAAAAATATAAGAGGTCCTAGAAAAAAGAAAGAGATCTTTAGGAATATCTTTGAAGCTAATCAACGCAACATATCATTGAGAACCCCAAGGTATGTGGACGCTTAATTCTAATCATTGCTTAACTTCCAGGCATAGTGTGCCAACCTTGCACACCAATCCTTCAGTATTGTTAAACCAGTTAGATTGTTGTCATGTTTAAGTAAACCGTAGTTTCACTCTTGCAGGAATCCGCAAACGGTGGCAGGAGAGATGTAGTTACAAACTACATGATGCAGGTTCGATTCCTGCACTTCTCGTTGAAGCATAAATCATGGAAATATGACAAGTAAACTGTCACAATGCGTATTAAGAATACAGTTCCTTTATCTGCTTCATTAGTCTACTGTCACTGCAGATCCTAGGACTTCGGCTCTGTGCAGATACGTTGATGGGAAATGATATGGCAAGAGGCATATCTGGTGGGCAAAGGAAGCGTGTAACTATAGGTATGCCCGTTACACAGAGCTCCGACCATATTCAAACTTCTAAGAGCATGGATTATTATTGTTAAAACTACTTAAATGTTCTTGGCAGTTGGCAAGCAATGATTATTTGTCAGCCTCTAAAACAATCTGATGCCATCTGTGAAATAATCTGTTGTCTAACTGGCAGCTTTGTATCTGTGATACTTGACATTAACAGATCAACATACTTTGACGTTTTCATATATACCTTGCTTGTTACAGGAGAAATGCTTGTTAGTCCGGCAAAAGTGCTATTAATGGATGAGATTTCGAATGGCCTTGACAGCTCAACTACATTCCAGATTGTGAATTCGCTTAGGCAATTAGTGCAAGTCCTTGGCAGGACAGCCGTCATCTCCCTGCTGCAACCAGCACCTGAAACATATGACCTTTTTGACGATCTCATCCTGCTCTCGGAGGGCCATGTCGTGTACCAAGGCCCCAAAGAGGACGTGGTTGAGTTCTTTGAGTCACAAGGCTTCAACTGTCCTCACAGAAAAGCTATTGCTGACTTCTTGTTAGAAGTAGGTTACTATTTGCTTCAGATATCTTATTAATTTTCTTAAATATAATAAGGGGTCCTAGCAGACTATCATGTCTTTTTCTTAATAGGTGACTTCAAGAAAAGATCAGAAACAATATTGGTCAGTGGGTAGTGAACCTTATCAGTATATCGGAGTCGAGCAATTTTCGGATGCCTTTCAAACATTTCGCACTGGGGGAATCATTAAGAAGGTTCTTGAAGTGCCATTTGACCAGAACCTTATTTCCACTGCTGCTCTTACCACTTCAAAATATGATTTGAGGAAAAGGGAGTTGTTCAAAGCTGTATTTGCTAGAGAAGTCCTGTTCATGTGGAGGAGCCCATCCCGCTACATAGTTAATTTTGCACATGTGAGTTGATATATTTTTGCATAGGTCAGAAAAGATCTCTGCAACATAAAAAAACGAGAAAACCAGGTAGCATTGATTGTATTAGAAATAAATGGGCACCCATATTTGTGCTGCAGAATACTTGAACATTGTTCACCAATGAACTGCATGAAACAACAATCATTTATAATGATTATTCTCTTGTGACAGATCACTGTGAAAGCATTCATCACATCGACCATTTTCTGGCACAGCAACATGCACCGTGATTCAATTACTGACGGAGGGATATACCTGGCGCTGTTGTTCTTCTCTGTGAGTGAAGCCATGTTCAGTTCATTAGGTGATCTTGGTGATGCGGTCATGAGGTTGCCACTTTTCTTCAAGCAAAGAGATGTTTTCTTTCCAGCATGGGCCTACACTTCGTCTACATGGATTCTTAATATTCCTATCACATTTACCGGAGTTACAATCTGGGTTGCTATGACATACTATGCAGTTGGATTGGACCCAAATGTTGGCAGGTGAGCATTTGAGATCATTAGTCATGGTAGTTAAAGTATATACTCAATCTACACAGTTCAAAAATCGGTTAGATATTTACACTTTTACAGTGCTTATAAATCTGTATTAAGGTACCAATGCTAACTTATTTTTGTCAAATCTGGAGACCTGCAATGTATTAGTGAAGAGAAGAAAGACTGGTCCTTTCCAGTGGCCCAAGGATCTTAAAACCAAAAACACACACACGTACACCCTGCCAATTGTCACTCAACAAAAAGAGCTCGCCACTTAAACATGAGAGGAAAATAACCAGAGATAACTCTAGTACTGCAGAAGCATTCCCTACTGTCTAAGCACCTTCCATGATCCAAATCTGCACTTCATCGTAGACTTCATGCAGTACTGAGGTAACACTTGGAGTAATATTATTCAGCACACAATCATTACGGTGTTTCCATAGCCACCAAGCCCCAAGGATGATCAAGGAATTGAGCCCTTTGTGCCTTTCCCGGCCTATTCTTCTTGCAGCCTTCGCCACTGAAGTTTTCGGAAACTGGGATATTTCCCTCTATTGATTGTCTAGCATATATGTATACATTGGCTGGGTCAATTACACATGTGGCCCAAAACTCTCCCTCAAGATGGGCGTCTTGCTAAATGCTAAATTACATTCTTTTAAGTCCTGTCCTCACGCCCCGCGTCGCCCCCAACGCAGGCGACTCAGGCAGCTCCTAACCCTAACTGCCGCCCCTCCCCTCTCTTCCCCTCTCCCATCACACCATCGCCGGAGCATGCCGCCGGCAGAGCCGTGCTGCTCGCCGGGATGGCAGTGGCGGCCCCTCCTCGTGAATCGGCAGCATGGAGGCGTGGGCTGCGGAGGGCCAGTGAAAGGTCCTAAATGGCTAGAGGAGGGTGAATAGCATATAAAAAATTCTCTACAAATACACTAGGGCAAATGGTTAGTAACCTAAATGGTGAAATACAATTTTTCTCTAGCTCTACAAGGGTTGCAAGACACCTATACCACAAATCTAGTTCTTTATAATCTCTAAGCACACCAACAAGGCTTAGTTGCTATCTACTCTATTTGAGCTAACTACCAAGCTAAACAACTAACTAAGCAACTAAGAAGCTACCTCTACTCAAGCTACAACTAGTATGAAACAAAGTAATACAAGCGAGAGTGAGGTGATTATACCGCTATGGCAAGTGATGAACAATCAATCAATAAGCGCCAAATGAATGTTGGGAGAAGTCCAATACACAATTGACACAAGAATTTTCTCCCGAGGTTCACGTGCTTGCCGACACGCTAGTCCCCATTGTGCCGACCATACACTTGGTGGTTTGGTGGCTAATAGGTGTTTCACAAACCTAGCCCAACAAATGGCACCGTAAGAACCTATCCACAAGTGAGGGTAACTCAATGACATGAACAATTTACTGGAGTACCTTTTGGCTCTTCGCCGGGAGAAGCTCAAGAACCCGCACAAATCACCAGAAAATGGCTACGAATAATCACCAACTCGTGTCAAAGCTCCTTCGCTGCTCCAAGCTGTCTAGGTGGCGGCAACCACCAAAAGTAACAAGAAAACCACAGCCACAACGATCCCCAAGTGCCACTAGATGCAATCACTCAAGCAAATGCACATGATCACTCCCAATCTCACTTTGATGATGAATCAATGATGGAGATGAGTGGGAGGTGTTTTCTCTAGCTCACAAGGATGTATCATTGATTAAAATATGCATGAGAGTGAGCTAGAGCCGGCCCAAATTTATTTATAGAGCCCCCTTGGCTCAAAGAACCGTTAGGCACTTGCAGGCATGACCGAACGTACTGACCGGACTTTGCCCACAGTCTGGTTGGTAGGGTCTGGTCCTCTGATAGCTGCCACATGTCCTTCCTTTGAATCTCATGCGTTAGATCTCAAACGGTCACTAAAACTAGGCGTGTTCGTCACCTTCGGACCGGACCTAGACCCCAGGGTCCGGTTGCTTCATGGCCTTAGAGTCTGGAGCTCAACAGAGAGCTCCCCGAGTGCTCCTGACTGACCGGACTCAGTCCAGTCTAAGTGACCGGACTTGCTTGTCACCAGAATCCAGTCACGATGATTTTTACACCGAGAGCTTCCATACCGACTGGACCAGGTTTGGTACACCGTGACCAGACGCACCTGCAGGGTTAGGTCCTCGCCAGCTCATCACGTCGCCCTCGCGCCCGCGCCTACCCTCAATCAGACCCTCAGCACCAGGTTTGGTCGCTCCTCCATGCCAAGTCCGGTCGCAATACCACGCCCTCGGTCTGAGGACAGGGTCCGGACCAAACTCACTACCTCAGGGTCCAGTCTGGCCGACGCCAGGGTCCGGTCCCTGAGTTTCTCCTTTTCTTTTTATATCTCTTCAACCTCTTCACCCTTGCTTCCAACTTGCTAACCACAAAGTGTATAACTCATATGCACATGTGTTAGCATTTTTCTAAGCATTTTCAAGGGTTAATTTGTTAGCACACTAGGTCATAATGCATATGTAATTATGACTTTACCTAGTGGCACTTGATAACCGCTTAACCATGATTTTTCCCTCTTCATAGTACAACTATCTATCCTAATCACACTCACACCCTTGAGTGCCAAAAAAATCCTATCATATACCTTTGCCTTGATCTCCATAGGATTTTTGTTTTCTCTTTATTCTTTTCCAAGCTGGAGCATTTTATCAACTCTTTTGGTCACCTCCATCACCATGACCATCACCTAGCTCCACCACTTAGTGTGTACCACCCTATCTCATATACAACACTTAATGACAAGGTTTAGTACACTAGGTTTGGATTAATTAGCCAAAATCAAACTAGGGCTTTCAGTCGGTGGGGCGTGGCCTCGCCGAGCCGCCTAGGGCTCGGAGGGCCACTTGGCCACGGCTACGATGACACTGGCCGGAGCCAGGTAGGCGCAAGGCGGCGGCGGTGGGATTCTTCTTCTTTGTCAACGTCATCCCCTTCCTCCTTGCATGCATCACTGGTGGCGTCGATCGGGGCTGCTCCAGGGCCTGGGCGGCTGGATCCGGTGCCCTGGCGATTAACCCTGGGCACAAAATACCAAGAACCAAACCGAAAATACCGAGAACCGTACCAAAAATACCGAAACTGATTTTTTGATACCCAGTTCGGTTCCTAATTTCTAGGAACCGAATTTACCAAAATGTGCTGAGTTTGAGTGTTATTATGTTATTGATAGCACTATTTTAGTCTATTATATTATGTATTTGTGGTTGTGGACTTTTATACGTATGTATTTGGCACTATTATTCTCTATGAAATCATGTCTAAATTATGTCAAAATTAGCTTTTGAACCTGCTATTATATGTCTATGTGACCAGTTCGGTATTTTTCGGTAAATACCGAAATCGAACCGAAAATACCAAAACCGAATTTCCTCGGTACCGATTTTTGGAAGGAACCAATCGGTACCTATTTCTTGAGGAACCGAATTTCTCTGGGAACCGAAGTACCGAACCGATCGGTTCGGTAATACCGAATGCCTAGGGTGACTGGTGGCCGAATTTGGCGTCGTTAGGGCGGGGGGGTGGCGGCGGTAGCGGCCATGGTGGAGGTGGCGATGCCGGCTTGGAGCAGCCAATTCACTACTATAGCTGTCGGATTCAGTGCCCCATGGGCTAGGAGTGGCGCCTGCGGTGGTGGGCACATGCTCCTGGAGGCGGTTGGCGGAGACTGGTATCGTTAGCAGCGGGTGCTAGAGCCGACGTTGACGGCCGGCAATGGCCTCGCCGTGCGGCAGTGTTACATGTGCTGCAAGGTAAGCTAGTTCCATGTGTTTCCCGGTCAGAGGAGGTGGCGACCAACATAGCTATGCTGCTACTGCATGCAATCGACGTGTGGAAGGGCTTTTGTGGGATGGCAGGGCAGTGAAGACAACGGTGGCAATAAGCTAGGGTCTAGCATCTGTTGTGCTGGGGTACACCTTAGTGAAAGCCTTGCGACGGTGACGGCCATGGGCGCCGCTTTCCCTATTTGTGGCATCGTGTTCCCCAGCACCGTCTTCCACAGGTGAAAGCCTAGTAAATCTTGGACAACTAACGATGGCATTCTTGACATCATGCCCTTCCTAAAGGCGTCAATGTTGAAATTCGTCTCAGGCACGATGTCGTCTTCGGATGATGCTCTTCGATTCTTGGTGCTCAATCTACGTGTGGAGGGGGGACATGCGGTGTGAAGTCAGAGTTGCTACGTTAGAGGATGTGGCTCGGCAGCGATGACACAAGGCAAAGCCCCTCCTTCTTCATCGATTGGGATGCTTCGGAGGTTTGGTCAGTGCCGGGGCAAGGCAGAGGATTAAGATAGGAAGTCAAAGCTACTCTTTGGGGTTTGAGCTTGGCAACGATGACCTATTGCTTTGGGCTCGTCTGTCTGACTTCGTTAGGGTCATATGGGGTCTGCCATGGGAAGTCGAAGCTGCTGGCTACTTTGCAACCATGCTTGGCAATGATGACTTATGTTAGTTTTGCAATCTGCCATGTCGCGTGGGTGGGTCAGCCTTTCGTGTGTCCTATGTTGGCACCACGTTTGCATTGGTTACCCTTCTTGTACATAAATTTTGTTTGTCTTAATTGAGAGGCAGAGCTCCTGCCATTGTTTAAAAACAGTCCTAAATCTTTGGTTAAACAGTCAGCTATTTGACCACTCAAGTTTCTCCTTGACAACAATCTCTGTCTGTCGACAAGCTTTGTCTGATCGTGTTGAACTGGATTATTCGCTATGTTGATAAATATATCCTTAGTAATAAATTCAGTTTCCTCCTTGTGTGGCATATTTTTCAAAGTTAATCTTCCTTGGTTACAACCTCATCTCCTGGTCATTGAAGCGTTAGAATATTAGTGTTGTTGCTAAGACTTATCGGCTTCAGTCATTTGCGCCCAATAATAAATTCAATTGCCTCCTTGTGTGTCATATTCTTCAAAGTTACTCTTCCTTGTTGACAATTGACAACCTCTTCTCTTGGTCATCGAAGTGTTAAAATATAATGTTGTTGCCAAGAATTAATCGGTTTCATCATTTGCTTGAGGAACTCCACCAACCATATATGCTCGATTCTTGTCTATTGTGACAACGTGAGTGCAGTTTACCTCTTGACCAATCTTGTGCAACATCGGTGCACTAGGAATATTGAGATTGATCTTCACTTTATTTTTGACAAGATTACTATGGATGTGTGCATTCTTCATGTCTCAACAAATTCCCAACATATGGATCTCCTCACTAAGGAGTTACCTATGGCATTTTCACTGTGTTTCAGTCCAATTTGATTGCTGATCCAGACCCATTCCAATTACCGGTGGTGGTGTGGACTAATAGTCTTTTCCTCGTTTCTCACATGTTAGCGGATGCCTTTCTAGTCCACAGTCCATATATATTGAACCAAAACAAAGATTAGCAAAGAGTACCCTATAGCACCCTCTCCTATCAAAGATAAACAAAGATTTTTCCCATCCCATAAATCAAATGAAGATATGGAATCATCCCATCCAAAAAACTAGGATGGAAACTTCCGATTCCACCACATCCTCAAACCAATCACATTAAACTATTATAGAGTTGCACTATCCTAAAATCTAAAGAGCTATAACTTATAAAAGTTAAAATTTTGGAACCAATCAACACAAAAACTATTAACATTTGTAGCATGTTGCAGCCAGAGGTAGAAGACTCCCATGTGTGGAGATTCTCGGGGTGATGGGCACTATTCAGCAAAATCTGCTTAGAAAATCTATTTTGGGGTATGGTGGTTTTCAATCCCTACGAGCGGATTTAGAAATCGTGGGCTGCAGGTAAATGTTGATTTTTCATGTGGTTAGTTATTCCAGATAGGTACTAGAAAGCCGACCGGCTTGCAAGAATAGGCCTCCCAACACCCAACCTGTTGCTCCCCTGTCGCGGGTTCACAACCGCGGCAAGCATGTTGTTCGAGTCAATGTTAGAGTATGGGGTCTCTAGTGGCTCAGGTGGACTCAAGAACACAAAAATTACACAGAGAAGACGCAACGATTTATCCTGGTTCAGGCCAATTCGGTCCCAACGTGCAGCAGCTGATGATCCTTATACTCAAGAGCACCCAAAATCTGAGGGCTTACAATAGTGTAAAGGGAGAAGATTTGGTAGGGGGGTTAGCTCGGTGCTAATCCTAAGGTTGCCTCGCCACCGATAGAGTCTCCCCCTCATCGGAGAGGAAGGAGATGGTAGGATGCGGTAGAGGAGAGGCTCTCGGTGCCCCTCTTTGGGTTGCCTTGCTCTTGGTGCAGAGCGAAGGTGGATGGAGGTCAGCCCCCGAGTCCCTGGAGGCCGCAGAAAGCTTTGTCTTCTTGTGTCACGCCCCGGACGTGACCCTGTCTGTCACACCCGGTTTTCTAAAGAAAAAACCAGGCTAATCATATGTGTGCCCAGGAAGTCCACACATATGCCAGAATGAAAAAGTATCAGAAACAATATTATTATATAATATATACATAGCTATATTAACACTTACATCAGAGTATCGCGGAACGGTGACTAAACTTCAGGCTCCATTCTTCTCAGGGGCGGCTGACTGGTGGCTCCATATGCCAAGCACTTCTGAAAGACTTCTGAAAACTCCACTACACCTTCATCCTTCTTCTAAGTAGCACCTTACTACACACTGGAGTGTGGTGGAAATAGCAAGAGTGATTCCATGTCGAACTCAACAAATATATCATGGGGTTCATGAGGCTCAAAAGGTTGACACTGGTTTACTACGATAGCTTTTAGTGAGTCATCTTTTAGCAATTGAGTAGCAACATGTTTACCATAAGCCCAAATAACCTTATGATCATGTAAACGAGAATAATGTATAGCAAGAAATAATAATCATTAGTGAGCATCAATATCATCAGTATTATCATTATCATTATCATCAATGTTCATCATTTATTCTGTAAGGGTCTAAGGCCGCTCGTGACCGTGAGCACGGCTAGTATATCAGTTTATTAAACTCTGCGCATAGGTGTACACTTTCACTGTGAGTCGTGATTACCCATATGCCCGGGATCGCGACTCCCAAAATACTTCCAAGGTAATCAGGCAGGGAAACACTATGAAGCCTTTTAAAGGTTCGTCTAACAAGTTAGGTCCGCTAGGTTTCAGAAGTCAGTCTGTGTGATACAACCAGTCCCAGGGATCCACAGTCTGCTTTTCCCCATTTACGCCACAAGGGTAACCTCTAACAAGCTAGAAAAGGTCCTCATACTGAGCTAAAGCCAGAGCCATATAGCCCTCACAGTTGTACTATAAGTCTCGGATGTTCGCTTACAGATAAGTCCTTAAGGAGAGAAACTAGAGCACCATAAAAACAACCCAATATGCTCTAGCCCTCTTGAGCCATGTTTCTATAAAGCATCTTTTAAACGTTTATTGCATATACCATTAGTCAAGTTACCGATCATGGTTATTTATCTTGAGCACTAGCATAAATACTACCCATTGCAATGTTCCACCGGTGTCAAGGTACAAGATGTAAAAGTTAGGATATCCTTAGGGATAACAAGGTAGACACATGCACATGAATTAAGTATATTAAAGGTGAATAGGAAACAAGGATGATCCCATGTTATACTTGCCTTAACTTAGATCCTTCTTCAAGTCCAAACCTCAATGAACTGCTTCTTGATCACCGCTTATAGCTCACCGACTAGACAAGATCATAAAAGCACCACACAAGCATCCATTCAATCATACATGAAGCAAACAATAGAAATAAATTAGAACAGTACACCAAACATATGAAACAACGTGTCAAAAGGTTTTAAAGATGTTCTACGCATTGCTACGAACACACAGGCGTGAAAAGCACGCTAATCGAAACTATGGTTGAAAAGATACATCTACCGAAAGATTTTGTTGTATAAAACAAAAAATTATAGGTCTCATTTGTTTTAACTATATAAAATCATATAGTTTATTTGTTTTCAAATACTTTTTATAGATATTCAAAAGTGACTTAGGCTAAATTACATTTAAATTTAGAAAACTAAAGGAGAAATCAATAATATTTTATGTATAAATCTAGTTGCACAGTTATTAATCAAGTTAGATCTAAACTATAAAATTCCAGAGATTTTGATAAAGAAAACATTAATACTAATACGTAGTTCATGTTGTTATAAATCCATTGCAATTTAAACGGACTAATTCAGAATTAAAAAAATAAGTTATGAATTAAACGAGATTTTCTTTAGTAAAACAATAGATTAAATCTAACATCGAATCTTAAAGGTAGAAAATCTAACCAACAGTAGCACTAACAGTATAAAAAGTTTGTAAAACTCTTCTACATATTACTATGATCACACAGACGTAAAGATCACGAAAGTCGAATTTAAAACGTGAAAGTTATTAATTTTCTAAGATTTACTATAGATAAATAATTACTTTAATATAAACTCGAAAA
This sequence comes from Saccharum hybrid cultivar R570, assembly GCA_038087645.1. NCBI lineage: Eukaryota > Viridiplantae > Streptophyta > Magnoliopsida > Poales > Poaceae > Saccharum > Saccharum hybrid cultivar. Next base: position 539,933 of record JAQSUU010000682.1, read on the forward strand.
TTAAATTTTCCAAACCTACTGTACAGTACTACCAACATGTAGAGCTCGCAAATACGAACCTAACGCAATTTGAACGGGTCAAATCGGAGTTAAAACGTAGAAGATATGGCCTAAACAAGATAGCGGCAGTTTTGTAAATACCTAGTTTCGGAAATAAATCAAAATCTGGTTTTTAATGTGATCTCGACGGTGGAATTCAAGTAAATACCTCTTCTTCTTCTTGGAGTAGAACGCCTGGTGGCTTCGTCGGACGGCGACAAGAGAAGGAGGAGAAAATATAATTTACTACACGAGAGATTTCTCAAACTAGGGGCTCCTCTACGGTAGTTTTGGTGTGCTTTGCCCATGGGTAGGTACGTATATATAGGGAGGAAATTCTCCACCTCCATGTCAACTAGCGATATGGTGCTAATTGACGTTGTACCATCCACCTCCGCTAATAGGCCTAAGTAATCATTTAAGTCCATTAATAAATAAATGTATGGGGCTTTTAGATTTATTAGGATTATTGCATATGTGCTTTGAGCGTTGGAAAAAAATGAGAGATTTATTATTTTCGGAATTAATTATTTTCATGGGTAAAATAATTCTAGAAAAGTCCAGAATTATTATTTAAGCCGCGAAAAATACTCCAAAAGCTCCGAAAATTTGAGGGAATTTTCTAGAGACATTATGGAACATGAGGAACCCAAATAAAGTATTTGGAGCTCATGATAATATAATTTGGAGCATCTAAAAAATAGATTATTCTCCTAAAAAATAGGAAAAGGTTCCCGACAAAGCCCGAATAATTCCCGGGAATATTTCAGAGGTACCCTGATGGATGATGAAATGAAATGAGTGATTTCGTGTGGAAGAAAAGGATTTTGAGGAAACTCAGAATGAAAAGATTAGGACCGAGAAAGCGCAAATTTGATTATAGAAAAAGATAGAGCCAAGATGGATAACTAATAAAAGACATACTAAACACGCTTTAAAACTTTTCACAATCCCAACACATAGTCATGCAACAAGCAAACATTACATCAGGCAAGAGACCAGTAAATTAATTTGGAAAAGTTTGAAATACCAAAATTTTCTATACTAAATTTGCTAAAACTTAAATTAGTCTTGTCTAGTCTTAAACAAATATTTAAACCATTTATTTTATTTAGTGTTTTCTATTCACAACCCAAAATCAGAAATTTTAGGGTGTGACACTGTCAGAGGAGCAGTTGGTAGGAGCGCGCCTAGGGAGTGGTGCCAGGGAGCCCCCAGACATCGGCAGCATGGGGCTTGTCTTCTTATGCCCGGGCCTTGGCTGGCATCATTAGCTGGGCAAGAGCGAAGGACCGGGCTTGGTCATGCCGTAGATCGGAAGCCTAAGGCTCAGGGAACGGGGGAAGCCCCTGAGCCCCAGGCAGAAGCTGCGGTCGAGTCAGGCTCGGCCGGGTCTCTTTGCCAGAGGGTGCACGTGAGCGTGCCTGATAGACATGGCCCCAAGCCCTCGGGCGATCCTAAAGGGGTCGATCGGGGGGGTCTTTTTCGTTCGGGAACCATTGGACCTGAGGCTTAACATACTTGTATGTTAGGATCTCGTCACCCCTATTTGCGATCAAAATCACTTACTATCAACCTGCGTCTTTTGCTCATAAATTCTGGTTCTTCCTCTTACGAAGAGTGGGCCAACAAGTGCTTACCCCCCAATCTGATGAGACTTTCTTTGATGATTGGTGGGACAAAAGTTCAAATGCAATGGATATTCACTTAAGGAAGGGCCTCAACTCCATCATTATTCTGGGAGCATGGACTTTATGGAATATTTGTAATCGGTGTGTGTTTGATGCTAAATCTCCAAACCTTGCTAGAGCTCTGTTGCTCACTAGTGAGGAAGTTCTCTATTGGAGCTTGGCAGGGGCATGAGGTATCAATAACCTCCTTGCCCAGGGGTTGAATGAGAGTTAATTATAGGTCGAGGTCGCCTACTTTGTGTGTCAAGGGCTAGTCTGTTTAATTTGGACATAGTGGTGTGTGAGTGGGTGTGCCTTTTCCTTGTATGGGTTATTATCCCATTTTTTCTTCTTAATATACTGATGTGCAGCTCTCCTGCATATGTTTGAGAAAAAAACATTTGCAAAATGCGTAAATAATATGTTACAATTAATACTTTCAAATGACTATTTCCTATAAATTTTAACCATAATTGCTTAGAAAAGGTAATGCTGACAGAAATATGTTGGAGATCGTGTGATAAAAAAGAATAGAAGTCGTATCATCATTGACTGGTCCATTTGCGTAAATGGTTTCACTTCTATATTTCATCTCAAACAGTAATTTCTATGTAGATGTAACTTTGTGTTTTCACTATATGCAATGCTTATTAGATTCACATCATGCACATTTTATTCATCTTAATAAGAAAACAATCCTAATTTGTTTCAGGCTTTTCAAACATTACTTTCTGCTGATAGCAGTCAATCAGATGTCATCTTCCCTCTTCCGTTTGATTGCTGGAGCCACAAGAAACATGTTTGTAGCAAACATATTTTCAGTATTCTCGATGCTTACCCTTCTTCTTTTAAGTGGATTTCTAATTTCAAGTGGTAAATATGCAACTAGTAATCTCTTGCAATGTTCATATGTTCCCTCATTTTTTTTATTTTTTCTAAGCACATTTCTTTCTACTTCAGATAATCTGAACAAGTTTTGGATGCTTGGCTATTGGGCGTCACCACTGATGTATGCGCAAAATGCCATTGCCACAAATGAATTTACAGCTCATCAATGGATTAAAGTACTTATACTACCAACAGATGAGAACTTTCTTATACTTCCCCAAAATAAAGCAGAGTTGATGAAGTTTTCATTTGCCTTTGCAGATACTTCCTGGATCAACAGAGTCACTAGGAACAACTGTCCTGAAATCTCGTGGGCTATTTTTTGAACCAAATTGGTACTGGATTGGCTTATGTTCACTAGTTGGGTATATATTTCTCTTCAATGGCCTCTACACTGCAGTTTCTGCGCACTTCAAATGTGTGTTCATATTTTTTCATGTGCTACATACTATGCTGACTTATTTATAGTTTAACATAAACTGAGGTGAATAATTGCATTTTGCAGCACTTGCTAGAACCTTTTCATCTGTACCTAGAAATGCTCGAGACATAAAACTAGAGAAGTTGAGAAATGATACTCCGCCAACGAGATTCCATAATAAAATAGTAACAGACGATGCATCTTCATGTTCTGTCAAAAATACGAGGGTAACACTTCCATTTGTGCCACTCTCACTTACCTTTGAGAACATAAGGTATTCAGTTGATGTGCCGAAGGTAAAAGACATATTCTCTTATCATATAAGAACAATTTTTTAAGCATAAACAAGGAAAATGTTTGTTTCCTTTGCTTCCAATATACATATTTCTTCCTTTTGAATGCTTCCAAACATACTTGTATCTCAATTGTTTTAGGTAAATAAAGCACATGGTGAGATGAATGATCGTTTGGAGATACTAAAGGGTGTTAGTGGTTCCTTTAGGCCCGGTGTGCTGACTGCATTGATGGGCATCAGTGGTGCAGGCAAGACAACACTGATGGATGTGTTAGCAGGAAGGAAAACTGGAGGCTACACTGAAGGGATAATCACTGTCTCAGGCTACCCAAAGAAGCAAGAAACCTTTTCTCGTGTATTTGGATATTGTGAGCAGTCAGACACACATTCTCAACATTTGACTGTTCTTGAATCACTTCTATTCTCAGCATGGCTCCGATTACCTTCAGAAATTGACTCAAAAACAATAAAGGTAAATGGATGAATAATATAAGGAAGATTAGTACTATGTTGTTGTATTGATTTCTATGAAAATTTGATAGGAAGTCAAATAAGTACTTTTTCAGTTTCAATGTTTATGTCTTCTTACAAAGGGCCCTGATATTTGAGTGTACATTCCAAGATATACAAAACCCATAACAATAGTTACTATAGGATACTTAATTGCCATCTCAACTTTTGGTTGTAGATGTTTGTTGAGTATTTGACAGAGCTCTTGGAGCTCACATCATTGCATGGTGCACATGTGGGACTTCCTGGAGTGAATGGACTCTCAAGTGAGCAACGGAAGAGGTTAACCATTGCAGTGGAGCTTGTGGCTAATCCTTCCATCATTTTTATGGATGAACCAACATCAGGGCTTGATGCTCGGGCAGCAGCAATTGTGATGAGAACTGTAAGGAACCTTGTAGATACTGGCAAAACTGTTGTCTGTACGATACACCAACCAAGCATTGACATTTTTGAAACTTTTGATGAGGTAACAAAACTTTTTAACTTTTTTCCTAAGAATCAATAATGTTTGGTCTATAACTCTGTGATGGTTAAATGAGTTACAGCTGCTTCTACTGAACCGAGGAGGGGAAGAGATATATGTTGGGCCATTAGGCGACCATTCTTTGGACATGATCAAATACTTTGAGGTTGTCCAACTAAATGTATAGAAGCATTTTTACTGCTCTATATATTATCTTTAACAAGCCCATGGATTTAATTTATCTTCACACTTGGTGTATTTAGGGAATTGAAGGTGTTAATAGGATAGAAGATAGATATAATCCTGCGACATGGATGTTGGAGGTGACCACAACTGTACAAGAGCAGATACTGGCGATTGATTTTTCTGAAATATACAAACACTCAGAGCTATACCAGTAAGCCCATTATAATTTGAAAGTCTTGGGTATTACAATGACTTTTAGTATATGTTAGCTAGGGTACTTTCTTTATCTTATCTAATTAGGAAATGCTAGGCAAAGGAAACCATGCCAGGACTAGGAGAGTGAAGTCCTCAATATCAGGAACCAAACACGCTTGCTTTTCCTAGCTTGCTGAGCATGGATAGGCAAAGGATTTGAACATACCCATAGGACTAGTTTTAATTGGGAGTTTGGACTCCGAATCCTTGGTTCAAATTTGAACTATTGTTGTAAAACCCTATAACTAGCTTGAGTGCTGACCAACATTATAGAGGTTGTCTTTAGTTCTTAGTGAGATTAGTGAGTTATTGGTGCCCCATATGTGTGTGTGTTTTCTGGTTTTTGTGTTTTATTTGTGCGCTTGGATTTTTCTCTTTAATGTGTGCAATTCTCTTGCGCATTTGAGGGGAAAAAACTTGCTATAGGAATTCACTATTCTCAGCAACTTTTCTGTAGTTTAATCTATCTTTTTCCAAACTGAATTCTTTTGTTTGCTTTATTGCATTGTGATGTGTAATACACATGCTAAATTGTATTCGATGTTTTAGGAGGAACAAAGATTTGATAAGAGATCTAAGCAGGCCTCCTACTGGTTCCACCGATATCCATTTTGATAATAAATATTCACAGCCTTTCTTCAAGCAATGCTCAATATGCTTGTGGAAGCAAAATCTGTCATATTGGAGAAATATTCATTACATCGGTGGTAGATACTTCATCACCACAATGATTGCATTACTCTTCGGTACTACATTATGGAACCTTGGCATGAAAAGGTAGAGCTTTCAATTGTCATCAAGAAATACATTCTTTTGTTGTTCCAAATTGTAATATGTATACCTAATCCCTCCCTACACCTTACAGAATGAAACAACAAGATCTGTTCAATTCCATGGGTTCAATGTATGCTGCTGTTTTGATGCTCGGTATACAAAATGCAGCAGGTATCCACCCAGTGATTGCCATGGAAAGGATAGTGTTTTACAAGGAGAGAGCTGCTGGAATGTATTCAGCTCTACCGTATACATTTGCACAGGTAACCCATCCATATCAATGATGCACGCTATGTGATACATCTATTGTATCTGCATCATCTACCGTAACTTTATGTATGATTGCAGGTTGCCATGGAACTCCCGTACACATTCATTCAAACTCTGATTTATGGCATTTTGGTGTATACAATGATAGGATTCGAATGGATAGCAACCAAATTTTTTTGGTACCTTTTCTTTATGTATGTCACACTCTTATACTTCACATTCTTTGGAATGATGGCTATGGGGCTTGCACCTAATGGAAGTATAGCAGCAATTGTCTCCTCCGGTTTCTATGGCTTATGGAACCTTTTCTCCGGGTTTCTTATACCTATACATGTGAGCTTCTCTACATTCCGGTAACTGACCATTTTAATTAATTTATGTACTTACTCATTCTTGTTTCAATTCAGAGAATTCCTATCTGGTCAAGGTGGTTCTACTGGACTTGCCCTGTTGCTTGGACTTTGTATGGTCTGGGTGCCTCACAGTTTGGGGATGTCGTGGATAAACTGGAAACTGGTGAAACTGTGGCTGAGTTTCTAAGGAGCTACTATGGTTTTAGGAATGAATATTTGGGAGTGGTTGCAGTAGTGACCATGGCATGCGCTATAACTTTTGCCTTCTTTTTTGTCCTTTCTGTGAAGTACATCAACTTCCAAAGGAGATGAGAAGGCTATTACCGGAGCAAGGTTATCACCACATGAAAAAAGCAATGCCCTTGAAGCTTATGATCTAGGAAGCAGAGAACGTCTGGAAGGCTTGTGTCTAGGTTTATTCTTGAGTCTGTTTAAGTGTTGGTGTTGTTGGTGTTGTTGTTGGTGGTGGTGTAATCTCTCTCCCCCCACTGTACTTCTCTGGATCTATTGTATTTGGATTGACGCCACGCCCTTCCACCTCCCGGCTTGTCCGGCATCTGTGGAATGAATATTCAGGTGGGGATAGTTCATCCCCCGGTGACCTTTTCAAAAAAAAAACATCTGGAAGGCAATGGTGGTTATATGTGAATTTACATATGATCGTTGGTGATGAGTAGTATAGTGAGCATTGTAAACAAATTATGTAATGGTTGTGTGACATTGCTCAGTGCCTGAGATTATGAAGGCCAAAAACATTTTTTTGGTCAACTGAGTCCAAGGTAGACACTGAGCAATGCCACACAAAATGTTTTTGTCCTCACCATAGCACTAGGGTAATAAGCTCAAGTTAGTAGCCAAGGACTTGGTCATACTCGTCAATACTCAGGTTGCTACTTATATATTGGTTTCATTCTAATGTGCACCAATAATTTGTCATTTACTATACCTAAATAGGAGGAACCCACTACAAGAATTCTATGAACTCTCAACGAGCCACGTCACCTCTATGGCCCATAGTTCACCATCGGTCAGCCTTATCTCCTTCCACGCAAGAACTACGAACGCAGAAACTCCTGTGTTCCTTCCCTGCAGCAACTTCCGTGCCTCTCCCTCTCCTCCCCACTATCCCTTCCACTTCCCCCTGAACCATAATCTCTCCGCTAAGAGCATGGTTAATAATAGAGCCAAGTTGTTTGGCTATAAATCAAGTTACAAGAGCCAAGTTATACAATAAGTGTCTCCTATTTATCTTAAAAAAGTTTCTCTCTCATATTCCTTCTCACAACACTTGTCCAGCTTGGTGCTTGATAAGAGCCAAGCTTTCATCTCTCTCATCCCTTCTCTCCTCCATATCAGCATTAGCTTGGCTATAACACCATTATTGTACCACCCTAATGCCCTTGCAGCATAATGCACCATTCATGTCATCCAATCCATCATGGCGAAACTGCTCCATCCTTCTGCCCGTCGGTCTCCTCCTCGCTCCTAAATAAAAAAAAGCTTCCGATGTTTTCTTCTTCCATCGCTGTGCAGGCCGCACCGTTCCCCATTGCCCTTTGATTCCGAACTTTCGCCGCCTCTGCCCTCTCCCACCGTCGGGCTCGCTCTTTCCTATCGCGCGCTGCCCTAGCCCGCCGCCGTTGGGCCTGCCCGTCGTCGTCCCTGCCTCCCCGTCGTGGCCACCACACCAAGCTCGACGGCCACGGCACGCCCCCTCGTGGCCACGACGCCAAGCGCGGGAGCTCCAGCAGGTGGCCATGCGCTGCGCCGGGTCTCTCCGCCTACTCCGCCGTGAAGCGTGAATGCGTGATCATGCGACGCCGGATGCCGCAGCGCCATGCACGGGCTCGAGTAGTGGCCACTGCGGACAGCATGGGGGGCGGCCGCGCGGCGTGCCGGATCCCTCCGCCCACTCTACCGTGGAGCGTGACCTTTTCACGTGGGATCCACGGCAGCAGCGCCTCCGCTCTGTTGAGTGGTCAGGGCAAGATGCTCATTACGCAGCCATCCTCAAACCCGAAAGCTAGCTCACTAGCTGCACCAAGCGTGCGTACTTCAATGATGACTTCAGGGCCTCCTTAGTGACGTCCAGCTAGCAGGTTCGTTGTCATTAGTTTAATCAGATTGATAATTGGTAGTTTAGATTTATATACTTTTGGCTTTTAAATTTAGTGGATTGCTACAGGAGGTAAAGCTTTTCTGAGGGTATTTGGATGCTTTTCTCTTATGTCACATACACCCTGTTAATTGAAGATGTATTGTCAGGTTCCTCAGTTAGTGAAGATGGATCATCGTCTTCCATGATTGGATATTTCAAGATAAAACCAGGAAGAACGATTACTTACTGAAGACACCGTTACAAATTGTCATTGCTCCAACTTTAGTACATTAGTGATGGCAGCATGGACATTCACAGTTTCCAAAAGTTAGTATACCTCACAAGCTGTTACAATTAATTATCATATCTGTTAATACAACCATGCGTGACAGTCACTGCCACATGTGTACTGAATTTCCGAGCATAACACGTTTTGTTTTGTAATTAAACCGCGTTGAGGTTTGTGCAATTGTTTTTATAAACAATGAGCCAATAAGATAATGTTATTTTGTCATTTTATTTCACATTATTATCCATTGTTTATCTAAAATTTTCAATCAATACCACTGCTACTCTATATGCTATCATGGTGGATGCTACATACAAATAATCAAATGCCATGAATCCCCTTCCCCGTGTATAATACTACAAATTCCCGCAGCAACGCGTGGGATATCATCTAGTTATAAGAATATGCACACCATGTCATCTGCTGACAAACTTGTCATGATGTCCAGCTCTTCTTTTGGAGGATATTGCTTGGCACCAACCTCTGCATAGTTCATTGAATATAAACTTCAACATCAGACTCATTTTTTGTTAAAAAGATATGGCTTTTTTAAGTTAAGGAATACAAATACTCCAGCCTCCAACATTCAGGAATGAATGAGTATGACCTTTTGAGACAATGAATCCATAGCACTTAGACCATTCTCCCTAATTTTTTGTTTCTAGCCCTTTTTTGAAAGATATTCACAAATACATCCCTGGAGGTATCCTTTCAAAATATAGACCCCGAGGCCGTAGCAATTGGTGCCGAGATTGCACATCTCAGCACCATGGTCATTGGCGCCGTGTCGTTGACATGGCTGCCTGCATGGCGCGGACGTGGCATGAGCTCGGCGCCGATTGTTACGGCGCTGAGCTCTGGGCAGTGGGCCCCACATGGCGTTGCCCTTTGTTCATGAGATGGACATATAATATTTAAAACCCTAGCTCTAAATTATCAAGTCTTGGACACCCTAAAATGTTACCATGAGATGGACATATAATATTTACCATGAGATGGACATGTAATATTTTGGCTAAATCTGGATTTTTGTTGTGACTCGGATTTGTCAGAATTTACTAGTCCATGATTTTGCCATGGGATAGACATAATTTACTATGACTTAGATCCTAGAATTTTACAATGGTTTGGACATTGACAAATTTGATTTTTTCATTACTTGGATATTGAGAAATATGTCTAAGTCTAGAGTTTTACCGTGAGTTAGACATGGAAATATGTCTAAGTCTAGAATTTATGACCTCGGCTAAGTCTGGCTTTTTATCGTGCCTAAGTCCAAACTTGACGAGACTTGTTTTGTTGTCATCTCCTCAGAGTTGTTATACAAATTTGGAAGATAAAATGTCGCAAACATGTCAATTCACTGCTGGCAATCAGGGACTCTGAAAGATTTGGAGGGGCCAAAACAACACTGCATTCAAACTTGTGGTCACTATTTGGCCATGTTAAAGACTGATTTAGGTTTAGATCTAAAAGCAAAGTTTGTTGTACACAACTCAAACTACAACTTCTATTAAAGGTCAAACTTCATATCTAGAAAAGAAACTATAGTTTTACCCTGGTCAAAACAGCATCATAAAAAAATGAGTTAACTATTGATCCAACACTTAGAAGTATTTTTACGCTAGTTCATGAACATAAACCCTAGATCATTTTTTATCCTAAGTATTTCTAGGTTGTTTTAAGTGATCAAACAACAGGTTACTGTAAGAAAACTCTAGAGTTAGCCACATTTCTCAATATCCAAGTCATGATAAAAATTCAAATTTGTCAATGTCCAAGTCATGGTAAAAAGACCATTTTTTCATATGTCTGTCCCATGGTAATTGGTATTCTAACATATCCAAGCCACAACAAAAATCCAGACTACCGCTGTTCATGGCGCTGAGCTATAGGAACAAAGAACACTACCGTGTGGGGGCCACTGTCCAGAGCTCGACACCGTAGCAATTGGCGCCGAGCTCGGAGCCAAGATCTACGGCACCGAGCTCATGCGACGTCCATGTCACGCAGCTTGACGCCAATTGCTACGACGCCGAGCTCATGCCACGTCCGCGCCATGTAGGCAGCCATGTCAACGACATGAGAAAATGACCCTGGACCTCGACGCCAATGACCATGGCGTTGAGACGCACCAATTGCTACAGCGCTGAGCTCAAGTTCTATATTTTGAAAGGATACCTACAGTATTTGTGAATATCTTTTATAAAAAGGGCTAAAAACAAAAAATTCGGCCATTCTCCGCTAGATGGTACTACATAAAAAGAAACATGAACCCATGAAAGGAAAGACTTAAGCTCTAATCCTTAACTAGTTCTGCCAACCAGAGTATCAGACTCTCCAAAGACTTCAAGCACCCTTCCCTCCATCGTATGACAACCCTCTTTCAGCGACAAATCCCCTTCCTTTCTAGATAGTTGTGGCTGGTGCCTGATCTAACTCCCCTACATCATGTATGCTATAGGTCTTCAGCTTGGATTCCATCTCTCCAGGCCCCTGTATACATGATATAGTATCATAAATATTAATTGGTTAGCAGCATCTCTCTGTTTTTCTTCTTTTCCTATCCCCACTGAAGACTTTGATGCATCGCTGACTGTTTGTCTACTCGAGTCTGTTGCCGGTGATGCCAGTTGACCGGACTGCAAAGTGTGTCGCCGGCTCGCTGCCTGATCCGAACGCATCACCAATTGTTGATAACTATCACGAGTGAATTAGCACGAGGACATCTCTCCAACCCATAAATGCATTTGGCCATTCAAGCCGAGTGATTATGCTTTTAGCCAACCAAACTGAGTGAACAAATGAACTTGGCCAACTAAGCCGATTCCTAGTGAAATGCATTCGGCCGACCAAAACAAGTAAATCTATGCGCTTGGACAATCAATCCGAGTAAATTTATGCACTAGACCAACCAATCCGAGTGAACCAAGCTGAGAACATATACCCCCTGTTTTTAGTGAAGCTTGCGAATTTAAAAACACATTACATCTATAAGCCTTCTAAGAGTGATGATAGCACAAACATTGATCGGCTAAAATTTGTTCTAAAGGATATATTCATTAATCACATGTATCGACCATCTTCACCTTTGCATGCTTCTTGCCACACACTTGGGTATGTAGTGCCTCTTTTCTTTGAATATCATCCGTTAAGCACTTTGGGTAGATGACCTCCTTGTAGCCTCTCTATCGTTTATGAATTCCTAAAGATAATCTTAATCACCTTGTATATATAGTCCTTCCCAACTTAGAGACTACTTGCCAAACTTGTTGCTTTTTGTTCTAAGAGGTTAAATAGTCTTCTGAACTAGATCATCAACCTAAAATGATTTGCTTTGCACATTCTTATTATAAGCCTTAGCAACACAAACACTATCTTTCTCAATCTCCTTCAAAGCCTTCATCACCGTGATGTCTCCTGAAGAAGACAATGCTGCTACAAAGTTAAACCACATGACAAAATGTTATTAATGTGCAATCAGAGAATGAATTATATTTTTTTATTTGGAATTCCCCATGCATGTCTTGATGGTTAAGCAAGACATTGCTGATGAGGAAACATTTTTGTAGTTTGCATGGAGGGTTGTTCGGTGATTCACGCTGTGGTTTGCAATGATTTCTCTTGGTTTGCACCCTGCGTCTCATATTTGGTCCAGTTTAATATTTTAGGAGACAATATAAGATTCAAATAATTCTAAACAAGAAACAAAAAGGTAGAGCATGAAAAAATGAAACTGGTTTCATATTTTTAAGTTAAAACTAATTTTTCTATGAGTTTTATTAAATAGGATTTTATTATATTAAATGCATATTTATTCTAGAAAAATGTTTGGAAAAATATTTCTATATTCTTATAAAGTCTAATTGACCCCTGAACTATCGTGAAAGTCCTACTTGCCTCCCTCATTGCTGACGTGGTTAGGGATGACGACAGGTGTGGATCGGGTCAGGTCAGGTCCCCGCGGGTTTCAAACCCGGCAGGGACGAGGGAAGGTAAGAGTTTACACCGAAAAGGTAGTTCATTTATAACCTATCCCATAGACACAAACAAATCATTTTTTGCAATATTTTTTTTGAGCACGTGAGATTTTTTAGTTTAATTTATTTAGTTGGCAATTTTTTGCTATTTTGTCCACTCTGGGGACCCATCAGGTTTTGGGTGCCCAGCGCGTTTGGGGCCGAGTGAGGGTTTACACCCGAAAGGTCGGGTTTGAGTATCGGTTTTCGGGTTTGAGTGCACGAGCGCTTTTCCTGGTCCCACCCTACCCCGTTGTCATCTCTAGACATGGTGCCATGTAGGATTACTAGTGTGTGACCATGTCAGCCAAAATCGCTTTCAAAATCATTTAGGGAGGTAAATTAGATAGCTTCAAGAGTTAGAGGAGTCTAAAAAAAAATCCGGTTTTACAATTTTTTTAAGAATTATATAGTACAACGTATACGCCCACAACACACATGCTCACACAATATGTCAAAGGGCCTATAAGTCCATATGTGAAAGTATTGGGTTGTATATACGGCCCATGAGTCCATATGTATATTTGAGTCTCTAGTCAATATTGAAGATAAGGTTTCAATTTTTCACAAAACAACACCATAGCAGAACCATCTTCACAAGTTCCTTTGCCTTGAGAAGTTCAACCCGACATCTTCACAAGTTCCTTTGCCCTGAGAAGTTCAACCCGACATCTCAAATATCTCAAATAAGTATAGTTTATCATGACAGCCATAAATAGTTTGCAAAGTCTAAAAGACGACCGGTCGCGCTCCCACTTCACAGCGCGACACCAGGCCACGACGGGCTGGCCCAGTAGACCTCGGGGGGTGTTAGACTACCCGCACTCACTATATCATCCTCTATACGTCCTAGTCAGCAAGATTCTCTCCTCTATACTCAATTCTCCCGCACTCATCCATCCTCTATATCATCCTCTATCCACTCTATTCACTGTGGGATCGACTTGTCACTTTATCTAAATATATCCATGTGTGATCTAGTTTTAAAGGATTTATTGAGACGAATTTAATGGTGCAATCGAAATTTAATTTGGATTTTTAGTTTGTGAGTTATAGCATTTTTTCCTTTGTTTAGTTAGCGGGGTCCGCCACTACAGAGTATAGAGTAAGTACAGTACTACTCTAAATATAGAGTGAGAGAAAGGATAGAGTATCATTTTAGAGTATCCAGTGCAGCAGTTTTTACTCTATATTCATACTCTAAAACTTTAGAGTATCGTTTTAGAGTATTCACTGCGGTAGTCTTAGGTCCTATCATCGGACTGTAATCTCGCGCGTACAGGTAGTGAGGGCCTGTTTATTTGCCCTGCAAACCCAAAATATTTTCTCTTCCACCCATCACATTGAATCTTTTAACGCATGTATGAAGTATTAATTATAGGTAAAAAAGATAACTAATTACATAGTTTGTCTGTAAATGTCGGGACGAATCTTTTGAGCCTAGTTAGTCCATGATTAGACAAATTTTGCCAAATAACAACAAAAAATGCTACAGTAACTTTTCACCTACTTTTCGCAAAGTGAACACATCTGATCATCGCTGGAAGTGCGCGCAAAAATATCTGATCATCGCTGGAAGTGCGCGCAAAAATATCTACAGGTAGCACGCGCGGGAAGATAGCTGGTGCAGTCTGGCCCACCGTGTAGGCCCACCTCACCTATATTCACGTACTTTCATCTACAAACTTAAAAAGTCGTATCTCCTAAACTAAACATCAAAACTAAAATCTGATTACACCATCAGATTTCTTGCAATAAATCCTTTAAAATAAGATCCCTGTAACGGATCAACGTAATTATACGAAATTAAGTAAGAAAATCTTCCACCAAGGCGGTTAATTTAACAAACTTAAGCCCGTATAACTCGAGATTCCGTGAAATCCCGAAGGATTTCAAAACCACTAACATACAACCAAGATCGTACTGATTTAGCAGCCACAATTCACACGATACATAAATCTGATCATAAAGGTAAGATACATCGGAGTTCGGAAATAGAAGTTATTACAACATAGTCTAACATAAAGTAGCGGAAGCAAATAACTTTACGCACACACACTTAGTTTAGTTACAGTGCCAGTCGATAGTCATGGTCCACAAAAGCAGTAGATAAGACTAACAGAAAGACCCTTGCCCAAGGTCCTAGTTGTCACCCATCGCCGGATACAGACAGTTGGAGCAGTACCCGTAGTACATCTGACCATCTGCAACAACAATGGGAACAACGCCCTGAGTACGAGAATGTACTCAGCTAGACTTACCCGTCAAAAACCAGAAATAACATGACACCAAGGAGCATGCAAGGCTATGAAAACTGGATTGGCTTGACTCCTTTGCGAAAAACACCAGTTGTTATGAGTAAACTCATTTAAGTCCTTTTTGCATCATATTTACTATAACCTATTCAATCTAGGTAAGCACCTATGCTAAAGCAATCACTTGATTACCCATTAACATCAAAGGTTACCATCTCAGGTTTAGCATTTCCAACATTATACACATAACCATCCGTGTTCCATCATTAATACTACGATGCCATAGCTCGAGTCAAGTGCTCACTAACCGGGAGCGACGGCGATTCGAATCGAATTCCTATCCAGCTGGAGATTTATTCCTCACACAAACCATGCTTCCCCCGTCAGGGTTGCGTAGATCACCAATGACACTTTCCAAGAAGCCGCGGGATAACAATCATGGATCGCACTACCCAGGGACCGCCCGACTGCCAGGACGCACCTTGGGCTCACTCTTCGCGTCCCCGTACACCCCCTTCAACGCCAGTCTGCCAACCCGAGTTTATCCCGGCTCAAAAAGTGTCGCTAGCTTCGCGGTCGAAAGGTACTTTATTCGGCCAGCTAAATGTGAGGCATGCGTTCAACATGACAAGAGGGACGAGCAACGATCGGTCCTTAATCGACACAGACGGAATCACTATAGTCCAAAACCCTATAAGACTCCGCCTGGTCTCCGTTTATCCATTAACACTTGGTTACTTATCAAGATTCCCAAATACTGCTAACCATAGCCAGGTATTCACCTATAGCTCGCAGGTGACAGGCAATCACCCGACTTTTACCGGTCTAAGCATGGCTAAGCAATTTACTCGATCCTGACCTAATAAGGTAACAGTAATCTGGTGGACAAGGATAGTAATGCAACAACGGTTTCATTCAACTCCTATAACTTAATGCAACAATATATAACTATGACTCATGCATTAAGAAATAACTTTTTATAAATTTAGGAGGCTTAAAATGCTCCGGGACTTGCCTTTTTCGAACGAACTAGGGTGGTGATCGACGCACTCTGGCAGTTCCTCGCCTGACTCTTCCTCCTCGGGCACCTCCTATGCCTGGGGTTCCTGCTGATCCGTCCAAGCCTGCTCCTCCGGAACTGCTGCCTGCAACTCCTCCTGCGATCCTGTATGATGCAAGTGCATAAGGAAACATGCGAAGAATGCATCTAATTGCGGTGGAGTGCTTTGATGACATGAGATGCAGATGAGCACATGTAATGAGCAGTTTGAACATAATTATTTCTTCTACAAGGTAGTCAACATCATCCAAGAACATGTAACCTAAAACATACACCTTATCCTTCTATTAGTTAGGCTACCATCTACACATACAATTGAACCTAAGCTACCAAAGCTTACCAACCTAGCTCATCCATAACATCAGCAAGGCATAATGATGCTTCAAAGATACACCAAACATATTTTATTTCTCTCAATTTCTCATAAAGAATAATCTTTTATTTCCTATTTAGCTAGGGTTACACAACAACACATATCTCTGGTGTAGATAAAAATCTACAAAAATTACAGTAGACTACTCTTACCCTAACTAACCTACCACTAAATTTTCATGAGAATTGCACAAGTAAAACTGCCTGTACAAAATAAACAAGCTATAGTCTAATTGTGAGCATGAATTTATTTTATACTAGAAAAAGTGTCAAACAACAGATTTCACAATTTTCTTAGGTTACTAACAGTAAACCAACATACTACAAAAATTATCAGATGTATGTTGTATACAAATTTTTCTCTATAATAAAAATAACAGATATTACTGATTAAAAGCATTTGAACTACACTTCAACATTTTTCCACAGAACATGCTTCACTAATATTTTTCCTAGAAAGTATATCACAATTAAAGATTAATGCCACAAGAATCACATTTTTCCCTTTATTATTTTATTTACTACACTTTTTCTAAGATATCAGCATTTATAACAATTAAATAAAAATGCACAGTAGAGTGTCACAAAAATCACATGAGATATTTTTAAACTGTAGATCTATTCAAAAGGAACATTTCACAATTTGTTTCATGATTTTTGGAGCTATAAAACTTGAGATACAATTTTTTTGAAGCCTTTTTCAGATTTTCTGGAAATCAATTTCTTTAAAACCGAAAATCAAAACTGGCTTTAAACGCTACGTGCACCCCGCTGTGACACCCGAAACCGAAACACTGAGACAGACAGGCGGGACCCATGGGTCAGACGGGCCCACCCGTCAACCGCAGTCGGTCAGGGGCGGCGCAGACCGCCGGGATCTCGCCGCCGGCGAGTCCTCCGACGACGGGGAGGGCACCATCGTGCTCCTCTCACCGACGCGAACCCAGTGGTGCCCAGTGGGTGGCCAGACGAGCTCGGCATCGAGCTCGCCGGCGTGCATGGCGGCTCGGTGGCGCGGGATGCCGTCGGCCGGCCAACTCCGACCGAGAGGAGCCGCGCGGTGAGGTCAGTGAGACTCGTGGTGCAAGTGCGGTGCTCGTGCGCTCGAGAAGTGGGCGAGAAGTGGCGTGGAGGGGTGCGGCCCACGGAGCGGGTTGCTCCGGTGAGCTCGGCCGGAACTCCGGCGAGCTATTACCGCGGAGGGAGGCCGAATCCTGGCGGGCTGTGGCGAGCACCGGACGCGCAACGACAAGGCGCAGCGAGGGTGAAGACGGAGGCGGAGGCGGTGAGCCGGAGCGGCGGCTAAGGCGGTTGCGGAGCTCGGGAGCCGGCGATGGCGAGGCGGAGCTCTGCTGCTGCTGCTGCTGCGGGCGGGCGAGGGAGAGAATGGAGGGGCAATCCGAGGAGGACGAGCGCGCGGAGGGGGGGTAAGCGGGCGCGGACGCTGCGGGGGCCACAGGGGCGCGTGTCGCGCAGCTCCGACGGCGTGCGGCCACGCGGCGACCGAGCGCTGCCGCGGCGCCACGACGCCACGCGCGGGCGCGCGCGCGCGGGGGGCGGGAGGGAGACGACGCGGGCGCGGGCCGGGCCGCCAGCGAAGCTGGGCCGAAAGGGAAGCCGAAGCCCACTAAGGCGAAAATCTGATTTTTCTTTTTCAAATTATTTTCCAGATTTAATTCTTTGTTTCAAAATTGAATTTGGAGATGAAAAAGAGGTTTTCAGAAATTTGGCCCAAAATAAAAGTTGTTCAAAATTTTATTCTCTACAACTTTCATATAGAGCACTTTTCAAAATTCTCAATAGATTTTGAATTTGAGATTTAAAGCTAATTTTAAAATCAAAAACTCATTTACTTAGAATATTTTTAAAACAGAATTTGAGGAAAACTTGAATTCAAAATTTTGCTCCAATAATCAAGTTGATTTATTCTAGATTATTTAAAATTGCTACTTCTCAAAAGTTCACCAACTTTTTAACACTCATACCAAAATTAGGGTTCCCATTTATTTGTTTTTCCCATTAAATTTGAAAGAGCTACAAATCAATTAATGTTAATCATGCAATGATGCTGAATGCTTATGCTTTGAATGATAATGCATGCTTAACACCCAGGGGTGTTACAGCCCTCCCCTCTTATAAGAATCTCGTCCCGAGATTTTGAGTTACGAACCACTTATCGTAAAAAGCTTTATACGCGGTTTGAAGATATTCTCCCGTTTCCCAAGAAGCATCGCTCTCATCATGGTGGCTCCATTGAATCTTGTAGGTTGTGACCACTTTATTTCGAGTGACTCGGTCCTTAGTATCCAGGACTCGAACCGGTTGCTCGCGATACTCCAAGTCTGCCTTGATCCGAACACCCTGAGGTTCTATCCTCTCCTCTGGAACACGCAGACACTTCTTCAGTTGGGACACGTGAAAAACGGGAAATATCGAACTCATCTCTTCTGGTAACTGCAACTTGTACGCCACGGGACCCTTTTTCTCTATGATCTGGTAGGGCCCTATATATCTTGCAGACAGTTTCTTCTTGATTCCGAACCGTTTCTTCTTCATTGGGGTAACCTTCAAATAGACATAGTCACCTACTTGGAACTCTAATGCTCTTCTTCTCTTGTCTGCATAACTCTTCTGACGAGACTGTGCAGCTTGCATGTTTTGTTGGATAACACGGACCTTTTTCTCTGCCTCATCGACAAAATCAATTCCATAAAACCTTCTTTCTCCAGGCTCTACCCAATTTAACGGTGTCCTGCACTTCCTGCCATACAAGGCTTCAAAAGGTGCCATCTTGATACTCTCTTGGTAACTGTTGTTGTAAGCGAATTCTGCCAATGGTAACCAGGATTCCCATGAGCCTTTGGATGATAGTACACAAGCTCTAAGCATATCTTCGAGTACCGCATTAACTCTTTCGGTTTGCCCATCCGTCTGTGGGTGGTAAGCTGTGCTACGAATCAAACTAGTACCCAAACCTTGATGCAGATGTTCCCAAAAGTGAGAGGTAAACTGCGAACCACGATCGGACACAATCGTTTTTGGTATCCCGTGCAGTCTGACAATCTCGGCAATGTACTTCTCTGCATATTGAGGTGGTCGGAATGTCGTCTTAACAGGCAGAAAGTGAGCTGTCTTGGTGAGACGATCTACTATTACCCAAATAGAATCATGCCCTTTTTGTGTGGTGGGGAGACCAGTGATAAAGTCCATACTTATATCGTCCCACTTCCAATCGGGTACCGACAAGGGTTGCAGAAGTCCTGCAGGTCTCATGTGAAGAGCTTTAACTCTACAACACATGTCGCAACGAGCAACGTATGCTGCAATTTCTTTTTTCATCTTAGTCCACCAATAACAGGGTCGCAAATCTTGATACATTTTACCACTTCCGGGGTGAATAGATAACTTAGAACGATGGGCCTCATCCATCAACTTGTTCTTAAGCTCTCTATCCTTAGGTACTACCAGGCGATCCTTGAACCATAACACTCCTTGGTCATCCAATCGAAAGTGTTTGGTGGGTTCTCTCTTCATCCTTTCTTTAATATGAAAGATTCCCTTATCTGTTTTCTGACCATCAATGATCTGGCTTTCCAGAGTACAACTGACCTGAACATTATGCAACACAGCAGGATGTAACAAATTGAACCCTTCTTCAAACAACGGTTGCACATCAATAGCATGGGATTTTCTGCTCAGTGCATCTGCTACTACATTAGCCTTTCCAGGGTGATAGTGCACGTTCAGATTATAGTCCTTTATCAACTCTAACCATCTCCGCTGTCGCATGTTCAACTCAGATTGGGTAAAGATGTATTTGAGACTCTTATGATCTGTGAAGATGTTACACACATTACCCAACAGGTAGTGCCTCCAAATCTTTAGAGCATGCACCACTGCTGCAAGCTCTAAATCATGTGTAGGGTAGTTAACTTCATGCTTCCTCAATTGCCGTGAGGCGTAAGCAACGACTTTTCCATTTTGCATTAGCACACATCCTAACCCATACTTGGATGCGTCACAGAAAACATCAAACGGCTTTTCTATATCTGGCTGGGCCAGAACAGGAGCAGTGGTCAACAACATCCGCAAGTTACGGAAGGCTGCTTCGCACTCCTCTGTCCATACAAACTTATGATCCTTCTGTAACAGGCTTGTCATTGGTTTGGCAATCTTCGAGAAATCTGGTATGAAGCGACGGTAGTAACCGGCTAAACCAAGAAAACTGCGAACTTCGTTAACCGAAATTGGTGACTTCCAGTTCATAACCTCTTGTACCTTACTGGGGTCGACAGAAATGCCATTTTCGGACAACACGTGGCCGAGAAAAGGAACTGTCCTAAGCCAGAACTCACACTTGCTGAACTTAGCATACAGTCGATGTTCTCTGAGTCTAGTCAAGACTATCCTGAGGTGTTCCGCATGTTCTTCTTCATTTTCTGAGTATATCAGTATGTCATCAATGAACACTATCACAAACTTGTCCAACTCGGGCATGAAAACCGAATTCATCAGGTACATAAAATATGCAGGAGCATTTGTCAATCCGAAGGACATGACAAGATACTCGTACAAACCATATCTGGTAGAGAACGCAGTCTTAGGCACATCCTGCGGCTTAATCTTTATCTGGTGGTACCCTGATCTCAGATCTATTTTAGAGAACACTTTGGCTTTGGACAATTGGTCAAACAAGATATCAATCCGAGGAAGAGGATACTTGTTTTTAATTGTCACTGCATTCAGTGGCCGATAATCCACGCACATGCGTAAGGAGTTATCCTTCTTCTTTTTCACAAACAGAGCGGGGCATCCCCATTCGGACGAGCTGGGACGAATCAACCCTTTCCTTAGCAAATCCTGAAGTTGCTTTTTCAGTTCTGCTAACTCATTGGGAGGCATCCGATAAGGCCTTCTTGAAATCGGTGCTGTTCCTGGAATTAACTCAATGGCAAACTCAACCTCCCGGTCTGGTGGGAGTCCAGGTAACTCCTCTGGAAACACATCTGGAAACTCACAGACCACTGGAATCTGGACTAGCAGAGTAGTTTGTACCGCACAAGATGTGCTAGCTAGGTCTACCCTCCGAGGTAGGATCACCCGAAAGGTGCCTTCCCCACTGGGTTCCTTAAGAGAGATACTCCTTCCTCCAACATCAATTACAACTCCCATTTGATTCATCCAGTTCATTCCCATGATCACATCCAAAACTAACCCTGGCATGACTATCAGGTTAAGTTTATATTGCTGGTTCGATATGTTTAGGGTTACTCCCTGAACAATCTGATTAGTCAACAGATCAGCCCCAGCTGAACTGATTTTATATGCACATTCCAATTCAACTATCTTTTGCTCATGTCTCTTAGCGAATGCTTGACTTACAAAGGAATGAGATGATCCGGAATCAAACAAAACTACTGCAGGGTGATTGTTGATAGAAAACATACCAGCTGTCACCGGTTCTCCCTCAGGGATGTCATCCACAGTGGTGTGGTGCACACGAGCTTGATACTGCGTTTGCTGTTTCTTAGGGTAGGGACAATACTTTGCAAAGTGTCCAGGTTGGTTGCAGTTGAAGCACGGTCCCTTCACCTGAGCCACAGTTCCAGATGAACTGCCTTGTCCTGCCTTTGCTTGAGGCAATGCCATCTTGAACGGCTTCTGGTTCCTCTGGGGTGGCTGAGCATTCTGATTCCTCCTTTGCGGTGGCCTAAACCTTGCACCTGGGGCAGGCGATCGATAAGCCGGGCGGTTGGCTACTGGGGTCCGGGACTGAGACGAACCTGACTCGAAAGCCCTCTTACGGATCTTGGAAGCAGCATACACATGGTTGTTCTTCTCTTGCTTCAAACAGTCGCTAACGAAGTCATTGAAACTAGTCCTCAGGTTTGTACCCACATGTTTCATCATCTTGGGACTCAGGCCTCTCTTGAAACTAGCGATCTTCTTGGCATCAGTATCCACCATGTCCGGAGCATAACGGCTCAGGTTATTAAAGGCATGCAGGTATTGAGTCACAGTCTTCGTGCCTTGATTTAATGCCAGGAATTCCCCAAGCTTCATCTCAGTCAGACCAGGTGGAATGTACGTTCCACGGAAGGCTTCAGTGAACTCCCTCCAAGAGATATGGGCATGGGGAGGAAAAGTGGTGCGGTGATGCTTCCACCACATTCCTGCCGGACCTTGAAGCTGATGAGCTGCGTACTCAGTCTTCAACACCTCAGTCATTCTTAAGACACGAAACTTATCTTCCATCGTATTAATCCACTCTTCTGCATCTAAAGGTTCTGCGGCTTCCTTGAAGATCGGTGGACGAGTATCCATGAAGTCCTTGAAACTGCTGTACGGATTTGCTTCGTGACCTACCGGGTTTATCCCCCGACGGGTATTATTTGCAATACTGCGCAGCGCCGCTTCCATATTCTGTTGCATGCTCTCCATGTTTCGTTGGCTTCCCAAAAATTGGGCGAAAAACTGTTCCGCAGTGTAAGGTGGAGGAGGCGGTGGTGGATCACGGTCATCATTAGCAGCTGCACTTCCACCAGCCTCAGCGGTACCATACACGATACGACGAGTGTTCGGCATCTGCATGTTTCAGCAACAGTAATTATTAGGTGATGTTGTAGGAATCGCGACCAAATGAAAAATCATGCCGAACTGAATTCACTGGAGAGAATAAATTCATACAATAAAACAGGGGCACAATAAGTCATTCCAATTAACACAACATCACTAATTATATTACTTAAAGCACACACATCGCGTCCATTACAACCAAGTTGCCAGCATACATACACTGGACCTTGGATGTTCGGATACCGCCACAAACACATCCAAACTTTCCAACCTTACATCAAGCTTTAGTCTTTCTACTCATTATTACATGTCCAAAGTACTAACAAGCAAAAGACCATGCAAACGGAACCTAGTAGCTAGTGCAACAACTACTAGCCTACTCATCGTGATCGCTATCTCGGTCAGAGACGTTGGCGTTGTCGCCGACTGCAGCGTCGTCGTGCTCCTCAGCTGGCGCCACGGGCTCTTCAGGATCTTCGTCTGCATCCAAATCCATCTCTGCTGCGCCAGGAAGGTCATAAGGGTTAAGCTGATTGTTCAGCCGATGGACCTCTTCATGCAAGTTATCATTGTACTCTTCGGCATCAGCCAGTCGCTGCTCGAGCTCAAACTGTCTAGCTCTCAACACATTCTCTGCGGACCAGGCTTCATTCCTCTGATGGAGCACATGAGCCAACATGCTCTCAGCATTCCTGTGGGCGGTGGTCAGTCGTCCAAGCTGCTCTCTCAGGGCACGTACATCCCCCTCAAAAGTCATAGTCCTCTGAGTGGCCTGATCTCTCTGACGAGTCAACTGAGCCATCTCAGCAGTGAGCCTCTCAATCTCGACGTCGTGATCTCTCTGAAGCTGACGGCGGTCATCGCGAGCCTGACCAAGAGCACTAGAAACACGCCTCAGACTACCTTCCACTCCATCGAAGGCCCTCATCACTGCGAACATGGCACTCATAGCGGGGTTGTCACTGTTCTGTGTCTCTGCTGCGCTAGTCTCCCGAGACCTGCCCCTGGCTTGCTGCCACGAGTCAGTGGAGGGGTTGCCCCTCGGAAAGACTTCCGCTATAGTTGCTGCCAACTCCTGAGGAAAACGATCCATGATATCTCTCAGGATTCCAAAGGCTGCCCTCTCAGCGGCTTCTTCAGGGGTCCTGCCAGTTGACTCAAAACGCCAACCGGTCCACTCAGAACCATCACCTCGGGGACGAACTACTGCTTCCACAGTCACCAAAAGTCCTTCACCCAACCGCTCATTTGACCAAAAATATCGGGGCTCCATCCCATCATGATAGCCTACATAGCTGAGCACTCTCCACAAGAGTGTAGGCATCCCAAACTCTCCAAGAAAAGTGTGACGCTGGCGAGTGCGCGGAGCAAGCTGATGACGGGGAGCTCTGCCGGTGGACTTGCGAGCGGTCTGCTTGGTACGTGCCATCTGTAGCAAAAATTTTATTACCGTGGTGAGAACAGATTTTTAAGTTGGCATTTTATCAAAATGAGATAATCAACTTATAAGGGGAGGAACAGTGCCATGAATGAAATGCACACATGATGCATGCACGTTCAGTACGTCCTCACAAACTTAGAAAACTAATGACTACTAACGGAATAATCGGTGGCATACAACGATCTCTCGTAACGTAACTAACACGTACTACTCGAAAGCGTTGTTATGTACCTGCAGAAAGGAAATCACTTCAGCCCAAACCTCACAGTATGAAAATGTGCAGAAAGCAGTAAAGTAAGTTACTCGCTCTACACGCATCCCCAGATACGAGTATAACGGTAACAACTACCCGAATCGTCGTCCTATTGACGGCATCGTCACTGCATGACGGAATTCCCCACAATTTGGATACCCTCATACGAACATGCGCAGGGCACGTAAGTATTTTGGTATCACATAAGCACTCCCCTAGATCGGCAGTGTATCCGACCATGCACTCACAACTCTCACTTACCAAGGCGTAGAGGTAAAGGATCCATACATTACCACTCAAGTGAATGGCACTCATACCATAGCACGCCGTATGAGCGACGAAATTTAAAATATGATGCAAACCCCCAAGTTAGTACTTAATTAAGCCACCTAGAGTCCTTATCGGGCATAAAGGATATGACCACTGGCACACTTTTAAGTTCAAAAGCTTATTTGAAAACACAGTTTTATTTTTAAATACTCATGTGAACAGTAGCATGTTAAACCATGCTCCGATGCCAGCTGTAACGGATCAACGTAATTATACGAAATTAAGTAAGAAAATCTTCCACCAAGGCGGTTAATTTAACAAACTTAAGCCCGTATAACTCGAGATTCCGTGAAATCCCGAAGGATTTCAAAACCACTAACATACAACCAAGATCGTACTGATTTAGCAGCCACAATTCACACGATACATAAATCTGATCATAAAGGTAAGATACATCGGAGTTCGGAAATAGAAGTTATTACAACATAGTCTAACATAAAGTAGCGGAAGCAAATAACTTTACGCACACACACTTAGTTTAGTTACAGTGCCAGTCGATAGTCATGGTCCACAAAAGCAGTAGATAAGACTAACAGAAAGACCCTTGCCCAAGGTCCTAGTTGTCACCCATCGCCGGATACAGACAGTTGGAGCAGTACCCGTAGTACATCTGACCATCTGCAACAACAATGGGAACAACGCCCTGAGTACGAGAATGTACTCAGCTAGACTTACCCGTCAAAAACCAGAAATAACATGACACCAAGGAGCATGCAAGGCTATGAAAACTGGATTGGCTTGACTCCTTTGCGAAAAGCACCAGTTGTTATGAGTAAACTCATTTAAGTCCTTTTTGCATCATATTTACTATAACCTATTCAATCTAGGTAAGCACCTATGCTAAAGCAATCACTTGATTACCCATTAACATCAAAGGTTACCATCTCAGGTTTAGCATTTCCAACATTATACACATAACCATCCGTGTTCCATCATTAATACTACGATGCCATAGCTCGAGTCAAGTGCTCACTAACCGGGAGCGACGGCGATTCGAATCGAATTCCTATCCAGCTGGAGATTTATTCCTCACATAAACCATGCTTCCCCCGTCAGGGTTGCGTAGATCACCAATGACACTTTCCAAGAAGCCGCGGGATAACAATCATGGATCGCACTACCCAGGGACCGCCCGACTGCCAGGACGCACCTTGGGCTCACTCTTCGCGTCCCCGTACACCCCCTTCAACGCCAGTCTGCCAACCCGAGTTTATCCCGGCTCAAAAAGTGTCGCTAGCTTCGCGGTCGAAAGGTACTTTATTCGGCCAGCTAAATGTGAGGCATGCGTTCAACATGACAAGAGGGACGAGCAACGATCGGTCCTTAATCGACACAGACGGAATCACTATAGTCCAAAACCCTATAAGACTCCGCCTGGTCTCCGTTTATCCATTAACACTTGGTTACTTATCAAGATTCCCAAATACTGCTAACCATAGCCAGGTATTCACCTATAGCTCGCAGGTGACAGGCAATCACCCGACTTTTACCGGTCTAAGCATGGCTAAGCAATTTACTCGATCCTGACCTAATAAGGTAACAGTAATCTGGTGGATAAGGATAGTAATGCAACAACGGTTTCATTCAACTCCTATAACTTAATGCAACAATATATAACTATGACTCATGCATTAAGAAATAACTTTTTATAAATTTAGGAGGCTTAAAATGCTCCGGGACTTGCCTTTTTCGAACGAACTAGGGTGGTGATCGACGCACTCTGGCAGTTCCTCGCCTGACTCTTCCTCCTCGGGCACCTCCTGTGCCTGGGGTTCCTGCTGATCCGTCCAAGCCTGCTCCTCCGGAACTGCTGCCTGCAACTCCTCCTGCGATCCTGTATGATGCAAGTGCATAAGGAAACATGCGAAGAATGCATCTAATTGCGGTGGAGTGCTTTGATGACATGAGATGCAGATGAGCACATGTAATGAGCAGTTTGAACATAATTATTTCTTCTACAAGGTAGTCAACATCATCCAAGAACATGTAACCTAAAACATACACCTTATCCTTCTATTAGTTAGGCTACCATCTACACATACAATTGAACCTAAGCTACCAAAGCTTACCAACCTAGCTCATCCATAACATCAGCAAGGCATAATGATGCTTCAAAGATACACCAAACATATTTTATTTCTCTCAATTTCTCATAAAGAATAATCTTTTATTTCCTATTTAGCTAGGGTTACACAACAACACATATCTTTGGTGTAGATAAAAATCTACAAAAATTACAGTAGACTACTCTTACCCTAACTAACCTACCACTAAATTTTCATGAGAATTGCACAAGTAAAACTGCCTGTACAAAATAAACAAGCTATAGTCTAATTGTGAGCATGAATTTATTTTATACTAGAAAAAGTGTCAAACAACAGATTTCACAATTTTCTTAGGTTACTAACAGTAAACCAACATACTACAAAAATTATCAGATGTATGTTGTATACAAATTTTTCTCTATAATAAAAATAACAGATATTACTGATTAAAAGCATTTGAACTACACTTCAACATTTTTCCACAGAACATGCTTCACTAATATTTTTCCTAGAAAGTATATCACAATTAAAGATTAATGCCACAAGAATCACATTTTTCCCTTTATTATTTTATTTACTACACTTTTTCTAAGATATCAGCATTTATAACAATTAAATAAAAATGCACAGTAGAGTGTCACAAAAATCACATGAGATATTTTTAAACTGTAGATCTATTCAAAAGGAACATTTCACAATTTGTTTCATGATTTTTGGAGCTATAAAACTTGAGATACAATTTTTTGAAGCCTTTTTCAGATTTTCTGAAAATCAATTTCTTTAAAACCGAAAATCAAAACTGGCTTTAAACGCTACGTGCACCCCGCTGTGACACCCGAAACCGAAACACTGAGACAGACAGGCGGGACCCATGGGTCAGACGGGCCCACCCGTCAGCCGCAGTCGGTCAGGGGCGGCGCAGACCGCCGGGATCTCGCCGCCGGCGAGTCCTCCGACGACGGGGAGGGCACCATCGTGCTCCTCTCACCGACGCGAACCCAGTGGTGCCCAGTGGGTGGCCAGACGAGCTCGGCATCGAGCTCGCCGGCGTGCATGGCGGCTCGGTGGCGCGGGATGCCGTCGGCCGGCCAACTCCGACCGAGAGGAGCCGCGCGGTGAGGTCAGTGAGACTCGTGGTGCAAGTGCGGTGCTCGTGCGCTCGAGAAGTGGGCGAGAAGTGGCGTGGAGGGGTGCGGCCCACGGAGCGGGTTGCTCCGGTGAGCTCGGCCGGAACTCCGGCGAGCTATTACCGCGGAGGGAGGCCGAATCCTGGCGGGCTGTGGCGAGCACCGGACGCGCAACGACAAGGCGCAGCGAGGGTGAAGACGGAGGCGGAGGCGGTGAGCCGGAGCGGCGGCTAAGGCGGTTGCGGAGCTCGGGAGCCGGCGATGGCGAGGCGGAGCTCTGCTGCTGCTGCTGCGGGCGGGCGAGGGAGAGAATGGAGGGGCAATCCGAGGAGGACGAGCGCGCGGAGGGGGGGTAAGCGGGCGCGGACGCTGCGGGGGCCACAGGGGCGCGTGTCGCGCAGCTCCGACGGCGTGCGGCCACGCGGCGACCGAGCGCTGCCGCGGCGCCACGACGCCACGCGCGGGCGCGCGCGTGCGGGGGCGGGAGGGAGACGACGCGGGCGCGGGCCGGGCCGCCAGCGAAGCTGGGCCGAAAGGGAAGCCGAAGCCCACTAAGGCGAAAATCTGATTTTTCTTTTTCAAATTATTTTCCAGATTTAATTCTTTGTTTCAAAATTGAATTTGGAGATGAAAAAGAGGTTTTCAGAAATTTGGCCCAAAATAAAAGTTGTTCAAAATTTTATTCTCTACAACTTTCATATAGAGCACTTTTCAAAATTCTCAATAGATTTTGAATTTGAGATTTAAAGCTAATTTTAAAATCAAAAACTCATTTACTTAGAATATTTTTAAAACAGAATTTGAGGAAAACTTGAATTCAAAATTTTGCTCCAATAATCAAGTTGATTTATTCTAGATTATTTAAAATTGCTACTTCTCAAAAGTTCACCAACTTTTTAACACTCATACCAAAATTAGGGTTCCCATTTATTTGTTTTTCCCATTAAATTTGAAAGAGCTACAAATCAATTAATGTTAATCATGCAATGATGCTGAATGCTTATGCTTTGAATGATAATGCATGCTTAACACCCAGGGGTGTTACAATCCCACATGGATATATTTAAATAAAATTTTATTAATTTCTATTTTTCTTATGAACATAAAATATTTTCTTTTCTTGAGCAGAAACAATGCTATAGGTTTAGAGAACAATGTTCCGTTTTCATAAAAAAATGTTCTCGACATAGAAGAACATTGTTCTAATTTTAAGTTCATGAAATTAGTATCATAATATACATAAAAATAAATAAATACATAACATAAATAAAAATAATAATAAAATCTAGAGCAAAAGCATAAATAAAAAATAAAAACGTGTAAAAGACAAAAATTAAAAGAACATCACTGGGATAATTTTTAAACATCCTAAAATATAGTATAGAACATCACTAAATACACCATGAAACATCACTAAATACACCATGGAACATCACTAAATACATTATAAAACATCGTATATATATTACGTGAGTATTACTAAATACATCATATAACATCACAAGTGAACTAAGTGAACATCACTTAATACACCATAGAATATCACTAAATACATTATAGAACATCGCATATATATTACGTTAATATCACTAAATACTTTATAGAACATCACAAGTAAACTAAGTGAACATCACTAAATGCACCATAGAACATCAATAAAAACATTATAGAACATTACATGAACATCACTAAATACATCATAGAACATCACATGTATACTAAGTGAACATCACAAAAATTATCATAAATGTGATATAAGGTAAAATAAAAAATAAAAATAAAAAATCTATAGAAAACGTAATGACAAAGAAAAAAGGAAAAAGAAAGAAAAACAGAAAATAAAAAATATAAAAATAAAATAAAATAAGACAAACAAAATAATTAATTATAGTAAGAGCAAAAATGAAATAAAATAAATAAAAATATAAAAGTTGAAAAGAAAAATGAAAATTCACATAAAAAGAAAAAAACAAAAAATAAATTAAAGAAAGGAAAGGATAAAAGAAATAAAATAAACATAAAAATATATAAATGAATAGAGTAATAAAAATCAAATAAAACATAAAAAATAAATAAAAATAAAAAATGAAGCATGAAAATAAAAAGAGAAAGAAAAGGAAAAGGAAAAGAAAAAGAAAGAAATAAGAAGAATAAGAAAAAAGAAGAAAATAAACTTACGTATCTGAGTCAGCGCCTCGGTTCCTGCATGTCGACTTTCCGCGCGCCCTTCCGTTCCCACTGAGGCTTTCCATTCGGGTTACCCGAAATTTTCGGGTCGGGTATTTCGGGTTTTGGGAAATTCGGGTTTCAAAAATTGTTACCCGATATTTGTCTTGAAAAATGATTATCCGAGATATCGGGTACCCGAAAATTTAGGTTCAGGTTCGGGTATTCCCGAATTACCCAATCAAAAAAATCAGCAGAAGAGGAAGAACTATGTGAGGACGACTCTATCAAGAAGACTACCATCGAGCTGCAGCATCCGCACAGCAGCCATGTCCAGTCTCCTCGAGCGCGGAGCACCACACCGCCGAACTCGCCTCAAGGAACTCACCTGCTGCACCGACGACGTCGCCTTCTGCACTGACATCAATGTCTCACGCGTACCTGTGGTCTAGCGAGCGTCACCTGCTAGATGTGGCCATCCGCCCATGCCCCAAGTCCCGTGCATCAAGCGGTGGATCAAAAATGAGAAGCAAGAACAGATTTGGATTGGAGATGAGGATTAAGGAGAGAGAAATAGAGAGATTTGGGGCTGCGGGAGGCATCTGGTGCCTGGCGGCTGAGGTGCTGTGCAGGCGTGCGGTCCCATGTGGTGTGCGTGCGAGGGTTAAGAAGGGATGGTAGTGAGAGTTGGTTGTTGGGCTGGGCCATAAATGTTTCTTTTGATGGATTTTTATTTAAATCGGGTTGTTCGGGTAATTCGGGTACCAGAGGTGTATACCTGAATTTTCTTGTACAGGTTCGGCTATTCAGACCTGCTACCCGAAGTAGGACCCGAAATTTCGGGTATCGGGTGTTTCGGGTTCGGGTCCGGATATTTCGGGTTCGGGTATCGAATATCGGTTTTTTTTTCCCACTCTTAGTTCCCACGCGAAGGATCGGGCCCCTCCCCCCACCAAACATTGCGGCCTTCTACACCCACGCCTCACCCAACACTGCTCGTTCGCATATCCTTTCCATTTCGGCAGCGCAGCACAGCCGGCCGCCGAATCCGGCGACGTCGCTGTTGGAATCGTAAGGCGAGTAGGCAATTGCATCCTCGCTGTCGGAAGGTGAGTCGGCGAGTGGTGGTGGTGGCAGCTTGCGGCAGTGTTGACGACGGGAAGCAGTGCTTTGGTTGTCCTCGCTGGGGCTCGCCCAATAGTGGCTCCCCTGGCATTCATTCAACCGGGTTGCGGCTGCTGCAGTCGCCATTCGCAGCTCCTTCAACCGCCCAATAGCTCATTCGCAGCTTCTTCTTCCTCTGTCCGCCAACCGCGGCTTCATCCATCGACAACCGATGTGAGTACAGCTCAAACCCTACCACTGCTCCTTCCTGCCCCTATTCGTGTTATGTTGTTAAGTTGCAATGCGGACACATAGAGTTTGCAAATCGCGGGTATGTTTTGCAAATGTGGATGCAACAATGTTCTAGGGTTTGTGATTTTTTATGCTGTGTGATGTTAATTTGCACACATGTTTTTCCTGCAGTGGTTTTGTATGCTGCTAAGTTTGGGTCATGTCACCTATGATGAATTGATGATAATTTTGCAATCCCCCAGGTTCCTGTTTTTAGAATAGTTTATAGATTGTACCCATTTTTTTACAATTTAGATTTCCCCTTTGTGGCAAGTTATTTTAAAATGTAATTTAATTCAATTATCTTGTTTTCATTACCTTCCACTAGGTTTTCATTACTGATTCGAGCATTACATGAAATGGGTGATAAATGTTCATATATCACATTGAGTAGCTGCAGGAGCTTGCTACTATATATATTAGTGTTTTAAATTGCACTATCAAAATTGTTTACTTACCACCTGTTGCAATTGATGTGTGCAGTTTGGTTTGCTGCAGTTGTTGCATTTCACATTGAGTAGCTGCAGGAGCTTGCTCAGGATTCTTATTGTATAGAGCTCATCAGCTAGCCATTGCAGCCCAGCGGCAGTGCACGTGCAGCATCTCTAGTTGGAGTATTGTGTCTGTTGTGCAGCAGGGCAGTGCACATCACCTTGCTTCTTATTTCAGGTAAGCAACGACAGCAGCAAATTAAATTCAGTCCGATAGGTGTCATCGACGCATCACTAGCTTGTTTATTTGGATGAATAGTGAGCTAATCAATTCATTGTGCCTTGCTGAATAATTGATTCATTATATGATCCCTCGTTGCTTGGATGTCCTAGCTCTTGTTGTATGTCTGCTAGCAATCAGAAAAATTTAGAGCTGAGTTTTAGATTGATTGCAGTTGCTGTCTTTGCCTTTTTTTATTGTTTTGTCAAGTACAAATCATTTTGGTATGCAGCTCTTGCAGTTCAACAATCAAATTCTCTTTGCAATTTTTCGCTTTTCACTCCACAAGTCTGCTCGGCCTGCCATTTGTTGTCTCCACATAGCAGCATACCAACAGGTTAGCATGATTTATTTTCCTTGTCAAGAGGCCTTTTTAACTACAGGCAATGCGCAACAATCTTTACTTGGATTGTCATCTACTTTAATCTTCACTTGAATTTTCACTCCAATTGTCTCCTAGGGCTTGCGATTTTGGGTTATCTTTACTGTTGTTGATTACTAGACTAGAATCCCCTAGGTTCCTGTTTCTAGGATAGTTTATAGATTGTACCCAGTTTTTTTTTGTAGTAATTTAGATTTTCTCTTTGTAGCAAGTTATTTAAAAATGTAATTTAATTCAGTTTTCTTGTTGTTGCAAGCTACTCAAATGCTTTTTGACATTACCTTCCACTAGGTTTTCATTATTGATGCTACCATTACACGAAATGGTAATAAGTGTTCATATATCACATATATATTTTAGTCATTTAGCCTGCACTATCAAAATTATTTACTTACCAGTTACCTCCTGTTTGACATTGATGTTTTCAGTTTTAGTTAAACACATAGTTCAATGTGCTAGTGTTTATATGTTTTTTATATTTTTTATTTGCTACTGTGGTTTTGTTAGATATAATATGGGTTTGGCCCATTAAATATTTAATAAATCAAATAAAACTCTATGGTCCGAATAATGCACAATAAATGGTTTAGTACCGTACGGGAATTTAACTGAAGGTTGACTCAACTTAATTGATTGGTTGATGACCGGTTAATTTGAGAAGTTGAGGAAAGTATAGAAGATTGCCACACACGCGTGCCGCCGCCCGGGCCGTGGCCGTGGGCGTGGGCGTGGCATGGCATCCACTCTCTCTCGGTGTGATGAGAGGAGTTATCAAAACAAGGGTTTGATTACAGGAGTTTCTCCTAGCCCTTTCCTCTCCCCTCTCCCGATTCTCCGTCTAATCCTGGCCCTTTCCTCTCCCGACTCTCCGTCTAATCCTAGCCGGTGGCGCAGAGGTCTCTCGACTCCTTCCCGTATATATAGAGAATTCAAGCCTTCAGTTGATTGTACGGAACATACCACATATCCAGCAGCGAAAGAGTTCTTCCGTTCCGTCTCCTGCGCGCACACGAGATGGAAGAGTAGAGCCTTCGGAACGTCTCCGTCCAGAGAGTTCACCTGCTCGGGTGAAGGGCGGCCATCACGTTTTTGGGGAGTGCCGTCGGCAGCACGACTACTCGCCTCCGTTCCTCCCTGTTCCCGGCGGCGCTCGCTGGTGATCGTCTCCTTCCCGGCGACATCTTCACGGCTTTCATCGAGCGGAACGACTACTTCGACAAAGCACCATGTCAATTACGAGTGCTTTCGGCTCAGCCGCTGGGTATAATCTCGTCAAACGTCTTGTTAATTTCTTTGTCAAAATCATGATCTTGCTGGTTAGTGTTAACAGTATGATAGACATGTTTTATTTGAGAGATAATACTTGTCACGTCTTGCTGATTAGCACTATGATATTTTCCATGATGATAATATGGTTAAACAAGCACATGTATGATGTCATGATTATTCTGGTCACGTCATTTTTATGGATTAAATTAAACGTGAATTTGTCTAAATTTCTAACAGGTTTGAGCATGTGCAACTAAATTCAAAACAAATTGGTAGCCTTTTCTTGCTTGGCTGTAATTTGTAATGGGTACTGCCCTCTATCTTGGGAACCCAAAATGGGGTTCAATTATAAGTTTTTGAGACTATAGGCAACTTTGTGAAAAAAAAATTGCCCCATATAGCAACTATACATGGCCAGCCATACATGAATTTTGTAGGGTAGGTGCTTATCACTGAGTTGTGATTGTTTGCCTTTTCCTGGGTGTATCTTATATTCTTATAGCAAGTTATTTTATCCTATTGTGTCATGTTACATTAAAATCATAGAACAATCATTACTGCTTAATTGATTCTTGTAATTTCTGTGCTTTCTAATAGAAATATATGTAGCCCATAGTTTAAAAAGTGGGGATGTACCTATGCATACTGCCCACGTGAATGAATATTCCATAGTGAAAGAGGAGCTGATGACAATTTTCCCTAAAAGAAAATGAGAGAGGTGTGAGCAATTTTGCACAAGTAGATGTGGATGAAGGTTCTGAGAACGGTAGGGAGGTCACTTTTGGAATAAACACAAGTAGATGTTGATCAATTTGCTGGTAGAACTTACATGTAAGTCAGTAAGTGAGATTCCATTTGGTGTGTACGGTTTATGGCAAAATCTTAACATCGATTTTCTAGATTAACATGAATATGTTTTGAGATCCCTGTTTTTTTATTTGGTTGGTTTTTGAATATGGTGTTAATTGTTACGTTCATGCTTAGACTAATATACCCCTAGATTGTGTATCAGTTGCATGTGCGTCTCTGCAACGTGGCTGCTGTCAGCCGACAAAAAATCCTGATGAGCAAACGTAGAAAAGTTGTTCACCTATAAGCTTGTACAACTGAGAATACAATGACTACTATCTCCATCACAGCCTAACTCATGTATCCATAAGCTGCAAGCCATGCATGGGCAGCAGCACACTGACATTAATGAAGAACCACCACCTACCTATATGAACATTGCGTTGATCGAGCTAAGAGAGGTTAGGGTAGGTGCAGGCAAGGCCTTGATCACTCCCCGCCTTGATTTGTGCTGGTATAGTGTTGTATGTCACACGATTTCATTCGAAAATTGAAATTTCTTGGTATGTAGCAAGTTACATAAAACGAAGTTTCATTTTCAGTTTTATTTGTTGTGGCGAGCTATTCAATTGCTATTGGCGTACACGATTCTTTTTTAAGTGTTCTACATGTATGCTGGTTCTGAACCTTTGGTATTGAGAAGTAGCATCTGTCTTACAGTATTTTTTAGAATGTCCATTTCTGATCAGCAATAGTGCTTCCTTTGTTGTCTTCTTCCCTATCTTCAGTTTTCATTTGTATTCTTTTGGTAGGTTTGGTGCTTGAAGAAACAGTGATTTCCGTTTTAGTTAATTATAGGTTCAAGTCCAGTCAAATTTAGTTGCAGTAACCAGGTTCAGGTTTAGTTCAGTCTGTTACTCGTAGTCTTGTCTACTGAGTACAGGTTCAGGTTCAGTTTGGCAATCAGGTTCAGGTTCAATTTTCTTATTTAAGTCTTTTTAGTTTTAGCGTCCAATATTAGCAATGAGATTTTGGTTTTGGATTTGTCGGATAGAGATCAGGTTTACAGTTCAGTTTCAGCACAAGTTCAGTTTTGCTTTAGTTTTACATTATAGGTTCAGGTCCAGTCAAATTTAGTTGCAGCAATCAGTTTGTGAAGGCTGGGAATGAGGGTCTGTTGCAACCGCTATCCTCGCGTGTGGCTGGACAAAGACTCTCCCTATATGCTGATGATGTTGCCTTGTTTATCAAGCCACTTGAAGAGGAGTTGCATATTACTAAAGATATTCTCAAGGTGTTTGGGGATGTTTCAGGGCTGCAAA
Source organism: Saccharum hybrid cultivar R570 (assembly GCA_038087645.1). Lineage (NCBI taxonomy): Eukaryota > Viridiplantae > Streptophyta > Magnoliopsida > Poales > Poaceae > Saccharum > Saccharum hybrid cultivar. The sequence continues at coordinate 575,959 of JAQSUU010000682.1, forward strand.
CTAATATTCAGAAAAGCAACATTATTCCCATCAGCTGTGCAGATGGATCTTTGGCTGCAATTCAAGATACTCTTCCGGGTACAATCTCAGAGTTCCCGTGTAAATACTTGGGCCTGCCGTTATCTAATAAGAAGCTTCTTAAGACGGACCTTATGCCATGGATTGAGAAAATCGTTGACAAACTCCCGTGCTGGAAGGCGGCTCTCATGAACAGGGCTGGACGTGCCACGTTAGTCCGGTGTGTTCTCTCCGCCATGCCTATTTATTTGTTAATCGCCATCAATGTCCCGAAGTGGTTCATTAGGGCAGTGGATAAAATCAGAAGGGGATTTTTATGGCAGGGAAAGGAAAAGGCTAATGGAGAGTGTTGTCTAGTGGCTTGGGATAAGGTCATGAGACCGTTAGACCTTGGTGGCTTGGGCATCCCCAATTTGGAAGTGATGGCCTGGGCTTTGCAAATCAGGTGGCAGTGGTTTAAAAAGACCAAAGCTGATCGTCCATGGGTTGATTTGGAGCTTCCCTCGCATCCTAACTCGATAGCTCTGTTTGTCGTCGCAGTCACTACAGAGGTAGGGAATGGACACAATACTCTTTTCTGGACTGACCGGTGGTTGCACGGGTGTTCGATTGAGAGTCTTGTGCCGGCTGTCTTTGCATGTGTCTCTCCAAGAATTCGCAAAAGCCGGACTGTGGTTGAAGCTCTTGCCAACATGGAGTGGCCTAGGGACATTCAAGGAGGTCTATCCTGGGCTGGTATTAGAGAATTCCTATAGCTATGGGATTGCCTCTTGGAAATTACTTTGACTGACCAAGAGGATCGTCATACGTGGAGGCTTGATGCAAGTGGATGCTACTCTTCCAAATCTTCATATAAAGTTTTTTTTCTTGGTGCTGTGACCTTTGAGCCTTGGCGTCGGCTTTGGAAGACTTGGGCCCCTGCCAAATGTAAAATGTTTTTGTGGTTGGCAATCCGAAATAGATGTTGGACGGCAGATAGGCTTGCTAAGAGGGGTCTCTCTCATCCAGATAAATGCCCGCTATGTGATCAAGCAGATGAGACAATACAACATCTTTTAACAACATGTGTGGTGGCAAGACAAGTTTGGTTCAGATTATTCGCTCCACTGAACCTAGCAAATTCAGTACCCCGACAAAATGAACTAAGCTTTGCTGACCGGTGGCGCATGATGATTAGCAGAGTTAGCAAGGAGCACAGGAAATGAGTGAACACCTTAATTATTTTAGGGGCCTGGATTATTTGGAAGCATATGAATGCATGTGTTTTTAGGGGGCTTCCACTTCCCCTAACATGATTTGGAGTGAGCTGAAGAACGAGCATAGCCTCTGGTGCATGGCTGGGGCAAGATATTTACAGGGGTTAGGTCTCATGCTTGCAGACTAGGTCTTTGGTGTAAGGTCGAGTTGTTTTGTCCACTATGAGTTTAATCCTAAAGGTTGGGTATTTGCCTCACTCATATTTGGTCCCCGTATGAGTAAGGATCCTGTTGGGGACCCCTTTTTACCATCTCTATAATACAATGAAATGCAGCTCTCCTGCATTTTCAAAAAAAAAAGTTTTTGCATTCATGTGTTTTAGTGTAGAGAGTAGCAGTCAATTTGCGGGGAGGAGGAGCAAATCGGCGGAGAGGAGAAGCAGATTGGGATCGATGGAGTGGGGGTGACTACTGGCAGATTCGAGTGGAAGGAGGAGCAGATTTGAGCTAGTTGTATAATAACTTGCCCCCAGTTGGCAGCTTATGCAATGGGTTGTGTAATAACTTGCCCCCTTGGTTGCCAACTTATACAATGTTTGTTTTAATAATTTGTCCCACAGGTTGCAACTTGTCTTGTTTCGTCCCACTACTCTTTGTTTTTTTAATAAATGGCCCAATCCAATTCGGCAGCTAGTCATGTTTTACAATTATTGCAATGGGTTGTATAATAAATTGTCCTCTCATTTAGTAGCAACTTCTAACTTTAGGTCTTGCATTGGTTTGTATAATAATTTGAACCCCCCTAGTTTAGCAACTTGTAGTAGTGTGATGGGGGAGTCAGCACTTGTTAGGATTAGGGGTTGCAACATAGGTTAGGATCAGGGGTCATAGCAAGTATTGGATTTAGGGGTCGCAAAAAGTATTTGAATTAGGGTTCACAACTTCGGCTGAGAGGGTTGAGATTAGGGGGTCGCAGCTTGGGTTGGGGTTAGGGGTCGAAGCAAGTATTATGATTAAGGGTTGCAGAAAGTATGAGGATTAGGGATCGTAAATTGGGTTGTATAATAACTTGCTCTCCATTTGGCATCTTATGTAATGCTTATTTTTAATAATTTGCCCCCCTCCCCCAAGTTGTACAACTATAGTATTGAATGGCAGTAACTCTTTGATTTTTACTCTTGATCTTGTACATGCTATGTAACAACTTTAGCATATTTTCAGTAGCAACTTTAGTATTACATGGTAGTAAACTTGGTCTAGTTTTGTTCGTCTCGTCACGTAGAACACACCGGTGCAAACGGAGTAAAAAACGGATATACCATTCAAAAGTTGTACTAATTTGAAATAAATGTTTTGATTTTTATGAACTTGTGTAAGCCACCTGACACCTGGACATCGGTGATCAAGTAGGTCATTCTGAAAATAGAAAGGTGTGGAGTGGAGCTGGTCGGGTGAGTAAGGAGGGTTGCGTCCTCTGCTATAGCGTGACGGGTCACAGCTTATCCCGCTCCTAGATAGTTCATTGCTCCCATTAACAAAGCATCCCTTTTTCTAGAAGCTTTTTTTACTTTTTCTAAACCTAAAATGCCTTATTACAAGTTGGGAAAACTTTTGATAGGGACATCTATATAATATTTGAAAGCATCTAGGCCCCGAGAGTTAGTTTCGGTAATTGATGACAATGCATCATTACCATGACTAACGTGTGGTTTGCAGAAACTTTGATAAGTTAGGTCATGAGATTGGTAACTGCTTTGGGCACTATGGTATTCATGCCCCTTGAAGGAAATCATTTCGGTTTTCAAAGGATTAACGACAAGATTAAGGACGGTTAGTTCCGGATGTCAAGGTGTTGAGTTACATTCGGAATAGTCGTTAGGATCTTCGCTTTTTTCCTTTGGCCGTACTATAAAGGGGGCATGAGCGAGTAGCTTGACCTAGGTGAGTCTTTTGTTTAGGTATAGTGCACACTTGTCAAACTTAGCACTAGGTAGCTCAGGTAAAGCCCAAAGTTCAGTTGGAAGCAATTCGGTTCAAGTTGCGTCGCGTTTCGAAGTCGGTTGAGCCGTTTACCCTTGACCGGACACGGTCTCTGTCTCGACCGAACGCGTCCGGTCAGTGCTGACAGTCACTGCGTTTCAACTTGGTTGACCGGACGCGGTTCTTGCGAGGACCGGACGCGTTGATCGTGTTGACACGTGTCGTAGAGGGTAAAAGAACTAATCAGACGCGATTGGAAAATGATCGGACACGTCCGGTCACGTTCCAGTAAGGTACTTTGCTGACCTGACGCGTCTGGTCATCACTGATCGGACGTGACCGAGCATCAGGTCAAAGTACAGTAAGGTCCTTGCACGACCGGACGCGTCCGGTCACCCCTGATCGGTGCGTCCGGTCACTCAACGTTGTCGGTTAGAATTTCGACCGTTACAATCGACCGGCGTGTCCGGTTAGTGCGTATTTTGCTGAGTTGGCAGGTAACGGTTGGATTTGACTGTGGGTGTATAAATACATCCCCTCCACCTCTTTTAGAGGTCTCTTGCTCATTTGTTCAGCTGAGAAACACCTTTCAAGTGCAAGGAAGTGCAATAGCTCTAGTGAGGGTAGTGATTTGAGAATCAAAGTTTGAAATCCCTCATTAGTGACTAGGGAGTAGCAAGTGTGCATCTACCTTCTCATTAGGCTTGTTGTGGTCAAGTGAGAGTTCTAGCTTGTTACTCTTGGTGATCGCCATCACCTAGACAGCTTGGTGGTGATTGGGAGTTTGGTGATCATCCGGCGGAGCTTGTGGATGACCCAACTCATCTTGTGAGCGGTTTTGGGCGATTCACCACGACGGAGTGTCAAAGAATCAGCCCGTAGAGAGCACTTGATCCTTGCACGGATCAAGGGGGAGCTACACCCTTGCGCGGGTGCTCCAACGAGGACTAGTGGGGAGTGGCGACTCTCCAATACCTCGGGAAAACATCGCTGTGTTCCTAACCCTTACTTTCAAGCAATTACTTTCTTATATTACTTTTGTTGCTTTGTTTACTTTCCTTGAATTGCCATGCTAGACTAGGATTGGAACTTAGGGTGCTAAACTTTTTTCGATAGAATCATAAGGAACACTAGTAGGCACTAGAGGTGAATGTTGGCTTGTAAGATTTAATTCTAGCATTTAATTTTTAGAAAAGCCCAATTCACCCCCCTCTTGGGCATCTTGATCCTTTCAATTGGTATCAGAGCCGAGTTGCTCATAAATTAGGCTTCACCGCCTAGAGCAAGATGTCTAATGGGGAGGGACCACCACCCACCTTTGAGGGAGATGATTTTTCATATTGGAAAATCCGCATGGAGGCGTACCTCGAAGCTGTAGATGTTGGGTGTCTTAGAGCCGCCACCGAAGGGCTTCCCGCTATCAAGGATCCCGTCAACCCAAGTGGTGACGAGGAGAAGTACGACCGGTGGAATGCAAAGGCAAAAAATACACTCTACCGGGCCTAGGCAAGGATATCTTCAATCGTGTGCGTAATGTAAAAAACGCTCATGAATTGTGGGAAAACCTTTGTGCTCTCCATGAGGAAACTAAGAGTGAGCGTGAGGAACGCTATCACATTGCTTTGAAGAAAATTAATTCTTTTGAGATGCTTCCCAAAGAAAGTGCTAATGACATGTACACTCGATTGAATGTTCTTGTAGAAGATCTCAATGCTCTCGGGCTCACTCAAATGAGTCAATCGGATGTTGCAAGGAGGATCTTGAGTGTTCTTCTCGTTGAGAAGTATGGTGACATTGTCACCGTGCTTCACCAAAGTGATCTCTCCACCGTAACACCGACACAAGTATTGGGAAAGATCAATGCACATGAGATGTACATGCACATCACTCCGGAAGAGGTCTCATCATCTTCCAAGAAGAAGGACTTGGCCTTCAAAGCTAGTCATAACAAGAAAAAGAAGAAGGGCCAAGCCATGATCGTGCAAGAAAGCTCAAGTGAAAGTGATATTGATGATGCATCACTTGCACTCATGGTGAGAAAGACCACCAAGATGCTAAAGAAGCTCAACAAGAGTGGCATCAAGTTCGATGACAAGAAGAAGAAGTTCTTCACAAGTAGCAAAAGAAAGCCTATATCCGAGATGGATTGCTATAATTGTGGTGAACTTGGTCACTTAGCTCATCAATGCCCTAAGCCTCCAAAAGACAAGTACAAGAACAAGAACAAGGGCAAAAAAAAATGATTCTAGTGATGAAGAAGATGAGAAGAAGAAGAATAAGCCATACAAGAAGAAGGATGGCAAGAAGAAAGAGTTTTACAAGAAGAAGAAGGGAGGCAAAGCTTATATTGTTGGTGATTGGCTCACCGACATTGAGTCATCATGTGAATCCTCCGGTGATGAGAGCGACGATGAGAAAGAGAAGGTCGCCACATTTGTGATTGGGCCATCATCATCTTCACTGACATCTTCATCACCACCTTCACCGCCACCTTCACCATCATCATCCACTACTCACCTATGCTTTATGGCCAAGGGTGAACGAAAGGTACAAACCAATGAGAGTGATGATGATGATAATGATAGTGATGATGAATATGATGCACCTTCTTATGATGAACTTGTAAAATTGTTAAACAAATACTCTAAAGTCATAAGAACTAGAAATCAAAATGATGAGCTCCAAAATGAAAATAAATCACTTTCATCTAAGCTTGAGAATGCACAAAAGACTAGTGATGAGCTTAAAGATCAAAATGAAATTATGTCTTCTACTCTCAAGGAGCTTAAAACTTCTAACAAAGAGCTTAGAGATGAACATGATAAACTTGAGAAGAAGCATGATGAGCTCAACACTAGGCACAACTCGCTAAAAGACAAATATACTACATTGAAAATCAATTATGATAGTCTTGTTGTTGCTAATGAACTTTCTCTTGAGACACATGATGCTACTAACCAAGTTGTTAAGATTGATATAGCTACATCATGTGATGACTTGATTATTGAGAGCATTGAGCAAGGCCGACCTAAGCAAGTTCACAAGAGGCCAATATTTGCAAAGTGAGCTACTTATGAACACCATCATAAAGATGGATAGAAGTGGCATTGATTACTTAGCAAATCAAGAGAAGAAGGCTAAAGCTCAACAACAACAAAGCAAATCAAAGCCCAAGCCAAAGAGATGTGTTGAGTGTGGACAAGAGGGCCATTTTGCTCATGAGTGCAAAACTCCACCACAACCCTTGTCCAAGCATGCTAGACCCTTTGCTTTCAATGCTCACTACATGCTTAGAAAAGATTCTAGTGGAAAGATGAAAGTCATGTTCTTGGGTCCCCCAAACAAGAATAGGCCTAAGAAAATTTGGGTTGCCAAGTCACTAGTTGAGAAAGTCAAGGGTCCCTCTCAAGTTTGGGTCCCTGAACAAAAAGCTTGATCTCTTGTGTGTAGGTGAACTACAAGACCGGTGGATCTCATTGGGTTATTGATAGTGGTTGCACTCAACATATGACCGGTGACCCTCGTATGTTCACCTCACTTGAAGAGAATGGGGTATGTAAAAAGAAGATCACATTTGGAGATAATTCAAAGAGCAAAGTCAAGGGTATAGGCAAGATTGCAATATCAAATAATTATTCCCTTTAAAATGTGTTCTATATTGCTTCCTTGAGTTTCAACTTACTATCCGTTGGACAACTTTGTGACCTTGACTACCAATGCTTATTCACACCAAATGAAGTGGTAGTTTCAAAGATAGATGACAAGCAAATGATTTTCAAAGGCTTTAGATACAACAATCTCTATCTTTTTGATTTCACCTCCGAAGATGCAAACTTGATGACATGCTTGTTCACCAAAACTTCACTTGGGTGGCTTTGGCATAGGAGGCTTGCTCATGTTGGAATGAATACTCTTAATAAGCTATTGAAGAAAGAATTAGTGAGAGGTTTGAAGGATGTAAAGTTTGAGAAGGACAAACCTTGTAGTGCATGTCAATCCGACAAATAAGTTGCAAATACTCATCCAACAAAAGCTTACATGTCAACATCAAGAGTGTTGGAGCTTCTACACATGGATTTGTTTGGTCCTACAACTTACAAGAGCTTAGGTGGAAATCTTTATTGTCTTGTGATTGTGGATGACTACTCAAGATACACTTGGACTTTCTTTCTCCATGATAAATCTAAAGTGGCCAATTGCTTCAAGAAGTTTGCAAATAGAGCTCAAAATGAATTTGAAGTCAAGATAAAGAAGATTAGAAATGACAATGGCAAAGAGTTTGACAACACAAACATTGAAGCTTTTTGTGATGAGATTGGAATCAAGCATGAAGTTTCATCAACCTACACTCCTAAACAAAATGGTGTAGTTAAAAGAAAGAACCAGACATTGATTACCCTTGCAAGAACAATTCTAGATGAGTACAACACACCGGAAAAATTGTAGGCCGAGGCAATAAACACCGCATGTTATGCTTCAAATCGTCTCTTCCTACAAAAGTTTCTTGGTAAGACCCCCTATGAGTTGCTAAATGGGAAGAAGCTGGACGTCTCATTCTTCCGGGTGTTTGGTTGTAAATGCTACATCTACAAGAAGCATCAACACCTAGGGAAGTTTCAAAGACGTTGTGATATTGGCTTTCTTGTTGGTTACTCATCAAAGTCCAAAGCATATAGAGTATTTAACCATGCCACCAGTTTGGTTGAAGAAACATATGATGTGGAATTTGATGAATCTAACGGCTCCTAAGGAGCAATTGAGAATTATGATGATGTAGGTGATAAACCATTGAGGGAGGCAATGAAGAAGATGCCGGTGGGAGACATCAAGCCTAAAGATGATGAAGATGATGTATAAATCGTCAATCCACCAACTTCATCATATGTGCCTCAAGATGATGATAAGAATGAGAGAGTTAAAAATGAAGACACTCAAGTCTCTCATAAACAAGTCGAGGTGCAAGCTCAAGATGTTGATGCTCCTCAACCTCCTCATCAAGTGGTTGAAATAAGAAACTCACCTCTACTTCAAGCACATCCACAAGATCTCATCATAGGGAGTCCTACAAAGGGTGTAATGACTCGATCTCAAAAGCTTTCTTCTTTTGTTGAACATCACTCTTTTGTCTCTTGTCTTGAACCTAAAAATGTAGAAGAAGCTCTTCAAGATCTGGATTGGGTGAATGCTATGCACGAAGAATTGAACGACTTCACCCGCAATCAAGTTTGGACACTTGAGGAGCATCCAAAAGGTGCAAGAGTCATTGTAACCAAGTGGGTGTTCCGCAACAAGCAAGATGACCAAGGCATAGTTGTGAGGAACAAGGCAAGACTAGTTGCAAAGGGGTTCTCTCAAGTTTAAGGTCTTGATTTTGGAGAGACTTTTGCACCCGTCGCAAGACTTGAAGCCATTCGTATCCTTCTTGCATATGCATCGCATCATGAAATGAAACTATATCAAATGGATGTGAAAAGTGCATTTTTAAATGGCTTCATAAATGAACTAGTCTATGTTGATCAACCTCCCAGGTTTGAAGACCCTAGATATCCTAATCATGTTTATAGGTTGTCCAAGGCGCTATATGGGCTCAAGCAAGCCCCTAGAGCGTGGTATGAGCGCCTCTGGGACTTTCTCATTGAGAAGGGCTTCACTATTGGGAAGGTCGACACCACATTATTCACTAAGAAGCTTAATGGGGAGATCTTCATTTGTCAAGTCTATGTTGATGATATTATCTTCGGATCAACAAATGAAGATTATTGCAAGGAATTTGGTGAATTAATGTCGAAGGAGTTCGAGATGTCTATGATTGGTGAACTTACATTCTTCTTTGGTTTTTAAGTCAAGCAAATGAGAGAAGGAATTTTCATCTCTCAAGAAAAGTATACCAAGGATCTTCTCAAGAGATTCAAGATGGAAGATTATAAGCCAATCAAAACCCTAATGCCATCTAATGGACATCTCAACCTAGAGGAGGGAGGTAAACCGGTTGATCAAACTCTCTACCGTTCTATGATTGGTAGCTTGTTGTACCTTACCGCATCTAGGCTCGATATCATGTTTAGTGTGTGCATGTGTGCTCGCTTTCAAGCGTGCCCTAAAGAACCTCACCTAAGTGCCATAAAAAGAATTTTAAGATATCTTAAGCACACTCTAAGCATTGGTCTTTGGTATCCCAAAGGAGCTAGATTCCAACTAGTTGGCTATTTCGACTCGGATTATGCCGGTTGCAAAATTGATAGAAAAAGCACATCCGGAGGGTGCCACTTGCTTGGGGGGTCTTTAGTATCTTGGTCATCTAAAAAGCAAAATAGTGTGGCTTTGTCCACCGTCGAGGCAGAATACATTGCCACGGGGGCTTGTTGTGCACAAATCTTATACATGAAATAAACCCTCCTAGACTATGGAGTTGTTCTTGATAAGGTGTTACTTTTATGTGACAATGAAAGTGCCATTAAAATTGCTAATAATCTGGTACAACACTCACGCACCAAGCACATTGATATCTGCCACCACTTTCTAAAAGATCATGTTGCTAAAAATGATATATCTCTAGAAGGTGTAAGAAGTGAAAATCAATTAGTGGATATCTTCACTAAACCTTTGGATGAGGCCACCTTTTGTAGGTTGAGAAGTGAACTAAATGTGCTTGATTCTAGTAACTTTAAAAAATGAGCTTGTGTTGTCCCTTGTATTACATTGTATTATATGTCATGTTTAATTTTTCATAATGCATCTAGGACTTGTCTAACACGATTACGATAACCCTCCTTTGGAGGAGTGAAGAAGCCTAACTATGGATCAAACTTGATAAGCAACCTAGCCTTTCTTTCTCGCTTTGCATTGCATATGCATGGTTGTTGCTTTGTCGTTTCTTTTTGATTTGGCTTTGAGCAACCTCTGTGTTCGTCCATGAATAGAGAGAGCATTTGATGCTCCCAAGGGTTCATAAACTCTATTGCATGGCCATACGTTGCTCCTCGGGTGTTTATTGCATATTTTCCTAAAAATATTACTAGCCTAAGGCAAAATATTTTGAAAATCTTGAGGGTTTGAGTGAGGTCACTCATATTAGGTTTCAATTGGTGTTTATTTGAGTCTCTTTAAATTGGAACTTGATTGGGAGAAGTCGCTTCGAAGGTCGGATTGAAGAAAGGCGTTAAACAGCGACCGGACACTGGACCGGACGCGATGTTGCTTCACCATTGCGTCAGGTCCCGGTGACCACCAACGCGTCCGGTCATCCTGAAGACAAATCTCAAGGACCTGTGACCGGACGCGACGCTGTGACCACTGTGTCCGGTCCCGGACCCCTCCACCGTGTCCGGTCAAGCGTGATGGGTTCCCGGGTGATCTCTGACCGGACTCTGTCCACGTCCGGTCAGCTCTAACCAGACACATCCGGTCGCGCCAGGAGCTTACTAGACTCTGACCAGACGCCACTCCAGCGCGTCCGGTCAGGCGATCAGCGTGTCCGGTCACCGTGTGAAAAGCGGATCTGTGCTCTTTTAACCGTTCATCCCGATCTTTTTTTCAATCCTTTTCAATCCGCCACTGCCGCCATCAATCCGTGCCCTAGCCCGCTGCTCCACGATCTCCCGTGCGCCGCCGTGACTCCTCTAGCAGCCGAGCCACACCGCCGCACCCACTGCTCCTCCTAAGCCGCGCTGCGCCACCGTGCCTTCACCTCCGATAGCCGCAGCCACACACACCGCCGCAGCCGCTCCTCCTCTGCCGCGCACGCCACCGCAGCTTCTCCTTCGCGCCGTGCGCACCACCGTAGTCACGCCACCTCCGCCGCATCGCACTGCCGGAGTCGTTGCTCCTCCATTGATAGAGTTTTGACCTAACCCTAATCGTCGCGATGTTTTCGACTTCACTCCGGCCGTTCTCCGTCAACATTCCTTCGCGCGATTTCATCTCCGCGAGGTTGTTTCGCATGTCCTTGTTATTGTCTTTTGGTTTGCCGATGAAATTCCGTTGAAGTCTAATTCATCCATTGCATATCTCGGCACTCCAGCGCTCGTCTGACGTTTCCGCGAAACCCTCGCGCGTCAAGGTCTCTCATCTTTTCACCGGTGTCTCGCTCATCTAAGGTAGCTATCGCGATCTATTCTTTTCTTATCTCGTATGCTTGCTTTCATAAGGACCTCGCTTATCTGTTAGTTAAAATAAAATGGTTAATAGTAGCTCTATCTATTCTATCTTTACAGAGAGTCTTGTCGGTGCTCTGTGTGTGGCAGTTGATCAGTGTTGAATCCGAGGCCAAGCCTATGGATACGGATTGAGGTCAAGCCTCACGAGAGTCAGTTCATCATCTTTCACTATTAGGGTTTCTCAGTCACATAGATTCGTCAGTATGGTTCATTGCAAGAATGCTGGAGGTGCACCGAGTGACAGGGACGAGAGTCCTCCCAGGTTGACAGAGGTAGCTCGTGGCAAGCGTAAGAAGATTGCCGCCAAAAAGAGAAAGAGGACACTCACTGAGGCGGAGATAGCATAGGCAGTTGCTGTTGCAGCAGATCTAGCCGAGAGAGGTGGCAGAGGCAGTGGGATTCACATTAGCGAGCGTCGCTTTCATCTTGAAGGTCGACAGCTTGGTACAGAGGCTACAGAGGAGACAGAGGACCCACCTGCAGAGCAGCCCATAGAGGAGACAAAGGAAACAGAGAAGCAGACCGTTCAGACTCCACCGCGTCGTCGCTCAGGACGTACGCGTGCTCAGGTGACACCTAGGCCAGAGGGCCAGCGACGTGGAGGTGGTCCACCTCCCAGAGCTCGAGGACACACCCCAGTCGAGCACTTTGACCTAAGGGGAGCTACAGCACGATAGGTCTAGGCTCTTCGGTTTGTCGAGGTTGGTCAGTGGTTCCCACCTCAGCGGGACCCCCGAGCCTCAGAGGGCTTCTACACACCTCTGCACAAGGACTTCTACAGAGCCTATATTGACAGCGGGATTGCTTTCAGACCTCAGAGAGTTTGTCGACTTGAGGCTTCAGTTGCTGTTGTTGGTGAGCAGCTCCGTCCACACCTTTCCTTTTTACCTAGTTTGTCAGACTTTCTGGGATGGACTGGCGCTTACTGCGGGACTTGGGTCAGAGAGTTCTACTCCTCACTTTGGATTGAACCTGCTCAGGAGTTCATACACTTTGCATTCCGAGGCCGTGACCGCAGATTATATAGCACCAGGGTACGGGAGATTCTTAGACTCCCTGCTTCAGAGACAAAGATTCACCAGTTATGCTTTGGTCAGACTTCACCACCGAGACGTCCTCACGGAGGTTCAGTGCCACCTACAGACCTGATCAGACCTTGCTTCCGTGAGCCATTTGGCGAGGGGTCTAGACGTACATTTTCCAGCTTGACACCCCTTGCTAGAGTGCTGGATGCTATTGTGAGACAGACTTTTCTTTTGAGGCTAGGATACAGAGAGGGTCTGACACGTATGCAGTTATGGGTAGTCCATCACCTCATCTCTCAGACACTGTTTGGTATTTGGGATCTGATGCTCTGTGAGATGGAGGACACTTTGGCAGAGGGCTTCAAGGGTCACCGTCAGTTACCGTATGAGCACTGGATTTGCTTCATCATTCGATCTGCGTGTGACCTGCCTGCAGAGATTAGGGCTGACATCTCAGATACCACTACTACATTCCCAGAGTATGATATTCGACAGTTGTGGACTTCTGTTACTAGAAAGTAGGCACCTAGGCTAGGACAACGTCAGAGGACAGAGGTTCTAGAGACAGCAGCTGAGCAGGACGATGAAAGGTCTTGATGGCTAGAGGGGGGGTGAATAGCCTCTAAAAATTTCTACAAATACAAGCTAAACAAGTTTATCAATATAACAAATAGCGAGATGCGAGTTTTGCTTAGCCTACGGGGTGTTTGCAAGCCACCTATCCAATTCACAATTCTAGTATTTGCACTCAACCGCACAAGTCAAACCGAGAAGGTAACTACAACTATAACTAGCAAGCTACACAAAAGAAGCTACTAAAGCAAAGCAAACTAGCTAGCAAAGATAACTAAGAAAGTAATGTAGAGTTGAGTTAGGAGAGTTTCACCGAGGGGCGAAGTATTGAGCCAACCAATATGATCAACAATGAATACCAAGATAACCGAACACCGGGATCAATCAATCATAATATGAAAGTGATCACATAAAGATTTATCCCGAGGTTCACGTGCTTGCCGGCACGCTAGTCCCCGTTGTGTCCCTCTTCACCATGTGGTTCGGTGGCTAATCGGTCACACCGAGCCTCTCAAAAGGCGCCACAAGAACCTACCAAATGGCAAAAGGTTGCAATGACACGAGCAAGTTACTAATGTTGCCTTTGGCGCTTCACCAAGGTAGGCACAAACCCCTCACAATCACCGGAGGTGGCCAAGAACAATCACCAACTCTTGCCAACGCCTCCAAGCTGCTCCAAGCCGTCTAGGTGGCGGCAACCACCAAGAGAAACAAGAATCCCGCAGCAAATCAACCACCAAGTGCCAACTAGATGCAATCTCACAATGCAAATACACTTGGATCACTCAATCTCACTTCGAATATGCAAAGAAGTAAGAGAGATGAGTGGGAGGGGAGTTGCTTAGCTCAAAGTGATCACAAGTATGTCAAATGTTCAAGAGATGGAGCCTTGAGCCGGCCAACGAGTATATATAGACGTACCCCTTCGAATAGAGCCGTTAGAAACTTAAACAACCGAAATCGTGTTGACCGGACACGCTGGTCCAACTGACCGGACGCGCCGGTCGCACAACGGCTAAGTCGCGAAGCACTGACCAGACGCGCTGGTCCAACTGACCGGACGCGCCGGTCGCCCAACGGCTAACTGCGAAGCAACGACCGGACGCACTCATCACGCAGACCGGACGCACTGGAAATGACCGGATGCGCTGGTCCCGTGAGTGACCGGACGCGCTGGTCGCCTGAGCAGCGCTCAACAAAATAGTGACCGGACGCGCTGAAGAAAATGACCGGACGCGGCATTGTCACTAATTACCAACACCAAACATAGGACTTTCAATCTCCCCCTTGTTGGTAATTGGTGACAACCCTTTCACAAAGATGTTATGATAAAGTTTTGATTGAACCCATGTCACATTGTCCAAGTATATTACCATGTGTAAGAATTATGGACATGTGATCATGAATTCAAGTTGATAGCAATGGCTCCCCCTACATGTATGCTATATGTTTGGATTTTGGAAGCATACATGTTAGATAGAAAAGATTAGGAGCATTGACTACCAATAGGTGCTAAGTGTTTTAGATTATAGACCTTTGAAGCGTGATACCATCGGAGTAGCGATAAACACCATCTTAGCACCTTGTGTAGCTAGATTCTACTTGGAAAAGCACAAACATAACTAGAAATCTCGTGAGATCAACATTATAAGCAAGGCTCTAGTACCACTTTGAAAAACATGAAGCAAGAAAAATCTAACTACTTCCTATTCATGCTAGTACCTCAATACATCATTCAAATTATACTAGCAAGTCACCACACAAGCAATGTATCAGAGAAAAAGAAATGCATAACTATGCATCATACATATGAAGTGCACATGTAAATGCAACATTCATGTGTTAAGAGCTTGCTCCCCCTACTTATGTGCTCAAAATTATCTTTGTGAACAACATTTTTCTAACATTTTTCTCCCCCTTTGTGCTTCTCCTCCTTTGAGTTCTATCTTTGTGAACAACAATTTATCCCCCTTTGGCACCAATGACCATAAGGGACCAATTTTAGATAGATTATCATGTTAAATTATGGGGTGAGGATCAAGTTTGTGATTCAACCTAGATTGCTTGCACAAATAAAATGCTTCGGTTTGATCCAAGGGCAAGCTTCTTCATACCTCACTAGTAGGGTTATCATGCACCATGTTGAAGCAAATATTTAGACAAGTGATCTAGATTAAACACTTAGGATCACAAGCTACTTAAATAAGTTATATGCTACCACTAGATCATACAAGTCATGGAAACAATAGTGACATCATATAAACATCAAATTCATTTGATTTTCATGGATGAGCCTAGAACATGTAAATTATGACTAGATGCACTAAACATGTCATTAGTATAGAATGTATGACATGTCAACCAATTATACCTTGGGGCTCGAAGGAGAGGCATGTCATATATGGAGGTGCATCAACTCATGTTGGAGAAATCAAGTATGTTTAACTCATTCTTTAGCTTGTGAAATCTCTTCTCATCAAGTGGCTTGGTTAATAGATCGGCTAATTGATCTTCGGTGCCCACACTCTCAATAGCAATGTCACCCTTTTGTTGATAATCTCTAATAAAGTGATGGCGAACATCAATATGCTTTGTTCTTTGATGTTGAACCGGATTGTTGGTTAGCTTCACGGCACTTTCATTGTCACATAGCAATGGCACATTCTTGAAAGTGATTCTAAAATCCTTCAATGTTGCCTTCATCCATAAGATTTGTGCACAACAACTACCTGCGGCGATGTATTCGGCCTCGGCGGTAGATAGTGCAACACTATTTTGCTTCTTGGATGACCACGAGACAAGTGATCTTCCCAACAATTGACAAGTCCCGGAAGTGCTCTTTCTCTCCACTTTGTCACCGGCATAGTTGGAATCTAAATATCCAACTAGCTCAAAGCTTGCACCTTTGGGATACCATAATCCAACATCTTATGTATGCTTCAAATACCTCAAAATTCTCTTTGTTGCCTTCAAATGACTTTCTCTTGGTGAGGCTTGAAATCTTGCACACATGCATACACTAAACATCACATCGGGCCTTGATGCCGTCACATAGAGTAGGCTACCAATCGTTGATCTATATAGCTTTTGATTCACCATATTGCCATTCTTGTCACTATCCAAGCTTCCACTAGTGCTCATTGGAGTTGTAATGCCCTTTGCATCTTCCATGCCAAACTTCTTGAGCATATCTTTGATGTACTTGGTTTGGCTCACAAATGTTCCTTCATTTGTTTGATTTGAAGTCCAAGAAAGAAACTAAGTTCACCAATCATTGACATTTCAAATTCCTTTGCCATCATTTTCCCAAACTCATCACAATAATCTTGATTGGTTGAACCGAATATGATATCATCAACATATATTTGCAACACAAACAAATCTTTCTCAATCTTCTTGGTGAATAGTGTTGTATCAACTTTGCCCATGACAAATCCTTTGGATAGCAAGAAGTCCCTCAATCTTTCATACCATGCTCTAGGTGCTTGCTTCAATCTATATAAAGCTTTTCTCAATTTGTATACATGATTGAGTTTCTTGTCATCTTCAAAACCGGGAGGTTGCTCCACATACACCTCCTCTTGGATGTACCCATTGAGAAATGCACTCTTCACATCCATTTGATATAGCTTGATATTGTGAGCACAAGCATAGGCAAGTAAGATCCTAATTGCTTCCAATCTTGCAACCGGGGCATAAGTTTTACCAAAGTCAAGACCCTCTATTTATGTGTAACCTTGAGCCACTAGTCTTGCTTTGTTCCTTACTACTATCCCATCTTGATCTTGCTTATTGCGAAAAACCCGTCTTGTTCCAATGACATTGTGATCCTTAGGCCTCTCAACTAATTCCCATACTTCATTTCTCTTGAAGTTGTTGAGCTCTTCATGCATTGCATTTACCCAATCCGGATCTCTCAATGCTTTATCAATGTCCTTGGGTTCTTCCATTGACAGAAAAGAAGAGTGAGCACAAAATGATGCCAATCTTGATCTAGTTTGAACTCCCCTTTGTATGTCACCAATGATGGAATCCAATGGATGGTCTCTTGCAATGTTAGTTGGTTGAAGCACTTGGACTTAATTGCTTGGATGTTGATGTTGATCATGAGTTGAAGATGATGAACTAGCCACTTGTTGATCTTGTTGCACTTGAGATGATGTACTAGCTTGATTTTGCATTAGAGAACCACTAGCTTGTATAATTGGACTTTGGAGCACTTAATCTTTGTTGTCATCCACATCAATCACTTGCTTTGGCCTAATATCACCAATATCTATTTCTTTCATAGCATTGGTCAATTGAGTTCCTCTCACATCATCCAAGTTATCTTCTTCATTTTGAGAACCATTTGTTTCATCAAACTCAACATCATGCACTTCTTCAAGTAAACCACTAGCCAAATTCCAAACTCTATAAGCTTTGCAAGTAGTTGAGTAACCAAGTAAGAATCCTTCATCACATTTCTTTTCAAACTTGCTCAATCTAGTACCCTTCTTCAAGATGTAGCATTTGCAACCAAATACCCGAAAGTATGCAATGTTAAGCTTTCTTCCATTTAAGATCTCATATGGTGTCTTCTCTAGAAACTTGTGGCAATAGAGGCGGTTGCTATAGAAGCAAGCCGTGTTGATTGCTTCGGCCCAAAATGAATGACTCACATTATACTCATTCAACATTGATCTTGCCATATCAATTAAAGTTCTATTCTTTCTCTCAACTAAGCCATTTGATTGAGGTGTATACTTGGGCGAGAATTGATGTTTGATTCCAAGCTCATCACATAGCTCATCAACTCTTGTGTTTCTAAACTCACTTCCATTGTCACTTCTTACTTTCTTGATTGTGGTTTCAAACTCATTTTGTACTCTCTTGATGAACTTCTTGAATATGTCAAATACATCACTTTTGTCCCCAAGAAAGAATACTCATATATATCTAGTGAAATCATCCACAATCACAAAGCCATACTTGTTGCCACCAATGCTTGTGTATGTAGTTGGCCCAAATAGATCCATGTGCAACAACTCAAATGCCTTGGAAGTACTCATGATGCTTTTCAATGGATGAGTGTTGCCTACTTGTTTTTCGGCTTGACATGCACTACATAGCTTATCTTTCTCAAATGTGACATCCTTCAAGCCTCTAACTAAGTCATGCTTCACTAACTTGTTCAATTGCTTCATGCCAACATGACCAAGTCTTCTATGCCATAACCAACCCATACTTGATTTGGTAAGCAAGCATTTTGAAAGTTGAGTGTCGCTAGCATTGAAATCAACCAAGTATAGATTCTCATATTTAAAGCCCTTGAAGATCAAATTTGAGCCATCAACACTGACTATCTCCACATCATCAACACCAAATATGCACTTGAAACCAAGATCACACAATTGAGCAACCGACAACAAATTGAAATTGAGCTTTTCAACTAGTAGCACATTGGAAATGCTATGATCAATAGAGATTGCAATCCTTCCAAGAGCCTTTACATCACCCTTGCTATTGTCACCAAATGTGATACTATCAATGCCACTATCATTTGATTTGAGAGAGTTGAACATTCTTGAATCACCGGTCATATGTTGAGAGCACCCACTATCAAGCACCCAATGCCTTCCTCCGGCCTTGTAATTTACCTACAAAACAATTTAATGTCTTTTAGGTACCCATACTTTCTTGGGTCCTTGGAGGTTAGTAACTAAGCTCTTTGGTACCCAAATGACCTTCTTCTTTGGACCCACAATTGGTGTACCAACAAACTTAGCATGCACACCTTTCTCACCCTTGGAATCAAAAGGAATGTAAGGTACATTAGCATTTTTCTTGTTCTTGTTCATTTTATTGCAATTAATCTCTAGATGTCCAACTTGCTTGCATCTATTGCAATAACGACCATTGCTCTTCACAAAACGAGACTTTGGAGTAGCAAAGGCCGTCTTGCCCTTCTTGGGAGTATAGCCCAAACCCTCTTTGTTAAGAGAGAACTTTGGCTACCTAAGCATTTTAGCAAGCGGGCATCCCCACCATAGGCATTGCCTAATGCGCGGGTGAGATCATCCACCTCTCTCTTGAGAGTCTCATTCTCAACCACAAGTGATGAATCACTAGTAGTAGAGGTAGAGTTGGTTGTGGTGGATGATGATGAGCTACATGAAGCATTAGTAGGACCAACAAGTAAAGAATCATCAATAATATCACATGTTAGTCCAATGTCACAAGTGACAATCACTTGCTCCTCCTTAGCTTCCTTTATGAGCTTCTCTAACTTGAGGTCCTTTTCCTTGGTGAGCTCAAGTAGAGTAGAGTGGGCTTCCTTAAGCCTAGTGTGAGCAATTTCAAGATCCTCGTGGTCTTCCTTTAGACACTCACGAGAGGTCTCTAGCTCATCAAAGGATTTTCTAAGAGCTTGGAGCTCTTGTTCAATTCCTTTGCACTCCTTACTCTTTTTGAGAGCAACAAACTCCTCCATCAAGGAATCATTTTCATTGCTCTTGGCAATGAGCTCTTGCTCCAAGATCTTGCACTTCTTGGTTGTCCTCTTGTAGCCCTTGCTCATTTGATCTATTATGCCTAATAGATCATCCTTGGAGTAGTCTTCATCCTCCTCATCATCACTCCTATAATCATCACTAGCACAAGAATCATCATCACTATCATCATGTTTTACCTTGGTAGGCTTGGCCATAAGGCATGTCGATGTAGTGTCGAAGATGGATGGCTTGTTGGAGAGGGCGATGTTTGCAATGGCTCGCTGAGTGGTCTTCTCATCATCACTAGAGCTATCATCATCACTATCGGAGTTATCACTATCCCAAGTGACCACATAGCCACCACCCTTCTTCTTCTTGTTGAATGTTAAGCTCTTCTTTGCTTTCTTCTCCTTCTTGTTCTTCTTCAACTTCAACTCCCCATCATGATATCTTTTATCTTCATAGGGGCACTTTGCCACTACATGATCGGGGCTATTGCAATTATAGCAAAGCACCTCCTTTGCCTTCATGAAGTCACTTCTCTTTCTTGCACCATAGCCTCTCTTCTTCATGAACCGACCCATCTTTTGCACTAGAAGGGCCATGGTCTCATCATCAAATGGATCATCATCATCATCAACCTTGCTCTTGCCCTTGGAAGAAGAAGCCTTGAATGTGGTGGTCTTCTCTTGCTTGACCTTGATCTCCTTCTTCTCATCTTCATCTTCATCATCATCATATTGAGCATCGGTCATGATATCTCCAAGCACTTGGTTTGGAGTCATCTTGTCCAAACCCTCTCTTTGGATCATTTTCCTCAAGATAGCAAACTTCTTAGGTAAGTTCATTAAGAACTTATGTGAGAAGTCCTTGTCCTTGACATCTTCTCCTAGGCTCTTGAGATCATTGACAATAACTTGTAGCCTATAGAACATCTCTGGTATGGACTCATCATCTTTCATCTTGAAGCTTGCAAACTTATCCTTGAGCATATAGAGCTTGGCACTCTTTACCGTTGAAGTGCCCTCATATGTTTTCTCTAATCTTGTCCGCACTTCACTTGCCATCTCAAGATCCTTGATTTGCTCAAAGACCTTTGCATCAATCCCATTATAGAGAGTATTGAGAGCCATAGTGTTGCATTGGTTGTTGATGCGATCATTGTTGGTGAGGTTGTCGGGATCAATGATAGCATAATCATGGTGTGTCACCTTCCAAACGTTCTCATGAATAGAGCCAAGATATTGCTTTATTTTTCTTTTCCAATGATCAAAAGATGTGACACCATCAAAGAATGGAGGCTTGCCCCCGACATGGTTGAATACAACTTGAGCCATCTTACACCGAGGTTGTTAAGCCTTGCAAACGGTGACCACGGCTTTGATACCACTTGAAAGGTCTTGATGGCTAGAGGGGGGTGAATAGCCTCTAAAAATTTCTACAAAGACAAGCTAAACAAGTTTATCAATATAACAAATAGCGAGATGCGAGTTTTGCTTAGCCTACGGGGTGTTTGCAAGCCACCTATCCAATTCACAATTCTAGTATTTGCACTCAACCGCACAAGTCAAACCGAGAAGGTAACTACAACTATAACTAGCAAGCTACACAAAAGAAGCTACTAAAGCAAAGCAAACTAGCTAGCAAAGATAACTAAGAAAGTAATGCGGAGTTGAGTTAGGAGAGTTTCACCGAGGGGCGAAGTATTGAGCCAACCAATATGATCTACAATGAATACCAAGATAACCAAACACCGGGATCAATCAATCACAATATGAAAGTGATGACACAAAGATTTATCCCGAGGTTCACGTGCTTGCCGGCACGCTAGTCCCCGTTGTGTCCCTCTTCACCACGTGGTTCGGTGGCTAATCGGTCTCACACCGAGCCTCTCAAAAGGCGCCACAAGAACCTACCAAATGGCAAAATGTTGCAATGACACGAGCAATTTACTAATGTTGCCTTTGGCGCTTCGCCGAGGTAGGCACAAACCCTTCATAATCACCGGAGGTGACCAAGAACAATCACCAACTCTTGCCAACGCCTCCAAGCTGCTCCAAGCCGTCTAGGTGGCGGCAACCACCAAGAGAAACAAGAATCCCGCAGCAAATCAATCACCAAGTGCCAACTAGATGCAATCTCACAATGCAAATACACTTGGATCACTCAATCTCACTTCGAATATGCAAAGAAGTAAGAGAGATGAGTGGGAGGGGAGTTGCTTAGCTCAAAGTGCTCACAAGTATGTCAAATGTTCAAGAGATGGAGCCTTGAGCCGGCCAACGAGTATATATAGACGTACCCCTTCGAATAGAGCCGTTAGAAACTTAAACAGCTGAAATCGTGCTGACCGGACGCGCTGGTCCAACTGACCGGACGCGCCGGTCGCACAACGGCTAAGTCGCGAATCACTGACCGGACGCGCTGGTCCAACTGACCGGACGCGCTGGTCCCGTGAGTGACCGGACGCGCTGGTCGCCTGAGCAGCGCTCAACAAAATAGTGACCGGGCGCGCTGAAGAAAATGACCGGACACGACAGTGCCAGCGTCCGGTTAGAGTCCAGTAAGCTCCCTGAACGACCGGACGCGTCCGATCGTCAGTGACCAGACGTGCTGCGCATCCGATCATCAAACTGAAATACGCGTAGACACTGAACACTGACCGGACGCGTCCGGTCCCCTCTGTGACCTCCGTTCGCCTCCGTTTCTTTTCCAGACTTCCGGCGTAGTGAAAAATAGTCATTTCAATTCTTCGAAAACGCCTGAATCCCGCCTCGCAAGCTCGGCGGGAGGGAGAAAGGACCCCAAACCCTCTCTACCGCTCAAACTCCACCGCCTTCGATAACGTGCTAACACCACCAAGTGATCTCGCCATGTGAGAGTGTGTTAGCATTTTCACAATCATTTTTCGAGGCGTTATTAGTTCTATCCAAATGCATATGATTATGAAATGCACATCTAGAGGCACTTAGGAGTTCAATAGCCACGTCATTCCCCTCTTTATAGTACGGCTATCTATCCTATAATGTAACCACACCCACTAGGTGTCTTGGTTACTAAAACACAGCCCTAAAGCATATACCTTTGCCTTGATCACGTAGGGTTGCGTCCAAATCCAAGTGTGGCCATCATGATCACCATGTCCATCTTGCCACCAACCTTGGAATGTACTAATCCTCATATGCTACATACAACTTAGGCATAGGATTAGTACTTAGGCATTGTCACTAATTACCAACACCAAACATAGGACTTTCAGACGAGACCATTGAGGGTCTTGAAGAGGCCAAGCTTGCAGATATAGATGCTCAGCCAGCTGATCCAGTTGAGGATGACGCCACTGACAGCACAAATGAGGATTACTAGCCTACTCCCCGGTACCGCTCTCCTCGGTCTCATGACCATGAGGGCGGTGGTTCAGGATCAGCCTCCCGCTCAGACCCAGCCATGGTGGCTATCCTTGAGAGGCTGACCCAGGCCCAGGAGAGGCAGGAGGTTCAGATGCAGCGATAGGCTCAGGACACAGCAGCTGCATTCGCTCAGATTTAGGCTCGTCAGGACGAGTTCCAGAGGCAGCAGCTTGAGTTTTAGAGGCAGCAATTTGAGATGCAGAGGCAGCAGGCAGCCACCCAGCAGCAGTATCTTGAGCTCTTGCGACACCTTGTCACTGTTGGGGTTCCTCCACCACTGTCTGTCCTTACTCCAGCGCTACAGTCCAGTGGACCTCAGAGTCAGGGACAGCCGAGCTTTCAGTTTACCTCTCCCCAACAGCAAGTTCCTCAGACCTTTTAGTCCCCGTGCTACACTCCCATTCAGACGGGGTTCACTCCACCAGTTCAGCCTAGACCTCATCTTCTGACAGGCACTCCTTTCACTGACTTGAGTGCTTCTTACAGCGAGTTGACTGGTCAGCCGACACCCTCGCATACCATTGTTGTGACCTCTTCAGGAATGTCAGCTTCAGAGACAGTGGCTCCTCCAGTGCCAGGGACCGGGACTACAGAGACAGTGCCGTCGTCAGTTGCCTCGACAGATCCTCCCACAGTTAGTGCTTTTCAGGTTCAGGTGACAGAGACTGCTCCTATTGTTGCTACTACTTCTTCAGTTCCTACTCCTGCTCTACAGACCCAGACTGCTTCACTACTACGTGTATCTATAGAGGGTCAGCCTGATAGCTTAGAGTCAGAGGAGGATACTTCACAGTTCATGATCACCCCACGCTCCTCGGCACCCGACACGACTGCTTCTGTTCCCCCATCGGACCCTTAGTTTTTTGGCGTTTGATGCCAAAGAGGGAGAGAGCGTAGATTCAGGGGGAGTTTTGATAGAGGATTTCATTTTTTTCTTGTGTGCTGCATTCATGCTACATTCATGCATCATGTTTATTTTCCCGCACTTGCATTTTGTGACATGTGTGCTTGTGAGATACTTGAGTCATATGTGGATTATCTTATTGCTATTTTATATCATGTCACTTGATTGGTTCTAGCTCATAAGGTTGTGCTTCCGTGCCTTACTCCGATTTCATATGAGCTATGTTTTATGTGTACTAACTCTTCATGTTTTATCCTATGAGTACACCCTGTTGGCTTGGAACACATAAGTAATTCCTAACCCCTTGTGCTTATTGCCTTTTGCTTATGTGAACCAAGCATGTTCGAAAACCTCAACTCTTAAATCTTCTGAATCAAAGTGTTGTCATCAATCACCAAAAAGGGGGAGATTGAAAGCATCTAGGCCCCGAGAGTTGGTTTCAGCAATTGATGACAACGCATTATTACCATGACTAACATGTGGTTTGCAGAAACTTTGATAAGTTAGGTCATGGGATTGGTAACTACTTTGGGCACTATGGTATTTATGCCCCTTGATGGAAATTGTTTCGGTTTTAAAAGGATTAACGACAAGATTAAGGACGGTTAGTTTCGGATGTCAAGGTGTTGAGTTACATTCGGAATAGTCGTTAGGATCTTTACTTTTTTCCTTTGGCCGTACTATAAAGGGGGGCATGAGCGAGTAGCTTGACCTAGGTGAGTCTTTTGTTTAGGTGTGGTGTACACTTGTCAAACTTAACACTAGGTAGCTCAGGTAAAGCCCAAAGTTCAGTTGGAAGCAATTCGGTTCAAGTTGCGTCGCGTTTCGAAGTCGTTTGAGCCGTTTACCCTTGACCGAACGCGGTCTCTGTCTCGACCGGACGCGTTCGGTCAGTGCTGACAGTCACTGCGTTTCAACTTGGTTGACCGGACGCGGTTCTTGCGAGGACCAGATGCGTTGATCGTGTTGACACATGTCGCAGAGGGTAAAAGAACTAATCGGACGCGACTGGAAAATGATCGGACGTGTTCGGTCACGTTCTAGTAAGGTACTTTGCTGACCTGACGCGTCCGATCATCACTGATCGGACGTGACCGAGCGTCAGGTCAAAGTATAGTAAGGTCCTTGTACGACTGGACGCGTCCGGTCACCCCTGATCGGTGCGTCCGGTCACTCAGCGTTGTCGGTTAGAATTTCGACTGTTACAATTGACCGGCGCGTCCGGTCACGTCGACCGGCGCGTCCGGTCAGTGCGTATTTTGCTAAGTTGGCAGGTAACAGCTGGATTTAACTGTGGGGTGTATAAATACATCCCCTCCACCTCTTTTAGAGGTCTCTTGCTTATTTGTTCAGCTGAGAAACACCTTTCAGTGCAAGGAAGTGCAAGAGCTCTAGTGAGGGTAGTGATTTGAGAATCAAAGTTTGAAATCCCTCATTAGTGACTAGGGAGTAGCAAGTGTGCATCCACCTTCTCATTAGGCTTGTTGTGGTCAAGTGAGAGTTCTAGCTTGTTACTCTTGGTGATTGCCATCACCTAGACGGCTTGGTGGTGATTGGGAGTTTGGTGATCATTCGGCGGAGCTTGTGGATGACCCAACTCATCTTGTGAGCGGTTTTGGGCGAATCACCGCGACGGAGTGTCAAAGAATCAGCCCGTAGAGAGCACTTGATCCTTGCGCGGATCAAGGGAGAGCTACACCCTTACGCGGGTGCTCCAACGAGGACTAGTGGGGAGTGACGACTCTCCGATACCTCGGGAAAACATCGTTGTGTTTCTAACCCTTACTTTCAAGCAATTACTTTCTTGTATTACTTTTGTTGCTTGGTTTACTTTCCTAGAATTGCCATGTTAGACTAGGATTGGAACTTAGGGTGCTAAACTTTTTCCGATAGAATCATAAGGAACACTAGTAGACATTAGAGGTGAATTTTGGCTTATAGGATTTAATTCTAGCAATTAATTTTTAGAAAAGCTCAATTCACCCCCCTCTTGGGCATCTGGATCCTTTCAATATTTTTTAGTATCATTGTTCTCCTCCCCAAATCCTTGTGCACTTATTTTGGGCTGAGTTACATGATGTTTGACTTCTCTCTCACTTTTTTTTTTTTGAGAAACACTTCTCTCTCACATGAACACAGCCTACTACCACATCATTTCTCTGTCACTGGGCCTTTTCAACATGTCTCGTCAACGCTCAATTTAACCGGCCCGGCCCATAATCCCTTGTAAGAGAGGCTTTTGCTAGGTTTTTGCCCCAATCGCCCAAGTGCATGCTCCTGCCCACCTCCCACCCCTCCACTCCCCCGCGGGCGGCGGCTGCCTCGCCGAAGCGGTCCAGCCGGCGCAGTCGAGATGGCGAAGGGCGACGACGCGCTGGCGCGGAAGCGCAACCGGGTGCGCCGCAAGCGCCTCCGCAGCAGCGAGAACGCTGTCTCCGCGCGGGTCGCGGCAATCATCGCCTCCAAGCGCCGCCGCAAGTCGGGGAAGCGCCGCGGTTGCGAGGGCATGTGCTTCTCGCTCCCCACGCCCAACGATCCATTCAACGAGCGCCACGGCAAGAAGCGCAAGGTCGATGACGAGCCGACCGAGGACACAGCCGCCGCCGCCAAGGACGGCGACAGCCCCAAGAAGAAGGGCGCGAATACGAAAAAGCAGCAGCCGCTGGCAAAGGCCGGGGCCGAGGCCAAGGCCAAGTCGAAGGCGGTTCGCGAGAGGGCGACGGGCGCGGAGGAGGACCGCGTGGACTTCGACCGGCCGTCCAAGTTCCTGGTTGTCTGCCTCAACGCCATCCGGGACGCGATGGCGCCCGAGGACGGCGGCGGCAGCATCCACGGCGCCGGCGACTGGGGCGTGGAGCTCTGGCGGTGTTGCTCCGCCCAGGCGCCGTCCGACGTGCTCGACGCTAGCGGCGCGTGTGCCACAGTGGACCAGACCGCGTGGCTCGTCTCCACTGCCTGCGACATCGTCGCTAGGAAGGAGAGGCTTGGGATGGTCGTGTCCTGCCCCTTCCTGCTGTACCTCGTCCCGTCCCAGGAGAAGGCCGCGCAGGTTAGTCCTCACATTTTGGTGCTCCTATTGCCTGGTATTTCTTTGTATAGGGTTTAATTAACAAATTGGAATGATTTATTGGTTCGGCTGGTGTTGTTTGGGCAGGTGCGATCGATATGCAAACCCCTGAAGCCTCTTGGAATTCATTCAGTGAGCTTGCATCCTGGCGCATCCATTGAACACCAGATCTCTGGGTACGTTTTGTTCCACTATATTTGCGTCATCTGCTGTTGATTGTAAATGTGAAACTTGCTATCTGCTAGCAAGTTGTTTACTGTTTATAATAAATACTTGGCAGCTGATATATTAGTGTTAATTCATTTTGTTTCGACTGCTCTATCAGACTGAAAACTTGTGAGCCGGAGTTTCTTATAGCCACACCTGAGAGGCTTCTTGAACTTGTTTCGTTAAAGGCGATTGACATATCAAGTGTATCAATGCTGGTATGTAAATGTGGCAATTGGAGTGAAAGCCTTGATGAACTATATCAATGTGATTGTAACTATGAATCTGGTGTTCTATGTAATTGCACGTTGCAAACCATGAATTCTGCAACAAGTTACTCATCATGGCTCTTAGCATGCTTAGTTGCTCTGTTTTCTGTATTGCTTAGTTGCTAAAGATGACAACTTCAATTGACAGGTCATTGATGGACTGAAATGTTTCGTGGACCACAATGTCAGTGACAAAATATTTTCTATTAGAGACGCCATATCAAACAATCCTCAGATTACTATCTTCACCGATCCATCTGATAAAAAGGTTGCAACAATGGCTAAAAGTCTACTCCGTGGAAGAATTACAAAGCTTTCTATCAATGATTCTGTTTCTTCACGAAGTGCATTTATAGCCCAGCATGTACACTTCTGTCCATCAGAGGAGCTGAAAACATCAAAGGTAATTACTTCTTATTTCTCTAGTGCCCATGTTCCTGATGGTACCTTTCATGGTTTGGTTGTGTTTCATGTGTTGTGCCTTACTCAGGATAACAATAATGCATAGCTACTGAGCTACTGTAATTTCTACAGAACTTCCAGTCTTAGTTACACTTAAGGCGTTTCCTTCTTACTAGAGATCTAAAATACTTCATTGTTTTCCTCATTTCCTGCATACTGGAAATCTTTATCTTTAGGATGTTGTACTCATACCTCAAACCACATGATCCAGTGTTAAAAAACGCAATTAAATGCTCGCCTAGGCTTGCTTAAATGCGAAACGGAGTCCTGGCGTCTCGCCTAGGCCGTAGGCATCCAATTAAATGTTGACTGACGGGTAAGTGGCATGGAATCAGAGGAAATCAGGAGGAAGGCAAGCTAGCGCATGAAGAGGTGAGCAGCAGGAGCATGCATGAATCTCGAGCACCAACTCCTCCTCAAGCTGCCAGAGCAGCACAGCCCTGCCCCCCTGCCCCCGGCGAACCTCCCTGGTGCTCCCAGACCTCATGGTTGTGCGGGCAGAGACCTTGCGGTTTGTGAAATGCGTGTAGCTGTGCGGGCGTGCAGCGGATGTGCCCCTGGGAGGGAGAGGGGAGGGGAGTAGAATAGGCGTGGATAAGGGGTGGGTGTAGGGTTTTTTTTAATGGGCCTGGGCCTCTTAATATCTTCTGGGCCATGGGAAATACTGCTGCTGCCTTGCTTGGCCTGTTGTTGTAACAAGGCTAGACTGAATCTGTGATGCCGTGATAAACTTAAAACACTTCTCAGCAACAAAAAAGAAAAAAAAAGCACACAATCTTAATCACGTTTAACCTCTTACTAATCAGTGGCCTGGTGCCTGCCTAGCGCCTAGCACCTTTTGTAACCTTGCTATGATCCTAGTTCTGGCAAAGAATCTGAGTCGCAACAGGGGTCGTTTTTATGTGGAGTCACCATGAGATCGTAGAATCAGGATTCAGATGTGATTTTATACTGTCCATACTGAGGGTGAGTCGGAGTCTGTTTGCTGCATTGTCACTGAATAGCATTCAGAATTTCAGTGAAATTCGGTTCTACCGGTCAGGCCATGTAAAAGGCTATACTGTCCTCTAAATTTCAGTCTGTTTTTTTTGGCCCAATAGAGTACACATGGCCCATGTATCCATTCCTGATCCTGATTACATACAGACCTACTTGAAACCCTAGCCGGTGGGAATTATATTTCTCTCTTCTCCTCGGAACCTCAGCCACTGCTAGCCTTCTCTCTTCTTCTCTGCTCTCGGTCTGCTGCTTGCTTGCTCCATGGTGCCTGTGATTTCTCTCCCCCCGTTCCGCTGCCTCCACAGCGTGTCTCCACTCTCCAGCTGTGCATGGTCAGTGTCTCATAGTCATAGTCACAAAGTTTCTGGGTCGATGGGGTCGAGGTACGGGGTCGTGGTACGTGGTACGCTACTTGCGAGAGATTTTTACACTTAGGGTCGAAAATGAACCCGTGAACCTGGGTCGGGGTCGACGAACCCGGGTCGAGGGTCGAAGGTGGTGAACCCGTTTTATGTGACTATGCTCATAGTGTAGCATCACATTTGCCTTCTGAGTCTCGATCTGATTGGAGTCTGGCCATGAGGGGAGCTGATGCGCCAGCGCAACTGGAGACATCTCGCCATGGATGGCGCTGCAGAAGGTTGATGTTCAAAAAGGCGGTCCTAGGCGCTCGCCTAGGCACGCTTCAGTGCTGGGCGGAGGGGTAACGCCTCGCCTAGGGGGATAAGCGGAGAGCCGGAGAATAGGCGCCGTGCCACCAGATCCAGAGCCACGCCGCCCGAGGGAGGGAGCTGCGCCGCCAGATCCATTGCCAGGCCGCCGCCTCCGGTCCTCCCTCCTCTCAATCCAGTCAGATGCGCATCCGTTTGAAGGAGAGGGGAAGGGAGCAGAAAGGAAAGGCAGGCCTTGGGTCGTGATGGCGTGGGGAGCGCGCGAGGCAAAGCTGCGGCAACGCACGAAGGCTGAGCCTGCGGCCTGCCTGCCTGCAGCCGGCCTCCACACACACACACACACACACACACACACAGAGAGAGAGAGAGAGAGAGAGAGAGAGAGGTCACGGGAAAGAAGGGAGAAGGTCGTCACTTCTATTGCTGTAGGAACTTCTATTTATTCAGCATTTCAGCTACTACATTTATATATTTATTCAGCTATACATGCTGAATGCAAATTTAGCAAAACGCCTTGAAACGCCTAGGCTAGCCTAGGCTCGCTTAGGCTCTAGGCCATGGGTCGTCGCCTAGAAACTGCCTAGCGCCTTCTTGAACATTATTTTGTTTAGACAACTCTGTTTTTCTGGACTGTTTAAGTGGACTGTTAGACTGTATATCTGTATGCAACTATAGAGTATCATTTGCTATCTAGATTTGGAGTATATCAATGGTAGTTTCTACTTGATCTTGAGTTGAGGAGTGTCCGGTGTACTGGTTATTGGATACTTGATGTTGACTGTGATTTTGTAAACAAAAGGTGTACTTGGGTCTATCGATTCATTTAATCCCAGACGATTTTCGCTGATTGCTTCAAAAATTCTCAGTTTCTTCAAATTTAGGTATTCCTTCAAAATTAGTTTGGGCATTTTTTGAACCGAGAAAATCCGAAAATCTCCGAAATTCATGAAGTTCGTTTCTACTGTTGGGCACCGTTTTTTTTCCCCAGCAAAGGGTAGCCTGAAGCCTGCTGAAGAGCTCGCATGCTCCCTTCCTTCCCCTTCTCATTGATCTGTCCCATACTCTTATCTCCTTTCTACTCCTAACAATCAGCAGCTTCTGCAGAATAAAAAAGCATTAATGAAATCGTGATAGAGCTCTGTAGCCTGGGTATCAGCAGTGACTCCACTGCATGCCTGCAGTGGCATAATGATTGGCCATATGGTTTTACTACTGTATTAGTCTTGAGGGATGCATTTTGTAACTGTTTTTGTTCATCTTGCACTTGGGGATAAGAGGAAAAAGTCAACCAATGGGAACAATAGAGTAATGCTGCTTATCGCTAGTGATGCCAGTGATTCTCTTGTTGGATTGCGAGTTTGCAACTTCTGTGAATGTTGAAATCCAGACAATACTTGGATTCAGAACCATGTATTTGCATATGTAATTGTGCAAGTCTGGATGGAACTCTGCAGTTTGTATCTCCAGAACCTATGTTTAATGTCGTACAGTAATACTTCTCTATTTACATCTTAATATTATAATTACCATATTATCTGATGGAAGTGCTATAAATAAATTGAAGTAGATGTATAGTTTATCATATAAAAATAAATTAAACTTAAAAAACGAAAATCCCATAGGATCCTGATCCTACAATACGACCCTACTCGGCAAAAACGATCCTACCTCGAATCCTGATCCTAAGAACCTTTCTCATGTCTGTATTGAATTCATGGCTGAATATTTATTTAGCAGGAGTTGTTCAAGCTACTATGATTGGGGTGTGTTGTGGCTTTGATGTTCTGATGAAGTATTTCTACTTTCAGGTCAAGGAAATTCTTGAGCAGATATTGCAAAGTCATCCTAAAAAGACATCAAAGGTTCTTCTAGTAGTCGCAAGCGATCAAAAAACGCGGCAAATGTCATCATCTCTTAAGCTGAAAAATTGCACAGTGATTGATGGCTCACATGGCAGCTCTTTTACGATATGCAGCAGGTACAGTGAATTAAACAGCATTGTAGTTTTTCTACAATTTCCAGTTTCTGCATGGAAACTGAAGAAACTTGTCAATTTATTAACAAAACCTTTCAGTTGCCAATCTCTGCATGCAAACTGAACTGAACTTGTCAATATAATAAAATACTGTGAGAAGAACTTTGGGTTTCAGTCAGTCCTAAAGTAGTTTTAATCACCACATTATTATTATTATTATTATTATTATCATTATCTTTTGGCTGAGAGTACTGTGTAACTCATATCCTTAACGTTGACATTGTAAATGTATTTGTATTTGTGTAGTGTGGGGCTGATGAATGTCATTGTGAAAGACTGGGAGAACATGGCAGTGACAGATGTAGAGGAATTTGAAACTTTGTTGGTGGTGGATCTGCCTCCTTCAGTCGATGAATATGTTGAGATCCTCATGAGTGCTGCTCTTCATGTTATTGGAGGCGAAGTGCATAGTATATTCTGTAACGCTGATGCTTCTATTGCGAAACCTCTGGCTGAGCTTCTGGCAGATAGCAGTCAGGTGGTGCCTGAATTTCTCAAAAACCTGGAGTCTTCATAGCAGACTTGTGTGCACAATCAGAGTAGTCAAATCATATCGTGGTGATTCGGATGAGGCACCACGGTTTGTGGGCACTTAATTGTCACCAAGCAATTTTGATAATCTTTTGTATTGGGTTCTACATGTAATTCTCATTTGTCAGCGCAACATTGGTATTCAGGCCTCGACCTTGATATGTAGTAATGTACTATTATCTCATAATTTGTGAAATGTGAATGCCTTGAAGCCCTTTTCCTGGAAGTGGAAGTGCCGCATGTTCATAGGACGGCGGCCTCTATTATTGTCACAAATTATCAAGTGGAAGTGTCAGTCAGGGACCTCCTTTGCCTCCAGGTTCCTTTGTCCATGGATCCCCCAGCTTCCTTTGTCCAAAGGCAAGCTGAAAGGAGGCCTACACTGATAGATCTTGGGACCTTTATAGTGCATCATTCAAAATGTCAAAGACACAGCTTTTAATCAAGTTCTTTTCACATCTTTACAGTACTGGACATCTTGCTGGCTCATCTCTCTGGATGTCAGCTCAACGGATTCTTGAGCTAAAGGGGCTGTGAGCTGTGCACCGGCCAGCAGCCTTTGCCATGCCGGCCTGGTCCTGAAAGCTTGGTCGGAGAGCGGGATGGTTTGATGCTCGCTCACGGGTAGATCACCAGTGGCAGATCTTTGCTGGTGATTCGGCCGGGACCATGCTGTGCAGCAGATGGCACGTCGGTCCAGCGAGGAAACAAAGTTCTGTTGACCAGCTCGACAACGATGTCTCCTTTCTTGATTGATTCCTCTGAAATCATAGCAATCACCTTTATTTCATTGTGTTTCTGTGGTGTCCAATGCTGCAACTGGAGTGAAATGTTCGTTCTGATCTTGAATTCTTGAGAGCAGCGAACAGTCGTGCACGCTTGAAGCTGAAGCTGGAGCCCGTCTTGTCGTGGCAACCTTGCGATGCTGAAGCGAAATGTTCGACCTGATCTGCAGCCACCAAACCAACAATTTCAGTGAACGGCTTCGCTCCGTCAGTGGTGGCAAGGTATTCTTTCCTTCTTTTTTCTGATCACAGGCATCTCGCGCCGTGCACGGCGACCATCGCCGCCGCCGATGAAACATTGTCTAATGCGTCGACATCTTTGGACTTTTGGGTTATTAGACTTGTACATGTATATGGCACATGCTTGAACGAGCTTATCTCCCTGTAAAGGCGATTAACGCCTGTCCTATTCCTCCACAAGTCTGTCTTTCAGCAGCAAGTTTATTTTACTAGTGTTCATCTGCAAGCTAGCTAGCTAGCTAGCTTTCAGCAGGTACGGAAGAGAGAAGAGAGGAGCATATAGATAGAGCATATCTTGGCAAAGCTGCCATCATGCCCATCCAAGCTCCTCAGCCTCATGATGATGCTGAAAGCACAGAGCTGGCTCCATGGAGAATCTGCCTAGTAATCATGGTTCAAAACATGCTCAAGTTCTTATTTTAAATGAGGAGCTCTATGTCCACTCCTTTTCACTGTCATTTGGAGGCGTGGGCAATGCTAAATTCACAGCGACGACAAAAAGTGGATGCATTGGTACGACATGCTCGACTTCTTGTAACATATATATACACACATATTCTCAACTTTTAAAAAACTCGACTTGCGGGGGTAAGACAACCCTCATGCATTGCATTAAGAAGAAGACATTCTTACGCAAATCGAGAAAATCCCCGAATCTTTGCCTCACTCATACACAACAGCACCATGGCCCATGTGAGAACGATCACGACCGGAGCCTGAGTTTAGACCTATGCTTCAGTGTGAGACAGACAAAGGGATTTTTTTTAACCCCAACCTAAAATTCGCTTCCATGGCGAGTCGAGACTTACACCACCTAACCAACTCAGTTAGAAGCTCTTTCACCATTCTCAACTTTACAATAGCATTCACTGACTTTAGCATAAACTTTAGGTCCTGTTTGGATCCACAGGTCTAATGACTAGTTGACTAATTTTTAGCCCATAAAGATCCAAACATACAGACTAAATGATGGTAACCAAATTAAGAAGTAGTTGTTAATTTACTAGTCTGCAAATAGAAGCTAACAATGACTAGTTGTTAATCTCGTGGATCCAATCAGTGATCCTTACTTCCTCTGATCACAAATATTATTAATCATCTTTCTAGGTTTAACCTAAGTCATAATTTTAACATTGCCTAGCAATACCTAATACACACATATATTATATATGAAAAAGAGTTATGAATCACTTTTGTATAGCAATCTTGTAATGCCAACCTTGTAAAGCGAATTTATATAAATTATTATATATCGGGGACCAAAACTAAAATGGTTTGATGTATAATTTTATAATAAATTTATATGGACTTATATTTACAATCGAAGGAGTTGCCATTATTCTCTCCACCATGTGTGTTAAAACATTAGTCTATTGCAGCACGAAGTGTCCTATGGCTTCAACACGTACTCCGAGATATTCCGACACAAGCTTCGGTAATTGGTAGGGATGATGAATGGATGATGAGCACCCATCACGCCAATCGCATCACGGCAGCCACGAGGATAAAATGTTTACGGTCGCTCTCAGCAATCAGCATGCTAAACTAAGAAGCCTAAGCACATCATATATCATTTATTATTTGCCCACTGTGCACCACCAATCCATTGCCATGCCTGCCGATCATGGAGCTTCAGTGCTTCACTGTCATCAACTCGCCGTCGCCGTCGGCCGTCGCCATCGCCATTGCCCTGCATGCTAGCTATTAGCTGCTAGCAGAAAAAAAAAAAGGCCAAGGGTCCCTTACACATCACGCGCCGGCCGCGATTGCCGCTTGCATAGCGGCGTGCTGTGTGTGATTGTCCTCTTTGCATCCTAAACTGCGGGCGGCTGCTAGCTCGTGTGTCCACAGAACGAAGAAGTTGTTGGTGCTGGTTACATGAATCATGGATGCATCATTATATTTCATCATCTTATCATCTACCTATGATAGCTAGCTTTACGATTCAATATTATATTGACCACGTGGAATGCATGCATGTATGGGATCGATCTCATTTGTGCTAGCTCGAGCAGCGATTCAATCCAAATCAAATACGTATTCGATATGTTGTTTATACGTGCATGCTTGGCTAGGAGGAACCTAGGGGCCTTCTAATTGAAGAAAGAATCTAACTTTCAAGAAAAGGAAGAATCTAAAACTCAGCAACTTGACGAAAAGCTCTCTACTTGTGTCATCGTCATCGTGAAAAGTATTAAAGATTGTAGAGCATCAAATGCTCCAGTGCTAATGTTCTGCTCACCTTATTAGCTTTCCTACAGGCGCATAAAATTCTCAGCTGTTTAAGAAGCAATACAGAGTTCTAATTTTGTGCCTACTAGTATTGCCGTGTACTTAAAAATAACATTGGATGTCCTAGAGCCACCTCGCTCCTCCAAGAAATTCAAGAGAAGAACCTTCCCTCAAAGGAGCGTTTTTTTTTATATCTGGTGGTAATTTGTTGGGGCGGTCGTTGTTTCCAACAGAGAAATAAAACTATTTTCAAAGACGGCTGGTGTTTCAAACGTGAAAATAGAGAGCCTTTATGGTAGTTGGAAACACTACCCCGCCCTAGAAATTAAATTCATTTCCAGAGGCGGTCCGGCCGTTACATGGTCTCCTCAAATTGCATTTTCAGGAACAACTCCAGACACAACCGATTCTGAAAAAGAATTTGTGGTGCATGTAAAAATCATTTTGGATAATATGACGGCATGTTCTAGTGGGCAAGTTGGTGTTGCGTAGTACAATGCAAGGACCAAAATCGGTGATGATGCAATAGGTGAAAAAGAAAATATCCACAATTCCAATCCCTATTTAGGTCACACAACGTCATGCTCTGTCACAAGATTACGGCATCTCCTCGCATGCTTAAACTAAGATGTGAAAGGACTTAATGATGCTCTACACAAAACTCGCTGAAAATGACAAGGCAAGCTCTGCACTCCTCAATTAGCTCCAATGAACCGTTTGCTGGCATATCCTCCGGCATTAGCACTACTCTCCACTATCAGCAATACAATGAACCATATAATTAGTCACGAGGCCTTATGTATAACAAACTCCTTTTTGCGATTACATGTTCCCATTAATTAGTAGCCTAGTAGGTATTTACCTGCTAGTGACATCGCAGGATCTCTAGTTGGGTGAAAAAGTTGTTTCCACATAGCTCAAGTCCAGTGCATGCTTGGTAAGATGACATGGGCACGCACAACCATCGTTGGCCGGGTAGCTAATAGATTTACAATGTTTACACAACTGCGCTGCATAATATTTTTCACGTGGAGTTTGCACACGCATGCATGCATATCGATCATCGACCAATCGACAATGATTCGAGGTTATCCGAGCTTATTACAGGGATTACAGAGAGACAAGTACACGGAACAAACAACTTTATAATCTAGTGCTTTCTGTAATTCCAGTGGTGGAGCATAAGTGTGTGGCCCTCCTCCCCGTGGCTGCCCTAGGGTTCAAAATTTCGATGAAATTTCACTGAAGTTTCGATAATTTCGGGGGTGGCAGAAAGATATCCAAATATTACACTAATATATGTGCTATATAACTATAAACTCGTATTTTATATTGTTTATGTTTCATGTTTTCCTACTCAATAGATGTATCATTTTAATATTTTGTTTTAGATCTAAAATTTTTTAGAAAAAACAAATTTCATGTTTAAGTTACTAAAAAAATTCAGAAAAACCTCAGCCAAATTTTGGTAATTTCGGTGCTGGCCTAAAATTTTTCAATACTAAAATTGAAAAGCATGGACTGCCCTACGTGGAATTCTTGTATATATTTGGATTGAGTACTGTGTACTGTGTACTGTGTACTGTGACGATGTCTAGTCCTAATTACAGTGAAGATGCGTATCTTGAAAAAGTATTTGGGCACTGACAGATCCATCCTGGGCTCCTAATTTTGTTTTCCCCCCCTGTATCCCCTAGTAGCCTTAATAATAATCTTATTTGAGCAGTGTATTCAATATCGTATCATATATACTAGTATGTTTGTGTCTTTGGTATACTTGCATATATATAATAATATCGATGCGCATATGAAGAAATGCCATGTTGCCCTGATATATATCTCTCTTACTAGCTTATCGAATCGAATATATTGAAATTGCATGTTCAGATTTTGTTATCCATTCATTTTGGACAAGGAAAACTGCGCACGGAACTGCACGTACGGCACGCCGTTGTAGACTTGCAGTCCTAGCCTCAGTACATACTCATGACAATGACATGACCGGCGCCGACATACATGCATGCGATGCGGTCCTGGCACGTACGAAGGATAGGGATGACACATGTCGTCTACGGAAGTGTAAGCGGAGTAGATGTTGCCTAAGGCCTCGTTCGCTCGTTTAATCTCAGAATAAATAAAAGTGATTAGAGGAGACTGGAGGAGATCGAGGAGGATTTTAACTTGTAATAAAATATTTAATTTCCCTCAATTAATTCCCTCTCAATCCTCTTCAACCGCTTTGGTTCTAAAATAAAACGAACAGGAGGAATCTATAGTTGCATGTTCTTGTATTAGCTAGCTGGATTATATATCAGCTGGGCGTACACGTACGTACGTGCTTGGTCTCGCCCTTTCCGTCCATTTCCTACTGTGGGTGTCTGTGTGCATGCATGTGTATACGTACGTACGTATATGATGTAGTACACTGTACCTTCTTCCTCCGGTACAGGGAAGCACCGTATGCGTACGTCACGTGTGGCAGGCAGTAGGGAGGGGTGACCAATCGACCGAGCGCAGGAGGAATCGCTGGATTCGGTTCGAGGATGACGTCGTCGTCGCTAGCTCTCTCTGTCTCTAGTCTGGTCGTGGATTCGTCGCACGCGTCACGCGAGCGAGCCGGAGCAGGTCCGTCCTCCCTCGTCTGCAGCTGTTGCAGGTGCAGTCGTCGGCAGCTAGTAGCAGGGCCGTGTTTAGTTTAGTTGGCGCGAAAACTTGAAAATTTTTCGAGATTCCCATCACATCAAATCTATACACGTATGTATGTATGGAGCATTAAATGTAGGTAAAAAAATAACTAATTACACATTTTGTCTGTAATTTGGGAGACGAATCTTTTGAGCCTACTTAGACTATGGTGAAACAATAATTACCAAATACAAACGAAAGTGCTACACAATGTTTTCATAAATGGTAAACAGTCGGTCACCCTTCGTTTAGCGTTTAGACCGTTTAAACGGTGTTTAAACGGAGTTAAACGGCCTAAACGGTTTTGTACAATAACAATAAAATATACATATTTATGTAGGTAAAAATAAAATTTGCTAGAACTTATATATATTTACACATGTAAAAATAAAATATTCTACCAAATAATCTTGTTGGAAGAAATCTAAATCCCACAACACTTCATATAATTACAATGTTAATTAGTTTCATGTTGATTGTGATAGACATAGTCCTTTAATTCACTTAATTATGGGTTAAATGGTTGTTTAGCTCATTTAATCACGTTTAATCTAATTTTGTTTAGACCGTTTAGGCGGGATTGAACGGTTTAAACGGTCCAACCGTTTAATTCACCGTTTAGGGCCTAAACAACACGGCTGACTTCGGTTTACTATTTAAACGGTGTTTAAACGGACTAAACGGCCGTTTAGACGAAGAATGGTGCTATATCACTTTTTAGACATTTTTTTTACCATGCCACCGTGTGCCCACGGGGCCTCTGCGCCTCCGCTGCTTGCATGCATGCGATGCGCGCCCACGTCGTCGTCCCTGTCCTCTGCCATGAGCTGAGCCCATGCAGTAGTACGTACTAGGATAGTAGTAGTAGTATGCTGTATGGAGGAGGCCAGGAGGGGACTGTTCGGTGCAGTGCAGCTAGCACAGTGCCAGCTGAGCTGACACTGACAGGGGCCGTACGATCCGGATCGATGGAGCCGTTGACTCGTGTGAACCACTGCACGGTTCGATGTGGACCGGACAGCGACCAGCAGGGTTGAAAACACCAGAACTAGCACAGTAAGAGGAGCAGCTAGCTAGCTCATCGATCAGGATGCATAGATTGGACAGAGCACCGGACCCGGTGGTGGTCCTTCCAGCGAGCGAGCGAGCAATGAGCCACTGACGACGACGCACGCACCACCACCATGGCACCAGCCTGGCTGGCTCTCTCGCCCGGGCGCTCGGCGACGACGACGACGACGACAGCGACTTGATGCATGCATGCATGAGGCGAGTGCAGCCAGAAGCGACCGATGCACGCAGCAGCTGATCCCTCTCATGCATCGTGGGCTCAGTGCTGGTGCATGCAGCACAGGCAGAGCAGGCACACGGGACGTACGGGACTCCTCACTAGCTCCTACATACTCATGCTAATATATGGCTAATGTAGGGAGAAAGTGCGTGGCGTCAATGATGCAGCTAGCAGAAAAAACAATGAGAGGGAGCGCAGATCGATGGAAGATGTCAAGATGGTGATGGAGAGGGAGCTAGCAGCAGTAGAGCACACAGCACACCACAGCACAGCATGAGGGGAGGGGACGAGTGCTTGCTAGTGCTGCCACACGTACGGTAGAGTGGACTAAAATGCATGCTCCAATGCCAAAAGCCACAGAGACCATCCCATTACGTGTGGGGCCCGCGGGGCCATCCGGGCGGACACCATGGTCAACGTGCGTCGGGCCCGCCCCTGCACTAGGATAGATAGGTTGTCCATTTGTTCCAGAGACGACGCAGCCACGCAGCATGTACTACAGTATAGCAGTAGCAGCTGGAGCCGGCCACCCCTTGTGTAGCAAACACATTGTGGCGCTAAACCTTGTCATACCTGTGTTTTCGATTTTGTTAGACATATACTAAGGATTTGCTAGGTATAGTTTCTTGCGGCTTTGGTTCCTCTTGCACCTCCTACTGTAATTAAGGATGAAAACGGTCGGAAACGGTCGAAAACGGACTTACGATATAGAAAAACGAAAACGGTCGGTTCGGGATATTTCTACATTTAGCAATTAAAGAGTACAAAAAATGGTTGAAAATGGTTGTGAAACCGATTGAAACTGACAATTTTTCATGTTAAAAAACGGTTCATAATATAGAAAACGAAAACGGTCAATTCGGAATATTTCTGTTCCGTTTTCATCCCTAACTGTAATAACACTGTTCATAAAAGTTGTTTTTCTCTCACCTTGCAAGATGCGGAGCCAAGAGAAACCACGATTTGTGGCTACTCTGGCTCCAGCTCTAGCTCCAGCTCCTCTTGATACTGTAGCATTGGGCCAGAGGGTGAACGAGCCCGACCAAACTTAGCCTAACGGTAGCTGTACTTAGAAAAATTAGACATGTGACATACACACACTGTAGTGCCAAAAGTGGTTATAGCTGTGTTTTCGATTTTAGTGGCAGACGTTGCCATTCACTTTAGGTTTATTTATTACGAGTCAAGCTTCTTTAATTTTGATGGAGTTTTTACGAAGATATATCAATATCTGCAAACACACTTCATATGTATTTTTTATGAACTTAGTCAAAATAAGAAACAAGAGTTTGGGTCAAGACAAAGTAAAAGCTAGCTAGTAGGATGTGCCTAGACGGTACGGTACTTGTGTGTGACGTTTCTAGAATGAGCTCTCTTCTAGAACAACCTCTACCTAGTTTCATTTTACTCACAACAAAGCACGATTATGGCCATGTTCATTCGGCTTATAATCCGTCTTTTTCAGCTTGTTTTTTTAGCCAGAATAATATTTTTCTCTCACAACAAATCAGCCAACAGTGTTTTTTAGCCGGCTTATCAGCACAGCCGAACGACTCCTATATTGGTAAGCATTTTATTTTTCTTAAAAGACCACATGCGCGCCTTGCCCGCCATCTCCCATTATAAATAGAGCGCCTCGGCACCACCAAGACGACCACTCCAAAGTCCCAGCTCCCAACACAAACACAACACCCATCCTCATTCTCTGTTCCAGTCCAGCAGCGGCTAGCAGTAGCAGAGCTTCTCCTCCTCTTGGTCTTCGTCCACAACGCTACGCTGCATAGTTTCAGTATCTCAAGACCGACAGAGATGAGGCGCTGCAGCAGCAAGATCTCCTCCTCACCCCTTGCCGCCCTCGCTCTCTTCTTCCTCCTCCTCGTCTGCTCCTCCTCCTTCCACTGCTCGGCAGCTGCTCGCCTCCTGCAGCCTGCTGTTCCTCTTATTCCTCCCCATGGTTAGTGTATACTTAGCTTGTGCTCAGCCTCTCTGCTTTTCGACCCTACCACCAGCTTACTGTTGCTCCAATGTTTTCTCAACTACTGTTTCTTGTGCAGAGGATGGTGCCAAGGCGGCGGCGGCGGCGGCGGCTGCTGCTGCATCTGACGGCCTAGTGCTTCAGAGCGCCGCCGTGGTTAGCGGCGACGAGGTTTCAGCCTCCGAGGTGACAACCCAAGACACGGCAGACACTGAATCCGGTGGTCTATCTTCAGTTTGAGCAGCAGTAAGTTTGACCTCTCTTCTCGTCCTGGTCCTTCTTCAGGTGATGGGAGCAGAGGCGGAGGAGGAGGGTGTAGTAGTGGCGTGCGAGGAGGGCAACGAGGAATGCATGCAGAGGCGGCTGCTCGGCGACGCGCACCTCGACTACATCTACACGCAGCACAAGGGCAAGCCGTGAGGAGCTTGCAGTTCCTGGTCTCGGTTGCTACGGCCGGCTTGCGTCGAGTCGTCGTCCATGCTGGAAAAGTCCCTGGAGGGAATATAATCACTTGCTAGATGAGTGCTGCTACTAACACCCGTACGTCATCCGTCTAGCTAGGAGTATATATACTAGGAGTATGCTTGTGTGTGTACGTCTGACATCTCCTTGTACGTCTCTGATCCAAGTCAAATACGTACATGGTGGTGGTGCAGTTTTCTCTAATACTAGTATTGTCTTAATCAGTATCAAGAAGAAGAGTATATGCTGCATAAAAACGGCGAAAGGTGGTGCGTGGTGAATTGGCTATAAAGTTCGCCTATTAGATTGACTGTTCTTTTCCATCTTCTCTCTTTGTTTTTCCTCTACGTTTAATAATCTGTTTGCCTTCTTGGAAGTTGGGAACACCTATAAAATGAGTTACTGCATGAGATCCATTCCTCTCAATTTTTGTCCTTGTCTAGGAATATCTTCTTCACATCACGAAGTAAAACTGCCCTGTAAATAAATGGCAGCCTCAGACGTGCGAAACGTTGCATAGCAGTGACAAAAGGTAACAAAAAGCAAAGGATCGGAACATGCTCGGTATAAAGAACTCCTCGCTCGACAACGTGTATTCTTTAATTGTGTTTGTGTCCTTGTGCATGCATGTTTAATTTTCTTGGTCGCGACACACATGCCGAAACATTCTAGCTAGGTGTGCCAGCAACACGTATCCCAAAACATTCCGACACAAATTAAAGAACGATTAAATTAAAAAAATCTAACTAGCCACAATATGTGCATTTTGCTGGTTACTGTCCTTGTCCCAAAAAAACACATATTTTTTTTTGGCGAATCTCATACAAAGTCATTTCTATTTTAGTGTTCAAATATTTCTAAAACGCGCATAGGTTTTAATGGAGGTCGTCATCTACGTATTTCTCCGTAATGATCAAATGCCTAGAATGTCTGGTAAACATGAAGCGGTGTCATCCACTCCGCGGCAGAAAAAGGCAAGGAGCACCGCGTGTCCGCGCGTGCATAGGCATTCGTATCGCATCACGCGCTTGCCGCTAGCTTTGGCACACAATTGCATGCCGTACGTGACGTGACTGTCCTAGTGTCCATGTGAGAAACTAGCTAGCTAGTGTCATAGTTTGCATACACAATTCGTTTTTTTAATGGTTGTGTATATAAAAAAAAATCAAAGAGGGTGTGCGTGGTAGTCCTATCTAATAATATCTAGCACTATAGTGTCCACGTGGAATGCACGCAAAGACCGACCAAACCCATTGGCTTCAATCAGTTTTGTACTGTAGTACTAATACTCCAATGCAATATCCCACTGGGACACCAAGGATCATCAGTGCAAAAGTTGAAGTTGCCTGGAAGATTATTATTTCAATAGTATTGCAATTGGAGTGATGGTGGTGCTTATTAATTAATAATAACTAGAGGAACAAAAAAAAAACTAATTTTGGCCTTTGTGAAAACACCTTCCAGAAGCAAGAGTGGGGGTAGTATATATTTGATTTGAGGATGCCACGGAGGAAAGAATCATCATTGGAGATCACCATATCCAAGCAGAATGAATAACGAGGCTTTTGTTGATTTTGTGGAGGTCGCGAATTCGAAGACCACCCATATTTTTGGCCTAACAAAGGTCTTTCCAAGAATGAAACGTTGGAGATTATGAACTCTGATAGAAGATTTCGATCACATCTCTCAACTCAGCAGCTGTTCATAGGTCCACTGCTCATTCATTAACACATCAGGCAAAAAAACTGGATACACGGCCCTCTCTACCCTGCCTCCTCCTATTGACCCTTGCACACCACTAGATGCCCCGTGCAGCAGGTTCCCTCTAAGGTCTATCTTAACGAGGAGGGTTTCACCGTTCTCATTTACTGTTGCGATAACGTTGGCAACGGGTGTCCATCCAGGCGTATTCCGTCAGGACAGCTCGTTCCTGGGTTTGCCCAACGATCGGGCATAACAGGACTCCTCCGGTCCGCCTTCAATACGACGCGGTTTCTCAAAAAAAAACACAGCGACATTTCCATTCCACACTGTTGCACTCATGCGACCGCCGCAGTCGCAACTACCGTGCCACCCGCCCGCCGTTGGCATTCTCCAGCCACGGCCTTCCTGTCCGGACGCCGCGTGCCCACTCCACCTGGCTGCTGCCGCGCGTGCATCCCGCGTCGCTCGCTCCCGCCCGTTGCGCTCGCCC
The DNA here is from genome assembly GCA_038087645.1 of Saccharum hybrid cultivar R570. NCBI lineage: Eukaryota > Viridiplantae > Streptophyta > Magnoliopsida > Poales > Poaceae > Saccharum > Saccharum hybrid cultivar. Next base: position 619,799 of record JAQSUU010000682.1, read on the forward strand.
ATCCCACGCCGCTCGCTTCCGCGCCGTCACATGCGCCGCTTGCCCGGCTGAGCCAAGCCCGGTGTTGCTAGCGATGGTGGTGGTGGTGCTCGCGTGGCGCCGGCTCCGACCCCAATGGCTAGAATCGCCCGGTTCCAGGCTTTTCCATGTTGCAAGCGCATGTTTCAAGTGTTCTAGATGTTTCGCAGGTATGTTTCAAGTGTTTTATGCAGATGTTGCAAAGGTAGATCGGGATGTTACATATGTTGCAATGATTGTACACGTATGTTGCAAGTGTCTGTTCCCAATGTTTCGTCTATTTTTTTCAGACGTATGTTGCAAGTGTGTTCATCTGGATGTTCCATATGTTTCACAAATATATTACAATTATTATATTTGGATGTTGCATATGTTTGCAATTGTTTTTCAAGTGTTTTCTTGTGTTTTTGCATGTGTTTCATGCGCATATTTCGAATGTTTCAGCTATTTCGTACGTATGTTGCAATTGTTTCATTTGGATGTTTCAAAAATAGATTCGGGGTGTCGTGCATGTTGCAATGTGAGCCACTTGCCGCAGCTGCCTACTGCAGCTGCTAGGGCACCGTGCATGGAGGGGAGTGTCGTAGCAAGCGTGGAGGACGCGAGAAGCAGGGAAGCGTGGGGGAGTGGCGCGGGCGGACCGCGCCTGTGTGTGTAGCAGGCGCTGGCGCGGGCGTTGTAGCAATCAAGTAGTGTACCTATTATCATAAAACAATCAAGTTGTGTATGTTCATCGTCACAATATAAGGGGTCTTTTGATCCTAGAAGAAATGAGCACATCGTGTAATAATGGGCTAAACATGAGCTAATAAGAACTAATGGGTTCTAACCACCGATTAGCCTCATTCGCTCTTATTAGCCTATGATTATATTAAGCTCATGTTTAGCTCTTGTATATTTGGAACATAAAACCCAGGACTATTTTTTAGCATTATATTGGATCTAAACACTCCCTAAGTATATGGTAGCTACTAATAACCTAGCTAATAAGCTAGGGGGTCTTCTAATTGAAGAAAGAAAGAATCTAGCTAGTACACATGTACGCACGCGCTGCAACTTGACAAGTTCCTGATTGGGTCGCCACTCGCCAAGCAATGACCACGTGCAAGTGCACCTGCAAGGAAGGGTATATAGCTAGCAGGATATATCTATGTGTCGTTTTCTTGCCCATTGCATTGGATGATGAACGACCGACAACGACGGGGTACGTCGATGATGATGAAACGCATTTACATGAGATGTGGTTGGATGGATGTGCCGTACCCGTACGTAGTATGTGTTCTTGGCAAAGGATTGGATTGGTGGTGCAGTGCGCATGCGCACTGCCAAGCCAAGCCCTGAATGGATGGGCGATCGGAGGTAGATCAGAGAAAATATCCTTATTAGCCTCTTTCTGATCCTACACGTCACAGGATTTTTGTGTCATCTATCTATCTATCTTCAAGCGTGCAGTATTTGAGGTAATTTGGTCCGTCGATCGAGCTCAGGGATAGGATGTGCAGGCCAATCATATACAGCGCAGAGCGCACGCACAAACACTGCTAGTAGACGAAAATGACGGGCAACTTGGACCGCCGCATGCATGCAATGCACGGAGCGCGATCGATCCAGAGGATTGGGTTGGATTCGGCAATGCATGCATGCAACAAGAAAGATGATGAAACCTCTCGCTTGCTTGCTGCTTGTCGTGTCATTTGGGGGCGCCGGCCGGCCGGCCTGTTGCCGTATCCTGTTGTGTTGCGCGTCGCACGGCTGGGATCTCGGCCTGCGGCGCCTGCATGTTCCTCGGTCGTCGTCGTCGTCGATCGGTCTCTGTCGCGCTCGCGCCTGCGTGCGCACCCATGCATGCATGCATGTTGCCAGCATGTCCACGATCGACTAGCTCATCAGCTCGTCAGGTCCCGGTCGTGTGGACGCACGCGGGCAAGCCAGCGCGCCTACATGCATGCATGCCGATCGAGCTGACCTGAAAGCTACAGAGCATGGACTGCTGGTCCGTCGTTGATCAGTGTGAAATGATCGAGGCGATCGCGACCCAGCAGGCGACGCATGGAGCGCACTGGCGTCGTCCCCGTCCCAGGCCAGGCTCCTGTACGTGGCTCTGGCCGTGTGGGACGACAACGACGAGCACGCACGTACCATCGACGCACGACACGCATGAACGGATCAACGCATGCACACATGCAGAGATGGTATTGACCACACTGACCGCACACACATATGGAGGCGACAGATGACGACGACGAGACTGGAACAAGACAATATTAAACCAAGTGGCGCCACTGATCTGAAATGATAGATCCATACTGCGGGAAAATGCATGCATGGTGGCCGAGCGAGGTACGTACGTAGAGCACGCGCATATGCAGTACTGAGCGGACGGTGCCAACGACTTCGCAGCGTCGAGGTGCTGTGCATGTGGGTGGGAGCTGGTGGGTTGCTTTTTCTCTGTATGTACCTTGAAAATTGAAAGCTATGTAAAAACTATGTATTGAAAAGTCAAAACGAGCTATAATTTAGGATATGGGGTGATAGTTATTAAGTATTTGATAGATGTCCCTGCTTTCAAGCAGTGCTTTTTCTGGGTACAGTACGGTGAAAAAGGGATCGAAGGAAAGAGAGCGCGCGGACGCAACAACTTGAACGGGAATGGTCCAAACTAAAACTACCGCAGCATGTCTCAGTCTGCATCCATCCATGAGACGGAGGGAGTAGCTTCTTCAAGTGATCTGAATAGTTCTCGCTCAACATAGCACACCATCAAGTTGTTAAACCAATCATCGGCAATCTTGTTCCGCAATTTAGACTTAATAATTTTCATTGCCGAGACCAATCTTTCCACGGTAGCAGTTGATACCGGTACCAACAATGGCAATTCAATGAGCTTGTACACCAATAGAAAAACCGAATGTTTTTCTGTTGCAAAAATCTTTGTGGCCATACTTTCAATATCTGTACAATTAGCAAAGGCAGCATGCCTCCTCACCTGAAGAATATGTCTCAAGTTGTTCCCTTATTATTCCACGGTCATGATCAGAGAAATCAGCATCATATATTTCATCAAGTCGTGCAAGCTTGTTGACATCAAACTTGGAGAAATTGTTACTTGGATCAAGACAAGAGAAGCACAATAATATCTCCGTAGTCCCTTCACTAAACCAATGATTCATCTCAGCACATATTTTGTCAACAACAACATAGAACATTGTGAACCTATAGCCATGGCTGGTGATTCAATCTCCGGGCGCAACTGGTTCTAGGTATTTGGGAGCGCCGCCGCGGCCACCAGTCTCGCTACCGAGCATCGCCTTGCTTCCATTGCGCATTTACGGCATGGCTGCGCTCGGTCCTGTGCTCCCGTGCCCTTCTAATTGACCGTAACAACTTGGGAGTGGTAGGGGACCTTAAGGGCCCATAGAAGATGAGCCCGGGCAGGGGCCCAGGGTCACCGGGCCTAGGTCCGCCTATGCTCATAGTGACACGTATCATATCACTTCCAAGTAATGATTATACGTACACATTAGTGATATCAGGATTTCACTATATTAGGTCTAAGAACCGATCATAGTCATATCAGTATTTTGGTCCTTTCTAAAATCATTTTTTATAAATAACCCCATGGCAAAACATTTTTTGAAAATAGACCACCATCTCGATGCATTAGGACATCACGCCGAGGTTAGCTCCTCGACGCTATGTTAGTTGACGCTGAGATGGTGCCACTTCAGCGAAGACGCTAGGCGCAGTATGTGTTGTGGCAACTGGGCCACACAGCACGATGTAGGGCCACATAACGCCAACCCCTCAACCCTCGGCGTGGGCCGACTCAACACCGAGGCCTAGACACGGCATGGGCCCACAAATCTCGGCGTGGGCTTAGTTAACACCAAGGGCCATAGCTCGGCGTGGTCCGACTCAGCGCCGAGATCTGGCCACTAAAGCCATGTCGCGGCTCCCTTCTTCCTCCCCTTCTCATTCTGTCTTCCGTTGACGTCGCTCTCTCTCTCCCCTCCGCCCCCACGAACCCAAATCCAAATGGCGCACTAGGTCTTCCCGGATCTTGCGTTTGGACGCTTCCCCGAGGTAATGGTCCTTGCCCTCCTCCACTTTGGCCGGTTAGTTTTTGCTGCTTTGCCTCTTTACTTGTACAATCTTGTGTATGGTGGTATGGTATGTTTATACATGTATTTTGTGAAATGTATGGGTTAGTTTGATTTGATTACCTATTTGTGGCATGGTATTTAGGTTTGTTTTGTCTAGTTTCAGTTTATTTGAGTACTAGTTGGTCATTTGGCATTAGGGTTGATAGTACACTGTTGGTTATCACTGTGTTATTGTTAGAAGTGCGTTAGGGTTTATTGTTAGCAGTGTGTTTGATGTTAGAAGTGCATTAGTTATCCTTGGTATTCTTTGTTGTTTGCAGTTTATTGATTATAGAATTTTAGCAGACCTAGTTAGAATTTTTTTGATATGTGACTTGGTATGTATGATTCAGTAATAATTTGAACTACATTTGTTGTGTGATGGTTGTAGATGGATAAATTAGTGAGGTTGCATCACGAAGGATGTGTTGTTAGGACAAGAGATGATAATTTGGAATTTGAGGACATGTTTGAGGATGTGTTGATTTTTTCTAAGTCACCCTCTTTGACCTAGTTAGTGGACCGAGTGAAACTAAGGTTAGGTTGGTCTGAAGGAGACATGCATGTTCAGTTTGAAGGGGTCATAGATGTTGGGTCGTGTAAGGGTCCACGCATCAAGAAGTTGCTCAAAATTACAAGCGAGTCCGAATAGAATGATTATAAGGCGGTTGTGTTGTCCTTCGAAGCACGATCTTTGGATTTGGTGGCAACTAAGGAGTATGGCATAGGAATTGAGAACATTGAAGCATGCCCATCATTCGACACTCGTATAGAGAATGGTCCTTCACTAGAAGAAGAAATAGTTCTCACACAACCAACCTATGGTGGTAATGAAGGGTTAGGATCAGCCAAGGGAGATGAAGGTTGTTGTGACGGTGTCGGAGATGATGATGACAACGCGGGAACCGATGGTGATGACAATAATGATGGTGATGATGATAATGAGTCTTATGGAGTTGGTGAGGGAGAAGAAGCTTTGGATGATGCTAGCAGAGATGACTTAATTGATGATGATCTTAGTGACGAAGTTGATCTTAGCGGTGAAGATGACTTTAGCGATGCTAGGTCTATGAACCGGTTTGATATGGAGGTAGCTGGAGATGATGAAACCTTTGTAGAGGAATTAGCTGAAGACTCTGACGATGATCGTCTTGTTCGTCATCTCAATGATAGGGAAATAGAGATATTGAGGAGGGTGTTGCCTGGGAGGGATCCACTAGTTCCTGATTTCGAGGACCTTAGCCATAGCCACAGGGCAGTAGCTGATGGAGGACCAAGTGAAACAATAGTACCTGATGTTAGTGGTTGCAACATCATAAGGAAGGTCATTTTGTTTGCTACCATGGATAACTTGAAATCATGGTTGCAAGAGTACTCCATTATGCACAACCGTCCATATAGGGTCATCAATTCGTGCATGGACTCTAGGTACACTATTGCTTGTGAAGAACAAAATTGTGGGTGGAGAGTATGCGCTAGGAAAACGAAGGCAGGCACATGGAAGATTACTTCAGTGAAGCAACCACATGTTTGCGCCACGGCTGAGACAGAAGAGAACCATTTGTAGTTCAATTCTAGGTTATCGCAAGGCAATTATGTGCCATGGTGAAGCATTTGCCAACCATTATGGAGTTCGCATTGGTTGAGATCATCTTCCTACGTTACAATTACTATGTCAAGTATGGAAAAGCATGGAGGGCAAAGCAACGTGCACTTGAACTTATCTTTGGAGATTGGGAACAAGCATATGAGTGTCTTCCTGTAATGTTGAATGCAATGAAAGCTGTAAATCCTGGGATGCACTTTGAGTATTTGCCTAAGGAGGGTGAAACGAGGAATGGGAGGCAAGTTTTTGGTACTTTGAGTATTCTGGGTTTTTGGCCAGAGCATCGAAGCATTCAAGCATTTCAGGCCCGTCATCTCAATTGGTGGCACGTTTCTTATAGGAAAATTTGAAGGCACAATGCTTATATGCATTGGAATTGATTCTGAAGACCAACTTCTCCCATTGTCCTTTGCGATTGTTCGAAAGGATGAAAGGTCTTGATGGCTAGAGGGGGATGAATAGCCTATTAAAAATCCTACAAAGTATGCTAAACAAGTTTATCAATATAACAAATAGCGTGATGCTAGTTTTGCTTAGCCTAAAGGGGGTTTGCAAGCCACCTATCCAATACACAATTCAAATGAATGTCACACAACCGCACAAGTTAAACCGCGAGAAGAAAAACAACTAGAGCTAGCAAGCTACCAAAGCAAAGAGCTACTCTAGCTACACTAAACAAACTAGCAAGATATAACTATGAAAGTAATGCAAGTGTGAGTTAGAGGGGTTTCACTGAGGGGCGATGAATTGAGCCAACCAAGAATGATGATAAATGAATTCCAAGATAACCGAACACTGGGATCAATCAATCACAATGTAGAAGTAATGACACAAAGATTTATCCCGAGGTTCACGTGCTTGCCGGCACGGTAGTCCCCATTGTGTCCCTCTTCAACCACGTGGTTTGGTGGCTAATCGGTCACACACCGAGCCTCTCAAAAGGCGCCACAAGAACCTACCAAATGACAAGAGGTTGCAATGACACGAGCAATCCACTAGAGTTGAAATTCGGCGCTCCGCCGGGGAACCACAAGAACCCCTCACAAGACAATCACCGGATCCGGCCACGAACAATCACTAACATGTGTTGGACCTCCTCCAAGCTACTCCAAGCCATCTAGGTGGCGGCAACCACCAAGAAAAACAAGAATCCCGCAGCAAGAGAACACCCAAGTGCCAACTAGATGCAAAAACACAAGCAAATGCACTTGGATCACTCAATCTCACTTCGAATATGCGATCAAGCAAGAGAGATGAGTGGGAAGGGAGTTGCTCAGCTCAAAGGGTTGTCAAGAATGTCAAAATGCTAAGAGAGATACCCTAGATCCGGCCTACAAATATATATATAGAGGTACCCCTTCGAAAAGAGCCATTGGGAACTTTGCGTGGGAGACAGACGCGTCTGTCGCACCACCGTCAGACGCCGTGCCCGCGTCTGTCACACATGATCGCGCCATGTGTCCTCAAGCTTTGAATTTCAACGGTCATCTCCATCAGCGTCTGACACGTCCGTCGGTTTTGCCCTTGGCATCTGTCACTAGATATGTGTAACATCTAAACACATGTTTTAGCTCATTTTCAAGTTAAGCACGTAGGGCGAGGAATATGCGCTCTGTCCAAATGCATATGATTATGAAATGCACATCTAGAGGCACTTAGGAATTCAATAGCCACGTCATTCCCCTCTTTATAGTATGACTATCTAGCCTATAATGTAACCACACCCACTAGGTGTCTTGGTTACCAAAGTACGACCCCTAGCATATACCTTTGCCTTGATCATCATAGGGTTGCACCTTGTTCCTCCTTGATCACCATGGTAAGCACTTCATCATCCACACTTGATCATCATGCTTCACCATGCTATGTGCTAATCATCCTTTGCTACATATAATCTTAAGCACATGATTAGCACTTGGGCATTGTCACTAATTACCAATACCAAACATAAAGCTTTCAATCTCCCCCTTATTGGTAATTGGTGACAACCCTTTCACAAAGATGTTATGATAAAATTTTGATTGACTTCATGTCACATTGCCCAAATATGTTACCATGTGTAAGAAATATGACCAAGTGATCATGAAATCAAGTTGATAGCAATGGCTCCCCCTACATGTATGCTATATGTTTGGATTTAGGAAGCATACATGTTTAGATAGGAAAATATAGGAGTATTGACTACCAATAGGTGCTAAGTGTTTTAGATTATAGACCTTTGAAGCGTGATACCATAGGAGTAGCGATAAACACCATCTTAGCACCTTGTGTAGTTAGATATCACTTGGAAAAGCACAAGCATAACTAGAAACCTCATGAGATCAACATTATAAGCAAGGCTCTAGTACCACTTTGGAAAACATGAAGCAATAAAAATCTAACTACTTCCTATTCATGCTAGTACCTCAATACATCATTCAATTGTATACTAGCAAAACATCACACAAGCAATGTATCCGAGAAAAAGAAATGCATAACTATGCATCATACATATGATTTGCACAAAGAAATGCAACATTCATGTTTAAGAGCTTGCTCCCTCTACTTGTGTGCTCAAAATTTTAGTTGATCTCCTTCTTTTATCATTTTCTCCCTTTTAGGTTTTCTTCCCTTTAGAATCTATCTTTGTGAACAACATTTTCTCCCCCTTTGGCACCAATGATCACAAGAGACCAATTTTAGATAGATTATCATGTCATATTATGGGGTGAGAATCAAGTTTATGGTTCAACCTAGATTGCTTGCATGAATAAAATGCTTCGATTTGATCCAAGGGCAAACTTCTTCACACCTCACTAGAAGGGTTATCATGCACCATGTTGAAGCAGATATTTAGACAAGTTTTCTAGATTAAACACTTAGGATCACAAGCTTCTCAAACAAGTTATATGCTACCACTAGATCATACATGTCATGGAAACAATAGTGGCACCATATAAACTTTAAATTCATTTGATTTTCATGAATGAGCCTAGAACATGTAAATTATGACTAGATGCACTAAACAAGTCCTTAACATAGAATGTATGACATGTCAACCAATTGTACCTTGAGGCTCGAAGGAGAGTGTAACAGAACCGACCAATTATATGAAATTAAGTAAGAAAATCATCCACCGAGCAGACGATTTAGCAAACTTAAGCCCGTATAACCCGGTAGTCTGTGAAATGATGACGGATTTCAAACCAACTTACATACCAGCCAAGATCATAATAAGTTTAGCGGTCACCATCACAAGTTACATAAAAGTTCACGTCGCAAATACATCGGAGTTTAAACATAGTTATTACAAACCAAGTTCAAATAAAAGTAGCGGAAGCATTTAGTTCAAACCACACACTCACATAGAGTTTGAAATAAAGTGCCAGCTCAGGATTATCTCCAACAAAAGCATCAGACGAGACGTAGGGAATGACCACTGCCCATGGTCCTAAGCTTCACGCATCGCATGATAAAGGCAGTTGATGCAGTAGCCGTAATACATCTGCCCATCTACAACAAGTGGGAACAAAGCCCTGAGTACGAGAAGGTACTCAGCTAGACTTACCCGACATAACCAAAAAAAAATTAACACCAAGGATCATGACAGGCTTTATCGTAGGATAGCTGACTTATTTGCAAAAAGGTATTTTAGCATTTAAAGAATCTTTTTCAGAAGCTTTGCATCAAGTTAAATCTTTATTAACCTGTGAACTATATTTGCACCTGTACTAGAGTAACATGCAATTAAACAGGTAAGGATAACCAATGATCATTAACAACTTCTATCATGTCATATTCCATATAACTGTCCAAGTGTTCCATCCATATTACTACGATGAAGTAACTCAAGTCAAGTGTTCACTATCCAGTGAACGATGGCGATTCAAATCGATTATTAACCAGCTGATAATTTATTCCTCACACAAACCTCACTTACCCGCTAAAGTGAGATATTGGTCACCGAGTCAACCATTCAGGTAAAGTCTCGAGTTTGCCAGAAACCACATGTACCTGGGGGCCACCTGACTGCTCTTTGGTCTTATCATCGCGCCCCCGTGTCCTACCACACCTGCTCTGGTATAGTGCGTTATGGGCAATCCACTCGGCCCGAATAATCTCCTAGCTTCACGGTCGAAAGGTACATTATTCGGCCAGCTAAATGTAAGGCATGCGTTCAACATGACTCGAGGCCCAACAACGGTCGGTCCTTAATCGACACAGACGAAAAACACTACAGTCCAAAACCCTACAAGTCTCCGTCCGGTCAATTTCACATTAACACTTAGTTATTCTAAGATGACATACTTTTTCAAGCAGATCCAGGTAACCACCTATAGCTCGCAAGTGACAGGAAATCACCCGACTTCTACCGGTCTAAGCAAGCTAAGCATTTCTTGACTGCGAACACCAAGGTAACAAGGATATGGTAGAACAGGGTAAACAAGGTATAATGCAGCAACAGTTGCAAATAACTCCTAAACGTATTGCATCAGTTAAAGTAAAGCATTAATCAAATATTTGCAAACCGGGAGAGAAATGCTCCTGGGCTTGCCTCTTTCGAAAGAGCTCGGGCGGTGGTCGGGACACTCTGGAAGATCCTCACCGACCTCCTCGTCAGCTTCGGGCACCTCCTGCTCTTGCACCTCGGGCTGGTCTTCCGGCTCCTCGAGAACTGCTACCGGAGTTACTTCTTGCGATCCTGTATGATGCAAATGTATAAGTGCTCATGCCTAGGTGCATTGCAGAGATGACATGTAATGATCATCGTGAATGGGATGTAGATGAATAGGTTTACTTTATTGTATAAAGTAGGAATACAGCTCTTCTACAAGGCAGTCCACATCATCCAAGAACATGTACTAGTATACTACTACAAACATTCTCTACCATGCCAAGTCACCCTCAGAAAACTAAGATGCTTCAAAGATACACCAAAGCAAATCTTATTAATTAGTCATGCATTAACAATGTTAATTAAATCCTAATTGCAATTAGGTTTGAACAGCAACACCTATTTTGGTAGCACAGAAAAATCTAAGAAAATTACAGTAGCTTACTATCATCTAATCTAGCATGCCACAAAAATTCCATTACATTTAGAGTACTAGAACTGTCTACACAAAAATAATAAGCTAGGGCCTAAAAATGAGCATAAAAATACTTTATACTATAAAAAGTATCAAACAACAGATTTAGTATTTTTTTCTATATTCTACACAATAAATAATCACTATAGAAAAATTATTATATGCATGTTTTATTCATATTTTTCTCTCTATCAAAAATAACAATTATCAACAATAATAAGCACTTGTACTACACATAAATTTTTTTTCTACAGAACATGCATGGCACATATTTTTCCTAGAAAGTACATCACTAAAGAAGACTAATGGAACAGGAACCATATTTTTTTGATCAATATTCTATTTACTATACATTCTCTAAGATATCAGCAATTATAAAGATTAAATAAATCTATACAGAAAAGTATCACAAAACTAACACGCAACATTTTTAAGTCATAGATCTTCTTATGAGAAACACTACAAAATTTTTTTCACAATTTTTTGAGCTAAAATGAGCAAGTTATGAATTTCTAAAGCTCTTAAGTAATTTTCTGAAAAACATTTCTTAAACTCTTTTTAAAATTTGTCGCTGAAAATGCTACGTGCACCCCACGGGATCACCCCCGAATCACATAGAGAGACAGACAGCCGGGGCCCATGAGTCAACTGACCCCACCGATCAGCCGAACCCGAGCAGGGGGAGCGTTTGACTAGTGGAATCTCACCGTCGGCGAGGTCACCGGCGACGAGGTCAGCACCAGTCGACTCCCCACAACCGTGCGAGCTCAAGAAGGTAGTTAGCGGGGCAAGAGGCGGAGTGGAGCAAGCACAAAGGCGGCCATGGTGGAGGCGGTGGCGTGGCTCGCCGGCGTCAGACCGGAGCAGGCCATGGCAAGGGCCACGAAGAGGCGTATGAGTTCTAGTGAGCGGAGGCGGTTAGGGTGCACACGGGGAGGAGATGAATGCGATGGCGGGAAGGGGTGACCGACGGGAGTCGCGACGGCGGGCTCATCGGTGGGGAGGAAGATGGCCAAATTGACCGCTTACCTTGCCGAGGTGAGCCTCCAATGGCTTTGCGAGGTCAGTCAGGGGGAAAGGAAGGCTAGTGCGGGCGGAATTGGACGGAGGAACCTCGGTGGCAGGGTTAGGCTGCCGCGGCAATGGTGCTACGGCCGGGCGGCTGCTCTGCTGCGCTGCGAGCGCTGGCGAGGCGAGCGTGGCCGAGCGAGAGGGAATGAGATGAGGGAATGAGTGCAGGCGGCTCTGGGCGGGGTAAGCGCGGGGCGGCAGGGGCCACAGTGGCCACACGCTGCGCGTTGCCGGCATGCGGCCGCCACGCGGCGATGGCCGCATGAGCGCGGTCGGAGTGGCGTCGCACGCGCGAGCGATGGAGGAGGCGCGTGGCTTGGGCTGGGCGACGGAGAGGCGAGGCGCGGGCGGGACGCGGGGCAGACCGGGCCAGCTTCGGCCATTGGGCCGGAAGTAGGGCGGCGGCCTGGTAAAGCTAAGAACTCCTTTTTCTTTTATAAATAAATTTCCAGATTTTCTAAATTGATTCAAATTCAAATTTTGGAGGAGAAAAAGACATTTTCAAAAGTTGTCCCCAAAACAAAATTTGTTCAAAATTTAATTATCTACAACTTTCATTTAGGGCACTTTTCGAAATTCTAAATAGATTTTAAATTAATGATTTAAAGTTCAATTTTTAAATAAAAACTTATTTTTCTAGAATATTTTTAAAGGCAAAATTCTAGGGAAATTTGAATACAAAAGTTGCTCCAAAAATTATGCTAATTAATTCTAAGTCATTTAAAGGTATAGCCAAACAAGTTTTACCACTCTTAGCAAGCAAATGCAATAATTTAGGGTTCAAATAGATGTTTTTCACACTTCAATTTAATTTCAACTTATATTGCATGTGATGATGAATATGTATGTGATGCTAATGATCATGCTTTGGGATGTTAATGCATGCTTAACACCAAGGGGTGTTACAGAGAGGCATGTCATATCATTGGGGGTGCATCAACTCATGTTGGAGAAGTCAAGTATGTTCAACTCATTCTTTAGCTTGTGAAATCTCTTCTCATCAAGTGGCTTGCTGAATAGATCGGCTAATTGATCTTCGGTGCCCACACTCTCAATAGCAATGCCACCATTTTGTTGATGATCTCTAATGAAGTGATGATGAACATCAATATGCTTTATTCTTTGATGCTGAACCAGATTGTTGGTAAGTTTCATGACACTTTCATTGTCGCATAGTAATGGCACATTTTTGAAGTTGATTCCAAAATCTTTCAATGTTGCCTTTATCCACAAGATTTGTGCACAACAACTACCCGCGGTGATGTATTCGGCCTCGGCGGTAGAGGGTGCGATATTATTTTGCTTCTTGGATGACCATGAGACAAGTGATCTTCCCAACAATTGACAAGTCCTAGAGGTGCTCTTTCTCTCAACTTTATCACCGGCATAGTCAGAATCCGAATAACCAACTAGCTCAAAGCTTGCACCTTTGGGATACCACAATCCAACATATTGTGTATGCTTTAAGTACCTCAATATTCTCTTTGTTGCCTTCAAATGACTTTCTCTTGGTGAGGCTTGAAATCTTGCACATATGTATACACTAAACATCACATCGGGCCTTGATGCCGTCACATAGAGTAGGCTACCAATCATTGATCCATATAGCTTTTGATCCACCATGTTGCCACTCTTGTCATTATCCAAGCTTCCATTAGTGCTCATTGGAGTTGTAATGCCCTTTGCATCTTCCATGCCAAACTTCTTTAGCATATCTTTGATGTACTTGGTTTGGCTTACAAATATACCTTCTTTAATTTGTTTGATTTGAAGTCCAAGAAAGAAACTAAGTTCACCAATCATTAACATTTCAAACTCCTTTGCCATCATCTTCCCAAACTCATCACAAAAATCTTGATTGGTTGAACCGAATATGATATCATCAACATATATTTGCAACACAAACAAGTCTTTCTCAATCTTCTTGGTGAAGAGAGTAGTATCCACTTTGCCCATGATAAATCCTTTGGATAGCAAGAAATCTCTTAATCTTTCATACCATGCTCTAGGTGCTTGTTTCAATCCATACAAAGCTTTTTCTCAACTTGTAGACATGATTGAGTTTCTTGTCATCTTCAAAACTGGGAGGTTGCTCCATATACACCTCCTCTTGAATGTACCCATTGAGAAATGCACTCTTCACATCCATTTGATATAGCTTGATATTGTGAGCACAAGCATAGGCAAGTAAGATCCTAATTGCTTCCAATCTTGTAACCGGGGCATATGTTTTACCAAAGTCAAGACCCTCTATTTGTGTGTAACCTTGAGCCACTAGTCTTGCTTTGTTCCTTACTACTATCCCATCTTGATCTTGCTTGTTGTGAAAGACCCATTTTGTTCCAATAATATTATGATCACTAGGTCTCTCAACTAGTTCTCATACTTCGTTTCTCTTGAAGTTGTTGAGATCTTCATACATTGCATTTACCCAATCCGGATCTCTTAATGCTTTATCAATGTCCTTGGGTTCTTCCATTGACACAAAAGAAGAGTGTGTACAAAATGATGTCAATCTTGATCTAGTTTGAACTCCCTGTTGTATGTCACCAATGATGGAATCCAATGGATGGTCTCTAGCAATGTTAGTTGGTTGAAGCATTTGGACTTGATTGCTTGGATGTTGATGTGATCATGAGTTGGAGATGATGAACTAGCCACTTGTTGATCTTGTTGCCCTTGAGATGATGTACTAGCTTGATTTTGCATTAGAGAACCACTAGCTTGTGTAATTAGACTTTGGAGCACTTGATCTTTGTTGTCATCCACATCAATCACTTGCTTTGGCCTAATGTCACCAATGTCCATCTCTTTCATAGCATTAGCTAATTGAGTTCCTCTCACATCATCCAAGTTGTCTTCCTCATCTTGAGAGCCATTTATTTAATCAAACTCAATATCATGCACTTCTTTAAGTTGTCCACTAGCCAAGTTCCATACTCTATAGGCTTTGCTAGTAGTGGAGTAACCAAGTAGAAATCCTTCATCACATTTCTTCTTAAACTTGTTCAATCTAGTGCCCTTCTTCAAGATGTAGCATTTACAACCAAATATCCAAAAGTATGCAATGTTGGGCTTTCTTCCATTTAAGATCTCATATGGTGTCTTCTTTAGGAACTTGTGGCAATAGAGGCGGTTGCTATAGAAGCAAGCCATGTTGATTGCTTCGGCCCAAAAAGAGTGACTCACATTATACTCATTCAACATTGATCTTGCCATATCAATCAATGTTCTATTCTTCCTTTCAACTAGGCCATTGGATTGAGGTGTATACTTAGCCGAAAATTGATGCTTGATTCCAAGCTCATCACATAGCTCATCAACTCTTGTGTTTCTAAACTCACTTCCATTGTCACTTTTCACTTTCTTGATTGTGGTCTCAAACTCATTTTGTACTCTCTTGATGAACTTCTTGAATATGTCAAATACATCACTCTTGTCCACAAGAAAGAATATCCATGTGTATCTAGTGAAATCGTCCACAATCACAAAGCCACACTTATTGCCACCAATGCTTGTGTATGTAGTTGGCCCAAATAGATCCATGTGCAACAACTCAAATACCTTAAAAGTACTCATAATGCTCTTTAATGGATGAGTGTTGCCCACTTGCTTTCCGGCTTGACATGCACTACATAGCTTATCCTTCTCAAATGTGACATCCTTCAAGCCTCTAACTAAGTCATGCTTCACTAACTTGTTCAATTGCTTCATGCCAACATGACCAAGTCTTCTATGCCATAACCAACACATACTTGATTTGGTGAGCAAGCATGTTGAAAGTTGAGTGTCACTAGCATTGAAATCAACCAAGTATAGATTCTCATATCTAAAGCCTTTGAAGATCAAATTGGAGCCATCAACACTAACTATCTCCACATCATCAACACCAAAGATGCACTTGAAGCCAAGATCACACAATTGAGCAACCGATAGAAGATTGAAGTTCAACTTTTCAACTAGGAGCACATTGGAAATGCTATGATCATTTGAGATTGCAATCCTTCCAAGCCCTCTTACATCACCCTTACTATTGTCACCAAATGTGATACTTTCAATGCCACTATTATTGGGTTTGATTGAGTTGAACATTCTTGAATCACCGGTCATATGTTGAGTACACCCACTATCAAGCATCCAATGCCTTCCTCCGGCTTTGTAATTGACCTACAAAACAAATTAATGTTTCTTAGGTACCCATATTTGTTTGGGTCCTTGGAGGTTAGTCACTAAGCTCTTTGGTACCCAAATGACCTTCTTCTTTGAGCCCACAATCGGTGTACTAATAAACTTAGCATGCACACCTTTCTCACCCTTGATAAGCACATAACAAGAATCAAAATGAATGTAAGGTACATTAGCATTTTTCTTGTTCTTGTTCATTTTGTTGCAATTATGCTCTAGGTGCCCAGCTTGCTTGCATCTATTGCAAAACCGGTCATTGCTCTTCACAAAGCTAGGCTTATGAGTTGCAAAGGCCGTCTTGCCTTTCCTAGGGGTGTAGCACAATCCCTCTTTGTTAAAAGAGAACCTTTGGGGGTGTAGCACTTTAGCAAGCGGGCATCTCCACCATAGGCATTGCCTAAGACACGAGTGAGCTCATTGACCTCCTTCTTGAGGTTCTCATTCTCAACTACAAGTGAGGCATCACTAGTAGTAGAGGTAGAAGTAGATATACTACAAGAAGGGTTAGTGGACTCAACAATAATAGAATCATCAATAAGATCACATGTTAGTCCAATATCACAAGTCATAATGACTTTCTCCTCCACGGCCTTCTTCTTGAGCTTCTCTAGCATGATGTCCTTCTCCTTAACAAGCTCAAGTAGAGTGGAGTGTGCTTCTTTAAGCCTAGTGTGAGCAATCTCAAGATCCTCATGGTCTTCCTTTAGACACTCACGAGAAGCTTCGAGCTCATCAAAGGATTTCCTAAGAGCTTTGAGCTCTTGTTCTAATCCTTTGCACTCCTTGCTCTTCTTGAGGTCCTCAAGTTCCTCCATCAAAGCCTTGTTCTTATTGCTCTTTGCAATGAGCTCTTTCTCAAACATCTTGCTCTTCTTGTGTAACCTCTTATAGCCCTTGCTCATTTGGTCAATGATGTCCATAAGATCATCCTTGGAGTAGTTCTCATCATCATCATCATCATCACTCCTATAACCATCATCATCACAAGAATCATCATCACTATCATCATATTTTACCTTAGTGGGTTTGGCCATAAGGCATGTCGATGTAGTGTCAAAGAGCGATGGCTTGTTGGTGAGAGCGATGCTTGCAAATGCTCTCTGGACAGGCTTCTCATCATCACTTGAGCTTTCTTCATCGTCATCATCAAAATCATCACTATCCCAAGTGACCACATAGCCCCACCCTTCTTCTTCTTGTTGATAGTGAAGCTTTTCTTCTCTTTCTTCTCCTTTTTGTTCTTCTTTAACTTTAACTTCCCATTATGATATCTTTTGTCTTCATAGGGGCACTTAGCCACTATATGATCGGGGCTATTGCAATTGTAGCAAAGCACCTCCTTTACCTTTATGAAGTCTCTTCTCTTTCTTGCACCATAGCCTCTTTTCTTCATGAACCGACCCATCTTTTGCATTAGAAGGGTCATGGTCTCATTATCAAATGGATCATCATCACTATCGATCTTGCTTTTGCCTTTTGAGGATGAAGCTTTGAATGCGGTGGTCTTCTCTTGCTTGACCTTGCTCTCTTTCTTCTCTTCTTTATCTTCATCATCATATTGAGCATCGGTCATAACATCACCAAGCACTTGGTTTGGAGTCACCTTGTCCAAACCCTCTTTTTGGATCATCTTCCTCAAGATAACAAACTTCTTGGGAAGGCTCATCAAGAATTTGTGAGAGAAGTCCTTGTCCTTGACATCCTCCCCTAGGCTCTTGAGATCATTGACTATGATTTAGAGCCTATAGAACATCTCCGGTATGGACTCATCATCATTCATCTTGAAGCTTGCAAACTTGTCTTTGAGCATATAGAGCTTGGCACTCTTTACCGTTAAAGTGCCCTCATAAGTTTCTTCTAGCCTTGTCCATACCTCACTTGCCTTCTTAAGATCCTTGATTTGCTCAAAGACCTTTGCATCAAACCCATGGTAGAGAGTGTTGAGAGCCATAGTGTTGCATTGGTTATTGATGTAGTCATTGTTGGTGAGGTTGTCGGGTTCAATGATAGCATAATCATGATGTGTCACTTCCCAAACCTTCTCATGAATAAAGCCAAGGTATTGCTTCATCTTTCTTTTCCAATGATCAAAAGATGAGACACCATCAAAGAATGGAGGCTTACCCCCGACATGGTTTAACACAACTTGAGCCATCTTACACCAAGGTTGTTAAGCCTTGTAAACGATGACCACGGCTCCAATACCACTTGAAAGGTCTTGATGGCTAGAGGGGGGTGAATAGCCTATTAAAAAATCCCACAAAGTATGCTAAACAAGTTTATCAATATAACAAATAGCGTGATGCTAGTTTTGCTTAGCCTAAAGGGGGTTTGCAAGCCACCTATCTAATACACAATTCTAATGAATGTCACACAATCGCACAAGTTAAACCGTGAGAAGAAAAACAACTAGAGCTAGTAAGCTACCAAAGCAAAGAGCTACTCTAGCTACACTAAACAAACTAGCAAGATATAACTATGAAAGTAATGCAAGTGTGAGTTAGAGGGGTTTCACCGAGGGGCGATGAATTGAGCCAACCAAGAATGACGATCAATGAATGCTAAGATAACTGAACACTAGGATCAATCAATCACAATGTAGAAGTAATGACACAAAGATTTATCCTGAGGTTCATGTGCTTGCCGGCACGCTAGTCCCCATTGTGTCCCTCTTCAACCACATGGTTCGGTGGCTAATCGGTCACACACCGAGCCTCTCAAAAGGCACCACAAGAACCTACCAAATGATAAGAGGTTGCAATGACACGAGCAATCAATTAGAGTTGGAATTCGGCGCTCCCAAGGGAACCACAAGAACCCCTCACAAGACAATCACCGAAGCCGGCCACAAACAATCACCAACATGTGTCGGACCTCCTCCAAGCTGCTCCAAGCCATCTAGGTGACGGCAACCACCAAGAGAAATAAGAATCCCGCAGCAAGAGAACACCCAAGTGCCAACTAGATGCAAAAACACAAGCAAATGCACTTGGATCACTCAATCTCACTTTAGATATGCGATCAAGCAAGAGAGATGAGTGGGAGGGGAGTTGCTCAGCTCAAAGGGTTGTCAAGAATGTCAAAATGCCAAGAGAGATACCCTAGAGCCGGCCAACAAATATATATAGAGGTACCCCTTTGAAAAGAGCCGTTAAGCACTCTGCGTGGGAGACAGACGCGTCTGTCGCACCACCGTAAGACGTCGTGCCTGTGTTTGTCGCACACGATCATGCCACGTGTCCTTGAGCTTCAAATTTCAATGGTCATCTCCATCAGCGTCTGACGCATCCATCAGTTTTGCCCTCGGCGTCTGTCACTGCGATGGACGTTGTCTAGAAAAGACCCGTGACCGTTTTCAAGCCGACAGACGCGTCCGTCAGTTTTGCCCTCGGCATCTATCACTGTGATGGACGCTGTCTAGAAAAGACCCGTGACTGTTTTCAAGCCGACAGACACGTCCGGTGAACGCCCGACAGACGTGCCCGAGCGTTTGTCGCTCGCGCGCTCGCCCGTCCACAAAACCCTAGGCGACAGACGCTGACGTAGCGCATCTGTCGCACGTGCGCGCTGAGAGCCACAGCTAGGGCTGCCCGATAGACGTGCCCACGACGTCTGTCGCTCTCGGAGCTGGCGTCTGTCGCCTCTAACTTAAGCAAATTTCCATCTTTCTTGCTCTACTTGTTTCACCCTTTCACATATGAGCTATACTAGATATGTGTAACATCTAAACACATGTTTTAGCTCATTTTCAAGTTAAGCACGTAGGGCGAGGAATATGCGCTCTGTCCAAATGCATATGATTATGAAATGCACATCTAGAGGCACTTAGGAGGTCAATAGCCACGTCATTTGCCTCTTTATAATATGGCTATCTAGCCTATAATGTAACCACACCCACTAGGTGTCTTGGTTACCAAAGTACAACCCCTAGCATATACCTTTGCCTTGATCATCATAGGGTTGCACCTTGTTCCTCCTTCATCACGATGGTAAGCACTTCATCATCCACACTTGATCATCATGCTTCACCATGCTATGTGATAATCATCCTTTGCTACATACAATCTTAAGCACATGATTAGCACTTGGGCATTGTCACTAATTACCAACACCAAACATAGAGCTTTCAAAGGAGGACACGGATAGCTGGTGTTGGTTCCTCAAACTAGTAAGATGAGTGGTTATTGGGCTAGGGCGTCATGTTTGTGTCATATTAGATAGGCATGCTAGCATTCTAAATGATGTACAAGAAGAGATGCACAGTTATGGCCAAATACATCACTGGTGGTGCATGAGACACCTTGATTAGAATCTTATAAGGCGTGATGGCACAAAGGACAACTTCAAGTTATTTGAGGAGGTTTGCAGGTAGCTTGAGGTTAAGTTATTCAATGAGAAGCTAGACACCCTGAAGTTAGCCACAAATGCTAGTGGAAGACAGTTCCCCACTTAATTGATGCCGTCAAAGGAGAAGTGGACCCTTGCATACAACACCAGAGGTTAGAGATGGGGCTTCATGACTAGTAACATGGTAGAGATGTTCAATAGTCTTCTTAGAGGGTGCCGGGGTCTTCCCATGACTTCTATTGCCTCGTTCAAGTTCTACAAGTTGAATGCTTGGTTTGTTACGAGGAAAAAACATGCGAGATCTATATGGATAGCAAACAAACCTTGGCCACTGTTAGTATCTCAACAACTCTCTTTCTCAAAGAAACACAAAAGGGAGCATGTTTCGATCCTTTGAACAATGCATATGAGATTCTAGAGAGCGGTGGAACTAACATCAGTGGTGAAGACCATGGTGCTACAAAGCATAAAGTAATAATCAATGAGAACAAATGTTCATGTGGGAAACCAACCATATACCATAGGCCTTGCTCCCACATGATTACGACTTGTCAGATTAGACGTGTTGATGCTGAGGTCCTTCCCCGTTTGGCAACTGAGTTCTCATTGAGAAACCTTATGAGCACTTGGAATCCTTAGTTTGAGCCATTTCTAGATGAAGACCAATGGCCATTGTATGATGGCCCAAAGTATGTGGCTGACCTTGGCTTGCTTTGGAAGAGTAGAGGACCTAGAAGGCGAAAGCGATTTAGGATGGACATGGACCGAGCCGCCAAAGGAAGATCAACCACGAGCAAGGTCGAGACACATTTTGTAGAGGACACTCAATGTAGACATTGCTCAAAGTGCCATAAGTTGGGCCACAATAGAAGGAAATGCCCTGAACTACTTAGAGAACAGGTATCCAATGCATCTGTTTGCTTAGTAGTTATTAGAGTGCTATTACTTGTTTTCTTGTAAATGTTTTGTTATCTTTTGTTGTACTTGTTTTTCTCATAGGCATCTATTGTTGTATTTGTTTTTCTTAGTGGTTACTAATGCATTGTTTACTAGTTTCTAAAGTTTTGTTATTTATCTTGTGTTACTTGTTCTCTTACTAATGTTTCATAATTTTTGTCACCAACACTAATGCTTTATCAATTGTTAATATGCAGGATGGACCAGATCCCCCTATTTGATCCAAGGTTCGATGAGAAGCACCGGGCTCAGAGGATAGAGCAGGGAGAGGTAAACATCAATTGCCTCCATTTCTGTGAATTTAACAAATGTAGTACTTACTGTCTATTCTATTTGTTTTGCAGGTGCTCAACGTCTTGAGGCCAATGACACATGAGTATACTATGACCATGGTCTATGACGAGCACTACATGCCCCTCTTGAAGCGTGTGAAGCTTGCTACCATTGCTCATGTCTGTCATCGTGGGGTGCCACCTTTCAACCCAGTGGCGCTGACAGCTTTGATTGATAGGTGACGATCGGAGACACATAGCTTCCACCTATTGTGCGAAGATATGACGATCACTTTGGAGGATGCAGCCATGATCCTTGGACTAAAAATCCAAGGATTCCTAGTAACAGGAGACACAGAGTCCGTTGGATGGGAGGACCATGTGTGTCAGTTCTTGGGATGTCCCCTACCAGAGCTTCAGCCTAGCAAGAAGCGGCGCAACAGTGGTGTGCCACTGAAGTGGCTTTGGGGATAGTTTCATCAGTGCCCACCCGAAGCACATGAGGCGATCGTGAACTTCCACTATAGGGCCTAGGTGCTGCACATGTTTGTTACCATTCTATTCCCTGACGGCACCGAGGATACGGCGTCGTGGATGTACATCTCGTGCCTTCTTAACTGGGACGATGCCGGGAATAGGAGCTGGGGCTCAGTGGTACTTTCCTTCCTATACCATCCACTGTGCGAGGCTTGCCAGCGGCCTTCAGGCATGCATACTACAATGTTAGGGTGCACCACACTTTTGTAGGTAAATGAAACTTGTGTAAGTATGAATTCGTGGATTGTTGTTTCTTCAACACATTTGTGTAACTTTTTAGATTTGGATGTGGGAGAGACTTCTAGTTAGGAGGCCGCATAAGATTGAACACCCTCAGGCTTGGTTCCTAGAAGGAGACCCAATCGTCGCCCCTACCGTGGCAGACCTCTACGAGCGAGCCTGCGGTACTTACCACGTCTCCTGCCACGCGTACATCAGCTACATGAACGAGCTCGACATCCTATTGCCACAACACATAAGTTTGCGAACACGCTAACTCCTATTTGAATTTGTGTACATAGTGATCACCACATTGTCTATAGGTTGAATAGCGGCCATATACTCGAGAAAGAATTATGGGGATGAACTTGAGCACACTATGCAAGGAAGATGAGGAGTTGTGGACGATAAGGTGCCCACTTATTTGTTTCTACGTAGTGGAGTACCATCTCCCTCACCATGTCGCATGACAGTTCGGTAGGTTGCAGCCTTGTCCTCTGGAGGACTTCTCCACCAACTAGTAGCTCCACAAGTATGTAACCTCCACTATGTCATGTGTCATTGCAATGTTCCATTTTCTTTGAATTGCTATCAATATTGTAGGTTGAATCGACGACGCCAAAAGAAGATCATGAACTAGCCGAGCGAACAACAACGTTACATCGATGAGTGGCATTTGTTTGAGCAGAACAACATGTGAATCCATGTCGTCCATTGAGAGAAGGCATTCCATGAGTACCTTGTTTGGATAGGGGAAAGGACAAGGTTACATTTGAAGCCAGCCTGGACAGAGCAAGATACTGCTGAGATCGTGAGCTCGGATGAAGGTGACAACCCCTATGACCAAGCTACCCGAGGAGTACGATAGGTTGAGATCACCCCTCTCTTAACCTGAGCGGTGAGTGAGAACCAAAGCTTGTTTTTTAGTTTTGGTGGCTAACGTACTAACGAATTGCTTGATTAGGGCAAGGAAATCATGAGGACAGTAGCAGAGCAAGGAGTGGCGTTGATGATCCTCGAGGGTGATCCTGGTGAGGCTACCCTACTATGACAAGCCCTTTAGGTGGTCCTCAAACTTTTGTTGTCATTATACAAGGATTTTCAACAATTGGTTAACTTGCATTGTGTTGACAACCGCAGCGTGCCATGTATCGCCTACGCAAAATAGCAGCACGCAACGGATGTCGACATGGCCAAGACATTGCAGTCCCACCTCAGCTTGTTGCTGCTCCATCAAGTTCACATGGTGTAGGACCATCGGCTTCACATGGTGGTATAGGTACGTCCCGCGCTGCCCATGAAGATGAGGAAGGAGGACACCAAGGAGGTGACCAAGGAGAAGATGATGACGACGATGATGATGACGACGACGTCAACTATGATGAGCTAGGCATGTCTCAGCTTGATGATGCACCTCAGGGAACTCAAGGATCCTATGCTGTTCGACGTCTGCAGAGGATGAGTCGACCAGTGGATAGGTTCACTCTAGGGACGTATGCACTTGGCAGAGGCAAGCGTAGGACTCGGTGTCCACGTTAAGGTACAATCCTTGCCTTTCAATGTTACATTGGTAAGCCCCTTTGTGCTATTACTCCAAGCCTTACTCCAAGCCCCTTTGTGTCTTTCAGTGGTCCACTCTTGTAGAACGCATTGCGTCAAGTGAAGTGGGCAAAGTTGAGCCAATGCCATCTTATGACGCACACGAGTGGTTCCTTTTGATGTGCCAACTTTTGTGTGTATTGTTGGCAACATGTATTGGCTGCCACCATGTGTAAACTTGTATGGACCATGCGTTCTCTTTGTATAATTAGTGGGAACTATGTATGGAACCTGTATGAACTATGTTGAAATGCTATGTGTGGAAATGGTGTGTATTCAGTTATGTGGAATTCCTTTGTTTTGTGTTGCCAAATGCTGCTAAAATGGTGACAACATGTGTGCTATTATAGGAAGTAGGTGGAATTGGTGGCCACCATGTATAACAAATGAATAAATCCCATGGTTGGCGTTTAATCAACACGCGGCGCCGAGATAAGTAACCTCGGCGTCACACAATTTCACGCCGACGTGGCCACCCAGAGCAAGTTCCTTACTGAGTATTTGGTGCTCGCGGCGCCGACATGCCCAGCCACAGTGTTAAGTTAAACGACATCAACCCACAGACCTAGGTGCTGACCAACTCTACGTCGAGCCCTAAACCGGCGACTGGGCCCTCCCTACCCTCGGCGTAGAAGGACTCGACGCAGCCCGACTCAGTGCCGAGCACTGGCACACTCATCTCCCTAGGCCAACCCTCAGCTGGGCCACTGTGTGCTCTCCACGCACAGCCACTCAACGCTGAGTAGTTAAAGCTTGGCTTCAGATTAATGTACGCCGAGACCCGAAAACCAAGGTAAATTCCTTGTCTGTACCCTCAGCACAAAACCACCACACGCCTAACCTTTCAACCTCGGCGTGTGTCAACTCAACACCGTACCCCAATATAAAAAAAGTCACCTGCTTGCTTCCGAGGACCCCCTCCCTCATTCTATTCGACATCACGTAGCACCTAGGGTTTAGGGTGCGCCGTTAGTCCCACTCTACTGTCGTCAGCCATGCCACCAGCCGCCCCGCTCTACCCTCAGCGGCGCACTCCCACCCAACTCCACCATCGACAACCATGCCGCCAGCAGCCCCGTTCCCCTGTTAGGGGTGCACCCCCGCCTGACTTCACCGCCGACAGGCACGCCGCCCTGCTTCGCCCTTCCTCTTTGCCTCCCTCCGCACTTGATCCAGTCGTTCATCGTCATTGCCTTTAGCCTCCACATATATGCCTCTCCGTTGTTCCTCTTCGTCTCCCTCCTCGCCAGATCTGGCTACTACAGGTTCTTTTCCCTTCCATTCCTTCAACTTTTGCATCTACTACTGTTTCGTTTATGCCTTCCACTGAACCTAACATGACCCAAGCTTCTACTTTTGTGGCAGGGACCGTGTCCACGCTTCTTGCGCTAGGCGTAAACGGTGCACACACTGGCACCATCATTTATAATGTCGTCGTCACCCCCTAAATCCAAGCAGTATGACCTAAGGCCATAACGTGCCAAGTTTAGTGAGAAGGCAAGCCCACATTTCGTACTCTCTTATTTTAGTGGTCAATATGTGAGTCATTGCTTTTATTTACTTGTACACTACATATAAGAGTCTATCCTTTCGAGTCATACTCTACCTTGTAAACCCTCGCACAGATGTCTTGAGCCAACTGGACTGGATAGAGAATTAGGATCTTCCTGGATCTAGTCGTTAGAGAGAAAAACCTATTGAGCTGGAATGAGAAATCACTGACAAGGTTTGGCTAGGCTAATGTGACGCCTGAGTTTAGAAGGTTAATCGGGCTCGACTATGACGAGAGGAAACTCTAGAACAAACTTCATCATCTGAGAGGTCACTACTTCAAATGGATGAAACTTCAAAAACAAAGTGGTCTAGGGTGTGACAAGAGCACTGGCGGCATTACAACTCGCCCCTCTTTTGGGAGAAAGGACGATAGGTACCTGCTTTTAACATTCCGTTGCTGTTTCCATCATTTGTGTACCATTTGTTAGCATCTTACAATTTCACCGTGTAACACCTGCAGGAGAACACTAAAGCTGCTGAGGATCACATGAAACCCCTCGCCTTGCCTTGACCTACTGATGGTACTATTTGGTCACAACCCACAAGAGGGGCGAATTGATGTATGCTGTTGGACATCATGAGAGTACACCCTCTTCTAGGACGCCGTCATACATTGCACAATATATGTCCAAGGAGCATATGGGTGGCTCTAGTGTTGGCTAGTCATCCAAGAGGCGAGCATCGCGAGTAGAGGTGGACAACCCTTCAAGTAAGAAGAGTGCTACCAGTATTGAAGAATGTGTAAGAGACATCTGAGATACCATCACACAGCTGAAAGTTAGCAATGATCAAGCTCAGATGGACGTTGTGTTAAAGATCTTGGCAGAAGATGGCATCGATGAAGAGTCTGACTTGCAAGCCCATGCCTTAATTCTATGCAAGAATCCATTGGATCGGAGGACCTTCATGTCCATGAAAATAGCAGAGGGCTAGGCTCGTTGGCTCAAGATCAGTTGAGAGGACAGGATGACTAGGGCAAACAAGAAGCAACTCTATGGATCTGAAGTGGTGTGACTGTTCATTGATGGTGGCTTGCTATGTTTTTCAATTTTCCAGCATGTTGCTTGGTTTTGAGTTTAGTTGAACATTTATTTGCTTCCTCGAGTTACTTGATCTGTTGTTTGGTTGTTGTACTTTGATGAACTGTTGTTTGTGTGCAAAGTTTGTAATCGATGTAACGTTGCCTGTGTCGTCACCTATGTGTACTGTCATTTGTGGACTCCAAATAAATTGTATGCAGTAGGGTTCATGTGTATCACATATGTACTATTTATTTTGCATGACTACAAAGTTTCGATGGTAACTTGGTCTATGTGCACTAACACTGCAATTTGCAGGGAACCAGGGGCACGTTGAGGAGGTGGGATGCCGTGACCACCAAGCTCGGCAACTAGGGAGCAGCAGCGACGTAAATAGGACCGCATCCAGTATACATCCACACAAGATTGATTTGCTCTAAGATATGAACTGTGATACATGTCCCTTCAATTTTTTTGTAACTGCATTGGTTACCGTTCTGACCCTTTTGTCTTTTAGAATGAGCAACAAGGAGGACTCTGACAGCAGCGATAGTTCAAACGATGTAACGTTAGTCATATGCAAGTTGGTGGGTGCAGCAGCCACGCTAGGAGAACTTCATGTTGCAATGTACAAGCCGGCTCTAGTGGTCAATCGTCCTCTACCAATACCAAATCTCATTGGGTGACAATGGCTTCAAAGAACTTTGGAGAACCCAAAGATATGCCACGCCACCTTGTGTATGTCTCCTACCGCATTCATTCATCTACATCAAATCTTAGTTGACAACCATGGCCTGCAGGGTACACGCGAGACTGGGTCCCTTGAAACTCTAGTTATGTTTGTGTGGACCTGTACTCATAATGAGCCTTATAGGCAGATCGAGGATAGGTTTCACAAGGCTTTGGGCACAATCAGTTCCAAGGTTAGTGTAACATCTAGTCCCGGCATACACAACCTAGGCCCACTCTACCGAGGAGTGGTCTCACCGCGTAGCAACCCGCTTGAGCTTTCATCCTCGCTTCGCTCAAAACGGTTAACCAAAGGTTACTACGCGTCCCTGGCCCTGGTATTTAAGTCGGCTGAACTCACTTAGGATTCACGATACGGTACTAAACCACTGGTTACATAGTGTTTTGTGATGCTACAGTACTCGGTGAACAATACCATTGGCCCGCTCCGCGAATTTGGCCCACTGGGCCCATTTTGGGGCTGTTACAGTTAGCCATGTGGTAGATGTTATGACGAGTTTTGCAGATACCATTCTGGTTCCAAAGGATGATCTCTATAGTATAGTGCACGAGGAGTTCATGCCATATGCACCCTTCTTTGATGGTTGCATCAGGGCGTTAGATAGGACACACATTCCTGTTGCAGCGAATAGGAATGCCAAGCTAGACTATATGAATAGAAAAGAAACCACAAGCATTAATGTATGCGCCATAGTGGATATGGATATGCGTTTCACCTTTGTTAGTGCTGGGAAGGTGGGGTTGGTTCATGACATGGAGGTGCTCAATGATTGTTGGGAGAACGCACCGACTTTCATGCATCCACCACATGGTGTGTATTGTATCCCCTTCAAGTTCAATCAGCTAAAGCAGCAAGTTTATTCGAACTTATTGTGAACTAATGGTGGAAATCAATGATGTGTTGTAGGTAGGTACTCCTTCCATACCCAGAATTGAAGTCGTTCTGGGCATAGGAGTCATTTTCACATATTCTAGTTGTTCTGGGCGGACTCGCTAGTTTTGGACGTCGCTGCCCCTGGCGTTCTCTTCGGCTCTAGCGCCGCATTAATCGCAACATCGATTCATGCAACCATGTGGTGCTCACTCACTCGACAACGGTTCGGCACGTGCTCGTGGATCGCTCGCCTTCCTCTCCCGGCTCCCACACAACGCTCGCCACCGCTTGTAGTTAGGGTTTAGAGCTCGCGTTAAGATCGAAGCCATCGTCCCCTTCGTCTCCAGCAGCATGCTTGCCGCCAGCGTCTAGTAAGCGTTGTCTAGGGTTCACACCTCCCTCGACGCGCGCCCAGCACGCTCGCTTCCATGGAGTTCATCGAGGCGTAGCACTCCATCGACTTGCTGGCCATGGAGTCTGTCGAGGTGCAACACTCCATCGACTTGCTGGCCATGGAGTCCGTCGAGGTGCAACACTCCATCGACGCGCTGGACTCGGAGGCCATGGAGTCCGTCGAGACACAGGACTCCATCTCCGGTGTGGCACTGGATTCGGAGGACATGGTGACAGACTCCATCGACATGGTGCCAAACTCCATCGAGGTGTTACTAGACTTCGACGAGGTGGTGTAGTGTGCTCGCTGCGGCACGTTCCACGCTGGCAGCATCTTCAGAGAAGCCTGCTACCAAGCTCGCCGTGAAGCTCACAGGTGTGCACGTTGTTGTCTCGTTCATGATGACTACGATCTCACAACTTGGATGCTTGATAAGATAGAAAAGTTTGATTGCAAGCTCTACATCCCTGATGTGGAGAAACATGAAATGAATGGTGACACAATACTTGTACCTGAGCACATTCAAATGAAGTTGGATGAGATCTACAATATGAAGAAGTTGGAAGATGCAAAGAAGAAGCAAGATGCACAAGAACAACATTAAGGTACATGTCTCATTCGGCTAACAAAAGCTCTAACTAGCATGCAGCAAAGAGGTACATGTCTCATTCGGCTAACAAAAGCTCTAACTAGCATGCAGCAAAGACTAACATGTTTGCATCTTCTAACATTCATCGTTGATGCAACTCATTGATGCAAGTAGTGATAATGTATAAAAGTGAGCAAAGTAATCTGCTCGTACTCCAAAATCGGCCACTATAGCTAGAAGAGATATCTCATCGTTGCCGTCGTCATCTTAAGGCTCGTCAAGGTCGAACAACCCACCATTGTCATTGTCATCTTTAGGCTAGTCGAGATCAGATGCATTGTTGCCATAGTCATCTTCAGGCTCATCGTGAACCCATCGCTGCCACCGTCATCTTCTGATGTCGGCTCGTTAAGATCAAACCCACTGTTGTCGTCGTCATCTTCCAAAGCCGGCTCGTTAAGATCGAACCCAAGAAAAAATCAGCCATGTGTAGCTAGAAGAGGTAGCTCAGTTCATGAACAAAAGAAGAAGAAGCAGCGTGGAGAAGAGAAGTGGCGTGGAGTAGTAGATGCTACACCAGCAAGAAACAGAGGCTTTTAAATGCTAGGATGCGACGCCTGAATGTCAAAATACAAATACTGGCCGTTCCTCTCCTGTGGCGCCACTGCAAAAAATGTTTGCCTGCGAAAACCAACAAAAATAATGGCGCCCAACACTCGCCGAGCCGAACACGTGTGTGTGCTCAAACGCGCTAGAAACGTGGCCAAACGCGCGCCACGCCTAGCCAAATGAAATCCGAGCGGCATGCAGAGCACACTCGCCACACAGGGCCACATTGCCATGCAAAAATCACATGCAAAATCAACCAAATAACAAAAAATAGCACCCGCCAGGTATCAAACCCGGCACCTCAGAGCCAACGCTTAGAAGCACTAGCCATCTGAACTAGGGAAACTTCTCATATAGAATGCACCCGCAATCCTATTTAGTAGGGGCGGACAGGGAAAAATACCTCCTAATTAATGACTCCTTGGTAAGCACAATCATGTCCTAAACAACTTGTTTTATGGGTATGGAGGGAGTAGTATCTAGTGGACTCTGGATTCAAGCAGGAAAAATGATATTTGGCGCCATATCGCAATTCAAGGTACCGTCTCAATGATTTTGAAGGCACAAGTGAGCATGCATTGTCAAACCATGAGAATTTTAACTTTGCTCATTCAAAGATTCGCAATGTGGTGGAATGGACATTTGGGCTGCTCAAAGAAAGGTGGACAATTTTAGGAGGTTTTCCGTACTTTCCGATAGACAAGCAAAAGAAGATAATTCTAGCATGCTTCGTACTAAACAATTACCTGTGGGAGTGGGAGCATGGTGATGGTAGTACAACAAGGTACAAACTATCTGATTGGGTGGCTATCAGCAGCACTTCTAATATGTCTTTGCTGCGAGAACTTATCATTGTCAGAATCTGCTATGCTAATTAGGTAAGGTATATCATTGATGCCTGCTACGTTTTATAATTGTCAACATATAGGCAATCACTTCTACTAGACTTTAATTGTATGATAGTACTATGTTGAATGGCTGGGGAGGTGCCAAGGACTGCATGTTCAAGTGTGCAGAATCTGACTTCTCTATGCAGTTGCTTATGTTGCTTTGCCAAAGGCAACTGATTCTGTAAATGCTCCATGTATTCCAACTTGCAATGGGTTTTAGTTGTGCCATCAATATTGTAGTCATGTGCTGTAATGATGTAGTAGTTGATATGTTGTATGTAACTCTATGTGCTATGTGTTGTAAAGGACCTGTAATGGCACCCAATGTTAAACTGCTGCAAATTGTAGTAACTATGCATTGAAATGATGCTATAGTCAAATGCTTATAAACTATCTGCTGATAGTGAGCTTGAACTTGCCTCAAATTTTCTTTTTTTACACACTCCCACAGGCTCGGCGTGAGGTACATCAACGCCAAGACTCATAGCTCGGCGTCAGGTATATTCACACCGACATATGATCATAGTGCTGGTCCTTTCTGAGTAAAAGGTGCACGTGGCGCCGACATGCACGGCCTCGGCGTCGTAGCACAACATGCTGAGCCACAGACCTCGGCGTCTAACAAAAGCACGTTGAGCTGTAGACCTCGGCAAGCCATGTTTTAACGTTGACGTCTGGACTTAGGTCGATTCTTACTGCAATCAAATAGTATGTAGCACCGACACACACACCCTCGGCGTGCTGTTACCCCATGCCGATCCCCGGTGTACCCTGACGTGATGCTTGGGTCCCCCGACCCAAACCCTAACAACGACCGCGCCCTAGCCTCAGTGCGCAATGAGTCAGCGCGGACCTTTTTATGCTTGGCGTGGGTTGAATCAAGGCTGAGCCCTAGACCGAACCCTAACAAAAGAGGCGACTGGGCCCTACCCTCGGCGCGGAAGAACACAACGCTAAGCTTTTTACGCTCGGCGTGTGCCAACTCAAACCGAGCCCCCGTAAAGGCTTACCCCTTTTCTTTGTCATCTAATGTGATATTGCCAATTGATTCTGATTTGTTTCATGCAGAGTAGAGGCGAATTGTTACTTGAAGCTCAACGACCAATCTTAAAATCAATGATAAAAAGTACAACAAATGCAATGGCATGTGATGACCCCTATATAATCAGGGTACAGAGGTAGTAACGTAAACCTAACATGCCTCAGGGAATTCAAACAAACAAATATTACATTGAAACAAACTACGAGAGTTGCAATGGCATGTGACGACCTATGCATGCTGAGGGCGAGGAGGTCATAGACTAAACCTAACATGCCTTAGGGAATTTAAACTAAACGTAGCCTACATGACATCACCACTGATAATGACAACCATAGTTTACTCCTAGTAATGCTCCCACATTGCAAACTGAGTAGAACCTTCTCTGCAGTATTCTCCCATACTAGGTGGCGGTGGCGGTGGGGGAGGAGGGCCTTTCTTCTTGTGATAAGGGCACTGGCAATATGGATTAGTGAAAAGGTTCTCTGCATCATTGTTGTTGTTCTCGTCCTCCTCATCCCTGGTACCACTTCCAACTTCCTTTTCTAGGTCAAAGATACGTTCCTGAAGGTAGTTGATGTATTGTTGATGGGGATAAATAGGAGCAGGATCTATCCGTCTAGTGAACCACAGTTCCCCTCACTAATGCAATTTTGAAACATACCAAAAGCTTCCTATAAGTATTGATAAAACATGATAAATATTTGACAAAAGAGATAGGCCAGAAGTAGTACCCATCCTTTCGGACATCTTAAGAAATGACGGCCTGCTCCATCATTCTCATCGGTGCACATTTGCACTATGCAATCCAAACCATGGCGGCATCTTGGCCAATCTTCTTTAAGGCTATTGTATCCTCTAAGAGGACACTCAAGGTTGAAATCACTCTTGCTCTCCAAAGGAAACTCAAATAGTGGTTCATTATAGAAATCAGAGCCAAGAGAACCCTCCCAAACAATCGGATCTCCCTTCTTCCCCCCTGTCCTCTCCTGCGACCTACACCCTTTTCGCTCGAGGAGCCTCCACCAGACATTTCAACTATAGCGAAAACTTAACATTAGTGTTGAAGTTATGGAGCAATACAAGGAGCACATTGTATATATAGACGAAACCACCTCCGCCATTATTGCTACTAAAACAAACAACTGTAAATGAATTGTACGTGTGTCTGTAAAGCGCTTTTATTGAACTTGAAAAGCTACTAAAAATTATGTGTCGTCATTTCATCTAAGAACTAAAAAACCTAGATACTAAAACTAAAAAGCCTACAACTGTGACCAGTCATTTCATCTATAAAGTATATTATTCATAGACTAGATGCTATAACTGAAAAGCGTACACCATACGTGCATTCATTTCATCTGGAAAGGACGGTACGAGTAGACCTAAAAAGCACGGTTCAATGCATAGTTGATGTGACAACACACTGCACAAGCTACACCACTTGCATTAAATAAGTATGAAAAGCCTACAATTCAAACTCGTTTCAATAGCTCAAACGCCAAATGTGCTCAAAAGGCCTCCGAAGTTCAGTAAATGGACACAGTGTTCATTACATGGGTACAATACATCAATAGTCCAAATGAAACACAAGACAACAATGAAAGTTCTACTACATAACAACATTGTTCATTACTAAAGCATGAAACTAACAAGTCTAAAGAATGAACTACCACACGGCGCAATCAGAAATCCTTAGTCAGAAACATAATCCGTAAGAAACTCGTCATCCGAGTACCAATCCTCTACCACAACCTCGTTCATGTGGCTAGGCTCACCTGCATTGCCCTAATCTGCCTCTCGCCTATAGTAAGTAGCCTCCACTTTATCTGCCGTGTGATACAAGAACGCGTCCTTCTGTGCCTCGTTCATATGGCAAGGCTAACCCGCATTGCCCTGATCTGCTTGTCGCCTGTAGTAAGCGGCCTCCACTTCATCTGCAGCCTCTGTGGCCTAGGAGAAGAACACGTCCTCCTACGCCTCCAAGCCCACCTCTGCTAGAGCGATGAGCTCGCTCAGTCTGCCAGTGTCATCCTCATCCTCCTCCCCCTGCAAGCTCGCCTCTGCTAGAGCGATGAGATCACTCAACCTGGCAGTGTCGTCCTCATCCTCGTCCCCCTCATCGGCCACCACAATCGAAGATAGAACGGTGCGATCAGCTCGCATTCTGTACTCTTATAACTTCTTTTCCTAAAACCTTGCATGGGCTAGCTCTGCGGCATGGTCCTCGCTGCATCCAATCCCTTCATGTATAAAATGCAACCGTTAGCAACACGATTATATTACATTTAAAAGCAGACAACAAAAATAACAAGGCTTTCAATCACTCACTAGCACACAATGCAACAACATGGTCATTCAAGACCTGCATCTGCACTCTTGCCTCCTCTCTTGCCTCCTTCCTTGCCCTCTCCTCCTCTACCTTCCTCCGTCTCTCTAACCCCCATTTGTCAAGCCTAACACTGATCGGGTTACGAAAACCGTGCTGTCTAGCAAACTCACGCATCTTCTTTATGTGGTCTTTAATGAAGAGGTCAACGAACTGAGTTCCATAACCAAACTTTCGTGCAAATACTTGCTTTGCCTTGATTTCATCCAAGAACATAGCTTGACCATCATAAGATTCCCACTTGCATTTCCTAGTGCTCTGTTCAAATGAAAAAATAGATTATAAGTCTTCATAGTAGAAAAAATGATTTTAGGTTTTCCACAACAATAACCAACCTCATCATTGTCAACCATATGGCTGCATCAATAGCCTATTCCAAGCTCCGAAGGGACTAGGCCGTAGTTGGCTTTGACACCACATTCGCACATGACAGGAGGTGCTTCAATGATTATCCTTTCTTTCTTCTTTTCCTTTGCCTTTGGCGGCTCTAGCCATTGATTCTTAGGACCATAGAGCCACTCCTTGAAATGACACTTCACAAATCCAAAGCGCTAAAAGAGAATAGATTAGTACATGCACACATAGAGCTAAACATTTAAACAGATACACTTTCCACTTACTTCATGCTTGTTGGGACACACAAACTCCAACGTATTCTCAGGGTTTATCACAGCTCGATCTCCGCAATCGTACAGAGGAGGTTCCTCAAGTCGTCTAACTACGACTAGGTGCTTCTCCTTAGCCGCCATTGGTGGGGGTTAGGGGGAGGTGGAACCCATCGCTCGAAGTGCTCACGTGGATGCCTCCCTCTCCACCAATCGTCGAAAAGGAGGTACCTTGGGTCAAATTTGTCTGGACCGTTGATCCACCGAAAGAAAAGGCACCTCTCATGGTCCTACACAACAAGATTCCAACAAAATGTTAGTAAACTGCTAACACAAATGAAGAAAAAAAAGATAAGGAAACAATTACCACATTAAAACGACTGCATGTGTAGAAGCAACGTGTAGCTGTGTCTAGATGTCTCGATTGAAACACGTGGGCTGCGAAACCATAGTCACAGTTAGGGATAGGGAGGTCAGGAGGGACAGGGGCATCTTTGCTAGACACGTCAGGGTATAATTCTCTAGGACAACCTCGTTTTTGCCACAACTACTTCCGATACATGTCTTGCATCTAACAAAATAGTTGTAATTAAACACCAATCAAAGGATGATGATTAAATACTAAAGCAAACTAAAGGTGAACCATTTGCATTACAACTAACCCTAATGCAATCAATAAACAACTAACCATAATCAACCAATGAACAACTAACTCACCAAAGGAAACAAAGTTAATATACCACAATAATCGTACATTTGAGGCCTAGAATCAATTAAGACATAGTTTTCGCAAATGACATCAACCAACCAATCAAAACCTACTATCCAAAAGAACAACAACAAATGCAACCCATTCTAACCGGATAAAATGAAAGAAGGGAACGAGGAGCACCTTGGGCAAGCATCCAAAACCTCGATCTGGCCTCCCTAGACCTGCATTTAGGGTTTAGGGTTCATGGGAACAGAGGGGGAGACAAAAGAATGCACCAAGGAAAGGAGAGAATGGAGAACGGAGGAAGAAGGGGGCCGCGGCGTGGCCTTATTGAAAGTCCCTAGTTTGGTTTTGGCTAATTGATGAAACCTAGGACTAACCTTTGTATCTAAGTGGATGATTTAGATAAAGGTGGTCATTGAATATGAGACATGACATTGACTCATGCGACCAAGATGATGAAGACCAAGATGATGCTTGGCTCGATAGACCGGTTGTGAAGGTGAAGGGCAAGTCGAGGCTTCGAAGCGAAGGACCATGCGATGGTGAAGCTTGAGCAAGACTTGGTGTCGATGGACCGATGCAACGGTGAAGAGCAAGTGAAGTCAAGGTCAATGGATCGAGACGGTCATGTGATGATATGAAGTGGATCATATCTTTTGGAAAAACAAAATGGGCTCAAGGCAAAGGTATAACCATAGGGCCATTTTGTTTTGCACTCAAGACACCATAGAGGGTGTGAGTGGTTTAGGATCGATAGCCGAACTATTAAGAGGGGAAGTCTTATCAGTTATTCGATGCACGAGTGCCACTAGGTGAATTCATGAAGTGCATTGCATGTAGGGCCTAGTGAGCTAACTGGAAAACCTTCAAAAATGTTTATGAAAATGCTAACACATGTGCACAAGGTGGTGATCACTTGTTGGTGTTGACACATTTGCGAAGGCGTTGGAGTTTGAGCGGAAAAGAGGGTTTGGGTCTCTCTCTCCCTCCCGCCGAGCTTGCGAGCACGGGATTCAGGCGTTTTCGAGGAGTTGAAATGCCTATTTTCCACTATGCCGGAAGTCAGAAAAGAAACGGAGGTGAACGGAGGTCACAGAGGTGACCGGACGCTACACCAGACGCGGTCACAGTATGACCGGACGCGTCCGGTCAGTACAACGCAGCAGTCAGGCTCGCGGGTGCTAGGGTTTGCAACCGGCGCGTCCGGTCACTCACAGGACCGGCGTGTCCGGTCTGGCGTCCAGAGGGAACTGAGGTTCGCAAGGTCAATCGGACGCGCGGCGCGTCCGGTCACACACGATCAGACACGTCCGATCGTTGAGAGAGCTTACTGGACTCTAACTGGACGCTGACACTGTCGTGTCCGGTCGTTGCCTGGAGCGCGTCTGGTCATTGCTTCGCGGGCGGCGGTACTGTGCGATCGACGCATCCGGTCGTTTTGACGGTCGCGTCCGGTCGTTTGATGAGCGTGTCCGATCGTTGTCTGGGGTGCGTCCGGTCATTGGTTTGACCGTTGGGGCTCAGTGACCGTTGGAGGATCGGACGCGGTTGAGCATGTGAAAGTCCCTAGTTTGGTTTTGGCTAATTGATGAAACCTAGGACTAACCTTTGTATCTAAGTGGATGATTTAGATAAAGGTGGTCATTGCATATGAGACATGACATTGACTCATGTGACCAAGATGATGAAGACCAAGATGAGGCTTGGCTCGATGGACCGGTTGTGAAGGTAAAGGGCAAGTTGAGGCTTCGAAGCGAAGGACCATGCGATGGTGAAGCTTGAGCAAGACTTAGCGCCGATGGACTGATGCAACGGTGAAGAGCAAGTGAAGTCAAGGTCGATGGATCGAGACGGTCATGTGATGATATGAAGTGGATCATATCATTTGGAGAAACAAAATGGGCTCAAGGCAAAGGTATAACCATAGGGCCATTTTGTTTTACACTCAAGACACCATAGAGGGTGTGAGTGGTTTAGGATCGATAGCCGAACTATTAAGAGGGGAAGTCTTATCGGTTATTCCATGCACGGGTGCCACTAGGTGAATTCATGAAGTGCATTGCATATAGGGCCTAGTGAGCTAATTGGAAAACCTTTGAAAATGATTGAGAAAATGCTAACACACAAGCACATGGAGTTGTACACTTGTTGGTGTTGGCACATTTGCAAAGGTGGCGTTGGTCACGCTGTGGTTTGCGGGTAGAGAGGGGTTTAGGTTTCTCTCTCCCTCCCACCGAGCGTGTGAGCGTGGGATTCAGGCGATTTCGGGGAAATGAAATGCCTATTTTCCACTACGCCGAAAGTCGGAAAAGAAACGGAGGCGAACGGGGTCACTGAGGTGACCGGACGCTGCACCGGACGCGGTCACGATGTGACCGGACGCGTCCGGTCAGTACAGCGCGGTTTCAGGCGCGCGGGTGCTAGGGTTTGCAACCGGCGCGTCCGGTCACTCGCGGGACCGGCGCGTCCGGTCATGCGCCCAGAAGGAACTGAGGTTCACAGAGGACGATCGGACGCGAGGCGCGTCCGGTCACACATGATCGGACGCGTCCGATCGTTGAAGGAGCTTACTGGACTCCGACCGGACGCTGGCACTGTCGCGTCCGGTCGTTGCGAGGAGCGCGTCCGGTCATTGTGATCGGCGCGTCCGGTCGTTGCGAGCTGTGCGACCGGCGCGTCCGGTCGTTGGTTTGACCGTTGAGGGTCAGTGACCGTTGGAGGATCGGACGTGGTTGAGCGCGTCCGGTCAGTTTCGACCGGCGCGTCCGGTCATCCCGAAAAACGGTCAGTGGAGTTGCAACGGCTCTATTTGTTTGGGGTGCTTATA
This sequence comes from Saccharum hybrid cultivar R570, assembly GCA_038087645.1. Taxonomy (NCBI): domain Eukaryota; kingdom Viridiplantae; phylum Streptophyta; class Magnoliopsida; order Poales; family Poaceae; genus Saccharum; species Saccharum hybrid cultivar. The sequence continues at coordinate 658,075 of JAQSUU010000682.1, forward strand.
AATACTCGTTGGCCGGCCCTTGGGGAGGTAACAAGTGATTTCTAACATTCTTGTACATCCTTTGAGCTAGAACATCTCCTCCCACTCATCTCTCTTGAGTGATTGCAAATCATAAGTGAGATTGAGTGATCCCAAAGTGCATTGCATAGCTTGAGGGCATCTAGTGGCACTTATGGGTGGTATAGCCGGTGGATTTCTTGTTACTCTTGGAGAGTACCGCTCCTAGCCGGCTTGGAGATTGTTGGAGGCGTTGGCAAGAGAAGGTGATTGTTCTTGGCCACCTCCGGTTGATTGTGAGAGGTTCTTGTGCTTTCCTCGGCGGGACGCCAAAAGCAACTCTAGTGGAATCCGCGTGTCATTGAGTTACCTCACTTGAGAGTGGCGTCTTGCGGTGCCTTGCGGGGCGTGCCTTGAGGGGCAAGTGACTTGAGGGTCACACCGAGGAACCATCTAAGTGTTGGTCGACACAACCGGTGACGTAGCTTGTCGGTGCACAAGTGAACACCGGGTGAACAAAAATATTGTGTCTCTTGTCTCCCGGTGATTGGTCTCCATATTGTGTTGTTGTCAAAATTGATTGATTGTATATCATCTTGGTGATTGGCAACATCTTCACTCCACCGTTGGTATAAGATACACAATCCTATCTCTTGCATTTACTTTTACTAGATTATCTTGTGTAGCTCTAGTAGTAGCCTTTACTAGTAGTTGTTAGCTTGCTCACTAGTGTATAAATAGTGACATAGCTCTTGTGTGAACTAGAGATCATAATCTACTAGACTTGTGGATAGGAGGCTTGCATCACAACCCTTGGCTAAGCAAAACTCGCTTTACGCCGTTTGTTATTCTAACAAGTTTGCTTAGTGGTGCTTGTAGGATTTTTTTAATAGGCTATTCACCCCCCCTCTAGCCATCTAGGACCTTACAAGTGGTATCGGAGCCGTGGTCACCGTTTTAATCAAGGCTTAACATCCTTCGGTGTGTAAAATGGCTCAAATTGTGTTCAATCATGTTGGGGGCAAGCCACCGTTCTTTGATGGTGTTAGTTCTTTTGCTCATTGGAAGAGAAAGATGACAATGTACCTTGGTTCTATTCATGAGAGAGTATTGCAAGTCACCGAGAATGATTTTGCTATCATTGATCCCAATCATCTCACCGATGAAGATAGAGCAAATAGAACATGCAATAGAATGGCTCTCAATACACTCTACAATGGTATTGACACAAAAGTGTTTGAGGGCATCAAAGATTTGGAATTGGCTAGTGAAGTATGGACAAGGTTAAGTGAGACATATGAAGGCACTAAGGTTGTGAAGAGTGCCAAGCTATATGGGCTCAAGAGTGAGTTTGAGAACTTCAAGAAAAAGGATGATGAAACAATCATTGAAATGTTTCATAGATTGCAAGTGATAGTCAATGATCTAAAGAGCTTAGGGCACAAGACTCAAGATCAAGATTTTTGTCACAAGTTCTTATTGAGCTTACCTAGAAGATTCAAGATGTTGATCATGATGTTGCAAAGAGATGGGCTTGAAGCAATGAAGCCTAATGATTTGCTTGGTGAAGTATTAACCTATGACAAATATGATCAAGATGTTGATGACAAGGAGAAGGTGGAAGATGAAAAGAAGAAGAAGACCGTGGCGTTCAAGGCCATCTCCTCCAAGGGCAAAGCTACCATCATTGAAGAAGAAGACAATAGTGAAGATGAAGATTATGAAATTGATGATGAGGCATTTGCTTTTGTAGTCAAGAAAATGGGTCACATGTTCATTAAGAGAAGAGGCTTCAAAAAGAGAAATGACAACTTCAAGAGCAATGAGCAACAAAGGAGGTGCTTCAATTGTGATAGCACCGAACATCTTCAAGCCGAATGTCCCTATGATAAGAAGAAGAACAACAAGAGGGGCAAGTTTGAGAAGAAAAAGAAAGAAGCCAAGATAACATTCAAGAAAGGCAAGAATGGAGTCTATGTGGCCACTTGGGAAAGTGATGATGATGAAGAAGAAGAAGAATCATCCAACAAGGCTTTTGCTTCCATTGCTATCAACAAGAAGCCTTTACTATTTGATTCATCCTCTTCATGCTTCATGGCCAAAGAAGCTAAGGTATTATATGATGAAAGTGATGATGAAAGTGAAATGGAATATGTTCATGATAGTGATAATGATAAATATGATAATGAAAATGATGATGATGATGAACCAACTAAAGAACAACTATATGACTTGTTGCAACAAACTAGAGACATAGCTATTGCCAAGAACAAGGAGTGCAAGAAGCTTTCAATGAAAGTAGCAATACTTGAGAAAGTTCTTGGTGAGCTTAAGACCACTCATGAGAGTCTAGTGGAAGACCATGAGGATCTTGATAAGGCTCATTCCAAGCTTGAAAAAGCTCACTCATTGCTACTTGAGCAACAAGCAAAGAAGGAGGTTGTTGTATCATGTGATATAGGTGTTACATGTGATATAATTGATGAATCCTTTAATGAACATATCATCATGTCAAATACTAACCCTTCTTGTAGCTCTTCATCCACCACCACCAACTCTACCTCTACTACTAGTGATGGTTTCACTTGTGATGCCTCACTAATGGTTGAGAATGAGACTCTCAAGAGAGAGGTGGATGAGCTCACTCACGCCCTAGGCAAGGCCTATGGTGGTGAGGCCCGCTTGCTTAAGTGCTTGGGTAGCCAAAGGTTCTCTCTTAACAAAGAGGGATTGGGCTACACCCCCAAGAAAGGCAAGTCGGCCTTCGCAACTCCAAAGCCTAGCTTTGTGAAGAGCAATGGTCTGTTTTGCAATAGATGCAAGCAAGTTGGGCACCTAGAGCATAATTGCAATAAAAAGAACCAAAGCAAGAAATTTGTTAATGCTATACCTTTTGATTCTTGCTATGTGCTTACCAAAGGTGTGAAGGGTGTGCAAGCTAAGTTTATTGGTACACCCATTGTTGGCCCAAAGAAGAAGGCTATTTGGGTACCAAAGAGCTTAGTTACTAACCTACAAGGACCCAAGCAAAAATGGGTACCTAAGCTTCATTGATTTGCTTGTAGGTCAATTACAAAGCTGGAGGAAGGCATTGGATTATTGATAGTGGGTGCACTCAACACATGACCGGTACATCAAGAATGTTTGATTCATTCAATGACAATGATAGTGGTGTTGATTCTATCACATTTGGCAATAACAAGAAAGGCAAGGTTATTGGCTTGGGCAAGATTGCAATATCAAATGATATGAGTATCTCCAATGTGTTGCTAGTTGAAAGTTTGGATTTCAATCTTCTATCCGTGGCACAAATATGTGATCTAGGCTATAAATGCATCTTTGGGGTTGATAATGTGGAAGTTATTAGTGTGGATGGTTCAAATGTGGCATTCAAGGGCTTTAGATATGAGAATCTCTACCTAGTTGACTTCAATGCTAGAGAAACTTCTTTGACAACTTGCTTAGTCTCCAAATCAAGTATGGGTTGGCTTTGGCATAGAAGGCTTGGTCATGTTGGCATGAAACAATTGAAGAAGCTTACAACTCACAATCTTGTCAATGGTTTGAAAGATGTTGAATTTGAGAAGAATAAGCTTTGTAGTGCATGTCAAGCCGGGAAGCAAGTTGGAAGCTCACATCCAAAGAAGAGTACAATGAGCACATGCAAAGCATTTGAATTGATGCACATGGATCTATTTGGACCAACAACATATACAAGCATAGGCGGTAACAAGTATGGCTTTGTCATAGTGGATGACTTCACAAGATTCACATGGGTATTCTTTCTTAGTGACAAAAGTGAAGTGTTTGACACCTTCAAGACATTTCTCACTAGAGTTCACAATGAGTTTGAGATTAGAATCAAGAAAGTGAGAAGTGACAATGGAAGTGAGTTCAAGAATACAAGAATTGAAGAACTTTGTGATCATTATGGTATTGGACATCAATTCTCGGCCAAGTACACTCCACAATCAAATGGCCTAGTTGAGAGGAAGAATAGAACATTGCTTGATATGGCTAGATCAATGCTTCATGAGTACAATGTGAGTCAATCATTTTGGGATGAAGCAATCAATACCGCTTGCTACTACATCAATAGACTATATTGTCATCCATTGCTAGAGAAGACCCCATATGAGTTACTTCATGGAAGAAAGCCAAATATTTCTTACTTTAGGGTGTTTGGTTGCAAATGCTATATCTTGAAGAAGGGCACTAGATTGGGAAAGTTTGACAAAAGATGTGATGAGGGGTTCCTACTTGGTTATTCAACTACAAGCAAAGCTTATAGAGTTTGGAACAACTCAAGTGGCATTCTAGAAGAAGTCCATGATGTGCAATTTGATGAAACCAATGGGTCACAAGATGAAGAAGAGAATCTAGATGATGTTAGTGGAACTCTATTGGTGGAAGCAATGAAGAACATGGACATTGGGGACATTAGAGCAAAGCAAGTAATTGACATTCAAGATGATGATAAAGATCAAGTGCTAAATTCACCATTCAAGCTAGTTAGTGACTCTCAAGTGCAAGATCAAGGTGCTAGTTCATCTCATCAAGATACATCAAGTGATCAACCAAGCTCAAGCAATCAAGTGCAAGTACTCCAACCACAACATGTTGCAAGAGATCACCCCATTGATAGTGTTATTGGTGATATTAGAAGTGGTGTGCAAACAAGATCAAGATTGACAATGTTTTGTGAGCATGCATCATTTGTGTCAACCATAGAACCTAAGAAAATAGAAGAAGCTTTGAGGGATGCCGATTAGATTATGGCTATGCAAGAAGAACTTAACAATTTCACAAGAAATGATGTTTGGGAATTGGTAGAAAGGCCAAATGACTACAATGTGATTGGAACCAAGTGGGTATTCAAAAACAAGCAAGATCAAGATGGCATTGTAGTGAGAAACAAAGCAAGACTAGTTGCTCAAGGTTACACTCAAGTTGAAGGTCTTGACTATGATGAGACATATGCTCCCGTGGCAAGATTGGAGGCAATAAGGATTCTATTGGCTTATGCTTGTGCACACAACATCAAATTATATCAAATGGATGTCAAAAGTGCATTTCTCAATGGGATTATCAATGAGTTAGTCTTTGTTGAGCAACCACCCAGATTTGAAGATGACAAGAAACCCAACCATGTATACAAGTTGAAGAAGGCTTTATATGGCTTAAAGCAAGCACCTAGAGCATGGTATGAGAGGCTAAGGGATTTCCTTCTCTCTAAGGGATTCAAAATGGGCAAGGTTGATACTACTCTATTTACCAAGAAGATTGGAAATAATCTATTCATAGTGCAAATATATGTTGATGACATCATCTTTGGATCAACCGATCAAGCTTATTGTGAAGAATTTGGTGCTATGATGGCCAAAGAGTTTGAAATGTCTATGATTGGTGAACTTAGCTACTTCCTTGGTCTCCAAGTCAAGCAATTGAAGAATGGGACATTTGTGAGTCAAGGGAAATACATAAGGGACATGTTGAAGAAATTTGGAATGCAAGATGCAAAACCAATTTCAACTCCAATGGGTACAAATGGCAATTTGGATAGTGATCTTGATGGAAATATGGTGAATCAAAAGGAATATCGGTCTTTGATTGGAAGTCTACTCTATGTCACCGCATCAAGGCTGGATGTCATGTTTAGTGTTTGCATGTGTGCTAGATATCAAGCCTCACCTAGAGAGAGTCATCTCACGGCCGCAAAGAGAATATTGAGGTACTTAAAGCAAACAAGAGATGTTGGACTATGGTATCCCAAGGGGTCAAAGTTTGAATTGATTGGATATTCGGACTCCGACTATGGGGGTTGCAAGATCAATAGAAAGAGCACAAGTGGCACATGTCAATTACTTGGAAGATCACTTGTGTCATGGTCCTCAAAGAAACAAAATAGTGTGGCAATCTCTACCGCCGAAGCCGAATATGTGAGTGCGGGGAGTTGTTGTGCACAATTGCTATGGATGACATCAACTTTGAAGGATTATGGCCTCAATTTCAAGAATGTGCCGTTGCTATGTGATAATGAGAGTGCAATTAAGATGATACAAAACCCGGTTCAACATGGAAGAACAAAGCATATTGACATAAGACACCATTTCATTAGAGATCATCAACAAAAGGGAGATATTGCCATTGAAAGTGTTGGCACCGATGATCAACTTGCCGATATTCTCACTAAGCCACTTGATGAAAAGAGGTTTTGCAAGCTAAGGAATGAATTGAACATTCTTGATTTCTCAAACATGAGTTGAATGCACCCCACCCACTTATTGACATGCCTCTCCTTCGACATTGCAAGGTAAAACTGATTGACATGTCTTTCATCCTATGCTAAGGACTTGATAGAGCATGTAGACATAATAAGTGGTACGCATAAGCATTCATGATAAATCAAATGAATTTTATGGATATATGTTACCACTATTGCTTCTATGCTTATTTTGATCTAGTGGTGGCATATGACATGTTTGTGAGCTTGTAAACCTAGTGTTGAATCTAGAAGATTTGCTATAAGTGTTTAATTCAACATAGGCAAGATAACCCTTATTTTGAGGAGTGAAGAAGCTTGTCTTTGGTTCAAATTGAATTAAATATCTTTGGCAAGTATTCTAGGTTAAACCAAATTTGATAAATTTTTTAACCTTACATATGGTATCAAATTAATTTCAATCTACTCCATCAAACACTTTTCCTTCTCTCCACAATTTGATCCCTTTTTGGGTAAGTTGTTGACAAAGGGGGAGAGAAAAAGATGATTCAACTTGATAAAGGGGTAAATAAAATTTATGAGAGAAAAAGATGATTCAACTTGATAAAGGGGTAAATAAAATTTGTTGATGCACACAAGTAGGGGGAGCAAGCTCATAAACAAAGTTGTTGCATTTGTTTGTGCATTCTCATATGACTTGCTCATTGCACATGTATTTAAATTCAATATACATGCTTGTGTGGTGCAATGCTAGTATAGAAATTGGATGATGAAATGATCTACTAGCATGCATAGGAATAGTTTACATGTGGTATCTAGACTTGCCTAAAGCTTTACAAGTGGTTAGCTTTACAAGTGGTCCAAGAACCTTTACATATAATGTTGATCTCACGGGGTTCTTGAGTTTTGATGGATGTCTAGTTACTTCATGATGCTAAGGATGGTGTAAAAGGCAACTCCGATTGGTATCACGCTTCAAAGGTCCATTTCTTACACCATAGCATCATTTTGGTAGAATTACTCTCCCAACACTTCTATCCATGCATATGTGCAAAGCTTTCAATCCAAACTCTATGCACATATGTAGGGGGAGCTAATGCTACCAAAACCGAGCTTGTGATAATTGTCCAAACTTTACTTATGAGCAAAATGATTGGACAAGCATGACAAGTTCAAAACTTTTATTATCAAAATCATCTTTGTGAGGGTTGTCATCAATTACCAAAAAGGGGGAGATTGAAAGTCCCTAGTTTGGTTTTGGCTAATTGATGAAACCTAGGACTAACCTTTGTATCTAAGTGGATGATTTAGATAAAGGTGGTCATTGCATATGAGACATGACATTGACTCATGTGACCAAGATGATGAAGACCAAGATGAGGCTTGGCTCGATGGACCGGTTGTGAAGGTGAAGGGCAAGTCGAGGCTTCGAAGCGAAGGACCATGCGATGGTGAAGCTTGAGCAAGACTTAGCGCCGATGGACTGATGCAACGGTGAAGAGCAAGTGAAGTCAAGGTCGATGGATCGAGACGGTCATGTGATGATATGAAGTGGATCATATCATTTGGAGAAACAAAATGGGCTCAAGGCAAAGGTATAACCATAGGGCCATTTTGTTTTACACTCAAGACACCATAGAGGGTGTGAGTGGTTTAGGATCGATAGCCGAACTATTAAGAGGGGAAGTCTTATCGGTTATTCGATGCACGGGTGCCACTAGGTGAATTCATGAAGTGCATTGCATATAGGGCCTAGTGAGCTAATTGGAAAACCTTTGAAAATGATTGAGAAAATGCTAACACACAAGCACATGGAGTTGTACACTTGTTGGTGTTGGCACATTTGCAAAGGTGGCGTTGGTCACGCTGTGGTTTGCGGGTAGAGAGGGGTTTGGGTTTCTCTCTCCCTCCCACCGAGCGTGTGAGCGTGGGATTCAGGCGATTTCGGGGAAATGAAATGCCTATTTTCCACTACGCCAAAAGTCAGAAAAGAAACGGAGGCGAACGGGGTCACTGAGGTGACCGGACGCTGCACCGGACGCGGTCACGATGTGACCGGACGCGTCCGGTCAGTACAGCGCGGTTTCAGGCGCGCGGGTGCTAGGGTTTGCAACCGGCGCGTCCGGTCACTCGCGGGACCGACGCGTCCGGTCATGCGCCCAGAAGGAACTGAGGTTCACAGAGGACGATCGGACGCGAGGCGTGTCCGGTCACACATGATCGGACGCGTCCGATCGTTGAAGGAGCTTACTGGACTCCGACCGGACGCTGGCACTGTCGCGTCCGGTCGTTGCGAGGAGCGCGTCCGGTCATTGTGATCGGCGCGTCCGGTCGTTGCGAGCTGTGCGACCGGCGCGTCCGGTCGTTGGTTTGACCGTTGAGGATCAGTGATCGTTGGAGGATCGGACGTGGTTGAGCGCGTCCGGTCAGTTTCGACCGGCGCGTCCGGTCATCCCGAAAAACGGTCAGTGGAGTTGCAACGGCTCTATTTGTTTGGGTGCTTATAAATACTCGTTGGCCGGCCCTTGGGGAGGTAACAAGTGATTTCTAACATTCTTGTACATCCTTTGAGCTAGAACATCTCCTCCCACTCATCTCTCTTGAGTGATTGCAAATCATAAGTGAGATTGAGTGATCCCAAAGTGCATTGCATAGCTTGAGGGCATCTAGTGGCACTTGTGGGTGGTATAGCCGGTGGATTTCTTGTTACTCTTGGAGAGTACCGCTCCTAGCCGGCTTGGAGATTGTTGGAGGCGTTGGCAAGATGTCACACCCAAAATTTCCTATTTTGGATTGTGCATGAAAAACACTAAATAAAATAAATAATTTCAATATTTGAATAAATTTATTAGATAAGTTAAGTTGCTGCTAATTTAAATATAGAAAATTGTGGTTTAAAACTTTTTCATATTAATTTGATAATGTGGTGTTTGTGTGATGCTTGTCTTTGGTGTTGGTGAGTGTTATTATTTTCAAAATACCATAGGACGACGTTTACTTCTCACCGGAATTTTTTTTGGCATTTTCTAGATTTAAAATTTCAATTTCCGTGAGCTTAATCTTTTTCCTTGATCTCTTCATCAATCTTTTCATGAGCTCAAACTCATTTAGTTGAGTTCCTTATCTCTCCAAGAGTCTCCAGGATTTTTCCCGTGATTTTTCTGAGCTCCGGACTATTTTTCACGGCCAAAAAGGTAATTCTAGATTTTCTGGAATTATTTTATTCGCGGAATTAAAATAATCCCGAAATTAAGAAAATCCGAAAAGTTTCCAAAACCTACGACTATATATATGCCGGTGTAGCCCTCGACGCCCTGGTTTCAGAAGTACAACCCTTATCGCGAGCCGCCGCTCGTAGCTCCCTCCACCTCTCGCCGAAGTTCTGCATCTACAGCTTGCGTTCCGGCGAACTTCCGACGAGCTTTTCCGGCCAAACCGTCGCGTTCCGACGCCAGCCACCACCACCAAGAGGCAGCCCTCGTCGTTCTCTACACCGTGGTATATCCGTTTGCACGAATCCATCACTGTTTCATCGAGTTCCCATCTCATCTTGTTTTTCTCCGGCGAGGTACCACCATGGCTGACCGGAGTTCCTCCCAGCTCAAGGTAGAAGATGATACTATTTACAGTTTTGCCACTAAACTTGTTTTGATCATAAAATCTTCGTTTTAACTCCGATTTGACCCGTTCAAGTTGCGTTAGGTTCGTATTTGCGAGATCTACATGTTAGTATAGTTGTACAGTAGGTTGGGAAAGTTTAATTTTCGAGTTTATATTAAAATAATTATTTATCTATAGGAAATCTTAGAAAATTCATAACTTATACGTTTTAACTCCGAATTTGGTGATCTTTGCGTCTGTGTGATCGTAGAAACGTGTAGAAGAGTTTTATAAACTTTTATTACTGTTTTGTTATTGTTGGTGTACTGTTCTAATTATATCTCTTTGTTTGTTTCGTGTATGTTTGATTGGATGCATGTGTGTTGTTGATTGATGATCGAGTATAGACGGTGAGCAGTATCTGGACGATCAAGAGTATTATTTTGAGCCAGACCAGCAGTATCATCAGGAAAGCTTTGATTAAGGCAAGTATAACATGGGACCATCCTTATTGTCCTATTCACTGAAATTATCATACATATGCATGTGTCTTCCTTGACAACCTTAGAGATTATAACTTAGTGATTGAAACCTTGATTCCTTGTCAACCTTGGGATGCATTTGGGTAGCTATTGCTAGTGCTTAATTATGAACAATGATCTTGTAATTTGATTAATGGATTAAGCAATCAACCATTAAGATAATTTTATTACTGTTGAAAAGGGGGCTAGAGCAAGGGGTTATATTGTTGCTCTGGTTTCTCTCCATAAGGACTTATCTGTACATGACCATCCGGGACATACAGTACAGCTGTGAGGGCTATATGGCTCTGGCTTTAGTTGTTCAAGAGACCTTTTCTAGCTTGTTAGAGGTTACCTTAAATGGCGTAAGAATGGCTTGCCACTTTGGGTGTAGTGCGAGCCCCTGGCCTAGTGTGTATAGGCTGCGGTTGTTGTGCCACAGGGAAGGGGGGTTCTACATCTGCCTGCCGAGTGAATCTAACGACCCTAACTTGTTAGACGAACTTTTGAGTGGCTTTATATGGTCTCTGATGTTTTGGGCCTTGCAAACCCATGCATTTGGAAATCATGACTCACAGTGAAAGTGTACACCTCTGCGCAGAGTTAAAAACTGGTATACTAGCCGTGCTCACGGATACGAGCGGCCTTGGAACATCTACAGAATAGTTGATCACCATTGTTGTATCATGCTTAATTATTGTTGATTATTATTATGCTCATGTTAATGCTATTCATTATCCTTATTACAATTGATCATTGATTCATTAATGGGAATTGGAATACCTTGATGCTACTCAATTGCTAATTATATGATGATTAAAAGCTAAACGCAGTCAAACAGTGTCTAGCCTTTTTGAGCCTCATGAACCCTATGTTATACTTGTTGAGTTCGACATGGACTCACTCTTGCTATTTCCCCAACACTCCAGTGTGTAGTAAGATGCTACTCGGAAGAAGGACAAAGGTGTAGTGGAGTTTCCAGAAGACTAGTAGAAGTGCTAGGCATATGTTACCCCCAGTCAGCCATCCCTGAGAAGAATGGAGCCCGAAGTTTAGTCACCGTTCCGCGATACTCTGATGTAAGTGTTAATATAGCTATGTATACGTTATATAATAACATTGTTTCTGATACTTTTTCATTCTGGCATATGTGTGGACTTCCTGGGCACACATATGATTAGCCTGGTTTTGTTCTTTAGAAAACCGGGTGTGACAGAGTGGTATCAGAGTGGTGTTGACTGTAGAACGTATGCCAAGTAGCACTAGACGTATTCTAAAACTCATTTTACGATAAAACTATTTTGTCATCCCTTGACTCATTGATTTTGACTATTCCTCTTCCTTGTCTTGTTGTATCCTCTCCTTGATAGCTTCCTTTGAGCTATTATTTCTTACTCCCTTGGATTTTGTTTTATGTTGTTTTTACTAAAAGTTTTCTGATCTTACCTGGTTCAAAGATTCGATGGCTTTTCATCATTCATACTTTTCCCTTAGGATGACCACCATTGTTGAAGAAGCACGTGTAGTACCGATGATGTGATGTGTGCTTGTTGTACTTGATGTGTTGCTTGTGTGTTGTTCTTGTTCTCGTGTTTTGAAAGTGGCCCGGAAGGTATAAGTCTTGAGGAGTAGCTTGATCTATGCTAAGTGGGGTAGGTTTTACGTAATACTCCGCATGCTGATTTCTATAGCAGTCTGCAATGTTTCTGTTATATCTCAAGATATGGACATGAGAAATTTATGAAATTTTACTGGGAATAACTAGACTTCTGTATCTTTCCAAACCCACTGGATTTACCTTTTTACCTATTTTGAGCTAAGAGATATACCTATTCTAAGTTGAGGTTACTGCACAGTCTAGAATTCTGGAACAGTTTTGGCTAAACTCTATTTTTGATTAATTTAATAACAGAACCTGGAAAAGTGTTATTAATAAAAGTTGTAGATAATTTCATAAGCTTTCCAACCATGTAAAGATCACTTCATTTGGATCTTTGTAGCTCGAGTTATGCCAGATTTACTGAACTGCTGAAATTAGAATTCGTCCAGAAATTTTCTGCATTACTTCCTTATCTTGTACAAGTGAATATATCATTGGATATCTTTGAATCTCATTGATTTGCCTGGGAATCTTACATTAGAGATGATTATGGTTATCTAGTATAAAAGGGATGTGAGTTACTTTGGTGTCCCCTAGTTTCTTTTTCTTAAGGGGGTAGCAAAGTTGTGAGTGTTGCAAGATGAAGGTTTCGTATGTCCTAGTGCTTCACTTGGAAGAAGTGGTTATCTCTATGATTGGAAGTCTATAGTTAGTTTCATAAAAACTTAGATGACATCACCTCCATATCAAGTATGTTTAGTAAGTTTTAAGTGAAGGACTTATCATTAGCAGCAAGCCTTAAAGAAAAGTGTTGCCTTCAATGACATTGTCAGGTGGAACAAAATCTTTGTTAAGTGGGGTAGTGTCCGTTACCATCATCAATCTCAAGCGACGAGGTACCAAGAACTGAAGATCAAACTTTATCTTTCTTGTCATCTTTTGGCTATCCTTGATCCATGTCTTATATCTCATCAACATAAATCAAAGAAGCGTGAAGACTTGAAGATTAGTGTTATCTATCTCTCTAGTCTCTCTTAATCTTGTTTCTGCCTTATCCTGTTTTTTTTAGAACAGTCTGTCTTTTTTAGCTTATATCTCTATTTTTGGATGCCCAAAAATCATGAATAAATTCTGGACAATAGTAGACTTCAATATTTTTCTCTGACCGTAAGAACCACCCTGATATCTATTATGGTTTGGGAGTTATGAAAATCACAAAGCGGTGCATCTGTGCTGTCAGTAATCTGGAATAGTTTCTGTTGTTCACAGTTTTCGACTACCTTAACTGCAGAATTTGGAGAAGTGTTCTATAAGGAAGTTGTAGTAAATTTGATAAGCTTTCCAACGGTATAAGCTACAATATCATTGGATTCGTAGAACTCGAGATATAACCGTATTTCTGCACTGCTATTTTTCTGCTCGCGAGGAAGTGCAGGTTACTAGTTCTTGCATATGCTCATGAATATCTTTGAGATGATAGAAGGACATGATGGTAGTTATCACTCAGAAACACATGTAATCTATCCATTGGTGTTCTCTAGTTGATATCTTCTTAAGAGGGTTTGTCGAACTAAAAGACGATACAAGATGGAGGTTTATATGTTCTATTTCGTCACCTGGAAGCATCAGTCATCTACATGGTTGCAAAGTCACTATCAAGCATCAGTATCTTTTCTCAGAGTGGTAACCTGTTAAAACTATCTACAAGGATCGTAAGGGTCTAAAGGAGACATTTACAAAGTTGGTTATGAGTTTGTGGCATCATCACTGGATAGGAGTTGATGAAGGAAAAGTGAAGACTTGCAGATCAACTTTATCTTTCTCCTTAGTCTCTCCAAATCTCGGGACGAGATTCCTGTTAAGTGGGGTAGATTTGTCACACCCAAAATTTCCTATTTTGGATTGTGCATGAAAAACACTAAATAAAATAAATGATTTCAATATTTGAATAAATTTATTAGATAAGTTAAGTTGCTGCTAATTTAAATATAGAAAATTGTGGTTTAAAACTTTTTCATATTAATTTGATAATGTGGTGTTTGTGTGATGCTTGTCTTTGGTGTTGGTGAGTGCTATTATTTTCAAAATACCATAGGACGACGTTTACTTCTCACCGGAATTTTTTTTGGCATTTTCTGGATTTAAAATTTCAATTTCCGTGAGCTTAATCTTTTTCCTTGATCTCTTCATCAATCTTTTCATGAGCTCAAACTCATTTAGTTGAGTTCCTTATCTCTCCAAGAGTCTCCAGGATTTTTCCCGTGATTTTTCTGAGCTCCGGACTATTTTTCACGGCCAAAAAGGTAATTCTAGATTTTCTGGAATTATTTTATTCGCGGAATTAAAATAATCCCGAAATTAAGAAAATCCGAAAAGTTTCCAAAACCTACCACTATATATATGCCGGTGTAGCCCTCGACGCCCTGTTTTCAGAAGTACAACCCTTATCGCGAGCCGCCGCTCGTAGCTCCCTCCACCTCTCGCCGAAGTTCTGCATCTACAGCTTGCGTTCCGGCGAACTTCCGACGAGCTTTTCCGGCCAAACCGTCGCGTTCCGACGCCAGCCACCACCACCAAGAGGCAGCCCTCGTCGTTCTCTACACCGTGGTATATCCGTTTGCATGAATCCATCACTGTTTCATCGAGTTCCCATCTCATCTTGTTTTTCTCCGGCGAGGTACCACCATGGCTGACCGGAGTTCCTCCCAGCTCAAGGTAGAAGATGATACTATTTACAGTTTTGCCACTAAACTTGTTTTGATCATAAAATCTTCGTTTTAACTCCGATTTGACCCGTTCAAGTTGCGTTAGGTTCGTATTTGCGAGATCTACATGTTAGTATAGTTGTACAGTAGGTTGGGAAAGTTTAATTTTCGAGTTTATATTAAAATAATTATTTATCTATAGGAAATCTTAGAAAATTCATAACTTATACGTTTTAACTCCGAATTTGGTGATCTTTGCGTTTGTGTGATCGTAGAAACGTGTAGAAGAGTTTTATAAACTTTTATTACTATTTTGTTATTGTTGGTGTACTGTTCTAATTATATCTCTTTGTTTGTTTCGTGTATGTTTGATTGGATGCATGTGTGTTGTTGATTGATGATCGAGTATAGACGGTGAGCAGTATCTGGACGATCAAGAGTATTATTTTGAGCCAGACCAGCAGTATCATCAGGAAAGCTTTGATTAAGGCAAGTATAACATGGGACCATCCTTGTTGTCCTATTCACTGAAATTATCATACATATGCATGTGTCTTCCTTGACAACCTTAGAGATTATAACTTAGTGATTGAAACCTTGATTCCTTGTCAACCTTGGGATGCATTTGGGTAGCTATTGCTAGTGCTTAATTATGAACAATGATCTTGTAATTTGATTAATGGATTAAGCAATCAACCATTAAGATAATTTTATTACTGTTGAAAAGGGGGCTAGAGCAAGGGGTTATATTGTTGCTCTGGTTTCTCTCCATAAGGACTTATCTGTACATGACCATCCGGGACATACAGTACAGCTGTGAGGGCTATATGGCTCTGGCTTTAGTTGTTCAAGAGACCTTTTCTAGCTTGTTAGAGGTTACCTTAAATGGCGTAAGAATGGCTTGCCACTTTGGGTGTAGTGCGAGCCCCTGGCCTAGTGTGTATAGGCTGCGGTTGTTGTGCCACAGGGAAGGGGGGTTCTACATCTGCCTGCCGAGTGAATCTAATGGCCCTAACTTGTTAGACGAACTTTTGAGTGGCTTTATATGGTCTCTGATGTTTTGGGCCTTGCAAACCCATGCATTTGGAAATCATGACTCACAGTGAAAGTGTACACCTCTGCGCAGAGTTAAAAACTGGTATACTAGCCGTGCTCACGGATACGAGCGGCCTTGGAACATCTACAGAATAGTTGATCACCATTGTTGTATCATGCTTAATTATTGTTGATTATTATTATGCTCATGTTAATGCTATTCATTATCCTTATTACAATTGATCATTGATTCATTAATGAGAATTGGAATACCTTGATGCTACTCAATTGCTAATTATATGATGATTAAAAGCTAAACGCAGTCAAACAGTGTCTAGCCTTTTTGAGCCTCATGAACCCTATGTTATACTTGTTGAGTTCGACATGGACTCACTCTTGCTATTTCCCCAACACTCCAGTGTGTAGTAAGATGCTACTCGGAAGAAGGACAAAGGTGTAGTGGAGTTTCCAGAAGACTAGTAGAAGTGCTAGGCATATGTTACCCCCAGTCAGCCATCCCTGAGAAGAATGGAGCCCGAAGTTTAGTCACCGTTCCGCGATACTCTGATGTAAGTGTTAATATAGCTATGTATACGTTATATAATAACATTGTTTCTGATACTTTTTCATTCTGGCATATGTGTGGACTTCCTGGGCACACATATGATTAGCCTGGTTTTGTTCTTTAGAAAACCGGGTGTGACACAAGAGAAGGTGATTGTTCTTGGCCACCTCCGGTTGATTGTGAGAGGTTCTTGTGCTTTCCTCGGCGGGACGCCAAAAGCAACTCTAGTGGAATCCGCGTGTCATTGAGTTACCTCACTTGAGAGTGGCGTCTTGCGGTGCCTTGCGGGGCGTGCCTTGAGGGGCAAGTGACTTGAGGGTCACACCGAGGAACCATCTAAGTGTTGGTCGACACAACCGGTGACGTAGCTTGTCGGTGCACAAGTGAACACCGGGTGAATAAAAATATTGTGTCTCTTGTCTCCCGGTGATTGGTCTCCATATTGTGTTGTTGTCAAAATTGATTGATTGTATATCATCTTGGTGATTGGCAACATCTTCACTCCACCGTTGGTATAAGATACACAATCCTATCTCTTGCATTTACTTTTACTAGATTATCTTGTGTAGCTCTAGTAGTAGCCTTTACTAGTAGTTGTTAGCTTGCTCACTAGTGTATAAATAGTGACATAGCTCTTGTGTGAACTAGAGATCATAATCTACTAGACTTGTGGATAGGAGGCTTGCATCACAACCCTTGGCTAAGCAAAACTCGCTTTACGCCGTTTGTTATTCTAACAAGTTTGCTTAGTGGTGCTTGTAGGATTTTTTTTAATAGGCTATTCACCCCCCCTCTAGCCATCTAGGACCTTACAAGTGGTATCGGAGCTGTGGTCACCATTTTAATCAAGGCTTAACATCCTTCGGTGTGTAAAATGGCTCAAATTGTGTTCAATCATGTTGGGGGCAAGCCACCGTTCTTTGATGGTGTTAGTTCTTTTGCTCATTGGAAGAGAAAGATGACAATGTACCTTGGTTCTATTCATGAGAGAGTATTGCAAGTCACCGAGAATGATTTTGCTATCATTGATCCCAATCATCTCACCGATGAAGATAGAGCAAATAGAACATGCAATAGAATGGCTCTCAATACACTCTACAATGGTATTGACACAAAAGTGTTTGAGGGCATCAAAGATTTGGAATTGGCTAGTGAAGTATGGACAAGGTTAAGTGAGACATATGAAGGCACTAAGGTTGTGAAGAGTGCCAAGCTATATGGGCTCAAGAGTGAGTTTGAGAACTTCAAGAAAAAGGATGATGAAACAATCATTGAAATGTTTCATAGATTGCAAGTGATAGTCAATGATCTCAAGAGCTTAGGGCACAAGACTCAAGATAAAGATTTTTGTCACAAGTTCTTATTGAGCTTACCTAGAAGATTCAAGATGTTGATCATGATGTTGCAAAGAGATGGGCTTGAAGCAATGAAGCCTAATGATTTGCTTGGTGAAGTATTAACCTATGACAAATATGATCAAGATGTTGATGACAAGGAGAAGGTGGAAGATGAAAAGAAGAAGAAGACCGTGGCGTTCAAGGCCATCTCCTCCAAGGGCAAAGCTACCATCATTGAAGAAGAAGACAATAGTGAAGATGAAGATTATGAAATTGATGATGAGGCATTTGCTTTTGTAGTCAAGAAAATGGGTCACATGTTCATTAAGAGAAGAGGCTTCAAAAAGAGAAATGACAACTTCAAGAGCAATGAGCAACAAAGGAGGTGCTTCAATTGTGATAGCACCGAACATCTTCAAGCCGAATGTCCCTATGATAAGAAGAAGAACAACAAGAGGGGCAAGTTTGAGAAGAAAAAGAAAGAAGCCAAGATAACATTCAAGAAAGGCAAGAATGGAGTCTATGTGGCCACTTGGGAAAGTGATGATGATGAAGAAGAAGAAGAATCATCCAACAAGGCTTTTGCTTCCATTGCTATCAACAAGAAGCCTTTACTATTTGATTCATCCTCTTCATGCTTCATGGCCAAAGAAGCTAAGGTATTATATGATGAAAGTGATGATGAAAGTGAAATGGAATATGTTCATGATAGTGATAATGATAAATATGATAATGAAAATGATGATGATGATGAACCAACTAAAGAACAACTATATGACTTGTTGCAACAAACTAGAGACATAGCTATTGCCAAGAACAAGGAGTGCAAGAAGCTTTCAATGAAAGTAGCAATACTTGAGAAAGTTCTTGGTGAGCTTAAGACCACTCATGAGAGTCTAGTGGAAGACCATGAGGATCTTGATAAGGCTCATTCCAAGCTTGAAAAAGCTCACTCATTGCTACTTGAGCAACAAGCAAAGAAGGAGGTTGTTGTATCATGTGATATAGGTGTTACATGTGATATAATTGATGAATCCTTTAATGAACATATCATCATGTCAAATACTAACCCTTCTTGTAGCTCTTCATCCACCACCACCAACTCTACCTCTACTACTAGTGATGGTTTCACTTGTGATGCCTCACTAATGGTTGAGAATGAGACTCTCAAGAGAGAGGTGGATGAGCTCACTCACGCCCTAGGCAAGGCCTATGGTGGTGAGGCCCGCTTGCTTAAGTGCTTAGGTAGCCAAAGGTTCTCTCTTAACAAAGAGGGATTGGGCTACACCCCCAAGAAAGGCAAGTCGGCCTTCGCAACTCCAAAGCCTAGCTTTGTGAAGAGCAATGGTCCGTTTTGCAATAGATGCAAGCAAGTTGGGCACCTAGAGCATAATTGCAATAAAAAGAACCAAAGCAAGAAATTTGTTAATGCTATACCTTTTGATTCTTGCTATGTGCTTACCAAAGGTGTGAAGGGTGTGCAAGCTAAGTTTATTGGTACACCCATTGTTGGCCCAAAGAAGAAGGCTATTTGGGTACCAAAGAGCTTAGTTACTAACCTACAAGGACCCAAGCAAAAATGGGTACCTAAGCTTCATTGATTTGCTTGTAGGTCAATTACAAAGCCGGAGGAAGGCATTGGATTATTGATAGTGGGTGCACTCAACACATGACCGGTACATCAAGAATGTTTGATTCATTCAATGACAATGATAGTGGTGTTGATTCTATCACATTTGGCAATAACAAGAAAGGCAAGGTTATTGGCTTGGGCAAGATTGCAATATCAAATGATATGAGTATCTCCAATGTGTTGCTAGTTGAAAGTTTGGATTTCAATCTTCTATCCGTGGCACAAATATGTGATCTAGGCTATAAATGCATCTTTGGGGTTGATAATGTGGAAGTTATTAGTGTGGATGGTTTAAATGTGGCATTCAAGGGCTTTAGATATGAGAATCTCTACCTAGTTGACTTCAATGCTAGAGAAACTTCTTTGACAACTTGCTTAGTCTCCAAATCAAGTATGGGTTGGCTTTGGCATAGAAGGCTTGGTCATGTTGGCATGAAACAATTGAAGAAGCTTACAACTCACAATCTTGTCAATGGTTTGAAAGATGTTGAATTTGAGAAGAATAAGCTTTGTAGTGCATGTCAAGCCGGGAAGCAAGTTGGAAGCTCACATCCAAAGAAGAGTACAATGAGCACATGCAAAGCATTTGAATTGATGCACATGGATCTATTTGGACCAACAACATATACAAGCATAGGCGGTAACAAGTATGGCTTTGTCATAGTGGATGACTTCACAAGATTCACATGGGTATTCTTTCTTAGTGACAAAAGTGAAGTGTTTGACACCTTCAAGACATTTCTCACTAGAGTTCACAATGAGTTTGAGATTAGAATCAAGAAAGTGAGAAGTGACAATGGAAGTGAGTTCAAGAATACAAGAATTGAAGAACTTTGTGATCATTATGGTATTGGACATCAATTCTCGGCCAAGTACACTCCACAATCAAATGGCCTAGTTGAGAGGAAGAATAGAACATTGCTTGATATGGCTAGATCAATGCTTCATGAGTACAATGTGAGTCAATCATTTTGGGATGAAGCAATCAATACCGCTTGCTACTACATCAATAGACTATATTGTCATCCATTGCTAGAGAAGACCCCATATGAGTTACTTCATGGAAGAAAGCCAAATATTTCTTACTTTAGGGTGTTTGGTTGCAAATGCTATATCTTGAAGAAGGGCACTAGATTGGGAAAGTTTGACAAAAGATGTGATGAGGGGTTCCTACTTGGTTATTCAACTACAAGCAAAGCTTATAGAGTTTGGAACAACTCAAGTGGCATTCTAGAAGAAGTCCATGATGTGCAATTTGATGAAACCAATGGGTCACAAGATGAAGAAGAGAATCTAGATGATGTTAGTGGAACTCTATTGGTGGAAGCAATGAAGAACATGGACATTGGGGACATTAGAGCAAAGCAAGTAATTGACATTCAAGATGATGATAAAGATCAAGTGCTAAATTCACCATTCAAGCTAGTTAGTGACTCTCAAGTGCAAGATCAAGGTGCTAGTTCATCTCATCAAGATACATCAAGTGATCAACCAAGCTCAAGCAATCAAGTGCAAGTACTCCAACCACAACATGTTGCAAGAGATCACCCCATTGATAGTGTTATTGGTGATATTAGAAGTGGTGTGCAAACAAGATCAAGATTGACAATGTTTTGTGAGCATGCATCATTTGTGTCAACCATAGAACCTAAGAAAATAGAAGAAGCTTTGAGGGATGCCGATTGGATTATGGCTATGCAAGAAGAACTTAACAATTTCACAAGAAATGATGTTTGGGAATTGGTAGAAAGGCCAAATGACTACAATGTGATTGGAACCAAGTGGGTATTCAAAAACAAGCAAGATCAAGATGGCATTGTAGTGAGAAACAAAGCAAGACTAGTTGCTCAAGGTTACACTCAAGTTGAAGGTCTTGACTATGATGAGACATATGCTCCCGTGGCAAGATTGGAGGCAATAAGGATTCTATTGGCTTATGCTTGTGCACACAACATCAAACTATATCAAATGGATGTCAAAAGTGCATTTCTCAATGGGATTATCAATGAGTTAGTCTTTGTTGAGCAACCGCCCAGATTTGAAGATGACAAGAAACCCAACCATGTATACAAGTTGAAGAAGGCTTTATATGGCTTAAAGCAAGCACCTAGAGCATGGTATGAGAGGCTAAGGGATTTCCTTCTCTCTAAGGGATTCAAAATGGGCAAGGTTGATACTACTCTATTTACCAAGAAGATTGGAAATGATCTATTCATAGTGCAAATATATGTTGATGACATCATCTTTGGATCAACCGATCAAGCTTATTGTGAAGAATTTGGTGCTATGATGGCCAAAGAGTTTGAAATGTCTATGATTGGTGAACTTAGCTACTTCCTTGGTCTCCAAGTCAAGCAATTGAAGAATGGGACATTTGTGAGTCAAGGGAAATACATAAGGGACATGTTGAAGAAATTTGGAATGCAAGATGCAAAACCAATTTCAACTCCAATGGGTACAAATGGCAATTTGGATAGTGATCTTGATGGAAATATGGTGAATCAAAAGGAATATCGGTCTTTGATTGGAAGTCTACTCTATGTCACCGCATCAAGGCCGGATGTCATGTTTAGTGTTTGCATGTGTGCTAGATATCAAGCCTCACCTAGAGAGAGTCATCTCACGGCCGCAAAGAGAATATTGAGGTACTTAAAGCAAACAAGAGATGTTGGACTATGGTATCCCAAGGGGTCAAAGTTTGAATTGATTGGATATTCGGACTCCGACTATGGGGGTTGCAAGATCAATAGAAAGAGCACAAGTGGCACATGTCAATTACTTGGAAGATCACTTGTGTCATGGTCCTCAAAGAAACAAAATAGTGTGGCAATCTCTACCGCCGAAGCCGAATATGTGAGTGCGGGGAGTTGTTGTGCACAATTGCTATGGATGACATCAACTTTGAAGGATTATGGCCTCAATTTCAAGAATGTGCCGTTGCTATGTGATAATGAGAGTGCAATTAAGATGATACAAAACCCGGTTCAACATGGAAGAACAAAGCATATTGACATAAGACACCATTTCATTAGAGATCATCAACAAAAGGGAGATATTGCCATTGAAAGTGTTGGCACCGATGATCAACTTGCCGATATTCTCACTAAGCCACTTGATGAAAAGAGGTTTTGCAAGCTAAGGAATGAATTGAACATTCTTGATTTCTCAAACATGAGTTGAATGCACCCCACCCACTTATTGACATGCCTCTCCTTCGACATTACAAGGTAAAATTGATTGACATGTCTTTCATCCTATGCTAAGGACTTGATAGAGCATGTAGACATAATAAGTGGTACGCATAAGCATTCATGATAAATCAAATGAATTTTATGGATATATGTTACCACTATTGCTTCTATGCTTATTTTGATCTAGTGGTGGCATATGACATGTTTGTGAGCTTGTAAACCTAGTGTTGAATCTAGAAGATTTGCTATAAGTGTTTAATTCAACATAGGCAAGATAACCCTTATTTTGAGGAGTGAAGAAGCTTGTCTTTGGTTCAAATCGAATTAAATATCTTTGGCAAGTATTCTAGGTTAAACCAAATTTGATAAATTTTTTAACCTTACATATGGTATCAAATTAATTTCAATCTACTCCATCAAACACTTTTCCTTCTCTCCACAATTTGATCCCTTTTTGGGTAAGTTGTTGACAAAGGGGGAGAGAAAAAGATGATTCAACTTGATAAAGGGGTAAATAAAATTTATGAGAGAAAAAGATGATTCAACTTGATAAAGGGGTAAATAAAATTTGTTGATGCACACAAGTAGGGGGAGCAAGCTCATAAACAAAGTTGTTGCATTTGTTTGTGCATTCTCATATGACTTGCTCATTGCACATGTATTTAAATTCAATATACATGCTTGTGTGGTGCAATGCTAGTATAGAAATTGGATGATGAAATGATCTACTAGCATGCATAGGAATAGTTTACATGTGGTATCTAGACTTGCCTAAAGCTTTACAAGTGGTTAGCTTTACAAGTGGTCCAAGAACCTTTACATATAATGTTGATCTCACGGGGTTCTTGAGTTTTGATGGATGTCTAGTTACTTCATGATGCTAAGGATGGTGTAAAAGGCAACTCCGATTGGTATCACGCTTCAAAGGTCCATTTCTTACACCATAGCATCATTTTGGTAGAATTACTCTCCCAACACTTCTATCCATGCATATGTGCAAAGCTTTCAATCCAAACTCTATGCACATATGTAGGGGGAGCTAATGCTACCAAAACCGAGCTTGTGATAATTGTCCAAACTTTACTTATGAGCAAAATGATTGGACAAGCATGACAAGTTCAAAACTTTTATTATCAAAATCATCTTTGTGAGGGTTGTCATCAATTACCAAAAAGGGGGAGATTGAAAGTCCCTAGTTTGGTTTTGGCTAATTGATGAAACCTAGGACTAACCTTTGTATCTAAGTGGATGATTTAGATAAAGGTGGTCATTGCATATGAGACATGACATTGACTCATGTGACCAAGATGATGAAGACCAAGATGAGGCTTGGCTCGATGGACCGGTTGTGAAGGTGAAGGGCAAGTCGAGGCTTCGAAGCGAAGGACCATGCGATGGTGAAGCTTGAGCAAGACTTAGCGCCGATGGACTGATGCAACGGTGAAGAGCAAGTGAAGTCAAGGTCGATGGATCGAGACGGTCATGTGATGATATGAAGTGGATCATATCATTTGGAGAAACAAAATGGGCTTAAGGCAAAGGTATAACCATAGGGCCATTTTGTTTTACACTCAAGACACCATAGAGGGTGTGAGTGGTTTAGGATCGATAGCCGAACTATTAAGAGGGGAAGTCTTATCGGTTATTCGATGCACGGGTGCCACTAGGTGAATTCATGAAGTGCATTGCATATAGGGCCTAGTGAGCTAATTGGAAAACCTTTGAAAATGATTGAGAAAATGCTAACACACAAGCACATGGAGTTGTACACTTGTTGGTGTTGGCACATTTGCAAAGGTGGCGTTGGTCACGCTGTGGTTTGCGGGTAGAGAGGGGTTTGGGTTTCTCTCTCCCTCCCACCGAGCGTGTGAGCGCGGGATTCAGGCGATTTCGGGGAAATGAAATGCCTATTTTCCACTACGCCGAAAGTCGGAAAAGAAACGGAGGCGAACGGGGTCACTGAGGTGACCGGACGCTGCACCGGACGCGGTCACGATGTGACCGGACGCGTCCGGTCAGTACAGCGCGGTTTCAGGCGCGCGGGTGCTAGGGTTTGCAACCGGCGCGTCCGGTCACTCGCGGGACCGGCGCGTCCGGTCATGCGCCCAGAAGGAACTGAGGTTCACAGAGGACGATCGGACGCGAGGCGCGTCCGGTCACACATGATCGGACGCGTCCGATCGTTGAAGGAGCTTACTGGACTCCGACCGGACGCTGGCACTGTCGCGTCCGGTCGTTGCGAGGAGCGCGTCCGGTCATTGTGATCGGCGCGTCCGGTCGTTGCGAGCTGTGCGACCGGCGCGTCCGGTCGTTGGTTTGACCGTTGAGGGTCAGTGACCGTTGGAGGATCGGACGTGGTTGAGCGCGTCCGGTCAGTTTCGACCGACGCGTCCGGTCATCCCGAAAAACGGTCAGTGGAGTTGCAACGGCTCTATTTGTTTGGGGTGCTTATAAATACTCGTTGGCCGGCCCTTGGGGAGGTAACAAGTGATTTCTAACATTCTTGTACATCCTTTGAGCTAGAACATCTCCTCCCACTCATCTCTCTTGAGTGATTGCAAATCATAAGTGAGATTGAGTGATCCCAAAGTGCATTGCATAGCTTGAGGGCATCTAGTGGCACTTGTGGGTGGTATAGCCGGTGGATTTCTTGTTACTCTTGGAGAGTACTGCTCCTAGCCGGCTTGGAGATTGTTGGAGGCGTTGGCAAGAGAAGGTGATTGTTCTTGGCCACCTCCGGTTGATTGTGAGAGGTTCTTGTGCTTTCCTCGGCGGGACGCCAAAAGCAACTCTAGTGGAATCCGCGTGTCATTGAGTTACCTCACTTGAGAGTGGCGTCTTGCGGTGCCTTGCGGGGCGTGCCTTGAGGGGCAAGTGACTTGAGGGTCACACCGAGGAACCATCTAAGTGTTGGTCGACACAACCGGTGACGTAGCTTGTCGGTGCACAAGTGAACACCGGGTGAACAAAAATATTGTGTCTCTTGTCTCCCGGTGATTGGTCTCCATATTGTGTTGTTGTCAAAATTGATTGATTGTATATCATCTTGGTGATTGGCAACATCTTCACTCCACCGTTGGTATAAGATACACAATCCTATCTCTTGCATTTACTTTTACTAGATTATCTTGTGTAGCTCTAGTAGTAGCCTTTACTAGTAGTTGTTAGCTTGCTCACTAGTGTATAAATAGTGACATAGCTCTTGTGTGAACTAGAGATCATAATCTACTAGACTTGTGGATGGAGGCTTGCATCACAACCCTTGGCTAAGCAAAACTCGCTTTACGCCGTTTGTTATTCTAACAAGTTTGCTTAGTGGTGCTTGTAGGATTTTTTTTAATAGGCTATTCACCCCCCCTCTAGCCATCTAGGACCTTACAGCACGTCCGGTCAGTTTCGACCGGCGCGTCCGGTCATCCCGAAAAGTATCCAGTGAAGGGGTACAACAGCTCTATTTGCTTGTGATGCTTATAAATACTTGTTGGCCGGCCCTTGGGGAGGTCTCTCATGATTTCTAACATTCTTATGCATCCTTTGAGCTAGAGCTTCTCCTCCCACTCATCTCTCTTGCTTGATTGCAAATCAAAAGTGAGATTGAGTGATCCCAAAGTGCATTGCATAGCTTGAGGGCATCTAGTGGCACTTGTCTTGTTACTCTTGGAGAGTACCCCTCCTAGCCGGCTTGGAGATTGTTGGAGGCGTTGGCAAGAGAAGGAGATTGTTCTTGGCCACCTCCGGTTGATTGTAAGAGGTTCTTGTGCTTTCCTCGGCAGAGCGCCAAAAGCAACTCTAGTGGATTGCGCGTGTCATTGAGTTACCTCACTTGAGAGTGGTGTCTTGTAGTGCCTTGCGGGGCGTGCCTTGAGGGGCAAGTGACTTGAGGGTCACACCGAGGAACCATCTAAGTGTTTGTCGACACAACCAGTGACGTAGCTTGTCGGTGCACAAGTGAACACCGGGTGAACAAAAATATTGTGTCACTTGTCTCCCGGTGATTGGTCTTCATATTGTGTTGTTGTCAATATTGATTGTTTTTATATCATCTTGGTGATTGGCAACATCTTCACTCCACCGTTGGTATAAGAATCACAATCCTCTCTCTCGCATTTATATTTACTAGAATATCTTATGTAGCTCTAGTGGTAGCCTTTGCTAGTTGTTGTTAGCTTGCTCACTAGTGTAAGTTTAGTGACATAGCCCTTGTGTGAACTAGAGATCATAATCTACTAGACTTGTGGATAAGAGACTTGCATCACAACCGTAGGCTAAGCAAAACTCGCTTTACGCCGTTTGTTATTCTAACAAGTTTGCTTAGTGGTTCTTGTAGAAATTTTTATAGGCTATTCACCCCCCTCTAGCCATCTAGGACCTTACAAGTGGTATCAGAGCCGTGGTCACCGTTTTAATCAAGGCTTAACATCCTTCGGTGTGAAAAATGACTCAAATTGTGTTCAATCATGTTGGAGGCAAGCCACCGTTCTTTGATGGTGTTAGTTCTTTTGCTCATTAGAAGAGAAAAATGACAATGTATCTTGGTTCTATTCATGAGAGAGTATTGCAAGTCATCGAGAATGATTTTGCTATCATTGATCCCGATCATCTCACCGATGAAGATAGAGCAAATAGAACATGTAATAGAATGGCTCTCAATACACTTTATAATGGTATTGACACAAAAGTATTTGAGGGCATCAAGGATTTAGAATTGGCAAATAAAGTATGGGCAAGGTTGAGTGAAACATATGAGGGCACTAAGGTTGTGAAGAGTGCCAAGCTATATGGGCTCAAGAGTGAGTTTGAGAACTTCAAGATGAAAGAAGAAGAAACAATCTTAGAGATGTTTCATAGATTGCAAGTCATTATGAATGATCTCAAGAGCTTAGGGCATAAGACACAAGACCAAGACTTTTGCCACAAGTTCTTGTTGAGCTTACCAAAAAGATTCAAAATATTGATCATGATGCTACAAAGAGATGGGCTTGATGCAAAGAAGCCCAATGATTTGCTTAGAGAGGTATTGACCTTTGACAAGTATGATCAAGATGTTGATGAGAAGGATAAGGAGGAAGAAAAGAAGAAGACTGTGACATTCAAGGCCACCTCCTCCAAGGGCAAAGCTACCACCATTGAAGAAGAAGAAGACAATAATGAAGATGAAGATTTTGAAATTGATGATGAGGCATTTGCTCTTGTAGTAAAGAAAATGGGTCACATGTTCATTAAGAGAAGAGGCTTCAAAAAGAGAAATAACAATTTCAAGAGCAATGAGCAACAAAGGAAGTGCTTCAATTGTGATAGCACCGAACATCTTCAAGCCAAATGTCCCTATGACAAGAAGAAGAACAACAAGAGGGGCAAGTTTGAGAAGAAAAAGAGAGAAACCAAGATGACTTTCAAGAAGGGCAAGAATGGTGTCTATGTGGCCACTTAGGAAAGTGATGACGAAGAAGAAGAAGAAGAATCATCCAACAAGGCTTTTGCTTCCATTGCTATCAACAAGAAGCCATCACTATTTGATTCATCCTCTTCATGCTTTATGGCCAAAGAAGCTAAGGTATTATATGATGAGAGTGATGATGAAAGTGAAATAGAATATGCTCATGATAGTGATAATGATAATGATAATGAAAATGATGATGATGAACCAACTAAAGAACAACTATATGACTTGATGCAACAAACTAGAGACATAGCTATTGCTAAGAACAAGGAGTGTAAGAAGCTTTCAATGAAAGTAGCAATACTTGAGAAAGTTCTTAGTGAGCTTAAGACCACTCATGAGAGTCTAGTGGAAGACCATGAGGATCTTGGTAAGGCTCATTCCAAGCTTGAAAGAGCTTACTCATTGCTACTTGAGCAACAAGCAAAGAAGGAGGTTGTTGTATCATGTGATATAGGAGTTACATGTGATATAATTAATGAACCCTCTTATGAACCTATCATCACGTCAAATGTTAACCCTTTTTCTAGCTCTTCATCCACCACCACCAACTCTACTTCCTCTACTAGTGATGGTTTCACTTGTGATGCCTCACTAATGGTTGAGAATGAGACTCTCAAGAAAGAGGTGGATGAGCTCACTCACGCCCTAGGCAAGGCCTATGGTGGTGAGGCCTGCTTGCTTAAGTGCTTGGGTAGCCAAAGGTTCTCTCTTAACAAAGAGGGATTGGGCTACACCCCCAAGAAAGGCAAGTCAGCCTTTGCAACTCCAAAGCCTAGCTTGTGAAGGGCAATGGTCGGTTTTGCAATAGATGCAAGCAAGTTGGGCACCAAGAGCATAATTGCAATAAAAAGAACCAAAGCAAGAAATTTGTTAATGCTATACCTTTTGATTCTTGCTATGTGCTTACCAAAGGTGTGAAGGGTGTGAAAGCTAAGTTTATTGGTACACCCATTGTTGGCCCAAAGAAGAAGGCTATTTGGGTACCAAAGAGCTTAGTTACTAACCTACAAGGACCTAAACAAAAATAGGTACCTAAGCTTCATTGATTTGCTTGTAGGTCAATTACAAAGCCAGAGGAAGGCATTGGGTTATTGATAGTGGGTGCACTCAACACATGACCGGTACATCAAGAATGTTTGACTCAATCAATGACAATGATAGTGGTGTTGATTCTATCATATTTGGCAATAACAAGAAAGGCAAGGTTATTGGCTTGGGCAAGATTGCAATATCAAATGACTTGAGTATCTCCAATGTGTTGCTAGTTGAAAGCTTGGATTTCAATCTTCTATCCGTGGCACAAATATGTGATCTTGGTTACAAATGTATCTTTAGGGTTGATGATGTGAAAGTCATTAGTATGGATGGTTCAAATGTGGCATTCAAGGGCTTTAGATATGAGAATCTCTACCTAGTTGACTTCAATGCTAGAGAAACTTTTTTGACAACTTGCTTAATCTCCAAATCAAGCATGGGTTGGCTTTGGCATAGAAGGCTTGGTCATGTTGGCATGAAATAATTGAAGAAGCTTACAACTCGTAATTTTATCAATAGTTTGAAAGATGTTGAATTTGAGAAGAATAAGCTTTGTAGTGCATGTCAAGCCGGGAAGCAAGTTGGAAGCTCACATCCAAAGAAAAGTACAATGAGCACGTGCAAAGCATTTGATTTGATGCACATGGATCTATTTGGCTCAACAACATACTCAAGCATAGGTGGTAATAAGTATGAATTTATCATAGTAGATGACTTCACAAGATTCACATGGGTATTATTTTTTAGTGACAAAAGTGAAGTGTTTGACACCTTCAAGATATTTCTCACTAGAGTTCACAATGAGTTTGAGATTAGAATCAAGAAAGTGAGAAGTGACAATGGAAGTGAGTTCAAGAATACAAGAATTGAAGAACTTTGTGATCACTATGGCATTGGACATCAATTCTCGGCCAAGTACACTCCACAATCAAATGGCCTAGTTGAGAGAAAGAATAGAACATTGCTTGATATGGGTAGATCAATGCTTCATGAGTACAATGTGAGTCAATCATTTTGGGATGAAGCAATCAATACCGCTTGCTACTACATCAATAGACTATATTGTCATCCATTGCTAGAGAAGACCCCATATGAGCTACTTTATGGAAGGAAGCCAAATATTTCTTACTTTAGAGTGTTTAGTTGCAAATGCTATATCTTGAAGAAGGGCACTAGATTGGGAAAGTTTGACAAGAGATGTGATGAGGGGTTCCTACTTGGTTATTCAACTACAAGCAAAGCTTATAGAGTTTGGAACAATTCAAGTGGCATTCTAGAAGAAGTCCATGATATGCAATTTGATGAAACCAATGGGTCACAAGATGAAGAAGAGAATCTAGATGATGTTGGTGGAACTCTATTGGTGAAAGCAATGAAGAACATGGACATTGGAGACATTAGAGCAAAGCAAGTAATTGATATTCAAGATGATGATAAAGATCAAGTGCTCAATTCTCCTTTCAAGCTAGCTAGTAACTCTCAAGTACAAGATCATGGTGCTAGTTCATCTCATCAAGATACATCAAGTGATCAACCAAGCTCAAGCAATCAAGTGCAAGTACTCTAACCACAACATGTTGCAAGAGATCACCCCATTGATAGTGTTATTGGTGATATTAGAAGTGGTGTGCAAACAAGATCAAAATTGGCTATGTTTTGTGAGCATGCATCATTTGTGTCAACCACAAAACCAAAGAAAATAGAAGAAGCTTTGAGGGATGCCGATTGGATCATGGCTATGTAAGAAGAGCTTAACAATTTCACAAGAAATGATGTTTGGGAATTGGTAGAAAGGCCAAATGACTATAATGTGATTGGAACCAAATGGGTGTTCAAAAACAAGCAAGATCAAGATGGAATTGTGGTGAGAAATAAAGCAAGACTAGTTGCTCAAGGTTACACTCAAGTAGAAGGTCTTGACTATGATGAGACATATGCTCCCGTGGCAAGATTGGAGGTAATAAGGATTCTATTGGCTTATGCTTGTGCACACAACATCAAATTATATCAAATGGATGTCAAAAGTGCATTTCTCAATGGGATTATCAATGAGTTAGTCTTTATTGAGCAACCTCCCGGATTTGAAGATGACAAGAAACCCAACCATGTATACAAGTTGAAGAAGGCTTTATATGGCTTAAAGCAAGCACCTAGAGCATGGTATGAGAGGCTAAGGGATTTTCTTCTCTCTAAGGGATTCAAGATGGGCAAGGTTGATACAACTCTATTCACCAAGGAGATTGGGAATGATCTATTCATAGTGCAAATATATGTTGATGATATCATCTTTGGAACAACCGATCAAGCTTATTGTGAAGAATTTGGTGCTATTGATGAATATTGGCCCGATCTTTCGAGAGGTAACCGGTAAGTTTGATTTGTGGAGATCTCGACGTTGGCGATCCGACTTCAAATCAGACACGATTCAAACCCTGCAACTGTTATACCACTGCTTCGTTGGTTATCAACCAAGCACAACTTGATTGACCTCGCCAAGAAGGCTTTTCCTACAAGCGAATCGAAGAACACAAGCAAGAAGGTAAAACACGCAATCTGAAATTGCAAATATGAATGATGTGAATATCAATAAAGGGTTCAAGAACTCGGTTCTAAAGGACTAATCGACACAGTGGAGGAGATCAAGAACAGGGGCCCTGGATCACTGTAAAAGGATTTGTCACCATAGTTACAATGAACAATTCAGTTTCTCGATAGAAAACTAAACTCTAAACAAAACCCGATTGTCTAACAGCAGCGATGGCTGTATTTATAGTCTAAGACTCGACCTAGGGTTGAGAACGGCCAGGGGTTGGGCGCCCACAACTTGGGCTTAAGGCCCGACACGATACATGGCCAAGTTGGCCCAAATAGGTGACGCAACACCTTGACATGGTCACACAGAATGATCCATGGACCTTCTAGAGCTGGGACCAGATCCAAAACGACGGCGTCGTCGTTCCCTTTCCAACGCATCCAAGAACGCCCCGTTTTGATGTCGTATGAAAGAGTTATGACCAAAACAGTGACGACGTGTCTGCTGAATCCGAGGGTGACGTGGCAGCTGAGTTGGGGACGAATTGTAACTTAGGAAAGACCATAACGTCGGTGTGTCCAGCGTGGCGATGTCCTCATCAGCTATGATGGCCAAAGAGTTTGAAATGTCTATGATTGGTGAACTTAGCTACTTCCTTGGTCTCCAAGTCAAACAATTGAAGAATGAGACATTTGTGAGTCAAGGGAAATACATAAGAGACATGTTGAAGAAGTTTGGAATGCAAGATGCAAAGCCAATTTCAACTCCAATGAGTACAAATGGCAATTTGGATAGTGATTTTGATGACAAAATGGTGAATCTAAAGGAATATCGGTCTTTGATTGGAAGTCTACTCTATGTCACCGCATCAAGGTCGGATGTCATGTTTAGTGTTTGTATGTGTGCTAGATATCAAGCCTCACCTAGAGAGAGTCATCTCACGGCCGCAAAGAGAATATTGAGGTACTTGAAGCAAACAAGAGATGTTGGACTATGGTATCCCAAGGGGCCAAAGTTTGAATTGATTGGATATTCGGACTCCGACTATGGGGCTTGCAAGATCAATAGAAAGAGCACAAGTGGCACATGTCAATTACTTGAAAGATCACTTGTGTCATGGTCCTCAAAGAAACAAAATAGTGTGGCAATCTCTACCGCCGAAGCCGAATATGTGAGTGCGGGGAGTTGTTTTGCACAATTGCTATGGATGAAATCAACTTTGAAGGATTATGGCCTCAACTTCAAGAATGTGCCATTGCTATGTGATAATAAAAGTGCAATCAAGATGATACAAAACCCGGTTCAACATGGAAGAACAAAGCATATTGACATAAGGTATCATTTCATTAGAGATCATCAACAAAAGGGAGATATTGTCATTGAAAGTGTTGGCACCGATGATCAACTTGCCAATATTCTCACCAAGCCACTTGATGAAAAGAGGTTTTGCAAGCTAAGGAATGAGTTGAACATTCTTGATTTCTCAAACATGAGTTGAATGCACCCCACCCACTTATTGATATGCCTCTCCTTCGACATTGCAAGGTAAAGTTGATTGACATGTCATTCATCCTATGCTAAGGACTTGCTAGAGCATGTAGACATAATAAGTGGTACGCATGAGCATTCATGATAAATCAAATGAATTTGATGGATATATGTTACCACTATTGCTTCTATGCTTATTTTGATCTAGTGGTGGCATATCACATGTGTGTGAGCTTGCAAACCTAGTGTTGAATCTAGAAGATTTGCTATAAGTGTTTAATTCAACATAGGCAAGATAACCCTTATTATGAGGTATGAAGAAGCTTGTCTTTGGTTCAAATCGAATTAAATATCTTTGGCAAGTGTTCTAGGTTGAACCAAATTTGATAAATTCTAACCTACTCCATCAAACATTATTTTTCTATCCATAATTTGATCCCATTTTTGGGTAAGTTGTTGACAAAGGGGGAGAGAAAAAGATGATTTAACATGATAAAGGGGTAAATAAAATTTTGATGCACACAAGTAGGGGGAGCAAGCTCATAAACAAAGTTGTTGCATTTGTTTGTGCATTCTCATATGACTTGCTCATTGCACATGTATTTAAATTCAATATGCATAGGATTAGTTTACATGTGGTATCTAGACGTGCCTTAAGCTTTACAAGTGGTCCAAGAACCTTTACTATAATATTCATCTCACGAGGTTCTTAAGTTGTGATGGTTGTCTAGTTACTTCATGATGCTAAGGATGGTGTAAAATACAACTGTGATTGGTATCACGCTTCAAAGGTCCATTTCTTACACCTTAGCATCATTTTGGTAGAATTACTCTCTCAACACTTCTATCAATGCATATGTGCAAAGCTTTCAATCCAAACTCTATGCACATATATAGGGAGAGCTAATGCTACCAAAATCGAGCTTGTGATAATTGTCCAAACTTTACTTATGAGAAAAATGATTGGACAAGTATGACAAGTTCAAAACTTTTATTATCAAAATCATCTTTGTGAGGGTTGTCATCAATTACTAAAAAGGGGGAGATTGAAAGTCCCTAGTTTGTTTTTGGCTAATTGATGAAACCTAGGACTAACCTTTGTATCTAAGTGGATGATTTAGATAAAGGTGGTCATTGAATATGAGACATGACATTGACTCATGTGACCAAGATGATGAAGACCAAGATGATGCTTGGCTCGATGGACTGGTTGTGAAGGTGAAGGGCAAGACGAGGCTTTGAAGCGAAGGACCATGCGATGGTGAAGCTTGAGCAAGACTTGGCGCCGATGGACCGATGCAACGGTGAAGAGCAAGTGAAGTCAAGGTCGATGGATCGAGACGGTCATGTGATGATATGAAGTGGATCATATCTTTTGGAAAAACAAAATAGGCTCAAGGTAAAGGTATAACCATAGGGCCATTTTGTTTTGCACTCAAGACACCATAGAGGGTGTGAGTGGTTTAGGATCGATAGCCGAACTATTAAGAGGGGAAGTCTTATCGGTTATTCGACGCACGAGTGCCACTAGGTGAATTCATGAAGTGCATTGCATGTAGGGCCTAGTGAGCTAACTGGAAAACCTTCGAAAATGTTTATGAAAATGCTAACACATGTGCATAAGGTGGTGATCACTTGTTGGTGTTGGCACATTTGCGAAGGCGTTGGAGTTTGAGTGGTAGAGAGGGTTTGGGTCTCTCTCTCCCTCCCGCCGAGCTTGCGAGCACGGGATTCAGGCGTTTTCGAGGAGTTGAAATGCCTATTTTCTACTATGCCGGAAGTCAGAAAAGAAACAGAGATGAACGGAGGTCACAGAGGTGACCGGACGCTGCACCGGACGCAGTCACGGTATGACCGGACACGTTTGGTCAGTAAAACGCAGCAGTCAGGCGCGCGGGTGCTAGGGTTTGCAACCGGCGCGTCCGGTCACTCACGGGACCGGCGTGTTCGGTCAGGCGTCCAGAGGGAACTGAGGTTCGCAAGGTCAATCGGACGCGCGGCGCGTCCGGTCACACACAATCAGACACGTCCGATCGTTGAGGGAGCTTACTGGACTCTAACTGGACGCTGGCACTGTCGTGTCCGGTCATTGCCTGGAGCGCGTCCGGTCGTTGCTTCGCGGGCGCGCGGTACTGTGCGATCGGCGCATCCGGTCGTTTTGACGGTCGCGTCCGGTCGTTTGACGAGCGCGTCTGGTCGTTGTCTAGGGCGCGTCCGGTCGTTGGTTTGACCGTTGGGGCTCAGTGACCGTTGAAGGATCGGACGCGGTTGAGCGCGTCCGGTTAGTTTCGACCGGCGCGTCCGGTCATCCCGAAAAGTATCCAGTGAAGGGGTACAACGGCTCTATTTGCTTGGGATGCTTATAAATACTTGTTGGCCGGCCCTTGGGGAGGTCTCTCGTGATTTCTAACATTCTTGTGCATCCTTTGAGCTAGAGCTTCTCCTTCCACTCATCTCTCTTGCTTGATTGCAAATCAAAAGTGAGATTGAGTGATCCCAAAGTGCATTGCATAGCTTGAGGGCATCTAGTGGCACTTGTGGGTGGTTTAGCCGGTGGATTTCTTGTTACTCTTGGAGAGTACCGCTCCTAGCCGGCTTGGAGATTGTTGGAGGCGTTGGCAAGAGAAGGAGATTGTTCTTGGCCACCTCCGGTTGATTTTAAGAGTTTCTTGTGCTTTCCTCGGCGGAGCGCCAAAAGCAACTCTATTGGATTACGCGTGTCATTGAGTTACCTCACTTGAGAGTGGTGTCTTGTGGTGCCTTGCGGGGCGTGCCTTGAGGGGCAAGTGACTTGAGGGTCACACCGAGAAACCATCTAAGTGTTGGTCGACACAACCGGTGACGTAGCTTGTCGGTGCACAAGTGAACATCGGGTGAACAAAAATATTGTGTCACTTGTCTCCCGGTGATTGATCTTTATATTGTGTTGTTGTCAATATTGATTGTTTGTATATCGTCTTGGTGATTGGCAACATCTTCACTCCACCGTTGGTATAAGAATCACAATCCTCTCTCTCGCATTTATATTTACTAGAATATCTTGTGTAGCTCTAGTGGTAGCCTTTGCTAGTTGTTGTTAGCTTGCTCACTAGTGTAAGTTTAGTAACATAGCCCTTGTGTGAACTAGAGATCATAATCTACTAGACTTGTGGATAAGAGGCTTGCATCACAACCGTAGGCTAAGCAAAACTCGCTTTACGCTGTTTGTTATTCTAACAAGTTTGCTTAGTGGTTCTTGTAGAAATTTTTATAGGCTATTCACCCCCCTCTAGCCATCTAGGACCTTACACTTATGTGGCCAGACCTCGGCGTTGAATCGAGCCGCGCCGAGGTCTGAGCCTCGGCGTTAACTAAGCCGACGCCGACCTTTGTGGGACCCAGTGCCACGGTAAATTCTACGACCGCAGTCAGCGGTGACGTGGCGGCATCACATCGTCAACTGACACCGCGCCGAGGCACATAACTCGGCATGATGTCCTATTGCGCCGAATGTTTGGTCTATTTTCAGAAAATGTTTCGTCAGGGTGTTGGTTGTAAAAAAATATTTTTAAAAAGGTCCAAAATACAAAAAATTCACGTACAGTACCAGCTAAGCTGACAGGGGGACGGATCAGGATCGATGAGCCGTTGACTCATGTGAATAAGGATGGTAGCGGATCGGGTTCGGGGCGGATATCCGCGGGTTTCGGTTCTTGCGGGTTCGGGTTTGGGGATGATTTTTCACCCACGGTTTTCGGGTTCAGTATCGGGTTCGGTTTTGGGTTTGGTTTTCCACCCGTGGATATCTAATAGATATCCAAAATAAATCATTTGGAATTAAAACTCATGTTTTATAATATGCTAATAATAACTTGTTTACTTAGATTATTAAATCTATTCAAAATTGACTCATGAAAATATTTATTATTTGTTGCCTCTTATTTATACATGTGAATATGTGTATATTTATTCGCGGGTTTCGGGTATCCATTCGGGTTTCAGGTATCCGTTCGGGTTTCGGGTATCCGCGAGTTTGGTTTTGGTGATAGATTTCCACCCGAATCGGTTTTCAATTCGGGTTCAGGTTTTGACTTCGAGTTTCGGTTTTAGGTGCACGAAGACTCCACCCGATCCAAACCAACCACTGCACGGATCGATGTGGACCAGACAGCGACAGCAGGGTTGAAAACACCAGAACTAGCACAGGAGTGGGAGTAGCTCATCAGGATGATGCATAGATTGACAGAGCACCGTTGGTGTCGGTCCTTGAGCGAGCACTGTGCACGGACGACGAGTCGACGACGACGCGCGCACCATGCATGGCACCAGCCTGGCTGGCTCTCTCGCTCGGCCGCTCGGCGGCGACGACAGCGACATGCATGCATGCAGAGCAGGTACACGGGACGGACGGGACTCCTCGCTAGTCCTCTATCCGAAATTATTTTCGCTTCGGTTTCCGTGCCATAAGTTTGATTTGATTTATAAAAAATACGTACAATATTTGTATATCTAAATAAATTTATTAAAAAACTAGACTAAAAAATCTTTCTAAATATACTAATTTTGTACTATAAATATTAATATTTTTAATATATATTTTATCAAAGTTATTTTTCAGGAAGCGAAAATGACAGATGTTATGGGACGGAGCGAGTACCTCCTGCTCCTACTAA
The DNA here is from genome assembly GCA_038087645.1 of Saccharum hybrid cultivar R570. Classification (NCBI taxonomy): domain Eukaryota; kingdom Viridiplantae; phylum Streptophyta; class Magnoliopsida; order Poales; family Poaceae; genus Saccharum; species Saccharum hybrid cultivar. Next base: position 695,633 of record JAQSUU010000682.1, read on the forward strand.
GGCCGTGTTTAGTTTGGCTGAATTGGGAGCCGCCAAATCAGCACAGTGCAAGATTCTGCACTGCAGCATTTCGTTTGTATTTGTAATTTTTTGTCCAAATATTGATTAATTAGACTCAAAATGTTCATCTCGTAAAGTACAATAAAACTGTGCAATTAGTTTTTTATTTCATCTATATTTAGTACTCCATGCATGTACCAGTATTTTGATATGACAGGGAATCTTCTTTTTGCATAGTGGAATTTGGGGTGAAATTTGGTATCTAAACAGGCCCTAATATATGGCTAATGCAGGGAGAAAGTGGCGCAGATGGAAGATGTGAGGGAGCAGCAGCACAGCAGAGCATGAGCGGAGGGGACGATTGCTTTGCTAGTGCTGCCACACGGTAGAGGGGTTGGGTGCCAAAAGGCCATAGAAACAAAGACCATCTCATTGCCGTTCCCATGCATCATGGGTGGTGGTGCATTGGTGCTGTGCATGTGGCCCGGCGGGGCCCGCCGGACACCATGGTCAACGTGCGTCGGGCCCGCCCATGCACTAGGATAGGTTGTCCATTTGTTTCAGAGACGCAGCCACGCAGCAAATGTACTACGTATATAGCAGTAGCAGCTGGAGCCGGCCACCCCATATGGATGATGCATGTGTGTCCTCGTACACACATCTTGGTGCGTGGTGCCAAACCTTATCACAGCTGTGTTTTCGATTTTGGTAGACATATACTTCCAAAATATAGTTCGTTTGACTGTTTTAATCTTAAGTTTGACCACTCGTCTTATTCAAAAAATTTGTGCAAACGTAGTCAAATTTAAGTCATTCTTGAAGAACTTTTGTTAATAAAGCAAGCCATAACAAAAAGAAGTGATATTTTGGATAATTTTTTGAATAAGACGAGTGGTCAAACTTAGAGTCAAAAAAAAATCAAATGAACTATAATTTAGAACGGATTTAGTACTAAGGATCTGTTAGGTATACTTTCTTGCGGCTTTGGCTCCCTCTTGCAACTCCTCTACTGTAGTAACACTGTTTATAGAAGTTGTTTTTTTCTCTCCTTGCAAAATGTGAAACTGACAGAAACTACGATGTTATGGTGGCTCCTCTAGCTCCGGCTCCGGCTCTAGCTCCTCTGAAACTATAGCATTGGGCTAGAGCCTGAACGAGCCCGATCATCAAACGGGGCTTAAGGCTAGCTGTACTTCGCAAGGTTAGACACATGACATACACGCATTTTGGTGCCAAAAGTGGTCATAGCTAGCCGTGTTTTCGATTTTAGTGGCAGACATTGCCATTCACTTTAGGTTTATTTATTAGGAGCGAAACTTCTCTAACTTTGATCGAGCTTTTACAAAGATATATCAATATCCGCAAGTTTAAATGAATACACCGTGAGATATAGTTCATTGATAATATAATGAAACTTAATATGTATTTTTATATAGACTTTGTCGAAATAAGAAACAAGAGTTCGGGTCTAGACAAAGTAAAAGCTAGCTAGTACTAGGATGTACCTAAGCGGTACGCTACTTGTGTGTGACGTTTCTAGAATGAGCTCTCTTCTAGAATAACCTCTACCTAGTTTCATTTTACTCACAACAAAGCAAAGCACGATTATATTGGTAAGACTAAGAGCGTTTAATTTTTCTTGAAAGACCACGTGCGCATGCCTTGCCCGCCATCTCCCATTATAAATAGAGCGCCTCGGCAGCACCATGACGACCACTCCAAAGTCCCAGCTCCCAACACAACACCCATCCTCATCCTCTGTTCCAGTAGTCCAGCTCGAATTTTTTCTCCTCTTGCTACGCTACGCTACGCTGCATAGTTTCAGTCTCGAGACCGACTGACAGAGATGAGGCGCTGCAGCTGCAAGAGCTCCTCACCCCTGCCCCTTGCCGCCCTGGCGCTCCTCCTCCTGGTCTGCTCCTCCTTCCACCGCGCGGCAGCTGCTCGCCTCCTGCCTGCTGTTCCTCTTCCTCCTCTTATTGCTCACCATGGTCAGTGTATATACATATGCTCTGCATCTCTGCTTATCGAGCCTATCAGGTTACTGTTGCTCCATTTTTTTCTCAACTACTATTTCTTGTGCAGAGAATGGTGCCAAGGCGGCGGCGGCTGCTGCTGCTGCTGACGGCCTAGTGTTTGAGAGTGCTGCCGTGGTCAGCGGCGACGAGCTTTCAGTCTCCTCCGTGGTGACAACCCAAGACGACATACACTGAATTCGGTGCTCCATCTTCAGTTTGAGCAGTAAGTTTGACCTCTCTTCTTCATTCTGGTTCTTCTTCAGATGATGGGAGCAGAGGCGGAGGAGGAGGAGGCTGGAGTGGCGTGCGAGGAGGGCAACGAGGAGTGCATGCAGAGGCGGCTGCTCCAAAACGCGCACCTCGACTACATCTACACGCAGCACAAGGGCAAGCCATGAGGAGGAGGATGCAGATGGAGGAGCGAGGAGCTTGCAGGTCTTCGTCTCGGTTGCTACGGCCGGCTTTCGTCGAGTCGTCGTCCATGCTGGAAAGTTCGTGGAGGGAATCTTGTCACTTGCTAGATGAACGCTGTTGCTAACACCCGTACGTCATCCGTATAGGAGTAGTATATATACTAGTAGTATGCTTGTGTGTGTACGTCTGACATCTCCTTGTACGTCTCCAAGTTTAATACATGGTGGTGGTGCAGTTTTCTCTAGTACTAGTTTTGTCTTAATCAGTATCAAGAAGAAGAGTATATGCTGCATAAAAACGGCGAAAGGTGGTGCGTGGTGAATTGGCTATAAAGTTCGCCTATTAGATTGACTGTTCTTTTCCATCTTCTCTCTTTGTTTTTCCTCTACGTTTAATAATCTGTTTGCCTTCTTGGAAGTTGGGAACACCTATAAAATGAGTTACTGCATGAGATCCATTCCTCTCAATCTTTGTCCTTGTCTAGGAATATCTTCTTCACATCACGAAGTAAAACTGCCCTGTAAATAAATGGCAGCCTCAGACGTGCGAAACGTTGCATAGCAGTGACAAAAGGTAACAAAAAGCAAAGGATCGGAACATGCTCGGTATTAAGAACTCCTCGCTCGACAACGTGTATTCTTTAATTGTGTTTGTGTTTAATTTTCTTGGTCGCGACACACATGCCGAAACATTCTAGCTAGGTGTGCCAGCAACACGTATCCCAAAACATTCCGACACAAATTAAAGAACGATTAAATTAAAAAAATCTACCTAGCCACAATATGTGCATTTTGCTGGTTACTGTCCTTGTCACATGTTTTTTTTTGGCGAGTCTCATACAAAGTCATTTCTATTTTAGTGTTCAAATATTTCTAAAACGCGCATAGGTTTTAATGGAGGTCGTCATCTACGTATTTCTCGGCCGTAAAATGCTCAAATGCCTAGAATGTCTGGTAACCATGAAGCGGTGTCATCCATTCCGCGGCAGAAAAAGGCAAGGAGCACCGCGTGTCCGCGCGTGCATAGGCATTCGTATCGCATCACGCGCTTGCCGCTAGCTTTGGCACACAATTGCATGCCGTACGTGACGTGATTGTCCTAGTGTCCATGTGAGAAACTAGCTAGCTAGGCCTTGTTTAGATGATAACTCGGGGGTGGCCGATTCGGCACAATGCCACCCCGAGCATTGTAGCACTTTTGTTTTTTAGTGTAAAAAATTGTTCAAAAATTAATTAATTAATTAGGCTCTAAATGTTCGTCTCGCAAAGTACAATAAAACTGTGTAATTAGTTTATGATTTCATCTACATTTAGTACTCCATATATGTGCCGATATTTTGATGTGACGGAGAATCTTCTTTTTACATAGTGAAATTTGGGGATGAATTCTGGAATCTAAACAAGGCCCTAGTGTCATAAGTAGTTTGCATACACAATTCGTTTTTTAATGGTTGTGTGTATAAAAAAAATCAAAGAGGGTGTGCGTGGTAGTCCTATCTAATAATATCTAGCACTACAGTGTCCACGTGGAATGCACGCAAAGACCGACCAAACCCATTGGCTTCAATCAGTTTTGTACTGTAGTACTAATACTCCAATGCAATATCCCACTGGAACACCAAGGATCATCAGTGCAAAAGTTGAAGTTGCCTGGAAGATTATTATTTGAATAGTATTGCAATTGGAGTGATGGTGGTGCTTATTAATTAAAAATAACTTGAGGAACAAAAAAAACTAATTTTGGCCTTTGTGTAAACACTTTCCCGAAGCAAGAGTGGAGGTAGTATATATTTTGATTTGAGCATGCCACGGAGGAAAGAATCTTCATTGGAGATCACCATATCCAAGCAGAATGAATAACGAGGCTTTTGTTGATTTTGTGGAGGTCGCGAATTCGAAAACCACCCATATTTTTGGCCTAACAAAGGTCTTTCCAAGAATGAAACGTTGGAGATTATGAACTCTGATAGAAGGTTTCGATCACATCTCTCAACTCAGCAGCTGTTCGTAGGTCCACTGCTCATTCATTAGCACATCAGGCAAAAAAACTGGATACACGGCCCTCTCTACCCTGCCTCCTCCTATTGACCCTTGCACACCACTAGATGCCCGGTGCAGCAGGTTCCCTCTAAGGTCTATCTTAACGAGGAGGGTTTCACCGTTCTCATTTAATGTTGCGATAACGTTGGCAACGGGCGTCCATCCAGGCGTATTCTGTCAGGACAGCTCCTTCCTGGGTTTGCCCAACGATCGGGCCTAACAGGACTCCTCCGGTCCGCCTTCAATACGACGCGGTTTCTCCAAAAAAAATAACACAACGACATTTCCATTCCATACTGTTGCACTCATGCGACCGCCGCAGTCGCAGCTACCGTGCCACCCGCCCGCCGCTGGCATTCTCCAGCCACGGCCTTCCTGTCCGGACGCCGCGTGCCACTCCACCTGGCTGCTGCCGCGCGTGCATCTTGCGTTGCTCGCTCCCGCCCGTTGCGCTCGCCCATCCCACGCCGCTCGCTTCCGCGCCGTCGCACGCGCCGCTTGCCCGGCCGAGCCAAGCCTGGTGTTGCTAGCGATGGTGGTGGTGGTGCCGGCTCCGACCCCAATGGCTAGAATCGCCCGGTTCCGGGCTTCCCCATGTTGCAAGCGTATGTTTCAAGTGTTCTAGATGTTTCTTAGGTATGTTTCAAGTGTTTCATGTAGATATTGCAAAGGTAGATCGGGATGTTGCATATGTTGCAATGATTGTACATGTATGTTGCAAGTGTCTGTTCCCAATGTTTCGTCTATTTTTTTTCAGACGTACGTTGCAAGTGTGTTCATCTGGATGTTCCATATGTTTCACAAATATGTTGCAATTATTATATTTGGATGTTGCATATGTTTGCAATTGTTTTTCAAGTGTTTTCTTGTGTTTTTGCATGTGTTTCATGCGCATATTTCGAATGTTTCAGCTATTTCGTACGTATGTTGCAATTATTTCATTTGGATGTTTCAAAAATAGATTCGGGGTGTCGTGCATGTTGCAATGTGAGCCACTTGCCGCAGCTGCCTACTGCAGCTGCTAGGGCGTCGTGCATGGAGGGGAGTGGCGTAGCAAGCGTGGAGGGCGCGGGAAGCAGGGAAGCGTGGGGGAGTGGCGCGAGTGGACTGTGCCTGTGTGTGTAGCAGGCGCTGGCGCGGGCGTTGTAGCAATCAAGTAGTGTACCTATTTTCATAAAACAATCAAGTTGTGTATGTTCATCGTCACAATATAAGGGGTGTTTTGATCCTAGAAGAAATGAGCACATCGTGTAATAATGGGCTAAACATGAGCTAATAAGAACTAATGGGTTCTAACCACCGATTAGCCTCATTCACTCTTATTAGCCTATGATTATATTAAGCTCATGTTTAGCTCTTGTATATTTGGAACATAAAACCCAGGACTATTTTTAGCATTATATTGGATCTAAACACTCCCTAAGTATATGGTAGCTACTAATAACCTAGCTAATAAGCTAGGGGGTCTTTTAATTGAAGAAAGAAAGAATCTAGCTAGTACACATGTACGCACGCGCTGCAACTTGACAAGTTCCTGATTGGGGTCGCCACTCGCCAAGCAATGACCATGTGCAAGTGCACCTGCAAGGAAGGGTATATAGCTAGCAGGATATATCTATGTGTCGTTTTCTTGCGCATTGCATTGGATGATGAACGACCGACGACGACGGGGTACGTCGATGATGATGAGACGCATTTACATGAGATGTGGTTGGATGGATGTGCCGTACCCCGTACGTAGTATGTGTTCTTGGCAAAGGATTGGATTGGCGGTGCAGTGCATGCGCACTGCCAAGCCAAGCCCTGAATGGATGGGCGATCGGAGGTAGATCAGAGAAAATATCCTTCTTAGCCTCTTTCTGATCCTACACGTCACAGGATTTTTGTGTCATCTATCTATCTATCTTCAAGCGTGCAGTATTTGAGGTAATTTGGTCCGTCGATCGAGCTCAGGGATAGGATGTGCAGGCCGAATCATATACAGCGCAGAGCGCACGCACAAACACTGCTAGTAGACGAAAATGACGGGCAACTTGGACCGCCGCATGCATGCAATGCACGGAGCGCGATCGATCCAGAGGATTGGGTTGGATTCGGCAATGCATGCATGCAACAAGAAAGATGATGAAACCTCTCGCTTGCTTGCTGCTTGTCGTGTCATATGGGGCGCCGGCCCGCCGGCCTGTCGCCGTATCCTGTTGTGTTGCGCGTCGCACGGCTGGGATCTCGGCCTGCGGCGGCGCCTGCATGTTCCTCGGTCGTCGTCGTCGATCGGTCTCTGTCGCGCTCGCGCCTGCGTGCGCACCCATGCATGCATGCATGTTGCCAGCATGTCCACGATCGACTAGCTCATCAGCTCGTCAGGTCCCGGTCGTGTGGACGCACGCGGGCAAGCCAGCGCGCCTACATGCATGCATGCCGATCGAGCTGACCTGAAAGCTACAGAGCATGGACTGCTGGTCCGTCGTCGATCAGTGTGAAATGATCGAGGCGATCGCGACCCAGCAGGGGACGCATGAAGCGCACTGGCGTCGTCCCAGGCCAGGCTAGGCTCTGGCCGTGTACGTGGGACGACAACGACGAGCACGCACGTACCATCGACGCACGACACGCATGAACGGATCAACGCATGCACACATGCAGAGATGGTATTGACCACACTGACCGCACACACATATGGAGGCGACAGATGACGACGACGAGACTGGAACAAGACAATATTAAACCAAGCCCTCGTTTAGTTCCCAAATCCAACCCCAAATTCCACTATGTAAAAAGGAGATTCCCCATCACATCAAAATGTCGGCAAATGCATGGAGTACTAAATGTAGATGAAATCAAAAACTAATTGCACAGTTTTGTTGTACTTTGCGAGATGAACATTTTGAGTCTAATTAATCAATTTTTGGACAATTTTTTACACTAAAAAACAAAACGCGCTACAGTGTTCCGATAGAAACACTGTAGCGCGCAGTGCCGAATCCGCCGGCCCGATTCCGGAACTGAACAAGGGCCAAGTGGCGCCACTGATCTGAAATGATAGATCCATACTGCGGGAAAATGCATGCATGGTGGCCGAGCGAGGTACGTACGTAGAGCACGCGCATATGCAGTACTGAGGGGACGGTGCCCCAGCTGATACGTACTGATCGAGTGGACGGTGCCAACGACTTCGCAGCGTCGAGGTGCTGTGCATGTGGGTGGGAGCTGGTGGGTTGCTTTTCTCTGTCTATATCTACCTTGAAAATTGAAAACTATGTAAAAACTATGTATCTTGAAAAGTCAAAACGATCTATAATTTAGGATAGAGGATGATAGTTATCAAGGATTTGATAAATGTCCCTGCTTTCAAAGGAAAGGGGTCGAAGGAAAGAGAGCGCGGACGCAACAACTTGAACGGGAATGGTCCAAACTGAAACTACCGCAGCATGTCTCAGTCTGCATCCATCCATGAGACGGATGGAGTAGCTTCTTCAAGTGATCTGAATAGTTCTCGCTCAACATAGCACATCATCGAGTTGTTGAACCAATCATCGGCAATCTTGTTCCGCAATTTAGACTTAATAATTTTCATTGCTGAGACCAATCTTTCCACAGTAGCAATTGATACTGGTACCAACAATGCCAATTCAACGAGCTTGGACACCAATGTTTTTCTGTTGCAAAAATCTTTGTGGCCAAACTTTCAATATCTGTACAATTAGCAAAGGCAGCATGCCTCCTCACCTGAAGAATATGTCTCAAGTTGTTCCCTTATTATTCTACGGTCATGATCAGAGAATTCAGCATCATATATTTCATCAAGTCGTGCAAGCTTGTTGACATCAAACTTGGAGAAATTGTTACTTGGATCAAGACAAGAGAAGCACAATAATATCACCGTAGTCGCTTCACTAAACCGATGATTCATCTCAGCACATATTTTGTCAACAACAACATAGAACATCACGAACCTGTAGCCATGACCGGTGATTCAATCTCCGGGCGCAACTGGTTCTAGGGATTTGGGAGCGCCACCGCGGCCACCAGTCTCGCCACCGAGCGCCGCCTTGCTTCCATCGCGCATTTACGGCGTGGCTGCGCTCGGTCCCATGCTCCCGTGCCCCTTCTAATTGACCGTAACAACTTGGGAGTGGTAGTGTACCTTAAGGGCCCATAGAAGATGAGCCCGGGCAGGGGCCCAGGGTCACTGGGCCTGGGTCTGCCTATGCTCATAGTGACACGTATCATATCACTTCCAGGTAATGATTATACATACACAATAGTGATATCAGGATTTCACTATATTAGGTCTAAGAACTGACAACAGTGATATCAGTATTTTGGCCCCTTTTAAAATCATTTTTTACAAATAACCCCCTCGCAAAACATTTTCTAAAAATAGACCACCATCTCGACGCATTAGGACATCACGCCGAGGTCAGCTCCTCGGCGCTATGTTAGTTGACGCCGAGGTGGTGCCACTTTAGCGAAGACGCTGGGCGCAGTATGCATCGTGGCAACTGGGCCCACACAACACGACGTAGGGCGACATAGCGCCGACCCTTCAACCCTCGATGTGGGACGACTCAACCCGGGGCCTAGACACGACAATGGGCCTGCAAATCTCGGCGTGTGCTTAGTTAACGCCGAGGGCCATAGCTCGGCACGGCCCGACTCAGCACCGAGATCTGGCCACTAAAGCCACGTCGCGGCTCCCTTCTTCCTCCCCTTCTCATTCTGTCCGCTGCCGACGCCGCTCTCTCTCTCTCCCCTCCGCCCCCACGAACCCTAAATCCAAATGGCGCACTAGGTCTTCCTAGATCTGTAACACTCCGGTGTTAAGCAATGCATTTTTGCCTGGCAATCATATTGCATAGCATTCATGTCATCATAATCATGTGTGATAATGTTACAATTTAAATCAAATAAAAGCTTGAAAATGATATAGGTGATGAAATATATTAATATGATAATCACATTATATCAAAAACCTTGCAACTATAAATTCTAGATCACTTGGAACTTTAGTTCAAATTTTGGAGCTCAAATTTTGTCAAAACTTGTTCAAAAATAATTATGAAAAATATTCAAAATTATTCCCTATTTTAGCTTTTATTCTGCCATTCAAAATCTATTAAGAATTTTGAGATGGCCCCTTAATCAAAGTTGTAGAGAATTCAATTTTGAGCAACTTTTATTTTTGGGCCAAATCCATAAAATGCTTTCTTCTTGTTCAAAATTGGGTTTGAAGTTTGAAATGCATTTAAATTTGAATTTGGAAAATCAAAAATCCGGTTTTTCCTTAGCAGGCCGCCGCCTCCTGTTCGGCCCACGTCCGGATGCGGCCCGCGCCACTCACCGCGCGCGCGCGCGCCCGCGCTGCCCCGCCTCGGCCCAGGCCCAGCCGGCCGTCTCCCTCCTCCGCCCGCGCCCTCGCCCGCGCGCGCTGGCGCTCCGGCAGAGCACGCACGCCGCGTGGCGGCCGCATGCCGGCCACAGCGGCCGGGTGGCGCTCGGTCGCCCCCACCAGCGCGAGCGCCCACGCCTTAACCCCCCCCCCCCCGCACCGCGCCTCGCCATTCCTCCCTCCGCTCTGCCTCCTCGCTTGTTCACCGAGCGCAGCTGCCGTTTCCGCCTCCGCCACCGCACGCGCTCGCCGGACGCGCGCGTTCCGACGAGCTCCGGCCACCGCAGACCTCTCCATCTCGCCACGAGCTTCCTCTCTCTCTGGCGCACCCCGTGCTCACCTCCATCTCCCGCGGTAAGCTCCACAGCCCCGCCAATCGCTCGCCGGAGTTCCGGCCGAGCTCACCGTGGTTCTCCGCTCCGTGGAAACCCCGCCTCCGCCTCTTCTTTTCCCTCACTCGCGCGAGCATCTTGTTCGCCTCCTCCTCCCGGTGCTCGGACACCATCTCCCGTGCCGCCCCGTGGCCGGAGAGGAGCTCCCGCCGGTGAGCAGCGCCGCCGAGCCGCCATGGCCGGTGGCAAGCTCGATTTCGAGCTCCTCCGGTCATGCCAATGATCTCAACGGGACCGCCTCGCCTTGAGGATCACGACGGTGGTGACCTCGTCGCCGGCGACCTCGCCGTCGTCGAGATCCGCGCGGTCAGCGCCCTCCTTGACTCGGAGCGGCTGACGCGTGGGACCCGGTTGACCCGCGGGCCCGCCTGTCTGTCTCTGTGTGCGCGCGCGTGTGTAGATCGCCGGGTGCGTCTAGCAGTTCAGCGACTGGATTTAAAAAGGATTTTTGGAAATGATTTTTCAGAAAATGTATAAATGCTTAGAAAAAATTGTAACTTGCTCATTTTAGCTCCAAATTTGATGAAACAAATTTCTATAGACTCTTTGGGACCAGATCTATGATCTAAAATTATTGCATGTCAAATTTGAGATACTTTTCTGTAGAGTTTATAATTAAATAGTAAAATGGCTATTTTCTTGATAAATACTTAATAAATCCTAGAAAAGTCAGAAAAATATGATTCCAAATTTATTAATCTTTTTGTGTCATGTACTTTCTAGGGAAATTTTATATCTTGGGTGTTCTGTATAAAAATTTGTAGTTGCAGTTCAAATGCTTTTTGTTACCAATAATTGTTATTTTTGTTAATTAAATAAATTTGAATAAAACATGCAAGTGATAATTTTTCCATAGTGTTTGTTTAGGTAGTAGATAGTAGAAAAATTCCTAAATCTGTTGTTTGATACTTTTCATAATGTAAAGTATTTTAAATATCTATTTGAGGCCATAGTTTGTTATTTTTGTATAGTAAGTTCTAATTATCCAAATGCAGTAAAAATTTTATGTCAAGCTATTCTTGATATTAGTAACCCACTGTAATTTTATAAGATTTTTCTAAGCTACTAAAATATATGTTGCTGTTCAAGCATAGGGCTAATTAGGGTTTTCATTCATTCTTTAATGCAAAAATAGTTAGTAAACTATACTTTGGTGTATCTTTGAAGCACCTTGGGTGTTCAAGTACTCTCACATGGTAGGAACTAGTGTTGGTAGTTTCCGAGTACATGTTCTTGGATGACGTAGACTACCTTGTAGAAGAGTCATAAGTTCCACATAATCCGATGACGTAATACATTCGTTACATCGCATGCATTCCGCATCATCATCATCTCCTGTCACCTCGGCAATGCACCTATGCATGTTGCACTCATACTTCTGCATCATACAGGATCGCAGGAAGTGGTTCCGACAGTTGTTCCCGAGGACGCAGAGGAGCAGCTCGAAGTGACGGAGCCGGAGCCAGCAGAAGTAGAAGAGGAGTCCGGTGAAGAGCTTCCGGAGTGCCCCGACCATCGTCCCAGTACCTTCGAGCGAGGCAAGCCCCGGAGCATTTCTCCCCCGGTTTGCAAATAATTAATTATTAATTTTACTTAATCTGATGCATCAAGTTTAGGAGTTGTTTGCAAACGTTGCTGCATTATACCTTGTTCCACCTTGTTTTACCGATCCTTGTCACCCTGGTGTCCACGGTCAATACTTGCTTAGCTTGCTTAGACCGGTAGAAGTCGGGTGATTGCCTGTCATCCGCGAGCTATAGGGGATTACCTGGTTTTGTGAAAGAGATGTCATGTGAGAATAACTCAGTGTGGAATGAATGTGAGACCGGGCGGAAGCTTGCAGGGTTCTGGACTGTAGTGTCTTCCGTCTGTGTCGATTAAGGACCGTCCGATGTCGGGCCTCGGGTCATGTTGAACGCATGCCTCTCATTTAGCTGGCCGGATAAAGTACCTTTCGACCGCGAAGCCGGGAGATTATTCGGGCCGAGTGGATTGCCCGCAACGCACTGTACCGGAGCAGTAGTGGCAGGAAACGGGGGCGCGATGATAAGGCCAAAGAGCAGTTGGGCGGCCCCCGGGTACATGTGGTTCCTGGCAAGCTCGCGACTTTACCTGAATGGTTGACTCGGTGACCAATACCTCACTTTAGCGGGTGAGTGAGGTTTGTGTGAGGAATAAATTACCAGCTGGTCAATAATCGATTCGAATCGCCATCGTTCACTGGATAGTGAGCACTTGACTTGAGTTACTTCATCGTAGTAATATGGATACAACACTTGGATAGTTATGAGAAAATGACATGGTAATTATTGTCAAATATCAATGGTAATCCTTGCTTGCTCAATTACATGGTTACTTTAGCATAAAGTGCAAATATAGTTGACAGGAGAATAAAGATTTAGAAGATGACATGCTTTTGTAAATGATTTGGTAAGCTAAAAAAATGCTTTTCTTGCAAATGAGTCAGCTACCCCACCAAAAAGCCTATCATGATCCTTGGAGTCTTTTGTTTTGGTTCTGTCGGGTAAGTCTAGCTGAGTACCTTCTCGTACTCAGGGCTTTGTTCCCACTTGTTGCAGATGGACAGATGTACTATGGGTATTGTATCAACTGTCTCTACCCTGCGATGAGCGAAGCCTAGGACCATGGGCAATGGTCACTCACTACTCCTCGCCTGATGCTTTTGTGGGAGATGATCGCGAGCTGGCACTGTATTTTGGAAAAGATGTGTGTGTGTGTGTGTGCTTTGAACTAATGCTTCCGCTACTTTATTTGAAACTGGTTTGTAATAACTATGTTTAAACTCCGATGTATTTTGTGCCGCAAACTGCTGTGTAACTTATGAAGGTAATCGCTGAACTTATTACGATCTTGGCTGTGATGTGAAATGGTTTGAAATCCGTCGAGATTTCACGGACTACCGGGTTATACGGGCTTAAGTTTGGTAAATTGTCCATCCGTTGGATGATTTTCTTACTTAATCTCGTATAATTGGGCGGTTCTGTTACAGCTGGCATCGGAGCATGGTTTAGCGTAATTACTGTTCATAAGTGTATTTAAACCAAAACCCTGCTTAAAAAGTGTGATTTTGAAACTAAAAAAAAAAGTGTGCCAGTGGTCATATCCTGTATGCCCAGTTAAGGACTCTAGGTGGCTATTTAAGTACTAACTTGGGGTTCTGCACCATATTTCTTTTTCGTTGCTCATACGGCGTGCTATTGTATGAGTGCCACTTAATTGAGTGGTAATGTATGGATCAGTTACCTCTACGCTTCGGTAAGTGTGAGTTGTGAGAGCATGATCGGATACACCGCCGATCTAGGGAAAGTGCTTATATGATACTTGGATAATTACATGTTTTACACATGTTTTTATAAAAGTGTCGCATGTGTGGGTGTTCCGTCCGTGAGGCGATGCCGTCAATAGGACGATGTGTTTGGGTAGTCGCTACCGTTGTACACACATCTGGGGATTCGTGTAAAGCGTGTAGGTAGGTTTACTGCTTTCATGCATTCATGGGGAATGGGCTGAAATGAGTTTTCTGCAGGTACATAACAGCGTATCGTGTAGACCGAATTAGTTACGTATATGAGAAATCGTTGTATGCCACCGAATTCACCGTTAGATGTTTTTTTTTTCCTAAGTTTGTGAGAACGTAAGACTCGTGCATGCATCATATTGTTTGTGCATTCCATTCATGGCATGCATTCCTCCCCTTATAAAAGGATTATCCCATTTCGATAAAAGTGACCTCAACTAAAATATGTTCTCACCGGGTAATTTAAAACTTGTGCTACAGATGGCCCGCACGAAGCAGACTGCCCGCAAGTCCACTGGAGGAAGAGCACCCCGTCGTCAGCTAGCCCCGCGGGAGCACCGCAACACGGACACTTTTCTAAGCGAGTTTGGCATGCCCACCTTGCTTTGGAGAGTGCTCCATGATGTGGGGTACCCGGAGGGACAAGAGCCAGTTTACTCTTGGAGCGAGAGCCAGCTAGCTGAAGATGGACTTGCTGTGGTAGAGATCACCGTCCCTGCTCTTGGTGATGCGCCAGAATGGGATGGTTGGCATTTGGAGTTCGAAGGACGCACTCCAGTCGAGGGTGCAGAGGGCGCAGCTTTTCGCGTCATCCGAGACATCATGAGCAGATTTCCCAATGAGTTAGCAGCAGCTTTGGCCGGTACCTTCCCGAGAGATGATCCTCGCGACGCCATTTGGGTACAGCCGCAAGGAAGTGCCCTGGTTAGAGGCCCCAGTGAAGGACTGGCTAGCAACAATCACACCATGAGTGCCATGTATGCAGCCATCAGAGCATACCAAGGTCTGGAGAATACCTATTGGACCTTGACTGGCCTACGTGGTGATGATCGGCTTGAAGCAAGGAAGCAGAAGAAAAAGCAAGCGCGTGCCATAGCTAGCTTGCAGGAGCAGTTGGCTGATATGAGCTTGCAGCGGGACCGAGCTCTCGAGAGAGGCGAGAGTTCCATGCAGCAAGTACAGAGGCTGACTCAGGCCAACAGGAATGCAGATCGCTTGTTGGAGCAGCTAGTACAAGAAAGGAATGAAGCCTGGAACGAGAGAGACCTTCTGAGGCAGAGGGTCGAGGAGCTAGAAGAGTACAATGCCAACTTGCATGAAGAGTTCCATGCCCTCTACAACGGGATGGGCCCGTATGCTCCTCCGAACGCCGCTCAGATGGACATCGACGACGACGCTGCAGCTGAGGGTAGCAATGGCGACGCCTCCGACATCGACGATGGCCCCGATGAGTAGGATAGTGTCATGCGTTAGTAGCTAGGCGTGACGCGATGGCCTTCTTTTGGGTTCCATGTATCATGATGTATCCTGTTCGACCTTGAGACTGATGATCTTTGGAGTTTGGTTGTGTATGCGATACCCGAACGCATAAAAGTCCAGTGTATGTATGCTGGCAACATGGTTGTATGGAACGCGATGTTGCTTTTAAAGTAACTTAATTGGTGCTGTTGTTCAATTGGAATGAATTATTGCGCCTCTGTTTTCTTGTATGACTTGTTCTCTCCAATGAATTCAGTATGGCATGATTGTTCCTTCGGACATAATTTTACAACTTCACTCAATGGTGCTTGTTGCTGAAATATGCAGATGGCCAACACTCGTCGTGCTACGTATGAAGCCGCTGAAACTGGTGGCAACGGTGCAGGAGCTGGTGGAAGTGGTGTCAACAATGTCAACCACCAGGAACCACGTCCAGAGCCACATTTGCCCCCTCCTCCGCCGCTTACCGCAGAAATGTTCTTCACACAGTTTCTTGGAAGTCAACGCAGTACTGAACAATCACAGAGGAATATGGAAGACTTTCTGCGTACCATCGCGGAAAATGTTCAAAGAGGAAATAACCAAGGTGGTGGCCATGGAGTGAACCAGTACAGCAGTTTCAAGGATTTCATGGATACGAGGCCACCTATTTTCAAAGAAGCAGCAGAGCCACTTGATGCCGAAGAATGGATTAACACTATGGAAGATAAGTTCCGTGTGTTAAGGATGACAGAAGTTCTGAAAGTAGAGTATGCTGCACATCAGTTACAAGGACCAGCAGGAATGTGGTGGAAGCATCACCGCAGTACTTTTCCTCCTAATGCCCAGATCTCTTGGAGGGATTTCACTGAAGCTTTTAAGGGAGTTTATATTCCCCCAGGGTTGGTTGAGATGAAGCTTGGAGAGTTTTTAGCCTTGAATCAGGGTACCAAGACTGTGACACAGTATCTGCATGCCTTTAATAACTTGTGCCGCTATGCCCCAGACATGGTTGACACAGATGCAAAGAAGATTGCTAGTTTCAAGAGAGGGTTGAGTCCGAAGATGATGAAGCATGTGGGTACCAATACCCGCAACAGATTCAACGACTTTATCAGTGACTGTTTGAAGCAAGAGAAGAACAATAATGCTTACACCGCATCCAAGAACCGCAAGAGAGTGTTCGAGTCAGGACCATCCCAGTCCAGAGTTGTCCCTGCCAACCGTTCATCTTATCGTCCGTCCGCACCTGGTGCGAGGTTCAGGCCGCCGCAGCATAAAACCCAGAATTACAAGGGGCCACAGAAACCGTACAAGATCGTAGTGCCGCCAACAAAGACCAGCGCAGCTGCAGAACAGAGCAACTCCAAGGGAGCTATAGGGTCTGCTGGTACAGTGAAAGGGCCCTGCTACAACTGTGGTCAGCCAGGCCACTTTTCAAAGTTCTGCCCTTATCCGCCTAAAAAGAAGCAACAGACTTACAATGCTCGTGTACACCACACCGCCATTGATGAAGTTCCTGAGGGAGAGCCCGTAACTGCTGGTAAGTTTCTTGTGAACCATCACCCTGCAGTTGTTCTTTTTGATTCTGGATCTTCGCATTCTTTCATGAGTCAAGCATTTGCACGGAAGCATGAACAGCTATGCACAGAATTGAGTTATGGTTATCGCATAAGTTCAGCAGGAGCTGATGTGTTAACCAATAAGATGGTTAGAGGGGCAACCCTTGAGTTAGGTAGTCGGAAGTTCCGAGTGAACCTGGTAGTTATGCCTGGACTAGTTTTGGATGTAATAATAGGAATGAACTGGATGAAAGACTGGGAAGCAGTCATAGATACAAGCAGTAGGATGCTTACCCTTAAAGATCCCCAGGCAGAGGGTACTTTTCAGGTACCATTGCCTAAAAGAACAGATCTTGTGAGTGTGACCTGTGCCATGGAAGTTGCTCCTATCCATCAGATCCCAGTAGTATGTGAGTTCCCGGATGTGTTTCCAGACGAGTTGCCTGGCCTTCCTCCAGACAGAGATGTTGAGTTTGGAATCGAGTTGATCCCCGGGACAGCTCCAATTTCGAGGAGACCTTATCGGATGCCTCCGGATGAGTTAGCTGAGTTGAAGAAACAGTTGGAAGAGTTGTTAAAAAAGGGGTTTATTCGCCCAAGTAAGTCTGAATGGGGATGTCCTGCCTTGTTTGTAAAGAAAAAGAAAGAGGGTACTCTCAGGATGTGTGTGGATTATCGACCTCTTAACGCTGTAACTATCAAGAATAAATATCCACTGCCTCATATTGATGTTCTGTTTGATCAGTTAGCTAAAGCCAGAGTGTTCTCCAAGATAGACTTAAGGTCTGGGTATCATCAGATAAAGATTAGACCTCAAGATGTTCCGAAAACCGCCTTTTCTACCAGATACGGGTTGTACGAGTATCTTGTTATGTCATTTGGACTAACAAATGCTCCTGCATATTTTATGTATCTGATGAATACAGTTTTCATGCCAGAGTTGGACAAGTTTGTAGTTGTCTTCATTGATGACATTCTAGTATACTCTGAAAACGAGAAAGGTCATGAAGAGCATCTGAGAATTGTCTTGACCAGGTTGAGAGATCATAAGTTATATGCTAAGTTCAGCAAATGTGAATTTTGGTTGAAGAAAGTTCCTTTCCTCGGTCATATCCTATCTGAGAATGGAGTTTCTGTAGATCCGAGTAAAGTGCAAGAGGTTATGGATTGGAAGACTCCAACCACAGTGTCAGAAGTCAGAAGTTTCCTAGGGTTAGCAGGTTACTATCGCCGTTTTATCCCAGACTTCTCGAAGATTGCCAAGCCTATGACAAGTCTGTTACAGAAAGATCACAAGTTTGCGTGGACAGAGGAGCATGAGACAACTTTCCATACCTTGCGGAAACTGTTGACCACTGCTCCAGTTCTTGCACAACCCGACATCGAGAAACCTTTTGATGTGTTCTGCGACGCATCAAAAACAGGATTAGGGTGTGTGCTAATGCAAGAAGGAAGAGTAATTGCTTATGCCTCCCGGCAGTTGAGAAAACATGAAATCAATTATCCGACCCACGATCTTGAGCTTGCCGCTGTGGTGCATGCCTTAAAGATTTGGAGACACTATCTGCTGGGTAATGTGTGCAATATTTTCACCGATCATAAGAGTCTCAAGTACATTTTCACCCAACCAGAATTGAACATGAGACAGCGGAGATGGTTAGAACTGATCAAAGACTACAACTTGAATGTACAGTATCACCCTGGGAAAGCCAATGTGGTAGCTGATGCTTTAAGCAGAAAATCACATTGTCTGAAGGTGCAACCCTTGCTTGAAGATGGTTTCGATCTAATGCACCCTGCCGTGCTACAAAGTATTCAGGTCAGTTGTTCCTTGGAGAGTAAGATTATAGAAGGTCAGAAAACAGACAAGGGGATATTCCACATCAAAAAGAAGATTCAAGAAGAACCCTCGAAACACTTCAGGGTGGATGAGCAGGATGTGTTGTGGTTCGACAACCGTCTTGTTGTTCCAAAGGATAGAGAGCTTAAGAATAAAATTTTGGATGAAGCTCATCTCTCTAAGTTGTCTATTCATCCTGGCAGCAGTAAAATATATCAAGAACTAAGACCTCGTTATTGGTGGACCAAGATGAAGAAGGAAATTGCAGCGTATGTAGCCAGATGTGACACATGTTGTAGAGTAAAAGCAATTCACATGAAGCCTGCCGGAATGCTACAACCTTTGTCAGTGCCGAGTTGGAAGTGGGATGACATAAGTATGGATTTTATCACGGGTCTACCCACTACTCAAAAAGGTCACGATTCCATTTGGGTAATTGTGGATCGTCTTACTAAGACAGCCCACTTTCTGCCTGTCAAAACGGAACATAGACCACCTCAATATGCTGAGAAGTATATTGCGGAGATTGTGAGGTTGCATGGCATACCAAAGACTATAGTGTCTGACAGAGGGTCACAGTTCACTGCTCACTTTTGGGAGCACTTGCACAAAGGTTTGGGGACTAGTCTGATTCGTAGCACTGCCTATCATCCTCAAACAGATGGTCAAACTGAGAGAGTTAATGCTGTTCTAGAAGATATGTTAAGAGCCTGTGTGTTGTCTTCCAGAGGTTCATGGGAGTCATGGTTACCATTAGCAGAGTTCTCATACAATAACAGCTATCAAGAGAGTATCAAGATGGCACCTTTTGAGGCTCTGTATGGCCGAAAGTGTAGAACACCGTTAAACTGGATTGAGCCCGGAGAAAGAAGGTATTATGGTATTGACTTCGTAGAAGAAGCCGAAAGGAAAGTTCATATCATCCAGCAGAATATGAGAGCAGCCCAGTCACGTCAGAAAAGTTATGCAGATAAGAGAAGGAGACCGCTTGTGTTCGAAGTTGGTGACTATGTCTATCTAAAAGTTACACCAATGAAAAAGAAAAGATTTGGTGTGCGCAGAAAGCTGGCCGCCAGATTTGTGGGACCTTATAAAATCCTGGAACGGAAGGGTCCTGTGGCTTACAAATTGGATTTACCAGAGTCAATGGGTGCTATATTCCCAGTTTTTCATGTATCACATCTCAAGAAGTGTTTGCGCGTTCCAGATGAAAGGATTGAACCTCGAGGCATAAAACTAAAGTCAGATTTGGTGTATCGTGAGCAACCAGTTCGAGTATTGGATACCAAGGAAAGGGCTACTCGAAACAGTGTGGTGAAAACGTATAAGATACAATGGAGTCATCACGATGAAGGGGATGCATCTTGGGAAACGGGTGAATACTTAAAGAACGCTTATGAAGATTTTTATAATAAATGGTTCGTAACCCAAATCTCGGGACGAGATTTTTATAAGGGGGAAGGGCTGTAACACTCCGGTGTTAAGCAATGCATTTTTGCCTGGCAATCATATTGCATAGCATTCATGTCATCATAATCATGTGTGATAATGTTACAATTTAAATCAAATAAAAGCTTGAAAATGATATAGGTGATGAAATATATTAATATGATAATCACATTATATCAAAAACCTTGCAACTATAAATTCTAGATCACTTGGAACTTTAGTTCAAATTTTGGAGCTCAAATTTTGTCAAAACTTGTTCAAAAATAATTATGAAAAATATTCAAAATTATTCCCTATTTTAGCTTTTATTCTGCCATTCAAAATCTATTAAGAATTTTGAGATGGCCCCTTAATCAAAGTTGTAGAGAATTCAATTTTGAGCAACTTTTATTTTTGGGCCAAATCCATAAAATGCTTTCTTCTTGTTCAAAATTGGGTTTGAAGTTTGAAATGCATTTAAATTTGAATTTGGAAAATCAAAAATCCGGTTTTTCCTTAGCAGGCCGCCGCCTCCTGTTCGGCCCACGTCCGGATGCGGCCCGCGCCACTCACCGCGCGCGCGCGCCCCGCGCTGCCCCGCCTCGGCCCAGGCCCAGCCGGCCGTCTCCCTCCTCCGCCCGCGCCCTCGCCCGCGCGCGCTGGCGCTCCGGCAGAGCACGCACGCCGCGTGGCGGCCGCATGCCGGCCACAGCGGCCGGGTGGCGCTCGGTCGCCCCCACCAGCGCGAGCGCCCACGCCTTAACCCCCCCCCGCACCGCGCCTCGCCATTCCTCCCTCCGCTCTGCCTCCTCGCTTGTTCACCGAGCGCAGCTGCCGTTTCCGCCTCCGCCACCGCACGCGCTCGCCGGACGCGCGCGTTCCGACGAGCTCCGGCCACCGCAGACCTCTCCATCTCGCCACGAGCTTCCTCTCTCTCTGGCGCACCCCGTGCTCACCTCCATCTCCCGCGGTAAGCTCCACAGCCCCGCCAATCGCTCGCCGGAGTTCCGGCCGAGCTCACCGTGGTTCTCCGCTCCGTGGAAACCCCGCCTCCGCCTCTTCTTTTCCCTCACTCGCGCGAGCATCTTGTTCGCCTCCTCCTCCCGGTGCTCGGACACCATCTCCCGTGCCGCCCCGTGGCCGGAGAGGAGCTCCCGCCGGTGAGCAGCGCCGCCGAGCCGCCATGGCCGGTGGCAAGCTCGATTTCGAGCTCCTCCGGTCATGCCAATGATCTCAACGGGACCGCCTCGCCTTGAGGATCACGACGGTGGTGACCTCGTCGCCGGCGACCTCGCCGTCGTCGAGATCCGCGCGGTCAGCGCCCTCCTTGACTCGGAGCGGCTGACGCGTGGGACCCGGTTGACCCGCGGGCCCGCCTGTCTGTCTCTGTGTGCGCGCGCGTGTGTAGATCGCCGGGTGCGTCTAGCAGTTCAGCGACTGGATTTAAAAAGGATTTTTGGAAATGATTTTTCAGAAAATGTATAAATGCTTAGAAAAAATTGTAACTTGCTCATTTTAGCTCCAAATTTGATGAAATAAATTTCTATAGACTCTTTGGGACCAGATCTATGATCTAAAATTATTGCATGTCAAATTTGAGATACTTTTCTGTAGAGTTTATAATTAAATAGTAAAATGGCTATTTTCTTGATAAATACTTAATAAATCCTAGAAAAGTCAGAAAAATATGATTCCAAATTTATTAATCTTTTTGTGTCATGTACTTTCTAGGGAAATTTTATATCTTGGGTGTTCTGTATAAAAATTTGTAGTTGCAGTTCAAATGCTTTTTGTTACCAATAATTGTTATTTTTGTTAATTAAATAAATTTGAATAAAACATGCAAGTGATAATTTTTCCATAGTGTTTGTTTAGGTAGTAGATAGTAGAAAAATTCCTAAATCTGTTGTTTGATACTTTTCATAATGTAAAGTATTTTAAATATCTATTTGAGGCCATAGTTTGTTATTTTTGTATAGTAAGTTCTAATTATCCAAATGCAGTAAAAATTTTATGTCAAGCTATTCTTGATATTAGTAACCCACTGTAATTTTATAAGATTTTTCTAAGCTACTAAAATATATGTTGCTGTTCAAGCATAGGGCTAATTAGGGTTTTCATTCATTCTTTAATGCAAAAATAGTTAGTAAACTATACTTTGGTGTATCTTTGAAGCACCTTGGGTGTTCAAGTACTCTCACATGGTAGGAACTAGTGTTGGTAGTTTCCGAGTACATGTTCTTGGATGACGTAGACTACCTTGTAGAAGAGTCATAAGTTCCACATAATCCGATGACGTAATACATTCGTTACATCGCATGCATTCCGCATCATCATCATCTCCTGTCACCTCGGCAATGCACCTATGCATGTTGCACTCATACTTCTGCATCATACAGGATCGCAGGAAGTGGTTCCGACAGTTGTTCCCGAGGACGCAGAGGAGCAGCTCGAAGTGACGGAGCCGGAGCCAGCAGAAGTAGAAGAGGAGTCCGGTGAAGAGCTTCCGGAGTGCCCCGACCATCGTCCCAGTACCTTCGAGCGAGGCAAGCCCCGGAGCATTTCTCCCCCGGTTTGCAAATAATTAATTATTAATTTTACTTAATCTGATGCATCAAGTTTAGGAGTTGTTTGCAAACGTTGCTGCATTATACCTTGTTCCACCTTGTTTTACCGATCCTTGTCACCCTGGTGTCCACGGTCAATACTTGCTTAGCTTGCTTAGACCGGTAGAAGTCGGGTGATTGCCTGTCATCCGCGAGCTATAGGGGATTACCTGGTTTTGTGAAAGAGATGTCATGTGAGAATAACTCAGTGTGGAATGAATGTGAGACCGGGCGGAAGCTTGCAGGGTTCTGGACTGTAGTGTCTTCCGTCTGTGTCGATTAAGGACCGTCCGATGTCGGGCCTCGGGTCATGTTGAACGCATGCCTCTCATTTAGCTGGCCGGATAAAGTACCTTTCGACCGCGAAGCCGGGAGATTATTCGGGCCGAGTGGATTGCCCGCAACGCACTGTACCGGAGCAGTAGTGGCAGGAAACGGGGGCGCGATGATAAGGCCAAAGAGCAGTTGGGCGGCCCCCGGGTACATGTGGTTCCTGGCAAGCTCGCGACTTTACCTGAATGGTTGACTCGGTGACCAATACCTCACTTTAGCGGGTGAGTGAGGTTTGTGTGAGGAATAAATTACCAGCTGGTCAATAATCGATTCGAATCGCCATCGTTCACTGGATAGTGAGCACTTGACTTGAGTTACTTCATCGTAGTAATATGGATACAACACTTGGATAGTTATGAGAAAATGACATGGTAATTATTGTCAAATATCAATGGTAATCCTTGCTTGCTCAATTACATGGTTACTTTAGCATAAAGTGCAAATATAGTTGACAGGAGAATAAAGATTTAGAAGATGACATGCTTTTGTAAATGATTTGGTAAGCTAAAAAAATGCTTTTCTTGCAAATGAGTCAGCTACCCCACCAAAAAGCCTATCATGATCCTTGGAGTCTTTTGTTTTGGTTCTGTCGGGTAAGTCTAGCTGAGTACCTTCTCGTACTCAGGGCTTTGTTCCCACTTGTTGCAGATGGACAGATGTACTATGGGTATTGTATCAACTGTCTCTACCCTGCGATGAGCGAAGCCTAGGACCATGGGCAATGGTCACTCACTACTCCTCGCCTGATGCTTTTGTGGGAGATGATCGCGAGCTGGCACTGTATTTTGGAAAAGATGTGTGTGTGTGTGTGCTTTGAACTAATGCTTCCGCTACTTTATTTGAAACTGGTTTGTAATAACTATGTTTAAACTCCGATGTATTTTGTGCCGCAAACTGCTGTGTAACTTATGAAGGTAATCGCTGAACTTATTACGATCTTGGCTGTGATGTGAAATGGTTTGAAATCCGTCGAGATTTCACGGACTACCGGGTTATACGGGCTTAAGTTTGGTAAATTGTCCATCCGTTGGATGATTTTCTTACTTAATCTCGTATAATTGGGCGGTTCTGTTACAAGATCCCACATTTGGATGCTTCCCCGAGGTAATGGTCCTTGCCCTCCTCCACTTTGGCCGGTTAGTTTTTGCTACTTTGCCTCTTTACTTGTACAATCTTGTGTATGGTGGTATGGTATGTTTGTAGTTTGTACATGTATTTATGAAATGTATGGGTTAGTTTGATTTGGTTACCTGTTTGTGGCATAGTATTTAGGTTTGTTTTGTCTAGTTTCAGTTTATTTGAGTACTAGTTGGTCATTTGACATTAGGGTTGATAGTACACTTTTGGTTATCATTGTGTTTTGTTAGCAGTGCGTTAGAGTTTATTGTTAGCAGTGTGTTCGGTGTTAGAAGTGCATTAGTTATCCTTGGTATTCTTTGTTATTTGCAGTTTATTGATTATAGAATTTTGGCAGACCTAGTTAGAATTTTTTTATATGTGACTTGGTATGTATGATTCGGTAATAATTTGAACTACATTTGTTGTGTGATGGCTGTAGATGGATAAATTAGTGAGGTTGCATCACGAAGGATGTGTTGTTAGGACAAGAGATGATAATTTGGAATTTGAGGACATGTTTGAGGATCCGAGTCACCCTCTTTGACCCAGTTAGTGGACCGAGTGAAACTAAGGTTAGGTTGGTCCAAAGGAGACATGCATGTTCAGTTTGAAGGGGCCATAGATGTTGGGTCGTGTAAGGGTCCACGCATCAAGAGGTTGCTCAAAATTACAAGCGAGTCCGAATGGAATGATTGTAAGGCAGTTGTGTTGTCCTCCTAAAAGGTCCTAATATGGCTAGAGGGGGTGAATAGCCTATTAAAAATTCTACAAACTCACTAGAGCAAAAGGTTAGTATAACAAATGGCGAAATGCAATTTTGCTCTAGCTTTACAAGGGTTGCAAGTCACCTATCCAACAATTCTAGTAACTATGATCACTATAACAATCAATGACTAAGTCACTACGAGCTCTTATAAGCTAGCTACACTAAAGAGCTCAACTAGGTGACAAGCTACACTAACAAAGATAATACAAGCTCTCAAAACTAATTACACTAAAGAGCTTGTTACAACTAGTTTGCGGAATGTAAAAGAGAGGTATGTGATCTTTATACCGCCGCATCGAGGAATGAACCAATCACAATAATATGAAGACCAATCACCGAAAGAAATCCAAGGAATCAATCACAGTGGAGACACATGATTTTTCTCCTGAGGTTCACGTGCTTGCCGGCACGCTACGTCCCCATTATGTTGACCACCACTTCGTGGTTCGGCAGCTAATTAGCAATCCAAAGCCAAGCTCCCCAAGAGCACCGCAAGAACCTACTGCAAGTGAGGTAACTCAATGACATGAGCAATTTACTAGAGTTACCTTTGATGCTCCACCGGAGAAAGCACAACACCCCTCACAAAATCACCGAGAGGTGGCCAAGAACAAGCACCACTTTTGCCACAACTCCTCTGCTGCCTCCAAGGCGTCTAGGTGGCGGCAACCACCAAGAGAAACAAGAATCCCACAGCCAATGCTCACCCAAGTGCCAACTAGATGCAAGCTCACAAGAAAATGCACTTGAGATCACTCAATCTCTCTTTGATTTGTCAATCAAGCAAGGGAGATGAGTGGGAGGGAGTAAGCTCAGCTCAAGAGGATGTTAGGATGTCAAAAAGTCCAAGAGAGCTCCCCCAAAGCCAGCCAACAACTATTTATAAGCAGCCCCAAAGAATAGAGTCGTTAGGGATAAGTTGCTACTGCTGTCGTGCCGACTGGACGCGCTGGTCGGTCTGACCAGACGCGGACACAGCATCCGGTCGAGTCTCGCACCACCGCCCGATGTTCGCCATGTGTCAAGTTTTAAATCTCATTCGTTCAATCGTAACGGTCACTTAAACGAAGTCTCACATGCTCAGAAGTGACCGGACTCGCCGCTTGGTTTGATCGGACGCGCCCTAGCATCCGGTCGCCAGATGCTCACGCTGCTGAGAGGCCTGACCGGATGTGCCGCTTGTACTGACCGGAGCGCCACAATGTGGCATTCGGTCAAGTATAGAGAGCTACCAGAGAGGGTTTTTCGTGACCGGACGTGTCCGATCGTGACTGACCGAACACGTCACAGCGTCCGATCAACCCTGCTCAACGCACTGTTTCTCTGGGTGCCTGACCGGACACGCCGATCCCGTGACCGACTGGACGTGCCGGTGCGCACACTGCCTCTGCACGCGGGATGAACTGACTAGACGCGACCATAGCATCTGGTCGGCTCGACCACCACGTCCGGTCGCTCAAAAAGTAGTGTTTCCACTTTCTGAAAGCGCTGAATGTGCCAAACCCATCTCTACCGCTTAAACTCCACCTCCTTCGCAAATGTGCTAACACCACCAAGTGTACATCACCATGTGCATGTGTGTTAACATTTTTTGCAATCATTTTGAAGGAGTTAGGTTAGCTCTCCACTAGATCTAAATGCATATGCAAATGAATCCTCATCTAGTGGCACTTAAGTGATCAAAAGCCCCAAAAATTCCCCTCTTTATAGTACGGCTATTGATCCTAAGTGTGATCACACCCTCTATGGTGTCTTGATCACCAAAAGCAAATCCTATCTATACCTTTGACTTGAGCTCCATAGGATTTTGCCCCTTCTCCTCTCCATGTAAGCCCTTGATCACATTGTGGTCATCACCATCATCATCTAGGCTTCACCACTTGGCATGGAACTTTATCATTTCATGTCTGCACACTTAGCATAATGATTAGTCCCTAGGTTTCATCAATTATCCAAAACCAAACTAGGGCTTTCACCTCCGAAGTGCGATCTTTGGATTTGGTGGTAACTTAGGAGTATGGCATAGGAATTGAGAACATTGAAGCATGCCCATCGTTTGATGCTCGCATAGAGAATGGTCCTTCACTAGAAGAAGAAATAGTTCTCACACAATCAACCTATGGAGGTAATGAAGGGTTAGGATCGGCCGAGGGAGATGAAGGTTATTGTGACGGTGTTGGAGATGATGACGACAACACGGGAGCCGATGGTGATGACAATAATGATGGTGATGATGATAATGAGTCTTATGGAGTTGGTGAGGGAGAAAAAGCTTTGGACGACGCTAGCGGAGATGAATTAATTGATGATGATCTTAGTGACGAAGCTGATCTTAGTGGTGAAGATGACTTTGGCGATGCCAGGGCTACGAACCGGTTTGATATGGTGGTAGCTAGAGATGATGAAACCTTTGTAGAGGAATTAGCTAAAGACTCTGACGATGATCGTCTTGTTCGTCGTCTCAATGATAGGGAAATAGAGACATTGAGGAGAGTGTTGCCTAGGAGGGATCCACTAGTTCTTGATTTTGAGGACCTTAGCCATGGCCACAGGGCAGTAGCCGATGAAGGACCAAGTCAAACAACAGTACCTGATGTTAGTGGTTGCAACATCATAAGGAAGGGCATTTTGTTTGCTACCATGGATCACTTGAAATCATGGTTGCAAGAGTACTCCATTGTGCACAACCGTCCATATAGGGTTATCAATTCGTGTAGGGACTCTAGGTACACTGTTGCTTGTGAAGAACAAAATTGTGGGTGGAGAGTATGTGCTAGGAAAATGAAGGTAGGCACATGGAAGATTACATCAGTGAAGCAACCACATGTTTGCGCCATGGCTAAGGCAGAAGAGAACCATTTGCAGCTCAATTCTAGGTTCAACACAAGGCAATTATGCGCCGTGGTGAAGCATTTGCCAACAATTACGGTGTCCGCGTTGGTTGAGATCATCTTCCTACGTTACAATTACTATGTCAAGTATGGAAAAGCATGGACGACAAAGCAACGTGCACTTAAACTTATCTTTTGGAGATTGGGAACAAGCGTACGAGCGTCTTCCTGTATGTCGAATGCAATGAAAGCTGTAAATCCCGGTATGCACTTTGAGTATTTGCCTAAGGAGGGTGAAACGAGGAATGGGAGGCAAGTTTTTGGTAGGGAATTCTGGGCTTTTGGCCAGAGCATCAAAGCATTCAAGCATTGCAAGCCTGTCATCTCAATTGATGGCACGTTTCTTACTAGAAAATTTGAATGCACAATGCTTATATGTATTGGAACTGATTCTAAAGACCAACTTGTCCCATTGTCCTTTGCGATTGTTTGGAAGGAGGACACGGATAGCTGGTGTTGGTTCCTCAGACTAGTAAGACAAGTGGTTATTGGGCCAGGGCGTGATGTTTGTGCCATATTAGGTAGGCAGGCTAGCATTCAGTGGTGAATCTAGGATTTTACCTCAGGGTATGCCGGCCAAAAAAATTATTTTACAATTTGGTAAATCCATTTTAGCTATTCGGTAATAATTGTAAAATTTACAACATGATTCGGTATACATGCACTAAGTATCACAATAAGACTTAACTTCAAAGAATAAGTTGAGACCATCCTCTAAATACAATATAAATAGATTAAAAACAATATAAATAGTTCAAAAGCCATACGTTCGAATATAGGCATAAAGGAAAAGGAGTACCGAATGTGATGTCTTTCACCTAGATCATGTGGAAGGTGATTGATGTCATAAACTGGTGCAATAAAAATGGCTATGGCATAGGATTTACAATGTCCTTAATTACTCTCTCATGAGTTTGCTCTTCCATCACAGGTTAAACCGGATAGGGGAGGGGAATGATGCAAATAATTGAACAATATGTAATTTTTGATGTTAGTGAATAGCTATGAAAGTAGAAAATAATTTTCTACAGAAAGATGAATAGCACGAGACACTGAAGAACAAAGATTGAATTTTACCTAAGCAAAATTGTGAATCAAGACGGCTACCTCAAATGGTATGGCCGTGCAAACTGCAGACATATAAAATAGTGTATCAAGACGGCCACACGGCGAGCCTCCGATCCAGTGTCCATGTCGGGGAACCGCAGGTCACTAGGGCATCCTCGTCAGACCATCACCGCATCAGGTGAAAGTCCCTAGTTTGGTTTTAGCTAATTGATGAAACCTAGGACTAACCTTTGTATCTAAGTGGATGATTTAGATAAAGGTGGTCATTGAATATGAGACACGACATTAACTCATGTGACCAAGATGATGAAGACCGAGATGATGCTTGGCTCGATGGACCGATTGTGAAGGTGAAGGGCAAGTCGAGGCTTCGAAGCGAAGGACCATGCGATGGTGAAGCTTGAGCAAGACTTGGTGCCGACGGACCGATGCAACGGTGAAGAGCAAGTGAAGTCAAGGTCGATGGATCGAGACGGTCATGTGATGATATGAAGTGGATCATATCTTATGGAAAAATAAAATGGGCTCAAGGCAAAGGTATAACCATAGGGCCATTTTGTTTTGCACTCAAGACACCATAGAGGGTGTGAGTGGTTTAGGATCGATAGCCGAACTATTAAGAGGGAAAGACTTATCGGTTATTCGATGCACGGGTGCCACTAGGTGAATTCATGAAGTGCATTGCATGTAGGGCCTAGTGAGCTAACTGGAAAACCTTCGAAAATGATTATGAAAATGCTAACACACGTGCACAAGGTGGTGATCACTTGTTGGTGTTGGCACATTTACGAAGGCATTGAAGTTTGAGTGGTAGAGAGGGTTTGACTCCAACCGGACGCTGGCACTGTCGCGTCCGGTCATTGTCTAGAGCGTGTCCGGTCGTTGCTTCATGGGCGCACGGTACTGTGCGATCGGCGCGTACAGTCGGTTGAGCGGCGCGTCCGGTCGTAGCGTTTTGACCGTTGGCGCAGTGACCGTTGGAGGATCGGACGCGGTTGAGCGCATCCGGTCAGTTTCGACCGGCGCGTCCGGTCGTCCCGAAAAACGCCCTGTGAAGGGGTACAATGGCTCTATTCATTGGGATGCTTATAAATACTTGTTGGCCGGCCCTTGGGAAGGTAACTCATGATTTCTAACACTCTTGTGCATCCTTTGAGCTAGAGCTTCTCCCTCCCACTCATCTCTCTTGCTTGATTGCAAATCAAAAGTGAGATTGAGTGATCCCAAAGTGCATTGCATAGCTTGAGGGCATCTAGTGGCACTTGTGGGTGGTTTAGCTGGTGGATTTCTTGTTACTCTTGGAGAGTACCGCTTCTAGCCGGCTTGGAGATTGTTGGAGGCGTTGGCAAGAGA
Organism: Saccharum hybrid cultivar R570; assembly: GCA_038087645.1. Taxonomy (NCBI): domain Eukaryota; kingdom Viridiplantae; phylum Streptophyta; class Magnoliopsida; order Poales; family Poaceae; genus Saccharum; species Saccharum hybrid cultivar. The sequence continues at coordinate 725,628 of JAQSUU010000682.1, forward strand.
AGGAGATTATTCTTGGCCACCTCCGGTTGATTGTAAGACGTTCTTGTGCTTTCCTCGGCGGAGCGCCAAAAGCAACTCTAGTGGATTACGCGTGTCATTGAGTTACCTCACTTGAGAGTGGTGTCTTGCGGTGCCTTGCGGGGCGTGCCTTGAGGGGCAAGTGACTTGAGGGTCACATCGAGAAACCATCTAAGTGTTGGTCGACACAACCGGTGACATAGCTTGTCGGTGCACAAGTGAACACCGGGTGAACAAAAATATTGTGTCTCTTGTCTTCCGGTGGTTGGTCTTCATATTGTGTTGTTGTCAATATTGATTGATTGTATATTATCTTGGTGATTGGCAACATCTTCACTCCACCGTTGGTATAAGATTCACAATCCTCTCTCTTGCATTTACATTTACTAGATTATCTTGTGTAGCTCTAGTGATAGCCTTTGCTAGTAGTTATTATCTTGCTCACTAGTGTAAGTTTAGTGACTTAGCCCTTGTGTGAACTAGAAATCATAATCTACTAGACTTGTGGATAAGAGGCTTGCATCACAACCGTAGGCTAAGCAAAACTTGTTTTGCGCTGTTTGTTATTCTAACAAGTTTGCTTAGTGGTTCTTGTAGGATTTTTTATAGGCTATTCACCCCCCTCTAGCCATCTAGGACCTTACATCAGGGCGTCACAGCGTCAGGCGGCGTGTTCTGTCTGCCGTGTTCTCCCTCTGAGGCTCTGACTTAGATTGAGATTTTGGATTTTGGATTAGAAAAATCTGGAAAGAAAACGTTGTGGTGCACGTATTGCCGTATTGGATGTCTGGACTTGCCGTGTGGGTGGTGGGCCGTGTCATATGGGCCTCCCGGGTGGCCATGTCCCGTGATAGCGTGATCGTGATCCACTGAACGAGGTAAGTTTTTTCTTTACAAATACATGTGTATATATTACGTATATGTATTATGCTTGCCGGTCTTGTCATAGGGTATGTCGGTGCATACCCGGCATACCCTGTGGCTCCGCCACTGCTGGCATTCTAAATGTTGTATAAGAAGAGATGCTCGGTTATGGCCAAATACATCACTAGTTGTGCACGAGACACCTTGCTCAGAATCTTATAAGGCATGATGGCACAAAGGACAACTTTGAGTTATTTGAGGAGGTTTGTAGGCACCTTGAGGTTAAGTTATTCAATGAGAAGCTAGACGCCCTGAAGTTAGCCACAAATGCTAGTGGAAGACAATTGCTCGCTGAATTGATGCCGTCGAAGGAGAAGTGGACCCTTGCATACGACACTGGAGGTTGGAGATGGGGATTCATGACTAGTAACATGGTAGAGATGTTCAATAGTCTTCTTAAAGGGTGCTAGGGTCTTCCCATGACTGCTATTGCCTCGTTCATGTTCTACAAGTTGAATGGCTGGTTTGTTGTGAGGAAAAAGCATGCGAGATCTCTATGGATAGCAAACAAACCTTGTCCACTGTTAGTATTTCAACAACTCTCTTCTCAATGAAGAAGTCTAAAACACAAAAGGGAGCATGTTTCGATCCTTTGAACAACGCATATGAGATTCTAGAGAGCGGTGGAACTAACATCGGTGGTGAAGACTGTGGTGCTACAAAGCATAAAGGAATAATCAATGAGAACAAATGTTCATGTGGGAACCCAACCATATACCATAGGCCTTGCTTCCACATGATTACGGCTTATCGGATTAGACATGTTGATGCTGAGGTCCCTCCCCGTTTGGCAACTGAGTTTTCATTGAGAAACCTTATGAGCACTTGGAATCCGCAGTTTGAGCCATTTCTAGACGAAGACCAATGGCCATTGTATGATGGCCCAAAGTATGTGGCTGATCTTGGCTTGCTTTGGAAGAGTAGAGGACCCAGGAGGTGGAAGCGGTTCAAGATGGACATGGACCAAGCCGCCAAAAGAAGATCAACCACGAGCAAGGTTGGGACACATTTTGTAGACGACACTCAACGTAGTTGTTGCTCAAAGTGCCATAAGCCGGGCCACAATAGAAGGAAATGTCCTGAACTACTTAGAGAACAGGTATCCAATGCATTTGTTTACTTAGTAGTTATTAGAGTGTTATTACTTGTTTTCTTATTAATGTTTTGTTATCTTTTGCTGTACTTGTTTTTCTCATAGGCATCTATTGTTCTATTTATTTTTCTTAGTGGTTACTAATGCATTGTTTACTAGTTGCTAAAGTTTTGTTATTTATCTTGTGTTACTTGTTCCCTTACCAATGTTTCATAATTTTGTCACCAAGACTAATGCTTTGTCAGTTGTTAACATGCAGGATGGACCAGTTCCCCCTACTTGATCCAAGGTTCGATGAGAAACACCAGGCTCAGAGGATAGAGCAGGGAGAGGTAAACTTCAATTGCCTCTATTTCTATGAATCCAACAAATGTAATACTTACTATTTATTCTATTTGCTTTGCAGGTGCTCAATGTCTTGAGGCCAATGACACATGAGTCCGCTACGACCATGGTCTATGACGAGCGCTACATGCCCTCTTGAAGTGTGTGAAGCTTGCTACCGTTGCTCGTGTCTGTCATCGTGGGGTGCCACCTGTCAACCTAGCGGCACTGACAACTATGACTGATAGGTGGCGACTAGAGACACAGCTTCCATCGGCCGTGTGGAGAGATGACGATCACTTTGGAGGATGCAACCATGACCCTTGGACTAAAAATCTGATGATTCCCAGGACCAGGAGACATGGAATCTGTTGGATGGGAGGACCGTGTGGCTCAGTTCTTGGGACGTCCCCTACCAGAGCTTCAGCCAGGCAAGAAGCGGCGCAGCAGTGGTGTGCCATTGAACTGGCTTTGAGAGCAGTTTCATTAGTGCCCACTCGGAGCAGATGAGGCGACCGTGAACTTCCACTGCAGTGCCTAGGTGCTGCACATGTTTGGTACCATTCTATTCCCTGACAGCACCGAAGACACGGCGTCGTGGATGTACATCACGTGCCTTCTTAACTGGGACGATGCCGGGAACAGGAGCTAGGGCACGATGGTACTTTCCTTCCTGTATCGTTAGCTGTGCGAGGCTTGCCAATGGGCTTCAGGCATGCACGCTACAATGTCAGGGTGCACCACACTTTTTATCACACCCCCAAAATTTTTATTTTGGGTTGTGAATAGAAAATACTAAATAAAAAGAATGATTTTTTGTATTTGGATAAAATTTATCAACGTTAGTTTAAATTTGCATATATTTTTATTAAAGAAAACTATGTTTTTCCAAATATTTCTTAATTAATTTGACAGGCTTTTGTTCGTGTGATGCTTATTTGTTGCTTGAGTTTTGTGCTTTTGAGTGTGTTAAGTTTTAAAAATGCGTTTAGACATCGTCTGATCCTTTCCAGGAATTTTCTCGACTTTTCCAGGACTTTTTCCCAATTTTTCTAGAGCAAAATCCACTTTCTGGATGCTCTAAAATTACTTTTCATGGGCTCCAAATACTTTATTTGGATTCATCATATCTCAATCATCTCTAGAAGTTTTCCTTGAATTTTTGGAAGTTTAGAAATATTTTTCAGGGATTTAAAATGATTTCAATTTTTCTAGAATTGTTTTTAAATTGAAAATAAATTTCTAGAATTTCTAAAATTATAAAAATAACTCGATTTTTCACGACCTGGAACCCTAGACCTATATATATATGTCGGTGTTCTCCTCGACGTGCTGGTTCTGGATCTAAAAACCCCATCGCGAACCGCCACTCGTAGCATCCTACATCTATCGTCGAAGTTCGAGAAAGCAAGGTTTCCGGCAAACTTCCGACGAGCTTTTTTTTGGTGAAACCGTCACGTTCCAGCATCAACCACCACCACCACCAAGAGGTAGCCCTCGTCATTCTCTTCACAGTGTTGTACTCATTTTCGTGAATCCATCATCTGTTGACCATTCCCCATGTTTTATTTTTTCATATCCAGCGAAGTCCACCATGACTGCTCCTTCTTCATCTGTTTTTCGATGACCGTGGATCATGGTCGCGACCTTCTCGGCCAGGCGCACCCGTGAGCCCTACCCGCACCGTCTCCCCACGGGCCATGTCGTGCCCAACCCCGTGTGGCGCGCGTCCCGATGCTGCCCCTACCCGTGTGCTTGGCATACGGAGCCCCCAGTCAGCCGTCCCTAAAAAGTATGGAGCTTGAAGAGAAGCTTAGCAATCGTTCCGTGATACTCTGATAGTTGTAAGTGTTAATTATAAGTATGTTTTCTGTTATACAACATTGTTTCTGATATTTCTATTCTATTGTTATATGTGTGGACTTCCTGGGCACACGTATGGCAAGTGCTTGGTCTTCTTTTGAAAACCGAGCGTGATACTTTTGCAGGTAAATGAAACTTGTGTAAGTACGAATTTGTGGATTGTTGTTTCTTCAGCACATTTCTGTAACTTTTCAGATTTGGATGTGGGAGAGACTTCCAGTTGGGAGGGCGCATAAGATTGAACACCCTCAGGCTTGGTTCCCAGAAGGAGACCCAGTCGTCACCCCTACCGTGGCATACCTCTACGAGCGAGCCTGCGGTACTTACCACGTCTCCCACCACACGTACATCAGCTACACGAATGAGCTCGACATCCTATTGCCACAACACATAAGTTTGCAAACACGCTAACTCCTATTTGGATTTGTGTACATAGTGATCACCACATTGTCTGCAGGTTGAATGGTGGCCATATACTCAGGAAAGAATTACAGGGATGAACTTGAGCACACTATGCAAGGAAGACAAGGAGTGTGGACGATGAGGTGCCTGCTTATTTGTTTCTACGCAGTGGAGTACCATCTCCCTCACTATGTCGCACGATAGTTTGGTAGGCTGTAGCCTTGTCCTCCGGAGGACTTCTCCACCAACTAGCAGCTCCACAAGTATGTAACCTCCACTATGTCATGTGTCATTGCAATGTTCCATTTTCTTCGAATTGCTGTCAATATTGCAGGTTGAATCGACAACGCCAAAAGAACATCACGAACTGGCAGAGCGAACACCAACGTTACATTGATGAGTGGCATTTGTTTGAGCAGAACAACATGTGAATCCATGCCGTCCATTGAGAGAAGGCATTCCGTGAGTACCTTGTGTGGCTAGGGGAAAGGACAAGGTTACATTTGAAGCTGGCCTGGATGGAGCAAGATATTGCTAAGACCGCGAGCTCGGATGAAGGTGACAACCTCTATGACAGGTTGAGGTCGCCCCTCTCTTAACCCGAGCGGTGAGTGAGAACCAAAGCTTGTTTTTAGTTTTGGTGGCTAACATACTAACGAATTGCTTGATTAGGGCAAGGAAATCATGAGAACGGTAGCAGAACAAGGAGTGACATTGATGATCCCCGAGGGTGATCCTAATGAGGCTAGCCTACTACGACAAGCCCTTTAGGTGGTTCTCAAACTTTTGTTGTCATTATACAAGGATTTTCAACAATTGGTTAACTTGCATCGTGTTGACAACCGTAGCGTGCCATGTATCGCCTAGGCAAAATAGCAGCACGCATCAGATGTTGACATGCCAAGACGTTGCAGTCCCACCTCAGCTTGTTACTGCTCCATCAAGTTCACATGGTGCAAGACAATTATGTTCACATGGTGGTATAGGTATGTCTAGCGCTACCCATGAAGATGAGGAAGGAGGACTCCAACGAGGCGACCAAGGAGAAGATGATGTCAATGCCGATGATGATGACAACTATGATGAGCTAGGCATATCATAGCTTGATGATGCACCTCAGGGAACTCAAGGATCCTCCACTATTGGACGTCCATAGAGGACGAGTCGACCAGTGGACAGGTTCACTCCCGGGACGTATGCACTTGGTAGAGGCAAGCGTAGGACTCGACGTCCACGTTAAGGTACAATCCTTGCCTTTCAATGTTACATTGGTAAGCCCATTTGTGCTATTACTCCTAGCCTTACTCCAAGCCCCTTTGTGCCTTTCAGTGGTCCACTCTTGTAGAATGCATCGCGTCAAGTGAAGTGGGCAAAGTTTAGCCAATGCCATCTTATGACGCACACGAGTGGTTCCTTTTGATGTGCCACCTCAATAACTATCTATCTTAAGCCCTGGAAAAGTTTCATGGAGTTTGGAATCAAAAAGTCACATGAAATGATAAGTTCCATTCCTATTAGAACTTGCATCATTAAGTGAATGGAATTGTAGATCATCAGCCAAACCATGCAAACTTGCCCAAATGACTCTAGACGAACTCTACAACAAAAGTCATGAAGGGTTCATGTTGAGCAAATGTCAAGAAAATGCCTCAATTGGCCTAAAACCCTAGTTTAGGCTTTATCGAGTTGATACTTTGACCAAAGTAAAAGTTTGACTTCTGTACCAGTTATGAGGTTTGACCTTAAACAAAAGTTGTAGTTCATCTTGTGTAGAACAAACTTTGTTTAATGGTCAAGAGCTAGTTTGGCCTCTAACCTAGTCAAATAGAGATCACAATGTGGAATCAGCTGCTGCTTTCAGCACTTAGAAAAATATTCTAAGTCCTTGTTGTGACAGCAGCAAGTTGGTTACTTTGCGACATTTTATCTCCCAATTTCATATGGTAGCTCAATTAGGTTCCTTAATATGAGTTGTAGTACTTTTCATGATGGAAACAATGGATCAAGTGTCACTCAAAATGGAGCTTAGTTGGACCTTCTATAAGAGTTTCCAAAACAGCAAAAAGTTATTTTATCACTATTTGATCTTGACATGTTGACATGCCGCGTTCTCGAAAATTTGTTTAAACAACTTAACATGGTCCCAAAATAAAAGTTGGAGTAGACACTCTAGAGAAGAGCATGTAGAAGTATGGCATCAATTTGACTTAGTGTTGACCTTCAATTGTGGATGTTTGCTTGTCGCTGTCAAATCGCTGACACTACCAAGTTGGGTACTAAATATCTGCTAATCCAGTAGCCTAATGGCCGAGCACCCTTAATCAAAGTTGTAGAGATTTAGGAGGAGAGCAAACTTTGTTTTGGGCCTATGATCCAGTTCGGCCCGTAGCTAGCCCAAAATGGTGCCTCAATATGGCCTTACCGACGCCCGCCACGTGCTCGACAGATGTCCCCTATGGGATGGACGTGGCGCCCATGCACAGAGCACATGTCGCCATTGCCGCTCTCTCCACCTTCTCTGTCCATGCCTGTGTCGATGGGAAGTGCCTGGGTGTGCCCTCTTTCACTCTCCTCACCCATAGCCGCTCTCCCCAGTCCCTCTCCTCTCCTTCTCGCGCGCCAGTTTGAGCTTCAGATCTCGCCGCCGCGGCCAGCCATTGCCGGTGGCCAAGCTCTCTATCCACCACCGTTCACCCCCCACTCGAGCTCTCCTGTGCCTCACCTATAGCCCCACTGGGCTCACTTCTCTCTCCTCCACTCGGTGCTCGTTTTTCCTAGCCGCCGGTGCCTCGCCGTCGCTAGTGCCGCAAGCGCCGTCGGTCTCTGTGCCGCGGCCGGGGGAGGGGGAAGGCCAGCAGGTCACCGCTGGACATGTCATGCTCGACGAGGGGTGCGCTGCCATCGGGGGCCTCTCCTTACCGGGTGGTCCGTCCCTGGACACCGGTGAGCTCCTCGATGATTGAGCCGGCCGGGTAGCGCCGGCGGTCACTTCTCTCTCGGTCGATCACCTGAGGAGGAAGAAAACCGGCCCCCTCTATTCCCCTTTTATTTGAATGACAGATGGGGCCAGGTGGACAGAGGGTCCCACACGTCAGCGTGAACTGGAGGCCCCCGCTGGGTATAGATCCGGGTACGCCTAGCGCGTCTAGGGTGAAGAGGTTCCTGTTTTTATTTTTTTTAGATTTTGTGCTAAATCTTGTAAAATCCATATCTCCTACTAGGAAATTCCAAAAATAGCAAGTGTGGACTTTTTGGAAACCTTGAGAAGAGATCTATGCAGTGGAGTCATAATATGTTAGATGTTTGTAGATGTTTTCTGATGTTTTTATTTAAGCTTTAAAAATGCTCTAAAATGCTTATAAAATTGACCAGAGCCATATCTTGAGTTTTAGAACTCCAAAAATAGTGATTCTTATTTTGTTAATTTTATGATGACATGCACTTGCTAGGAAAAATATCAAACACACTAGTTGTTCACTGTTTTCTTAAGGTTTTGATTGGACCTTGATAAATAAGGAATTTACATTATTTTGCTTGTTATTTTTATATCTTGAGTTGTGCTACTCCAATTGATGTGAAATTTTTATGGTAGGCTTGTCATGCTATGGATGTATTGTAGTATAAATTTCGTGGCCATTGCTTACTGTATGCTCAAGTTATTGAGTTAACTTGTTTATGGCTTAATAAATAGCTTATAAATATTATATAAATGATAAAATATAAAATGTTGTTCCATTACCTTAGTATGATGTTTATCTATAATATTGATTCATAATATGGCCTTGTGTTCACAGAAAATATTGAGTGTTAAGTTTAACTTGCTCTCACATGATTTATTGCTATAGCCATTTGTCTTTTTCATAGAGGTTGTTATATATGTCCAAATGGTTTCAAATTTGGATAGTAGACTTTTGGGAGCATGTGTAGGCCTCTGTAATTTTGGTAGAATTTATTATTAAATTTTGATATGTGTTCATAATTCCACCAAATTATCTAAATAAATTAAGAAAATACATTAAAAGAATTTATTTAGGAATGGACACTATGTTTTCTGGTGTTCATTAGTCATGTGTGACATGTTGGTAAAGTTGGTTTTATCTAATTATATGTTTGCAACATAAGTTAATAATTATTTCTGGCAAATGAGGTTTCTGGACAGACCTGGGAACTTAGCAAAGTTCTTCATGATAATGTGCTTTGTTGTGAAACTTATTTATACAAAAGTTGTAGATAATTTATGTATCTAGCTTCTGTTAAAATTTGGTGGCATTTGGCCATGTGGTTTAGGAGTTATAGCTGTTTAAAGTTGGGGTACAGAATTACTTGCTCTCTGTCTTGTTAGACCAGTTTCTGTATTTGTGTAAATTTGACATGTTAAACTTTGGAATCATGCTGTGATGGTATTAAATGAAATGTAGAGAATTTCATAAGCTTTCTGTAATGTCTTATTTCATATCATTTGGGTTTGTATATCTCCAGATATGATTGATTTGTGAAGCTATTGTTTGCTTGTCTAGAAATTGATAAATTTCAATTATAGTTGTTTGCTTGTATATTGTTAAGTATGACTTATGCCTTTGAGGGTAGTTAAGTTAATTAGCTCTAGGTGTTTATTTGAACTTGGGTATGCTTGCATGATTGCTATAGTTATTGCACTTCTATGCATTCACACGTGTGCATGATTGCATCTCATATAGGTACGCTAGCAGAAACGTGTGAAGGATGTGGCATTGGAGCCAAACCCGAAGACGGTGTTTGGTGATCCATCCCGAAGGTAGAAGGATCGGACGAGTGCTAGATTGGAGGATGCTCGCCAAGTGAATTCATCTGACATACTCTAACTTGAGTCGGATCCCAGGCAAGCCCCAGAGCATTATAAGCCTCCTATCTTCAAAGCAATTAATTATATATATGTTATAAGTATTGTTGCATTAAGTGATAGGAGTTGGTTGGAAACGCTTGCTGCATTATATCATTCCTTGTCCAGATATATGAATCCTTGAATCCTACATAGACTAGGATCGAGTAGATACTTAGCCCTGCTTTAAGCGGTAGAAGTCAGGTGATTTCCTGTCACCTGCGAGATATAGGGATATTCATATATGGCACGGTTGGCTATATATGCTATCGTGGAATGGAACCATGTGTTAATAAAATGAAATGAGACCGGGCGGGATGACGATAGAGAAGCAACAAGGCATGGAGGTCTTATGTGTGGATCTATCCCCGTCTGAGTCGTTTAAGGACTGATTCGCTGTACGTCCTTGAGTGATGTTGAACGTAGTCTAACACTTAGTTGGCTGGATAAGTCGTTCCGACCGCGAAGCCGAGTAATGTGATTCAGGCCGGGAATCGAATGGTAGGTTGCTTCTTGGAGGAGAGAAAGGATGTGCTTGGGGACATTGGCGTGAGACCAAGGGGGGGTTAGAGTCCCTATCACCTGACAGAGTGTCGCCCTTGGGGTCGCGACATTATTCGGACCCGCGATTCCTGAATCATATGAAAAGGTGGCCTGTGCGACCCTGGCAGGGGTCTCTGCACGGTGAGTGTTAGAAATACCCCTCCAGTTGGATAGGAATTCGATTCGAATCGCCGTCGCTCCCGGTTAGTGAGCACTTGACTTGAGCAGCGGCAACGTAGATTCAATTAAATTGAACTAATGGTTAATTGGATCACGATGTAAAGGTTGCCTCAATTTATACCTGCTATGGTTAATATTGTTTGCTCCTAATAAAGTGAGTGCTCTAGTACAGGTTCTAATATAGAGGATAGGTTAATGATAGTTAACTTGATGCTTAAGCATTAATGATTGATCATCTATATTAAGCTTTTATGCAAAATGTTGTCAAGCTAGCCCCACTTTATATCAGCCTTGCGTAATCCTTGGTGTCACCTTATTTCTGGTTTCTGACGGGTAAGTCTAGCTGAGTACTTTGTCGTACTCAGGGTTTTATTCCCCACTTGTTGCAGGTTATGATGTATCATGGCGGCTGCAAGAGTTGGTTGACTCCTGCCGTAGAGGCGGAGTGTGATCATGGGCATGATCCATCTTATTTACCTTATCTCTAATGCTTTTGTTGAAAGTCGACCGTGGTACTGACATGTATTTGAAATAAGATTAATGTTAGTTTCAAATTACTTTGCTTCCGCTACTTTTCAATGTAAGTTCTAATAACTATGTTGAACTCCGATGTATATTGAATTACTTGTGAAATGATTGTAACATGTGACTTGTTATGTTGAATCACTACGATCTTGGCTTGTATGTTGGTTGGTTTGAAATCCCTCGTGATTTCATTGGACTACCGGAGTTATATGGGCTCAAGTGTGAGAATTTGATCACTTCGGTGATTGTTTTTATACTTGTGCTCTTATAATTTGGACGGTTCTGTTACACGCACGATCTCTAGTTGGGTGAAAAAGTTGTTTCCACATAGCTCAAGTCCAGTGCATGCTTGGTAAGATGACATGGGCACGCACAACCGTCGTTGGCCGGGTAGCTAATAGATTTACAATGTTTACACAACTGCGCTGCATAATATTTTTCACGTGGAGTTTGCACACGCATGCATGCATATCGATCATCGACCAATCGACAATGATTCGAGGTTATCCGAGCTTATTACAGGGATTACAGAGAGACAAGTACACGGAACAAACAACTTTATAATCTAGTGCTTTCTGTAATTCCAGTGGTGGAGCATAAGTGTGTGCAGGGGCGGAGACAAGGGGGGACGGGCAGGGGCCTGCCCCCTAACGTTGCATAGTTTTCATTACTATTTTTAGTTATGTCTCATTAATCACTAGAGATTATAAATAAACAAGATGTACTAACTAATTTTAGATTGCTTTTCTCAAATATATCTCTTGATTATTTAATGTTAAATGGCTAAATAAAATACATATATGACATGAATTATTGATCTATGAAGAATGTCCCTTCAATTCTTATCTTCAAAATTTAGATATTTACTTCCTTCGTCCTATAATATAGTGTATTCCAAAAAAAATTAAGGCAACTTAAGGGAATCTTTAAATGGCGTAAACCCATAGATTGAACTCAATAAAGATCCCCAGTTATGCCAAATCTAAGCATACACCATGTCAAAAGCATTATTTCAGTACAAATTTTAAAGTCAAAATATGACGGAGGGAGTAACATTTTTTAAGATAAAGAGATTAAAGGTAATTTATTGTAGATTTTTAAGTCAACATCAAATTCCGTAATTTTTTAAGCCGACATCAAGATCTCGTGTGGGTACTATATATTTTTTATCGACACTTAGTGTGCGTCCGGCCCCCCTATATCTGAATCCTGGCTCCGCCCCTGAGTGTGTGGCCCTCCTCTCCGTGGCTGCCCTAGGGTTCAAAATTTCGATGAAATTTCACTGAAGTTTCGATAATTTCGGGGGGTGGCAGAAAGATATCCAAATATTACACTAATGTATGTGCTATATAACTCTAAACTCGTATTTTATATTGTTTATGTTTCATGTTTTCCTACTCAATAGATGTATCATTTTAATATTTTGTTTTAGATCTAAATTTTTTTAGAAAAAACAAATTTCATGTTTAAGTTACTAAAAAAATTCAGAAAAACGTCAGCCAAATTTTGGTAATTTCGGTGGTGGCCTAAATTTTTTCAATACAGAAATTGAAAAGCATGGACTGCCCTACGTGGAATTCTTGTATATATTTGGATTGAGTACTGTGTACTGTGACGATGTCTTGTCCTAATTACAGTGAAGATGCGTATCTTGAAAAAGTATTTGGGCACTGACACATCCATCCTGGGCTCCTAATTTTGTTTTTCCCCCCTGTATCCCGAAGTAGCCTTAATAGTAATCTTATTTGAGCAGTGTATTCAATATCGTATTATATATACTAGTATGTTTGTGTCTTTGGTATACTTGCATATATATAATAATATCGATGCGCATATGAAGAAATGCCATGTTGCCCTGATATATATCTCTCTTACTAGCTTATCGAATCGAATATATTGAAATTGCATGTTCAGATTTTGTTATCCATTCATTTTGGACAAGGAAAACTGCGCACGGAGCTGCACGTACGGCACGCCGTTGTAGACTTGCAGTCCTAGCCTCAGTACATACTCATGACAATGACATGACCGGCGCCGACATACATGCATGCGATGCGGTCCTGGCACGTACGAAGGATAGGGATGACACATGTCGTCTACGGAAGTGTAAGCGGAGTAGATGTTGCCTAAGGCCTCGTTCGCTCGTTTAATCTCAGGATAAATAAAAGTGACTAGAGGAGACTGGAGGAGATCGAGGAGGATTTTAACTTGTAATAAAAGATTTAATTTCCCTCAATTAATTCCCTCTCAATCCTCTTCAACCGCTTTGGTTCTAAAATAAAACGAACAGGAGGAATCTATAGTTGCATGTTCTTGTATTAGCTAGCTGGATTATATATCAGCTGGGCGTACACGTACGTACGTGCTTGGTCTCTCGCCCTTTCCGTCCATTTCCTACTGTGGGTGTCTGTGTGCATGCATGTGTATACGTACGTACGTATATGATGTAGTACACTGTACCTTCTTCCTCCGGTACAGGGAAGTACCGTATGCGTACGTCACGTGTGGCAGGCAGTAGGGAGGGGTGACCGATCGACCGAGCGCAGGAGGAATCGCTGGATTCGGTTCCAGGATGACGTCGGGTGTGTTTAGTTCCGCGAAAAGGTGTAAAAAAAGTACTGTAGCACGTTTTGGCTTTATTTGGTAAATAGTGTCCAATCGTTGACTAATTAGGTTCCAAACGTTCGTCTCGCAAAGTACAACCAAGCTGTACAATTAGTTTTTGATTTCATCTACATTTAATACTCCATGCATGTATCGCAAGTTTGATGTGACGGGAATCTTTTGTTTGCATAGTGATTTTTTTTTTTTGGAGGAACTGAACACAGCCGTCGTCGTCGCTAGCTCTCTCTGTCTGTAGTCTGGTCGTGGATTCGTCGCACGCGTGACGTGAGCGAGCCGGAGCAGGTCCGTCCTCCCTCGTCTGCAGCTGTTGCAGGTGCAGTCGTCGGCAGCTAGTAGCAGGGCCGTGTTTAGTTTAGTTGGCGCGAAAACTTAAAAATTTTCGAGATTCCCATCACATCAAATCTATACACGTATGTATGGAGCATTAAATGTAGGTAAAAAAAATAACTAATTGCACAGTTTGTCTATAATTTGGGAGACGAATCTTTTGAGCCTACTTAGACTATGGTGAAACAATAATTACCAAATACAAACAAAAGTGCTACACAATGTTTTCCTAAACGGTAAACAGTCGGTCACCCTTCGTTTAGCGTTTAGACCGTTTAAACGGTGTTTAAACGGAGTTAAACGGCCTAAACGGTTTTGTACAATAACAATAAAATATACATATTTATAATATTTTTTAGTTAGTTAAACAGGTGAGACCCACCGCACATGTGCTCTCTCTCTATTTTTTCTCGGCGGCGTCACGTCCGCTATCCAGCTCCTCACGCTACATTTCCCGGACTACTGTAGCATGGCGTAACATTTAGCGTACCGGCTACAGCTTCATCGTCCGGTAAATTCTCGTCCAGTACGCAGATAGCGTACGGTCTAAGAGGAGCAGCTAGCTAGCTCATCGATCAGTATGCATAGATTGGACAGAGCACCGGACCCGGTGGTGGTCCTTCCAGCGAGCGAGCGAGGAATGAGCCACTGACGACGACGCACGCACCACCACCATGGCACCAGCCTGGCTGGCTCTCTCGCCCGGGCGCTCGGCGACGACGACGACAGCGACTTGATGCATACATGCAGGAGGCGAGTGCAGCGACCGATGCACGCAGCAGCTGATCCCTCTCAGTGCTGGTGCATGCAGCACAGGCAGAGCAGGCACACGGGACGTACGGGACTCCTCACTAGCTCCTACATACTCAGGTTGTGTTTAGATACCCAAAAGAGCCAAAAATTTTTGCATAGTAACTGTCACATCGAATCTTTGGACGTATGCATGGAGCATTAAATGTAGGTAAAAAAATAACTAATTGCACAGTTTGTCTGTAAATGTCCAGATAAATCTTTTGAGCCTAGTTAGTCCATGGTTAGACAAATTTTGCCAAATAACAACGAAAAGTGCTACATAAACTTTTCCCCAAAATTTTTCACATGTAAACACGCCCTCGTGCTAATATATGGCTAATGTAGGGAGAAAGTGCGTGGCGCCAATGATGCAGCTAGCAGAAAAAACAATGAGAGGGAGCGCAGATCGATGGAAGATGTCAAGATGGTGATGGAGAGGGAGCTAGCAGCAGTTCCCAGGCACACAGCATGAGGGGACGGACGAGTGCTTGCTAGTGCTGCCACACGTACGCTAGAGTTGGACTAAAATGCATGCCCCAATGCCAAAAGCCACAAAGACCACCCCATTGCCGTTCCCAGGCAGACCATGATGGTGGTGGTGCACGTACCGGTGCTATGCATGTGTCCCGGCCGTGGAAAATTTTTATTTTTGTCATCAAAAGAGAAAAAAGGCCGTACGTGTGGGGCCCGCGGGGCCAGCCGGGCGGACACCATGGTCAACGTGCGTCGGGCCCGCCCATGCACTAGGATAGATAGGTTGTCCATTTGTTCCAGAGACGACGCAGCCACGGAGCAT
Organism: Saccharum hybrid cultivar R570; assembly: GCA_038087645.1. Classification (NCBI taxonomy): domain Eukaryota; kingdom Viridiplantae; phylum Streptophyta; class Magnoliopsida; order Poales; family Poaceae; genus Saccharum; species Saccharum hybrid cultivar. The sequence continues at coordinate 740,898 of JAQSUU010000682.1, forward strand.
GTACTACAGTATAGCAGTAGCAGCTGGAGCCGGCCACCCCTTGTGTAGCAAACACATTGTGGCGCTAAACCTTGTCATACCTGTGTTTTCGATTTTGTTAGACATATACTAAGGATTTGCTAGGTATAGTTTCTTGCGGCTTTGGTTCCTCTTGCACTTCCTACTGTAATAACACTGTTCATAAAAGTTGTTTTTCTCTCACCTTGCAAGATGCGGAGCCGAGAGAAACCACGATCTGTGGCTACTCTGACTCCCGCTCCTCTTGATACTGTAGCATTGGGCCAGAGGGTGAACGAGCCCGACCAAACTTAGCCTAACGGTAGCTGTACTTAGAAAAACTAGACACGTGACATACACACACTGTAGTGCCAAAAGTGGTTATAGCTGTGTTTTCGATTTTGGTGGCAGACGTTGACATTCACTTTAGGTTTATTTATTACGAGTCAAACTTCTTTAATTTTGATGGAGTTTTTACGAAGATATATCAATATCTGCAAACACACTTCATTGATAATATAGTGAAACTAATATGTATTTTTTTATGAACTTAGTCAAAATAAGAAACAAGAGTTTGGGTCAAGACAAAGTAAAAGCTAGCTAGTAGGATGTGCCTAGACGGTACGGTACTTGTGTGTGACGTTTCTAGAATGAGCTCTCTTCTAGAACAACCTCTACCTAGTTTCATTTTACTCACAACAAAGCACGATTATGGTCCGGTTCATTTGGCTTATAATCCGTCTTTTTCAGCTTATTTTTTAATTGGAACAATATTTTTCTCTCACAACAAATCAGCCAACAGTGTTTTTCAGCCGACTTATCAGCACAGCCGAACAGCTCCTATATTGATAAGCATTTTCTGCATTTTCTTTTTCTTAAAAGACCACATGCGCGCCTTGCCCGCCATCTCCCATTATAAATAGAGCGCCTCGGCACCACCAAGACGACCACTCCAAAGTCCCAGCTCCCAACACAAACACAACACCCATCCTCATTCTCTGTTCCAGTCCAGCAGCGGCTAGCAGTAGCAGAGCTTCTTCTCCTCTTGGTCTTCGTCCACAACGCTACGCTGCATAGTTTCAGTATCTCAAGACCGACCGACAGAGATGAGGCGCTGCAGCAGCAAGATCTCCTCGCCCCTTGCCGCCCTCGCTCTCTTCCTCCTCGTCTGCTCCTCCTCCTTCCACTGCGCGGCAGCTGCTCGCCCCTTGCTAGTGCTGCCACACGTACGGTAGAGGTGGACTAAAATGCATGCCCCAGTGCCAAAAGCCACAAAGACCACCCCATTGCCGTTCCCAGGCAGACCATGATGGTGCGAATATGATGGTGGTGGTGCACGTACCGGTGCTGTGCATGTGGCCCGGCCGTGGAAATTTTTTATTTTTGTCATCATAAGAGAAAAAGGCCGTACGTGTGGGCCCCGCGGGGCCAGCCGGGCGGACACCATGGTCAACGTGCGTCGGGCCCGCCCATGCACTAGGATAGATAGGTTGTCCATTTGTTCCAGAGACGACGCAGGCACCGTTTGGATGCCAAAATTTTTGGCAAAACGCTACTGTAGCGTTTTCGTTGTTATTTGACAAATATTGTCCAATCATGGTCTAATTAGGCTTAAAAGATTCGTCTCGTCCATTTCGTCTAAACTGTGTAATTAGTTTTATTTTTTATCTATATTTAATGCTTCATGCATGTGTCTAAAGATTCGATGTGACAGGGAATCTGAAAAATTTTGCAAAATTTCTTGGAACTAAACAGCCCCGCAGCCACGGAGCATGTACTACAGTATAGCAGTAGCAGCTGGAGCCGGCCACCCCTTGTGTAGCAAACACATTGTGGCGCTAAACCTTGTCATACCTGTGTTTTCGATTTTGTTAGACATATACTAAGGATTTGCTAGGTATAGTTTCTTGCGGCTTTGATTCCTCTTGCACCTCCTACTGTAATAACACTGTTTATAAAAGTTGTTTTTCTCTCGTCTTCTAAGGGTGTGTTCACTTCGCGAAAAGTAGGTGAAAAGTTACTGTATCATCTTTTCGTTGTTATTTGGTAAAATTTGTCCAATCATTGACTAACTAGGCTCAAAAGATTCGTCCCGATATTTACAGACAAACTATGCAATTAGTTATCTTTTTTACCTACATTTAATGCTCCATACATGTGTCGAAAGATTTGATGTGATGGGTGGAAGAGAAAATATTTTGGGTTGGGATGAGAAGTGAACAAGGCCTAAGATGTGGAGCCGAGAGAACCACGATTTGTGGCTACTCTGCTCTAGCTCTGGCTCCAACTCCTCTGATACTGTAGCATTGGGCCGGAGCGTGAACGAGCCCGACCAAACGGAACATAAGGGTAGCTGTACTTAGAAAGGCAAGACACATGCCATACATACCCGACCAAACGGAACCTAAGGGTAGCTGTACTTAGAAAGGTTAGACACGTGTCATACACACATATTGTGGTGCCAAAAGTGGTCATAGCTGTATTTTCGATTTTGGTGGCAGACGTTGCCATTCACTTTAGGTTTATTTATTACGAGTCAAACTTTTCTAACTTTGATGGAGTTTTTACAAAGATATATCAATATCTGCAAACACAGGTCATTGATAATATAGTGAAACTAATATGTATTTTTTTGTTATAAACTTAGTCAAAATAAGAAACAAGAGTTTGGGTCTAGACAAAGTAAAAGCTAGCTAGTATCATGTGCCTAGACGGTACGGTACTTGTGTGTGACGTTTCTAGAATGAGCTCTCTTCTAGAATAACCTCTACCTAGTTTCATTTTACTCACAACAAAGCACGATTATATTGGTAAGCATTTTATTTTATTTTTCTTAAAAGACCACATGCGCGCCTTGCCCGCCATCTCCCATTATAAATAGAGCGCCTCGGCACCACCAAGACGACCACTCCAAAGTCCCAGCTCCCAACACTACACCCATCCTCATCCTCTGTTTCAGACTTCCAGCAGCTAGGAGTAGCAGAGTTTCTTCTCCTCTTGCGCTTCGTCCACAACGCTACGCTGCGTAGTTTCAGTCTCAAGACCGACCGACAGAGATGAGGCGCTGCAGCAGCAAGATCTCCTCGCCCCTTGCCGCCCTCGCTCTCTTCCTCCTCGTCTGCTCCTCCTCCTTCCACTGCGTGGCAGCTGCTCGCCTCCTGCAGCCTGCTGTTCCTCTTATTGCTCACCATGGTTAGTGTATACTTAGCTTGTGCTCAGCCTCTCTGCTTTTCGACCCTACCAGCAGCTTACTGTTGCTCCAATGTTTTCTCAACTACTGTTTCTTGTGCAGAGGATGGTGCCAAGGCGGCGGCGGCTGCTGCTGCATCTGACGGCCTAGTGCTTCAGAGCGCCGCCGTGGTTAGCGGCGACGAGGTTTCAGTCTCCGAGGTGACAACACAAGACACGGCAGACACTGAATCCGGTGGTCTATCTTCAGTTTGAGCAGCAGTAAGTTTGACCTCTCTTCTCGTTCTGGTTCTTCTTCAGGTGATGGGAGCAGAGGCGGAGGAGGAGGGTGCAGTGGCGTGCGAGGAGGGCAACGAGGAGTGCATGCAGAGGCGGCTGCTCGGCGACGCGCACCTCGACTACATCTACACGCAGCACAAGGGCAAGCCGTGAGGAGCTTGCAGTTCCTGGTCTCGGTTGCTACGGCCGGCTTGCGTCGAGTCGTCGTCCATGCTGGAAAAGTCCCTGGAGGGAATATAATCACTTGCTAGATGAGTGCTGCTACTAACACCCGTACGTCATCCGTCTAGCTAGGAGTATATATATACTCAGTGGCGGACCTAGAAATTTTATAGAGCCTAGGCGAATATGATGGTGAGTTCACATAAATATATCGATCACTCATATAAATTTTTTTAACTCAAAACTTATACAAGTGAGGCAATTTTTGCGGCAAATGGTGGTAATTTGTAGCTAGAAAACAAAGAGGCTCTATGCCACTAACCTTAAGTATACTGCCAAAAAAAAGTCCAGTATACATTATGTAAGCTCAAAGTACGCATCCGCTGTATTTTTTTAAGTCTCTGAGTTTTGACCATCGAAGAATGATAATTTAACTAAGCAGTAGAAGTTAAAAATCAATATTAATCAGTACTAGTACATACTCCGTAGGCTGATAGCTGACTTTCCCCTACATGTCTATCACTCCGTGAGACACTGAGACTCGAGAAGTAGCAAAATCTGAGTGATTGAGCCTACTAACCAAAGCTATACAGTCTACAGACATGCGGTGCAGGTGAGCTGTGGTGCACTGCCCCTGCCCCTCACGGCCTCACTACTTCCTCACGTGTGTCAGCGAGGAGAGCCCGGGCAAGCGCCCAGGGTCGCCGGGCCCTGGGTCCGCCCATGTATATACTAGGAGTATGCTTGTGTGTGTACGTCTGACATCTCCTTGTACGTCTCCGATCCAAGTCAAATACGTACATGGTGGTGGTGCAGTTTTCTCTAATACTAGTATTGTCTTAATCAGTATCAAGAAGAAGAGTATATGCTGCATAAAAACGGCGAAAGGTGGTGCGTGGTGAATTGGCTATAAAGTTCGCCTATTAGATTGACTGTTCTTTTCCATCTTCTCTCTTTGTTTTTCCTCTACGTTTAATAATCTGTTTGCCTTCTTGGAAGTTGGAACACCTATAAAATGAGTTACTGCATGAGATCCATTCCTCTCAATTTTTTTTCCTTGTCTAGGAATATCTTCTTCACATAACGAAGTAAAACTGCCCCGTAAATAAATGGCAGCCTCAGACGTGCGAAACGTTGCATAGCAGTGACAAAAGGTAACAAAAAGCAAAGGATCGGAACATGCTCGGTATAAAGAACTCCTCGCTCGACAACGTGTATTCTTTAATTGTGTTTGTGTCCTTGTGCATGCATGTTTAATTTTCTTGGTCGCGACACACATGCCGAAACATTCTAGCTAGGTGTGCCAGCAACACGTATCCCAAAACATTCCGACACAAATTAAAGAACGATTAAATTAAAAAAATCTACCTAGCAACTAGGGATGAAAACGGATCGGATACGGACGGATATCATTGATATCGTATTTGTTTTCATATTTATGTCCGGATTCGGATTCGAATACGGATAATATAAAAAATGCCGGATATGATATGATTGGATATCGACATCATAAATATGTGATTTAAATATTCGGATACGAATACGGTATCGGATGTTAAATATCCGGACTTGGATACGGACAGATTAAAACCCCTCTAAACGGATTCGGTCTCGAATACGGTCGGAAAATATCCGTACCGTTTTCATCCCTGCTAGCCACAATATGTGCATTTTGCTGGTTACTGTCCTTGTCCCAAAAAAACACATGTTTTTTTTGGCGAATCTCATACAAAGTCATTTCTATTTTAGTGTTCAAATATTTCTAAAACGCGCATAGGTTTTAATGGAGGTCGTCATCTACGTATTTCTCCGTAATGATCAAATGCCTAGAATGTCTGGTAAACATGAAGCGGTGTCATCCACTCCGCGGCAGAAAAAGGCAAGGAGCACCGCGTGTCCGCGCGTGCATAGGCATTCGTATCGCATCACGCGCTTGCCGCTAGCTTTGGCACACAATTGCATGCCGTACGTGACGTGACTGTAGTGTCCATGTGAGAAACTAGCTAGCTAGTGTCATAGTTTGCATACACAATTCGTTTTTTAATGGTTGTGTATATAAAAAAAATCAAAGAGGGTGTGCGTGGTAGTCCTATCTAATAATATCTAGCACTATAGTGTCCACGTGGAATGCACGCAAAGACCGACCAAACCCATTGGCTTCAATCAGTTTTGTACTGTAGTACTAATACTCCAATGCAATATCCCACTAGGACACCAAGGATCATCAGTGCAAAAGTTGAAGTTGCCTGGAAGATTATTATTTCAATAGTATTGCAATTGGAGTGATGGTGGTGCTTATTAATTAATAATAACTAGAGGAACAAAAAAAACTAATTTTGGCCTTTGTGAAAACACCTTCCAGAAGCAAGAGTGGGGGTAGTATATATTTGATTTGAGGATGCCACGGAGGAAAGAATCATCATTGGAGATCACCATATCCAAGCATAATGAATAACTAGGCTTTTGTTGATTTTGTGGAGGTCGCGAATTCGAAGACCACCCATATTTTTGGCCTAACAAAGGTCTTTCCAAGAATGAAACGTTGGAGATTATGAACTCTGATAGAAGATTTCGATCACATCTCTCAACTCAGCAGCTGTTCATAGGTCCACTGCTCATTCATTAACACATCAGGCAAAAAAACTGGATACACGGCCCTCTCTACCCTGCCTCCTCCTATTGACCCTTGCACACCACTAGATGCCCCGTGCAGCAGGTTCCCTCTAAGGTCTATCTTAACGAGGAGGGTTTCACCGTTCTCATTTACTGTTGCGATAACGTTGGCAACGGGTGTCCATCCAGGCATATTCCGTCAGGACAGCTCGTTCCTGGGTTTGCCCAACGATCGGGCATAACAGGACTCCTCCGGTCCGCCTTCAATACGACGCGGTTTCTCAAAAAAAAAAAACACAGCGACATTTCCATTCCACACTGTTGCACTCATGCGACCGCCGCAGTCGCAACTACCGTGCCACCCGCCCGCCGTTGGCATTCTCCCGCCACGGCCTTCCTGTCCGGACGTCGCGTGCCCACTCCACCTGGCTGCTGCCGCGCGTGAATCCCGCGTCGCTCGCTCCCGCCCGTTGCGCTCGCCCATCCCACACCGCTCGCTTCCGCGCCGTCACACGCACCGCTTGCCCGGCCGAGCCAAGCCCGGTGTTGCTAGCGATGGTGGTGGTGGTGCTCGCGTGGCGCCGGCTCCGACCCCAATGGCTAGAATCGCCCGGTTCCAGGCTTTCCCATGTTGCAAGCGCATGTTTCAAGTGTTCTAAATGTTTCGCAGGTATGTTTCAAGTGTTTCATGCAGATGTTGCAAAGGTAGATCGGGATGTTGCATATGTTGCAATGATTGTACACGTATGTTGCAAGTGTCTGTTCCCAATGTTTCGTCTATTTTTTTCAGACGTATGTTGCAAGTGTGTTCATCTGGATGTTCCATATGTTTCACAAATATATTGCAATTATTATATTTGGATGTTGCATATGTTTGCAATTATTTTTCAAGTGTTTTCTTGTGTTTTTGCATGTGTTTCATGCGCATATTTCGAATGTTTCAGCTATTTCGTACGTATGTTGCAATTGTTTCATTTGGATGTTTCAAAAATAGATTCGGGGTGTCGTGCATGTTGCAATGTGAGCCACTTGCCGCAACTGCCTACTGCAGCTGCTAGGGCACCGTGCATGGAGGGGAGTGTCGTAGCAAGCGTGGAGGACGCGGGAAGCAGGGAAGCGTGGGGGAGTGGCGCGGGCGGACCGTGCCTGTGTGTGTAGCAGGCGCTGGCGCGGGCGTTGTAGCAATCAAGTAGTGTACCTATTATCATAAAACAATCAAGTTGTGTATGTTCATCGTCACAATATAAGGGGTCTTTTGATCCTAGAAGAAATGAGCACATCGTGTAATAATGGGCTAAACATGAGCTAATAAGAACTAATGGGTTCTAACCACCGATTAGCCTCATTCGCTCTTATTAGCCTATGATTATATTAAGCTCATGTTTAGCTCTTGTATATTTGGAACATAAAACCCAGGACTATTTTTTAGCATTATATTGGATCTAAACACTCCCTAAGTATATGGTAGCTACTAATAACCTAGCTAATAAGCTAGGGGTCTTCTAATTGAAGAAAGAAAGAATCTAGCTAGTACACATGTACGCATGCGCTGCAACTTGACAAGTTCCTGATTGGGTCGTCACTCGCCAAGCAATGACCATGTGCAAGTGCACCTGCAAGGAAGGGTATATAGCTAGCAGGATATATCTATGTGTCGTTTTCTTGCGCATTGCATTGGATGACGAACGACCGACGACGACGGGGTACGTCGATGATGATGAGACGCATTTACATGAGATGTGGTTGGATGGATGTGCCGTACCCGTACGTAGTATGTGTTCTTGGCAAAGGATTGGATTGGTGGTGCAGTGCATGCGCACTGCCAAGCCAAGCCCTGAATGGATGGGCGATCGGAGGTAGATCAGAGAAAATATCCTTATTAGCCTCTTTCTGATCCTACACGTCACAGGATTTTTGTGTCATCTATCTATCTATCTTCAAGCGTGCAGTATTTGAGGTAATTTGGTCCGTCGATCGAGCTCAGGGATAGGATGTGCAGGCCAATCATATACAGCGCAGAGCGCACGCACAAACACTGCTAGTAGACGAAAATGACGGGCAACTTGGACCGCCGCATGCATGCAATGCACGGAGCGCGATCGATCCAGAGGATTGGGTTGGATTCGGCAATGCATGCATGCAACAAGAAAGATGATGAAACCTCTCGCTTGCTTGCTGCTTGTCGTGTCATATGGGGCGCCGGCCGGCCGGCCTGTCGCCGTATCCTGTTGTGTTGCGCGTCGCACGGCTGGGATCTCGGCCTGCGGCGCCTGCATGTTCCTCGGTCGTCGTCGTCGATCGGTCTCTGTCGCGTTCGCGCCTGCGTGTGCACCCAAGCATGCATGCATGTTGCCAGCATGTCCACGATCGACTAGCTCATCAGCTCGTCAGGTCCCGGTCGTGTGGACGCACGCGGGCAAGCCAGCGCGCCTACATGCATGCATGCCGATCGAGCTGACCTGAAAGCTACAGAGCATGACTGCTGGTCCGTCGTTGATCAGTGTGAAATGATCGAGGCGATCGCGACCCAGCAGGGGACGCATGGAGCGCACTGGCGGCTAGGCTCTGGCCGTGTGGGACGACAACGACGAGCACGCACGTACCATCGACGCACGACACGCATGAACGGATCAACGCATGCACACATGCAGAGATGGTATTGACCACACTGACCGCACACACATATGGAGGCGACAGATGACGACGACGAGACTGGAACAAGACAATATTAAACCAAGTGGCGCCACTGATCTGAAATGATAGATCCATTCTGCGGGAAAATGCATGCATGGTGGCCGAGCGAGGTACGTACGTAGAGCACGCGCATATGCAGTACTGAGGGGACGGTGCCCCAGCTGATACGTACTGATCGAGTGGACGGTGCCGACGAGACTTCGCAGCGTCGAGGTGCTGTGCATGTGGGTGGGAGCTGGTGAGTTGTTGCTTTTCTCTGTCTACATGTACCTTGAAAATTGAAAGCTGTGTAAAAACTATGTATCTTAAAAAGTTAAAACGATCTATAATTTAGGATAGGGGATGATAGTTATCAAGTATTTGATAAATGTCCTTGCTTTCCAGCAGTGTTTTTTTTCCGGGTACAGTACAGTGGAAAAGAGATCGAAGGAAAGAGAGCGCGCGGACACAACAACTTGAACGGGAATGGTCCAAACTAAAACTACCGCAGCATGTCTCAATCTGCATCCATCCATGAGACGGAGGGAGTAGCTTCTTCAAGTGATCTGAATAGTTCTCGCTCAACATAGCACACCATCGAGTTGTTCAACCAATCATCGGTAATCTTGTTCCGCAATTTAGACTTGATAATTTTCATTGCTGAGACCAATCTTTTCACAGTAGCAGTTGATACTGGTACCAACAATGCCAATTCAATGAGCTTGTACACCAATGGAAAACCGAATGTTTTTCTGTTGCAAAAATCTTTGTGGCCAAACTTTCAATATCTGTACAATTAGCAAAGGCAGCATGCCTCCTCACCTGAAGAATATGTCTCAAGTTGTTCCCTTATTATTCCACGGTCATGATCAGAGAAATCAGCATCATATATTTCATCAAGTCATGCAAGCTTGTTGACATCAAACTTGGAGAAATTGTTACTTGGATCAAGACAAGAGAAGCACAATAATATCTCCGTAGTCACTTCACTAAACCAATGATTCATCTCAGCACATATTTTGTCAACAACAACATAGAACATTGTGAACCTATAGCCATGGCTGGTGATTCAATCTCCGGGCGCAGCTGGTTCTAGGTATTTGGCAGCGCCGCCGCGGCCACCAGTCTCGCTACCGAGCATCGCCTTGCTTCCATTGCGCATTTACGGCGTGGCTGGGCTCGGTCTTGTGCTCCCGTGCCCTTCTAATTGACCGTAACAACTTGGGAGTGGCAGTGGACCTTAAGGGCCCATAGAAGATGAGCCCGGGCAGGGGCCCAGGGTCACCGGGCCTAGGTCTGCCTATGCTCATAGTGACACGTATCATATCACTTCCAAGTAATGATTATACGTACACATTAGTGATATCAGGATTTCACTATATTAGGTCTAAGAACCGATCATAGTGATATCAGTATTTTGGTCCTTTCTAAAATCATTTTTTACAAATAACCCCCTGGCAAAACATTTTCTGAAAATAGACCACCATCTCGACGCATTAGGACATCACGCCGAGGTCAGCTCCTCGACGCTATGTTAGTTGACGCCGAGGTGGTGCCACTTCAGCGAAGACACTGGGTGCAGTATGCGTCGTGGCAACTGGGCCACACAGCACGATGTAGGGCCACATAACGCCAACCCCTCAACCCTCGGCGTGGGCCGACTCAACACCGAGGCCTAGACACGGCATGGGCCCGCCAATCTCGGCGTGGGCTTAGTTAACACCGAGGGCCATAGCTCGGCGTGGTCCGACTCAGCGTCGAGATCTGGCCACTAAAGCCGTGTCACGGCTCCCTTCTTCCTCCCCTTCTCATTTTGTCTGCCGTCGACGTCGCTCTCTCTCTCCCCTCCGCCCCCACGAACCCAAATCCAAATGGCGCACTAGGTCTTCCCGGATCTCACGTTTGGACGCTTCCCCGAGGTAATGGTCCTTGCCCTCCTCCACTTTGGCCGGTTAGTTTTTGCTGCTTTGCCTCTTTACTTGTACAATCTTGTGTATGGTGGTATGGTATGTTTATACATGTATTTGTGAAATGTATGGGTTAGTTTGATTTGGTTACCTATTTGTGGCATGGTATTTAGGTTTGTTTTGTCTAGTTTCAGTTTATTTGAGTACTAGTTGGTCATTTGGCATTAGGGTTGATAGTATACTCTTGGTTATCACTGTGTTATTGTTAGCAGTGCATTAGGGTTTATTGTTAGCAGTGTGTTTGATGTTAGACGTGCATTAGTTATCCTTGGTATTCTTTGTTGTTTGCAGTTTATTGATTATAGAATTTTGGCAGACCTAGTTAGAATTTTTTTTGATACGTGACTTGGTATGTATGAGAACGACGAGCACGCACGTACCATCGACGCACGACACGCATGAACGGATCAACGCATGCACACATGCAGAGATGGTATTGACCACACTGACCGCACACACATATGGAGGCGACAGATGACGACGACGAGACTGAAACAAGACAATATTAAACCAAGTGGCGCCACTGATCTGAAATGATAGATCCATACTGCGGGAAAATGCATGCATGGTGGCCGAGCGAGGTACGTACGTAGAGCACGCGCATATGCAGTACTGAGGGGACGGTGCCCCAGCTGATACGTACTGATCGAGTGGACGGTGCCGACGAGACTTCGCAGCGTCGAGGTGCTGTGCATGTGGGTGGGAGCTGGTGGGTTGTTGATTTTCTCTGTCTACATGTACCTTGAAAATTGAAAGCTGTGTAAAAACTATGTATCTTAAAAAGTTAAAACGATCTATAATTTGGGATAGGGGATGATAGTTATCAAGTATTTGATAAATGTCCTTGCTTTCCAGCAGTGTTTTTTTCCAGGTACAGTACAGTGGAAAAGAGATCGAAGGAAAGAGAGCGCGCGGACACAACAACTTGAACGGGAATGGTCCAAACTAAAACTACCGCAACATGTCTCAATCTGCATCCATCCATGAGACGGAGGGAGTAGCTTCTTCAAGTGATCTGAATAGTTCTCACTCAACATAGCACACCATCGAGTTGTTGAACCAATCATCGGTAATCTTGTTCCGCAATTTAGACTTGATAATTTTCACTGCTGAGACCAATCTTTCCACAGTAGCAGTTGATACGGGTACCAACAATGCCAATTCAATGAGCTTGTACACCAATGGAAAACCGAATGTTTTTCTGTTGCAAAAATCTTTGTGGCCAAACTTTCAATATCTGTACAATTAGCAAAGGCAGCATGCCTCCTCACCTGAAGAATATGTCTCAAGTTGTTCCCTTATTATTCCACGGTCATGATCAGAGAAATCAGCATCATATATTTCATCAAGTCGTGCAAGCTTGTTGACATCAAACTTGGAGAAATTGTTACTTGGATCAAGACAAGAGAAGCACAATAATATCTCCGTAGTCACTTCACTAAACCAATGATTCATCTCAGCACATATTTTGTCAACAACAACATAGAACATTGTGAACCTATAGCCATGGCTGGTGATTCAATCTCCGGGCGCAACTGGTTCTAGGTATTTGGGAGCGCCGCCGCGGCCACCAGTCTCGCTACCGAGCATCGCCTTGCTTCCATTGCGAATTTACGGCGTGGCTGGGCTCGGTCCTGTGCTCCCGTGCCCTTCTAATTGACCGTAACAACTTGGGAGTGGCAGTGGACCTTAAGGGCCCATAGAAGATGAGCCCGGGCAGGGGCCCAGGGTCACCGGGCCTAGGTCTGCCTATGATCATAGTGACACGTATCATATCACTTCCAAGTAATGATTATACGTACACATTAGTGATATCAGGATTTCACTATATTAGGTCTAAGAACCGATCATAGTCATATCAGTATTTTGGTCCTTTCTAAAATCATTTTTTACAAATAACCCCCTGGCAAAACATTTTCTAAAAATAGACCACCATCTCGACACATTAGGACATCACGCCGAGGTCAGCTCCTCGACGCTATGTTAGTTGACGCCGAGGTGGTGCCACTTCAGCGAAGACACTGGGTGCAGTATGCTTCGTGGCAACTGGGCCACACAGCACGATGTAGGGCCACATAACGCTAATCCCTCAACCCTCGGCGTGGGCCGACTCAACACTGAGGCCTAGACATGGCATGGGCCCACAAATCTCGGCGTGGGCTTAGTTAACACCGAGGGCCATAGCTCGGCGTGGTCCGACTCAGCGCCGAGATCTGGCCACTAAAGCCATGTCACGGCTCCCTTCTTCCTCCCCTTCTCATTTTGTCTGCCATCGACGTCGCTCTCTCTCTCCCCTCCGCCCCCACGAACCCAAATCCAAATGGCGCACTAGGTCTTCCCGGATCGCGCGTTTGGACGCTTCCCCGAGGTAATGGTCCTTGCCCTCCTCCACTTTGGCCGGTTAGTTTTTGCTGCTTTGCCTCTTTACTTGTACAATCTTGTGTATGGTGGTATGGTATGTTTATACATATATTTGTGAAATGTATGGGTTAGTTTGATTTGGTTACCTATTTGTGGCATGGTATTTAGGTTTGTTTTGTCTAGTTTCAGTTTATTTGAGTACTAGTTGGTCATTTAGCATTAGGGTTGATAGTACACTGTTGGTTATCACTGTGTTATTGTTTGCAGTGCATTAGGGTTTATTGTTAGCAGTGTGTTTGATGTTAGACGTGCATTAGTTATCCTTGGTATTCTTTGTTGTTTGCAGTTTATTGATTATAGAATTTTGGCAGACCTAGTTAGAATTTTTTTGATACGTGACTTGGTATGTATGATTCGGTAATAATTTGAACTACATTTGTTGTGTGATGGCTGTAGATGGATAAATTAGTGAGGTTGCATCACGAAGGACGTGTTATTAGGACAAGAGATGATAATTTGGAATTTTAGGACATGTTTGAGGATGTGTTGATTTTTTCTAAGTCACCCTCTTTGACCTAGTTAGTGGACCAAGTGAAACTAAGGTGAGGTTGGTCCGAAGGAGACATGCATGTTCAGTTTGAAGGGGTCATAGATGTTGGGTCGTGTAAGGGTCCACACATCAAGAGGTTGCTCAAAATTACAAGCGAGCCTGAATAGAATGATTATAAGGCAGTTGTGTTGTCCTTCGAAGCACGATCTTTGGATTTGGTGGTAACTAAGGAGTATGGCATAGGAATTGAGAACATTGAAGCATGCCCATCGTTCGACGCTCGCATAGAGAATGGTCCTTCACTAGAAGAAGAAATAGTTCTCACACAACCAACCTATGGTAGTAATGAAGGGTTAGGATCGGCCAAGGGAGATGAAGGTTGTTATGACGGTGTCGGAGATGATGATGACAACGCGGGAACCGATGGTGATGACAATAATGATGGTGATGATGATAATGAGTCTTATGGAGTTGGTGAGGGAGAAGAAGCTTTGGACGATGCTAGCGGAGATGACTTAATTGATGATGATCTTAGTGACGAAGTTGATCTTAGCGGTGAAGATGACTTTGGCGATGCCAGGTCTACAAACCAGTTTGATATGGAGGTAGCTGGAGATGATGAAACCTTTGTTGAGGAATTAGCTGAAGACTCTAACGATGATCGTCCTGTTCGTCGTCTCAATGATAGGGAAATAGAGATATTGAGGAGGGTGTTGCCTAGGAGGGATCCACTAATTCCTGATTTCGAGGACCTTAGCTATGGCCACAGGGCAGTAGCTGATGGAGGACCAAGTGAAACAATAGTCCTTGATGTTAGTGGTTGCAACATCATAAACAAGGTCATTTTGTTTGCTACCATGGATAACTTGAAATCATGGTTGCAAGAGTACTCCATTGTGCACAACTGTCCATATAGGATCATCAATTCGTGCAAGGACTCTAGGTACACTATTGCTTGTGAAGAAAAAAAATGTGGGTGGAGAGTATGTGCTAGCGAAGGCAGGCACATGGAAGATTACTTCAGTGAAGCAACCACATGTTTGCGCCATGGCTGAGACAGAAGAGAACCATTTGTAGCTCAATTCTAGGTTATCGCAAGGCAATTATGCGCCATGGTGAAGCATTTGCCAACCATTATGGTGTCCACATTGGTTGAGATCATCTTCCTACGTTACAATTACTATGTCAAGTATGGAAAAGCATGGAGGGCAAAGCAACGTGCACTTGAACTTATCTTTGGAGATTGGGAACAAGCGTTTGAGTGTCTTCCTATAATGTTGAATGCAATGAAAGCTGTAAATCCTAGGATGCACTTTGAGTATTTGCCTAAGGAGGGTGAAACAAGGAATGGGAGGCAAGTTTTTGGTACTTTGAGTATTCTGGGTTTTTTGCCAGAGCATCGAAGCATTCAAGCATTGCAGGCCCGTCATCTCAATTGGTGGCACGTTTCTTATAGGAAAATTTGAAGGCACAATGCTTATATGCATTAGAATTGATTCTGAAGACCAACTTCTCCCATTGTCCTTTGCGATTGTTTGGAAGGAGGACACATATAGCTGGTGTTGGTTCCTCAAACTAGTAAGACGAGTGGTTATTGGGCTGGGGCATGATGTTTGTGTCATATTAGATAGGCATGCTACATTCTAAATGTTGTACAAGAAGAGATGCGCAATTATGGCCAAATACATCACCGGTGGTGCATGAGACACCTTGATCAAAATCTTATAAGGCGTGATGGCACAAAGGACAACTTCAAGTTATTTGAGGAGATTTGCAGGCAGCTTGAGGTTAAGTTATTCAATGAGAAGCTAGACACCCTGAAGTTCGCCACAAATGCTAGTGGAAGACAGTTCCTCACTTAATTGATGTCGTCAAAGGAGAAGTGGACCCTTGCATACAACACCGGAGGTTGGAGATGGGGCTTCATGACTAGTAACATGGTAGAGATGTTCAATAGTCTTTTAGAGGGTGCCAGGGTCTTCCCGTGACTGCTATTGCCTCATTCATGTTCTACAAGTTGAATGCTTGGTTTGTTGTGAGGAAAAAACATGCGAGATCTCTATGGATAGCAAACAAACCTTGGCCACTGTTAGTATCTCAACAACTCTCTTTCTCAAAGAAACACAAAAGGGAGCATGTTTCGATCCTTTGAACAACGCATATGAGATTCTAGAGAGTGGTGGAACTAACATCGGTGGTGAAGACCATGGTACTACAAAGCATAAGGTAATAATCAATGAGAACAAATGTTCATGTGGGAAACCAACCATATACCATAGGCCTTGCTCCCACATGATTACGGCTTGTCAGATTAGACGTGTTGATGCTGAGGTCCCTCCCCGTTTGGAAATTGAGTTCTCATTGAGAAACCTTATGAGCACTTGGAATCCTTAGTTTGAGCCATTTCTAGACGAAGACCAATGACCATTGTATGATGGCCCAAAGTATGTGGCTGACCTTGGCTTGCTTTGGAAGAGTAGAGGACCTAGAAGGCGAAAGCGGTTCAAGATGGACATGGACCAAGCCGCCAACAGAAGATCAACCGCGAGCAAGGTCGGGACACATTTTGTAGAGGACACTCAACGTAGCCGTTGCTCAAAGTGCCATAAGTCGGGCCACAATAGAAGGAAATGCCCTGAACTACTTAGAGAATATGTATCCAATGCATTTGTTTGCTTAGTATAGTTATTAGAGTGCTATTACTTGTTTTCTTGTTAATGTTTTGTTATCTTTTGTTGTACTTGTTTTTCTCATAGGCATCTGTTGTTGTATTTGTTTTTCTTAGTGGTCACTAAGGCATTGTTTACTAGTTTCTAAAGTTTTGTTATTTATCTTGTGTTACTTGTTCTCTTACCAATGTTTCATAATTTTTGTCACCAACACTAATGCTTTGTCAATTGTTAACATGCAGGATGGACCGGTTCCCCCTATTTGATCCAAGGTTCGATGAGAAGCATCGGGCTCGGAGGATAGAGCAGGGAGAGGTAAACTTCAATTGCCTCCATTTCTGTGAATTTAACAAATGTAGTACTTACTGTCTATTCTATTTGTTTTGCAGGTGCTCAACGTCTTGAGGCTAATGACACATGAGTCTGCTACGACCATGGTCTATGATGAGCACTACATGCCCCTCTTGAAGCGTGTGAAGCTTGCTACCATTGCTCGTGCCTATCATTGTGGGGTGCCACCTTTCAACCCAGCGGCGCTGATAGCTTTGATTGATAGGTGGCAATCGGAGACACACAACTTCCACCTGCTGTGCGAAGATATGACGATCACTTTGGAGGATGCAGCCATGATCCTTGGACTAAAAATCTGAGGATTCACAGTAACAGGAGACATGGAGTCCATTGGATGGGAGGACTATGTGTGTTAGTTCTTGGGACGTCCCCTACCAGAGCTTCAACCTAGCAAGAAGCGGCGCAGTAGTGGTGCGCCATTGAAGTGGCTTTGGGGACAGTTTCATCAGTGCCCACCCGAAGCAGATGAGGTGATCGTGAACTTCCACTACAGGGCCTGGGTGCTGCACATGTTTGTTACCATTCTATTCCCTGACGGCACCGAAGACACGGCGTCGTGGATGTACATCCCGTGCCTTGTTAACTAGGATGATGCCGGGAATAGGAGCTGGGGCTCAGCGGTACTTTCCTTCCTGTACCATCAGCTGTGCGAGGCTTGCCAGTGGCCTTCAGGCATGCACGCTACAATGTTAAGGTGCACCACACTTTTGCAGGTAAATGAAACTTGTGTAAGTATGAATTCGTGGATTGTTGTTTCTTCAACACATTTTTGTAACTTTTAGATTTGGATGTGGGAGAGACTTCCAGTTGGGAGGCTGCATAAGATTAAACACCCTCAGCCTTGGTTCCCAAAAGAAGACTCAGTCGTCGCCCCTACCATGGCACACCTCTACGAGCGAGCCTGCGGTACTTACCACGTCTCTTGCCATGCGTACATCAGCTACACGAACGAGCTCGACATCCTATTGCCACAACACGTAAGTTTGCGAACACGCTAACTCCTATTTGGATTTGTGTACATAGTGATCACCACATTGTCTGCAGGTTGAATGGTGGCCATATACTCGAGAAAGAATTATGGGGATGAACTTGAGCACACTATGCAAGGAAGATGAGGAGTTGTGGACGATGAGGTGCCCGCTTATTTGTTTCTATGCAGTGGAGTACCATCTCCCTCACTATGTCGCATGACAATTCGGTAGGTTGCAGCCTTGTCCTCTGGAGGACTTCTCCACCAACTGGTAGCTCCACAAGTATGTAACCTCCACTATGTCATGTGTCATTGCAATGTTCCATTTTCTTTGAATTGCTATCAATATTGCAGGTTGAATCGACGATGCCAAAAGAAGATCACGAACTGGCAGAGCGAACAACAACGTTACATCAATGAGTAGCATTTGTTTGAGCAGAACAACATGTGAATCCATGCCGTCCATAAAGAGAAGGCATTCAATGAGTACCTTGTTTGTCTAGGGGAAAGGACAAGGTTACATTTGAAGCCAGCCTAGACAGAGCAAGATACTGCCGAGATCTTGAGCTCGGATGAATGACCAAGCTACCCGAGGAGTACGATAGGTTGAGATCACCCCTCTATTAACCTAAGTGGTGAGTGAGAACCAAAGCTTGTTTTTTAGTTTTGGTGGCTAACGTACTAATGAATTGCTTGATTAGGGCAAGGAAATCATGAGGACAGTAGCAGAGCAAGGAGTGGCGTTGATGATCCTTGAGGGTGATCCTGGTGAGGCTAGCCTACTTTGACAAGCCCTTTAGGTGGTCCTCAAACTTTTGTTGTCATTATACAAGGATTTTCAACAATTGGTTAACTTGCATCATGTTGACAACAGCAGCGTGCCATGTATCGCCTGCGCAAAATAGCAGCACGCAACGGATGTCGACATGGCCAAGACATTGTAGTACCACCTCAGCTTGTTGCTGCTCCATCAAGTTCGCATGGTGAAGGACCATCTGCTTCACATGGTGGTATAGGTACGTCCTGCGCTGCCCATGAAGATGAGGAAGGAGGACACCAAGGAGGCGACCAAGGAGAAGATGATGATGATGATGACGATGACGTCGACTATGATGAGCTAGGCATGTCACAGCTTGATGACGCACCTCAGGAACTCAAGGATCCTACGCTGTTGGACGTCTACAGAGGACGAGTCGACCAGTGGATAGGTTCACTCTAGGGACGTATGCACTTGGTAGAGGCAAGCGTAGGACTCAGTGTCCACGTTAAGGTACAATCCTTGCCTTTCAATGTTACATTGGTAAGCCCCTTTGTGCTATTACTCCAAGCCTTACTCCAAGCCCCTTTGTGCCTTTCAGTGGTCCACTCTTGTAGAATGCATCGCGTCAAGTGAAGTGGGCAAAGTTGAGCCAATGCCATCTTATGACACACACGAGTGGTTCCTTTTGATGTGCCAACTTTTGTGTGCATTGTTGGCAACACGTATTGGCTGCCACCATGTGTAAACTTGTATGGACCATGCATTCTCTTTGTATAATTAGCAGGAACTATATATGGAACTTGTATGAACTATGTTGAAATGCTATGTCTGGAAATGGTGTGTATTCAGTTATGTGGAATTCCTTTGTTTTGTGTTGCCAAATGCTGCTAAAATGGTGACAACATGTGTGCTATTATAGGAAGTAGGGGGAATTGGTTGCCACCATGTATAACAAATGAACAAATCCCATGGTCGGTGTTTAATCAACACGCGGCGCCAAGATAAGTAACCTCGGCGTCACACAATTTCATGTCTGTAAGGTCCTAGATGGCTAGAGGGGGGATGAATAGCCTATAAAAAATTCTACAAGAACCACTAAGCAAACTTGTTAGAATAACAAACGGCGCAAAGCGAGTTTTGCTTAGCCTACGGTTGTGATGCAAGCCTCCTATCCACAAGTCTAGTAGATTATAATCTCTAGTTCACACAAGGGCTAAGTTACTAAACTTACACTAGTGAGCAAGCTAGCAACTACTAGCAAAGCTACTACTAGAGCTACACAAGATAAACTAGTAAAGTAAATGCGAGAGAGAGGATCGTGAATCTTATACCGACGGTGGAGTGAAGATGTTGCCAATCACCAAGATGATATACAATCAATCAATCAATATTGACAACAACACAATATGAAGACCAATCACCGGGAGACAAGTGACACAATATTTTTGTTCACCCGGTGTTCACTTGTGCACCGACAAGCTACATCACCGGTTGTGTCGACCAACACTTAGATGGTTCCTCAGTGTGACCCTCAAGTCACTTGCCCCTCAAGGCATGCCCCGCAAGGCACCGCAAGACACCACTCTCAAGTGAGGTAACTCAATGACACGCGCAATGTAATAGAGTTGCTTTTGGCGTCCCACCGAGGAAAGCACAAGAACCTCTTACAATCAACCGGAGGTGGCCAAGAACAATCACCTTCTCTTGCCAACGCCTCCAACAATCTCCAAGCCGGCTAGGAGCGGTACTCTCCAAGAGTAACAAGAAATCCACCGGCTAAACCACCCACAAGTGCCACTAGATGCCCTCAAGCTATGCAATGCACTTCGGGATCACTCAATCTCACTTTTGATTTGCAATCAAGCAAGAGAGATGAGTGGGAGGAGATGCTCTAGCTCAAAGGATGCACAAGAATGTTAGAAATCACGAGAGACCTCCCCAAGGGCCGGCCAACAAGTATTTATAAGCATCCCATCCGAATAGAGCCGTTATACCCCTTCATTGGGTTTTTTCGGGATGACCGGACGCGCCGGTCATAACTGACCGGACACGCCCAACCGCGTCCGATCCTCCAACGGTCACTGCGCCAACGGTCAAACCCAATGACCGGACGCGCTTCTCATAACGACCGGACGCGCCTGTCAAACGACCGGACGTGCCCCTCAAACGATCGGACGCGCCGGTCGCGCTGTTTCGCGTGCCCGCGAAGCAACGACCGGACGCGCCCCTCACAACGACCGGACGCGACAGTGCCCGCGTCCGGTTAGAGTCCAGTAAGCTCCCTCAACGATCGGACGCGTCCGATCGTGTGTGACCGGACGCGCCTCGCGTCCGATCATCCTTGTGAACCGCAGTTCCCTCTGGGCGACTGACCGGACGCGCCGGTCCCGCGAGTGACCGGACGTGCCGGTTACAAACCCTAACACCCGCGTCTGCGCTGTACTGACCGGACGCGTCCGGTCATACCATGACCGCGTCTGGTGCAGCGTCCGGTCACCTCTGTGACCTCCGTTCGTCTCCGTTTCTTTTCCGACTTCCGGCGTAGTGGAAAATAGGCATTTCAAGTTCCCAAAAACGCCTGAATCCTGCGCTCGCAAGCTCGGCGGGAGGGAGAGAGAGACCCAAACCCTCTCTACCGCTTAAACTTCATCGCCTTCGCAAATGTGCCAACACCAACAAGTGATCATCACCTTGTGCACGTGTGTTAGCATTTTCATAATCATTTTCAAAGGTTTTCCAGTTAGCTCACTAGGCCCTACATGCAATGCACTTCATGAATTCACCTAGTGGCACCTGTGCATCGAATAACCGATAAGACTTCCCCTCTTAATAGTTCGGCTATCAATCCTAAACCACTCACACCCTCTATGGTGTCTTGAGTGTAAAACAAAATGGCCCTATGGTTATAACTTTGCCTTGAGCCCATTTTGTTTCTCCAAAAGATATGATCCACTTCATATCATCACATGACCGTCTCGATCCATCGACCTTGACTTCACTTACTCTTCACCGTTGCATCGGTCCGTCGGCGCCAAGTCTTGGTCAAGCTTCACCATCGCATGGTCCTTCGCTTCGAAGCCTCGACTTGCCCTTCACCTTCACAACCGGTCCATCGAGCCAAGCATCATCTTGGTCTTCATCATCTTGGTCACATGAGTTAATGTTATGTCTCATATTCTATGACCACCTTTATCTAAATCATCCACTTAGATACAAAGGTTAGTCCTAGGTTTCATCAATTAGACAAAACCAAACTAGCGACTTTCAATCTCCCCCTTTTTGGTAATTGATGACAACCCTCACAAAGATGATTTTGATAATAAAAGTTTTGAACTTGTCATACTTGTCCAATCATTTTGCTCATAAGTAAAGTTTGGACAATTATCACAAGCTCGGTTTTGGTAGCATTAGCTCTCCCTACATATGTGCTTAGAGTTTGGATTGAAAGCTTTGCACATATGCATTGATAGAAGTGTTGAGAGAGTAATTCTACCAAAATGATGCTAAGGTGTAAGAAATAGACCTTTGAAGCGTGATACCAATCGGAGTTGCCTTTTACACCATCCTTAGCATCATGAAGTAACTAGACATCCATCACAACTCAAGAACCCCGTGAGATCAACATTATATGTAAAGGTTCTTGGACCACTTGTAAAGTTTAAGGCATGTCTAGATACCACATGTAAACTATTCCTATACATGCTAGTAGATCATTTCATCATTCAAGTTCTATACTAGCATTGCACCACACAAGCATGTATATTGATTTTAAATACATGTGCAATGAACAAGTCATATGAGAATGCACAAACAAATGCAACAACTTTATTTATGAGCTTGCTCCCCCTACTTGTGTGCATCAAAATTTTATTTACCCCTTTATCATGTTGAATCATCTTTTTCTCTCCCCCTTTGTCAACAACTTACCCAAAAATGGGATCAAATTGTGGAGAGAAAACAATGTTTGATGGAGTAGATTAGAATTTATCAAATTTGGTTCAACCTAGAATACTTGCCAAAGAGATTTAATTCGATTTGAACCAAATACAAGCTTCTTCACACCTCATAATAAGGGTTATCTTGCCTATGTTGAATTAAACACTTATAGCAAATCTTCTAGATTCAACATTAGGTTTACAAGCTCATAAACATGTCATACGCCACCACTAGATCAAAATAAGCATAGAAGCAATAGTGGTAACATATATCCATCAAATTCATTTGATTTATCATGAATGCTCATGCGTACCACTTATTATGTCTACATGCTCTAGCAAGTCCTTAGCATAGGATGAATGACATGTCAATCAACTTTACCTTGCAATGTCGAAGGAGAGGCATGTCAATAAGTGGGTGGGGTGCATTCAACTCATGTTTGAGAAATCAAGAATGTTCAATTCATTCCTTAGCTTGCAAAACCTCTTTTCATCAAGTGGCTTGGTGAGAATATCAGCAAGTTGATCATCGGTGCCAACACTTTCAATGGCAATATCTCCCTTTTGTTGATGATCTCTAATGAAATGATGCCTTATGTCAATATGCTTTGTTCTTCCATGTTGAACTGGGTTTTGTATCATCTTGATTGCACTTTCATTATCACATAGCAATGACACATTCTTGAAGTTGAGACCATAATCCTTCAAAGTTGATTTCATCCATAGCAATTGTGCACAACAACTCCCCGCACTCACATATTCGGCTTCGGCGGTAGAGATTGCCACACTATTTTGTTTCTTTGAGGACCATGACACAAGTGATCTTCCAAGTAATTGACATGTGCCACTTGTGCTCTTTCTATTGATCTTGCAACCCCCATAGTCGGAGTCCGAATATCCAATCAATTCAAACTTTGACCCCTTGGGATACCATAGTCTAACATCTCTTATTTGCTTTAAGTACCTCAATATTCTCTTTGCGGCCGTGAGATGACTCTCTCTAGGTGAGGCTTGATATCTAGCACACATACAAACACTAAACATGACATCCGGCCTTGATGCGGTGACATAGAGTAGACTTACAATCAAAGACCGATATTCCTTTTGATCCACCATTTTGCCATCAAAATCACTATCCAAATTTCCATTTGTACTCATTGGAGTTGAAATTGGCTTTGCATCTTGCATTCCAAATTTCTTCAACATGTCCCTTATGTATTTTCCTTGACTCACAAATGTTCCATTCTTCAATTGCTTGACTTGGAGACCAAGAAAGTAGCTAAGTTCACCAATCATAGATATTTCAAACTCTTTGTCCATCATAGCACCAAATTCTTCACAATAATCTTGATCGGTTGATCCAAAGATGATGTCATCAACATATATTTGCACTATGAATAGATCATTCCCAATCTTCTTGGTGAATAGAGTTGTATCAACCTTGCCCATCTTGAATCCCTTAGAGAGAAGGAAATCCCTTAACCTCTCATACCATGCTCTAGGTGCTTGCTTTAAGTCATATAAAGCCTTCTTCAACTTGTACACATGGTTGGGTTTCTTGTCATCTTCAAATCCGGGAGGTTGCTCAACAAAGACTAACTCATTTATGATCCCATTGAGAAATGCACTTTTGACATCCATTTGATATAATTTGATGTTGTGTGCACAAGCATAAGCCAATAGAATCCTTATTGCCTCTAATCTTGCCACGGGAGCATATGTCTCATCATAGTCAAGACCCTCTACTTGAGTGTAACCTTGAGCAACTAGTCTTGCTTTGTTTCTCACCACAATGCCATCTTGATCTTGCTTGTTTTTGAACACCCATTTGGTGCCAATCACATTGTAGTCATTTGGCCTTTCTACCAATTCCTAAACATCATTTCTTGTGAAATTATTAAGTTCTTCTTGCATAGCCATAATCCAATCGGCATCCTTCAAAGCTTCTTCTATTTTCTTTGGTTCTAAGGTTGACACAAATGATGCATGCTCATAAAACATGGCCAATCTTGATCTTGTTTGCACACCACTTCTAATATCACCAATAACACTATCAATGGGGTGATCTCTTGCAACATGTTGTGGTTGGAGTACTTGCACTTGATTGCTTGAGCTTGGTTGATCACTTGATGTATCTTGATGAGATGAACTAGCACCATGATCTTGCACTTGAGAGTCACTAGCTAGCTTGAATGGAGAATTGAGCACTTGATCTTTATCATCATCTTGAATATCAATTACTTGCTTTGCTCTAATGTCCCCAATGTCCATGTTCTTCATTGCTTCCACCAATTGAGTTCCACCAACATCATCTAGATTCTCTTCTTCATCTTGTGACCCATTGGTTTCATCAAATTACACATCATGGACTTCTTCTAGAATGCCACTTGAGTTGTTCCAAACTCTATAAGCTTTGCTTGTAGTTGAATAACCAAGTAGGAACCCCTTATCACATCTCTTGTCAAACTTTCCCAATCTAGTGCCCTTCTTCAAGATATAACATTTGCAACCAAACACTCTAAAGTAAGAAATATTGAGCTTTCTTCCATGAAGTAGCTCATATGGGGTCTTCTCTAGTAATGGATGACAATATAGTCTATTGATGTAGTAGCAAGCGGTATTGATTGCTTCATCCCAAAAAGATTGACTCACATTGTACTCATGAAGCATTGATCTAGCCATATCAAGCAATGTTCTATTCTTTCTCTCAACTAGTCCATTTGATTGTGGAGTGTACTTGACCGAGAATTGATGTCTCATGCCATAGTGATCACAAAGTTCTTCAATTCTTGTATTCTTGAATTCACTTCCATTGTCACTTCTCACTTTCTTGATTCTAATCTCAAACTCATTGTGAACTCTAGTGAGAAATGTCTTGAAGGTGTCAAACACTTCACTTTTGTCACTAAGAAAGAATACCCATGTGAATCTTGTGAAGTCATCCACTATGACAAAGCCATACTTGTTGCCGCCTATGCTTGTGTATGTTGTTGGGCCAAATAGATCCATGTGCATCAAATCAAATGCTTTGCATGTGCTCATTGTACTCTTCTTTGGATGTGAGCTTCCAACTTGCTTCCCGGCTTGACATGCACTACAAAGCTTATTCTTCTCAAATTCAACATCTTTCAAACCATTGATAAGATTATGAGTTGTAAGCTTCTTCAATTGTTTCATGCCAACATGACCAAGCCTTCTATGCCAAAGCCAACCCATGCTTGATTTGGAGATTAAGCAAGTTGTCAAAGAAGTTTCTCTAGCATTGAAGTCAACTAGGTAGAGATTCTCATATCTAAAGCCCTTGAATGCCACATTTGAACCATCCATACTAATGACTTCCACATCATCAACCCCAAAGATGCATTTGTAGCCTAGATCACATATTTGTGCTACGGATAGAAGATTGAAATCCAAGCTTTCAACTAGCAATACATTGGAGATACTCATGTCATTTGATATTGCAATCTTGCCCAAGCCAATAACCTTGCCTTTCTTGTTATTGTCAAATGTGATAGAATCAACACCACTATTATTGTCATTGATTGAGTCAAACATTCTTGATGTACCGGTCATGTATTGAGTGCACCCACTATCAATAATCCAATGCCTTCCTCCGACTTTGTAATTGACCTATAAGCAAATCAATGAAGCTTAGGTACCCATTTTTGCTTGGGTCCTTGTAGGTTAGTAACTAAGCTCTTTGGTACCCAAATAGCCTTCTTCTTTGGGCCAACAATGGGTGTACCAATAAACTTAGCTTTCACACCTTTCACACCTTTGGTAAGCACATAGCAAGAATCAAAAGGTATAGCATTAACAAGGTTCTTGCTTTGGTTCTTTTTATTGCAATTATGCTCTAGGTGCCCGACTTGCTTGCATCTATTGCAAAACCGACCATTGTCCTTCACAAAGCTAGGCTTTGGAGTTGCAAAGGCCGACTTACCTTTCTTGGGGTATAGCCCAATCCCTCTTTGTTAAGAGAGAACCTTTGGCTACCCAAGCACTTAAGCAAGCGGGCCTCACCGCCATAGGCCTTGCCTAGGGCGTGAGTGAGCTCATCCACCTCTTTCTTGAGAGTCTTATTCTCAACCATTAGTGAGGCATCACAAGTGAAACCATCACTAGTAGTGGAGGTAGAGTTGGTGGTGGTGGATAAAGAGCTACAAGAAGGGTTAGCTTTTGACATGATGATATGTTCATAAGAGGATTCATCAATTATATCACATGTAACATCTATATCACATGATACAACAACCTCCTTCTTCGCTTGTTGCTCAAGTAGCAATGAGTGAGCTTTTTCAAGCTTAGAATGAGCCTTACCAAGATCATCACGGTCTTCCACTAGACTCTCATGAGTGGTCTTAAGCTCACTAAGAACTTTCTCAAGTATTGCTACTTTCATTGAAAGCTTCTTACACTCCTTGTCTTTGGCAATAGCTATGTCTCTAGTTTGTTGCATCAAGTCATATAGTTGTTCTTTAGTTGGTTCATCATCATCATTTTCATTATCATTATCATTATCACTATCATGAGCATATTCCATTTCACTTTCATCATCACTCTCATCATATATTACCTTAGTTTCTTTGGCCATGGGGCACGGCGAGGATGAATCAAATAGTGATGGCTTCTTGTTGATAGCAATGGAAGCAAAAGCCTTGTTAGATGATGATTCTTCTTCTTCATCATCATCACTTTCCCAAGTGACCACATAGGCTCCATTCTTGCCCTTCTTGAAAGTCATCTTGGCTTCTCTCTTTTTCTTCTCAAACTTGCCCCTCTTGTTGTTCTTCTTCTTATCATAGGGACATTCGGCTTGAAGATGTTCGGTGCTATCACAATTGAAACACATCCTTTGTTGCTCATTGCTCTTGAAGTTGTCAATTCTCTTTTTGAAGCCTCTTCTCTTAATGAACATGTGACCCATTCTCTTGACTACAAGAGCAAGTGCCTCATCATCAATTTCAAAATCTTCACCTTCATTATTGTCTTCTTCTTCTTCTATGATGATAGATTTGCCTTTGGAGGAGGTGGCCTTGAATGCCACGGTCTTCTTCTTCTTTTCTTCCTCCTTCTCCTTCTCATCGGCATCTTGATCATACTTGTCATATGTCAAGACTTCACCAAGCAAATCATTGGATTTCATTGTTTCAAGCCTATCTCTTTGTAGCATCATGATCAACATTTTGAATTTTCTTGGTAAACTCAACAAGAACTTGTGGCAAAAATCTTGGCCTTGTGTCTTGTGCCCTAAGCTCTTAAGATCATTCACAATTACTTGCAATCTATGAAACATCTCTAAGATTGTTTCTTCTTCTTTCATTTTGAAGTTCTCAAACTCACTCTTGAGCCCATATAGCTTGGCACTCTTCACAACCTTAGTGCCCTCATATGTTTCACTCAACCTTGTCCATACTTCATATGCCAATTCTAAATCATTGATGCCCTCAAATACTTTGGTGTCAATACCATTATAAAGAGTATTTAGAGCCATTCTATTGCATGTTCTATTTGCTCTATCTTCATCGGTGAGATGATCAGGATCAATGATAGCAAAATCAATCTCGGTGACTTGCAAAACTCTCTCATGAATAGAACCAAGGTATATTGTCATTTTTCTCTTCCAATGAGCAAAAGAACTAACACCATCAAAGAACGGTGGCTTGCCCCCAACATGATTGAACACAATTTGAGCCATTTTTCACACCGAAGGATGTTAAGCCTTGATTAAAATGGTGAACACGGCTTCGATACCACTTGTAAGGTCCTAGATGGCTAGAGGGGGGTGAATAGCCTATAAAAAATTCTACAAGAACCACTAAGCAAACTTGTTAGAATAATAAACGGCGCAAAGCGAGTTTTGCTTAGCCTACGGTTGTGATGCAAGCCTCCTATCCACAAGTCTAGTAGATTATAATCTCTAGTTCACACAAGGGCTAAGTTACTAAACTTACACTAGTGAGCAAGCTAGCAACTACTAGCAAAGCTACTACTAGAGCTACACAAGATAAACTAGTAAAGTAAATGCGAGAGAGAGGATCGTGAATTTTATACCGACGGTGGAGTGAAGATGTTGCCAATCACCAAGATGATATACAATCAATCAATCAATATTGACAACAACACAATATGAAGACCAATCACCGGGAGACAAGTGACACAATATTTTTGTTTACCCGGTGTTCATTTGTGCACCGACAAGCTACGTCACCGGTTGTGTCGACCAACACTTAGATGGTTCCTCGGTGTGACCCTCAAGTCACTTGCCCCTCAAGGCACGCCCCGCAAGGCACCGCAAGACACCACTCTTAAGTGAGGTAACTCAATGACACGCGCAATGTAATAGAGTTGCTTTTGGCATTCCGCCGAGGAAAGCACAAGAACCTCTTACAATCAACCGGAGGTGGCCAAGAACAATCACCTTCTCTTGCCAACGCCTCCAACAATCTCCAAGCCGGCTAGGAGCGGTACTCTCCAAGAGTAACAAGAAATCCACCGGCTAAACCACCCACAAGTGCCACTAGATGCCCTCAAGATATGCAATGCACTTTGGGATCACTCAATCTCACTTTTGATTTGCAATCAAGCAAGAGAGATGAGTGGGAGGAGATGCTCTAGCTCAAAGGATGCACAAGAATGTTAGAAATCACGAGAGACCTCCCCAAGGGCCGGCCAACAAGTATTTATAAGCATCCCATCAGAATAGAGCGTTATACCCCTTCACTGGGTTTTTTCGGGATGACCGGACGCGCCGGTCATAACTGACCGGACGCGCTCAACCGCGTCCGATCCTCCAACGGTCACTGCGCCAACGGTCAAACCCAATGACCGGACGCGCTTCTCATAACGACTGGACGCGCCTGTCAAACGACCGGACGCGCCCCTCAAACGATCGGACGCGCCGGTCGCGCTGTTCCGCGCGCCCGCGAAGCAACGACCGGACGCGCCCCTCACAACGACTGGACACGACAGTGCCTGCGTCCGGTTAGAGTCAAGTAAGCTCCCTCAACGATCGGACGCGTCCGATCGCGTGTGACAGGACGCGCCTCGCGTCCGATCATCCTCGTGAACCGTAGTTCCCTCTGGGCGACTGACCGGACGCGCCGGTCCCGCGAGTGACCGAACGCGCCGGTTACAAACCCTAACACCCGCGTCTACGCTGTACTGACCGGACGCGTCCGGTCATACCATGACCGCGTCTGGTGCAGCGTCCGGTCACCTCTGTAACCTCCGTTCGCCTCCGTTTCTTTTCCGACTTCCGGTGTAGTGGAAAATAGGCATTTCAAGTTCCCAAAAACGCCTAAATCCCGCGCTCGCAAGCTCGGCGGGAGGGAGAGAGAGACCCAAACCCTCTCTACCGCTTAAACTTCATCGCCTTCGCAAATGTGCCAACACCAACAAGTGATCACCACCTTGTGCACGTGTGTTAGCATTTTCATAATCATTTTCGAAGGTTTTCCAGTTAGCTCACTAGGCCCTACATGCAATGCACTTCATGAATTCACCTAGTGGCACCCGTGCATCGAATAACCGATAAGACTTCCCCTCTTAATAGTTCGGCTATCGATCCTAAACCACTCACACCCTCTATGGTGTCTTGAGTGCAAAACAAAATGGCCCTATGGTTATACCTTTGCCTTGAGCCCATTTTGTTTCTCCAAAAGATATGATCCACTTCATATCATCACATGACCATCTCGATCCATCGACCTTGACTTCACTTACTCTTCACCGTTGCATCGGTCCGTCGGCGCCAAGTCTTGCTCAAGCTTCACCGTCGCATGGTCCTTCGCTTCGAAGCCTCGACTTGCCCTTCACCTTCACAACCGGTCCATCGAGCCAAGCATCATCTTGGTCTTCATCATCTTGGTCACATAAGTTAATGTTATGTCTCATATTCAATGACCAACTTTATCTAAATCATCCACTTAAATACAAAGGTTAGTCCTAGGTTTCATCAATTAGCCAAAACCAAACTAGGGACTTTCAATGTCGACGTGGCCGCCTAGAGCAAGTTCCTTACTGAGTATTTGGTGCTCGCAGCGCCGACATGCCCGGCCACGGTGTTAAGTCAAACGATGTCGACCCACAGGCCTAGGCGCTGACCAACTCTACGCTGAGCCCCAAACCGGTGACTGGGCCCTCCCTACCCTTGGCGCAGAAGGACTCGACGCAGCCCGACTCAGTGCCAAGCACTGGCACACTCATCTCCCTAGGCCAACCCTCAACTGGGCCATTGTGTGCTCTCCACGCACAGCCACTCAACGCTGAGTAGTTAAAGCTCGGCTTCAGATTAACGTACACTGAGACCCGAAAACCAAGGTAAATGCCTTGTCAGTACCCTCAGCACAAAACCACCGCACGCCTAACCTTTCAACCTCAGCGTGTGTCAACTCAACACCGTACCCCAACATAAAAAAGTCACCTGGTCACTTCAGAGGACCCCCTCCCTCATTCCATTTTACATCATGCAGCACCTAGGGTTTAGGGTGCGCCGTTAGCCCCACTCCGCTGCCGTTAGCCACGCCACCAGCCGCCCCGCTCTGCCCTCAGCGGCGCATCCCCACCCAACTCCACCATCGATAGCCACGCCACCAGCAACCCCATTCCCTTGTCAGGGGCGCACCCCCACTTGACTTCATCGCCAACAGCCATGCCGCCCCGCTTCACCATTCCTCTTTGCCTCCCTCCGCACCCGATCCAGTTGTTCATCGTCATTGCCTTTAGCCTCCACAGATCTGCCTCTCTGTTGTTCCTCTTTAGCTCCCTCCTCGCTAGATCTGGCTACTACAGGTTCTTTTCCCTTCCATTCTTTCTACTTTTGCGCCTACTACTGTTTCGTTTATGCCTTCCACTAAACCTAACACGACCAAGATTCTACTTTTGCGGTAGGGACCGTGTCCACGCTTCTTGCGCTAGGCGTAGACAGTCCACACACTGGCACCGTCATTTGCAACGTCGTCGTCTCCCCCTAAATCCAAGCAGTATGACCTAAGGCCATAACGTGCCAAGTTTAGTGAGAAGGCAAGCCCACATTTCATACTCTCTTATTTTCGTGGTCAATACATGAGTCATTGCTTTTATTTACTTGTACATTGCATATAAGAGTCTATGCTTCTGAGTCATACTCTACCTTGTAAACCCTCGCACAGATGTCTTGAGCCAACAGGACTGGACAGAGAATTAGGATCTTCCTGGATCTGGTCGTTAGAGAGAAAAACCTATTGAACTAGAATGAGAAATCACTGACAAGGTTTGGCTGGGCCAATGTGACGCTTGAGTTTAGAAGGATAACCGGGCTCAACTATGACGAGAGGAAACTCCAGAACAAACTTCATCATCTGAGAGATCACTACTTCAAATGGATGAAACTTCAAAAACAAAGTGGTCTAGGGTGTGACAAGAGCACTGGCGGCGTTACAACTCACCCTCCTTTTGGGAGAAAGGATGACAGGTACCTGCTTGCAACATTCCATTGTTGTTTCCATCATTTGTGTACCATTTGTTAGCATCTTACAATTTCACCGTGTAACACCTGCAGGAGAACACTGAAGCTACTGAGGATCACACAAAACCCCCGCCTTGCCTTGACCTACTAATGGTACTATTTGGTCACAACCCACAAGAGAGGGGCGAATTGATGTATGCCGTTGGACATCATGAGAGTACACCCTCTTTTAGGACGCCGTCATACATTGCATAATATATGTCCAAGGAGCATATGGGTGGCTCTAGTGCTGGCTAGTCATGCAAGAGGCAAGCATCACGAGTAGAGGTGGACAACCCTCCAAGTAAGAAGAGTGCTGCCAGTATTGAAGAATGTGTAAGAGACATCCAAGATACCGTCACACAACTGAAAGTTAGCAATGATCAAGCTCAGATGGACGTTGTGTTAAAGATCTTGGCAGAAGATGGCATTGATGAAGAGTCTGACTTGCACGCCCATGCCTTAATTCTATGCAAGAATCCACTAGATCAGAGGGCCTTCACGTCCATGAAAATAGTAGGGGCTAGGCCTGTTGCTCAAGATCAGTTGGGAGGATAGGATGACTAGGGCAAACAAGAAGCAGCTCTATGGATCTGAAGCAGTGTGATTGTTCATTGATGGCGGCTTGCTATGTTTTTCAATTTTTTAGCATGTTGCTTGGTTTTGAGTTTAGTTGAACATTTATTTGCTTACTTGAGTTACTTGATCTGTTGTTTGGTTGTTGTACTTTGATGAACTGCTGTTTGTGTGTGAAGTTTGTAATCGATGTAATGTTTCCTATGTCATCACCTATGTGTACCGTCATTTGTGGACTCCAAATAAATTGTATGCAGTAGGGTTCATGTGTACCGCATATGTACTATTTATTTTGCATGACTACAAAGTTTCAAAGGTAACTTGGTCTATGTGCACTAACACTGCAATTTGCTGGGAACCAGGGGCACGTTGAGGAGACAGGATGCTGTGACCACCAAGCTCGGCAACCAAGGAGTAGTAGTGACGTAAACAGGACCGCATCCAGTATACATCCGCACAAGATTGATTTGCTCTAAGATATGAACTGTGATACCTGTCCTTTCAACTTTATTGTGACTGCATTGGTTACCGTTCTGACCCTTTTGTCTTTTAGAATGAGCAACAAGGAGGACTTCGATAGCAGCGATAGTTCAAACGATGTAACGTTAGTCATATGCAAGTTGGCGGGTGCAGCAGCCACGCTAGGAGAACTTCATGTTGCAATGTACAAGCCGGCTCTGGTGGTCAATCGTCCTCTACCAATACCAAATCTCACTGGGCGACAATGGCTTCAAAGAACTTTGGAGAACCCAAAGAGATGCCATGCCACCTTGTGTATGTCTCCTACCACATTCATTCGTCTACATCAAATCTTAGTTGACAACCATGGCCTACAGGGTACACGTGAGACTGGGTCCCTTGAAACTCTAGCTATGTTTGTGTGGACTTGTACTCACAATGAGCCTTATAAGCAGATCAAGGATAAGTTTCACAAGGCTTTGGGCACAATCAGTACCAAGGTTAGCCATGTGGCAGATGTTATGACGAGTTTTGCAGATACCATTCTAGTTCCAAAGGATGATCTCTATAGTACAGTGCACGAGGAGTTCATGCCATATGCACCCTTCTTTGATGGTTGAATCGGGTGTTAGATAGGATGCACATTCCTATTGCAGCGAATAGGAATGCCAAGCTAGACTATATGAATAGAAAAGGAACCACAAGCATTAATGTATGCGCCATAGTGGATATGGATATGCGTTTCACCTTCGTTGGTGCTGGGAAGGTGGGGTCGGTTCATGACATGGAGGTGCTCAATGACTATCGGGAGAACGCACCGACTTTCATGCATCCACCACATGGTGTGTATTGTATCCCCTTCAAGTTCAGTCAGCTAAAGCAGCAAGTTTATTCGAACTTATTGTGAACTAATGGTGGAAATCAATGATGTGTTGTAGGTAGGTACTCCTTCCATACCCAGAATTGCAGTCGTTCTGGGCATGGGAGTTGTTTTCACACATTCTAGTTGTTCTGGGCGGACTCGCTAGTTTTGGACGTCGCTGCCCCTGGCGTTCTCTTCAGCTCCAACGCCGCATTAATCGCAACATTGATTCACGCAACCGTGTGGCGCTCGCTCACTCGGCAACAGTTCGGTGCGCGCTCGTGGATCGCTCGCCTTCTCTCTTTGCCGCACGCTCGAATTCCTGTCCTAGCTCCGGCACAACGCTCGCCACCGCTTGTAGTTAGGGTTTAGAGCTCGCGTTAAGATCGAAGCCATCATCCCCTTCGTCTCTAGCAGCATGCTCGCCGCCAACGTCTAGTAAGTGTCGTCTAGGGTTCACACCTCCCTCGATGCGCGCCCAACACGCTCGCTTCCATGGAGTCCATCGAGGCGCAGCACTTCGTCAACTTGCTGGCCATGGAGTCCATCGAGGCGTAGCACTCCATCGACTTACTGGCCATGGAGTCTGCAGAGGTGCAGCACTCCGTCGATGCGCTAGACTCAGAGGCCATGGAGTCCGTCGAGACATAGGACTCCATCTCCGGTGTGGTGCTAGACTCGAAGGACATGGTGATGGACTCCAGCGACATGGTGTCGGACTCCATCGAGGTGTTGCTGGACTTCGACGAGGTGGTGCAGTGTGCTCGCTGCAGCACGTTCCATGCTGGTAGCATCTTCGGAGAAGCCTGCTACCAAGCTCGCAGCGAAGCTCGCAGGTGTGCACGTTGTCGTCTCGTTCATGATGACTACGATCTCACAACTTGGATGCTTGATAAGATAGAAAAGTTTGATTGCAAGCTCTACATCCCTGATGTGGAGAAACTTGAAATGGATGGTGACGCAATACTTGTACCTGAGCATGTTCAAATGAAGTTGGACGAGATCTACAATATGAAGAAGTTGGAAGATGCAAAGAAGAAGCAAGATGCACAAGAACAACATTAAGGTACATGTTGAAAGTCCCATGTTTGGTGTTGGTAATTAGTGACAATGCCTAAGTACTAATCCTATGCCTAAGTTGTATGTAGCATATGAGGATTAGTACATTCTAAGGTTGGTGGCAAGATGGACATGGTGATCATGATGGCCACACTTGGATTTAGACGCAACCCTATGTGATCAAGGCAAAGGTATATGCTTAAGGGTTGTGTTTTAGTAACCAAGACACCTAGTGGGTGTGGTTACATTATATGATAGATAGCCGTACTATAAAGAGGGGAATGACGCGGCTATTGAACTCCTAAGTGCCTCTAGATGTGCATTTCATGATCACATGCATTTGGATAGAACTAATATCGCCTCGAAAAATGATTGTGAAAATGCTAACACACTCACACATGACGAGATAACTTGGTGGTGTTAGCACATTTGCGATGGCGGTGGGTTTTGAGCGGTAGAGAGGGTTTGGGTTCCTCTCTCCCTCCCGCCGAGATTCAGGTGTTTTTGAGAAGTTGAAATGCCTATTTTCCACTACGCCGGAAGTCCGGAAAAGAAACGGAGGCGAACGGAGGTCACAAAGGTGATCGGACGCTGAACCGGACGTGGTCCTTGCATGACCGGACGCGTCCGGTCAGTGTTCAGTGTCTGCGCGTTTTTCAGTTCAATGATCGGACGCGAGGCGCGTCCGGTCACTGATGATCGGATGCGTCCGGTCGTTCAGGGAGCTTACTGGACTCTAACCGGACGCTGGCACTGTCGCGTCCGGTCATTTTCTTCAGCGCGTCCGGTCACTGTTTCGTTGAGCGCTGCTCAGGCGACCAGCGCGTCCGGTCATTCATGGGACCACCACGTCCGGCCGTTTCCAGCGCGTCCGGTCTGCGCGATGAGCACGTCCAGTCGTTGCTTCGCAGTTAGCCGTTGTGCGACCGGTGCGTCCGGTCATTTGGACCAGCGCGTCCGGTCAGTACCTCACGAGTTAGCCGTTGCGCGACCGGCACGTCCGGTCAGTTGGACCAGCGTGTTCGGTCAGCGCGATTTCGGCTGTTTAAGTTTCTAACAGCTCTTTTCGAAGGGGTACGTCTATAAATACTCGTTGGCCGGCTCAAGGCTCTTACTCTCGAACATTTGACATACTTGTGAGCACTTTGAGCTAAGCAACTCCCCTCCCACTCATCTCTCTTGCTTCTTTGCATATTCGAAGTGAGATTGAGTGATCCAAGTGCATTTGCTTTGTGAGATTGCATCTAGTTGGCACTTGGTAGTTGATTTACTGCGGGATTCTTATTTCTCTTGATGGTTGCCGCCACCTAGACGGATTGGAGTAGCTTGGAGGCGTTGGCAAGAGTTGTTGTTTGTTCTTGGCCACCTTCGGTGATTGTGAGGGGTTTGTGCCTACCTCGGCGAAGCGCCAAAGGCAACGTTAGT
Organism: Saccharum hybrid cultivar R570; assembly: GCA_038087645.1. Lineage (NCBI taxonomy): Eukaryota > Viridiplantae > Streptophyta > Magnoliopsida > Poales > Poaceae > Saccharum > Saccharum hybrid cultivar. The sequence goes on from JAQSUU010000682.1 coordinate 777,242, forward strand.
ATATTGCTCGTGTCATTGCAACCTTTTGCTATTTGGTAGGTTCTTGTGGCGCCTTTTGAGAGGCTTGGTGTGTGACCGATTAGCCACCGAACCACGTGGGGAAGAGGGACACAACGGGGACTAGCGTGCCGACAAGCACGTGAACCTCAGGATAAATCTTCGTGTCATCACTTTCATATTGTGATTGATTGATCCCGGTGTTCGGTTATCTTGGTATTCATCTCTTGATCATATTGATTGGTTGGCTCAATACTTCGCCCCTCGGTGATACCCTCCTAACTCTCTATTGTATTAATTTCTTAGTTATCTTTGCTAGCTAGTTAGCTTTGCTAGAGTAGCTTCTTTGTGTAGCTTGCTTAGTTGTAGTTTCCTCCTCGGTTTGACTTGTGCGGTTGAGTGCAAATACTAGAATTGTGAATTGGATAGGTGGCTTGCAAACACCCCGTAGGCTAAGCAAAACTTGCATCTCGCTAGTTGTTATATTGATAAACTTGTTTAGCTTGTCTTTGTAGAAAGTTTTAAAAGGCTATTCACCCCCCTCTAGCCATCAAGACCTTTCAAGTGGTATCAGAGCCGTTGTCACCGTTTGTAAGGCTTAACAACCTCGGTGTAAGATGGCTCAAGTTATGTTCAATCATGTAAATGGCAAGCCTCCATTCTTTGATGGTGTCTCTTCCTTTGATCATTGGAAAAGAAAGATGAAGCAATATCTAGGCAATATACATGAGAAGGTTTGGGATGTGACCAAAGAAGGATACATTATTCTTGATGAGGAAAACCTCACTCCCAATGACCGCATCAACAAACAATGCAATATGGCGGCACTTGACATAATCTACCGTGCCATTGATGACAAAGTATTTGAGCAAATCAAAGATCTTGAAAAGGCAAATGAGCTTTGGATAAGGCTTGAAGATACATATGAAGGCACTTCAACGGTAAAAAGTGCCAAACTATATATGCTCAAGGACAAGTTCTCCACATTCAAGATGAAGGATGATGAATCCATCCCGGAGATGTTCTATAGGCTCCAAGTCATTGTCAATGATCTCAAGGGGCTTGGGGAGAAGGTTAAGGACAAGGACTTCTCACACAAGTTCTTGATGTGCTTACCCAAGAAGTTTGCCACCTTGAGAAGAATGATCTTTAGAGAGGGATTGGACAAGGTCAAACCAACCAATGTGCTTGGAGATATAATGACTGATGCCCAATACAATGATGATGAAGATGAGGTAGAAGAGAAGAAGGAGACCAAGGTCAAGCAAGAGAAGCCCATTGCATTCAAGGCTTCATCCTCTAAGGGCAAGAGCAAGGTGGAGAGTGATGATGATGATCCATTCGATGATGAGACCATGGCCCTCCTAGTACACAAGATGGGAAGGTTCATGAAGAAGAAAGGATATGGGGCAAGGAAGAGGAGAGACACTATAAAGGCAAAGACCCTTTGCTACAATTGCAATAGCTCCGATCACATAGTGGCGGATTGCCCCTATGAAGATAAGAGATTTCATAATGGGGACTTGAAGCTCAAGAAGAACAAGAAGGATAAGAAAGAGAATGAGAAGAAAGCAAAGAAGAGCTTCACATTCAACAAGAAGAAGAAGGGTGGTGGTTATGTAGTCACTTGGGATAGTGACAACTCCGATAGTGATGATGATGCAAGCTCTAGTGATGATGAGAGGACCACTCGGCGAGCCATTGCAAACATTGCCCTCTCCAACAAGCCATCCATCTTCGATACTACATCGACATGCCTTATGGCCAAGCCTACCAAGGTAAAATATGATAGTGATGATGATTCTTGTGCTAGTGATGATTGTAGGAGTGATGATGAGGAGGATGAGGACTACTCCAAGGATGATCTATTGGTCATAATAAATCAAATGAGCAAGGGCTACAAGAGGACAACCAAGAAATACAAAATCTTGGAACAAGAGCTCATTGCCAAGAGTAATGAAAATGATGCCTTGATGGAGGAGCTTATTGCTCTTAAAAAGAGTAAGAAGTGCAAAGGAATTGAACAAGAGCTCAAAGCTCTTAGGAAATCCTTTGATGAGCTAGAGGCTTCTCGTGAGTGTCTAAAGGAAGACCACGAGGATCTTGAAATTGCTTACACTAGACTTAAGGAAGCCCACTCCAATCTACTTGAGCTCATCAAGGAAAAGGACCTCAAGTTGGAGAAGCTCATGAAGGAAGCTAAGGAGGAGCAAGTGATTGTCACTTGTGATATTGGACTAACATGTGATATTATTGATGATTCTTTATGTGTTGGTCCTACTAATGCTTCATGTAGCTCATCATCATCCACCACAACCAACTCTATCTCTACTACTAGTGATTCATCACTTGTGGTTGAAAATGAGACTCTCAAGAGAGAGGTGGATGATCTCACCCGCGCATTAGGCAATGCCTATGGTGGGGATGCCCGCTTGCTAAAATGCTTGGGTAGCCAAATGTTCTCTCTTAATAAAGAGGGATTAGGCTATACTCCCAAGAAGGGCAAGGTGGCCTTTGCTACTCCAAAGCCTCGCTTTGTGAAGGGCAATGGTCGTTATTACAATAGATGCAAGCAAGTTGGGCATCTAGAGATTAATTGCAATAAAATGAACAAGAACAAGAAAAATGCTAATGTACCTTACATTCCTTTTGATTCTTGTTATGTGCTTACCAAGGGTGAGAAAGGTGTGCATGCTAGGTTTGTTGGTACACCAATTGTGGGCCCAAAGAAGAAGGCTATTTGGGTACCAAAGAGCTTAGTGACTAACCTACAAGGACCCAAACAAGTATGGGTACCTAAGAAACATTAAATTGTTTTTAAGGTAAATTACAAGGCTGGAGGAAGGCATTGGGTGCTTGATAATGGGTGCTCTCAACATATGATCAGTGATTCAAGAATGTTCAACTCTCTCAAATCAAATGATAGTGGCATTGATAGCATCATATTTGGTGACAATAGCAAGGGTGATGTAAAGGCTCTTGGAAGGATTGCAATATCAAATGATCATAGCATCTCCAATGTGCTACTAGTTGAAAAGCTCAATTTCAACTTGTTGTCGGTTGCTCAATTGTGTGATCTTGGCTTCAAGTGCATATTTGGTGTTGATGATGTGGAGATAGTGTTGATGGCTCTAACTTGATCTTCAAAGGCTTTAGATATGAGAATCTATACATGGTTGATTTCAATGCTAGTGACACTCAACTTTCAACATGCTTGCTCACCAAATCAAGTATGGGTTGGTTATGGCATAGAAGACTTGGTCATGTTGGCATGAAGCAATTGAACAAGTTAGTGAAGCATGACTTAGTTAGAGGCTTGAAGGATGTCACATTTGAGAAAGATAAGCTATGTAGTGTATGTCAAGCCAGAAAGCAAGTGGACAACACTCATCCATTGAAAAACATTATGAGTACTTCCAAGGCATTTGAGTTGTTGCACATGGATCTATTTGGGCCAACTACATACACAAACATTGGTGGCAACAAGTATGGTTTTGTGATTGTGGATGATTTCACTAGATACACATGGGTATTCTTTCTTGTGGACAAAAGTGATGTATTTGACATATTCAAGAAGTTTATCAAGAGAGTACAAAATGAGTTTGAAACCACAATCAAGAAAGTAAGAAGTGACAATGGAAGTGAGTTTCAAAACACAAGAATTGATGAGCTATGTGATGAGCTTGGAATCAAGCATCAATTCTCGGCCAAGTATACACCTCAATCAAATGGCTTAGTTGAGAGAAAAAATAGAACTTTGATTGATATGGCAAGATCAATGTTGAATGAGTATAATGTGAGTCATTCATTTTGGGCCGAAGCAATCAACACGGCTTGCTTCTATAGCAACCGCCTCTATTGCCACAAGTTCTTAAAGAAGACACCATATGAGATCTTAAATGGAAGAAAGCCCAACATTGCATACTTTCGGGTATTTGGTTGCAAATGCTACATCTTGAAGAAGGGCACTAGATTAAGCAAGTTTGAGAAGAAATGTGATGAAGGATTCCTACTTGGTTACTCCACCACTAGCAAAGCTTATAGAGTTTGGAATTTGGCTAATGGTTTACTTGAAGAAGTGCATGATGTTGAGTTTGATGAAACAAATGGCTCTCAAGATGAGGAAGATAACTTGGATGATGTGAGAGGAACTCAATTAACCAATGCTATGAAAGAAATGGATATTGGTGATATTAGACCAAAGCAAGTAATTAATGTGGATGACAAAGATCAAGTGCTCCAAAGTCCAATCACTCAAGCTAGTGGTTCTCTAATGCAAAATCAAGCTAGTACATCATCTCAAGTGCAACAAGATCAACAAGTGGCTAGTTCATCATCTCCAACTCATGATCAACATCAACATCCAAGCAATCAAGTCCAAGTGCTTCAACTAACTAACATTGCAAGAGACCATCCATTGGATTCCATCATTGGTGACATACAAAGGGGAGTTCAAACTAGATCAAGATTGGCATCATTTTGTGCTCACTCTTCTTTTGTGTCAATAGAAGAACCCAAGAACATTGATAAAGCATTGAGAGATCCGGATTGGGTAAATGCAATGCATGAAGAGCTCAACAACTTCAAGAGAAATGAAGTGTGGGAATTAGTTGAGAGGCCTAAGGATCACAATGTCATTAGAACAAGATGGGTCTTTCGCAACAAGCAAGATCAAGATGGGATAGTAGTAAGGAACAAAGCAAGACTAGTGGCTCAAGGTTACACACAAATAGAGGGTCTTGACTTTGGTGAAACTTATGCCCCAGTTGCAAGATTGGAAGCAATTAGGATCTTACTTGCCTATGCTTGTGCTCACAATATCAAGTTATATCAAATGGATGTGAAGAGTGCATTTCTCAATGGGTAAATTCAAGAAGAGGTGTATGTGGAACAACCTCTCGGTTTTGAAGATGACAAGAAACCCAATCATGTCTACAAATTGAGAAAAGCTTTGTATAGATTAAAACAAGCACCTAGAGCATGGTATGAAAGATTAAGGAACTTCTTGCTATCCAAAGGATTTATCATAGGCAAAGTTGATACTACACTATTCACCAAGAAGATTGGGAAAGACTTGTTTGTGTTGCAAATATATGTTGATGATATCATATTCGGTTCAACCAATCAAGATTATTGTGATGAGTTTGGGAAAATGATGGCAAAGGAATTTGAAATGTCAATGATTGGTGAACTTAGTTTCTTTCTTGGACTTCAAATCAAACAAATGAAGGGAGTAACATTTGTGAGTCAAACCAAGTACATCAAAGATATGCTCAAGAAGTTTGGCATGGAAGATGCAAAGAGCATTACAACCCCAATGGGCACTAGTGGAAGTTTGGATAGTGACAAGAGTGGCAACATGGTGGATCAAAAGCTATATAGATCAATGATTGGTAGCCTACTCTAGGTGACGGCATCAAGGCCCGATGTGATGTTTAGTGTATGCATGTGTGCAAGATTTCAAGCCTCACCAAGAGAAAGTCATTTGAAGGCAACAAAGAGAATATTGAGGTACTTAAAGCATACACAAGATGTTGGATTGTGGTATCCCAAAGGTGCAAGCTTTGAGCTAGTTGGATATTCGGACTCCGACTATGCCGGTGATAAAGTGGAAAGAAAGAGCACTTCCGAGACTTATCAATTGTTGGGAAGATCACTTGTCTCATGGTCATCCAAGAAGCAAAATAGTATTGCACTATCTACCGCCGAGGCCGAATACATCGCCGCGGGTAGTTGTTGTGCACAAATCTTGTGGATGAAGGCAACATTGAAGGATTTTGGAATCAATTTCAAGAATGTGCCATTGCTATGTGACAATGAAAGTGCAGTGAAGCTAACCAACAATCCGATTCAACATCAAAGAACAAAGCATATTGATGTTCGTCATCACTTTATTAGAGATCATCAACAAAAGGGTGACATTGCTATTGAGAGTGTGGGCACCGAAGACCAATTATCCGATCTATTCACCAAGCCACTTGATTAGAAGAGATTTCACAAGCTAAAGAATGAGTTGAACATACTTGACTTCTCCAACATGAGTTGATGCACCCCATATATGACATGCCTCTCCTTCGAGCCCCAAGGTACAATTGGTTGACATGTCATACATTCTATGCTAAGGACTCATTTAGTGCATCTAGTCATAATTTACATGTTCTAGGCTCATTCATGAAAATTAAATGAATTTGAAGTTTATATGGTGCCACTATTGTTTCCATGACTTGTATGATCTAGTGGTAGCATATAACTTGTTTAAGTAGCTTGTGATCCTAAGTGTTTAATCTAGAAAACTTGTCTAAATATTTGCTTCAACATGGTGCATGATAACCCTTCTAGGGAGGTGTGAAGAAGCTTGCCCTTGGATCAAACCGAAGTATTTTATTTATGCAAGCAATCTAGGTTGAATCATAAACTTGATCCTCACCCCATATTTCAACATGATAATCTATCTAAAGTTTGCTCCTTGTGGTCAATTGGTGCCAAAGGGGGAGAAAATATTGTTCACAAAGATAGAACTCAAAGAGGGAGAAGCACAAAGGGGAGAATTGATAAAAGAAGGGGATCAACTAAAATTTTGAGCACACAAGTAGAGGGAGCAAGCTCTTAAGCATGAATGTTGCTTTTACATGTGCACTTCATATGTATGATGCATAGTTATGCATTTCTTTTTCTCTGATACTTTGCTTGTGTGGTGACTTGCTAGTATACAATTGAAAGGTGTATTGAGGTACTAGCATGAATAGGAAGTAGTTAGATTTTTCTTGCTTCATGTTTTTCATAGTGGTACTAGAGCCTTGCTTATAATGTTGATCTCACGAGGTTTCTAGTTATGTTTGTGTTTTTCCAAGTGGAATCTAACTACACAAGGTGCTAAGATGGTGTTTATCGCTACTCCGATGGTATCACGCTTCAAAGGTCTATAATCTTAAACACTTAGCACCTATTGATAGTCAATGCTCCTATATTTTTCCTATCTAACATGTATGCTTCTAAAATCCAAACATATAGCATACATGTAGGGGGAGCCATTGCTATCAATTTGAATTCATAATCACATGTCCATAATTCTTACACATGGTAATATACTTGGACAATGTGACATGGGTTCAATCAAAATTTCATCATAACATCTTTGTGAAAGGTTTGTCACCAGTTACCAACAAGGGGGAGATTGAAAGTCCCATGTTTGGTGTTGGTAATTAGTGACAATGCCTAAGTACTAATCCTATGCCTAAGTTGTATGTAGCATATGAGGATTAGTACATTCCAAGGTTGGTGGCAAGATGGACATGGTGATCATGATGGCCACACTTGGATTTGGACGCAACCCTATGTGATCAAGGCAAAGGTATATGCTTAAGGGTTGTGTTTTAGTAACCAAGACACCTAGTGGGTGTGGTTACATTATAGGATAGATAGCCGTACTATAAAGAGGGGAATGATGCGGCTATTGAACTCCTAAGTGCCTCTAGATGTGCATTTCATGATCATATGCATTTGGATAGAACTAATATCGCCTCGAAAAATGATTGTGAAAATGCTAACACACTCACACATGACGAGATAACTTGGTGGTGTTAGCACATTCAGGCGTTTTTGAGAAGTTGAAATGCCTATTTTCCACTACGCCGAAAGTCCGGAAAAGAAACGGAGGCGAACGAAGGTCACAAAGGTGACCGGGCGCTGAACCGGACACGGTCCTTGCATGACCGGACGCGTCCGGTCAGTGTTCAGTGTCTGCGTGTTTTTCAGTTCGATGATCGGACGCGAGGCACGTCCGGTCACTGATGATCGGACGCGTCCGGTCGTTCAGGGAGCTTACTGGACTCTAACCGGACGCTGGCACTGTCGCGTCCGGTCATTTTCTTCAGCGCGTCTGGTCATTGTTTCGTTGAGCGCTGCTCAGGCGACCAGCGCGTCCGGTCATTCGTGGGACCACCGCGTCCGGCCATTTCCAGCGTGTCCGGTCTGCGCGATGAGTGCGTCCGGTCGTTGCTTCGCAGTTAGCCGTTGCGCGACCGGTGCGTCCGGTCATTTGGACCAGCGCGTCCGGTCAGTACCTCGCGAGTTAGCCGTTGCGTGACCGGCGCGTCCGGTCAGTTGGACCAGCGCGTCCGGTCAGCACGATTTTGGCTGTTTAAGTTTCTAACGGCTCTTTTCGAAGGGGTACGTCTATAAATACTCGTTGGCCGGCTCAAGGCTCTTACTCTCGAACATTTGACATACTTGTGAGCACTTTGAGCTAAGCAACTCCCCTTCCACTCATCTCTCTTGCTTCTTTGCATATTCGAAATGAGATTGAGTGATCCAAGTGCATTTGCTTTGTGAGATTGCATCTAGTTGGCACTTGGTAGTTGATTTGCTGCGGGATTCTTATTTCTCTTGGTGGTTGCCGCCACCTAGACGGCTTGGAGCAGCTTGGAGGCGTTGGCAAGAGTTGGTGTTTGTTCTTGGCCACCTCCGGTGATTGTGAGGGGTTTGTGCCTACCTCGGCGAAGCGCCAAAGGCAACGTTAGTATATTGCTCGTGTTATTGCAACCTTTTGTCATTTGGTAGGTTCTTGTGGCGCCTTTTGAGAGGCTCGGTGTGTGACCGATTAGCCACCGAACCACGTGGTGAAGAGGGACACAACGGGGACTAGCGTGCCGGCAAGCACGTGAACCTCGGGATAAATCTTCGTGTCATCACTTTCATATTGTGATTGATTGATCCCGGTGTTCGGTTATCTTGGTATTCATCTCTTGATCATATTGATTGGTTGGCTCAATACTTCGCCCCTCGGTGATACCCTCCTAACTCTCTATTGTATTAATTTCTTAGTTATCTTTGCTAGCTAGTTAGCTTTGCTAGAGTAGCTTCTTTGTGTAGCTTGCTTAGTTGTAGTTTCCTCCTCGGTTTGACTTGTGCGGTTGAGTGCAAATACTAGAATTGTGAATTAGATAGGTGGCTTGCAAACACCCCGTAGGCTAAGCAAAACTCGCATCTCGCTAGTTGTTACATTGATAAACTTGTTTAGCTTGTCTTTGTAGAAAGTTTTAAAAGGCTATTCACCCCCCCTCTAGCCATCAAGACCTTTCACATGTCTCATTCGGCTAACAAAAGCTCTAACTAGCATGCAACAAAGACTAACATGCTTGCATCTTCTAACATTCACCGTTGATGCAACTCATTGATGCAAGTAGTGATAATGTATAAAAGTGAGCAAAGTAATCTGCTCGTACTCCAAAATCGGCCACTATAGCTAGAAGAGATATCTCACTGTTGTTGTCGTCATCTTAAGGCTCGTCGAGGTCGAACAACCCACCATTGTCGTTGTCATCTTCAGGCTCATCGAGATCAAATGCACTGTTGCCGTCGTCATCTTCAGGCTCATCGAAATCGAACCCATCGCTGCCGCCGTCATCTTCTGATGCTGTCTCGTTAAGATCGAACCCACCGTTGTCATCATCATCTTCCAAAGCCGGCTCATTAAGATCAAACCCAAGAAAAAAATCGGCCATGTGTAGCTCGAAGAGGTAGCTCAGTTCATGAACAAAAGAAGAAGTAGCGTGGAGAAGAGAACAAGTGGCGTGGAGTAGTAGATGCTGCACCAGCAAGAAACGAAGGCTTTTAAATGCTGGGATGCGACGCCTGAACGCCGAAATACAAACACTGGTCGTTCCTCTCCCGTGGCGCCACTGCAAAAAACGTTTGCCTGTGAAAACCAACGAAAACAATGGCACCCAACACTCACCCAGCCGAATGCGTGCGTGTGCTCAAACGCGCCAGAAACGCGGCCAAACGCGCGCCACGCCTAGCCAAATGAAATCCGAGCGGCATGCAGAGTGCACTCTCCACACAGGGCCACAGTGCCATGCAAAAATCGCATGCAAAATCAACCAAATAACAAAAAATAGCACCCGCCAGGTATCGAACCCAGCACGGCGGCACCTCAGAGCCAACGCATAGAAGCACTAACCATCTGAACTAGGGAAACTTCTCATATAAAATGCACCCGCAATCCTATTTAGTAGGGGCGGATAGGGAAAAATACCCCTAATTAATGACTCCTTGGTAAGCACAATCATGTCCTAAATGACTTGTTTTATGGGTATGGAGGGAGTAGTATCTAGTGGACTCTGGATTCAAGCAGGGAAAAAGATATTTGGCGCCATATCGCAATTCAAGGCACCGTCTCGACAATTTTGAAGGCACAAGTGAGCATGCATTGTCAAACCATGAGAATTTTAACCTTGCTCATTCAAAGATTCACAATGTGGTGGAATGGACATTTGGGCTGCTCAAAGAAAGGTGGACAATTTTAGGAGGTGTTCCGTACTTTCCGATAGACAAGCAAAAGAAGATAATTCTAGCATGCTTCGTACTAAACAATTACCTGTGGGAGTGGGAGCATGGTGATGGTAGTACAGCAAGGTACAAACTATCTGATTGGGTGGCTGTCAGCAGCACTTCTAATATGTCTTTGCTGCGAGAACTTATCATTGTCAGAATCTACTATGCTAATTAGGTAAGGTATATCATTGATGCCTGCTACGTTTTATAATTGTCAACATATAGGCAATCACTTCTACTGGACTTTAATTGTATGACAGTACTATGTTGAATGGCTGGGGAGGTGCCAAGGACTGCATGTTCAAGTGTGCAGAATCTGACTTCTCTCTGCAGTTGCTTATGTTGCTTTGCCAAAGGCAACTGATTCTGTAAATGCTCCATGTATGCCAACTTGCAATAGGTTTAAGCTGTGCCATCAATATTGTAGTCATGTGTTGTAATGATGTAGTAGTTGATATGTTGTATGTAAATCTATGTGCTATGTGTTGTAAAGGACCTGTAATGGCACCCAATGTTAAACTGCTGCAAATTGTAGTAACTATGCATTGAAATGATGCTATAGTCAAATGCTTATAAACTATCTGCTGATGGTGAGCTTGAACTTGCCTCAAATTTTCTTTTTTTACACACTCCCACAGGCTCGGCGTGAGGTACATCAATGCCAAGACTCATAGCTCAGCGTCAGGTATATTCACACCGACATATGATCACAGTGTTGGTCCTTACTGAGTAAAAGGTGCCCGTGGCGCCGACATGCACGGCCTCAGCGTCATAGCACAACACGCTAAGCCACATACCTCAGCGTCTAACAAAAGCACATTGAGCCGCAGACCTTGGCAAGCCATGTTTTAATGCTGACGTCTGGACTTAGGCCGATTCTTACTGCAATCGAACAGTACGTAGCACCGACACACACACCCTCAGCGTGCTGTTACCCCACGCCGATCCTCGGTGTACCCTGACGTGACGCCTAGGTCCCTCGACTCGAACCCTAACAACGACTGCGCCCTAGCCTCGGTGCGCAACGAGTCAGCGTGGACCTTTTTATGCTCGGCGTGGGTCGAATCAAGGCTGAGCCCTAGACCGAACCCTAACAAAAGAGGCGACTGGGCCCTACCCTCAGCGCGGAAGAACACGACGCTAAGCTTTTTACGCTCGGCGTGTGCCAACTCAACCTGAGCCCCCACAAAGGCTTACCCCTTTTCTTTGTCATCCAATGTGATATTGCCAATTGATTCTGATTTGTTTCATGCAGAGTAGAGGTGAATTGTTACTTGAAGCTCAACGACCAATCTTAAAATCAATGATAAAAAGTACAACAGATGCAATGGCATGTGATGACCCCTATATAATCAGGGTACAGAGGTAGTAATGTAAACCTAACATGCCTTAGGGAATTCAAACAAACAAATATTACATTGAAACAAACTACGAGAGTTGCAATGGCATGTGACGACCTATGCATGCTGAGGGCGAGGAGGTCATAGACTAAACCTAACATGCCTTAGGGAATTTAAACTAAACGTAGCCTACATGACATCACCACTGATAACGACAACCATAGTTTACTCCTAGTAATGCTCCCACATTGCAAACTGAGTAGAACCTTCTCTGCAGTATTCTCCCATACTAGGTGGAGGTGGCGGTGGCGATGGGGGAGGAGGGCCTTTCTTCTTGTGATAAGGGCACTGGCAATATGGATCAGTGCAAAGGTTCTCTGCATCATTGTTGTTGTTCTCGTCCTCCTCATCCCTGGTACCGCTTCCAACTTCCCTTTCTAGGTCAAAGATACGTTCCTGAAGGTAGTTGATGTATTGTTGATGGGGATAAATAGGAGCAGGATCTATCCATCTAGTGAACCACAGTTCCCCTCAGTAATGCAATTTTGAAACATACCAAAAGCTTCCTATAAGTATTGATAAAACATGATAAATATTTGACAAAAGAGATAGGCCAGAAGTAGTACCCATCTTTCAGACATCTTAAGAAACGATGGCCTGCTCCATCATTCTCGTCGGTGCACATTTGCACTACGCAATCCAAACCATGGCGGCATCTTGGCCAATCTTCTTTACGGCTATTGTATCCTCTAAGAGGACACTCAAGGTTGAAATCACTCTTGCTCTCCAAAGGAAACTCAAATAGTGGTTCATTGTAGAAATCAGAGCCAAGAGAACCCTCCCAAACAATCGGATCTCCCTTCTTCCCCCCTGTTCTCTCCTGTGACCTACACCCTTTTCGCTCGAGGAGCCTCCACCAAACATTTCAACTATAGCGAAAACTTAACATTAGTGTTGAAGTTATGGAGCAATACAAGGAGCACATTGTATATATAGACGAAACCACCTCCACCATTATTGCTACTAAAACAAACAACTGTAAATGAATTGTATGTGCGTCTGTAAAGCACTTTTATTGAACTTGAAAAGCTACTGAAAATTATGTATCGTCATTTCATCTAAGAACTAAAAAGCCTAGATACTAAAACTAAAAAGCCTACAACTGTGTCCAGTCATTTCATCTGTAAAGTATATTATTCATAGACTAGATGCTACAACTGAAAAGCGTACACCATACGTGCATTCATTTCATCTAGAAAGGCCGGTACGAGTAGACCTGAAAAGCACGGTTCAATGCACAGTTGATGTGACAACACACTACACAAGCTACACCGCTTGCATTAAATAAGTATGAAAAGCCTACAATTCAAACTCGTTTCAATAGCTCAAACGCCAAATGTGCTCAAAAGGCCTCCGAAGTTCAGTAAATGGACACAGTGTTCATTACATGGGTACAATACATCAATAGTCCAAATGAAACACAAGACAATAATGAAAGTTCTACTACATAACAACATTGTTCATTACTAAAGCATGAAACTAACAAGTCTAAAGAATGAACTACCACACAGCGCAATCAGAAATCCTCAGTCAGAAACATAATCTGTAAGAAACTCATCATCCGAGTACCAATCCTCTACCACAACCTCGTTCATGTGGCTAGGCTCACCTACATTGCCCTGATCTGCCTCTCGCCTGTAGTAAGTAGCCTCCACTTCATCTACAGCGTGATACAAGAACGCGTCCTTCTGCGCCTTGTTCATATGGCTAGGCTAACCCGCATTGCCCTGATCTGCTTGTCTCCTGTAGTAAGTGGCCTCCACTTCATCTGTAGCCTCTGTGGCCTAGGAGAAGAACGCGTCCTCCTATGCCTCCAAGCCCACCTTTGCTAGAGCGAAGAGCTCGCTCAGTCTGCCAGTGTCGTCCTCATCCTCCTCCCCCTGCAAGCTCGCCTCCGCTAGAGCGATGAGATCACTCAACCTGGCAGTGTCGTCCTCATCCTCGTCCCCCTCATCGGCCACCACAATCGAAGATAGAACGGTGTGATCAGCTCGCGTTCTGTACTCTTATAACTTCTTTTCCTAAAACCTTGCATGGGCTAGCTCTACGGCATGGTCCTCGCTGCATCCAATCCCTTCATGTATAAAATGCAACCGTTAGCAACACAATTATATTACATTTAAAAGCAGGCAACAAAAATAACAAGGCTTTCAATCACTCACTGGCACACAATGCAACAACATGGTCGTTCAAGACCTGCATCTGCACTCTTGCCTCCTCTCTTGCCTCCTTCCTTGCCCTCTCCTCCTCTACCTTCCTCCATCTCTCTAACCCCCATTTGTCAAGCCTAACACTGATCGGGTTACGAAAACCGTGTTGTCTAGCAAACTCACGCATCTTCTTTATGTGGTCTTTAACGAAGAGGTCAACAAACTGAGTTCCATAACCAAACTTTCGTGCAAATACTTGCTTCGCCTTGATTTCATCCAAGAACTTAGCTTGACCATCATAAAATTCCCACTTGCATTTCCTAGTGCTCTGTTCAAATGAAAAAATAGATTATAAGTCTTCACAGTAGAAAAAAATATGATTTTAGGTTTTCCATAACAATAACCAACCTCATCATTGTCAACCATATGGCTGCATCAATGGCCTATTCCAAGCTCCGAAGGGACTAGGCCGTAGTTGGCTTTGACACCACATTCGCACATGACAGGAGGTGCTTCGATGATTATCCTTTCTTTCTTCTTTTCCTTTGCCTTTGGCGGCTCTGGCCATTGATTCTTAGGACCATAGAGCCACTCCTTGAAATGACACATTGCAAATCCAAAGCGCTAAAAGAGAATAGATTAGTACATGCACACATAGAGCTAAACATTTAAACATATACACTTTCCACTTACTTCATGCTTGTTGGGACACACAAACTCCAATGTATTCTCAAGGTTTATCACAGCTCGATCTCCGCAATCGTACAGAGGAGGTTCCTCGAGTCGTCTAACTGTGGCTAGGTGCTTCTCCTTAGCCGTCATTGGCGGGGGTTAGGGGGAGGTGGAACCCATCGCTCGAAGTGCTCACGTGGATGCCTCCCTCTCCACCAATCGTCGAAAAGGAGGTACCTTGGGTCAAATTTGTCTGGACCGTTGATCCACCGAAAGAAAAGGCACCTCTCATGGTCCTACACAACAAGATTCCAACAAAATGTTAGTAAACTGCTAACACAAATGCAGAAAAAAAAGATAAGGAAACAATTACCACATTAAAACGACTGCATGTGTAGAAGCAACATGTAGCTGTGTCTAGATGTCTCGATTGAAACACGTGGGCCGCGAAACCACAGTCACAGTTAGGGATAGGGAGGTCAGGAGGGACAGGGGCATCTTTGCTAGACACGTCGGGGTATAATTCTCTAGGACGACCCCGTTTTCGCCACAACTACTTCCGATACATGTCTTGCATCTAACAAAATAGTTGTAATTAAACACCAATCAAAGGATGATGATTAAATACTAAAGCAATCTAAAGGTGAACCATTTGCATTACAACTAACCCTAATGCAATCAATAAACAACTAACCATAATCAACCAATGAACAACTAACTCACCAAAGGAAACAAAGTTAATATACCACAATAATCGTACATTTGAGGCCTAGAATCAATTAAGACATAGTTTTCGTAAATGACATCAACCAACCAATCAAAACCTACTATCCAAAAGAACAACAACAAATGTAACCCATTCTAACCGGATAAAATGAAAGAGGGGAACGAGGAGCACCTTGGGGAAGCGTCCAAAACCTCGATCTGGCCTCCCTAGACCTGCATTTAGGGTTTAGGGTTCATGGGAACAGAGGGGGAGACAAAAGAATGCACCAAGGAAAGGAGAGAATGGAGAAGGGAGGAAGAAGGGGGCCGCGGCACAGCCTTATGTGGCCAGACCTCGGAGTTGAATCGAGCCGCGCCGAGGTCTAAGCCTCGGCGTTAACTAAGCCGACGCCAACCTCTGCGGGACCTAGGGCCACGATAAATTCTACGACTGCAGTCAGCGGTGACATGGCAGCATCACATCGTCAACTGACACCGCGCCGAGGCACATAACTTGGCGTGATGTCCTATTGCGCCGAGGGTTTGGTCTATTTTCAGAAAATGTTTTGTTTTAAAAAATATTTTTAAAAAGGTCCAAAATAAAAAAAAAAATTCACGTACAGTGCCAGCTGAGCTGACAGGGGGACGGATCAGGATCGATGAGCCGTTGACTCGTGTGAACCACTGCACGGATCGATGTGGACCGGACAGCGACAGCAGGGTTGAAAACACCAGAACTAGCACAGTAGTGGGAGTAGCTCATCAGGATGATGCATAGGTTGACAGAGCACCGTTGGTGTTGGTCCTTTGAGCGAGCGAGCACAGTGCACTGACGACGAGTCGACGACGGCGCGCGCACCATGCATGGGACCAGCCTGGCTGGCTCTCTCGCTCGGCCGCTCGGCGACGACGACAGCGACATGCATGCATGAATGAGGCGAGTGCAGCGAGCAGCGACCGATGCACGCAGCAGCTGATCCCTGATCCCTCTCATGCATCGTGGGCTCAGTGCTGGTGCATGCAGCGCAGGCAGAGCAGGCACACGGGACGCACGGAACTCCTCGCTAGTCCTCTATCCCAAATTATTCGTCGCTTTGGGTTTTGTGCCGCAAGTTTGACTCGATTTATAAAAAATACGTACAACATTTATATCTCTAAATAAATTTATTAAAAACTAGATTCAAAGATCTTTCTAAGGATACTAATTTTATACCATAAATATTAATATTTTTAATATATATTTTATCAAAGTTGCTTCTCAGAAAGTGAAAACGACAGATATTATGGGACGGAGTGAGTACCTCCTGCTAGCGTTGAAAACGGACAGAAAAATTCCCATTCCGACCTGTTCAGTTTTCCACTTTTGTCCGTTCGTTTCGGTATTTGCGGGGTCCTGTTTCCGTATTGACGGAAATAGGAGAGGAGTTTTTCCGTCCGTTTCCACGGGATCCCGTTTTCACCCGAAATTGACCCATATTTATTTCGTTTTTCATCCTGTTTTAAATCTATATGAGATGTGCAGAAATTAATATGTTCATAAACCTATTAATCACCAATTATGTATGTTAACACATGGCATACTAGTGAATACTAGACTAATAACTTCGTATGTATATTAATTTGTGACTTTGCTCATGTGTATTCATGAATATTTAATCATATTATTCTAACTTAATTTTTCGGCTCTCCATCCGTATTTGTTCGTCTCCGTGCATCCGCATATCCCGATTCCGTTTCCAAACCCGTATTTTCCGAACCCAATCCCGTTTTCGCCAAAAAATATAGAAACGGAAGTAGAAATATGGTTTTTCCGTCCGTTTTCATTGCTACCTCCTACTCCTACTAATATATGGCTAATGCAGTGAGAAAGTGGCGCAGATGGAAGATGTGAGGGAGCAGCAGCACAGCAGAGCATGAGCGGAGGGGACGAGTGCTTTTGCTAGTGCTGCCACACGGTAGAGGGGTAGGGTGAAGGCCATAGAAACAAAGACCATCTCATTGCCGTTCCCATGCATCATGGGTGGTGGTGCATTGGTGCTGTCAATGTGGCCCGGCGGGGCCCGCCGGACACCATGGTCAACGTGCGTCGGGCCCGCCCATGCACTAGGATAGGTTGTCAATTTGTTTCAGAGACGCAGCCACGCAGCATATGTACTACAGTATATAGCAGTAGCAGCTGGAGCCGGCCACCCCATATGGCTGATGCATGTGTCGTCGTACACGCATCTTGGTGCGTGGTGTCAAACCTTATCACAGCTGTGTTTTCGATTTTGTTAGACATATACTTCCTCCGTTCCAAATTATAGTTTGTTTGACTTTTTCCAAATTATAGTTCGTATGACTTTTTTAACCTCAAGTTTGACTACTTGTCTTATTTAAAAAAATTATACAAACGTAGTCAAATTTAAGTCATTCTTAAAGAATTTTTATTAATAAAGCAAGCCATAACAAAAGAAATGATATTTTACACAAATTTTTAAATAAGACGAGTGGTCAAACTTAGAGTAAAAAAAGTTAAACGAACTACAATTTGGAATGGATTTAGTACTAAGGATTTGTTAGGTATACTTTCTTGCGGCTTTGGCTTCCTCTTGCAACTCCTCTTACTGTAGTAACACTGTTTATAGAAGTTGTTTTTTTCTCTCCTTGCAAAATGTGAAACCGACAGAAACTACGATGTTATGGTGGCTCCTCTAGCTCCGGCTCTGGCTCTAGCTCCTCTGATACTATAGCATTGGGCTAGAGCCTGAACGAGCCCGATCATCTAACGGGGCCTAAGGCTAGCTGTACTTCGCAAGGTTAGACACATGACATACACGCATTTTGGTGAGGCCTGCTTGCTTAAGTGCTTGGGTAGCCAAAGGTTCTCTCTTAACAAAGAGGGATTGGGCTACACCCCCAAGAAAGGCAAGTCAGCCTTTGCAACTCCAAAGCCTAGCTTGTGAAGGGCAATGGTCGGTTTTGCAATAGATGCAAGCAAGTTGGGCACCAAGAGCATAATTGCAATAAAAAGAACCAAAGCAAGAAATTTGTTAATGCTATACCTTTTGATTCTTGCTATGTGCTTACCAAAGGTGTGAAGGGTGTGAAAGCTAAGTTTATTGGTACACCCATTGTTGGCCCAAAGAAGAAGGCTATTTGGGTACCAAAGAGCTTAGTTACTAACCTACAAGGACCTAAACAAAAATAGGTACCTAAGCTTCATTGATTTGCTTGTAGGTCAATTACAAAGCCAGAGGAAGGCATTGGGTTATTGATAGTGGGTGCACTCAACACATGACCGGTACATCAAGAATGTTTGACTCAATCAATGACAATGATAGTGGTGTTGATTCTATCACATTTGGCAATAACAAGAAAGGCAAGGTTATTGGCTTGGGCAAGATTGCAATATCAAATGACTTGAGTATCTCCAATGTGTTGCTAGTTGAAAGCTTGGATTTCAATCTTCTATCCGTGGCACAAATATGTGATCTTGGTTACAAATGTATCTTTAGGGTTGATGATGTGAAAGTCATTAGTATGGATGGTTCAAATGTGGCATTCAAGGGCTTTAGATATGAGAATCTCTACCTAGTTGACTTCAATGCTAGAGAAACTTTTTTGACAACTTGCTTAATCTCCAAATCAAGCATGGGTTGGCTTTGGCATAGAAGGCTTGGTCATGTTGGCATGAAATAATTGAAGAAGCTTACAACTCGTAATTTTATCAATAGTTTGAAAGATGTTGAATTTGAGAAGAATAAGCTTTGTAGTGCATGTCAAGCCGGGAAGCAAGTTGGAAGCTCACATCCAAAGAAAAGTACAATGAGCACGTGCAAAGCATTTGATTTGATGCACATGGATCTATTTGGCTCAACAACATACTCAAGCATAGGTGGTAATAAGTATGAATTTATCATAGTAGATGACTTCACAAGATTCACATGGGTATTATTTTTTAGTGACAAAAGTGAAGTGTTTGACACCTTCAAGATATTTCTCACTAGAGTTCACAATGAGTTTGAGATTAGAATCAAGAAAGTGAGAAGTGACAATGGAAGTGAGTTCAAGAATACAAGAATTGAAGAACTTTGTGATCACTATGGCATTGGACATCAATTCTCGGCCAAGTACACTCCACAATCAAATGGCCTAGTTGAGAGAAAGAATAGAACATTGCTTGATATGGGTAGATCAATGCTTCATGAGTACAATGTGAGTCAATCATTTTGGGATGAAGCAATCAATACCGCTTGCTACTACATCAATAGACTATATTGTCATCCATTGCTAGAGAAGACCCCATATGAGCTACTTTATGGAAGGAAGCCAAATATTTCTTACTTTAGAGTGTTTAGTTGCAAATGCTATATCTTGAAGAAGGGCACTAGATTGGGAAAGTTTGACAAGAGATGTGATGAGGGGTTCCTACTTGGTTATTCAACTACAAGCAAAGCTTATAGAGTTTGGAACAATTCAAGTGGCATTCTAGAAGAAGTCCATGATATGCAATTTGATGAAACCAATGGGTCACAAGATGAAGAAGAGAATCTAGATGATGTTGGTGGAACTCTATTGGTGAAAGCAATGAAGAACATGGACATTGGAGACATTAGAGCAAAGCAAGTAATTGATATTCAAGATGATGATAAAGATCAAGTGCTCAATTCTCCTTTCAAGCTAGCTAGTAACTCTCAAGTACAAGATCATGGTGCTAGTTCATCTCATCAAGATACATCAAGTGATCAACCAAGCTCAAGCAATCAAGTGCAAGTACTCTAACCACAACATGTTGCAAGAGATCACCCCATTGATAGTGTTATTGGTGATATTAGAAGTGGTGTGCAAACAAGATCAAAATTGGCTATGTTTTGTGAGCATGCATCATTTGTGTCAACCACAAAACCAAAGAAAATAGAAGAAGCTTTGAGGGATGCCGATTGGATCATGGCTATGTAAGAAGAGCTTAACAATTTCACAAGAAATGATGTTTGGGAATTGGTAGAAAGGCCAAATGACTATAATGTGATTGGAACCAAATGGGTGTTCAAAAACAAGCAAGATCAAGATGGAATTGTGGTGAGAAATAAAGCAAGACTAGTTGCTCAAGGTTACACTCAAGTAGAAGGTCTTGACTATGATGAGACATATGCTCCCGTGGCAAGATTGGAGGTAATAAGGATTCTATTGGCTTATGCTTGTGCACACAACATCAAATTATATCAAATGGATGTCAAAAGTGCATTTCTCAATGGGATTATCAATGAGTTAGTCTTTATTGAGCAACCTCCCGGATTTGAAGATGACAAGAAACCCAACCATGTATACAAGTTGAAGAAGGCTTTATATGGCTTAAAGCAAGCACCTAGAGCATGGTATGAGAGGCTAAGGGATTTTCTTCTCTCTAAGGGATTCAAGATGGGCAAGGTTGATACAACTCTATTCACCAAGGAGATTGGGAATGATCTATTCATAGTGCAAATATATGTTGATGATATCATCTTTGGAACAACCGATCAAGCTTATTGTGAAGAATTTGGTGCTATTGATGAATATTGGCCCGATCTTTCGAGAGGTAACCGGTAAGTTTGATTTGTGGAGATCTCGACGTTGGCGATCCGACTTCAAATCAGACACGATTCAAACCCTGCAACTGTTATACCACTGCTTCGTTGGTTATCAACCAAGCACAACTTGATTGACCTCGCCAAGAAGGCTTTTCCTACAAGCGAATCGAAGAACACAAGCAAGAAGGTAAAACACGCAATCTGAAATTGCAAATATGAATGATGTGAATATCAATAAAGGGTTCAAGAACTCGGTTCTAAAGGACTAATCGACACAGTGGAGGAGATCAAGAACAGGGGCCCTGGATCACTGTAAAAGGATTTGTCACCATAGTTACAATGAACAATTCAGTTTCTCGATAGAAAACTAAACTCTAAACAAAACCCGATTGTCTAACAGCAGCGATGGCTGTATTTATAGTCTAAGACTCGACCTAGGGTTGAGAACGGCCAGGGGTTGGGCGCCCACAACTTGGGCTTAAGGCCCGACACGATACATGGCCAAGTTGGCCCAAATAGGTGACGCAACACCTTGACATGGTCACACAGAATGATCCATGGACCTTCTAGAGCTGGGACCAGATCCAAAACGACGGCGTCGTCGTTCCCTTTCCAACGCATCCAAGAACGCCCCGTTTTGATGTCGTATGAAAGAGTTATGACCAAAACAGTGACGACGTGTCTGCTGAATCCGAGGGTGACGTGGCAGCTGAGTTGGGGACGAATTGTAACTTAGGAAAGACCATAACGTCGGTGTGTCCAGCGTGGCGATGTCCTCATCAGCTATGATGGCCAAAGAGTTTGAAATGTCTATGATTGGTGAACTTAGCTACTTCCTTGGTCTCCAAGTCAAACAATTGAAGAATGAGACATTTGTGAGTCAAGGGAAATACATAAGAGACATGTTGAAGAAGTTTGGAATGCAAGATGCAAAGCCAATTTCAACTCCAATGAGTACAAATGGCAATTTGGATAGTGATTTTGATGACAAAATGGTGAATCTAAAGGAATATCGGTCTTTGATTGGAAGTCTACTCTATGTCACCGCATCAAGGTCGGATGTCATGTTTAGTGTTTGTATGTGTGCTAGATATCAAGCCTCACCTAGAGAGAGTCATCTCACGGCCGCAAAGAGAATATTGAGGTACTTGAAGCAAACAAGAGATGTTGGACTATGGTATCCCAAGGGGCCAAAGTTTGAATTGATTGGATATTCGGACTCCGACTATGGGGCTTGCAAGATCAATAGAAAGAGCACAAGTGGCACATGTCAATTACTTGAAAGATCACTTGTGTCATGGTCCTCAAAGAAACAAAATAGTGTGGCAATCTCTACCGCCGAAGCCGAATATGTGAGTGCGGGGAGTTGTTTTGCACAATTGCTATGGATGAAATCAACTTTGAAGGATTATGGCCTCAACTTCAAGAATGTGCCATTGCTATGTGATAATAAAAGTGCAATCAAGATGATACAAAACCCGGTTCAACA
This sequence comes from Saccharum hybrid cultivar R570, assembly GCA_038087645.1. Classification (NCBI taxonomy): domain Eukaryota; kingdom Viridiplantae; phylum Streptophyta; class Magnoliopsida; order Poales; family Poaceae; genus Saccharum; species Saccharum hybrid cultivar. The sequence goes on from JAQSUU010000682.1 coordinate 799,539, forward strand.
TGGAAGAACAAAGCATATTGACATAAGGTATCATTTCATTAGAGATCATCAACAAAAGGGAGATATTGTCATTGAAAGTGTTGGCACCGATGATCAACTTGCCAATATTCTCACCAAGCCACTTGATGAAAAGAGGTTTTGCAAGCTAAGGAATGAGTTGAACATTCTTGATTTCTCAAACATGAGTTGAATGCACCCCACCCACTTATTGATATGCCTCTCCTTCGACATTGCAAGGTAAAGTTGATTGATATGTCATTCATCCTATGCTAAGGACTTGCTAGAGCATGTAGACATAATAAGTGGTACGCATGAGCATTCATGATAAATCAAATGAATTTGATGGATATATGTTACCACTATTGCTTCTATGCTTATTTTGATCTAGTGGTGGCATATCACATGTGTGTGAGCTTGCAAACCTAGTGTTGAATCTAGAAGATTTGCTATAAGTGTTTAATTCAACATAGGCAAGATAACCCTTATTATGAGGTATGAAGAAGCTTGTCTTTGGTTCAAATCGAATTAAATATCTTTGGCAAGTGTTCTAGGTTGAACCAAATTTGATAAATTCTAACCTACTCCATCAAACATTATTTTTCTATCCATAATTTGATCCCATTTTTGGGTAAGTTGTTGACAAAGGGGGAGAGAAAAAGATGATTTAACATGATAAAGGGGTAAATAAAATTTTGATGCACACAAGTAGGGGGAGCAAGCTCATAAACAAAGTTGTTGCATTTGTTTGTGCATTCTCATATGACTTGCTCATTGCACATGTATTTAAATTCAATATGCATAGGATTAGTTTACATGTGGTATCTAGACGTGCCTTAAGCTTTACAAGTGGTCCAAGAACCTTTACTATAATATTCATCTCACGAGGTTCTTAAGTTGTGATGGTTGTCTAGTTACTTCATGATGCTAAGGATGGTGTAAAATACAACTGTGATTGGTATCACGCTTCAAAGGTCCATTTCTTACACCTTAGCATCATTTTGGTAGAATTACTCTCTCAACACTTCTATCAATGCATATGTGCAAAGCTTTCAATCCAAACTCTATGCACATATATAGGGAGAGCTAATGCTACCAAAATCGAGCTTGTGATAATTGTCCAAACTTTACTTATGAGAAAAATGATTGGACAAGTATGACAAGTTCAAAACTTTTATTATCAAAATCATCTTTGTGAGGGTTGTCATCAATTACTAAAAAGGGGGAGATTGAAAGTCCCTAGTTTGTTTTTGGCTAATTGATGAAACCTAGGACTAACCTTTGTATCTAAGTGGATGATTTAGATAAAGGTGGTCATTGAATATGAGACATGACATTGACTCATGTGACCAAGATGATGAAGACCAAGATGATGCTTGGCTCGATGGACTGGTTGTGAAGGTGAAGGGCAAGACGAGGCTTCGAAGCGAAGGACCATGCGATGGTGAAGCTTGAGCAAGACTTGGCGCCGATGGACCGATGCAACGGTGAAGAGCAAGTGAAGTCAAGGTCGATGGATCGAGACGGTCATGTGATGATATGAAGTGGATCATATCTTTTGGAAAAACAAAATAGGCTCAAGGTAAAGGTATAACCATAGGGCCATTTTGTTTTGCACTCAAGACACCATAGAGGGTGTGAGTGGTTTAGGATCGATAGCCGAACTATTAAGAGGGGAAGTCTTATCGGTTATTCGACGCACGAGTGCCACTAGGTGAATTCATGAAGTGCATTGCATGTAGGGCCTAGTGAGCTAACTGGAAAACCTTCGAAAATGTTTATGAAAATGCTAACACATGTGCATAAGGTGGTGATCACTTGTTGGTGTTGGCACATTTGCGAAGGCGTTGGAGTTTGAGTGGTAGAGAGGGTTTGGGTCTCTCTCTCCCTCCCGCCGAGCTTGCGAGCACGGGATTCAGGCGTTTTCGAGGAGTTGAAATGCCTATTTTCTACTATGCCGGAAGTCAGAAAAGAAACAGAGATGAACGGAGGTCACAGAGGTGACCGGACGCTGCACCGGACGCAGTCACGGTATGACCGGACACGTTTGGTCAGTAAAACGCAGCAGTCAGGCGCGCGGGTGCTAGGGTTTGCAACCGGCGCGTCCGGTCACTCACGGGACCGGCGTGTTCGGTCAGGCGTCCAGAGGGAACTGAGGTTCGCAAGGTCAATCGGACGCGCGGCGCGTCCGGTCACACACAATCAGACACGTCCGATCGTTGAGGGAGCTTACTGGACTCTAACTGGACGCTGGCACTGTCGTGTCTGGTCATTGCCTGGAGCGCGTCCGGTCGTTGCTTCGCGGGCGCGCGGTACTGTGCGATCGGCGCATCCGGTCGTTTTGACGGTCGCGTCCGGTCGTTTGACGAGCGCGTCTGGTCGTTGTCTAGGGCGCGTCCGGTCGTTGGTTTGACCGTTGGGGCTCAGTGACCGTTGAAGGATCGGACGCGGTTGAGCGCGTCCGGTTAGTTTCGACCGGCGCGTCCGGTCATCCCGAAAAGTATCCAGTGAAGGGGTACAACGGCTCTATTTGCTTGGGATGCTTATAAATACTTGTTGGCCGGCCCTTGGGGAGGTCTCTCGTGATTTCTAACATTCTTGTGCATCCTTTGAGCTAGAGCTTCTCCTTCCACTCATCTCTCTTGCTTGATTGCAAATCAAAAGTGAGATTGAGTGATCCCAAAGTGCATTGCATAGCTTGAGGGCATCTAGTGGCACTTGTGGGTGGTTTAGCCGGTGGATTTCTTGTTACTCTTGGAGAGTACCGCTCCTAGCCGGCTTGGAGATTGTTGGAGGCGTTGGCAAGAGAAGGAGATTGTTCTTGGCCACCTCCGGTTGATTTTAAGAGGTTCTTGTGCTTTCCTCGGCGGAGCGCCAAAAGCAACTCTATTGGATTACGCGTGTCATTGAGTTACCTCACTTGAGAGTGGTGTCTTGTGGTGCCTTGCGGGGCGTGCCTTGAGGGGCAAGTGACTTGAGGGTCACACCGAGAAACCATCTAAGTGTTGGTCGACACAACCGGTGACGTAGCTTGTCGGTGCACAAGTGAACATCGGGTGAACAAAAATATTGTGTCACTTGTCTCCCGGTGATTGATCTTTATATTGTGTTGTTGTCAATATTGATTGTTTGTATATCGTCTTGGTGATTGGCAACATCTTCACTCCACCGTTGGTATAAGAATCACAATCCTCTCTCTCGCATTTATATTTACTAGAATATCTTGTGTAGCTCTAGTGGTAGCCTTTGCTAGTTGTTGTTAGCTTGCTCACTAGTGTAAATTTAGTAACATAGCCCTTGTGTGAACTAGAGATCATAATCTACTAGACTTGTGGATAAGAGGCTTGCATCACAACCGTAGGCTAAGCAAAACTCGCTTTACGCTGTTTGTTATTCTAACAAGTTTGCTTAGTGGTTCTTGTAGAAATTTTTATAGGCTATTCACCCCCCTCTAGCCATCTAGGACCTTACACTTATGTGGCCAGACCTCGGCGTTGAATCGAGCCGCGCCGAGGTCTGAGCCTCGGCGTTAACTAAGCCGACGCCGACCTTTGTGGGACCCAGTGCCACGGTAAATTCTACGACCGCAGTCAGCGGTGACGTGGCGGCATCACATCGTCAACTGACACCGCGCCGAGGCACATAACTCGGCATGATGTCCTATTGCGCCGAATGTTTGGTCTATTTTCAGAAAATGTTTCGTCAGGGTGTTGGTTGTAAAAAAATATTTTTAAAAAGGTCCAAAATACAAAAAATTCACGTACAGTACCAGCTAAGCTGACAGGGGGACGGATCAGGATCGATGAGCCGTTGACTCATGTGAATAAGGATGGTAGCGGATCGGGTTCGGGGCGGATATCCGCGGGTTTCGGTTCTTGCGGGTTCGGGTTTGGGGATGATTTTTCACCCACGGTTTTCGGGTTCAGTATCGGGTTCGGTTTTGGGTTTGGTTTTCCACCCGTGGATATCTAATAGATATCCAAAATAAATCATTTGGAATTAAAACTCATGTTTTATAATATGCTAATAATAACTTGTTTACTTAGATTATTAAATCTATTCAAAATTGACTCATGAAAATATTTATTATTTGTTGCCTCTTATTTATACATGTGAATATGTGTATATTTATTCGCGGGTTTCGGGTATCCATTCGGGTTTCAGGTATCCGTTCGGGTTTCGGGTATCCGCGAGTTTGGTTTTGGTGATAGATTTCCACCCGAATCGGTTTTCAATTCGGGTTCAGGTTTTGACTTCGAGTTTCGGTTTTAGGTGCACGAAGACTCCACCCGATCCAAACCAACCACTGCACGGATCGATGTGGACCAGACAGCGACAGCAGGGTTGAAAACACCAGAACTAGCACAGGAGTGGGAGTAGCTCATCAGGATGATGCATAGATTGACAGAGCACCGTTGGTGTCGGTCCTTGAGCGAGCACTGTGCACGGACGACGAGTCGACGACGACGCGCGCACCATGCATGGCACCAGCCTGGCTGGCTCTCTCGCTCGGCCGCTCGGCGGCGACGACAGCGACATGCATGCATGCAGAGCAGGTACACGGGACGGACGGGACTCCTCGCTAGTCCTCTATCCGAAATTATTTTCGCTTCGGTTTCCGTGCCATAAGTTTGATTTGATTTATAAAAAATACGTACAATATTTGTATATCTAAATAAATTTATTAAAAAACTAGACTCAAAAATCTTTCTAAATATACTAATTTTGTACTATAAATATTAATATTTTTAATATATATTTTATCAAAGTTATTTTTCAGGAAGCGAAAATGACAGATGTTATGGGACGGAGCGAGTACCTCCTACTCCTACTAAGGCCGTGTTTAGTTTGGCTGAATTGGGAGCCGCCAAATCAGCACAGTGCAAGATTCTGCACTGCAGCATTTCGTTTGTATTTGTAATTTTTTGTCCAAATATTGATTAATTAGACTCAAAATGTTCATCTCGTAAAGTACAATAAAACTGTGCAATTAGTTTTTTATTTCATCTATATTTAGTACTCCATGCATGTACCAGTATTTTGATATGACAGGGAATCTTCTTTTTGCATAGTGAAATTTGGGGTGAAATTTGGTATCTAAACAGGCCCTAATATATGGCTAATGCAGGGAGAAAGTGGCGCAGATGGAAGATGTGAGGGAGCAGCAGCACAGCAGAGCATGAGCGGAGGGGACGATTGCTTTGCTAGTGCTGCCACACGGTAGAGGGGTTGGGTGCCAAAAGGCCATAGAAACAAAGACCATCTCATTGCCGTTCCCATGCATCATGGGTGGTGGTGCATTGGTGCTGTGCATGTGGCCCGGCGGGGCCCGCCGGACACCATGGTCAACGTGCGTCGGGCCCGCCCATGCACTAGGATAGGTTGTCCATTTGTTTCAGAGACGCAGCCACGCAGCAAATGTACTACGTATATAGCAGTAGCAGCTGGAGCCGGCCACCCCATATGGATGATGCATGTGTGTCCTCGTACACACATCTTGGTGCGTGGTGCCAAACCTTATCACAGCTGTGTTTTCGATTTTGGTAGACATATACTTCCAAAATATAGTTCGTTTGACTGTTTTAATCTTAAGTTTGACCACTCGTCTTATTCAAAAAATTTGTGCAAACGTAGTCAAATTTAAGTCATTCTTGAAGAACTTTTGTTAATAAAGCAAGCCATAACAAAAAGAAGTGATATTTTGGATAATTTTTTGAATAAGACGAGTGGTCAAACTTAGAGTCAAAAAAAAATCAAATGAACTATAATTTAGAACGGATTTAGTACTAAGGATCTGTTAGGTATACTTTCTTGCGGCTTTGGCTCCCTCTTGCAACTCCTCTACTGTAGTAACACTGTTTATAGAAGTTGTTTTTTTCTCTCCTTGCAAAATGTGAAACTGACAGAAACTACGATGTTATGGTGGCTCCTCTAGCTCCGGCTCCGGCTCTAGCTCCTCTGAAACTATAGCATTGGGCTAGAGCCTGAACGAGCCCGATCATCAAACGGGGCTTAAGGCTAGCTGTACTTCGCAAGGTTAGACACATGACATACACGCATTTTGGTGCCAAAAGTGGTCATAGCTAGCCGTGTTTTCGATTTTAGTGGCAGACATTGCCATTCACTTTAGGTTTATTTATTAGGAGCGAAACTTCTCTAACTTTGATCGAGCTTTTACAAAGATATATCAATATCCGCAAGTTTAAATGAATACACCGTGAGATATAGTTCATTGATAATATAATGAAACTTAATATGTATTTTTATATAGACTTTGTCGAAATAAGAAACAAGAGTTCGGGTCTAGACAAAGTAAAAGCTAGCTAGTACTAGGATGTACCTAAGCGGTACGCTACTTGTGTGTGACGTTTCTAGAATGAGCTCTCTTCTAGAATAACCTCTACCTAGTTTCATTTTACTCACAACAAAGCAAAGCACGATTATATTGGTAAGACTAAGAGCGTTTAATTTTTCTTGAAAGACCACGTGCGCATGCCTTGCCCGCCATCTCCCATTATAAATAGAGCGCCTCGGCAGCACCATGACGACCACTCCAAAGTCCCAGCTCCCAACACAACACCCATCCTCATCCTCTGTTCCAGTAGTCCAGCTCGAATTTTTTCTCCTCTTGCTACGCTACGCTACGCTGCATAGTTTCAGTCTCGAGACCGACTGACAGAGATGAGGCGCTGCAGCTGCAAGAGCTCCTCACCCCTGCCCCTTGCCGCCCTGGCGCTCCTCCTCCTGGTCTGCTCCTCCTTCCACCGCGCGGCAGCTGCTCGCCTCCTGCCTGCTGTTCCTCTTCCTCCTCTTATTGCTCACCATGGTCAGTGTATATACATATGCTCTGCATCTCTGCTTATCGAGCCTATCAGGTTACTGTTGCTCCATTTTTTTCTCAACTACTATTTCTTGTGCAGAGAATGGTGCCAAGGCGGCGGCGGCTGCTGCTGCTGCTGACGGCCTAGTGTTTGAGAGTGCTGCCGTGGTCAGCGGCGACGAGCTTTCAGTCTCCTCCGTGGTGACAACCCAAGACGACATACACTGAATTCGGTGCTCCATCTTCAGTTTGAGCAGTAAGTTTGACCTCTCTTCTTCATTCTGGTTCTTCTTCAGATGATGGGAGCAGAGGCGGAGGAGGAGGAGGCTGGAGTGGCGTGCGAGGAGGGCAACGAGGAGTGCATGCAGAGGCGGCTGCTCCAAAACGCGCACCTCGACTACATCTACACGCAGCACAAGGGCAAGCCATGAGGAGGAGGATGCAGATGGAGGAGCGAGGAGCTTGCAGGTCTTCGTCTCGGTTGCTACGGCCGGCTTTCGTCGAGTCGTCGTCCATGCTGGAAAGTTCGTGGAGGGAATCTTGTCACTTGCTAGATGAACGCTGTTGCTAACACCCGTACGTCATCCGTATAGGAGTAGTATATATACTAGTAGTATGCTTGTGTGTGTACGTCTGACATCTCCTTGTACGTCTCCAAGTTTAATACATGGTGGTGGTGCAGTTTTCTCTAGTACTAGTTTTGTCTTAATCAGTATCAAGAAGAAGAGTATATGCTGCATAAAAACGGCGAAAGGTGGTGCGTGGTGAATTGGCTATAAAGTTCGCCTATTAGATTGACTGTTCTTTTCCATCTTCTCTCTTTGTTTTTCCTCTACGTTTAATAATCTGTTTGCCTTCTTGGAAGTTGGGAACACCTATAAAATGAGTTACTGCATGAGATCCATTCCTCTCAATCTTTGTCCTTGTCTAGGAATATCTTCTTCACATCACGAAGTAAAACTGCCCTGTAAATAAATGGCAGCCTCAGACGTGCGAAACGTTGCATAGCAGTGACAAAAGGTAACAAAAAGCAAAGGATCGGAACATGCTCGGTATTAAGAACTCCTCGCTCGACAACGTGTATTCTTTAATTGTGTTTGTGTTTAATTTTCTTGGTCGCGACACACATGCCGAAACATTCTAGCTAGGTGTGCCAGCAACACGTATCCCAAAACATTCCGACACAAATTAAAGAACGATTAAATTAAAAAAATCTACCTAGCCACAATATGTGCATTTTGCTGGTTACTGTCCTTGTCACATGTTTTTTTTTGGCGAGTCTCATACAAAGTCATTTCTATTTTAGTGTTCAAATATTTCTAAAACGCGCATAGGTTTTAATGGAGGTCGTCATCTACGTATTTCTCGGCCGTAAAATGCTCAAATGCCTAGAATGTCTGGTAACCATGAAGCGGTGTCATCCATTCCGCGGCAGAAAAAGGCAAGGAGCACCGCGTGTCCGCGCGTGCATAGGCATTCGTATCGCATCACGCGCTTGCCGCTAGCTTTGGCACACAATTGCATGCCGTACGTGACGTGATTGTCCTAGTGTCCATGTGAGAAACTAGCTAGCTAGGCCTTGTTTAGATGATAACTCGGGGGTGGCCGATTCGGCACAATGCCACCCCGAGCATTGTAGCACTTTTGTTTTTTAGTGTAAAAAATTGTTCAAAAATTAATTAATTAATTAGGCTCTAAATGTTCGTCTCGCAAAGTACAATAAAACTGTGTAATTAGTTTATGATTTCATCTACATTTAGTACTCCATATATGTGCCGATATTTTGATGTGACGGAGAATCTTCTTTTTACATAGTGAAATTTGGGGATGAATTCTGGAATCTAAACAAGGCCCTAGTGTCATAAGTAGTTTGCATACACAATTCGTTTTTTAATGGTTGTGTGTATAAAAAAAATCAAAGAGGGTGTGCGTGGTAGTCCTATCTAATAATATCTAGCACTACAGTGTCCACGTGGAATGCACGCAAAGACCGACCAAACCCATTGGCTTCAATCAGTTTTGTACTGTAGTACTAATACTCCAATGCAATATCCCACTGGAACACCAAGGATCATCAGTGCAAAAGTTGAAGTTGCCTGGAAGATTATTATTTGAATAGTATTGCAATTGGAGTGATGGTGGTGCTTATTAATTAAAAATAACTTGAGGAACAAAAAAAACTAATTTTGGCCTTTGTGTAAACACTTTCCCGAAGCAAGAGTGGAGGTAGTATATATTTTGATTTGAGCATGCCACGGAGGAAAGAATCTTCATTGGAGATCACCATATCCAAGCAGAATGAATAACGAGGCTTTTGTTGATTTTGTGGAGGTCGCGAATTCGAAAACCACCCATATTTTTGGCCTAACAAAGGTCTTTCCAAGAATGAAACGTTGGAGATTATGAACTCTGATAGAAGGTTTCGATCACATCTCTCAACTCAGCAGCTGTTCGTAGGTCCACTGCTCATTCATTAGCACATCAGGCAAAAAAACTGGATACACGGCCCTCTCTACCCTGCCTCCTCCTATTGACCCTTGCACACCACTAGATGCCCGGTGCAGCAGGTTCCCTCTAAGGTCTATCTTAACGAGGAGGGTTTCACCGTTCTCATTTAATGTTGCGATAACGTTGGCAACGGGCGTCCATCCAGGCGTATTCTGTCAGGACAGCTCCTTCCTGGGTTTGCCCAACGATCGGGCCTAACAGGACTCCTCCGGTCCGCCTTCAATACGACGCGGTTTCTCCAAAAAAAATAACACAACGACATTTCCATTCCATACTGTTGCACTCATGCGACCGCCGCAGTCGCAGCTACCGTGCCACCCGCCCGCCGCTGGCATTCTCCAGCCACGGCCTTCCTGTCCGGACGCCGCGTGCCACTCCACCTGGCTGCTGCCGCGCGTGCATCTTGCGTTGCTCGCTCCCGCCCGTTGCGCTCGCCCATCCCACGCCGCTCGCTTCCGCGCCGTCGCACGCGCCGCTTGCCCGGCCGAGCCAAGCCTGGTGTTGCTAGCGATGGTGGTGGTGGTGCCGGCTCCGACCCCAATGGCTAGAATCGCCCGGTTCCGGGCTTCCCCATGTTGCAAGCGTATGTTTCAAGTGTTCTAGATGTTTCTTAGGTATGTTTCAAGTGTTTCATGTAGATATTGCAAAGGTAGATCGGGATGTTGCATATGTTGCAATGATTGTACATGTATGTTGCAAGTGTCTGTTCCCAATGTTTCGTCTATTTTTTTTCAGACGTACGTTGCAAGTGTGTTCATCTGGATGTTCCATATGTTTCACAAATATGTTGCAATTATTATATTTGGATGTTGCATATGTTTGCAATTGTTTTTCAAGTGTTTTCTTGTGTTTTTGCATGTGTTTCATGCGCATATTTCGAATGTTTCAGCTATTTCGTACGTATGTTGCAATTATTTCATTTGGATGTTTCAAAAATAGATTCGGGGTGTCGTGCATGTTGCAATGTGAGCCACTTGCCGCAGCTGCCTACTGCAGCTGCTAGGGCGTCGTGCATGGAGGGGAGTGGCGTAGCAAGCGTGGAGGGCGCGGGAAGCAGGGAAGCGTGGGGGAGTGGCGCGAGTGGACTGTGCCTGTGTGTGTAGCAGGCGCTGGCGCGGGCGTTGTAGCAATCAAGTAGTGTACCTATTTTCATAAAACAATCAAGTTGTGTATGTTCATCGTCACAATATAAGGGGTGTTTTGATCCTAGAAGAAATGAGCACATCGTGTAATAATGGGCTAAACATGAGCTAATAAGAACTAATGGGTTCTAACCACCGATTAGCCTCATTCACTCTTATTAGCCTATGATTATATTAAGCTCATGTTTAGCTCTTGTATATTTGGAACATAAAACCCAGGACTATTTTTAGCATTATATTGGATCTAAACACTCCCTAAGTATATGGTAGCTACTAATAACCTAGCTAATAAGCTAGGGGGTCTTTTAATTGAAGAAAGAAAGAATCTAGCTAGTACACATGTACGCACGCGCTGCAACTTGACAAGTTCCTGATTGGGTCGCCACTCGCCAAGCAATGACCATGTGCAAGTGCACCTGCAAGGAAGGGTATATAGCTAGCAGGATATATCTATGTGTCGTTTTCTTGCGCATTGCATTGGATGATGAACGACCGACGACGACGGGGTACGTCGATGATGATGAGACGCATTTACATGAGATGTGGTTGGATGGATGTGCCGTACCCGTACGTAGTATGTGTTCTTGGCAAAGGATTGGATTGGCGGTGCAGTGCATGCGCACTGCCAAGCCAAGCCCTGAATGGATGGGCGATCGGAGGTAGATCAGAGAAAATATCCTTCTTAGCCTCTTTCTGATCCTACACGTCACAGGATTTTTGTGTCATCTATCTATCTATCTTCAAGCGTGCAGTATTTGAGGTAATTTGGTCCGTCGATCGAGCTCAGGGATAGGATGTGCAGGCCGAATCATATACAGCGCAGAGCGCACGCACAAACACTGCTAGTAGACGAAAATGACGGGCAACTTGGACCGCCGCATGCATGCAATGCACGGAGCGCGATCGATCCAGAGGATTGGGTTGGATTCGGCAATGCATGCATGCAACAAGAAAGATGATGAAACCTCTCGCTTGCTTGCTGCTTGTCGTGTCATATGGGGCGCCGGCCCGCCGGCCTGTCGCCGTATCCTGTTGTGTTGCGCGTCGCACGGCTGGGATCTCGGCCTGCGGCGGCGCCTGCATGTTCCTCGGTCGTCGTCGTCGATCGGTCTCTGTCGCGCTCGCGCCTGCGTGCGCACCCATGCATGCATGCATGTTGCCAGCATGTCCACGATCGACTAGCTCATCAGCTCGTCAGGTCCCGGTCGTGTGGACGCACGCGGGCAAGCCAGCGCGCCTACATGCATGCATGCCGATCGAGCTGACCTGAAAGCTACAGAGCATGGACTGCTGGTCCGTCGTCGATCAGTGTGAAATGATCGAGGCGATCGCGACCCAGCAGGGGACGCATGAAGCGCACTGGCGTCGTCCCAGGCCAGGCTAGGCTCTGGCCGTGTACGTGGGACGACAACGACGAGCACGCACGTACCATCGACGCACGACACGCATGAACGGATCAACGCATGCACACATGCAGAGATGGTATTGACCACACTGACCGCACACACATATGGAGGCGACAGATGACGACGACGAGACTGGAACAAGACAATATTAAACCAAGCCCTCGTTTAGTTCCCAAATCCAACCCCAAATTCCACTATGTAAAAAGGAGATTCTCCATCACATCAAAATGTCGGCAAATGCATGGAGTACTAAATGTAGATGAAATCAAAAACTAATTGCACAGTTTTGTTGTACTTTGCGAGATGAACATTTTGAGTCTAATTAATCAATTTTTGGACAATTTTTTACACTAAAAAACAAAACGCGCTACAGTGTTCCGATAGAAACACTGTAGCGCGCAGTGCCGAATCCGCCGGCCCGATTCCGGAACTGAACAAGGGCCAAGTGGCGCCACTGATCTGAAATGATAGATCCATACTGCGGGAAAATGCATGCATGGTGGCCGAGCGAGGTACGTACGTAGAGCACGCGCATATGCAGTACTGAGGGGACGGTGCCCCAGCTGATACGTACTGATCGAGTGGACGGTGCCAACGACTTCGCAGCGTCGAGGTGCTGTGCATGTGGGTGGGAGCTGGTGGGTTGCTTTTCTCTGTCTATATCTACCTTGAAAATTGAAAACTATGTAAAAACTATGTATCTTGAAAAGTCAAAACGATCTATAATTTAGGATAGAGGATGATAGTTATCAAGGATTTGATAAATGTCCCTGCTTTCAAAGGAAAGGGGTCGAAGGAAAGAGAGCGCGGACGCAACAACTTGAACGGGAATGGTCCAAACTGAAACTACCGCAGCATGTCTCAGTCTGCATCCATCCATGAGACGGATGGAGTAGCTTCTTCAAGTGATCTGAATAGTTCTCGCTCAACATAGCACATCATCGAGTTGTTGAACCAATCATCGGCAATCTTGTTCCGCAATTTAGACTTAATAATTTTCATTGCTGAGACCAATCTTTCCACAGTAGCAATTGATACTGGTACCAACAATGCCAATTCAACGAGCTTGGACACCAATGTTTTTCTGTTGCAAAAATCTTTGTGGCCAAACTTTCAATATCTGTACAATTAGCAAAGGCAGCATGCCTCCTCACCTGAAGAATATGTCTCAAGTTGTTCCCTTATTATTCTACGGTCATGATCAGAGAATTCAGCATCATATATTTCATCAAGTCGTGCAAGCTTGTTGACATCAAACTTGGAGAAATTGTTACTTGGATCAAGACAAGAGAAGCACAATAATATCACCGTAGTCGCTTCACTAAACCGATGATTCATCTCAGCACATATTTTGTCAACAACAACATAGAACATCACGAACCTGTAGCCATGACCGGTGATTCAATCTCCGGGCGCAACTGGTTCTAGGGATTTGGGAGCGCCACCGCGGCCACCAGTCTCGCCACCGAGCGCCGCCTTGCTTCCATCGCGCATTTACGGCGTGGCTGCGCTCGGTCCCATGCTCCCGTGCCCCTTCTAATTGACCGTAACAACTTGGGAGTGGTAGTGTACCTTAAGGGCCCATAGAAGATGAGCCCGGGCAGGGGCCCAGGGTCACTGGGCCTGGGTCTGCCTATGCTCATAGTGACACGTATCATATCACTTCCAGGTAATGATTATACATACACAATAGTGATATCAGGATTTCACTATATTAGGTCTAAGAACTGACAACAGTGATATCAGTATTTTGGCCCCTTTTAAAATCATTTTTTACAAATAACCCCCCTCGCAAAACATTTTCTAAAAATAGACCACCATCTCGACGCATTAGGACATCACGCCGAGGTCAGCTCCTCGGCGCTATGTTAGTTGACGCCGAGGTGGTGCCACTTTAGCGAAGACGCTGGGCGCAGTATGCATCGTGGCAACTGGGCCCACACAACACGACGTAGGGCGACATAGCGCCGACCCTTCAACCCTCGATGTGGGACGACTCAACCCGGGGCCTAGACACGACAATGGGCCTGCAAATCTCGGCGTGTGCTTAGTTAACGCCGAGGGCCATAGCTCGGCACGGCCCGACTCAGCACCGAGATCTGGCCACTAAAGCCACGTCGCGGCTCCCTTCTTCCTCCCCTTCTCATTCTGTCCGCTGCCGACGCCGCTCTCTCTCTCTCTCCCCTCCGCCCCCCACGAACCCTAAATCCAAATGGCGCACTAGGTCTTCCTAGATCTGTAACACTCCGGTGTTAAGCAATGCATTTTTGCCTGGCAATCATATTGCATAGCATTCATGTCATCATAATCATGTGTGATAATGTTACAATTTAAATCAAATAAAAGCTTGAAAATGATATAGGTGATGAAATATATTAATATGATAATCACATTATATCAAAAACCTTGCAACTATAAAATTCTAGATCACTTGGAACTTTAGTTCAAATTTTGGAGCTCAAATTTTGTCAAAACTTGTTCAAAAATAATTATGAAAAATATTCAAAATTATTCCCTATTTTAGCTTTTATTCTGCCATTCAAAATCTATTAAGAATTTTGAGATGGCCCCTTAATCAAAGTTGTAGAGAATTCAATTTTGAGCAACTTTTATTTTTGGGCCAAATCCATAAAATGCTTTCTTCTTGTTCAAAATTGGGTTTGAAGTTTGAAATGCATTTAAATTTGAATTTGGAAAATCAAAAATCCGGTTTTTCCTTAGCAGGCCGCCGCCTCCTGTTCGGCCCACGTCCGGATGCGGCCCGCGCCACTCACCGCGCGCGCGCGCCCCGCGCTGCCCCCGCCTCGGCCCAGGCCCAGCCGGCCGTCTCCCTCCTCCGCCCGCGCCCTCGCCCGCGCGCGCTGGCGCTCCGGCAGAGCACGCACGCCGCGTGGCGGCCGCATGCCGGCCACAGCGGCCGGGTGGCGCTCGGTCGCCCCCACCAGCGCGAGCGCCCACGCCTTAACCCCCCCCGCACCGCGCCTCGCCATTCCTCCCTCCGCTCTGCCTCCTCGCTTGTTCACCGAGCGCAGCTGCCGTTTCCGCCTCCGCCACCGCACGCGCTCGCCGGACGCGCGCGTTCCGACGAGCTCCGGCCACCGCAGACCTCTCCATCTCGCCACGAGCTTCCTCTCTCTCTGCGCACCCCCCGTGCTCACCTCCATCTCCCGCGGTAAGCTCCACAGCCCCGCCAATCGCTCGCCGGAGTTCCGCCGAGCTCACCGTGGTTCTCCGCTCCGTGGAAACCCCGCCTCCGCCTCTTCTTTTCCCTCACTCGCGCGAGCATCTTGTTCGCCTCCTCCTCCCGGTGCTCGGACACCATCTCCCGTGCCGCCCCGTGGCCGGAGAGGAGCTCCTGCCGGTGAGCAGCGCCGCCGAGCCGCCATGGCCGGTGGCAAGCTCGATTTCGAGCTCCTCCGGTCATGCCAATGATCTCAACGGGACCGCCTCGCCTTGAGGATCACGACGGTGGTGACCTCGTCGCCGGCGACCTCGCCGTCGTCGAGATCCGCGCGGTCAGCGCCCTCCTTGACTCGGAGCGGCTGACGCGTGGGACCCGGTTGACCCGCGGGCCCGCCTGTCTGTCTCTGTGTGCGCGCGCGTGTGTAGATCGCCGGGTGCGTCTAGCAGTTCAGCGACTGGATTTAAAAAGGATTTTTGGAAATGATTTTTCAGAAAATGTATAAATGCTTAGAAAAAATTGTAACTTGCTCATTTTAGCTCCAAATTTGATGAAACAAATTTCTATAGACTCTTTGGGACCAGATCTATGATCTAAAATTATTGCATGTCAAATTTGAGATACTTTTCTGTAGAGTTTATAATTAAATAGTAAAATGGCTATTTTCTTGATAAATACTTAATAAATCCTAGAAAAGTCAGAAAAATATGATTCCAAATTTATTAATCTTTTTGTGTCATGTACTTTCTAGGGAAATTTTATATCTTGGGTGTTCTGTATAAAAATTTGTAGTTGCAGTTCAAATGCTTTTTGTTACCAATAATTGTTATTTTTGTTAATTAAATAAATTTGAATAAAACATGCAAGTGATAATTTTTCCATAGTGTTTGTTTAGGTAGTAGATAGTAGAAAAATTCCTAAATCTGTTGTTTGATACTTTTCATAATGTAAAGTATTTTAAATATCTATTTGAGGCCATAGTTTGTTATTTTTGTATAGTAAGTTCTAATTATCCAAATGCAGTAAAAATTTTATGTCAAGCTATTCTTGATATTAGTAACCCACTGTAATTTTATAAGATTTTTCTAAGCTACTAAAATATATGTTG
Source organism: Saccharum hybrid cultivar R570 (assembly GCA_038087645.1). Lineage (NCBI taxonomy): Eukaryota > Viridiplantae > Streptophyta > Magnoliopsida > Poales > Poaceae > Saccharum > Saccharum hybrid cultivar. Next base: position 815,701 of record JAQSUU010000682.1, read on the forward strand.
CTGTTCAAGCATAGGGCTAATTAGGGTTTTCATTCATTCTTTAATGCAAAAATAGTTAGTAAACTATACTTTGATGTATCTTTGAAGCACCTTGGGTGTTCAAGTACTCTCACATGGTAGGAACTAGTGTTGGTAGTTTCCGAGTACATGTTCTTGGATGACGTAGACTACCTTGTAGAAGAGTCATAAGTTCCACATAATCCGATGACGTAATACATTCGTTACATCGCATGCATTCCGCATCATCATCATCTCCTGTCACCTCGGCAATGCACCTATGCATGTTGCACTCATACTTCTGCATCATACAGGATCGCAGGAAGTGGTTCCGACAGTTGTTCCCGAGGACGCAGAGGAGCAGCTCGAAGTGACGGAGCCGGAGCCAGCAGAAGTAGAAGAGGAGTCCGGTGAAGAGCTTCCGGAGTGCCCCGACCATCGTCCCAGTACCTTCGAGCGAGGCAAGCCCCGGAGCATTTCTCCCCCGGTTTGCAAATAATTAATTATTAATTTTACTTAATCTGATGCATCAAGTTTAGGAGTTGTTTGCAAACGTTGCTGCATTATACCTTGTTCCACCTTGTTTTACCGATCCTTGTCACCCTGGTGTCCACGGTCAATACTTGCTTAGCTTGCTTAGACCGGTAGAAGTCGGGTGATTGCCTGTCATCCGCGAGCTATAGGGGATTACCTGGTTTTGTGAAAGAGATGTCATGTGAGAATAACTCAGTGTGGAATGAATGTGAGACCGGGCGGAAGCTTGCAGGGTTCTGGACTGTAGTGTCTTCCGTCTGTGTCGATTAAGGACCGTCCGATGTCGGGCCTCGGGTCATGTTGAACGCATGCCTCTCATTTAGCTGGCCGGATAAAGTACCTTTCGACCGCGAAGCCGGGAGATTATTCGGGCCGAGTGGATTGCCCGCAACGCACTGTACCGGAGCAGTAGTGGCAGGAAACGGGGGCGCGATGATAAGGCCAAAGAGCAGTTGGGCGGCCCCCGGGTACATGTGGTTCCTGGCAAGCTCGCGACTTTACCTGAATGGTTGACTCGGTGACCAATACCTCACTTTAGCGGGTGAGTGAGGTTTGTGTGAGGAATAAATTACCAGCTGGTCAATAATCGATTCGAATCGCCATCGTTCACTGGATAGTGAGCACTTGACTTGAGTTACTTCATCGTAGTAATATGGATACAACACTTGGATAGTTATGAGAAAATGACATGGTAATTATTGTCAAATATCAATGGTAATCCTTGCTTGCTCAATTACATGGTTACTTTAGCATAAAGTGCAAATATAGTTGACAGGAGAATAAAGATTTAGAAGATGACATGCTTTTGTAAATGATTTGGTAAGCTAAAAAAATGCTTTTCTTGCAAATGAGTCAGCTACCCCACCAAAAAGCCTATCATGATCCTTGGAGTCTTTTGTTTTGGTTCTGTCGGGTAAGTCTAGCTGAGTACCTTCTCGTACTCAGGGCTTTGTTCCCACTTGTTGCAGATGGACAGATGTACTATGGGTATTGTATCAACTGTCTCTACCCTGCGATGAGCGAAGCCTAGGACCATGGGCAATGGTCACTCACTACTCCTCGCCTGATGCTTTTGTGGGAGATGATCGCGAGCTGGCACTGTATTTTGGAAAAGATGTGTGTGTGTGTGTGTGCTTTGAACTAATGCTTCCGCTACTTTATTTGAAACTGGTTTGTAATAACTATGTTTAAACTCCGATGTATTTTGTGCCGCAAACTGCTGTGTAACTTATGAAGGTAATCGCTGAACTTATTACGATCTTGGCTGTGATGTGAAATGGTTTGAAATCCGTCGAGATTTCACGGACTACCGGGTTATACGGGCTTAAGTTTGGTAAATTGTCCATCCGTTGGATGATTTTCTTACTTAATCTCGTATAATTGGGCGGTTCTGTTACAGCTGGCATCGGAGCATGGTTTAGCGTAATTACTGTTCATAAGTGTATTTAAACCAAAACCCTGCTTAAAAAGTGTGATTTTGAAACTAAAAAAAAAAAGTGTGCCAGTGGTCATATCCTGTATGCCCAGTTAAGGACTCTAGGTGGCTATTTAAGTACTAACTTGGGGTTCTGCACCATATTTCTTTTTCGTTGCTCATACGGCGTGCTATTGTATGAGTGCCACTTAATTGAGTGGTAATGTATGGATCAGTTACCTCTACGCTTCGGTAAGTGTGAGTTGTGAGAGCATGATCGGATACACCGCCGATCTAGGGAAAGTGCTTATATGATACTTGGATAATTACATGTTTTACACATGTTTTTATAAAAGTGTCGCATGTGTGGGTGTTCCGTCCGTGAGGCGATGCCGTCAATAGGACGATGTGTTTGGGTAGTCGCTACCGTTGTACACGCATCTGGGGATTCGTGTAAAGCGTGTAGGTAGGTTTACTGCTTTCATGCATTCATGGGGAATGGGCTGAAATGAGTTTTCTGCAGGTACATAACAGCGTATCGTGTAGACCGAATTAGTTACGTATATGAGAAATCGTTGTATGCCACCGAATTCACCGTTAGATGTTTTTTTTTTCCTAAGTTTGTGAGAACGTAAGACTCGTGCATGCATCATATTGTTTGTGCATTCCATTCATGGCATGCATTCCTCCCCTTATAAAAGGATTATCCCATTTCGATAAAAGTGACCTCAACTAAAATATGTTCTCACCGGGTAATTTAAAACTTGTGCTACAGATGGCCCGCACGAAGCAGACTGCCCGCAAGTCCACTGGAGGAAGAGCACCCCGTCGTCAGCTAGCCCCGCGGGAGCACCGCAACACGGACACTTTTCTAAGCGAGTTTGGCATGCCCACCTTGCTTTGGAGAGTGCTCCATGATGTGGGGTACCCGGAGGGACAAGAGCCAGTTTACTCTTGGAGCGAGAGCCAGCTAGCTGAAGATGGACTTGCTGTGGTAGAGATCACCGTCCCTGCTCTTGGTGATGCGCCAGAATGGGATGGTTGGCATTTGGAGTTCGAAGGACGCACTCCAGTCGAGGGTGCAGAGGGCGCAGCTTTTCGCGTCATCCGAGACATCATGAGCAGATTTCCCAATGAGTTAGCAGCAGCTTTGGCCGGTACCTTCCCGAGAGATGATCCTCGCGACGCCATTTGGGTACAGCCGCAAGGAAGTGCCCTGGTTAGAGGCCCCAGTGAAGGACTGGCTAGCAACAATCACACCATGAGTGCCATGTATGCAGCCATCAGAGCATACCAAGGTCTGGAGAATACCTATTGGACCTTGACTGGCCTACGTGGTGATGATCGGCTTGAAGCAAGGAAGCAGAAGAAAAAGCAAGCGCGTGCCATAGCTAGCTTGCAGGAGCAGTTGGCTGATATGAGCTTGCAGCGGGACCGAGCTCTCGAGAGAGGCGAGAGTTCCATGCAGCAAGTACAGAGGCTGACTCAGGCCAACAGGAATGCAGATCGCTTGTTGGAGCAGCTAGTACAAGAAAGGAATGAAGCCTGGAACGAGAGAGACCTTCTGAGGCAGAGGGTCGAGGAGCTAGAAGAGTACAATGCCAACTTGCATGAAGAGTTCCATGCCCTCTACAACGGGATGGGCCCGTATGCTCCTCCGAACGCCGCTCAGATGGACATCGACGACGACGCTGCAGCTGAGGGTAGCAATGGCGACGCCTCCGACATCGACGATGGCCCCGATGAGTAGGATAGTGTCATGCGTTAGTAGCTAGGCGTGACGCGATGGCCTTCTTTTGGGTTCCATGTATCATGATGTATCCTGTTCGACCTTGAGACTGATGATCTTTGGAGTTTGGTTGTGTATGCGATACCCGAACGCATAAAAGTCCAGTGTATGTATGCTGGCAACATGGTTGTATGGAACGCGATGTTGCTTTTAAAGTAACTTAATTGGTGCTGTTGTTCAATTGGAATGAATTATTGCGCCTCTGTTTTCTTGTATGACTTGTTCTCTCCAATGAATTCAGTATGGCATGATTGTTCCTTCGGACATAATTTTACAACTTCACTCAATGGTGCTTGTTGCTGAAATATGCAGATGGCCAACACTCGTCGTGCTACGTATGAAGCCGCTGAAACTGGTGGCAACGGTGCAGGAGCTGGTGGAAGTGGTGTCAACAATGTCAACCACCAGGAACCACGTCCAGAGCCACATTTGCCCCCTCCTCCGCCGCTTACCGCAGAAATGTTCTTCACACAGTTTCTTGGAAGTCAACGCAGTACTGAACAATCACAGAGGAATATGGAAGACTTTCTGCGTACCATCGCGGAAAATGTTCAAAGAGGAAATAACCAAGGTGGTGGCCATGGAGTGAACCAGTACAGCAGTTTCAAGGATTTCATGGATACGAGGCCACCTATTTTCAAAGAAGCAGCAGAGCCACTTGATGCCGAAGAATGGATTAACACTATGGAAGATAAGTTCCGTGTGTTAAGGATGACAGAAGTTCTGAAAGTAGAGTATGCTGCACATCAGTTACAAGGACCAGCAGGAATGTGGTGGAAGCATCACCACAGTACTTTTCCTCCTAATGCCCAGATCTCTTGGAGGGATTTCACTGAAGCTTTTAAGGGAGTTTATATTCCCCCAGGGTTGGTTGAGATGAAGCTTGGAGAGTTTTTAGCCTTGAATCAGGGTACCAAGACTGTGACACAGTATCTGCATGCCTTTAATAACTTGTGCCGCTATGCCCCAGACATGGTTGACACAGATGCAAAGAAGATTGCTAGTTTTAAGAGAGGGTTGAGTCCGAAGATGATGAAGCATGTGGGTACCAATACCCGCAACAGATTCAACGACTTTATCAGTGACTGTTTGAAGCAAGAGAAGAACAATAATGCTTACACCGCATCCAAGAACCGCAAGAGAGTGTTCGAGTCAGGACCATCCCAGTCCAGAGTTGTCCCTGCCAACCGTTCATCTTATCGTCCGTCCGCACCTGGTGCGAGGTTCAGGCCGCCGCAGCATAAAACCCAGAATTACAAGGGGCCACAGAAACCGTACAAGATCGTAGTGCCGCCAACAAAGACCAGCGCAGCTGCAGAACAGAGCAACTCCAAGGGAGCTATAGGGTCTGCTGGTACAGTGAAAGGGCCCTGCTACAACTGTGGTCAGCCAGGCCACTTTTCAAAGTTCTGCCCTTATCCGCCTAAAAAGAAGCAACAGACTTACAATGCTCGTGTACACCACACCGCCATTGATGAAGTTCCTGAGGGAGAGCCCGTAACTGCTGGTAAGTTTCTTGTGAACCATCACCCTGCAGTTGTTCTTTTTGATTCTGGATCTTCGCATTCTTTCATGAGTCAAGCATTTGCACGGAAGCATGAACAGCTATGCACAGAATTGAGTTATGGTTATCGCATAAGTTCAGCAGGAGCTGATGTGTTAACCAATAAGATGGTTAGAGGGGCAACCCTTGAGTTAGGTAGTCGGAAGTTCCGAGTGAACCTGGTAGTTATGCCTGGACTAGTTTTGGATGTAATAATAGGAATGAACTGGATGAAAGACTGGGAAGCAGTCATAGATACAAGCAGTAGGATGCTTACCCTTAAAGATCCCCAGGCAGAGGGTACTTTTCAGGTACCATTGCCTAAAAGAACAGATCTTGTGAGTGTGACCTGTGCCATGGAAGTTGCTCCTATCCATCAGATCCCAGTAGTATGTGAGTTCCCGGATGTGTTTCCAGACGAGTTGCCTGGCCTTCCTCCAGACAGAGATGTTGAGTTTGGAATCGAGTTGATCCCCGGGACAGCTCCAATTTCGAGGAGACCTTATCGGATGCCTCCGGATGAGTTAGCTGAGTTGAAGAAACAGTTGGAAGAGTTGTTAAAAAAGGGGTTTATTCGCCCAAGTAAGTCTGAATGGGGATGTCCTGCCTTGTTTGTAAAGAAAAAGAAAGAGGGTACTCTCAGGATGTGTGTGGATTATCGACCTCTTAACGCTGTAACTATCAAGAATAAATATCCACTGCCTCATATTGATGTTCTGTTTGATCAGTTAGCTAAAGCCAGAGTGTTCTCCAAGATAGACTTAAGGTCTGGGTATCATCAGATAAAGATTAGACCTCAAGATGTTCCGAAAACCGCCTTTTCTACCAGATACGGGTTGTACGAGTATCTTGTTATGTCATTTGGACTAACAAATGCTCCTGCATATTTTATGTATCTGATGAATACAGTTTTCATGCCAGAGTTGGACAAGTTTGTAGTTGTCTTCATTGATGACATTCTAGTATACTCTGAAAACGAGAAAGGTCATGAAGAGCATCTGAGAATTGTCTTGACCAGGTTGAGAGATCATAAGTTATATGCTAAGTTCAGCAAATGTGAATTTTGGTTGAAGAAAGTTCCTTTCCTCGGTCATATCCTATCTGAGAATGGAGTTTCTGTAGATCCGAGTAAAGTGCAAGAGGTTATGGATTGGAAGACTCCAACCACAGTGTCAGAAGTCAGAAGTTTCCTAGGGTTAGCAGGTTACTATCGCCGTTTTATCCCAGACTTCTCGAAGATTGCCAAGCCTATGACAAGTCTGTTACAGAAAGATCACAAGTTTGCGTGGACAGAGGAGCATGAGACAGCTTTCCATACCTTGCGGAAACTGTTGACCACTGCTCCAGTTCTTGCACAACCCGACATCGAGAAACCTTTTGATGTGTTCTGCGACGCATCAAAAACAGGATTAGGGTGTGTGCTAATGCAAGAAGGAAGAGTAATTGCTTATGCCTCCCGGCAGTTGAGAAAACATGAAATCAATTATCCGACCCACGATCTTGAGCTTGCCGCTGTGGTGCATGCCTTAAAGATTTGGAGACACTATCTGCTGGGTAATGTGTGCAATATTTTCACCGATCATAAGAGTCTCAAGTACATTTTCACCCAACCAGAATTGAACATGAGACAGCGGAGATGGTTAGAACTGATCAAAGACTACAACTTGAATGTACAGTATCACCCTGGGAAAGCCAATGTGGTAGCTGATGCTTTAAGCAGAAAATCACATTGTCTGAAGGTGCAACCCTTGCTTGAAGATGGTTTCGATCTAATGCACCCTGCCGTGCTACAAAGTATTCAGGTCAGTTGTTCCTTGGAGAGTAAGATTATAGAAGGTCAGAAAACAGACAAGGGGATATTCCACATCAAAAAGAAGATTCAAGAAGAACCCTCGAAACACTTCAGGGTGGATGAGCAGGATGTGTTGTGGTTCGACAACCGTCTTGTTGTTCCAAAGGATAGAGAGCTTAAGAATAAAATTTTGGATGAAGCTCATCTCTCTAAGTTGTCTATTCATCCTGGCAGCAGTAAAATATATCAAGAACTAAGACCTCGTTATTGGTGGACCAAGATGAAGAAGGAAATTGCAGCGTATGTAGCCAGATGTGACACATGTTGTAGAGTAAAAGCAATTCACATGAAGCCTGCCGGAATGCTACAACCTTTGTCAGTGCCGAGTTGGAAGTGGGATGACATAAGTATGGATTTTATCACGGGTCTACCCACTACTCAAAAAGGTCACGATTCCATTTGGGTAATTGTGGATCGTCTTACTAAGACAGCCCACTTTCTGCCTGTCAAAACGGAACATAGACCACCTCAATATGCTGAGAAGTATATTGCGGAGATTGTGAGGTTGCATGGCATACCAAAGACTATAGTGTCTGACAGAGGGTCACAGTTCACTGCTCACTTTTGGGAGCACTTGCACAAAGGTTTGGGGACTAGTCTGATTCGTAGCACTGCCTATCATCCTCAAACAGATGGTCAAACTGAGAGAGTTAATGCTGTTCTAGAAGATATGTTAAGAGCCTGTGTGTTGTCTTCCAGAGGTTCATGGGAGTCATGGTTACCATTAGCAGAGTTCTCATACAATAACAGCTATCAAGAGAGTATCAAGATGGCACCTTTTGAGGCTCTGTATGGCCGAAAGTGTAGAACACCGTTAAACTGGATTGAGCCCGGAGAAAGAAGGTATTATGGTATTGACTTCGTAGAAGAAGCCGAAAGGAAAGTTCATATCATCCAGCAGAATATGAGAGCAGCCCAGTCACGTCAGAAAAGTTATGCAGATAAGAGAAGGAGACCGCTTGTGTTCGAAGTTGGTGACTATGTCTATCTAAAAGTTACACCAATGAAAAAGAAAAGATTTGGTGTGCGCAGAAAGCTGGCCGCCAGATTTGTGGGACCTTATAAAATCCTGGAACGGAAGGGTCCTGTGGCTTACAAATTGGATTTACCAGAGTCAATGGGTGCTATATTCCCAGTTTTTCATGTATCACATCTCAAGAAGTGTTTGCGCGTTCCAGAGGAAAGGATTGAACCTCGAGGCATAAAACTAAAGTCAGATTTGGTGTATCGTGAGCAACCAGTTCGAGTATTGGATACCAAGGAAAGGGCTACTCGAAACAGTGTGGTGAAAACGTATAAGATACAATGGAGTCATCACGATGAAGGGGATGCATCTTGGGAAACGGGTGAATACTTAAAGAACGCTTATGAAGATTTTTATAATAAATGGTTCGTAACCCAAATCTCGGGACGAGATTTTTATAAGGGGGAAGGGCTGTAACACTCCGGTGTTAAGCAATGCATTTTTGCCTGGCAATCATATTGCATAGCATTCATGTCATCATAATCATGTGTGATAATGTTACAATTTAAATCAAATAAAAGCTTGAAAATGATATAGGTGATGAAATATATTAATATGATAATCACATTATATCAAAAACCTTGCAACTATAAATTCTAGATCACTTGGAACTTTAGTTCAAATTTTGGAGCTCAAATTTTGTCAAAACTTGTTCAAAAATAATTATGAAAAATATTCAAAATTATTCCCTATTTTAGCTTTTATTCTGCCATTCAAAATCTATTAAGAATTTTGAGATGGCCCCTTAATCAAAGTTGTAGAGAATTCAATTTTGAGCAACTTTTATTTTTGGGCCAAATCCATAAAATGCTTTCTTCTTGTTCAAAATTGGGTTTGAAGTTTGAAATGCATTTAAATTTGAATTTGGAAAATCAAAAATCCGGTTTTTCCTTAGCAGGCCGCCGCCTCCTGTTCGGCCCACGTCCGGATGCGGCCCGCGCCACTCACCGCGCGCGCGCGCCCGCGCTGCCCCGCCTCGGCCCAGGCCCAGCCGGCCGTCTCCCTCCTCCGCCCGCGCCCTCGCCCGCGCGCGCTGGCGCTCCGGCAGAGCACGCACGCCGCGTGGCGGCCGCATGCCGGCCACAGCGGCCGGGTGGCGCTCGGTCGCCCCCACCAGCGCGAGCGCCCACGCCTTAACCCCCCCCGCACCGCGCCTCGCCATTCCTCCCTCCGCTCTGCCTCCTCGCTTGTTCACCGAGCGCAGCTGCCGTTTCCGCCTCCGCCACCGCACGCGCTCGCCGGACGCGCGCGTTCCGACGAGCTCCGGCCACCGCAGACCTCTCCATCTCGCCACGAGCTTCCTCTCTCTCTGGCGCACCCCGTGCTCACCTCCATCTCCCGCGGTAAGCTCCACAGCCCCGCCAATCGCTCGCCGGAGTTCCGGCCGAGCTCACCGTGGTTCTCCGCTCCGTGGAAACCCCGCCTCCGCCTCTTCTTTTCCCTCACTCGCGCGAGCATCTTGTTCGCCTCCTCCTCCCGGTGCTCGGACACCATCTCCCGTGCCGCCCCGTGGCCGGAGAGGAGCTCCCGCCGGTGAGCAGCGCCGCCGAGCCGCCATGGCCGGTGGCAAGCTCGATTTCGAGCTCCTCCGGTCATGCCAATGATCTCAACGGGACCGCCTCGCCTTGAGGATCACGACGGTGGTGACCTCGTCGCCGGCGACCTCGCCGTCGTCGAGATCCGCGCGGTCAGCGCCCTCCTTGACTCGGAGCGGCTGACGCGTGGGACCCGGTTGACCCGCGGGCCCGCCTGTCTGTCTCTGTGTGCGCGCGCGTGTGTAGATCGCCGGGTGCGTCTAGCAGTTCAGCGACTGGATTTAAAAAGGATTTTTGGAAATGATTTTTCAGAAAATGTATAAATGCTTAGAAAAAATTGTAACTTGCTCATTTTAGCTCCAAATTTGATGAAACAAATTTCTATAGACTCTTTGGGACCAGATCTATGATCTAAAATTATTGCATGTCAAATTTGAGATACTTTTCTGTAGAGTTTATAATTAAATAGTAAAATGGCTATTTTCTTGATAAATACTTAATAAATCCTAGAAAAGTCAGAAAAATATGATTCCAAATTTATTAATCTTTTTGTGTCATGTACTTTCTAGGGAAATTTTATATCTTGGGTGTTCTGTATAAAAATTTGTAGTTGCAGTTCAAATGCTTTTTGTTACCAATAATTGTTATTTTTGTTAATTAAATAAATTTGAATAAAACATGCAAGTGATAATTTTTCCATAGTGTTTGTTTAGGTAGTAGATAGTAGAAAAATTCCTAAATCTGTTGTTTGATACTTTTCATAATGTAAAGTATTTTAAATATCTATTTGAGGCCATAGTTTGTTATTTTTGTATAGTAAGTTCTAATTATCCAAATGCAGTAAAAATTTTATGTCAAGCTATTCTTGATATTAGTAACCCACTGTAATTTTATAAGATTTTTCTAAGCTACTAAAATATATGTTGCTGTTCAAGCATAGGGCTAATTAGGGTTTTCATTCATTCTTTAATGCAAAAATAGTTAGTAAACTATACTTTGGTGTATCTTTGAAGCACCTTGGGTGTTCAAGTACTCTCACATGGTAGGAACTAGTGTTGGTAGTTTCCGAGTACATGTTCTTGGATGACGTAGACTACCTTGTAGAAGAGTCATAAGTTCCACATAATCCGATGACGTAATACATTCGTTACATCGCATGCATTCCGCATCATCATCATCTCCTGTCACCTCGGCAATGCACCTATGCATGTTGCACTCATACTTCTGCATCATACAGGATCGCAGGAAGTGGTTCCGACAGTTGTTCCCGAGGACGCAGAGGAGCAGCTCGAAGTGACGGAGCCGGAGCCAGCAGAAGTAGAAGAGGAGTCCGGTGAAGAGCTTCCGGAGTGCCCCGACCATCGTCCCAGTACCTTCGAGCGAGGCAAGCCCCGGAGCATTTCTCCCCCGGTTTGCAAATAATTAATTATTAATTTTACTTAATCTGATGCATCAAGTTTAGGAGTTGTTTGCAAACGTTGCTGCATTATACCTTGTTCCACCTTGTTTTACCGATCCTTGTCACCCTGGTGTCCACGGTCAATACTTGCTTAGCTTGCTTAGACCGGTAGAAGTCGGGTGATTGCCTGTCATCCGCGAGCTATAGGGGATTACCTGGTTTTGTGAAAGAGATGTCATGTGAGAATAACTCAGTGTGGAATGAATGTGAGACCGGGCGGAAGCTTGCAGGGTTCTGGACTGTAGTGTCTTCCGTCTGTGTCGATTAAGGACCGTCCGATGTCGGGCCTCGGGTCATGTTGAACGCATGCCTCTCATTTAGCTGGCCGGATAAAGTACCTTTCGACCGCGAAGCCGGGAGATTATTCGGGCCGAGTGGATTGCCCGCAACGCACTGTACCGGAGCAGTAGTGGCAGGAAACGGGGGCGCGATGATAAGGCCAAAGAGCAGTTGGGCGGCCCCCGGGTACATGTGGTTCCTGGCAAGCTCGCGACTTTACCTGAATGGTTGACTCGGTGACCAATACCTCACTTTAGCGGGTGAGTGAGGTTTGTGTGAGGAATAAATTACCAGCTGGTCAATAATCGATTCGAATCGCCATCGTTCACTGGATAGTGAGCACTTGACTTGAGTTACTTCATCGTAGTAATATGGATACAACACTTGGATAGTTATGAGAAAATGACATGGTAATTATTGTCAAATATCAATGGTAATCCTTGCTTGCTCAATTACATGGTTACTTTAGCATAAAGTGCAAATATAGTTGACAGGAGAATAAAGATTTAGAAGATGACATGCTTTTGTAAATGATTTGGTAAGCTAAAAAAATGCTTTTCTTGCAAATGAGTCAGCTACCCCACCAAAAAGCCTATCATGATCCTTGGAGTCTTTTGTTTTGGTTCTGTCGGGTAAGTCTAGCTGAGTACCTTCTCGTACTCAGGGCTTTGTTCCCACTTGTTGCAGATGGACAGATGTACTATGGGTATTGTATCAACTGTCTCTACCCTGCGATGAGCGAAGCCTAGGACCATGGGCAATGGTCACTCACTACTCGCCTGATGCTTTTGTGGGAGATGATCGCGAGCTGGCACTGTATTTTGGAAAAGATGTGTGTGTGTGTGTGTGCTTTGAACTAATGCTTCCGCTACTTTATTTGAAACTGGTTTGTAATAACTATGTTTAAACTCCGATGTATTTTGTGCCGCAAACTGCTGTGTAACTTATGAAGGTAATCGCTGAACTTATTACGATCTTGGCTGTGATGTGAAATGGTTTGAAATCCGTCGAGATTTCACGGACTACCGGGTTATACGGGCTTAAGTTTGGTAAATTGTCCATCCGTTGGATGATTTTCTTACTTAATCTCGTATAATTGGGCGGTTCTGTTACAAGATCCCACATTTGGATGCTTCCCCGAGGTAATGGTCCTTGCCCTCCTCCACTTTGGCCGGTTAGTTTTTGCTACTTTGCCTCTTTACTTGTACAATCTTGTGTATGGTGGTATGGTATGTTTGTAGTTTGTACATGTATTTATGAAATGTATGGGTTAGTTTGATTTGGTTACCTGTTTGTGGCATAGTATTTAGGTTTGTTTTGTCTAGTTTCAGTTTATTTGAGTACTAGTTGGTCATTTGACATTAGGGTTGATAGTACACTTTTGGTTATCATTGTGTTTTGTTAGCAGTGCGTTAGAGTTTATTGTTAGCAGTGTGTTCGGTGTTAGAAGTGCATTAGTTATCCTTGGTATTCTTTGTTATTTGCAGTTTATTGATTATAGAATTTTGGCAGACCTAGTTAGAATTTTTTTATATGTGACTTGGTATGTATGATTCGGTAATAATTTGAACTACATTTGTTGTGTGATGGCTGTAGATGGATAAATTAGTGAGGTTGCATCACGAAGGATGTGTTGTTAGGACAAGAGATGATAATTTGGAATTTGAGGACATGTTTGAGGATCCGAGTCACCCTCTTTGACCCAGTTAGTGGACCGAGTGAAACTAAGGTTAGGTTGGTCCAAAGGAGACATGCATGTTCAGTTTGAAGGGGCCATAGATGTTGGGTCGTGTAAGGGTCCACGCATCAAGAGGTTGCTCAAAATTACAAGCGAGTCCGAATGGAATGATTGTAAGGCAGTTGTGTTGTCCTCCTAAAAGGTCCTAATATGGCTAGAGGGGGTGAATAGCCTATTAAAAATTCTACAAACTCACTAGAGCAAAAGGTTAGTATAACAAATGGCGAAATGCAATTTTGCTCTAGCTTTACAAGGGTTGCAAGTCACCTATCCAACAATTCTAGTAACTATGATCACTATAACAATCAATGGCTAAGTCACTACGAGCTCTTATAAGCTAGCTACACTAAAGAGCTCAACTAGGTGACAAGCTACACTAACAAAGATAATACAAGCTCTCAAAACTAATTACACTAAAGAGCTTGTTACAACTAGTTTGCGGAATGTAAAAGAGAGGTATGTGATCTTTATACCGCCGCATCGAGGAATGAACCAATCACAATAATATGAAGACCAATCACCGGAAGAAATCCAAGGAATCAATCACAGTGGAGACACATGATTTTTCTCCTGAGGTTCACGTGCTTGCCGGCACGCTACGTCCCCATTATGTTGACCACCACTTCGTGGTTCGGCAGCTAATTAGCAATCCAAAGCCAAGCTCCCCAAGAGCACCGCAAGAACCTACTGCAAGTGAGGTAACTCAATGACATGAGCAATTTACTAGAGTTACCTTTGATGCTCCACCGGAGAAAGCACAACACCCCTCACAAAATCACCGAGAGGTGGCCAAGAACAAGCACCACTTTTGCCACAACTCCTCTGCTGCCTCCAAGGCGTCTAGGTGGCGGCAACCACCAAGAGAAACAAGAATCCCACAGCCAATGCTCACCCAAGTGCCAACTAGATGCAAGCTCACAAGAAAATGCACTTGAGATCACTCAATCTCTCTTTGATTTGTCAATCAAGCAAGGGAGATGAGTGGGAGGGAGTAAGCTCAGCTCAAGAGGATGTTAGGATGTCAAAAAGTCCAAGAGAGCTCCCCCAAAGCCAGCCAACAACTATTTATAAGCAGCCCCAAAGAATAGAGTCGTTAGGGATAAGTTGCTACTGCTGTCGTGCCGACTGGACGCGCTGGTCGGTCTGACCAGACGCGGACACAGCATCCGGTCGAGTCTCGCACCACCGCCCGATGTTCGCCATGTGTCAAGTTTTAAATCTCATTCGTTCAATCGTAACGGTCACTTAAACGAAGTCTCACATGCTCAGAAGTGACCGGACTCGCCGCTTGGTTTGATCGGACGCGCCCTAGCATCCGGTCGCCAGATGCTCACGCTGCTGAGAGGCCTGACCGGATGTGCCGCTTGTACTGACCGGAGCGCCACAATGTGGCATTCGGTCAAGTATAGAGAGCTACCAGAGAGGGTTTTTCGTGACCGGACGTGTCCGATCGTGACTGACCGAACACGTCACAGCGTCCGATCAACCCTGCTCAACGCACTGTTTCTCTGGGTGCCTGACCGGACACGCCGATCCCGTGACCGACTGGACGTGCCGGTGCGCACACTGCCTCTGCACGCGGGATGAACTGACTAGACGCGACCATAGCATCTGGTCGGCTCGACCACCACGTCCGGTCGCTCAAAAAGTAGTGTTTCCACTTTCTGAAAGCGCTGAATGTGCCAAACCCATCTCTACCGCTTAAACTCCACCTCCTTCGCAAATGTGCTAACACCACCAAGTGTACATCACCATGTGCATGTGTGTTAACATTTTTTGCAATCATTTTGAAGGAGTTAGGTTAGCTCTCCACTAGATCTAAATGCATATGCAAATGAATCCTCATCTAGTGGCACTTAAGTGATCAAAAGCCCCAAAAATTCCCCTCTTTATAGTACGGCTATTGATCCTAAGTGTGATCACACCCTCTATGGTGTCTTGATCACCAAAAGCAAATCCTATCTATACCTTTGACTTGAGCTCCATAGGATTTTGCCCCTTCTCCTCTCCATGTAAGCCCTTGATCACATTGTGGTCATCACCATCATCATCTAGGCTTCACCACTTGGCATGGAACTTTATCATTTCATGTCTGCACACTTAGCATAATGATTAGTCCCTAGGTTTCATCAATTATCCAAAACCAAACTAGGGCTTTCACCTCCGAAGTGCGATCTTTGGATTTGGTGGTAACTTAGGAGTATGGCATAGGAATTGAGAACATTGAAGCATGCCCATCGTTTGATGCTCGCATAGAGAATGGTCCTTCACTAGAAGAAGAAATAGTTCTCACACAATCAACCTATGGAGGTAATGAAGGGTTAGGATCGGCCGAGGGAGATGAAGGTTATTGTGACGGTGTTGGAGATGATGACGACAACACGGGAGCCGATGGTGATGACAATAATGATGGTGATGATGATAATGAGTCTTATGGAGTTGGTGAGGGAGAAAAAGCTTTGGACGACGCTAGCGGAGATGAATTAATTGATGATGATCTTAGTGACGAAGCTGATCTTAGTGGTGAAGATGACTTTGGCGATGCCAGGGCTACGAACCGGTTTGATATGGTGGTAGCTAGAGATGATGAAACCTTTGTAGAGGAATTAGCTAAAGACTCTGACGATGATCGTCTTGTTCGTCGTCTCAATGATAGGGAAATAGAGACATTGAGGAGAGTGTTGCCTAGGAGGGATCCACTAGTTCTTGATTTTGAGGACCTTAGCCATGGCCACAGGGCAGTAGCCGATGAAGGACCAAGTCAAACAACAGTACCTGATGTTAGTGGTTGCAACATCATAAGGAAGGGCATTTTGTTTGCTACCATGGATCACTTGAAATCATGGTTGCAAGAGTACTCCATTGTGCACAACCGTCCATATAGGGTTATCAATTCGTGTAGGGACTCTAGGTACACTGTTGCTTGTGAAGAACAAAATTGTGGGTGGAGAGTATGTGCTAGGAAAATGAAGGTAGGCACATGGAAGATTACATCAGTGAAGCAACCACATGTTTGCGCCATGGCTAAGGCAGAAGAGAACCATTTGCAGCTCAATTCTAGGTTCAACACAAGGCAATTATGCGCCGTGGTGAAGCATTTGCCAACAATTACGGTGTCCGCGTTGGTTGAGATCATCTTCCTACGTTACAATTACTATGTCAAGTATGGAAAAGCATGGACGACAAAGCAACGTGCACTTAAACTTATCTTTTGGAGATTGGGAACAAGCGTACGAGCGTCTTCCTGTATGTCGAATGCAATGAAAGCTGTAAATCCCGGTATGCACTTTGAGTATTTGCCTAAGGAGGGTGAAACGAGGAATGGGAGGCAAGTTTTTGGTAGGGAATTCTGGGCTTTTGGCCAGAGCATCAAAGCATTCAAGCATTGCAAGCCTGTCATCTCAATTGATGGCACGTTTCTTACTAGAAAATTTGAATGCACAATGCTTATATGTATTGGAACTGATTCTAAAGACCAACTTGTCCCATTGTCCTTTGCGATTGTTTGGAAGGAGGACACGGATAGCTGGTGTTGGTTCCTCAGACTAGTAAGACAAGTGGTTATTGGGCCAGGGCGTGATGTTTGTGCCATATTAGGTAGGCAGGCTAGCATTCAGTGGTGAATCTAGGATTTTACCTCAGGGTATGCCGGCCAAAAAAATTATTTTACAATTTGGTAAATCCATTTTAGCTATTCGGTAATAATTGTAAAATTTACAACATGATTCGGTATACATGCACTAAGTATCACAATAAGACTTAACTTCAAAGAATAAGTTGAGACCATCCTCTAAATACAATATAAATAGATTAAAAACAATATAAATAGTTCAAAAGCCATACGTTCGAATATAGGCATAAAGGAAAAGGAGTACCGAATGTGATGTCTTTCACCTAGATCATGTGGAAGGTGATTGATGTCATAAACTGGTGCAATAAAAATGGCTATGGCATAGGATTTACAATGTCCTTAATTACTCTCTCATGAGTTTGCTCTTCCATCACAGGTTAAACCGGATAGGGGAGGGGAATGATGCAAATAATTGAACAATATGTAATTTTTGATGTTAGTGAATAGCTATGAAAGTAGAAAATAATTTTCTACAGAAAGATGAATAGCACGAGACACTGAAGAACAAAGATTGAATTTTACCTAAGCAAAATTGTGAATCAAGACGGCTACCTCAAATGGTATGGCCGTGCAAACTGCAGACATATAAAATAGTGTATCAAGACGGCCACACGGCGAGCCTCCGATCCAGTGTCCATGTCGGGGAACCGCAGGTCACTAGGGCATCCTCGTCAGACCATCACCGCATCAGGTGAAAGTCCCTAGTTTGGTTTTAGCTAATTGATGAAACCTAGGACTAACCTTTGTATCTAAGTGGATGATTTAGATAAAGGTGGTCATTGAATATGAGACACGACATTAACTCATGTGACCAAGATGATGAAGACCGAGATGATGCTTGGCTCGATGGACCGATTGTGAAGGTGAAGGGCAAGTCGAGGCTTCGAAGCGAAGGACCATGCGATGGTGAAGCTTGAGCAAGACTTGGTGCCGACGGACCGATGCAACGGTGAAGAGCAAGTGAAGTCAAGGTCGATGGATCGAGACGGTCATGTGATGATATGAAGTGGATCATATCTTATGGAAAAATAAAATGGGCTCAAGGCAAAGGTATAACCATAGGGCCATTTTGTTTTGCACTCAAGACACCATAGAGGGTGTGAGTGGTTTAGGATCGATAGCCGAACTATTAAGAGGGGAAGACTTATCGGTTATTCGATGCACGGGTGCCACTAGGTGAATTCATGAAGTGCATTGCATGTAGGGCCTAGTGAGCTAACTGGAAAACCTTCGAAAATGATTATGAAAATGCTAACACACGTGCACAAGGTGGTGATCACTTGTTGGTGTTGGCACATTTACGAAGGCATTGAAGTTTGAGTGGTAGAGAGGGTTTGACTCCAACCGGACGCTGGCACTGTCGCGTCCGGTCATTGTCTAGAGCGTGTCCGGTCGTTGCTTCATGGGCGCACGGTACTGTGCGATCGGCGCGTACAGTCGGTTGAGCGGCGCGTCCGGTCGTAGCGTTTTGACTGTTGGCGCAGTGACCGTTGGAGGATCGGACGCGGTTGAGCGCATCCGGTCAGTTTCGACCGGCGCGTCCGGTCGTCCCGAAAAACGCCCTGTGAAGGGGTACAATGGCTCTATTCATTGGGATGCTTATAAATACTTGTTGGCCGGCCCTTGGGAAGGTAACTCATGATTTCTAACACTCTTGTGCATCCTTTGAGCTAGAGCTTCTCCCTCCCACTCATCTCTCTTGCTTGATTGCAAATCAAAAGTGAGATTGAGTGATCCCAAAGTGCATTGCATAGCTTGAGGGCATCTAGTGGCACTTGTGGGTGGTTTAGCTGGTGGATTTCTTGTTACTCTTGGAGAGTACCGCTTCTAGCCGGCTTGGAGATTGTTGGAGGCGTTGGCAAGAGAAGGAGATTATTCTTGGCCACCTCCGGTTGATTGTAAGACGTTCTTGTGCTTTCCTCGGCGGAGCGCCAAAAGCAACTCTAGTGGATTACGCGTGTCATTGAGTTACCTCACTTGAGAGTGGTGTCTTGCGGTGCCTTGCGGGGCGTGCCTTGAGGGGCAAGTGACTTGAGGGTCACATCGAGAAACCATCTAAGTGTTGGTCGACACAACCGGTGACATAGCTTGTCGGTGCACAAGTGAACACCGGGTGAACAAAAATATTGTGTCTCTTGTCTTCCGGTGGTTGGTCTTCATATTGTGTTGTTGTCAATATTGATTGATTGTATATTATCTTGGTGATTGGCAACATCTTCACTCCACCGTTGGTATAAGATTCACAATCCTCTCTCTTGCATTTACATTTACTAGATTATCTTGTGTAGCTCTAGTGATAGCCTTTGCTAGTAGTTATTATCTTGCTCACTAGTGTAAGTTTAGTGACTTAGCCCTTGTGTGAACTAGAAATCATAATCTACTAGACTTGTGGATAAGAGGCTTGCATCACAACCGTAGGCTAAGCAAAACTTGTTTTGCGCTGTTTGTTATTCTAACAAGTTTGCTTAGTGGTTCTTGTAGGATTTTTTATAGGCTATTCACCCCCCTCTAGCCATCTAGGACCTTACATCAGGGCGTCACAGCGTCAGGCGGCGTGTTCTGTCTGCCGTGTTCTCCCTCTGAGGCTCTGACTTAGATTGAGATTTTGGATTTTGGATTAGAAAAATCTGGAAAGAAAACGTTGTGGTGCACGTATTGCCGTATTGGATGTCTGGACTTGCCGTGTGGGTGGTGGGCCGTGTCATATGGGCCTCCCGGGTGGCCATGTCCCGTGATAGCGTGATCGTGATCCACTGAACGAGGTAAGTTTTTTCTTTACAAATACATGTGTATATATTACGTATATGTATTATGCTTGCCGGTCTTGTCATAGGGTATGTCGGTGCATACCCGGCATACCCTGTGGCTCCGCCACTGCTGGCATTCTAAATGTTGTATAAGAAGAGATGCTCGGTTATGGCCAAATACATCACTAGTTGTGCACGAGACACCTTGCTCAGAATCTTATAAGGCATGATGGCACAAAGGACAACTTTGAGTTATTTGAGGAGGTTTGTAGGCACCTTGAGGTTAAGTTATTCAATGAGAAGCTAGACGCCCTGAAGTTAGCCACAAATGCTAGTGGAAGACAATTGCTCGCTGAATTGATGCCGTCGAAGGAGAAGTGGACCCTTGCATACGACACTGGAGGTTGGAGATGGGGATTCATGACTAGTAACATGGTAGAGATGTTCAATAGTCTTCTTAAAGGGTGCTAGGGTCTTCCCATGACTGCTATTGCCTCGTTCATGTTCTACAAGTTGAATGGCTGGTTTGTTGTGAGGAAAAAGCATGCGAGATCTCTATGGATAGCAAACAAACCTTGTCCACTGTTAGTATTTCAACAACTCTCTTCTCAATGAAGAAGTCTAAAACACAAAAGGGAGCATGTTTCGATCCTTTGAACAACGCATATGAGATTCTAGAGAGCGGTGGAACTAACATCGGTGGTGAAGACTGTGGTGCTACAAAGCATAAAGGAATAATCAATGAGAACAAATGTTCATGTGGGAACCCAACCATATACCATAGGCCTTGCTTCCACATGATTACGGCTTATCGGATTAGACATGTTGATGCTGAGGTCCCTCCCCGTTTGGCAACTGAGTTTTCATTGAGAAACCTTATGAGCACTTGGAATCCGCAGTTTGAGCCATTTCTAGACGAAGACCAATGGCCATTGTATGATGGCCCAAAGTATGTGGCTGATCTTGGCTTGCTTTGGAAGAGTAGAGGACCCAGGAGGTGGAAGCGGTTCAAGATGGACATGGACCAAGCCGCCAAAAGAAGATCAACCACGAGCAAGGTTGGGACACATTTTGTAGACGACACTCAACGTAGTTGTTGCTCAAAGTGCCATAAGCCGGGCCACAATAGAAGGAAATGTCCTGAACTACTTAGAGAACAGGTATCCAATGCATTTGTTTACTTAGTAGTTATTAGAGTGTTATTACTTGTTTTCTTATTAATGTTTTGTTATCTTTTGCTGTACTTGTTTTTCTCATAGGCATCTATTGTTCTATTTATTTTTCTTAGTGGTTACTAATGCATTGTTTACTAGTTGCTAAAGTTTTGTTATTTATCTTGTGTTACTTGTTCCCTTACCAATGTTTCATAATTTTGTCACCAAGACTAATGCTTTGTCAGTTGTTAACATGCAGGATGGACCAGTTCCCCCTACTTGATCCAAGGTTCGATGAGAAACACCAGGCTCAGAGGATAGAGCAGGGAGAGGTAAACTTCAATTGCCTCTATTTCTATGAATCCAACAAATGTAATACTTACTATTTATTCTATTTGCTTTGCAGGTGCTCAATGTCTTGAGGCCAATGACACATGAGTCCGCTACGACCATGGTCTATGACGAGCGCTACATGCCCTCTTGAAGTGTGTGAAGCTTGCTACCGTTGCTCGTGTCTGTCATCGTGGGGTGCCACCTGTCAACCTAGCGGCACTGACAACTATGACTGATAGGTGGCGACTAGAGACACAGCTTCCATCGGCCGTGTGGAGAGATGACGATCACTTTGGAGGATGCAACCATGACCCTTGGACTAAAAATCTGATGATTCCCAGGACCAGGAGACATGGAATCTGTTGGATGGGAGGACCGTGTGGCTCAGTTCTTGGGACGTCCCCTACCAGAGCTTCAGCCAGGCAAGAAGCGGCGCAGCAGTGGTGTGCCATTGAACTGGCTTTGAGAGCAGTTTCATTAGTGCCCACTCGGAGCAGATGAGGCGACCGTGAACTTCCACTGCAGTGCCTAGGTGCTGCACATGTTTGGTACCATTCTATTCCCTGACAGCACCGAAGACACGGCGTCGTGGATGTACATCACGTGCCTTCTTAACTGGGACGATGCCGGGAACAGGAGCTAGGGCACGATGGTACTTTCCTTCCTGTATCGTTAGCTGTGCGAGGCTTGCCAATGGGCTTCAGGCATGCACGCTACAATGTCAGGGTGCACCACACTTTTTATCACACCCCCAAAATTTTTATTTTGGGTTGTGAATAGAAAATACTAAATAAAAAGAATGATTTTTTGTATTTGGATAAAATTTATCAACGTTAGTTTAAATTTGCATATATTTTTATTAAAGAAAACTATGTTTTTCCAAATATTTCTTAATTAATTTGACAGGCTTTTGTTCGTGTGATGCTTATTTGTTGCTTGAGTTTTGTGCTTTTGAGTGTGTTAAGTTTTAAAAATGCGTTTAGACATCGTCTGATCCTTTCCAGGAATTTTCTCGACTTTTCCAGGACTTTTTCCCAATTTTTCTAGAGCAAAATCCACTTTCTGGATGCTCTAAAATTACTTTTCATGGGCTCCAAATACTTTATTTGGATTCATCATATCTCAATCATCTCTAGAAGTTTTCCTTGAATTTTTGGAAGTTTAGAAATATTTTTCAGGGATTTAAAATGATTTCAATTTTTCTAGAATTGTTTTTAAATTGAAAATAAATTTCTAGAATTTCTAAAATTATAAAAATAACTCGATTTTTCACGACCTGGAACCCTAGACCTATATATATATGTCGGTGTTCTCCTCGACGTGCTGGTTCTGGATCTAAAAACCCCATCGCGAACCGCCACTCGTAGCATCCTACATCTATCGTCGAAGTTCGAGAAAGCAAGGTTTCCGGCAAACTTCCGACGAGCTTTTTTTTGGTGAAACCGTCACGTTCCAGCATCAACCACCACCACCACCAAGAGGTAGCCCTCGTCATTCTCTTCACAGTGTTGTACTCATTTTCGTGAATCCATCATCTGTTGACCATTCCCCATGTTTTATTTTTTCATATCCAGCGAAGTCCACCATGACTGCTCCTTCTTCATCTGTTTTTCGATGACCGTGGATCATGGTCGCGACCTTCTCGGCCAGGCGCACCCGCGAGCCCTACCCGCACCGTCTCCCCACGGGCCATGTCGTGCCCAACCCCGTGTGGCGCGCGTCCCGATGCTGCCCCTACCCGTGTGCTTGGCATACGGAGCCCCCAGTCAGCCGTCCCTAAAAAGTATGGAGCTTGAAGAGAAGCTTAGCAATCGTTCCGTGATACTCTGATAGTTGTAAGTGTTAATTATAAGTATGTTTTCTGTTATACAACATTGTTTCTGATATTTCTATTCTATTGTTATATGTGTGGACTTCCTGGGCACACGTATGGCAAGTGCTTGGTCTTCTTTTGAAAACCGAGCGTGATACTTTTGCAGGTAAATGAAACTTGTGTAAGTACGAATTTGTGGATTGTTGTTTCTTCAGCACATTTCTGTAACTTTTCAGATTTGGATGTGGGAGAGACTTCCAGTTGGGAGGGCGCATAAGATTGAACACCCTCAGGCTTGGTTCCCAGAAGGAGACCCAGTCGTCACCCCTACCGTGGCATACCTCTACGAGCGAGCCTGCGGTACTTACCACGTCTCCCACCACACGTACATCAGCTACACGAATGAGCTCGACATCCTATTGCCACAACACATAAGTTTGCAAACACGCTAACTCCTATTTGGATTTGTGTACATAGTGATCACCACATTGTCTGCAGGTTGAATGGTGGCCATATACTCAGGAAAGAATTACAGGGATGAACTTGAGCACACTATGCAAGGAAGACAAGGAGTGTGGACGATGAGGTGCCTGCTTATTTGTTTCTACGCAGTGGAGTACCATCTCCCTCACTATGTCGCACGATAGTTTGGTAGGCTGTAGCCTTGTCCTCCGGAGGACTTCTCCACCAACTAGCAGCTCCACAAGTATGTAACCTCCACTATGTCATGTGTCATTGCAATGTTCCATTTTCTTCGAATTGCTGTCAATATTGCAGGTTGAATCGACAACGCCAAAAGAACATCACGAACTGGCAGAGCGAACACCAACGTTACATTGATGAGTGGCATTTGTTTGAGCAGAACAACATGTGAATCCATGCCGTCCATTGAGAGAAGGCATTCCGTGAGTACCTTGTGTGGCTAGGGGAAAGGACAAGGTTACATTTGAAGCTGGCCTGGATGGAGCAAGATATTGCTAAGACCGCGAGCTCGGATGAAGGTGACAACCTCTATGACAGGTTGAGGTCGCCCCTCTCTTAACCCGAGCGGTGAGTGAGAACCAAAGCTTGTTTTTAGTTTTGGTGGCTAACATACTAACGAATTGCTTGATTAGGGCAAGGAAATCATGAGAACGGTAGCAGAACAAGGAGTGACATTGATGATCCCCGAGGGTGATCCTAATGAGGCTAGCCTACTACGACAAGCCCTTTAGGTGGTTCTCAAACTTTTGTTGTCATTATACAAGGATTTTCAACAATTGGTTTAACTTGCATCGTGTTGACAACCGTAGCGTGCCATGTATCGCCTAGGCAAAATAGCAGCACGCATCAGATGTAGACATGCCAAAGACGTTGCAGTCCCACCTCAGCTTGTTACTGCTCCATCAAGTTCACATGGTGCAAGACAATTATGTTCACATGGTGGTATAGGTATGTCTAGCGCTACCCATGAAGATGAGGAAGGAGGACTCCAACGAGGCGACCAAGGAGAAGATGATGTCAATGCCGATGATGATGACAACTATGATGAGCTAGGCATATCATAGCTTGATGATGCACCTCAGGGAACTCAAGGATCCTCCACTATTGGACGTCCATAGAGGACGAGTCGACCAGTGGACAGGTTCACTCCCGGGACGTATGCACTTGGTAGAGGCAAGCGTAGGACTCGACGTCCACGTTAAGGTACAATCCTTGCCTTTCAATGTTACATTGGTAAGCCCATTTGTGCTATTACTCCTAGCCTTACTCCAAGCCCTTTGTGCCTTTCAGTGGTCCACTCTTGTAGAATGCATCGCGTCAAGTGAAGTGGGCAAAGTTTAGCCAATGCCATCTTATGACGCACACGAGTGGTTCCTTTTGATGTGCCACCTCAATAACTATCTATCTTAAGCCCTGGAAAAGTTTCATGGAGTTTGGAATCAAAAAGTCACATGAAATGATAAGTTCCATTCCTATTAGAACTTGCATCATTAAGTGAATGGAATTGTAGATCATCAGCCAAACCATGCAAACTTGCCCAAATGACTCTAGACGAACTCTACAACAAAAGTCATGAAGGGTTCATGTTGAGCAAATGTCAAGAAAATGCCTCAATTGGCCTAAAACCCTAGTTTAGGCTTTATCGAGTTGATACTTTGACCAAAGTAAAAGTTTGACTTCTGTACCAGTTATGAGGTTTGACCTTAAACAAAAGTTGTAGTTCATCTTGTGTAGAACAAACTTTGTTTAATGGTCAAGAGCTAGTTTGGCCTCTAACCTAGTCAAATAGAGATCACAATGTGGAATCAGCTGCTGCTTTCAGCACTTAGAAAAATATTCTAAGTCCTTGTTGTGACAGCAGCAAGTTGGTTACTTTGCGACATTTTATCTCCCAATTTCATATGGTAGCTCAATTAGGTTCCTTAATATGAGTTGTAGTACTTTTCATGATGGAAACAATGGATCAAGTGTCACTCAAAATGGAGCTTAGTTGGACCTTCTATAAGAGTTTCCAAAACAGCAAAAAGTTATTTTATCACTATTTGATCTTGACATGTTGACATGCCGCGTTCTCGAAAATTTGTTAAACAACTTAACATGGTCCCAAAATAAAAGTTGGAGTAGACACTCTAGAGAAGAGCATGTAGAAGTATGGCATCAATTTGACTTAGTGTTGACCTTCAATTGTGGATGTTTGCTTGTCGCTGTCAAATCGCTGACACTACCAAGTTGGGTACTAAATATCTGCTAATCCAGTAGCCTAATGGCCGAGCACCCCTTAATCAAAGTTGTAGAGATTTAGGAGGAGAGCAAACTTTGTTTTGGGCCTATGATCCAGTTCGGCCCGTAGCTAGCCCAAAATGGTGCCTCAATAGGGCCTTACCGACGCCCGCCACGTGCTCGACAGATGTCCCCTATGGGATGGACGTGGCGCCCATGCACAGAGCACATGTCGCCATTGCCGCTCTCTCCACCTTCTCTGTCCATGCCTGTGTCGATGGGAAGTGCCTGGGTGTGCCCTCTTTCACTCTCCTCACCCATAGCCGCTCTCCCCCAGTCCCTCTCCTCTCCTTCTCTCGCGCGCCAGTTTGAGCTTCAGATCTCGCCGCCGCGGCCAGCCATTGCCGGTGGCCAAGCTCTCTATCCACCACCGTTCACACCCCACTCGAGCTCTCCTGTGCCTCACCTATAGCCCCACTGGGCTCACTTCTCTCTCCTCCACTCGGTGCTCGTTTTTCCTAGCCGCCGGTGCCTCGCCGTCGCTAGTGCCGCAAGCGTCGTCGGTCTCTGTGCCGCGGCCGGGGGAGGGGGAAGGCCAGCAGGTCACCGCTGGACCATGTCATGCTCGACGAGGGGTGCGCTGCCATCGGGGGCCTCTCCTTACCGGGTGGTCCGTCCCTGGACACCGGTGAGCTCCTCGATGATTGAGCCGGCCGGTAGCGCCGGCGGTCACTTCTCTCTCGGTCGATCACCTGAGGAGGAAGAAAACCGGCCCCCTCTATTCCCCTTTTATTTGAATGACAGATGGGGCCAGGTGGACAGAGGGTCCCACACGTCAGCGTGAACTGGAGGCCCCCGCTGGGTATAGATCCGGGTACGCCTAGCGCGTCTAGGGTGAAGAGGTTCCTGTTTTATTTTTTTTAGATTTTGTGCTAAATCTTGTAAAATCCATATCTCCTACTAGGAAATTCCAAAAATAGCAAGTGTGGACTTTTTGGAAACCTTGAGAAGAGATCTATGCAGTGGAGTCATAATATGTTAGATGTTTGTAGATGTTTTCTGATGTTTTTATTTAAGCTTTAAAAATGCTCTAAAATGCTTATAAAATTGACCAGAGCCATATCTTGAGTTTTAGAACTCCAAAAATAGTGATTCTTGTTTTGTTAATTTTATGATGACATGCACTTGCTAGGAAAAATATCAAACACACTAGTTGTTCACTGTTTTCTTAAGGTTTTGATTGGACCTTGATAAATAAGGAATTTACATTATTTTGCTTGTTATTTTTATATCTTGAGTTGTGCTACTCCAATTGATGTGAAATTTTTATGGTAGGCTTGTCATGCTATGGATGTATTGTAGTATAAATTTCGTGGCCATTGCTTACTGTATGCTCAAGTTATTGAGTTAACTTGTTTATGGCTTAATAAATAGCTTATAAATATTATATAAATGATAAAATATAAAATGTTGTTCCATTACCTTAGTATGATGTTTATCTATAATATTGATTCATAATATGGCCTTGTGTTCACAGAAAATATTGAGTGTTAAGTTTAACTTGCTCTCACATGATTTATTGCTATAGCCATTTGTCTTTTTCATAGAGGTTGTTATATATGTCCAAATGGTTTCAAATTTGGATAGTAGACTTTTGGGAGCATGTGTAGGCCTCTGTAATTTTGGTAGAATTTATTATTAAATTTTGATATGTGTTCATAATTCCACCAAATTATCTAAATAAATTAAGAAAATACATTAAAAGAATTTATTTAGGAATGGACACTATGTTTTCTGGTGTTCATTAGTCATGTGTGACATGTTGGTAAAGTTGGTTTTATCTAATTATATGTTTGCAACATAAGTTAATAATTATTTCTGGCAAATGAGGTTTCTGGACAGACCTGGGAACTTAGCAAAGTTCTTCATGATAATGTGCTTTGTTGTGAAACTTATTTATACAAAAGTTGTAGATAATTTATGTATCTAGCTTCTGTTAAAATTTGGTGGCATTTGGCCATGTGGTTTAGGAGTTATAGCTGTTTAAAGTTGGGGTACAGAATTACTTGCTCTCTGTCTTGTTAGACCAGTTTCTGTATTTGTGTAAATTTGACATGTTAAACTTTGGAATCATGCTGTGATGGTATTAAATGAAATGTAGAGAATTTCATAAGCTTTCTGTAATGTCTTATTTCATATCATTTGGGTTTGTATATCTCCAGATATGATTGATTTGTGAAGCTATTGTTTGCTTGTCTAGAAATTGATAAATTTCAATTATAGTTGTTTGCTTGTATATTGTTAAGTATGACTTATGCCTTTGAGGGTAGTTAAGTTAATTAGCTCTAGGTGTTTATTTGAACTTGGGTATGCTTGCATGATTGCTATAGTTATTGCACTTCTATGCATTCACACGTGTGCATGATTGCATCTCATATAGGTACGCTAGCAGAAACGTGTGAAGGATGTGGCATTGGAGCCAAACCCGAAGACGGTGTTTGGTGATCCATCCCGAAGGTAGAAGGATCGGACGAGTGCTAGATTGGAGGATGCTCGCCAAGTGAATTCATCTGACATACTCTAACTTGAGTCGGATCCCAGGCAAGCCCCAGAGCATTATAAGCCTCCTATCTTCAAAGCAATTAATTATATATATGTTATAAGTATTGTTGCATTAAGTGATAGGAGTTGGTTGGAAACGCTTGCTGCATTATATCATTCCTTGTCCAGATATATGAATCCTTGAATCCTACATAGACTAGGATCGAGTAGATACTTAGCCCTGCTTTAAGCGGTAGAAGTCAGGTGATTTCCTGTCACCTGCGAGATATAGGGATATTCATATATGGCACGGTTGGCTATATATGCTATCGTGGAATGGAACCATGTGTTAATAAAATGAAATGAGACCGGGCGGGATGACGATAGAGAAGCAACAAGGCATGGAGGTCTTATGTGTGGATCTATCCCCGTCTGAGTCGTTTAAGGACTGATTCGCTGTACGTCCTTGAGTGATGTTGAACGTAGTCTAACACTTAGTTGGCTGGATAAGTCGTTCCGACCGCGAAGCCGAGTAATGTGATTCAGGCCGGGAATCGAATGGTAGGTTGCTTCTTGGAGGAGAGAAAGGATGTGCTTGGGGACATTGGCGTGAGACCAAGGGGGGGTTAGAGTCCCTATCACCTGACAGAGTGTCGCCCTTGGGGTCGCGACATTATTCGGACCCGCGATTCCTGAATCATATGAAAAGGTGGCCTGTGCGACCCTGGCAGGGGTCTCTGCACGGTGAGTGTTAGAAATACCCCTCCAGTTGGATAGGAATTCGATTCGAATCGCCGTCGCTCCCGGTTAGTGAGCACTTGACTTGAGCAGCGGCAACGTAGATTCAATTAAATTGAACTAATGGTTAATTGGATCACGATGTAAAGGTTGCCTCAATTTATACCTGCTATGGTTAATATTGTTTGCTCCTAATAAAGTGAGTGCTCTAGTACAGGTTCTAATATAGAGGATAGGTTAATGATAGTTAACTTGATGCTTAAGCATTAATGATTGATCATCTATATTAAGCTTTTATGCAAAATGTTGTCAAGCTAGCCCCACTTTATATCAGCCTTGCGTAATCCTTGGTGTCACCTTATTTCTGGTTTCTGACGGGTAAGTCTAGCTGAGTACTTTGTCGTACTCAGGGTTTTATTCCCCACTTGTTGCAGGTTATGATGTATCATGGCGGCTGCAAGAGTTGGTTGACTCCTGCCGTAGAGGCGGAGTGTGATCATGGGCATGATCCATCTTATTTACCTTATCTCTAATGCTTTTGTTGAAAGTCGACCGTGGTACTGACATGTATTTGAAATAAGATTAATGTTAGTTTCAAATTACTTTGCTTCCGCTACTTTTCAATGTAAGTTCTAATAACTATGTTGAACTCCGATGTATATTGAATTACTTGTGAAATGATTGTAACATGTGACTTGTTATGTTGAATCACTACGATCTTGGCTTGTATGTTGGTTGGTTTGAAATCCCTCGTGATTTCATTGGACTACCGGAGTTATATGGGCTCAAGTGTGAGAATTTGATCACTTCGGTGATTGTTTTTATACTTGTGCTCTTATAATTTGGACGGTTCTGTTACACGCACGATCTCTAGTTGGGTGAAAAAGTTGTTTCCACATAGCTCAAGTCCAGTGCATGCTTGGTAAGATGACATGGGCACGCACAACCGTCGTTGGCCGGGTAGCTAATAGATTTACAATGTTTACACAACTGCGCTGCATAATATTTTTCACGTGGAGTTTGCACACGCATGCATGCATATCGATCATCGACCAATCGACAATGATTCGAGGTTATCCGAGCTTATTACAGGGATTACAGAGAGACAAGTACACGGAACAAACAACTTTATAATCTAGTGCTTTCTGTAATTCCAGTGGTGGAGCATAAGTGTGTGCAGGGGCGGAGACAAGGGGGGACGGGCAGGGGCCTGCCCCCTAACGTTGCATAGTTTTCATTACTATTTTTAGTTATGTCTCATTAATCACTAGAGATTATAAATAAACAAGATGTACTAACTAATTTTAGATTGCTTTTCTCAAATATATCTCTTGATTATTTAATGTTAAATGGCTAAATAAAATACATATATGACATGAATTATTGATCTATGAAGAATGTCCCTTCAATTCTTATCTTCAAAATTTAGATATTTACTTCCTTCGTCCTATAATATAGTGTATTCCAAAAAAAATTAAGGCAACTTAAGGGAATCTTTAAATGGCGTAAACCCATAGATTGAACTCAATAAAGATCCCCAGTTATGCCAAATCTAAGCATACACCATGTCGAAAGCATTATTTCAGTACAAATTTTAAAGTCAAAATATGACGGAGGGAGTAACATTTTTTAAGATAAAGAGATTAAAGGTAATTTATTGTAGATTTTTAAGTCAACATCAAATTCCGTAATTTTTTAAGCCGACATCAAGATCTCGTGTGGGTACTATATATTTTTTATCGACACTTAGTGTGCGTCCGGCCCCCCCTATATCTGAATCCTGGCTCCGCCCCTGAGTGTGTGGCCCTCCTCTCCGTGGCTGCCCTAGGGTTCAAAATTTCGATGAAATTTCACTGAAGTTTCGATAATTTCGGGGGTGGCAGAAAGATATCCAAATATTACACTAATGTATGTGCTATATAACTCTAAACTCGTATTTTATATTGTTTATGTTTCATGTTTTCCTACTCAATAGATGTATCATTTTAATATTTTGTTTTAGATCTAAATTTTTTTAGAAAAAACAAATTTCATGTTTAAGTTACTAAAAAAATTCAGAAAAACGTCAGCCAAATTTTGGTAATTTCGGTGGTGGCCTAAATTTTTTCAATACAGAAATTGAAAAGCATGGACTGCCCTACGTGGAATTCTTGTATATATTTGGATTGAGTACTGTGTACTGTGACGATGTCTTGTCCTAATTACAGTGAAGATGCGTATCTTGAAAAAGTATTTGGGCACTGACACATCCATCCTGGGCTCCTAATTTTGTTTTTCCCCCCTGTATCCCGAAGTAGCCTTAATAGTAATCTTATTTGAGCAGTGTATTCAATATCGTATTATATATACTAGTATGTTTGTGTCTTTGGTATACTTGCATATATATAATAATATCGATGCGCATATGAAGAAATGCCATGTTGCCCTGATATATATCTCTCTTACTAGCTTATCGAATCGAATATATTGAAATTGCATGTTCAGATTTTGTTATCCATTCATTTTGGACAAGGAAAACTGCGCACGGAGCTGCACGTACGGCACGCCGTTGTAGACTTGCAGTCCTAGCCTCAGTACATACTCATGACAATGACATGACCGGCGCCGACATACATGCATGCGATGCGGTCCTGGCACGTACGAAGGATAGGGATGACACATGTCGTCTACGGAAGTGTAAGCGGAGTAGATGTTGCCTAAGGCCTCGTTCGCTCGTTTAATCTCAGGATAAATAAAAGTGACTAGAGGAGACTGGAGGAGATCGAGGAGGATTTTAACTTGTAATAAAAGATTTAATTTCCCTCAATTAATTCCCTCTCAATCCTCTTCAACCGCTTTGGTTCTAAAATAAAACGAACAGGAGGAATCTATAGTTGCATGTTCTTGTATTAGCTAGCTGGATTATATATCAGCTGGGCGTACACGTACGTACGTGCTTGGTCTCTCGCCCTTTCCGTCCATTTCCTACTGTGGGTGTCTGTGTGCATGCATGTGTATACGTACGTACGTATATGATGTAGTACACTGTACCTTCTTCCTCCGGTACAGGGAAGTACCGTATGCGTACGTCACGTGTGGCAGGCAGTAGGGAGGGGTGACCGATCGACCGAGCGCAGGAGGAATCGCTGGATTCGGTTCCAGGATGACGTCGGGTGTGTTTAGTTCCGCGAAAAGGTGTAAAAAAAGTACTGTAGCACGTTTTGGCTTTATTTGGTAAATAGTGTCCAATCGTTGACTAATTAGGTTCCAAACGTTCGTCTCGCAAAGTACAACCAAGCTGTACAATTAGTTTTTGATTTCATCTACATTTAATACTCCATGCATGTATCGCAAGTTTGATGTGACGGGAATCTTTTGTTTGCATAGTGATTTTTTTTTTTGGAGGAACTGAACACAGCCGTCGTCGTCGCTAGCTCTCTCTGTCTGTAGTCTGGTCGTGGATTCGTCGCACGCGTGACGTGAGCGAGCCGGAGCAGGTCCGTCCTCCCTCGTCTGCAGCTGTTGCAGGTGCAGTCGTCGGCAGCTAGTAGCAGGGCCGTGTTTAGTTTAGTTGGCGCGAAAACTTAAAAATTTTCGAGATTCCCATCACATCAAATCTATACACGTATGTATGGAGCATTAAATGTAGGTAAAAAAAATAACTAATTGCACAGTTTGTCTATAATTTGGGAGACGAATCTTTTGAGCCTACTTAGACTATGGTGAAACAATAATTACCAAATACAAACAAAAGTGCTACACAATGTTTTTCTAAACGGTAAACAGTCGGTCACCCTTCGTTTAGCGTTTAGACCGTTTAAACGGTGTTTAAACGGAGTTAAACGGCCTAAACGGTTTTGTACAATAACAATAAAATATACATATTTATAATATTTTTTAGTTAGTTAAACAGGTGAGACCCACCGCACATGTGCTCTCTCTCTATTTTTTCTCGGCGGCGTCACGTCCGCTATCCAGCTCCTCACGCTACATTTCCCGGACTACTGTAGCATGGCGTAACATTTAGCGTACCGGCTACAGCTTCATCGTCCGGTAAATTCTCGTCCAGTACGCAGATAGCGTACGGTCTAAGAGGAGCAGCTAGCTAGCTCATCGATCAGTATGCATAGATTGGACAGAGCACCGGACCCGGTGGTGGTCCTTCCAGCGAGCGAGCGAGGAATGAGCCACTGACGACGACGCACGCACCACCACCATGGCACCAGCCTGGCTGGCTCTCTCGCCCGGGCGCTCGGCGACGACGACGACAGCGACTTGATGCATACATGCAGGAGGCGAGTGCAGCGACCGATGCACGCAGCAGCTGATCCCTCTCAGTGCTGGTGCATGCAGCACAGGCAGAGCAGGCACACGGGACGTACGGGACTCCTCACTAGCTCCTACATACTCAGGTTGTGTTTAGATACCCAAAAGAGCCAAAAATTTTTGCATAGTAACTGTCACATCGAATCTTTGGACGTATGCATGGAGCATTAAATGTAGGTAAAAAAATAACTAATTGCACAGTTTGTCTGTAAATGTCCAGATAAATCTTTTGAGCCTAGTTAGTCCATGGTTAGACAAATTTTGCCAAATAACAACGAAAAGTGCTACATAAACTTTTCCCCAAAAATTTTCACATGTAAACACGCCCTCGTGCTAATATATGGCTAATGTAGGGAGAAAGTGCGTGGCGCCAATGATGCAGCTAGCAGAAAAAACAATGAGAGGGAGCGCAGATCGATGGAAGATGTCAAGATGGTGATGGAGAGGGAGCTAGCAGCAGTTCCCAGGCACACAGCATGAGGGGACGGACGAGTGCTTGCTAGTGCTGCCACACGTACGCTAGAGTTGGACTAAAATGCATGCCCCAATGCCAAAAGCCACAAAGACCACCCCATTGCCGTTCCCAGGCAGACCATGATGGTGGTGGTGCACGTACCGGTGCTATGCATGTGTCCCGGCCGTGGAAAATTTTTATTTTTGTCATCAAAAGAGAAAAAAGGCCGTACGTGTGGGGCCCGCGGGGCCAGCCGGGCGGACACCATGGTCAACGTGCGTCGGGCCCGCCCATGCACTAGGATAGATAGGTTGTCCATTTGTTCCAGAGACGACGCAGCCACGGAGCATGTACTACAGTATAGCAGTAGCAGCTGGAGCCGGCCACCCCTTGTGTAGCAAACACATTGTGGCGCTAAACCTTGTCATACCTGTGTTTTCGATTTTGTTAGACATATACTAAGGATTTGCTAGGTATAGTTTCTTGCGGCTTTGGTTCCTCTTGCACTTCCTACTGTAATAACACTGTTCATAAAAGTTGTTTTTCTCTCACCTTGCAAGATGCGGAGCCGAGAGAAACCACGATCTGTGGCTACTCTGACTCCCGCTCCTCTTGATACTGTAGCATTGGGCCAGAGGGTGAACGAGCCCGACCAAACTTAGCCTAACGGTAGCTGTACTTAGAAAAACTAGACACGTGACATACACACACTGTAGTGCCAAAAGTGGTTATAGCTGTGTTTTCGATTTTGGTGGCAGACGTTGACATTCACTTTAGGTTTATTTATTACGAGTCAAACTTCTTTAATTTTGATGGAGTTTTTACGAAGATATATCAATATCTGCAAACACACTTCATTGATAATATAGTGAAACTAATATGTATTTTTTTATGAACTTAGTCAAAATAAGAAACAAGAGTTTGGGTCAAGACAAAGTAAAAGCTAGCTAGTAGGATGTGCCTAGACGGTACGGTACTTGTGTGTGACGTTTCTAGAATGAGCTCTCTTCTAGAACAACCTCTACCTAGTTTCATTTTACTCACAACAAAGCACGATTATGGTCCGGTTCATTTGGCTTATAATCCGTCTTTTTCAGCTTATTTTTTAATCGGAACAATATTTTTCTCTCACAACAAATCAGCCAACAGTGTTTTTCAGCCGACTTATCAGCACAGCCGAACAGCTCCTATATTGATAAGCATTTTCTGCATTTTCTTTTTCTTAAAAGACCACATGCGCGCCTTGCCCGCCATCTCCCATTATAAATAGAGCGCCTCGGCACCACCAAGACGACCACTCCAAAGTCCCAGCTCCCAACACAAACACAACACCCATCCTCATTCTCTGTTCCAGTCCAGCAGCGGCTAGCAGTAGCAGAGCTTCTTCTCCTCTTGGTCTTCGTCCACAACGCTACGCTGCATAGTTTCAGTATCTCAAGACCGACCGACAGAGATGAGGCGCTGCAGCAGCAAGATCTCCTCGCCCCTTGCCGCCCTCGCTCTCTTCCTCCTCGTCTGCTCCTCCTCCTTCCACTGCGCGGCAGCTGCTCGCCCCTTGCTAGTGCTGCCACACGTACGGTAGAGGTGGACTAAAATGCATGCCCCAGTGCCAAAAGCCACAAAGACCACCCCATTGCCGTTCCCAGGCAGACCATGATGGTGCGAATATGATGGTGGTGGTGCACGTACCGGTGCTGTGCATGTGGCCCGGCCGTGGAAATTTTTTATTTTTGTCATCATAAGAGAAAAAGGCCGTACGTGTGGGCCCCGCGGGGCCAGCCGGGCGGACACCATGGTCAACGTGCGTCGGGCCCGCCCATGCACTAGGATAGATAGGTTGTCCATTTGTTCCAGAGACGACGCAGGCACCGTTTGGATGCCAAAATTTTTGGCAAAACGCTACTGTAGCGTTTTCGTTGTTATTTGACAAATATTGTCCAATCATGGTCTAATTAGGCTTAAAAGATTCGTCTCGTCCATTTCGTCTAAACTGTGTAATTAGTTTTATTTTTTATCTATATTTAATGCTTCATGCATGTGTCTAAAGATTCGATGTGACAGGGAATCTGAAAAATTTTGCAAAATTTCTTGGAACTAAACAGCCCCGCAGCCACGGAGCATGTACTACAGTATAGCAGTAGCAGCTGGAGCCGGCCACCCCTTGTGTAGCAAACACATTGTGGCGCTAAACCTTGTCATACCTGTGTTTTCGATTTTGTTAGACATATACTAAGGATTTGCTAGGTATAGTTTCTTGCGGCTTTGATTCCTCTTGCACCTCCTACTGTAATAACACTGTTTATAAAAGTTGTTTTTCTCTCGTCTTCTAAGGGTGTGTTCACTTCGCGAAAAGTAGGTGAAAAGTTACTGTATCATCTTTTCGTTGTTATTTGGTAAAATTTGTCCAATCATTGACTAACTAGGCTCAAAAGATTCGTCCCGATATTTACAGACAAACTATGCAATTAGTTATCTTTTTTACCTACATTTAATGCTCCATACATGTGTCGAAAGATTTGATGTGATGGGTGGAAGAGAAAATATTTTGGGTTGGGATGAGAAGTGAACAAGGCCTAAGATGTGGAGCCGAGAGAACCACGATTTGTGGCTACTCTGCTCTAGCTCTGGCTCCAACTCCTCTGATACTGTAGCATTGGGCCGGAGCGTGAACGAGCCCGACCAAACGGAACATAAGGGTAGCTGTACTTAGAAAGGCAAGACACATGCCATACATACCCGACCAAACGGAACCTAAGGGTAGCTGTACTTAGAAAGGTTAGACACGTGTCATACACACATATTGTGGTGCCAAAAGTGGTCATAGCTGTATTTTCGATTTTGGTGGCAGACGTTGCCATTCACTTTAGGTTTATTTATTACGAGTCAAACTTTTCTAACTTTGATGGAGTTTTTACAAAGATATATCAATATCTGCAAACACAGGTCATTGATAATATAGTGAAACTAATATGTATTTTTTTGTTATAAACTTAGTCAAAATAAGAAACAAGAGTTTGGGTCTAGACAAAGTAAAAGCTAGCTAGTATCATGTGCCTAGACGGTACGGTACTTGTGTGTGACGTTTCTAGAATGAGCTCTCTTCTAGAATAACCTCTACCTAGTTTCATTTTACTCACAACAAAGCACGATTATATTGGTAAGCATTTTATTTTATTTTTCTTAAAAGACCACATGCGCGCCTTGCCCGCCATCTCCCATTATAAATAGAGCGCCTCGGCACCACCAAGACGACCACTCCAAAGTCCCAGCTCCCAACACTACACCCATCCTCATCCTCTGTTTCAGACTTCCAGCAGCTAGGAGTAGCAGAGTTTCTTCTCCTCTTGCGCTTCGTCCACAACGCTACGCTGCGTAGTTTCAGTCTCAAGACCGACCGACAGAGATGAGGCGCTGCAGCAGCAAGATCTCCTCGCCCCTTGCCGCCCTCGCTCTCTTCCTCCTCGTCTGCTCCTCCTCCTTCCACTGCGTGGCAGCTGCTCGCCTCCTGCAGCCTGCTGTTCCTCTTATTGCTCACCATGGTTAGTGTATACTTAGCTTGTGCTCAGCCTCTCTGCTTTTCGACCCTACCAGCAGCTTACTGTTGCTCCAATGTTTTCTCAACTACTGTTTCTTGTGCAGAGGATGGTGCCAAGGCGGCGGCGGCTGCTGCTGCATCTGACGGCCTAGTGCTTCAGAGCGCCGCCGTGGTTAGCGGCGACGAGGTTTCAGTCTCCGAGGTGACAACACAAGACACGGCAGACACTGAATCCGGTGGTCTATCTTCAGTTTGAGCAGCAGTAAGTTTGACCTCTCTTCTCGTTCTGGTTCTTCTTCAGGTGATGGGAGCAGAGGCGGAGGAGGAGGGTGCAGTGGCGTGCGAGGAGGGCAACGAGGAGTGCATGCAGAGGCGGCTGCTCGGCGACGCGCACCTCGACTACATCTACACGCAGCACAAGGGCAAGCCGTGAGGAGCTTGCAGTTCCTGGTCTCGGTTGCTACGGCCGGCTTGCGTCGAGTCGTCGTCCATGCTGGAAAAGTCCCTGGAGGGAATATAATCACTTGCTAGATGAGTGCTGCTACTAACACCCGTACGTCATCCGTCTAGCTAGGAGTATATATATACTCAGTGGCGGACCTAGAAATTTTATAGAGCCTAGGCGAATATGATGGTGAGTTCACATAAATATATCGATCACTCATATAAATTTTTTTAACTCAAAACTTATACAAGTGAGGCAATTTTTGCGGCAAATGGTGGTAATTTGTAGCTAGAAAACAAAGAGGCTCTATGCCACTAACCTTAAGTATACTGCCAAAAAAAAGTCCAGTATACATTATGTAAGCTCAAAGTACGCATCCGCTGTATTTTTTTAAGTCTCTGAGTTTTGACCATCGAAGAATGATAATTTAACTAAGCAGTAGAAGTTAAAAATCAATATTAATCAGTACTAGTACATACTCCGTAGGCTGATAGCTGACTTTCCCCTACATGTCTATCACTCCGTGAGACACTGAGACTCGAGAAGTAGCAAAATCTGAGTGATTGAGCCTACTAACCAAAGCTATACAGTCTACAGACATGCGGTGCAGGTGAGCTGTGGTGCACTGCCCCTGCCCCTCACGGCCTCACTACTTCCTCACGTGTGTCAGCGAGGAGAGCCCGGGCAAGCGCCCAGGGTCGCCGGGCCCTGGGTCCGCCCATGTATATACTAGGAGTATGCTTGTGTGTGTACGTCTGACATCTCCTTGTACGTCTCCGATCCAAGTCAAATACGTACATGGTGGTGGTGCAGTTTTCTCTAATACTAGTATTGTCTTAATCAGTATCAAGAAGAAGAGTATATGCTGCATAAAAACGGCGAAAGGTGGTGCGTGGTGAATTGGCTATAAAGTTCGCCTATTAGATTGACTGTTCTTTTCCATCTTCTCTCTTTGTTTTTCCTCTACGTTTAATAATCTGTTTGCCTTCTTGGAAGTTGGAACACCTATAAAATGAGTTACTGCATGAGATCCATTCCTCTCAATTTTTTTTCCTTGTCTAGGAATATCTTCTTCACATAACGAAGTAAAACTGCCCCGTAAATAAATGGCAGCCTCAGACGTGCGAAACGTTGCATAGCAGTGACAAAAGGTAACAAAAAGCAAAGGATCGGAACATGCTCGGTATAAAGAACTCCTCGCTCGACAACGTGTATTCTTTAATTGTGTTTGTGTCCTTGTGCATGCATGTTTAATTTTCTTGGTCGCGACACACATGCCGAAACATTCTAGCTAGGTGTGCCAGCAACACGTATCCCAAAACATTCCGACACAAATTAAAGAACGATTAAATTAAAAAAATCTACCTAGCAACTAGGGATGAAAACGGATCGGATACGGACGGATATCATTGATATCGTATTTGTTTTCATATTTATGTCCGGATTCGGATTCGAATACGGATAATATAAAAAATGCCGGATAGGATATGATTGGATATCGACATCATAAATATGTGATTTAAATATTCGGATACGAATACGGTATCGGATGTTAAATATCCGGACTTGGATACGGACAGATTAAAACCCCTCTAAACGGATTCGGTCTCGAATACGGTCGGAAAATATCCGTACCGTTTTCATCCCTGCTAGCCACAATATGTGCATTTTGCTGGTTACTGTCCTTGTCCCAAAAAAACACATGTTTTTTTTTGGCGAATCTCATACAAAGTCATTTCTATTTTAGTGTTCAAATATTTCTAAAACGCGCATAGGTTTTAATGGAGGTCGTCATCTACGTATTTCTCCGTAATGATCAAATGCCTAGAATGTCTGGTAAACATGAAGCGGTGTCATCCACTCCGCGGCAGAAAAAGGCAAGGAGCACCGCGTGTCCGCGCGTGCATAGGCATTCGTATCGCATCACGCGCTTGCCGCTAGCTTTGGCACACAATTGCATGCCGTACGTGACGTGACTGTAGTGTCCATGTGAGAAACTAGCTAGCTAGTGTCATAGTTTGCATACACAATTCGTTTTTTAATGGTTGTGTATATAAAAAAAATCAAAGAGGGTGTGCGTGGTAGTCCTATCTAATAATATCTAGCACTATAGTGTCCACGTGGAATGCACGCAAAGACCGACCAAACCCATTGGCTTCAATCAGTTTTGTACTGTAGTACTAATACTCCAATGCAATATCCCACTAGGACACCAAGGATCATCAGTGCAAAAGTTGAAGTTGCCTGGAAGATTATTATTTCAATAGTATTGCAATTGGAGTGATGGTGGTGCTTATTAATTAATAATAACTAGAGGAACAAAAAAAACTAATTTTGGCCTTTGTGAAAACACCTTCCAGAAGCAAGAGTGGGGGTAGTATATATTTGATTTGAGGATGCCACGGAGGAAAGAATCATCATTGGAGATCACCATATCCAAGCATAATGAATAACTAGGCTTTTGTTGATTTTGTGGAGGTCGCGAATTCGAAGACCACCCATATTTTTGGCCTAACAAAGGTCTTTCCAAGAATGAAACGTTGGAGATTATGAACTCTGATAGAAGATTTCGATCACATCTCTCAACTCAGCAGCTGTTCATAGGTCCACTGCTCATTCATTAACACATCAGGCAAAAAAACTGGATACACGGCCCTCTCTACCCTGCCTCCTCCTATTGACCCTTGCACACCACTAGATGCCCCGTGCAGCAGGTTCCCTCTAAGGTCTATCTTAACGAGGAGGGTTTCACCGTTCTCATTTACTGTTGCGATAACGTTGGCAACGGGTGTCCATCCAGGCATATTCCGTCAGGACAGCTCGTTCCTGGGTTTGCCCAACGATCGGGCATAACAGGACTCCTCCGGTCCGCCTTCAATACGACGCGGTTTCTCAAAAAAAAAAACACAGCGACATTTCCATTCCACACTGTTGCACTCATGCGACCGCCGCAGTCGCAACTACCGTGCCACCCGCCCGCCGTTGGCATTCTCCCGCCACGGCCTTCCTGTCCGGACGTCGCGTGCCCACTCCACCTGGCTGCTGCCGCGCGTGAATCCCGCGTCGCTCGCTCCCGCCCGTTGCGCTCGCCCATCCCACGCCGCTCGCTTCCGCGCCGTCACACGCACCGCTTGCCCGGCCGAGCCAAGCCCGGTGTTGCTAGCGATGGTGGTGGTGGTGCTCGCGTGGCGCCGGCTCCGACCCCAATGGCTAGAATCGCCCGGTTCCAGGCTTTCCCATGTTGCAAGCGCATGTTTCAAGTGTTCTAAATGTTTCGCAGGTATGTTTCAAGTGTTTCATGCAGATGTTGCAAAGGTAGATCGGGATGTTGCATATGTTGCAATGATTGTACACGTATGTTGCAAGTGTCTGTTCCCAATGTTTCGTCTATTTTTTTCAGACGTATGTTGCAAGTGTGTTCATCTGGATGTTCCATATGTTTCACAAATATATTGCAATTATTATATTTGGATGTTGCATATGTTTGCAATTATTTTTCAAGTGTTTTCTTGTGTTTTTGCATGTGTTTCATGCGCATATTTCGAATGTTTCAGCTATTTCGTACGTATGTTGCAATTGTTTCATTTGGATGTTTCAAAAATAGATTCGGGGTGTCGTGCATGTTGCAATGTGAGCCACTTGCCGCAACTGCCTACTGCAGCTGCTAGGGCACCGTGCATGGAGGGGAGTGTCGTAGCAAGCGTGGAGGACGCGGGAAGCAGGGAAGCGTGGGGGAGTGGCGCGGGCGGACCGTGCCTGTGTGTGTAGCAGGCGCTGGCGCGGGCGTTGTAGCAATCAAGTAGTGTACCTATTATCATAAAACAATCAAGTTGTGTATGTTCATCGTCACAATATAAGGGGTCTTTTGATCCTAGAAGAAATGAGCACATCGTGTAATAATGGGCTAAACATGAGCTAATAAGAACTAATGGGTTCTAACCACCGATTAGCCTCATTCGCTCTTATTAGCCTATGATTATATTAAGCTCATGTTTAGCTCTTGTATATTTGGAACATAAAACCCAGGACTATTTTTTAGCATTATATTGGATCTAAACACTCCCTAAGTATATGGTAGCTACTAATAACCTAGCTAATAAGCTAGGGGTCTTCTAATTGAAGAAAGAAAGAATCTAGCTAGTACACATGTACGCATGCGCTGCAACTTGACAAGTTCCTGATTGGGTCGTCACTCGCCAAGCAATGACCATGTGCAAGTGCACCTGCAAGGAAGGGTATATAGCTAGCAGGATATATCTATGTGTCGTTTTCTTGCGCATTGCATTGGATGACGAACGACCGACGACGACGGGGTACGTCGATGATGATGAGACGCATTTACATGAGATGTGGTTGGATGGATGTGCCGTACCCGTACGTAGTATGTGTTCTTGGCAAAGGATTGGATTGGTGGTGCAGTGCATGCGCACTGCCAAGCCAAGCCCTGAATGGATGGGCGATCGGAGGTAGATCAGAGAAAATATCCTTATTAGCCTCTTTCTGATCCTACACGTCACAGGATTTTTGTGTCATCTATCTATCTATCTTCAAGCGTGCAGTATTTGAGGTAATTTGGTCCGTCGATCGAGCTCAGGGATAGGATGTGCAGGCCAATCATATACAGCGCAGAGCGCACGCACAAACACTGCTAGTAGACGAAAATGACGGGCAACTTGGACCGCCGCATGCATGCAATGCACGGAGCGCGATCGATCCAGAGGATTGGGTTGGATTCGGCAATGCATGCATGCAACAAGAAAGATGATGAAACCTCTCGCTTGCTTGCTGCTTGTCGTGTCATATGGGGCGCCGGCCGGCCGGCCTGTCGCCGTATCCTGTTGTGTTGCGCGTCGCACGGCTGGGATCTCGGCCTGCGGCGCCTGCATGTTCCTCGGTCGTCGTCGTCGATCGGTCTCTGTCGCGTTCGCGCCTGCGTGTGCACCCAAGCATGCATGCATGTTGCCAGCATGTCCACGATCGACTAGCTCATCAGCTCGTCAGGTCCCGGTCGTGTGGACGCACGCGGGCAAGCCAGCGCGCCTACATGCATGCATGCCGATCGAGCTGACCTGAAAGCTACAGAGCATGACTGCTGGTCCGTCGTTGATCAGTGTGAAATGATCGAGGCGATCGCGACCCAGCAGGGGACGCATGGAGCGCACTGGCGGCTAGGCTCTGGCCGTGTGGGACGACAACGACGAGCACGCACGTACCATCGACGCACGACACGCATGAACGGATCAACGCATGCACACATGCAGAGATGGTATTGACCACACTGACCGCACACACATATGGAGGCGACAGATGACGACGACGAGACTGGAACAAGACAATATTAAACCAAGTGGCGCCACTGATCTGAAATGATAGATCCATTCTGCGGGAAAATGCATGCATGGTGGCCGAGCGAGGTACGTACGTAGAGCACGCGCATATGCAGTACTGAGGGGACGGTGCCCCAGCTGATACGTACTGATCGAGTGGACGGTGCCGACGAGACTTCGCAGCGTCGAGGTGCTGTGCATGTGGGTGGGAGCTGGTGAGTTGTTGCTTTTCTCTGTCTACATGTACCTTGAAAATTGAAAGCTGTGTAAAAACTATGTATCTTAAAAAGTTAAAACGATCTATAATTTAGGATAGGGGATGATAGTTATCAAGTATTTGATAAATGTCCTTGCTTTCCAGCAGTGTTTTTTTTTTCCGGGTACAGTACAGTGGAAAAGAGATCGAAGGAAAGAGAGCGCGCGGACACAACAACTTGAACGGGAATGGTCCAAACTAAAACTACCGCAGCATGTCTCAATCTGCATCCATCCATGAGACGGAGGGAGTAGCTTCTTCAAGTGATCTGAATAGTTCTCGCTCAACATAGCACACCATCGAGTTGTTCAACCAATCATCGGTAATCTTGTTCCGCAATTTAGACTTGATAATTTTCATTGCTGAGACCAATCTTTTCACAGTAGCAGTTGATACTGGTACCAACAATGCCAATTCAATGAGCTTGTACACCAATGGAAAACCGAATGTTTTTCTGTTGCAAAAATCTTTGTGGCCAAACTTTCAATATCTGTACAATTAGCAAAGGCAGCATGCCTCCTCACCTGAAGAATATGTCTCAAGTTGTTCCCTTATTATTCCACGGTCATGATCAGAGAAATCAGCATCATAT
The DNA here is from genome assembly GCA_038087645.1 of Saccharum hybrid cultivar R570. Classification (NCBI taxonomy): domain Eukaryota; kingdom Viridiplantae; phylum Streptophyta; class Magnoliopsida; order Poales; family Poaceae; genus Saccharum; species Saccharum hybrid cultivar. The sequence continues at coordinate 859,439 of JAQSUU010000682.1, forward strand.
ATTTCATCAAATCGTGCAAGCTTGTTGACATCAAACTTGGAGAAATTGTTGCTTGGATCAAGACAAGAGAAGCACAATAATATCTCCGTAGTCACATCACTAAACCAATGATTCATCCCAGCACATATTTTGTCAACAACAACATAGAACATTGTGAACCTATAGCCATGACTGGTGATTCAATCTCCGGGCGCAGCTGGTTCTAGGTATTTGGGAGCGCCGCCGCGGCCACTAGTCTCGCTACCGAGCATCGCCTTCACTATAACACAACATACTTTTGCCGACACTTTCTATTGTAGGCAAAGGGCACCTTTGCCGACAGATAACCTCCCGCAAAAAGTTTTCCCGACAGTTTAGAAACAGTCGCGCTAGAAGCCGTCGACGAAACTTTTGCCGACAGTTAACAGAATCCCCGACACTTTATGTGTAGGCAAACGGTCTACCTACGCCGACAGTTGAAACCTTTGCCGATAGTTAACCCTTTGCCGACAGTTAAGACATACGCCGACAGTTAAAACCTTTCCCGACAGTTTGTATGTTGGCCAAACCATTTCCAAGATATTTTACAAACCATACCCTGCCCAAAAAAAACTATCGGCAAAAATGCATAGATATAATTACAATTAAAATAATTTGACAAATCCACTTTTGCTCATATAGAAGGCATCACATTGAACAAATTCACTTGATTTTTGTATAAATAATATATTAGATCTTCCATACGGCACGCGCAAAAATACAAGGAAATTTGACACAAGATCTCCTCTCCAGCTCTCCTGACACAAGGGTTCAAACTTTATCAGAAGCATCATCCTCCGTGTCCTCCCGCTGCTTCTGCTGCTGCTTCGGCGGAGGCGTGCCCTCCGCGTTCCTGACCGCGGCCAGCTTCTCCGCCAGTCTCTGCTCCAGTGCCCTCTGACCCCTTTCTCTGCAGGGAACGGACAATAATCAAATCAAATGAGATGCCCGAGATAAGAACATCAAGACTGATCAATGGGTAGCAATCATTTCGTGATGGTGCTCAACGGGTAGGAAACCAAGAGCATGTGCTCTACTAAGCAAATGGTTTCAGTGATGGATGGCTAAAACGATGAGAAAAAAAAGGAATTCGCACCTCCTCCTGTTTGCCTCAATGGACCCTGAACCAGGGAACTGTGACCCATCCAATGTCTGGCCTGTGCCTTCAGGTCTTGCAGATCGCCCACAGAAGAGTTTGTGGAATATGGAAGCAATAGGGTCCAAAATTGGCCTGCAATATTTCAATAAGTTTATGAAATAAAAAACAAAGTTTAGGTCTATTTATTTCTAGATTTGTTGAGTCTTGTACTGTTTGTAAAGTGTTTAGCAATCGTAACTTTCAGAAAAAAAAATCCAAGGAAAATTCTTCTGCAGAACCTTAGAGCTAGGAATCAATAAAATGATATGGTTGGTTGGTTAGCATTAGAGTTCTGCGTTATTACTAGGGACCAGGAGCCACCTCTAGCATCGAAAAAAAAAGGTTGGATGAGCACCTATATCTGATATCTCTACAGCCATTTCCTAACTATATCTCTTCATATATGCTTTCAAAGGTAGAGTTAGATGTTATGCTTAATTGCAATGGTAATCCAACATTTTCTTCTAACATCTTAAATTAGGGATTCACACATCGCTGAGCAAGGGGTCCTCTAAAATGTTCTTCGCTTCGCAGAATTATTGCATTGCATTTCCCACTGCTTTACACCAAGATCACTTGTGAAAAATAGTACCTTAAAAATCTAGGGAAGAAGCTTGAAAATGAGAATTCATCACTTGGGTCCCCCTTAAGGCCTACTTCTAATCTCCTTTGGAAGTAACGTAGGTAAATCAAGCTCATGTAGATGCCAAATAATATGATGGGAAGGTATGACATCGATTCCTTTATGAAGAAGCTTACGGCAACAGAGATAAATGCAACAATAGATGGAATCCACTGAATAAACAGAAAAAAAAATGTTAGGAAACCTTGGGAGATAATCAACATAGCACACCATCGAGTGGTTGAACCAATCATCGGTAATCTTGTTCCGCAATTTAGACTTGATAATTTTCATTGCTGAGACCAATCTTTCCACAGTAGCAGTTGATACTGGTACCAACAATGCCAATTCAATGAGCTTGTACACCAATGGAAAACCGAATGTTTTTCTGTTGCAAAAATCTTTGTGGCCAAACTTTCAATATCTGTACAATTAGCAAAGGCAGCATGCCTCCTCACCTGAAGAATATGTCTCAAGTTGTTCCCTTATTATTCCACGGTCATGATCAGAGAAATCAGCATCATATATTTCATCAAATCGTGCAAGCTTGTTGACATCAAACTTGGAGAAATTGTTGCTTGGATCAAGACAAGAGAAGCACAATAATATCTCCGTAGTCACATCACTAAACCAATGATTCATCCCAGCACATATTTTGTCAACAACAACATAGAACATTGTGAACCTATAGCCATGACTGGTGATTCAATCTCCGGGCGCAGCTGGTTCTAGGTATTTGGGAGCGCCGCCGCGGCCACTAGTCTCGCTACCGAGCATCGCCAGCTTGCTTCCATTGCGCATTTACGGCGTGGCTGGGCTCGGTCCTGTGCTCCCGTGCCCTTCTAATTGACCGTAACAACTTGGGAGTGGCAGTGGACCTTAAGGGCCCATAGAAGATGAGCTCGGGCAGGGGCCCAGGGTCACCGGGCCTAGGTCTGCCTATGCTCATAGTGACACGTATCATATCACTTCCAAGTAATGATTATACGTACACATTAGTGATATCAGGATTTCACTATATTAGGTCTAAGAACCGATCATAGTCATATCAGTATTTTGGTCCTTTCTAAAATCATTTTTTACAAATAACCCCCTGGCAAAACATTTTCTAAAAATAGACCACCATCTCGACACATTAGGACATCACGCCGAGGTCAGCTCCTCGACGCTATGTTAGTTGACGCCGAGGTGGTGCCACTTCAGCGAAGACACTGGGTGCAGTATGCTTCGTGGCAACTAGGCCACACAGCACGATGTAGGGCCACATAACGCTAACCCCTCAACCCTCGGCGTGGGCCGACTCAACACCGAGGCCTAGACATGGCATGGGCCCGCAAATCTCGGCGTGGGCTTAGTTAACACCGAGGGCCATAGCTCGGCATGGTCCGACTCAGCGCCGAGATCTGGCCACTAAAGCCGTGTCACGGCTCCCTTCTTCCTCCCCTTCTCATTTTGTCTGCCATCGACGTCACTCTCTCTCTCCCCTCCGCCCCCACGAACCCAAATCCAAATGGTGCACTAGGTCTTCCCGGATCTCGCGTTTGGACGCTTCCCCGAGGTAATGGTCCTTGCCCTCCTCCACTTTGGCCGGTTAGTTTTTGCTGCTTTGCCTCTTTACTTGTACAATCTTGTGTATGGTGGTATGGTATGTTTATACATATATTTGTGAAATGTATGGGTTAGTTTGATTTGGTTACCTATTTGTGGCATGGTATTTAGGTTTGTTTTGTCTAGTTTTAGTTTATTTGAGTACTAGTTGGTCATTTAGCATTAGGGTTGATAGTACACTGTTGGTTATCACTGTGTTATTGTTAGCAGTGCATTAGGGTTTATTGTTAGCAGTGTGTTTGATGTTAGACGTGCATTAGTTATCCTTGGTATTCTTTGTTGTTTGCAGTTTATTGATTATAGAATTTTGGCAGACCTAGTTAGAATTTTTTTGATACGTGACTTGGTATGTATGATTCGGTAATAATTTGAACTACATTTGTTGTGTGATGGCTGTAGATGGATAAATTAGATAGGTTGCATCACGAAGGACGTGTTATTAGGACAAGAGATGATAATTTGGAATTTGAGGACATGTTTGAGGATGTGTTGATTTTTTTTCTAAATCACCCTCTTTGACCTAGTTAGTGGACCGAGTGAAACTAAGGTTAGGTTGGTCCGAAGGAGACATGCATGTTCAGTTTGAAGGGGTCATAGATGTTGGGTCGTGTAAGGGTCCACGCATCAAGAGGTTGCTCAAAATTACAAGCGAGCCCGAATAGAATGATTATAAGGCAGTTGTGTTGTCCTTCGAAGCACGATCTTTGGATTTGGTGGTAACTAAGGAGTATGGCATAGGAATTGAGAACATTGAAGCATGCCCATCGTTCGACGCTCGCATAGAGAATGGTCCTTCACTAGAAGAAGAAATAGTTCTCACACAACCAACCTATGGTAGTAATGAAGGGTTAGGATCGGCCAAGGGAGATGAAGGTTGTTGTGACGGTGTCGGAGATGATGATGACAACGCGGGAACCGATGGTGATGACAATAATGATGGTGATGATGATAATGAGTCTTATGGAGTTGGTGAGGGAGAAGAAGCTTTGGACGATGCTAGCGGAGATGACTTAATTGATGATGATCTTAGTGACGAAGTTGATCTTAGCGGTGAAGATGACTTTGGCGATGCCAGGTCTACGAACCAGTTTGATATGGAGGTAGCTGGAGATGATGAAACCTTTGTTGAGGAATTAGCTGAAGACTCTAACGATGATCGTCCTGTTCGTCGTCTCAATGATAGGGAAATAGAGATATTGAGGAGGGTGTTGCCTGGGAGGGATCCACTAATTCCTGATTTCGAGGACCTTAGCTATGGCCACAGGGCAGTAGCTGATGGAGGACCAAGTGAAACAACAGTACTTGATGTTAGTGGTTGCAACATCATAAGGAAGGTCATTTTGTTTGCTACCATGGATAACTTGAAATCATGGTTGCAAGAGTACTCCATTGTGCACAACTGTCCATATAGGATCATCAATTCATGCAAGGACTCTAGGTACACTATTGCTTGTGAAGAACAAAATTGTGGGTGGAGAGTATGTGCTAGCGAAGGCAGGCACATGGAAGATTACTTCAGTGAAGCAACCACATGTTTGCGCCATGGCTGAGACAGAAGAGAACCATTTGTAGCTCAATTCTAGGTTATCGCAAGGCAATTATGCGCCATGGTGAAGCATTTGCCAACCATTATGGTGTCCGCATTGGTTGAGATCATCTTCCTACGTTACAATTACTATGTCAAGTATGGAAAAGCATGGAGGGCAAAGCAACGTGCATTTGAACTTATCTTTGGAGATTGGGAACAAGCGTTTGAGTGTCTCCCTGTAATGTTGAATGCAATGAAAGTTGTAAATCCTGGGATGCACTTTGAGTATTTGCCTAAGGAGGGTGAAACAAGGAATGGGAGGCAAGTTTTTGGTACTTTGAGTATTCTGGGTTTTTGGCCAGAGCATCGAAGCATTCAAGCATTGCAGGCCCGTCATCTCAATTGGTGGCACGTTTCTTATAGGAAAATTTGAAGGCACAATGCTTATATGCATTAGAATTGATTCTGAAGACCAACTTCTCCCATTGTCCTTTGCGATTGTTTGGAAGGAGGACACATATAGCTGGTGTTGGTTCCTCAAACTAGTAAGACGAGTGGTTATTGGGCTGGGGCGTGATGTTTGTGTCATATTAGATAGGCATGCTACATTCTAAATGTTGTACAAGAAGAGATGCACAGTTATGGCCAAATACATCACCGGTGGTGCACGAGACACCTTGATCAAAATCTTATAAGGCGTGATGGCACAAAGGACAACTTCAAGTTATTTGAGGAGGTTTGCAGGCAGCTTGAGGTTAAGTTATTCAATGAGAAGCTAGACACCCTGAAGTTAGCCACAAATGCTAGTGGAAGACAGTTCCTCACTTAATTGATGTCATCAAAGGAGAAGTGGACCCTTGCATACAACACCAGAGGTTGGAGATGGGGCTTCATGACTAGTAACATGGTAGAGATGTTCAATAGTCTTCTAGAGGGTGCCAGGGTCTTCCCGTGACTGCTATTGCCTCATTCACGTTCTACAAGTTGAATGCTTGGTTTGTTGTGAGGAAAAAACATGCGAGATCTCTATGGATAGCAAACAAACCTTGGCCACTGTTAGTATCTCAACAACTCTCTTTCTCAAAGAAACACAAAAGGGAGCATGTTTCGATCCTTTGAACAACGCATATGAGATTCTAGAGAGCGGTGGAACTAACATCGGTGGTGAAGACCATGGTACTACAAAGCATAAGGTAATAATCAATGAGAACAAATGTTCATGTGGGAAACCAACCATATACCATAGGCCTTGCTCCCACATGATTACGGCTTGTCAGATTAGACGTGTTGATGCTGAGGTCCCTCCCCGTTTGGCAATTGAGTTCTCATTGAGAAACCTTATGAGCACTTGGAATCCTTAGTTTGAGCCATTTCTAGACGAAGACCAATGACCATTGTATGATGGCCCAAAGTATGTGGCTGACCTTGGCTTGCTTTGGAAGAGTAGAGGACCTAGAAGGCAAAAGCGGTTCAAGATGGACATGGACCAAGCCGCCAACAGAAGATCAACCACGAGCAAGGTCGGGACACATTTTGTAGAGGACACTCAACGTAGCCGTTGCTCAAAGTGCCATAAGCCGGGCCACAATAGAAGGAAATGCCCTGAACTACTTAGAGAATAGGTATCCAATGCATTTGTTTGCTTAGTATAGTTATTAGAGTGCTATTACTTGTTTTCTTGTTAATGTTTTGTTATCTTTTGTTGTACTTGTTTTTCTCATAGGCATCTGTTGTTGTATTTGTTTTTCTTAGTGGTTACTAAGGCATTGTTTACTAGTTTCTAAAGTTTTGTTATTTATCTTGTGTTACTTGTTCTCTTACCAATGTTTCATAATTTTTGTCACCAACACTAATGCTTTGTCAATTGTTAACATGCAGGAAGGACTAGTTCCCCCTATTTGATCCAAGGTTCGATGAGAAGCACCGGGCTCGGAGGATAGAGCAGGGAGAGGTAAACTTCAATTGCCTCCATTTCTGTGAATTTAACAAATGTAGTACTTACTGTCTATTCTATTTGTTTTGCAGGTGCTCAACGTCTTGAGGCCAATGACACATGAGTCTGCTACGACCATGGTCTATGATGAGCACTACATGCCCCTCTTGAAGCGTGCGAAGCTTGCTACCATTGCTCATGCTATCATTGTGGGGTGCCACCTTTCAACCCAGCGGCGCTGATAGCTTTGATTGATAGGTGGCAATCAGAGACACACAACTTCCACCTGCTGTGCGAAGATATGACGATCACTTTGGAGGATGCAGCCATGATCCTTGGACTAAAAATCTGAGGATTCACAGTAACAGGAGACATGGAGTCCATTAGATGGGAGGACTGTGTGTGTCTGTTCTTGGGACGTCCCCTACCAGAGCTTCAACCTAGCAAGAAGCGGCGCAGCAGTGGTGCGCCACTGAAGTGGCTTTGGGGACAGTTTCATCAGTGCCCACCCAAAGCAGATGAGGTGATCGTGAACTTCCACTACAGGGCCTGGGTGCTGCACATGTTTGTTACCGTTCTATTCCCTGACAGCACCGAAGACACGGCGTCGTGGATGTACATCCCGTGCCTTGTTAACTAGGACGATGCCAGGAATAGGAGCTGGGGCTCAGCGGTACTTTCCTTCCTGTACCATCAGCTGTGCGAGGCTTGCCAGTGGCCTTCAGGCATGCACGCTACAATGTTAAGGTGCACCACACTTTTGTAGGTAAATGAAACTTGTGTAAGTATGAATTCGTGGATTGTTGTTTCTTCAACACATTTTTGTAACTTTTAGATTTGGATGTGGGAGAGACTTCCAGTTGGGAGGCTGCATAAGATTAAACACCCTCAGCCTTGGTTCCCAAAAGAAGACCCATTCTTCACCCCTACCATGGCACACCTCTACGAGCGAGCCTGCGGTACTTACCACGTCTCTTGCCATGCGTACATCAGCTACACGAACGAGCTCGACATCCTATTGCCACAACACGTAAGTTTGCGAACACGCTAACTCCTATTTGGATTTGTGTACATAGTGATCACCACATTGTCTGCAGGTTGAATGGTGGCCATATACTCGAGAAAGAATTATGGGGATGAACTTGAGCACACTATGCAAGGAAGATGAGGAGTTGTGGACGATGAGGTGCCCACTTATTTGTTTCTATGCAGTGGAGTACCATCTCCCTCACTATGTCGCATGACAGTTCGGTAGGTTGCAGCCTTGTCCTCTGGAGGACTTCTCCACCAACTGGTAGCTCCACAAGTATGTAACCTCCACTATGTCATGTGTCATTGCAATGTTCCATTTTCTTTGAATTGCTATCAATATTGCAGGTTGAATCGACGATGCCAAAAGAAGATCACGAACTGGCAGAGCGAACAACAACGTTACATCGATGAGTAGCATTTGTTTGAGCAGAACAACATGTGAATCCATGCCGTCCATAAAGAGAAGGCATTCAATGAGTACCTTGTTTGTCTAGGGGAAAGGACAAGGTTACATTTGAAGCCAGTCTAGACAGAGCAAGATACTGCTGAGATCTCGAGCTCGGATGAATGACCAAGCTACCCGAGGAGTACGATAGGTTGAGATCACCCCTCTATTAACCTAAGTGGTGAGTGAGAACAAAAGCTTGTTTTTTAGTTTTGGTGGCTAACGTACTAACAAATTGCTTGATTAGGGCAAGGAAATCATGAGGACAGTAGCAGAGCAAGGAGTGGCATTGATGATCCTTGAGGGTGATCCTGGTGAGGCTAGCCTGCTTGGACAAGCCCTTTAGGTGGTCCTCAAACTTTTGTTGTCATTATACAAGGATTTTCAACAATTGGTTAACTTGCATCGTGTTGACAACCGCAGCGTGCCATGTATCGCCTGCGCAAAATAGCAGCACGCAACGGATGTCGACATGGCCAAGACATTGTAGTACCACCTCAGCTTGTTGCTGCTCCATCAAGTTCACATGGTGAAGGACCATCGGCTTCACATGGTGGTATAGGTACGTCCCGCGCTGCCCATGAAGATGAGGAAGGAGGACACCAAGGAGGCGACCAAGGAGAAGATGATGATGATGATGACGACGACGTCGACTATGATGAGCTAGGCATGTCATAGCTTGATGACGCACCTCAGGAACTCAAGGATCCTACGCTGTTGGACGTATGCACTTGGTAGAGGCAAGCGTAGGACTCGGTGTCCACGTTAAGGTACAATCCTTGCCTTTCAATGTTACATTGGTAAGCCCCTTTGTGCTATTACTCCAAGCCTTACTCCAAGCCCCTTTGTGCCTTTTAGTGGTCCACTCTTGTAGAATGCATTGCGTCAAGTGAAGTGGGCAAAGTTGAGCCAATGCCATCTTATGACACACACGAGTGGTTCCTTTTGATGTGCCAACTTTTGTGTGTATTGTTGGCAACATGTATTGGCTGCCACCATGTGTAAACTTGTATGGACCATGCATTCTCTTTATATAATTAGCGGGAACTATATATGGAACTTGTATGAACTATGTTGAAATGCTATGTCTGGAAATGGTGTGTATTCAGTTATGTGTGAAAGCATCTAGGCCCCGGTGTTGGTTTCGGCAATTAATGACAACACATAATTACCATGACTAACGTGTGTTTTGCAAAAACATTGGTAAGTTAGGTCATGGAGATGATAATTGCTTTGGGCAATATGGTATTCATGTCCCTTGATGGAAATCGTTTCGGTTTTCAAAGGATCAACGATAAGATTAAGGACGGTTAGTTCCGGATGTCAAGGTGTTGAGATACATCTGGAATAGTCGTTAGGATCTTTGTTTCTTCCTTTGACCGTACTATAAAGAGGGGCATGAGCGAGTAGCTTGACCTAGGTGAGTCTTGTGTTTAGGTGTGGTGCACACTTGTCAAACTTAGCACTAGGTAGCTCGAGAAAAGCTCAGAGTTCAGTTAGAAGCAACTTGGTTCAAGTTGCATCGCGTTTAGAAAACGTTTAAGCCGTTTACCTATGACCGGACGTGGTCCTGGTCATGACCGGACGCGTCCGGTCAGTACTAAATCTTCATTGCATTTTTCAGCTGACTGACCGGACGCGGTCCTTGAGAGGACCGGACGCGGTGGTCAGGCTGACATGTGTTCCAGAGGGTAAACAGCAAGATCAGACACGACTGTGAAAAAGACCAGCGCGTCCGATCATGTTCCAGTAAGGTCCCGTGAAGACCTGACGCGTCCGGTCACCTATGATCGGACGTGGTCGTGCGTCCGGTCATGTTCCAGTAAAGTCCCGTGGTGACCTGACGCGTCCGGTCACCTATGATCGGACGCGGTGATGCGTCAGGTCAGATTTCCAGAGAGCTCTTGCATGATCGGACGCGTCCGATCATCCCTGATCGGCGCGTCCGGTCATCTTAGATCGGCGCGTCCGGTCACCACAGATCGGCACGTCCGGTCACTCAGCACAGGTTTCCGTTATTCGACCGTTACAACTGACCGGCGCATCCGGTCATATCGACAGGCACGTCCAGTCAGTACGCGTCTGGCTGTTTCGAAAGGTAACGGTTGGATTTGTTTGAGGGGTCTATAAATACACCCCCTCCACCTCTTTTAGAGGTCTCTTGCTCATTTGTTTAGCTGAGAAACATCTTTGAAGTGCAAGGGAGTGCAAGAGCCCTAGTGAGGATAGTGATTTGCGAATCAAAGTTTGAGAATCCTCTCTAGTGACAAGAGTCAAGCAAGTGTGCATCCATCTTCTCATTAGGCTTGTTGTGGTCAAGTGAGAGTTCTAGCTTGTTACTCTTGGTGATCGCCATCACCTAGACGGTTCGGTGGTGATTGGGAGTTCGGTGATCATCCGACGATTGTGGGTGACCCAACTCAAGTTGTGAGCGGTTTTGGGTGATTCGCCGCGACGGAGTGTCGAAGAATCAACCCGTAGAGAGCACTTGATCCTTGCGCGGATCAAGGGGGAGCTACACCCTTGCGCGGGTGCTCCAGCAAGGACTAGTGGGGAGTGGCGACTCTCCGATACCTCGGTAAAACATCGCCGTGTTCCTATTCCCTACTTTCAAGCATTTACTTTCTTGCATTACTTTCATTGCTTGTTTACTTTCCTAGAATTGCCTTGTTAGTCTAGGATTGGAACTTAGGGTGCAAAACTTTTGTCGGTAGAATCACAAGGAACACAAGTAGGCACTAGGGGTGAAGTTTGGCTTGTAGGATTTAATTCTTGTAATTAATTTTTAGAAAAGCCCAATTCACCCCCCTCTTGGGCATCTTGATCCTTTCAATTGGTATCGGAGCCGTGTTGCTCTTAATTTAGGCTTTTCCGCCTAGAGCAAGATGTCTAATGGGGAAGGACCACCTCCCACTTTTGAGGGAGACAATTTTCCATATTGGAAAATTCGTATGGAGGCGTACCTCGAAGCCATAGATGTTGGGTGCCTTAGAGCCACAACCGAAGGGCTTCCTCCCATAAGGGATCCCGCTAACCCAAGTGGTGACGAGGAGAAATACGACTGGTGGAATGCAAAAGCAAAAAATGCAATCTACCAGGCACTAGGCAAAGATATTTTCAATCGTGTGCGAAATGCCAAAAACGCTCACGAATTGTGGGAAAATCTTTGTGCTCTCCATGAGGGAACTAAGAGTGAGCGTGAGGAATGCTATCATATTGCTTTAAAGAAAATTAATTCTTTTGAGATGCTTCCTAAAGAAAGTGCTAACGACATGTACACTCGTTTGAATGTTCTTGTAGAAGATCTAAATGCTCTTGGACTCACTAAAATGAGTCAATCGGATGTTGCAAGAAGGATCTTAAGTGTTCTTCCCGTTGAGAAGTATGGACACATTGTCACCGTACTTCACCAAAGTGATCTCTCCACCGCAACACCAACTTAAGTATTGGGGAAGATCAACGCACATGAGATCCTTTGTCTCTTGTCTTGAACCTAAGAATGTAGAAGAAGCTCTTCAAGATCCGGATTGGGTGAATGCCATGCATGAAGAATTGAACAACTTCGCCCGCAATCAAGTATGGACACTTGAAGAGCATCCAAAAGGTGCAAGAGTCATTGGAACCAAGTGGGTGTTCCGCAACAAGCAAGATGATCAAGGGGTAGTGGTAAGAAACAAGGCAAGACTAGTAGCAAAAGGGTTCTCTCAAGTTGAAGGTCTTGATTTTGGAGAGACTTTTGCACCTGTTGCAAGACTTGAAGCCATCCGTATCCTTCTTGCATATGCATCACATCATGATATGAAACTATATCAAATGGATGTGAAAAGTGCATTCTTAAATGGCTTCATAAATGAACTAGTCTATGTTGAACAACCTCCCAGGTTTGAAGACCCTAGATATCCTAATCATGTTTATAGGTTGTCCAAGGCGCTATATGGGCTCAAGCAAGCCCCTAGAGCGTGGTATGAGCGCCTCCGGGACTTCCTCATAGAGAAGGGCTTCACTATTGGGAAGGTTGACACCACACTATTCACCAAGAAATTCAAAGAAGAGATCTTCATTTGTCAAGTGTATGTTGATGATATCATCTTCGGGTCAACAAATGAAGACTATTGCAAAGAATTTGGTGAATTGATGTCAAAAGAGTTCGAGATGTCAATGATTGGTGAGCTAACATTCTTCCTTGGGTTTCAAGTCAAGCAAATGAGCGAAGGGATCTTTATCTCTCAAGAAAAGTATACCAAGGATATTCTCAAAAGATTCAAGATGGAAGAATGCAAGCCAATCAAGACCCCAATGCCAACTAATGGACATCTCGACCTAGATGAGGGAGGTAAACCAATCGATCAAACTCTTTACCATTCTATGATTGGTAGCTTGTTATACCTTACCGCATCTAGGCCCGACATCATGTTTAGTGTGTGCATGTGTGCCCGCTTTCAAGCGTGCCCTAAAGAACCTCACCTAAGTGCCGTAAAAAGAATCCTAAGATATCTTAAGTATACCCCAAGCATTGGACTATGGTATCCCAAAGGAGCTAGATTCCAACTAGTTGGCTACTCCGATTCGGATTATGCCGGTTGCAAAATTGATAGAAAAAGCACATCCGGAGGGTGCCATTTGCTTGGGAGATCCTTAGTATCATGGTCATCTAAAAAGCAAAATAGTGTGGCTTTGTCCACCGCCGAGGCGGAATACATTGCCGCGGGGGCTTGTTGTGCACAAATCTTATACATGAAACAAACCCTCCTAGACTATGGAGTTGTTCTTGAAAAGGTGCCGCTTTTATGTGACAATGAAAGTGTGGTTAAAATTGCTAATAATCCGGTACAACACTCTCGCACCAAGCACATTGACATATGCCACCACTTTCTAAGAGATCACGTTGCTAAAAATGACATATCACTAGAAGGTGTAAGAAGTGAAAATCAATTAGCGGATATCTTCACTAAACCTTTAGATGAAGCTACCTTTTGTAGGTTGAGAAGTGAACTCAATGTGCTTGACTCTAGTAACTTTAAAAAATGAGCTTGTGTTGTCCCTTGCATTGAATTGTATTATATGTCATGTTTAATTACCCGCAATGCATCTAGGCCTTGGCTAACACGGTTACGATAACCCTCCTTTGGAGGAGTGAAAAAGCCTAACCGTGGATCAAACTTGACAAGCAACCTAGCTTTACTTACTTGTTTTGCATTGCATATGCATGGTTGTTGCTTTGTCGTTTCTTTTCGGTTAAGCTTTGAGCAACCTCTGTGTTCGTCCAAGGATAGAGAGAGCATTTTGACGCTCCCAAAGGTTCAAAAACTCTATTGCATGGCCATATGTTGCTCCTCGGGTGTTTGTTGCCTATTTTCCTAAAAATAATATTAGCCTAAGGCAAACTATTTTGAGAAACTTGAGGGTTTGAGTGAGGTCACTCACATCTTGTTCCAATTGGTGTTTATTTGTGTCTCTTTGAATTGGAACTTGCTTGGGTGAAGTCACGTCAAAGTTCGGAATGAAGAAGGGCGAAAAACAGTGACCGGACGCTGGACCGGACGCTGCACCGGACGCAGTGATGCTTCACCACCGCGTCCGGTCCCAGCAACCACCAGCGCGTCCGGTCATCATGAAGACCATCTCCTGATCTAGTGACCGGACGCTGCACCGGACGCGCCCGTGTTGACCACCGCGTCCGGTCCCGGTCACGACCACCGCGTCCGGTCATCTGTCTTAGTTTTCCGGGCAAATCAAAACCGGACGTTGTCCGCGTCCGATCGTTGATAATCGGACGCGTCCGGTCATTCTAGGAGCTTACTGGAATATGACCGGACGCTGCCTCTCCGCGTCCGGTCATATCGACCACCGCATCCGGTCATCGCGTAATGAGCGGATCTAATCCTTCATATAAACTTTCGCGTTCTCCTTCCTTTTCTTCATCCGCGCCGTACAACTCTCGATTCCGCCGCCTCCTTGCCCTAGCTCACCGGAACTTCGCCGCCGCCGCTCGCCGGAGTCCACCACCGCACCTGCGCCACTGCCCGGCCCTGCAGCCGCACATCTCCCGCTCCCACGCCGCCTCCTCCACTGCGCCCGCGCAGCCGCTATCTGCCGCGCCGCCACCTCCACACGCCGCGCCTGCGCCGCCGTCGCCATGAGCCGCTGCTGCCTGCGAGCCGCGTTCTCCTTCACCCTAGACGACCTCCGGCCATCCCCTGCCCTCACGTTCATCCTCGATTTTCAACCACCGCGCGTCGCCCTAACCCTAGGGTTCGCACTGCGGCGTCGCCTTCGTTCGTCGTCAAAAAGTTCTTCGCGCGACGTCTTCGCTCCGAGGTTGTTTCGCACATCCTTGATCTTCGTGTTAGGGTTTGCTGAAATTTCGTTATCATTTATCCTAATTGACCTCTGTTTCGGCAAATCAGCGCTCGTCCGGTGCGTCGGGAAGTCTCGCGACCTAGGTCATCTCATCTCTTCACCGGATTTCTCGTCGATCCAAGGTAGCCATCACGTTTCGTTTCACGTCTTATCTTATATGCTTGCTATCTCTAGGGTTTCGTATCTTTTAGATCATATATGTTGCTTATAGTAGATCCTTCTATTCCGTCTTTTCAGCGAGTTTATCGTGTGTCGGGGTGACTGCTGTTCAGCTGTTGAATCCGAGGCCAAGCCTCTCGTGTGTTAGTACATCATCTTTTAGAGGTTTTCCGACAGTGTGACAGCATGGTTCATTGCAAGAATGCTGGTGGTGCTCCCAGTGATGGGGACAACAGTCCTCCTCGTATGTCTGAGGTTGCGCGTGGAAAGCGCATCAAGATTATGGCTAGAAAGAAGAAGAAGACTCTTACTGATGCAGAGATAGCTCAGGCAGTAGCAGATGCAGCTGATGCAGCTGAGAGAGGTGACAGGAGCAGTGGTATACGCATTGGCGACAGTCGTTTTTATCTTGAAGGACGACAGCTTGGTATAGAGACCACTGAGACCACTAAGGGCACAGAGGTGCAAATGGATGCAGATACTATGTCAGTTGATCCACCTTCAGCGCCTTCAGAGGGGACAGACGAACAGCCAGCTCAGACTCCATCACATCGCTGCTCCACACGCACACGGGCTCAGGTGACTCCCAGGCCAGAGGGCCAGCGTCGTGGAGGACGTCCACCTCCCAGAGTTAGAGGTTCACCCCCAGTCAAGCACTTTGACTTGAGAGGTGCTACTGCACGTCAGGTGCAAAGTTTGAGATTTGTTGAGGTCAGCCGGTGGTTCCCACCTCAGAGGGACTCCAGAGCTTCAGAGGGTTTTTATACTCCTCTATAGGAGGATTTTTACAGAGCTCTTGTTGACAGTGGCATTGCTTTTCGACCACAGAGGGTCTGTCGCATTGAGTCACTTGTTGAGGTAGTGGGTGAGCAGCTTCGTCCGCACCTGCCCTATCTACCAGGCTTGTCATATTTTCTTGGACGGATGGGTGCATACTGCGGCACTTGGGTTAGGGAGTTCTATGCTTCATTATGGATTGATCCAGCCCATGAGTTCATACACTTTGCATTCAGAGGCCACTACCGCAGACTGTATAGCACAAGAGTGCGGGAGATTCTCAGACTCCCAGCTTCAGACACGAAGATTCACCAGCTCTGTTTCGGTCAGACAGCTCCACCTAGACGCCCTCATGGCGGTACTATGCCACCTACAGATCTGATATGACCCTGCTTCCGTGAGCCTTTTGGCGAAGGGTCTCGTCGCACACCTGCCAGTTTGACACCGCTTGCCCGAGTCCTGGATGCTATTTTCAGGCGTACACTTCTTCCCAGGCTTGGTTACAGAGAGGGATTGACCAGGATGCAGCTATGGGTAGTTCACCACCTTCTCTCATAGACACCTTTTGACATTTGGGATCTTATGGTTAGTGAGATGGAGGACACCCTGGCAGAAGGCTTCAAGGGACACCGTCAGCTGCCCTATGCTCATTGGATTTGCTTCATCATTAGATCTGCACTTGAGCTGCCTTCAGAGATTAGTGCTGAGATAACTGAAACTACTACTGTTTTTCCTGAGTATGATATTCGTCAGTTATGGGCTTCAGTTATGAGAGAGCAGGTCCCTGTGCCAGG
Source organism: Saccharum hybrid cultivar R570 (assembly GCA_038087645.1). Classification (NCBI taxonomy): domain Eukaryota; kingdom Viridiplantae; phylum Streptophyta; class Magnoliopsida; order Poales; family Poaceae; genus Saccharum; species Saccharum hybrid cultivar. Next base: position 875,853 of record JAQSUU010000682.1, read on the forward strand.
ACAGAGAGAGAGACCTGAGGTGCCTGAGACAGAGCTTGCAGATCTAGCTGCTCAGCCCACTGATTTAGCTGAGGATGAGGCCTCTGACAGCACCGACGAGGATTATCAGCCTATCCCTAGGTATCGGTCTCCTCGGCCTCACGACCATGAGGCCGGTGGCTCTGGTTTAGCCTCCCGCTCATACCCAGCCATGGTGGCTATTTTTGAGAGGCTGACCCAGGCACAGGAGCGACAGGAGCTTCAGCTGCAGAGACAGGCTCAGGATACAGCTGCTGTGTTTGCATAGATACAGGCTCGACAGGACGAGTTCCAGAGACAGCAGCTTGAGATACAGCGCCAACAAGTTGAGATGCAGCGTCAGCAGTATGAGATGCAGCGACAGAGTGCAGCTAGCCAGCAATAGTATTTGGATCTCCTGCGTCACCTAGTCACAGTTGGGGTTCCTCCACCTGCATCTATCCTGACTTCAGCTTTACCTTTCAGTGGACCTTCAAGTCAGGATCTGCCGAGCTTTCAGTTCACCTCTCCACAGCTGCAGGTTCCTTAGTCGTTCCAGTCCCCGAGCTACACGCCCATTCAGACAGGGTTTACTCCTTCAGACCAGCCTCGCCCTCACATGTTGACCGGCACACCTTTCATTGATCTGAGTGCCACATATAGCGAGTTGACTGGTCAGCCGACGCCCTCGAACATCACATTTGCTACTTCATCAGGGTTGTCAGCTTCAGAGGCAACTTTTCCTCCAGTGACAGGGACAGGCACTATAGAGACAGTTCCTTCGTCCGTTGCCTCGACAGATCCCCTAGCTTTTGGTTCTCTTCAGGCTCAGGTCATAGAGACTGCTCTACTTATTGCCACTTCGGCAGCACCTGTTCCTGTTGATCAGACCCAGACTGCTTTACAGTCGCGTGCTTCTTTAGAGGGTCAGCCAGATAGCTCAGAGTCTGAGGAAGACACTTCTCAGTTTGTGATTACTACGCGCTCCTCGGCACCCGACTCGACTTCGTCTGTTCCCCCGTCAGATCCTTAGATTAGTTTTTGGCGGTTGATGCCAAAGGGGGAGAGAGAGAGTAGATTCAGGGGGAGCTTTTGTTAGAGGTTTTTTTTCGTTTTTTTCTTGTGTGCTACACTCATGCATCATGTTTACTTTACAGTAATTGCATTCATGTGACATGTGATCTTATGAGGTACCTTGAGTCTCTATGGTTTATCTAATCACAGTTTTAAATCATGTCACTTGTTTGTTTTTAACTCATAAGGTTGTGCTTCCGTGCCTTACTCCGATTTCATATGAGCTATGTTTTATGTGTACTAACTCTTCATGTTTTATCTTATGAGTACACTCAGTTGGCTTGGAACACATAAGCATTGACTAACCCCTTGTGCTTACAGCTTTATGCTTATGTGAACCAAGCATGATCGAAAACCTCAACTCATATCTTCTGAATCTAAGTGTTGTCATCAATCACTAAAAAGGGGGAGATTGAAAGCATCTAGGCCCCGGTGTTGGTTTCGGCAATTAATGACAACACATAATTACCATGACTAACATGTGTTTTGCAGAAACATTGGTAAGTTAGGTCATGGAGATGATAACTGCTTTGGGCAATATGGTATTCATGTCCCTTGATGGAAATCGTTTCGGTTTTCAAAGGATCAACGATAAGATTAAGGACGGTTAGTTCCGGATGTCAAGGTGTTGAGATACATCTAGAATAGTCGTTAGGATCTTTGTTTCTTTCTTTGACCGTACTATAAAGAGGGGCATGAGCGAGTAGCTTGACCTAGGTGAGTCTTGCGTTTAGGTGTAGTGCACACTTGTCAAACTTAGCACTAGGTAGCTCGAGAAAAGCTCAAAGTTCAGTTAGAAGCAACTTGGTTCAAGTTGCATCACATTTAGAAAACATTTAAGCCGTTTACCTATGACCGGACGCGGTCCTGGTCATGACCGGACGCATCCGGTCAGTACTAAATCTTCACTGCGTTTTTCAGCTGACTGACCGGACGCGGTCCTTGAGAGGACCGGACACGGTGGTCTGGCTGACATGTGTTCCAGAGGGTAAACAGCAAGATCGGACGCGACTGTGAAAAAGACTGGCGCGTCCGGTTATGTTCTAGTAAGGTCCCGTGAAGACCTGACGCGTCCGGTCACCTATGATCGGACGCGGTCGTGCGTCCGGTCATGTTCCAGTAAGGTCCCGTGGTGACCTGATGCGTCCGGTCACCTATGATCGGACGCGGTGATGCGTCAGGTCAGATTTCTAGAGAGCTCTTGCATGATCGGATGCGTCCGATCATCCTTGATCGGCGCGTCCGGTCATCTCAGATCGGCGCGTCCAGTCACCACAGATCGGCGCGTCCGGTCACTCAGCACAGGTTTCTGTTATTCGACTATTACAACTGACCGGCGCGTCCGGTCATATCGACAGGCGCGTCTGGTCAGTACGCGTCTGGCTGTTTCGAAAGGTAATGGTTGGATTTGTTTGAGGGGTCTATAAATACACCCCCTCCACCTCTTTTAGAGGTCTCTTGCTCATTTGTTTAGCTGAGAAACATCTTTGAAGTGCAAGGGAGTGCAAGAGCCCTAGTGAGGATAGTGATTTGCGAATCAAAGTTTGAGAATCCTCTCTAGTGACAAGAGTCAAGCAAGTGTGCATCCATCTTCTCATTAGGCTTGTTGTGGTCAAGTGAGAGTTCTAGCTTATTACTCTTGGTGATCGCCATCACCTAGACGGTTCGATGGTGATTGGGAGTTCGGTGATCATCCGACGATTGTGGGTGACCCAACTCAAGTTGTGAGCGGTTTTGGGTGATTCGCCGTGACGGAGTGTCAAAGAATCAACCCGTAGAGAGCACTTGATCCTTGCACGGATCAAGGGGGAGCTACACCCTTGCGCGGGTGCTCCAACGAGGACTAGTGGGGAGTGGCGACTCTCCGATACCTCGGCAAAACATCGCCGTGTTCCTATTCCCTACTTTCAAGCATTTACTTTCTTGCATTACTTTCATTGCTTGTTTACTTTCCTAGAATTGCCTTGTTAGTCTAGGATTAGAACTTAGGGTGTAAAACTTTTGTTGGTAGAATCACAAGGAACACAAGTAGGCACTAGGGGTGAAGTTTGGCTTGTAGGATTTAATTCTTGCAATTAATTTTTAGAAAAGCCCAATTCACCCCCTCTTGGGCATCTTGATCCTTTCAATGTGGAATTCCTTTGTTTTGTGTTGCCAAATGCTGCTAAAATGGTGACAACATGTGTGCTATTATAGGAAGTTGGTGGAATTGGTTGCCACCATGTATAACAAATGAACAAATCCCATGGTCGGTGTTTAATCAACACACGGCGCCGAGATAAGTAACCTCGGCGTCACACAATTTCATGTCTGTAAGGTCCTAGATGGCTAGAGAGGGGTGAATAGCCTATAAAAAATTCTACAAGAACCACTAAGCAAACTTGTTAGAATAACAAACGGCGCAAAGCGAGTTTTGCTTAGCCTACGGTTGTGATGCAAGCCTCCTATCCACAAGTCTAGTAGATTATAATCTCTAGTTCACACAAGGGCTAAGTTACTAAACTTACACTAGTGAGCAAGCTAGCAACTACTAGCAAAGCTACTACTAGAGCTACACAAGATAAACTAGTAAAGTAAATGCGAGAGAGAGGATCGTGAATCTTATACCGATGGTGGAGTAAAGATGTTGCCAATCACCAAGATGATATACAATCAATCAATCAATATTGACAACAACACAATATGAAGACCAATCACCGGGAGACAAGTGACACAATATTTTTGTTCACCCGGTGTTCACTTGTGCACCGACAAGCTACGTCACCGGTTGTGTCGACCAACACTTAGATGGTTCCTCGGTGTGACCCTCAAGTCACTTGCCCCTCAAGGCACGCCCCGCAAGGCACCGCAAGACACCACTCTCAAGTGAGGTAACTCAATGACACGCGCAATGTAATAGAGTTGCTTTTGGCATCCCGCCGAGGAAAGCACAAGAACCTCTTACAATCAACCGGAGGTGGCCAAGAACAATCACCTTCTCTTGCCAACGCCTCCAACAATCTCCAAGCCAGCTAGGAGCGGTACTCTCCAAGAGTAACAAGAAATCCACCGGCTAAACCACCCACAAGTGCCACTAGATGCCCTCAAGCTATGCAATGCACTTTGGGATCACTCAATCTCACTTTTGATTTGCAATCAAGCAAGAGAGATGAGTGGGAGGAGATGCTCTAGCTCAAAGGATGCACAAGAATGTTAGAAATCACGAGAGACCTCCCCAAGGGCCGGCCAACAAGTATTTATAAGCATCCCATCTGAATAGAGCCGTTATACCCCTTCACTGGGTTTTTTCGGGATGACCGGACGCGCCGGTCATAACTGACCAGACGCGCTCAACCGCGTCCGATCCTCCAACGGTCACTGCGCCAATGGTCAAACCCAATGATCGGACGCGCTTCTCATAACGACTGGACGCGCCTGTCAAACGACCGGACGCGCCCCTCAAACGATCGGACGCGCCGGTCGCGCTGTTCCGCGCGCCCGCGAAGCAACGACCGGACGCGCCCCTCACAACGACCGGACGCGACAGTGCCCGCGTCCGGTTAGAGTCCAGTAAGCTCCCTCAACGATCGGACGCGTCCGATCGCATGTGACCGGACGCGCCTCGTGTCCGATCATCCTTGTGAATCGCAGTTCCCTCTGGGTGACTGACCGGACGCGCTGGTCCCGCGAGTGACCGGACGCGCCGGTTGCAAACCCTAACATCCGCGTCTGCGCTGTACTGACCGGACACGTCCGGTCATACCATGACCGCGTCCGGTGCAGCGTCCGGTCACCTCTGTGACCTCCATTCGCCTCCGTTTCTTTTCCGACTTCCGGCGTAGTGGAAAATAGGCATTTCAAGTTCCCAAAAATGCCTAAATCCCGCGCTCGCAAGCTCGGCGGGAGGGAGAGAGAGACCCAAACCCTCTCTACCGCTTATACTTCATCGCCTTCGCAAATGTGCCAACACCAACAAGTGATCACCACCTTGTGCACGTGTGTTAGCATTTTCATAATCATTTTCAAAGGTTTTCCAGTTAGCTCACTAGGCCCTACATGCAATGCACTTCATGAATTCACCTAGTGGCACTCGTGCATCGAATAACCAATAAGACTTCCTCTCTTAATAGTTCGGCTATTGATCCTAAACCACTCACACCCTCTATGGTGTCTTGAGTGCAAAACAAAATGGCCCTATGGTTATACCTTTGCCTTGAGCCCATTTTGTTTCTCCAAAAGATATGATCCACTTCATATCATCACATGACCGTCTCGATCCATCGACCTTGACTTCACTTACTCTTCACCGTTGCATCGGTCTGTCGGCGCCAAGTCTTGCTCAAGCTTCACCATCGCATGGTCCTTCGCTTCGAAGCCTCGACTTGCCCTTCACCTTCACAACCGGTCCATCGAGCCAAGCATCATCTTGGTCACATGAGTTAATGTTATGTCTCATATTCAATGACCACCTTTATCTAAATCATCCACTTAGATACAAAGGTTAGTCCTAGGTTTCATCAATTAGCCAAAACCAAACTAGGGACTTTCAATCTCCCCCTTTTTGGTAATTGATGACAACCCTCACAAAGATGATTTTGATAATAAAAGTTTTGAACTTGTCATACTTGTCCAATCATTTTGCTCATAAGTAAAGTTTGGACAATTATCACAAGCTCGGTTTTGGTAGCATTAGCTCTCCCTACATATGTGCATAGAGTTTGGATTGAAAGCTTTGCACATATGCATTGATAGAAGTGTTGAGAGAGTAATTCTACCAAAATGATGCTAAGGTGTAAGAAATAGACCTTTGAAGCGTGATACCAATCGGAGTTGCCTTTTACACCATCCTTAGCATCATGAAGTAACTAGACATCCATCACAACTCAAGAACCCCGTGAGATCAACATTATATGTAAAGGTTCTTGGACCACTTGTAAAGTTTAAGGCATGTCTAGATACCACATGTAAACTATTCCTATACATGCTAGTAGATCATTTCATCATTCAAGTTCTATACTAGCATTGCACCACACAAGCATGTATATTGATTTTAAATACATGTGCAATGAACAAGTCATATGAGAATGCACAAACAAATGCAACAACTTTGTTTATGAGCTTGCTCCCCCTACTTGTGTGCATCAAAATTTTATTTACCCCTTTATCATGTTGAATCATCTTTTTCTCTCCCCCTTTGTCAACAACTTACCTAAAAATGGGATCAAATTGTGGAGAGAAAACAATGTTTGATGGAGTAGATTAGAATTTATCAAATTTGGTTCAACCTAGAATACTTGCCAAAGAGATTTAATTCGATTTGAACCAAAGACAAGCTTCTTCACACCTCATAATAAGGGTTATCTTGCCTATGTTGAATTAAACACTTATAGCAAATCTTCTAGATTCAACATTAGGTTTACAAGCTCACAAACATGTCATACGCCACCACTAGATCAAAATAAGCATAGAAGCAATAGTGGTAACATATATCCATCAAATTCATTTGATTTATTATGAATGCTCATGCGTACCACTTATTATGTCTACATGCTCTAGCAAGTCCTTAGCATAGGATGAATGACATGTCAATCAACTTTACCTTGCAATGTCGAAGGAGAGGCATGTCAATAAGTGGGTGGGGTGCATTCAACTCATGTTTGAGAAATCAAGAATGTTCAATTCATTCCTTAGCTTGCAAAACCTCTTTTCATCAAGTGGCTTGGTGAGAATATCAGCAAGTTGATCATCGGTGCCAACACTTTCAATGGCAATATCTCCCTTTTGTTGATGATCTCTAATGAAATGATGCCTTATGTCAATATGCTTTGTTCTTCCATGTTGAACTGGGTTTTGTATCATCTTGATTGCACTTTCATTATCACATAGCAATGGCACATTCTTGAAGTTGAGACCATAATCCTTCAAAGTTGATTTCATCCATAGCAATTGTGCACAACAACTCCCCGCACTCACATATTCGGCTTCGGCGGTAGAGATTGCCACACTATTTTGTTTCTTTGAGGACCATGACACAAGTGATCTTCCAAGTAATTGACATGTGCCACTTGTGCTCTTTCTATTGATCTTGCAACCCCCATAGTCGGAGTCCGAATATCCAATCAATTCAAACTTTGACCCCTTGGGATACCATAGTCCTACATCTCTTGTTTGCTTTAAGTACCTCAATATTCTCTTTGCGGATGTGAGATGACTCTCTCTAGGTGAGGCTTGATATCTAGCACACATACAAACACTAAACATGACATCCGGCCTTGATGCGGTGACATAGAGTAGACTTCCAATCAAAGACCGATATTCCTTTTGATTCACCATTTTGCCATCAAAATCACTATCCAAATTTCCATTTGTACTCATTGGAGTTGAAATTGGCTTTGCATCTTGCATTCCAAATTTCTTCAACATGTCCCTTATGTATTTTCCTTGACTCACAAATGTTCCATTCTTCAATTGCTTGACTTGGAGACCAAGGAAGTAGCTAAGTTCACCAATCATAGACATTTCAAACTCTTTGGCCATCATAGCACCAAATTCTTCACAATAATCTTGATCGGTTGATCCAAAGATGATGTCATCAACATATATTTGCACTATGAATAGATCATTCCCAATCTTCTTGGTGAATAGAGTTGTATCAACCTTGCCCATCTTGAATCCCTTAGAGAGAAGGAAATCCCTTAACCTCTCATACCATGCTCTAAGTGCTTGCTTTAAGCCATATAAAGCCTTCTTCAACTTGTACACATGGTTGGGTTTCTTGTCATCTTCAAATCCGGGAGGTTGCTCAACAAAGACTAACTCATTGATGATCCCATTAAGAAATGCACTTTTGACATCCATTTTATATAATTTGATGTTGTGTGCACAAGCATAAGCCAATAGAATCCTTATTGCCTCTAATCTTGCCACGGGAGCATATGTCTCATCATAGTCAAGACCCTCTACTTGAGTGTAACCTTGAGCAACTAGTCTTGCTTTGTTTCTCACCACAATGCCATCTTGATCTTGCTTGTTTTTGAACACCCATTTGGTGCCAATCACATTGTAGTCATTTGGCCTTTCTACCAATTCCCAAACATCATTTCTTGTGAAATTATTAAGTTCTTCTTGCATAGCCATAATCCAATCGGCATCCTTCAAAGCTTCTTCTATTTTCTTTGGTTCTAAGGTTGACACAAATGATGCATACTCACAAAACATGACCAATCTTGATCTTGTTTGCACACTACTTCTAATATCACCAATAACACTATCAATGGGGTGATCTCTTGCAACATGTTGTGGTTGGAGTACTTGCACTTGATTGCTTGAGCTTGGTTGATCACTTGATGTATCTTGATGAGATGAACTAGCACCATGATCTTGCACTTGAGAGTCACTATCTAGCTTGAATGGAGAATTGAGCACTTGATCTTTATCATTATCTTGAATATCAATTACTTGCTTTGCTCTAATGTCCCCAATGTCTATGTTCTTCATTGCTTCCACCAATTGAGTTCCACCAACATCATCTAGATTCTCTTCTTCATCTTGTGACCCATTGGTTTCATCAAATTGCACATCATGGACTTCTTCTAGAATGCCACTTGAGTTGTTCCAAACTCTATAAGCTTTGCTTGTAGTTGAATAACCAAGTAGGAACCCCTCATCACATCTCTTGTCAAACTTTCCCAATCTAGTGCCCTTCTTCAAGATATAACATTTGCAACCAAACACTCTAAAGTAAGAAATATTGGGCTTTCTTCCATGAAGTAGCTCATATGGGGTCTTCTCTAGCAATGGATGACAATATAGTCTATTGATGTAGTAGCAAGCGGTATTGATTGCTTCATCCCAAAATGATTGACTCACGTTGTACTCATGAAGCATTGATCTACCCATATCAAGCAATGTTCTATTCTTTCTCTCAACTAGGCCATTTGATTGTGGAGTGTACTTGGCCGAGAATTGATGTCTAATGCCATAGTGATCACAAAGTTCTTCAATTCTTGTATTCTTGAACTCACTTCCATTGTCACTTCTCACTTTCTTGATTCTAATCTCAAACTCATTGTGAACTCTAGTGAGAAAGGTCTTGAAGGTGTCAAACACTTCACTTTTGTCACTAAGAAAGAATACCCATGTGAATCTTGTGAAGACATCCACTATGACAAAGCCATACTTGTTGCCGCCTATGCTTGTGTATGTTGTTGGGCCAAATAGATCCATGTGCATCAAATCAAATGCTTTGCATGTGCTCATTGTACTCTTCTTTGGATGTGAGCTTCCAACTTGCTTCCCGGCTTGACATGCACTACAAAGCTTATTCTTCTCAAATTCAACATCTTTCAAACCATTGACAAGATTGTGAGTTGTAAGCTTCTTCAATTGTTTCATGCCAACATGACCAAGCCTTCTATGCCAAAGCCAACCCATGCTTGATTTGGAGATTAAGCAAGTTGTCAAAGAAGTTTCTCTAGCATTGAAGTCAACTAGGTAGAGATTCTCATATCTAAAGCCCTTGAATGCCACATTTGAACCATCCATACTAATAACTTCCACATCATCAACCCCAAAGATGTATTTGTAGCCTAGATCACATATTTGTGCCATGGATAGAAGATTGAAATCCAAGCTTTCAACTAGCAACACATTGGAGATACTCAAGTCATTTGATATTGTAATCTTGCCCAAGCCAATAACCTTGCCTTTCTTGTTATTGCTAAATGTGATAGAATCAACACCACTATTATTGTCATTGATTGAGTCAAACATTCTTGATGTACCGGTCATGTGTTGAGTGCACCCACTATCAATAATCCAATGCCTTCCTCCGGCTTTGTAATTGACCTATAAGCAAATCAATGAAGCTTAGGTACCTATTTTTGCTTGGGTCCTTGTAGGTTAGTAACTAAGCTCTTTGGTACCCAAATAGCCTTCTTCTTTGGGCTAACAATGGGTGTACCAATAAACTTAGCTTTCACACCTTTCACACCTTTGGTAAGCACATAGCAAGAATCAAAAGATATAGCATTAACAAGGTTCTTGCTTTGGTTCTTTTTATTGCAATTATGCTCTAGGTGCCCAACTTGCTTGCATCTATTGCAAAACCGACCATTGTCCTTCACAAAGCTAGGCTTTGGAGTTGCAAAGGCCGACTTGTCTTTCTTGGGGGTATAGCCCAATCCCTCTTTGTTAAGAGAGAACCTTTGGCTACCCAAGCACTTAAGCAAGCGGGCCTCACCGCCATAGGCCTTGCCTAGGGCGTGAGTGAGCTCATCCACCTCTTTCTTGAGAGTCTTATTCTCAACCATTAGTGAGGCATCACAAGTGAAACCATCACTAGTAGTGGAGGTAGAGTTGGTGGTGGTGGATAAAGAGCTACAAGAAGGGTTAGCTTTTGACATGATGATAGGTTCATAAGAGGATTCATCAATTATATCACATGTAACACCTATATCATATGATACAACAACCTCCTTCTTTGCTTGTTGCTCAAGTAGCAATGAGTGAGATTTTTCAAGCTTAGAATGAGCCTTACCAAGATCCTCATGGTCTTCCACTAGACTCTCATGAGTGGTCTTAAGCTCACTAAGAACTTTCTCAAGTATTGCTACTTTCATTGAAAGCTTCTTACACTCCTTGTCCTTGGCAATAGCTATGTCTCTAGTTTATTGCATCAAGTCATATAGTTGTTCTTTAGTTGGTTCATCATCATCATTTTCATTATCATTATCATTATCACTATCATGAGCATATTCCATTTCACTTTCATCATCACTCTCATCATATATTACCTTAGTTTCTTTGGCCATCAGGCACGACAAGGATGAATCAAATAGTGATGGCTTCTTGTTGATAGCAATGGAAGCAAAAGCCTTGTTAGATGATGATTCTTCTTCTTCATCATCATCACTTTCCCAAGTGACCACATAGGCTCCATTCTTGCCCTTCTTGAAAGTCATCTTGGCTTCTCTCTTTTTCTTCTCAAACTTGCCCCTCTTGTTGTTCTTCTTCTTATCATAGGGACATTCGGCTTGAAGATGTTCGGTGCTATCACAATTGAAACACCTCCTTTGTTGCTCATTGCTCTTGAAGTTGTCAATTCTCTTTTTGAAGCCTCTTCTCTTAATGAACATGTGACCCATTCTCTTGACTACAAGAGCAAGTGCCTCATCATCAATTTCAAAATCTTCAGCTTCATTATTGTCTTCTTCTTCTTCTATGATGATAGATTTGCCTTTGGAGGAGGTGGCCTTGAATGTCACGATCTTCTTCTTCTTTTCTTCCTCCTTCTTCTCCTTCTCATCGGCATCTTGATCATACTTGTCATATATCAAGACTTCACCAAGCAAATCATTGGGTTTCATTATTTCAAGCCCATCTCTTTGTAGCATCATGATCAACATTTTGAATTTTCTTGGTAAACTCAACAAGAACTTGTGGCAAAAATCTTGGTCTTGTGTCTTGTGCCCTAAGCTCTTGAGATCATTCACAATTACTTGCAATCTATGAAACATCTCTAAGATTGTTTCTTCTTCTTTCATTTTGAAGTTCTCAAACTCACTCTTGAGCCCATATAGCTTGGCACTCTTCACAACCTTAGTGCCCTCATATGTTTCACTCAACCTTGTTCATACTTCATATGCCAATTCTAAATCCTTGATGCCCTCAAATACTTTGGTATCAATACCATTATAAAGAGTACTTAGAGCCATTCTATTGCATGTTCTATTTGCTCTATCTTCATCGGTGAGATGATCAGGATCAATGATAGCAAAATCATTCTCAGTGACTTGCAAAACTCTCTCATGAATAGAACCAAGGTACATTGTCATTTTTCTCTTCCAATGAGCAAAAGAACTAACACCATCAAAGAACGGTGGCTTGCCCCCAACATGATTGAACACAATTTGAGCCATTTTTCACACCGAAGGATGTTAAGCCTTGATTAAAACGGTGACCATGCTTCCGATACCACTTGTAAGGTCCTAGATGGCTCGAGGGGGGTGAATAGCCTATAAAAAATTCTACAAGAACCACTAAGCAAACTTGTTAGAATAACAAACGGCGCAAAGCGAGTTTTGCTTAGCCTACGGTTGTGATGTAAGCCTCCTATCCACAAGTCTAGTAGATTATAATCTCTAGTTCACACAAGGGCTAAGTTACTAAACTTACACTAGTGAGCAAGCTAGCAACTACTAGCAAAGCTACTACTAGAGCTACACAAGATAAACTAGTAAAGTAAATGCGAGAGAGAGGATCATGAATCTTATACCGATGGTGGAGTGAAGATGTTGCCAATCACCAAGATGATATACAATCAATCAATCAATATTGACAACAACACAATATGAAGACCAATCACCGGGAGACAAGTGACACAATATTTTTGTTCACCCGGTGTTCACTTGTGCACCGACAAGCTACGTCACTGGTTGTGTCGACCAACACTTAGATGGTTCCTCGGTGTGACCCTCAAGTCACTTGCCCCTCAAGGCACGCCCCGCAAGGCACCGCAAGACACCACTCTCAAGTGAGGTAACTCAATGACACGCGCAATGTAATAGAGTTGCTTTTGGCGTCCCGCCGAGGAAAGCACAAGAACCTCTTACAATCAACCGGAGGTGGCCAAGAACAATCACCTTCTCTTACCAATGCCTCCAACAATCTCCAAGCCAGCTAGGAGCGGTACTCTCCAAGAGTAACAAGAAATCCACCGGCTAAACCACCCACAAGTGCCACTAGATGCCCTCAAGCTATGCAATGCACTTTGGGATCACTCAATCTCACTTTTGATTTGCAATCAAGCAAGAGAGATGAGTGGGACGAGATGCTCTAGCTCAAAGGATGCACAAGAATGTTAGAAATCACGAGAGACCTCCCCAAGGGCCGGCCAACAAGTATTTATAAGCATCCCATCCGAATAGAGCCGTTATACCCCTTCACTGGGTTTTTTCGGGATGACCGGACGCGCCGGTCATAACTGACCGGACGCGCTCAACTACGTCCGATCCTCCAACGGTCACTGCGCCAACGGTCAAACCCAATGACCGGACGCGCTTCTCATAACGACTGGACGCGCCTGTCAAACGACCGGACGCGCCCCTCAAACGATCGGACACGCTGGTCGCGCTGTTCCGCGCGCCCGCGAAGCAACGACCGGACACACCCCTCACAACGACCGGACACGACAATGCCTACGTCCGGTTAGAGTCAAGTAAGCTCCCTCAACGATCGGACGCGTCCGATCGCGTGTGACCGGACACGCCTCGCGTCCGATCATCCTCGTGAACCGCAGTTCCCTCTGGGCGACTGACCAGACACGCTGGTCCCGCGAGTGACTGAACACGCCGGTTACAAACCCTAACACCCGCGTCTGCGCTGTACTGACTAGACACGTCCGGTCATACCATGACCACGTCCGGTGCAGCGTCCGGTCACCTCTGTGACCTCCGTTCGCCTCCGTTTCTTTTCCGACTTCCGGCGTAGTGGAAAATAGGCATTTCAAGTTCCCAAAAACGCCTTCGCAAATGTGCCAACACCAACAAGTGATAACCGCCTTGTGCACGTGTGTTAGCATTTTCATAATCATTTTCGAAGGTTTTCCAGTTAGCTCACTAGGCCCTACATGCAATGCGCTTCATGAATTCACCTAGTGGCACCCGTGCATCGAATAACCGATAAGACTTCCCCTCTTAATAGTTCGGCTATCGATCCTAAACCACTCACACCCTCTATGGTGTCTTGAGTGCAAAACAAAATGGCCCTATGGTTATACCTTTGCCTTGAGCCCATTTTGTTCCTCCAAAAGATATGATCCACTTCATATCATCACATGACGATCTCGATCCATCGATTTTGACTTCACTTACTCTTCACCGTTGCATCGATCCGTCGGTGCCAAGTCTTGCTCAAGCTTCACCATCGCATGGTCCTTCGCTTCGAAGCCTCGACTTGCCCTTCACCTTCACAACCGGTCCATCGAGCCAAGCATCATCTTGGTCTTCATCATCTTGGTCACATGAGTTAATGTTATGTCTCATATTCAATGACCACCTTTATATAAATCATCCACTTAGATACAAAGGTTAGTCCTAGGTTTCATCAATTAGCCAAAACCAAACTAGGGACTTTCGATGTCGACGTGGCCACCTAGAGCAAGTTCCTTACGGAGTATTTGGTGCTCGCGGCGCCGACATGCCCGGCCACAGTGTTAAGTCAAACGATGTCGACCCACAGGCCTAGGCGCTGACCAACTCTACGCCGAGCCCCAAACCGGTGACTAGGCCCTCCCTACCCTCGGCGTAGAAGGACTCGATGCAGCCCGACTCAGTGCCAAGCACTGGCACACTCACCTCCCTAGGCCAACCCTCAACTGGGCCATTGTGTGCTCTCCACGCACAGCCACTCAACGCTGAGTAGTTAAAGCTCGGCTTTAGATTAACGTACACTGAGACCCGAAAACCAAGGTAAATGCCTTGTCAGTACCCTCAGCACAAAACCACCGCACGCCTAACCTTTCAACCTCGGCGTGTGTCAACTCAACACCGTACCCCAACATAAAAAAGTCACCTGGTCACTTCCGAGGACCCCCTCCCTCATTCCATTTGACATCATGCAGCACCTAGGGTTTAGGGTGCGCCGTTAGCCCCACTCCGCTGCCGTCAGCCACGCCACCAGCCGCCCCGCTCCGCCCTCAGCGGCGCATCCCCACCCAACTCCACCATCGATAGCCACGCCACCAGCAACCCCATTCCCCTGTTAGGGGCGCACCCCCACTTGACTTCATCGCCAATAGCCATGCCACCCCGCTTCACCATTCCTCTTTGCCTCCCTCCGCACCCGATCCAGTTGTTCATCGTCATTGCCTTTAGCCTCCACAGATCTGCCTCTCCGTTGTTCCTCTTCAGCTCCCTCCTCGCCAGATCTGGCTACTACAGGTTCTTTTCCCTTCCATTCTTTCTACTTTTGCGCCTACTACTGTTTCATTTATGCCTTCCACTAAACCTAACACGACCAAGATTCTACTTTTGCGGTAGGGACCGTGTCCATGCTTCTTGCACTAGGCGTAGACAGTCCACACACTGGCACCATCATTTGCAACGTCGTCGTCTCCCCCTAAATCCAAGCAGTATGACCTAAGGCCATAACGTGCCAAGTTTAGTGAGAAGGCAAGCCCACATTTCATACTCTCTTATTTTCGTGGTCAATACATGAGTCATTGCTTTTATTTACTTGTACACTACATATAAGAGTCTATGCTTCCGAGTCATACTCTACCTTGTAAACCCTCGCACAGATGTCTTGAGCCAATAGGACTGGACAGAGAATTAGGATCTTCCTAGATCTGGTTGTTAGAGAGAAAAACCTATTGAACTGGAATGAGAAATCATTGACAAGGTTTGGCTGGGCCAATGTGACGCCTGAGTTTAGAAGGATAACCGAGCTCAACTATGACGAGAGGAAACTCCAGAACAAACTTCATCATCTGAGAGATCACTACTTCAAATGGATGAAACTTCAAAAACAAAGTGGTCTAGGGTGTGACAAGAGCACTGGCGGCGTTACAACTCACCCTCCTTTTGGGAGAAAGGATGATAGGTACCTGCTTGCAACATTCCATTGTTGTTTCCATCATTTGTGTACCATTTGTTAGCATCTTACAATTTCACCGTGTAACACCTACAGGAGAACACTGAAGCTGCTGAGGATCACACAAAACCCCCCGCCTTGCCTTGACCTACTAATGGTACTATTTGGTCACAACCCACAAGAGAGGGGCAAATTGATGTATGTCGTTGGACATCATGAGAGTACACCCTCTTTTAGGACGCCGTCATACATTGCATAATATATGTCCAAGGAGCATATGGGTGGCTCTAGTGTTGGCTAGTCATGCAAGAGGCAAGCATCATGAGTAGAGGTGGACAGCCCTCCAAGTAAGAAGAGTGCTGCCAGTATTGAAGAATGTGTAAGAGACATCCAAGATACCGTCACACAACTGAAAGTTAGCAATGATCAAGCTCAGATGGACGTTGTGTTAAAGATCTTGGCAGAAGATGGCATTGATGAAGAGTCTGACTTGCACGCCCATGCCTTAATTCTATGCAAGAATCCACTAGATCAGAGGGCCTTCACGTCCATGAAAACAATAGGGGGCCAGGCCCGTTGCTCAAGATCAGTTGGGAGGATAGGATGACTAGGGCAAACAAGAAGCAGCTCTATGGATCTGAAGCAGTGTGATTGTTCATTGATGGCGGCTTGCTATGTTTTTCAATTTTTTAGCATGTTGCTTGGTTTTGAGTTTAGTTGAACAATTATTTGCTTACTTGAGTTACTTGATCTGTTGTTTGGTTGTTGTACTTTGATGAACTGTTGTTTGTGTGCGAAGTTTGTAATCGATGTAATGTTTCCTGTGTCGTCACCTATGTGTACCGTCATTTGTGGACTCCAAATAAATTGTATGCAGTAGGGTTCATGTGTACCGCATATGTACTATTTATTTTGCATGACTACAAAGTTTCAAAGGTAACTTGGTCTATGTGCACTAACACTGCAATTTGCAGGGAACCAGGGGCACGTTGAGGAGACAGGATGCTGTGACCACCAAGCTCGGCAACCAAGGAGTAGTAGTGACGTAAACGGGACCGCATCCAGTATACATCCGCACAAGATTGATTTGCTCTAAGATATGAACTGTGATACCTGTCCTTTCAACTTTATTGTGACTGCATTGGTTACCGTTCTGACCCTTTTGTCTTTTAGAATGAGCAACAAGGAGGACTTCGATAGCAGCGATAGTTCAAACGATGTAACATTAGTCATATGCAAGTTGGTGGGTGCAGCAGCCACGCTAGGAGAACTTCATGTTGCAATGTACAAGCCGGCTCTGGTGGTCAATCGTCCTCTACCAATACCAAATCTCACTGGGCGACAATGGCTTCAAAGAACTTTGGAGAACCCAAAGAGATGCCATGCTACCTTGTGTATATCTCCTACCGCATTCATTCATCTACATCAAATCTTAGTTGACAACCATGGCCTACAGGGTACACGTGAGACTGGGTCCCTTGAAACTCTAGCTATGTTTGTGTGGACTTGTACTCACAATGAGCCTTATAGGCAGATCGAGGATAAGTTTCACAAGGCTTTGGGCATAATCAGTACCAAGGTTAGCCAATGGGCAGATGTTATGACGAGTTTTGCAGATACCATTCTGGTTCCAAAGGATGATCTCTATAGTACAGTGCACGAGGAGTTCATGCCATATGCACCCTTCTTTGATGGTTGAATCGGGTGTTAGATAGGATGCACATTCCTATTGCAGCGAATAGGAATGCCAAGCTAGACTATATGAATAGAAAAGGAACCACAAGCATTAATGTATGCGCCATAGTGGATATGGATATGCGTTTCACCTTCGTCGGTGCTAGGAAGGTGGGGTCGGTTCATGACATGGAGGTGCTCAATGACTGTCGGGAGAATGCACCGACTTTCATGCATCCACCACATGGTGTGTATTGTATCCCCTTCAAGTTCAGTCAGCTAAAGCAGCAAGTTTATTTGAACTTATTGTTAGGTACTCCTTCCATACCTAGAATTGCGGTCGTTCTGGGCATGGGAGTTGTTTTCACACATTCTAGTTGTTCTGGGCGGACTCGCTAGTTTTGGACGTCGCTGCCCCTGGCGTTCTCTTCGGCTCCAACGCCGCATTAATCGCAACATTGATTCACGCAACCGTGTGGCGCTCGCTCACTCGGCAACAGTTCGGCGCGTGCTCGTGGATCGCTCGCCTTCTCTCTTCGCCGCACGCTCGAATTCCTCTCCTAGCTCCGGCACAACGCTCGCCAACGCTTGTAGTTAGGGTTTAGAGCTCGCGTTAAGATCGAAGCCATCGTCCCCTTCGTCTCCAGCAGCATGCTCGCCGCCAACGTCTAGTAAGCATCGTCTAGGGTTCACACCTCCCTCGATGTGCGCCCAACACGCTCGCTTACATGGAGTCCATCGAGGCACAGCACTTCGTCAACTTGCTGGCCATGGAGTCCATCGAGGCGTAGCACTCCATCGACTTGCTGGCCATGGAGTCTGCAGAGGTGCAGCACTCCGTCGATGCGCTAGACTCGGAGGCCATGGAGTCTGTCAAGACATAGGAATCCATCTCCGGTGTGGTGCTAGACTCGGAGGACATGGTGACGGACTCCAGCGACATGGTGTCGGACTCCATCGAGGTGTTGCTGGACTTCGACGAGGTGGTGCAGTGTGCTCGCTGTAGCACGTTCCATGCTGGTAGCATCTTCGGAGAAGCCTGCTACCAAGCTCGCCGCGAAGCTCGCAGGTGTGCACGTTGTCGTCTCGTTCATGATGACTACGATCTCACAACTTGGATGCTTGATAAGATAGAAAAGTTTGATTGCAAGCTCTACATCCCTGATGTGGAGAAACTTGAAATGGATGGTGATGCAATACTTGTACCTGAGCATGTTCAAATTAAGTTGGACGAGATCTACAATACGAAGAAGTTGGAAGATGCAAAGAAGAAGCAAGATGCACAAGAACAACATTAAGGTACATGTTGAAAGTCCCATGTTTGGTGTTGGTAATTAGTGACAATGCCTAAGTACTAATCCTATGCCTAAGTTGTATGTAGCATATGAGGATTAGTACATTCCAAGGTTGGTGGCAAGATGGACATGGTGATCATGATGTCCACACTTGGATTTGGATGCAACCCTATGTGATCAAGGCAAAGGTATATGCTTAAGGGTTGTGTTTTAGTAACCAAGACACCTAGTGGATGTGGTTACATTATAGGATAGATAGCCGTACTATAAAGAGGGGAATGACGCGGCTATTGAACTCCTAAGTGCCTCTAGATGTGCATTTCATGATCATATGCATTTGGATAGAACTAATATCGCCTTAAAAAATGATTGTGAAAATGCTAACACACTCACACATGACGAGATAACTTGGTGGTGTTAGCACATTTGCGATGGTGGTGGGGTTTGAGCAGTAGAGAGGGTTTGGGTTCCTCTCTCCCTCCCGCCGAGCTTGCGAGCGTGGGATTCAGGCGTTTTTGAGAAGTTGAAATGCCTATTTTCCACTCGCTGGAAGTCCGGAAAAGAAATGGAGGCGAATGGAGGTCACAAAGGTGACCGGACGCTGAACCGGACATGGTCCTTGCATGACCGGACGCGTCCGGTCAGTGTTCAGTGTCTGCACGTTTTTCAGTTCGATGATCGGACGTGAGGCGCGTCCGGTCACTGATGATCGGACACGTCCGGTCGTTCAGGGAGCTTACTGGACTCTAACCGGACGCTGGCACTGTTGCGTCCAGTCATTTTCTTCAGCGCGTTTGGTCATTGTTTCGTTGAGCGCTGCTCAGGCGACCAGCGCGTCCGGTCATTCGCGGGACCAGCGCGTCCGGTCGTTTCCAGCGTGTCCGGTCTACGCGATGAGCGCGTCCGGTCGTTGCTTCGCAGTTAGCCGTTGCGCGACCGGCGCGTCCGGTCATTTGGACCAGCGCGTACGGTCAGTACCTCACGAGTTAGCCGTTGCGCGACCGGCGCGTCCGGTCAGTTGGACCAGCGCGTCCGGTCAGCGCGATTTCGGCTATTTAAGTTTCTAACGGCTCTTTTCGAAGGAGTACGTCTATAAATACTCGTTGGCCGGCTCAAGGCTCTTACTCTCGAACATTTGACATACTTGTGAGCACTTTGAGCTAAGCAGCTGTAACACTCCAGTGTTACGCAAGCATTTGCATGGTAATCATATGCATGGCATTTCATATCATCATAATCATACATGTTAATATTATAATTTGAGTGAAATAAAAGCTTAGAAAGTGGTATTTGAGATGTAATGTATAATGTGCTAATCACATTCCATCAAAATTGTGCAACTAAAAATTTTATATCACTTAGAATTACAGGTCAAAATTTTTGGAGCAACTAAATGACTCAAAGTTTTGTCAAAAAGCTTGTTCAAAAATATTAATTAAAATATTCAAAAATCCTCTCTAAATTAGCTTTTATTCTTCAATTCAAAATCTATTGAGAATTTTTAGTTGGCCCCTTAATCAAAGTTGTAGAGAATTAAATTCTAAGCAACTTTTATTTTTGGGTCAATTCCAGAAAATGTCTTCTTCTTGTTCAAAATGGGGTTTGAAATCTGTGTTTGAATTTGATTTGAAATGAAAATTTTGAAAAAAAAAATCAAATCCAGCTTAGCAGGCCGCCGCCTCGGATTCGGCCCGCTGGCCGAATCGGCCCGCGCCACTCCCGCGCGCGCGCCCGCAGCCGCCTCCGCCTCGGCCCGGCCTGCCTCCGCGTCGCTCCTCTTCTTCCCGCCCCCGCGCTCGCGCTGTCGCCCCGGCAGAGCACGCCCGTCGCGTGGCGGCCGCATGCCGGCGAGCCACCGCGTGGCCGCCCATGGACCCCGCGCGCTCCGCCTCAAAGCACCGCGCGCGCCTGCCCTCCATCCACTCGCCCCCTCGCTCGTTCCCCCTCCACTCCCCCTCTCCAAAAACCGAGCGGGCGAGCGGCTCATCGCCGAGAGCTTCACCTCCGCTCCCCGTTCCGACATCGACCTTCCGCCGCCACCAAATCCGTCTTGCACCAAGCTCCGCCACTCCTTTGCCTCCTCCGAACGGGTGTCGCCATCCCCTCGTTTGCCTCGGTAGGGCTCAATTTCCCTCGCTCCGCCGCGCCACCGCGTCAGTGCCGTCGAGCCCGTGCCCCGCGCACCGCCTCACTCGCTCTCTCTCTGCCCTCCCGCGTCCCCTTCACGTGTTCGCTACTCCCTTGCGAGCATGTTGCGCCCCTTAGCTGGTCACGGTTTGGCCGGAGCCGGCCGTTGGCCCTCGGCCGCCGCCGTGACGGCGAGACCATGGACGCCGGCGACCGCGCTCCGTTCCCCCTCCTCTCGGTGGGCTGGGCTACGCCCTGTGGGCCGCGCCCCGAGCAGGCCGGCTCGGCATTTCCCCCCCTCACGCGCGATGCCAGGCCGAAAACGGCTATGGGCCGCTTGATTTCCCGGGACGGCCTAGTGCCGTTATAAAAATCCATTTCCATTTTCTTTTATTATTCTTGATGAAAATGCTTTGAAAAATATCTTAGCAGTCATTTGAGCTCCAAAAATTGTGAAATAAATTTCTAGGGATTCATTGGAACCAGATCTACAATCTAAAAATATTGCATGTCATTTTTGGGATACTTTTCTATAGAGCTTTAATTAATTCTTAATATTGCTGATATCTTGTAAAATAGCTAGTAAATCCTATATGTATCAGAAAAATATGATTTCAAGTTTGTTAATCTTCTTATATCATGTACTTCCTAGGAAAAATATGTTTCATGCATGTGCTGTGGGAAAATGTTGAAGTGTAGTTCAAGTGCCTTTAATGGCTGATTTTTGTTATTTTTGCTAGAGAGCAAACTTTGTATAAAACATGCATGTGATAATTTTTGTACAGTCATAGTATGCTATAAAGAGAATAGGAAAAATATTAATTCTGTTGTTTGACACTTTTCATAGTACAAAGTAATTTCATGCTCATTTTTATGCTATAGCTTGTCATTTTTTTGTATAGGATAGTTTACTTATCCAAATGCCATGAATTTTTTATGGTAGTCTGTTTAGAGTAGTATTATGCTACTGTAATTTTCTTAGATTTTTAGGAGCATCAGAAATATATGTTGCTATTCAAACCTACTATTATTACTTAGGGTTTAAGCAAGTGTTGCTTTAAGTGTGATTAAGAAATTAGTAAAGCTTTGGTGTATCTTTGAAGCATTTCATAAGATAGGTTAACTTAACATA
Organism: Saccharum hybrid cultivar R570; assembly: GCA_038087645.1. NCBI lineage: Eukaryota > Viridiplantae > Streptophyta > Magnoliopsida > Poales > Poaceae > Saccharum > Saccharum hybrid cultivar. The sequence goes on from JAQSUU010000682.1 coordinate 897,723, forward strand.
ATAGTAGTAGAAGAGACTGTAGTAGATGACATGTGCTTGTAGTGTATAGTTTCTTGGATGATTTTGACTACCTTGCATTTCAACATATTCATTGCATTCATCTCCTTCGATGCACACTTGCATAATCACTTACGCACATTGCATCATACAGGATCGCAAACCGAGAACCCAGTCGTCTTGCCCGAGGAGCTAGAGGAGCAGATCGAGGTGCAGCAGCAGGAGGTGACAGAAGCCGAAGAAGAGGCCGGTGAAGATCTCCCCGAGTGCCCCGACCACCGTCCAAGTTCCTTCGAGAGAGGCAAGCCCCGAAGCATTTCTCTCCCAGTTTGCAAATAATTTATTATTAACTTTACTTAATTTGATGCATTACATTAGGAGTTGTTTGCAAACGTTGCTGCATTATACCTTGCTTACCTTTGTTATACTATATCCTTGTTACCCTGGTATCCGCAGTCGAGTCAATGCTTAGCTTGCTTAGACCGGTAGAAGTCGGGTGATTTCCTGTCACCTGCGAGCTATAGGTGGTTACTTGGATCTGTTTGGTTGACTATGAAGTCATGGTATAACTAAGTGTGAAATGAATTTGAGACCGGGCGGAAACTTGCAGGGTTTCGGACTGTAGTGTTTTCCATCTGTGTCGATTAAGGACCGTCCGTTGTTGTCCCTCGGGTCATGTTGAACGCATGCCTCACATTTAGCTGGCCGGATAAAGTACCTTCCGACCACGAAACTGGGAGATTATTCGGGCCGAGTGGATTGCCCGCAACGCACTGTACCAGAGCAGTAGTGGCAGGATACGGCGGCGCGATGATAAGGCCAAAGAGCAGTCGGGCGGCCCCCGGGTACAAGTGGTTCCTGGCAAGCTCGCGACTTTACCTGAATGGTTGACTCGGCGACCAACACCTCACTTTAGCGGGTGAGTGAGGTTTGTGTGAGGAATAACTTACCAGCTGGTTAATAATCGATTCGAATCGCCATCGTTCACTGGATAGTGAACACTTGACTTGAGCTACTTCATCGTAGTAATATTGATGGAACACTTGGACAGTTATATGAATTATGACATAATGGAAGTTGTTAATGATCATTGGTTATCATTACCTGTTTAATTACATGTTGCTTTAGTACAGGGGCAAATGTAGTTGATAGGTTAATAAAGATTTAACTTGATGCAAAGCTGTTGTAAAGGTTTTTATAAATGCTAAAAATGCCTTTTTGCAAATGAGTCAGCTACCCCACCAAAAAGCCTATCATGATTCCTTGGTGTCTTTTATTTCTGGTTTATGACGGGTAAGTCTAGCTGAGTACCTTCTCGTACTCAGGGCTTTGTTCCCACTTGTTGCAGATGGACAGATGTACTATGGCTATTGTATCAACTGTCTCTATCCTGCAATGGGCGAAGCATAGGACCATGGGCAATGGTTATTCTCTACTTCTCGCCTGATGCTTTTGCTGGAGATGGTCCCAAGCTGGCACTTTATTTAAAAATGTTGTGTGTGTGCGTGATTTGAACTACCGCTTCCGCTACTCTTATTCAAATCTGGTTTGTAATAACTATGTTTAAACTCCGATGTATTTTATGCCGCGAACATTTATGTAACTTATGACGGTGACCGCTAAACTTAGTACGATCTTGGCTGTTATGTGAAATGGTTTGAATTCCGTCGAGATTTCACGGACTACCGGGTTATACGGGCTTAAGTTTGTTAAATTGTCCTTCCGTTGGATGATTTTCCTACTTAATCTCGTATAATTGGGCGGTTCTGTTACAGCTGGCATCGGAGCATGGTTTAGCGTAATTACTGTTCATAAGTGTATTTAAAACAAAATTCTATTTAAAAAGTGTGATTTTAAAACTAAATGTTTGCCAGTGGTCATATCCTGTATGCCCAGTTAAGGACTCTAGGTGGCTATTTAAGTACTAACTTGGGGTTCTTGCACCATATTTCTCTTTTGTTGCTCATACGGCGTGATATTGTATGAGTGCCACTTAATTGAGTGGTAATGTATGGATCAGTTACCTCTACGCTTTGGTAAGTGTGAGCTGTGAGAGCATGATCGGATACACCGCCGATCTAGGGAGAGTGCTTATATGATACTAGAATAATTACATGTTGTACACATGTTTTTATGAAAGTATCGCATGTGTGGGTGTTCCGTCCGTTGAGGCGATGTCGTCAATAGGACGATGTGTTTGGGTAGTTACTACCGTTGTACACGCATCTGGGGATTCGTGTAGAGCGTGTAGGTAGATTTACTGCTTTCATGCATTCATGGGGAATGGGCTGAAATGAATTTTCTGCAGGTACATAACAGCGTTTATCGTGTAGATCGCATTAGTTACGTATATGAGAGATCGTTTGTATGCCACTGAATTCATCGTTAGAAGTCTTTATTTTCTAAGTTTGTGAGAACGTAAGACTCGCGCATGCATCATACTGCCTAAGCATTTCATTCACAACTTGCATTCCTCCCCTTATAAAAGGATTATCCCAGTTTGATAAAAGTGACATCAACTTAAAATATGTCTCATCGGGTAATTTAAAACTTGTGCTACAGATGGCCCGCATGAAGAAGACTGCCCGTAAGTCCACTGGTGGAAGAGCGCCACGTCACCAGATGGCCCCGCGGGAGCGCCGCAGCACGGACACTTTTCTAAGTGAGTTTGGCATGCCCACCTTGCTTTGGAGAGTGCTCCATGATGTGGGGTACCCAGAGGGTCAAGAGCCGGTGTACTCTTGGAATGAGAGCCAGCTAGCTGAGGATGGACTTGCAATAGTGGAGATCACCGTCCCTGCCCTTGGTGATGCGCCAGAATGGGCTGGTTGGCATTTGGAGTTTGAAGGGCGCACTCCAGTTGAGGGTGCAGAGGGTGCAGCCTTTCACGTCATCCGAGACATAATGAGCAGGTTTCCTAATGAGTTGGCAGCAGCCTTGGCCGGTACCTTCCCGAGAGATGATCCTCGTGATGCCATTTGGGTGCAGCCACAAGGTAGTGCTTTGGTCAGAGGCCCAAGTGAAGGACAGGCTAGCGACAACCACACGATGAGTGCCATGTATGCAGCCATCAAAGCATACCAGGGTCTTGAGAATACCTATTGGACCTTGACCGGTCTGAGAGGTAATGATCGGCTTGAAGCAAGGAAGCAGAAGAAGAAGCAAGCACGTGCTATAGCTAGCTTGCAGGAGCAGTTGGCCGACATGAGCTTGCAGCGAGATCGGGCTCTCGAGAGAGGTGAGAGTGCTATGCAGCGGGCGCAGACGTTGACTCAGGCCAACAGAAATGCAGATCGCATGATGGGACAGCTAGTGCAGGAAAGGAATGAAGCCTGAAACAAGAGGGACCTTCTCAGGCAAAGGGTCGAGGAGCTAGAAGGGTATAACGCCAACTTGCATGAAGAGTTCCATGCCCTCTACAACGGGATAGGCCCGTACGCTCCTCCGGACGCCGCCCAGATGGACGTCGACGACGACGCCGCTACTGATGGTAGCGATGGTGACGCCTCCGACCTCGACGACGGCCCCGAGGAGTAGGCTAGTTGCCTTGCGTTAGTGATAGGCTTTATCGCGATGGCCTTCTTTTGGTTCCCATGTATCGTGTTGTATCCTGTTCGATCTTGAGACGGGCGATCTTTTGGATCTTGGTTGTGTATGTGATGCTTGAACGCATAAAAGTCCAGTGTATGTATGCTGGCAACATGGTTGTATGGAACGCGATGTTGCATTCGAAGTAACTTAATTAGTGATGTTGTTTTAATTGGAATGTGATTATTATGCCTCTGTTTTATTGCATGACTTGTTCTCTCCAATAAATTCAGTATGGCATGATTGTTCATTCGGATACAATTACTACCACGTCGCTCAATTATTACTTGTTGCTGAAATATGCAGATGGCAAACACTCGCCGTGCCACGTATGAGGCCGCTGAAACTGGTGGCAACGGTGCAGGGGCTGGTGGGGGTGGCGCAAGCAACGTCAATCACCAGGAGCCACAGCCAGAGCCATATTTGCCCCCTCCTCCACCGCTCACTGCAGAAGTGTTCTTCGCACAGTTTCTTGGAAGCCAGCGCAACGCCGAGCGGTCACAAAGGAATATGGAAGATTTTCTGCGTACCATCGCTGAAAATGTGCAGAGAGGAAATAATCAAGGTGGTGGCCATGGAGTGAACCAGTACAACAATTTCAAGGATTTCATGGATACTAGGCCACCTATTTTCAAGGAAGCAGCAGAGCCACTTGACGCTGAAGAATGGATCAACACTATGGAAGATAAGTTTCGTGTGCTGAGACTGACAGAAGTTCTAAAGACAAAATATGCTGCACATCAGTTACAGGGACCAGCAGGGATGTGGTGGAAGCATCACCGCACCACCTTTCCTCCCAATGCCCAGATTACTTGGAGAGAATTCACTGAAGCGTTTAGGGGAGTTTATATTCCCCCAGGGTTGGTTGAGATGAAGCTCGGAGAGTTCTTAGCCTTAAATCAAGGTACCAAGACTGTAACACAGTATTTGCATGCATTTAACAACTTGTGCCATTATGCTCCAGACATGGTCGACACAGATGCAAAGAGAATTGCTAGCTTTAAGAGAGGGTTAAGTCCGAAGATGATGAAGCATGTGGGTACCAATACCTGCGCCAGGTTCAATGACTTTGTCAGTGATTGTTTGAAGCAAGAAAAGAACAACAACGCCTACACTGCATCCAAGAATCGCAAGAGGGTGTTTGAGTCAGAACCCTCCTAGTCCAGAATTGTCACTGCAAATCGTCCTTCTTATCGTCCGTCCGCCCCTGGTGCAAGGTTCAGGCCTCCACAGCATAAAACTCAGAACTACAAGGGACCACAGAAGCCGTACAAGATGGCCGTGCCACCAGCAAAGATCACCGCAGTTGCAGAACAGAGCAACTCCAAGGGAGCAATAGGATCTGCTGGTACAGTGAAGGGGCCCTGCTACAATTGTGGTCAGCCAGGCCACTTTTCGAAGTTCTGCCCTTATCCGCTTAGAAAGAAGCAACAGACTTACACTGCCCGTGTGCACCATACCACCGTTGATGAGATTCCTGAAGGAGAACCTGTAACTGCCGGTAAGTTTCTTGTTAACCATCACCCTGCAGTTGTTCTATTTGATTCTGGATCCTCGCATTCTTTTATGAGTCAAGCATTTGCACGGAAGCATGAACAACTATGCACAGAATTGAGTTATGGTTATCGCATAAGTTCAGCAGGGGCTGATGTGCTAACCAATAAGATGGTTAGAGGGGCAACCCTTGAGTTAGATAGTCGGAAGTTTCGAGTGAACCTGATAGTTATGCCGGGACTAGTTTTGGATGTCATAATAGGAATGAACTGGATGAAAGACTGGGGAGCAGTCATAGATACAAGCAGTTGATTGCTTACCCTTAAGGATCCACAGGCAGAGGGTACTTTTCAGGTACCATTGCCCAAAAGAACAGACCTTGTAAGTGTGACCTGTGCCATGGAAGTTGTTCCTATCCACCAGATCCCGGTAGTGTGTGAGTTCCCGGATGTGTTTCCAGACGAGTTACCTGGCCTTCCTCCAGATAGAGATGTTGAGTTTGGAATCGAGTTGATCCCCGGAACAGCTCCTATTTCGAGGAGACCCTATCGGATGCCTCCGGATGAGTTAGCTGAGTTGAAAAAGCAACTGGAAGAATTGCTAAAGAAGGGGTTTATCCAACCAAGTAAGTCTGAATGGGGATGTCCTGCCTTGTTCGTGAAGAAAAAGAAAGAGGGTACTCTGAGGATGTGTGTGGATTATCGACCTCTTAATGCGGTAACTATCAAGAATAAATATCCTTTGCCTCATATCGATGTTTTGTTTGATCAGTTGGCTAAAGCTAGGGTGTTCTCCAAGATAGACCTAAGATCAGGGTATCATCAGATAAAGATCAGGCCACAAGATGTCCCAAAAACCGCCTTTTCTACTAGATACGGGTTGTACGAGTATCTTGTTATGTCCTTTGGCTTAACAAATGCTCCTGCATATTTTATGTATCTGATGAATACGGTTTTCATGCTAGAGTTGGATAAGTTTGTAGTTGTCTTCATTGATGACATTCTAGTATACTCTGAGAATGAGAAAGATCATGAAGAACATCTGAGAATTGTCTTGACCAGATTAAGAGATCATAAGTTGTATGCTAAGTTCAGCAAATGTGAATTTTGGTTGAAGAAAGTTCCTTTCCTTGGTCATATTCTATCGGAGAATGGAGTTTCGGTAGATCCGAGCAAAGTGCAAGAGGTTATGGATTGGAAAACTCCAACCACAGTGCCAGAAGTCAGGAGTTTCCTAGGGTTAGCTGGTTACTATCGCCGCTTTATCCCAGACTTCTCAAAGATTGCTAAGCCAATGACAAGTCTGTTACAGAAAGATCATAAGTTCGTGTGGACAGAGGAGTGTGAGACAGCTTTCCACACCTTGCGAAAACTGTTGACCACTACTCCAGTTCTTGCACACCCAGACATCGAGAAACCTTTTGATGTGTTCTGTGATGCCTCAAAAATAGGATTAGGCTGTGTTCTAATGCAAGAAGGAAGAGTCATTGCTTATGCCTCCCGTCAGCTGAGAAAACATGAAATCAATTATCCGACACATGATCTTGAGCTTGCCGCCGTGGTGCATGCCTTAAAGATTTGGAGACACTATTTACTTGGTAATGTGTGCAATATTTTCACCGATCACAAGAGTCTCAAGTACATTTTCACCCAACCAGAATTGAACATGAGACAGCGAAGATGGTTAGAACTAATTAAAGATTACAACTTGAATGTACAGTATCACCCTGGGAAAGCCAATGTGGTAGCCGATGCTTTGAGTAGAAAGTCGCATTGTCTGAATATGCAACCCTTACTCGAAGATGGTTTTAATCTAATGCACCCTGTCGTGTTACACAATATTCAGATCAGTTGTACCTTGGAGAGTAAGATAATAGAAGGTCAGAAAGCAGACAAAGGGATATTCCACATAAAAAGGAAAATTAAAGAAGAACCTTCAAAACAATTCAGAGTGGACGAGCAGGACGTGTTGTGGTTCGACAACCGTCTTGTTGTTCCAAAGGATAGAGAGCTTAAGAATAAAATTTTGGATGAAGCTCATCACTCTAAGTTATCCATTCATCCTGGCAGTAGTAAAATGTATCAAGAACTAAGGCCTCGTTTTTGGTGGACAAAGATGAAGAAGGAAATTGCAGCTTATGTAGCCAGATGTGACACATGTTGTCGAGTAAAAGCTATTCACATGAAACCTGCCGGATTGTTGCAACCTTTGTCAGTACCTAGTTGGAAGTGGGATGATATAAGTATGGATTTCATCACAGGTTTGCCCACTACTCAGAAAGGCCATGATTCGATTTGGGTAATCGTGTATCGTCTTACCAAGACCGCTCACTTTTTGCCTGTCAAGACAGCTTATAGACCACCTCAATATGCCGAGAAGTATATTGCAGAGATTGTGAGATTGCATGGCATACCAAAGACTATAGTGTCTGACAGAGGATCCCAGTTCACTGCTCACTTTTGGGAGCACTTGCACAAAGGTTTGGGGACTAGTCTGATTCGTAGCACTGCCTATCATCCTCAAACAGATGGTCAGACTGAAAGAGTTAATGCTGTTTTAGAAGATATGTTGAGAGCTTGTGTGTTGTCTTCCAGAGGTTCATGGGAGTCATGGTTACCTCTAGCAGAATTCGCATATAATAATAGCTATCAAGAAAGTATCAAAATGGCACCTTTTGAGGCTTTGTATGGACGAAAGTGTAGAACACCTTTAAACTGGATTAAGCCAGGGGAAAGAAGGTATTATGGTATTGACTTCGTGGAAGAAGCCGAAAAGAAAGTTCGTATTATTCAGCAAAATATGAGAGCAGCTCAGTCACGTCAGAAAAGTTATGCGGATAAGAGAAGGAGACCACTTGTGTTTGAAGTTGGTGACTATGTTTATCTGAAAGTCACACCAATGAAGAAGAAGCGGTTTGGATTACGCAGAAAGCTTGCCTCCAGATTTGTCGGACCCTACAAAATCTTAGAAAGAAAGGGTCCAGTGACTTACAAATTGGAATTACCAGAATCAATGGGTACTATATTCCCAGTTTTTCACATATCACATCTCAAGAAATGTTTGCGCGTTCCAGAGGAAATAATTGAACCCCGAAGCATAAAACTTAAGTCAGATCTAGTGTATCGTGAGCAGCCAATTCGAGTTTTGGATTCCAAAGAAAGGGCTACTCGGAACAGTGTGGTGAAAACATATAAGATACAATGGAGTCATCATGATGAGGGAGATGCATCGTGGGAAACGGGTGAATACCTACAAAAAGCATATGAAGATTTTTATAATAAATGGTTCGTAACCCAAATCTCGGGACGAGATTTTTATAAGGGGGGAGGGCTGTAACACTCCGGTGTTACGCAAGCATTTGCATGGCAATCATATGCATGGCATTTCATATCATCATAATCATACATGTTAATATTATAATTCGAGTGAAATAAAAGCTTAGAAAGTGGTATTTGAGATGTAATGTATAATGTGCTAATCATATTCCATCAAAATTGTGCAACTAAAAATTTTATATCACTTAGAATTACAGGTCAAAATTTTTGGAGCAACTAAATGACTCAAAGTTTTGTCAAAAAGCTTGTTCAAAAATATTAATTAAAATATTCAAAAATCCTCTCTAAATTAGCTTTTATTCTTCAATTCAAAATCTATTGGGAATTTTTAGTTGGCCCCTTAATCAAAGTTGTAGAGAATTAAATTCTAAGCAACTTTTATTTTTGGGTCAATTCCAGAAAATGTCTTCTTGTTCAAAATGGGGTTTGAAATCTGTGTTTGAATTTGATTTGAAATGAAAAATTTGAAAAAAATCAAATCCAGCTTAGCAGGTCGCCGCCTCGGATTCGGCCCGCTGGCCGAATCGGCCCGCGCCACTCCCACGCGCGCGCCCGCAGCCGCCTCCGCCTCGGCCCGGCCTGCCTCCGCGTCGCTCCTCTTCTTCCCGCCCCCGCGCGCGCGCTGTCGCCCCGGCAGAGCACGCCCGCCGCGTGGCGGCCGCATGCCGGAGACGCCACCGCGTGGCTGCCCGTGGACCCCGCGTGCTCCGCCTCAAAGCACCGCGCGCGCCTGCCCTCCATCCACTCGCCCCCTCGCTCGCTCCCCCTCCACTCCCCCTCTCCAAAAACCGAGCGGGCGAGCGGCTCATCGCCGAGAGCTTCACCTCCGCTCCCCGTTCCGACATCGACCTTCCACCGCCACCAAATCCGTCTTGCACCAAGCTCCGCCACTCCTTTGCCTCCTCTGAACGGGTGTCGCCATCCCCTCGTTTGCCTCGGTAGGGCTCAATTTCCCTCGCTCCGCCGCGCCACCGCGTCGGTGCCGTCGAGCCCGTGCCCCGCGCACCGCCTCACTCGCTCTCTCTCTGCCCTCCCGTGTCCCCTTCACGTGTTCGCTACTCCCTTGCGAGCATGTTGCGCTCCTTAGCTGGTCACGGTTTGGCCGGAGCCGGCCGTTGGCCCTCGGCCGCCGCCGTGACGGCGAGACCATGGACGCCGGCGACCGCGCTCCGTTCCCCCTCCTCTCGGTGGGCTGGGCTACGCCCTGTGGGCCGCGCCCCGAGCAGGCCGGCTCAGCATTTCCCCCCCCCCCCCCCCGCGCGCAATGCCAGGCCGAAAACGGCTATGGGCCGCTTGATTTCCTGGGACGGCCCAGTGCCGTTATAAAAATCCATTTCCATTTTCTTTTATTATTCTTGATGAAAATGCTTTGAAAAATATCTTAGCAGTCATTTGAGCTCCAAAAATTGTGAAATAAATTTCTAGGGATTCATTGGAACCAGATCTACAATCTAAAAATATTGCATGTCATTTTTAGGATACTTTTCTGTAGAGCTTTAATTAATTCTTAATATTGCTGATATCTTGTAAAATAGCTAGTAAATCCTATATGTATCAGAAAAATATGATTTCAAGTTTGTTAATCTTCTTATATCATGTACTTCCTAGGAAAAATATGTTTCATGCATGTGCTGTGGGAAAATGTTGAAGTGTAGTTCAAGTGCCTTTAATGGCTGATTTTTGTTATTTTTGCTAGAGAGCAAACTTTGTATAAAACATGCATGTGATAATTTTTATACAGTCATAGTATGCTATAAAGAGCCTAGGAAAAATATTAATTCTGTTGTTTGACCCTTTTCATAGTACAAAGTAATTTCATGCTCATTTTTATGCTATAGCTTGTCATTTTTTTGTATAGGATAGTTTACTTATCCAAATGCCATGAAATTTTTATGGTAGTCTGTTTAGAGTAGTATTATGCTACTGTAATTTTCTTAGATTTTTAGGAGCATCAGAAATATGTGTTGCTATTCAAACCTACTATTATTACTTAGGGTTTAAGCAAGTGTTGCTTTAAGTGTGATTAAGAAATTAGTAAAGCTTTGGTGTATCTTTGAAGCATTTCATAAGATAGGTTAACTTAACATAATAGTAGTAGAAGAGACTGCAGTAGATGACATGTGCTTGTAGTGTATAGTTTCTTGGATGATGTTGACTACCTTGCATTTCAACATATTCATTGCATTCATCTCCTTCGATGCACACTTGCATAATCACTTACGCACATTGCATCATACAGGATCGCAAACCGAGAACCCAGTCGTCTTGCCCGAGGAGCTAGAGGAGCAGATCGAGGTGCAGCAGCAGGAGGTGACAGAAGCCGAAGAAGAGGCCGGTGAAGATCTCCCCGAGTGCCCCGACCACCGTCCAAGTTCCTTCGAGAGAGGCAAGCCCCGGAGCATTTCTCTCCCAGTTTGCAAATAATTTATTATTAACTTTACTTAATTTGATGCATTACGTTAGGAGTTGTTTGCAAATGTTGCTGCATTATACCTTGCTTACCTTTGTTATACTATATCCTTGTTACCCTGGTATCCGCAGTCGAGTCAATGCTTAGCTTGCTTAGACCGGTAGAAGTCGGGTGATTTCCTGTCACCTGCGAGCTATAGGTGGTTACTTGGATCTGTTTGGTTGACTATGAAGTCATGGTATAACTAAGTGTGAAATGAATTTGAGACCGGGCGGAAACTTGCAGGGTTTCGGACTGTAGTGTTTTCCGTCTGTGTCGATTAAGGACCGTCCGTTGTTGTCCCTCGGGTCATGTTGAACGCATGCCTCACATTTAGCTGGCCGGATAAAGTACCTTCCGACCACGAAACTGGGAGATTATTCGGGCCGAGTGGATTGCCCGCAACGCACTGTACTGGAGCAGTAGTGGCAGGATACGGGGGCGCGATGATAAGGCCAAAGAGCAGTCGGGCGGCCCCTGGGTACAAGTGGTTCCTGGCAAGCTCGTGACTTTACCTGAATGGTTGACTCGGCGACCAACACCTCACTTTAGCGGGTGAGTGAGGTTTATGTGAGGAATAACTTACCAGCTGGTTAATAATCGATTCGAATCGCCATCGTTCACTGGATAGTGAACACTTGACTTGAGCTACTTCATCGTAGTAATATTGATGGAACACTTGGACAGTTATATGAATTATGACATAATGGAAGTTGTTAATGATCATTGGTTATCATTACCTGTTTAATTACATGTTGCTTTAGTATAGGGGCAAATGTAGTTGACAGGTTAATAAAGATTTAACTTGATGCAAAGCTGTTGTAAAGGTTTTCATAAATGCTAAAAATGCCTTTTTGCAAATGAGTCAGCTACCCCACCAAAAAGCCTATCATGATTCCTTGGTGTCTTTTATTTCTGGTTTATGACGGGTAAGTCTAGCTGAGTACCTTCTCGTACTCAGGGCTTTGTTCCCACTTGTTGTAGATGGACAGATGTACTATGGCTATTGTATCAACTGTCTCTATCCTGCAATGGGCGAAGCATAGGACCATGGGCAATGGTCATTCTCTACTTCTCGCCTGATGCTTTTGCTGGAGATGGTCCCAAGCTGGCACTTTATTTAAAAATGTTGTGTGTGTGCGTGATTTGAACTACCGCTTCCGCTACTCTTATTCAAACCTGGTTTGTAATAACTATGTTTAAACTCCGATGTATTTTATGCCGCGAACATTTATGTAACTTATGATGGTGACCGCTAAACTTAGTACGATCTTGGCTGTTATGTGAAATGGTTTGAATTCTGTCGAGATTTCACGGACTACCGGGTTATACGGGCTTAAGTTTGTTAAATTGTCCTTCCGTTGGATGATTTTCCTACTTAATCTCGTATAATTGGGCGGTTCTGTTATAGCAACTCCCCTCCCACTCATCTCTCTTGCTTCTTTGCATATTCGAAGTGAGATTGAGTGATCCAAGTGCATTTCCTTTGTGAGATTGCATCTAGTTGGCACTTGGTAGTTGATTTGTTGCGGGATTCTTATTTCTCTTGGTGGTTGCCGCCACCTAGATGGCTTGGAGCAGCTTGGAGGTGTTGGCAAGAGTTGGTGTTTGTTCTTGGCCACCTCCGGTGATCGTGAGGGGTTTGTGCCTACCTCGGCGAAGCGCCAAAGGCAACGTTAGTATATTGCTCGTGTCATTGCAACCTTTTGCCATTTGGTAGGTTCTTGTGGCGCCTTTTGAGAGGCTCGGTGTGTGACCGATTAGCCACCGAACCATGTGGTGAAGAGGGACACAACGGGGACTAGCGTGCCGGCAAGCACGTGAACCTCGGGATAAATCTTCGTGTCATCACTTTCATATTGTGATTGATTGATCCCGGTGTTCGGTTATCTTGGTATTCATCTCTTGATCATATTGATTGGTTGGCTCAATACTTCGTCCCTCGGTGATACCCTCCTAACTCTCTATTGTATTAATTTCTTAGTTATCTTTGCTAGCTAGTTAGCTTTGCTAGAGTAGCTTCTTTGTGTAGCTTGCTTAGTTGTAGTTTCCTCCTCGGTTTGACTTGTGCAGTTGAGTGCAAATACTAGAATTGTGAATTGGATAGGTGGCTTGCAAACACCCCATAGGCTAAGCAAAACTCGCATCTCGCTAGTTGTTATATTGATAAACTTGTTTAGCTTATCTTTGTAGAAAGTTTTAAAAGGCTATTCACCCCCCTCTAGCCATCAAGACCTTTCAAGTGGTATCAGAGCTGTGGTCACCGTTTGTAAGGCTTAACAACCTCAGTGTAAGATGGCTCAAGTTATGTTCAATCATGTAAATGGCAAGCCTCCATTCTTTGATGGTGTCTCTTCCTTTGATCATTGGAAAAGGAAGATGAAGCAATATCTAGGCAATATACATGAGAAGGTTTGGGATGTGACCAAAGAAGGATACATCATTCTTGATGAGGAAAACCTCACTCCCAATGACCGCATCAACAAACAATGCAATATGGCGGCACTTGACATAATCTACCGTGCCATTGATGACAAAGTATTTGAGCAAATCAAAGATCTTGAAAAGGCAAATGAGCTTTGGATAAGGCTTGAAGAAACATATGAAGGCACTTCAACGGTAAAAAGTGCCAAACTATATATGCTCAAGGACAAGTTCTCTACATTCAAGATGAAGGATGATGAATCCATCTCGGAGATGTTCTATAGGCTCCAAGTCATTGTCAATGATCTCAAGGGGCTTGGGGAGAAGGTTGAGGACAAGGACTTCTCACACAAGTTCTTGATGTGCTTACCCAAGAAGTTTGCCACCTTGAGAAGAATGATCTTTAGAGAGGGATTGGACAAGGTCAAACCAACCAATGTGCTTGGAGATATAATGACCGATGCCCAATACAATGATGATGAAGATGAGGTAGAAGAGAAGAAGGAGACCAAGGTCAAGCAAGAGAAGCCCATTGCATTCAAGGCTTCATCCTCTAAGGGCAAGAGCAAGGTGGAGAGTGATGATGATGATGATCCATTCGATGATGAGACCATGGCCCTCCTAATACACAAGATGGGAAGGTTCACGAAGAAGAAAGGATATGGGGCAAGGAAGAGGAGAGACACTATAAAGGCAAAGACCCTTTGCTACAATTGCAATAGCTCCGATCACATAGTGGCGGATTGCCCCTATGAAGATAAGAGATTTCATAATGGGGACTTGAAGCTCAAGAAGAATAAGAAGGATAAGAAAGAGAATGAGAAGAAAGCAAAGAAGAGCTTCACATTCAACAAGAAGAAGAAGGGTGGTGGTTATGTAGTCACTTGAGATAGTGACAACTCCAATAGTGATGATGATGCAAGCTCTAGTGATGATGAGAGGACCACACGGCGAGCCATTGCAAACATCGCCCTCTCCAACAAGCCATCCATCTTCGACACTACATCGACATGCCTTATGGCCAAGCCTACCAAGGTAAAATATGATAGTGATGATGATTCTTGTGCTACTGATGATTGTAGGTGTTGACATTGTTTTTTAGCACGTGTCAAGATGGTCAGGAAGGGCTAATCAGCAGAGGAAAGATTATTGTGTAAATTGATAGCTGATGAAAATGAGTTTGCTTATGAGTGGTAGCGGCGTATGGGTTCAAATTAAAATTTTGCCAATAAGGTTAAGGGTATTATTGCCGATGCCGATGAAAGATGGTTTGAAGACTGCTGCCGATGAAACAGGGGATGTACCGATGGAAGGATCTTGAAGGCTGCTGCCGATGGAACAGGGATTGTGCCGATAAGAAGGAGGTCGATGAGAATACCATCGTGACTGAGGCGGACTATGGAATAAGATAGGAGTTAATTTCCTTATATATGTTTATTAGAGTCTGAGTTGTATCAAAGTCATGTGTTTCCATAGATTTGGGTTTAGTGTCCTAGTCGTATTTGGTTACGTTTCTGTAGATCAGGATATAAATATAGGGTGAAGGGCAATGTAAAAAAGAGATCAATCAATACATCAGAAACAGCTTTTTATTCTTATTTACATCTACTTTTGATGACTTCGTCAATTTGCATATTTTTCTTTTTTACGAGTTCTCATCGATTCGGCGAGTTGCATTGCTCGAGTGCAATCTTCGGCGATCCTCGAGTTCCGCGTGAGTACCTCTTGGTCGTGACTTCCGGGCGTATCGCTGTTGTCAGGACCAAAGTGCTCGTATCTTCATCCTTGTCGATTAACAGGTCAAATCAACTGGCACGCTTTGGATATCGATTTCGGGTATTAGCCCTTTGTGTTTGCAGATCTACTTTTGCATCAACACATCTTTTGGCACGCCTGGTGGGACAAATCTAGTCAAGATGCTTAATCCTGAGATCGATGCGGGGAACATCATCGCGGTAACAGAAGAAGATCTTAAGGACGATCAGAAGCAGGCTATGGAGAGGGCTATAGAAGAATACAGACAGCTCTGCTTGAAGTCATTCAGTTTGAACAAAAGTGGACAAGTCATCCAGAAGCAAGACTTTTCGTTGCCTTGGCAAGTTACCTTTGATTCTAATCCGGGTAAACTTCAAGAGATGGTTAATTCTGCAGTGAATCATGCTTTAATTAATCATTCCAATGTGCTGTCCAATACTGTTCATAATGCTGTGATTCGAACTTTCAAAGAAGGGCAAGCGTCACCTCGTTACGTTGGGCCTGCTTATCATCAACCAGAATTAGCATCTGCTATTGCTCCATCGGCTCCCCCGGCCGTTGCGGGTATAGAGATTTCTTCTCTTCCAGTATCAGCAGGTTTATCTAACGTACAGTCTACACCGATGCGTCCGGATTCAGCATTATCAGGACGAGTTCAGCTTAATACAGATCTATCAGCATCGACTTTATCAGGTCCTATACCATAGAATAATCAGACTCCTGCTAATTGGTGGGGATATGGTATGCCTGCAGAGCCATCTGTTTTTAACCATGGATCACCTTAAGTGTTTGATGCAACGGGAAAAGCTCCTATGCTATCGGCTGGTTCACCGATAGCTCAAGTACCCCAATATACTATAGCAACTACTGTACAACCAACTCTAGGAGGTTTCCAGGTGTCTTTGGGTCAAACATCTAGTTCAAGTCCATCGGCAAATTTGTTACCGATGCAACAGAAGGCTCCAATCGTAAGTCAACCTGGAGTCCAGGTTTTACCTCAAGTTAGTTATAATTATCCGGCAATGCCAACAAGTTACCAACCATCAAAAAATTTTGTACCGATGAACGCTAATAATTGGCCAGGGCAGTTTCCCACTCAACATTCAGTTCAGCCAAATCAGCAAGCCACAGGTGTTTTCAGAATCAAGCATCGGCAGCTCAACCGATGAACCCTTTTCAGCAGGTTAATGGACCACAAATAGTGACAAATATGCCAATTGCTGGAGATCGTGGGCCACAAAGGTATGTAGAAGGGTATCAGCAAGTACCTCCAGTGGAGATTCAACCATGTCGTCAACAAGATGTTGAAGCTTTTTGGGCCGATAAAATAGCAGAAATTATGAAGGATCAGTTTGGGATCAAGCCCAAAGTTAATACCTATTCTTATCAGACTCCGTATCCTCCGGCATATGATTTAATTCCTCTCCCAAATCGTTACAAGGTGCCGGATTTCACTAAGTTTTCTAGGCAGGACGACACATCAACCATGGAGCATGTTAATCGTTTTATTATTCAATGTGGAGAGGTAGCTTGTAGAGATGAATTAAGAGTTCGTTTGTTTTCATCATCTCTATCTGGATCAGCATTTACATGGTTTATCTCACTACCGCCAAATTCTATTATTACTTAGGCTGATCTGGAAAAGCAATTTCATAAGTATTTCTTTGCTAGAGTTCATGAAAAGAAGCTTACCGATTTGGTAAAGATGAAACAGCGCAATGATGAATCGGTAGAAGGCTTTGTGCAAAGGCTACGAGATGTAAAGAACAAATGTTATAGCCTGGTGTTGGATGATCGGCAGCTTGCCGATTTGGCCTTTCAGGGATTGTTGCCACACCTTAAGGACAGATATGCTTCTTAGGAGTTCGAAAGCCTAAGTCATCTAGTGCAAAGAATTTCTGATCAAGACACTAGGGTTTTTGAACCTAAAAGGAACTGGAATAAGAAAGTTTCATCTGTCGAAGAAGTAGAAGATTCTGATTCGGATGAAGAACCAGTTATCGGCTTGGCTGAGTGGGTTAAGAATAAAAAGCTGATATCTTGTCCCTTTGGTCACAAAGAGCCAGAGAAGTTTACTTTCGACGTTACCAAAGCCGATAAGATATTTGATCTTTTGCTTCAGGAGGGCCAGATTAAGTTGTCACCTAATCATGTGATCCCATCGACAGAAGAGTTGAAGCATATGCTGTATTGCAAATGGCATAATGCAACTTCACACAGTACAAATGAGTGCAAAGTATTTAGACAACAATTACAGTTAGCTATTGAGTCTAGGAGAATAAAATTTGGCAATTCCAAGATTCAAAAGCCGATGAAAATTGATCAACATCCTTTTCTAGCAAATATGTTGGATACTGAAGGTAAAATTAAGGTGTTGACATCGGAAGCTGCTAAAAAGAATGCATCAGTAGATCCCCAACATCGGATAACTACCGATGATGCAAAAGGCAAGGGGCTATTGATAGAAGGTGGCAGTTCTAGAAAGCCTCCTCGATCTGGCATCATGATTACTCAACAAAGACAATAGGAAGGTTGGCGTCAGCGAAGGGACCGATATCGACAACAGCAAGAGGAAAGACGTCAAGAAGAGTGGAATCGGCATAAGGATCATTGGAATTGTCTGTTTTTTATTCATTGTTGGGAGGAAGGTATTAAGTTACCTACTGTTGAAGATTGCCCAGAGTGCAATGTTTATTATGGAATTAATCGTCCTATAAGAAGATTTCAATCTGGTAATCAAGGTTTGTCCATTAATGAGCCGATCAGAAGGAGAGCATCAGTATATGATCGGCTGGGGGGCAGGCTCAGTGTACATGAAAGGCTTGGTAAACACATTGCATATTTTCTGAGAAACCAAGAGGAACTTGAAGAGATGGCAAATGCAAGAATTCCTGATGAAGAAATATTTTACAGGGATCCTAATATACGTCGTGTGGAGACAACCAGGACCTATCAGCCAGTGTGGAAAACTAAACTTCCTCAACGGTGTCCAGAGGGTTTGACAAAGACACAGAAGAGGAAAATGCAGCGAGAGCGTCAAAAAGACTTTTACCAAGAAGGAAGTCCCTCTAGTGAGAAATCTGGTAATCAGCAGTGGCAGATAAGGCACAAAAATAAAGGCCCATCGGCAGATGTCAATATGGTGTTTATGTTGCCGATGGAATTTTTAGCTCTATCTGATAGCGAAGAAGAAGTTTTTTTCTCTGACCAAATAGCTCAATTAACACTAGATCCAATGATGGCTATTTTTGAGAAGCCTGCCGATGATGAGAGACAACACCTCAAGGCTTTGTTTATAAAAGGCAGAGTTGATGGGCAGCCTATATCTAAGATACTTATTGATGGAGGAGCTGCAATTAATATTATGCCTTATGTGATGTATCGGAAGCTTGGTAAGGGAGATCAAGACTTAACTAAGACTGATATGATGCTAAAGGACTTTGAAGGCAATGTATCACCAGCTAAAGGGGCAGTGTGTGTTGAATTGACCATCGACAGTAAAACTTTACCGACAACTTTCTTTGTTATTAATGGCAAGGGTGCATATAATCTGCTTTTAGGAAGGGATTGGATTCATGCTAATTGTTGTGTTCCTTCTACAATGCATCAGTGTCTTATACAATGGGTTGGAGACAAAATTGAAGTTGTTCCTGGTGATTCTTCTTATATCATCGCATCGGCAGAATCAGACACTTATGAGCGAACTAGGTGCATATCAGGAGAAGCTTGGGAAAAAGAGTTCCTCAAGGTTGCCGATTACGAAATTCTACCGATCCAAGCAGTCGGTTCTGAAGAAGAGTTTTAATGGATAGATTTGCCGATGATGGAAAATTAGGTCAAGGATTTACATCGGCAGATGATTTAATAGAAGTAGATATTGGTGAAGGCGATGGGCCAAGGCCCACTTTTATTAGCGCTAAGTTAAATTCCAAGTGTAAACAGCAACTAGTTGATTTGTTAAAGGAATATAAAGATTGTTTTGCTTGGGATTATACTGAAATGCCTGGGTTAGACCGATCTATAGTTGAACATCGGTTGCCTATTAAATCTGGATTTCTGCCACATCAGCAGCCAGCACGCCGCTGCAATCCTAATATACTTTCTGATATTAAGGCCGAAATAACTAAATTAATTGAGGCCAAGTTTATTCAGCAGTGTCGATATGCAGAGTGGATTTCTAATGTGGTTCCTGTATACAAGAAAAATGGGAAACTTCGTGTTTGTATTGATTTCAGGAATCTCAACAAGGCCACACCGATGGATGGTTACCCAATGCCGATTGCTGATTTGTTGATTGATGCTGCAGCAGGGCAACAGATTATCAGTTTCATGGATGGTAATGCAGGTTATAATCAAATATTCATGGCTGAAGAAGATATTTCTAAGACTGCTTTTAGATGTCCAGGACATGTGGGATTATTTGAGTGGATAGTTATGACATTTGGTTTGAAAAATGCCGGTGCTACTTATCAAAGAGCTATGAACTTTATTTTCCATGAATATATCGGCACGTTGGTGGAAATCTACATTGATGACATAGTGATTAAGTCTGGAGACATCACAAAGCATCTAACCGATCTACAGAAGATATTGGAGTGCACAAGAAAACATGGATGAAAGATGAATCCTAATAAATGTGCATTTGGTGTATCGGCAAGACAATTCTTAGGTTTTATGGTGCATCAGCGGGGTATTGAAATTAGTAGAAAATCTATTGAGGCAATCAACAAGATTGTTGCTCCTGCCGATAAAACTGAATTACAATCCTTGATCGGTAAGATTATTTTCATCAGAAGATTCATATCTAATTTGTCGGGTAAGATCAAGGCTTTTAGTCCATTATTGAAATTGAAAGCCGATCAGGAATTTAAATGGGGGGATGAACAACAGTTAGCCTTAGATGAAATTAAGAGGTATTTAACAAATCCTCCAGTGTTAGTTCCACCCCAACATGGAAAACCTTTCAGATTGTATTTATCAACTGAAGATACTGTTATCGGTTCAGCTCTTATTTAAGAATTTGAAGGAAAGGAGCGTGTTATCTATTATTTGAGCAGACGGTTAATAGATGCTGAAACCAGGTATTCGGCCATTGAGAAATTATGTCTATGTTTATATTTTTCTTGTATTAAGCTGAGACATTATTTACTATCGGCTGAATGTACTGTCATATGCAAAGATGACGTGGTCAAGTATATGTTGTCAATGCCGATACTGAATGGTAGGATTGGTAAATGGATTTTAGCATTATCAGAATTTGACCTATGTTATGAATCGGCTAAGGCAGTTAAAGGACAGGTTATGGCCGATTTCGTTACTCAACATTGCAACACGGTGGATTCTCTGGAAATTGCTCCGTGGACACTTTTCTTTGATGGATCTACTTGTGGTGAAGGGGCAGGCATTGGTATCGTATTAATTTCCCCTCAGGGGAAGAAGTATGAGTTCTCATTGCCGATTGTTGCTACATCGACAAACAATCAAGCTGAGTACCAAGCCCTGATAAAAGGGTTAGAATTGCTCAAGGAAGTACATGCTGATGCTGTTGAGATCTTTGGTGATTCTATGTTAGTTATAAATCAGTTGACTGGGATTTATGAATGCTGAAGTGAAATTCTAATTTCATATCATGAAAAGTGTTTGAGATTATTAAAAGGGTTCAGGAGTTTTCATCTAGAACATACTTCTCGGATGCATAATGAAGAGGCTAACCGATTGGCTCAGCATGCTTCAGGATATCAACCTGTTCAAGAAGTATTAATATCAGCAGCTGATACCGATGACTAGAGGAAGGAAATTATTGATTATTTAAAGAATCCATCTAAAAAGGTTGAAAGACGTATAAGGTTCCAAGCTACCAAGTATGTACTCCTCAATGATGAATTGTATTACCGTACCATAGATGGAGTTTTACTCAGGTGTGTTAGCATAGAGGAATCAAAAGCCTGATGGGTGAAATTCATGAAGGAGTATGTGGGGCTCATCAGTCAACCTTCAAGATGAAATGGATGATCAGAATAAATGGATATTATTGGCCGACTATTCTTGAAGATTGTTTTAAATATTTTAAAGGATGTCAGAAATGTCAGAAATTTGGTAATATTCAAAGGGCACCCGCATCGGCTATGAACCCTATAATTAAGCCTTGGCCGTTCCGGGGTTGGGCTATTGATCTCATCGGTCAGATTTATCCACCATCGAGTAAAGGGCATAAGTTTATTCTGGTTGCTACCGATTATTTCACAAAGTGGGTTGAAGCAATTCCTTTAAAAAAGGTGACATCGACTAATATGATTGATTTTGTGAAGGAGCATATTGTTTACCGATTTGGCATCCCTCAAACCATCACTACCGATCAGGGCACTATGTTTACATCGGGTGAATTTGATGAGTTTGCTATAGGAATGGGGATTAAAGTTTTGAATTCTTCACCGTATTATGCCTAGGCTAATGGTCAGGCTGAAGCATCTAATAAAGGAATTATCAAGCTCATTAAGCGCAAGATTAAAGAGTATCCTAAGAAGTGGCATATAGTATTAAATGAAGCTTTGTGGTCATATCAGATGGCGTGTCATGGTGCAACCAAGGTAACACCTTATCAGTTGGTGTATGGACACGATGCAGTCTTACCTTGGGAGATTAAAATTGGTTCTAGGCAAATACGCTCTCAAAATCAATTAACAGTCGATGATTATGATATCCTTATGAAGGATGAGTTGGAAGATGTAGAAGGTCATCGGTTAAAAGCTTTGGTTAGCATCGAGGAGAATAAGAAAAGAGTAGCTAGATGGTATGACAAGAAGGTGAAGGTAAAGGAATTTGTCGATGGAGAATTGGTTTGGAAGTTGATTTTACCGATTGGGACTAAAAGTTCTAAGTTTGGGAAATGGTCACCTAATTGGGAAGGTCCATATCGGATAAATCAATCTATTCCTGATAATGCATATATTCTTGAAACTCTCGAAGGAGTTGTATTTCCCAGAGCATTAAATGGAAAATATTTAAAGAAATATTACCCTAGTATCTGGATGGATGCATAAAAGAGTAATTGCCGATAACAATCCTATCGGCTACAGTCAAAACAAAGTTTCAATCATTGCTGATGCGCTAATTTAACAAAGCTTGGATAGCCGATATCGCACGCAGGCGAATTTCATCGGTTTCTTTTAATTCCTTGGCATCTTCATCGGCACTTCCTTCCACAGGCTTGAGTTTCTTCTTGAGAACCAAGGCCTTGTGAGCTTGGACGTCTCGTTCTTGCTGAAGAACCTTGATAGCGTCAGGAAGCTAGTCTTCTTCTTGCTTGGCTTGAGTTAGGGCTGTTTCAACCTTTTCCAGTTCGGCTAGCAGAGCTGCCCTTTTTGCCGATAGGTCTAAGATTTTCTGTTTAAGATCAGCACTGGAGGCTTGCAAGTTGCCGATGCTTTTGTGCTTCTCATCGGCAGTTTGCTTCAGCTGCAGCATTTCTTCCTTAAGTTGAGCCTGAGCTGCTCTGTCGGCAATACGATGAACAACCTTTTGATATTGAAGTTGTCTGCTCTCCAGATGGACTGCTAGGAAGATGATTTCTTCAACATCGGCAGGGACTTGGCCACGGATTGTTTTGAAGATGGTCCTTGCAGGGTCTGAATCGATCACCAGTTGAGCATTATCTTGTTGCAGCAGATTCAGGAGAACTTCTAGTTTGCCATAGGTATCTACCGATATTGTTCCCAATGCCAGGGAAGAACTCGCCTCTTCTCCGTCATCATCGGAGACGTCGATAGCAAAAGAAAACAAGCTATCGGGAGAATCTTGTTCCTGTGAAATAAAGAGAGTTAGGAATCCTATTTGTGGTGTCTGGGGATATTATAAACCAAACAGTTAATCGGTTTACCTGCTTTAGGGCAATTTCTTGAGCCTAGCTTGAGGGAGCGGCTTAAAAAAGATCATGCGAAGGATCGACAGAGGATGCCGATGGAATGTCTTCTACGATCTCATCAGTAGTCGGCCCTTGGGGTATAATGGCTGATGGTGTATCTTGTACAGAAGAAGCAGCTTGTTCAATTATATTAGTGGGTCGATTGACAGGTGTTAGAGCGGATGAAGGGGCTGGTGTAGATTTCTGTCGCTTTTGTTGAGCTTCAGCATCGGTTAAAGCTTTGCGCTTTGTTTGGGCCTCAGCGACAATTGGCTGGGGGGCATCAACATGTGTTGATTGGGGAGCTTGCATGCTTGGTGTGATTGCCGATGTGCCCGTTTGTTGCTGCAAAAAACGAGTATAAGATTGGATATTTAACAGAAAAAATGTAAAAATAAGAAAAATACCTCCGAAGGAGGAATAGAGGTCGTGGTGCTTGATATTGGAAGAGTTGCTGATGACGATCCAGCTGCAGCTCTCACATCCTGATAGTTATATGTTAATATAGTGTGCATCGATAGAAAAACAAAGTAAGCAAGGTTATTACCTTAAAAACCTTGATTAGGCTTGAAGCAGCAGCCATTGGAGTGGCCCTGGATGTTGCTAGTCTTGGTTTGGAGGTGATAGTTTTGGCGCGAGTCCTCTAGAAGGTTAAGGCCTCTAAGGTAGGGGCGTTGTAGCCAATTATTGAGACTGGAGAAATAGGATGGAGGTTGAAGGGTCTTCCACTTTTGCTTATTGATGAAACTGGATCATCGGCCTGTTTCAGGGAAGATTAGTTACCAATATACATATAAAAGGAAGGAGAGAGACAAAAGTTAAAAGGAACTTACTGCATCGTCAGGAACAGCATAGTCGGGATCGATCATATGCCGATATGTATGAACGGATGTTGAAAACAACTATTCTTTCCACTCTTGCCACCATTGCTTATATGACTCTATGATGAAAGACACTGGTGACCAGGCGGAGAGATCAACATTTGAAATATCGGCATCAGGAGCAAGTCTTACTACTCTACTCCATTCAGTTCCAGTTGTAATAATTTCTCTGGGCTTAATCACATCGGCAAAGCATAGCTTGATTGGTAGTTGCCCAAAGGCTAATTGGTGAGACACTGCCGATGGATTATAGAATTTATAAGTGATATAGGAATTCTTTCCGCTACCAAATGTGTTTACTAGGATTGCTCTGGGGGTAATAATAGCCATCATAAGATCATTATCTTGGTTCAGATCACTATCGGCAAAATTGAAAAGAAGAGGGAACTTGTTATCCTCATCGATATAGGGTACCCAAGCTCTAAGATCACGAGAGAGACCATGGTAGAAATTCTGAAAAAACCTGCCAATTTGATCTTCATTGGACTCTGTTCCAGGAAGGACGATTATGGCTTCGCCGAAGTTGAGAGGAGGGTGTGTTGCCGATTCATCATCTCCGAGGATGTAATCTTCGGCGATCTCTCGTGAGAATTCTTGGGCAAAGAAATCCCATTGTAGACGCTTATGCATGTGAGCGTTTAACCACATATTGATGAACCACCACAGGCCTCCTAGATTGCCGATGGGTTCACCAAGTAGAAGCTTCTGAGACACTTGGTGGAGAAGGTGGTAAGTTGAGCTCAAGAGGTATCGGCCAACTAGGAATCTGACACCGTTGGCCAAGAGTTCCGCTGCTGGGAGGAAGGCGTTAGTTGGTCCTACCGATCGACCACAGAAAATAAACTTCTCCAGCCACATGTTCAGGAATATGGCGTGTTCCCTTTGATTGACAGTACCGGTTTTTTGGTACTCTTGGATGTATCCTGTCCAGCCGCCGATGTTGCGTGTATTTACTCTATACTTAGTTTTTCTGCCAAAAATGTGGCCCTCATCGACAGTTGAGATATCCAAGCCGGTGAGCATATATACATCGACAAGAGTAGGGGCACATGGGCCATGACCGAACATGAAGGTATTTGTGGTATCTGACCAAAAATGAGCAGCAGCTATCATCATGGATTCATTCCTTTGCATATCAGCAATGGATAGCCTGATACATTGATCTATCTTCCGTTCTGCCCAGAACACTTGCATTGATCTGTTTACTCTCAAGTACTAGTTTTTCCACCCTTTGGTAGGTTTGGGCCAAGATCAAAATGTATCTTTCCATAGATTCAAAGAGAAATTTTGAGCTTTGAAGGGAATACGATTAGCTTCTGCATTGATCAGGTCGGTTGGATCTGGATCACCCATTGGACCTAGGCAATGGAGGGGAGGTTGGTTGGTTGGAATAACCAGTGTGTTGCGTAGTTCCTGAGTTTGGAAGATCAAGAGAATAGAAGAAGTAGAAAAAATACCAACTGTAAGAATTCACAAGGGGCCAGAAGGGTCGAAGTAAAAGTAATAAAAAAAGAACGAACCGTAGGGACGTTGAAGTTGACCGCCATTGTTTCGAGAAGGATGAGGGCACGAGCTGGAGATTGGAAAATGACGATGGAAGGAGCTCTGGTGGGTTGAGGATGCGTAGTTAGGGTTGCCGCCGGAGAGAGAATGCCAAAGGTTGCGATTTGAAGGTAGAAGATGAGCAGTTCGGAGAAATCTATTTATAAGCCATTTGGGGTAGGGGTATTCTTGACTTATCTCTATGCCATACGTGGATGGATCGAGGTGGTTCAGATAGATATGGTAACTGTTCGCACGACAATCAAGGGATTGTACAGAAGATTTGATGGCATGGCAAGTAGTCATGACTTGAAGGATATTTTGATACAGGATCTTTCAGTTCTAAAATGGTGATGTTGCTGTGATAAGATCTTGCCGATGGATTGTTATTTTGGTATCTCAACCGTAATTGAGGCAAAAAAACAGTTGGAAAATGTGCGATATTTACTGAGATACATGGATTAGATCTAGATTTGATTAAATCTGGTAACAGATCATGTTATGCTTGGAGAGTGGGTTGAAAAATAGGTAATAGCAGGCATTATCTGGAGTAAATTTCGGAGCATCAATATCTTATACTCCGAAATTGGGGGGCATGTGTTGACATCGTTTTTTAGCACGTGTCAAGATGGTCAGGAAGGGCTAATCAGCAGAGGAAAGATTATTGTGTAAATTGATAGCTGATGAAAATGAGTTTGCTTATGAGTGGTAGCGGCGTATGGGTTCAAATTGAAATGTTGCCAATAAGGTTAAGGGTATTATTGCCGATGCCGATGAAAGATGGTTTGAAGACTGCTGCCGATGAAACAGGGGATGTACCGATGGAAGGATCTTGAAGGCTGCTGCCGATGGAACAGGGATTGTGCCGATAAGAAGGAGGTCGATGAGAATACCATCATGACTGAGGCGAACTATGGAATAAGATAGGAGTTAATTTCCTTATATACATTTATTAGAGTCTGAGTTGTATCAAAGTCATGTGTTTCCATAGATTTGGGTTTAGTGTCCTAGTCGTATTTGGTTACGTTTCTGTAGATCAGGATATAAATATAGGGTGAAGGGCAATGTAAAAAAGAGATCAATCAATACATCAGAAACAGCTTTTTATTCTTATTTACATCTACTTTCGACGACTTCGTCAATTTGCATATTTTTCTTTTTTACGAGTTCTCATCGATTCGGCGAGTTGCATTGCTCGAGTGCAATCTTCGGCGATCCTCGAGTTCCGCGTGAGTACCTCTTGGCCGTGACTTCCGGGCGTATCGCTGTTGTCAGGACCAAAGTGCTCGTATCTTCATCCTTGTCGATTAACAGGTCAAATCGACTGGCACGCTTTGGATATCGATTTCGGGTATTAGCCCTTTGTGTTTGCAGATCTACTTTTGCATCAACAGTAGGAGTGATGATGAGGAGGATGAGGACTACTCCAAGGATGATCTATTGGGCATAATAAATCAAATGAGCAAGGGCTACAAGAGGACAACCAAGAAATACAAAATCTTGGAACAAGATCTCATTGCCAAGAGCAATGAAAATGATGCCTTGATGGAGGAGCTTATTGCTCTCAAAAAGAGTAAGGAGTGCAAAGGAATTGAACAAGAACTCAAAGCTCTTAGGAAATCCTTTGATGAGCTAGAGGCTTCTCGTGAGTGTCTAAAGGAAGACCACGAGGATCTTGAAATTGCTTACACTAGGCTTAAGGAAGCCCACTCCAATCTACTTGAGCTCATCAAGGAAAAGGACCTCAAGTTGGAGAAGCTCATGAAGGAAGCTAAGGAGGAGCAAGTGATTGTCACTTGTGATATTGGACTAACATGTGATATTATTGATGATTCTTTATGTGTTGGTCCTACTAATGCTTCATGTAGCTCATCATCATCCACCACAACCAACTCTATCTCTACTACTAGTGATTCATCACTTGTGGTTGAAAATGAGACTCTCAAGAGAGAGGTGGATGATCTCACCCGCGCATTGGGCAATGCTTATGGTGGCGATGCCCGCTTGCTAAAATGCTTAGGTTGCCAAAGGTTCTCTCTTAATAAAGAGGGATTAGGCTATACTCCCAAGAAGGGCAAGGCGGCCTTTGCTACTCTAAAGCCTCGCTTTGTGAAGGGCAATGGTCGTTATTGCAATAGATGCAAGCAAGTTGGGCATCTAGAGATTAATTGCAATAAAATGAACAAGAACAAGAAAAATGCTAATGTACCGTATATTCCTTTTGATTCTTGTTATGTGCTTACCAAGGGTGAGAAAGGTGTGCATGCTAGGTTTGTTGGTACACCAATTGTGGGCCCAAAGAAGAAGGCTATTTGGGTACCAAAGAGCTTAGTGACTAACCTACAAGGACCCAAACAAGTATGGGTACCTAAGAAACATTAAATTGTTTTGTAGGTAAATTACAAGGCCGGATGAAGGCATTGGGTGCTTGATAGTGGGTGCTCTCAACATATGACCGATGATTCAAGAATGTTCAACTCTCTCAAATCAAATAATAGTGGCATTGATAGCATCACATTTGGTGACAATAGCAAGGGTGATGTAAAGGCTCTTGGAAGGATTGCAATATCAAATGATCATAGCATCTCCAATGTGCTACTAGTTGAAAAGCTCAATTTCAACTTGTTGTCAGTTGCTCAATTGTGTGATCTTGGCTTCAAGTGCATATTTGGTGTTGATGATGTGGAGATAGTTAGTGTTGATGGCTCTAACTTGATCTTCAAAGGCTTTAGATATGAGAATCTATACTTGGTTGATTTCAATGCTAGTGACACTCAACTTTCAACATGCTTGCTCACCAAATCAAGTATGGATTGGTTATGGCATAGAAGACTTGGTCATGTTGGCATGAAGCAATTGAACAAGTTAGTGAAGCATGACTTAGTTAGAGGCTTGAAGGATGTCACATTTGAGAAATATAAGCTATGTAGTGCATGTCAAGCCAGAAAGCAAGTGGGCAACACTTATCCATTGAAAAGCATTATGAGTACTTCCAAGGCATTTGAGTTGTTGCACATGGATCTATTTGGACCAACTACATACACAAGCATTGGTGGCAACAAGTATGGTTTTGTGATTGTGGATGATTTCACTAGATACACATGGGTATTCTTTCTTGTGGACAAAAGTGATGTATTTGACATATTCAAGAAGTTTATCAAGAGAGTACAAAATGAGTTTGAAACCACAATCAAGAAAGTAAGAAGTGACAATGGAAGTGAGTTTCGAAACACAAGAATTGATGAGCTATGTGATGAGCTTGGAATCAAGCATCAATTCTCGGCCAAGTATACACCTCAATCAAATGGCTTAGTTGAGAGGAAAAATAGAACTTTGATTGATATGGCAAGATCAATGTTGAATGAGTATAATGTGAGTCATTCATTTTGGGCCGAAGCAATCAACACGGCTTGCTTCTATAGCAACCGCCTCTATTGCCACAAGTTCTTAAAGAAGACACCATATGAGATCTTAAATGGAAGAAAGCCCAACATTGCATACTTTCAGGTATTTGGTTGCAAATGCTACATCTTGAAGAAGGGCACTAGATTAAGCAAGTTTGAGAAGAAATGTGATGAAGGATTCCTACTTGGTTACTCCACTACTAGCAAAGCTTATAGAGTTTGGAATTTGGCTAATGGTTTACTTGAAGAAGTACATGATGTTGAGTTTGATGAAACAAATGGCTCTCAAGATGAGGAAGATAACTTGGATGATGTGAGAGGAACTCAATTAACCAATGCTATGAAAGAAATGGATATTGGTGATATTAGACCAAAGCAAGTAATTGATGTGGATGACAAAGATCAAGTGCTCCAAAGTCCAATCACTCAAGCTAGTGGTTCTCTAATGCAAAATTAAGCTAGTACATCATCTCAAGTGCAACAAGATCAACAAGTGGCTAGTTCATCATCTCCATCTCATGATCAACATCAACATCCAAGCAATCAAGTCCAAGTGCTTCAACCAACTAACATTGCAAGAGACCATCCATTGGATTCCATCATTGGTGACATACAAAGGGGAGTTCAAACTAGATCAAGATTGGCATCATTTTGTGCTCACTCTTCTTTTGTGTCAATAGAAGAACCCAAGAACATTGATAAAGCATTGAGAGATCCGGATTGGGTAAATGCAATGCATGAAGAGCTCAACAACTTCAAGAGAAATGAAGTGTGGGAATTAGTTGAGAGGCCTAAGGATCACAATGTCATTGGAACAAGATGGGTCTTTCGCAACAAGCAAGATCAAGATGGGATAGTAGTAAGGAACAAAGCAAGACTAGTGGCTCAAGGTTACACACAAATAGAGGGTCTTGACTTTGGTGAAACTTATGCCCCAGTTGCAAGATTGGAAGCAATTAGGATCTTACTTGCCTATGCTTGTGCTCACAATATCAAGTTATATCAAATGGATGTGAAGAGTGTATTTCTCAATGGGTACATTCAAGAAGAGGTGTATGTGGAACAACCTCCCGGTTTTGAAGATGACAAGAAACCCAATCATGTCTACAAATTGAGAAAAGCTTTGTATGGATTAAAACAAGCACCTAGAGCATGGTATAAAAGATTAAGGAACTTCTTGCTATCCAAAGGATTTGTCATAGGCAAAGTTGATACTACACTATTCACCAAGAAGATTGGGAAAGACTTGTTTGTGTTGCAAATATATGTTGATGATATCATATTCGGTTCAACCAATCAAGATTATTGTGATGAGTTTGGGAAAATGATGGCAAAGGAATTTGAAATGTCAATGATTGGTGAACTTAGTTTCTTTCTTGGACTTCAAATCAAACAAATGAAGGGAGGAACATTTGTGAGTCAAACCAAGTACATCAAAGATATGCTCAAGAAGTTTGGCATGCAAGATGCAAAGAGCATTACAACCCCAATGGGCACTAGTGGAAGTTTGGATAGTGACAAGAGTGGCAACATGGTGGATCAAAAGCTATATAGATCAATGATTGGTAGCCTACTCTATGTGACGGCATCAAGGCCCGATGTGATGTTTAGTATATGCATGTGTGCAAGATTTCAAGCCTCACCAAGAGAAAGTCATTTGAAGGCAACAAAGAGAATATTGAGGTACTTAAAGCATACACAAGATGTTGGATTGTGGTATCCTAAAGGTGCAAGCTTTGAGCTAGTTGGATATTCGGACTCCGACTATGCCGGTGACAAAGTGGAAAGAAAGAGCACTTCCGGGACTTGTCAATTGTTGGGAAGATCACTTGTCTCATGGTCATCCAAGAAGCAAAATAGTATTGCACTATCTACCGCCGAGGCCGAATACATCGCCGCGGGTAGTTGTTGTGCACAAATCTTATGGATGAAGGCAACATTGAAGGATTTTGGAATCAATTTCAAGAATGTGTCATTGCTATGTGACAATGAAAGTGCAGTGAAGCTAACCAACAATCCGATTCAACATCAAAGAACAAAGCATATTGATGTTCGTCATCACTTTATTAGAGATCATCAACAAAAGGGTGACATTGCTATTGAGAGTGTGGGCACCGAAGACCAATTAGCCGATCTATTCACCAAGCCACTTGATGAGAAGAGATTTCACAAGCTAAAGAATGAGTTGAACATACTTGACTTCTCCAACATGAGTTGATGCACCCCATATATGACATGCCTCTCCTTCGAGCCCCAAGGTACAATTGGTTGACATGTCATACATTCTATGCTAAGGACTCGTTTAGTGCATCTAGTCATAATTTACATGTTCTAGGCTCATTCATGAAAATTAAATGAATTTGAAGTTTATATGGTGCCACTATTGTTTCCATGACTTGTATGATCTAGTGGTAGCATATAACTTGTTTAAGTAGCTTGTGATCCTAAGTGTTTAATCTAGAAAACTTGTCTAAATATTTGCTTCAACATGGTGCATGATAACCCTTCTAGGGAGGTGTGAAGAAGCTTGCCCTTGGATCAAACCGAAGTATTTTATTTATGCAAGCAATCTAGGTTGAATCATAAACTTGATCCTCACCCCATATTTCAACATGATAATCTATCTAAAGTTTGCTCCTTGTGGTCAATTGGTGCCAAAGGGGGAGAAAATATTGTTCACAAAGATAGAACTCAAAGAGGGAGAAGCACAAAGGGGAGAATTGATAAAAGAAGGGGATCAACTAAAATTTTGAGCACACAAGTAGGGGGAGCAAGCTCTTAAGCATGAATGTTGCTTTTACATGTGCACTTCATATGTATGATGCATAGTTATGCATTTCTTTTTCTCCGATACTTTGCTTGTGTGGTGACTTGCTAGTATACAATTGAAAGGTGTATTGAGGTACTAGCATGAATAGGAAGTAGTTAGATTTTTCTTGCTTCATGTTTTTCATAGTGGTACTAGAGCCTTGCTTATAATGTTGATCTCATGAGGTTTCTAGTTATGTTTGTGTTTTTCCAAGTGGAATCTAACTACACAAGGTGCTAAGATGGTGTTTATCGCTACTCCAATGGTATCACGCTTCAAAGGTCTATAATCTTAAACACTTAGCACCTATTGATAGTCAATGCTCCTATATTTTTCCTATCTAACATGTATGCTTCCAAAATCCAAACATATAGCATACATGTAGGGGGAGCCATTGCTATCAATTTGAATTCATGATCACATGTCCATAATTCTTACACATGGTAATATACTTGGACAATGTGACATGGTTCAATCAAAATTTCATCATAACATCTTTGTGAAAGGTTTGTCACCAGTTACCAACAAGGGGGAGATTGAAAGTCCCATGTTTGGTGTTGGTAATTAGTGACAATGCCTAAGTACTAATCCTATGCCTAAGTTGTATGTAGCATATGAGGATTAGTACATTCCAAGGTTGGTGGCAAGATGGACATGGTGATCATGATGGCCACACTTGGATTTGGACGCAACCCTATGTGATCAAGGCAAAGGTATATGCTTAAGGGTTGTGTTTTAGTAACCAAGACACCTAGTGGGTGTGGTTACATTATAGGATAGATAGCCGTACTATAAAGAGGGGAATGACGCGGCTATTGAACTCCTAAGTGCCTCTAGATGTGCATTTCATGATCATATGCATTTGGATAGAACTAATATCGCCTCGAAAAATGATTGTGAAAATGCTAACACACTCACACATGACGAGATAACTTGGTGGTGTTAGCACATTTGCGATGGCGGTGGGGTTTGAGCGGTAGAGAGGGTTTGGGTTCCTCTCTCCCTCCCGCCGAGCTTGCGAGCGTGGGATTCAGGCGTTTTTGAGAAGTTGAAATGCCTATTTTCCACTACGCCGGAAGTCTGGAAAAGAAACGGAGGCGAACGGAGGTCACAAAGGTGACCGGACGCTAAACCGGACGCGGTCCTTGCATGACCGGACGCGTCCGGTCAGTGTTCAGTGTCTGCGTGTTTTTTAGTTCGATGATCGGACGTGAGGCGCGTCCGATCACTGATGATCGGACGCGTCCGGTCGTTCAGGGAGCTTACTGGACTCTAACCGGACGATGGCACTGTCGTGTCCGGTCATTTTCTTCAGCGCGTCCGGTCATTGTTTCGTTGAGCGCTGCTCAGGCGACCAGCGCGTCCGGTCATTCGCGGGACCAGCGCATCCGGTCGTTTCCAGCGTGTCCGGTCTGTGCGATGAGCGCGTCCGGTCGTTGCTTCGCAGTTAGCCGTTGCGCGACCGGCGCGTCCGGTCATTTGGACCAGCGCGTCCGGTCAGTACCTCACGAGTTAGTCGTTGTGTGACCGGCGCGTCCGGTCAGTTGGACCAGCGCGTCCGGTCAGCACGATTTCGGCTGTTTAAGTTTGTAACGGCTCTTTTCGAAGGGGTACGTCTATAAATACTCGTTGGCCGGCTCAAGGCTCTTACTCTCGAACATTTGACATACTTGTGAGCACTTTGAGCTAAGCAACTCCCCTCCCACTCATCTCTCTTGCTTCTTTGCATATTCAAAGTGAGATTGAGTGATCCAAGTGCATTTGCTTTGTGAGATTGCATCTAGTTGGCACTTGGTAGTTGATTTGCTGCGGGATTCTTATTTCTCTTGGTGGTTGCCGCCACCTAGACGGCTTGGAGCAGCTTGGAGGCATTGGCAAGAGTTGGTGTTTGTTCTTGGCCACCTCCGGTGATTGTGAGGGGTTTGTGCCTACCTCGGCGAAGCGCCAAAGGCAACGTTAGTATATTGCTCGTGTCATTGCAACCTTTTGCCATTTGGTAGGTTCTTGTGGCGCCTTTTGAGAGGCTCGGTGTGTGACCGATTAGCCACCGAACCACGTGGTGAAGAGGGACACAACGGGGACTAGCGTGCCGGCAAGCACGTGAACCTCGGGATAAATCTTCGTGTCATCACTTTCATATTGTGATTGATTGATCCCGGTGTTCGGTTATCTTGGTATTCATCTCTTGATCATATTGATTAGTTGGCTCAATACTTCGCCCCTCGGTGATACCCTCCTAACTCTCTATTGTATTAATTTCTTAGTTATCTTTGCTAGCTAGTTTGCTTTGCTAGAGTAGCTTCTTTGTGTAGCTTGCTTAGTTGTAGTTTCCTCCTCGGTTTGACTTGTGCGGTTGAGTGCAAATACTAGAATTGTGAATTGGATAGGTGGCTTGCAAACACCCCGTGGGCTAAGCAAAACTCGCATCTCGCTAGTTGTTATATTGATAAACTTGTTTAGCTTGTCTTTGTAGAAAGTTTTAAAAGGCTATTCACCCCCCTCTAGCCATCAAGACCTTTCACATGTCTCATTCGGCTAACAAAAGCTCTAACTAGCATGCAGCAAAGACTAACATGCTTGCATCTTCTAACATTCACCGTTGATGCAACTCATTGATGCAAGTAGTGATAATGTATAAAAGTGAGCAAAGTAATCTGCTCGTACTCCAAAATCGGCCACTATAGCTAGAAGAGATATCTCACTGTTGTTGTCGTCATCTTAAGGCTCGTCGAGGTCGAACAACCCACCGTTGTCATTGTCATCTTCAGGCTCATCGAGATCAAATGCACTGTTGCCGTCGTCATCTTTAGGCTCATCGAAATCGAACCCATCGCTGCCGCCGTCATCTTCTGATGCTGTCTCGTTAAGATCGAACCCACCATTGTCGTCATCATCTTCCAAAGCCGGCTCATTAAGATCAAACCCAAGAAAAAAATCGGCCATGTGTAGCTCGAAGAGGTAGCTCAGTTCATGAACAAAAGAAGAAGTAGCGTGGAGAAGAGAAGAAGTGGCGTGGAGTAGTAGATGCTGCACCAGCAAGAAACGAAGGCTTTTAAATGCTGGGATGCGACGCCTGAACACCGAAATACAAACGCTGGTCGTTCCTCTCTCGTGGCGCCACTGCAAAAAACATTTGCCTATGAAAACCAACGAAAACAATGGCACCCAACACTCACCCAGCCGAATGCGTGCGTGTGCTCAAACGCGCCAGAAACGCGGCCAAACACGCGCCACGCCTAGCCAAATGAAATCCGAGCGGCATGCAGAGTGCACTCTCCACACAGGGCCACAGTGCCATGCAAAAATCGCATGCAAAATCAACCAAATAACAAAAAATAGCACCCGCCAGGTATCGAACCCAGCACGGCGGCACCTCAGAGCCAACGCATAGAAGCACTAGCCATCTGAACTAGGGAAACTTCTCATATAAAATGCACCCGCAATCCTATTTAGTAGGGGCGGACAGGGAAAAATACCCCTAATTAATGACTCCTTGGTAAGCACAATCATGTCCTAAATGACTTGTTTTATGGGTATGGAGGGAGTAGTATCTAGTGGACTCTGGATTCAAGCAGGAAAAAAGATATTTGGCGCCATATCGCAATTCAAGGCACCGTCTCGACAATTTTGAAGGCACAAGTGAGCATGCATTGTCAAACCATGAGAATTTTAACCTTGCTCATTCAAAGATTCACAATGTGGTGGAATGGACATTTGGGCTGCTCAAAGAAAGGTGGACAATTTTAGGAGATGTTCCGTACTTTCCGATAGACAAGCAAAAGAAGATAATTCTAGCATGCTTCGTACTAAACAATTACCTGTGGGAGTGGGAGCATGGTGATGGTAGTACAGCAAGGTACAAACTATCTGATTGGGTCGCTATCAGCAGCACTTCTAATATGTCTTTGCTGCGAGAACTTATCATTGTTAGAATCTACTATGCTAATTAGGTAAGGTATATCATTGATGCCTGCTACGTTTTATAATTGTCAACATATAGGCAATCACTTCTACTGGACTTTAATTGTATGACAGTACTATGTTGAATGGCTGGGGAGGTGCCAAGGACTGCATGTTCAAGTGTGCAGAATCTGACTTCTCTCTGCAGTTGCTTATGTTGCTTTGCCAAAGGCAACTGATTCTGTAAATGCTCCATGTATGCCAACTTGCAATAGGTTTAAGTTGTGCCATCAATATTGTAGTCATATGTTGTAATGATGTAGTAGTTGATATGTTGTATGTAAATCTATGTGCTATGTGTTGTAAAGGACCTGTAATGGCACCCAATGTTAAACTGCTGCAAATTGTAGTAACTATGCATTGAAATGATGCTATAGTCAAATGCTTATAAACTATCTGCTGATGGTGAGCTTGAACTTGCCTCAAATTTTCTTTTTTTACACACTCCCACAGGCTCGGCGTGAGGTACATCAATGCCAAGACTCATAGCTCAGCGTCAGGTATATTCACACCGACATATGATCACAATGTTGGTCCTTACTGAGTAAAAGGTGCCCGTGGCGCCGACATGCACGGCCTCAGCGTCGTAGCACAACATGCTAAGCCACAGACCTCGGCGTCTAACAAAAGCACGTTGAGCCGCAGACCTCGGCAAGCCATGTTTTAATGCTGACGTCTGGACTTAGGCCGATTCTTACTGCAATCGAACAGTACGTAGCACCGACGTGACGCCTAGGTCCCTCGACTTGAACCCTAACAACGACTGTGCCCTAGCCTCGGTGCGCAATGAGTCAGCGTGGACCTTTTTATGCTCGGCGTGGGTCGAATCAAGGCTGAGCCCTGGACCGAACCCTAACAAAAGAGGTGACTGGGCCCTACCCTCGGCGCGGAAGAACACAACGCTAAGCTTTTTACGCTCGGCGTGTGCCAACTCAACCCGAGCCCCCGCAAAGGCTTACCCCTTTTCTTTGTCATCCAATGTGATATTGCCAATTGATTCTGATTTGTTTCATGCAGAGTAGAGGCGAATTGTTACTTGAAGCTCAACGACCAATCTTAAAATCAATGATAAAAAGTACAACAGATGCAATGGCATGTGATGACCCCTATATAATCAGGGTACAGAGGTAGTAATGTAAACCTAACATGCCTTAGGGAATTCAAACAAACAAATATTACATTGAAACAAACTACGAGAGTTGCAATGGCATGTGACGACCTATGCATGTTGAGGGCGAGGAGGTCATAGACTAAACCTAACATGCCTTAGGGAATTTAAACTAAACGTATCCTACATGACATCACCACTGATAACGACAACCATAGTTTACTCCTAGTAATGCTCCCACATTGCAAACTGAGTAGAACCTTCTCTGCAGTATTCTCCCATACTAGGTGGAGGTGGCGGTGGCGATGGGGGAGGAGGGCCTTTCTTCTTGTGATAAGGGCACTGGCAATATGGATCAGTGCAAAGGTTCTCTGCATCATTGTTGTTGTTCTCGTCCTCCTCATCCCTGGTACTGCTTCCAACTTCCCTTTCTAGGTCAAAGATACGTTCCTGAAGGTAGTTGATGTATTGTTGATGGGGATAAATAGGAGCAGGATCTATCCATCTAGTGAACCACAGTTCCCCTCAGTAATGCAATTTTGAAACATACCAAAAGCTTCCTATAAGTATTGATAAAACATGATAAATATTTGACAAAAGAGATAGGCCAGAAGTAGTACCCATCCTTTCAGACATCTTAAGAAACGACGGCCTGCTCCATCATTCTCGTCGGTGCACATTTGCACTACGCAATCCAAACCATGGCGGCATCTTGGCCAATCTTCTTTACGGCTATTGTATCCTCTAAGAGGACACTCAAGGTTGAAATCACTCTTGCTCTCCAAAGGAAACTCAAATAGTGGTTCATTGTAGAAATTAGAGCCAAGAGAACCCTCCCAAACAATCGGATCTCCCTTCTTCCCCCCTATTCTCTCCTGTGACCTACACCCTTTTCGCTCGAGGAGCCTCCACCAGACATTTCAACTATAGCGAAAACTTAACATTAGTGTTGAAGTTATGGAGCAATACAAGGAGCACATTGTATATATAGATGAAACCACCTCCACCATTATTGCTACTAAAACAAACAACTGTAAATGAATTGTACGTGCATCTGTAAAGCACTTTTATTGAACTTGAAAAGCTACTGAAAATTATGTGTCGTCATTTCATCTAAGAACTAAAAAGCCTAGATACTAAAACTAAAAAGCCTACAACTGTGTCCATTCATTTCATCTGTAAAGTATATTATTCATAGACTAGATGCTACAACTGAAAAGCGTACACCATACGTGCATTCATTTCATCTAGAAAGGCCGGTACGAGTAGACCTGAAAAGCACGGTTCAATGCATAGTTGATGTGACAACACACTGCACAAGCTACACCGCTTGCATTAAATAAGTATGAAAAGCCTACAATTCAAACTCGTTTCAATAGCTCAAACGCCAAATGTGCTCAAAAGGCCTCCGAAGTTCAGTAAATAGACACAGTGTTCATTACATGGGTACAATACATCAATAGTCCAAATGAAACACAAGACAACAATGAAAGTTCTACTACATAACAACATTGTTCATTACTAAAGCATGAAACTAACAAGTCTAAAGAATGAACTACCACACAGCGCAATCATAAATCCTCAGTCAGAAACATAATCTGTAAGAAACTCGTCATCCGAGTACCAATCCTCTACCACAACCTCGTTCATGTGGCTAGGCTCACCTACATTGCCCTGATCTGCCTCTTGCCTGTAGTAAGTAGCCTCCACTTCATCTGCAACGTGATACAAGAACGCGTCCTTCTGCGCCTTGTTCATATGGCTAGGCTAACCCGCATTGCCCTGATCTGCTTGTCGCCTGTAGTAAGTGGCCTCCACTTCATCTACAGCCTCTGTGGCCTAGGAGAAGAACACGTCCTCCTATGCCTCCAAGCCCACCTTTGCTAGAGCGATGAGCTCGCTCAGTCTGCCAGTGTCGTCCTCATCCTCCTCCCCCTGCAAGCTCGCCTCCGCTAGAGCGATGAGATCACTCAACCTGGCAGTGTCGTCCTCATCCTCGTCCCCCTCATCGGCCACCACAATCGAAGATAGAACGGTGTGATCAGCTCGCGTTCTGTACTCTTATAACTTCTTTTCCTAAAACCTTGCATGGGCTAGCTCTACGGCATGGTCCTCGCTGCATCCAATCCCTTCATGTATAAAATGCAACCGTTAGCAACACAATTATATTACATTTAAAAGCAGTCAACAAAAATAACAAGGCTTTCAATCACTCACTGGCACACAATGCAACAACATGGTCGTTCAAGACCTGCATCTGCACTCTTGCCTCCTCTCTTGCCTCCTTCCTTGCCCTCTCCTCCTCTACCTTCCTCCATCTCTCTAACCCCCATTTGTCAAGCCTAACACTGATCGGGTTACGAAAACCGTGTTGCCTAGCAAACTCACGCATCTTCTTTATGTGGTCTTTAACGAAGAGGTCAACGAACTGAGTTCCATAACCAAACTTTCGTGCAAATACTTGCTTCGCCTTGATTTCATCCAAGAACTTAGCTTGACCATCATAAAATTCCCACTTGCATTTCCTAGTGCTCTGTTCAAATGAAAAAATAGATTATAAGTCTTCACAGTAGAAAAAAATATGATTTTAGGTTTTCCATAACAATAACCAACCTCATCATTGTCAACCATATGGCTGCATCAATGGCCTATTCCAAGCTCCGAAGGGACTAGGCCGTAGTTGGCTTTGACACCACATTCGCACATGACAGGAGGTGCTTCGATGATTATCCTTTCTTTCTTCTTTTCCTTTGCCTTTGGCGGCTCTGGCCATTGATTCTTAGGACCATAGAGCCACTCCTTGAAATGACACATTGCAAATCCAAAGCGCTAAAAGAGAATAGATTAGTACATGCACACATAGAGCTAAACATTTAAACAGATACACTTTCCACTTACTTCATGCTTGTTGGGACACACAAACTCCAACGTATTCTCAAGGTTTATCATAGCTCGATCTCCGCAATCGTACAGAGGAGGTTCTCGAGTCGTCTAACTACGGCTAGGTGCTTCTCCTTAGTCGTCATTGGCGGGGGTTAGGGGGAGGTGGAACCCATCGCTCGAAGTGCTCACGTGGATGCCTCTCTCTCCACCAATCGTCGAAAAGGAGGTACCTTGGGTCAAATTTGTCTGGACCGTTGATCCACCGAAAGAAAAGGCACCTCTCATGGTCCTACACAACAAGATTCCAACAAAATGTTAGTAAACTGCTAACACAAATGCAGAAAAAAAAAAGATAAGGAAACAATTACCACATTAAAACGACTGCATGTGTAGAAGCAACATGTAGCTGTGTCTAGATGTCTCGATTGAAACACGTGGGCCGCGAAACCACAGTCACAGTTAGGGATAGGGAGGTCAGGAGGGACAGGGGCATCTTTGCTAGACACGTCGGGGTATAATTCTCTAGGACGACCCCGTTTTCGCCACAACTACCTCCAGTACATGTCTTGCATCTAACAAAATAGTTGTAATTAAACACCAATCAAAGGATGATGATTAAATACTAAAGCAATCTAAAGGTGAACCATTTGCATTACAACTAACCCTAATGCAATCAATAAACTACTAAACATAATCAACCAATGAACAACTAACTCACCAAAGGAAACAAAGTTAATATACCACAATAATCGTACATTTGAGGCCTAGAATCAATTAAGACATAGTTTTCGTAAATGACATCAACCAACCAATCAAAACCTACTATCCAAAAGAACAACAACAAATGTAACCCATTCTAACCGGATAAAATGAAAGAGGGGAACGAGGAGCACCTTGGGGAAGCGTCCAAAACCTCGATCTGGCCTCCCTAGACCTGCATTTAGGGTTTAGGGTTCGTGGGAACAGAGGGGGAGACAAAAGAATGCACCAAGGAAAGGAGAGAATGGAGAAGGGAGGAAGAAGGGGGCCGCGACACAGCCTTATGTGGCCAGACCTCGGCGTTGAATCGAGCCGCGCCGAGGTCTGAGCCTCGGCGTTAACTAAGCCGACGCCAACCTCTGCGGGACCTAGGGCCACGATAAATTCTACGACTGCAGTCAGCGGTGACGTGGCAGCATCACATCGTCAACTGACACCACGCCGAGGCACATAACTTGGCGTGATGTCCTATTGCGCCGAGTGTTTGGTCTATTTTCAGAAAATATTTTGTTTTAAAAAATATTTTTAAAAAGGTCCAAAATACAAAAAATAATTCGCGTACAGTGCCAGCTGAGCTGACAGGGGGACGGATCAGGATCGATGAGCCGTTGACTCGTGTGAACCACTGCACGGATCGATGTGGACCGGACAGCGACAGCAGGGTTGAAAACACCAGAACTAGCACAGTAGTGGGAGTAGCTCATCAGGATGATGCATAGGTTGACAGAGCACCGTTGGTGTTGGTCCTTTGAGCGAGCGAGCACAGTGCACTGACGACGAGTCGACGACGGCGCGCGCACCATGCATGGGACCAGCCTGGCTGGCTCTCTCGCTCGGCCGCTCGGCGACGACGACAGCGACATGCATGCATGAATGAGGCGAGTGCAGCGAGCAGCGACCGATGCACGCAGCAGCTGATCCCTGATCCCTCTCATGCATCGTGGGCTCAGTGCTGGTGCATGCAGCGCAGGCAGAGCAGGCACACGGGACGCACGGAACTCCTCGCTAGTCCTCTATCCCAAATTATTCGTCGCTTTAGGTTTTGTGCCGCAAGTTCAACTCGATTTATAAAAAATACGTATAATATTTATATATCTAAATAAAATTATTAAAAACTAGATTCAAAGAACTTTCTAAGGATACTAATTTTATACCATAAATATTAATATTTTTAATATATATTTTATCAAAGTTGTTT
Source organism: Saccharum hybrid cultivar R570 (assembly GCA_038087645.1). Taxonomy (NCBI): domain Eukaryota; kingdom Viridiplantae; phylum Streptophyta; class Magnoliopsida; order Poales; family Poaceae; genus Saccharum; species Saccharum hybrid cultivar. The sequence goes on from JAQSUU010000682.1 coordinate 939,209, forward strand.
CTCGAAAAGTGAAAACGACAGATATTATGGGACGGAGTGAGTACCTCCTACTAGCGTTGAAAACGGACGGAAAATTTTCCGTTCCGACCCGTTCCGTTTTCCACTTTTGTCCGTTCGTTTCGGTATTTGCGGGGTCCTGTTTCCGTATTGACGGAAATAGGAGAGGAGTTTTTCCGTCCGTTTCCGCGAGATCCCGTTTTCACCCGAAATTGACTCATATTTATTCCGTTTTTCATCCTGTTTTAAATCTATATGAGATGTGCAGAAATTAATATGTTCATAAACCTATTAATCACCAATTATGTATGTTAACACATGGCATGCTAGTGAATACTAGACTAATAACTTCGTATGTGTATATTAATTTGTGACTTTGCTCATGTATATTCATGAATATTTAATCATATTATTCTAACTTAATTTTTCAGCTCTCCATCCGTATTTGTTCGTTTTCGTGCATCCGCATATCCCGATTCCGTTTCCAAACCCGTATTTTCCGAACTCAATCCCGTTTCCGCCAAAAAATATAGAAACGGAAGTAGAAATATGGTTTTTCCGTCCATTTTCATCGCTACCTCCTACTCCTACTAATATATGGCTAATGCAGTGAGAAAGTGGCGCAGATGGAAGATGTGAGGGAGCAGCAGCACAGCAGAGCATGAGCGGAGGGGACGAGTGCTTTTGCTAGTGCTGCCACACGGTAGAGGGGTAGGGTGAAGGCCATAGAAACAAAGACCATCTCATTGCCGTTCCCATGCATCATGGGTGGTGGTGCATTGGTGCTGTCAATGTGGCCCGGCGGGGCCCGCCGGACACCATGGTCAACGTGCGTCGGGCCCGCCCATGCACTAGGATAGGTTGTCAATTTGTTTCAGAGACGCAGCCACGCAGCATATGTACTACAGTATATAGCAGTAGCAGCTGGAGCAGCTGGAGCCGGCCACCCCATATGGCTGATGCATGTGTCGTCGTACACGCATCTTGGTGCGTGGTGCCAAACCTTATCACAGCTGTGTTTTTGATTTTTGTTAGACATATACTTACTTCGTTCTAAATTATAGTTCGTTTGACTTTTTCCAAATTATAGTTCGTTTGACTTTTTCCAAATTATAGTTCGTTTGACTTTTTTAACCTCAAGTCTGACTACTCGTCTTATTCAAAAAATTTATACAAACGTAGTCAAATTTAAGTCATTCTTAAAGAATTTTTATTAATAAAGCAAGCCATAACAAAAGAAATGATATTTTGCACAAATTTTTAAATAAAACGAGTGGTCAAACTTAGAGTAAAAAAATTAAACGAACTACAATTTGGAATGGATTTAGTACTAAGAATTTGTTAGGTATACTTTCTTGCGGCTTTGGCTTCCTCTTGCAACTCCTCTTACTGTAGTAACACTGTTTATAGAAGTTGTTTTTTTTCTCTCCTTGCAAAATGTGAAACCGACAGAAACTACGATGTTATGGTGGCTCCTCTAGCTCCGGCTCCGGCTCTAGCTCCTCTGATACTATAGCATTGGGCTAGAGCCTGAACAAGCCCGATCATCAAACGGGGCCTAAGGCTAGGTTAGACACATGACATACACACATTTTATATAGACTTAGTCGAAATAAGAAACAAGAGTTCGGGTCTAGACAAAGTAAAAGCTAGCTAGTACTAGGATGTACCTAAGCGGTACGCTACCAGAGACGGAACAGGGGGCTAGCAGCAGGGGCCGTGGCCCCTCAAATACAGTAAGTTTCTTTTAATACCTATATAAATATATGAATTTACAGTTAAAAAATATTAATTTTCAACTATTTTTTATTTAAATATTATGATTTTGGTTATAAATAGTGTAAAATATTTAAAAAGTTGTTGAATCATATAATCACGTATATTTTAACATATTAAAAAAAATATGATCATATTTGTTTGGCCCCCTAGTCAGAATCGCTGGTTCCGTCTCTGTACGCTACTTGTGTGTGACGTTTCTAGAATGAGCTTTCTTCTAGAATAACCTCTATCTAGTTTCATTTTACTCACAACAAAGCAAAGCACGATTATACTGGTAAGAGCGTTTAAAATTTCTTGAAAGACCACATGCGCTGCGCATGCCTTGCCCGCCATCTCCCATTATAAATAGAGCGCCTCGGCAGCACCAAGACGACCACTCCAAAGTCCCAGCTCCCAACACAACACCCATCCTCATCCTCTGTTCCAGTACTCCAGCAGCTAGCAGAGCTTCTTGCTCTTCGTCCACAACGCTACGCTCTGCATAGTTTTAGTCTCGAGACCGACAGAGATGAGGCGCTGCAGCAGCAAGAGCTCCTCACCCCTGCCCCTTGCCGCCCTGGCGCTCCTCCTCCTCGTCTGCTCCTCCTCCTTCCACCGCGCGGCAGCGGCTCGCCTCCTACCTGCTGTTCCTCTTCCTCCTCTTATTGCTCACCATGGTCAGTGTATATACATATGCTCTGCATCTCTGATGCTCAGCCTCTCTAATTATCGAGCCTATCAGGTTACTGTTGCTCTTTTTTTTCTCAACTACTATTTCTTGTGCAGAGAATGGTGCCAAGGCGGCGGCGGCTGCTGCTGCTGCTGACGGCCTAGTGCTTGAGAGTGCTGCCGTGGTCAGCGGCGACGAGCTTTCAGTCTCCTCCGTGGTGACAACCCAAGACGACATACACTGAATTCGGTGCTCCATCTTCAGTTTGAGCAGTAAGTTTGACCTCTCTTCTTCATTCTGGTTCTTCTTCAGATGATGGGAGCAGAGGCGGAGGAGGAGGAGGCTGGAGTGGCGTGCGAGGAGGGCAACGAGGAGTGCATGCAGAGGCGGCTGCTCCAAAACGCGCACCTCGACTACATCTACACGCAGCACAAGGGCAAGCCATGAGGAGGAGGATGCAGATGGAGGAGCGAGGAGCTTGCAGGTCTTCGTCTCGGTTGCTACGGCCGGCTTTCGTCGAGTCGTCGTCCATGCTGGAAAGTTCGTGGAGGGAATCTTGTCACTTGCTAGATGAACGCTGTTGCTAACACCCGTACGTCATCCGTATAGGAGTAGTATATATACTAGTAGTATGCTTGTGTGTGTACGTCTGACATCTCCTTGTACGTCTCCAAGTTTAATACATGGTGGTGGTGCAGTTTTCTCTAGTACTAGTTTTGTCTTAATCAGTATCAAGAAGAAGAGTATATGCTGCATAAAAACGGCGAAAGGTGGTGCGTGGTGAATTGGCTATAAAGTTCGCCTATTAGATTGACTGTTCTTTTCCATCTTCTCTCTTTGTTTTTCCTCTACGTTTAATAATCTGTTTGCCTTCTTGGAAGTTGGGAACACCTATAAAATGAGTTACTGCATGAGATCCATTCCTCTCAATCTTTGTCCTTGTCTAGGAATATCTTCTTCACATCACGAAGTAAAACTGCCCTGTAAATAAATGGCAGCCTCAGACGTGCGAAACGTTGCATAGCAGTGACAAAAGGTAACAAAAAGCAAAGGATCGGAACATGCTCGGTATTAAGAACTCCTCGCTCGACAACGTGTATTCTTTAATTGTGTTTGTGTTTAATTTTCTTGGTCGCGACACACATGCCGAAACATTCTAGCTAGGTGTGCCAGCAACACGTATCCCAAAACATTCCGACACAAATTAAAGAACGATTAAATTAAAAAAATCTACCTAGCCACAATATGTGCATTTTGCTGGTTACTGTCCTTGTCACATGTTTTTTTTTGGCGAGTCTCATACAAAGTCATTTCTATTTTAGTGTTCAAATATTTCTAAAACGCGCATAGGTTTTAATGGAGGTCGTCATCTACGTATTTCTCGGCCGTAAAATGCTCAAATGCCTAGAATGTCTGGTAACCATGAAGCGGTGTCATCCATTCCGCGGCAGAAAAAGGCAAGGAGCACCGCGTGTCCGCGCGTGCATAGGCATTCGTATCGCATCACGCGCTTGCCGCTAGCTTTGGCTCACAATTGCATGCCGTACGTGACGTGATTGTCCTAGTGTCCATGTGAGAAACTAGCTAGCTAGGCCTTGTTTACATGATAACTCGGGGGTGGCCGATTCGGCACAATGCCACCCCGAGCACTGTAGCACTTTTGTTTTTTATGTAAAAAATTGTTCAAAAATTAATTAATTAGGCTCTAAATGTTCGTCTCGCAAAGTACAATAAAACTGTGCAATTAGTTTATGATTTCATCTATATTTAGTACTCCATATATGTGCCGATATTTTGATGTGACGGAGAATCTTCTTTTTGCATAGTGAAATTTGGGGATGAATTCTGGAATCTAAACAAGGCCCTAGTGTTATAAGTAGTTTGCATACACAATTCGTTTTTTAATGGTTGTGTGTATAAAAAAAATCAAAGAGGGTGTGTGTGGTAGTCCTATCTAATAATATCTAGCACTACAGTGTCCACGTGGAATGCACGCAAAGACCGACCAAACCCATTGGCTTCAATCAGTTTTGTACTGTAGTACTAATACTCCAATGCAATATCCCACTGGAACACCAAGGATCATCAGTGCAAAAGTTGAAGTTGCCTGGAAGATTATTATTTGAATAGTATTGCAATTGGAGTGATGGTGGTGCTTATTAATTAAAAATAACTTGAGGAACAAAAAAAACTAATTTTGGCCTTTGTGTAAACACTTTCCCGAAGCAAGAGTGGAGGTAGTATATATTTTGATTTGAGCATGCCACGGAGGAAAGAATCTTCATTGGAGATCACCATATCCAAGCAGAATGAATAACGAGGCTTTTGTTGATTTTGTGGAGGCATATTTTTGGCCTAACAAAGGTCTTTCCAAGAATATAACGTTGGAGATTATGAACTCTGATAGAAGGTTTCGATCACATCTCTCAACTCAGCAGCTGTTCATAGGATTTTAAAATAGCAACAAGCCAAAAGTCAACTGCTCATTCATTAGCACATCAGGCAAAAAAAAAATCGATACACGGCCTACCCTGCCTCCTCTCGAAGCCCCTTGCACACCCCTAGATGCCCGGTGCAGCAGGTTCCTCTGAGGTCTGTCTTAACGAGAGTTTCAAAGAATTTCGTTCTCATTTAATGTTGTGATAATGTTGACACACTGGCGTCCGTCCAAGTGTGTTCCGTCTGGACGCCACGTGCCGGCCCAGCCCAACGACCGCCTCCTCCGGTCCACCTCCAATACAACGTGGTTTCCCCCAAAAAATAAAAAAACACAGCAACATGTCCTTTCCCCACTGTCGCACGCATGCAACCGCCGCGGGCGCATCCACCGCGCCGCCCGCCGCTGGCCTTCTCTAGCCGTGGCCTTTCCGTCCGGATGCCGCGCGCCCACTCTGCCTTGCTGCTGCCGCGCGCCGATCCCACGCCGTCGCATGTGCCGCCCGCCCAACCGAGCCAAGCCCAGTGCTACTAGCGCTGGTGGTGGTGGTGCTCGCACGGCACCAGCTCCGACCCCGACAGCTGGAATCGCCCGACCCTAGGCTCCACCATGTTTTAAGTGTTTTAGATGTTTCATACATATGTTTTAAGTGTTTCATGCGGATGTTGCAAAAGTAGTTCGGGATGTTGCATATGTTGCAATGATTGTACACGTATGTTGCAAGTGTCTGTTCCCAATGTTTCATCTGTTTTTTCAGACATATGTTGCAAGTGTGTTCATCTAGATGTTGCATATGTTTCACACATATGTTGCAAGTGTTTTATTTGGATATTGCATTGCATATGTTTGCAATTATTTTTGAAGTGTTTTGGCATGTGTTTCAAGCGCATGTTTCAAATGTTTCAGCTATTTCGTACGTATGTTGCAATTGTTTCATTTGGATGTTTCAAAAGTAGATTCAGGGTGTTGTGTATGTTGCAATGTGAGTCACTTGCCGTAGCTGCCTACTGCAGCTGCTGGGGCGCCATGCATGGAGGGGAGCGGCGCAGTAGGCGTGGAGGGGCGCAGGAAGCAGGGAAACGTGGGGGGAGTGGCACGGTTGGGCCCTGCCTGTGCATGCAGCAGGCGCTTGGCGCGGGCGTTGTAGCAATCAAGTAGTGTACCTATTATCATAAAACAATCAAATATTGTATGTTCATCGTCACAATATAAGGGGTGTTTTGATCCTAGAAGAAAGTAGCACATCGTGTAATAATGGGCTAAACATGAGCTAGTAAGAACAATCGCAAAAAAAAGAGCTAGTAAGAACTAATGGGTTCTAACCACCGATTAGCCTCATTCGCTCTTATTAGCCTATGATTATATTAAGCTCATGTTTAGCTCTTGTATATTTGGAACCTAGAACCCAGGACTATTTTTTAGCATTATATTGGATCTAAACACTCCCTAAGTATATGGTAGCTACTAATAACCTAGCTAATAAGCTAGGGGGTCTTCTAATTGAAGAAATAAAGAATCTAGCTAGTACACATGTACGCATGCGCTGCAACTTGACAAGTTCCTGATTGGGTCGCCACTCGCCAAGCAATGACCATGTGCAAGTGCACCTGCAAGGAAGGGTATATAGCTAGCAGGATATATCTATGTGTCGTTTTCTTGCGCATTGCATTGGATGATGAACGACCGACGACGACGGGGTACGTCGATGATGATGAGACGCATTTACATGAGATGTGGTTGGATGGATGTGCCGTACCCGTACGTAGCATGTGTTCTTGGCAAAGGATTGGATTGGTGGTGCAGTGCATGCGCACTGCCAAGCCAAGCCCTGAATGGATGAGGTAGCTAGCTTAATTTGGTCCGTCGATCGAGCTCAGGGATGTGACAGGAATCTTCATATACAGCGCAGAGCGCACGCACAAACGCTCGCGCTGCTAGTAGACGAAAATGACGGGCAACTTGGATCATCGCCGCATGCATGCAATGCACGGAGCGCGATCGATCCAGAGGATTGGGTTGGATTAAATTCCATCGGCAATGCATGCATGCAACAAGAAAGATGATGAAACCTCTCGCTCGCTTGCTTGTCGTGTCGTTTGGGGCGCTGGCCGGCCGGCCTGTTGCCGTAACGTGTTTCGCGTCGCACGGCTGGGATCTCGGGCTGCGGCGCCTGCTTGCTCCTCGGTCGTCGTCGTCGATCGGTCTCTGTCGCGCCGCGCCTGCATGTGGCCAGCATGTTCCTGTCCCGTGTCCACGATCGACTAGCTCATCAGCATGTCTCGTGTCTCGTGTGGACGCACGGGCATGCCAGCTAGCGCGCCTGCATGCATGCATGCCGATCGAGCTGACTTGAAAGCTGTACAGAGCATGGTGGATCTGCCGGTCCGTCATCGATCAGTGTGAACTGATCGAGGCGACCCAGCAGGCCGCGCGATGCATGGAGCGCAGTGGCGTCCCAGGCCAGGCTGCTGGCTCTGGCTGTGTGGTGTGGCCGCGTGGGACGACAACACGACGAGCACGCACGCACGCACGTACCATCGACGGACGACACGCATGAACGGATCAACGCAGTACCTAGCTAGCTAGTGTCTCCCGTGCACAGCACCACCACATGCTGCATGCTCTCATCTCTCCTGGAAATACTCCTGCCTTTTTTTTTTACAACAGATCGATCCGCAGAGCTGCAGAGCAGAAGCCAACAATCCTCTACCTCTGCTCTTCTCAACCTCCATAATACTCGCTCGTTCCTGGACGGTTCACCGAAGTTTCTATCGTCATGGATATATATATAATACTCTCTCAATCCCCCCAAAAAAAATGAAGTTATGCGATTTTCCACATAGATTAGTGGAGAAGAGAAATGTCCCTAATACCCTTAGTGTGTCACACATAATTCCTTAAAAAAAGGGATGTCTACTTCCTAATTAAGACGCACTGCATGATCCGAGGCAGGCAGTAAACAGTAGCGCATCTCACTTGATAATTTTACGCCGGATCTATGGGCCAGCCGCGTTACTAAAACTCATAACATTATTTTTTTAAGATAAATTTTAAATCATAGAACATCTCGTCCTTCGGGACCGAGAGAGTAACAAATAAGCACCTAGCTACCTAAGGTTGCTAAGGTTCGTTTCCGGTGGTCTACGACGAGGAACCAAGTGAAGTAAGATATTAATATTTTTTATATATATTTAGTTAAAATTAAAATATTTCACTTCTCAGAAAGCAAGAATAACACTTTTCGTGTGACAGAGGAAGCAGAGGATGCGATAGATTTCACTGCTTTCAAGCAGTGTTTTTTTTCCCGGTACTGTACGGTGGAAAAGGGAATCGGAGGAAAGAGAGCGCGAACGCAACAATTAAATTCAACGGAAATGGTCCAAAACTACTGCAGATGTCTGTGTCTGCATCCATCGATGAGACGGCAGCGGTGCGTAACAGCACGTGTGCGTTTCAGCTGGAATCTCTTCCAAATCCTTGTAAAATCTTATAGCTGCGTGGAGATTGGGAAGAAACATTTAAATAACCTTCTTTATTTTTTGGTTTGGCACACACTGATCGAGTGGAAGGTGGCACCACGCCCGGTCCGTCCAAACTCCAAATCTCTACGTGTTACACAATGAATGAACAAACTAAACGTGCGGCCAACTCCAGTAGTGCGCGTGCGTGCGTGCGGCTTCAATCCCGATTCCTGCAGCCTCTCGCCCGTCGACGGCACAGCAAATCGACACTCAATTAGCTTGATCGATACTGTAGGGGGATCTGCTGATGATACGGCTTCTATAACCTGATCCATCCACACAGTGATCGACTTACAGTGAATCAACACAATTCTTCATTTTATTTTTTTTATTTTTATTATATTAATTAAAAAAACAATATAGATGCATGACAGGCGTCGCACGCGACCACTGCTGCATGCCGCGTGGCTTGGACGACCGCTGCTGCCCTGGCTGCATGCGCACCCACGTCCCTGCTGCATCTGCATGCCTCTGCCCAGGGTTAAAAAACCCGCTCGGTAAACCGCGGTTTACCGCGGTTACCGGTCTAACCGAGCCGGACCGGTTCCGGTCCGGTTAGGTATTCCCCAAATTTAAATTTAAAATTTGAAAAAAATGCTGAAAATTTTTTTTAAAAATAGTTCATGATTTATAAAAGCCAATGGTGTAAAAATTTTTCAAATTCGAGTTCGTTTAGTATTTATTTATACGTATAGAAGTTTGAAAAAAAAAAAGAAAAAAAATCCCGGTCCTGGCCCGTTAAGGCCCCCAAATTCAAATTTAAAATTTGAAAAAAAAATGCTGAAAAAATTCCTAAAAATAGTTCATTATTTATAGAAGCCAATGGTGTAAAAATTTTTCAAATTCGAGTTCGTTTAGTATTTATTTATACGTATAGAAGTTTGAAAAAAAAAAAGAAAAAAGAAAATTCCAAACTCAAACCGAGCGGTAAACCGCTCAAACCGCCCGGTAAACCGGTGACAAACCGAACCGAAGGCATGTTTGAATTCAAATTCAAATTCGACCGGTTACCGACCGGTTACCGGTAAACCGGAACCGGAGGCCGGCGGTTTGGGGTGACCGGTCGGTAAAAAAAACCCTGCCTCTGCCTGCCTGCCTGCCTAGCTGACCTGAAAACTAAGCTACAGACCGGTCGAGCGAGCGGGTGGAAAGTGGAAACGACACTACAGCCTTAACGACGGTGATGGAACGAGAAGACTCGGCCGGCCGGCCTGCCGGCGCACCGTCCGTCGATCACGCTTCACGCGCACGGCCACCGCGATCGACAGCACTGTGAGTGTGAGTCGACGACGACCCAGCAGGCGAGAGAGCGAGCGCACGGCCGGCTAGTCGGCTACCTAGCTAGCTGGTGGAGCTAGAGACAACGACGAGCACGAGTCCACGAACGACGACGACATGAACGGAACGCGCACACACGCACGCAACTTCGTCTCTCGGTCGTCGTCGCCCGCCGCCCCATCATCATCAGATCGCGTCCGGAGCAGTGATGATTATATTGAGCACACACGACACGAGACGACGAGGCTGGATCCATCAGGAGAAGAAAGCGGCGCCACTGAAATGATGCTGCAGGAAAATGGTGAGTGGGGGGAGGTACAGCGCAGAACGCAGCATGGCTGCCAGTGCTGCTACCTGCTCTGCTAAGTGCCACAGCTGACTTTTGCTCTACCTCTACGTGGAGGTGCCTGTGCTTCGTGGGAGTGAGCCACACCCGGACATGGTGGTCGGTCAATGCTGCATTGGGGTGGGTCACATGCATGCACTAGAATAGAATAGCATGACCGACCATTGCCAACAGATGCGGCAGTCAGCACAGCAGCAGGCCAGCTGCCTAATGCTGCTCTGAATCTCATGCTGCTCTCAGCTCTCGCTTGGAAACAGACAACACTTGTCTAGTGCCGCAGGTTTTGGACGGGACCGATGTGTGGTATATGGATCGAAACAGAGACCAACACGGCACACTTGACTAGTTTCTGCTCTTTCATCTTTCAACTCTCTACTCGCCTCTGATTCACCAAAATTTTCCGAAGTCCATGCGTCATCACGTCTGATGTATACATCCAGTAGGTCCACATGCAACCACTGCGCATGGCCACCACGAACAGGGGATGATTCAGGAGGCCATGCCCTCAGAAAATCACTATTGTCGTTTTGAACTGGGCTGTTTCGCAGACAACTACAGGCCAGTGCTGTTCCTTCAGCCAACCCTTACTGAAGTGTTACGATGCATGCGGACTGAAGGTGCGCCAGCATCAGATCAACCTTATGGACTGAGGTTGAGAAATCCTTGGTTTCCTTTCGCTGGGTGACTTTGGATGCACTTCTGATTGCGGTTCACACGTACATACCCTTCCTCAACTTCCAACGAGCAGCCACCTTGGACACATGAACAGGGGTATTAAAAGCCTTCAATTTTTGGTGAACCTCTTCAGTCAAGGAATCACAGTAAAAGCAAAGCACCATAAACATGATATATCTTGCTGGTAACATGTTCCTTGGGCAGGTCCTATGATCTGCATCTTTGTCTTGCCATGACACACCCATGAGTGCGGTCATACCCACATCTTCTGACAAGCATGGCAATATGACATACACCAACAGGATCAGCACCCCAGGACCACATTCTGGGTTCAATCACATCCATGGATTGACTCTGTTCAACTCACTCAGGGCTCTTGAATCACGCTACAACTGAAGATCAACCGACAGGTTTGCTGTATTCCATGTTCCACAAACCCAGATGGCTCTACTGATTCTCAAGCTCCATTGTTGCTTAAACTGGTAGGTTCATCCAGATATTGATCATAAATAACTAAATTAAGATACTGAATTCATTTGGTCCAGGAGCAAAGGGACAGGCAGTTGAACACCCTCAAAATGTTTAACTTGGAAACTTGCCTGGCACAAGTAAACCCACCAACGAACAAAACTGAAGCTCTCACCTTTGCAGCAGCCTGTTTTCATCTCTCTCAGGGAAATCACAATGACATGGAGCAAAGGCTTCCAAACAAACCAAAGTTTCCCAGCTTTGATGCACTGAAAACATTTTCACATGCTCTGCTGATGAACCAGTCACCCATGGTGTCACATTCATGTTCCGTCGAGTGTTGCAACAATTGCTGCTGTGCCTTCATATGATTCCCCAAAGCTTTTGCTCATATCTCCAATTGCTAAACCATGTGATTATTGATTCTTGTACACATATCCTGGTTCATGAAAGTTATTTGAGACAACCTTTGCCATGAGCATTTCTTATAGTACTGCTCTTTTCGTCTCACGAATCAAATCTTTTTTTGTTGCCGGTGGCAAGGACCAACTAAGAATTTCACCCTGCAAGGATAAAAACAACAGAATTAGGCATTTGTGCCCAAAGAAGAAGAAAACCATGTGTACAGTTGCAGAATAGTAAAGAAAATCATAATCAACAACAGAACTAAAATAAAACTAACCACTTGAAGGAATATGCAAAATTGTACACAGCAAATGAGTCTGCATATACGTATTCTTCTCAAAATAAAAACCATATGCCAGATGACTAATCTCCACGTCCATGCCCCCAATTGTGCACTGGAAGTTGCATATCTAGCATCATCTTGTTTAATAAAATAACATAAAATGGGTTTTGCTGCTATCTAATATGTTTCAGAGCTTCAGGTTAAGGCAATTTGTAATGGTTTTTCCTGCTATCTATTGTTTTCCAGAGCTTCAGTCTAAAGCAATTTTAATTACCATTTACCAACACAGCACCACGACCAAAGTACAGGTAAACCTCATGGTAAAGGAAACATGACAACTAGATTGATGAGGTGGCAGATTCAAAGAAAAAGGCATAGCCTCAATAGGGTTAATTGTGGTATCTATCTGAGTCATTTTAACTGTAGCAGACCTAAGTATTAGATATATTAGACAGGTCCTTATGTGATTAGCACCTGCCATGTATACTTTAGACAGGTCCTTATGTGATTAGCACCTGCCATGTATACTTGATTGTATTCCATGTATACCCAGCCATATTGGCTATATATATATGAAGGTCACCCCCCCACTTTGGGCGTGTGGTGTGTCTCTACATGGTATCAGCCAATTAGATCCTCCTTTTCCGTTCTGTTTTCCCTCCCTCGCCCCTTCTTCCTCCTCACCACCGATGGCTACCACTCCTGCTTCCGCCTCTGCCACCCTCCCGGCCACCGGTGATGCCACCCTACCGGCCACCGGTGATGGCACTCTGCCTGCCATTGGCCGCGAGGTTCCTGCGCCCCTTCCCCCGATCATGGCCCATCCCTATGCCACGGTCAACATCAAAGCTCACGTTCCGATCACGTTGGATCTCCAATCCAACTATTCGAAGTGGGCATTCTTCTTCAAATCGCTGTGCGGCAAGTTCGGCCTTCGCTCGCACATCGACGGCTCCGTTCCTCCTCAACCTGATGATCCTCAGTGGGATGCCGCGGAGTGCTGCGTCCGGGGCTGGATCTCCGGCTCCGTCGACGACTCCGTTCTCGACCTCGCCATGGACGGCCCTGATCCGACCGCCCGCGATCTGTGGGTGGCCATTGAGGGGCTTTTCCGCGCCAACCGGGAGCCGCGCGCCATCTTCCTTCTCAATGAATTCCATTCCATGGTGCAAGGCGACAGCACCATCTCGGCGTACTGCCAGCGATTGAAGGTCAAGGCTGCCGCTCTTCGCGACGTCGGCCATCCTGTGGCGGACTCGCAGCTCGTCCTCGCCCTTCTGCGCGGCCTCAACCCTCGCTTCTCCAACACCGCCGACGACATCGCCAACTCCGCCGTCCTTCCCACATTTGCCAGGGCTCATGACATGCTGGCGCTCAAGGAGCTCCGTCTCGCCAACGATGACAAGACGGTGGCCAGCACCGCCCTCCTCGCCACGGCTGGGTCTGGCTGCACCAGCCCGGGGGGGTGCCGTGCTCTCACTGCTACCCACAATCCTCACGTGACCGGCTACGGCAGCGGTAACAAGGGAGGCGGCGGTGGCCACAGCAGCGGCGGCAAGGGCAAGGGCAAGGGCCGGCGTGGCTGGAACAGCGGCCCTGCGCAGCAGCGTGGCGGCACTGCAGGCGCGCCCCAGCACGCTGGACAAGCCGGCCAATACCAGCCCATGGGCCCCTGGTTTTGCTACAATCCCTGGGCACCCCAGGGCCAGCAGGGCGGCTGGCGCCCCAGCGTGCTTGGTGCTCCTCCCCAGGCTCACACGGCCTTCGCACCTGTTCAGCCCCCGACGTCATCTGCGCCGCTCCACGTCTCCCAACCAGCACCCATGTGGAACCAGGATGGTCTTGTTGCTGCCCTCAATCAGCTGCACCTCCAGGGCCAGCAACCCTGGGTTCTGGACTCCGGCGCCTCCTCACACATGAGCTCCTCGGATGGTATACTCTTTTCTCGCCATCCTCCTTCTTCTTCCTCCATTACCGTTGGCAATGGTCAAACTCTTCCTATTTTATGTCGTGGCGAGTCTGTCCTTCATACTCCAGCGTCCAATTTTCATCTTAACAATGTCTTAGTTGTTCCATCCCTAGTCTGCAATCTGCTATCTGTCCGTCACTTTACTAGGAACAACAACTGCTCTATCGAATTTGACGCTCTTGGTTTTTCTGTCAAGGATATCCCGACCCGACGCGTGATGCTTCGCTGCAATAGTGCTGGCGACCTTTACACCTTCCCCGCTGCATCTTCCGCTCCCCACGCCAGCATCGCCATCTCCACCGACCTATGGCATCACCGTCTTGGTCATCCCAGCTCTGCCACCATCGACATCCTTCGTCGTACTGCGTCCATCAGCTGTAATAAAGTAGAGCACCACCTCTGTCATTCTTGTCAGCTAGGCAAACATGTGCGGCTACCTTTTTCAGATTCTAGTTCATTTAGCTCCATGCCCTTTGAACTTGTTCACTGTGATGTATGGACATCCCCGGTTGCCAGTGTATCCGGGCATCAATATTATCTCGTTTTGCTTGATGATTTCACTCATTTTTGTTGGACGTTTCCTCTCACTCGCAAATCTGAAGTTCCCACACATATTACAAATTTTTGCAATTATGTCCACACTCAATTCGGCTTTACCATCAAAGCTGTCCAAGCAGACAACGGCACTGAATTCGTAAACAATACCCTCCATACTCTCTTTACTTCCCGTGGTATTCATTTACGCCTCTCGTGTCCATATACCTCCCCACAAAATGGCAAGGCTGAACGCCTTCTTCGCACCTTGAACAACATCAGCCGCACGATGCTCATCCATGCACACATGCCTGCTCAATACTGGGCTGAGGCGCTTGCCACAGCCACATATCTTCTAAACAGGCGTCCATGCTCTGCTGTTGGTCATGCCATTCCATATACTCTCCTCCACAAGAAACCCCCTGAGTACTCCCACCTGCGTGTTTTTGGGTGTCTCTGTTATCCGAACTTGACCGCCACGGCTCGCCACAAGCTCTCACCTCGCTCCACAGCTTGCGTCTTTCTCGGTTATCCCTCTTCTCACAAGGGGTACCGCTACCTCGACATGGCCACTCGGCGCATCATCATCTCTCGCCATGTGGTCTTTGATGAAACTTGTTTTCCCTTCGGACTTTACCCCTCCAGGATCTCGCCCAGCGACCTGGATTTTTTGCTTGCAGGTACTACTGTGCCGGTGCATCCTGCATCCCTGCCCACTGCTGTTGGGCAGCCCAACCAAGGATTCATCGAGGAGCTGCACGACGACCCCGCGATCTTGTTTCGCGGCCATATCCTGCCTCCTGCTCCACCAGCAGCCGCTGCTGCTCCTCCAGCGGCTGCCCCGGCTCCAGGTGCCAGGGCCATCCGGTTCGTCTACAGTCGGCGTCCCCGGTCCTCTTCAGCATCGGCGCCGGCTGCTGCCTCTGTCCAGCAGGCTCCCATGCCTGCCCAGCAACCTCCTGCACCCGTACAGCAGGCTCCTGCCCCTGTCCAGCGGCCAGAGGCGCCTACAGCTCCACCAGCACCTCCTGTCCAGCAGGAACGCCGTGTCACACGGACCCAGTCCGGGGCCATACCGGTTGTGCGGTATGTGGGCCTCTCTGCGGCGACCACTCCTTCTCCGCTCCCTGCCAACTACCGCAGCGGTTTGGCTGATCCAAACTGGCGTGCAGCTATGGCTGAGGAGCACAAAGCGCTCCTTGACAACAAGACATGGCGCCTCGTGCCCCGGCCACCCGGCGCCAATGTGGTCACGGGCAAGTGGATCTTCAAGCACAAGTACCACTCCGACGGTACCCTTGCCCGCCACAAGGCACGCTGGGTGGTTCGTGGTTTCTCCCAGCGCCACGGCATCGACTATGATGAGACTTTCAGCCCGGTGGTCAAACCGGCTACCATCCGGGCTGTTCTCAGCATTGCTGCCTCCCGCACATGGCCTATCCATCAGCTGGATGTCAAGAACGCTTTCCTCCATGGACATCTCGAGGAGACCGTCTACTGCCAGCAGCCCCCAGGCTTCGTCGACCCCGCTTTTCCTGACCATGTGTGTCTGCTGCAGCGCTCCCTCTACGGCCTGAAGCAGGCGCCCCGAGCCTGGTACCAGCGTTTTGCGACCTACATTCGCCAGCTCGGCTTCGTCGCCTCGACTTCAGACACCTCCCTCTTCGTCTACAACGATGGGACCAGTCTCGCCTACCTGCTCCTCTACGTCGACGACATCGTCCTCACTGCATCCTCGACGACATTTCTTCAGCAGGTCATTGGGCGGCTCCACTCTGAGTTCGCCATGACTGACCTGGGCGCACTCCATCACTTCCTCGGGATCTCCGTCACTCGCTCCGCCGATGGCTTGTTCTTATCCCAGCGACAGTACGCCGTCGAGCTTCTTCAACGCGCCGGCATGGCTGAGTGTCACTCTACATCGACCCCTGTTGACTCTCAGGCCAAGCTGTCTGCAACTGCCGGTGCTCCGGTTGCTGATCCGTCCGAGTACAGGAGCCTTGCTGGCGCCCTCCAGTACCTCACGCTGACTCGTCCTGATTTGGCATACGCTGTCCAACAGGTGTGTCTCTTCATGCATGATCCCCGCGAGCCACACCTCGCGCTGATCAAGCGGATCCTACGCTACCTGAAGGGCACGCTCTCCTCCGGCCTCCACATTGGTGTCGGCCCTGTCCAGTCCCTGATCGCATACTCCGATGCTGATTGGGCTGGCTGCCCAGATTCTCGGCGCTCCACCTCCGGCTATTGTGTCTACCTCGGCGACAATCTGATTTCTTGGTCCTCCAAGCGTCAGACCACGGTCTCCCGCTCCAGTGCCGAAGCCGAGTACCGTGCTGTTGCTCATGTGGTGGCCGAGTGTTGCTGGCTGCGCCAGCTCCTGCAGGAGCTCCACATCTCCATTGCTTCGGCGACGGTTGTCTACTGCGACAATGTCAGTGCTGTCTACATGACAGCCAACCCCGTCCATCATCGCCGCACGAAGCATATTGAGATTGACATCCACTTCGTCCGTGAGAAGGTCGCCTTGGGCCACATTCGGGTCCTCCATGTGCCATCCTCTCACCAGTTCGCGGACATCATGACCAAGGGCCTCCCTGTACAGCTGTTTACTGAGTTCAGGTCCAGTCTATGCGTCCGGGATCCTCCCGCTTAGACTGCGGGCGGGTATTAGATATATTAGACAGGTCCTTATGTGATTAGCACCTGCCATGTATACTTTAGACAGGTCCTTATGTGATTAGCACCTGCCATGTATACTTGATTGTATTCCATGTATACCCAGCCATATTGGCTATATATATATGAAGGTCACCCCCCCACTTTGGGCGTGTGGTGTGTCTCTACACTAAGGTAAAAATACAGAAAATGATGAAACAAAAGTAAATACCATGATCAAAGGCTTCAATAATTCTCTAAAAGATACAACACATTATTATATAAAGCAAGAATGCTATTTTCTATCAGCATCTGCTGAAAACCTCCCTTGACTAAGTGAAACTATGACAAGACTTGTATATTCTCCATAGTACATACATCTCATGAAAGTAACATGTAGCCGAACATATTTCCAAATAAGATGGCAAATTTCATTATGCAGTAACTTTTCTTCCTATGATAGGGTAGTATATTCATCTCAACCTTGATAGCTGATGGAGAAACAACTAATATCAAATGTGTCTTAAAAACTAATGGAATGGAGTAACAAACAACTGTTAAGCACTACCCCATTTACAAACCAACAGTGCTCATAACAAGTCCTTGTGACTTGCATGAAAAAAATCCATTGAGCAATACTGTGACATCTTATGGAGTCGCAGGCTTATAGCCACACTTCATCCTATGATTATAAATTGTATGCGTTGAACTGCACCTCTTGAGAAGATCAGTAATTCTCTCAGGATTCTAGAATTGCTCAAGACACCTTATAATTTATTTTTAAAAATGATGATATCAAATATCATAAAATTAAGCTACAGACTAACAAATTAAGGAGCACTATAAGAGTAGAAATGCAGCACAACTTCTGCTTGGATAAAGAAATTACTTGCCTCATCATTTGATAAGCCATCACCAACTTCTTGTTGTCATTTTAAATACTTCGGAATTGGAATGATCTTCACTGCTTAACCAATCCCAAGCTACAAAAACACACTTTCCATAACTAACATCCATTCATCATGTCCATCTTTGTATGACTTATTTGGGACCTACTAAACTCAAACTAACTTGTATTCAAGTATGCAATGTGCTTTGATCATGAAGAACACATCAAACTTCCATCAGTTGCTGTTGTAATAATAATACTTTGCCATTCTCAAAGCCTAGTCAAAAGATCTTTAGCACTATAAACTTCCATGTGACACCAACATAAAAACATAATGATCCTTCTACTTTCTTCCAAATGGGGTGAGAGTATTTGAACACCCTTAATTAAGACAGATCATTGCTTGTGAAGCCTTTTCTCCTCTTGATTAACAGCTCTTCCTATATCAAGTCCTACTGATAGGGGCTCCTTTTGGTGCAATATTGGGGATGGCTCTACAATGGTTTTCTGGTCTGATCTTTGGAATGGCAACATTCTGGAATCCAAATTTCCAAGGCTTTACTCCTTTGCCAGAAACAAGTACATCTCTGTCGCAATTTTTTTGTCAAATAACACGCTTCAGTCTCAATTTCATCTACCCTTGTCAGAGCAGGCTTTTCAAGAATTTCAAAGTCTTCAAGGCCTCATTCAAGCTTTACAAGTTGATCAAAATTCAAGGGATTCTTGGGAATACATTCGGGGAAGCAAGAATTACTCCTCGAAGTGCTACAACTTTCCCTACAAGAACATACAACCTCCAGCTCCTTTTCTCTGGATTTGGAACGCCAAATGCTGTAACAAACTCTGAGTCTTCTCATGGCTTCTCCTGATGGATAGACTGAATACAAGAAACATTCTGAGAAGGAAAAAGCAAAGGCTTCAAGGAAATAACTATAACTGTGTCCTCAGCAGCAGGAACATTGAGGAATCTACGTTTCATTTGTTCTTCAGCTGCCCTTTTAGCGAAGCCTGTTGGCAATCTCTTGGCACAAGTTGGGACTTCACAAAAGAATCCTTCCAAATGATGCAGCACGCTAAGCTTCAATATCAGAACCCTTTCTTTATGGAGACTTTCATCATTGCTGCTTGGCAAATTTGGAAGCAAGGAAATAATGTTATTTTTTATAGAGGTCGCCCGTCCTATAGTCCTTGGAAAAGCTCCTTCTGTGAAGAAGCTAGACTGCAGGCCCATAGATTCAGTGATGAAAAGTGCCCTCTCTTTCTTTCTTGTATAGCTGCCCTAGATTAGTCCTGCAGCCCACCTCGGGCTGGCTTCTCTGTTGTTCTTCTGCTGTTCCTATGAAGCCCCTTTGTACATTGTTGTTCTTGTTTCCTTTTGTTTAATAAAAGAAAAAAAAATCTTACAGTGGGGGGTCTCCCCTGCTGTATTTTCCGTTCAAAAGAAAACTCAAGGAAAGGTGAATATAAGTGCTTCACGATGAACAACCTTGCAACCTCCACCATCATCAAAGAAGCCAAATTCTAGTACTATCCAATGCTTTATCACAGAAAACAACATAATTCTTCTCATGAATGAGGAGAAATTCTAATCTAAGAGCTTGTAAAGTTCAGGCATAGTACTCGAAGTATCATCAATGGGAGGTTCCTTTGGATGTACAATACTATAAAGATCCATTTGTACCAATCTTTAAAGAATGATCAAACATCAATTCTCGGAGACTACTGATCTTCCAAACTAATGTCTGTCTCCATCCCTAGTAGCACCGAAGTCACACCTCGTATACTCAGTTTTGATCCGCTAAGTGAAACCTTTCAATTACAAAGCCATTTATCGCAACTCTAATTTCCTATTTACTTCTATCCTACTTTGATTAACTAGCACTGCATCGTCAGCAAAAGGCATACAAAAAGGAATATCTCCTTAACATCCCTTGTGATCACATACATCACTAACACAATATAGATAAGGGCTCAGAGTTCATCCTTGATGTAATCCAGAGCATGCATTAGATGCACTTTGTGATTTGACAAAATGACAGATCTTGCAAACTTCAACTATAGTTGCATGGACCAAGAGAAGCAACTACCTCACTTTAGATGATCTCTCATATAGATGTGAATAATATTTCTCTTAAGATTACACAAGGTGTATATGGAATCAACTCTATGGTAACACCTGATAGACTATGTTTGTTGACTTTGCCTTGCTCCTTTTAGCCAAAAGCAAACAGCTAGACCCGAGCTTCAACATTGTCAATATCTACATGCTCCTATCCAAGGATAGATCTCGTATATTCCACTCTTCCAAGTCCATTTTTAGTGCCTCTTCCCAAGTTAGGTTTGGCCAGTCAAAGTCACACCTCGTATACTCAATTTTAATTCAGCTAAATCAAACCTTTTGATAAGAGTTTGTCACCAAAACTCTAATTATCTCCTTATACATCCCTTGTGATCACATCCATCACCAACACAACATAGATAAAGGCTCATAGCTGATCCTTGATGTGATCCAATTTTAGTGAGGAAGTCATCTGTGACACTATCACTTGTTCAAATACTAGTAGAAAGATTGATGTACATGTCCTCCACCACACCACATGCCTTTGTATAATCCAATTCAATGAAAACTACTTGTGGATCCTTCTTCTATTTCCCTAGAACGCGCTCCATAACTCGTCTCATTAAGAAAATAGCATCTGTGGTTTAGCTTCTTGGCATGAAACCAAATTGGTTCACGGTCACATGTTTCATTCTTTCCAAACTATGCTTGAAAACTCTGTCTCATAGCTTCACGAAATGGCTCATTAGCTTAACGGTGTAGTAACTAGTACTACTTTAAATATCTCCCTAGTGCTAATAAACTTCTTCACTCTTTAGGCATCTTGTTTGATCCAAAAACAAGGTTGAACAATTTAGTTAGCTATACTATAGCACCAAGGCATCTCCAGACCTCAATTGGATCAACTGGGATACCTCAGGCTTGCCCCCCTCCATCACTCCATCATTTTCAATGCCTCTTTGACCAATAAACTACTCCAATTTTCATAATCGTTATTAATCTCATGAAAATGAGCTAAATAAGCTCATTGGTGTCAGTGCGTGTTTCATTGTCAAAGGTCAACAATATATGCCTTCAGAGTGTCAAGCGAATAATTTCTTCACAAAAAGCTTAGGTTAAAGTTCAACATTGTGTTAACCTCAGTGTTTCAGATGGTCAACAAGACATCAACAATGTGTGCCTCCACAGCTTCAAGTGACTGACTTATCCACATAAAGCTTAGACTAAAGTTCAGTGTTATTTCACCATCTCGAACTCGGTGTTCCAAGTTCGCTCGTAATCCAAGTTGAACTCAAAGGTGTGGTATCTGTTTATTTATCTCTTTCTTGAACCATATGACCCATCCAAGTTGACATGGTCCAACTCTAAAGTGTCAAAGATAAGGTCTTTTCACCTTGTTCTAGAGTCTTCTCTCCAATGTAACATATATTGCTCGTCAGGGCTAGTGAATACAAGCTTTGTAGTTCATAACATGGTAAGACAACTCAATTTGTACGTTGTTCCTCTTTGATCCTAAGCATAGCTCCAGAATCACCTCCGCTCACTACCCTCTTTGTTCTCAGGGGGTGGCCATCACTTAGCCATCAATGCAATTTTAATAGTACCAGTAGTGGCTGCTGCTGCTGCTGCCGCAAGCTCACCACCATGCATTGAGTTGTCTTTCTTGAGTCATAGATCGAGGCCTTAGTCACACCGGAGGCCCGAATCAGCCTCAAATCAGGGCAACCACCCCTCCATATCAGCCTCCTTAGTGTCAACGCACTCCTCCATGCAGGAAGCGCCCCATTCGCACGCCAATCCACACACCTCCACACATTCAGATCTAACCTGCCATGGCCCCTCGGCATTGCATTGCGCCATGCTTTCACGCCCTAAGCAGTGTATCACACCTCTATGGCCCTGCATGCTGCATCGCCCTTCAATTGCAGCTCTGTCATCTCATCAAGCTCCAACTCTTGCTGGCATCTTACAGCTTCTTCACCACCCAATCGGGGAAAAAAAAGCTTCTTCACCACCCAGCTGTTAGTCCCCTGCTGGCCTAATGGCCAAACTACGATGGCAAGCTCAAGGAGTCTCCCTATATGCAAAGGGTGAGGGTTTCTACCCATGGCACAACCATCACCTTGTCCAGGTTGCCCGAAGACTCCATAAGCGGGTGTTGGTTCAACATTGCGGCCAGCCCTCCAGTACTTGACTTCTTGTAAAGGCAAGCCACTGTTGGTTGTGCAATAGTTGAGAAACATTGGTGCCTGCAGGTGTGTTGTTGGGCTTCATTTTGAGCTAACATAATGGTTTTGCAATTGCTGCTAGCTTGTTTTTGTTGTTGTTGTTGCTAGCTACTGCCTACTTAGTACCCTAGCCCTACTATTGTAACCAAGTCTTGTTAAAGTCTTGTTGCGCCCATCCAAGTCTGCTCGTCCACTCCTTGTGTGTGCCGAGCGAGAAAACAAATTTCCATCGCCAAGTTGATTGAGTCTCATCACATGGCTACAACAACATTCTTCTTTGTCATTGGTTCTGTTATCCGGACCTTGCACATTGGTCCCAAACCACCACGCTCCTCTATGCATACGATGGTCTCTCTTCTTTCAGTACATCGAATCCCCACGTGTGACCCTCTTGTTGGATGTCGGATGTATAGTTGAGCCATGTGTTTCTTTACTCCGTCACATGTCTTGCAACAAAACCCTTCTCTGTTGTTGGTTCCATTATCGGCACCTTCCATGTTTTCTTGGGACCACCGTCCCTTTTCTGCATGTGAAGGATGTTCTCTTCAACACATTTTTTGGACCCCTGAGCGTGACCCTACCGTTTGATTCATAGGGATTACGGAGCCATGTGTCTCCTTCCACCCCCATCAGCTTGACTCGACACATCTTTCTGTGTCATCTTCTCACCCTCCCTCATGTTGTTTCTGCCACTCTTCTCATGGCTACTACCATGACTTCGGGTGGAATGTGGAAGAAAGCACAACAGATCTAAAAAGAATAAACCAAGACGATAACATGTCGGATTTGGATGTATTGTTTAATGCTTATCACTGTTGTAACGTGTCTAAGTCTAGTGTGCTTAGTGTCATACTCTTCAAATGCAACATTATTGTATATGCCTTGCATAGTTGCATTTGACGAGGGGGAGGGGCTTAAGGTAAAAAGGTCTTTTCACCTTCTTCTTGAGTCTTCTCTCCTATGTAGCATATATTGCCCTTCAGGCTGTATGTCTAAAACTAAAATTGAATGAGGTGTACAGAACCGTAAACAATTTATCTTTCAATAATTTGCTGCATCCAATGCTATCTATTGCATGATGTAAGCATTTTTGTCAGCACATCATATTCAACAATGCAGCAGTTAATATTAGATTCACGCTAGATATGCCACATGGGGCATGTATGATCCACTCTGGACATCTTGGTACCAATAATTTAACAATTTAGCCAGTTTATAAGATAGTTTGAGAAAAGTTATGATTAGAACCATTAAAAAAGACAACTCTTAATTGTAAAACAAGCAGATATAAAGCTTAGGTACTGTAAACGTTGTGACATGACCATTAAAACCTAGAAAGTGATTCTTTCTCCATCCACGTAGTTCTTATCTTAGCGGTACTGAAGGCGATTCTTGTCATATGTCCCCCATGAACCAGATTCAGGAGGATGCAAAGGACCTTTCTCAGAAACTCCCTGGTAATACAAATACAATAGAAGGTTACAGATAAAATAAGGGACTATCCATATAGTTAATAGGGGAAGAATTTAATGGTCACATATGCTATCTTTTAGGAGATCATACCGCATTGATATTGTAACTACTCGCATTGATATTGTAACTATCTTCATATGGGTTCTTAGTGAAGGTCACTTCAGGACTCCCCATCTGCATCCCATATGTTCCACCTAAAATGTTACATAGAAGTAATAGCATAAGAATTCTGCCTTATATTAAAGAAATAAAAAATGACAAGTATAAAACATCAACAATACTGACAAGATAAATACTGTTTCAGGAAGTTGGCTTTGAAGAAAATCACTGTCCATGCTAAATTTCAAATGATTCAGTCTTAACAAATGATTTAAGCATTCATTGTTGATGAGGAAGATTCCTGAGTTTAGTACAGGCAAGTGATGAACAAGGCAACCACCTAGCCTACCTAGGCAGCAGCATCTTGCCTAGCCACCTAGCCTGGCAAAATGGTGATCAAACCAGCCTAGTCCTGCCTAATCCCAATTCAGTGCTAGACACTGGTCTGCCTCCAGATTAGCGCCTAGGGAAACAGTGATTATGGCATGCTAACACATCAATTTCCACCGTTCTTGTAGCCCCATTAAACAACACTAATTGTTGAGTAAACCATATCAAGGCATCAAGGCCAATGATGGAAAGTATTAAACTGTGTAGTCATTGATTCTGCATCCTGGGTTATGCTAAATCAAGATCAGCATAAAAGAATAGCCATGCACATAATATACATTTTAGGGCAACAGATAATTCGCAACATAAAGAAAGACTATGCTTGCTTCTATACATTTGGACATGTGCAAAAATAACACAGTACAAGTATTGTTTATTTTGAACTATCATATCCAGTACGGTGCGGTCAACAAATTAACAGGGCTCAGTAAGCACATAGTTGAGTAATTTCTGCCCAAGAATAAGAACCTAAACCATATATTATTTAAAACTATACCATATGTATCATTTATCAGTTAAAAAAAATTAATTCCAAAGTCTACAAGGCACATCTCCCATAAGATTACTAGAAACCAGTAGCCATTAGCCACAAATGTTGGCATTGCGATACAGAATTTTCCTATTTTCCCAAGTGATAGTTTATTACAAAGTTGTAAGGGCATGAAGGGGTACTAATAATGATTCAGGCTGCATACAAGTGTTTTTGGATATGGAGGTATTACATCATTGAGTTTATACTTTGTCTCATTTTCAATGTGATAATTTTTACACGCCAACAAGCAGCTGGGCATGTTTCGGGCAAATTTGTTCTGCTATCTGCTCTTTT
Organism: Saccharum hybrid cultivar R570; assembly: GCA_038087645.1. NCBI lineage: Eukaryota > Viridiplantae > Streptophyta > Magnoliopsida > Poales > Poaceae > Saccharum > Saccharum hybrid cultivar. The sequence goes on from JAQSUU010000682.1 coordinate 964,172, forward strand.
GTGCTATTCTGCAACCTTTGCCAATTGCAGCAAGATCCAATTGTAGGCTGTATCTTCAAAATGAATGCGTCCAACAGTTATAATAGCCAACAGTTAATGGTTTTTAAGGCGGCAAGGCGAGACGTGGCGAGCCACAGCCACTCATTTGAGTCAACTAGGCGACGCCTAGGGGACCATAAGGCGAGGCAAGGTGACACCTTACCAATCTAAGAAATAGGAAAATACCAGCATGGAATAGGCAAGAAAAAGAGAAAAAAGGAAAAAGAAAAACCAGAAAAGGAAAATACTAGCAGGGAATAGGCAGCCCACGAGTGCGTCCTTATCCCTTCTCAGGTCATCTCTCATCTCACGGACGCAGATGCAGCGCCGCAGCACGCATCCCTCCACGCAGGCGCAGCGCTGCCGCATCTCCCTGCTTGACGCACGCAGATGCAGCGCCGCCGCATCTCCTCTCTCATGGCTCATGCAGGTACAGCGCCACCCTCCCTCCCTCGCGCTGCTCTTGGCTGCGTGCGCTCAGCCTGCCCTCTGCTCCTTCCCTACCTCCTCTTGCTGCTTCTATCTCAGATCCCCATCTCAATCAACCGCCACCTCCGCCGCAGATGACCCAGGCGGCACCAGATTTGGTGGGGATGAGCGAGGAGGTAGCTGCATGGCCTCTCCCTATCGTTTTCCTCTGCTTTTGGCTGGGCGTCAAGGACGCCTTACTCCCTGCGAGCGCTTTGTCGCCTAGGCGACGACTAGGCGACGCCTTAAAAAACACCATGGCCAACACAGGTATTAAAAAAAACTTCGAAAGCCACTGCAAATCTGTATGCTAAAAGGGGACATGGTCCAGTTTGTAAAACACCAAACTTTTGTAACTTGTATGCACTAGAGTAGCTTTTCATTAGATCTTTTATAACTAGATTTCACACCTCTAATAGTTAGTATTTTACGAAAGAAGAAGAGCTGAAGAGTGATCAAAAGTAAAGACTCCTAGACAAGAAGAACAGATACAGTTGATTTGCACAAAATTGTTGTGCCCACAATAGCAAAAAGGAGTCACAACCTGATGTCCTACTCCTATAACCAAGGTATAGTGATTGTAACAGTCCAAAGAGATACAGAAATATGCACAGTTCAGTCAAACAAACAGAATTATCTACAATAGTACAGCCTCCTGCCAATGAGAGGAGGGATTGTGTGCAACAAGGATAAGAAAATTTACAGTCTCGTCAAGCAATTAGTCCTAACATCATACCTGTGCCCCATGGTCTAACTTCAAATTTTGCTAATTCTCCTCGCATCTGTTCAATCTCTTGTGCCATAGAAAGCAGATTCTTCTCCATAGCCTTCCTTTGTTCCAGCAATTCCAAATTCCCCTTCTGCTCTAACCCGCAAGCAGTCCTGCAGAAGACAAATCAATGATCTTACAATACAAGCATATAAATATGAAAAAGACTAACTGGTGCACCCGAAAATCAAAATGGAGCATACGAAACTGCAGAAGTACCTCATGTGGATAAGTTCCTGTTGCAGACCATCAAGTTCTGTTTTCAGCACAGGTAGCTCCTGTTGAACGGATTGTTCCCTGTTCAGCTCCTCCATGAGAGATGCAGCCTCTGCAGATAGTTCTTTCCTAGCGGTGATGAGCTTGTCAATCTCACCACGTAGCTGCCTGACCTCATCACGCAAGTGCTCACTTGCTCCAAGTTCAGCTTCAAGCTTCCTCCTCTTGTCCACAAGCTTACTGATATAAGCTTCCTTCTCAGTGCTAATGTCTGCAATGATAACGTTCAAGTGGCGGAACTCATCTTTTCCAGCTTGTATTTCCCTGCTTAACACGTCACGCTCCTCAGCCAGAGCACGGTTATGTGCCAAAAGCCTCCGGAGTTCAACTTCCTGTAACTCGAGCTCATCCTCTAAGACAGCTGGGTGAGGGTGAGGAGCTGCCCTCATGCGTGGGCCTTCATGGATCTCAGGATAGGCCCTACGGTCATCAATCCCACGACTGCCAGGATAGGCCCTATGATCGGCCATACGAACACCAGGGTAGACCCTACGTTCATCAAGCAGACGGCTGTCATGATAGTCCCGGCGTTCCTGAGCCACATGGATGTCAGAGTAGCCCCTACGATCCCCAACCACAAGGACTTCAGGATAATCTCTGCCTCTGGGATTGTCAACTAGAGGGACGTCATGGTACCCCCTGCGATCATCGATCAACCGCCTTGGCAGGCGACCTCTTTCCGACATGATGCTTGGTGCCTAGGCATGAAAAAAAATCAAAAGAAGAAAACAAAATAGAGTTGATGGATCCATCATTACAGGAACATGAAGCCAGCATATTGATCAAATGATGTAACAGTGGTAGTTCATCTGACACTGCATAACAAAGGTAAGACGAAGTTCATATCCTTCCTATATGGACCTAAAATAATACTCCGGTTAACACCAGGCATGCCTTGGGGAATGGCATGGGGCGGCGGACCCAGCAAAGGGACATGGGTGTACACATCTATACCCTATAGTTTTTCCAAAAAGTTCGTAGTTTGGAGGCATCAATCAAATAGCCAAATAGCTTTAGGTTAGGGTTTGAGTGCTCGGCTTCGCACAGCAGGAAGGGAAGACAAGGGATGGGAATACCTAGTGGGTGCTCGTCGCCGGCGAAGATACTGACGAAGGCCTCAGCACCTGGCGTAGGTCGGCGCCGGCGCCGGCGGCCCACCAGTCGTCGGAGAGCGAGAGGGGAGCGAAACACCAGCCGTCGGAGAGCGAGATCCCGTGCAAGAGAGACAGAGAACCCTGAACGGATGGGGATGCGGCGGACGGCCGGCCCAGTGTTCGGCCCGGGGAGAGCGACACGGGCCTTCTCCTGTGCCGTTCTTTTTTCAGACGTTTCTTTTGAAATTTCTTTTTTTTTTTTTGCTTTTTTCTCTTTCTCTCTTGTTTTATTTTGTATTCTTTGCGATTTCATATTTATCATGCCTATGAATGGCTACTACAACATTATTTTAAATATAAAACTATAATAATATTTACGAGTGTGTTGTAAATAAGTAAATGAAACTTCTTTATACTTTATTAAGGTTAAACATTTTTATTGAAGAAAGAACCATTTCCATTTTCCACTAGAACATAAAACATTTTCATAAACCTGGAATATTTTTTCTTGTATGTTAGAATAGTCACACTTCGTCAACCTTAGATAAATTCAGCTAAACAATATGTTTATATTTGACAAAAAATATTATAAAAGTCCAGTTCAAACCACCTCTTAGAACAACTCTAAAGGCCCCCTACTTGCATCCTCAAAAGAGAGGAACGAATGATCTTCGATTGGGTGATCATTTATTTTGATGGAGTACTTGGAAGGAATGAAATCGTCAGATGGCCTTCCTAGTCGAGGAGGATATTGATCTCTATAAGCATGTGTTTGAGTCAAATATTTTACAACCTTAGGATGTTCCAGATGGCCTTAGCGTATGAGCCAAAATAATGAAATCCATTATCCATCCCACAGCCCAGTTACGATAAAGGCAGAGTGCATATGTAGATCTGATCAAATAAACTGAAATGCTACTCGGTCTATCAGCGGCGGATCCAAAACAAAAATCCACATATGGTGAACTTTGTACTGACTAATTTTTGTGATGGTGTAAATTGTAGTCATGTACAAAATAAGAGACAATAATGATGTGGTTCAATTATACGCTCAAAGAATTTTTTTTCATTACTGAAAGATGAAACTATCAATTAAAGAATAGTGTGAATCAAAGCATCAATTATCAACTGATTGCTGGACTACAGGAGATTACACGAGAATCAAATTTAAATAGGATGGATCAATCGTACTTGCCTTTTCTTTTTTTTCACCTTCAATACAACATCTGTTGCCGTGCATGTCCCTCACTGTGGACTCGTAGCAGACACTGCACACAAGTCATAACAGCGGTGACACCGAGAGGAGAACTCTCATAGATCAGCACCGGCAGTTACCTAGCACGAATAAGCGAAGTCAACGCACTGTCCCTTGGCATCGAGCGTTGACAGGGAAGTGGTTTTTTTTCCCTGGGGGCATGTGCTCCCATCCCCATTGCTATTCAATGGGTGCACTGCAGGAGATAGCCCTGCTAATGGATTGGGCAAGAATGGGTTAACAATTTGGGTTGTACGTCAATTCGCTCAGGGCTAGGGGACAATGGGTTTTGTGGGCTAGATTGGCTTGGGGCTGAGATAGTGGATTGGACTCTGCTTTAGTTGGAGTAGTTCCCAACCCATGGGTGCTAACAGGTTCTGGTGAGTGATTTACCTCTACGCTCGACTCCAACTCTTATATGAGTGCATCGCTGCTGGCCGCCGCCGCCACTGCCAACACCTGACTTTACATCCTCCAAATCACTAGATCCCCGGGCGGGCGTCGCTTCCAAGATGTGTGTGCTTCCTCTTCAATTGATGTCATCATGTAAAATGTGCAATCTATTAGTATATCAATCGATGTGTTAATCTGTAAACAGTCTATGTTAGCTCATTTGTTGGCTTGTAAAAGCACCCTGCTCATTCGTCGGCTTGTTGGGTTATTTATGAGCTTGTAAAACCATGAGTTGACATGGTTTCTTAGAGCAGCTCCAGTGCAGGAGTAAATCGAACCGTGAAGAGAGAGAAAGTGTAACACTCCGGTGTTACGAAATGCATTTTTGCATAGCAATCATATTGCATCGCATTCATAACATCATGATCTTGTGTGACAATTCGTAATTTGATTTAAACAAAAGCTTGAAATTAACGTATGTGATAAATTGTATTAACATGATAATCACATTGCACCAAAACCTTGCAACTATAAATTCTAGATCACTTGGAACCCTAGTTCAAATTTTGGAGCTCAAAAATTTGTCAAAACTTGCTTAAAAATAATTATGAAAAATATTCAAAATTTTCCCCTATTTTAGCTTTTATTTTGTCATTCAAAATCTATCAAGAATTTTGAGATGGCCCCTTAATCAAAGTTGTAGAGAATTTAATTTTGAGCAACTTTTATTTTTGGGCCAAATCCATAAAATGCTTTCTTCTTGTTCAAAATTTGGTTTGAAGTTTGAAATACATTTAAATTTGAAAATCAAAAATCAAAAATTCATTTCTCCCCCTCGCAGGCCGCCGCCTCCGGTTCGGCCCACGGCCACATGCGGCCCGCGCCACCCGCGCGCGCGCGCGCCCGCGTCACCCCGCCTCGGCCCAGGCCCAGCCGGCCTCCTTCTCCCTCCCCTCGCCCGCGTCCGCGCGCTGACGCCGCGCCACGCCGCGACCGCGGCAGAGGCGCACCGCCGCGTGGCGGCCCCGCGCCTGCAGCGCCTGCCGCGCGTCCTCCGCGACCTGCCACCGCACCCACGCGCCCGCCTACACCTGCCGCGGCCCGCGCACCAGCTCGCCCGCGCTCGCACTCCCTCCTCCTCCCTTCCCGAGCCGAGAGCTCGCGCTCCCCTCTCGCCGTGACCGCCGCTCCGCCGGCGTGAAGCGCCCACACCGCCGCGCCATTTCTCAATTGCTCGCGCCCGCAGCTCCGCCTCGCCTTCCTCCGATTCAAGCTCGCGTTTGCGCCGTCTTCCGAGCTCTAGGTGAGCTCCTCCACGCCTCGCCGCCGACGGCCATGGCGCCACCGCGCGCGGCTCCCGTCGAGGCGACTCCCCGCTACCCCCTCGCCCCTCCTTTCTCCAAAAACGGATTCGCCACTTCACCGCGGTTCGCGTGCGCTCGTTGCCCTGCCTGCTCACGACCGGAGACGGCCGGTCGGCCGCAGTCGCCGCCGCGACGTCGAGCGTGCGAACGCCGGCGACGCGCTCTGCTCCTCGCGGGGGCAAGACCGCGCCCCTGGGCCGCGCCCCGAGCGGGCCGGCTCGGTGGTCTTCCCGCGCGCGCGAGACGGGCCGGAAACGGCCACGGGCCGACTGTTGATCTCGGGCCGGCCCAATTCCTTTTTCAGAAAAACGAATTTCGATTTCTTTTATTATTCTTGATGAAAAACACTTGGAAAATGATTTCTTGGTCATTTTAGCTCCAAAATTTGTGAAATAAATTTTTATATACTCATTGGAATCAGATCTACAATATAAAAATGTTGCATGTCAATATTTCATTACTTTTCTGTAGTGTTTTATTTAAGCCTTGAAATTGGTGTTTTCTTGAAAAATTGATAAGAAAATGTAGAAAAATCAGAAAAATGTAGTTCCAAGTTTATTAATCCTGTTATGCCATGTACTTGCTAGGGTAATTTTATTTCATGGTTGTTCTGTAGAAAAATGTATAGTTGCAGTTCAAATGCTTTCTATTACCAATATTTGTTATTTTTGTTATTTAAATAAATTTGAATAAAACATGCAAGTGATAATTTTTCTATAGTGTTGTTTAGGTAATAGATAGTAGGAAAATTCCTAAATCTGTTGTTTGATACTTTTCATAATGTAAAGTATTTTAAATATCTATTTTAGGCCTTAATTTGTTATTTTTGTATAGGCAGTTCTAGTTATCCAAATGTAGTAAAATTTTTGTGTCAAGCTATTCTTGATATTAGTAATCCACTGTAATTTTATGAGATTTTTCTGAGCTACTAAAATATGTGTTGCTGTTCAACCATAGGACTAATTAGGGTTTCTATTTATTCTTAATGCAAAGTTAGTTAGAAAAATATACTTTGGTGTATCTTTGAAGCATCTTAATTGTTTAATACTCTCGCATGGTAGAAACTAGTGTTGGTAGTTTCCGAGTACATGTTCTTGGATGACGTAGACTACCTTGTAGAAGAGTCATAAGTTCCACATAATCCGATAACATAACACATTCATGACATCGCATGCATTCCGCATCATCATCATCTCCTGTCACCTCGGCAATGCACCTATGCATGTTGCACTCATACTTCTGCATCATACAGGATCGCAGGAAGTGGTTCCGACAGTTGTTCCCGAGGACGCAGAGGAGCAGCTCGAAGTGACGGAGCCGGAACCAGCAGAAGCAGAAGAGGAGTCCGGTGAAGAGCTTCCGGAGTGTCCTGACCATCGTCCCAGTACCTTCGAGCGAGGCAAGCCCCGGAGCATTTCTCCCCGGTTTGCAAATAATTATTTATTAATTTTACTTAATCTGATGCATTAAGTTTAGGAGTTGTTTGCAAACGTTGCTGCATTATACCTTGTTCCACCTTGTTTTACCCGATCCTTGTCACCCTGGTGTCCACGGTCAATACTTGCTTAGTTTGCTTAGACCGGTAGAAGTCGGGTGATTGCCTGTCATCCGCGAGCTATAGGGGATTACCTGGTTTTATGTGAAAGAATGTCTTGTGAGAATAACTAAGTGTGGAAATGAATGTGAGACCGGGCGGAAGCTTGCAGGGTTCTGGACTGTAGTGTCTTCCGTCTGTGTCGATTAAGGACCGTCCGATGTCGGGCCTCGGGTCATGTTGAACGCATGCCTCACATTTAGCTGGCCGGATAAAGTACCTTTCGACCGCGAAGCCGGGAGATTATTCGGGCCGAGTAGATTGCCCGCAACGCACTGTACCGGAGCAGTAGTGGCAGGAAACGGGGGCGCGATGATAAGGCCAAAGAGCAGTCGGGCGGCCCCCGGGTACATGTGGTTCCTGGCAAGCTCGCGACTTTACCTGAATGGTTGACTCGGTGACCAATACCTCACTTTAGCGGGTGAGTGAGGTTTGTGTGAGGAATAAATTACCAGCTGGTCAATAATCGATTCGAATCGCCATCGTTCACTGGATAGTGAGCATTTGACTTGAGTTACTTCATCGTAGTAATACTGATGAAACACTTGGATAGTTATGAGGAAATGACATGGTAATTATTGTTAATTATCAATGGTAATCCTTGCTTGCTTAATTATATGGTTACTTTAGCTTAAGTGCAAACATAGTTGACAGGAGAATAAAGAATTAAAAGATGACATGCTTTTGTAAATGATTTGGTAAGCTAAAAATGCTTTTCTTGCAAATGAGTCAGCTACCCCACCAAAAAGCCTATCATGATCCTTGGAGTCTTTTTGTTTTGGTTCTGTCGGGTAAGTCTAGCTGAGTACCTTCTCGTACTCAGGGCTTTGTTCCCACTTGTTGCAGATGGACAGATGTACTATGGTTATTGTATCAACTGTCTCTACCCTGCGATGGGCGAAGCCTAGGACCATGGGCAATGGTCACTCACTACTCCTCGCCTGATGCTTTTGTGGGAGATGATCGCGAGCTGGCACTTTATTTTGGAAAGTTGTGCGTGTGTGTGTGCGCTTTGAACTAATGCTTCCGCTACTTTATTCGAAACTGGTTTGTAATAACTATGTTTAAACTCCGATGTATTTTGTGCCGCAAACTGCTGTGTAACTTATGAAGGTAATCGCTGAACTTATTACGATCTTGGCTGTGATGTGAAATGGTTTGAAATCCGTCGAGATTTCACGGACTACCGGGTTATACGGGCTTAAGTTTGGTAAATTGTCCATCCGTTGGATGATTTTCTTACTTAATCTCGTATAATTGGGCGGTTCTGTTACAGCTGGTATCGGAGCATGGTTTAGCGTAATTACTGTTCATAAGTGTATTTAAACCAAAACCCTGTTTAAAAAGTGTGATTTTAAAACTAAAAAGTGTGCCAGTGGTCATATCCTGTATGCCCAGTTAAGGACTCTAGGTGGCTATTTAAGTACTAACTTGGGGTTCTGCACCATATTTCTTTTTCGTTGCTCATACGGCGTGCTATTGTATGAGTGCCACTTAATTGAGTGGTAATGTATGGATCAGTTACCTCTACGCTTCGGTAAGTGTGAGTTGTGAGAGCATGATCGGATACACCGCCGATCTAGGGAAAGTGCTTATATGATACTTGGATAATTACATGTTTTACACATGTTTTTATAAAAGTGTCGCATGTGTGGGTGTTCCGTCCGTTGAGGCGATGCCGTCAATAGGACGATGTGTTTGGGTAGTCACTACCGTTGTACACGCATCTGGGGATTCGTGTAAAGCGTGTAGGTAGGTTTACTGCTTTCATGCATTCATGGGGAATGGGCTGAAATGAGTTTTCTGCAGGTACATAACAGCGTATCGTGTAGACCGAATTAGTTACGTATATGAGAGATCGTTGTATGCCACCGAATTCACCGTTAGATGCTTTTTTTTTCCTAAGTTTGTGAGAACGTAAGACTCGTGCATGCATCATATTGTTTGTGCATTCCATTCATGGCATGCATTCCTCCCCTTATAAAAGGATTATCCCATTTCGATAAAAGTGACCTCAACTAAAATATGTTCTCACCGGGTAATTTAAAACTTGTGCTACAGATGGCCAACACTCGTCGTGCTACGTACGAAGCCGCTGAGACTGGTGGCAACGGTGCAGGAGCTGGTGGAAGTGGTGCCAACAATGTCAACCACCAGGAACCACGTCCAGAACCACATTTGCCCCCTCCTCCGCCGCTTACCGCAGAAATGTTCTTCACACAGTTTCTTGGAAGTCAACGCAGTACTGAACAATCACAGAGGAATATGGAAGACTTTCTGCGTACCATCGCGGAAAATGTTCAAAGAGGAAATAATCAAGGTGGTGGCCATGGAGTGAACCAGTACAGCAGTTTCAAGGATTTCATGGATACTAGGCCACCTATTTTCAAGGAAGCAGCAGAGCCACTTGATGCCGAAGAATGGATCAACACTATGGAAGATAAGTTCCGTGTGTTAAGGATGACAGAAGTTCTGAAAGTAGAGTATGCTGCACATCAGTTACAAGGACCAGCAGGAATGTGGTGGAAGCATCACCGCAGTACTTTTCCTCCTGATGCCCAGATTTCTTGGAGGGATTTCACTGAGGCTTTTAAGGGAGTTTATATTCCCCCAGGGTTGGTTGAGATGAAGCTTGGAGAGTTTTTAGCCTTGAATCAGGGTACCAAGACGGTGACACAGTATCTGCATGCTTTTTAATAACTTGTGCCGCTATGCCCCAGACATGGTTGACACAGATGCAAAGAAGATTGCTAGTTTCAAGAGAGGTTTAAGTCTGAAGATGATGAAGCATGTGGGCACCAATACCCGCAACAGATTCAACGACTTTATCAGTGACTGTTTGAAGCAAGAGAAGAACAATAATGCTTACACCGCATCCAAGAACCGCAAGAGAGTGTTCGAGTCAGGACCATCCCAGTCCAGAGTTGTCACTGCCAATCGTTCATCTTATCGTCCGTCCGCACCTGGTGCGAGGTTCAGGCCGCCGCAGCATAAAACCCAGAATTACAAGGGGCCACAGAAACCGTACAAGATCGCAGTGCCGCCAACAAAGACCAGCGCAGCTGCAGAACAGAGCAACTCCAAGGGAGCTATAGGGTCTGCTGGTACAGTGAAAGGGCCCTGCTACAACTGTGGTCAGCCAGGCCACTTTTCAAAGTTCTGCCCTTATCCGCCTAAAAAGAAGCAACAGACTTACAATGCTCGTGTACACCACACCGCCATTGATGAAGTTCCTGAGGGAGAGCCCGTAACTGCTGGTAAGTTTCTTGTGAACCATCACCCTGCAGTTGTTCTTTTTGATTCTGGATCTTCGCATTCTTTTATGAGTCAAGCATTTGCACGGAAGCATGAACAACTATGCACAGAATTGAGTTATGGTTATCGCATAAGTTCAGCAGGAGCTGATGTGTTAACCAATAAGATGGTTAGAGGGGCAACCCTTGAGTTAGGTAGTCGGAAGTTCCGAGTGAACCTGGTAGTTATGCCTGGATTAGTTTTGGATGTAATAATAGGAATGAACTGGATGAAAGACTGGGAAGCAGTCATAGATACAAGCAGTAGGATGCTTACCCTTAAAGATCCCCAGGCAGAGGGTACTTTCCAGGTACCATTGCCTAAAAGAACAGATCTTGTGAGTGTGACCTGTGCCATGGAAGTTGCTCCTATCCATCAGATCCCAGTAGTATGTGAGTTTCCGGATGTGTTTCCAGACGAGTTGCCTGGCCTTCCTCCAGATAGAGATGTTGAGTTTGGAATCGAGTTGATCCCCGGGACAGCTCTAATTTCGAGGAGACCTTATCGGATGCCTCCGGATGAGTTAGCTGAGTTGAAGAAACAGTTGGAAGAGTTGTTAAAAAAGGGGTTTATTCGCCCAAGTAAGTCTGAATGGGGATGTCCTGCCTTGTTTGTAAAGAAAAAGAAAGAGGGTACTCTCAGGATGTGTGTGGATTATCGACCTCTTAATGCTGTAACCATCAAGAATAAATATCCCTTGCCTCATATTGATGTTCTGTTTGATCAGTTAGCTAAAGCCAGAGTGTTCTCCAAGATAGACTTAAGGTCTGGGTATCATCAGATAAAGATTAGACCTCAAGATGTTCCGAAAACCGCCTTTTCTACCAGATACGGGTTGTACGAGTATCTTGTTATGTCATTTGGACTGACAAATGCTCCTGCATATTTTATGTATCTGATGAATACAGTTTTCATGCCAGAGTTGGACAAGTTTGTAGTTGTCTTCATTGATGACATTCTAGTATACTCTGAAAACGAGAAAGATCATGAAGAGCATCTGAGAATTGTCTTGACCAGGCTGAGAGATCATAAGTTATATGCTAAGTTCAGCAAATGTGAATTTTGGTTGAAGAAAGTTCCTTTCCTCGGTCATATCCTATCTGAGAATGGAGTTTCTGTAGATCCGAGTAAAGTGCAAGAGGTTATGGATTGGAAGACTCCAACCACAGCGTCAGAAGTCAGAAGTTTCCTAGGGTTAGCGGGTTACTATCGCCGTTTTATCCCAGACTTCTCGAAGATTGCCAAGCCTATGACAAGTCTGTTACAGAAAGATCACAAGTTTGTGTGGACAGAGGAGTGTGAGACAGCTTTCCATACCTTGCGGAAACTGTTGACCACTGCTCCAGTTCTTGCACAGCCCGACATCGAAAAACCTTTTGATGTGTTCTGTGACGCATCAAAAACAGGATTAGGGTGTGTGCTAATGCAAGAAGGAAGAGTCATTGCTTATGCCTCCCGGCAGTTGAGAAAACATGAAATCAATTATCCGACCCACGATCTTGAGCTTGCCGCTGTGGTGCATGCCTTAAAGATTTGGAGACACTATCTGCTGGGTAATGTGTGCAATATTTTCACCGATCATAAGAGTCTCAAGTACATTTTCACCCAACCAGAATTGAACATGAGACAGCGAAGATGGTTAGAACTGATCAAAGACTACAACTTGAATGTACAGTATCACCCTGGGAAAGCCAATGTGGTAGCTGATGCTTTAAGCAGAAAGTCACATTGTATGAATGTGCAACCCTTGCTTGAAGATGGTTTCGATCTAATGCACCCTGCCGTGCTACAAAGTATTCAGGTCAGTTGTTCCTTGGAGAGTAAGATTATAGAAGGTCAGAAAACAGACAAGGGGATATTCCACATCAAAAAGAAGATTCAAGAAGAACCCTCGAAACACTTCAGGGTGGATGAGCAGGATGTGTTGTGGTTCGACAACCGTCTTGTTGTTCCAAAGGATAGAGAGCTTAAGAATAAAATTTTGGATGAAGCTCATCTCTCTAAGTTGTCTATTCATCCTGGCAGCAGTAAAATATATCAAGAACTAAGGCCTCGTTATTGGTGGACCAAAATGAAGAAGGAAATTGCAGCGTATGTAGCCAGATGTGACACATGTTGTAGAGTAAAAGCAATTCACATGAAGCCTGCCGGAATGCTACAACCTTTGTCAGTGCCGAGTTGGAAGTGGGATGACATAAGTATGGATTTTATCACGGGTCTACCCACTACTCAAAAAGGTCACGATTCCATTTGGGTAATTGTGGATCGTCTTACTAAGACAGCCCACTTTCTGCCTGTCAAAACGGAATATAGACCACCTCAATATGCTGAGAAGTATATTGCAGAGATTGTGAGGTTGCATGGCATACCAAAGACTATAGTGTCTGACAGAGGGTCACAGTTCACTGCTCACTTTTGGGAGCACTTGCACAAAGGTTTGGGGACTAGTCTGATTCGTAGCACTGCCTATCATCCTCAAACAGATGGTCAAACTGAGAGAGTTAATGCTGTTCTAGAAGATATGTTAAGAGCCTGTGTGTTGTCTTCCAGAGGTTCATGGGAGTCATGGTTACCATTAGCAGAGTTCTCATACAATAACAGCTATCAAGAGAGTATCAAGATGGCACCTTTTGAGGCTCTGTATGGCCGAAAGTGTAGAACACCGTTAAACTGGATTGAGCCCGGAGAAAGAAGGTATTATGGTATTGACTTCGTAGAAGAAGCCGAAAGGAAAGTTCATATCATCCAGCAGAATATAAGAGCAGCCCAGTCACGTCAGAAAAGTTATGCAGATAAGAGAAGGAGACCGCTTGTGTTCGAAGTTGGTGACTATGTCTATCTAAAAGTTACACCAATGAAAAAGAAAAGATTTGGTGTGCGCAGAAAGCTGGCCGCCAGATTTGTGGGACCTTATAAAATCCTGGAACGGAAGGGTCCTGTGGCTTACAAATTGGATTTACCAGAGTCAATGGGTGCTATATTCCCAGTTTTTCATGTATCACATCTCAAGAAGTGTTTGCGCGTTCCAGAGGAAAGGATTGAACCTCGAGGCATAAAACTGAAGTCAGATCTGGTGTATCGTGAGCAACCAGTTCGAGTTTTGGATACCAAGGAAAGGGCTACTCGAAACAGTGTGGTGAAAACATATAAGATACAATGGAGTCATCACGATGAAGGGGATGCATCTTGGGAAACGGGTGAATACTTAAAGAATGCCTACGAAGATTTTTATAATAAATGGTTCGTAACCCAAATCTCGGGACGAGATTTTTATAAGGGGGGAAGGCTGTAACACTCCGGTGTTACGAAATGCATTTTTGCATAGCAATCATATTGCATCGCATTCATAACATCATGATCTTGTGTGACAATTCGTAATTTGATTTAAACAAAAGCTTGAAATTAACGTATGTGATAAATTGTATTAACATGATAATCACATTGCACCAAAACCTTGCAACTATAAATTCTAGATCACTTGGAACCCTAGTTCAAATTTTGGAGCTCAAAAATTTGTCAAAACTTGCTTAAAAATAATTATGAAAAATATTCAAAATTTTCCCCTATTTTAGCTTTTATTTTGTCATTCAAAATCTATCAAGAATTTTGAGATGGCCCCTTAATCAAAGTTGTAGAGAATTTAATTTTGAGCAACTTTTATTTTTGGGCCAAATCCATAAAATGCTTTCTTCTTGTTCAAAATTTGGTTTGAAGTTTGAAATACATTTAAATTTGAAAATCAAAAATCAAAAATTCATTTCTCCCCCTCGCAGGCCGCCGCCTCCGGTTCGGCCCACGGCCACATGCGGCCCGCGCCACCCGCGCGCGCGCGCCCGCGTCACCCCGCCTCGGCCCAGGCCCAGCCGGCCTCCTTCTCCCTCCCCTCGCCCGCGTCCGCGCGCTGACGCCGCGCCACGCCGCGACCGCGGCAGAGGCGCACCGCCGCGTGGCGGCCCCGCGCCTGCAGCGCCTGCCGCGCGTCCTCCGCGACCTGCCACCGCACCCACGCGCCCGCCTACACCTGCCGCGGCCCGCGCACCAGCTCGCCCGCGCTCGCACTCCCTCCTCCTCCCTTCCCGAGCCGAGAGCTCGCGCTCCCCTCTCACCGTGACCGCCGCTCCGCCGGCGTGAAGCGCCCACACCGCCGCGCCATTTCTCAATTGCTCGCGCCCGCAGCTCCGCCTCGCCTTCCTCCGATTCAAGCTCGCGTTTGCGCCGTCTTCCGAGCTCTAGGTGAGCTCCTCCACGCCTCGCCGCCGACGGCCATGGCGCCACCGCGCGCGGCTCCCGTCGAGGCGACTCCCCGCTACCCCCTCGCCCCTCCTTTCTCCAAAAACGGATTCGCCACTTCACCGCGGTTCGCGTGCGCTCGTTGCCCCGCCTGCTCACGACCGGAGACGGCCGGTCGGCCGCAGTCGCCGCCGCGACGTCGAGCGTGCGAACGCCGGCGACGCGCTCTGCTCCTCGCGGGGGCAAGACCACGCCCCTGGGCCGCGCCCCGAGCGGGCCGGCTCGGTGGTCTTCCCGCGCGCGCGAGACGGGCCGGAAACGGCCACGGGCCGACTGTTGATCTCGGGCCGGCCCAATTCCTTTTTCAGAAAAACGAATTTCGATTTCTTTTATTATTCTTGATGAAAAACACTTGGAAAATGATTTCTTGGTCATTTTAGCTCCAAAATTTGTGAAATAAATTTTTATATACTCATTGGAATCAGATCTACAATATAAAAATGTTGCATGTCAATATTTCATTACTTTTCTGTAGTGTTTTATTTAAGCCTTGAAATTGGTGTTTTCTTGAAAAATTGATAAGAAAATGTAGAAAAATCAGAAAAATGTAGTTCCAAGTTTATTAATCCTGTTATGCCATGTACTTGCTAGGGTAATTTTATTTCATGGTTGTTCTGTAGAAAAATGTATAGTTGCAGTTCAAATGCTTTCTATTACCAATATTTGTTATTTTTGTTATTTAAATAAATTTGAATAAAACATGCAAGTGATAATTTTTCTATAGTGTTGTTTAGGTAATAGATAGTAGGAAAATTCCTAAATCTGTTGTTTGATACTTTTCATAATGTAAAGTATTTTAAATATCTATTTTAGGCCTTAATTTGTTATTTTTGTATAGGCAGTTCTAGTTATCCAAATGTAGTAAAATTTTTGTGTCAAGCTATTCTTGATATTAGTAATCCACTGTAATTTTATGAGATTTTTCTGAGCTACTAAAATATGTGTTGCTGTTCAACCATAGGACTAATTAGGGTTTCTATTTATTCTTAATGCAAAGTTAGTTAGAAAAATATACTTTGGTGTATCTTTGAAGCATCTTAATTGTTTAATACTCTCGCATGGTAGAAACTAGTGTTGGTAGTTTCCGAGTACATGTTCTTGGATGACGTAGACTACCTTGTAGAAGAGTCATAAGTTCCACATAATCCGATAACATAACACATTCATGACATCGCATGCATTCCGCATCATCATCATCTCCTGTCACCTCGGCAATGCACCTATGCATGTTGCACTCATACTTCTGCATCATACAGGATCGCAGGAAGTGGTTCCGACAGTTGTTCCCGAGGACGCAGAGGAGCAGCTCGAAGTGACGGAGCCGGAACCAGCAGAAGCAGAAGAGGAGTCCGGTGAAGAGCTTCCGGAGTGTCCTGACCATCGTCCCAGTACCTTCGAGCGAGGCAAGCCCCGGAGCATTTCTCCCCGGTTTGCAAATAATTATTTATTAATTTTACTTAATCTGATGCATTAAGTTTAGGAGTTGTTTGCAAACGTTGCTGCATTATACCTTGTTCCACCTTGTTTTACCCGATCCTTGTCACCCTGGTGTCCACGGTCAATACTTGCTTAGTTTGCTTAGACCGGTAGAAGTCGGGTGATTGCCTGTCATCCGCGAGCTATAGGGGATTACCTGGTTTTATGTGAAAGAATGTCTTGTGAGAATAACTAAGTGTGGAAATGAATGTGAGACCGGGCGGAAGCTTGCAGGGTTCTGGACTGTAGTGTCTTCCGTCTGTGTCGATTAAGGACCGTCCGATGTCGGGCCTCGGGTCATGTTGAACGCATGCCTCACATTTAGCTGGCCGGATAAAGTACCTTTCGACCGCGAAGCCGGGAGATTATTCGGGCCGAGTAGATTGCCCGCAACGCACTGTACCGGAGCAGTAGTGGCAGGAAACGGGGGCGCGATGATAAGGCCAAAGAGCAGTCGGGCGGCCCCCGGGTACATGTGGTTCCTGGCAAGCTCGCGACTTTACCTGAATGGTTGACTCGGTGACCAATACCTCACTTTAGCGGGTGAGTGAGGTTTGTGTGAGGAATAAATTACCAGCTGGTCAATAATCGATTCGAATCGCCATCGTTCACTGGATAGTGAGCATTTGACTTGAGTTACTTCATCGTAGTAATACTGATGAAACACTTGGATAGTTATGAGGAAATGACATGGTAACTATTGTTAATTATCAATGGTAATCCTTGCTTGCTTAATTATATGGTTACTTTAGCTTAAGTGCAAACATAGTTGACAGGAGAATAAAGAATTAAAAGATGACATGCTTTTGTAAATGATTTGGTAAGCTAAAAATGCTTTTCTTGCAAATGAGTCAGCTACCCCACCAAAAAGCCTATCATGATCCTTGGAGTCTTTTTGTTTTGGTTCTGTCGGGTAAGTCTAGCTGAGTACCTTCTCGTACTCAGGGCTTTGTTCCCACTTGTTGCAGATGGACAGATGTACTATGGTTATTGTATCAACTGTCTCTACCCTGCGATGGGCGAAGCCTAGGACCATGGGCAATGGTCACTCACTACTCCTCGCCTGATGCTTTTGTGGGAGATGATCGCGAGCTAGCACTTTATTTTGGAAAGTTGTGCGTGTGTGTGTGCGCTTTGAACTAATGCTTCCGCTACTTTATTCGAAGCTGGTTTGTAATAACTATGTTTAAACTCCGATGTATTTTGTGCCGCAAACTGCTGTGTAACTTATGAAGGTAATCGCTGAACTTATTACGATCTTGGCTGTGATGTGAAATGGTTTGAAATCCGTCGAGATTTCACGGACTACCGGGTTATACGGGCTTAAGTTTGGTAAATTGTCCATCCGTTGGATGATTTTCTTACTTAATCTCGTATAATTGGGCGGTTCTGTTACAGAAAGAGAGTATGGTTTGCTTCACACATTGCAGCAATCGAACCCAGGGAAAAGATTCCTCAGTTCTCATCTCAAGTATGGTTCAACTCCTAGCCGGTAGATAAGAATAAACTAATCAGCTACAGTAGTGCGCATGCAGATAGAGGCAGCAAAAGTCCAAGGAAAAGAGTAATTTTCTATTGTTTTACTCCATAGTGGGACCCACAAATGAAACTCCACACTGCAGCCATCGAACGCTCGGCTTAAATCGATTTTGACGCTATAGGGAAGGGACCCACTAGCATGGTTCGGTATGAACCAGCATTGGAGCTGCCCTTAGTTGGTTGAAACCACATTTTGGTCCATGCTTTGGTACAGTATACAGGCTGAAATAACATAACTTCGGGGGTGGGTTTGGTCTATGTATACAACAAATAGGATTGGGGTGCTGGGTTTATTTTTCGTTCAATACTAGTATGGATTGGTGTGGGATAGGTTGGGTTTCAGCCCACTATAGCAGGGCTAGCACGAGAGAGACAATGCACCCATCCCAATGCGAATCTAACAGCAATAGGGATGGGAGCATATGCCCAACTTTCCCTAGCGGGAAACTAAATCGATGAAGGGAGAGTGAAAGTCCTATGTTTGGTGTTGGTAATTAGTGACAATGCCTAAGTACTAATCATATGCCTAAGTTGTATGTAGCACATGAGAATTAGTACATTCCAAGGTTGGTGGCAAGATGGACATGGTGATCATGATGGCTACACTTGGATTTGGACGCAACCCTACGTGATCAAGGCAAAGGTATATGCTTAAGGGTTGTGTTTTAGTAACTAAGACACCTAGTGGGTGTGGTTACATTATAGGATAGATAGCCGTACTATAAAAAGGAGAATGACGCGGCTATTGAACTTCTAAGTGCCTCTAGGTGTGCATTTCATAATCATATGCATTTAGATAGAGCTAATATCGCCTCGAAAAATGATTGTGAAAATGCTAACACACTCACACATGACGAGATCACTTGGTGGTGTTAGCACGTTTGCGAAGGCGGTGGAGTTTGAGCGGTAGAGAGGGTTTGGGGTCCTCTCTCCCTCCCACCGAGCTTGCGAGGTGGGATTCATGTGTTTTCGATGAGTTGAAACAACTTTTTCCACTACGTCGGAAGTTCGGAAAAGAAACGGAGGCGAACGGAGGTCATGGAGGTGACCGGACGCTGAACCGGACGCGGTCCTTGCATGACCGGACGCGTCCGGTCAGTGTTCAATGTCTGCGCGTTTTTCAGTTTGATGATCGGACGCGCAGCGCGTCCGGTCACTGACGATCGGACGCGTCCGGTCGTTCAGGGAGCTTACTGGACTCTAACCGGACGCTGGCTCTATCGCGTCCGGTCATTTACTTCAGCGCGTCCGGTCACTGTTTCGTTGAGCGCTGCTCAGGCGACCAGCGCGTCCGGTCACTCACGGGACCAGCGCGTCCGGTCATTTCCAGTGTGTCCGGTCTGTGCGATGAGCATGTCCGGTCGTTGCTTCGCAGTTAGCTGTTGGGCGACCGGCGCGTCCGGTCAGTTGGACCAGCGCGTCCGATCAGTGCTTCGTGACTTAGCCGTTGTGCGACCAGCGCGTCCGGTCGTTTGGACCAGCACGTCTGGTCAGTTCTTCACGAGTTAGCCGTTGTGCGACCGGCGCGTCCGGTCAGTTGGACCAGCGCGTCCGGTCAGCACGATTTCAGCTGTTTAAGTTTCTAACGGCTCTATTCGAAGGGGTACGTCTATATATACTCGTTGGCCGGCTCAAGGCTCTCTCTCTATCGAACATTTGACATACTTGTGAGCACTTTGAGCTAAGCAACTCCCCTCCCACTCATCTCTCTTGCTTCTTTGCATATTCGAAGTGAGATTGAGTGATCCAAGTGCATTTGTATTGTGAGATTACATCTAGTTGGCACTTGGTGGTTGATTGGCTGTGGGATTCTTGTTTCTCTTGGTGGTTGCCGCCACCTAGATGGTTTGGAGCAGCTTGGAGGCGTTGGCAAGAGTTGGTGATTGTTCTTGGCCACCTCCGGTGATTGTGAGGGGTTTGTGCCTAGCTCGGTGAAGCGCCAAAGGCAACATTAGTAAATTGCTTCGTGTCATTGCAACCTTTTGTCATTTGGTAGGTTCTTGTGGCGTCTTTTGAGAGGCTCGGTGTGTGACCGATTAGCCACCGAACCACGTGGTGAAGAGGGACACAACGGGGACTAGCGTGCCGACAAGCACGTGAACCTCGGGATAAATCTTCGTGTCATCATTCTTATTGTGTTTGATTGATCCCGGTGGTTGTGTATTGTGGTATTCATCTCTTGATCATATTGATTGGTTAGCTAAATACTTCGCCCTTTGGTGATACCCTCCTAACTCTCTCTTGTATTAATTTCTTAGTTACCTTGCTAGCTTGTTAGTGTAACTCTTAGCTTGTGAAGCTAGCTAGCTTTAGTTGTAGTTAAGTTGTGCGCTTTGACTTGTGCGGTTGAGTGCAAATATACTAGAATTATGAATTGGATAGGTGGCTTGCAAACACCCCGTAGGCTAAGCAAAACTCGCATCTCGCTACTTGTTATATTGATAAACTTGTTTAGCTTGTCTTTGTAGAAAATTTTAAAAGGCTATTCACCCCCCTCTAGCCATCAAGACCTTTCAAGTGGTATCAGAGCCGTGGTCACCGTTTGTAAGGCTTAACAACCTCGGTGTAAGATGGCTCAAGTTGTGTTCAACCATGTCGGGGATAAGCCTCCATTCTTTGATGATGTCACATCTTTTGATCATTGGAAAAGAAAGATGAAGCAATATCTTGGCTCTATTCATGAGAACGTTTGGAAGGTGACACACCATGATTATGCTATCATTGATCCCGACAACCTCACCAATAATGACCGCATCAACAACCAATGCAACACTATGGCTCTCAATACTCTCTACAATGGGATTGATGCAAAGGTCTTTGAGTAAATCAAGGATCTTGAAATGGCAAGTGAAGTATGAACAAGATTAGAGGAAACATATGAGGACACTTCAACGGTAAAGAGTGCCAAGCTCTATATGCTCAAGGATAAGTTTACAAGTTTCAAGATGAAGGATGATGAGTTCATACCGGAGATGTTCTATAGGCTACAAGTTATTGTCAATGATCTCAAGAGCCTAGGAGAAGATGTCAAGGACAAGGACTTCTCACATAAGTTCTTGATGAACTTACCTAAGAAGTTTGCTATCTTGAGGAAGATGATCCAAAGAGAGGGTTTGGACAAGGTGACTCCAAACCAAGTGCTTGGAGATGTCATGACCGATGCTCAATATGATGATGATAAAGATGAAGATGAGAAGAAGGAGATCAAGGTCAAGCAAGAGAAGACCACCGTATTGAAGGCTTCTTCTTCCAAGGGCAAGAGCACGGTTGTTGATGATGATGATCCATTTGATGATGAAATCATGGCCCTTCTAGTGCAAAAGATGGGTCGGTTTATGAAGAAGAGAGGCTATGGTGCAAGAAAGAGAAGGGACTTTATGAAAGCAAAGGAGGTGCTTTGCTACAATTACAATAGCCTCGATCATATAGTGGCGAAGTGCCCCTATGAAGACAAAAGATATCATGATGGGGAGTTGAAGTTGAAGAAGAACAAGAAGGAGAAGAAAGCAAAGAAGAGCTTCATATTCAACAATAAGAAGAAGGGTGGTGGCTATGTGGTCACTTGAGATAGTGATAACTCCGATAGTGATGATGATAGCTCTAGTAATGATGAGAAGACCACTCGGCGAGCCGTTGTAAACATCGCCCTCTCCAACAAGCCATCCATCTTCGACACTATATCAACATGCCTTATGGCCAAGTCTACCAAGGTAAAATATAATGATAGTGATGATGATTCTTATGCTAGTGATGATTGTAGGAGTGATGATAAGGATGATGAGGACTACTCCAAGAATGATCTATTAGGCATAATAGATCAAATGAGCAAGGGCTACAAGAGGGCAACCAAGAAATACAAAATCTTGAAACAAGAGCTCATTGCCAAGAGCAATGAAAATGATGCCTTGATGGAGGAGGTTGTTGCTTTCAAAAAGAGTAAGGAGTGCAAAGGAATTGAACAAGAGCTCAAAGCTCTTAGGAAATCCTTTGATGAGCTAGAGGCCTCTCGTGAGTGTCTAAAGAAAGACCACGAGGATCTTGAAATTGCTCACACTAGGCTTAAGGAAGCCCACTCCACTCTACTTGAGCTCATCAAGAAAAAGGACCTCAAGTTGGAGAAGCTCATGAAGGAAGCTAAGGAGGAGCAAGTGATTGTCACTTGTGATATTGGACTAACATGTGATATTATTAATGATTCTTTATTTGTTGGTCATACTAATGCTTCATGTAGCTCATCATCATCCATCACAACCAACTCTACCTCTACTACTAGTGATTCATCATTTGTGGTTGAGAATGTGACTCTCAAGAGAGAGGTGGATGATCTCACCCGCGTATTAGGCAATGCCTATGGTGGGGATGCCCGCTTGCTAAAATACTTGGATAGCCAAAGGTTCTCTCTTAATAAAGAGGGTTTGGGCTATACTCCCAAGAAGGGCAAGGCGGCCTTTGCTACTCCAAAGCCTCGCTTTGTGAAGAGCAATGGTCGTTATTGCAATAGATACAAGTAAGTTGGGCATCTAGAGATTAATTGCAACAAAATAAACAAGAACAAGAAAAATGCTAATATACCTTACATTCCTTTTGATTCTTGTTATGTGCTTACCAAGGGTGAGAAAGGTGTGCATGCTAGGTTTGTTGGTACACCAATTGTGGGCCCAAAGAAGAAGGCCATTTGGGTACCAAAGAGCTTAGTGACTAACCTCCAAGGACCCAAGCAATTATAGGTACCTAAAAGATATTAAATTATTTTGTAGGTAAATTACAAGGCCGGAGAAAGGCATTGGGTGCTTGATAGTGGGTGCTCTCAACATATGACCGGTGATTCAAGAATGTTCAACTCTCTCAAATCAAATGATAGTGGCATTGATAGTATCACATTTGGTGACAATAGCAAGGGTGATGTAAAGGCTCTTGGAAGGATTGCAATCTCTAATGATCATAGCATTTCCAATGTGCTCTTAGTTGAAAAGTTGAACTTCAATCTTCTCTTGGTTGCTCAATTGTGTGATCTCGGTTTCAAGTGCATATTTGGTATTGATGATGTGGAGATAGTCAGTGTTGATGGCTCTAACTTGATTTTCAAAGGCTTTAGATATGATAATCTATACTTGGTTGATTTCAATGCTAGTGACACTCAACTTTCAACATGCTTGCTCACCAAATCAAGTATGGGTTGGTTATGGCAAGAAGACTTGGTCATGTTGGCATGAAGCAATTGAACAAGTTAGTGAAGCATGACTTAGTTAGAGGCTTGAAGGATGTCACATTTGAGAAGGATAAGCTATGTAGTGCATGTCAAGCCGGAAAGCAAGTGGGCAACACTCATCCATTGAAGAGCATTATGAGTACTTCCAAGGCATTTGAGTTGTTACACATGGATCTATTTGGGCCAACTACATACACAAGCATTGGTGGCAACAAGTATGGCTTTGTGATTATGGATGATTTCACTAGATACACATGTGTATTCTTTCTTGTGGACAAGAGTGATGTATTTGACATATTCAAGAAGTTCATCAAGAGAGTACAAAATGAGTTTGAAACCACAATCAAGAAAGTAAGAAGTGATAATGGAAGTGAGTTTAGAAACACAAGAGTTGATGAGCTATGTGAAGAGCTTGGAATCAAACATCAATTCTCGGCCAAGTATATACCTCAATCTAATGGCTTAGTTGAGAGGAAGAATAGAACCTTAATTGATATGGCAAGATCAATGTTGAATGAGTATAATGTGAATCATTCATTTTGGGCCGAAGCAATCAACACGGCTTGCTTCTATAGCAACCGCCTCTATTGTCACAAGTTCCTAGAGAAGACACCATATGAGATCTTAAATGGAAGAAAGCCTAACATTGCATACTTTTGGGTATTTGGTTGTAAATGCTATATCTTGAAGAAGGGCACTAGATTGAGCAAGTTTGAGAAGAAATGTGATGAAAGATTCTTACTTGGTTACTCAACTACTAGCAAAGCTTATAGAGTTTGGAATTTGGCTAGTGGTCAACTTGAAGAAGTTCATGATGTTGAGTTTGATGAAACAAATGGCTCTCAAGATGAAGAAGATAACTTGGATGATGTGAGAGGAACTCAATTGGCCAATGCTATGAAAGAAATGGATATTGGTGATATTAGGCCAAAGCAAGTGATTGATGTGGATGACAATAAAGATCAAGTGCTCCAAAGTCCAATTACACAAGCTAGTGGTTCTCTAATGCAAAATTAAGCTAGTACATCATCTCAAGTGCAACAAGATCAACAAGTGGCTAGTTCATCATCTCCAACTCATGATTAACATTAACATCCAAGCAATCAAGTCCAAGTGCTTCAACCAACTAACATTGCAAGAGACCATCCATTGGATTCCATCATTGGTGACATACAAAGAGGAGTTCAAACTAGATCAAGATTGGCATCATTTTGTGCTCACTCTTCTTTTGTGTCAATGGAAGAACCCAAAGACATTGATAAAGCATTGAGAGATCCGGATTGGGTAAATGCAATGCATGAAGAGCTCAACAACTTCAAGAGAAATGAAGTATGGGAATTAGTTGAGAGGCCTAAGGATCACAATGTCATTGGAACAAGATGGGTCTTTCGCAACAAACAAGATCAAGATGGGATAGTAGTAAGGAACAAATCAAGACTAGTGGCTCAAGGTTACACATAAATAGAGGGTCTTGACTTTGGTGAAACTTATGCCCTGGTTGCAAGATTGGAAGCAATTAGGATCTTACTTGCCTATGCTTGTGCTCACAATATCAAGCTTTATCAAATGGATGTGAAGAGTGCATTTCTCAATGGGTACATCCAAGAGGAGATATATGTGGAGCAACCTCCCGGTTTTGAAGATGACAAGAAACCCAATCATGTCTACAAATTGAGAAAAACTTTGTATGGATTGAAGCAAGCACCTAGAGCATGGTATGAAAGATTGAGGGACTTCTTGCTATCCAAAGGATTTATCATGGGCAAAGTTGATACAACACTATTCACCAAGAAGATTGGAAAAGACTTATTTGTGTTGCAAATATATGTTGATGATATCATATTCGGTTCAACCAATCAAGATTATTATGATGAGTTTGGGAAAATGATGGCAAAGGAATTTGAAATGTCAATGATTGGTGAACTTAGTTTCTTTCTTGGACTTCAAATTAAACAAATGAAGGAAGGAATATTTATAAGTCAAACCAAGTACATCAAAGATATGCTCAAGAAGTTTGGCATGGAAGATGCAAAGGGCATTACAACTCCAATGAGCACTAGTGAAAGTTTGGATAGTGACAAAAGTGGCAACATGGTGGATCAAAAGCTATATAGATCAATGATTGGTAGTCTACTCTATGTGACGGCATCAAGGCCCGATGTGATGTTTAGTGTATGCATGTGTGCAAGATTTCAAGCCTCACCAAGAGAAAGTCATTTTATGACAACAAAGAGAATTTTGAGGTATTTGAAGCATACACAAGATGTTGGATTGTGGTATCCCAAAGGTGCAAGCTTTGAGCTAGTTGGATATTCGGATTCCGACTATGCCGGTGACAAAGTGGAGAGAAAGAGCACTTCCAGGACTTGTCAATTGTTGGGAAGATCACTTGTCTCATGGTCATCCAAGAAGCAAAATAGTATTGCACTATCTACCGCCGAGGCCGAATACATCGCCGCGGGTAGTTGTTGTGCACAAATCTTGTGGATGAAGGCGACATTGAAGGATTTTGGAATCAATTTCAAGAATGTGCCATTGCTATGTGACAATAAAAGTGCCGTGAAGCAAACCAACAATCCGGTTCAACAACAAAGAATAAAGCATATTGATGTTCGCCATCACTTTATTAGAGATCATCAACAAAAGGGTGACATTGCTATTGAGAGTGTGGGCACCGAAGATCAATTAGCCGATCTATTCACCAAGCCACTTGATGAGAAGAGATTTCACAAGCTAAAGAATGAGTTGAACATACTTGACTTCTCCAACATGAGTTGATGCACCCTATATATGACATGCCTCTCCTTCGAGCCCAAAGGTATAATTGATTGACATGTCATACATTCTATGCTAAGGACTTGTTTAGTGCATCTAGTCATAATTTACATGTTCTAGGCTCATTTATGAAAATTAAATGAATCTGAAGTTTATTTGGTGTCACTATTGTTTCCATAACTTGTATGATCTAGTGGTAGCATATAACTTGTTTAAGTAGCTTGTGATCCTAAGTGTTTAATCTAGAAAACTTGTCTAAATATTTGTTTCAACATGGTGCATGATAACCCTTCTAGTGAGGTGTGAAGAAGCTTGCCCTTGGATCAAACCGAAGCATTTTATTTATGCAAGCAATCTAGGTTGAATCACAAACTTGATCCTCACCTCATATTTCAACATGATAATCTATCTAAAGTTTGCTCCTTGTGGTCAATTGATGCCAAAGGGGAGAAAATGTTGTTCACAAAGATAGAACTCAAAGGGGGAGAAGCACAAAGGGGAGAATTGATAAAAGAAGGGGATCAACTAAAATTTTGAGCACACAAGTAGGGGGAGCAAGCTCTTAAGCATGAATGTTGCATTTACATGTGCACTTCATATGTATGATGCATAGTTATGCATTTCGTTTTCTCCGATACATTGCTTGTGTGGTGACTTACTAATATAATTTGAATGATGCATCGAGGTACTAGCATGAATAGGAAGTAGTTAGATTTTTTTTGCTTCATGTTTTTCAAAGTGGTACTAGAACATTGCTTATAATGTTGATCTCACGAGGTTTCTAGTTATGTTTGTGCTTTTCCAAGTGGAATCTAACTACACAAGGTGCTAAGATGGTGTTTATCGCTACTCCGATGGTATCACGCTTCAAAGGTCTATAATCTTAAACACTTAGCACCTATTAATAGTCAATGCTCCTATATTTTTTCCTATCTAACATGTATGCTTCCAAAAATCCAAACATATAGCATACATGTAGGGAGATTGAAAATCCAAACATATTTTTGCTATCAATTTGAATTCATGATCACATGTCCATAATTCTTAACATGGTAATATACTTGGACAATGTGACATGGCTTCAATCAAAATTTTATCATAATATCTTTGTGAAAGGTTTGTCACCAATTACCAACAAGAGGGAGATTGAAAGTCCTATGTTTGGTGTTGGTAATTAGTGACAATGCCTAAGTACTAATCCTATGCCTAAGTTGTATGTAGCACATGAGAATTAGTACATTCCAAGGTTAGTGGCAAGATAGACATGGTGATCATGATGGCCACACTTGGATTTGGACGCAACCCTACGTGATCAAGGCAAAGGTATATGCTTAAGGGTTGTGTTTTAGTAACCAAGACACCTAGTGGGTGTGGTTACATTATAGGATAGATAGCCGTACTATAAAGAGGGGAATGACGCGGCAATTGAACTCCTAAGTGCCTCTAGGTGTGCATTTCATAATCATATGCATTTGGATAGAGCTAATATCGCCTCGAAAATGATTGTGAAAATGCTAACACACTCACACATGACGAGATCACTTGGTGGTGTTAGCACGTTTGCGAAGGTGGTGGAGTTTGAGCGGTAGAGAGGGTTTGGGGTCCTCTCTCCCTCCCACCGAGCTCGTGAGGCGGGATTCATGCGTTTTCGAGGAGTTGAAATGACTTTTTTCCACTACGCCGGAAGTTCGGAAAAGAAACGGAGGCGAATGGAGGTCACAGAGGTGACCGGACGCTGAACCGGACGCGGTCCTTGCATGACCGGACGCGTCCGGTCAGTGTTCAGTGTCTGCGCGTTTTTCAGTTTGATGATCGGACGCGCAGCGCGTCCGATCACTGACGATTGGACGCGTCCGGTCGTTCAGGGAGCTTACTGGACTCTAACCGGACGCTGGCTCTGTCGCGTCCGGTCATTTACTTCAGCGCGTCCGGTCACTGTTTCGTTGAGCGCTGCTCAGGCGACCAGCGCGTCCGGTCACTCACGGGACCAGCGCGTCCGATCATTTCCAGCGCGTTCGGTCTGCGCGATGAGCACGTCCGGTCGTTGCTTCGCAGTTAGCTGTTGGGCGACCGGCGCGTCCGGTCAGTTGGACCAGCGCGTCCGGTCAGTGCTTCGCGACTTAGCCGTTGTGCGACCAGCGTGTCCGGTCGTTTGGACCAGCACGTCCGGTCAGTTCTTCACGAGTTAGCCGTTGTGCGACCGGCGCGTCCGGTCAGTTGGACCAGCGCGTCCGGTCAGCACGATTTCAGCTGTTTAAGTTTCTAACGGCTCTATTCGAAGGGGTACGTCTATATATACTCGTTGGCCGGCTCAAGGCTCTCTCTCTCGAACATTTGACATACTTGTGAGCACTTTTAGCTAAGCAACTCCCCTCCCACTCATCTCTCTTGCTTCTTTGCATATTCGAAGTGAGATTGAGTGATCCAAGTGCATTTGCATTGTGAGATGACATCTAGTTGGCACTTGGTGGTTGATTTGCTGCGGGATTCTTGTTTCTCTTGGTGGTTGCCGCCACCTAGACGGTTTGGAGCAGCTTGGAGGCGTTGGCAAGAGTTGGTGATTGTTCTTGGCCACCTCCGGTGATTGTGAGGGGTTTGTGCCTACCTCGGCGAAGCGCCAAAGGCAACATTAGTAAATTGTTTCGTGTTATTGCAACCTTTTGCCATTTGGTAGGTTCTTGTGGCGCCTTTTGAGAGGCTCGGTGTGTGACCGATTAGCCACCGAACCACGTGGTGAAGAGGGACACAACGAGGACTAGCGTGCCGGCAAGCACGTGAACCTCAGGATAAATCTTCGTGTCATCATTCTTATTGTGTTTGATTGATCCCGGTGGTTGTGTATTGTGGTATTCATCTCTTGATCATATTGATTGGTTGGCTCAATACTTCGCCCCTCGGTGATACCCTCCTAACTCTCTCTTGTATTAATTTCTTAGTTACCTTGCTACCTTGTTAGTGTAACTCTTAGCTTGTGAAGCTAGCTAGCTTTAGTTGTAGTTAAGTTGTGCGCTTTGACTTGTGCGGTTGAGTGCAAATATACTAGAATTATGAATTGGATAGGTGGCTTGCAAACACCCCGTAGGCTAAGCAAAACTCGCATCTCACTACTTGTTATATTGATAAACTTGTTTAGCTTGTCTTTGTAGAAAATTTTAAAAGGCTATTCACCCCCCTCTAGCCATCAAGACCTTTCAGAGAGGCGTTTCATAAAGGCCAAACACTATTTGCCTTCCACTTGGGCTTGATAAGTTGACTTAGTAGTTAGTATGGGTGTGTTTTGTTACTTGGGCTAGCCTAGCCTGGCTAAAAATTTGAGCCAGGCTAGTTCAAGATGGCTCCAGTAACACAACCTGCTATTGTTTGGTTCACCTTTATAAGCTAAGCCTAGCTAGCAAATCCATTTGTTTGGTTGCTTGGCTAATAATCCTGTCCAGCATCCAACAAGAGGACGCCGGCGAGCCTCCTCCTCCTCTTCCCAGCAAACCTTCTCTTCTGGACACGGAGCAGGAGGACGCCCAGCTTATGCGCAGCTCGTCGTCCCATCGCGGCGCCCCTTGCTCGCCCCATATCCAAATTCCATAGCGGCGTATGGCCTCCTTTCTCGCTTCCGGTAGGAGCCACTCCTCCTAGGCCGCAACCCCAAGGAACCTCCTTCTTCCTCGCGTGGCTCCCTCGGCATGGCCATGGCGAGCGATGAGGCCGCGACAAGCTTCTCCCAACGAGCAACTCGCTCAGCTAGCGACCCCTAGTGTTCCCCTCCTCCGGCGAGCGGCAAGGCCGCGAGGAACTCCTCCCAGCGAGCAGCTCCCTCAGCCAGCAACTCCCCTGTTCCCCTGAGCCTCCTCTTCTTCTTCCTCGCGAGCGATGGCCTCCTCATCTTGGCGAGCAATGGAATCTCCTCCGCGAGATCCGGTCAGGAAGAATCTCCTCTGTGAGCTCCTCCGCGAGATCCGTGCGTGGCTGCTCACGTGGGCCGGTGGCACGGCCGGGGCGGCGCTGGACAGAGCGTGGTGGCTGGCGGACCCTCCCCTTCCTCGCGCATGGTGGCCAGAGTTGAGGGAGATGGCCGGCGGACCCTCCCCTTCCTCGTGCGTGGTGGCCGGAGCTGAGGGAGATGGACGAGGCGGCGCTGACGACGATGGCTGAAGCTGAGGTCGCCGCTGCCCTTCTCTCCCCTTCCAGTTCCTTCCGGCGGCGGTGAGGACTGAGAAGCACTGATAGGTGGGCCATATGCTTGTACAAGCCAGGCTTAGCTAAAACGCAGGGGTTGAGCATCTCCAGCAATGCAGTCTTTCTCCCCCTTTTTGCCTTCCATAAGCCTGGCTTAGAGGCTACTCAGGCAACCAAATAGTGCATTATGGAAGCCAGGCTAGCTCTAAGCCAGGCAACCAAATACATCCTATGTGGCCTAATAGGTCTAGGCGTGATCCAATTGCTTATACATAGAAATATCAGCTTTGTCTTCCTCCGTTCGACCGTTCCTCACAGAAACAATCAAACAAGAAACCGACCATGGCAGACTGGCAGAGTGGCAGTCTGATCGCCGGGCAGCCGCCAGATCTCACCATATTGGTGGATCCGCCCCTACGGGTCTATCGACCATGGGCCATCGGCAGTGAGCTCGTATTACTAGGAAAGAAACCATGTAACTACATGTGTTTTTCTAATAAATAAATAATCTATTTGTATTTATTTACATGTGTTACTGTGATTTTTGTGTTTTACATTCCTCCGTTCCAAGTAGCTCTCTTCTAATCGCCTCATATATTTTCGTATCTAATTTTGTGTGCTGCCATTTTACACCTACCTCTTGTCTGTGTTTTTTTTTCTTCCGTCTGTTTTCCATTACTTTTTTTCAAGCAGGCTTTAGCCTTTTTTTTTGTTTGACCACGCCCGTCCAAACTCCAAATCTCTACGTGTGTGACTGTGGACGCGTGGTGTTGCCGACTCCAGTGCGCGTGCCCTGGCGTCCCTGCGCCTGCGCGTTGCGATTTTGCAAGTTGCCTTGCCTGTCTGCCTGCCTGCTGCTGCGGTGCTGCCTCTCCTCGCTCGCAGCTTTCGCATTATAAATACAGCTGCCGGCATCGGCAGCCAGCACCACCAGCGGGAAGTCCACCACCCTCTCCCAAAGGCCACCAAATCAAGGCATTCTTAAGCCATCGATCGATCACCGGCCAACCAGCACTCACTCACTACTAGCTCCATCCAACTCGTACACAGCCTCTCTCCATCCATCCTCCTCTCGCCCCTCGACAGCTAGCAGAGCAGCAGTAGCATTTAGCAGTTCATCATCATCCGGGCACGGCGGCAGAGATGAGGCGCTGCGGCAGCACCTCCTCGCCTCTCGCGGCTGCTGCCCTGCTCCTCCTCGTCCTCCTCGTCGCCGGCTGCTTCCACGGCGCGGCGGCCGCTCGCCTCCTGCCCTCTTCTGTCCCAGTCCCAGCTCTGGTTCACCAAGGTACCATACGACTTCACTCAGCTCCTACGTAGCTGAACCTCTTTGCTGATATAGATCCTTCCTACCAGCGTCAGTTACCTTAGCTGCTATATATATATATATATATATATATATATATATATATATATATATATATATATATATATATATATATATATATATATATATATATATATATATATATATATATATATATATATATATATATATATATATATATATATATATATATATATATATATATATATATATATATATATATATATATATATATATATATATAGAGTCTCTGATTCTGAACTGAACTTCTCATCTGCAGCAGAGAATGGTGTCAAGGCTGCTAGTGCTGCAGACGGCGGCCTGGTGCTGCAGGAAGGTGGCGTGGGCAATGGCGACGAGCTCTCCATCCCCGAGGTGGAGGAGAAAAGCTACTGAATTCAGAACTTTTAGTTTGAGCCGTGCACAAGCTCATGCTCATCTTCTTCCATGCTTCTGCTTCTGCAGATGATGGGAGCAGAATCGGAGGAGGAGGAGGAGGCTGCAGTGGGGTGCGAGGAGAGCAACGAGGAGTGCATGCAGAGGCGGCTGCTCCACGACGCGCACCTCGACTACATCTACACGCAGCACAAGGGCAAGCCGTGAGGAGGAGGATGGAGATGGAGATGGGGGAGCTGCAGCTCCAGATCCTCATCTTGGTTGGTGTTGGGACAAAGTACATGCTGCAAATTAAGTTGACACACGGGAATCTCATCTCATCTACTAGCTACTACATGCATCGATCCACCTTCTGCGTGCATGCTATACATCTAGCTTGTAATTTCTGTCACTGTGCTTAGCATCATCCGTGATCCATATCATCTAGGACTAGTATATGCGTGTGTCAGTCAGTCACCTCGTCTGTACATCTCCTAGTCTGTCTGATACATACATGTATGGTATTGGTAACCACCAGTTTCTTCAAGTTTTCTGCTTGGTGTCCTCTCTCTCTCTTTCTCAGTGTAAGATTGGGAAGGTGCGCTGCACTTGTTCATATATATATATATATATATATATATATATATATATATATATATATATATATATATATATATATATATATATATATATATGTGTGTGTGTGTGTGTGCGCCATATGCCATAAGAGAGTGTTTCCCTATACCTAATGCATGCATGTTTGCCTTGCTCTAATACCTTGGTTTGGTTGGCGTCTGTGATCGATATCAAGTTGCCTACAAACTTGTATGGCCGTGATTTTCCTGTTCTTAGTTAAAAGCTACTTACCCTAGTATATATAAATAAATAATAATAATGTAACTAAAACACAGTTGCAACTGGTGTAGTATGGCTGAATGAATATAATGTCTGTCTCCCTGTCTGACTTTGGGTTTTGTGACCGGCTGGACCGCTGTCTGATCCTCTGATGAGTTCCCAGTCTTGTAAACAGTTCCGCCTCCTCCTCTCTGCTCACTGTCCCCTAATCTAATCTCCTTAATCCAAGAGAACAATGCGTTTGTTTATTTGGTCCAAGAAAACAAATGTTTTGGTCGATCTATGAGCAGCTACAGCAGTAAATTAGTATGGGCTTCCATCTGCTCTGCTCCCCGAGATTCCACATGATGGGCGGAGTGCGCTGGCCTGGCTTGCTCATGAAAAGTCAAACGCCATGGATGGCACCGTGCAGCTACAGCTCATCATTTTCATATGTCTGAGTCTGAGGCTCTCTCTCAGCTGCTCCGGCAAAGAGACACATGCATGCAAAGATTCGATGCTCCGATCCTCCTCAGATTAGATCAGTCCCCAGTCCCCACATGCGAGCCATTGCAATGATTCACAGTTTCACATACTGACACAGGCACTACCTAGTATCTGTATTTGCATCATGTAGAGGTAGGGCTCCGGGCTCCGGCTCCTCATGCGGGGTTGAAGCTATTTTGAAAAATGTTTGGCAAAAATAGTTTCAGTACACAGTGTTCTGTCCTCTGGGTGTAGTAGAGGATCTAGAGCACCTCTTCTTCTCCTGCAACTTTGCACGTCGCTACTGGCAGACTTTACAAATTCAGTGGGATGAGCAGATAGGACTCTTCCAGCGCCTTGCCCAAGCACGAGCGGACTCCAGTCTGCCCTTCTTCATGGAGCTGGTACTAATTGCGTCCTGGGAAATTTGGAGAATCAGGAATGATAAAATTTTCCACGGCAAGCAACCCAACTTTAGTACGTGGTTAGCAATTTTTAAACTCCAATGTAGTCTTTAGTCTATTAGGTTCAAAGGTGACCTGAGGTCATCCTTTTGTGCGTGGCTAGATGTCTTCAGTTAATCCTCTTCGTAAGAACTCTCTTTTCATTCTAAATTTATAAAATTTTGGTACCGTGGGGATCTCCTCTACAGTATTTCTAGTAAAAAAAAGTTTCAGTAGCAATTTTATAATATTTTATATTAGGTTCATGAGGAGGAGTCGAAAAAAACAGTTTTTTTTTTGTTTCGACTCCTCTTTACGAAAACGTCTCGAGGCTATACCTTTTTAGATGAAGGAATAGTGCATATATCATTTTGCCCTCCGATCGGCACAACCCAGGGAAAACAACGAAGCCCGAAAGTAGCATTAGCTTCTGAATTGTGAATGGAAGGAACTCGAGCCAGGAAAGGGATTGATGATCAAAAGGCCAACAGTTTGCATGTAGCATACAAAATTACTCCTATATACCAAGCTTCTCCTTTTCACAAAGATGCTGTGGTATCCGTGAAAGCCCTCGAGCTATGAGCAGTCAAAACTCAAAAATGATGCACATACAACTACATATATACGAAAGTGAGGCACCATGTGCCAGCACTTACC
The DNA here is from genome assembly GCA_038087645.1 of Saccharum hybrid cultivar R570. NCBI lineage: Eukaryota > Viridiplantae > Streptophyta > Magnoliopsida > Poales > Poaceae > Saccharum > Saccharum hybrid cultivar. Next base: position 998,299 of record JAQSUU010000682.1, read on the forward strand.
AAGGCTGCTGCTGAGTGTGCATATATATTCCATTTCCAGACACTCCACTTGCTTGCTTCAGTACCGACCAACCGACTCCTCTCTGGACTCTGCTAGCTACCCCTCACAAAACAAAGAGAAGTATAGCTAGCTAGTGCGATCACATTGCATTGTTTACTTGAAACCCATGGAATGGAATGCATGCGTCTAGTTTGTGCAGGCCGAGTGGCCAATGCCCAATAGTGCCCACCCCATTATCTCATGCATTTATCTGAGACTGAGACGATGCAGCTAGAGCTAAGCACACTGCACACTGAGTGAGTGATCCTGATCCATCAGTGCTGCTGCTGCTCAGCTGAATGCATGATCTCAGCTCCTCTGTTTCTGGTACTTGTTTAGAGCAGCAGTACAGGCTGTAGTGCGCAGGGTTGGGGTTTTATTGGTTAAAGCAGCATAACATTGCACTAGATGTTGTTGTAGATTATGGTATTTGACAACAAGCAACAAGCAAGCAACATGGACACTTTGCAGGCGTTGCTTCCTTTCCGGCAGGCCGTGCGTGCGTGGGTGAGTGAGTGAGTGTGAACAAGCAAAGGGGTCGGCCACTTGCAAAGCTACCATTGGAGCGCCCACTTTTTGCCCGCACGCACAACGGCACGACACCATCTCTATTATTCTCTATCATCGGTCGGATATCCACTCGTGCACGCAGATAGATAGATAGATAGTTCTTCTTGCACACAGCACACTAGCTACTGTGCCTGTAGATATGCAATGTGTCTGTGCAGTAGAAGTTCATCAGGTATTTTGGTAAACATGCACGACATGTGTATGTATCAGGTCAATATGCATATATGCATCGAGAGTGAGTGGCAGGTCGTCAGAACTCAGAACTGAGTGGCCGGTCAGCTGCCAGACTCTGGTCGTACGTCGGCGTGCGGACATCCAAATGTCATGGCACCAGCATACCTAGCGCCACAACCGGCCACCGGCACCGGCCAGCCACAAAGCACATGCATGTTGCATACTCGCTCCGTCTCAAAAAGGTTAGCATTTTTAACTATATAAATCTGAACAGTCCATATTCATAATTAAAGTAATGTTAAATATTTTGGAATGGAGGGAGTACTTGCATGACATAGACAACAGTGGCGGAGGCAGGAATATTTTCTAGGTGTGGCGAGGTTTATAAAGGTCGAACATGTATAATATAACTATCAACTAAAGTAAAGCCTCTGCACTTGGACGCACCACTGTTTTTTGGATGTGCGATAGCCGATAGGTTTTGGTCTTCAGAAAATACGAGCCGTCGGCATCGGGCATCAGGCGTCGCCGCGGCGGCCACTGAAACCTGGAGCAGTCGATCAGCCAGGAAGGCAGGATGACCAACGAGCTACCTTCCTTCCGTGGACAGTGCCGTGGGCTCTTGACGTAGTCACGTAGGCCCATGAGATACCAACCCACAAACAAAATCCATTCCTGCACAGTGGCAGAGGCCAACAGCCATGTATATTTCAGTATTTGTACTTCACGTATATAACTGTATATCCACATAATATACTAGTGTTTTCTATACATTTTAGGTATGGCGGAGGCCAGACCTCGCCATACAGCTGCCTCCGCCAGTGCATAGACATATACTCGCTTTGTCCTATAAAAAAAATGCAATTCTCTTTTTCTAAAAAGTCAAACAATTTGAAGTTTGATTAAAATATATATGAAAAACTATTAATATTTATGGTAGTAAATTAATATCATTGGATTAGTTACAAAATATATCTGTATATAGTAAATCTGTTTAAGGACATAAATGTTGATACATATACAGCTCGTGTCTAGAGTCTAGACATCTTGTACATGTACATCTGTGAAACTGAACATTCTTTTTCAACTAAACATTCAGCTTGTTGTGGATCTGGTTACAGCAGCTTCACGATAGCAGCATGTACGCAGCAGGGACAAAAATGATCTAATATAGAACAAGGCAGCAAAAATGAAAAATAAAAAAACAATGGCATATCGATCTTCACGGTAGCATGCAGACTGATCGGCGTCTTCCTGACTTTCTCAAATCGATCTTCTGCTTGCACTTGTACCTAAAGGAAAACGACCGAAACTGCTATATCAGGCATTGAACAGAATAAATGAAACTGATCTAAACAATAATAAATGAAGACAAAAATAATATGTTTGCTAGAATGATCTAAAAAACAATGACATATAGTTAAGTTTCAAGTTACCTTTACTATATTAGGAAGTTCCTATCCAGTAACTGAAACTGAACAAACAGCACTTAGTGATCATTCTAGTAAATGAAACTGAGGTTGTTCACAGTAACAATTCAAGATACATCATGGCATACCGTGCTCCGTGTAATTGTCATGGTTCGGATTAAGCATTGCCAAGACCTTCCACTAACACACGGCGACAATGGGGCTTCGCACACGGTGCCTCTATATGACACCCGCCAAGTCAGGCCCCTCAGCTACATCTTGCCTGTTGGCGTTGCCACAAAGATAGAACCAGAATTTTATTTTTTTTTTCTTCTTTTAGATCGACAATATTTATTTTCTCAAAAGTTAGTTAAATTTAATAATTTTTGTACCAAGCATATGGTCTTTGCCCCCTCCCTTCGCCACTGTTGCCACTCACCGTCACATTGGACGATGCCCCCTGCTCAAGATTAGTGAAGGACAATGTCTCTGTAAGCACAACCACCATGTACAGTGTGCTCAAAACGAGTAGTTAAGCATAGCTTCCAATGTCTTTAGCAGCTCAGAACAGCTGCTCTAGCTCGAGTTCTGGGAAATGGCTTGTATGATGCCCAATTATTTGTGTTTTTGGCGAGCCAAGCTCGCACGGTGCATCACAGGGGTTCGTTAACAATGGTATCAGCATGTGATTAATGTGTATTAAGTGATATTAGTGTATTCTAAAGTATATTACGATATTAAAGTACTAAGGGACTACTAGAGTGCATTTACACAAGTTGAATATTAAAAGTAAATTAGGGATTACTACAGTGCTTCAAAGGAAAATATGTAAGAACAAATACAGATTTTTTTCTTTTTATATCGTATACGATACAGCTTATAGTCAACCAAATACAACCGCTTCTCAGTTAGGCTCTATACATGGAGACAAGTAAATAATAATGGTCTGTACCTCTGCAGCCTGTACAGCCGAAGTCTAGTAGGCCGTTTGGTTAGTTTCCCGCCTCGTATGCCATGCCACAGGTATGGCCGCCACAACAATTTTGTCTCCTGCTTGATTGGTGAGTAAGATGAGACGGCCATAGGTAAGCAAGAGTTAAAAGCTTCAGGAATCTCGCCATAGCCTGTGGCAATGAATTTGGACACCACAATCTGTGGGCGCCACACCTGTGTTGTGGTAAATGAAGGCCGACATCCAAACAACCTCTAGCTTCCATATGCGAATATGAGCCAGAGCTTCCCTCACCAACAAAAAGACACACTATAAGCTAATTGCTGGCTACTAGGCACCACCAGTCCAACCAACTGCTCTAATCGGTATGCCCAGATTGTTTCATTCAGAGTTTTTTTAAAAAAAATCTAATTTTTCAGAAATGTACTTCTACAGCCAACTGAAAATGGCGAGATATAATTTTCACCGATTCAATTGGTGGGTTTTCCCTTCCGGCTGTTTGCATTGGCGAATTCCCTTTTATATGCATTTTTAAACAATAATAATAATAACTTTAACAAATGAGCTAGGAAGAAGATTTACAACTTCGTAGCTTACAGATTTCCTTTGAAGCCATTTCACTTTCGATACAAACTCACAAATTAAATGTCACGATTTCAATTAGCAACATGAGTATGGGGACCTTTGTTTGCCAAGCGAACTTTGCCTAGCCTTAGCAGCTCATGCAAGGCAAGCCTTGCCAAGCCAGGAGAGGAAAATTGGCTGCCATGGCAAAAGCTTGCTAGAATGGGCTACGAGGTAAGCTCACAAGCAATCCAAACACATACACAGCTGTAAATCCTCGCAAGCGGAGGCGAGGCAAGCTCTGCTAGAGAATCCAAACAGCGCATATGTTTTATTTTTTTATTCTAACAATTATTTTTTAAAAGTGAATTTTAAAATATAAGAATACTAAAAAACTATAAGGCTTGTTTGGCAATATTCTGATTTCTTCTAAACTTTACCTTCTCTAGTAGAGTCGAAGCCATTTGAAAAGGAACATTTGGTAGAAATTCCAACCAAGCGGCCACAGGGAGGAGTCAATGGGAACTAAATTTTAGGCTCCGTTTAGAATGGTTCCTTCTCAAAATTGGCTGCGACTATTAGGGAATATTTTGTACTACATAGTGAAGAGCCGTTTTTTATTTGCTTCGGCTGCTCCAGAGAAACCAGATCTAAAAAGAGTCATGCCAAACAAAGTCCCATTTTTTTTTGAACTCAACAAAGTCTCATTTTGGTTTGGGTTAAGTCCAATTTACAACTTCCAACTTTTGCCAAAGTCCATATTTCAACCTCGAACTCCAAAACCGGATAACTTTATCCCTCCAACTCTTGAAACCGTTCAATTTTCAACATTGGGCTGGTTTCAAAAGCGGTTTTCCATTATCGGGAGGCGCCGAAATTTTATATTAATTTTTTAAACATCTTAACATCCTCAAATGAAAAAACTCAAAACTATAAAGTTGTAAATCTCATTGAGAGCTACAACTTTGGTATAAAAAGTATATTCATTTGACTCCATATAAAAAGTATATTAATTTTCTAATGCGGCAAGCGCTAGTACGCGATTATTATGGTGCTAAAATGTTATATTATTTTTTTGAACTTCTTAATGTCCTCAAATGGAAAAACTTAAAACTAGAAATTTATAGATCTCATCGATATCTACAATTTTCGTATAAAAAATCATCTTCATCCGATATCTTATTCAAGAGTTATGATTTTTTGAAAGTTGATTTTTTAACTATTCAACTTTCCAGGAGTGGCATGACAAGACTCAACTTTCGAAAAATCATAACTCTTGAATAAGACATCGGATGAAGATGATTTTTATACGAAAATTGTAGATCTCGATTAGATCTACAACTTTCTAGTTTTAAGTTTTTCCATTTGAGGACGTTAAGAAGTTCAAAAAAATAATATAAAATTTCAGCACCATAATAATCGCGTACTAGAGCTTGCTACATTAGAAAATTAATATATTTTTTATATGGAGTCAAATGAATATACTTTTTATATCAAAGTTGTAGCTTTCAATGAGATCTATAATTTTGTAGTTTTGAGTTTTTTATTTGAGAACATTAAGATGCTTTAAAAATAATATAAAATTTCAGCGTCTCCTGAAAATGGAAAACCGCTTTTAAAATCAACCTAAGGTTAAAAATTGAACAGTTTCAAGAGTTGAAGTACCAAAGTTATCCGGTTTTTAAGTTTAAGGTTGAAATCCGGACTTTGACAAGAGTTAAAGGTTATAAATTGGACTTAACCCTTTTGGTTTCACGAGTCCAGTGCGATTTGTGCGAAGGCTTCGGCTCTATGGGTGTTTCATCGTGCGCGAAGCTCATAGACCATATAGGTTTTCTTTTTTTTTGAGAAAATTCATAGACCATATAGCTGAAGTTGGTTTTGAAGCCAGCCCAATCAACGGAGCCGGCACCGTCCATGGGCTGATTGCAAGCAAAATGCATCGGGGCATTGTGCAATGGGCCTTGGGGGAGGTTAGTCCATTACTGGGCTCGCGGCAACGGAAAGGCCCTTTTTCAAAAAAAAAAAAAGGATCGGTGTGTTTTCTCTTATCCTACGCGTAACGAACTGATTATTCCTCTTATAAGCTGTAATAGCCTCGGATTCGAGAGAAAAATAAAAATAGTAGTAGTACATAGATTCGCGTGCGAGATATTAGAGATGGTAGTGCTGGTTATAGGTCGTTTGTCCGTCCGGACGAAATCCGTATAAGTCGTCTGCTCGCTTTGTATCTCACCCGCGTCACCTCCTCGCTCAACGCACTGTGCGCCTCTGCTCTGGAACAGACCCTGCCCTCGGCTGCTTCACACCTCCCGTCGCGGCCGTGCTCCATCCACCTACCCCTGCCCCTGCCGAGGTCCGTGTCGCCGCCGAGCTCCACATCGGCGACCTCCGTATCACTCCGCGACATCGAGCTCCACGTTGAAGAGGCTCCATTCGTCCAAGCAACAATCAGATGCTACGCTGAAAGCGCATGTGGCAATAGTATGTTTCAAGTTTCAAATGTATGTTGTAAGTGTTGTATATAGATGTTGCAAAAAATAATTTGGGATGTTGCACATGTTATAATGGTTATACACATATGTTTCATGTGTGTCAAATATTTTATCTGTTCCAGACGAATGTTGTAAGTGTTATATCTAGATATTGAAAAAGTAGATCTGAATGTTGCATATACATAATGTTGCAAGCATATATTTTACGTGTTTTCAGGTGTTTTATACGTATGTTTGCGAGTGTTTTATCTGAATGTTGCATATGTTTGCAATGGTTTTCAAATGTTTTCACACGATAGAATTAAAAAGTAGATCTGAATGTTGCATATATTCGCGCTGACTGAGAGTTCTGGTTGTACGTGACGGAGAGGGAGTCAAGCCATGGAATTGAGGGGTCGTGGGGTAATGTAAGATCTCGCATGACGGAAGGCTCATATGACACGTCGTTTATATCGAACGGTTATTATTGAAGGAGAGTAAGATCTCGGACGACGAAAGGCTCATATGAAACGGTGTTAAGATCAAACGGTTGTGAAAGAGAGATAGCCCCCACAAAAAACTCATTCTTTTAAAGTGTGATGATAGATGGTTTTTTAGTAACGTTGTAGCAGTTTCTCTCTTATGTTTCCTACGACGTATCGAGACATTGCAAAAACTATGTTCAATGAGCTGCCCATTTTTTCGCCCCCTACGTGTGGACCCCACCGCTTCTTCCTGCCCCGACCACCCGTGCCCTCTCCGTCTCGTGTGCGTACGTGGGAACCCCCATGGGTCACCTACCCCCGCATGAAACATATGTAATATTTAGATCTACTTTTGCAACATCCAGATAACACACTTACAACATGCGTCTGAAGTAGATAAACATTTGAAATATACACTTGAAACACAAGTGTATAGCCATTGCAATATATGCAACCACCCTATCTACTTTTGCTATATCGATTAAAACACTTGCAACATACCTCTGAAACACATGGAATACTTAACATACGTTTTCAACATGCACTTTCAGCGCAACATCTCCTTGCTGCTTCTGCAAATGGAAGCTCGTTGGCACATAGAGGTCACCGGTGTAGAGCGCGTCAGCGGCGCGGAGCTGGGCGTCTGGGCGCCAACGCATAGAGGGCGGGGTGGGGGTGGAACAGGCGACGGTGACGATGCAGAGGGCGGGTGGACGTAGCGGCAGCAGCAACGACGTAGAGGGCGGGTGAGGACGGCAGCAGTGGTGTAGTGGGTGGGGTGGGGCGGGGAGCTAGCGACGATGCAGAGTGCGGGTGGAGGCAGCGGCGGCAGCACACAAAGGTGTGGAGTGCGCGCATCTCGGGACGGGACATCTGTCCGTCCGCCCTAATGCTCACATGTAAGCATTACCAAGTCCATCGTCCTTTGTTCAACCCTCGAAACAAATGTGAAGGACCGTGCACGCGATGTCATCTAAAAAAGCCATCCGATATTTGAAGCGGCGTCCGAACGCTTGTTACTCCGTAGGTTATATCTAAATGTGCAATTTTCTGTACAATAAAAGGGCAAAAGTGTCCTTTCGAGTGCCAAATGAAAGGAGAGATACTAGAAAAGAGAGGAAATACAGAAAATGGCATCGAAATCAAGTGACACATGTTTTGAGTTCTATTTTTGCGAAGTCAATATTACAAATGGCAAAACTATGAAGCACAATGTTTAGAGTCCCAAATATCCAAATTTCTCCGATTTAAACTAGACTAGATGCACTACCATGCACTTCATAAATAAATTGACCATGGCAGTGAGGATGGGCCTCGGCCTGTGGCTATAGCTCTTTTGCTCTTGCAAGTTGCAGAAGATGTGAACGGCATTCTTTTTTTTTTTTTATCATTTTCTTGTCGACAGGGCCGAATTCTCCAAATAAGACTCGTCACTTTGACATGTTGATATAGGCAACTTCTCCGATGCTCCTCCTCCTAAAAATTACACAGATCTCAAAGCAGCAATTAAACATCATCTTAATTATTTTCCACCTGGGTCACGATTGGGCCTGGTCGGTGAGAACCCAGCCCATATCCATGGCAAATCCAGTCAAAACTCATCTCCTAGTTATCCGATCCACTTGGTTCCACCTGGTTTTGTTTTCTCGTAGCCGACGGCGGACGTCCTCGCCGCTTGCGCACGGGACTGGAGGAGCGGTGTGCCGGTGTCTCAGCCAAATCTATCCATATTCCAAACTGGAAGTCGGCATGGAGCTCTGGGTCGCTGCCACACTAGAGCCGCGAGCTCCAGCGCCCCATGCCATCCTCCTCCGACATCGGCCATGGCAATGGCGCACAATATAGTTTCCCTCATGTGGGATGATAAATCCATGTCTATGAACTGAATTCCATTGACAATAAAACAAGGATTTTTTTAATGAGCATGTTCATGTATTTCTCCATATAGTTTTCTTGTTCTTCTGCCATAGTGCCATGCACTCTGCCACTCCCTGGATCTCTGCGATCACTGTCCTCGCCTACGTCCAGGACCACGTCGGCCGGAGCTAGGCCTGTAGCATCTGCACCAGCGCCATGCTCCTCGCCATCACCGTCTTCCTCTCAAGTCTCATGCACCAAGAGACACTGGTAGGACTGCGGCACTGCGCTGGTCTCAACTCTCACCGCCTCTATGGATTGCAGTCTACTACTACGGGGACCACGGCCGCCTCCTTCAACGAGACTGGGCTTTGGGTCAGTGCTGGAGACAGACTGGGCTTGTACGGCTCAGGCCCATGCGGGACCCAAGAGCAATTTAAATAGGTAATTAATTAGATGGACTGCTTTGATATTTGTGTAATTTTTAGAAAGAGGAGTATTAGAGCAGTTCCCGTTAATATAATGGCATCACACGTTGTTCCTCTAAAAAATTACTTATAGCCGTTAATGTTAAGATACTAATTCTTCAAATAAAGTCTTGTTTGGCACAATTTTTCTAGTAGTTTTAGAGTTGTTTTGTGCTAAATATGATAAAATGAAACAACTTCACTTAAGGAGCTTCTGAAAACATTCTCAAAGAACAGATATGAGATGGAACCTATAATAGCAGCTTCTCTCAACTCCCACTCACACCCAGCACGCGAAGACAGATTTGTCCCAGCCCGGCACGGGGTGGGACAACAGCACAACCGGACACGCACAGTGCTGTCGAGAGGGGCATAGGCAGGCTCAGCCACCAGGTGCAGGCACTGCCACCGAGGAGGGCGCAAGCATGGGCCGCTGGGGAAGAAAGCTCTGCATCGGGAACAAAGAGAGGCTGTGCGGATGAAGGAGATGAGGAAAACAAATAAAGGAGAAAAAGAAAAGAAAAGAGCGTTAGGATCATTTGATCCTTTTATAATATTGAGAAGTTGTTTTGCTAAATTGGATCTAACACTTAGCATTTTGACATGTTAATACAGTCGCATCACACGTTGTTCCTCTAGATAATTACTTGCCTGCTAATGTAAGTAATGTTCCAAGTTGCAGAAGATCTGCTTCTTGAAAAAAAAACACTAGCTCATAAAAAAAACACTATAACTAATTAATGGCTCGCACGGGTTGATGGACTAGTGTTACAAATGACAAAACTGCGGAGCGCAATATTTGGAATCCCAATGTCCAAATTTCTCCAATTTAAACAAGATGCAGTACCATGCACTTCATAAATAAATTGACCATGGCAGTGAGGATGGGCCTCGGCCTGCGGCTGTAGCTCTTTTGCTCTTGCAGGTTGCAGAGGATGTGAACGGCATTTTTTTTTGAATTTTTTTACTATGGTTGAGGGGATTTTGACGGCTCACGATGAGAATCCGACGGCTAGAAAAGCATAGAAGTTGAGAGGGGCGACAGGGACGAATTCTCCAAATAAGACTCGTGACTTTGACATGTTAATATAATGGAATCACACGTTGTTCCTCTAGAAAATTACTTGTAGCCGTTAATTAATGTAAGCTACTAATTCTCCAAATAAAGTCTCGTTTGGCACAATTCTAGTAGTTTTAGGAGTTGTTTTGTGTCAAATAGGGTAAAATGGAACAACTTCACTTGAAAAGCTCCTAAAACCCTTTTTTCCACAATGGATGAATGTGAGATGGAGCTGAAAATAGCAGATTTTCTCGACTCCCACTCGCACTAGTGAGTAGGAGTGAAAACGGTACGGATATTTTCCGACTATATTCGAGACCGAATTCGTTTAGAGAGGTTCAGATCTATCCGTATCAAAGTCCGGATATTCAACATTCGATACTGTATCCGTATTCGAATACTCAAATCACATATTTATGATGTCGATATCCAATTATATTCTATCCAGCATGGTTGAAGTTATCCGTATTCGAATCCGAATCCGGACAGAAATATGAAAACAAATGTGATATATGTGATATCCATCCGTATCCGATCCGTTTTCATCCCTACTAATGAGCCTGAGCGCACGCGGAGGTCAGATTTGCCCCATGCCAACGCGGGGAGGGACAACAACAGGACCAGGCATGTCATGGGGCATGGGTAGCCTCAGGCACCAGGTGCGAGTACCGCCACTAGGGAGGGCTCATGCATGCATGGGCTACCGGGGAAGAAAGCTCTGCATCAGGAACAAAGAGAGGCCGTGGGGATGAAGGAGAGGAGGAAAACAAATAAAGGAGGAATAAAAAGAAAGAGTGTTATGATCATTTTTTTATCTACTATGAGAAGCTATTTTGCCAAATGGGGTCTAACACTTAGCACTTTAACATGTTAATATAGTCGCATCACATGTTGTTCCACTAGATAATTACTTAGCTGCTAATGTAAGCTATCTTCCAAGTTGCAGAAGGTCTGCTTCTTTTTAATTACACTAGCTCATAAAAGTCAACCAAATAGCTACAAGCAAAGTCAATTCCTCGTGTCGGGCTCCAATATTCTGGGTACTGAATTTGTTCTTTGTTGTAGCCAGAGAAGCCGAAACTGTTTGATGAAGTGTGAAAATATTATGCCTGATGATGCATGGGCCCAAGATAGGTGCCCCACTGTCATTTTCATGAGCAAGCTACTACTAGTATGCATTAAGATTTGAACTAAAAATTAGGCCCCGCTTGGCATGGCTCCACTTCACTAGTGTAGCAGTTTTTTTTTTGGGCTTAAGCTCCATGAACAGCTTTATCCGTAAAGCTGGAGCCATTTTGGTAAATCGTTTAGCAAAACGGCACCACATATAGAGTTCCTTAAAACATGCTATCGCAGAACGCCATGCAGGATGAGGTGAAGGTGGGTGAAGCCACTATTTTTGGCTTCATCGCACCTCAAACCTCTATGAGAGCACGATTTAAGGGGGGTTCCTGGGTGAAACCATTTTATTTTACCCCGTTTAACATAAAACGACTACAAATAGCTACTGAAGCTAGTGGAGAAGCCCTGCCAAATGGGACCTTAGATAAGTCACGCGATAATGAGATGTGCACACTAGATTAGATCCTTCTTAGAAGCCACAATCGGCCACACTGATATGATATGATTGTTCAGTGCGCTGACATACAAGGGACTGATTGTTGTTTATTCAAATACAGTTTGATGATGAGATCCCACATGTCAGGGACTGATAAATATTTTGTTCAAAAAAAAGAATGCTTATAAGAATACGGTAATAATACACATTCTGTCAGTCCCAATTTGATCCGTTCAAGGTCAACGCACAGATGAACAAACCATGGGCACCTCCGTTTGCATCCTCATCCTCACGTACATTAATCCAAGTAAACTCCCGTACAACGCGAAGCTTTCACTGGTTGCCAACACGAGCTGACGAACTGAAGGATTGTGATACCTGAATCCTTAACAATTGCCAAATTCTGCACACATGAACGAACACTTAGGACAGCAGCAATCTGCAATCTACGCCCAGATCCAGAGAGGTAGTAAGGCCTTGTTTAGATCGTGGAAAGTTACAATTTTTCAAACTGTAGCACTTTCGTTTGTATTTGACAAATATTGTTCAATCATTGATCAAATAGGCTCAAAAGATCCGTCTCGTGATTTACAACTAATCTATGCAATTAGTTATTTATTTTACCAACATTTAATGCTCCATGCATGCGTCCAAAAAATTGATGTGATGGAGAGAGAGTGAAAAAACTTGGAATTTAGAAGGGAAGAGAACCAGGCCTAACATCACTTCATAATTCAGAAAACTAGGGAGAAATTAAAGGCAGGTAGTACAAGTAGAACAGGTAGTTGACCTTTTTTTTAACGAAACCCTTTTGTTTTTTGAAAAAAAAATGGTAGTTGACTTTTGGGCGGCAACTTTGGGTTGACCTTCTTGCCAGTTCATACCACTATGCACTTTGTTGCCTGTTGTTGAACTTACAACTTGGAGACGATGCAATGTTTTCAGTTCATGCACATTCATCCCGCCCACAACATTGGGCATATGCATTTGCATGATTTTATATTGGCCATGGACAACTTGATGAGACAGGCCTGACCAAAATGGAGAGAGGAATTGTTGCCTGCAACAGTGCAGCCACACAATTGACCTTCCCCAAAATGCCTATGCCAATCGCCCAATCCCAATGCACATATTTAGTATGCACACTCTCTCAAACATTTGACCTTCATCCTCTCTTCCTCCACAATGAGGCAAGCCAAGGGTGATCCGGCGATCGCCGCAGTCGCCGTCGTCCTCCTCCTCCTCTGCGTAGCATCGCCGGCGGTGCTCCCGGTCGACGGGGCCAAGGGAGGAGAAGAAGAGCTCACGACGCAGCTGATAAACGGCTTCACAGCGACGCACGCGGCCGGGTCCGCGGCGACGTTCGAGCCGGTGCTGTACGCGACCAGCGCCGTCTTCGCCCTGGGCTTCCTCCGCGTGGGCCCGGCGTCGCTGGACCTCGCCGTGGTGCACCTCCCGTCCTCCTTCCCCGTCTGGCGCGCCACGCCGGCGCTCCTCGGGGACTGGTCGCGCCCGGCCACGCTCACCTTCGACACCAGCCTGGTCCTGACCGGCCACGACGGCGCCGTGTTGTGGCGGACGCTCAACACCGCGGGCGACGTCGTCGCGCTGCTCAACTCCTCCAACCTCGTCGTGCAGCGGTACGCGAGGCCGCTGCCGGCGTGGCAGAGCTTCGACCACCCGTCCGACACGCTCGTCATGGACCAGAACTTCACCGCCTCGTCGCCGCCGCTCATCTCCGCGAACCGCCGCTTCGCGCTGCGGCTCGGGAAGACGTACATGGCGCTGCACATGGAGTTCGACGGCGGCCGGGCGGCGACGACCATGTACTGGAAGCACACGGCGCTGGAGGCGCAGCCAGAGAACGCCACGGCGCCGCCGATCTACGGCCGCCTCGACGGCCTCGGGTTCTTCGGCCTCTACCTCGAGAGCGGCGGCGGCGGCAGCCAGAGGGTGGACGTGCTGTCGTTCGACACGTTCGCCCTCAATCTCGCCGGTGTCTTCAGGCGGATGACGCTGGACGACGACGGCAACCTCCACGCGTACTACTGGACCAACGACGCCAAGGCGTGGACGTCGGACTACAAGGCGATCGCGGAGCGGTGCGAGCTGCCGACGTCGTGCGGCGCGTACGGCCTGTGCGTCCCCGGGAACGCCCAGTGCCAGTGCCTCGACAGTAACGACACGAGTACCAGCTCCCCACCGTGCCACGCCGAGGAGACCGCCGACCTCTGCAGCACCACCGGAAGCAGCGGGCCGCGGCAGCGGCAGATGGACTTCGACGTGGTGCGGCGGACGCGGGTGTCCGTGGCGTACAAGGAGGAGCTGCCGGTGCAGACGAACACGACGGCGGACGGGTGCGAGCTGGCGTGCGCGCGCAACTGCACCTGCTGGGGCGCGGTGTTCAACGGCGCGAGCGGGTACTGCTACCTCATAGACTTCCCCGTGGAGACGCTGGTGTACCAGGCCGACGACCGGATGGTGGGCTACTTCAAGGTCAGGAAGGCGGCGACGGCGACGAGGAGCTCGGCGCGGCGAGGCATGTCGCCGGGCGTTACGGCCGCGACTGTGGTGCTGTCGCTGGTCCTGGTGGCGCTGGCTGCGGCCGGAGCGTATTGGGGCTACAGGATGTGGGAGAAGAGGAAGAGGAAACGGGCCTGGATGGAGCAGGAGCTGGTGCCGGGGCCGTACAAGGACCTCAAGTCCATGGCCAGCTCTAACAGTTCGTTCAAAGCATCAACCCAGTCATGAGACGGTTGGTTGAAGGTCTAGTGCAGTGGAGTGGATTGCTCTCGTCCTCGAGTTGGATGAATCATTCGTTAATCGCACAACGTGAGGTTGATCAGAGGCTCAGACCTCGTCTCCTTTATGAATTGCAGAGTTTGGAGATCGAAGAGGATGAATTCAGGTACCTCGGCTCCTCGCCGCGCAGCATTATTCCACAGCTTGGAGCCTTGGAGTAGAGAATGGTGGCCGTGGTTCTTGACAGGAAGTGCAGCTAGCCTTGATCTGTTCCCAATTTACTGGTGGCGTTCTTTTGCGTAGCCGCGTGTAGGCTTTGTAATTGTGTACATACTTTTCCTCCCAGTTCTTTCACCACCTTAGAGAAGCCCCTGTTATATACGTATATGTCAGCATGTATACATGTCCAATTACAAGTACAATCTGTCCTTGGAAAAAATAGCAATACATTTGTTGACACTCAAAAATGTCCCAGAGTGGTTTTGGATACTATGAACAGGTTATAAACATTATGGACATCTTAGAGGTCGCGTGACAAAATAATGAACGAAACGCGCGGAGGTTGAAGTAGACACTTCCCCAACCTTCTCTCTTGAAATCTGAGCAATGAATAAAAATAATCAGTGCAGTGTCCTACGACAAATAACCGTGATTTCACGATGGGACTTAATAAATTTTGTTGTTTACGGCGTGAATTGACCAATACCATGTTTTCTGATGTCCCACGCCAAAGTTTACCTAATTTTTATTATTTTGAAGCATAGCAAAGACAAGAGGTCTTCTACCACCTAAACATAGTACTATTAGATCCTAAAATATATTTAGAAAAAACACAAGTGCTCGTACCAAGTTGAGAATTTAAACCTAAATAAATGTATGTTTCAATAGCCAATACTGTCATTGTATGCCTCCTTCCTAGTTTAGGTAATTAACCTCAGTTACCGCTACAAATGAGAACCACATAGCACGGGTGGCAGTATAGGAGCCCACACTACGCACCAAGGGGTTATATTTCAGCAAGTGTTTTTATATTGCAAGTTGCAATAGTTTTATTTGGATGCACTACTACACAAAATGTTTTGCGCAGCATTTCCAAAATGGCCTTGGAGGTGGGCGGCCCGGTTGCCCGCCTCGGTTATTTGAGGCAGGGCAGTCGGACCAGCAACCGTATCGGTAAATCATTAACTGAGGCGGGCATTGTAAAATAATTGTCTCAGTTAATAAGTATAAACCGAGGCGGGCATTCTAATACAACCGTCTCGGTAAATCATTAACTGAGGCGGGCATTGTAAAATGATCGCCTTCGTAAATAATGGCCCAGCAGGCAGCCCATCTCCGCCCGATTGCGCTGATTGTATATACAAGAGCTAGGGTTTCATTGCCACTCGTAGCTCGCCCCTCCCACTCCCCAGCCGTGCCCCTCCCCTCAGGCCCTCCCCATCCCGCCGCTCCTCTTGCTCCCAGGTGTGCCCCTCTCCTCCTATTCCCTTCCCTTCCACGAGCAACCACGCCCCCACTCTCCTAGCCCGACGCCTCTCCCCTTCCCTACCCTAATGGCGGCGCCCCTTCCCTCCCCTCCTGGCGCCCCTCCCTCTCCTAGCGGAGTTCGCGTGGCCCTGCAGCGGCTCTACTGCGAGAAGGTGGAATTCGGCGCTCGGCGAGATCCCGCACGAGGAGGTGCCCGCCGACGAGATCCCTTGTGAGGAGGTGGTGCTCGGTGAGATCTCATATGAGGAGCTGGCGCCCGGCGAGATCCTGCGCGAGGAGGCGGCACCTGGCGAGATCCCGCGCTAGGAGGTGACCACCGACGAGATCCCGTGCGAGGAGGTGGCGCCCAGCGAGATCCCGCGTGAGGAGGCGGCGGCTGGTGAGATCCCGCGTGGTATGGCCCCATACTCGGCGCTCCCTCCTCGACGCGTCCAATTCCAGCGGGGGTCCTTCTCGGGCGACGGCGCCTGGCGGCGATGCGCAAGATGGCTGCCGGTTCAGATCCTTCCACGACAGGTCCAGATCTCGTGGCGGACGGATCCGGCGTGGAGAAGAGGAGGCCAGCCGTGGATGCGAGCAGCGAGCGGATCCAGGCGGGCCACACCCCCAGGCGGCAGATCTAGGGCAAGATTTATCGGCGACGGCGACGACGCGCTAGCAGCGGCGGTGGCACGTGGATGGGCTCGACGGACCCGTGAATAGGCTCACTGGGCTTGTCCATGGGTTTCTCTTATTTTTGTCTTTTTATTTGATTTACCGAGGCAGGTATCCAACCACCTTGAAAAAGGTCTCATTAACCGTGACCTTTCATCTGAGGCGGTAAATCTATTTTGCCCGTCTCGGTAAATCAATTTTGCCCACCTCGGTAAAGATTTGTATAGTAGTGACGTTGCATATGTTGCAGTGGGTAAACACGTATGCTGCAAAATGTATGTTTCAAACGTTCCAGCTGTTTCAGACATATGTTGTAAGTGTTTTATCTAGATGTTGTATATGTTGCTGTGGCTATACACATATGCTGCAAGCTTATGTTTCAAATGTTTCACCTATTTCAGACATATTTTGCAACAAATGCTTCATTTTGCAAGTGTTTTCATTAGTAGACGAGGGAAGCAAGCGCAGGCAGAGGAGGTCCCATGTGCGGGGGCGGTCCCCACGTCCATGCGCCGCTGCAGGTGTGGGTACGCAGCAGCATGGGCGCACAACAGCATGCGAGCAGCAGCACGTGAGCAGCAGGTGTAGTCACGCAGCAGCATGCGGAGCGCCAGCAAGTGCGCAACATGCAGGCGTAGGCGCGCAGCAGCGTGCACGCGAGTAGCAGAGAGAGGGAGGGAGTAGCAGGCGCACGCGAGCAGCATGCGCAGAGACGAGTAGCATGCGAAGTTCGCGAGCCGCATGTGGGGCAGACACAGACGTTTGGACATCCGGACGCTAGCCACGCCCTAAAAAAATTTCTCTTGATCACCATTTTCCTACCAAGGGAGCAGTCCCCGCCAGGGGACGTCAATGTGTGATCAACTGCTTTGGAAACACCAATATGATAGGAAAAGTGTGGCCACGACACCATTCAACACCACCGCGCACCAACAGTAGACCGCTGCTTTATCATAGTACAGGCCAAGACGACCATGAAGATGAACAGGCCCAGGAAGCGAAACACCAGAGTCACAGGCCCAGAATGGAGTACATAGACAGGCCCAACTGCGTCTGGAGAGTCGCTGTGTTCCTAACAGCTGTAATAGCTATATCAGAGAGGGGAGAGGAGAGGAGAAAACTCGACTTGGTTGTTGCCGGAGAAATTGGCGGCGGGCTGCGGCTCGAGTTGGCCGGCGGCAACCTTGCCCACCGGAGCTCGTAAACTCCATATTATCCAATTCTAAGTGAGATTCATAGTAGTACCTATTTAGACTACCCACAGTGGGTACTCTAAAACGATACTCTAAAGCTTTAGAGTATAAATATAGAGTAAAATCTGCTGCACTGGGTAATCTAAAACGATACTCTATTTTTTCTCTCACTCTATATTTAGAGTAGTACTGTGCTTACTTTATACTCTATAGTGGCGGACCCCACTAGCTAAACAAAGGAAAAAATGATATAACTCACAAACCAAAAATCCAAATTAAATTTCGATTTCACCATTAAATTCGTCTCAATAAATCCTTCAAAACTAGATCACACATGGATATATTTAGATAAAGTGACAAGTGGGTCCCACAGTGAATAGAGTGGATAGAGGATGATATAGAGGATGGATTAGTGCGGGAGAATTGAGTATAGAGGAGAGAATCTTGCTGACTAGGACGTATAGAGGATGAATATAGAGATCCATAAGTGCGGGTAGTCTTAGTACGGTGACATCTGGTATCAGAGCCGGTTCGATTCCGGGAGCCCCACCACCATTGTTTGAGGAGTTCGTCTACCACCATGACGACGGAAGAGATGTTGGCAGCAATCCTAGTCAAGCTGGAGGAGGTGAACGCTCTATTGGGGATCCGAGCTAAGCCACCAACTCCTTCATCCCCTCCATCGGTCTCCACCCACATCGCCGGCAGCGGTGAGGACCAGGAGCGAGGAGTCTGTGCGTCGTTGGGCTTCCCCAACAGCACGCCATCAACGGCCTCCGCGATGGACGCGGATCCCGGCTTCCAGTCGGGCGTCGTCACCGAGCTCCCTGACCTGCCCGTCTCCATCGATGGCCACCTCGGCATCCTCTTCGACGCCGACGGCGAGGGCGTCGAACGCCTCAGCCGCCTCCCCGACTCGCTCCTACGCGACATCGTCTCTCGCCTCCCCATCAAGGACGCCGCACGCACAGCGGTGCTCTCCCGCCGCTGGAGCCCCATCTGGCGCGCTGCTCCGCTCCTCGCCTTCGACGACTTCCACCGCTTCGAGGGGCCCGTGCCCAGCGAACTCGCCGCCCAGGCCCGCTTTGGCTTTTGCTCCGTTGATTTACTTCCAGCTCGGGACCCGGCGCACAAGGTTGCGGCGATCCTCTTCGGCGTGCAGCGTGAAGCGCGGGTCATCTATGACGCCGATGCACGCAACGCCGTTCCGAGTAACCACCCCACCACCAACAACCTGGTGACGGCCGCCTCAGCCTCACCCATCCCTTCCCTAACCTCCACGTCAAGCCAGGAAGCGACTCTTGTCTTCCAGTTTGGCACCACCGAGCTTCTCTATGCCTCGCCCACCAGGTGCTCGACGCTGGGCTGGGTCTCTACGACATCGTCTGTGTTCCAGTGTCTGTCATCGCACCTTCCAACATTGCTACCGACACCCAAATCACCTCGAGCGAACACCTGCAGACCTTGCACGCCAGGTATCCGGTGTTATTCCCCACGGTTGGTTCTGTCTTGTTGTGTTTGGGCATTGAATCTCTTGATGCCAGCAAGGCGTTGGAGACAATGTTTCATGGTTTTACTGTTTCTGATTTGGCTGCCAAAGACATATGTGAATATGCCAAGGTGACAACAGTATGGTTCAGTGGCTGCTACTCTACCGACACCAGCAACATAATTGTTGAATTTGTAGCATGTGATGATCTCCAAATTACAGATATGCTGCACAGTCACCTGTTAGATAAGTTCATGGCCTCTAGCAATCCACCCAGCACTAGCAATGTCAGGCCTCAGCAAGGTAGTAAGATGTCAAAGCCTCCATGGTTTCAGTTTATTGATTTGGCTAGATCATGGTCTGAGAAGACGCTTTTGATTGATGGATTTCTGCTTGAGTCCTCACCCTGGCACACTCTCAATCTGGGTTTTAATCCACCTCATTCACCTCCCAAGCTGCAGTGGTTTCAGTTTCTTCAAAGTGCTGCACATGCTGGCGAGAGCAACAGAAAAGAAGCTGTTGATCTATTTCTAAAGGGCAGACCCAGTGCCAGAGGCTCCCACACGAGTGGGGTCTGGGGAAGGGAATAACCGAAGCAAAGTCTTACCCCAGCAGAAATTCTGCAGAGAGACGGCTTCGAACCCAGGACCTGGTGACTCGGCAAGCTAGCACTCACCAACTGCACCAGGCCTACCCTTCAAGTTGTTGATCTATTTCTGTCCAATTTATATCAGACTTGGCATTTCACTGAGATACTAGCTACAGAAACTTACAGAGTTATTATTTCTAGACAGTACAAGCCTAATGCTCTTGTTGCTCTCATATTATGCAAGCTCTTGGTTACCGGTTACACTTTTCAGCTAGAAGGGACCTATGCACAACTTGATTTGAAGGAGGGCAACTTAACTCATGGGCATTGCCAGTTGCTGAAATATGCTATTGGCTTTATGGCACTTGCAAGTCAGATGGCCTCTGAAATCATTCAAAGTGGATGGCTAATAGCACAGCTTAATCTATGGCTACTCTGGACTAATATGAGTGCATATCAGTTGTTTATGCTTGAGTTATTGCTGTCTTCTTATAAGGAAAATGTGGAGTTAATTTTGGTTGCAAGCATCAAGGAATCTGTGAATTGGGTTTGGGCATTGCTTCTGATTTTTGTTTGTACCTCATCCAAGAAAGTCCAACAATCACTCATGGTGATTCAAGTGCTTGTGTTACACGCAGGTTGTCAGTATCTCATTGTTTACAGAAATAGTTGTGGGTCTATAAAGGATTTTGACCAGCTTGAGTTGGAGAAGGGCCCTAGAGCTGATCAGCACTTCATTTTATTGCCACATTTTGGAGGTCATGCAGACCTTACAGTGTTGCATCAGCTTGGGATTTTCACAGAGCTTGATGATTCTGTTGGTACATATTGGACTCCAGATGCCATCAATTATACTGAAGTTGTTACAAGGGCCCAAATACAGATGCTATGCTGGCAGCAACAACAGCTCACATTACTTGAGATTCTTGAGATGGTGGAGTACCTTCTTACATGCAAAGTGAACAGAGTAATTACTCAGGTTCTAACCAGGTGGGCTGGACTACTACTAGTTGAAATATCCACTTGGGAAGATGCAGATCAAGTTCTACGGAAGCTAACTTCTACAACGGCTTGGGGACAAGCCGTGTTTCAAGGAGGGGGGAATGTCATAGTACAGGCCAAGACGAGAGAACCTATGGAGACGAACAGGCCCAGGAAGCGAAACACCAGAGTCACAGGCCCAGAATGGAGTACGTAGACAGGCCCAGCTGCGTCTGGAGAGTCGCTGTGTTCCTAACAGCTGTAATAGCTATATCAGAGAGGGGAGAGGAGAGGAGGAAACTCGACTTGGTTGTTGCCGGAGAAATTGGCGGCGGGCTGCGGCTCGAGTTGGCCGGCGGCAACCTTGCCCACCGGAGCTCGTAAACTTCATACTATCCAATTCTAAGTGAGATTCCTAGTAGTACCCATTTAGTATCGTGACATGCCTGTTCGGCCCCGTCGTCATGCCACGCCTATGTGTGTCCATTGCACCTCTACTCCACCAACAAGAACATGTGCACGCCATCTTCGTGCTCCTCCTTGGCCTTGGCCTCTCTCCCGTCTCCAATGAGAAAGAGCCCATGACCATGTTCCATGAAGCATGATGCGGGCATAGAGGCGTCAAAAGGGCGAGCAATGGCGAAGGCTGGTAGGCTGCCAGCAAGGTTGGTTGGGCAGAACGCGGCATCTCCGTCGTGTGGAGTGGAACCAAAGTTTTTTTTTTTTGAGACGGAGGGGAACCAGAACCGCGGCCTTTGCACAGGAGTCAGAAAAAGGAGAAGACCAAACCATGTAGAGGCAGAGGATGTTGGTAGAGGAGCCATGATATTCCATAACTTAACCTCATTTCGTACCTTTTATTGACTAATGCCATTTTATTTAGACCAAATACCACCATCTGGTCCTGTTTTTATTGGAATCAAAAGGTTTCTACGAGAGATCGATTTCCAGCTTACAAGTTTGGGAACATAAGCCATATAACAGCGAAAACAAAAACAATAAAACTAGGGAAGCATGCACTTCAGTCTAGCTCAAACTAACGGCACAAAAAAGTACAGTAGCCAACAAGGCACGAACAAAAAAAAGCTAAACAAGCCACTCGCCATGCATGAAAGAAGAGGCGGCGGCGGTCGAGCTTTGTCCTCGGTAACGCCGTGGCTTCAATATCACCCGTCGGCAAAGACTCCAACAAACTAGGCTGACCCTGACCTGCCCATCCACTTGGCTTCCACTAGTAGGCAGGCAGTTCATGGCGGCAGAGGGGGCACATGTTGCTGATCCCCAACCACTTGGCGATGCAGTCCGGATGAAACTTGTGCCCGCGCGAGGGACATGGCATCACGCTGACCTGCCCACCATCCACAAACTCCTTCAAGCAGATGCTACACTCCGCGACGCCATCGTCACTCCCTCCGGCAGCACGAAACGTTTGCTTCTCCAGGCTACGCACGGCGGCGGCGGACGCAGGGACCACGCCGACGAAGCCACCGTTGCCGTAGGGCTGCTGCTGGGTGGTCTCGCCGTAGCTCAGAACAAGGCGTGCAGCGTACTGATGGGCGGCCTCAAGCACCATGAGTGGAAAGGCCTCGTTGTTGCCGGCTTCTTGTAAGTTGAGTATATGCCCACGGATGGAGTGACGGAACTCGTCGAACAGCGCCGGGTCACCCTCCACCACCAAGACGCTGCGCACTCCGTCGCCAAGAAGGGACATCGCGGTATGGAGCTGGAGCCGGAGCCGCACCAGGCCAAGAGCCAGCTCTACCAAGCTTGTCTGCCCTCGCTGCAACAAAACCTGCGCCGCTTCGTCTAGCTGAGCTTGAAGTTCAACGTCGGCGGCCGGTGGACCATTCACGACCGAGGCGGCAACGGCGCCGTCTTCCAATCCCAAGATCTCGACGTCGGCCATGGTTGAAGAAGCTAGCCAGAGGCGTTGGTGTTGCGTGGGTGGATCGTGGACGGCGGTGGTCAGGACTCTGGCGGATATATATAGCGGGGTTCTAGGTTGCCCCTCTTGGGCTCTTGGCTGTTCACGCGAGGCGGCGGCGTTGCCCCGTATCCGTATGGATGTCGAGTTGAGTTCGTTTAGGAAAAGGAAGAAATGAACCGGACAACCCATGAACGAAGGCGGCGGCTGCATCGGAATCGGAAGATACGTTCCCTTGATTCTAGCCAGGCAAACTGAAGTGCTTAACCTCGCATCAAAGTTTGGGGGGACCCGCCACCAGCAGGAGGGCGCTGGCCCACCGTGCTGTTATTTTCAACTTACATGAAAATGTACCATATGGTCGAAAAACTATTCAAAACAAGTTGTGCATACGGTTGGTAACCCCAAAGTGTACGTTTACACATAACTCCGAGCGTCTCTGATAGATTACTTATTCTATTTCCAATATTCAAAACTGACACATAGGATATTCAAGCACTGCTCCAACAGATTATCTCTCGTCCCAATATCAAAAAATTTATAAGAGCAACTTCAGCAGGAGCCCTCAAATCAAGGGCCTTACTTTTTTTTCATCTACTTTGCTATAGCCCTCTAATTTAGCCCCTCAAATCCATTCCACCATACACGCATAGAGCAAATGGGACCCACCCCTCTCCTCATTGTCTCTTCTGCGATCCAACCAACTAAGCTATGAAGACTCGCCAGATCTCGCCCTCCATGCCAAGGATGTAAAATTCAGATAAAACACTTGCAAAACACTTGGAAACTCGTGAAAAAACAATTGCAAACATATGTAACATTCAGATAAAATACTTGCAACATACGTGTAAAATATATATAACATTCAGATGAAACACTTATGACGAACGTCTAAAAAAGCGGATAAAACATTTGGAACGAACACATGAAACATACATGTATAACTATTGCAACATGTGCAACATCACGATCTACTTTTGCAACATCAAGATAAAACACTTACAACATCCAGATGAAGCAAACACTTGAAACACAAACTTGCAACATGCACTGCGCAATGTCACCTTGCTGCTTGGACGATGTACCCGAGCAGCGCGGGCACTCTAGAGAAGGAGAGCGCCACGATGGCCAAGAGTTTCCACACGCCGAGGTCGAGATCCCTGCTAGGGAGATCTGCGTTGATGAGCGCCCAAAGGAAGTCATCGTTGTCATCCCCCGCGCCGCCGAAGATGTCTGACTCGTCGACCACACCGGCGTCGACGAGGTTCTGTTGGAGGAGTAGGCGCGACGTGGTGGCAGACGCGGCGCGCAGTGGGGCGGGCGCCGATGAGGTTCTATAGGAGGAGTGGGCGTGGCTTGTGGCGGCAGAAATGGCGCGCAGTGGCGAGGCGGAGTGGGGCGGGCGTCCGATGCGGTAAAGCCGCAACGAGCGAAAGCGAATGGAGATTTTTGTTGATGGGATTCTGTCAAGGGGTATAGATGGAGGAGAGAGCGTAAAAGGGAAGAAGGTCGATTACCTATTGGGCCCGGTCGCTGCAGGCCCAGGAAAAGGGGCGTTCGGATGCACTCACCCGTACGGACGCCCTAATCATAGCATAGCATTACCGTTCTAGCTATATATGCAAACTGAAGTGCTTAACCTCCCATCAAAGTTTTGGGCACCGGCATAGAGTAGGCGTGCTGGCCCACCATGCTATTATTTTCTACTTACGCGAAAATGGACCTTATGAAAAAAACTATTCAAAACAAGTTGTGCATACGATGGGTAACCACAAGGTGTTTACTCATAATTCCAAGCATCTCCAATAAATTCCCAATATTCAAAACTGACATATAACATATTCAAGCGCTCTCCAATAGATTATCTCATCCTAATTTATAATAGCAACTCTAGCAAGAGCCGTCAAATAAATAAAGACCCTACTTTTAATTTAAGAGCTCCCCTTAGTTTTGAGAGTCTAGATTTTTTCCATCTTCTCCGGCAGAGCCCTCCAATTCAGCGCCTCAAATCCATTCCACCATACACTAGCAAATGGGACCCACCCCTTCCCCATTGCCTCCCTTGCCGATCCAACCAATTGAGCTATGAAGACACGCCGGATGTCGCCCACCTTGCCAAAGATGTGACTCGTCGCATCTCGACGTGATGACTAGTAGAAAGATGATTTTTCCCGGCGCCCGTTTTTTTTACTGGCGGTTTTAGTTATCACGCGCCAGTAGAAATAAAACGATGGACCCTAAGATCAAAACCGTCTGTAGAAATGGATTTCTACAGGCGGTTTGTTAAGACAACCGCCTGTGAAAATAAGACATTTCTACAGTTGGTTCATTAAGAAATCCGCCACTAGAAATACCCATGTTTTTTAAAATTCAATTTTTTCAAACGATCTCGGATGAGAAAACACCCAAAATAAAAGTTGTTCGTCTCGAAAAGTTATGAAACTTTATAAATTACAACTTTTTAATTTGAAATCATCTTGTCAACGAAAACTACGTTTGAATGGTCTCAAATTTTAAATTAAATTTTGTAAATGACCTTGGATGGAGAAATGACCAATACGAAAGTTGTTCGTCTCGAAAAGTTATGAAACTTTGTAGATCTAGATGAGTATATACACAATTAATATATAATATGGTATGCTTTACTATAATTTTTTATTGTAGCTTTAGATCTATGCTTTTCTATAATTAATCCAATTTTGTTGTAGCTTTTCTATGATCCAATTGTGGTGAAATTTTTATGGTAAACTAACTATTGTATGTTTGAACTGTAGTAAAAATTTTATACTCATTGGATCATGTATAACTTAGTAATAGATTTAGTTAGGTGTATGCTTGTTAAAAAGTATCTATAAATCTATAACTAAATATATGCAAAGCAACAATTACGATTTCATACTCATTGAATCACGGGCAGATACCACATCGATAAAGGCCGGATTTTCCTCTACGTGTAACCCTCTTTTTCTCGTCCTCAAGAGACAGGCTGGTTCTCTGCAGTACTCTTCTCGGCTGTCTTCTTCTTCTTCGGTCCTCGTGAGGCATCCTCGTCATCCGCATCCACGCGACAACCAGTATTCCTCTTGTACCGACTAGTGTCATAGTGCGGACAGCTCTGCAAGTTCTTATACTTGCCCCGATATATGATACAGTGGTTAGGGCAGGCGTGGAACTTTTTAAGCTTCATCGTCACTAGACCGATCAGTTTCTTCACCCGATAGGTTTTGGCGGGCACCTTGTTACTCTTTAGGTATGTGTCAGCAAGGATACGTAACAGATCATTGAAGTTAGTGTCGAACCAGCCTTGGCGAGCCTTCAGCATTAGCATCTAGAGGTTAAAACGCAGCGCCGTCCACTGCTTCGGACAATCCTTATAGGGTGGATCAATTGTCGCATGCTTCATCTCTCTGAAATTTTCCAGCCACCTCGGCCTCCCAAACAGAACATCGTCGTGGTCCAGACGGTTAGCAAGTTCCTCAAAAAGCTCTGCATCCTCGGGCTCCATCACACCAGCCAGCTCACCGCCATCTCCATTGCTGTCGTCGTCGTCGCCGTTAGCCATGTCTTCGAGCAGATCATCCATCGTGATATAATCACGATCTACATTGTCGCCAGGAGCAGTGTCGTGCCCACTGGCCGCCGCTGCTGAGGGTTGTTCTTCTGCATTCACTGCCGCTGTCGTTGTCGACGAGTTTCCTCTAGATGCACCGGCACTCAGATCCTCTGCTTCATCGTGAAACTTCCAGACAGTGTAATCCTTAACGAAACCATACCGGATCAAGTGAGAGTGCACCACGCTATCTTCGTGGGCAAGATTGTTTTTGCAACTATTACGCGGACAAATGGTGTGATCCAGGTAAGAAGGATCCAACCCTAACCCAACCACTTTGGTTAATAGCAGTTAATAAGCATTAACCGAGGCGGTTTCCTTAAATTATTCGCCTCAGCTAAGTATTAATCGAGGCGGTTGCTGGCCTAGCTGCCCTGCCTCGAATAACTGAGGCGGGCAACCAGGCCGCCCGCCTCGGAGCCCTATTTTGAAACCCCTCGCAAAAGTTTCTGTGTAGTAGTGCTGTTTTAAGTGGTTTTCAAATAGCTCTGGGATTAAAATTAAATGATTTTGATAGTAGAGGTGCCAAAACATTGGTTTTGTAGTAGATGGTTGAAATTAGACAAAGACAACCATTGAGTGGGTAAAATAGATTTATATATTATGTCTACATACATAATAAGAATTATGTATATAAAAAGGTCAGGACGAACGAAGGAAGTACATGGTATCCAACTCTACCTACGCGTACGTGCCCACCTCGCCCGCGTGTGGTGCAGGCGTGCAGCAACCACGAACATTGGAGGGCAACTGGCCAGCACCCTATAGGCTTCCCTCGAGTTACATTGGTCAAACATGACAGAGGAAGGAGAAGGAGATATGTTGCTACAACATCAAAACATTAATTATTGCAACATCTCAAATCATCTTATGAAACGTCTAGATGAACCCAACTGCAATATAATAAGAAATGTTTTAAACAAACTAAATCACTAGCATCAAAAACAGGCCATTGCAACATCAATAATTCATCTAAAAAAACATTAATAACACATTTCAATTTCCAACTTCATCTCGGTGAAACAAACCAGCAACATCCATAAAAAAAAGTCATTACAACAAAATCAACTTGTTGGGACATCTAGTTACGGGCACTGCAACATCGAAAAGAAATGCATCTAGATGCCATCTCCATCTTGACGAGAACATATATCGAAGTTCACTTATGCAGTGCAACATTCACAAAAAGGTCATTCCAACAAAATCAAATTTTTGTTGGAACGTCTAGTTAGATTCACTACAGCATGAATTAACAAAATCAAATGTTGAAAAAAAAATCAAACTTCATATGTTGCAACCTCACGAAACTGAAAAATCACCATGAAAACGAATCACGGTGAGGACCTCTGAACCCCGGCAGGGTGTCCCTCGCTCTCTGCAATCGCCGGCCCATCACCTCTGTAGGCTGTAGCCATGTGCCCTCAGCTCCACTACTCGCCAATAACTCTGACAAACTAGGCTACTACTGAAGCAAACACTTTGCTGATCTCCAACCACCTGGTGAAGCAGTCCGGGTGGAACTTATGCCTATGCGATGGACATGGCATCACACTGACCTGTCCACCATCCACAAACTCCACCAAGCAGATGCTACACTCCGTGACACCACCGTCGTCATTCTCCAGGCTATGCACCGCGGTGGCGGGCGCATGGACGTCGTCCTCTATAGGGCCGGCCTGAGACAAGCTCTCCAGCTGCTCTTACCAAAGGTCTCGTGTTTCCCGGAGGTCCCGAATCGCCAGCCGACGGAGGTCCCGGAAAATCTGCTGCTCGTCGTTGCCGGCGTCTTGTAAGTCAAGGACAGCCGTATTGAGATTCAGCTTATGCTGAAATTTAACTTATGCTAATGCTTATGTTAATTTATCGTGAGAGAAAAATATTGTTCGTTGGCTGAAAAGTAGCGAACAGGGTGGTCACGAAACACGTCGAGCATGAGCAGCGTGTCAGCCGGCAAGCCGCCGCCGTGCGTTTCGCCGTTTAGGACCCGCATCGCGTTTCTACACACGCAGCCGCTGTAGAAACGTGTTGCGCTCCTCGGCCATGGTTGAAAGAAGGTCAGAGGCGGATGTTGTTGTTGCCCTCGACGTGCGTAGTAAGATGTACTACGAGAATGCGTGTTTGCATGCGTTTCGACTTTTATATATATATATATATATATATATACACAGCTAGCTACATAATAGCATATCTTGTAGCCGAGTCCAATCGGTCCTGCCGACCGAACCGGCCCAGCCTGGACTCTGGAGCGTGCTCGAACCCCCACCCGCACTCCCCAGTCCCCCACCCGCCCGGCTCGGCTCGTGAAGCCAGCAGCGCGCCTCACCCTCCCCGCTCGGCTTCATATGGACACTCGAGCCAGCCGAGCGCCCTGAATCCTCCGTCGCCAGAAAATATGCCGCCGCTCCCCCGTGATTACGACGCCGGGCTCCAGCTGGTCCTGCCGCCGACGCCGCCCTCATTCGCGCCTCGCGACTCGTCCCCCGCAGCCGCGTCTCGCCCCCCGTCCCTGCATCCCTTTTCCTCGCCCCCGCACCTGCCATTGAAGACCCTGATCGGATTTGCCGACGCCCTTCTTCCTGCTACGATCCGAGATCACAGCGCAAGAATATGATTCGGCTGCTTCTCCGTATCAATGCTCGATTGATCCAGGTACGAAGGAATATCCCCCAAATTTCGCTGCAGCTTCCTCTATACTGCAGCCCCTACCACGGCGTACTGACTAGCGCAGTCCGCTGCTCTTCTTGGCTGCTCGAGATGCCCCAATCCTCCATCGGAAGTGGCTGCTGGAGAGGCCCCAAACATCCACGCTTGGAAGCTGCCTGCTCGTGTCTCTGCTGTCTGCTTGGAAGCTGCCTGCTCGTCTCTACCCTTCACATCCCCATCAGGCTAGCAGAGATAGGCTACGGAGGTGATTTATCTTATCCATGTGTCAATTTTTTACACTATACATACTTGGTATTGATGCCCACTGCAACTTTTGCTTCCGTGAACAATTGGTTATTTTACTTTATGATCGCCTTCGTAGTCCCTGTTTACCAATACACATTGTTGGTCTGAGTAGGCATCTCAAACCTGGCTGCATAAGTTTACATGATTCTTGTGTTTTTAATTAGTAAATGATGTTTCTGCTTTCATCCAAAATTGTGCGGATCATTCTAGCTAGTGTAAGTAGTAATTGATGTTCCTGTTTATGGTAAATTTGATCATTCTATCTAATTTTTACTGTCAATTTTAGTGCATATATTCACTGTCCACATGTCTCGTAAATATACTGTAAGTTCTCATTACTATTCGCAGTGCAAAATATTTCTCGTAACAAATTACTGTTAGTTCTCGTAACTATTCTCAGTGCAAAATCTCGTAAAAATTTCTCAGTACAAATTATCGTAAATATGCTTACCACATGACTTACTGTTGATTCTTTCATAGGAAATGAGGCCTCCTAAACTTGTTCAGGGGAGATTGAAATCATTCACACTGCACACCACACAGGAGGATTTCAACATTGATATAAGTGACGTCACTGGTGTATCTCAGACACTACCACCTCAACCAGTTCATCAGCAGCCACCACATTGTCCAGGACCATCGGCACGCCCTCGTTCAGAGGAGGAAGATGATGATGACGACTTCATGCAACCCCCAACTAGGCACCCGGTAACGAACAATAATCAACGTCGTACTACAAACATTGTTGTCAATGCACGTAGAGATGGAAAGCTGCAGAAGAAAAATGCCCCTCGCACGAATCCACCTACGAAGGTATACTATTGTGACTAAATTATTAATTTTTGTTTGTTCTCTGTACTATATTTTTTTTGCCACTTTGTTCATATGGATGTACCTTTTCCCAAACAGTATCCCATTACATTCTTACCATAATGGTTACTTATTTTCACTCTTTCTTATTATTTAGCACTTACTTTCAACAATTACACAAGTCCTCTGTCTCCTTTCTACAGCCTAAACAGCAAAATGTTACCAAATATCTTCATGCACCAACTGTTCGATGTGCACCTTCAATTTTCAACGCATTTATTGATCTCCTCACCATGAGCCAGCGTACCAGAATCAATAATATGAATTTTGGTGGCCTCCTCCAGATCCCAGCAGACAAGCTTTTAGCAGAGAAATGTTGAAGTATTTGTATGACAGGCTAGACCCTGAAACTATGGTATTGGTTCTTGGTAAAGATAGGGTTATACATATCAACCCTTTTGCTGTTAAGCAAGCGTTTGGCATTCCGGACAGTGGCGAAGAATTATCTCTTCACACAAACCAGGAAGCATGCAAGGCCCTGTCTGATTTCAAGGATTTTATTGGTTTACAAGAATCTGAGGATGTGCACACGAAGTATCTGCAAGAGATCTGGGAGGCCGACATTGAGCTAGACTCTAGGATGCTTGACGACGACATGTGCATTAAAATTTTCTTCATTATCGCTTCTAACAAGCTGTTGTTTCCTTCCTCGGACAACAACATCAGGGCAAAAGATGTTTATTTGGCTAGGAATTTGTCTCGACTACCCACCATGAACTGGTGCAAGGCTGTTACTGATGAAATCCGAGATGCTGCACGCACATGGCGATTTGATCGAACAACAAAAGTTTCGCCTTCAATTACAGGATGCGCGATTTTTCTGTTGGTCAGTTTCCCATTTTTTCACAAATAATATGCCTTCAAATAATTTGATAGCTGATTAGGTACCCACATATATTATAGTAAACTTATTGCCCCATATTTCCATTTTTCTCGGTGTAGATTGTGTATTTGGATAACTTACGCTGCAAGGACCAGATCAATCACAAGGATATTCCCCGTGCCAAGTACTTTAATCAAGATTTGATTAAAAAAATAATTGCTGCTGACAAGACAAAGGATGACCAAGGATGGACAGTATTTATATACATACAAGTTCATACTAATTCAGTTTTAACAACTGCTGATGATCTTACCTGTGACCAATGTGTTTCTCCTGCCACCGTGTGATTTGTGTGCTGAATGAACTCAAGCATCTTGCGTGCAAATTTGCTTATGCATGTCATATGACCTGTGAAATGCCTACTCTTGAGCATCTTATTCACACTTTCACTTCTTTGTGTAGAAGTCATCCTCCCACAATACAAGGGTTTCAGATAAGCCGCAACCCATAAGTGCCTACTCTGCCAAAGACCCTGAATAGCTTCATCTTCACGTATACCATATTCATCCACCAACGCATTCCATGCAGCCTCAAACTCTAGTGGTGTAAGCGGGTGATTGATCACAGTGAGCAATTTTATCTTCAGACCCTCATGCAACTTGTATAGTTTCTTCAGCTCGTTTCGATACTTATTCAGCATGTGCCAACGACACAACCTGTGTATCGTTTTTTTAAACACCCTACCGATGGCTACAGCCATGGCGGATCCTGATCTGTACCACAAGACATTTTTTTATAAGACATATTTACGAGAATTTGTACTAAAAAGTATTTACGAGAATTAGCCGGCAATTAGCTGACGGAACTGATGAGTCCCCAGCCGGCAATCTAGAAACTGAATGGGTGGATTGGAAGAGTGCATTGGATGTAGGCTACGTACATGCAAGCCTTCAACGCCAATAATCAAGCATTAGTGCCGGATAGTATATATATATATATATATATATATATATATATATATATATATATATATATATATATATATATATATATATATATATATATATATATATATATATATATATATATATATATATATATATATATATATATATATATTGGCCGGTGGTCGTATTGTATGGATGTCGAGTTCGTTTAGGAAAAGGAAAATAAACCAGTTTACTAATGCAATTCGGATTCCGAACTACCATACTGATGGCTAGTTTAGGGAGTGCATCGGATGATGCATGAGCATGACGTTTGTGTTGATTCTATATTAATTCAGCCCATTAGTTATTTCTGATCCTAGCAGTTTGCACGGTCCAATTAGAAGAAAGCAGATGACCATGAAGACCCATTTCGAGTGCATGTTTTAGGTCCATAATGATTTATTTTTTTCCTTTCATTTTTCTTTCGTAATGCTGGGTATAGAGCGACCATCACTCGTCCGCCAACACGGTGCCGATGGTGAGCCGCGACGCATCCCAATAACCACTCACCCTCGTCCCCAACCATTCTAAATAAAAGAAAAAACTCACCTCAACGCAGCGCAGTGACAGCTCCCCGCGACTGTGCTCCGCTGCGCTGCCTCAGCGACCGTGCTCTTCACCACGCCTCCGCTCTACCGGTCGGCATCTCCTCCACGCAAGAGCACGACAGCTCGTCTTCCTCCCTCTCCACCGCACCTCCCGCCGCCGTGGCTTTCTCCACCGGAGCAGCAAACTCCGCACCACTTGCGAGCTCTACACCAATAAACTCCACGTGCCGACGAGCCTCCATACCAAGTAGCAAGGAAATGTTGCGCTGAAAGCGCATGTTGCAAATGTATGTTTGAAATGTTTCAGAGATATGTTTCATGTGTTTCATATGGATGTAGCAAAAGTAGATCGGGATGTTACATATACTGCAAATGTTTTAGAGGCATGTTGCAAGTGTTTGTTCAAAGTGTTTCATCTATTTTAGACATACGTTGCAAACGTTTTGATCTTGATTTTGCATATATTTCACACGTACTCCCTTTGTCCCACAATGTTGGTCGTTTTGGCCCT
This sequence comes from Saccharum hybrid cultivar R570, assembly GCA_038087645.1. Classification (NCBI taxonomy): domain Eukaryota; kingdom Viridiplantae; phylum Streptophyta; class Magnoliopsida; order Poales; family Poaceae; genus Saccharum; species Saccharum hybrid cultivar. The sequence continues at coordinate 1,031,268 of JAQSUU010000682.1, forward strand.
CAATTCAAGTGTCCAGGTTCACAGGGGAATCAATGCACCTCATACACACCGGCGTCTAGGTTCATGACCGAATCAATGCACCTCATTGAAAGCTAAAGCGTCCAGTATATTAGGACGGAGGGAGTATGTTGGCTCCATTCCCAAGCAGAAGATGTCGCCGCCATGCGTTTCGTCGTTTAGGACCCGCATCGCGTCACACAACTGACGCTGCTGGAGAATCAGACGCAGCCGCTGTAGAAACCTGTTGGTCTCGTCGGCCATGGTTGAAAGAAGCAGGTCAGACTTGTTGCCCTCGACGTGCGTTACCACCGAGTAATATGTACTACGAGAATGCGTGTTTGCATGCCTCTCGACTTCGTTTAGGAAGAGGAAATGAACCAGTTCCTAATGCCGTTCGAGTCCGAACTACCTACTCGCTAGTTTAGGGAGTGCTTAATTCGGCTCATTAACTTTTTTTTTGGGGGGGGGGGGGGGGGGGGAATTCGGCCCATTAGTTATTTCTTAGCCTAGCAGTTTGTATGGTCCAATTAGAAGAAAGCAGACATTTTCCGTTAGCCATGAAGACCCATTTCGGGTGCATGTTTTAGGCCCATAACGAGAATTACTTTGTTTTTTCTTTCATTTTTCTTCCCTTTCTTCTTTTTTCTTTCTTTTTTGTTCTACGTGGTTGTTCTACTTCTTTTTAATTTTCTTTTATATTTTTCATTTTTCTTCACTTTCTTCACTACTTTAAACGTTTTCATGTAACATACATAGCGTATCTTGCAATGTTCGGAGTTCCTACAATATGTGTGAGATGTTCATCGTTGGTGTATTCTCGATTATTCATATAGCAATAGTGAGATGTTCCTTGTTTTTTCATTTTTATTTTTACTTTCTGAAAATATTTTAATTTCCCTTTCTTTTTTACTTATTTGTTTTAATTATTTATTTATTTATTTATATTTTTATTTCTATACATTTTGTATTCATGATATGTTTAATTGTGTATTTTGTTTATGTTTATCTAGTATCCATAAGATGTTCCACAGTGTATAGTTCTCATAGTATTATTGAGATATTACATGATGTATTCTGATTTTTTTTTGAAATATTCATGTTCCGTATGTGTTGCATTTTGCAATGTTCACCTAGCATTACTGAGATGTTCCATGATACATTTTGGGTTGTTCATTTAGTATCAATGTGATGTTTCATAGTCACAATGTATTTTGAATTGTTCACGTACCACTCATGAGATATCTATAGTGTATTTGAGGTTGCTCCCATAGTATCTATTTGAATGAATAAATCATTCACCTAAGCCTATAATTTATCCTCCTAAATTATAATATTATTTGTCCTCAATCTAGAACATTTATGTTATAAATGAGAAACCATTGTTTTCTAATCCTAGAACATTGTCTTGCACCATAAGAAGTATTCTATCTCAATGAGAAATTTATTTTTAATGAAATTCATATAAATATATTTAAGTGGGATCTTGTTTTAAAAAATTTATTGTAAGAAATAGGATAATGCAATCAGAATTTCATTTTCCTTAGAAGGAAACAGAATTTAATTTGGATATTACACAATTTGAATACTATGGGTTTTTCAAATCTGATTCAAACAATGATATCCCAGATTCCATTTGGATACACAGTTTGTATACTATTGGTTTTTCAAATCTGATTCAAACGATGACATCCCAAGCCCGTGCATGCATGTAATAGCATAGCAGTAATTAGCGGGAGTGTGGGACGTAGGTTTTTTTTTAGCAGAGTGCGGGATGTAGATGGGAAATGAGGCGAGAAGCCGACCATGCAGCACGCGGCCCAACGCAACAAATTTCAGCCCACGTCCCAACGAGCAAGCAATGGATTCCTCGGGTACAACTTGGACTCACACAACTCACACAACCCATACTCACATCACACGTACACACGCGTGCGCTTCCATATATACGCAAAGAAGAGATTTAACACTCCGTGTGAACACAAGGTTGATATGTGCCCTTGTGATTTGGATTTGTGATGAGTAATTGTCAACGTGATTCACGTCCTGGGTTAAGTTTGTGAATTAACCGTGGCGTAAGTTGGGTTGTGCGACATGTCTCTTATCTCGTGGTGCACAGGTGTGGAGCTCGGAGGCAGTGGTCGATGACGAGGTGAAGGTCAAGTAGGGACGTGCCGTGCCGATGGACTAGGAGTGGTGAAGGACGAACGTGAGGCTTAGACTGAGGGACCAGGAAGCCGGGTGACCAGCCGCGGTGGCTAACATCTAGGGACATCGACAAGCGCAAGTGTATATGGTGGAGTGACCGTATTGACCGAGTCAAGATGGCGGACGTGCAAGTCGAGCGGAGGCTCAGAAGACTTGGCGGCCAGGCAGTCAAGGACGAGGTGACACGCTTTGAGTTACAGGAGACGCGTATGAAGTACGCTACTCACGAGTGGTTTGGTGGGTTGAGCCTCAAAACCACCGGATGGACGGTTTCGCGGGTTTAGCCTCAAAACCCGAGCGGAGGTTTCGAGGAGGAACAGGACAGCATGTGGCGGAATCACAAAGGTTGCGTCGAGGCGAAGCAAATCTGTACAACAAGCGTGGCCGTCCGATTGACAGAAAAAAAAGTTGGACCATAGTGCCCTCAAGCTAGGTGTTTCGCTCTAAAATATCTAGGGGCAAATGGGAAATGTGTAATAGACCTATAAACAAGAGATGACTGCCCCCAAACTATCTCACCTCTTCAGTTTTCATTTTCTTCCATTAGGTTTTCCCCTCCCTTAGCTACTGTAGAGGTCCACGGATAAATTGACTCCACCGTCTGAGAGAGGCCTTAACCTCTCGGCGTCCTCCGGGCTTCAAGAATCTAGTTCTTGGTGTTGTGATTCGAGTTCTTTTGTATTTTGGTTCTTGTTTCCCCTTTCCCTCGTTTTGCTTCATTTCTTTGCTTGGGATGGTTTGAGTTCATTCCAATTGATTTGAGATGAACAAGGACATGTGTTGATCCTTTCTACCAAGGGATTTCATATGATTCCATATGAGTTCATAGATCGGGATGATTTTATTTTCGGAGTGAAACCCATGTTCTTGCACCAAATCTTGCTTTCCTAGGAGTTTGGATTAGTTCCAGGTGATGACATCTTGGGGATAGGTTCTTACCTAGTTGAATTACATATGTGCAAGTTTTGGTTACAATCCAAATTGTTTTGATCAAGTTCTTGGCTTTGAATCGTTTTTGCTGGACTGTTGTTCGTCCATTCCAAACCAGTCCGGTAGCAACACCGGACCAGTCCGGTGTGAGGGGTTGCTGCTGTGCTTCGTCAGGTCCATACCAGACCAGTCCAGTGTGAATATCGGACCAGTCCGGTATTTTTGACGTTAGAGTTTTGAGCTCATATTTGGTGGGAACCTTTCCTAAGGTGTTGTGAGCTAGTGCCAAAGATTTCACAATTTTTGGACATCGTTTGGAAGTGTTTTCGGTTTTTTGCTCCCTTTGAACGCGTGCAGTCAGGTTAATACCGGACCAGACCGGTCCGGTGTGAAACTTGTGTTCAGGTTTCTTGTTGTTTCGTCTACGGTTTGTTTGTTTGACCTCCAATTTGTGTTCCGTCTTTTGTGCTGGTCTTCTACCGTTTCATGAAACCTATCTAGGTACTCTCGTCACTAGTTGGCTTGGGTAGTTTAGATTTAGAAACGGTTATTGTGTCTTGTTCTTTGGCGGTGAATTTAGGACAGCAGCTGAATATTTCGAAAGAAATTTGAGTCTCCCATTCACACCCTCTGGTCGTCGTTTTCGGTCCTTCACTCTGCTCCGCCGAGGGACGCCTACTGATAGATAAATTTGATGGGGACGAGACAAACTTCAGTTCGGAGTCACACACAACCACTAGTGTTTGATCAGTTTGTTAATGCGATGACGGTCGGCTGTTAACAAACAATGGTCTGTCTTTCTGTGATTATAAAAAACATAAACAATGTTCTAGCACGTACGGTATATCATGTGGAAGTGCCTAATGCAAGGCCTTACATGTTTTCAGCAGCTATAAACAGAGAGACAAGTTAAAAAGAACTGCGCCTTTCTTAATCTACGTACCTACTACTCTCACGAGTTAGCAAGGCTAGCATTTCACAGCAGAAATTCGAAGTGTACACACAAATCCATCATACACTAAGAGCGTCCGCAACAGGCGGCAACGTCGCCAGCTCTCATCCTACATGGAAGGCAAAGCGAGGAGAGAGACAGTTTGCTAGCGACGAACAAAATGCCTGGCGATTTCTTGTAGCCCGAGGATTTGTGACATGAGCGAGTGAGAATAGGTGAAAGAGCATGAGTAAAATACATTTCTTCAGCTTCTCTCTCATCTAGCGATTTCGCAGGCCTTGTTGCGGACGCCCTAATACACCAGCTGGTAGACAGTCACAGTCACAGTCCTCCTTGTCTTAATTTGTCAACGCCGGCTGATTTTGAGCTGCCTTAAAACGGTCGTGTCGTGTATACCTTAATACAAATATACACAGTAAGAAGGTGCCTTTCATTTTATCTAAAAAAATACTACTCCGAGACACGGAGACCATCAATTTTACTCCATCCCAGAATACATGTTGTCCTAGCATTTGAAAAAAGTATCAGAAAGGAAGACATTTTAGCTTCTGTAGCTCTTACAGCAGAGTACAACACCGGTCATCTATTACATCCTGTCATCCACTATAAATAAAAAAACACGCTGTGTGAGGAGGCTCCACTGTGTGAGGAGGCTCCCTAGCCGGAGCACTGGTTCCAAGCAGCATGCTGCTACAGACGTCCGTCAGAAAGCAAGATTCCATAGGGGCTTCAGAGTCTTTTTCCATGGACGTCGGTCTCTATGACTACTTTCAAAATGTCTTTTAATCTGGGACAGAGAGAATAGGACACAACACCTTTAACTCTGTTTTGGAAGTGGTGTGGTTGTTGCAATGATCATCATATGTCCTCTGTACGCGTTCAAGTGTGCTGATGCTTGTAGACTCACTCCGTGAAATCCATGGAGCTCCGGTGAGTAAGGAGGGCTTGAGCCCCCATAGCTGTCAGTTTGGTGATTTCATCTGTGTGTTATACATACTGAAAACACACATAATGGTTTATGTGTTATACTACGCCCACAATTACTACATTGTTGGACCCCTATCAGCATGTGTAGGATGTGGGCGAGCGCCTCTGCTTGCACTTTTGGGCTGCTGGTGTCCTTGCGGCCAGCAGCCGCCTCCGGTTGGAAGCTTCATTTAAATTAATAAATATATTAAGCCTGTAAGGTAACTAAGGATATTTCTTACAATGAGCATAGGCCTCGGTGTTTTTACCCCTCAGGGGCACATGCCCTCATGGTGTGGTCTATTGAATGTGCATCATGATCTATGCACGTGCTCTTGAGGGAAACTTTACTTTCTTGTAGAACCTCAATGAAGTCAGGCTCTTTGCTACACCAACTTACCTTGTGGAAGGTCTTGTGGTTATCGAGGCAACAGGGATAGGAGGAGGGTGCGGCACCGGTGACACCACGCTGATCTTTGTTGTTGTACTGGCTATTTCGCATTTGCCGGAGGGGCGGTGGGAAGCTCACGGTGAGCGTTCCTGGCGCATTGTCCTTGTGGCGGCAATAACTATGAGGCAAGTTGGTGCAGTAGGAGCCTGACTTCATTGAGGTTCCACAAGAAAGTAAAGTTTCCCTCAAGAGCACATGCACATATCATGATGCACATCCAATAGACCACACCATGAGGGCACGTGCCCCTGAGGGGGAAAAACGCTAAGGCATATGCTCATTATAAGAAATATCCTTAATTACCTTACAGGCTTAATATATTTAATAATTTAAATGAAGCTTACGTTTCTACTTCCTCCGATAAAGTTTATAAACAAACTACGTATTATAACATCTAGAATATATATCTACTAGAAACACTCTTATCAAAATAGATTTTATGATGGATTTAATAAAACTAATATGTTGTTGTAGGCGGTGGTGCATTTTTCAATAGAACCAGTAGAAGTTAAATAAGCTTTACTTGTTAGGAATGATTACAAAGCTAATTAAAACACATGGAATATTATTTTTTTAATTATTTTTTTCTCATTGATGATATATTTTAATAATTTGCAGTCATATTTCTGAACCTATTGGATCAACATCATCTATGTTCATATGAGCAATTCAAAAAAAATACAGTAAAGTTAAAGTATACAGTTAAGTTTGTCCACCGAGACACCGTTACCATTGAAACATTGCTAGGATGGCGCGGCAGCACATGCCCTAAGTGCAAGCCAAAAGAAAAGAAAAAAAGCTGCGTCCAAAGGTACACTACCAAGTGTATACTCCACTTGTATATGCGGCTTTGGCTTTTTTTTATCGGGTATAATTTGGATGCACACAACCCACACACTCCACACTCACACCACACATACACACGCGTGCATGTCCCGTTTGACGTTGGTTCACTCATGATGGGTCCCACAAGGCCTATCTTACTATCTTATCTCTTCATTTCTTTACTTTCAATCTTTCACATTACTTGGTTCTTTTCTTTCCTCTACTTCTCTCCCCATCCCAGATGTGTGTGTGGCGTCGTGGCGAGCGAAAGCCCCGTGTGCAGTGATTTCAAGCGGCAAATGTGAGAAAGCAGTGGCCCGTGGCCGAGCTCGCACGGCTACGCCTGCGCGTCAGATGAGCGCCACCAGAAGAGAGGTAGACCTCACCTCCCCCCACAGTGAGCACGAACGTGTGGGTGTGGCAATCGGAGAACCGGAGTTCACTCGCGGCTGGTTGATCCATATTCCATGGCCATCATCAGGTGCAAGGGTCGACAGAAATAAATATCCAACTACTTCATTTACTATATTTGCCAATTTCTTTGTGTTCCACAGAATTTATAGAAAAATTATAAATATTTATGACACCAAACAAGCACATATAAAAATATAGTTTATATATAGTCTATCTAGTGGCACTAATTTGTTGTCATAGATTTTGTTTTTTTCTATAAATTTCAATTAAAGTTTAAAGGATTTGACTTAAACAACTCTAAGAATTGATAGACGGAGGGAGTATTTCACATTCACAGTACGCAGATCGGATTGGTTCATGGTTCATGGGCCGATGGACCTAGGACTTGTGCAGCGCACCAGCAGGCAACATTAGGTGAGTCCATGGTCCCCTCAAAAAAAAAGGTGAGTCCATGGCATATTATTATTATTCCCAGTGGTTAATATAATGGACTGTCAAAGAAAAAGGGACAGACTTGCGGTAATGCTCTAGTCAGGACGTCCAATCGTTCGGACGTTGTGTTCGCTGGTCGTGGCACTATCCCAACAGCCCAATTGGCGTATCCCCTTGTCCACTCGCCTCTAACCTTATCCCGTTGCTCCATTCTCCATAAGGCTCTCCATCGCAGCGCCACAAAATCGTGCTCCACCACGACCGCGCTCCACAGCGCCACAACCGTTGGGTTCCTCTGCTGGCCGCCGACCTCACTGCCCCCCCCCCCCGCCCCCGGGAGTCTGTAATCCATGGTGCCCAGTGGCCAGCCACTGCCCCATCATGCTCCCCAGGCCGGTCCGCAGCTACCACCTGCCCGGTCTACGCTAAGGATGTGATGTCCCCTAGCCGGTCCGTCGATGACGCGAAACTCCATCGACGGGCTCGAAGAAACAGCGGGCAGCTTCGCTCTGGCTGCTGCCCCATCGTGCCCCTTGGTCGTTCCGCAGCAGCCCCTGCCCGGTCCGCTCCAAGGCTGTGGTGTCGCTTGGCCTATCTGCCGACAACGCAAAGCTCCATTGCCAGGCTCGAAGAAATGGAGCGCAACTCCGCTCCGGCCACCGCGCTCGACGGCTATCGCGCCCCTGGCCAGTCGTTCCGTGCCACCGGCGAGCTCTAGACTGATGAACTTCACATGCCGACGAACCTCCATTTCTCCCAAACAGCAAAGATATGTTGATCTGAAAGCGCATGTTGCAAGCGTAAATTTTAAATGTTTCAGAGGTATGTTGCAAGTGTTTCATACGGATGTTGCAAAAGTAGATCGGAATGTTGTTGTTGTAATGGTTTGTACACGTATGTTGCAAGTGTCTGTTCATAATGATTCTTCTGTTTTTCAGACGTATATTGCAAGTGTGTTTATCTCGATATTGCATATGTTTCACACATATGTTGCAAGTGTTTTATCCGGATGTTGTATATGTTTGCTATGGGTTTCAAGTGTTTTTCAGGTGTTTTTTACAAGTGTTTCATCTGTCTTTTTTATATGTTGCAAGTGTTGCATCTGGATGTTTCAAAAGTAGATCTGGTGTTGCATATGTTGTTATGACTATACACGCTTGTTTCAAGTGTTTCACCTATTTCAGACGTATGTTACAAGTGTTTCATTTGGATGTTTCAAAAGCAGATCTCAGGGAAGCACATGTTGCTGCTGCTAGTGCATCGTCGTAGGTCATCGTGCCACCGTGGGTCACCGCATGCGCCTGCTGGTGGTGGTGCTGGTGCTGCTAAGTGCATGTGGGCATGTGTGAAACGGAGCAGGCTCGGGTGATCCCCGTGCATGCATGGGCCCGCACGACCTTTGGAGCGAGATGGGTGCATCATGCGCGGGTTCAGGAGCATCGTCCGATGCTAGCGCCCGGACAAGTCCCACAGACTTAGGGCCGATTTTAGACAACTCATGTACCTACTTCTCCATCGGCTTGGAGCTACACCGAATGCTCTAGCGCGAACAAGCGCTTCTGGTCAGCAAAATATAGAGCTAGAGCTGTTTTCGCGTATGGACATGTAGCCACGAAAACTGGTTTCGTGTGAAGGGCTCCAGCTCTGGCTGTGAAGTGCGTGCGGAGACGCCACTCCAAACAGGGTCTTATACAAGACTAAGGTTGCAGCATTTCGTGCGACACTTTTTATCTTCCAATTTTTTTTTGAAGGATTTGTTATCGGCTTTCATTAATAAGAAAGGAAGCAATTATAACATGTAAGTTAAAAAACAATTATATACAAGGCACAGTTTTTACAAGATTATCTTAATCCGCCATCTGTTTTGTTGGATTTTTGCAATCGAAGAGTGTCTACTGTCTAGAACATGGTTGGTGCCTTAAATTTTGAACGAAAATGTGATCATAAGCCTATGGACAAAAATGGAGACACTATCCATGTGACACGGGAGCAAGCCTTTTGCTTCGTTTATAATCATTCATCATGCTTTGCTTGTTATTATGTATTCATTAGTTAATGTCTCAATCATTTGTTGGTGAATAATCCATTTGTTTTGGTACAGAAAGGTACGGTAGGTAATAAAGTCACAAACTTTTCATTGTGTTTCATAACTTCACTTTGGGTGTATCTCAGTAGGTGTTGGCGCTGGGCCGCTGGCGTATTCGTTCATATAGGATCGTACTACATTTTTTGTTTTGTTTTTGCTCATCATACATTCCACATGTCAGGGGACCATGAGTGCGTAATCCATGATCCGCTGATCCCTTCTCACATTGTTCATCCAATTATCAGTGTGACCCAACAGTTGAGCATTGATGTTGTTGCTGTCACACTTTTGTCCACAGAAAAGAGTCAATTAGCTGCTGAATCACGCTTGAGGATAGCTTTGTTCAAGAAGGCCACAAGAATTAACCTAGGCGATGGAAGTATAAAGCCAATTTTTGGGCATCGGCATGGCTTCATGGACATGCTCCTAGACCTTACACAAAGACCTCCAAGGAAAAATCGCGCACAGTCCGTGACATCGTCGCATACAATTTTCTTCCAATTTGGAGGGTTTGCTCAGTCAAACATGTCGAGGCTTGTGTGGCGCAACTGAGCACCACCGAAATATATCTAAATTCTTCGCTTGGCTGGTCCTCTAAAATCGAATTTGGACTGCATATCGCCTCATAAAGTGTGGTTGACTAAATCAAGGAACATGTCCCCTATATCATGCCACGACTGAAAGTGTTGTTCACTTGTTTGTTCATTGCCGATTATTCAGATTTGGGATCTCATCTTTGCATGACTTTCCCAACACCTGCCATCATGCAGCCAATGGCAGCACTACTCCACAGTGAAGGATTGGTGGACGGAGATGACCAGAAAACAAGGCTTTCCACTAAAGGCCTTTCACTCTCTTTTGTTGTTATTAGTCACGTGGACGTGGGAAGGAGCATAACGCATGAATTTTTCAGAAACAACACCTATCGATTCCCTCACTGCTAGCCAAAATCAAGGAGGAGGCTCGCATCTGGTGCGCTGCAGGAGCGAAGCTCTTTGCTGAGATCATGTCAGTCATATAGACTTGAGATGTTTGATATCTTTTCTTCTCCTTCTTGTGGTGCGATGTGTTGATTTTATTTTTCTTTGGCCTAGACCTTGTTACTTTCCCTATTTTTTAATATAAATAGCAGGTCCTGCCAGTTTACATTGAAAAAAAGAAACTGCTGAACTCAATTATTAGCAACCGACTAGAAGCTCCAAGATCTAAGCATGGAAGAGTGTTTACTCGCGTCCTCGTCATATCATTTGAAGAGTTAAGTGCTAATAATGCCATTATGGTCATTCTTGTTTTTGTTTTGCCATAGGGATTGAAGTAAAACACCATGTAATTCAGACCAGCGAGAGGACTACTAAGCACATTGGGGTTGGAATTGGGGGAAATAAGCAAAGCACCGGATCAGTCCAGGATCTGTGGTCTCCTGTGCTCTCTCAAAAACTGGCCTCCTGAAACTTGACCTTGCAAATTGTTTAGCCACATATCTTAAGTCCATGTTCTCATGATACCTTCCGGGCGTCTGGAAGGACTGACGCGGCGCTTCCCGTTATGGCCCAATAGTCTACGACTCCTCTATCTCTCTCAAAAATATCTCCTCCACCTCCTACCGAGGGTCATCCTCTCCACTCCACTCGTTCACGTCTTCTCTCTCTCTCAAAAATATCTCCTCCACTCCCCCACCGAGGCTCATCCTCTCCACTCGTTCCATGGCCAGCAACACAATGCTCAGCATCCCTGCCCACGTGGTGAACTCCACATTGACGCGGGTGGGCCCCACGTCTTCCTCCCAATTACGTGGCCTCACGGTATAGCACTGCGGTTCTCGTGTCCTACACAGTGCGTGCTTGCCCTACCCGTGTAGGTTCACGTCGTGCCAACCCCAGGTGGTCGCCCTGCCCTCCTACTCGCCAGGGGTGCTCACGGCCTCACACAGGTGGTGCTCGCCCTCGCAGTGCTCGCCTCTCCGCTAGTGCACCGACGAGCTCAATGCGCCGCCATCGACCACTATGCTATCATCGAGCTCCACAATGGCGAGCTCCATTTGTCCAAGCAGCAAGGTGATATTACGCTGAAAGCGCATGTTGCAAACGTATATTTCAAGTGTTTCAGGTGTTTCAGAGATACGTTGCAAGTGTTTCAGATGGATGTTGCAAAAGTCGATCGGGATGTTGCATATGTTGCAATGGTTGTACAAGTATGTCGCAAAGGTCTGTTCCCAATATTTCATCTGTGTTTTCGAACATATGCTGCAAGTGTTTTTATCTAGATGTTGCATATGTTTCATACATATGTTGCAAGTGTTTCATCTGGATGTTGCATATGTTTCACACATATGTTGCAAGTGTTTCATCTGGATATTGCATATGTTTTCCATACACACGTGTTTTCCTGGTATTTCAGACGTATGTTGCAAGTGTTTCAACTGTTTCAAATGTATGTTGCAAGTGTTTCATCTAAATGTTGTAAAAGTAGATCTAGTATTGCACATGTTGTAGTGGGGCCTGCAGCTGCTAGGCCTGCCTACATGCGTGTGGGTGTGGAGAGGGCGCGAGCGGCAAGCACAAGAAACGCGTGCAGGCGTGGAACCGGTGCGGCACGGCCCCCCACGTGAGCAGGCGCAAGCGTGCGGGCAGACACAACAGCATGCCTATGCAGGGGCTTGGACAGGCACACCAGGCGCGGGCGTCCGAATGCTAGACCTGCCGTATTAGGTTAGGCAGTAGGCACTATTCTGTTCTTCGACGGCGACGAACTTGCCCCATGATATCGAACAAAGTTGCCCAGTAATATCAAGTGGTAGCTGCGAATTGTTGAGGCTTGTGCTTTACGCAACTTATTTGGAAGTTTTCTACTACATGATTCTAGTTAATTAGTACTACTACTACTTTCCAGCGATAATGATTCGGTCACCTTGATTCCACTGCATGAATCTAAACAAGGTGGTACGGAACCGTGCGCTGTGAAATGTGGTTCTTCGTTCGTTGCCACGCTGCCACGTTCTAAACTATGACCAACTGGGGTCGTCTTCTTGAAGTGCAAACTTTTCTTGCTGATCAACAGTCCCAACCAGTAGGTAGCACGAGGAGGGGCCATTCCAACTGGAGCATACAAGACGACAGATTCATGCCATGTCTAGTTGGCAGCAAAGTACGAATGTACGATGTCCTTCCTAATGTAGAGCTTTATCTGATCGAGTTCCTTTCTAATGCTTCTCTTCAATCCTTTCTGACAAGGTAATTGAAGATGTATAACGAAGGCTTTGCACCTCCTCCGATCCAATCCTCAACCGCTCAACTGCCATGCTGCTGTCAGTTAGAGACCTACTCCCTCCGTTCCAAATTATAAGGCATTCCAAGAATCTTGGAGAGTCAAAGCATCTTAAGTTTGACTAAAAAAAATTTATAACATCAAATAGATATATTATGAAAATATAATTAATGAATAATCTAATGATACTTATTTGGTGTCATAAATATTATTATCTTATCATATAAATTTGGTCAAACTTGAGATTCTTTCACTCTCCAAGATTCTTGGAATGCCTTGTAATTTGGGATGGAGGGAGTAGATAGAGTAATATAACTTGTCTCACACTCCAATTGCATAACATTATCTCGTCAGCTGCTGCTTCTTCTGTAGTTGTAGCCTTGTAGTAGGTCTGAAACAGAAAGGCCTGTTTTGTCAACTTGTGTTGAAGGCTTGAAGCTGCACATGCTGAACTTAATTCATATTGTCAACTCTCAGTATAAATAAGAAGATGGGGGAAAACAATTTGTGTCCAACGTATAGCAAACAATGATTCTACATTCAGCGGTATGATGATCGAACCGAGAAGAATATCATACTGGTATGTCTCTTTCGCTTCCCTACAGGCTACAATGCCCTACAAATTTTATGTTGCCGACAGGATTAGATATGTTATCAGGCTGTGGATCATTATTGTGCACGAACACCACACTATCTGATCCATCTTTCCCTGAGAAGGAACTTGCATTAATAAATTAACAATTGGTTTCGATTTTTGGCGGTCGTTGAGAGCTGTGGTCGACTGTTTTGAGGGATCCTGGTTTCCTTGTTTTCCGGTGAGTGTCTCATTTCTGCTTCAACAGTTGGTTGTAGTATTTCCCATTCCCATCATGGCAGGATGGGAGGAAGACTAGTTCCATTTTATTTATTTTTTCAGCAACCAGCTCCAACATGAAAGAAGAAGAAAAAAGAAGCAAAGTCAACAAACCATGCATTATAGATTGTTTAAGGCTCCTGGGATCAAGTGCATGCATGCATGAATGGCTTCTCAGTTATCGAAGCAGATTACTCCATGCATGAATGACAAAAACTACTACCACTAGTTTACTTTTACTATGAAAAGGTTCTTCTTCTTCTTCGGAGCCACGCTGCTCGCTGCATCATGTGCTAAACTAGGACCAACTGGCCGGCCTCCTTTTTCAAAATCAAATCTCAAATGCTTATCGCAAGTAGATCTGATTGTTTGGCCGGCTAAGTAACTACCCATGGACCATGTTAGAGTTTTATTACTCGCTCACGGACCATGCATTGGTCCATTCATTTGTGCAGAGATTGTTCAGTAGCGAGCGAGCAAGATGTGTACTACCACAACTGTTGTCTAATCTAGCTACCAGAGCCTTATCGATTGGACCAATCAACGCAACGAAACGATCTGCCAAGACGGGGAGAACTCGAAGAGAGAGATGATGGGCTCCATCTCCATGCTGCTGATTGCTGACCGCGACACGCCCACACATTTCGTGTGGCACGTGTGCCAGCACTGTCGTCTCGATGAAAACTAACTAGCCGAATTCATCTCAGGACAGCGACGACGACGACAGACAGCGGTACAGAACCATTCAGGAACACACGGAGACACTACTGACATGGGGCAGGAGACAAATTGAACCCTTTGCTTGGTTTCTAATCCTTCACCACATATACCATCTTTAGTTTGCTTTTTTCCTTCATCGACAGCATTGTTCATCCGTTTTCTTTCTTAATTAATCCTGAATTATTGGGAGGAGTTAACCTTAGCCTCTCACGAGCTGGCAGGTAAAGGTAAAGCGCGCAGTGACAATGTCGCCGTTGCATTCCGCCGGATCTGCATGCGTGATCTTGCTTGGGTGGTTGGCAATGGCCATGGCATTAACGTGCGCGCTGATGGCTGAGCTGAAGCCTACTAGGGGGGAGAAGGAGGGGGAGTACGGTGGGTACGGGTACCGTCTCTTTTGCTCATCATCGCGCTGCACGTCGAGGCGGGAGCAGAGAACATTAGGCTATCCGCACTCGTCCACCTCTATTTTCATATCTAAAAAGAAATATTCTATCATAGTCATCGAGATTCTCTACTCTATATCAATTTCTTCCGCATCCGTGTTATCTCTATCCCATACTCTATACCCACTATTTCATATTTTATTCTCCTCTCTCCTCCATTCTCTCTCTCACCAACTCTACCTCTCTCTTGCTACAGGCTGCTACAGTGCTGTCGTAGCCTTCTCACACGTGCTACCTCTGGCGTTTCCCTGTGCGGCCGGTACGCTGCCGCGCGCGTTACAAGCGCGCGCTGTAGACGCGCAGTACGCCACCGCTAGCAAACCGGCCGCTTTACCGCTCAGCTGCGGATAGCCTTAGATGATTCGTGCTGTCGTGCATGCTTTGCATGGTCGGCGCCCATCAACCATCATGTCATGGATGGACGATCCGCCGCCCTGTCCCGGCCCGCCGACACTCCAGCCCGGCTGCCCAGGTGCCGCTGCCTGTTGCCTGTTGCTTTAGCTAGCTGCTGCTCTCTTTTGGTTATAGTAAATACTAATACTACTGCTGTCATGCTGACACTTTGTCTTTGTTTGGAGACCTATATGTATGCTTTACTCAGCAGGGCAGGACCCATTTGTCAGATGTTTACTCTACTCTGAAAGTATTGACCTCTGTTAAGGCACCGTTTAGATGCCAAAAATTTTGCCAAAATTTTCAGATTCTCTGTCACATCGAATCTTTGAACACATGCATGAAGCATTAAATATAGATAAAAAATAAAACTAATTACACAGTTTAGACGAAATGGACGAGACAAATCTTTTAAGCCTAATTAGACCATGATTGGACAATATTTACCAAATAACAACGAAACTGCTACAGTAGCGTTTCACCAAAAATTTTGCCAACTAAACAGCCCCTGAGTACTGAAATGTGAACCACAGGAACAGGAGCGGCGCCCATGGGTTGGCGTTAGGGTCAGAAGTGAGTGAGCTAGTTGCAGTTGGTCTGGGCGATGTCAACGAAGGAACCGGCCCGGCCGGCCGGCGCCATCCCCATCCCCATCCCCATCACCATCATGTGAGCGCGCTGAGCGGACGGCACACAGACATGCAACGCCGCAATCGGTTCGGTTCTGGTTTGGTGCCCTGCTCGTGGAAACATGCGTTTGGTGCTGCTCGTCCTGCCCATGCATGCGTCCCGAATTGAATTGAACCATTCGTCGTCGCCCCCCAACTACTCGCGGCTGCAGCCTGACGGTGACGCGTCCGTCCATTCATCCGTCGCCTTGTCCACGCCCACGCTCCCTCCACCCGGGCCCCACACTCCCGAGGGCCCACTACCCCACCAAGAACAGCAGCGTCTCTAGCTCGCGTCGCGTTGCTCCACCGGACCGGACCGGATCATCCTTTGTTCACGAGGAACAAGCACCCACACGTGCTGCGGAAACCGACGGACATATATAACCTGTTGCTATTGGTTAGGGTCTCGTTTAGTTCGTGAAAAAAAATAGGTGTTACATCGGATGTTTTATAGGATGTCGGAAGGAGTTTTCGGATACTAATTAAAAAGCTAATTACATAACTCGCCTGAAAACCGCGAGACGAATTTATTAAGCCTAATTAAGCCGTCATTAGCACATATGTTACTGTAGCACTTACGGTTAATCATGGACTAATTAGGTTTATAAGATTCGTCTTGTGGTTTCCAACCAAACTGTGCAATTAGTTTTTTGTTTACATTTAGTACTTCATACATGTGTCCAAACATTCAATATGACGGAGTGAAAAAATTTTAGGTGAGAACTAAACAAAGCCTAAGTTCAACACCAACGTCTGTTACTTGCGCGTGCATCGTGACACACGTTTTCTGAGACTACAATGTGTGCGAGTGCGCCATGGGAGGTAGCGAGGGGAGGGGAAGGGGTGAAGATGAAGGTATATACAGGAGTAAAGTCCATCACCGGTCCCTAAACTTGTACCGCTACGTCATCCCGGTCCCTAAACTTTTAAATTGACCGTTTAGGTCCTCAAACTTGTTCATCTATGTCATCTCGGTCCCTAAACTTGTTCGGTTGTGTTATCCCGGTCCCTAAATTTGGAAATTACCCGTTTAGGTCCTCAAACTTATTCAATTGTGTCATCTCGGTCCTTAAACTTGGTTTTGAGTCTCATCTGGGGCAAAACAGAGTGATCTAAAAACTCTATATTAAAAATTAATTTATAACTTTTTCATATGAGCTCGAATGAAGACAACTTTATATCAAAATTATAGCCCTCGACGCGATCTACAACTTTGTAGTTGAAAATTTTTTGAATTAAAACTGTTTAGGCTCTCAAAATATTATTGTATGTTTGTAGATTTTGAAATTTAAACTTTAAAATTAAATTTTGGGACACTAAATGACTTCAAATAAAAAAAATTCAACTACAAAGTTGTAGATTATATTGAGAACTACAGCTTTCATATAGACTATGTCAGTATCTAAGATTGTTTGATAATTTTAAATTTCAAAATCTATAAACATACAACAATATTTTGTGACCATAAACAATTTTAGTTCAAACACTTTTCAACTACAAAGTTGCAGATCGCGTCAAGGGCTACAATTTTGACATAAAATTTGTCATCATTCGAGTTCATATAAAAAAGTTATGAATTATTTTTTGATAGAGTTTTTAGATCACCCTATTTTGACCCAAATGTGACTCAAAACCAAGTTTAGGGACCGGGGTGACACAATTGAACAAGTTTGAGGACCTAAACGGGTGATTTTCAAGTTCAGGACCGGAATGACATAGCTGAACAAGTTTGAGGATCTAAACGATCGATTTGCTAGTTTAGGGACCGGGATGACACAGCCAAACAAATTTAAGGACCGGTGATGGACTTTACTCTATATACAGGTTAGGAAAGGGTGGGGTGGGAAATGAGTAGCGGTCGGTAGGCGGCGAGTAACGACAATAGCCTACCTGTCAATTAGGGTTTTGGGTTGTCATGGTTTGGAGATAAATTTATGAACTCGCCAAACCTAGAGGGACAACGGTAGTTGGTAGGGATTTGGGGTGAACGGAGGAGGTTGGGGAAATCATGGTCAACTCGTTCAGTGATAAGGTCTCTGCCAACCAAAGCAACGGTGGAGTTTTGCGGCCAGCAGCGTATCAAGGTTCAAAACATATTGATGTCATCTCCACTAAATCATAACAATTTTCGGTCTGTAAACACTATTTTAGAAAGGAAGAAACCAAAAAAATCATTGTTGTCATGCAATAGAATGAAAATATGCTAGCTCCGCCCCTGTTTGCAATGATAGGACCACAAAGGGTAATGAATCCATTGAATTTCACTAAGATTGAGATGAAGCACTAGAGTGAGAGATTGCTTGGACGGCGTGGTGGTAGAGCTCAACCGCCGAGGGTAAGTGTAAGGTCCAAATAGGCTGAGGGGGGATGAATAGCCTAATTAAAATTTCTACAAGAATTACTTAACCACAAGTGTTAGTACAAAAGGTGACGAAGCAACATGCACTAGCTCTAACTAATTAAGCAAGCCACCTACACTCTTCTAGTACAAGGCTATCCACTAAACACAACAACAACTACAAGTTAGATACAAGGAGTAACGCAAGAGAAGAGCTTCGAGTGATTATACCGCCGTGTAGAGATGAGAAGAACCAATCAATCAATCACACAAGAGAAATCCTCGGGAAGAGAGCGACACAAGAATTTATCCCGAGGTTCACTTGCTTTTCGGCAAGCTACTCCCCGTTGTGGCGATACACCCATTTGTCGGTTCGCGAGCTAATCGACTATCAAGAGTCGAGCCCTCGGCGGGCGCCGCACAACCGCACACAAGATGGGGATCCTCCAAGGCACGAGCTTCACTAGAGTATCTAATTTACGAACTCCCACGGGGAAGGATCAAGAACCCCTTACAACATTTGGTGAGGGCTCCAACAATCTCCAATTGCGAGCTCAATCACATCCGCTGCTCCAAGCCGTCTACCGCGTCGGGAAACACGGAAGAGTAACAAGAAATCCACATCAACTCGAAGATCAAGTGCCTCTAGAATGTAACTCTCAAGTAATGCACTTGAATCTCACTCAATCTCACTCAAGATGTGCAACCAAGTAAAGAGATGAGTGGAGAGGTTGTTCTCTAGCTCAAGGATATCTCTAGGTCAGCAAGAATGCAAGAGATGCCCCCAAACCCCGGCCAACTTCTATTTATAGCGAAGGGGTACGCAGCTAGCCGTTACCGGACAACGCAGTGAAAAACGTGATGACCGGACGCACCGGTCAGGGTGACCGGACGCGTCCGGTCACTACAGGACAAGCAGCAATAGTGCGCGTCAGAGGGAGCCGTTGCCGTGACCGGATGCACTTCACCAGATGACCGGACGTGCTGCACCCGGCGTCCGATCGGAGTCCAGAGAGCTCCCAACGCGACCGGACGCGTCCGATCGCATGTGACCGGACGCGCCGCGCATCCGATCAGCTCTACGACAAGCACTGCACCAATGGGTGTCCGACCGGACGCGCCGGTTCCGCGAGGGACCGGACGCGCCGGTCTGCGACCCTCTTGCGCGCGCGTCTGCCTGCGGTTTGAACTGACTGGACGCAGCAGCCGCGTCCGGTCACTGTTTTTCAGTGAGAAACATTCCAGACTTTCGCCATCTTTTCTCGCCTCCGGCGCAATGGAAAATAGGCATTTTATTTCCTCGAAAACGCCTGAATCCCACGCTCGCAAGCTCGGCAGGAGGGAGAGAGTGTAACAGAACCGTCCAAATTATAAGAGCACAAGTATAAAAACAATCACCGAAGTGATCAAATTCTCACACTTGAGCCCATATAACTCCGGTAGTCCAATAAAATCACGAGGGATTTCAAACCAACCAACATACAAGCCAAGATCGTAGTGATTCAACATAACAAGTCACATGTTACATTCATTTCTCAAGTAATTCAATATACATCGGAGTTTAACATAGTTATTACAACTTAAGTTCAAAAGTAGCGGAAGCAAAGTAATTTAGAACTAACATAAATCTTATTTCAAATACATGCCAGTACAACGGTCGACTTCCAACAAAAGCATTAGAGATAAGGTAAATAAGAAGGATCATGTCCGTGATCACACTCCGCCTCTACGGCAGGAGCCAACCAACTCTTGCAGTCGCCATGATACATCACAACCTGCAACAAGTGGGGATAAAACCCTGAGTACAAGAAAGTACTCAGCTAGACTTACCCGTCAGAAACCAGAAATAAGGTGACACCAAGGATCATGCAAGGCTGATATAAAGTGGGCTGGCTTAACAACATTTTGCATAAAAGCTTAATATAGATGATCAATCATTAATGCTTAAGCATCAAGTTAATTATTATTAACCTATCATCTATATTAGAACCTGTACTAGAGCACTCACTTTATTAGGAGCAAACAATATTAACCATAGCAGGTATAAATTGAGGCAACCTTTTCATCGTGATCCAATTAACCATCAGTTCAATTTAATTGAATCTACGTTGCCGCTGCTCAAGTCAAGTGCTCACTAACCGGGAGCGACGGCTATTCGAATCGAATTCCTATCCAGCTGGAGGGGTATTTCTAAAACTCACCGTGCAGACCCCTGCCAGGGTCGCACAGGCCACCTTTTCATATGATTCATGAATCGCGGGTCCGAATGATGTCGCGACCCCAAGGGCGACACTCTGCCAGGTGATAGGGACTCTAACCCCCCCTTGGTCTCATGCCAATGTCCCCAAGCACATCCTTTCTCTCCTCCAAGAAGCAACCTACCATTCAATTCCCGGCCTGAATCACATTACTCGGCTTCGCGGTCGGAACGACTTATCCGACCAACTAAGTGTTAGACTGCGTTCAACATGACTCAAGGACGTACAGCGAATCGGTCCTTAAACGACTCAGACGGGGATAGATCCACACCCAAGACCTCCATGCCTTGTTGCTTCACTATCGTCATCCCGCCCGGTCTCATTTCATTTTATTAACACATGGTTCCATTCCACGATAGCAAATATAGCCAACCGTGCCATATATGAATATCCCTATATCTCGCAGGTGACAGGAAATCACCTGACTTCTACCGCTTAAAGCAGGGCTAAGCATCTACTCGATCCTAGTCTATGTAGGATTCAAGGATTCATATATCTGGACAAGGAATGATATAATGCAGCAAGGTTTTCAACCAACTCCTACCACTTAATGCAACAATACTTATAACATATATAGAATTAATTGCTTTGAAGATAGGAGGCTTATAATGCTCCGGGGCTTGCCTGGGATCCGACTCAAGTTAGAGTATGTCAGATGAAGTCACTTGGCGAGCAACCTCCAATCTACCACTTGTCCGGTCCTTCTATCTTCCGGTTTGGATCCACCAAACACCGTCTTCGGGTTTGGCTCCACATCAGGTCCTTCACGTGCTTCAGCTAGCGTACCTAAATGAGGTGCAATAATGCATATGTATGAAGGCATAGAAGTGCAATAAACAAAGTAATCATGCAAGCATACCAAAGTTCACATAAACCCTAGAGCTAATTAACTTAGCTATCACTTAAGCATATCCTTAAAAGATGACCAGCATATCGATCATGACACAAGTCACACAAGATCTCACGCACACTTAACACTAACAAGATGTATATCACTCTTTAGAAATCAACATAGCAAAGCAAGTCAAGGTGAAGCAACAACTATAACTAAAATATGTCAATTTCTGGACTTACAAACAGTAGCTTCATAAATCAATCATATCTGGAGTTCCATAAGTCCAAATGACTTGCAAGAAGACATTCTGGAAAGCTTAGGAAATTATCTACATTTCATATAATATCATCATAGCATGATTCATAAGTTAAACAAGTCAAAAATACAAAGTTCCAGAATCTATTCCTGACAAACAGAGAGCAAGCAATTCTGTACCCTAACTTTAAACAGCTATAACTCCTAAACCACATTGTTAAATGCCACCAAATTTTAACAGAAGCTAGATATATAAATTATCTACAACTTTTGTATAAATAAGTTTCACAACAAAGCACATTATCATGAAGAACTTTGTTAAGTTCCCAGATCTGTCCAGAAACCTCATTTGCAAGAAATAATTATTAACTTATGTTGCAAACGTATAATTAGACAAAACCAACTTTACCAACATGTCACACATGACTAAAGAACACCAGAAAACCTAGTGTCCATGACTAAATAAATTCTTTTAATGCATTTCTTAATTTATTTTAGATAACAAGGTGACTTAATGAACATATACCAAAAGTGCACAATAACTTCTGCAAAAATTACAGTGGCTCACATATACTCTAAATAGTCTAATGTACAAATTTTACTCCATTTGAATATGTATAGCAACCTCTACGAAAAGAACAAGGTGCTAAAGCAAGAATTCATGTGAGAGCGAGATAAACCAATAACTCACTCATACTTCACCCAATACTCATGAAATTTCTACCACATATCAACTATCACATGAGTAGCATGCCACAAAAATTTCACTTCATTTGGAGCCCTAGATCTACAGTTATGAAAAATAACAAATTTAACTAGCATTACAACCTTACTGCACAAATCTATTTTACCCCAAAATATTGAAACTAAAACATGCCATATTATAGATCTAATGCATAGAGAATTTCACAAGGATTTCAAAAAGTCCTCATTTACTATTTTACGAATTTCCTATGAATTACTATGAATTTCCAAAGGTTCAGCAAATTTACTGCAAATAGGTCCTTATCGGCACTATTCATCTGAGTCACTGACTTAGCAGAAAGAACCTTCCCTTTTCTTGAATTCGAGCGCGAAGTCCTTCCTTGTCTCACAGAACGGACGCAGAGCATGGTGGCCGGCCGGCGGCTGACTTGGCCGGCTGGAGAGGGACTTCGGCGGCCACAGAGGGGTGTGCTGGGGCTTGGCCGTGGGCCGCCGTGGCCACGCCTGGCCCTGGCCGGCCAAGCAGCAGGCAACAGCGGCGCAGCAACAGAGCATCGACAGGCCAGCGTTGCCGGCAGCGGCAGCTTCGTCGACGGCGAGCACTACAGCGTCGCGAGGCCGGGCGGCAGGGAGCGGCCAGCTGCGGCCAGCAGCGGCGTGGCTGGTTCGGGCAGAGGAAGGCCGGAGCAGGAAGAGCAGCGGTGGCGATGGAGCTCCAGCTCGTGTCTGCCATGGCGAGCGAGACAGAGGAGAGAAAGAGAGAGACGAGTGAGTGAGAGAGAGCTGGGACCTGGCGTAGGACGTAAGGACGCGCGTCGGACACGGTGGGGGCGAGCTCACGGCTGGTTGCCACGCATAGGCCACGCGGCGTCAAAACACTATGGCCGGTCGGCCATAGCTGTCGTTCCTGCCTTCAAAATCTAATACCACCTCAAACCTTCAACTGAAACTCAATTTTTCCTCCCATCATATCACCTAACCGATCGACGATTTGTTGAATCAATTATACCGTTCTGTAGAGCTACCGGAGTACTCCAATATTGCTTATATGAAGTTGAGCTGGTTCGGCCTGGTTTGGGAGATACAGTGCTCCAAAGACAAGTACATGAAACTGCACCGATTTCAGTTAAGGGCATCGGGGTCCTGTACAATCAGATTCAAAACTTATAATTCTACTCCAAAAATACAACTGAAATCCATACTTCGTGCCTCCGTGACTCCTAAACCACGACGAGTTACCAAAAACTCTATTAATAAAAGTTGTAGATCTACATACCAGCTCCAACTTTTATTAAAGGAGTTTGGCCAGATTCGAAATGGTTTGTAAACTAAAATTAGCCAAATATGGGTACATTGAAACTGAAATCAGCTCCAACACTTAGCCAAATTTGCGAAGTCCAAAAACAGCAGCGGATTGCAACTTTGAGCCTCTGTTGGACTTATTTCCATGCTGAACTAGGGTATGATCCAAAAACAAAGTTTGTTCTACACATCATGAACTACAACTTTTATTTAGGGTGCAACTCCATGCAAGCACTGTAAGTGATTGGCCAACACAGGTCAAAGTAGCATCACGGTAAAGCTTAAATCTAATTTTTAGACTGATTGATGCATTTTCTCGACCTCAGCTCAACATGAATCCTTCATGACTTTTGTTGTAGAGTTAATCTAGAGTCATTTGGGCAAAGTTGCAAGGTTCGGTTGATGATCTATAATTCCATTCACTTAATGGAGCAATTCCAACACTTAGCAAAGTCATTGAAACAAAGACATAACTTATCATTTTATGTGACTTTTTGATTCCCAACTTTATGAAACTTTTCCAGGGGTCACTATAGATAGTTATTGAGGTGAGACATGTGAAGATACTTTGATAGCAATACCCAAGCATATATCTTTTAATTGAGCCTATATGTAAGCAAGGGTGCAATATTCAAGTTTAGGTTAGGGTTTATCTCCATTGGTTTGACTTTGACATCGTCATCTCCACTAATCTATCATCTTTGATTTTAAACCCACCACTTAATTGGTGATAAACACCTGGGGTGTTACAGCCCTCCCCCCTTAAAAGAATCGCGTCCCGAGATTCGGAATGGAAGACCTTTTAAGGAAGAGAGACACATTATCTAGTTCCCAATATCTGCTATAGCATTAGGCTACTAAGCTTTAAGCATCCGAGAGGCTAGTTGGTCAAGGCAACCTTCCAATACTCGCTCCTCGTAGCAAATTTTTGTGTAGAATTTCGTTATCGATTTCCATGAAGCATTGTTACTTTGGGAGGAATTCAAGACAACGCAATACTTCATTCTCAGTGTAGGGAGGTCATTTGGTCCAGGAGCTAACCACTCACAAGTATCTAATTCTTTAGTGAATCACAGCATAGGCCATATGAACTTTACACCAGACCGAAATCTTCAGAAGTATACTCGTTAAAATGACTCTATGTTCACAAAGTTTGAAAAGCAGTCCTCTACCAAAATGGCTTGAGCACAACCTTCCAAAAAGGTGAGATCATAGATGGCAAATATACTCTGAGGCTATAGGATACAAACTATCCAATAGACAAGGTCTATGTTGGTCGTAAATGTTCATTCATTTAGGCACCAACTAATGGAAAACTACTTGTGGTCCCATGTGTGCAGTTCTCTTTCTCTGATGACAACACTGTATTATCTGAGTCTGTTGATGGGTTAGTGAATGTGATAGCTGACTCTGTCGGCTTTCTGTTTCTGCCAACAGCTATCTAAATGATTCTTTTATCCAGAGACAACAGTTATCTGGTTTGAATCAGATGCATCCTCTTGGGTAAAAACATTTATAAGGTACTAAAGTATGTCATCATTGGAAACTTAGTACCAAAGCAAAATGTAGTGAGACCTTAAGGACAACAAAAGTTGTAATTATTCACTTAACCGCGGGGAGTAGTCTACCACCAAGCGATTGAGTAAAAATTTTCCTTAGTGACTTAGTTGTACTGTAAGTTGAGTTGACTTGCAGCATAACAACTTTGTCAGGCCAACTTTCACCTTAGGCTTTTCTCCTTTTGGATCAAATAGTAACTCTAAGATGGGAAATCTGTTGTTTGACACTTTTCAAATTGCTTTTGATTCACGATGGTATAAATTGATCGGTAGAAACCAAGGCTGCTCGTACATTGGGGATACGAGAAAGCAAAACAAGTGAAAGAGTGTAAACAAGTATCTGTGGGACCTCAAAAGGGCCATCCAACAGTAGATCCCGACTATTAATTTACATATCAATCCAAGGATGCACACGCTTTGAACTTGCGGGTTACTTTTGCAGGGCAAACACATACTCTGCCTGGAGAACATTCCTACAAGGATAAGGAACCGCTTTCGAATATTCCTTGACACTTCGTCCAATCAAGTTATGGACAAACCATTTGTGGCACCTATGGCACAAGGATACTAATTGAAACTAGGGTATACTTTCTCTAATTCTTCGCTTTAGCTGATAGAACACCTTGCACTATCTGTGTGATTGTTCAAGACAGAATTGACTTAATCACAATGGCTCTAGAAGATAGAATATCACTCAAGTTGTTGGCTAGTTGATTAACTTCTTGTTGGTTATTGCTCTGTAAGACATAGCCTTCGTAGCTACCAAGGAGTCGTTACCTAGCTGGAGATTAACCTTCCTAATGGTAACTAATTAGTTGTCTCTCAACACTAAAAATTCCAAATCTTCACTCTTGACCATAATAATTGTGGTTGACGCAGAACGAATGGTTGCCATCGAAGTTAGCAAATACGAAGTTATTCTAGAGATGGTTTATTTCGATTGTAGGGTCATTATGCACCCAAGATTGCAACTTGGATAGCTCCGGTCATATGCACAGTGCGACAATTGATTTTTTTATCCCACAGATAACTTGTCCAACATTAAGGGTTGTGTGTCCTTTTTATCCAATAGATGTGAGATACTTGCTTACTAGATGACGTTCGTCAATACTGGGATAACTACATAGAGTCACTTGTCTACCACCTATTGCAGTCTGTTAATGTTTATGTCGGTGACCTATTCTTCAAAGATTTTTCTCTTAGCAACTTTAGAAGGAAGTTCCACTACTTTCGGTCTAAGATATGGATCTTACGATACGATTTGGAGAGATAACCAAGAAGGAACACAAGAAAATAGCACATCGTCTGTCGTTTGATAATGGATCATGACTAGAAACCATGATACCAGCGTGTGCCAAGCAGCCAGCCACGTGTCTGCAGCCACAGGAGGCCCTTGGTTTCGTCGCGGCACCATCAGCTGCTACTCATAACACCATTACTAAACATACAACGAAAGTGAAATTTCAAGTGGCACCGATGGGTTGTAAGAACAAACGCCATATAAGGAGGGATAGCAAGCAAAGGTAGTCACAAGGTTTCGAATCAACAGGGAAGCTATTCGCAGATCAAAACATAGCACAAGAGAACATAGCTCAATTGCCGAAGGTGACTAAGCACGAGATTTTTACTTGATTCAACTCACGCCTAGCGTTGATGAAAGTTAACTGGGTTGGTCAGTCGATAAGGGTCTTTACAAAAAGGGTTGGAAAACATCCACAGCTTATACAAACATGTCGGAGAACTAAACTTTGGGCTTTCGGTCAAGCAAAGGCATGGATACAAACATTCAAGGACTAACCACTAAGTCTACAGGCTCAGGCTCCTAAGATAGAGAACCTAATGGAAGATAACAACTATACAATTACGTATGTAAACTTTGTTATAGGATAAAGCTATGTGACCCTCGTATGCTCACCGAGGACAAACGAGGTGACAACTAGGGTACTACCTAGATAACAAGCATACATACAACATCAGTCAAGCAGACATCTGAGAAAAATTCAAACGATTGAGCTTAAGCAAACAATCCAAAGCACAAGGCTCACCAAAAATAAGCATTCATCTCAAGCACGAACTAACTACAAGTTTAGCTCAAAACAACGCTAGCTAAGGTGACTAACTTAACATGTGCATAGAATCTAAACAGCAGCATAGTACTACTTGTTTCAACCGTAACTGAAGTTTTAGACCTTCTATAAAGGTGATCCTAGACTTTCTAGAAAGCTCAGGAATATGACTACACTTTAGTTATTCATACCAAAAACTAATTCATAGCTTAATATGACCAAAATTTGCTAATGTTTCAAATCTGTACCAAAATGGACAGAAAACTGACAAGAACTTTGAAAATGCATAACTAGAGTTCTAGGAACCCAACAAGGCTGAGCCTTAACTTTATGTAAAGCTTATTAAGTTGTCTATAACTTTCTTATTATCATATTAAGATGATGCTATAGCTAACAAGGCCAAACAAGACAAGGAAGACATCTCTGCCCAGATTTAGACAGATTCTATCATTCCACATTATAAGCTTATAACTAGAGATTTAGACCACCAAAATTAGTGATATAGGACATTTTGGAAAGCTTAGAAAAAGTAATACACTTCTTCTATTATCTAGAAGACATGATTCCCTATGCACATAGGTCAAATAAACCAAACATTCAGATCTGTTCTGAACATGAGCAGATTTTAACAACAAGCTTCTAAATTTTTTTTAAAACTCTCAGACCATAAGACCTAGGGTCATAAAATTTTAGGACAAGCTAGATAAGTAAGTTAGCTACAACTTTGGTATTCTCTATAACTACAGAAAACACCATTATGATCATAAAAGCATCACTACAACAGAAATCGTTCTAGCAGCCAACGTCCAACAAGCAAAACCAAGCTTGCCTTTGTTCTATTTAACAAGAGAGCACACAAATATGTTATTCTAGTAGCTCTAAATTTTTGTTACCTTAGACCAACACGAATTTATTTCATTCATGAGAATTCATAATTACTTAAGTGAGGTCTAAAGCATTGCAAACGCTTGGGTGAGCAACATAGAGTAAGACATTCATGTTTAGCTTCACACAAGAAAGATAGTGTACTACATTGATCACAAGTTACTTATCATTTGAATAAGGGTAAGAGGAGCATAGCTATGCATAAGGCAACAATCATGAAGATGCATGCTTTGTCCTATTCGTCCTCACAAGACTGCCAACCTAAGGTGGCGATCACGTTCTATGTCGGTGGCATAATACGCACTCTTTCGATATATAGCTAGTTGCCAGCTACATTCGACTTACGCATTCATGGTTAGCGTACCTGCAGAAAAGTTTCATTGCAGCCCAACATTTCCCAATATAGCACACAATGAAAGCAGAGAAGTAAAATTCTAAGTACTCCCATGTACATATACCCCTGTATATATACATGTAGCACCAAAACTACCCGAATCATTCGATCACCCACAATTAAGTACCTTCATATATACCTGTGTGTAACATGTACATAATCCAGTATCCAAAACTAGCTCTCCCCTAGACCGAGGGTTGTACGGTCATGCTCTCACAACTCACACTTACCTGAGCGTAGGTGCGATGTTGCATAAAAGTAAACTTAGCAACATATATGGCTATTTCATATATGAAGGCTACCTCTAATCTGACACACTGGGTAGCATAGTGTGGGAGAGTTATCACACATACATACCTTGGCCTGGGCGTAGATGCAAAATTAAAAACCCCCCAAGTTAGTACTTATATAAGCCACCTAATAATCCTTATATGGGCATAAGGAAATTGACCACTGGCATACTTAAATTTAGAATTCAGTTTTCACAAACCTATATATAGCTACAAGTTGATAAAACTGATTTTATAAAACAAATCATTTGTTTTAAATACACATACGACAAGTTTAATGTTGAATCTTGCTCCGATACCAGCTGTAACAGAACCGTCCAAATTATTAGAGCACAAGTATAAAAACAATCACCGAAGTGATCAAATTCTCACACTTGAGCCCATATAACTCCGGTAGTCCAATAAAATCACGAGGGATTTCAAACCAACCAACATACAAGCCAAGATCGTAGTGATTCAACATAACAAGTCACATGTTACATTCATTTCTCAAGTAATTCAATATACATCGGAGTTTAACATAGTTATTACAACTTAAGTTCAAAAGTAGCGGAAGCAAAGTAATTTAGAACTAACATAAATCTTATTTCAAATACATGCCAGTACAACGGTCGACTTCCAACAAAAGCATTAGAGATAAGGTAAATAAGAAGGATCATGCCCGTGATCACACTCCACCTCTACGGCAGGAGCCAACCAACTCTTGCAGTCACCATGATACATCACAACCTGCAACAAGTGGGGATAAAACCCTGAGTACAAGAAAGTACTCAGCTAGACTTACCCGTCAGAAACCAGAAATAAGGTGACACCAAGGATCATGCAAGGCTGATATAAAGTGGGCTGGCTTAACAATATTTTGCATAAAAGCTTAATATAGATGATCAATCATTAATGCTTAAGCATCAAGTTAATTATTATTAACCTATCATCTATATTAGAACCTGTACTAGAGCACTCACTTTATTAGGAGCAAACAATATTAACCATAGCAGGTATAAATTGAGGCAACCTTTTCATCGTGATCCAATTAACCATCAGTTCAATTTAATTGAATCTACGTTGCCGCTGCTCAAGTCAAGTGCTCACTAACCGGGAGCGACGGCGATTCGAATCGAATTCCTATCCAGCTGGAGGGGTATTTCTAACACTCACCGTGCAGACCCCTGCCAGGGTCGCATAGGCCACCTTTTCATATGATTCAGGAATCGCGGGTCCGAATGATGTCGCGACCCCAAGGGCGACACTCTGCCAGGTGATAGGGACTCTAACCCCCCCTTGGTCTCATGCCAATGTCCCCAAGCACATCCTTTCTCTCCTCCAAGAAGCAACCTACCATTCGATTCCCGGCCTGAATCACATTACTCGGCTTCGCGGTCGGAACGACTTATCCGGCCAACTAAGTGTTAGACTGCGTTCAACATGACTCAAGGACGTACAGCGAATCGGTCCTTAAATGACTCAGACGGGGATAGATCCACACCCAAGACCTCCATGCCTTGTTGCTTCACTATCGTCATCCCGCCCGGTCTCATTTCATTTTATTAACACATGGTTCCATTCCACGATAGCAAATATAGCCAACCGTGCCATATATGAATATCCCTATATCTCGCAGGTGACAGGAAATCACCTGACTTCTACCGCTTAAAGCAGGGCTAAGCATCTACTCGATCCTAGTCTATGTAGGATTCAAGGATTCATATATCTGGACAAGGAATGATATAATGCAGCAAGGTTTTCAACCAACTCCTACCACTTAATGCAACAATACTTATAACATATATAGAATTAATTGCTTTGAAGATAGGAGGCTTATAATGCTCCGGGGCTTGCCTGGGATCCGACTCAAGTTAGAGTATGTCAGATAAAGTCACTTGGCGAGCAACCTCCAATCTACCACTTGTCCGGTCCTTCTATCTTCCGGTTTGGATCCACCAAACACCGTCTTCGGGTTTGGCTCCACATCAGGTCCTTCACGTGCTTCAGCTAGCGTACCTAAATGAGGTGCAATAATGCATATGTATGAAGGCATAGAAGTGCAATAAACAAAGTAATCATGCAAGCATACCAAAGTTCACATAAACCCTAGAGCTAATTAACTTAACTATCACTTAAGCATATCCTTAAAAGATGACCAGCATATCGATCATGACACAAGTCACACAAGATCTCACGCACACTTAACACTAACAAGATGTATATCACTCTTTAGAAATCAACATAGCAAAGCAAGTCAAGGTGAAGCAACAACTATAACTAAAATATGTCAATTTCTGGACTTACAAACAGTAGCTTCATAAATCAATCATATCTGGAGTTCCATAAGTCCAAATGACTTGCAAGAAGACATTCTGGAAAGCTTAGGAAATTATCTACATTTCATATAATATCATCATAGCATGATTCATAAGTTAAACAAGTCAAAAATACAAAGTTCCAGAATCTGTTCCTGACAAACAGAGAGCAAGCAATTCTGTACCCTAACTTTAAACAGCTATAACTCCTAAACCACATTGTTAAATGCCACCAAATTTTAACAGAAGCTAGATATATAAATTATCTACAACTTTTGTATAAATAAGTTTCACAACAAAGCACATTATCATGAAGAACTTTGTTAAGTTCCCAGATCTGTCCAGAAACCTCATTTGCAAGAAATAATTATTAACTTATGTTGCAAACGTATAATTAGACAAAACCAACTTTACCAACATGTCACACATGACTAAAGAACACCAGAAAACCTAGTGTCCATGACTAAATAAATTCTTTTAATGCATTTCTTAATTTATTTTAGATAACAAGGTGACTTAATGAACATATACCAAAAGTGCACAATAACTTCTGCAAAAATTACAGTGGCTCACATATACTCTAAATAGTCTAATGTACAAATTTTACTCCATTTGAATATGTATAGCAACCTCTACGAAAAGAACAAGGTGCTAAAGCAAGAATTCATGTGAGAGCGAGATAAACCAATAACTCACTCATACTTCACCCAATACTCATGAAATTTCTACCACATATCAACTATCACATGAGTAGCATGCCACAAAAATTTCACTTCATTTGGAGCCCTAGATCTACAGTTATGAAAAATAACAAATTTAACTAGCATTACAACCTTACTGCACAAATCTATTTTACCCCAAAATATTGAAACTAAAACATGCCATATTATAGATCTAATGCATAGAGAATTTCACAAGGATTTCAAAAAGTCCTCATTTACTATTTTACGAATTTCCTATGAATTACTATGAATTTCCAAAGGTTCAGCAAATTTACTGCAAATAGGTCCTTATCGGCACTATTCATCTGAGTCACTGACTTAGCAGAAAGAACCTTCCCTTTTCTTGAATTCGAGCGCGAAGTCCTTCCTTGTCTCACAGAACGGACGCAGAGCATGGTGGCCGGCCGGCGGCTGACTTGGCCGGCTGGAGAGGGACTTCGGCGGCCACAGAGGGGTGTGCTGGGGCTTGGCCGTGGGCCGCCGTGGCCACGCCTGGCCCTGGCCGGCCAAGCAGCAGGCAGCAGCGGCGCAGCAACAGAGAATCGACAGGCCAGCGTTGCCGGCAGCGGCAGCTTCGTCGACGGCGAGCACTACAGCGTCGCGAGGCCGGGCGGCAGGGAGCGGCCAGCTGCGGCCAGCAGCGGCGTGAATGGTTCGGGCAGAGGAAGGCCGGAGCAGGAAGAGCAGCGGCGGCGATGGAGCTCCAGCTCGTGTCTGCCATGGCGAGCGAGACAGAGGAGAGAAAGAGAGAGACGAGTGAGTGAGAGAGAGCTGGGACCTGGCGTAGGACGTAAGGACGCGCGTCGGACACGGTGGGGGCGAGCTCACGGCTGGTTGCCACGCATAGGCCACGCGGCGTCAAAACACTATGGCCGGTCGGCCATAGCTGTCGTTCCTGCCTTCAAAATCTAATACCACCTCAAACCTTCAACTGAAACTCAATTTTTCCTACCATCATATCACCTAACCGATCGACGATTTGTTGAATCAATTATACCGTTCTGTAGAGCTACCGGAGTACTCCAATATTGCTTATATGAAGTTGAGCTGGTTCGGCCTGGTTTGGGAGATACAGTGCTCCAAAGACAAGTACATGAAACTGCACCGATTTCAGTTAAGGGCATCGGGGTCCTGTACAATCAGATTCAAAACTTATAATTCTACTCCAAAAATACAACTGAAATCCATACTTCGTGCCTCCGTGACTCCTAAACCACGACGAGTTACCAAAAACTCTATTAATAAAAGTTGTAGATCTACATACCAGCTCCAACTTTTATTAAAGGAGTTTGGCCAGATTCGAAATGGTTTGCAAACTAA
This sequence comes from Saccharum hybrid cultivar R570, assembly GCA_038087645.1. Lineage (NCBI taxonomy): Eukaryota > Viridiplantae > Streptophyta > Magnoliopsida > Poales > Poaceae > Saccharum > Saccharum hybrid cultivar. The sequence goes on from JAQSUU010000682.1 coordinate 1,064,102, forward strand.
AATTAGCCAAATATGGGTACATTGAAACTGAAATCAGCTCCAACACTTAGCCAAATTTGCGAAGTCCAAAAACAGCAGCGGATTGCAACTTTGAGCCTCTGTTGGACTTATTTCCATGCTAAACTAGGGTATGATCCAAAAACAAAGTTTGTTCTACACATCATGAACTACAACTTTTATTTAGGGTGCAACTCCATGCAAGCACTGTAAGTGATTGGTCAACACAGGTCAAAGTAGCATCACGGTAAAGCTTAAATCTAATTTTTAGACTGATTGATGCATTTTCTCGACCTCAGCTCAACATGAATCCTTCATGACTTTTGTTGTAGAGTTAATCTAGAGTCATTTGGGCAAAGTTGCAAGGTTCGGTTGATGATCTATAATTCCATTCACTTAATGGAGCAATTCCAACACTTAGCAAAGTCATTGAAACAAAGACATAACTTATCATTTTATGTGACTTTTTGATTCCCAACTTTATGAAACTTTTCCAGGGGTCACTATAGATAGTTATTGAGGTGAGACATGTGAAGATACTTTGATAGCAATACCCAAGCATATATCTTTTAATTGAGCCTATATGTAAGCAAGGGTGCAATATTCAAGTTTAGGTTAGGGTTTATCTCCATTGGTTTGACTTTGACATCGTCATCTCCACTAATCTATCATCTTTGATTTTAAACCCACCACTTAATTGGTGATAAACACCTGGGGTGTTACAGAGAGGACCCCAAACCCCTCTCTACCGCTCAAACTCCACCGCCTTCGCAAATATGCTAACACCACCAAGTGTACACCATCATGTGCATGTGTGTTTGCATTTTCACAATCATTTTTCAAGGTGTTACGTTAGCTCTCTACTAGATCCTAATGCATATGCTCAAGACATTGATCTAGTGGCACTTGATTCCCGAGCTAATCGTGATTGCCCCTCTTGATAGTCGGCTATCTATCCTAAACCCGATCAATCACTTCTCTACTCATCTTAGACCGGTAAAAGGAAAACCCCATGGTTATACCTTTGTCTTGCGCTTTTAGATCCTTCTCCTCCACTTGATCATCATGACCATCATTTTATGTGCATTCCTTCATGATCTTGCTCATCATTTTATGCACCAAATCATGTGGTCTTGTGGCCATCTCTCCATGCCATTTTCACCTCCATCACATGTTGCTTATGCCTAGCTTAATCACACTTGATCACATAACATTAGCAACTTTGGTGTCACTCAATTTTCAAAACCAAACTTGGGCTTTCAGTAAGTTGGGTGCGGAGAGGGGGCAAAAGAGATGTAGTTATTGAGACAAATAGCAAAATGCGTGGTCACTTGATAAAAGGTTTAGGTTTGATGCGGTACCCATGAAACACCCTAGCTTTAGCCCTCTGCTCTAGCCATTTGATTAGCCTTTAGCTCCTTAGCATTTTGTTTTTGCCTTTTTTTTTTTTCCTATTTGTTATCTATACATGACTCTTAAAGTCGAGGCTCCCGACCGGGTCCGTCACACTCACATGTACTGTTCCCACAACAGTGCCTTGGAACAGTAGACCCGCTAATACAGTACCGGGTTCTATGAACAGTACAAAAACCCGTTAAGAAACAGTACACCCGTTAAGACACGGTAACACCGTTACAGTACCGAGTCCTATGAACAGTACAAACCGTTAATAAACAGTAAAGCCCACTAATACACAGTACAACCCGTTATGAAACAGTAACCGTTAAGCAAACAGTACAACCTGTTATTAAACAGTATCAAAATCGCTAAAAACAGTAACAACCCGCTAACAAATATCAACAGATCAGGGAAAAAAAAGACCAGATTACTACCCGCGCTTCTCCTAGTTGTACTTGTATTTGGCTATCCTTTAATTTAATTCTCCAGCAGGGGCACCTTGCCCTCCTGTTCATTAAAAAACACCCAGAAACAAGATGCGACCAAGACTCCTCTAGGCAGTGTTTAGATTCTTCAAAATTCCAAAAATTTTACAAGATTCTTCGTCACATCAAATCTTTGGACGTATGCATGGAGCATTAAATGTAGGTAAAAAAATAACTAATTGCACAGTTTGTCTGTAAATGTCGAGACGAATCTTTTGAGCTTAGTTAGTCCATGATTAGATAAATTTTATCAAATAACAACGAAAAGTGCTACATGAAGTTTACACCCATCTAAACACACCCCTAGTCTATCTAGTCGGAAAAAAAAAGCAATGCAAATCGGAGTTTAGGTTCCGGTATGTTTTTTTTATCAGAGCCCCGGCTGGATTACTGAAATTATACGTCGCATCCGTACTGTGATTTGCAAAAAAAAACGAAAACGTGCTAGACATTGAGGGCGCGTTTAGTTCCGAAAATTTTTGGCTTTTGGCTACTGTAGCACTTTCGTTTGTATTTGACAAAAATTGTCCAATTATGGACTATTTAGGCTTAAAAGATTCGTCTCGCCAATTACAGGCAAACTGTGCAATTAGTTATTCTTTTTACCTACATTAAATGCTCCATGCATGTGCCGCAAGATTTGATGTGACGGGGAATCTTGAAAATTTTTGGTTTTTGGGTGGGATCTGAACAGGGCCTGAACTGAACTACTGAGAGCCTGTTTAGTTCATAAAAAGTGCTACAGTACCTGTCACATCAAATCTTGCGGCACATGCATTGAGTACTAAATGTAGATGAAAGAAAAAACTAATTACGCAGTTTAGTTGTAAATCACGAGACAAATCTTTTGAGCCTAATTAGTCCATGATTGAACATAAATTACCAAATAAAACGAAAAGTGATATAGTAGCCAAACCCAAACTTTTTCACCAACTAAACAACCCCTGAAGTGTGCGTTCCGAAGAAATTCATTAGCCGAAAAAATGCGAGGAATTTGACCCGAGTGTGCGTGCGTTTTAGGGCACGTCTGGTCAGAGGTGTTAAAGTTTAATAAATACTGTAGCACTTTTGTCTTATTTTACAAAAAAGTTTTTAATTTGGATTAATTAGGTTTAATAGATTCGTCTCGTAAATTACTCCTAATCTGTACCGACATATATATAATTAGTCTACATTTAGTACTTCATGCATTTGCCGCAACATTGATGTGATGGAAGTTAAACTGAACGATTCGTGAACCAAACGGGGCCTTAGAAGCCTCAGTCCTCAGGACTGTATTTTGTTTTTTATGAAGAATGGAAAAGGAACAGGTTACCCACAGGATGTAATGAATCGTCTGCCATGTCATCACACAGCCACGTCATGGGGAAGCCTGTGGAGCCGACGCCCGAGGCAGACGGAACGGTTGTGATCCGACGCCCGGCACTGCCACCCAGCCTTAAAGCGGAAGCATCCGTCATCCTCGGCCCCCCGCTCCCGCTCCCGCTCCCGCTCCGGCAGTTATCAGTCGCCTCCGCCCGCCCGCCACGCCACCACCCTCGCCGGCTCAGCACCTCATAACGCACCCGCAGTCCCCACACCTCCTCTCCCCTCCCACGCAGCGCACGCCGGCCTTGCGTTGCGTCCCCTCCGATCCCCGTCCCCCGCACCGCGCCGCAGATCAGGAGGGAGCGGCGGAATGGTGAGCGCGTCCAGTCTCCTGCTCCCATCCTCCCTCCGCGACCTCGCCTCCTGCGTCTCCGACGGCGCGGTCCGCGTCGCCTGCACCACGCCGTCCTCCACCCTCACGTCCACCTCCACCACCACCACCACCTCCTCGCCGTCCACGCTTTCGGTCGCCGTCTCCTACCGCGCCACCCCGCAGTCGCCGACCTCCCCTCCGCTCCCGCTCCGCCTCACCTGGTCCCACACCCCGCTGGGCCCCCCGACGCTGTCCTTCGCCGGGCCCACCGCGTCCTCCCCCGCCGTCCTCCTCCGCCGCCGCAAGGGCACCCGCTCCCTCCCCTCCACCTCGTCCCACCCCGCGCTCGCGCTCTTCTGGGACCTCACCGCCGCCAGGTACGCCGCGTCCCCGGAGCCGGTCTCCGGGTTCTACGTCGTCGCGGTGGCCGACGCCGAGGTGGTGCTGGCCGTCGGCGACCTGGCGGCCGACTTCGTCAAGGCCAAGTTCGAGGGCCAGATCTCCAAGGCGCGGTCCATCCTCCCCGTGGCGCGCGCCGACCGCGTCGTCGTCGCGGCGCCGCCGCGGCCTGGAGCCGCCGCCGCCGCCACGGTGCACGCCGCAAGGGTCCGCTTCGCGGAGGGCGCGCCGGAGCACGAGGTCACCGTGGGCTGCTGCTGCTCCAGGGCCGGCGCCGGGAAGGAGGGGGAGGAGGAGCTCTGGGTCAGCGTCGACGGCAAGCGCGCCGTGCACGCGCGCCGCCTGCGCTGGAACTTCCGGGGCAACCAGACGGTGTTCGTCGACGGCGCGCCCGTCGACGTCCTCTGGGACCTCCACGGCTGGTGGTTCCGCGACCCGCCCGGGTGCGCCGTCGTCATGCTCCGCGCCAGGACCGCGCTCGAGAGCAGGCTCTGGCTCCAGGAGGAGGCCCAGGCGCCGGCCTTCGCGCTCCTCGTCCAGGCCTTCAAGACGCCGCCTTGAATTTTTTTTCGTCCTCGTGAGGTCAAAATCGAAATGCTCGCTCACTGCTGCTTCAATTCAACATGCTGCTTAAACTTAGCTGCCTTTTGACTTGGAAAACCAAAACAAACCAGGCCAATCCAATCCAACGAGGGAATGGGAATGGTTGATGTTGACAGTTTACAATCGAATGTGATATACAAAGAGGAGAGAAAGGAGGAGATTGCTTTGTGTTGTTGCTTGGATCATCTTCTTCCTTCTTTTCTTTTTTCTTTATTGATAAATTTTAGCGGTGTACTCGTACAGTTTAACCAAAAAAACTATAAAATACTAGTATCATAGAGTGTGTCTCGAAAATTCAGCAGGTTGCTGCTCGTTGTACACTAGAAATTCATGTTTGCCTCCGTATCTTCTGCTCGTCCCTGTTTCTATGCAATGCAGCAGTAACAGTGATACAACTGCTTTCTACCAGTGCAGTGCATATCTGCTTTTTTTTTTTTTTTTGCGGAACATATCTGCATATGTTTGTATGTACATTCCTGCACATTGCCACCGAAAACATATTGCTTGCACGGCTGCATTCTTTTATGGCACACTTGTTGCTCCAATTTAAGTTCTCAAGTACTGATTCCTGAGATCCACCACATGTTTACAGATGTTTTCAGCCTATCATATCATTTGCCAGTGGCTCTCTCTCTCTCAATAAACACCATCCGTTCCCTGCATGCTGCTCTTTGATCATGCAATTTCTGCAGCTACTTAGCGATGTCCCTGTCGTAATTTATCGCCACATGACGGTCTCTCTCCCCTTCAGTGTTCACCATGCCTGAAGCTGAAGAGGGCGTTGGTCCCAATCTGTCCCGGCATGCAGGTGGAATGGAATCCGTTCCCAGCTTCTACTGAACTCCCGTGAGAGCTTCACTTTCCTCCTGCTTCTCACGGGAGAACGAAGGTGTCTCAGATTAGATTCTGCTGCACTGCAACTCTCTGGTTTTTTGTTTTTCTCTCTGGATTTTGCTCTTCTATCTACTCCACGCCAAATTGGCAAATAGAATATGAGACGAAAGAGACTACGCTATCTGCTATCACCCACCCATCATGTGAGCATCATCGTGTCTGTTTGCTCTAATTTGCCAAGCAACCATGTTGCCACACTAGGACAAAACCTCCACTTCTTTCTCTGTGCCTTGTTCTATCTCCTTTTATTTCCCTCTGTATCTGTTTCTTCAGTTCACCTGCCATGCTACAACAGTGTAGTATCTGGGCTGGGGATTCAGCCTTGAGGTGATGGTTCCGGCACGGCACGCCGCCAGCCTCGGCCATGGAATCTGGGCAACTTCATCCTGGTTTGTAAGCTAGCTGAGCCTTAATTTGGAGTTTGAGATGTCCAAATGCAGCGTTGCTTTCACGATATGTTTATTGTCGATTGCTTTCAGATTGTGCAGTGTGTGTATATATTAGACTGATGAATGGTGGTGACATGGGCAGGATGTAGACGACTGTATGTGTGTTAGGGTGGGCTGAGCTGCTCTTCGGAAGCTGAAAGCGACGTGTTCAGACTTCCATTTGCTCACTCTGTTTCAAGTCTACAAGCAGCTGATCTTATTGGCGGCACTGCACTGCACACATGTCTCTATGGCCCTGTTTAGATGCCAAATATTTCTCCAAATTTTACTATGCAAAAAGAAGATTCCCCGTCACATCAAAATACCGGCACATGTATGGAGTACTAAATGTAGATGAAATTAAAAACTAATTGCACAGTTTTATTGTACTTTGCGAGATGAACATTTTGAACCTAATTAATCAATGTTTAGATAATTATTACCAAATAAAAACAAAAATACTACAGTGCCTAACAGTAATTTGGTCTTCCCCAATTTGAGGAACTAAACACGGCCTATTATGCATTTCAAGAATGGTTCAATGAGATAATAACTCATGAATAACTATCAGGTTCAGGTCATCGCCCATTTTTTTTTGATAAGTCCACGGGAGAGAGGATCTCCACCTGAATTGTATTGATTAGTTGACTCTTTAAGCCTAATGTTGGAAATACATAGTTCAAAGCTTACAATTTAGTTTACATTGCGTTAACTAAAATGGAGCACCAAGCATCCATAATCTCTCTATCTTTCTTTGGCAACCGAGCTTTCCACAAGCTTGCTTCGGATTTGCATGCTGACAGAGCTCTACGTATAGTAGTTCCATCATTCCTAAAGACCTTGTTGTTTTTTCTCTTCCAAATGTGCCAACAGCACAGCAGTAGAAAAAGTCCCGAAGTGTTTGCTAGGGACATGTATCATCGCCCATGATATGCATAGATTGTACTGTATGCATGAACACTGACCTATGCAATAACGTACGTACGACTCGTGAATTTCTTGTATGATGACAGTGACAAGTGTACGATGGCCATCATCTAATCACTAATCTAATTAGGAAGATCAGGGTTTTCGTTCTGAAATCTCAAAACTCTGAGAAATCTGCTGTCGTTTAATCGCTTCCCAAAATGAAAGCGGGTGGAATAGAGGACGAGAAAGCATAAATGCCAGCGTGAATGCCTTCACAGGAATGCACTGACTTGTTACTGTTTATTAGTACCAACGTTGGCAATGTAGGACGACAGTACGAGTAGTAATAACTACTGTTGTAACCTAACCAACTTGGGCCTTGTTTAGATTCTAGAATTCATCCTTAAATTCCACTATGCAAAAAGGAGATTTCCCATTACATCAAAATGCCGGCAAATGCATGGAGTACTAAATGTAGATGAAATCATAAACTAATTGCACAGTTTTGTTATACTTTGCGAGACGAACATTTTGAGTCTAATTAATCAATTTTTAGACAATTTTTTCACTAAAAAACAAAAGTACTACGGTGTTCGGAGGTGGCACTGTGCAAATTCGGCCACCCGAATCAGGGATTAATGGCCACACCTGCTCTGCTCTTGCCAGTAACAAATTAAAAGTCGATTAGGAATCTGCCCTTGTTTAGATCCCGAATTGGGGCTCCCGATAGCACTGTAGTAATTCGTTTGTATTTGATAAAAATTGTTCAAACTTTAACTAATTAGGCTCAAAATGTTCGTCTCGCAAAGTACAACAAAGCTGCACAATTAGTTTTTAATTTCATCTACATTTAGTACTCCATGCATGTGCCGGTATTTTGATATGATGGAAATCTTTTTTTGCATAGTGAAATTTAGGGATTGAAATTGAGAACTAAACGAGGCCTCTGTCAATCCATCATAAATAAACACCGAAAAGGGAGGCAAATTACAGGCAGGTAGCTGCTATATATGCTACCAGAAAGGTGACCGAAATTTATTCCAAAGATAACCAAACAATAGGGTAGTTGAACGGAGAGCGCACGGTGCAGATATTTGCCTTGCAGAGTTACAAGCTTACAGCTACTACACCATGCATGCACTAACCGGGGACATATATATAGTACTAGATAGAGCAGAACAAGCAATAAATAGTACAAGTACGTACAGTAAGCAATAGTACACCACCAGCGCTGCAGACACATGTGGATCTGCTGCCACCTGAAAGGGCGCCGTACAATGGCCGACAGACAGATGCGAGTAGCGGATCATGCCGGAGTCGGCGACGGCGGCGGCTTGGCGACGACGACGGGGAAGTCGATGACGACCACCTTGTCGAGCGCGGCCATGAAGGTGGCGGCGAAGGCGGCGTGCCTGTCGTGGCCCATGTAGGCTGTCAGGTCGTCAGCGGAGGCGAAGGTCAGCGAGAAGACGTGGGTGAAGCCCTGCGTCAGCATCTCCTGGTTCAGCACGTCCTGGCCCCTGCAACGCAACCAGTTCATAGGCATTCGTTCGTTCATGGAGGGCGATGAACAGAAGTACACAACACGTTGCAGTATCTCATCATCTCCCATTCTCCATCTAGTATTAGCAAGGCTAGACGCTAGCTCGTGATACACTGATACTGGGGCGGCGGGCATGCATGGCAATCATTCAGCAGAGCATGATAGCTAGTCTCTGAACAAGTTGGATGGACACCTGTTTGCTAACTGAATGACTGACTGAACAAAAGCCATTCAGACTTGTACCATGTGTTGCTGTTACTAATTCACCACGCAGTGTATGTAAACTTTAACCAGAAAAGTCGAATACATACATTCAGCTTGCTTCACAAAAGGGGAAGAATAATGGAAGGAAAGTAGAAGCGGAAAGGTATAACAGCTCATGAATGAATGACTGAATGTAGTACCACTCGAAAGATTTCACCATGTCCATCCCGGCCACGAGGTCGGTCATGCCTTTGAGCACATCCTCCACCACCACGCCCTCCTTGAACTTCACCAGGCACAGGTGCTTCACCTCCCCCATGGCCGGCGCCGAAAGCCCTCAAAGGTCTCCTCACACTCACTCACTGCCCCCAATGGTTTTATTTGCAGAGAGGAGTATGTTGAGGCTGTCAATGCTGCGATGGATCGTGGCGTGGCGACATGATGGTGCTGGCCAATTTAAGCTAGTGCGCTGCGTGCTGCGGCACCGACAGGGATCACTGCAGAGCTTATTATTCCTAGTGGACTGAATCATTTCGCCACAGTAAATTAAGGCCAGGTTTAGTTTCTAAAAATTTTAAGATCTCCCGTCACATCGAATATTTGACACATGCATGGAGCATTAAATGTAGACGAAAAAACTAATTATATAGTTTGGTAGAAAACCACGAGACGAATCTTTTGAGCCTAATTAGTCTATGATTGGATACTAATTGACAAATACAAACGAAAGTTATATAGTAGTCAAAGCCAAAAAAATTTCGCGAACTAAACACACCCTAAACATGACACGCTTTTCGCGGTGCGGGAGAATCTACTATGTTACTCATCGTAGCCTAACTATCTTACCGTTACTAATTAGAGGCTACTATGTCACTGATTGAAGCCAACTATCTTACTCTTACTAATTGGAGGCTACCATGTTGCAAGACAAGTGAGAGGAAAATGGCGAATCCTAGAAATTCTCACAAAAAGAAACATAGACCGATAAACACTCAACAAATATGATCCCAACTCTTTTTAGCCACTTGTGAAACTCATTGATTGACCAACTACTTTCTTTTTGAGAACTATTGGAGATGCTCTTACCCATGCATCTTTGCTATTATGAAAAGTTATATAAAAATAACCCCTAAATATATACAAATTTACAAATAACACTAGCTCCAAGTATAAGTGCATGACACATATATACCACTATATAAACGATGCATGCATGTACATTAGGAGCAATGAGCATTATACCGATTTCCATAGTTTATTAATTATGGAAAATATTTCATTAATGGGGCATGGTATTACATTAGCAATTGATGTTACATTATATTAATATAACATATGACAAAGGATTATGTTAGCTTCTACTTTAGATAAAAAAATAGTTATATTTGAAATAAAACGGTTTAAGTGTATTTAATATGTTTTCAGAAAGTATATGACTACACCCCTATAAGTTTGATACTTCATCATATTACAAATGTAACCCTATCAAGGTTTTTCTAAGTCAAACCATTTTAAAGTTAACAACCAATAGCTACTTTTTGTATGAATCTTTTATATCATTCTTGTGTTGTCAATCTATATAAAATTTTAGATATTGTTAGTCAAAGTTCAAAAGTTTGACTCAGGACAAACATAGATGATTGAGAAAATTTGACATCTCAGGCACTGTAATCAGAGGTATAACAAGCACTAGGGTCAACCGAACATGCAGAGGAAATAGCTTATCATACAAACTGCAATTCTTTTGAAATTGGAATGCAGAAATTCGGAGTTTGGTGCCACAAAGTGCTAGGCTGCTAGCAGTGGCGAGGCTACAGCAGAATTGAGGGGGGGGGGGGGGGGGGGGGGGGGGGGGGCGCTACTTCCTGCTACTTTACCACAAGTACGGATGTACATAGGATTTCATATGGTGTTCTTCTAAACAAGCATGTATTTAGTTCGAATTTAACACAATGCATGAAAATGGTGTAGTGAGAGTTTACACAAAAAAAACCCCACTTAATAATATTTTATTATGATAATGGAGTGAAATAATAGTTCAACCTAGCAAAAGGAGAACAGTGTTCTCCTCTCACAACAAATCAGTATAAGCCAAATTTCAACGAAACAAACAGTACTTTAGACCCAATTTGGATGCTTTAGTCTATTTAAAAATAAATAGGTATTGAAATACAATAGTTTCCAAAACAATGATAGTCCTTCCGTACCTAAATACACCAACTTTCAAAGTTGTCATAAGTCAGACTTTTATAAGTTCGATCAAATTTATAGAAATGAGTATTAACATCTATGTCACCAAATAAGTAGAATATAAAAATAAATTTCTTGGTATCTATCTATAGTTCTAATTTTATGTCATCTATGTCACCAAATAATTTTAAGTAGAATATAAACATAAACTTCTTTATTTGTGCTTGTATCTAGATGCAAAGTATTGATTGGAACTAAAATTAGTGAAATTGAATGGTTTGAAATGATTGAAAGAAGAAAAAAAAAAGGTGGATAACAAGAAAAGCACGCTGAACTGAGCTATCGACTTCTTGTTCTGCCCGCTAGTGCTCAGATTTCATGTTGTTCAGCCTATCAGCTCGTTGTATTGATCTTGGGGGGTGCAGGCACTTGTGCCAAGGGGGGTGCATTGCCTAAAATTTAGGATAGTTAGCTCTAGATTTTTCTTTCGTTGTGGGTGCATGTGCACCCACTACTCTATAGGTAGCTTCGCCCTGCCTGCTAGCATAACTCAAGAAAATGTTTGAAAACACATGCCAAACACATATATAGCTGATTATGAATGGAGATGGAATGCATATGGACTAATTGATAATTCACCAAAATAAAATATATCTCTACCACATATAGATTACTTGGTAGCTATATGGCTACTAGGCAAGAGAATAAAATAAAATAAAATAAAATAGAAAGAAGCATACTCCCTTTGTCCTAAAAGAGTGTCACTATGAGATTCATGCGGTCAAACTTTATTAAATTTGACTAGGTTTATAGAAATATTGGCAACACTTGTATCTTTAAATAAGTTTATTATAAAAATATATTGAGCGATCTATCTACTGGTGCTAATTATAAACCGTAACTATTAATATTTTTTAATATATATTCAGTCGAAGTTGAAAGTGCTTAACTTCTCGGGAAGTGATAATGATATTCTTTCTTGAACGAAGAGAGTACTATTCTAGTTAGTTGCGCATATATGATAAATACTCTTTCAGTTCCAATTTATAGGTTATTTTGGCTCTTGTAGATATGTATTTTTTATTATATATCTAGACATGTATAATATCTATTAATTGCATAGCAAAAGCTATTGTATTTAAAAAAACCATAATGATCTCGGGGGGCTATAGTTTGGGACAGAGGCAGTACGATATGCCCTCAAATTCGCTCACCAACTTGTGTCAGTGCACGGGCAAGGATTAAAAGACTGGTGCAGCAAAACTGCTGCTGGTTTTGAACACGCTGACGCGGTTAGATCTGGGATGAGTCATCATTTGATTGGACCGACCGACATGAGCGTACGACGGTGCGTGGGCAGCCATATGCATGCCGCCCTCGCCTCCCTCTCCTGCTGCAGGCGCAGGCCCCTCCAAGATTGGGTTTGCTTGCTTGCTTCCCATGAGAGATTTCAACATACTGATCTGATCTCCTGACCCTAGCCAGATCACAATTCTTCATCACTGTGCGTGCAGCGTGATACTATGGAATGTTGATCGCGCTCTATCAGATACAGTAATCAGGTTCAGAGAGCGATTGGGCATCGCCGCCGTACTTGACAAAAACAGAACATTGGATTCAGACCACATGGTACTACAGCCTACAGCAGATGTAGGAGTACATGAATAGCACTGTGCTAGCATTCCCAGTTACAAGATGACAAGATGGCGACTGATCATGCTGCTGTTAAAGAAGAATTTTTACATGTGTCCTGAATAAGACAGATGCTGCATCAGTTAGGCCCTGTTTAGTTCCCAGAAAATTTTGCAAAATTTTTCAGATTCTCCGTCACATCGAATCTTTAGACACATGCATGAAGCATTAAATATAGATAAAAAAATAAAACTAATTACACAGTTTAGACGAAATGGACGAGACGAATCTTTTAAGCCTAATTAGACCATGATTGGACAATATTTGCCAAATAACAACGAAAATAGCTACAGTGCTATTTTGCAAAAATTTTCACATCTAAACCAGCCCTTAATCTTCAGTGCACAAAACCATGCCATTTTCAAATGCTCTCATCACATGTAACAAATCCTCTTATCCTATTTGTTGATGCCAACAACAGGGTACTAGCCTTTTGCAAATGCATTGCTGCTGTCATCTCTCTTGTGGTATACATATCCCATATACCACGGTGTGCTGTTTTTGACCATGAATACTGAATGAACAAAGTGTGTTTTTTCTTTCCACCAACAAACCCGAATGATTTCTCTTATCTACGCGAAACCCCTCAAATCTACTAACCTACAACAGCAACAGCCATCCACCACCAGTGTGCATGTTTCTCGTTTTAACACGTACTTGTTCACCCTGCGAGTACGGACTGCAGAGCAGAGGCGCCAAAGCAGCTGCTATTTGCAGGGTCCTAGCTGGGTAGATCTGTCCACCTGCTTTCTTACTGTTTGGCTGTTATTCTCAGGAGGGGGGTTAGCTTCAGGCAACGGCAAGCTGTTAGCCCCATCCACTGATGGACCAGATACAACCTGATTCTCCTGGTCGGGCTCATGTCTAGGACCCACCTCTGATGCCCTTGATGAGTGCCCACTGCTGACAAACAGGCAGCGGCATGGATCTGATCTCGACGATTCAGGAGAGCTTGGAGGGCTTATCACTATGCTGGATAGTGGAGGAGGAGGAGGAGGAGGAGGAGGAGGAGGAGGTGCAGTGTGTTCGCTTTCAGGGTTATCAAGCACAAGCAGTGAGATTCTACAGACCGGGCAGGTCGAGTTCTGCTCCAGCCACAAATCGATACAGGCCATGTGGAAATTATGGCTGCAGTAAGGCAGAATGCGTAGCACGTCTTTCTCTTCGTATTCTGCAAGACAAATGACGCACCTGCCAACACGAACAAAGATGGTTCAGTTCCAGGGATAGCAAAACAGGCAGTGGCTAAATATATGAAAAGAAAAAAGGAATCTCAGTAAGAAGAGTTACTGAAACTAGACATGTCAAACAACAGGGTGTCACCATTTTCACTTTTGATGCAACAGAAGGATGCGAAGGATAATTATTCATGCTTAAGAAAGGTAACACCATAGCCTCAGACTGAAACTACTATCGTACAGTTTACCATCTGAATGGTTTGTTGCTTATGTAAATTCAGTATAAGTAAGAAACTAAAGATGCAAATATGATAGCCAATTTGTGCGGACTAAATGAGAAATGAGGCACAAACCTGAAAACTATTGGGATGACACATCTACTTCATACCATTACAAAATCTTCATATTTATGTTTGATGTTCATGTTTCAATCAATCAAGAACCGATAGTAACTGCTTCGCATTCAGCCAGAGGACTTGTTAACCCAGTCCCTGTTTACCTTTCATCAAGCACAGGTGAGGTTAGACTACCTGATAACAATGTTTCATCATTCGTCTCTATCATCTTCAGGGACCAGTTACACATCCATACCCCCATACTGATTTGATCGATCAAGTAGTCTTAGCTGTCCACTGTCCAGTAACGATGCAAGCTGAGGGGCTTAATGATTCAATTGTCGATATCCAGCACCAGAAGAGCATAATAGGCAAGGCACTGGTACTAATTAATAGCACTATTTTCTCTATGTAGACACCGAAATCCTCAAGGACAAAGCACCAAAATCTTCGAGGACAACTTCGATGGTACTGAAAATGTAATAAATTCCTCAATGGCAACCTTTTCGGTACCAAAAGGCTACCTCCCAATGGGGGTGGCGCTTCATGATTTCTCAGTAACACTAAGCAAGAACAGGCATGACAAAGGGCTTTATGATTTCTCAGTAACACTAATCAAGCAAAGGCTTGGCAAAGGGCTCCATGATTTCTCAGTAACACTAACCAAGCATAGGGCTTGGCAAAGGGCTCCATGATTTCTCAGTAACACTAACCAAGCATAGGGCTTGGCAAAGGGCTTCATGATTTTTGAGTAGGGGCTCCATGATTTCTCAGCAACACTAAGCAGCAAGCACAGGCTTAGCAAAGGGCTTCATGATTGATCAGTAACATTAACAAACACAGGCTTGGCAAAGGGCTTTATGATTTTCCAGAAACATATTGGCAAAGGGCAACATCGAAGATGTTGGGGGGTAAACACCTAACACAGTGCACCAGTAGAGATTCAGGCATCAGGCAATATGCTGGTATTAGCAAACAGCAAGTACGTTTTAATCATGATTTCTCCATAAGTTCCTTTCTGAAACATTGAATTATGAAATTAGCTCGAGGCGTCCGCATCATTTGCATACGACTAGGACCCTGCAGAACTTGTATTAGCCTATACTACCACATACAGTCTCCAACCAACTTCTCATTGAAAATAACTACAATAAGAACCTAGCCTCGCACCCAGAATAGCAAGAATTCCACATTTACTGATTATCCTCTAGACCTGAAGTACTCTCTGAGAGAACACCAAACGAACATGACAGCGAATATATCCAGAAGAAGGCAACTAAGCACTGACAGCGACACGGGGATGAACCAGGGCACCCCATTTCCAATCCGATCCCTTCCTTCCACCCCGGAACAGATCCCCGGCGGTGGGGCCCGGCCGTCCTCCCCCGACTCCTCCGACGGCCGGCCGGCCGGTCTCGCAGCTACGCTACGCTAGTTGCGGCATCCCGATCCACAGACCACCAGTGAATCCTACCGGCGGGCAGAAACGTGCGCGATCGGGTAACGACGGCTCTGCTGCAAGCCTGCTACCGCAATCCCCTCCCTCCCTCGCAGTTGGGCAGTCTCTAGTGGCGACTGGTGAACTAGGCCACCGTGCGCCGGCAAGCAATAGCAGGCTCCACTTGTTGTACCCTCAACAACGGCAACCCCACCGAACCGCACGCGAAAGCAGGAGCGCGGTGGGTTGGGTTGGATTCGAGGCTTGCGTTGCACGGGACGCGACAGCGGAGCGGTGGCGTGCGGGCACAGATTGGAGTCGCCCGCCGACCGTTCCAGAGCGTGGGCCGGAGGGAGGGAGGTGGGCGAATCGCCGTCGGCACAGTGGCATCATCAACCGAAAGGGAAGGAGAGGAGGACTTACTGGGAATCGTCGTCGTCGTCGGAGGCTTGTGCTGCGGCGTAGTAGGCGCGGGTGGGGAAGGCGGCGACGGCGGCGGGATCGAGGCCGGGGGAGGCGCCCGCCGCGGCGGCGGCGGCGGCGTGGAACGGGAAAGGGTCGGGGTCGGCGTAGTAGTCGTGGGCGTAGTGCTGCGGGAGCGCGGGGGCGGCGCGGTGGGAGCGGGCCCCGCGGCGGCGGAGGAGCGCGCAGGCGAGGCGCGTGCAGACGAAGACGATGAAGAGCACGCTGAAGCAGAAGCCCGCCAGCGCCAGCGCCATGCTCGACCCCATCGCCGCTCGCCCGGGGAGAGGGGGTCGGGGTGGGGTGGGGTGGTGGTGGTGCCGAGTGCGGGCTGTCGGGGCCGCTGCCTGTGCGACTGCGGCGGTATACTGTGGACGGTGGACCTGTGGTGGATGGTGGTGGTGGCAACCCTGGGCATAATTAACCGAAGACCGAAGATCGAACCGAACTAACCGAGACCGAGACCGAAGTGACCGAGACCGAAAATTTCGGTCACAAGTTCGGTCTTTAGTTTGAAGTAACCGAACTAACCGGACTTAGTTCGGTCATTACCCTCGGGTAACCGAACTAACCGAATTAACCGAACATTTGAATTTTGTTGACATAATATGTAATTTAGACTATTATTAGTGATATAATATTTATTCTAGTGGGTTTATATCAACCATCACTCTTATCACTATGTTTAATCTATATTTTGTATTGTATTTTTGCCTTGATATTGGTAAAATTTGCTACAAATTATAATATTTAGTAGTTGTTTTGTGAAGTTCGGTTAGTTTGGTCATGACCGAGACCGAACCGAACTAACCGAGATCGAACTTGCTCGGTCCTGAGTTTTGAAACTAACCGATCGGTCTCCATTTTTAGATGACCGAACTTTTGAAATGACCGAAGACAGAGACCGATCGGTTCGGTCAGACCGAACGCCCAGGGCTAGGTGGTGGTGTGCGTGACTGTGTGTGTAATGCGGCGCTGGGCTGCTGTGCCGTTGCGCACTCCGCGGTGGGTCTGGTTGCGAACTGTTGCTGTTTCCTGCGTCGGGTTCGGGAATTCGGCGGGGGGGTCAGTGGGTGGCAAGTGTGGCGGCACGCCTGCGCGGCGCACTCCTTTTTTTTTATCTGGTAGGAGCAGGAGTATCTGGTGTGTGTGTGGGTCGGGACGGTGGGATGTGCCGCGACGCCGACGCGACCCACCAGCCGCCGTCGCGTGCGCCTACGGGCCTATCACCTAACCTTATTTCCTAAATTCTCCCAAATTCCACTATGAAAAAGAGATTTCCCGTCACATCAAAATACCGGTAAATGCATAGAGTACTAAATGTAGATGAAATTAAAAACTAATTGCACAGGTTTGTTGTACTTTACGAGACGAACATTTTGAGTCTAATTAATTAATTTTTAGACAATTTTTTACACTAAAAAATAAAAGTTGCTATAATGTTCTGAATCAGCCCCCAAATTGAGGATCTAAACACGGCCCTAGTATTCGCCTATGTGCTGCATGTGCAGGCTGCAACGGACGGCGCTAGCGCGAATGTGCGATGCGTGCTGGATCGGAGGACGCACCGCACTGGCGCACTGGTACGTACAAGATACAATATACGAAACGGTGGCGGTGGCATGGACCGACCATGGCTAGTAGATTTTAGCCATGGGACTTTAGTACCGGCGTATGTATGGGTATCTCTTCACAGCGCACAAGACAAGATAAGGAAGGAGACGAAGGCGAGCTCGTGAGCGTTCGTCAACTCAGGTACGTTACGCACGCAGGGGAATCGTTCGTCAACTCGCGTGCACGCACGCTTTTTCGTCGATACCGCATGGATGAGCGAGCGAACGAGACGCTGCAGGGCGCCCAGGCCCATAGAGAGCGACGTGTGGTTGAAACAAGAGAAGCGGAACTGTGACTCTTGCCAGAGTGGCGATTTTTCTCCTCCACCAAAATCCATCTACTACAGATTGAGGGCCTGTTTAGATGCAAAAAAATTTAGCAAAATGGACGCCGTAGCGTTTTCGTTGTTATTTGGCAATTAGTGTCCAATCATAGTCTAATTAGGCTTAAAAGATTCGTCTCGTGGATTTCGTCTAAACTGTGTAATTAGTTTTATTTTTTATTTATATTTAATGTTTCATGCATACGTCTAAAGATTCGATATGACGGGAAATATGAAAAATTTTGCAAAATTCTTGGGAAGTAAACTGGGCCTGAGTTTGTGGGAGGGAGATCTTGTTTGTGCTCGTGATCCAACTTGCGATGCACTCCTGCTGCCCTTGCTCCCTTTTGATTGAGTTCCAGTGGCCCTTTCTCGTCTGTTCGTGGCAACAGTATAGAGAGGGAGATTTTCTCCTCCTGTAATCCAGCTCCTGCGGAGTGATTGTCGTCGCTCTTCGTTAGGATCTGGGATCCTTTTGTGCATCTGTCTGGTGGGTGGATTGCACTCTCCTCCATAGATCTATTCCCTGCCAGAGTCTTACGTGTGCCCCCTGCTTTCTTCTCCCCATCGACGCGGCTCGGGACGACTAAGGGGCGAACCTTGCTTCGCTGCCCGTCCTTGGCCTGTGACAGCGGTGGGGAGCAGGAAGGTTGGGCCGGTTGCCGGATCTGGTGAAGGGGGACGGGTTTTCTTCCTTCCTTGAAGCGGGCGCTTGTTTTCCGCGACCATGGAAGGGGGAAGTGCTGCTGGAACTGGCTCCAATGTGGCAGAGCTGCTGGGGCGGCTTAAGCTTACAGCTGAAGAAAGTGATGCTTTGTCTGTGGACGACATAGCCCTGGAAGGCTTGGCGACTTCAGATCTCGCTATCATTGGTAAGGTCCTTTCGTCTAGTGTCCTCAGTATCCAAACTATCATGGCGGCACTCCGGCCAGCGTGGGGGAATCCTAGAGGATTGGAAGCCAAATCAGTGGGCGACAACATCTTCATTGCGGAGTTCGGTTCCAAGCAGGATTTTGACCGAGCTCTCGATGGCTCCCCATGGTATGTGGGTAAGAAAGCAGTGCTGGTTCAGAAATTTGATCCGAACCTAACGCCGTCTGAGGTTGTCTTTGACAAGATGACAATATGGATAAGTGAAAGTCCTATGTTTGGTGTTGGTAATTAGTGACAATGCCTAAGTACTAATCCTATGCCTAAGTTGTATGTAGCATATGAGGATTAGTACATTCCAAGGTTGGTGGCAAGATGGACATGGTGATCATAATGGCCACACTTGGATTTGGACGCAACCCTATATGATCAAGGCAAAGGTATATGCTTAAGGGTTGTGTTTTAGTAACCAAGACACCTAGTGGGTGTGGTTACATTATAGGATAGATAGCCGTACTATAAAGAGGGGAATGACGCGACTATTGAACTCCTAAGTGCCTCTAGATGTGCATTTCATGATCATATGCATTTGGATAGAACTAATATCGCCTCGAAAAATGATTGTGAAAATGCTAACACACTCACACATGACGAGATCACTTGGTGATGTTAGCACGTTTGCGACGGCGGTGGAGTTTGAGCGGTAGAGAGGGTTTGGGTTCCTCTCTCCCTCCCGCCGAGCTTGCAAGGCGGGATTCAGGCGTTTTTGAGAAGTTGAAACGATTATTTTCCACTACGCCGGAAGTCCGGAAAAGAAACAGAGGCGAACGGAGGTCACAGAGGTGACCGGACGCTGAACCGGACGCGGTCCTTGCATGACCGGACGCGTCCGGTCAGTGTTCAGTATCTGCGTATTTTTCAGTTCGATGATCGGACGCGAGGCGCGTCCAGTCACTGATGATCGGACGCGTCCGGTCGTTCAGGGAGCTTACTGGACTGTAACCGGACGCTAGCACTATCGCGTCCGGTCATTTTCTTCAGCGCGTCCGGTCACTATTTCGTTGAGCGCTGCTCAGGCGACCAGCGCGTCCGGTCCTTCACGGGACCAGCGCGTCCGGTCGTTCCCGGTGCGTCCGGTCAGTTGGACCAGCGCGTTCGGTCAGTACTTCACAAGTTAGCCGTTGGGCGACCGGCGCGTCCGGTCAGTTGGACCAGCGCGTCCGGTCAGCCCGATTTCGGCTGTTTAAGTTTCTAACGGCTATATTCGAAGGAGTACGTCTATAAATACTCGTTGGCCGGCTCAAGGCTCTCTCTCTCTCGAATATTTGATATACTTGTGAGCACTTTGAGCTAAGCAACTCCCCTCCCACTCATCTCTCTTGCTTCTTTGCATATTCGAAGTGAGATTGAGTGATCCAAGTGCATTTGCATTGTGAGATTGCATCTAGTTGGCACTTGGTGGTTGATTTGCTGCGGGATTCTTGTTTCTCTTGGTGGTTGCCGCCACCTAGACGGCTTAGAGCAGCTTGGAGGCGTTGGCAAGAGTTGGTGATTGTTCTTGGCCACCTCCGGTGATTGTGAGGGGTTTGTGCCTACCTCGGCGAAGCGCCAAAGGCAACGTTAGTATATTGCTCGTGTCATTGCAACCTTTTGCCATTTGGTAGGTTCTTGTGGTGCCTTTTGAGAGGCTCGGTGTGAGACCGATTAGCCACCGAACCACGTGGTGAAGAGGGACACAACGGGGACTAGCGTGCCGGCAAGCACGTGAACCTCGGGATAAATCTTCGTGTCATCATTCTTATTGTGTTTGATCGATCCCGGTGGTTGTATATTGTGGTATTCATCTCTTGATCATATTGATTGGTTGGCTCAATACTTCGCCCCTCGGTGATATCCTCCTAACTCTCTCTTGTATTAATTTCTTAGTTACCTTGCTAGCTTGTTAGTGTATCTCTTAGCTTGTGTAGCTAGCTAGCTTTAGTTGTAGTTCGACTTGTGCGGTTGAGTGCAAATTTATTAGAATTGTGAATTGGTTAGGTGGCTTGCAAACACCCCGTAGGCTAAGCAAAACTCGCATCTCGCTATTTGTTTCATTGATAAACTTGTTTAGCTTGTCTTTGTAGAAAATTTTAATAGGCTATTCACCCCCCCTCTAGCCATCAAGACCTTTCAAGTGGTATCGGAGCCGTGGTCACCGTTTGTAAGGCTTAACAACCTCGGTGTAAGATGTCTCAAGTTATGTTCAATCATGTTAATGGCAAGCCTCCATTCTTTGATGGCGTCTCTTCCTTTGATCATTGGAAAAGGAAGATGAAGCAATATCTAGGTAATATACATGAGAAGGTTTGGGATGTGACCAAAGAAGGATACGTCATTCTTGATGAGGAAAACCTCACTCCCAATGACCGCATCAACAAACAATGCAATACGGCGGCACTTGACACAATCTATCGTGCCATTGATGATAAAGTATTTGAGCAAATCAAAGATCTTGAAAAGGCAAATGAGCTTTGGATAAGGCTTGAAGAAACATATGAAGGTACTTCAACGGTAAAAAGTGTCAAACTATATATGCTCAAGGACAAGTTCTCCACATTCAAGATGAAGGATGATGAATCCATCCCGGAGATGTTCTATAGGCTCCAAGTCATTATCAATGATCTCAAGGGGCTTGGGGAGAAGGTTGAGGACAAGGACTTCTCACACAAGTTCTTGATGTGCTTACCCAAGAAGTTTGCCACCTTGAGAAGAATGATCTTTAGAGAGGGATTGGACAAGGTCAAACCAACCAATGTGCTTGGAGATATAATGACCGATGCCCAATACAATGATGATGAAGATGAGGTAGAAGAGAAGAAGGAGACCAAGGTCAAGCAAGAGAAGCCCATTGCATTCAAGGCTTCATCCTCTAAGGGCAAGAGCAAGGTAGAAAGTGATGATGATGATCCATTCGATGATGAGACCATGGCCCTCCTTGTGCACAAGATGGGAAGGTTCATGAAGAAGAAAGGATATGGGGCAAGGAAGAGGAGAGACACTATAAAGGCAAAGACCCTTTGCTACAATTGCAATAGCCCCGATCACATAGTGGCAGATTGCCCCTATGAAGATAAGAGATTTCATAATGGGGACTTGAAGCTCAAGAAGAACAAGAAGGATAAGAAAGAGAATGAGAAGAAAGCAAAGAAGAGCTTCACTTTCAACAAGAAGAAGAAGGGTGGTGGTTATGTAGTCACTTGGGATAGTGACAACTCCGATAGTGATGATGATGAAAGCTCTAGTGATGATGAGAGGATCACTCGGCGAGCCATTGCAAACATCGCCCTCTCCAACAAGCCATCCATCTTCGACACTTCATCAACATGCCTTATGGCCAAGCCTACAAAGGTAAAATATGATGATAGTGATGATGATTCTTGTGCTAGTGATGACTGTAGGAGTGATGATGAGGAGGATGAGGACTACTCCAAGGATGATCTATTAGGCATAATAGATCAAATGAGCAAGGGCTACAAGAGGACAACCAAGAAATATAAAATCTTGGAACAAGAGCTCATTGCCAAGAGCAATGAAAATGATGCCTTGATGGAGGAGCTTGTTGCTCTCAAAAAGAGTAAGGAGTGCAAAGGAATTGAACAAGAGCTCAAAGCTCTTAGGAAATCCTTTGATGAGCTAGAGGCTTCTCGTGAGTGTCTAAAGGAAGACCACGAGGATCTTGAAATTGCTCACACTAGGCTTAAGGAAGCCCACTCCACTCTACTTGAGCTCATCAAGGAAAAGGACCTTAAGTTGGAGAAGTTCATGAAGGAAGCTAAGGAGGAGCAAGTGATTGTCACTTGTGATATTGGACTAACATGTGATATTATTGATGATTCTTTATTTGTTAGTCCTACTAATGCTTCATGTAGCTCATCATCATCCACCACAACCAACTCTACCTCTACTACTAGTGATTCATCACTTGTAATTGAGACTCTCAAGAGAGAGGTGGATGATCTCACCCGCGCATTAGGCAACGCCTACGGTGGGGATTCCCGCTTGCTAAAATGCTTGGGTAGCCAAAGGTTCTCTCTTAACAAAGAGGGATTAGGCTATACTCCTAAGAAGGGCAAGGCGGCCTTTGCTACTCCAAAGCCTCGCTTTGTGAAGGGCAATGGTCGTTATTGCAATAGATGCAAGCAAGTTGGGCATCTAGAGATTAATTGCAATAAAATGAACAAGAACAAGAAAAATGCTAATGTACCTTACATTCCTTTTGATTCTTGTTATGTGCTTACCAAGGGAGATAAAGGTGTGCATGCTAGGTTTATTGGTACACCAATTATGGGCCCAAAGAAGAAGGCCATTTGGGTACCAAAGAGCTTAGTGACTAACCTCCAAGGACCCAAGCAAGTATGGGTACCTAAAAGACATTAAATTGTTTTGTAGGTAAATTACAAGGCCGGAGGAAGGCATTGGGTGCTTGATAGTGGGTGCTCTCAACATATGACCGGTGATTCAAGAATGTTCAACTCTCTCAAATCAAATGATAGTGGCATTGATAGTATCACATTTGGTGACAATAGCAAGGGTGATGTAAAGGCTCTTGGAAGGATTGCAATCTCTAATGATCATAGCATTTCCAATGTGCTCTTAGTTGAAAAGTTGAACTTCAATCTTCTCTCGGTTGCTCAATTGTGTGATCTCGGTTTCAAGTGCATATTTGGTGTTGATGATGTGGAGATAGTTAGTGTTGATGGCTCTAACTTGATCTTCAAAGGCTTTAGATATGAGAATCTATACTTGGTTGATTTCAATGCTAGTGACACTCAACTTTCAACATGCTTGCTCACCAAATCAAGTATGGGTTGGTTATGGCATAGAAGACTTGGTCATGTTGGCATGAAGCAATTGAACAAGTTAGTAAAGCATGACTTAGTTAGAGGCTTGAAGGATGTCACATTTGAGAAGGATAAGCTATATAGTGCATGTCAAGCCAGAAAGCAAGTAGGTAACACTCATCCATTGAAGAGCATTATGAGTACTTCCAAGGCATTTGAGTTGTTGCACATGGATCTATTTGGGCCGACTACATACACAAGCATTGGTGGCAACAAGTATGGCTTTGTGATTGTGGATGATTTCACTAGATATACATGGGTATTCTTTCTTGTGGACAAGTGTGATGTATTTGACATATTCAAGAAGTTCATCAAGAGAGTGCAAAATGAGTTTGAGACCACAATCAAGAAAGTAAGAAGTGACAATGGAAGTGAGTTTAGAAACACAAGAGTTGATGAGCTATGTGAGGAGCTTGGAATCAAGCATCAATTCTCGGCCAAGTATACACCTCAATCAAATGGCCTAGTTGAAAGGAAGAATAGAACCTTAATTGATATGGCAAGATCAATGTTGAATGAGTATAATGTGAGTCATTCATTTTGGGCCGAAGCAATCAACACGGCTTGCTTCTATAGCAACCGTCTCTATTGCCACAAGTTTCTAGAGAAGACACCATATGAGATCTTAAATGGAAGAAAGCCCAATATTGCATATTTTCAGGTATTTGGTTGCAAATGCTATATCTTGAAAAAAGACACTAGATTGAGCAAGTTTGAGAAGAAATGTGATGAAGGCTTCCTACTTGGTTACTCAACTACTAGCAAAGCTTATAGAGTATGGAACCTAGCTAGTGGACAACTTGAAGAAGTGCATGATGTTGAATTTGATGAAACAAATGGCTCTCAAGATGAAGAAGATAACTTAGATGATGTGAGAGGAACTCAATTGACCAATGCTATGAAAGAAATGGATATTGGTGATATTAGGCCAAAGCAAGTGATTGATGTGGATGACAAAGATCAAGTGCTCCAAAGTCCAATTACTCAAGCTAGTGGTTCTCTAATGCAAAATCAAGCTAGTACATCATCTCAAGTGCAACAAGATCAACAAGTGGCTAGTTCATCATCTCCAACTCATGATCAACATCAACATCCAAGCAATCAAGTCCAAGTGCTTCAACCAACTAACATTGCAAGAGACCATCCATTGGATTCCATCATTGGTGACATAAAAAGAGGAGTTCAAACTAGATCAAGATTGACATCATTTTGTGCTCACTCTTCTTTTGTGTCAATGGAAGAACCCAAGGACATTGATAAAGCATTGAGAGATCCGGATTGGGTAAATACAATACATGAAGAGCTCAACAACTTTAAGAGAAATGAAGTATGTGAACTAGTTGAAAGGCCTAAGGATCACAATGTCATTGGAACAAGATGGGTCTTTCGCAACAAGCAAGATCAAGATGGGATAGTAGTAAGGAACAAAGCAAGACTAGTGGCTCAAGGTTACACACAAATAGAGGGTCTTGACTTTGGTGAAACTTATGCCCCGGTTGCAAGATTGGAAGCAATTAGGATCTTACTTGCCTATGCTTGTGCTCACAATATCAAGCTATATCAAATGGATGTAAAGAGTGCATTTCTCAATGGGTACATTCAAGAGGAGGTGTATGTGGAGCAACCTCCTGGTTTTGAAGATGACAAGAAACCCAATCATGTATACAAGTTAAGGAAGACTTTGTATGGATTAAAGCAAGCACCTAGAGCATGGTATGAAAGATTGAGGGACTTCTTGCTATCCAAAGGATTTGTCATGGGCAAAGTTGATACAACTCTTTTCACCAAGAAGATTGAGAAAGACTTGTTTGTATTGCAAATCTATGTTGATGATATCATATTCGGTTCAACCAATCAAGATTATTGTGATGAGTTTGGGAAAATGATGGCAAAGGAATTTGAAATGTCAATGATTGGTGAACTTAGTTTCTTTCTTGGACTTCAAATCAAACAAATGAAGGAAGGAACATTTGTAAGCCAAACCAAGTACATCAAAGATATGCTCAAGAAGTTTGGCATGGAAGATGCAAAGAGTATTACAACCCCAATGAGCACTAGTGGAAGTTTGGATAGTGACAAGAGTGGCAACATGGTGGATCAAAAGCTATATAGATCAATGATTGGTAGCCTACTCTATGTGATGGCATCAAGGCCCGATGTGATGTTTAGTGTATGCATGTGTGCAAGATTTCAAGCCTCACCAAGAGAAAGTCATTTGAAGGCAACAAAGAGAATATTGAGGTACTTAAAGCATACACAAGATGTTGGATTGTGGTATCCCAAAGGTGCAAGTTTTGAGCTAGTTGGATATTCGGATTCCGACTATGCCGGTGATAAAGTGGAAAGAAAGAGCACTTCCGGGACTTGTCAATTGTTGGGAAGATCACTTGTCTCATGGTCATCCAAGAAGCAAAATAGTATTGCACTATCTACCGCCGAAGCCGAATACATCGCCGCGGGTAGTTGTTGTGCACAAATCTTATGGATGAAGGCAACATTGAAAGATTTTGGAATCAATTTCAAGAATGTACCATTGCTATGTGACAATGAAAGTGCCGTGAAGCTAACTAATAATCCGATTCAACATCAAAGAACAAAGCATATTGATGTTCGCCATCACTTTATTAGAGATCATCAACAAAAGGGTGACATTGCTATTGAGAGTGTTGGCACCAAAGATCAATTAGCCGATCTATTCACCAAGCCACTTGATGAGAAGAGATTTCACAAGCTAAAGAATGAGTTGAACATACTTGATTTCTCCAACATGTGTTGATGCACTCCCATGATATGACATGCCTCTCCTTCGAGCCCCAAGGTACAATTGGTTGACATGTCATACATTCTGTACTAAGGACATGTTTAGTGCATCTAGTCATGATTTCTTATGTTCTAGGATCATTCATGAAAATTAAATGAATTTGAAGTTTATATGGTGCCACTATTGTTTCCATGCCTTGTATGATCTAGTGGTAGCATATAACTTGTTTAAGTAGCTTGTGATCCTAAGTGTTTTAATCTAGAAAACTTGTCTAAATATTTGCTTCAACATGGTGCATGATAACCCTTCTAGTGAGGTGTGAAGAAGCTTGCCTTTGGATCAAACCAAAGTATTTTATTTATGCAAGCAATCTAGGTTGAATCATATACTTGATCCTCACCCCATATTTTAATATGATAATCTATCTAAAGTTTGCTCCTTGTGGTCAATTGGTGCCAAAGGGGGAGAAAATGTTGTTCACAAAGATAGAACTCAAAAAATGTTATGGGGGAGAAAATGTTGGGAGAAAATGTTGTTCACAAAGTTAAATCCTAAAGGGGGAGAATTGATAAAAGAAGCACACAAGTAGGGGGAGCAAGCTCTTAAACATCAAAAATGTTATGGGGGAGAAAATGTTGGGAGAAAATGTTGTTCACAAAGTTAAATCCTAAAGGGGGAGAATTGATAAAAGAAGCACACAAGTAGGGGGAGAAAGCTCTTAAACATGAATGTTGCATTTCTATGTGCACTTCATATGTATGATGCATAGTTATGCATTTCGTTTTCTCCGATACATTGCTTGTGTGGTGACTTGCTAGTATAATTTGAATGATGCATTGTGGTACTAGCATGAATAGGAAGTAGTTAGATTTTTGTTGCTTCATGTTTTTCAAAGTGTTACTAGAACCTTGCTTATAAATGTTGATCTTACGAGGTTTCTAGTTATGTTTGTGCTTTTACAAGTGGAATCTAACTACACAAGGTGCTAAGATGGTGTTTATCGCTACTCCGATGGTATCACGCTTCAAAGGTCTATAATCTAAAACACCTAGCACCTATTGGTAGACAATGCTCCTAATCTTTCCTATCTAACATGTATGCTTCCAAAATCCAAACATATAGCATACATGTAGGGGGAGCCATTGCTATCAATTTGAATTCATGATCACATGTCCATAATTCTTACACATGGTAATATACTTGGACAATGTGACATGGGTTCAATCAAAATTTTATCATAATATCTTTGTGAAAGGTTTGTCACCAATTACCAACAAGGGGGAGATTGAAAGTCCTATGTTTGGTGTTGGTAATTAGTGACAATGCCTAAGTACTAATCCTATGCCTAAGTTGTATGTAGCATATGAGGATTAGTACATTCCAAGGTTGGTGGCAAGATGGACATGGTGATCATAATGGCCACACTTGGATTTGGACGCAACCCTATATGATCAAGGCAAAGGTATATGCTTAAGGGTTGTGTTTTAGTAACCAAGACACCTAGTGGGTGTGGTTACATTATAGGATAGATAGCCGTACTATAAAGAGGGGAATGACGCGACTATTGAACTCCTAAGTGCCTCTAGATGTGCATTTCATGATCATATGCATTTGGATAGAACTAATATCGCCTCGAAAAATGATTGTGAAAATGCTAACACACTCACACATGACGAGATCACTTGGTGATGTTAGCACGTTTGCGACGGCGGTGGAGTTTGAGCGGTAGAGAGGGTTTGGGTTCCTCTCTCCCTCCCACCGAGCTTGCAAGGCGGGATTCAGGCGTTTTTGAGAAGTTGAAACGATTATTTTCCACTACGCCGGAAGTCCAGAAAAGAAACAGAGGCGAACGGAGGTCACAGAGGTGACCGGACGCTGAACCGGACGCGGTCCTTGCATGACCGGACGCGTCCGGTCAGTGTTCAGTATCTGCGTATTTTTCAGTTCGATGATCGGACGCGAGGCGCGTCCAGTCACTGATGATCGGACGCGTCCGGTCGTTCAGGGAGCTTACTGGACTGTAACCGGACGCTAGCACTGTCGCGTCCGGTCATTTTCTTCAGCGCGTCCGGTCACTATTTCGTTGAGCGCTGCTCAGGCGACCAGCGCGTCCGGTCCTTCACGGGACCAGCGCGTCCGGTCGTTCCCGGCGCGTCCGGTCAGTTGGACCAGCGCGTCCGGTCGTTGCTTCGCAGTTAGCCGTTGGGCGACCAGCGCGTCCGGTCGTTTGGACCAGCGCGTCCGGTCAGTACTTCACAAGTTAGCCGTTGGGCGACCGGCGCGTCCGGTCAGTTGGACCAGCGCGTCCGGTCAGCCCGATTTCGGCTGTTTAAGTTTCTAACGGCTATATTCGAAGGAGTACGTCTATAAATACTCGTTGGCCGGCTCAAGGCTCTCTCTCTCGAATATTTGATATACTTGTGAGCACTTTGAGCTAAGCAACTCCCCTCCCACTCATCTCTCTTGCTTCTTTGCATATTCGAAGTGAGATTGAGTGATCCAAGTGCATTTGCATTGTGAGATTGCATCTAGTTGGCACTTGGTGGTTGATTTGCTGCGGGATTCTTGTTTCTCTTGGTGGTTGCCGCCACCTAGACGGCTTAGAGCAGCTTGGAGGCGTTGGCAAGAGTTGGTGATTGTTCTTGGCCACCTCCGGTGATTGTGAGGGGTTTGTGCCTACCTCGGCGAAGCGCCAAAGGCAACGTTAGTATATTGCTCGTGTCATTGCAACCTTTTGCCATTTGGTAGGTTCTTGTGGTGCCTTTTGAGAGGCTCGGTGTGAGACCGATTAGCCACCGAACCACGTGGTGAAGAGGGACACAACGGGGACTAGCGTGCCGGCAAGCACGTGAACCTCGGGATAAATCTTCGTGTCATCATTCTTATTGTGTTTGATCGATCCCGGTGGTTGTATATTGTGGTATTCATCTCTTGATCATATTGATTGGTTGGCTCAATACTTCGCCCCTCGGTGATATCCTCCTAACTCTCTCTTGTATTAATTTCTTAGTTACCTTGCTAGCTTGTTAGTGTATCTCTTAGCTTGTGTAGCTAGCTAGCTTTAGTTGTAGTTCGACTTGTGCGGTTGAGTGCAAATTTATTAGAATTGTGAATTGGTTAGGTGGCTTGCAAACACCCCGTAGGCTAAGCAAAACTCGCATCTTGCTATTTGTTTCATTGATAAACTTGTTTAGCTTGTCTTTGTAGAAAATTTTAATAGGCTATTCACCCCCCTCTAGCCATCAAGACCTTTCAATAAGGATATGTGATCTCCCTTTTGGACTGATGAATAACAGATGGGGTTGGATGCTAGCCAAGAAAGTGGGTAAGGTCATCAATGTGGAGGTCGATGCACAAGGAAGAGCATGGGGGCCATACCTGAGAGCCAAGGTGCAGGTTGATATTTCAAAACCCTTGCTCCGATGTATCAGTATCTTCTCTGAAAAGAGACAAACAACTGAACTATATGATGTGAAATATGAGAAGCTACCTAATTACTGCTACTCTTGCGGTATCATTGGGCACTCCTCTATTGAATGCCCGACTCCGGCTGAACGTGATGATAATGGAATGCTGCCGTATGGAAAGGATCTTCGTGCATCAGATGATACCAAACATAAGAAGGGTGGAGAGGATAGGCAGTCCAATTCAGCTGGCCGGAACCGAAATTCAGAGGGGCAGCGCGATTCCAGTGAAGGTCTTAAAGGGCAACAAGGTACTGATAGCAGGGCGTACAGGGCGTATTCAGGTGGTTCGGCTAAGGAGGGCGATGAAGCCCTTTCACCATTAAGAAGGTTAGGAGGTGAAGAAGAACTAAATCCAGGCACTGCAATTGGTCAGGGAACCAAACGTAAACAGGGGAGTTTTTCCAAACCAAGCTTCAGTATGGAATCCAGTCATGATGCTATGGACCTCATTGTTGCAAACCCATCTATGCAACTCTTTCCGATAGGGGAGTGCGACTTAGATGCCTATATAGATGATGGAGATGATGAGATGAAAAAGAAGATAAGGATGGCCAGCAATTCATATGCGGATGGATCGGCGGTGGCTGCTTGGCAGCCCCACCGGGAGCCATGAATCTCTTAAGCTGGAACTGCCGAGGCTTGGGATGGGACTCGGCAGTTGGTGAGCTTCGCTGGTTAGTGAAGCAATACCGTCCCTCCCTCCTGTTCTTATCGGAAACCAAAATGAGGGAAGAAAGGGTTAAACCTTTTATGTGGTCGTTGGGATATAATGGATGCTTAGCTGTTAATTGTCAAGGAAGGAGTGGGGGCCTTGTTCTTTTCTGGTCCACAGAACATTGTGTAAGCTTGCAATCCTTGTGCCCAAATTTTATTGATGTGCATGTTACAGAAACGTCAGGGGTGACCTGGCGTGCAACTTTTGTTTATGGGGAACCAAAAACAGCTCAGCGACATGTTTTCTGGGACCGCCTACGCTTTCTCAAGGCACAATGGCAGGGACCGTGGGTATGCATTGGGGATTTTAATGAAGCTTTGAGTAATGATGAGCATTTGGGGCCAACTGTTAGAGATGAAAATCAGATGAGGCTATTTCGTGAATGCTTGGAAGATTGCCAACTAGTTGATTTGGGTTTCTGTGGGCCAAAATTTACATGGAACAATAGACAGCAGGGAGCCAGCAATATCCGAGTTAGGCTGGATAGAGCTGTTGCTAATGGTCAATTTACACAACTCTATGATGATGTTCAAGTTGAAAATATTATCACCACTTCCTCAGACCATTTCGCTGTGCATTTAGCTATCTCAAAGCATGGGGAGAGAAGGCAAAGGGAAACTACAGCCCATCGTTTCAGATATGAAGCAGAATGGTGTAGGGCACCTGATTACTTAGAAAGAGTGGAGAAAAGTTGGGCACATGGGTCAGCTGGCCCAAGAAATTTAAAAACAACCTGGACTAAACTATCCGAGATGGCGAAATCACTATCTGAATGGAGCAAAAACTCATTTGGGTCTCCCCGCAAGGAGATAAATAAACTTGAAAAACGTCTGTTGAGGCTGAGAATTGATGGCGCCACAAGGTCGTATTCCCAAGAAGAAAGTGATATCGAACACAGATTATGTGAGCTGTTCGAGAGAGAAGAAATAATGGCCCGACAACGTTCTAGAGTGGATTGGCTTCAGGCGGGGGATCGAAATACATCTTTTTTTCCAAGCAAGGGCCACATCTCAGAGGAGGACTAATAAAATAAAATATCTCATGAGGCATGATGGAACTAAATGTGAGGACCAATCGGAGATCAGAGAGATGGCTCGGTTGTTTTATATGGAGTTATTTACAACCAAACCACAAGTTGAAATAGACAAAGTTCTGGAGGCTATTCCTTTGCGAATTGATCAAGCAATTAATGAAGATTTATGCAAGCCTTATTCCAATGAGGAGATTAAGGAGGCGCTCTTTCAGATGGGACCAACAAAAGCCCCTGGTCCTGACGGCTTTCCGGCCTTATTTTATAAAAAACACTGGACCATGCTACAGGATGATATATGTGAAGCTGTGAGAAATTTTCTACATGGGGATGACATACTAGTGGGTCTGTGTGATACAACAATTGTCCTTATCCCTAAGATGTCAAAGCCGGAGCATCTAACAAATTATCGTCCAATCAGTCTATGCAATGTGCTGTATAAAATTGCATCAAAAGTTTTGGCAAACCGACTAAAGGGGCTACTGCCGAGTATAATTGCAGAAGAGCAAAGTGCTTTTGTTCCTAGAAGGCTGATCACTGATAATGTGCTTATAGCTTATGAATGTATGCATACAATTAGACGTCAGCGGGCTAAAACCCCGTTTTTTGCACTTAAAATTGACATGATGAAAGCATATGACCGCGTGGAGTGGACCTACCTGCATGGTGTCCTTCAAAGGCTGGGATTTGCACAGGGTTGGATTAATAGTGTTATGCGCTGTGTCTCCTCAGTCCGTTATTCTGTGAGAGTAAATGGTAATCTCTCTGAACCTTTTACACCAACAAGAGGATTGAGGCAGGGGGATCCTATCAGTCCTTACCTATTTTTGCTCTGTGCAGAGGGACTATCTTGCTTATTGAAGAACGAGGAACAAGCAGGTCGTCTAAAAGGGGTGAGGAATGGTGTTTCGGGACCATCTATATCACATCTTTTATTTGCTGATGATAGCATTTTCTTTACACGTGCTGATGAAAAAAGTGTTAACACCTTGAAAGATGTACTGCAGACATATTGCAGGGGGTCAGGCCAAAAGATCAACCTGCACAAATCATCCCTGTACTTTGGCCAACACTGTCCTGCTGATATTAAACAAAAGGTAATGGATTCTCTGGATGTGCATAACGAAGCCCTCCAGACTACTTATCTTGGCATGCCAACCTACATTGGCCGTTCAAGAAAAAGCGCTTTCAACTTTATTGCAGAGAATATATGGAAACGTGTCTAGGGATGGAGTGATAGGCCTTTGTCTAGAGCAGGAAAGGAAATTATGCTTAAATCTGTGGCACAGGCCATACCCATATATGTCATGAGCTGTTTTCATCTTCCTGATTGTATCTGTGATAGAATGAGAGTAACAATTTCAAACCATTGGTGGGGCTTTGAAGGAGGCAAAAGGAAAATGCATTGGCGTTCGTGGGATTGGTTGACAACTCCAAAATTTATGGGAGGAATGGGATTTAGAGATATGAAGATCTTTAATCAAGCAATGCTTGGACGTCAATGTTGGCGGCTGATGACAGAACCTGATTCTTTGTGTGCAAAGGTTCTCAAAGGGAGATATTATCCAAACTGTTCCTTCTTAGATTCTGCTCCCACTAGGTCGTGTTCTTATACATGGCGTAGCTTGATGTTTGGGAAAAGTCTCCTGCAACGTGGCATCCTCTGGCGAGTGGGTAATGGAGAAGAAATTAGAATCACAAAGGATAAATGGATTCCCAATGCCTCCTGTTATCCTGTTCACCCTACTGTCCAAATACCTGATGACCTTAAAGTGAGTGCTCTAATGGATGCGTCATCCAGACTGTGGAATGAGGAATTGGTATGCATATGTTTTAATCCTGTAGATGCTGAGAGCATTCTAAATATCACTCTGAGCCATAACTGGGTCCCAGATTATGTATCCTAGCCATTCACTAAGACGGGCATATATACGGTGAAATCAGCATATATCATGGCTAAGAGTGAGGCAGTACACCTAAAAGCTAGCATTAACGGTAAGGGAGAATCATCAGATCAGGTATGTACTGCAAAAGAATGGAAGAGTCTATGGAGTATCAAAGTTCCACCCAAGATGAAAATTGTATTGTGGCGATTTGCACATAATTGTCTCCCAACTGGACAACAACTCAAACTGAGAAACATCTCAGCTGATGATCTTTGTTGTCATTGTGGCCGAATTGAAACTGTGGAACATGCATTTCTTAATTGTCAATATGTTGTTCAAATATGGAAAGAAGTGAAGAAAAGAAGCAGTTTCAGGAGTTTGATCAAACACTTTGTGTCTCCCAGTCAATGGATTTTTGAAACCTTGGCTATTTGCACTGAGACAGAGGCTACTATACTGGTGATTTCTTTTTGGCATATCTGGGAAGCTAGAAATGCTGTTCGAAATGGTGAAAATGAAGTGCATCCTCACAGTATAGTTGAAAAAACGCTTGCATATGTGGATATGGTGTTGCTGCACATGTATGAACCTGTCATTTCCAACAGGTGTGGCTCCTTTAAGCTGAAGCAATGGAATCCACCGCTGGAAGGATGGGTTATGGTAAATGTTGATGCAGCGGTGTTTCAGAAAGCTAATCGTATGGGATGGGGCATCGTGATCAGAAACCATAGAGGAGATTTCTTAGCTGCTAGCAGGCAAGGTATGGACAAGATCACAAATCCTGAATTAGCGGAGGCTATCGCTTTCAGGCAGGCATTGCTATTTGTTTCGGGGCTTCCTTATAGTCATGTCATCATTGCATCTGATTGTCTTTCTTTGGTTCAGAAGCTCCGATCGGGATACAAGGATCGCTCCCATATAGGAATCATTGTTGAAGATATCAAGAAAGCGACTTGTGTTTCTTCTGTTGTTTTCTCTTTTATTCATGTAAGCAGATGGTGTAATGAGGTAGCTCATGTTCTTGCTAGGTCTGCCCACCAGCTCTCTCAGTGGTGCTGGTTTCATGTAGCCCCCGAGTTTCTATGGTCTTCCCTTTGTAAGGATCAGTTTAAATAATGAAATGTTGCCTGTTTCCTCAAAAAAAAAACAAGAGAAGCGTTGAAAAATGTTCGGATAGGATTAGGACCTGAGGAGTGAACACGGAAATGCAAACGACATATTTAGTTCCTAAAATTTTTCAAGATTTTTCGTCGTATCGAATTTTTGGACGCATGCATAAAGCATTAAATATAGATAAAAAATAAAACTAATTACATAGTTTAGACGAAATTCACGAGACGAATCTTTTAAGCCTAATTAGATCATGATTGGACACTAATTCTTAAATAACCACGAAAGTGCTACAGTACCCCTTTCTAAAAAAATTTCACGAATTAAACGGAGCCAAAGCAGAAGCACATCGAAAGAAGCGCTTTGGAAATTGTTCGGATAGAGTTAGGACCACAAGAGTGACCAGAAACAAAAGAAACAAAACTAAAAAGCAAAAAAAAAAAACAGAGAAGCTCTCTCGAAATTGTTCGGATTCGATTACGACCACAGCAATGAATGAACCCACAAAAAAGCAGCAGGCGTGCATGAACCAAAAAACATACTATATAAACAAAAAAAATCTGGAGTGCATGAGCCAGCCAAAAAGCATATATAATATATTTACAAAAAAAAACCATACCAAACAGAAAAATTATGGAGATGCGGGGTATCGATCCCCGTACCTCTCGCATGCTAAGCGAGCGCTCTACCATCTGAGCTACATCCCCAGTTGGATTTTGGTGTCCAGTTTGGCCTTTATAACTTTTGAGTGTAGGAACATGGATCGACTCAGTCCTAGCTCGTTAGTCGATGCTATAATTGGCCCTTCTTTTTAGGCATACTGGACCATCGAAAGCAGCTTTGTTAGCGCTGCTGCATTGCCTTGTTTAGTTCCTAAATTCAACCCTAAATTTCACTATGTAAAAAGAAGATTCTCATCGTATCAAAATACCGTCACATGCATGGAGTACTAAATGTAGATGAAATTAAAAACTAATTGTACAATTTTATTGTACTTTGCGAGACGAACATTTTGAGTCTAATTAGTCAAAATTTGGACAATTTTTACCAAATACCAACCGTGCTACCAATTCCGGAACTGAACACGGGCATACTCGGGTTTCGGTAGACTGGATGGATACCAACGTATATACAGAGACCATGGCAACAAGCCAGCAGCCGCAGTGTTTTTTTTTCCTTTTTTTTTTGCACGTTTCCGGTGTCGGTCGGTTGAATCATGGCTTTCTGTTCAGGCAACGTGGTCCTTCAATCCATGCGGCATCAAATCGTCTATTGGATTCGATCCGTTATTACAAGCTCGAGCTGGTTACACGCTCCGAACTTTTTTTTTCCTAAACACACAAAAGTTTGCGCGTCATTGTATTAAAAAACGAGAAGTTTGGTTACGAAGCGCTGCGTCTGCGCTACAGGGGGCTCGAAAGGATTACTATGAAGCTCGTGCCTGCCATAAGGCCATACTAACTAGGCTATTATGCTAGAAATTAGACAACCCAAGTTTCTTGCGCCCGCCTGCACCCATTGTTCGGCCTCATGCATGATCACAGGCTAGTAGCTGCGGAATCTGGGTGGTGGCGCCACGAAAGCATCTCGTATTCCTCTTCTTCCATAGCTCCCAGACAACTAAGGCGAACAGAGTGTCTGCTCCTAGCTTGTTGTTGCCGGACCACATCAATCTCCATCCGTTCCACCGATCGAAGATTGTGTTAAAGTTGAGCATACCTTGCGGTTGACCGACCGCGGAGAGGACACTCCACCATACTTGCTTGCTGAAGGAACAGGAAACGACGATGTGGTCTATGGACTCTGATTCTTGGTCGCAGAGGAAGCAGGCTTCATTGGCGTCTAGCCCATGCCTGGAGCCGACGGTCCGACGTCCATTGCTTTCGTCGAAGAGCGAGCCACAGGCACTGCTGCAGATCCCCTTTGTAGGGGCAGCTACAGAGCATTTGTAGGGCGGTTTGGCCAACCGCTCCTACCAAGGTATTTCTACAAATGCATTATTTATAGGGGCAGCTGGATATTGAGCCGCCCTTGCAAATCATTTTCGAAATCACGAATTCAACCACCAAAAAATTCAAAAAAAAAATAGCAAAACTTTTTTAAATCCCAGGGAGGCCCCCACTGGCTCCGACCCATGGCTATTTTTTTCACGATTTTTGGAGACTTCACGGTTGCCAGCCTTTGAACTCATGACCTCCCCCTCACGCGAACCGTACTCTACCACTGTACCCCTTTGTTAGTTGTGTTTAAAAGTCATTTCGGTTCCCCACATATTGTACTTAATCGAGTGTAAATTGATTGTTTAAGGCCCTAAACGAATTCAAATCAAAAAATTGTCAACTACAAAGTTTTATAATTTTTCGAGATCTACAACTTTCATTTAGGTAGTTTCTCCATCTGAGGTCGTTTACAAAATTTGAATTTCAAATTTGAGAAATTCAAACGTAGTTTAGCATTACAAGATGATTTTAAATAAAAATGTTGTCAACTATAAAGTTTCGTAACTTTTTGAGATCTACGATCTTTATTTTGGTTGTTTTCCATCCGAGGTTGTTTGAAAAATTCAAATTTTATTTTTTTTGAAATTTAAACATAGTTTTGCATGACAAGATGATTTCAAATCATAAAATTGCCAACTACAAAGTTTCATAACTTCTCAAGATCTACAAAGTTTATTTTGGTTGTTTCTCCATCTGAGGTCATTTGAAAAATTCAAATTTTAAATTGGATAAATTCAAACGTAGTTTTTCTTGACAAAATAAATTCAAACGAAAAAGTTATCAACTACAAAATTCTATAACTTCTCAAGATCTACAAAGTTTATTTTGATCATTTGGTCAAATATTCATCCAACATGGTGGTTCTGATCACAAATCTTATATATCTCTCTTATAGTTTTATAAACTACAAGAGAGATATGTAAGATTTGTGAACAATGTTAGTTTCACTTTGTCATATGAAAAAATGACCAAAACAAAAATTGTACATCTCGATGAGCTATACAACTTTTATGTTTATGACTTCTTCAGCTGGAATTGTTTGATGTTTCAAAATGTTGTTCGAAGTTGTCATTTTTTAAATTCAAATTTTGAAATGTACATAAGAAAAGATGACCAAAAGAATAGCAATAAGAACACAATATCTTGATAGACAATAATTTTAGAAAATTTTAGAAAAAAACCCATCACATTTGGAGTTAATATGAGGGAAAAAGACTAGTTACAAGTTTTAACCACAGATTAAAAAGAGAAATAAGTGTTCATCAATAATTTGAAATTAAATTTCAAACA
Source organism: Saccharum hybrid cultivar R570 (assembly GCA_038087645.1). Lineage (NCBI taxonomy): Eukaryota > Viridiplantae > Streptophyta > Magnoliopsida > Poales > Poaceae > Saccharum > Saccharum hybrid cultivar. The sequence continues at coordinate 1,101,883 of JAQSUU010000682.1, forward strand.
GTATTTTGAAGTATCAAATGAATTCAGATAGAAAAGTTGTTAATAGCAAAGATTCATAATTTTTTGAGATTTACAACTTTTATTTTGATCATTTCTCCATCCAAGGTTGTTTTGAAAAATTCAAATTTTAGTACTTCATTTTAAATATTCGGCGTCTATTTGTAGGGACGACTGAATATTGAGCTGCCCCTACAAATAGACGTCATTTGTAGGGGCGGCTAAAAACACTAAACGCCCATACAAATCAACAATTTATAAGAGCAACTCGTTTAAGAACCATTTGCAGGGACGGCTCAATATAGAGCTGCCCCTTAAAAAAAAGATGAAGTTGCTACAAATCGTTTTCTACATAGTGAGGAACATCTTGACGTGTAGGGGTGCCCAGGTGTCCCAGACCAAGCTGCAACCGGGGACCGGGTGCGATGCGGAATGCAGTGCAGCATATGCCGACTTGACTGAGAACTGCCCGCTGTCGTCCATCTCCATATGGTTCGATCATCTGTGTCATTGAGCACGTCTCTGATGGCGACCCAAATGGCCAAATGCGCAGGTACTGACGGATTGCGGGGATGGAGAGCCCTCCGATGATCTGCTGGATCCACTTTCTGTCAGACAGGGCCTCGGCCACGCTCTGAACCTAGAAGAATTGTTCGGTTACTTGTTAATGGTTCTTGTGTCAACACAAATCATATTTTTTTATCTTGTCTGACTATATAAATAATTGTAATTTATTAATTGTATTTACGTGGACATAGTTCATTTCTTTGTCCTCGTTCTGACTATACAAATAATTATAAATTATCTTTATACTGACACAGATCCAATATTTGTCCTTGTTCAACTATATAAATAAATTGTAATTTGTTTTTGTCCCTGTATCAATACATATTAGATTCTCGCCATTGTTTGACTATACAAAGAATTGTCATTTGTTAATTGATTTGGTGTCGATAACTCGATACACATCAGATTTTTGTGATTGCTTGTTTGCAGGGCCGGTTCTATGTTTTCAAAGGCCCTAGGGCGAACTTGACAATGGACCCTTATGGCTACATATATGTTTAGTTATATACTCCTTCCATCTCCAATTATAAATCATTCCAAGAAGCATCTCAAGTTTGACCAAATTTATATGATAAGATAATAATATTTATGATATCAACTAAGTATTATTAGATTCTTTGTTAATTATATTTTCATAATGTATCTATTTGATATCATAGATCTTTGTAATTCTTTCTATATTTCTGGTCAAACTTAAGATGCTTTGACTCTCCAAGATTTTTAGAATGATTTAAAATTTGGGATGGAGGGAGTATGTGCTAATATGCAATTATATAAAGGTAGATATGCAAGGAGTTAATTGATGAGCAATGACAGTATCAGGATAGAGTAACAAGGCCATTGTTGGGTTAGACAATGGACATTATATGGGATACACATACCTAGATTTGGGCCCCTTAGTAAGTTGGGCCCTAGGGCGTCGCACCCGCCGCACCTCCTCTGCTACGGCCCTGCTTGTTTGTATGTGTTTTCGTGTGTTGATGAAAGAGGTAAAGCCCAATTTAATCTGCAAAATGAGCCCATATTTATTCACCTAGTAAAAACCTCCAACAAGCTTGTGAACAAACCAATGCAAACAAATTGTAGCCATTGGATGCTAATCTAGTGGCTGCTGGCTGTCGTCTCAAAATAAGTTATATTCCAGACACCTGAAATATAGCATGTCTGTCGGTGTTTGATGACCGACAACTCGTCACGGGGTTATCTGGGACAATTGTTCGGGGGACATCGGCATATGCAGAACTCGATGGTAAACACAGAGACAATGATTTATACTGGTTCGGTCCGCCGGAATAACATCGGCGTCCCTACGTCTAGTTTGGGATGAATAGTATATTATGCCCTGCGTTTTAGGGTTTAGACCGTGAGGTCTGTTCCTATAGTTCTGCCGATCTAGGAAGCTTGCCCTCCTTTATATAGTCCAGGAGGTAAGAGTCCTAGTTAGTTACAATGTAAAAATACTAGTAGGATTATATGATAGCAATGTTACCAGAATTGTATGGGAGGAATCCTAGTCGGACTAGATCTTCTCTCTTCCTTACGGGGTACCCCGGGTACTATGTACCGACAAGCCTCCGAGCATTGTATGGTTGATCTTGAAGCATCTTCTTGTTCCTCCAGGTCTTGCCAAGTAGAAACAAACTTCGTTCGAGTGCTTTCTTGAGAGTAACCATGTAGCGCTTCTTGAAATCTTCGGGTGGTGTGCACTTTCCAGAAAAGTGCACTCACTGAGTGTAGTTCCCGAGTCTCTCGCTGTTTGGAACACAGAGTTAGAGGATCTTCTCTGTAATTTCTTCACGAAGAATTTAAAAACATACTCTGAGGATATGTATCCCGTAGCCCCCGAGCCTATGTCCGAGTACTTATCGTCGGCGCTAGGATTTGAAAAGAATATACTCAGGGATGTAGCTGAGTAACCTCTTGGGACCATGATCAACGGGTGCTTGCTACCGAGTGGTTAGAATCTTGTTAATTTAATCTTCCATCCTTGAATTGGAGCCCCCGAATGTAGCGTCCAAGTGAAGCTGAGATAGCCGTGATACTGGTCGAGCCCCCGAGCTTAGTACTGTGGCATCCGAGTAGATGGATGAGCGTATATGTGTACGTCTATCGCAGGAGCGTGTCACGGTATCCGAATAGTCGGACGTGGCTCGAACGTCTCGCTTGCAGGTCGGATGCCTTGATCAGGGCCGTACCTACAAATTGGAGGCCCCTGTGTGAAATATAAAATAGGGCCCTCAAATCTAAGAAGCCAAGCCAAGCAGGCCGGCCGGCATTGGCCACCGAGTTTACATCCTTCTAATCCAATTAGCTAACCGGTAATCTAAGGCCTATGTGTTGGGTTTTGATCTCCTACCATTAGGCCCAACGGCCTTTTGGGTCTTGCTTCTCGCGCCCTGATCGGGGGCGCCCAACCCTACATGGTTGGTGGGCCCCCGTCACACTGCGCTATATATAGAGGTGGGGGCCGGCCGGCTCTAGAGACGAGGTTCACCTGAGCCGCCACTCCCCACCGATATTCCCGATCCCGATCTGAGAAAGGGCGCAGCCAGTGACGGGAAGCCGCCACCGTCTTCACTGCGCCACCATCGTCACTGCGTCGACTCTCATCTCCACCGACCGTCGCTGCCGGCGCGCAGATGGCACCGCCGGCGAACGAGACGTCCAACCCCACTGCTACGACTCCGACTCTCGATGGTCTGCGATTCCTACTTCTCTCTGTTCCACTGTTCCCTTTTCCTCTTACTAGAAGTCGCGGTAGTAGTTGTTTTAGATCTCGTACACATACTGTGAATCAACTTTGACCTTTTTCCTATGACGAAATGCACCCGATCTAACGAACCAACGAACTGCGAATCACAACAATGGTACCAGAGCCTCGTTAAGAAATAAGAACCCTAGATCGGGATGCAATCAAACGGAATACTTGAACACGACTCGTTTCTTTTCGGATCGGAAAGGAACAAAAGAAAGAACCACCGATTCGGAATTTTTTTCGGATCGGAAAGAAATGGACGAACCCTAACCGTGCGGCCTAGACGAATCCTAACCCTAACGCTGCGGATCGGGAAAATCAACCGTGGCAGTGCCGTGCTTGCAAAATAGGTCACCGTAGGCCCGGCGGCGCTCGGCTGGATGGTCGGCCGTGGCCACCGGTGCTTGTGGGGTTGGGCCACCGTGGCCGGTTGCGCCTGCCGAGCCGGCCATGGCTATGCGCACCACACGCGGGACCGCTCGACGGCGGCGAGCTCTGCCTGTGGCGAGCTCGCGCACCGGCGAGGGGACCGGCGGCGGCACGGCTCAGCTGCCATGAAGGGCGCTGCTGCTGCGAGAAGAATGGGGAGGAGAAAAGAACGGGAAGAGGGAAGAAAACCCTGCTCCAGCGAGCTCGCCGGCGGCCGCCACCGTCGAGCCCGACCCCTAGCCGGCGGCCATCACCGCCGCTCGTGCGGCTGGAGCTGAGTGAAGGAGATAGGAAAAGAGAGTTAGGGTTTAGGGGAGCGGCTGTGCCAGGTTATATGTCATCCGATCTCTGCGCACGACCGTTGGATGAAGAAATGGACGGCTCAGATCTATCGCCGGTGAGCTGGGCCGAATAGAGCCCAGGCGCGCGCGCGCATCGGGCTGCTTTCCCGGCCCAGGCCCAGGTTGCGGCCTGGGCGCGGTGTCTGGACCGTCCACGGGCCGGTTCCGGCCGAGCCGGGCCGCACGCCACTGGCCAGGCCGAGCCGCGCGTGGGCCGGCTGCGCTGGCTGGGCCGCGGGGAAAAGGAAGGCCTGCGGGCCAAAATTGAAGAAGAAGAAGAGATTTTCAATATTTTTTTTCAGAAGCAATATTTATATGAATTCGATGAATATTTGAATGAATTTGAATAGAATTTTGATAGGAATTTTCGTGCAAATTTGTCCAACGACATTTTGCTTAGAAATAATGAAATTTTTTTAGTGCTTCTGGAAAATAACATTATGAGAATTTTATTGTTTCCGCTGCGTACTTGATATAGTTATTTTCATTATCAAAATCGAACCAACGGGAGAATTTGGTTTTGGAAAATGAATAATAATTGAAGATGAATTGTAGTATTGTTATTTTCTGACCAACGTTGTTAATAACAATATTATAATTTTGATTCATGAAAATTGTGCATTAATTTTATTTCTGCCCAATGGTGATGTAAAATTATTGCATAGATGAATTATATGTTTTAATTTGACCAACGTTGAGTTAAAGCATATGATTTCATATATAAATATTTCTCACTTACTCTGATGTGGTTTCAGGAGGCAAATGCATTGTGAACATCTCGAACATCCCGACACTCAACGGGACAAATTACCGTGTGTGGCGGGAGAAATATGAATTGGAACTTGCATTGGGAGAGGTCGATTTTGCCATCATCTCACCGTGTCCCATTGAACCAGAGGACCCGGTGAGAGACGAAAATGAATCTGACGCTGATTTCGCTACTAGAAAGCGTGATCATGCTGAGATAAGAATGAAATATGATCTTGTACATAGGCAATGGACTCTCTCCAACCGCAAGTGCCTGTTGGTAGCCAAGGCCACCATAGAAGAACAGATAAGAGGCTCAATCCCTGAATGTGCTACTACCACAGAATATCTTGATAAAATCAAGAGTCAGTTTACTGGGTCTACCAAGGCCACAGCAAGTTCACTGATAAAGAAACTTGTGAATGAAAAATATACTGGTGGTAGCATCAGAGAGCACATTTTGAAGATGAACACCACAGCATCTAAGCTGAAAGAAATGAATTTGAAGGAAGATGATTTCCTGATTCATTTGATTTTTGCTTCCTTGCCAAAAGAATATGATACTTTCATTGTGAACTATAATATGCAGCCTGAAAGATGGGGCATAGAAAGACTTATCTCAATGTGTGCTCAAGAAGAGGAGAGGATAAAATCCTCACAGAGTGAGTCCGCTCATTTTGTGAAGGATAATAAAAGAAAGAACTTTAATGGCAAGAACTTTAAACCACAAGGGAAACCCAAGTGGGATAAGGCCTCTTCCTCAAACTCTTAGGGAAAGAAACCTCAGGAGTCTGAAAATCAGCAGAGCAACTCCTATGGTGGAGCTGAAAAGGATCAATGCAAGCACTGCTTCAAGAAGGGACACTACAAGAGAGACTGTCCAGACTTTCTGAAATCTCTACTGAAAAGAGGTGATGAATTTATTACATTTGTAGATGAATCCCTGTATTTATGTTATGCTAAATCCACTTGGTGGGTTGATTCAGGAGCAACTACTCATGTTGCAAATTCCTTACAGGGGTTAAGTGGGACGAGAACCTTGCAAAGAGGAGAAAGAACGATTAAAGTTGCAAATGGAGTACAAGCCGATGTTGAAGCGATTGGAGATTTATCTTTAGAATTGAACAACGGCTTTGTACTTAGACTTAAAGAAGTACTTTATGTTCCCTCTTTGCGTAGAAATTTAATAAGTGTTTCGAAACTTGATGATAACGGAATTGATTGCCATTTTGGTAATGGCAAATGTAAGATACTTGTTAATAATGAATGTGTTGGTCTTGCCTTCCGACGAGACAAGCTTTATTTATTATCTCTTGATGAAAATACGAACAATGTATGCGATGAGAATATGAATGATTCCACATCTGCGAATGTAACTAAGAAGCGGAAGCGAATTGATGATGCCTCTTCGAAATTATGGCACTGCCGTTTGGGCCATATTTCGAGGGGGAGAATGGAACGGCTAATTAAAGAATCAATTCTTCCGCACTTAGAATTTTCAGATTTAGAACAATGCGTTGATTGCATCAAAGGAAAGTATGTCAAGAAAATTAAGAAAAATGTCAAACGAAGCACAGGAACTTTAGAAATAATCCACACTGATATATGTGATCCATTTCCTGTGAAAAGCGTGGATGGTTATGATTCATTTATAACATTCACAGACGACTACTCTCGTTATGGCTATATTTATCCAATTAAAGAAAGATTAGAAGCATTGGATAAATTCAAAATATTTAAAGCTGAGGTTGAAAATCAGCATGATAAGAAAATAAAGATAGTACGATCAGACCGAGGTGGAGAGTACTATGGGCGACATACCCCATATGGCCAAATTCCTGGACCGTTTACAAAGTTTCTACAGGAAAATGGCATAGTCGCTCAGTACTCCACACCGGGGGAGCCTCAGCAGAACGGAGTGGCTGAAAGACGTAACCGTACCTTAATGGATATGGTAAGAAGCATGATAAGTTACTCCACTTTACCGATTAGTTTATGGATGGAGGCACTGAAAACCGCCATTCACATACTTAATCGGGTACCAAGCAAATCGGTGCCTAAAACACCGTATGAATTATAGACAGGAAGGGAACCCTCACTTAACCATTTGCGTGTGTGGGGCTGTCCAGCTGAGGCAAAAGTGTTTAACCCAAACATAGGAAAGTTAGACTCCAAGACAGTCAGCTGCCATTTTATTGGCTATCCAGAAAGGTCGAAAGGATATCGATTTTATTGTCCTGACAGACATACGAAGATTGTAGAAACAAGACACGCTGTGTTCTTGGAGGATAACATGATCAGGGGGAGCATGGTAGCACGAGAAATAAGCCTGCAGGAGAAACGGGTACATGTACCCACTCCGATGGTTGAAGAACCATTCTTTACGCTACCTGTTGCTGTTGAGCCGACAGTGCAGGACACTGTAGAGCCAACACCTGTTGCGAGTTCTCCCGTGGCGACAATAAATGAACATGAGGAACTTGTCCTTGAGGAGGCTGTCCTTGAGGACCCCATAGAACCAAACGTCGCACATGAGGAAGAACAATAACAGCCCAATGTGGAACAAGTGCCAGAGGCCCCTAGAAGGTCTTAAAGAACAAGAAGGTCAGCTATTTCTAATGACTATGAAGTTTATGAAACAGAAGAATTTCAGATGGGGGATGATCCCACCTCATTTGAAGAAGCCATGAGAAGCGACCATTCATCAAAGTGGCTTAAGGCCATGGAAGATGAAATGAAATCAATGAGTACCAACAAAGTTTGGGACTTGGAAATTATTCCTAAGGGAGCCAAAACAGTAGGTTATAAATGGATCTACAAAACAAAATATGACTCCCAAGGGAACATAGAAAGATTTAAAGCGCGACTTGTGGCGAAAGGCTTTACGCAAAGAGAAGGGATTGATTACAATGAGACGTTTTCTCCAGTCTCATGTAAAGATTCCTTCAGAATTATAATGGCACTTGTGGCCCACTATGATTTGGAGTTACATCAAATGGATGTAAGAACGGCGTTCCTTAACGGGGATTTGGAAGAAAATGTTTATATGGCACAACCGAAAGGTTTTGTTGTAAAAGGAAAAGAAAATATGGGATGCCGTCTAAAGAAATCAATCTACGGATTGAAACAAGCCTCAAGACAGTGGTATTTGGAATTTGATAGAACGATAAAAGGTTTTGGGTTTAAGGAAAATGTTGAGGACAATTGCGTTTACGCAAAATTCAAGAATGGAAAGTATATATTCCTAATTCTGTATGTGGATGATATCCTGCTTGCTAGCAGTGATGTCAGTCTACTAATGGAAACGAAGAAATTCTTGTCCTCAAACTTCGATATGAAAGATCTCGGTGAGGCCTCGTTTGTTTTGGGAATAGAGATTCACCGAGATAGAAGAAAGGGGGTACTGGGACTGTCGCAAAAGGCATACATAGAAAAGGTTTTGAAGAAATTTAGTATGCATGCGTGCAGTTCTTCACCTGCTCCTATTGTCAAGGGCGATAGATATGGGGAACATCAATGTCCCAAGAATAAATATGAGATTAACCGAATGAAAGCGGTACCGTATGCTTCAGCAGTTGGAAGTTTACAATATGCTCAAGTGTGTACACGCCCTGACTTGGCTTTTGTCACCGGGTTACTTGGCAGATATCAAAAGAATCCAGGAATAGAACATTGGAAATTGGTGAAGAAAGTCCTGCGTTATTTGCAGGGTACAAAAGGCCTCATGCTAACGTATAGAAGATCTGATTCCCTGAAGATAGAGGGATATTCAGATTCCGATTATGCGGGAGAAGAAAGAAAATCCACGTCAGGATATATATTTACTCTCGCAGGAGGGGCTATATCGTGGAAAAGCTCCAAACAAACCGTAACTACATCCTCGACAATGTATGCCGAGTTTGTAGCATGCTTTGAGGCAACGGGGCAGGTGAATTGGCTAAAGAAATTCATACCCGGATTGAAAGTGATTGATGATATAAATGAACCGATGAGGTTGTATTGTGATAACAACCCAGCAGTACAATATGCTTACAACAATAGGTCAAGTGGTGCTGCCAAACACATTGACATAAAGTACTATGTTGTAAAAGATAAAGTTCGGGATCATATTATAAATCTTGAGCATATAAGTACAGAGAAAATGCTCGCGGATCCGCTCACAAAGGGCTTACCACCCAACATGTTCAGAGAACACGTAGCCGGCATGGGTTTAAGGGAAAGCCTATGATTCCCGAACATACGAAGGACCCAGAAGAAACTTCATTCCAAACAGAGAAATGTGTTGTGGCTGTTAGTCTAACGGCACTAATTGCTGTGACGATGAAACAGTTCAATACACTAATCTGCGATGGAATAGGATAGAAACAAGAAAAATATGAATCGAAAGTTTGAGTATGAAATTAAAGAACGAAGAAAATGATGAGAGATCAAGGGGGAGAATGTTGGGTTTTGATCTCCTACCATTAGGCCCAACGGCCTTTTGGGCCTTGCTTCTCGCGCCCTGATCGGGGGCGCCCAACCCTACATGGTTGGTGGGCCCCCGTCACACTGCGCTATATATAGAGGTGGGGGCCGGCCGGCTCTAGAGACGAGGTTCACCTGAGCCGCCACTCCCCACCGATATTCCCGATCCCGATCTGAGAAAGGGCGCAGCCAGTGACGGGAAGCCGCTACCGTCTTCACTGCGCCACCATCGTCACTGCGTCGACTCTCATCTCCACCGACCGTCGCTGCCGGCGCGCAGATGGCACCGCCGGCGAACGAGACGTCCAACCCCACTGCTACGACTCCGGCTCTCGATGGTCTGTGATTCCTACTTCTCTCTGTTCCACTGTTCCCTTTTCCTCTTACTAGAAGTCGCGGTAGTAGTTGTTTTAGATCTCGTACACATACTGTGAATCAACTTTGACCTTTTTCCTATAACGAAATGCACCCGATCTAACGAACCAACGAACTGCGAATCACAACAATGGTACCAGAGCCTCGTTAAGAAATAAGAACCCTAGATCGGGATACAATCAAACGGAATACTTGAACTCGACTCGTTTCTTTTCGGATCGGAAAGGAACAAAAGAAAGAACCACCGATTCGGAATTTTTTTCGGATCAGAAAGAAATGGACGAACCCTAACCGTGCGGCCTAGACGAATCCTAACCCTAACGCTGTGGATCGGGAAAATCAACCGTGGCAGTGCCGTGCTTGCGAAATAGGTCACCGTAGGCCCGGCGGCGCTCGGCTGGATGGTCGGCCGTGGCCACCGGTGCTTGCGGGGTTGGGCCACCGTGGCCGGTTGTGCCTGCCGAGCCGGCCATGGCTATGCGCACCACACGCGGGACCGCTCGACGGCGGCGAGCTCTGCCTGTGGCGAGCTCGCGCGCCGGCGAGGGGACCGGCGGCGGCACGGCTCAGCTGCCATGAAGGGCGCTGCTGCTGCGAGAAGAATGGGGAGGAGAAAAGAACGGGAAGAGGGAAGAAAACCCTGCTCCAGCGAGCTCGCCGGCGGCCGCCACCGCCGAGCCCGACCCCTAGCCGGCGGCCATCACCGCCGCTCGTGCGGCTGGAGCTGAGTGAAGGAGATAGGAAAAGAGAGTTAGGGTTTAGGGGAGCGGCTGTGCCAGGTTATATGTCATCCGATCTCTGCGCACGACCGTTGGATGAAGAAATGGACGGCTCAGATCTATCGCCGGTGAGCTGGGCCGAATAGAGCCCAGGCGCGCGCGCGCATCGGGCTGCTTTCCCGGCCCAGGCCCAGGTTGCGGCCTGGGCGCGGTGTCTGGACCGTCCACGGGCCGGTTCCGGCCGAGCCGGGCCGCACGCCACTGGCCAGGCCGAGCCGCGCGTGGGCCGGTTGCGCTGGCTGGGCCGCGGGGAAAAGGAAGGCCTGCGGGCCAAAATTGAAGAAGAAGAAGAGATTTTCAATATTTTTTTTTCAGAAGCAATATTTATATGAATTTGATGAATATTTGAATGAATTTGAATAGAATTTTGATAGGAATTTTCGTGCAAATTTGTCCAACGACATTTTGCTCAGAAATAATGAAATTTTTTTTAGTGCTTCTGGAAAATAACATTATGAGAATTTTATTGTTTCCACTGCTACGACTCCGGCTCTCGATGGTCTGCGATTCCTACTTCTCTCTGTTCCACTATTCCCTTTTCCTCTTACTAGAAGTCGCGGTAGTAGTTGTTTTAGATCTCGTACACATACTGTGAATCAACTTTGACCTTTTTCCTATGACGAAATGCACCCGATCTAACGAACCAACGAACTGCGAATCACAACACTATGTTGTAATGTTGCATTTTATTTCTTCTATCCAATAATTGATCAACCATTGTTAATTAGTGCTTTGGAGGCCTTTAAAGTTCGGAGGCCCTGAACAGTCGCACAGCTTGCTCCTGCTAATCTACGGGCCTGGCCTTGATGCTGTCGATGACTCCAGAGGGTAGTTGAACTTGCCTGCAGCTTGACAACAGTCTTTACTCCGTGAAGTACTCGTACATGCTGAGAAGCGTTGTGACGTATCATGCATAATGTCCATAATTAGCTTGTATGCCTTGCGTGTAGATTAGTCACGACGCCAAGGACCGGAGTCGGGGAATTCCGTGTGGCCCTGTTTTTTAGTATGTATCCGGATGGAGTTGATCTCGTGTGGGAACCGAAATGGCTGCCCGCGTGCTCCTCGTAATGATATACTCCAGATGTGTACGTTAAGACTCCAATAAGCTTGCTTGCGTCATCATGCATTGTTTGTCCCCTGTTCTGGCGTGCGGATCTGCATGGTCGTTGAAGATTAGGCCGTGGCCTTGCTTGCTTGTTGAGCCGGACAGCATGGCTTGTCATTACGTTACGTACATGATGCATGCAGCACATTTGAATGCTGAAAATATTCCGGTATGGATATGTAGTTGGCTCGGTATATGCTGTGTAATGGCCAGAATCTGGCTTGAGTTCGACTCGTGCTGTTAATCTTCGCACGTTTGACTCGGTCGTGCCATTGAGTCCAACTCAAAACGTCATCACCACGAGATGGGACGGATCGTGCTCTGCTCCACTGCTGTGTGGCTCCATATCGTTGACCGCGTGATGGTGGTGCCTGACATGTTGGCCTCTTTGCATGTTGACATGGAGCTGCAGGAAGTAAGGCTGCATGACTCTGTACATGCAGTATCTTAACTTAGTCGGGCGAAGTCTTAGACTGTCCGCACTCGTCGTCCTCTATATTCATTATCTAAAAGGAATATTCTAGTCTGGTTATCAAGATTCTCTTCTCTATACTGCTTTCTCTCGCACCCATCCGTACTCTATATCCTCCTCTATCTTACTGTGGGACCCACCTATCAGTTTTTTATTTAAAACCCACCCGCCTCCCTCCCTCCCATTCTCTCTCTTTCTCCCACCTCTCCGCTCTCCTCCCCACCTCGCCTCTCTCCGCCGCCTCCACGGCCGGGACGACGCCGGGCGGACCAGCGCGCGGCGAACCGGCGGGCGAGCGCGCGGCGGGCCTCGGCGGCCGGACCAGCGGCGGGCGAGCGGGCGCGGCTCCGACGGCGGCGAGGCGGACCCCGACGGCGCGGGGGCAGGCGAGCGGCTCGGCGGTCGGCGGGCGGCGGATCCTCTCTGGAGCGGCTCGGCGGCGACGGATGGGCGCGAGGGCGAGGCGAGGCGTGGTGGGAGGAAGAGGAGGCAGCGGCGAAGCAGCTCGGCGGCGGTGGATCCGCTCTTCCCTCGAGCGGATCGGGCGCGGACGGCGGTCGACCGGACTCGTCGGTGGTGGCGAGCTCCACCCGCGCCCTCCTCGGTAGCCGTCCACCTCCCCGGCGGCAGGCGCGCCCCCTCCCTGCTCCGTCTCGGCGGCGGTTCACGGCGAGTGCGGCTCGAGGCGCCCCGCCCCCTCCCCGCAGAGGTCAGCGTCAGTGGCGAGGACGCCGAGGAGAGCGGGCACGCGGGCCCCACTCTGGCTGATAGCGGACGAACGAGAAACCTGCTTAATTTGGCGGACGAGCGACGATACTGGAGGGTAGCGTACCCGCTGCGGGCCTTCCATCCGCTATCCGGTATTCCAGGATGGTTTAGAGGACCGCGGTGCAGCTAGCCTTAGAGCCAAGTCCGAGGGCCGGCATCCCATGCCGAGTAGCATGAAGCCGAACCAATGAAGTTTCGGCTGCTCCATGTTGGTCCGATTTGAATATGTGCTCCCTTGTTTGGCAACCAGTATGACCAACGAGATTGATGGCTTGATACATACTCCGTATATGCAGGTAGGTCGAGGTATCATTTATATCCATATGGTTAGCCTGTATACGGGCTCCTTTCTGCTCGTTGGCCGGTGGAGCACCACGATTTGCAAAGTATCAACGCGAGCTCGCTTCAGGATATCAAGTCCCTGTGGAAAAGATGCCACAATTGCGCCGCTGAGTACTCGGAACCCGTTCCCGACTAGAGCGTTAGGTCCGAGTAGTTGACAGTAATAATAGATCTTTGCACTATGCCAGAAAAGCTTATCAGTGACGCCTCGATTAGTGACTCATAAAGGAAACGCGTCACTAATAGAATATTAGTGACGCGGGTGAATGAGACGCGTCACTGATCAATTGTTGCCCATGCTCTAGGAACCAGACGCGTCACTAATAACAATGTATCAGTGACTCTTATAAAGAAAACGCGTCACTGATAGTATCTGTGACGCGTATCATCCAGCCACGTCACTAATATATAGTCATATTGGTGACGCGTGTGAACAAGACGCGTCACTGATAAGGAAAGTGACGCGTTTTGTCTAGACACGTCACTAATACGAAGGCATATCAGTGACTCTTGTTGATAAAACGCGTCACGTTTTTTTAGAAAAGTCACGGATGTATTTGGATTTTGGGCTGGAAACCTGGTAGGCCCAAGTTAACGAAATGGCCACTCTCCGGCGACATAAATCCAAGTTGATAAAAAAAATAAAACCCACAGCCGTATCCTTATCCCCTCCGCACTCCCCTGAGACCGTATCGCTCCTCCTCTCAACGCGTCGCACTCGCACCACGGACTCGAAGCCGCTGCCGTCGTCCCCTGCGTCGCGACCCCCGCGTCGCGGCTGCCGACCTCCACCACGGCCCGACCCCTGCCCTCTGCCGTGACGGCCGAGGCCCTCCACGCGTGAACTGGTCACCCCCTCTTTGCAGATCTGGGGCTGATGAAGCCCAGGACCACCAACCCCCTCCCATGGCCGCCGCCTGCCCTAGGTACTCCTCCTACCTCTTCTCCCATAGCACCGGCGTGGTCTCCACGCTGCGGTCCCACCATGATTCGTCGCGCCCACTCCGGTGTCTAGGTTGGGGGAGGCCATGGCCGACGGCGGATCTAGGTGGTGCGGCGTCTCCGTCCCCTGTAGCCCAGTGAATGATGCCTCCCCCAGATGGACCGCGTGGTGCGGCGCCCCCGTCCCCGGTGGCCTCGTCCTCCCCAAATCGACCATAGGTTCGCGCTCTCGATCTGTTTGCTGGCCGTAGGATTCAGGGCCGTTGCGGGAGAGGGTTACAACAAGATCTAGTTCAAGGAGGGTTGGGGGATTGGGGAATCGCTACCACGATTATTTGCCGTAATATATTCCGATTGCTTGCTGTGTTTTGTGAGTCTAATTGAATTGTAGATAGGCACTTTCGTTTACAATAATTATTAGGTGGTTGGGGAGGGATGAATTTGCCATCTCTGGTGGGAGTTTGTGAAGTTATGTATGTCGAGCAATTTATATGCTTCATGTTCTGGAGATTGGAGGCTTAGTCGTGTCCTGAGCCAAAGGGATCCCAGTTTCAGCATCTGTACATTTTTTTTGAAAGCTATCACAAGTTATGTAGATATATGTTGTGTGCATTTACAGTACAGTTATTTTTTGTCACTGATTTTGGAGCATGAAAACTGCTAAATCAGCCCCTTAAAATAAGTATAAAGATGTTGGTTATAGTATTTAGCACCCTGCCTGGATGCGCACCTAGCAGTCTAGCACATGCAGCTTATAAGTTTCATTTTTTTAAATAAACCTAGCATGTTGTTTAATTTGGGGATGAAATTATGTTTATGGATCTAGATTTATTTGGTGGCTGATTAAGAAGGCTACTTTAATTGATCACTACTGTGAAATTGATTACTTACTGCAATTTAACCTTGCAATTTAACCTTGCATTCACTACTGTGAAATCGATTTACTAATTGTTCACAAAATAAGATTTCACACATACATGCTTGCCATCTACAGTTTATCCTTTGATTTTTTTTTGATTTTTACAACATTGGAACATTCGTAGCTATGGCTGTGTGACAAGCAAGATACTTTTCAGATAGTTAAGCCTTAGGAGTCTTGTTGATACTGTGAGTAGAATAGTGTAATCGACTTGGTGTGTAGTATGGGATATGGATGATATGTGTTTTGTAGTATGACCTTAGTTTTCCTTTGCCTAAATGTTTGGATCATGCAAAATCGAGAAATTGATCGACAGATGCTATGCCAAATACTGGTACTGCAGTTATGTTAGACCCTTCACAAAGGTGAAGTTATTTGTCCTCACTCTGTATTAGTTTGCGTCTTTGGAAATAATCTGAACTTTAAAATTTGGGAATTAGTCTATGAAAGAAAACCATTGAAACCCAATCGTACACTGTCCCTGAGTTGTTTATGCCTCATCGTGTAACCCTTTTTCCTTTTAATGCAATATGAGCGATTGAAGAATTCATCTGAGCATGTATAACCAACTTGTCATCTTAACGGAGACCTTTTCTGCAGAATGTGGTACAGCATGCACTGTCCATAATTCCACGTGGCAGCGGCAGTGCCTGCTTCCCTACACTTTTACAGGAAAATGGCTACTTCCCTACGGTTTTACAGTTTAAGACAAACAATTCTCCATGTATGGAATCACCACTGCGCTATGCAACCTTACAGCTATTGAGTTATTATACATATACATATATGTAATGGCACAATCAATTACTCATCTAAACGAAGATATGTTTAATCAGCTATACATACATATATATGTGTGCACACAATAAATTACTCACCTGTACATTTAAATACGTGGGCTGGCTCTGCCTAGCCCGTGGCAATTGCCGCGGGGTTCTATCTAGTATAAATTAAATTTTCACCTGGCTCCATAATGCTATGCAGGGAATTGGAGATTTAACAATTGCTCTCCTACCGGAAGAAATACGTAGGGATGTTGTAAGTATATTATGGGAAGCAATACACATTTGTGGATGGAAGATTTCATTTGATTGTTTCTAGATATGTAAATTCTCCCATTTTTGTACCTTGTAAACCCCCATGGCTGATACACATTTTGTAGTATAACTTATATCTAAAAAGTTTGCAAAGAATTGATTGCTGAAATCGTGGGAACATGTCTGATAGGATCATTATTTATAGGATCGTCCTATATGTATATAGGATCATTGTAGCTTTTTTTTTGTTTTTTTTGAAATAGTTATCAGTGACGCGTATTTGGTACACGCGTCACCGATAGAGGGTTATCAGTGACGCGTCTTGGCTACATGTGTCACTGATAGAGGCTATCAATGACGCGTCTTGGGTACACGCATCACCGATAGAGGGCTATCAGTGATGCGTATTGGGTACACGCGTCACCGATAGAGGATTATCAGTGACGCGTCTTAGGTACACGTGTCACCGATAGAGGATTATCAGGGACGCGTAAAAACGCGTCACTGATTTGCCCTTATCACAGACGCAAGAATAGTGACGTGTTTTTTCCGCGTCACTGATGACTGTCTAGACGCGTCACTGATAAGGTTTTTTGGCATAGTGTTGTGTTTGTGTCACATGTTGGCTGTAGCTTATGTGTGGAGCGCCGATCTTCGCGTTCATGTGATCATCCGCGTCCTGATTGTCTTAGGACGAGTTAAATTTTGACGACCACGTTCTGATTTATTTAGGACGAGTCAAATTTTGGTGACCGCATCTTGATTGACTTAGGACGAGTCGATCCGAGTAATCGCATAGTCTAGATAGGACCACGGAATAACCGACCTTGAGTGCATCGAGCACTCGTATATAGGTGATCGTATGACTGTCTTCCTTAAATCTCACGCGCTAGTAGAGCAAGTCGACCGTCCTTTTCCGAGGTAATCTATTACGGGCTTGACATACATTTAGCATAAAAAGCTAAGTGCCGTACTATGCGACAAGATAGGACTATGTCGCAGGATGTGAGGCGTCTGATAAACATAGACGGCGTATCCAATTTTTATAGAGATACATACCAGCATGATTAGCTAATGATTCTCTGAACAGTGACTAGTAAATAGTCGGAGATGTAGACCCCGGTTGTCGATGGCTTGGAAGCCGACTCGAAGAACCTGGTCAAGCCCAAGTTGATGATGTGAGCTGCATCGTGCTGGCGATGATGGTCACGTCAATGGACGACGGCTAGAGCCATTGTATGCCGATAACGAGGGCCGGAGCCGGCCTCGTTCGGCTGGCTGGTGGCTGGTAGCTGAGGCTGATTCGTTGTGAGAGAAAAATACTGTTGACTGGCTGGTGGCTAGTGGCTGATGCTGAATTGGTGTGAGAGAAAAGCACTGCTGGCTGGCTGGCAACCAGCCAGCCGAACAAGGTTGTATGCCGAGGGCCAAGTGGAGGAGTCAGCGTGCTGCGATATCCAAGTAGATTAGTCGACATACGGTATTCGAATAATCGGATGTGACTCGAACATCCCGAGTGTAGCTTGCTAGTTGCCTTGATGTAGTCGAACGCCTCACTTGCTGGCACATGTACAATATTTGAAGATATATAAATATTAAAGAATATTTAGAAAAATGTGAAAGCTTAGCTTGATTTATGGCCGATTGAGGAGTCATCGTGCTGAGGAGTGATAAGCCCCCAAGCGTCAGCCAGCATGTCGCGGAGACGTAGTCGGTTGCGGTAGCCAAGCAGTCGGTTGTTGATGAAGCGACCCAGTTGGCAATACTCCCCGGGTAGATTTTTGATCGAGCTGAGTAGTTACCGAGTAATTCTTGGTTGTCTAGTACCCGTTCCCGACTAAGCATGTCGAGTCCGAGTAGTCGGAAGGAGCGTCTGAACTGTGAGTCCTCCGCCATCAAGCCCAAGTAGTCGGAAGGTGCGTCTCAAGTGTCAGACTACTGGGTCAGCTTTTCCGCCATCGAGCCCGGATGACGAGCTTTGTACGGATGCCGCGCCTAGTACTGAATACGGGAGTCGGGTCGTCGTAGGTGCATGCGTGCCGAAGTAATCATGTTGGCTTGTACGGGTAGTCCGGACTAGGGATGAAAAACGGAACATAAATATTCCGAATCGACCGTTTTCGTTTTCTATATTAATTATGAACTGTTTTTTAACATGAAAAATTGTCAGTTTTAATTAGTTTCACAACTATTTTTAACTATTTTTTTGTACTCTTTAATTGCTAAATGTAGAAATATCTTGAACCGACCGTTTTCGTTTTTCTATATCGTAAGTCCGTTTTCGACCGTTTCCGACCGTTTTCATCTTTAGTCCGGACTTTTGCCTGATGGCTGATATATAGAAACGCACCCGGGAGGCCAGGACGTGTACGTCTTAGACTTGGACTGCTTGTACGGCTTTGTAAATCGTACGGAGTCCTTATTTGCTTGTGGTCGACTTGATGTTGTAGTCGTCGTTCTTGAACCCGGTCGTTGACAAGGTTCATCGAAGTCGTGGTGGATATGCAGATCATCAGCGAATCAGAAACGACTATTATGTGCTCTGGTGCTTCTCCCATGCATGACGTGAACTGGGCCATCTGATCGTGTGCACCTTTCTTGCTGAACGTCTGCATGCTTTTGCTTGATCATCGAAATCAAGTCCTTGTTGACTCCGACTCAACTCCATGCCGAACGGGAGACGTCTCGTTGAACAGGAATCCACTGCGCCTAGTTGACGAATTTGTCTAACTCCTTCGTACGCGTGTCGTGTATGCCGACGTAGATGGAATCCAGAGCAGCGGCGGTCTGGTTGCGAGCTGCCTCCTGAACGCGCGGTGATGACGAGGTGTCCTGATGTCGGAGGGCGTGGCGACGTTGTCGGCGAGGGCAGAGAAAAGTTTGCCGCCTCGGGCCAATGATCTGCCGTGGTTGACGTAGATCTTGAGGTCCGGCCAGCTCTCGATTGCGAAGTCGTCGAAATTCCTTACCTGGCACGCCAGCTGTCAGTGTTTGATGACCGGTAACTCGTCACGGGGTTACCCGGGACGATTGTTTGGGGGGCATCGGCATATATATGCAGATCTCGACGGTAAACGTAGAGACAATGATTTATACGAACTCGACGGTAAACGCATAGACAATAATTTATACTGGTTCGGTCTGCCGGAATAGCGTCGGCGTCCCTACGTCCAGTTTGGGGTGAATAGTATATTGCGCCCTGCCCTTTAGGGTTTAGACCGTGAGGTCTGTTCCTATTGTTCTGCCGATCTAGGGAGCCTTGCCCTCCTTTATATAGTTCAGGAGGAAAGAGTCCTAGTCGGTTATAACGTAGAAGTCCTAGTAGGATTACATGATAGCAATGTTGCTAGAATTACATAGAGGAATCCTAGTCAGACTAGATCTTCTCCCTTCCTTACGGGGTACCCCGGGTACTATGTACTGACAATGTCCCTTTGTTGTGTAGTATGTACTCTGGTCGATGGAGCAGGTGGATTCTAGACCGGAAGCGAGCGTTACCTTTGAACCCCCAAAGGCGCAAAGACAGGTAGCTTGGATCACCGCTGCGTAGAGCATGGCAGATTCTTCTAACTTTCTTAAAGAGTCAAAGCATCCCAAGTTTGCTTGAGACTTTTGCCCACAATGGCTATGACGTATTTGTGCAACTACATTTATTGCTTAATGCCACCTCTTTAGTACATTGTAGATGCACTCAGGAACGGACAAGATAATAAAATGGTGGACATGACCGAAACACGAGACTTTTTTCTCTTCCTGTGTCCTGTGAAATTCCTGTGTAAATTCTATGAAATTCCTGTGTTCTAAACATGTCCTAATTAGAGTAATAGTGAAAGATCTTGAAGGCCAAAAGGGGCAAATGCCCCCTCCCTGTGCAGTGAAAATGTGAAGCAGGGTTTCTGCTGTTGATTGCTTGTTTGGTCGCTGTTTTGGGGGAAATGGTAGCGCAGACCATAGAAATGTTTTATGTGTCATTTGTGAATGTTTGTACGAATTTATATTCTGAGGTGATAATGTTTGAACAGGTGGTGCGCTTTGGATCATTCTTAGCTCATGTTTTGGCATCACCGTTTCAAGGCAAGTAAACATAGCAATGATTTGCTATAGCTTGACATGTTATTTAAATCAAGATAATATATCTAGGTATGAATTCACTTATCCTTTAAAGTAAATTACATATGATCTTCATGTTGAATCTTTTGTCATTTGTTTATCATCATGAGGTAAGTGATATGTTTTATTACTGTAAACATGTATGACATATGTCGTAACAATTTATCTATCATCGGAAGGTAAGTGATATGTTTTATGGTTGTGGATGTATGTGACATATGTGGTAAGTATTATTGCAGTTGCATCATATTATTGCACCATGTGCATTCATGACATGAGCATTTGCATCGAGCCAGGTTGGTAAGAAAGTCATATAATTATTTCAGAGTGCTCTTGAGCAAGGTCGGTGAGAAAGTTAGGCCTTATTTAGTTCAGGCCCGAATCTGCATTTGTACAGTACTTGGGCTACCTTTTTGCATTTTGGAACTACACAGGCTTGCCAAAGTTTGGTCCAAATTCTGGCCTTTTGGATGGCCCAAATTCGGCCCTAGGTCAGTGGACGACATATGCCCCCGTCGACCCCATCCTCTCTCGCTTATCCATTCCATCCACTCATTAGCCGCACTCCCAACCCTAGCGCCGGCTCCCTCTCCCCCTGTGCCTCTCTCCCTCTCCCCCGCCGCTCCTCTCGCTGCCCCCGCTCGAACGCACCCTTATAGCGCCAGATCCACGCCCTTGTTGGTCGGTTCCACCGCGTCTGGTACCGGATCCACCGTGGTTGACCCCATCGTCGGCGATGGACGGCTTCAATGGCGAAGGGAACGACTCGGAGTTCAACGTCGGTGGATCCGGCAGCGGCTCGGATTTCAACGTCGACGGATCTAGCAACCCTGCGGGCTTCAACATAGGCGGATATAGCAATGCTTCAGGGTATGACTTCGGCAACGTCTCCGACTATGACGACGCCCACCGCATAAGGAACTTGTTCTCCCTAGCACCACCGGGCTCTGGATCCGGTGCCTACAACCCCTACACCTCCGTACCACATCCGTACTCATCCTCGACCATCCCCACCCCAAGCTAGCTGGGTATGTTTGGCCTCAACCTCAATGCAAGCTCCGGTTGGCCGCACATCAACGACTACGAAGGCATCCTTCGCTCCGGCGACCAAGTGGGAGGAGTCGGCAGCAGCCGGGGTGCCCCTCCCGTCCGTGTGGCTTCCGGCAAAGGTAGTGTGGCCGTGGCTCCCTTGCCTTCTCAGCACCGACCAACATCTAGGGTGCGCGGTTCCTGTCGTCACGGCGCGGGTCAAGCACTGCACACTGACAACAACCCTCTAGTCCCCGTATATTTCACTTCACATTATTCCCTCCAAGTTCTACCCTTGTGTACCCTTATATTATTCCCTGGTGTGTTGCTTGCTTCGTTTTGTCATGCTTACTGTCATACGAGTTCATGCATTGCTTGTTGATTACATTGCTTGTTCATGCATTACTTGTTCATTACAATGTTCACAGAATGACCTAAACAGGGCCAAGTGGACCAAAGAGGATACTAAGAAGTTTTGTGAGATTTAATGCACCCAAATTGATTTGGGTAACTGCAAGAATGGCAACATGAGCAAGTGGGGCTAGAAAGATTTCTAGGAAAGGTTTCTAGCTGCGACTGGTAAGCTTCATGACAGTGAGCAGTTCGTCCATAAGTACAGACAGTTGAAACAGCTTTGGCTTTTCATCGAGGGTCTTCGGCACAAGGCCACAGGCTTGGGACAAAGAGAAGATGGCTCTGTGGTTGCTTCTAACAAGTGGTGGGAGGACCGTTGCAAGGTTCATCAGCTTTCAACACCTCATTTCATATGTGTTCTCTTCTCTATTAGCATCTGACTGTATGTGGGTTGTTCTTTATACTGCAGGGGAAGCAAGAGTGGTTGGATCTGAAGGATGGATGGCCAGAATACATTGATGAACTCGATCGCATGTTCTCTGGAGTTGCAATGATGGGAGAAACCTCATTTGTTCCTAGGGTGAACCGCTAACTTAACTTCATTAGTAGCGATGATGAAGAAGAAGATGCTGACTTTGGGACCCCTCAGAGCTGTGCGACCCCAGTCAGCAGTGGTAGCAAGTGGACCATCAGCAGCACCCGCAACACTCAACAAGTCCCAGCAAGAAGACCAAGAGCGTAGCTGTTCGGAACATGAATAACAACATGACCAGGTTCAACTCTAGTTATGATCATAGGACAGAAGTGATGCAAAACATCTGGATGGATAAGAAGAACTCTGTTGAACATGAACTCAACATCAAGAAACAACAACAGGACATTAGGAAACAAGAACAGAAACTTGTTGCAGATTCAGCT
Organism: Saccharum hybrid cultivar R570; assembly: GCA_038087645.1. Lineage (NCBI taxonomy): Eukaryota > Viridiplantae > Streptophyta > Magnoliopsida > Poales > Poaceae > Saccharum > Saccharum hybrid cultivar. The sequence goes on from JAQSUU010000682.1 coordinate 1,124,336, forward strand.
ACAGAGCTTGGGTGCACCTGATGGAAGAAGGTCTCTGGCTTGGTGTGGTCAATGTTTGCAAAGATGACGATGCGAGAAATATCTTCCTGTGCACACCTGTTCAAGCAAGGCTTCAAATGATTAAGAGATATGCCACTATGGTCTAAAACCAGACCCTTCCAGCCATGCATTTTACCTACATGTGACTGTAGTTGGCATGATGCCCTGTTTCTTTTGTGTGTGCTTGTCATGACTCATATTTGAACTATGTCTTTTAAGTTGGAGGTTGTGATGATGAACTTGTCATGAACTATGTCATTAAGCCCTTAATTTCAAGCATGGTTGTTGAATTAAGTTGTGATGCTTATTATTTATTATACTGATTGGTTGTGTGATAACTGTGGGTACCAAAATCAATTTTACTTACTGTCTCTATGTTGTATTGCAATGGGCAGGAAGTTCCTGCTCAAGTTGATGCTCAAGTGGATGAGGAGGACGAGGAGGACGCCTGGTGGGAAGAATTTTGGAGAATGCTGGTAGAAGACGATGATGAAGCACCATTTATCTATGGTACGTATGACTATGCTATGCATCTGGACAAGTATTGCAATAGAGGACCATATAGGATGCCACCATTGACTGGGGAGCAATGGGTACAAAACAAGCTTGCCAATGAAACATCCTGCTACAACATGTTTAGGATGACTCCCCAAATGTTTTATAGCCTGCATGATTTGTTGACATCAGAGTATGGCCTCACATCATCAAACAAGTCTACCTCTATTGAGGCTCTAGCAATCTTCCTTTGGATATGTGGGGCACCACAATCAGTTAGGCAAACAAAGGACAAATTTGAGAGATCACTAGGCACTGTGCATAACCTTTTTTTACAAAGTCCTCAATTGTATGGTAGACCTATCTGCCGACATCATTAAACCTCGAGACCCAGATTTTACAACAATGCATCCCAGGCTGCTAAACAGTCGGTTCTATCCTGAATTAAAGGGTTGCATAGGGGCAATAGATGGCACTCACATTCCTGTGGTCGTGCCAAGTGATAAGTTTATGCAGCACATGTGTCGGAAGGGCAAGACAACCCAGAATGTCATGGCCGCTTGTGACTTTGATATGGTCTTTACTTTTGTCATTGCTAGGTGGCATGGATCGGTGCATGACATGAGAGTATTTGATGATGCAATCACAAATTACAGAGACCAGTTCCCTAAGGCACCTAGAGGTACACACGTTGCTATTTCATTACTGTTTTCTAAGTGAAGCATTGTAAACTTACAGGTACTGACTGCTATAGGGAAGTACTACGTGGTGGACTCGGGGTATGCAAACCGCCCTGGGTTTCTGTCTCCTTACCAGCAGACCAAGTATCACATCCAAGACTTTCAAAACGCCCCCAAACCACAAGGTATGAAGGAGATGTTCAACTTTGCACATTTATCTCTTAGAAATGTGATCGAAAGGGCCTTTGGAGTGTTGAAAATGAAGTGGCGCATATTATTGGACATCCCGTGCTATCCAGCTGAAACACAGACACATATTATATATGCATGCATGGCGTTGCACAACTTCATCAGGATTAATGGTGACTTTGATAGTCACTTTGGTATAGTTGACAACAATATCAACTACGTGTCTGTTGAAGCCACTCAGGATCAGCCGGAAACAGAGCCAGCGCCAGAAAGTGCGGACATGGCAAGCATGAATGCATTCCGAGACATGCTTGCTCAACATTTGTTTAATAGGTCTTGAATAATTCGTGATTGAGGAAATATAATTGTTTATGTACTTTTCTGAAGATCTGTAACAATTTTCGATGGATTTGAATCTGTAGCAATTTTCGGTGGACTTGAGAATATTTTTCTTTCAGTTTTTTTTAAAAACTGCAATAAAGTGTGTACAGATTAGAGTTGTTCATGCGTTTTTGCATGACAACATGCATGGGAGCATGCATAATTGCATGTACAAATGGGGGCATTAATGATGGTAAACAGTGAATGCAAAGTTTGGAGATGCAAAAATTGGGGCATGCAGAATTGCTGACAAACACTACCAACTTTGGGCAAACAGTGAATGCAAAGTTTGGAGATGCAAAATTTGGGAACTAAACAAGACCTTATTTGATTTAAGGACTCAAGTACAGGGCTGTGCTGATGCTCTAATAGAGCAGCATGCCAATCACGCGCTATGCCAGCGCCTGGGACTTATGAAGGACGACCTCACCTCACTCGGTCAGTCCAGAGCAAGCGATCAAGGAGCTTGTTGCCAGTTCAGCCTCTCACAGCTCTGTTCCGTCTTGACGATGACGAGGCAAGCAATGCAGATTGCAGACCACGCACTCCTTCAGCTGGGCTGGGCGGACAGCAAACCTGTGGCCGATCCTCTGGACGTTTGCGTTGTCCGTTGGGGACGTTGCAGGCAAGGCAATGGATGGACTTACGGCCCGCTGCTGCCTCGTAGTTGGGCTTGGGGAAGGACTTGATGCAGAGAGAAAAAAATGTAATCAAACAAAGGTAAGTTACCATTTTACCCTTATTAAGATTTTTTATAAAATAAAAATAATACTAGCATCGGTCCTATCTTTTTAGCACCTTCCCTACCAATTTGATACCTTTACTTTTTATTTAGTATATCTTTTATTTTTCTACCGTCTAATTCCTCCTGATGAGCGTGGTTGTATTTTTTCGACCACCCCAAAACTTGTAAAGTTATTTATCTGTATTGAATTGGCAAAATTTCTAGCACTAATAATTTTTCGTCCAACTTAGCCTAGAGTGGCTCGGTCTCGGTATCGGCTCGGAAAAAAAAGAGAACCACCAATAGGTAGGACCCAGCTAAACTCACGGGCAGCAATACAAAATAGAATCAAACTAGGGCATGAGTTCTATCAAACAAAGGCTACTTTTTATATAAAAGGAAAAGGTAAAGAATACGATAATACTAAGAAATAAGTTTTAATAGGTTAGATTCCTTCTGAATACAACTGCGTTCATCTTCTATATCAATAACGCACGATATAGGATTTTAAAAAAAGAAAAACACATTGTGTCACCTGGGGTACTAGATTTGATCGCAGCCATCCGCTCCAAAAACCAAATAAATAGACAGTAAGACATGTAGTCTAGATAAATTAGCTTCGATATCATTTTTCTTTTTCACTAGCGAGGAAATAGAATAGAAGCAAAAAGGTTATGGTGAGGAAGCGAACTAAAAAATAGTAGGAAATGACTCAACCATTTCCACTGCACCATGTAGCTAACGCAATCGATCCCATTTGTATTGGGTTGAAGGGATAAATAGGAATGTGATGGATGGTGGATTCAACGTCGTTAGCTACTATTTAGTCGGACCAACATGTCAATCTCTTTTTTATATAAAAAATCCTCCCACTCCGCCGAGGTTGAGCAACATCGTTCCCCATCTCTTCTCGCATTTTTTCTTTCCTTTCGTCGCCCTCATCTTCTTCTTTTCCTCGTGCCGCCATGCGCATGTGGCCCCTCGGCCCTCACCGACCACGCCCTCTGCCCATCGCCGCCCGCTGGAGATGGCCCCGCGCGCGCCTGAGGCAGCCCACTCGCCACACTATGACGTCCACCACTACTGCTCCTTCGCCTGCTACGCCGCTTCTGCTCCTCCCGCCGCATGGCTTCAGCTCCGTCCGACGCCACCGCTGCCCCGTCCTCTGCCATTGCTGCTCCGCCGGCATGAGCAAATGGCCGGATCTCGCCGGATGGACCCCCGACCTCACCCATTGCTCTGCTTTGCCTAACCGGCCACACGCCGCTAGGCGTGCCAGCCCGCCTGCCATTTGGAGAGAAGAAAGGCGCCAGAGAAGAGGAAGAAGAATAACGTCGAGGAGAGAGAAAAGTGTGCATCTATTGGCCCCCCCTACCCAGTCTGTGTGCCCGTTCTCCAAAAAAAATCAGCGCCTTACCTATCCCCTTATCTGATCGACAATGGCGGCCGCCAAGCCTCTAACCCTAGCCTTGGCAGGTGAAGGGCTCTTCGGCTCTGGTACACCGGTGTTGCATCCACGAAATGATCACCCGTCCTCATGCAGTTTACCTTAGTAGCACCTTTAATGCGCCTTCGCCTCCACCTAATAAAGTCAATTGGCGTTGCCATTGTCCCTACCTACCCTAGGACGAGCTCGAGGCCACCGCCGCCGAATGTAGACACTGAGAGGGACAAAAGTTAGAAATCGATAACGACCCGTTGCAATGCACAAACACTTTTACTAGTATTGCTAAAATAAGTCAAAACTAAAAGCCAACAGTGTGCTTTCTGTAGCTCGTTTTTGGGTGTGCATCTCTATTTATCTACTAGAACCACAAGCACGAAGTTGCCGCGCTCTTTTGGATCTGACCAGTATGATTGACATGGTCTTTGTTGAATTGTTGGCTGATGAGTCATCAGGCTCCCATCATTGCCTGGAGGAAGGACTGTAGGAAAATTGCTCATCTATATCTCCATTAAAGATAAATTTCACTAGCCTAATTCTCTAACACCTCCTTGAGCCACATCATCATCCACTTCTCCTGCTGCCGCATGCAATTAAGTGTCCACTCACAAAGAATTTTTTTTATTTTTAGCCCAAATTTAAAACATATTTTGGATCTGACCCGTATTTAAAAATATTTTCAAAACTAGTCCGTTTGGCCCCGCCACCATGCATGGTGGGGCAAATGAACTGTACCTCGCCATGCATGGCGGCGGGGTCTAGCTGCCACGTGGCCTATAGCCTGGGGTGCCTGCTGACGTGGCTCGGGAACATGGAAAGGCATACCCCGCCACGCATCATGGCGGGTTACCCTACCCCGCCACGCATCATGGCGGGTTACCCTACCCCGCCCCCATCATGGAGGGGTACGACCATGGCCACTTAAACGGTTGGGCCCTTCTTGTTTGTGTCATTCCTTCCATTCCGCGTCGTGCCACCCCCACCGCGCCGCCGCCCGCCGCACCCCGCCGCACCCCGCCCTGGCCCTGGCCTCATCCCCGTCCCTCGCCCGCCGCCCACCGCACCCTGCCCCGGTGATGATGTTAGCACTGATGCTGATGATTACTGATGCTGAAATGATTGGTGATGATGTTAGCACTGATGCTGAGGATTCAGAAAATGAGGAAGGAGGTCCACATGCCATGCGAGCACCGGTTCATGCCATGCCCTCTGGAGGTGCACCTGTCATGTGTACACCGGTTCATGGCATGCCCTCAGGAGTACCACTTGAGGCATATTCTATACTGTGTGTTCTGGTATTTCGATTAGTGCAAGCATGCATTTCAGTATTACCGGCCAGTTGTTCTTGTTGATGGCACGTTTCTCATCGGCAAGTATAGGGGCACATTGATGATGGCTGTTGCTATAGACTCAGAGAACCAGATTGTGCTAATGGCTTTTGCTTTGGCGGAGGGGGAGAACAATGATTCATGGTCATGGTTCATGTGTCTGCTCTGTGTTCATGTGCTTGGGCCTTCTCGCACCATTTGTTTGATTTCGGGCCGTCACATTGGAATTCTTAATGCTGCCGGTGAACACATTGATGGACACCCACCCCTAGTTCACCGTTGGTGCATGCTGCATTTTGCCGCAAATTTCTGGCGGCGTCAACGGAAGAAGGAGGCAGCTGACAAGTTAAAGGATTTTTGTAATAAACGTACGGAACGCGAGTTCAAGGAGACAATGGCAGAACTAGAGAAGATGCTCAACCAAGTGGGCAAGGCATGGTTAGATCAGCAGATGGAAAATAAAGCCAAGTGGGCATTAGCATATGATGAGGGCGGCTTTCGGTATGGCATCATCACAACGAACTCATCTGAGTCTTTCAATCATGTGTTCAAAGGCGTTCGATCTCTCCCAGTGTCCGGTATTGTTGAGTTCTCTTTTAAGAAGTGCAATGAGTATTTTGTTACGCGGTATGGCCGAATGAAGAGGAGCTTGGAAGATGGGGAAAGGCTGCACATGAATATTTGAAGGAGGCTGAGGAATTGGCCAAGCAACAGGTTGCCGAGGCTTATGGACGGGACATGCTTGTTTTCTTCGTACGAGCTAGAGGGGGCACAAAACTTGGCGGCGAACGATTTGGGGGGCGAACGTACCGTGTCGATCTTGATAAAGTAGAATGCAGTTGCAAGCATGTGTAGAAGGCCACAATTACTTACGCTACAACTATAACATGTGTAGAAGCAACGTGTCGCAGTATCCGGATGTCTCGACTGGCCCACGTGCGCTGGATTACCACAGTCATAGTTAGGGAAAGGTTCCTCGGGAGGCACGGGTGTATCCTTGCAAGACACGTTGGGGTACATCTCTCTAGGACGACCCCTTTTCCTCCAAATCGACTCATGATACGAGTCCTCCATCTAAAAACACGAAATTATTTCAACACAAATCACATATCGCTTATAATTCTTACAATTCAAAAATAATCCACAATATATCAATACGATTAAAACTAATATAACTTTACTAACTAAATTAACCAAACATACTATAACTAAGCAAACTAACATGACTGAACTATAGAAACAAAAAGTAAATAAGAAATTTTACCTTCCTTATATGAGGGGTGGCCAGGACAAGGACCGACGATGGGCGGCAGCCGCCGGAGAGGGGCGATGGGGGGAGGGGTGCTCGGGCGCTGGGGCGGAGTTGGAGGACAGCGGCGCTGCGGGGTATGGAATGGAAGGAAAGACAGAAACAAGAAGGGCCCGACCGTTTAAGTGGCCATGTGTAAGGTCCTAGATGACTAGAGGGGGGATGAATAGCCTATAAAAAATTCTACAAGAAACACTAAGCAAACTTATTAGAATAACAAACGGCGCAAAGCGAGTTTTGCTTAGCCTACGGTTGTGATGCAACCTTCCTATCCACAAGTCTAGTAGATTATGATCTCTAGTTCACACAAGGGCTATGTCACTAAACTTACACTAGTGAGAAAGCTAACAACACTAGCAAAGGCTACCACTAGAGCTACACAAGATAATCTAGTAAATGTAAACGCAAGAGAGAGGATTGTGTATCTTATACCAACGGTGTAGTGAAGATGTTGCCAATCACCAAGATGATATACAATCAATCAATATTGACAACAACACAATATGAAGACCAATCACCAGGAGACAAGAGACACAATATTTTTGTTCACCCGGTGTTCACTTGTGCACCGACAAGCTACGTCACCGGTTGTGTCGACCAACACTTAGATGGTTCCTCGGTGTGACCCTCAAGTCACTTGCCCCTCAAGGCACACCCCGCAAGGCACCGCAAGACACCACTCTCAAGTGAGGTAACTTAATGACACGCGCAATGTAATAGAGTTGCTTTTGGCGTCCCGCCGAGGAAAGCACAAGAACCTCTTACAATCAACCGGAGGTGGCCAAGAACAATCACCTTCTCTTGCCAACGCCTCCAACAATCTCCAAGCCGGCTAGGAGCGGTACTCTCCAAGAGTAACAAGAAATCCACCGGCTAAACCACCCACAAGTGCCACTAGATGCCCTCAAGCTATGCAATGCACTTTGGGATCACTCAATCTCACTTTTGATTTGCAATCAAGCAAGAGAGATGAGTGGGAGGAGATGCTCTAGCTCAAAGGATGCACAAGAATGTTAGAAATCATGAGAGACCTCCCCAAGGGCCGGCCAACAAGTATTTATAAGCATCCCATCCAAATAGAGCCGTTATACCCCTTCACTGGGTCTTTTCGGGATGACCGGACGCGCCGGTCATAACTGATCGGACGCGCTCAACCGCGTCTGATCCTCCAACGGTCACTGCGCCAACGGTCAAACCCTATGACCGGACGTGCTTCTCAGAACGACTGGACGCGCCGGTCCCGAGTGACCGGACGCGCTCCAGTCAACGACCGGACGTGCCGATCGCACAGCATCGCGCGCCCGCGAAGTAACGACCAGACGCGCCCCTCGCAACGACCGGACGCGACAGTGCCCGCGTTCGGTTAGAGTCCAGTAAGCTCCTTCAATGATCGGACGCGTCCGATCATGTGTGACCGGACGTGCCTTGCGTCCGATCATCCTCGTGAACCGTAGTTCCCTCTGGGCGACTGACCGGACGCGCCGGTCCCACGAGTGACCGGACGCGCCGGTTACAAACCCTAACACCCGCGTCTGCTCTGTACTGACCGGACGCGTCCGGTCATACCATGACAGCGTCCGGTGCAGCGTTCGGTCACCTCTGTGACCTCCGTTCGCCTCCGTTTCTTTTCTCACTTCCGGCGTAGTGGAAAATAGGCATTTCAACTTCCCACAAACGCTTGAATCCCGCGCTCGCAAGCTCGGCGGGAGGGAGAGAGAGACCCAAACCCTCTCTACCGCTCAAACTTCATCGTCTTCGCAAATGTGCCAACACCAACAAGTGATCACCACCTTGTGCACGTGTGTTAGCCTTTTCATAAACATTTTCAAAGGTTTTCCAGTTAGCTCACTAGGCCCTACATGCAATGCACTTCATGAATTCACCTAGTGGCACCCGTGCATCGAATAACCGATAAGACTTCCCCTCTTAATAGTTCGGCTATCGATCCTAAACCACTCACACCCTCTATGGTGTCTTGAGTGCAAAATAAAATGGCCCTATGGTTATACCTTTGCCTTGAGCCCATTTTGTTTCTCCAAAAGATATGATCCACTTCATATCATCATATGACCGTCTCGATCCATCGACCTTGACTTCACTTGCTCTTCACCGCTGCATCGGTCCGTCGGCGCCAAGTCTTGCTCAAGCTTCACCATCGCATGGTCCTTCGCTTCGAAGCCTCGACTTGCCCTTCACCTTCACAACCGGTCCATCGAGCCAAGCATCATCTTGGTCTTCATCATCTTGGTCACATGAGTCAATATCATGTCTCATATTTAATGACCACCTTTATCTAAATCATCCACTTAGATACAAAGGTTAGTCCTAGGTTTCATCAATTAGCCAAAACCAAACTAGGGACTTTCAATCTCCCCCTTTTTGGTAATTGATGACAACCCTCACAAAGATGATTTTGATAATAAAAGTTTTGAACTTGTCATATTTGTCCAATCATTATGCTCATAAGTAAAGTTTGGACAATTATCACAAGCTCGATTTTGGTAGCATTAGCTCTCCCTACATATGTGCATAGAGTTTGGATTGAAAGCTTTGCACATATGCATTGATAGAAGTGTTGAGAGAGTAATTCTACCAAAATGATGCTAAGGTGTAAGAAATGGACCTTTGAAGCGTGATACCAATCGGAGTTGCCTTTTACACCATCCTTAGCATCATGAAGTAACTAGACATCCATCACAACTCAAGAACCCCGTGAGATCAACATTATATGAAAAGGTTGTTGGACCACTTGTAAAGTTTAAGGCATGTCTAGATACCACAAGTAAACTATTCCTATGCATGCTAGTAGATCATTTCATCATTCAAGTTCTATACTAGCATTGCACCACACAAGCATGTATATTGAATTTAAATACATGTGCAATGAGCAAGTCATATGAGAATGCACAAACAAATGCAACAACTTAGTTTATGAGCTTGCTCCCCCTACTTGTGTGTATCAAAATTTTATTTCCCCTTTATCATGTTGAATCATATTTTTCTCTCCCCTTTGTCAACAACTTACCCAAAAATGGGATCAAATTGTGGAGAGAAAATAATATTTGATGGAGTATGTTATAATTTATCAAATTTGGTTCAACCTAGAATACTTGCCAAAGAGTTTTATTTCGATTTGAACCAAAGACTAGCTTCTTCACTCCTCATAATAAGGGTTATCTTGCCTATGTTGAATTAAACACTTATAGCAAATCTTCTAGATTCAACACTAGGTTTGTAAGCTCACAAACATGTCATATGCCACCACTAGATCAAAATAAGCGTAGAAGCAATAGTGGTAACATATATCCATCAAATTCATTTGATTTATCATGAATGCTCATGCATACCACTTATTATGTCTATATGCTCTAGCAAGTCCTTAGCATAAGATGAATGACATGTCAATCAATTTTACCTTGCAATGTCGAAGGAGAAGCATGTCAACAAGTGGGTGGGGTGCATTCACATCATGTTTGAAAAATCAAGAATGTTTAATTCATTCCTTAGCTTGCAAAACCTCTTTTCATCAAGTGGCTTGGTGAGAATATCGGCAAGTTGATCATTGGTGCCAACACTTTCAATGGCAATATCTCCCTTTTGTTGATGATCTCTAATGAAATGATGCCTTATGTCAATATGCTTTGTTCTTCTATGTTGAACCGGATTTTGTATCATCTTAATTGCACTTTCATTATCACATAGCAATGTCACATTCTTGAAGTTGAGACCATACTCCTTCAAAGTTGATTTCATCCATATCAATTGTGCACAACAACTCCCCGCACTCACATATTCGGCTTAGGCGGTAGAGATTGCCACACTATTTTGTTTCTTTGAGGACCATGACACAAGTGATCTTCCAAGTAATTGACATGTGCCACGTGTGCTCTTTCTATTGATCTTGCAACCCCCATAGTCAGAGTCCGAATATCCAATCAATTCAAACTTTGACCCCTTGGGATACCATAGTCCAATATCTCTTGTTTGCTTCAAGTACCTCAATATTCTCTTTGCAGCTGTGAGATGACTCTCTCTAGGTGAGGCTTGATATCTAGCACATATACAAACACTAAACATGACATCCGGCCTTGATGCGGTGACATAGAGTAGACTTCCAATCAAAGACCGACATTCCTTTTGATTCACCATTTTGCCATCAAGATCACTATCCAAATTGCCATTTATACCCATTGGAGTTGAAATTAGCTTTGCATCTTGCATTCTAAATTTCTTCAACATGTCCCTTATGTATTTCCCTTGACTCACAAATGTCTCATTCTTCAGTTGTTTGACTTGGAGACTAAGGAAGTAGCTAAGTTCACCAATCATAGACATTTCAAACTCTTTGGCCATCATAGTACCAAATTCTTCATAATAAGCTTGATCGGTTGATCCAAAGATAATGTCATTAACATATATTTGCACTATGAATAGATCATTCCCAATCTTCTTGGTGAATAGAGTTGTATCAACTTTGCCCATCTTGAATACCTTAGAGAGAAAGAAATCCCTTAGCCTCTCATACCATGCTCTAGGAGCTTGCTTTAATCCATATAAAGCCTTCTTCAACTTGTACACATTGTTGGGTTTCTTATCATCTTCAAATCCGGGAGGTTGCTCAACAAAGACTAACTCATTGATGATCCCATTAAGAAATGCACTTTTGACATCCATTTGATATAATTTGATGTTGTGTGCACAAGCATAAGCTAATAGAATCCTTATTGCTTCCAATCTTGCCACGGGAGCATATGTCTCATCATAGTCAAGACCTTCTACTTGAGTGTAACCTTGAGCAACTAGTCTGGCTTTGTTTCTCACCACAATGCCATCTTGATCTTGCTTGTTTTTGAACACCCACTTGGTTCCAATCACATTATAGTCATTTGGCCTTTCTACCAATTCCCAAACATCATTTCTTGTGAAATTGTTTAGTTCTTCTTGCATAGCCATGATCCAATCGGCATCCTTCAAAGCTTCTTATATTTTCTTTGGTTCTAAGGTTGACACAAATGATGCAAGCTCACAAAACATAGCCAATCTTGATCTTGTTTGCACACCACTTCTAATATCACCAATAACACTATTAATGGGGTGATCTCTTGCAACATGTTGTGCTTGGAGTACTTGCACTTGATTGCTTGAGCTTGGTTGATCACTTGATGTATCTTGATGAGATGAATTAGCACTATGATCTTGCACTTGAGAGTCACTAGCTAGCTTGAATGGAGAATTAAGCACTTGATCTTTATCATCATCTTGAATATCAATTACTTGCTTTGCTCTAATGTCTCCAATATCCATGTTCTTCATTGCTTCTACCAATTGAGTTCCACCAACATCATCTAGATTCTCTTCTTCATCTTGTGACCCATTGGTTTCATCAAATTGCACATCATGGACTTCTTCTAGAATGCCACTTGAGTTGTTCCAAACTCTATAAGCTTTGCTTGTAGTTGAATAACCAAGTAGGAACCCCTCATCACATCTCTTGTCAAACTTTCCCAATCTAGTTCCCTTCTTCAAGATATAGCATTTACAACCAAACACTCTAAAGTAAGAAATATTGAGCTTTCTTCCATGAAGTAGCTCATATGGGGTCTTCTCTAGCAATGGATGACAATATAGTCTATTGATATAGTAGCAAGCGGTATTGATTGCTTCATCCCAAAAAGATTGACTCACATTGTACTCATGAAGCATTGATCTAGCCATATCAAGCAATGTTCTATTCTTTCTCTCAACTAGGCCATTTGATTGTAGAGTGTACTTGGCCGAGAATTGATGTCTAATGCCATAGTGATCACAAAGTTCTTCAATTCTTGTATTCTTGAACTCACTTCTATTGTCACTTCTCACTTTCTTGATTCTAATCTCAAACTCATTGTGAACTCTAGTGAGAAATGTCTTGAAGGTGTCAAACACTTCACTTTTGTCACTAAGAAAGAATACCCATGTGAATCTTGTGAAGTCATCCACTATGACAAAACCATACTTATTACCACCTTTGCTTGAGTATGTTGTTAGGCCAAATTGATCCATGTGCATCAAATCAAATGCTTTGCATGTGCTCATTGTACTCTTCTTTAGATGTGAGCTTCCAACTTGCTTCCCGGCTTGACATGCACTACAAAGCTTATTCTTCTCAAATTCAACATCTTTCAAACCATTGACAAGATTGTGAGTTATAAGCTTCTTCAATTGTTTCATGCCAACATGACCAAGCCTTCTATGCCAAAGCCAACCCATGCTTGATTTGGAGATTAAGCAAGTTGTCAAAGAAATTTCTCTAGCATTGAAGTCAACTAGGTAGAGATTCTCATATCTAAAGCCCTTGAATGCCACATTTGAACCATCCATACTAATGACTTCCACATCATCAACCCCAAAGATACATTTGTAGCCTAGATCACATATTTGTGCCACGGATAGAAGATTGAAATCCAAACTTTCAACTAGCAACACATTGGAGATACTCATGTCATTTGATATTGTAATCTTGCCCAAGCCAATAACCTTGCCTTTCTTGTTATTGCCAAATGTGATAGAATCAACACCACTATTATTGTCATTGATTGAGTCAAACATTCTTGATGTATCGGTCATGTGTTGAGTGCACCCACTATCAATAATCCAATGCCTTCCTCCGGCTTTGTAATTGACCTACAAGCAAATCAATGAAGCTTAGGTACCCATTTTTGCTTGGGTCCTTGTAGGTTAGTAACTAAGCTCTTTGGTACCCAAATAGCCTTCTTCTTTAGGCCAACAATGGGTGTACCAATAAACTTAGCTTGCACACCCTTCATACCTTTGGTAAGCACATAGCAAGAATCAAAAGGTATAGCATTAACAAATTTCTTGCTTTGGTTCTTTTTATTACAATTATGCTCTAAGTGCCCAACTTGCTTGCATCTATTGCAAAACCGACCATTGCTCTTCACAAAGCTAGGCTTTAGAGTTGCAAAGGCCGACTTGTCTTTCTTGGGGGTGTAGCCCAATCCCTCTTTGTTAAGAGAGAACCTTTGGCTACCCAAGCACTTAAGCAAGCGGGCCTCACCACCATAGGCCTTGCCTAGGGCGTGAGTGAGCTCATCCACCTCTCTCTTGAGAGTCTCATTCTCAACCATTAGTGAGGTATCACAAGTGAAACCATCACTAGTAGTGGAGGTAGAGTTGGTGGTGGTGGATGAAGAGCTACAAGAAGGGTTAGCATTTGTCATGATGATAGGTTTATAAAAAGATTCATCAATTATATTACATGTAACACCTATATCACATGATACAACAATCTCCTTTTTTGCTTGTTGCTCAAGTAGCAATGAGTGAGCTTTTTCAAGCTTGGAATGAGCTTTACCAAGATCCTCATGGTCTTCCACTAGACTCTCATGAGTGGTCTTAAGCTCACCTAGAACTTTCTCAAGTATTGCTACTTTCATTGAAAGCTTCTTACACTCCTTGTTCTTGGCAATAGCTATGTCTCTAGTTTGTTGCATCAAGTCATATAGTTGTTCTTTAGTTGGTTCATCATCATCATTTTCATTATCATTATTATTATCATTATCACTATCATGAACATATTCCATTTCACTTTCATCATCACTCTCATCATATAATACCTTAGCTTCTTTGGCCATGAAGCACGAAGAGGATGAATCAAATAGTGAAGGCTTCTTATTGATAGCAATGGAAGCAAAAGCCTTGTTGGATGATTCTTCTTCTTCTTCTTCATCATCATCACTTTTCCAAGTGACCACATAGGCTCCGTTCTTGCCCTTCTTGAAAGTCATCTTGGTTTCTCTCTTTTTCTTCTCAAACTTGCCCCTCTTGTTCTTCTTCTTCTTGTCATAGGGACATTCGGCTTGAAAATGTTCGGTGCTATCACAATTGAAGCACTTCCTTTGTTGCTCATTGCTCTTGAAGTTGTCATTTCTCTTTTTGAAGCCTCTTCTCTTAATGAACTTGTGACCCATTTTCTTGACTACAAAAGCAAATGCCTCATCATTAATTTCATAATCTTCATCTTTACTGTTGTCTTCTTCTTCTTCAATGATGGTAGCTTTGCCCTTGGAGGAGATGGCCTTGAACGCCACGGTCTTCTTCTTTTTTTCTTCCTCCTTCTCCTTCTCATCAACATCTTGATCATACTTATCATATGTTAATACCTCTCCAAGCAAATCATTAGTCTTCATTGTTTCAAGAACATCTCTTTGTAGCATCATGATCAACATCTTGAATTTTCTTGGTAAGCTCAACAAGAACTTGTGGCAAAAATCTTGGTCTTGTGTCTTGTGCCCTAAGCTCTTGAGATCATTCACAATTATTTGCAATCTATGAAACATCTCTAAGATTGTTTCTTCTTCTTTCATCTTGAAGTTCTCAAACTCACTCTTGAGCCCATATAGCTTGGCACTCTTCACAACCTTAGTGCCCTCATATGTTTCACTCAACCTTGTCCATACTTCATATGCCAATTCTAAGTCCTTGATGCCCTCAAATACTTTTGTGTCAATACCATGGTAAAGTGTATTGAGAGACATTCTATTGCATGTTCTATTTGCTCTATCTTCATCGGTGAGATGATCAGGATCAATGATAGCAAAGTCATTCTCAGTGACTTGCAAAACTCTCTCATGAATAGAACCAAGGTACATTGTCATCTTTCTCTTCCAATGAGCAAAAGAACTAACACCATCAAAGAACGGTGGCTTGCCCCCAACATGATAGAACCCAATTTGAGCCATTTTTCACACCGAAGGATGTTAAGCCTTGATTAAAACAGTGACCACGGCTCCGATACCACTTGTAAGGTCCTAGATGGCTATAGGGGGGTGAATAGCCTATAAAAAATTCTATAAGAAACACTAAGCAAACTTATTAGAATAACAAACGGTGCAAAGCGAGTTTTGCTTAGCCTACGGTTGTGATGCAAGCTTCCAATCCACAAGTCTAGTAGATTATGATCTCTAGTTCACATAAGGGCTATGTCACTAAACTTACACTAGTGAGCAAGCTAACAACACTAGCAAAGGCTACCACTAGAGCTACACAAGATAATCTAGTAAATATAAACGCGAGAGAGAGGATTGTGTATGTTATACCAACGGTGTAGTGAAGATGTTGCCAATCACCAAGATGATATACAATCAATCAATATTGACAACAACACAATATGAAGACCAATCACCGGGAGACAAGAGACACAATATTTTTATTCACCCGGTGTTCACTTGTGCACCGACAAGCTACGTCACCGGTTGTGTCGACCAACACTTAGATGGTTCCTCGGTGTGACCCTCAAGTCACTTGCCCCTCAAGGCACGCCCCGTAAGGCACCGCAAGACACCACTCTCAAGTGAGGTAACTCAATGACATGCGCAATGTAATAGAGTTGCTTTTGGCATCCCGCCGAGGTCGAGCAACATCGCCATGATGCGTTAGTCCTAGGTTTCATCAATTAGCCAAAACCAAACTAGGGACTTTCACCATGGCCGTACCCCGCCATGATGGGGGGCGGGGTAGGGTAACCCGCCATGATGCGTGGCGGGGTACGTCTTTCCATGTTCTCGAGCCACGTCAGCAGGCACCCCGGGCTGCAGGCCACGTGGCAGCTGGACCCCGCCGCCATGCATGGTGGGGTACAGTTCATTTGCCCCGCCATGCATGGTGACGGGGCCAAACGGACTAGTTTTGAAAATATTTTTAAATACGGGTCAGATCCAAAATATGTTTTAAATTTAGGCTAAAAATAAAAAATTCTCACAAATGGTTTCAGTAGTGGATGCAGTTACCTACACATGACCATGCACGCATACTGTAGCATTATTCTCTCACGCGACTTCCTCTCTTCCTTTTTGAAAACTGACTATTAATAATCAAACTATATATAGATGACTGGATAGACTATAGTGAGGCCATATATATATTCCTCATTCATACCCACGGCAACGCACGGGGAATCCTCCTAGTTGAGTAGCATTGCAAGGTCTAATGCAACAGTGTCCTAGAGCTTGATAGTTGCAGAAGACCGAAGGAGTGATGGTGGTTTCGGGGAAAAAAGATGCTAGAGGTGAATCAGTTACCATTTTCATATAATATAAATAATACTTAAACTGAAGTTGATGGAAAAGGTGTAATATATCCACTTCTGCATATTAGTTTTGAGGATTATATGTAGTTCTCTCCTTGCTACATTTCTCAGTATAATCAGCAAAAGCCAAGTGCCAGTGTAATCAGCAAAAAGCCCATGTAAGAAATCATATATAAAAAAGATTGTTGGATAGCCCTCAGCAGCTACCAATTGTGGCCATATCATCTGTTGGAATCGACTTTGTTATATTAGAATATATGCCTTCTTTATGTTTTTTATAAGCAAGGGGAACACATAGCAACAAATAGTAAAGTCAAACTGTATTTACAGCTTTATTATGTACAATCATATAGGTCATATTTTGAAGAATAAACTCAGTGAGTTGATATATTTGACATTTTGTTTACGTATTTATAATTTTTTATACTATTTTAGGATGAAGCAAAATCTGCAGTAGTGATACAGTTCTTTATTTTCCCAAAAATTATAGCAAATAGAACTCTGGAACAGCTACAACATGGAGCCTTCACATGTATATACAGGAACATGCATGGCTGCATGAAGGTCTCTTCACATCCACATCCAAGCAGGGAGTCACAATTGTAAAATTTGTCACAACCAGCTCAATGGTGAGGGGAGTTACCTTTGAGAATTCCTTGATGTAAACTTGTTTACAATGCCAAAATGAATTTTAGATAAACATCAACAGAACCTTGTTACAATTCATATTTTCTTAGGGTTCACTAGATCGGATACTAGACAGTAGAAAAACGAGATCTTGATTTACAGAGAGACAGAGAGAAAGGGGTGATAGGTAGCAAACCATCGAAAGCCGTAGTGGTCGAAGCTCCGGACGGGGTTTCGTTGACGGATGCCATCTGCGCGCCGGCAGTGACGTTCGGTGGAGAGGGAGTCGGTGCTGTGCCGTCGTCGGCGACGGCGAGTGTGTCGGGGTGGCGTTGCCGGCGTCGGTGGTGCTTCCCGTCGCTGGCAGCGCCCCTTCTCAAGATCGGGTCTAGGGTTAGGATGTCGGTGGGGTGACTGGCGGCGCGGCTAACCTCGTACTGCGAGCCCCGGCCCCCACCTTCCTTTATAGCGCTGTGCGACGGGGGCCCACCAACCATGTAGGGTTGGGTGCCCTCGATCAGGGCGCGAGAACAAGGCCCATTTAGGCCGTTGGGCATAACTAGATGGGAGATCAATTCTAACATTCTCCCCCTTGATCTCTCGTATATTCTTCGTTCTTTAATTTCATACTCAAAACTTTCGAATCATATCTTTCTTGCTTCTATCCTATTCCATTATAGATTAGTGCATTGAACTGTTTCATCATCACAGCAATTAGTGCCGTTAGACTAACAGCCACAACACATTTCTCCGTTTTGGAATGAACTTTCTTCTGGGCCCTTCATATGTTCGAGAATCATAGGCTTTCCCTTAAACCCATGCCGGCTATGTGTTCTCTGAACACGTTGGGTGGTAAGCCCTTTGTGAGCGGATCCGCGAGCATTTTCTCTGTACTTATATGCTCAAGATTTATTATATGATCCCGAACTTTATCTTTCACAACATAGTACTTTATGTCAATGTGTTTGGCAGCACCACTTGACCTATTGTTGTGAGCATACTGTCCCGCTGGGTTGTTATCACAATACAACCTCAGTGGTTCATTGATATTATCAATCACTTTCAATCCGGGTATGAATTTCTTTAGCCAATTCACCTGCCCCGTTGCCTCATAGCATGCTACAAACTTGGCATACATTGTCGAGGATGTAGTTACGGTTTGTTTGGAGCTTTTCC
Organism: Saccharum hybrid cultivar R570; assembly: GCA_038087645.1. Taxonomy (NCBI): domain Eukaryota; kingdom Viridiplantae; phylum Streptophyta; class Magnoliopsida; order Poales; family Poaceae; genus Saccharum; species Saccharum hybrid cultivar. The sequence continues at coordinate 1,142,815 of JAQSUU010000682.1, forward strand.
ACGATATAGCCCCTCCTGTGAGAGTAAATATATATCCTGACGTGGATTTTCTTTCTTCTCCTGCATAATCGGAATCTGAATACCCCTCTATCTACAGGGAATCAGATCTTCTATACGTTAGCATGAGGCCTTTCGTACCCTGCAAATAACGTAGGACTTTCTTCACCAATTTCTAATGTTCTATTCCTGGATTCTTTTGATATCTGCCAAGTAACCCGGTAACAAAAGCTAAGTCAGGACGTGTACACACTTGAGCATATTGTAAACTTCCAACTGCTGAAGCATACGGTACCGCTTTCATTCGATTAATCTCATATTCGTTCTTGGGACATTGATGTTCCCCAAATCTATCGCCCTTGACAATAGGAGCAGGTGAAGGACTGCACGTATGCATACTAAATTTCTTCAGAACCTTTTCTATGTATGCCTTTTGCGATAATCCTAAAACCCCCTTTTTCTGTCTCGGTGAATCTCTATTCCCAAAACGAACGAGACCTCACCGAGATCTTTCATATCGAAGTTTGAGGACAAGAATTTCTTCATTTCCATTAGTAGATTGACATCACTACTAGCAAGCAGAATATCATCCACATACAAAATCAGGAATATATACTTTCCATTCTTGAATTTTGCGTAAACACAATTGTCCTCAACATTTTCCTTAAACCCAAAACCTTTTATTGTTTTATCAAATTTCAAATACCACTGTCTTGAGGCTTGTTTCAATCCGTAGATTGATTTCTTTAGGCGGCATCCCATATTTTCTTTTCCTTTTACAACAAAACCTTTCGGTTGTGCCATATAAACATTTTCTTCCAAATCCCCATTAAAGAACACCGTCCTTACATCCATTTGATGTAATTCCAAATCATAGTGGGCTATAAGTGCCATTATAATTCTGAATGAATCTTTACATGAGACTAGAGAAAATGTCTCATTGTAATCAATCCCTTCTCTTTGCGTAAAGCCTTTCGCCACAAGTCGCGCTTTAAATCTTTCTATATTTCCTTGGGAGTCATATTTTGTTTTGTAGATCCATTTACAACCTACTGTTTTGGCTCCTTTAGGAATATTTCCAAGTCCCAAACTTTGTTGGTACTCATTGATTTCATTTCATCTTCCATGGCCTTAAGCCACTTTGATGAATGGTCGCTTCTCATGGCTTCTTCAAATGAGGTGGGATCATCCCCCATCTGAAATTCTTCTGTTTCATAAACTTCATAGTCATTAGAAATAGCTGACCTTCTTGTTCTTTGAGACCTTCTAGGTGCCTCTGGCACTTGTTCCACATTGGGCTATTGCTGTTCTTCCTCATGCGTGACATTTGGTTCTATAGGTTCCTCAAGGACAGGCTCCTCAAGGATAGGTTCCTCATGTTCATTCATTGTCACCACGGGAGAACTTGCAACAGGTGTTGGCACTACAGTGTCTTGCACTGTCGGCGCAACAGCAACATGTAGCGTAAAGAATGGTTCTTCAACCATCGGAGTGGGTACATGTACCCGCTTCTCCTGTAGGCTTATTTCTCATGCTACCATGCTCCCCCTGATCATGTTATCCTCCAAGAACACAGCGTGTCTTGTTTCTACAATCTTCGTATGTCTGTCAGGACAATAGAAGCGATATCCTTTCGATCTTTCTGGATAGCCAATAAAATAGCAGTTGACTGTCTTGGAGTCTAACTTTCCTATGTTTGGGTTAAACACTTTTGCCTCAGTCGGACAGCCCCACATACGCAAATGGTTAAGTGAAGGTTTCCTTCCTGTCCATAATTCATACGGTGTTTTAGGCACCGATTTGCTTGGTACTCGATTAAGTATGTGAATGGCGGTTTTTAGTGCCTCCATCCATAAACTAATCGGTAATGTGGAGTAACTTATCATGCTTCTTACCATATCTATTAAGGTATGGTTACATCTTTCAGCCACTCCATTCTGCTGAGGCTCCCCCGGTGTGGAGTACTGAGCGACTATGTCATTTTCCTGTAGAAACTTTGCAAATGGTCCAGGAATTTGGCCATATGGGGTATGTCACCCATAGTACTCTCCACCTCAGTCTGATCGTACTATCTTTATTTTCTTATTGTGCTGATTTTCAACTTCAGCTTTAAATATTTTGAATTTATCCAATGCTTCCGATCTTTCTTTAATTTGATAAATATAGCCATAACGAGAGTAGTCATCTGTGAATGTTATAAACGAATCATAACCATCCACACTTTTCACAGGAAATGGACCACATATATCAGTGTGGATTATTTCTAAAGTTCCTACGCTTCGTTTGGTATTTTTCTTAATTTTCTTGACATACTTTCCTTTGATGCAATCAACGCATTGTTCTAAATCTAAAAATTCTAAGTGCGGAAGAATTGATTCTTTAATCAGCCGTTCTATTCTCTCCCTCGAAATATGGCCCAAGCGATAGTGCCATAATTTCGAAGAGGCATCATCAATTCGCTTCCGCTTCTTAGTTACATTCGCAGATGGGGAATCATTCATATTCTCATCGCATACATTGTTCACATTCTTGTCAAGAGATAATAAATAAAGCTTGTCTTGTCGGAAGACAAGACCAACACATTCATTATCAACAAGTATCTTACATTTGCCATTACCAAAATGGCAATCAATTCCATCATCATCAAGTTTCGAAACACTTATCAAATTTCTATGCAAAGAGAGAACATAAAGCACTTCTTTAAGTCTAAGTACAAAGTCATTATTCAATTCTAAAGATAAATCTCCAATAGCTTCAACATTGGCTTGCACTCCATTTGTAACTTTAATCGTTCTTTTTCCTCTTTACAAGGTTCTTGTCCCACTTAACCCCTGTAAAGAATTTGCAACATGAGTAGTTGCTCCTGAATCAACCCACCAAATGGATTTAGCATAACATAAATACAGGGATTCATCTATAAATATAATAAATTCATCACCTCTCTTTAGTAGAGATTTCAGGAAGTCTGGACAGTCTCTCTTGTAGTGTCCCTTCTTGAAGCAGTGCTTGCATTGATCTTTCTCAGCTCCACCATAGGAGTTGTTCTACTGATTTTCAGAGTCCTGGGGTTTCTTTCCCTGTGAATTTGAGGAAGAGGCCGTATCCCACTTGGGTTTCCCTTGTGGTTTAAAATTCTTACCATTAAAGTTCTTTCTTTTATTATCCTTCACAAAGTGAGCGAATTCACCCTGTGAGGATTTAATCCTCTCCTCTTCTTGAGCACACATTGAAATAAGTCTTTCTATGCCCCATCTTTCAGGCTGCATATTATAGTTCACAATAAAAGTGGCAAAGAAGCAAAAATTAAATGAATCAGGAAATCATCTTCCTTCAAATTCATTTCCTTTAGCTTAGATGCCATAGTGTTCATCTTCAAAATGTGCTCTCTTATGCTACCACCTGTGTATTTCTCATTCACAAGCTTCTTTATCAGTGAACTTGCTGTGGCCTTGGTAGACCCAGTAAACTGACTCTTGATTTTATCAAGATATTTTGTGGCAGTAGCACATTCAGGGATTGAGCCCCTTATCTGTTCTTCTATGGTGGCCTTGGCTACCAACGGGCACTTGCGGTTGGAGAGAGTCCATTGCCTATGTTTAAGATCATATTTCATTCTTATCTCAGCATGATCACGCTTTCTAGTAGCGAAATCAGCGTCAGATTCATTTTCGTCTCTCACCGGGTCCTCTGGTTCAATGGGACACGGTGAGATGATGGCAAAATCGACCTCTCCCAACGCAAGTTCCAATTCATATTTCTCCCGCCACACACGGTAATTGCTCCCGTTGAGTGTCGGAATGTTCGCAATGTTCACAATACATTTGCCTCCTGAAACCACACTAGAGTTAGTGAGAAACGTTTATACATAAAATCACATGCTTTAACTCAACGTTGGTCAAATTAAAACATATAATTCATTCATGCAAAACATTTTACATCACCGTTGGGCAGAAGTAAAATTTATGCACAATTTCTCATGGATCAAAATTATAATATTGTTATTAACAACGTTGGTCAGAAAATAACAACATTATAGTCTCATTAAAATTATCAGAAATTCATTTCTCTTAAAATTAAATTATCCCATTGGTTCAAATTTAATTAAAGAGAACAATAATTTATCATGCACAGCGGAAACATTAACGATCTTTTCATATTATTAATTTTCAGAAGCACTAAAAGATTCACTGTTTTCTGAGAAAAATATCGTTGGATAAAATTTGCACAGAAAATATGCATTTAAAATTGCTTCTGGAAATTAATAAGAAAAATTTTCTTCTTCTTTTCATTTTCAGCCCAGCGCGGCCCAAGTTGCACTGAAACCGGCTCGGCCCGGCTTGCCTCGCGCGCACAGGCCACACCCAGGCCGCAACCTGGGCCTGGGCCGACAAAGCGCCGCGCGCGCTTGCGCCCGCCTGGGCCGGCGAGTTGGCCCATCGAATCTCGGCCGTCCGTCTCGATCCAACGGCCGAGCGGCCGTTTCGGCTGATCAAAAAGTCACCGGCCGTCGTTCCCTGGAAAACCCTAGCCATTCGTCCCTTCCCTTTCTCTCTCTTCTTCGCCGCTCTCTCTCTCTCCAGCGGCAGCAGTGAGCCACAACCGAGAGCGAACAGACGAGCGAACCGGTCCTTTGCGCCGTCGCCGGCCCCCTCGCCGGCGCGCGTGCTCCCCAACGGGTGAGCACGCCGTTGTCGAGCGGCCTGGCCGCGGCGCCCCTTGGACGAGCCCAGCGAGCAGCGAGCTGAATCGGCACTTCTTCTCCTGCGTCGGTGAAGATTCATCCGACGCACCCTAACCCTAGCCCTACTTTCCCCTTTCTGATTTGAGTTGTTCTTTTCGGGTTTATCCGAATGGGAAAATAGGGTTAGGGTTAGGGTTCGTTCTTGCCGATTTGTTTTCTTTGATTTCATTTCTTTCTTTTTGTTCATCCGAGTGGAAAACTGGGATTAGGGTTAGGGTTTGCCAATTTCTTTCCCGATCCGCAGCGGATCGGATGAGTTCTACCTTTCTTTTACTCATTTCCCATCTAGGGTTAGTCTTCCAGTGAGTGTTCTTTGCCGATCCGAAATCGGTCCGCCCCGATCTAGGTTTCTACTTAGTAAAAACCCGGCTCTGATGCCATTGTTAGAATTCATATTTTCTTAGGGTTCACTAGATCGGGTACTAGACAGTAGAAAAACGAGATCTTGATTTACAGAGAGACAGAGAGAAAGGGGTGATAGATAGCAAACCATCAAAAGCCGTAGTGGTCGAAGCTCCGGACGGGGTTTCGTTGACGGACGCCATCTGCGCGCCGGCAGCGACGTTCGGTGGAGAGGGAGTCGGTGTTGTGCCGTCGTCGGCGACGGCGAGTGTGTCGGGGTGGCGTTGCCGGCGTCGGTGGTGCTTCCCGTCGCTGGCAGCGCCCCTTCTCAAGATCGGGTCTAGGGTTAGGATGTCGGTGGGGTGACTGACGGCGCGGCTAACCTCGTATTGCGAGCCCCGGCCCCCCACCTTCCTTTATAGCGCTGTGCGACGGGGGCCCACCAACCATGTAGGGTTGGGCGCCCCCGATCAGGGCGCGAGAACAAGGCCCATTTAGGCCGTTGGGCCTAACTAGATGGGAGATCAATCCTAACAAACCTAATAACTGGATACACAGAAAGAATCATTGGAGTCAGCTTCCAGTTTAATTGGATACACATTAATAAGATTAGTCTTACCGGTGGTCGACCTGGCCTTTAGGGCAAATCATTTGCAGCTGGATCTTTCCGGGTTGTAGCAGTAAGAGCAACACCACTGCTTCCTATGGGGTGCACAGTGGCAAAGAGCTTAGTAACTTCTATTGCTCATTACTTTTGCAACTGTTTACAAACTACAGTCGTTAAGGAGATAGCCAGTCGGTCCCCTGCACCGCAGTTTTGAGTTTATTTGATACACAAAATGAAACACAAACTTTGTCTTTCAGTTTTTTTTACCTTTCAAAAAAAAACATAAATTCCACTTTGACTCATATCTTACAGTGTGCAATACTACTATTTCTCTAATCTGCACATCATGTTTACCATTTGTATACAAGAGAGGGTTGAAAACTTGAAATGGCAGGGAAGCTTTGCCGCAAAAGCAAATCGTTGCATGTTTTTATTTGCTTGGGTGTGGTCTCTCTCCTACGGCAGGGGTGAAAGGGAGCACTGGTCCTCCTTGACTCCTCGTAGTTCCACTTCCAGAGTGAAAAGCTACCTGCTGCATTTTGCCCAACAGGTGGCCGGCGTGCCCATGGCGGTAACAGCCTGCCTGAGAGGTGTTCAGATCGCGGGAGCAAGAAAGGCGCCAGTAGTCAGAATGCGGGCCGTTGAGGCAGGTGTCGGGTGGACGCGGAAGCTATAAGGCGGCGGCGGGAACTGGTCGTGGTTAAAGCTGGACGAAAAGCTCGCAATTCGATAGCTCGCTCGACTCGGATCGATAGTGGCTCGGCTCGGCTCGGCTCGTTTAATTTCTCAAACGAGCTGAGCAAGCATCCTAGCTCGTGTCTTAACGAGCCAGCTCGCGAGCCAGCTCGCGAGCCTAACGAGCCAAAGTTGTTGGCCTTAAACTTTTATTAGTGTTATATAACTTTATGTCTTACACTTTATAATTTGTTGATGATTGGACTTTGACTCTATAAATTTTAGATTAATTTGACTCTTTTTATTTTAAATGAATGTATGGATAATGGATGCATCATATATGGTATGGAGTATGAACCATAGACAATGTATGGTGTATAGTATTATAATATAATAGTATATATTATTTTTGTATGATTTATTAAGACTTATGAATGGACTAGTTTTATATCATTACCATTATCAAACTTTAAATAATACACATATTACATTTTTTATGTTTTAATATGGCTGGCTCGCGAGCCAAACGAGCCAGCTCGAGCTCGTAAACGAGCCGAGCCGAGCCGAGCCGGCCTTCTGGCTCGTTAAGATAACGAGCCGAGCCGAGCTGGCTCGTTATCTTAACGAGCCAAACGAGCCGAGCTGGCTCGTTAGTCCAGTCGTGGTCCTAGACTTCACCTGAAGAAATCGAGGCCGCAGGCCAGATGCTCAGCGTGTTTTGGTCTTTTCCTTGCCTTTCTTCCTCCTGAGCCATGGCAACGCACGGGAGGGGAGGACGCGGCTGAAGCAGCATAGTTTGGCCTTGATCGAGGGAAAGTGAAATGGATGGCTTGGAGATCATCGAGCTGTGTGAGCTCCGCTGAGAACTTGGGCCGACGTGGTCAAATGAGAAGCTAGCAGAATCCATGGGCGGTGCAGAGAAGCTTCGAGTCTTTCAGATAGAGCCAGGGAGGATGGGCAGTGATGGAGAGGCGACATGCGCTTGGAACTGGTGAGGGACACGGCGTCCGCTTGGGCTGTTGGTGTTGGCCATGAGGATGAAAGATCGACTCCAGAAACTCTAGTTAGTGGTTCATGTGCATGCATGTTGATCAAAATCAGATGCACGAGGAAAGGAAAGGAGGCCACGTGGCGAAATGACGTGCAAGGTAGCTTGGTGCAAGTTTCGTCTCGTAGATAGATAGATAGACAGAGAAGATACTAAAATGCAGCGAAAATATGGAGAAAAAACATTATGCTACAACTAATAAATATAGAAAAATTGACTTGTATCTGAACGTATTATGTCCCTTCGTAACCGACCTATGCCCTCCAAGATCCGGCACACAAGCCTGAAAAATAGGCACTCCACTCCATCCGGATTAGATCCATCCCGTTTTCATCCATGGAAAAAAAGAGGATAAAAACTGCTGCCAGTGCCATACTGGTAATACGTGTCTTTATTGTTGTTCTTCCGTCTGCTGAAGAAGCTGGCCGCATGATCAAGGTCGCTAGAAAGGGAACCGAAGCAGCAGGTAGCTCGCCTATGGAGAAACACATACGGGCAAGTGCTTGGTTTTGGGCTTTCCGGCCACTCACCTGACTCGCTCGATTGGACAGGACAGTGGCCATCGACATCAGGGTCGATGGGCCCATGGATCGGTTCGAATTGCGTTAGGCTCTTGTCTGCCACTAGCTCGTCTCCTGCTGACCTCATTGTGATTGATCCAAAACTAGCCAGATTATTAGATGAGTGATCGATCCCAAACACAAACGTCCGAGCTGACCAAGTTAGAGCTACATCATTAGGCCGGATTATATTATCTATATCTATATCTATACCTAATAATAATATAATAAAGAAGTAAAATTTCAGCCTATATTTTGGTACTCATTTTTTGATCCATGAATGTAAAAAATATTTCTGATTATCTCTCTGTAACTCTCCTATTTTATATATATAATAACATACGTAGGCCTCCATAAGCAGCTTGGATAGATCCTAATTCAACTAGATCTTTAAATCCTGAGTAACCTGGATAAGAATTCTAATCCTATCCTACTCTCTATATAGAACAAATCGTTTCTTCAAACCGTCTTTTTTTTCCTTCCTAATACAATACGTCGGTCTCCCTATGGGCGCGTAAGTTCAGTTTTGTTTGTGTACATGGTGAGAGTCCGGATTTCAGTCTAGACGAGAATCCAGTTTGTATTAAGCTTTGGTTTGCGTGTTCGGAAATGTTTGCCAATCCAAAATAGTTTGAATAGGGACTTAATACAAATCCAAATCCAAATACAAAAGACCCATCCTGTTTGTTTTTTCACGTTGGTTTCCGTCTGAGTCCTGGTACAGTGTCCATCGTAGCTTCTCTTTCTTCTTTCTCTGGTATTTTTTTCACACTAGTGGACATGCACGTGTTTATAAATATCATATCATGTTCATTTGTAATGTGACTATTAAGATAAGGAGCATAGTCATGTTAGGTAACAATTTTTTGTGATATTTTAATTTTTAAGGCTACCAGTATGAAAGGATCAAGATGCCCAAGAGGGTGGGTGAATTGGGCTTTTCTAAAAATTAATTACAAGAATTAAATCCTACAAGCCAAACTTCACCCCTAGTGCCTACTAGTGTTCCTTGTGATTCTACCGATAAAAGTTTTGTATCCTAAGTTCCAATCCTAGACTAGCATGACAATTCTAGGAAAGTAAATAAGCAATGAAAGTAATGCACGAAAGTAAATGCTTGAAAGTAAGGGTTAGGAACACGGCGATGTTTTGCCGAGGTATCGGAGAGTCGCCACTCCCCACTAGTCCTCGTTGGAGCACCCGCGCAAGGGTGTAGCTCCTCCTTGATCTGCGCAAGGATCAAGTGCTCTCTATGGGTTAATTCTTCGACACTCTGTCGTGGCGAATCACCCAAAACCGCTCACAACTTGAGTTGAGTCACCCACAATCTCGTCGGATGATCACCAAACTCCCAATCACCACCAAACCGTCTAGGCGATGGCGATCACCAAGAGTAACAAGCTAGAACTCTCACTTGACCAAACAAGCCTAATGAGAAGATGAATGTACACTTGCTATACTCTTGTCACTAGTGAGGAATCACAAATTTTGATTCTCAAATCACTATCCTCACTAGGGCTCTTGCACTCCCTTGCACTCCAAAGGTATTTCTCAACTGAACAAATGAGCAAGAGACCTCTAAAAGAGGTGGATGGGATGTATTTATACACCCCTCAGATAAATCCAACCGTTATCTATCAAAACAGCAAAACGCACACTGACCGGACGCGCCGGTCGACATGACCGGACGCGCCGGTCAAGTGTAACGGTCGGAAAACGAAAGTTACGCTGAGTGACCGGACGCGCCGATCTGAGATGACCGGACGCGCCGATCAAAGATGACCGGACGCGCCGATCAGGGATGACCGGACTCGTCCGATCATGCAAGACCCTTACTGGAAACTGATCTGACGCTCGACCGCGTCCGATCATAGATGACCGAACGCATCAGGTCAGCTCGGGACCTTACTAGAACGTGACCGGACGCGCCAATCACTTCACAGTCACGTCCGATTACACTGTTTACCCTCTGGAACACGTGTCAGACTGACCACCGCGTCCGGTCCTCTCAAGGACCGCGTCCGATCGATCAGTTAAACCTGCACTGTCTTGTTAGTACTGACTGGACGCGTCCGGTCATAACCAGGACCGCGTCTGGTCATGGGTAAACTGCTCAAATGACTTCTAAACGTGATGCAACTTGAACCAAGTTGCTTCCAACTGAACTCTGAGCTTTTCTTGAGCTACCTAGTGCTAAGTTTGACAAGTGTGCACCACACCTAAACAGAAGACTCACCTAAGTCAAGCTACTCGCTCATACCCCCTTTATAGTACAGTCAAAGGAAGAAACAAAGATCCTAACGACTATTCCAGATTTAACTCAACACCTTGACATCCGGAACTAACCGTCCTTAATCTTGTCGATGATCCTTTGAAAACCAAAACGATTTCCTTCAAGGGACATGAATACCATATTGCCCAAAGCAGTTATCATCTCCATGACCTAACTTACCAACGTTTCTGCAAAACACACGTTAGTCATGGTAATAATGCGTTGTCATCAATTGCCGAAACCAACACCGGGGCCTAGATGCTTTCAATCTCCCTCTTTTTGGTGATTGATGATAACACTTAGATTCAGAAGATATGAGTTGAGGTTTTCGATCGTGCTTGGTTCACATAAGTATAGAGTTGTAAGCACAAGGGGTTAGACATTGCTTATGTGTTCCAAGCCAACTGAGTGTACTCATAAGATAAAACATGAAGAGTTAGTACACATAAAACATAGCTCATATAAAATCAGAGTAAGGCACGGAAGCACAACCTTATGAGCTAAACACCATTAAGTGACATAATTATTAAGACATAGTCTCACAAACTCAAAGTCACACAATGCAGGGCGAGAAAATAAACATGATGCATGAATGTAGCATACAAGAAAAACAAAACCCTCTATCAACACTCCCCCTGAATCTATGCTCTCTCTCCCCCTTTGGCATCAACCGCCAAAAACTAATCTAAGGATCTGACGGGGGAACAGAAGCTGTCGTGTCAGGTGCCGAGGAGCGCGGAGTGATCACGAACTGTGAAGTGTTCTCCTCAGACTCTGAACTGTCAGGCTGACCCTCGGTAGATGGACATGGCAGTGAAGTAGTCTGGGTCTGTAGAGGAGGTGCAGCAACTGAAGGTGTAGAAGCAACTATAGGATCAGTCACTGTCGCCTGAGCCTGAAAGACTCCAAGAGTGGGAGGATCTGTAGATGCAACTGAAGATGGCAGAGTGTCTGTAGTGGTGACCCCTGTCACTGGAAATGCAGCAGTCTCTGAAGCCGACATGTCGGAGGTAGTCACAAAGGTAGAATACGACGGTGTTGGCTATCCAGTCAGCTCACTGTATGTGGCACTGAAGACAGGGAATGCAGTGCTTAAGAGGAGGTGAGGTCCCAGCTGAGCTGGTGGAGTGAATCCTGTCTGGATAGGAGTGTAGCTCAGAGACTGAAACGTCTACGGTACCTGCTGCTGGGGGAGGTGTACTGAAAGCTCGGCTGCCCCTGACTCTGAGGTCCACTGGACTATAAGGCTGGAGTCAGGACAGACGGTGGTGGCGGTACACCCACAGTGACAAGATGGCGCAGGAGCTCTATGTACTGCTGCTGAGTGGCTGCCTGCTGCCTCTGCATCTCGAACTGCTGTCGCTGGAACTCGAGCTGCTGCCTCTAGAGCTCGTCCTGGCGAGCCTGAATCTGAGCGAATACTGCAGCTGAGTCCTGAGCCTGTCGCTGCATCTGGATCTCCTATCTCTCCTGGGCCTGGGTCAACCTCTCAAGTATAGCCACCATGGCTGGATCTGAGCGGGAGGCTGAGCCAGAGCCACCGGCCTCATGGTCGTGAGGCCAAGGAGAGCGGTACCGGGGGATGGGCTGATAAACCTCATCTGTGCTGTCAGTGGCCACATCCTCGGCTTGATCAGCTGGCTAAGCATCTAGATCTACGAGCTCTGCCTCGGCAACACCCTCAACGGTCTTGTCCTGCTCAACAGCTGTCTCCGGTACCTCTGGCCTCTAACGCTGTCCTGGGACAGGTGTCTGCTCTCTGGTAACACTGATGCCGATAGCTGGCGGATGTCATACTCTGGAAAGGTTGTGGTGGTGTCAGAAATTTCTGCTCTAATCTCTGCAGGCAACTCACAGGCAGACCTGATGATGAAGCAAATCCAGTGAGCATATGATAGCTGCCTGTGACCCTTGAAGCCCTCTGCCAAGGTGTCCTCCATCTTACAAAGCATCAGATCCCAAAGGTCAAACAGGGTCTGTGAGACGAGGTGATGTACAACCCACAGCTGCATGCGAGTCAGGCCCTCTCTGTATCCAAGCCTCGGAAGAAGTGTCCTCCTCACTATAGCATCGAGGACCCTTGCTATGGGTTTCAGGCTGGCTGGTGTGCGTCGAGACCCCTCGCCAAAAGGCTCACAGAAATAGGGTCGAATCATGTCTGTAGGGGGCACTGTCCCACCGTGAGGGCGTCTCGGAGGAGCAGTCTATCCGAAGCATAGCTGATGAATCTTTGTCTCTAAAGCAGGGAGTCTGAGAATCTACCGTACCCTGGTGCTATATAATCTGCGGTCACGACCTCTGAAAGCAAAGTGAATGAACTGATGTGCTGGGTCAATCCACAGTGAGGAGTAAAACTCTCTGACCGAGGTCCCGCAGTATGCTCCAATCCGTCCAAGAAGATCTGATAGTCCAGGCAGAAAGGACAGATGCGGACGAAGCTGCTCACCAACCACCTCAACTAAGGCCTCCAGTCGACAGACTCTCTGTGGTCTGAAAGCAATACCGCTGTCAACATAGGCCCTATAGAAGTCCTCGTGTAGAGGAGTGTAGAAACCCTCTGACGCCCGGGGATCCCGCTGAGGTGGGAACCACCGAGTGACCTCAACAAATCTGAGGGCCTAGACATGTCTGGTTGTAGCACCCCTGAGGGCAAAGTTCTCAATAGGGGGTGACCTCTAGCCCTAGGAGGTGGACGACCTCCACGACGCTGACCCTCTAGACAGGGAGCGACCTGAGCTCACGTATGTCCTGAGCGACGACGCTGTGGAGTCTAAACTGTCTGCTCCTTAGTCTCCTCTGGATCCTCTGTAGGCTGCTCTGCAGGGGCATCCACTGTCTCCTCTGTGGCCTCTGTACCGAGTTGTTGACCTTCAAGGTGAAAGCGACTCTTGCCAATACGAATACCACTGCTCCTGCCACCTCTCTCTGCTGCCTCTGCTGCATCTGCGACTGCCTAAGCTACCTCTGCCTCTGTAAGAGTTCTCTTTCTTTTCTTGGCAGCAATCTTTACTCGCTTCCCGCGAGCTACCTCTGTCCTCCTTGGGGGACTATCATCCCCATCACTAGGTGCCCCACTAGCGCTCTTGCAACGAACCATACTGACAAGTGGCTGTACTGAGACAAACTGGAAAGTAGCAGATGATGTACTGACACTCGTGAGGCTTGGCCTCGGATTCACAATCGATCACCTGACACACTCAGCACTGACAGGACAAACTGAAACGATAGAATAGATGGATCTACTATAAGCAACATATATTATCTAAAAGATAAGTGAGATCCTAATAAGAGCAAGCATGTAAGGTAAGATGTGAACGGACTGCGATAGCTACCTCGACGAGCGAAGATCCGATGAGCGGAAGACGATCTCGACGCGCTAGGGTTACCCGGAGACGGCGATCGAAACCCTAGAGTATCGAGAGATCGACGATTGAATTATTAATTCACCGGAAAATCGACGGTAAACCCTAATCCAAGGAAAAGATGTCACCTTGCGGAGACGGAGACGATCGTAGAGACAGAGACGATCGTGGAGACGAAAATCTCGCGAAAAGCCTTGGCGAACAGATCGGGTCGCTAGGGTTAGGGTTTTCGCGACGGTGGGCGAGGACAGCGGAGCTAGGCGCGCGCGCGGTAGGGAGAGACCACAAGGGGTGAAGCTAGGGCTAGGGCGCGGGACTTCTCTGGGGGCTCCGGTGGCGTGGCTGCGGCGGTGGAGCGGCGAGGTCGTGGTGGCGGCTGTGGACGCACTGCGGAGGCTGGGCTGCACGGCGCGGGCGCGGGCGCGGGCGAGGAAGATGCAGTCGTGGCGAGGAAGGCGTGGGCGCGGCTGTGGCTGTGAGCTGGGGCGTGTGGCGGCGGTGGCACGGCAGCTTGGCGAGGAAGACGGCGCTCGGGATACGGCGAGTACGGGCGGCGGCGGATGAAAAAGAAGGAGCGAGATCCAAACGTACGGTTAAAAAGGGGTGAGATCTGCTTTTCGCGTGATGACCGGACGTGGTGGTCGAATGACCGGACGCGGTGGAGGTAGCGTCCGGTCAGATTCCAGTAAGCTCCTAGAACGACCGGACACGTTCGATTATGCATGATCGGACGCTGATAGAGTCCGGACATGTTTTGCCTGGAAAACTGAAACAGATGACCGGACGCGGTGGTCGGCAGAGGCGCGTCCGGTGCAGCGTCCGGTTAGAGATTTCGAAGAAAAACTTCGGGAATGACCGGACGCGCTGGTGGACGCCGAGACCGGACGCGGTGGTCAAGCTGAACCGCGTCCGATGCAGCGTCCGGTCCAGCATCCGGTCGCTGTAAAACGCTCTTTTTCAAACCGATTTTCGACGCGACTTCTCCCAATCATGTTCCAATATGAAGAGACTCAAATAAACACCAATTGGAACCTAATATGAGTGACCTCACTCAAACCCTCAAAATTTTCAAAATATTTTGCCTTAGGCTAGAATTATTTTTAAGAAAATATTCAATAAACATCCGAGGAGCAACGTATGGCCATGCAATAGAGTTTATGAACCCTTGGGAGCTTCAAATGCTCTCTCTATTCATGGACAAACACAGAGGTTACTCAAAGCTAAACTAAAGAGAAACGACAAAGCAACAACTATGCATATGCAATGCAAAACAAGAAAGGAAGGCTAGGTTGCTTGTCAAGTTTGATCCATGGTTAGGCTTTTTCACTCCTCCAAAGAAGGGTTATCGTAACCGTGTTAGACAAGTCCTAGATGCATTGCGAGAAAATAAACATGACATAAAATACAATGAAATGCATGAGACAACACAAGCTTATCTTTTAAAGTTACTAGAATCAAGCATATTTAGTTCACTTCTCAACCTACAAAAGGTAGCCTTATCTAAAGGTTTAGTGAAGATATCCGCTAATTGATTTTCACTTCTTACACCTTCTAGTGATATATTATTTTTAGCAACATGATCTCTTAGAAAGTGGTGGCGGATATCAATGTGCTTGGTGCGAGAGTGTTGTACCGGATTATTGGCAATTTTAATTGCACTTTCATTGTCACATAAAAGCGGCACCTTTTCAAGAACAACTCCATAGTCTAGGAGGGTTTGTTTCATGTATAAGATTTGTGCACAACAAGCCCCCGCGGCAATGTATTCCGCCTCGGCGGTGGACAAAGCCACACTATTTTGCTTCTTAGATGACCAAGATACTAAGGATCTCCCAAGCAAATGGCATCCTCTGGATGTGCTTTTTCTTTCAATTTTACAACCGGCATAATCCGAATCGGAGTAGCCAATTAGTTGGAATCTAGCTCCTTTGGGGTACCAAAGTCCAATGCTTGGGGTATACTTAAGATATCTTAGGATTCTTTTTACGGCGCTTAGGTGAGGTTCTTTAGGGCACGCTTGAAAGCGAGCACACATGCACATACTAAACATGATATCGGGCCTAGATGCGGTAAGGTACAACAAGCTACCAATCATAGAACAGTAAAGAGTTTGATCGATTGGTTTACCTCCCTCATCTAGGTCGAGATGTCCATTAGTTGGCATTGGGGTTTTCATTGGCTTGCATTCTTCCATCTTGAATCTTTTGAGAAGATCCTTGGTATACTTTTCTTGAGAGATAAAAATCCTTTCTCTCATTTGCTTGACTTGAAACCTAAGGAAGAATGTTAGCTCACCAATCATTGACATCTCAAATTCTTTTGACATCAATTCACCAAATTCTTTGCAATAATCTTCATTTGTTGACCCGAAGATAATATCATCAACATAGACTTGACAAATAAAGATCTCTTCATTAAACTTCTTGGTGAATAGTGTGGTGTCAACCTTCCCAATATTGAAGCCCTTCTCAATGAGGAAGTCCTGGAGGCGCTCATACCACGCTCTAGGGGCTTGCTTGAGCCCATATAGCGCCTTGGACAACCTATAAACATGATTAGAATATCTAGGGTCTTCAAACCTGAGAGGTTGTTCAACATAGACTAGTTCATTTATGAAGCCATTTAAAAACATTTTTCACATCCATTTGATATAATTTCATTTCATGATGTGATGCATATGCAAGAAGGATACGAATGGCTTCAAGTCTTGCAACGGGTGCAAAAAGTCTCTCCAAAATCAAGACCTTCAACTTGAGAGAACCCTTTTGCTACTAGTCTTGCCTTATTTCTTACTACTACGCCTTGATCATCTTGCTTGTTGCGGAACACCCACTTGGTTCCAATGACTCTTGCACCTTTTGGATGCTCTTCAAGTGTCCAAACTTGATTGCGGGCAAAGTTGTTCAATTCTTCATGCATGGCATTCACCCAATCTGGATCCTGAAGAGCTTCTTCTACATTCTTAGGTTCAAGCCAAGAGACAAAAGAGTGATGTTCAATAAAAGAAGTAAACTTTTGAGATCGAGTCATTACACCCTTTGTAGGACTCCCTATGATGAGATCTTGTGGATGTGCTTGAAGTAGGGGTGAGTTTCTTTGATCAACCATTTGAGGAGTAGGATGGGGAGCATCAACATCTTGTGCTTGTGCCTCGGCTTGTTGATGAGAGACATGAGTATCTTCATTTTCAACTCTCTCATTCTTGTCATCATCTTGAGGCACATATGATGAAGATGGTGGATTGATAATTTGTACATCGTCTTCATCATCTTTAGGCTTGATGTCTCCCACCGGCCTGTTCTTCATGGCCTCTCTCAATGGTTCATCACCTACATCATCACAATTCTCAATTGCTCCTTGGGAGCCGTTGGATTCATCAAATTCCACATCATATGTTTCTTCAACCAAACCGGTGGCATGGTTAAATACTCTATATGCTTTGGACTTTGATGAGTAACCAACAAGAAAACCAATATCACAACGTCTTTGGAACTTCCCTAGATGTTGACGCTTCTTGTAGATGTAGTATTTGCAACCAAACACCTGGAAGAATGAGACGTCCGGCTTTTTCCCATTTAGCAACTCATAAGGGGTCTTGCAAAGGAACTTTTGTAGGAAGAGGCGATTTGAAGCATAGCATGCGGTGTTGATTGCCTCGGCCCACAATTTCTTCGGTGTGTTATACTCATCTAGCATTGTTCTTGCAAGAGTGATCAAGGTCCGGTTCTTTCTCTCAACTACACCATTTTGTTGAGGAGTGTAGGTTGATGAAACTTCATGCTTGATTCCAATTTCATCACAATAAGCTTCAATATTGGTGTTGTCAAACTCTTTCCCATTGTCACTTCTAATTTTCTTTATCTTGACTTCAAATTCATTTTGAGCTCTCTTTGTAAACTTCTTGAAGAAATTTGCCACTTCGGATTTATTATGAAGAAAGAAAGTCCAAGTGTATCTTGAATAGTCATCCACAATCACTAGGCAATAGAGATTTTCACCCAAGCTCTTGTAAGTTGTAGGACCAAACAAATCCATGTGTAGAAGTTCTAGTACTCTTGATGTTGACATGTAGGCTTTGGTTGGATGAGTGTTTGCAACTTGTTTGCCGGCTTGACATGCACTACAAGGTTTGTCCTTCTCAAACTTTACGTCCTTCAAACCTCTCACTAATTCTTTCTTCAATAGCTTGTTGAGAGTGTTCATTCCAACATGAGCAAGCCTCCTATGCCAAAGCCATCCAAGTTTAGTTTTGGTGAATAAACATGTCATCAAGTTTGCATCTTCGGAGGTGAAGTCAATAAGATAGAGATTATTGTATCTAAAGCCCTTAAAAATTACTTGCTTGTCATCTATCTTTGTAACAACCACTTC
Source organism: Saccharum hybrid cultivar R570 (assembly GCA_038087645.1). Classification (NCBI taxonomy): domain Eukaryota; kingdom Viridiplantae; phylum Streptophyta; class Magnoliopsida; order Poales; family Poaceae; genus Saccharum; species Saccharum hybrid cultivar. The sequence goes on from JAQSUU010000682.1 coordinate 1,160,790, forward strand.
ATTTGGACTAAACAAGCATTGGTAGCCAAGGTCACAAAGTTGCCCAATGGATACTAAGTTGAAACTCAATGAAGCAACATAGAGCACATTTGAGAGAGAGTGATCATTTGATATTGCAATCTTGCCTATACCCTTGACTTTGCTCTTTGAATTGTCACCAAATGTGATCTTGTCTTGACATACCCTATTCTCTTCAAGTGAGGTGAACATACGAGGATCACCGGTCATGTGTTGTGTGCAACCACTATCAATCACCCAATGAGATCCACCGGTCTTGTAGTTCACCTACACACAAGAGATCAAGCCTATTTTTTAGGGACCCAAACTTGAGAGGGACCCTTAACTTTCTCAACTAGTGACTTGGCAAACCATATTTTCTTTGGCCTATTTTTATTAGGGGGACCCAAGAACATGACTTTCATCTTTCCACTTGAGTCCTTTCTAAGCATGTAATGAGCATTGAAGGCAAAGGGTCTAGCATGCTTGGGCAAGGGTTGTGGTGGTGGAGTTTTGCACTCATGAGCAAAGTGGCATTCTTGTCCACACTCAACATATCTCTTTGGTTTGGGCTTTGACTTGCTTTGTTGTTGTTGATCTTTGACCTTCTTCTCTTGATTTGCCAAGTAGCCAATGCCACTCCTATCCATCTTCATGACGGTGTTCATGAGTAGCTCACTTTGCAAATGTTGGCCTCTTGTGAACTTGCTTAGGCCGGTCTTGAGATGCTCTTTTTCTTGCTTAAGCTTCTTGTTTTCTTCAATAAGTGACTCATTTGAAGCTTGCTTTTCAAGAGTCATCAACTTCTTGTTTTCATTCTTAAGCATCTTATTTTCACTCTTGAGCTTGACATACTCATTATAGTTGTTGGCCTCAACCACACTCTTGCCTTTGCCGCTAGAGCCTTGCTCAAAGTTCTTAATAATCAAATCATCACATGATGTAGCTATATCAATCTTAACAACTTGGTTAGTAGCATTATGTGTCTCGAGGGCAAGCTCATTAGCAACAATAAGAGTATCATAATTGATTTTCAATGCGGTATATTCATCTTTTAGCAAGTTTAGCCTAGTGATGAGTTCACCATGCTTCTTCTCAATTTTATCATGTTTATCTCTAAGCTCCTTGTTAGAAGTTTTGAGCTCCTTGAGAGAGGAAGACATAGTTTTATTTTGATCTTTGAGCTCATCACTAGTCTTATGTGCATTCTCAAGCTTAGATGAGAGTGATTCATTTTCATGTTGAAGCTCATCATTTTCATTTCTAGTTCTTCTTATGATTTTAGAGTATTTGTTCAACAATTTTACTAGCTCATCATAAGAAGGTGTATCATATTCATCATCACTATCACTATCATCATCATCACTATCACTATGTTGTACCTTTCGATCACCCTTAGCCATGAGACATAGGTGAGAAGTAGATGATGATGGTGAAGATGGCGGTGAAGGTGTTGATGAAGACGTCGACGAAGATGATGATGGCCCAATCACAAGTAAGGCGATCTTCTCTTTTTCATCGTCGCTTTCATCGCCGGAGGATTCACATGATGATTCAATGTCGGTGAGCCAATCACCAACAATATAAACTTTGCCTCCCTTCTTCTTCTTGTAGAACTCTGTTTTTTACCATCTTTCTTTTTGTATGGCTTGTTTTTTCTTTTCTCATCTTCTTCATCACTTGAATCATCTTTCTTGCCCTTGTACTTGTTCTTGTACTTGTCTTTTGGAGGCTTCGGGCATTGATGAGCTAGGTGACCAAGTTCACCACAATTGAAGCAATCCATTTCAGATATTGGCTTCCTTTTGCTACTTGTGAATAATTTTTTCTTCTTGCCATCGAACTTGATGCAACTCTTGTTGAGCTTCTTTAGCATCTTGGTGGTCTTCTTTACCATGAGTGCAAGTGATGCATCATCAATATCACTTTCACTTGAGCTTTCTTGCACCATCATGGCTTGACCCTTCTTCTTTTTCTTTTCATGGCTAGCTTTTGTAAGTGCATTCGCCCCCGTTGTGGGTTTTGGATAATTAATGACAATCAAATTAGGGACTAACATGTCTATCTAAGTGAATATGCAGGTGTTAGTTCAATGAAAGAATTTGTATGGTCACATTTGGTGATGTTAGCACCCTCAATTCCTTTGGCTGGAAAGCATTCCGTCTCAAGTGGGTCGATTAGATCTTATCTTTTGACTTGAGTTATAGGAAACGCCGCACTATCAAGAGGGATACAAATTAGGCTATCTAGAGGGAAAACTTGTGCTCAATTTGTGTTTGTTTAAGCGTTTGAGAGACACCTTTGCACTCACGGACACTTAGAGAAGTGTTTTATGCCTGGGAGTACCGGTAGTACCGGTGAACCACCAGTAGTACCGGTAGGCATAAATCCCGCCGGTGTCAGCGCCTTAGTTCTGCGAGTTTTTGCTCTAGCGGTAGTATCAGTGGTTGACCGGTAGTACCGGCCATTGACCGATGGTACCGGTGAAAGTCCGGTAGTACCGGTAAGTCTTTTTCCCGCAAAACTTGTCTTCGCCAAAATCTATACTACCGGTGGTACCGGTCATTGATCGGTAGTACCGGTGAAAGACCAGTAGTACCGATAGGCTATTTTCTCGCAAAGTCTCCAGTAAGTTGGTTGTAACGGTCGGAACCCTTAGGACTGGTAGTACCGGTGGGTACTCACCGGTAGTACCGGTACCGCTTCGAAGATAAGAGTATAAATAGCTCTCCCCTTCATTTCTAACCGTTACCGATGCCATTTACTCCCACCAACCTTCAGACAAACAGCTCTCAAGCATTGTCTCACCCTCTCTCTCTTCCTCTTTGCTCTCAAATCCAATCCCTTGCAAGAGCTGTGCAGAGAGGAGAGATTTAAGAGTGGAAAGCTTCGTTTCACATCTTGAGCACTTGGTTCCCCTCCTAGTTGGCTTGGTTTGTGTTTGTTACTCTTGGGTTCTTGAAACCCTAGCCGGCTAGGTGTTCTTCGTGGTTGCCCGTGTTGTTCTACTTGTGAGGGCACCCCGAAATGTTTGTATTACCCTTGTATTCTTAGTGGAAATCTTGGGCTAACCTTTGTGGTTGCTTGAGGGAGGAAAGGAGGTGGAATAGACTCCGACCTTAGTGGTCACCTCAACAACGAGGATGTAGGAACTCCTTTGTGGGGTTGCCGAACCTTGGGTTAAATCGTGTGTCCTGCATGCTTGTTGTTGTTGTTATTTGTGTTCACTTGAGATATTACTTGTTCTTTGTGTTCTCCCTCTTTCATATCTCTTTCATAGGTTGTGGGTGCTCGATCTACTACTTGGTGAAGGAACAAGAAAGGAGAGTTCATAAACTTCATCAACATCATCTTTGGTAGTGGGGTAAATCTCAGATCTAAAATCACAACTCGCAAATCTCTGATTTCTTAGTTTCAGTAGGGTACCGGTAGTACCGGTGGTCTGCGTCGGTAGTACCGGTGATCCCTCACTGGTAGTACCGGTCCAAACCAACCGGTGGTACCAGTCAGTGTTTTAACTTCCGCGTTGAGTTTTGAGTTTCAGGTTTTTAGATCCGCCTATTCACCCCCCTCTAGGCCTATTAGATCCTTTCAATTGGTATCAGAGCCAGGTTTCCTCATGTTTAGCGCTTCACCGCGTGAGGAGAAAGCATGGATACCTTTGATGATGACACCTTGAACAAGCTAGTTGAGCTGCTTGCCGGGAAACTCAGTGACAGGCTTCTAGAGCAACAAAAAGAGCAAATGAACAAGATGCAAGATGAGATGAACAAGTTGAAGGAAGCCGTAAGTAAGAAGATTGAAGATGTGGCAAGTGGTGGTAATGGAGATGGTGAGAATGAAGCAATCAAGACACCTAAAGGGTTTACTCGTGTTCCATATGAGTACTCTTCTTTTAGCAAATCTAATACACACTTGACAACCATCAACCCCGGTAAACCACCTCAATTTGATGGAGTTAGATATACCAATTGGGCTCCTAGAATGAAGATGCATCTTATTGCCGCAAGATGTTGGGAGATTGTGGAAGTTGGTGTTAAAGCTTTGGAAGAAGATGGTGAGTTGACAACCGAAGATTACCTTGACATACAACAAAATGCTACAGCTGCTTCCTTGATTCTATCATGCCTAAATCAAAAAGATTACAACAAGGTAAACGGCATGGAAAGTGCAAAGCAAATTTGGGATACCTTGAAGGTTTCATTTGAAGGTGATAAAAGTGTGAGAAAGGAAAACATTGAGCTACTTCAAAGCAAGATTGAGAACTTTGGGATGATTGAAGGTGAAACTACCCAAGCTATGTTTGATAGATTCGTGACCTTGATCAATAGAATAAGAGCTCTTGGTGACACGTATTGGGATGACAACTCGGCGGCTAGAAAGTTGTGTAGAGTGTATAGACAAAAGAACAACATTCTTGCTTCGGTCATCATGGAAAGACCTAACTATGACACAATGACACCTCAAGAAATGCTTGCCAAGTTGAAACACCATGAGTGCTTAGAAGATGAAGCAAAAGAAGCATCAAGTTAAAAGAAGAATATTGCTCTCAAGGCATCTCATGGTAGAAGCAAGAAGAAAGATATTCATGATCCGTCAAGTGATGAAGAACAAGATGAAGATTTCGATGCGAAAGAAGCTCTATTAGTTGCAAACTATAGAAAATACTTGAAAAAGAAGAAGGAGAGGAAGAGGAGTGGAGCCAAACCATACAAGAAAAGATTTTGCTAGGGTTGTGGAGATATTGGTCATTTCATTGCCGATTGTCCAAAAGAGAAGATGAAGCACAAGCACAACAAAGATGATGACAAGAAGCATAAAGGCAAGAAGAGAGGTGAAGCACATCTTGGTGAAGAATGGGAATCAAACGATGAAAGTGGTGATTCAAATGACAAAGACAAGGAGAAGAAGAAGGGTGTAGCAATGATTGCTATTCAAGAGACTTCTTCCTCTCAACCCAAGCGCATCATCAACCATTCTTCGTCACCATCATTGTTCGCTGACTTATCTTTATCACCTAGGCTCTTTGAAAATCTCACCGACAATGACTACTACACTCCTACTTGCCTTATGGGAAAGGGAGAGAAGGTACCACACAACTCTCCGACTCACTCTAGTAATGAATATAGTAGTTGTGATGAAAATGATGATGAACTTGCAAACAACATGATAAAGAAATTCGGCAAATCGGCCGGCTCTCAAATAATAAAGCTAATCCATAAGCTAGAAAAGCGGGAAGCATGCATCGAGTCGCAAGGGGAATTGCTCCTAGTGGAAAGGGAGAAGAACCTTGAACTTGAAGCATGCCTTTCTAAGGAAAAGGAGGAAGTTGAGAAATTAAACAAAGAATTATCCTTAGCCAAAGATTCATATGAACGTTTGACTAAGAAACATTCTTTGGTTAATGACTCTTTAGCTAGTTTAAAGAGTGAACATAGCTTGGTTCAAGAAAGCCTCACAAGCTTCAAAGATAAATATTATACACTTGAACTTAGATATGAAACTCTTTGGAATAGCACTTCCATCCATCCTAAGGAATCCGGTGATTCCAATGCTTCAACTAGTGGAGGATGTAAAAGATGTTATAATCATGATATAAGTGCTTGTGGTACTAACCTTGTTGAGCTAGAAAAGAAAGATAAGGAGATTCAAAGATTAAACATGGTTATCAAGAATGGTTGCAAGGAGAAGCAATCAACAACCATGTACAAGTCATCAAGACACCCCCTCATCAAGGATGGATTTGGCTACAATAGGTATGATGGTAAAGCAAATGGAAGGAACATGATCAATGGAGTGCCTTGTGTGAGATTCAACAAGGGTGTGGCACTAGACGATCTTATCAACAAGGTCAACAACGTTGCCACTCCTTCAAGCACATTTGTCAAGACCAAGGCCAACAACAAAAAGAACAAGTGCTTACCTCCAAGCAACAAGTACCCATTTCACGAAGCTATGCTAGTGATTATATGTGTTATTGGGGCAAGGATGGCAAGATTGTTGTGAAGTATGTTGGTGCACTCAAGAAGAAGCAAATCATGAGGAGTGTTTGGGTGCCCAAGACCTATGTGACTAACCCCTTAGCACCCAATTCAATTTGGGTACCTAAAACCAAGGCTTAATTTGTTTTTGTAGGAATACTCCTCCGGTGGAACAAGTTGGGTGCTAGATAGTGGATGCACTAATCATATGACCGGAGAGAAGAATATGTTCACCTCCTTTCAACCAAATCAAAGTACAAGTGAACACATTGTGTTTGGTGATAATGGATTTGCAGCGGATGTCAAGCGGGCAAACAAGTTGGAGCCAAGCATCACGTCAAAAATGGTGTATCAACAATGAGACCACTTGAGCTACTTCACATGGACTTATTTGGTCCCAATGCTTACATAAGCATTGGAGGTAACAAATATGGTTTCGTTATTGTTGATGATTATTCCCGCTTCACTTGGGTATTCTTTTTGCAAGATAAAAGTGATACTCAAGTAATCTTCAAGAAGTTTGCAAGAAGAGCTCAAAATGAATTTGAAGTGAAGATCAAGAAAGTGAGAAGTGACAACGGGACGGAGTTTAGGAACACCAACATTGAAGAGTTCCTTAATGAAGAGGGAATCAAGCATGAGTTTTTGGTTCCCTATACTCCTCAACAAAATGGTGTTGTGGAGAGAAAGAACCGAACACTCATAGAAGCGGCAAGAGCAATGTTGGATGAATACAAGACTCCGGACAAGTATTGGGCGGAAGCGATCAACACGGCATGTCATGCAATCAACCGCTTGTATCTTCATAAAATTATGAAAAAGACCGCCTACGAGCTTCTTACCGGTAACAAACCTAAGGTGCATTACTTTCGAGTTTTTGGATGCAAGTGTTTCATACTTAACAAGAAATCCAAAAGCTCAAAGTTTACACCAAAGGTTGATGAAGGTTTCTTGCTTGGTTATGGTACTAACGAACATGGCTATCGTGTTTTCAACAAGACCACCGGTCAAGTTGAAATAGCGATTGACGTGACATTTGATGAAACCGACGTCTCTTAAAAGGAGCAAGTCAATGTTGACATTATAGGTAAAGAAGAACCATCCTCTCAAGTGATCAAGAAGCTTGCTACCGGTGAAGTAAAGCCCGTTGAAGAAGATGATGAATATGAACAAGAGCAAACCATTCATGATCCGCATATGCATCATGGGTCAATAAATGTCCATGATGATGGTTCTACATCAAGAAATGGACATGATTCAAGTGTTCAAGTCATTCAAAATTCACCACAAGTCGAAGATAGCAACCAAGTTGATGATCGAAATAGAAATGAAGACAACTTCACACAAGATCTTAATCTTGACCTTTCAATCAACCAAGACAAGGATGATGAAGATGAAGGTCCAATCCAAAGGAGAACTCAAGTGCCTCACCCAAGAGTACATCATACCATTCAACGAGACCATCCCGTTGACAACATCTTGGGAAGCATTCAAAGAGGAGTCGCCACAAGGTCAAGGCTTGCAAGCTTTTGTGAACACTTCTCATTTGTGTCTCCAAAAGAGCCTAAAAAGGTTGAAGAAGCCATTGATGATGAGGATTGGATGATTGCAATGCAAGAAGAGTTGAATAACTTCACTCGTAATGAAGTTTGGACGTTGGTGGAAAGACCTAAACAAAATGTGATTGGAACCAAATGGGTTTTCCGCAATAAGCAAGATGAGCATGGTGTGGTCACAAGAAACAAGGCAAGGTTGGTAGCTCAAGGATTCACTCAAATTGAAGGTTTGGATTTTGGGGAAACTTATGCACCGGTGGCAAGGCTTGAGTCAATACGGATCTTACTTGCCTATGCCATCCATCACAACTTCAAGCTATATCAAATGGATGTGAAGAGTGCATTCCTCAACAGCCCCCTCTCCGAAGTAGTATATGTAGAGCAACCACCGTGTTTTGAAGATCCCAAGAATCCTGATCATGTCTATAAGCTCAACAAAGCACTCTATGGGCTTAAGCAAGCCCCTAGAGCTTGGTATGATTGTCTTAAGAGCTTCCTACTCAAACAAGGGTTTGAGATAGGCAAGGCCGATCTAACTTTATTTACTCACAAAGTCAATAATGATATCTTTATTTGCCAAATATATGTCGATGACATAATATTTGGTAGTACTAATGTGGCTTTTTGTGAGGAGTTTAGTAGGATTATGACGAATAGATTCGAGATGTCTATGATGGGAGAGTTAAAGTTCTTTCTTGGTTTTTAAATCAAGCAACTCAAGGAAGGAACCTTTATTTGTCAAACAAAGTATACTCTTGACATGTTGAAGAAGTTTGACATGGAGAAAGCAAAACCCATCAAGACACCGATGCCAACCAATGGGCATCTTGATCTCTACAAGGATGGAAAGGCCGTCGATCAAAAGGTATATCGTTCTATGATTGGATCCTTACTTTACCTTTGTGCATCTAGGCCTGATATTATGCTTAGTGTGTGCATGTGTGTAAGATTTCAAGCTAATCCGAAAGAATGTCACTTAGTGGCTGTTAAGAGAATTTTGAGATATTTAGTGCACACTCCTAATCTTGGCTTATGGTATCATAAGGGCTCCACTTTTGATTTACTTGGCTACTCCGATTCGGATTATGCCGGTTGCAGGGTAAATCGAAAGAGCACTACCGGGACTTGCCAATTTCTTGGTAGGTCTTTGGTGTCGTGGAGCTCTAAAAAGCAAAATAGTATTGCCTTGTCTACTACCGAAGCCGAGTATGTGGCGGCCGGTGCTTGCTGTGCCCAACTACTTTGGATGAAGCAGACCCTGAAAGACTTTGGTTGTGAGCTAACCAAGATTCCCCTCTTGTGTGACAATGAGAGTGCCATTAAATTGGCTAACAATCCTATAAACCATTCTCGTACAAAGCACATAGACATCCGGCATCATTTCTTGAGAGACCATGAAGCCAAAGGAGATATCGCTTTACATCATGTGAGCTCCGAAAAGCAACTAGCCGATATCTTCACAAAGCCCCTAGATGAGTCAAGATTTTGTGCTTTGAGGAGTGAACTAAATATCATTGATTCTCGTAACGTGGCTTGATTTTTTTGGACATATTTTGTTTGATTCTAGCTAGGCGAAAACTCTTTGAAAAAGTTTGGATGAGATTTCAAAATCTATTTTCACTTCTCAAGCATGTTCATAGTTTTGTGTTGTTTCTATGAAATCTGGACATGCTTGAGTTGGTTCTAGTTCATCATATATGTTCACCATCTCTCACTCACTTCTTCCTGCACTGGAACCACCGGTGGTACCGTCGGGTGATCGGTAGTTTTTTTTTCTCGCGTCGCCTGGCTGCCGTTGTCGACCTGACCGGTAGTACCGGTGCATCTCCACCGGTAGTACCGGTAGTGTAAGTTGCGGCTGGGTATAAATAGGGGCTGTGACCTTTCTTCTCTCATTCTTCTTCCCCGTGCCCGCACCCTACCACCACCGACGGCACCGCCCCTTCCAACCCCCCACTCGATCTCCCTCCTCCCTCCACCACTCTTACCGATCTTTGAGGAGAAGTTTCCCCTTGTCGTGGGGATCGTGTGGAGGTGCTTTGGAGTTGCCCAAACTTCTTCCTTTGCTGTGATTCGATCTTCTTTCATCTTCAAGCATGCAAAGAAAGAACTCCAAGAGGGCCGCTCGTTCCAGTGGAGGTGATGGTGGTAGTGCTTCCCGGCCTGTCCGTGGAAGGACTGCCGCTCGTCCCCGTGGAGGTGGTGGCAGCATTGGAGATGAAGATGATGTTGAGCCCCAGGGTGTGCCTGCTCCTCTCTCGAGTATGGGACGCCCCAATCCTCCGCGTCGTCATAGCGAGCAAGTGCAAGGTCAGCGTCCGGCATGTGAGAATCCACATCTTGCCGCTATGCAAATTGAGGGTCGCTCTATTGACCCTAACATTGTGGCTCAATCCCCCATTCAAATTGGTCTTGCCACTGCCAACCGGATGCTTTTATTTCATCAAAATGCAAATCCTCGTATGTCCGGTCCTCAAAATCAAGGTGGTTATCAACCCTCTCTTCCTGTTGATTATTCTAAGAGAGCGGGTGATTTAAGGGTGCAGCGCAGTGAGAATCCCTATCAGTTTATCCGCAATCCTAGTGTGGATGTTCGTTTTTGGAGCCGCATGCATTTGGATTATTATTACAAGGTTCTTTTCAAGAGTGGGCAGCGTGGCTCTTCTCCGCCGATATTCCAGCACAAGTGGGTGCAGCGCGCCTCTCTTGATAATTTGAACAATCCTAACATTCACCGTTTGGTTGCTGATCTTGATGCTTGTCGTCTGCTTCCTCTTATGACATTCCAGCATAATTGGAATGATGAGATTATCTGTCAGTTTTATGCAACTCTGTGGATTGATTCTCAGAACCTTGTACTACATTGGCTTACCCAAGGCGTCCATTACAGATGTGATTATCGGACTTTTTCACGCCTTCTTGGGTTTACTGCTGAGGACAGGGGTGCTTCTAGTCTTTTTGATATTTTTCCAGATTCTGTCTCTCACGATGACTTAGAGGCTGCTGAGGTTTACAAGCCTGGTGCGACTGTTGATTTCACTACCACTCATTTGAAGCCGTACTTTTATGTCCTCAACAATCTCATTCGCCTCACCTTGGACCCGAAGATTGGAGATTCTATTCATCTCATGCTTGATGCTCCTAAGGTCCTTTGTCATTTTGGCACTGGTGGTGATCGTTTTTCCATCACTGACTTCATGTGGCGCAAGGTTGAGCAGGCTGCAAATGATCCCCACAAGTCTGTGCCTTATGCTCCATATCTCATGTATATCATTGAGCAAGTGGTGGGTCATTCATTCCATCACAATACTGTGCACAAGTCCTACTCCGTGCGTCATTTGGGCCCCAGAGGTATTGGTGGTGGTTCCGTTCCTTCTCCCACTCGTGGTCCGGCCACTCGTACTTCCTCCCGCGGTGCTTACCGTGGTGGTACTGCTACTGCTCCTACTCGCTCCTCCTCGGAGCGTCGTCGGCGTGGTGGCGGTGTCATCAAGTATACTTTGGGGAAGCTTTGGGAGGCCTTCTGTTACAAGGCTGAGAAGGATGATCGTCGCCTAAGGCGTATTGAGCAGCACCTACAGATTGATCCTCCTGAGAGTCCTCTCCGTGAGTTTCGGGATCCCTTTGTCGAGTACAACGAGTTGTATGGTGCTCCCGTCTCTGGTCCTAGTGAGGAGGCTGGCCCATCCGATGACCCTTGTGGTAAGAAGACAGTCCCTACATCGCCAGGGTTGGTTGACTACTCGACCGACGACGATGACAACGGCGACAACAGTGACGATGACCGTGACTTCTCGGAGCCTTATTAGATTTCGCTACCTTGGTCGTTTCCGTGCCTACCCTTTTTGGCATTTGATGCCAAAGGGGGAGTGTTAGGCTTATCATCTATGTAATAGGTAGTTAATGGTCGTGTAATAATTCCAAACCTTGTGGTGAACTATGTATGGTGGACTAAGAACTATTGGTGTGATGATGGATGATTGTAGGCTAATCACTTATGCTTATTTGTTATGTTTGCCTATGTTTGCCTAGATTTTTTTTTCTGATGTTGTTTGTTGGCTTAGTTTGGCTTTGTTGTTTTTAAGTCCTTTTCTTTCTACCTTAGCCTTTCCTGTGTTTGTGTGATAAGTCATGTCTCATGCATCACGTTATATTTCTTGTCATACACTTTTAGGCACCCCACGAATTGCAAAATTTAGGGGGAGCTTCCCTTATGTATGCATATTGATTATGATCAATGTTGAGATTCAAGTTCAATGCATACACTGAGGGGGAGCCTCTTGTAAAGTTTGAAATTCAAATTCTTCAATTCTTTACACCTTATGTAAGCCTAAGTTGGTTGTCATCAATTACCAAAAAGGGGGAGTTTGTAAGTGTATTCACCCCCGTTGTGGGTTTTGGATAATTAATGACAATCAAATTAGGGACTAACATGTCTATCTAAGTGAATATGCAGGTGTTAGTTCAATGAAAGAATTTGTATGGTCACATTTGGTGATGTTAGCACCCTCAATTCCTTTGGCTGGAAAGCATTCCGTCTCAAGTGGGTCGATTAGATCTTATCTTTTGACTTGAGTTATAGGAAACGCCGCACTATCAAGAGGGATACAAATTAGGTTATCTAGAGGGAAAACTTGTGCTCAATTTGTGTTTGTTTAAGCGTTTGAGAGACACCTTTGCACTCACGGACACTTAGAGAAGTGTTTTATGCCTGGGAGTACCGGTAGTACCGGTGAACCACCAGTAGTACCGGTAGGCATAAATCCCGCCGGTGTCAGCGCCTTAGTTCTGCGAGTTTTTGCTCTAGAGGTAGTATCGGTGGTTGACCGGTAGTACCAGCCATTGACCGGTGGTACCGGTGAAAGTCTGGTAGTACCGGTAAGTCTTTTTCCCGCAAAACTTGTCTTCTCCAAAATCTGTACTACCGGTGGTACCGGTCATTGACCGGTAGTACCGGTGAAAGACCAGTAGTACCGATAGGCTATTTTCTCGCAAAGTCTCCAGTAGGTTGGCTGTAACGGTCGGAACCCTTAGGACTGGTAGTACCGGTGGGTACTCACCGGTAGTACCGGTACCGCTTCGAAGATAAGAGTATAAATAGCTCTCCCCTTCATTTCTAACCGTTACCGATGCCATTTACTCCCACCAACCTTCAGACAAACAACTCTCAAGCATTGTCTCACCCTCTCTCTCTTCCTCTTTGCTCTCAAATCCAATCCCTTGCAAGAGCTGTGCAGAGAGGAGAGATTTAAGAGTGGAAAGCTTCGTTTCACATCTTGAGCACTTGGTTCCCCTCCTAGTTGGCTTGGTTTGTGTTTGTTACTCTTGGATTCTTGAAACCCTAGCCGGCTAGGTGTTCTTCGTGGTTGCTCGTGTTGTTCTACTTGTGAGGGCACCCCGAAATGTTTGTATTACCCTTGTATTCTTAGTGAAAATCTTGGGCTAACCTTTGTGGTTGCTTGAGGGAGGAAAGGAGGTGGAATAGACTCCGACCTTAGTGGTCACCTCAACAACGAGGACGTAGGAACTCCTTTGTGGGGTTGCCGAACCTCGGGTTAAATCGTGTGTCCTGCGTGCTTGTTGTTGTTGTTATTTGTGTTCACTTGAGATATTACTTGTTCTTTGTGTTCTCCCTCTTTCATATCTCTTTCATAGGTTGTGGGTGCTCGATCTACTACTTGGTGAAGGAACAAGAAAGGAGAGTTCATAAACTTCATCAACATCATCTTCGGTAGTGGGGTAAATCTCAGATCTGAAATCACAACTCGCAAATCTCTGATTTCTTAGTTTCAGTAGGGTACCGGTAGTACCGGTGGTCTGCGTCGGTAGTACCGGTGATCCCTCACTGGTAGTACCGGTCCAACCCAACCGGTAGTACCGGTCAGTGTTTTAACTTCCACGTTGAGTTTTGAGTTTCAGGTTTTTAGATCCACCTATTCACCCCCCCCCCCCCCTCTAGGCCTATTAGATCCTTTCAGCTTTGAAGGCCAAGTCTTTTTTCTTGGAAGATGATGAGCCCTCTTCCGGAGTGATGTGCATGTACATCTCATGTGCATTGATCTTTCCCAATACTTGAGTCGGTGTTGCGGCGGATAGATCACTTTGGTGAAGTACGGTGACAATGTGTCCATACTTCTCAACAGGAAGAACAATCAAGATCCTCCTTGCAACATCCGATTGACTCATTTGAGTGAGTCTAAGAGCATTGAGATCTTCTACAAGAACATTCAAATGAGTGTACATTTCATTAGTACTTTCTTTGGAAAGCATCTCAAAAGAGTTAATTTTCTTTAAAGCAATGTGATAGCGTTCCTCATGCTCACTCTTAGTTCCCTCATGGAGAGCACAAAGATTTTCCCACAATTCAAGAGCGTTTTTAGCATTACGCACACGATTGAAGATATCTTTGCCTAGGGCCCGGTAGAGTGCATTTTTTTGCCTTTGCATTCCACCGGTCGCATTTCTCCTCGTCACCACTTGGGTTTGCGAGATCCCTTATAGGAGGAAGCCCTTCGGTTGCGGCTCTAAGACACCCAACATCTATGGCTTCGAGGTACACCTCCATACAAATTTTCCAATATGAAAAATCGTCTCCCTCAAAGGTAGGAGGTGGTCCTTCCCCATTAGACATCTTGCTCTAGGCGGTGAAGCCTAAATAAAGAGCAATACGGCTCCGATACCAATTGAAAGGATCAAGATGCCCAAGAGGGGGGGTGAATTGGGCTTTTCTAAAAATTAATTGCAAGAATTAAATCCTACAAACCAAATTTTACCCCTAGTGCCTACTAGTGTTCCTTGTGATTCTACCGATAAAAGTTTTGCACCCTAAATTCTAATCCTAGACTAACATGGTAATTCTAGGAAAGTAAACAAGCAATGAAAGTAATGTACGAAAGTAAATGCTTGAAAGTAAGGGTTATGAACACGGCGATGTTTTGTCGAGATATCGGAGAGTCGCCACTCCCCACTAGTCCTCGTTGGAGCACCCACGCAAGGGTGTAGCTCCCCCTTGATCCGCGCAAGGATCAAGTGCTTTCTACGGGTTGATTCTTCGACACTCCGTCACGGCGAATCACCCAAAACCGCTCACAACTTGAGTTGAGTCACCCACAATCTCGTCGGATGATCACCAAACTCCCAATCACCACTAAATCGTCTAGGTGATGGCGATCACCAAGAGTAACAAGCTAGAACTCTCATTTGACCACAACAAGCCTAATGAGAAGATGGATGCACACTTGCTATACTCTTGTCACTAGTGAGGAATCACAAATTTTGATTCTCAAATCACTATCCTCACTAGGGCTCTTGCACTCCCTTGCACTCCAAAGGTGTTTCTCAGTTGAACAAATGAGCAAGAGACCTCTAAAAGAGGTGGAGGGGATGTATTTATACACCCCTCAGACAAATCCATCTGTTATCTGTCAAAACAGCAAAACGCGCACTGACCGGACGCGTTGGTTGACATGACCGGACGCGCCGGTCAAGTGTAACGGTTGGAAAACGAAAGTTACGCTGAGTGACCGGACGTGCCGATCTGAGATGACCGGACGCGCCGATCAGGGATGACCGGACGCGTCCGATCATGCAAGATCCTTACTGGAAACTGATCTGACGCTCGACCGCGTCCGATCATAGATGACCGGACGCGTCAGGTCAGCTCGAGACCTTACTGGAACGTGATCGGACGCGCCGA
This sequence comes from Saccharum hybrid cultivar R570, assembly GCA_038087645.1. Taxonomy (NCBI): domain Eukaryota; kingdom Viridiplantae; phylum Streptophyta; class Magnoliopsida; order Poales; family Poaceae; genus Saccharum; species Saccharum hybrid cultivar. The sequence continues at coordinate 1,176,020 of JAQSUU010000682.1, forward strand.
TCACTTCACAGCCGCGTCCGATTACACTGTTTACCCTCTGGAACACGTGTCAGACTGACCACCGCATCCGGTCCTCTCAAGGACCGCGTCCGGTCGATCAGTTAAACCCGCACTGTCTTGTCCAGGACGCGTCCGGTCATGACCAGGACCGCGTCCGGTAATGGGTAAACTGCTCAAACGACTTCTAAACACGACGCAACTTGAACCAAGTTGCTTCCAACTGAACTCTGAGCTTTTCTTGAGCTACCTAGTGCTAAGTTTGATAAGTGTGCACCACACCTAAATAGAAGACTCACCTAGGTCAAGCTACTCGCTCATGCCCCCCTTTATAGTACGGTCAAAGGAAGAAATAAAGATCCTAACGACTATTCCAGATTTAACTCAACACCTTGACATCCGGAACTAACCGTCCTTAATCTTGTCGATGATCCTTTGAAAACCGAAACGATTTCCATCAAGGGACATGAATATCATATTGCCCAAAGCAGTTATCATCTCTATGACCTAACTTACCAACGTTTCTGCAAAACACACGTTAGTCATGGTAATAATACGTTGTCATCAATTGCCGAAACCAACACCGGGGCCTAGATGCTTTCACAGTAATAGAATTATTTTTTTATTTTTTTGTCAATGCTTTTCCAGAGAAATAAATATAGGTGCCAAACTGAGAAAATAACGTGCACAAATGTTATATCATCATAAGCAAGAAATAGAAATTCAATATTCCAATTTTATCAGCAGTAGAATACCTGATTTCTATGTGAAGCAAGAAGGATGATAAATTTTTTACAAGCCTGTTCTTGTACTTTTTCAGTGACCTGCAATAATTGATAGGAAAGTTCAGCCCAAATGTCATTGTGGTCAAGGTCATCCCAGATATCTACAAAACTCTACGATGCGCAACACTATGCAAAATTTTAGCTTGCACTATTAAAGTGGATTATATATCATGGATAAACCTGAAAGATCTAATCAATAGCCTTTCCTTACAATCACAGCTCTATCATGTAGTGTACAGAACTACAAATTGACCAGCGACACCCGTTCATTAGAAATCAAGTCATTGGTACCTCAGGAGTGAAGAAGGTCCCAAAATGATCTCATTATTTTGTTAGTTTGAGAATCACAATGACCATCTTGTATTGATAGTGATCCCTATCTTTTACCCATTGAGGGAATATAAGCCCATCTTTGACACAAAACAAATGGTTATGATAGCATATATATGAATAGAAGAAACACAAAAGAAGCACCTATTATCTTGAGATCATCAAGTCGCGGAACTGAAGCAGAGGCGCGAACCAGAAGCATCACAGATAGAAGGGTTCATGCGAAGGCAACGCATTTGGAAAGAGCGAAATCATTTATGGATTAACGGAGGCAGTCTAGGCGCCTAAATGCGGAAAGTGCGATTAACACAGGCGCTGAGCCAGAGGCAGATGCCCTACCTGCCTCCATAAACACAAAACTCCCAGCTGAGAAAACCTGCACAACAGTAGTGACGTGATCATGGTCTTATGAAACAATGACACTAATGGAGGTCAATTTAAGTTGATTGAAGTAACAATGACTGTTCGTGAGTGGAGATAGGCAATAAGATGTGTTAGCAATTGGTTGCCAATAAACTTTGCATGTCATTTTTTTTTTTGCAACTCTAATCCCTTTGAATTATTGAACGACTATAAATGGATAGAAGCACCAGCGATAGGTGGATCAATCCAAACAGAAGAATTATGTTCCATCCTGCAATCTTGAGAAGTCTTTCTTGTAATCTTAACTTCAGGACAATAATTTATAAACTATTTCTTTGATAGCAATTTTCAGATTTGTCACAGACAATTTTCAGATTTTGATAGCAATTTTCTGAAATTTGGAAATAATTTGTGAACAATTTGATGATATTTGTGAACAATTTAACATATATTTCTCTGATATCTGCAATCCATATAAATAATTTGTAATTTTTTTTGAAAATTTTGGCATATATTTGTGTTATCCCCATATTACACCACTATGTCCATAAAATTACATTGAAGATATTATTGTAAATATAATAATAAGACAATGTAAATATAACTATAAGCCAGTGTAAGTGCATAGAAAAAATTCAGTTGACAGGAGGGGTCAAAACTGCTAAATGTCACGTAGACAAATCCAAGAGAAAATAATATAGATTTGAACACGTGAGATGTAAGACTCCAATGCCCATACAAGCCATATTATCATGTTCGAGGACTCCGACACCCATACGAGCCAAAAGGGATTCTCACGCCCATACGAGCCAAAATATTAATATTTAAACGAGCCAAAAATATTACAAAAATACTCCTTGGCAGGCGACTGCGATGACGCGAATCCATCAGTCACATGCCTTTTAAGACTACCCGTAGTGGGTACTCTAAAACGATACTCTAAAGCTTTAGAGTATGAATATAGAGTAAAAATTGTTGCACTGGGTACTCTAAAACGATACTCTATCCTTTCTCTCACTCTATATTTAGAGTAGTACTGTGCTTACTCTATACTCAATAGTGATGGGCTCCATTAGCTAAACAAAGGAAAAAAATGTTATAACTCACAAACCAAAAATCCAAATTAAATTTCGATTGCACCATTAAATTCGTCTCAATAAATCCTTCAAAACTAGATCACGCATGGATATATTTAGATAAAGTGACAAGTGGGTCCCACAGTGGATAGAGTGGATAGAGGATGATATAGAGGATGGATGTGTGCGGAAGAATTGAGTATATAGGAAGAAATCTTGCTGACTAGGACGTATAGAGGATAAATATAGAGGTCCATGAGTGCGGGTAGTCTAACAACAGGCAAACCCAGATGCCTTCACGAGTTCCCGCCCGTCACGTCTTGGGCCCGGACGAGTGGGTTAGACTATCCGCAGTGGATACTCTAAAGGATACTCTAAAGCTTTAGAGTATGAATATAGAGTAAAAACTGCTGCACTGGGTACTCTAAAACGATACTCTATCCTTTCTCTCACTCTATATTTAGAGTAGTACAGTGCTTACTCTATAGTGTACAGTGGTAGGCCCCACTAGCTAAACAAAGGGAAAAAATGTTATAACTCACAAACCAAAAATCCAAATTAAATTTCGATTGCACCATTAAATTCGTCTCAATAAATCATTCAAAACTAGATCACATATGAATATATTTAGATAAAGTGACAAGTGAGTCCCATAGTGGATAGAGTGGATAGAGGATAATATAGAGGATGGATGAGTGCGGGAGAATTGAATATAGAGGAGAGAATCTAGCTGACTAGGACGTATAGAGGATGAAAATCCATGAATGCGGATCGCCTTAGTGCGCGACGGAGCCGCGCGGCTGCTGCCGCAGTGCCGCCTGCCGCCCTCCGCGTACCACGGTTGTGCGTGCGCGGAGTGGATCCTGCCGTGCTCTTTCCTCTGTCTGTGACTCCACGTCCGGTCCGACTACAACCGAGGAGGCAAGACCTGACCCGTGTGTGCTCGAGTACTGTTTAATCTGTTTTTACTCACCTGAGGAACAAGATGACTGATAGGTAAGCAAAAAAATCAGTCACCTGATGAGGAGACATACCCAAAAAAAATTAAAAATAAAAAATGATACTTTTGATAGAACCAAAGGAGTCCTGTTTTTCTTGATAAAAAAATCTGTTAACAGATAAATAGCAAAAATCATAAAATAAACATCCACATCAAATAAATAAATTATTATTAAAATATCTCTGATGATAAAATAAGTCAAAAAAATAAATAATATTTATATAAAAACTTTTAATAAGACGAACGCTCAAATAAGCAGCAGTAAAACACGACAAGTTCGATAGGACGGAGGGACTGCGTATGAAACTTGGAGATGGAAAAAAAAACGTACAAGTCCACAACAGTGATCACAGTTGACAGCGCGTTCCACGAGAGAATAATAAAGACAAAGAAGCGTACAACACGAGCTCGAGCGTTTAATCAACTGGAGGCCGCGCTGACGAGCTCCCTGAGCTGCCGGACGAAATCGTCGGCGAACCTTCCCTGCACGGCGTCGTCCTTGAAGAAGTCGGCCCACTTCTTCCAAGCGTCCCCTCCCCCTCCGTCCGTCACCGCCGCCGTGGCGACCGCGTTGCACACGTCCTGGCGCCCGAACCAGCCGTCCTCGTCGCGGCGCGCCACCTCGACGCCCACGCGGAGCTCGCGCGCGAACAGCGCCGCGTTGAGGTACTGGTCGCCCTTCATGGGCAGCAGCACGAGGCGGCAGCCGGCGACGAGCCCTTCCACGACCGAGCTGAACCCGGCGTGGGTGACGTAGCACCCCACGCTGCGGTGGCGCAGAATGTGCTGCTGCTGACCCACCCGGTGTGCACCAGTCCTCTGCCGGACACCCTCTCCGCGAACCCCTGCGGCGAGACGATTGCCGCGCCGTCTGGAGAGTTGAGCACGGCGAGGAACGGGCGGCCGGTGGCCTCGAGGCCCAGGAGGAGCTCCGTCGCCGCGGCGGGCGGCAGGAACGTCTCGCTGCCGAAAGAGGCGAAGATGACGGCGCCGTCCGGGAACGCGGACAGCCAGGTGGCCCAGCGCTCGTCCAGCAGCTCCCCGGCCTGCGGCGGATCCGGCACCAGCGGCCCCGCCACCAGCACGGGCTTCTGGAACTGAGCGGCGAGGTAGTCCACGTAGGCGCCCTCCATCTCGGCGCAGGTCTTGAGCACGATGCCGTCGCAGGGCCGGATGCTGGCCACGGCGCGGTCGTAGACGGAGGGCTGGCCGCCGAAGCTTGCGAACACGTAGGCGAAGTCGGCGGCCTGGTACGGCGGAACGCCGCTGGCGGCGAGTGGGGACGAGCCGGGAAAGCCTGCGGGGCCGGACAGGAGGTCGCGCGCCGATGGCGGCGACCCCGCCCCGTCGGGGCAGCGGACGGGGACGACGAGGTAGGCGCCCGCGACAGCGGAGAAGACGCTGAAGTGGAGCGACTTGACACCCAGCGCCGCGGCGTCCTCGGAGGCCCACGGGGTGGCGAAGTCGAGCAGCACGGCGTCCGGGCTGTAAGTGAGATAAATGCTCAATTATATTCAGTAACAGTGTACATGTATATATACAGTGGTGCTGATCGATCGTAGCCACTAAACTCTAACTGAATCCTACATGCTTGGATCAGCTAAAGACTAGGATGCTAGCACTACGTGTAGTTACAACTGAATGGAGGTGATCCTGTACTAGCTAACTAACTCCTGAAGAATCGGTCGCTTACACCCCCCCGCAGTTGAAGCTTCGTGTGATCGAATGCACAAACTGTCTCTGAATTCAGTGAATAATGGCGTCGGGAGGCCTTTGGTCATAATGTCTGCAAATTGATAACGAGTAGGTATGTGCAGTACCTTGAATTGGCCCAGGGCAACCTTCTCACGTACAAAATGAATATCCAGTTCAATATGCTTTGTTCGTCGTTGATGTACCGGATTCTCGGAGAGGTATACTGCAGATACGTTGTCACAGTAGATCACCGTGGCCTTGTCAACGACGACGTGGAGCTCCTGAAGAAGATTGCGCAGCCAGCAGCACTCCGCAGCAGCATTGGCTACTGCACAATATTCAGCTTCGGCGCTTGATCGTGATGTCGTGGTCTGTCGCTTGGATGACCAAGACACGAGGGAGTCGCCGAGGAATATGCAGTAACCCGATGTCGACCGTCGGGTGTCTGGGCATCCTGCCCAATCAGCATCAGAGTAAGCTTTGAGAGTTGTCGATGGAGTGGCAGAGATGGTGATGTCGTGGTTGATGGTGCCGCGGAGGTATCTGAGTATTCGCTTGACGAGGTTCCAGTGCACATCTTGAGGGGCATGCATATGGAGGGACGCCTGGTTCACGCCATAAGCGATATCTGGACGGGACAGTGTGAGATACTGGAGGGCGCCGGTGATGCTGCGGTAGAACGTCCCATCGGTTGCAGCAGCGCCGTCGTTTCCAGACAGCTTCGGCTTGACCTCAACGGGAGTGGTTGCAGGTTTGCAGTTGGCCATCCCTGCCCGTTCTAGGATGTCTTCTGTGTATTGGGCTTGATTGAGATGAAAGCCGGCGCTGTCACGGCGCACCTGTACGCCGAGGAAAAAATGTAGCTCACCGAGGTCCTTGATGGCGAAGGCTTGTCGCAGCTGATCGATGACGTGGTGCAGTATTGTCGTTGTCGACGCAGTGAGGATGATGTCGTCAACATACACCAAGAGGTACGCCGCTTGCTTCCCGTTTTGGTAGATGAACAGGGAGCTGTCGGAGCGGGACGCGGTCAAGTCCATGCGGAGTAGGTGTTTGCCGAGGCGCTAGAACCATGCCCGCGGCGCCTGCTTGAGTCCGTAAAGGGACTTGACGAGCAGGCAGACGGAGTCGGGTTGCGAGGCGTCGACGAAGCTCACAGGTTGATGACAGTAGACGCGCTCAGCGAGGTCGCCGTGCAGGAAGGCGTTTTTGACGTCAAGCTGGTGCACCGGCCACCGTCGGGTTGCCGCGAGGTGGAGCACGGTTCGGATCGTCGCTGGTTTGACAACCGGTGAGAATGTTTGGTGGAAATCGACGCCAGGGCGTTGCGAGAACCCCCGCACTACCCATCGAGCTTTGCGGCGTTCCAGGCTGCCATCGGGATGGAGCTTGTTCTTGAACAACCACATGCCGGTGATGATGTTGGCATGTGGAGGTCGTGGCACGAGCGTCCAGGTGCTGTTGCTCTTCAGCGCGTCGAATTCAGCTTGCATTGCAGCCAACCAGTCGGGGTCCCGGAGCGCGGCGCGTACAGATGTCGGCGCCGGTGGCGGTGCAGATGTCGTGGCCACGTGCGCGTACTTGGGATTTGGCATGTGAATCCCATCGCGCGCACGCGTGACCATGTGATGTCGAGGCGGCGGTGCCTCTGGCATCGCGCGTTGCCGGTGATGTGGCCGTGGACGCCGCTGCGTTTGGTGTCGCCGTTGCCGGTGGTGTCGGCGCGTCGTCTGGAGGCGGATCGTGTCGAGGAGGCGACGTGCTGCTGGTGGAGCCAGGCCTCGGGGCCTCCGATGGTTGGGGACCCGGGCTGGCATGGCGCGTTGGACGGTCAGCGCCACGCTGTGGAACCACGGGTGCTCGATGTCGGGGTGCAGTCGATCCGTGAGTCATGATGACCTCGTCGGATAGGCACGGCGAGCACGGAGTAGTCGGCGGCGGGGGTGCTTGGTCAACCTGCGCAAACGGAAAGCAAGCCTCGTCAAAGTAGACATGGTGTGAGGTTATAACACGTTTGGTTTCTGGGTTGTAGCACTTGTATCCCTTGTGATCAAGGGGTAGCCGAGGAAGACGCAGCGTGCTGAACGCAGTGCCAGTTTGTGTGGCGCGGTGGAGGTGAGGTTTGGGTAGCAGAGGTAGCCAAACACCCGAAGGTGATTGTAGTCTGGCGACGCACAGAAGAGGAGCTCATATGGCGTGGAGTTGCCGCGCGGGTGGCGCGGGCGGCGGTTGAGTAGGTATGTTGATGCCGCAAGTGCGTCGGGCCAGAAATTAGGTGGGATGGAAGCTTGGAGCAGCAAGGTGCGTATGCCATCATTGAGGGTGCGAAGGACGCGTTCAGCACGGCCATTTTGTGGGGAGGTATATGGGCAGGTGAGGCGGAGAGCAATGCCATGCTTAGCGAAGAATGTGCGCGATGCAGAGCTGTCAAACTCTTTGCCATTGTCAGTTTGCAAGCACATTATATCAACTTGAAATTGGGTGCGCACGAATGCATGAAAAGAAATGAGTGTGGGTAGAACATCAGATTTATGATGCAAGGGGAAGGTCCAGGCATAATGTGAAAAATCATCTAGTACGACAAGATAGTATTTGAAGCCTGAATTGCTCATAATAGGTGAGGTCCATACATCACAATGCAACAATTGAAAAGGGAATTGAGAAATTTTATTGGATGTGCTAAATGGCAGGCGAACATGTTTGCCACGGCGACAGGCATCGCAAGTGTGCTTGCTGGACTTGGTACAGCTGAACCCAATGGTGCGAGACAGGCGCTGGAGCGTGGCTTGACCAGGGTGTCCAAGTCTGGCATGCTAGAGGGCACTGTCGTGTGATGCATGGAGAGCAGTCGGAGAGGGCGCTGATGTGGTGATCGAGTGGCGAAGAGGGTAGAGGTCGCCGGAGGAATCACATCGGAGCAGAACCGTCCTGGTGCGAAGATCCTTGATGGAGAATCCCCATGGATCGAATTCAACAGAAACAGAATTGTCACGGGTTAGTGCACGAACTGAAATAAGGTTTTTGACTAGTTGCGGGGCAATGAGAATATTTCGAAGTTGTAGTGAAGAAGAGGAGGTAGGGATGGAGGTGTGGCCAGTACATGTCGCTGGGAGGGATTGCCCGTTGCCGACAACAATATGACGAGGAACAGTGGCGAGGGAAGGGGAAGTGAGTATACCGGCATTGGCACCCATATGAGCTGTGGCGCCTGTGTCGAGGAACCAGTCGGTGTTGCCGCTGCCGCCAGAGTTGGTGAGGGACATGTTGTTGAGGGCGGAGTAGATGCCGGCCGACAGCTGTGCCGAGTGGCTGGCGTAGAAGGCGGCGTCGGGTGGAGGAGCAGATGTTGGCGCTGCGGCGGGCAGGTGGACTCCAGGACGCGAGCCGAGGACGCTGGGCCGCCACGCGTTCATGGGCCATGCCTGGACGACGCCCTGCCATGGGTTAGGAGTGCAGCCCACTGTGCCAGATGCCCGCCAGTTGGAGCACCGTGGCCGCTGCCGGAGTTGTTCGAGCGATTGCGACCATCTGAAGATTTCCGCTTCTTGCGATGGTCGGTGTTGCCGGCGGCGGGTGGTTGAGACGCTGACTGGGAGGCCGCGACGTTCTTGGGCGGAGTGGTGGTCGTGGCCGCCGCGATGAGCGCCGTCTGCGCCTCTATCTGCTGCGAGTGCCGGATGCGGTGCTCTTCCTGCAGGAGGTAAGACTTGGTGTAGAGGAACGTTGGGGGAGGGTTCATGGTGGAGAGTACGGCGATCGCCTGGCTGAACTTGTTGTTCAGGCCGCGCAGAGTGTTGATGACGAGGGCTGGGTCGGAGACGGCGGCGCCGCAGTACTCGGCGATGCCCATGTCACCTTGGAACAGGCTGTGAAACTCTTGTTGGGCGTACACGGCGCGCTGGAGGCTGTTGTCGAGGAACTGGCTCGTGATGGCGATCCAGGCGGAGTGCGCGGTCGCGTTGGGGCGATTGACGTCGTTCCAGATCTCCTTGGAGATGGTGTTGTAGAGCCAGGAGACGATGCAGGCGTCGATCTGGAGCCACTCGGGGTCATCGAACATGGCAGCGGCATCCACGGTGCCGTTGATGTGATCGAGTAGCCCGAACTTCTTGATGGCGAGTTCGATGAACGACCGCCACTGCCGGAAGTTGCCCTCATCGGCAGAGAGGACGACGGGAACATGGCTTCGGATGTTCAGCATCATCAGGGAGGAGGCAGAAGGTGGAGCGGGATCAGCGAACGGATTGGTGCCCGACGAGGAGGAGGCAGAGGGACTCGCCATGGATGGGCGCGGGATTAGCGGAAGCGAAGGGAGGGGATCGGTAGAAGTCTGATACCATGTAAGTGAGATAAATGCTCAATTATATTCAGTAACAGTGTACATGTATATATACAGTGGTGCTGATCGATCGTAGCCACTAAACTCTAACTGAATCCAACATGCTTGGATCAGCTAAAGACTAAGATGCTAGCACTACGTGTAGTTACAACTGAATGGAGGTGATCCTGTACTAGCTAACTAACTCCTGAAGAATCGGTCGCTTACACGGGCGGAGCTCGGCCAGCAGTGCGGCCACTGTTATGAACGACGTATGGAATATGAAGTAAAACAAAATCAATCACAGCGGAGACACACGATTTAACGTGGAAAACCCCTCCAATGCGTTGGGGAAAAACCACGGGCACCAGCCAGCAACAATCTCACTATCTCAAGAGTTTTGGGTTACACGCCTACGGCGGCTTACAAGAGAATCAAGTCTCCAAGAAACCCTAGCAAGGGTATATATGTACCGTACCGCTCGCTCCGGCCCAGCCTTCGGCTTTTACGGGCCTCCGCTTCGCTCCGTCAGAAGCCCGGCCTATATCTTGCAGTGAATTTGGAACAACTCCAACAGCCACCTGGGGCCGGGCGCCGTCCAGCGCCACCTTGAGCAGCTCGGCGCCGTCGGGCGAGAGGTCGGCCGTGCTGGCGGCGCCCTCGGGAAGCCCCGGCACGCGGGGCAGGCGCAGTGGCACGACGGCATGGCCTCGACGCGCGGGACGTTCCCGGCGGCCGTGAGGAACGTGACGCGGACGGAGGAGGACGAGGCCAGCAGCCTTCGCGCCAGCTGCGCGAACGGGACGATGTGGCCGAAGGCGAGCCATGGGAGCATCACCACGTGCATGGGCGCGGCGGCGTCGCGGTTGCCTCCTCCGCCGGCCGGCATGGTGGTGCGTGTCCGATCCTGTCCGGTTCTTGTTGTGGCGAAACTATGGGAAGCTCATGGGAGTGGACCAGTGGAGAAGAAAGAGGTGAGGTGAGGACCGAGGAGCGATGGCCGATGGAGCACAAGCACGACAGTACGGGTGGAAGCCACGTCTAGCTAGCCTGTTCCCGCCAATACACAGTACTCCCACTATTTTCCATGAAATTAATTATTATAATGTATAATTAGTATCGTTAGATGAATCACTGAATCACTGAATAAAATTTTATAATAGATAAAGTTATTTAGAAATATAAATTTTATTAATATTTTCTATAAATGTAACCAAATTCAAGGAAGTTTGATTATTGTGTTGTGTTGTCCGGTGGCAACCGTCGTTATCTATATAGATCTTTAAACGGGGTGAGTTTGCTACAGTGCCGCATTAGCTACAGCAACGGCGCACTTCCCTCACATGTCACTGGTCATATCTACAGTGAAAACACTACTGTAGCTCGCAAACCGTTACTGTTCTGCCTAGACCCATTACTGTGATTTTTTTTCTCCTCTCCCATGCTGGGTTCTGCAGCATTTTTTTCCTCCTCCCGTGCGAAGCGCGGGGTACCATATAGTAGTATTTGAATGCCATGATCCAAAATAGGCTGATAAAAACAATGGTTGACAAATTAAGTCTGAACTACTGTGAATAATCACCACGGCTCGGCTGCTTGAATGAACAATGTTAACCTAACGAAGCAAGAATCATTAGTTTAGACCTTGATTAAACTAACAGATCAAAAACTTTTAGTCCAAATTAACCGAACAACCATCCGAGTTTGATAACACTAGGACTCGCGCTCCATATAATAATACCAGTTGTTGCTAGTTGACGAGCATGCTTGAGGGCTGAGGCGTTACGAAACATATGCTTACGCGTACCTTTGCTTCCCATGAAGACAGCCACAAGAGATACAGGAGTATATGATATTCCACATGTTCTGTTTCGATGGATTTTAATTAGGCAGGCAGTATAGTTGTTTAATTTGTGGTCATCTCCTGCATGGACACGAGCATTCTTATTTATGCAGATATAAACATCAGCATATCTGCACATGTAATCGCAGAACTCAACTGTATACTCTCTCTCTCATGAAAGAATGAATTTCTAATAACTTTAGGACAGATTAGTAAAGAAGATAAAAGACCATGCTGCTTCTCATTAAACTGTTGGATCTTAGCTTAGACCAGTCTCAATGGGGTTTCATCAGAGTTTTATAGACATTAATCATACTGATTTGGCACTATTTTCAAAATCTGGATGTGTTAGAAACAGTGACACGAAATCTCCACTGAGACCGGCCTTAATAGCTCTTCAGTTACCGAGAAGCCTAATTAAGTAGTGTCGTTTGGAGTATCCAATAGCAGCGCATAAGAGAAAAGTTGTGTTAAATGCAACTCAGACTACAAGAGAGATTAATGTGGATTGGTGGACCGTTCACTTTCAGAAATCGATTCTTTTGAAGATAAATTTTTGGGCTAGAAATTGATTCTTTCAGAAACAGAGGGAGTATAATTGATTGCTTCACTTAGTTTATATAAATATAGCTTCTAGCGTCACTTAACACTAGTTTGTGTGGATAATATAACCTTTGTTATGAACATCCGTTTGAGACAAATGAATACCTCGAGGGACTTGCTGTCTAGTTACTATATTTTTAGGGCTTAACATGCTACAAATACAAGATTGAGTGTGGAAGTCAGACACTATTACGTCATTTTAGAACCAGGCTAGTCATGTTTATTTCATCCTTTTATTACAGCCGGCTCACTAGTTGTAAGGCCAGTCTCAGTGGAGATTTCATGTCACTATTTTCAACGCATTCAGATTTTGAAAATAGTGCAGAAGAGTTTCATCCTCACGAAACTCTCTCTACTTCTATGAAACTCTTATCATCTCTCTCTTCATTAATATAGTGCCACATAAGTATAATTAATGCCTATGAAACTCTGATGAAACTCCATTGAGACTGTCCTAAGATTTTTTTAGCCTTCTTCCAGCTCACTCATAGCAGTTAGCTTTTCATTATTAATACATGATGCATTTGCCACTCTTACAGAATTTCTTGGTTCTTGTGCCCAAGCTAGTTGCAAGCTTACAGCCCACTTCTCCTCTCTCTCCTCTCATCTCTCGACCTCAGCATTTAGCTAGCCTCTAGCCTATTATTATACTTACTCTAAGGCTGTAATTCGTAATATACCACACAGAGGCGCATGCACCTCGAAGAAAACGTGAATTAATTAACGGATACGGTGGATTATTGAAGGGTCAAGATAGCAGACTAGAGGGGGTAAATAGTCCTTTCTAAAATTAATCGCGTCGACAAACCGAAACAAATGCGGAATTAAAACTATCAGTTTAGCAAAGACTACACCCCTCTATCTAAGTTCACAAGTACCTCACAAAGATCCTAATTATGTAACTAAGGTGTTTTCCTTAGCAAGAGCTCTCCTAAACAATTCTAGAGCAAGGTCACACAAACCTATGCACTAGTACTTTAGCAATGTCGGGGAGCTCCTACACAATTATAGTAAGCAAAAGCACAAAGCCACCTATGCTCACTAGCAATGCTCAATAGTAAGGCAACTAATGCCAAATTAGAGAGCGTAAATTACTTAGCTACACAAACTAAACAATATGACTAACAAGGTTACACAAACCAAATTAGCCACGCAACGGGAGCTACTTCTATGCTACACAAGCAAGAAGGTAACTAGCAAACTACACAAGCAAACTTGTTACAAGAGCAACTACACAAGCACAAGTATATGAATGTAAATACAAGCTTGTGAATCGAAAGCAAACCACCGAGAAGATGTACACAATGTTGACACGATGGTTTTTCACCGAGGTTCACTTGGTTGCCACCAAGCAAGTCCCCGTTGTGGCGATACACTCACTTGATGGATCACGAGCTAATTGACTATCAAGAGTCAAACCCTCAGCGGGTGCCGCATATCCACTCTCAAGATGGGGATCCTCTAAGCCACGAGCTTTACTAGAGTTGCTCTTTGCGATCCCCGCGGAGTGAGCACAATCCCCCTCACAAATCCACCTCTGGAGCCACGCACAATCTCCACGCGTGCTTCAACGGAGTCGCAAGCCACCAGGCCATCTAGGAGGTGGCAACCTCCAAGAGTAACAAGCACCACCGGCTTATAACTCGATCACCTAGTGCCACTCGATGCAATGCTCACGATGCAACGCACTAGAATCACTCTCTCACTCGATCGGATGATCACTATCAAGCTCAAGTGAGTTAGAGGGCTCCCAAGCACACCAACACAAGCCACCAAGGCCTAAGGGTGCTCAGCTGCCGGCCATGGCCGGCCACAATATCTATTTATAGCTCCACAACAAAATAGAGCCATTGGAAACCCACTGGTGTTTTTCGGTCGCCAAGCCGATAGATGCTACACAGTAGCATTCGTCGCTCCTATGCGTGCCACGTGTCCCAGCACCCGAAATCCAACAATCGACTTTGAAAGCATCTAGGCCCCTAGAGTTGGTTTCGGTAATTGATAACAATACAACATTACCATGACTAACGTGTGTTTTGCAGAAACTTTGTTAAGTTAGGTCATGGGAATGGTGACTGTTTTGGGCACTATCGTTTTCATGCCCCTTGATGGAAATCGTTTCGGTTTTCAAAGGATTAACGTCAAGATTAAGGACGGTTAGTTCTAGACGTTGAGGAGTTGAGTTATGTTCGGAATAGTCGTTAGGATCTTCGCTTTTCTCCTTTGGCCGTACTATAAAGGGGCATGAGCGAGTAGCTTGACCTAGGTGAGTCTTTTTGTTTAGGTGTGGTGCACACTTGTCAAACTTAGCACTAGGTAGCTCAGGTGAAGCCCAAAGTTCAATTGGAAGGAACTCAGTTCAGGTTGCGTCGCGATTCGAAGTCTTTTGAGCCATTTCTTCTCGACCGGATGCGGTCTCTGCCTTGACCAGACGCGTCCAGTCAGTACTGGCAGTCACCGCAGACTCAATACGATCGACCGGATGCGGTCCTCCCATGGACCAGACGCATAGATCATGTTGACCAGAGTCAGAGAGGGTAAGTGTCGTGATCGGATGCGGCTATGAAATTGATCGGACGCGTCTACAGTGCATCCAGTCCATTTCTAGAGAGGAACTTTGTTGATCGGATGCATCTGGTCATCATCAATCGGACTCGTCTGTGCGTTCGGTCAAAGTACAGAAAGGTTCCAAAAAGGGTTTTGAGCGACCGGACGCGTCCGATCACCCCTGATCGGACTCGCCTGTGCGTTCGGTCACTCAGCGCCTTTGTTTTTCAATTCGACCGTTGCCACCGACCGGACGAGTCCGGTCACGTCGATCGGCGTGTCCGGTCAGTACGAAAAATGCTGAGTTGGCACATAACGGTTGGGATTGACTGTGAGGAGTATAAATACATCCCCTACCCCTCTATTTGAGGTCTCTTGCTCATTTGTTCAGCTGAGAAGCACCTTTCATATGCAAGGAAGTGCAAGAGCTCTAGTGAGGATTGAGATTTGAGAATCCAAGATTAAGATCTCTCATTAGTGACTAGGGAGTAGCAAGTGTGCATCCACCTTCTCATTAGGCTTCTTGTAGTCAAGTGAGAGTTCTTGCTTGTTACTCTTGGTGATCGCCATCACCTAGTCGTGATTGGGAGCTTGGTGATCATCCGACGGAGCTTGTGGATGACCCAACTCATTTTGTGAGCAGTTGTGGGTGATTCACCGCGACGGAGTGTCAAATAATCACCCCGTAGAGAGCACTTGATCCTCACATGGATCAAGGGTGAGCTACACCCTTGCGCGGGTGCTCCAACAAGGATTAGTGGGGATTGATAACTCTTCGATACCTCGGGAAAACATCGCCGTGTTCCTAACCCTTTACTTTCAAGCAATTTACTTTCTTGTATTACTTTTGTTGCTTGGTTTACTTTCCTAGAATTACCATGCTAGACTAGGATTGGAACTTATGGTGTAAAACTTTTATCGATAGAATCACTAGGAACACTTTTAGGCACTAGGGGTGAATTATGGCTTAGTAGGATTTAATTCTCGCAATAATTTTTAGAAAAGCCCAATTCACCCCCCCCCCCCCTCTTAGGCATTTTGATCCTTTCAATTGGTATCGGAGCAGAGTTGCTCCTAAATTAGGCTTTACCGCCTAGAGCAACATGTCTAATGGGGAAGGACCACCACCCATCTTTGAGGGAGATGATTTTCCATATTGAAAAATCCGCATGGAGGCGTACCTTGAAGCCATAGATGTCGGGTGTCTTAGAGCCACCACCGAAGGGCTTCTGGAAGTCAAGGATCCTGCTAACCCTGTTGGTGACGAGGAGAAGTACGACCGGTGGAATGCAAAGACAAAAAATACACTCTACCGGGGCCTTAGCAAGGATATCTTCAATCGTGTGCATAATGCAAAAAACGCTCATGAATTGTGATAAAACCTTTGTTCTCTCCATGAGGGAACTAAGAGTGAGCGTGAGGAACACTATCATATTGCTTTGAAGGAGATTAATTCATTTGAGATGCTTCCCAAGGTAAGTGCTAATGACATGTGCACTCAATTGAATGTTCTTGTAGAGGATCTCAATGCTCTTGGGCTCACTCAAATGAGTCCATCGGATGTTGCAAGGAGGATCTTAAGTGTTCTCCCCATTAAAAAGTATGGCCACATTATCACCGTGCTTCACCAAAGCGATCTCTCCACCGCAACACCAACACAAGTATTGGGAAAGATCAATGCTCATGAGATGTACATGCATATCACTCCGGAAGAGGGCTCATCATCTTTCAAGAAGAATGACCTGGCTTTCAAATCTAGCTATGATAAGAAAAAGAAGAAGAGCCAAGCCATGATCGTGCATGAAAGCTCAAGTGAGAGTGACATTGATGATGCATCACTTGCTCTCATGGTAAGAAAGACCACCAAGATGCTAAAGAAGCTTAATAAGAGTGGCATCAAGTTCGATGGCAAGAAGAAGAAGTTCTTCACAAGTATCAAAAGAAAGCCTATATCCAAAATGGATTGCTACAATTGTGGTGAACTTGGTCATCTAGCTCATCAATGCCCTAAGCCTCCAAAAGACAAATACAAGAACAAGAACAAGAGCAAGAAAAATAAATCTAGTGATGAAGAAGATGAGAAGAAGAAGAACAAGCCATATAAGAAGGATGGCAAGAAGAAAGAATATCACAAAAAGAAGAAGGGAGGAAAAGCTTACATTGTTAGTGATTGGCTCACCGACATTGAGTCATCATGTGAGTCCTTCGGTGATGAAAGCGACGACGACAAAGAGAAGGTCGCCGCGTTTGTGATTGGGCCATCATCATCTTCATCGACATCTTCACCACCACCTTCACCGCCATCTTCACCGTCATCATCCACTACTCACCAATGCCTCATGGCCAAGGGTGAATGAAAGGTACAAAATAATGAAAGTGATGATGATGATAGTGATAGTGATGATGATTTTGATGCACCTTCTTATGATAAACTTGTAAAATTGCTCAACAAATACTCTAAAGTCATAAGAAAGACTAGAAATAAAAATGATGAGCTTCAAAATGAAAATGAATCACTTTCATCAAAGCTTGAGATTGCACAAAAGACTAGTGATGAGCTTAAAGATCAAAATTAAATTATGACTTCTACTCTCAAGGAGCTTAAAACTTTCAACAAAGAGCTTAGAGATGAACATGATAAACTTGAGAAGAAGCATGATGAGCTCAACACTAGGCATAACTTGCTAAAAGATAAATATGCTTCGTTGAAAATGAATTATGATAGTCTTGTTGTTGCTAAAGAGCTCTCTCTTGAGACACATGATGCTACTAACCAAGTTGTTAAGATTGATATAGCCACATCATGTGATGACTTGATTATTGAGAGCATTGAGCAAGGCTCTAGTGGCAAAGGTTAGAAAGTGGTTGAATCCGATAATTATGATGATTATGTCAAGCTCAAGAGTGAAAATGAAATACTTAGAGATGAGAACAAGAAGCTAAAAGGGTTGATGACTCTTGAAAAGGAAACATCAAATGAGTCACTCATTGAGGAGAACAAAAAGCTAAAGCAAGAGAAAGATCATCTCAAGACCGGTTTAAGCAAGTTTATAAGAGGTCAATACTTGCAAAGTGAGCTACTCATGAACACCGTCATGAAGATGGATAGAAGTGGTATTGGTTACTTGGCAAATCAAGAGAAGAAGGCCAAAACTCAACAACAACAAAGCAAATCAAAGCCCAAGCCTAAGAGATGTGTTGAGTGTGGACAAGAGGGCCACTTTGCTCATGAGTGTGAAACTCCACCACCACAACCCTTGCCCAAGCATGCTAGACCCTTTGCTTTCAATGCACACTATATGCTTATAAGAGATTCTAGTGGAAAGATGAAAGTCACGTTCTTGGGTCCCCCAAACAAGAATAGGCCTAAGAAAATTTGGGTTGCCAAGTCACTAGTTGAGAAAGTCAAGGGTCCCTCTCAAGTTTGGATCCCTAAACAAAAAGCTTGATCTCTTGTGTGTAGGTGAACTACAAGACCGGTGGAACTTATTGGGTTATTGATAGTGGTTGCACTCAACATATGACCGGTGACCCTCGTATGTTCACCTCACTTGAAGAAAATAGGGAATGTCAAGAGAAGATCACTTTTGGGGACAATTCAAAGAGCAAAGTCAAGGGTATAGGCAAGATTACAATATCAAATTATCATTCTCTTTCAAATGTGCTCTATGTTGCTTCCTTAAGTTTCAATCTAATATCCGTTGGGCAACTTTGTGATCTTGGCTATCAATGCTTATTCACACCAAATGAAGTGGTAGTATCAAAGATAGAATACAAACAAATAATTTTCAAAGGCTTTAGATATAACAATCTCTATCTTGTTGATTTCACCTCCGAAGATGCAAATTTGATGACATGCTTGTTCACCAAAACTTCACTTGGGTGGCTTTGGCATAGGAGACTTGCTCAAGTTGGAATGAATACTCTCAACAAATTATTGAAGAAAGAGTTAGTGAGAGGCTTGAAAGATGTCAAGTTTGAGAATTACAAACCTTGTAGTGCATGTTAAGCCGGTAAACAAGTTGCAAATACTCATCCAACAAAAGCTTACATGTCAACATCAAGAGTGTTATAGCTTCTACACATGGATTTGTTTGGTCCTACAACTTACAAGAGCTTGGGTGGAAATCTTTATTGTCTTATGATTGTGGATGACTACTCAAGATACACTTGGACATTCTTTCTTCATGACAAATCCGAAGTGGCCACTTGTTTCAAGAAGTTTGCAAAGAGAGCTCAAAATGAATTTGAAGTCAAGATAAAGAAGATAAGAAGTGACAGTGGCAAAGAATTTGACAACACAAACATTGAAGCTTATTGTGATGAGATTGGGATCAAGCATGAGGTTTCATCAACCTAAACTCCTCAACAAAATGGTGTAGTTGAGAGAAAGAACCGAACATTGATTACCCTTGCAAGAACAATGCTAGATGAGTACAACACACCAGAAAAATTGTGGGCCGAGGCAATCAACACCGCCTGCTATGCATCAAATCACCTGTTCCTACAAAAGTTTCTTAGCAAGACCCCCTATGAGTTGCTAAATGAGAAGAAGCTGGACGTCTCATTCTTTCGGGTGTTTGGTTACAAGTGCTACATCTACAAGAAGCGGCAACACCTAGAGAAGTTCCAAAGACATTGTGATATTGGTTTTCTTGTTGGCTACCCATCAAAGTCCAAAGCATATAGAGTATTTAACCATGCCATCTGTTTGGTTGAAGAAACATATGATATGGAATTTAATGAATCTAACGGCTCCCAAGGAGCAATTGAGAATTGTGATGATGTAGGTGATGAACCATTGAGGGTGGCAATGAAGAACATGCTGGTGGGAGACATCAAGACTAAAGATGATGAAGATGATGCTCAAATGGTCAATCCACCATCTTCATCGTATGTGCCTCAAGATGATGACAAGAATGAGAGAGTTAAAAATAAAGACACTCATGTCTCTCATGAACAAGCCAAGTCACAAGCTCAAGATGTTGATGCTCCCCAACCTCCTCCTCAAGTGGTTGATAGAAGACACTCATCTCTACTTCAAGCACATCCACAAGATCTCATCATAGGGAGTCCTACAAAGGGTGTAATGACTCGATCTCAAAAGCTTGCTTTTTTTGTTGAACATCACTCTTTTGTCTCTTGTCTTGAACCTAAGAATGTAGAAGAAGCTCTTCAAGATCCGGATTGGGTGAATGCAATACACGAAGAATTGAATAACTTCACCCGCAATCAAGTTTGGACACTTGAGGAGCATCCAAAAGGTGCAAGGGTCATTGGAACCAAGTGGGTGTTCCGCAACAAGCAAGATGACCAAGGCGTAGTTGTGAGGAACAAGGCAAGACTAGTTGCAAAGGGGTTCTCTCAAATTTAAGGCCTTGACTTTGGAGAGACCTTTGCACCCGTTGCAAGACTTGAAGCCATCCGTATCCTTCTTGCATATGCATCGCATAATGAAATGAAATTATATCAAATGGATGTTAAAAGTACGTTTTAAAATGGTTTCATAAATGAACTAGTCTATGTTGATCAACCTCCCGGGTTTAAAGACCCTAGATATCCTAATCATGTTTATAGGTTGTCCAAGGCACTATATGGGCTCAAGCAAGCCCCTATAGCGTGGTATGAGCGCCTCCGGACTTCCTCATTGAGAAGGGGCTTCACTATTGGGAAGGTCGACACCACACTATTCACCAATAAGCTTAATGGAGAGATCTTCATTTGTCAAGTCTATGTTGATGATATTATTTTTGGATCAACAAATGAAGATTATTGCAAGGAATTTGGTGATTTGATGTCGAAAGAGTTCGAGATGTCCATGATTGGTGAACTTACATTCTTCCTTGGTTTTCAAGTCAAGCAAATGAAAGAAGGGATTTTTATCTCTCAAGAAAAGTATACCAAGGATCTTCTCAAGAGGTTCAAGATGGAGGATTGTAAGCCAATCAAGTCCCCAATGCCATCTAATGGACATCTCGACCTAGATAAGGGAGGTAAACCGGTTGATCAAACTCTCTATCGTTCTATGATTGATAGCTTGTTGTACCTTACCGCATCTAGGCCCGATATCATATTTAGTGTGTGCATGTGTGCTCGCTTTCAAGCGTGTCCTAAAGAACCTCACCTAAGTGCTGTGAAAAGAATCTTAAGATATCTTAAGCACACCCCAATCATTGGTCTTTGGTATTCCAAAGGAGTTAGATTCTAACTAGTTGGCTATTCCGACTCGGATTATGTCGGTTGCAAAATTAATAGAAAAAACACATCCGAAGGGTGCCATTTACTTAGGAGGTCACTTGTATCTTGATCATCTAAAAAGCAAAATATTGTGGCTTTGTCCACCGCCGAGGCGGAATACATTGCCGCGGGGGCTTGTTGTGCATAAATCTTATATATGAAGCAAACTCTTCTAGACTATGGTGTTGTTCTTGATAAGGTGCCACTTTTACGTGATAATGAAAGTGCCGTTAAAATTGCCAATAATCCAGTACAACACTCACGCACCAAGCACATTGATATCCATCATCACTTTCTAAGGGATCATGTTGCTAAAAATGATATATCACTAGAAGGCTTCTTGATAACTGGAGAGCTATTAAAGTTCAACAGTTCAATGAGAGGTAATATGATCTTTTATCTTCTTTGTTAATCTGTTCTAAAATTGATAGAAATTTATTTTAAGAGGGGAAGCTAGAGCATAGCACAACGAAAACAACGCTGTAGAGCGTGTTCACTTCACTGAAAAGCTATGATTGAAAATATTGTTCGCTGATTTGTTGTGAGAGAAAAATACTATTTTAATTAAAAAATATGTTGAAAAATACGGATTATAGAATAAATAAACAGAGCTTATTAAAAGGAGGTCCACGTCCAGTGTGGCTCATCAATGGATCCAAATGCAGCGCCGTGATGAGAAAGCCGATCTCCAATGCAATACAACCATAACGTAACGTCGTGAATTGCGATGGTACTGTACTGTACGTACCATCTCATCTCACAACCTCACCCGCCGTCGACCAAACAAACAACAACGTCGGTCGGCATCATCGCGGGCTGTGTTTAGATAAAGAAGTTTTCACGAAAAATTACCGTAACGGATGTTACGGCACATACAAGAAGCATTAAATATAGATAAAAAAATATTTGAACAGTTTAGTTAGAAATCACGAGATGAATGTTTTGAGTCTAATTAGTCCATGATTTGACACTAATATGCTAATGACGGATTAATTAGGTTTAATAAATTCGTCTCGCGGTTTCCAAACAAGCTATATAATTAGTTTTTTTTTATCAGTATCAAAAACTTCTACCGAAATCGTATAAATCATCCGATGTAGCATTTTTTTTTAAAAAAAAATCACCAACTAAACCCACCCAGTGACAGTGACCATCATCGTCGGCAGGGCACAATGTTGGCACATGCTTGCATGCATGCATGGTACGACCACGGCCACGCGGCAGGCACGAGCGGCGCCCGTGTGCTACGGCGCTGGAACCGTTCGCTCGGGCCGGGCCGCCGGGGGAACAAGCAACGACGCCGTGACGGCATTCATGAGCATGACCAGCACAGCACTGCTCTACTAGTACTAGTAGGCTAGCTACTCCGACGCAGATGGATGCAGCTGCATTTGCCTGCATTGGTCAAGGAGGCCTTTTAACGCGTTGATTAGTTCCACCTGCAAAATTTTCATCCGTCACCTTGAATATTTAGACATATACACATAGTATTAAATATAGATAAAAAAAACTAATTACACAATTTGTATAAAAATCACGAGACGAAAATTTTAAACCTAATTAGTCCATGACTAGCCATAATTGCTACAGTAACACACATGTGCTAATGCCGGATTAATTAGGCTTAATAAATTCGTCTCGCGGTTTTCAGACGAGTTATGTAATTAGTTTTTTTATAGTATCCGAACACCCCTTCCGACATCTATGAAACATCTCATATGACACCTAAAAACTTTTCATCCACCCACTAAACAATGCCTTATTAACCATAGGCCTCGCTCGCCTATGTGATGGATGCCCTATGAATACTGTACTAGAATAGGAATGACAGGGTTCCTGGGCCAGTTTTAGCGGAGATTCCATGTCACTGTTTCTAATACATCCAAATTTTTGAAATAGTGTAGAAGAGTTTCATCTCCATGAAATTCTCTTTACTTCCATGAAACTCTCTCTACTTCCATGAAACTCTTATCATCTCTCTTCATTAATACGATGCCACATCAGCATAGTTAATGTCTATGAAACTCTGATGAAACCCCATTTATCACTGGTTAGGTTGTCAAGACTCGAGACCAGCTTAATTACCTACTAGAAACAACGCGCGGCGTTGCCGCGCGGCCTCATGGGATGATACCAGTTGTGTAGGAGCATAGATCAATTAATGATTAAATTTTTAGCAGGCAGGGTGTCTAGCATTTTGAGGCAATTTGTTATGGGGGTGGATGGTTTGTTAGGTCTGTTCTCTCCGATTCTGTAATTTTGTCTTCATCTGTAATCTTTTTTTTCCTAGAGATGATTTATTATTAAATGGCTATGATGGCATGATAGAGTACCAGATTAGTGTACAAGCTTGTGATTATACATTATTGTTACTTACAAATATTTTTCTAACTTGTACAGGCCGAGGCAATACGAGGTACGAGCTCTGAGGTAACTGAAAAACAATGTTTAAGAATTTATAGTCTATGAAGGTCTGGCTATCTCTTTTACCATTTGAATGTTTTGATACGCTGATGATGTCCATTGCAGATATCTAAAGAAAGACAATTAGTTATGTTTTCCTGACCTGAGTAGCAAAGGTGAACATTGCTTGTGTTCTTCTTATCGTCAAAAACAAAATTATCATGATTTTTGCTACCATGTAGGAATTTGTGTCACTGTGGGACAACCTCGAACTCTTCCTTTTTTCTGTATTTTTTAGTGTATTCTTTTATACAAAATTTTAGTATTATATGCTAAGTTATTGACTAACCATTGTAAAGTTCTTGATTAAAAAAATCAGCTGGATATTTATCACATTATGCCTCACATATGGAGAACATGACAGTGTTATAGTTGCTTCCATCACAAGACCCAGGTATGAGTAAGGCTGGATAACGAGCTAGCTTAGCTCGGCTCGTTCTGGGTCGTTATGATAACGAGCTTGGCTTGTTAAGCTCGCGAGCCAGGTATATATAGTACATAAAATATAATGTTTATATTTTATCTAAAGCTTGAGAATAGTAATAATACAAAAATAATACATACAACAGCCTTAAATCAAACAAAATATTTATATGCGCTAACATATCAACCATTTGTAAAGTACAAGACATGAAGTAATACAAAACTAATATTAGTTATGATGACTTTTTCCCTGAAATCGTGGCTCGTTTGGCTTGCAAGCTGGTTCGAGTTGGCTCGTTATAGCTAACGAGCTAAAATCTTGGCTTGGCTCGGCTCGTTATCCGAGCCAGCCACGAGCCGAGCGAGCTAATGCGTTTTGAGTTTTTTATTATAAAAGAGCGAAGGAATTAAAAATAGACTGTCACCTTGATATTCTTACTCACCTTAGTTTTTATCCCTTAGATCTCACAAACTACTCAAACAAGTTAGCAAAAACCACCGTTCGAGTAATTATCCACCTTAGCTCACCTTCTTTTTGTTACAAGAGGTAGTCCTCCTATCTCGTTCATTTTTTAAGAAAAACAAGTTAGCCAAAATCACTTCAGAATGCATGCTGATACCTTTCCACCGATCAGAAATTAACAAACTAATCCGGAAGGTGACTCTAGAATCAGATAAATTGAGTTGCATGGAATAGAAATAATTGAAAAATAACAGATATGACAAGAAGCTTACATTGTGATAACAGGCAACAAGGATTTTCTTCTTTTGGAAGACAAAAAAAAGGAAAGAGCATGTTTTCATGGAACATTGAGCATGAAGGATAGCGTCTTGAACCAAACCATGTACTCGTGTGGTCGTTAGATAGTTTCACTTTCACAAGATATCCAGCTTCACAAATCACAACAAGAGGACGTGATAGTTTGTGAGATTAATCTTTTTAACCTTTTACACTTGTAAGGTCCAGTGGTTGGAACCATTACTGTTAATTGACGATTTTATGATGCATCAGGTAAAAAAGAATAGATGTGAAATCTCTACTGCCTTTTCAATGTTATTTTAAGCACCGCTCTTTTTTTACTTGAATGATATCCCATCGATGCTGATTACAATTACACCTTGATGGATCAGATAATCCGATGAGGTTTTAAGACACAAAATGCACTTAGCGGCAAGAAAACCTCTTCTCCTAAAAGGTTAGTCAATTTCATGATATTTTCAAAATTAATGAACTTTACATATGTGCAATATAGTCACTAAGTTAGGGGTGAAACAGAGAAATAATTACTTATTACACCAACCAGCCTGTCTTCACGAACTGGTCTGATTCGGTCCATAGCATTTTCTCATATATATTTATCTTTTCAATATTTAATATATGTATAGATATAAATATTCTGTATATTACTCAAGGAAACTCAATAACAACAAATTATAGATTATAGCCACAATAGATTGTAGATGCAGCAGGGATCCCATCCAAATTAGCACATCATGAAGATATATGTATACTTGTGAATTCGAGGTAGATTCAACAAGGTTCATTTTTTCTCACAAAAACGTATACTCACCACTTATGCAGCAGATTAGTCGAAGGGGGAGCATTGGCGAAAGAGCAGCAAAAATTCTTGTGAGAATCACAAATCTTCTTTCCTAATTGAATTTGTTATTTATGTTATGTAGTGCATCGAAATTCATGAGCCTGCTACACTCAGTTCGGATGCCTATATAATTGTTGTAGTTCTTTCCTGAGGCTGTTTGCATCACCCTAAACAACTTGTTTTAAGCAAGGGTACATCCACTGCCCTTGCGCTTTGAGAAGATCAGTATATGTATTCTCATTATCTTTTTTTAAACATCTTAGAAGATATCATGTTTTGCTTTTTTCCTCTAGAACAAAGGTTAATAAAGTAAATAAGTAATCATAACAGTGAGCATGGTCGGCATAGGATACAGTTAGTTGCAGTTGTTTTCAACAAATGGTTAATTGTAACTGTTCGGCCGTGATAGTTTGAACTGCGGCGCATACGT
This sequence comes from Saccharum hybrid cultivar R570, assembly GCA_038087645.1. Taxonomy (NCBI): domain Eukaryota; kingdom Viridiplantae; phylum Streptophyta; class Magnoliopsida; order Poales; family Poaceae; genus Saccharum; species Saccharum hybrid cultivar. Next base: position 1,201,731 of record JAQSUU010000682.1, read on the forward strand.
GCTATGTTGTAGAGAGTCATGTTCTTGTCTTGGATGGTTTGCATTGTTTGGAAAGAAAACTTAAACATGTTCATGATTTCAATCAAGAGTAATTCATCTTAGAATTTTGCTGTTAATTTTGACCATGCATCATACCATGATTAGACCACTAATGCATTTACGGCTTAATAATATTTATTGGTTTGAATGTTCGTTGCAAGGTTCATGTTATCATTCCTTCACTGCACATGAAATTTTTTCATACACACATGCGTGCCGCACCTGCATGTCCACTGGTACTTAGAAGTATTTATAGATAGCTTCGGTGCCTGTAATTTTGGCTGCAGCTCTGCATGCATCGATGCACATTTTTCAGATATGGCCCATCTTCTTTTTGGCACCAGAAGACGGCCTTAGGCCTGGCGCCCTTGCTTGGCTGCTGGGCCGGTCTTAGCCAGACAACGATTTCAGGCCCGTCCACGTCCAAGCCACCGATTTGTTCTGCCGGGACCTCGACTCGACCGTCTTGTGTGTGATTCATTCATTAGTCAACGAACCGAACGGATCACCGGCGGCAGGCATGTGTCTGCGGACAGCGGACTGCGCCGCGCGGCGGCCGGTGAGCATTTACAATACTGTATGTACTATTCCAGTCCAATACAGAACCTTCGGCAATCAAGGTGGCCTGACAATCCAGCAATTTCATATTCCTCCGTCTCCCTCGAATTTCCCGCGCCCCGCTGACTATCGTATCCAAGCTCTCAACCCCAAGATCTTGCCTCCTCGCCTGGCCCCAAAACCCTTCTCCGTACCCGCGCAACGATCGGATGCGTACGCCGGCGGCCAGCGGGTGGCGGCTGCACCCGCGGGGCAGCGGCGGCGGCAGCAAGCTAACGAGGCGGATAATCAGCAACGTCAAGATCACCCTCCTCTGCGCCTTCGTCACGATCCTCGTCCTCCGCGGCACCGTCGGCGTCAACCGCCGCCTCGTCTACATCGCCGGAAGATCCGACGACAACCGCGCGGCCGCGGCCAGCACCAGACCCGTCCACGACATCGAGCGCCTCCTCCGCGAGATCCGCACCGACTCCGACACGGACGCCGACCACGACGACGACGCGGCCGCGAAGCCCAGATCCTCGGCGGAGCACTACGATCGCGGCGCCGCGTGGACGACGTCGAACTACAGCCTGGGTCCCCGGGTGACGCGGTGGAACGCAAAGCGGCGGCGGTGGCTGCACCAGAACCCGGGGTTCCCGTCCCGCGACGCGCGGGGCGGCCCGCGGGTGTTGCTGGTCACGGCGTCGCTGCCGGGGCCGTGCGCCAGCCCCGCCGGCGACCGCTTCCTGCTCCGGGCCACCAAGAACAGGCTCGACTACTGCCGCCTCCACGGCGTCGAGATGGTGCACGTCACGGCGCTGCTGGAGGACCCCGAGCTGTCGTCGTCGTCGGGCGGCACCGGCGGCGCCGGTGGGTGGGCCAAGCTCGCGCTGCTACGGCGCCACATGCTGGCGCACCCGGAGGTGGAGTGGCTGTGGTGGCTGGACGCGGGCGCGCTCGTCACCGACATGGGGTTTGAGCTCCCGCTGGCGCGGTACGAGGGCGCGCACCTCGTGGTGCGCAGCGACTCGTACCTCCTCTTCCAGCGCCGGGCCTGGGACGCCGCCAGCACCGCCAGCTTCCTGCTCCGCAACTGCCAGTGGTCGCTGGACCTGCTCGACGCCTGGGCCGTCATGGCGCCCCGGGGCCGCGCCCGCGACGACGCCGGGAGGCTGCTCACTGCGACGCTGGCGGGGCGGCCGCCAGGCGAGGCCGACGACCAGTCCGCGCTCGTCCACCTGCTCATCACCGAGAAGGAGCGTTGGATGGACAGGGTGTACCTCGAGAACCAGTACTACCTCCACGGCGTCTGGACGGGGCTGATCGGCAAGTTCGAGGAGGCCATGGAGAAGCACCACCCAGGGTACGGCGACGACCGCTGGCCGTTCGTCACGCACTTCGCCGGCTGCAAGCTTTGCGACGGCAGGCCTATCAGATCCAGGTCCGCCGGCGATGGCGACGGTGGCGGCGGCGAAGGCAAGAATCGCAGTGATGAGTACCCGCTGGACCGGTGCGTCAGGGACATGGAGCGCGCCTTCAACTTCGCCGACAGCCAGGTGCTCAGGCTCTACGGCTTCCGGCACGAGTCGCTGGCGAGCGACGAGGTCAAGCGGGTGGCGAACCGGTCGGCGAACCCGCTGGAGGCCAAGGAGGAGGCTCTCGCTTTCTTGAAGAAACCAAATGAGCCGGATCCATGGAGTAGTGATGTGCGCAAGTATCGAAAGCCCATAGGAGAGGGAGATTCTGTTCTTGCAAGAATCCTGAGGAGACTGGGATGGCGATCCAAGATTTGAAATGTTTTTTTTTCTTCTTTTTTGTGTGTGTGTGTTTTGGTTGTTCGTGGATTCCAGTTTTGTACAATGGAAGGGGAACATATGTACAGCAAGTGAATTGCGTTGCTTGCTGGTTCATTACAAATGAAACATTTCAAGAGGCTATGACTCAAAACATGGCAATGTTCATAATCTTTTGCAAAACGGAATAGATATACTCAGGACGTCCGGAAGACTCCGGACGCACCCAAGCGACGCGACTCGATACGACCCGACCCGCCCGTGCTCTTTCCCTTTTCCTCCCCTCTTGCCTCGCACTCTCCGCCGCGGCTTGTTCTTCCTCCACTCTCGCCCGCGCTTGCTTGCACGCTGCTGCTCCTGGCCGTGCGCTCTCCCGTGCTCCTCCCTTCCTACCGTGCCGCCGGTGAGCCACCCTCCCTCCCTCCCCCCTCCCTTGCGACCGAGTGGGGGCGACGGTGGCGGCTTTCTCGGCGAGCCGCGCGCCTCCCTCCCTCCCTACCCTCTCCTCTCGCTCTCTTACCGCATCTGGAGATGAGGACGACGGCAGGACGCGGCTCCGATGAGGTAGGTGGGGAGGGATCTAGATCTGAGCCCTCCCTCCCCCTCCTTCCACCCTCTGGATCTCATTCTCTCCTCCTCCTGAATGTTGTAGTAGGTGTTGTGTGTTGTTGTAGTAGGTGTTCGGTGGTTGTTGCAGTAATATGTTTCATTGTGTTTCAATAGCTGTTGCAAAATGTTTCAGTTGTCTTTCTTGTGTTGTTTCAATAACATGTTCAAGGTGTTTCAACTCCATCGTCCTAGTGTTGGATCATTTTGCCTTTTTTGTTGTTGCAATTTATACGTTCATGGTGTTTCAACTGCTTGAATTTATTGTTATAGTAGTTCGTCGGGCATTGTTGCAACACCACGTTTATGGTGTTTCAGCGTCTTCACCCTTATGTTGCAGCGGACATGCGCACGCGGGGAGGGGGGGGCGTGGTGGCAAGTTGGCAGCGGGCGGATCCCGTGCGCTTGGGGCACGGTGAGTGGAGGAAGGGCGGGGCGGGTTCCCTTTTTTTCCTTTCGTGCGGGGCGGAATGGGCGGGGTGTGCGGGCGGAGTTGGGGGAGCGTCCGGACGCCCCCCGGAGCCGGGCGTCCGGGCGCTAGCAGCCCCCTTTGCAAAAGGAGTATAGTACACTGCATCAGTGCCATAAATTTTCTGCTACTAAACTTGAAATAATTTAAGCAGTGCAGTTTTTTTCCCAAAAAAATGGAATACCAAATATATTCAGAGTGCATCATATGGTCTGAAGTATCACTCTGTATGCAGACGAAAAGAATAGCATTCCCAGTTCTGAAGGCACAGTGGCACGCTCGCTGACATTTGATCTCTCTACGTTTTACTAGTACAAAACAGCAGAAACGATGCTAATCCGAAGAATGATGGTGTATTAGTGTCACAATTCAGTCACATTGTTTGAATCATACTACTGTTCTGCACGGTTTCATTTTTCTCTGAATCCAAGTATCAAAGCGAAAGCATCAGACATGTAGTAACAGCTAAGCTGCTGTAGCTCAGACTGCTGAGTGCGCTAGTTTTTGCAAAACAGATAACTAAGACAAATCAAAACGCAAAAGAACTGGTCAAAATTCAAAAATCGTATAACTGTCTTCTAGGTGCTCGAGAACTTGGCGTCCATCTTGAGCGCCGCCTCCTTTGCATGGAGCGGGTTGGTGGCCGGGTCGGTGACCCTCCTAACCTTGGCGGTGGTGAGCGAGCGGTGCTGGAATCCGTAGAGCCTCAGCACCTGGTTGTCGGCGAAGTTGAAGGCGCGCTCCATGCCCCGGATGCATCGGTCCAGTGGGTAGTCCTCGTACCTGCCGCAGGTCTTGCATCCGACGAAGTGGGTGATGAAGGGCCATCGGTCGTCGCCGAGGCCCGGGTGGTGGTCCTCCATCATCTGCTCGTACCTGTCCACCAGCCCCGTCCAGAAGCCATGGAGGTAGAACTCCGTCTCCACGTGCACCTTGTCCATCCACCTCTCCTTCTGCACCAGCAGCAGGTGGATGAGCGCCGACTGGTCGTCGGCGTCGAACGGCGGCCGCCCGGTCAGGCTGGCCGTGAGCAGCTTCCCGGCCTCGACGCGTGACGGGCCACGGGGCCCCATGGGCACCCAGGCGTCCAGCAGGTCCAGCGACCACTGGCAGTTGCGGAGCAAGAAGATGCCGGCGTTGAGCGAGATCCACGACCTCTTCTCGAAGAGGAGATCCGGGTACCCGTGGATGACGAGGTTGGCGCCGTCGTAGCGGGATAGCGGGAGCTCGAACGCCATGTCGGTGAAGATGGCGTCGCTGTCCACCCACCAGATCCACTCCACCTCCGGGTGCGCCAGCATGAGGCGCCGCACCAGCGGCAGCTTGGACCAGTACCCCGTCAGCTCCGGGTCCAGGTGCGCCATGTTGTGCACCACGTCGATGCCGTGGAGCCGGCAGTAGTCGATCTTGTTCTTGGTCGCCTTGAGCAGGTAGTGGTCGCCGACGGGGTTGTCGCAGGGGCCCGGCGGCGATCCGGTGACGAGCAGGACACGCGGCCGTCCCCCGCGCCGCGGGTCGAGCGGCGGGAACTCCGGGTGCCGCGACATCCACTCCCGCCGCTGCGCGTCCCAGTCCTTCACCTTGGGACCCAGGCTGTACTCCCGCACCTTCACCACCGTCGCCGACGCCGAGAAGTTGCCAAAGCTCGCCGCCGTCGCGTTGCGCGTCGACGGCGTCGACGACGAGCCGTCCTCGACCACGAACACGACGTCGTCCGCCTCCGAGTCGGAGCGGATCTCGGCCAGGATGCGCTCCACGTCCTCGACGACCTTGGCGTCCGCCGCCGCGCCGTCCAGGTCGCCGCTGCTGACCAGGAGGTTGAAGCCGGCGGTGCCGCGGAGGACCAGCACCGTGATGAAGCCGCACAGGAGCGTGATCTTGAAGTTGTTCAGCGTCCGCTGCCGCTGCTTCTTGGCGCTGCTGGCACGCAGCCGCCCGCCGCCGCCGCCAGCCACCCCCATGCTATGGCTATGCTAGTAGCTCGTTCAGAACTTTCAGATGCAGTGCAGCGGTGCACCCCACGTGCTTCTCTCTGGATCGCTGGGAGCTGTGCGTGATGGCGAGCTCGTAGATGTATAGGGACTAGGGAGAGACTAGCTAGAGAGAGTTTTGCATTGGCTTGCCCTTGCCGACGAGCTAGCTAACAGGCAGGAACGTTCTGTTTCAGTTGGCACGTTTGTGTGCAGTGGAAGTCAGCGGTGGCGCGCGGGAACTTCGAGGGAGAGGTGAATATGAAACTGCTCGAATTTTGGAGCGCTGCATGCTCATGCTGGGCAGCACGATTCCCGTTCTGCAATCTGCATTATGCTAATCACCGCAGAGGATCTGAATGCTCTCCGTTCCGTTCATCGCTGACTCTTCCTCCGAGGTTTTAGCAGCAGCAAACACAAATGGCATCGAAGCTCTAAACTAATCTGCACGGGAATCGTATCACGCGCAAATCATTAATCAAGACAGCGGAGAATGCGAAATTGACACCAATGTTTTACTGTTCACACAGGCTGTATGCATGTCCATTCACAGAGTGAGCAAGCAACTGGCTTGGTTACTTACGGTAAATAGCTGGAACATTTTTATTTCCATGTGTGCAGGCCACCGACAGAATCACGGCTCTGGCATCAAGCTGGGGGCACAATCTAGTTTTTATTTGGAAAGGCGGCAGGAGATCTATATATATAAGCATTAAAATGGGTCTACACTCAATGAGAGGGTCTAAAAATTTATAAAAATCAATTTAAAATTTTAGAAAATATACACCTTTAAATTTTATGACGATTTAACCGCTTAGATTAAATAAAAAAAATCCATATCAGATATAACATAGAGTTACATGTCTCAACAAAGCCAAATATGAACAATCCAATGGTAACATCCTCCTATGCCTGTTTTGCGGGGCTCTAGCTCCCCCTCTTGTGATTGTGTCAAACACATGCAAAAAAAAAGCTCCTCATAAGGAGTCCAAAGGCGCTAGAGTCGAAAAAAGTGTCTTATCCTGGCTCCTCACAAACTTCATAGAAATTAATACAAAACTGTCACTAGAGTCATTTTTTATAAAAGTTTTACAAAACAGCTTCATGCTCCACTGAGAAGCCGCTTCACATGAGGAGCCAAAAAACAAGAGCCTTTTTAAGAGGAGCTAGAGTCCTACCAAATAGGAACAAAATAAAGAATTACTCCACCAATCCCTAATTGAAATTTCTCATAAAAAAGAAAATAAACATCACTATTGGAAAGATACAAAAATTTGACGGACAGCAGCCTGTCGGCCGCTCAACAGCCGATATGACACCTATGGGCTGCTCAATAGTTGATAGGCCTCCGTGGTGGAACGAGGACTCCTGTCGGCTCCTCGATAGCTGATAGGTCCCTGGTCAGGTACCTAGTCGGCTGCTGAGTCGCCCACAGGACCTGTCGGTCCACCAGTTGGCGATAGGTCCGACAGTACACAATATTTACAATTCTTACAATTTATATGCTAGATTTGCAATTAATTATTAAAAAAATATTATTTAAAAAATTCCTTTGTTTCCTCAGTCACTTGTTTTTTTTTTCAAGTGTAAGTGGACTGTGGAGCTCGACTCCGAGTCCTGCACAGGCTTGATCCTTGTGGGCTGGGGGAGTGGGCTCCAATGCTGCAGATATTGGCCTGGATCGGGTCAGTTAGTTCAAAGTCGTGATGGAATAGAAAAAATCCACGTTACTACTCAACTTTTTCGAAAATATGTTTTTCCTCCCTAAACTCTAAAGCCGAGTAAACCACCTCCCTGAACTTTTAAACCCGTTCGTTTTAGCTCCCTGACCAGTTATAAGCGGTTTTTAAAGGCGGTTTTGTCTTTTTCTTTTTTATTTATTTTGGCTAAATCTTTGAAAAATCATAGTAAATCATAGAAAAATCATAAAATAGAAAATTCAATTTTATTGGACTCCACATGAGTAGATTTACACAACGAACATATAATATGTATGCTTTAGCACAAATTTTTTGCTCTAACTTTAGATCTATGATTTTCTATAATTAATTCATAGCTGCAGTTTCTATAGTTCAATTGTTGTGAAATTTTTATGGTGGCATAATTATTGTATGCTTGAATTGTAGTAAAAATCTCATGCTCACCGGATCATGTATAACTTAGTTATAGATTTATATATGTGTATTAGGTGTTTGCTTGTTAAAAAGTATTTATAAATCTATAACTAAATTATACATGATCCAATGAGTATAAAATTTTTACTACAGTTCAAGCATACAATAATTACCCACCATACAAATTTCACAACAATTGAACCATAGAAACTGCAGCTATGACACTACACAAATCTTTTCCGTGGCGGTCAAAAACAATTAACCGAGGCGGGCATTCAAAACGCCTACGAGCAAAGGTCACAATTAATCAAAGAACAACAGAGGCGGTCATATTGCCCGCCTGGGTTAATGAATTAAAAAAACAACAAAAAGGCAGCGAGCTCGTCGATGAGGCCCATTGAGCCCATCAACGAGCCCGCTGAGCCCATCCGCGCGTGCGCCGCCGCCGTTTACTAGATTCGCTCGTGCGCCACCACCGCTCGCTGGATCTAGATGTCTCGTGCCAGATCCGCCACTTCCAATGCCAGATCTGGGCTGTGGCGTCCCTGCTCGAGGTCGTGGCCACCGGAGAAGGTCATGGCGCTGGCGCCCCTGCTCAAAGCCATGGCCGTCGGAGAAGGTCGTGGCGCCCCTTGCTCAAGGATGTGGCCACCGGAGAAGGCCGTGGCGCCCCTGCTCGAGGGCGTGGCCGCCGTGGCTTCTAGAGAAGGTCATGGCCGCCGAATTGTCGGCTCCGCTGGATCTGGACGCGGCCTCTGCCTTCGAGAAGAGAGGTTGGTCGCCCCTGCGGGCGCGTCGCCGGAGAGGCCCCTCCTGTCCCCGCCGGATCTAGACACGAACGCCATCGCCGAGAGAGAGAGAGAGAAAGGGCCCAGGCTTAGGGAGGGGAGGGGCGATGGGATGGGGAGAGGTGGGGCACAGAGAGGAGCGACTGGGAGTGGGGAGGGGAGGGGCACGGAGAGGGGGGCGATGGGTTGGTGAGGCATGTGCTTGGGAGTGGGGAGGGGCACGGCTGAGAACCCTAAGTCCTTCTTATATAAGAGGCTAGTAGAAGGATAGATATGGTCCTTTCCTAGGCTGGGAGCTGGGCCACTATTTTTGGAGACGGGCCTTATAGGGTGCCCACCTCCGAAAATGGATTTATGGAGGTGAGCTCCTTAAAACGCCTACCTCGATTAAGTTTGATTAACCGAGGCGGTTAAGTTTGCGTTAGGGCAACTAACTCGATTAATCGAACTTAACCCAGGTGGGCGATTTATGCTGCCCGCCTCTGTTAAGCATTAATCGAGGTGGTTGCTGGGCCAGCTACCCAGCCACCGAATAACGGAGGTGGGAAACTAGGCCGCCCGCCTCGAAGCCCCAAACCCAAACGCTGTTGTAGGATTGAGATGGCCGGCTAGAGGGGGGTGAATAGTCATTTCTAAAAAATAATCGCAAGAGCTAACCAATTTAGATGCGTAAGTGAAAAAGCGATCTTGCCTCGACTACACCCCTCTATCTAGAATTGCTAGCACCCTTATAAAAGATTGAGCTAGAGAACAACTAGGGTACCAAGCTAGTGAAAATTCTCCTAAACAATTCTAGTTGGCAACAAAGCAACTAGTACAAGAGAAAGTGCTCCGAAGCTCCTACACATGCTACTGATAAAGATGGTAAAAAGCACAAGCTCAACAACACAAGCTCAATATATATTGCAATGAAGTAAACTTGTGTTGAGATAAGCAAACCACAATGTAGAGGATGACACACGATGTTTTTATGTGGTTCGGTGACTTGCCGGTCACTTAGTCCACATTGAGGCGAGTTCTAGGATTGCCGCTCCTCTTGTTAGTTCCAAGCCCGCAAGCTTCGGACTACCTCACTAGGTAGGCTCCACACGAGCACTAACTTTGAGCCGGCCAAATCAACTAGACACTCTCACAAGCCTCGATTTTACTAGAGATGCTCTTTGCCTTTCTCCGGTGGGGATGAGCTCAATAGCCCATCACAAAGCCAACTCCAGAGCACCGCACAATCCTTCTTGCATGCTTCACGGAGACACAATCACCAAGCCATCTAGGAACCAGCAAGCTCCAAGAGTAACAAGCAACCACGCCCGCACGACGACCACCTAGTGCCACAAGCAATCTCTCACGCAAAGATTCGCACTAGTTGAGCACACTCACTCTCCAAATGTTGCCCTCAAGCAAGGAGTATGCGAGGAGTGCTAGAGAGGTGCTCTCCCAAAGAGTATGTTGTTAGAATAGCCAAGAGAACCCTCACCAACCGGGCACCCCACTATATATAGAGGAGCACCAAAAAACTAGCAATTACTGTGCTGATTCGACATTTCCGGATAGTCCATAGTACAAGCCTCGGACTGTCCGCTGTTATCAGCAACTAGCCATTAGGTTCAAAAACCAGGGTCGCGGACTGTCTGCCGTAGTCCCTCGGCTCCCTGATCAGCAAGGTCAGTAACTCTGCTTGCTGGCGTTTTTAACCGGTGGACTGTCCGCCGCCAGGGTGTGGACTGTCTGCCATTTATCTACGGCACCCAAGACAGAGTTTACAACAACTCTGTTCACCACGAGTTATGACCGGCGAACTGTCTGCCACCAGGGTGCGGACAGTCCGCCGTTACCATGGCAACCAAGAACAGATTGGTTTCAATTTGTTTGGTTTTCTGGGAGTGACCGGCGGATAGTTCGCTAGCAGGGGGCGGGCAGTCCGCGGCTGCCCAGAAAACACTCCACCAAGTGCATCGCCTCCTCTGCTTTGGATGGCTACTCCACACCTCAATGGAGAGTTTCAAAGCATCTCAAAGTTAGTCCCAGCGCTTCTCAAAATCTTTTTCAAGGTAAGCCAACACCAAGTAACGATCTCTCGCAAGATGACCGTTCAACTCATCATCGGTTAGCTTTTAATAAACTTTTCATAAAGGTTTTTAACTTTCGCCACTTACCACTAACCGTACCTCAACGTTAGAGCTCACAAGTGGCACTAGATAACCGTAATGCAAAACACATTTGCCCCTCTTAATAGTACGGCTATCTATCATAAACCCAGCTATTTATATCTTCTCTACACACCTCGTAGCCGGTAAAATGAAACACCCTATGTTTCATACCTTTTCCTTGCACAAAACCAAGTCCCACAAGTTTGATGCCCGCAAGGAAAGTGTTGTCCGACATATTCACCAAGCCACTTGAGATAAACAAAGAATCTTTCGCTTGATCTCCATAGATGATGTGGATCACTCAAACCATCACATAGACTCCAAGTCCATCGATCTTGTTCTCACTTGCTCTTCACCATTCCTCGGTCCTTCGACGGCAAGTCTCGCTCAAGCTTCTCCGCCACGTGCGGTCCATCGCTCCAAAGCCTCTCGACTTGTCCTTCACCGTCGCCTCGGTCCATCAGCGCCAAGTCCACTAGCTTGCCCTTCACCATCGCATTGCACACGGTCCATCGCAGCCAAGTCTTGCTTCGGTCTTCACTTGCTTGCTATGTTTGATTTGAGCATTCCATCATGCTAACAATCAAATCCATATCAACATCCAACTTTTCTTGTGAACTAAACCAACTTTTCTTCACACACTCAATAGAGAAGTTAGTCTACAAGTGTTGTCATTAATTACCAAAACCCAAACAAGGGCCTAGACCTTTAAGCTGTGCAAAAGATTTTGTGTAGTAGTGTGAATTAATTATAGAAAATCATAGATCTAAAGTTACATAAAAAATGTGTGCTAAAGCATATTATATGTTCATTGTGTAGATCTACTCATATAGAGTCCAAAAAAATTGAATTTTTCATTTTATGATTTTTTCTTGATTTACTATGATTTTTCAAAGATTTAGTCGAAATAAATAAAATAGAAAAGGATAAACCCGCTTTTGAAAACCACTTATAACTAATTAGGGAGGTAAAACGAACGGTTTTAAAAGTTAGGAAGATGGTTTACCCGGCTTTAAAGTTCAGTGAGGAAAAACAGACTTTCACAAAAGTTGAGGAGATAACGTAGACTTTTTCACGATGGAATGGAGTATATTCTTTTGTGTCAGGGAAAGTACTTTTTTTTTAAAAAAATCACCAAAAGCACCCCAACCGCTGTAAAAGAGCTCGTAAAGAAATATGTTTAGGTTTTTTTTCCCCATTTTGCTACGTTCGTCATCGTCATTCCACATCTTCACGTCACTGCCGCCCCAACGGTTGGAACGTGCTCCTTGTTCCCCTCTGTTCCCTTCCCCATTTGCTCCCGATTGTATTGCCTTTTTATTTCAAATAATGATGTTTTATTTTCTTTTCTTTGCCTTCGACATTTCGCCGTCGTTGTTGTTGTGGTGTTCATCGTGGTCATTGTGGAAGCTGCCCTGCCGCTCCCAACGATGGGAACATGCTTCTTGTCCTCTCCGTTCCCACCCCATTCGCTTGCAATTGAATAACAGCTTCTAAATTTACAATTAATCATTAAAAATATTATTTTAAAAAAAACACACCAAACTACCAAACCAACAGCGACAGCAATGCTGTTCCCCGTGCGCCTCCCGCCGCCATCAACCACCGCGGCCACGGCCGCTGCCACCGTCGGGGCCGTACTCGCCGCCGTCGCGCTCCGCCGCTACCTGTCCGCTTCCCGCCACCGCCCATCAGCCCGCGTGTCCATGTCCGCGGCCGCCGGGGCAGCCACCACGCTCGTACGGCAAGTCAGCGCAGGAGCAGGTGCTGCTGGCCTCCGCTGCCGGTTCCGTCGCCCTAGGGGAGGGCGAGCCGGCCGGTGACGGTGAGGTCTCCGTTGCGCTCTACTACGAGGGCGCGGGCTTCGACGCCGCCGCGTACATGAGCGCGCTCCGGGCGCGCCGGTTTGGGAGGTGGATGCTCTGGACGCCCAGGATTGGTTCCACGCAGGATCTCATCGCGCGGTGAGTGCGATGTCTGGTTTCGTGCCCAGCCCGGGGGATTGGGTTTTCGTAGAATCTTATTTTACTCTGTTTGACTTGGCGTCAGCTCGTGTTCGCAGGAACTTTGCAAAGCTACCGGAGGGCGTTGTGTGCGTTGCCGACGTGCAGTTCAAAGGGAGAGGTGCGTGTGATTAGGGGCTTGCTTGTTGCTGTTAGTGTTTTAGTCCTCATGAATTTGCAACTTTGATTACAAAGCTCTCGAGTTTTATTTCAGGCGAGATTGATGCATTCTTGTACTTCTGATAATCATCGATGAAACTGATGAAACTATCTGCTGAATGCTGCGTAATCTTTAAGATCAATTGCTTGAAAAATCCAGTCTCCCGGCGTCGGCGGCGGCGCAGGGTGGTGGGGAACCCGCTGGGGCACTCCGGATCCCGCGGGGAGGGAGGAAAGTGGAGGGGAGGAAGAGGAGGAGGGGGAGGGAGGGGCAGGGGGCGCCGGCGCCGGCGGCAGCGGCGGCGGTGAGGCCATCAGGACGTGGCTTGCGAGAGGGAGAAGGCGTTGTTTTCGTATGGTATCCAATGACCGTATCCCTTGTTTCTTTTGACAAGGATGGGATTCCTTTAATCTTAATCAGGTGTGGGTTTAAATGTTGACAATGAGAAGCCTACCACATGCTTGAATGCTGCACTTCAAGAGGCAAACCCTACATCACCCATATTGAAACGAGAAGACATACTGGCATACTTCTTCAATAAATTCGAAAATCTTTTCGAGATCTTCTTGAACCAAGGTACTTTGGATTTCATTTCCCCCCATTTTTGCAGTACATGACCACATGCTCATTAGAACCATGGCTGTTGATGTATATGCAGAGTTGGTTCCTTTACTGACAATGGATTCAGTGATAATTTTGTTTTGCTGTAGAGACTGATTATTTTCCTATAACTGATTTAGATGCTGACAAAACATGTTTTAAACTTGGCTGTATTTTTTTTTCAACTCTAGCCTGCCCAAACTTGCTTGGGACTAAAAGGCTTTGTTGTTGTTGGTAAAGTTGTGTACTTAACATCCTCAAATTCCGCTGCAGGATTTCAGGCTCTTGAGGAGCAATAGTATAACTCATGGCTTCATAGGTATGGACTATTATCTAAATATATACATGTTCATTGGACCTTATTATGAAATTTTGCCCTGAACTACATTTACTACCACTTGGATTTTAAGTGTTCATTGTAAATATCGGAAGACAGTGCTTGCAAGTTAATATGGTCTATCCTTGGTATGTGCCACTATATGTGAAAGAGATTTGCACTTTTCATTGTTATTATGTAGTGGCCAGAGAGTTGTCGTACAAGATGCACATGAAACCAAGTCAAGCAGTGTCGTCGCTATCCAGGTTAGGCCTTATTTAGATTCCAGAATTCACCCCCAAATTTCACTATGCAAAAAGGAGATTTCCCATCACATCAAAATGTCGGCAAATGCATGGAGTACTAAATGTAGATGAAATCATAAACTAATTGCACAGTTTTGTTGTACTTTGCGAGACGAACATTTTGAGTCTAATTAATCATTTTTTGGATAATTTTTTACACTAAAAAACAAAAGTGCTACAGTATTCGGGTGGCACTGTGCAAATTCGGTCACCCCCGAATCAGGGATCTAAACAAGGCCTTAGCACAAAACAGAACTATTATGATTGAATTGATATTTCCACTTACCTAATGGTACTAATCCTTTCCAGGGGTTAACACCAACTGGTTACTTATACGCTATAGGCAAGGATAACAAAAGCTATGAGTTGCACCCAGATGGCAACAGTATTGCCCATTATTATGTTGTTCCATCCATCAATAAGATCTTTGTTCTATATATCATTACTCAGTATGTCTACCATATTGTGTATGGTTCTCATCCTATATACGTCCTCAACATGTAATAGTTTGTTCTATCACGAACGATAGCATTTGACATAGTACCATTTGTTTGCAGCTTCAATTTCTTCACTGGATTGGTGAGGAGAAAGATGGAAACTTAGGGTATCAATACAATTGGATACATGGATAGGTTCAAACTGAAACTGTAAAAATGAACGAAGGCATTTAAGAATGGAATGAGAACATGATTTAAGCATCAGCTCCTCCATCTGTGTCCAAACCTTGTTCTTGGAATAAATAGAAGGAACGCTCTTATAGTCTTATGACAGTTCTGAACTGCTGCTTTGAGATGTCAAACATTAACAAGTGCCCCACCCTTGCACTTCCATTTGTGGCGGCTCCTCAGAAACAATTAAGGAGACGATCAACCAAGACTGAAGCACGGGCATGAGTTCAAATTTCTGGTGAAGAAATCGCAATGACTGAACCGTTTCATAGGAAGAATGTATTAAAATTATGAAGCACATCTTGTCTACTGCTAGGCGCATAGCTTCTTCGGCAGTGTTTGGGCCTCATAACTGTGAGATTGGAATAGTTTTTTTTTGTCTTAGTGAACTGAGTTGGAAATCTGCAAGATTTATAGCTGTTATGAATGAGTTGGAATGCTGTATTTGCGTACTGTTGTTGGTGCTGTCGTATGCATAATTGCCATATTATGCATCATCGCGTGTGTTCTGTGGGCAAGGCGGCCGGATACCGTGACTATCAGCACACAAACATGGGCACACAGTTCGCTCTCGCAGCATGGATCCGAAGCAAACAAACCAATTATATATATTTATTTACATATAATTCCTATAGGCGTGGCTGCCTCACGATTCAGCTCGTCTTCTCCGCCCGTCGGCCTCTCTCGCTGCTCCCCTTCCTCTCCCGCAGGCAGTAAAGTCGGCTCCAATCTTAGCCTTAATGGCAGCTTGCTGCCGCCGAGAAGCTGATTCGTTCTCCCTCTTTTTCTTCTTCTTGGAGGTTATCCTCTAGCTTGGGAATCTCACCTGCAAGCTTCGTTGTTTTAGCTTATCCAATCCGGCGACCTAGGTCTCTCAGCTTGCCCGCTGGTCAGTAATGCCGCAGGATGATCCGGTTGTTTCTGCTCAGTGGCTGCAAGAGCACCTAGGAATGCCTGATGTTAAGGAAAAAAAAAGTCATGTAGTTTGCATGTTCATATTCAGTTCTGAGATACTTTAATAATGATTCCTTCATAAAAAAGGGAAGTTCAGAGATTCTTACTTCTTCTATCCCCTGCGTGTTAGTGGTACGTGGAGAACATAACAGCGTGATTGTCTGTCGATTTGATCTTACTTCCTTTTGTGTATTGTGTTCTTATTACTCCTCCTATCTTACTGTCTTTGTGAATCTCTCTCCCTTTTGTTATTAATTGACATAAAAGGGATGCTCAAATTGTAGATAGGTTGAGTTAGCTATGGTCAATAGATGGGGTGATTATAAGTATGTGAGGATCATTTCTTCAATTGGCTCAATCTAGACCATGTATCAAAGTTATTTAACTCGGTTTGATCCAAGGACAAGTTTCTTCATCAATGGTTATCTTGTCCATGTTGAGTTAAACACTTTTAGCTCATTTTCTAGACTAAACACTAGGTTCACAAGCCCATAAACATGTCATATACTATCACTAGATCATATCAAACATAGAAGCAATAGTGGTACCATATAAGCATCGAATTTATTTGATTTTCATGAATGAGCCTAATAAGCATAAGGAATGACTAGATGAACTAGGCATGTCCTTAGCAAAGGATGTATGCCATGCCAAACAATTTTACCTTTGCTTTGTCGAAAGAGAGGCGTCATATAAGTGGGGGTGCATCAACACATATTTGAGAAAGTATGTTCAATTCATTTCTTAGCTTGCAAAATCTATTCTCATCAAGTGGCTTGGTGAATATATCAGCAAGTTGATCTTCGGTGCCAACACTCTCAATTGAAATGTCACCCTTTTGTTGATGATCTTTTATGAAATGGTGTTGAACATCAATGTGCTTTGTTCTTGCATGTTGAACCGGATTGTTGGTGAGTTTAACAGCACTCCCATTGTCATATAGCAATGTCACTTGTTTGAATTTGATTCCAAAATCACCTAAAGTAATTGTGCCCAACAACTACCGACCGAAATGTACTCAACTTTGGCTGTTGAATGTGCAACACTATTTTGCTTCTTCGGTGACTAAGACACAAGTGATCTTCCTAATATTGACACGTGCCCGATGTGCTCTTTCTATCCACCTTGCATCCCGTATAATCGGAGTCCGAATATCCAACTAACTCAAAGTTTGACCCCTTAGGATACCACAATCCAATATTTTGTGTATGCTTCAAATATCTCAATATTCTTTTTGTTGTCTTCAAATGACTTTCTCTAGGTTAGGATTGAATCTTGCACACATGCATACACTAAACATGACATCTGGCCTTGATGTGGTCACATAGTGTAGGATTCCAATTATTGACCGATACAACTTTTGATTCACCGTGTTGCCACTAGCATCATTATCTAAATCACTATTCCAAGCTTCTATAGCATGTTCTTGATGTACTTGCCTTAACTCACAAATGTGTCATTCTTTATTTGCTTGATTTGAAGAGCAAGAAAGTAACTAAGCTATCTAATCATGGACATCCCAAACTCATTTGCCATCATATTTCTAAACTCCTCACAAAAATCTTAATTGGTTGATCCAGAGATGATATCATCAACATAGATTTGCAACACAAATAAGTCTTTCCCAATCTTCTTAGTGAAGAGAGTGGGGTCAACCTTGCCCATTTTGAACCCTTTAGAGGGTAGGAAGTCCCTCAACTTCTCATACCATGCTCTAGATGCTTTCTTCAAGCCATACAATGGCTTTCTCAACTTATAGACATGGTTGTCATCTTCAAAACCAGGTGGTTGCTCAACATATACCAACTCATTGATGTACCCATGAGTGCACTCTTCACATCCATTTGATATAGCTTGTTGTGGGCACAAGCATAGGCTAGCAAAATCTTTATTGCTTCCAATCTAGCAATCGGAGCATATGTTTCTCCAAAGTCAAAACCTTCAACTTGAGTATAGCCCTGTGCTACCAATCTTGCTCTGTTCCTTATCACTATCCCATCTTGATCTTGCTTATTCCGAAAGACTCACTTGGTTTCAATCACATTATGATTCTTAGGTCTCTCTACCAATTTCTATACTTGATTTCTTGTGAAGTTGTTCAACTCATCTTCATGCATATAGCATTAATCTAATTAACATCATTCAAAGCTTCATCTATCTTAGTTGGTTCAAATGATGATATAAATGAATAATGCTCATAAAATAAAGCCAATTTTGATCTAGTTTGCACACCACTTCTAATATCACCAATGATATGATCCAATGGATGGTCTCTTGCAACATTGGTCGGTTGGAGAACTTGAGTTTGATTGCTTGCATTTAGTTGATCATTTGATTGATTCACTTGAGATGAACAAGCCATTTGTTGATCTTGCTCATTGCCATGTGTACCACTTGTACTAGCTTGATTTTCATTGACTATCACATTTGGAGTAGGTAGCACTTGATTCTTGTCATCTTCAACACCAATCACTTCTTTAGGCCTTATATCACCAACATCCATGTTCTTCATTGCATTGACCAATTGAGTGTCTCTCACATCATCTAAGTTCTCATCTTCATCTTGGAAACCTTTGGTTTCATTAAACTCAACATCATGAACTTCCTCAAGTGTACCACTAATCAAATTCTAAACTCTATAAGCCTTGCTTGTAGTGGAGTATCTAAGTAGAAACCCTTCATCACACTTCTTCTTAAACTTGCTCAATCTAGTGCCTTTCTTAAAGATATAGCATTTACACCTAAACACTCTAAAGTATGCAATGTTGGGCTTTCTTCCATTTAATAGCTTATATGGTGTCTTCTCCATTATTGGATGACAATAAAGGCGGTTGCTACAATAGCAAGCCATGTTGATTGCTTTGGCCCAAAAAGAATGACTCACATTGTACTCACTAATAAGCATAGACCTTGCCATATTAATCAATGTTCTATTCTTTCTCTCAATAAAGCCATTTGGTTGTGGAGTGGACTTGGCCAAGAATCAAAGTAATTCCAAATTCTTCATATAACTCATCAATTCTAGTATTTTTAAACTCACTACCATTGTCACTTCTAACTTTCTTGATGGTTGTTTTAAACTCATTGTGACATCTCTTGATGAATGATTTGAAATTTGCAAACACATTTTTATATACTAGAAATAAGACACATGTGTATCTTGTGAAATCATCCACTATCACAAAGTCATACTTATTTTCTCCAATACTAGTGTATGATGTTGGTCCAAATAAATCCATGTACAACAACTCAAATGGTTTGCAAGTGCTCATCATGCTTTTTTTAGGATAGGTGTTTTTAACTTGTCAGCTTGACAAGAGCTATGCAGTCTATCCTTCTCAAATATCACATCTTTCAAGCTCTTAACTAGATCATGTTCTATTCAATTGTTTCATTCCAACATGTCCAAGCCTTCTATGCCATAACCAACAAATGCTAGACTTAGTGAACAAACCTATTGACAATTGAGCTTCACTAGCATTGAAAACCACCAAGTACAGATTCTCATATCTAAATCCTTTGAATATCAAGTTAGAGCCATCTACACTTATGATCTCTACATTTATCAACTCCAAATATACACTTAAATCCAAGATCAAATAGTTGTGCTACCAACAATAGGTTGAAGCTAAGAGATTCTACTAGCAACACATTTGAAATGCTCATGTCATTGGATATAGCAATCTTACCAAGCCCTTTGACATTGCCTTTGCCATTGTCACCAAATGTGATACTATCAAACCCATTGTTGCCACTTGTATTAATTGAATTGAACATTCTTGAATCATCGATCATGTGTTATGTGCATCCACTATCAAGCACCCAATGCCTTCCTCCAGCTTTATATTTGACCTACAAAAGAAGATCAATTCTTTTTAGGTACCCAAACTTGCTTGGATCCTTGAAGGTTAGTAAATAGGCTCTTGGACACCCAAATGACTTTCTTCTTTGAGCCCACAATAGGTGTACTAATGAACTTAACCTTTACACCATTAGTACCCTTGGTAAGCAAATAACAAGAATCAAATTTAATTAAGGATACATTAGCATTCTTGTTCTTGTTCTTGTATTATTGCTCTATATGTCCAACTTGCTTGCATCTATTGCAAAACTGATCATTACTCTTCAAAAAGCTAGCTTTGGGAGTAGCAAAGGCCGTCTTGCCTTTTTTAGGGTATAGGTCAATCCCTCTTTATTGAGAGAAAATCTTTGGCTATCTAAGCACTTTAGCAAGCGAGTCTCACCACCATAGACATTGCCTAAGGCACGAGTGAGCTCATTGACCTCCTTTTTCAAGGTTCCATTCTCAACCATAAGTGAGGCATCATAAGTGAAACCATCACTAGTGGATGAGGTAGTAGTAAATGAGCTACAAGAAGGGTTAGTGGGAGCAACAATAATAGGCTCAAAGAAAGATTCATTAAGTAAATCACAAGTTGAGCCTACATCACATGTCACAACAACCTCCTTAACTTGGCTAAAGAGAGTGGAGTGAGCCTTTTTAAGCTTAGTGTGAGCCTTACCAAGCTTCTCATGGGCTTCCTTTAGCCTCTCATGAGTAGTATTGAGCTCATCAAAGGATTGCTCAAGAGCATCATGCTTCTTGCGCAATTCTTTACACTCATTTCTCTTCTCCATATAAGAGTGATCTTGTTCTAACATGTCCATGAGGTCTTTCTTTGAGTACTCCTCATCATCACTCTCACTATTGTCACTCTCATCATTAGATTGTACCTTAGTTAGCTTAGCCATGAAGCATGTCGATGGAGTGTCAAATAGAGAAGGCTTGTTATTGATAGCAATGCTAGCAAGTGCCTTCTTCTTGGTGGTCTTCCTCTCATCATCAATATCATCATCATCATCATCACTAGAGGAAGCATCACTATCTCATGTGACACAATAAGAGTGACCCTTCTTCTTCTTCTTGAAGGTCATCTTCTTCTCCTTCTTTTCCTTCTTCTTCTTATCCTCATCATTGTCACTATTGTAAGGGCATTTGGCTACCAAGTGATCCTTGCACTTGCACTTGTAGCACCTCCTTGGTTTATCCTTGTTCTTAGATTAATTTATTCTCTTTCTTTGCACCATAGCCTTTCTTCTTCATGAACTTACCAAAGCAGTGCACAAAGAAAGCCATCTCTTCATCTTCATCACCACCACTAGCTTGATCATCATCGCTTTATTCTTCCTTCTTTGCTTTGCTCTTGCCCTTGGTAGATGAAGTGCCAGCTTTGAATGCCATACTTTTCTTCTTCTTGTCCTCTTCTTGGTCAACCCCCACCCTTTCCACATAGTATGTCTCATCGGTCATGACATCGCCTAGCACTTGGTTAGGGGTTAAATCCTTCAAAGCCGCCTCTCACAATTATAGTGACCAATGTACCAAACCTTAGAGGCAAGCATCTTATGAACTGGTGGGAGAAGTCCTCATCACTTATCTTCTCACCCACACCCTTGAGGTCATTGACAATTACTTATAGCCTATAGAACATCTTTGGAATGCTCTCATCATCCTTCATCTTGAAGCTTGTCAACTTGTCATTGAGGATGTATAATTTTACACTTTTGATCGCTGGTGTGCCCTCATAGATTTCTTTTGATCTATTCCAAACCTCATGTGCTCTTTCAAGATCTTTGATTTGCTCAAACACTTTTGAATCAATTGCATTATAGATAGTGTTGAAAGTCGTAGTGTTGCATGCTTGTTCTCTAGCTCCCTTGCAATTGGATTGGTAGGATCAAGAATAACATAGTCACTCTCTATCACATCTCACACCTTATCATTGAGTGAACCTAAATACATCTTTATCTTTCTCTTCCAATAATCATAAGATGTGTCATCAAAGAATGGTGGTTTGCCCCCAACATATGGTTGAACACAATTTGAGACATTTTGACACCGAAGGTTGTTAAGCTTTAATCAAATAGTGACCATGGCTCTGATACCACTTGAAAGATCCTAAATGGCTATAGGGATTGAATAGCCTAATAAAATTTTCTACAAAAGCACTATAGCAATGTGATTAGTAAAACAAATGGCATAATACAAGTTTTGCTCTAGCTCTAGTTAGTGTTGCAAGACACTTACCCAAAATACTAGTGAATTATGATCTCTATGGCACTCAATGACAATGTCACTACTTTACCAACTAGGAGCTAGTGGCAACCTAGTAAGATCAACTAATTACTTCTAGTTACTAAACTAAGCTACACTAGGTAAACTAAAGCTACCACTACACAAGTATATATGAATGTAAATACAATAGAAGTGGTGAATGATGTACCAAGCCGGCAAGAGTTAAATCAATAAGAATATCAATTGACACCAAGATTTATCCCGAGGTTCACTTGCTTGCTAACAAGCTACGTCCACGTTGTGATGACGCACTCACTTGGTGGTTCACACACTAATTGGCATACACAAGCCAAACCCTACACAAGGGTGCCATAAGAACCAACACAAGATGAGGGTACACAAGTCACGAGCATTCCACTAGAGTGCCTTTTGGTGCTCCACCGGGGAATAAGCCCAAGAACCCCTCAAAATCACAATCAGGAGTGGCCATGAATAATCACCAACTCATGTCAAAGCCCCTCCACTGCTCCAAGCAATCTAGGTGGTGGCAACCACTAAGAGTAACAAGAAACCCGCAACAAGAATGATCCTCAAGTGCCACTAGATGCAATCACTCAAGCAAATGTACTTTGGATCACTCCCAACTCACTAGATGCACAACCAAGGAAGAGAATGAGTGAGAGAGGTTTGGCTTAGCTCGCAAGGATGTATCAATGATCAAATGTCCAAGAGTGTGAGCCAGAGTTGGCCAAATTCCATTTATAGAGCCCAAGGGCTCACTAGCTGTTATGCCCACATGGAGCCTTCAGATCGAGCTCTGGACCTAGACTCCTGAGAGGTCTGGATGATGCACTCTAGGTTCGGTTCCTCGCTATAGCCAACCACGAGCTGCCACGCGTCCTTGCATTTGAAATAGCCATTGGTGCGCACAAAGGCTTCTGACACTGCTCCAGACTGTGCTTCGGACTGAGGGTCTAGACCAATGCTGACCCCAGTTCAGATCTCTTCAGAGAGGTACCATAGAGCCAAAAAGGCTCTGGACCGAGTGTAGACCCCACCTCCGGACCAATGGCCACCGGGTCCGGTTTGTTTTGGCTAGTCTTTGTTTGCGCAAATAATTCTTTGGACCATACTCCTTAGTCCGAACCATCTCCGGACCAAGTCCAAAGTCTCCTTGTTACTCAGCTGTATGCCACATGTCCTAGGGTCACCAACTGGACCTGCAACAATGGTCCGGACCCCCTATGCCACCAAGGTTTGGAGCCTAACTATGCCGCCACTGCACCATGCAAGGGTTGAGTACCGGACCCATGTGCCATGGTCCAGACTCCACGCTAGCCAGGGTCCAGAGCCCTAAAGACATCTTCTTTCGATTCTTTTCTTCAACCCTTGCTTCCATGTGCCAACACCAAAGTGTTCCACCACTTGTGCATGTGTGTTAGCATTTTTAAGGGTTAAGTTACTCTACACTAGGTCCTAATGCATATGCATGAACAACATCACCTAGTGGCACTTGATAACCACTTTTACTATGATTTCTCCCTCTTCATAGTCTGGCTATCTACCCTAAACCCAATCACACCCTTAATGGTGTCTTGATTGGCGAAACAAAAATGGCCCTACGATTATACCTTTGCCTTGAACCCATTTTTGTTTTTCTCTTTCTTCTTTTCTACGTTGGAGCACTTGATCTCATCTTTTGGCCACCTCCATCATCATGAGTGCCATCATATAGCTCCATCACTTGGGGTGTACCAGCTATCTCAATTCCACTTAGAGCCAAAGGTTAGTACACTAAGGTTTCATTAATTATCTAAAACCAAACTAGGGCTTTCAGCTGCCCAGATGCCACCATAAGGCCAAAGAATCCTTAGATTGAGCACAACCAGATTGAAACTAAGACATGAAGGTAAGGACCGAGGAGCATGGACCGGATCAATCATAGCTTCTGTTGGATCAATTTGGCTTGGAGGAGACAGACATGAAGGATTGGGCCCATGCGTGATGAGGCTAGGGCCACGCGATCTGCGGCCGAGTGACTCTATGACCGTCACGGTGAGCGAGGAAGTGGAGGAGCAATGTGCGAGCTCACGGTGAATGAATGGCGGGAGGTGAGGTGAGCGTAACTCAAGCCAGGCTCTAGAAAAACAAGCGTCGCATGTGTTCTCTAGAGCCTGGCTAGAGGCGTATGGCTAGCCTCCCAGGGCCTAGCTACAGCCCAGCTATAGGCAACCAAACAAGTCAATCTTAGCTCCGTGGAGCCAGGATAAGGGATAGGCACCCAACCAAACACACACATAGTACTAATGAACATAACAGTTAGTTGTCAGTAAAAGGGCCATGCATGCAATTTGTGGCGCGTGCTGTGGGTACGGTACATTGGAAGACAGGGATGCAGCAAGATACAACAGTAGCAGAGTTACCTACATGTGTGGCGCGAGTTCATTTTTCTTGGTCCCACCCCTGGGCGAAAGCCAGAAGCTTAAGGCGGTGCATGGCTCGGCTGCTACATACCATATGATAAAACTAGCTAACGACCACATAAAATACATACTCATCATCTCATCAGCCGGTGCGTGTTAGCGAATCGAATCGGTGAGCCAGCCTCCATTCCTGGCCATCGATTATCGAGGACACTGCCATGAGGGAGGGAGAGAGTCTAGCCGGGAGGGCTAGCAAGGCGTACGTCTTCGTCCATCAACTCCTCCGGTAATCCACCAGCAAGTGGCAGCCATGGCGACGGAGGAAGTGCTCCACCGCCTTGTGCAGATAGATTTCCACCGGAGCTGTTGGACCGTATTCTGCTTCCGCTGTGCCACGCCGATGTGCACGCATTGTTGCTTGAGCCCTAGGAACCACCACTAGCTCCACATTCCTTAGCTTGCTTCTTGGCTGCAATCTTTGCATCGAGCCTTACTTGTTGGCATGGTTTTCTTTCGCCGCGCCGCCGGCCGCCACACTTGTTCTTCTTGTGCCCCGTGCTCATTTGTTCGTCATGGTAAATTGAAAGCTAAACAGCTAGCGTCGTTGTAGGTTCTTACTTGTGTTTCATTCTTGGTGCTGGCTTGGATCGGATGATCTCTAGCACGATGAGCGCATTTTTTTGGTTTTCTTTGGCTGCCACGGCTGGCCAGCTTGCTTCTTGCATCCTCCATCTTCAAATCATTCATTCGTTCATTCCTACCATCGCATCGCAAGCTTTACTGTAGCGTATGTATCGGGGTCATCGACGACGAGTAGCCTATCTAGCAATGTTTTAAATAGCAGGCTATGATATTTAGCGGTGACCTTCTCCAAAAGCTATAAAAAGCTATAGCGGGCTATAGCGTAAGCTACTCATTTGCAGTTTTATAGAAAACATAAAAATTCTTAATGAATTGTGCACACAAACATTTTAACTAGACGAATATTTTATAAACATAAATACTCAAATACATGTAGAATATCTAGAAGAATATATTTTCAAGTCCATTATGTTGGAACCGACAGTTCTGAACAAGGACAAGAGAGAGGTGGAGGAGGAGCTCGACCGTGGAAAAGGGACACACTAGAGTTTTGAATAAGTGAAAACGAGTGGGAGGTGAGGTCCCTTGCCTCTGTGCCTTTGGGCATTTATATAGTCAATGGCTATTTATAAGTGACCCCTTGGTGCGGTTGGATTTCACATGACACTACTCAGCTACTAGTTTGGCCTCTTCTAGGGGGAGATTTGGCCTATATACCTCATGGGTGAGGCGGCAGACTGGAGGGGGATAAATAGTCTTTTCTAAAATTAATCGCACTGGCTAACCGAAACAAATGCGGAATTACAACTATCGGTCTAGCCAAGACTACACTCCTCTATCTAAGTTCACAAACACCTTATAAAGATCATAATTAGGCAACAAAGGTGCCAGGCTAGCTAGAGCTTACATAAACAATTCTAGTTAGTAAGGTCATACAAACCTATACAACTAGTACTTTGGCTACCGGGGGAGCTCTTACATAATCTAGTAAGTAAAAGCACAAAGCCACCTAAGCTCACTAGCAATGCTCATTAACAATGCTACACAAGCCAAATTAGAGAGCGTAAAATTACTTAGCTACACAAACTAAACAATATGACTAATAAGGTTACTAAAATCAAATTAGCCACGCAAGGGAGCTACTTCTATGCTACACAAGTAAGAAGGTAACTAGCAAGCTACACAAGCTAACCAATTACAAGAGCAACTACACAAGCATAATGTATATGAAAGTAATTACAAGCTTGTGTAAAGGGGATGTAAACCAATAGGAAGACAAGGATGACATGATGATTTTTATCCCGAGGTTCACGTGCTTGCCAACACGCTAGTTCTCGTTGTTCGACCGCTCACTTGGTGGTTCACCGGCTAATTGGCATCACCCACCTAGCCATCTAGGAGGTGGTAACCTCCAAGAGTAATAAGCATCATCGGCTTGCAACACGATCACCTAGTATCACTCGATGCAACCTCACAATGCAGTCGCACTAGAATTGCTCTCTCACACAATCGGATGAACACTATCAAGCATATGTGAGATGGAGGGCTTCCAAGCACACCTACACAAGCCACCAAGGCTCGGAGAATTTTTATAATTTAATCCTTTTTAATAAATATTTTAATATTAACCGCCTCAAAAAATATTTTGCATCCGGTAGCTCCTTTGGTCGTGCCAGTCCCGCTGGCGTGACCAAATAATATAGTCGCTTGGCGCGACCAAATAATATAGTCACGCCACATGCGTTGGCGCTGCAAGATACGACACATTCGATGACATTTTCGACATGAAAAAGCTCGTTGCGCCACTTCCGCTGACGTGACATTTTTGTCTTGTCGCGTCACTGGGAGTGACGTGACAAGACTGAACCTTCAAAAAATCATAACTCTTCAATACGATGTTGGATGAAGATGATTTTTATATAAAAATGTAGATCTCGATCTACAACTTTCTAGTTTTGAGTTTTTTCGTTTGACCATGTTAAGATGCTCAACAAATTATATAAAGTTTCAGCACTAAAATGATCACGTATTAGCGCTTGTCACATTAGAAAAATAATATATTTTTTGTATGGATTCAAATGAAGATACCATTTATATCAAAGTTGTAGCTCTCAATAAGATCTACAAATTTGTAGTTTTGAGTTTTTACATTTGAGGTGATTAAGATGCTCGAGAAAATAATATAAAGTTTCAGCACGAATATGCTTCTGAAGCTTTATATTATTTTCTTGAGCGTCTTAACGACTTCAAATGTAAAAATTCAAAACTACAAAGTTGTAGATCCCATTGATAGCTACAATTTTTATATAAAAAGTATTTCCATTTAAATTCATACAAAAAAATATATTATTTTTCTAATGCGACAAACGCTAATACGTGATCATTTTAGTCCTAAAACATTATATAATTTTTTTGAGCATCTTATCATTGTCAAACTAAAAAAACTCAAAACTAAAAAGTTATAGATCTCGTCAAGATCTACAATTTTCATATAAAAATCATCTTCATTCAACATCGTATTGAAGAGTTATGAATTTTTGAAAGTTTAGTCTTGTCTCACCACTCCCGGTGGTGCGACAAAACAATACTGTCACGCCAATGAGAGTGGCGCGACAAGCCTTTCCACGTCGGAAACATTGTCGAATGTGTCGTTTCTTGCCGCGCCAACGCATGTAGCACGATTACTTTATTTGGTCACGTCAGCGGGACTGGCACGACCAAAGGGGCTACCTGATGCAAAATATTTTCTAGGGCGGTTAATATTAAAATATTTATTAAAAAAGGATTAAAATTTTTAAAAACAACCCCAAGGCTTAAGGGTGCTCAGCAACCATCCCAAGGCCGACGAATGTTTGGTTTTATAGCCTCCAAGAAAATAGAGCCATTGTACCCCTTCACTGGACACTTTTCAAACTGATCGAACTCACCTGTTGAACTGACCGGACACGCAGGTCGGATGTTGCAGTAGCGTCCAATCAATGTTTCAATAGCATCCGAGGAAAGTTACAATAGACACTAGGTATGTTCTTCAAGTAGTATTAGTACCTTGCTTATAATGTTGATCTCATAGGGTATCTAGTGTTTTTGTTTCCAAGTGGTATCTTGCTAACCATATGATGCTAAGGATGAAACTTATAGGTGCTACTCCGATTGGTATCACGCTACAAAGGTTTAATTTTTACACCTTAGCATCATTTGGTAGTAATTACTCTCTCACAATTCATATCCTTGCATATGTGCTAGTTTCAAACTAAACACTCTAGCATATATGTAGGGGGAGCTAATACTACCAATTCAGGTTTGTGGTACTTGTCCAAAATCCTTTACACATGGTAAAATTACTTGGGCAAGCAACTCAAATCCATTTGAGCTTAATTTCTATATCTTCGTAGAGTTGTCGTCAATTATCAAAAAGAAGAAGATTGAAAGGTCCTTACTTAGTTTTGGTAATTGAGTGATAACCTAGATGGACTAATATGTGTTTGTATGAGATACACAGGTGATTAGTCCACAGGTACATGTGTGTGGGCAATACATGTTCTGAAGGTGAAATGGTTTGGTTTTGTTGCAAAACTTACACATGTGACGAAGGAGCTCATTGCATATGAGACAGGACATGGAGTCATATGAATAAGGTGGAGAAGATCAAGACATGATTTGGCTTGATAGACTGATTGCAAGCGTGAAGGGCAAGTTGGAGGCTTTGGAGTGATGGACCGCGTGGCGGTGAAGCTTGAGCAAAACTTGGCACTGATGGACGGTGGCAACGGTAAAGAGCAAGTGAAGTCAAGATCGATGAACCAACAAGGCCACATGATGATATGAAGTGGATCATATCATTTGTGATATTGTTAGTGCATGTGGTGCATCGACATTGGAGAAGATGGAATGGAATGCGCAAGGCAAAGGTATAACCTAAATGGTATTTTATTTCACCGGTCTAAGTTGAGTAGAGAAGTGTTTGACCGGATTTAGGATAGATAGTCATACTATAAAGAGGAGAAATCTTTTAGTTGCAACGGTTATCTAGTGCCACTAAGTGTGAGTTTCATTTGCATATGCATTGCGCGTAGTGACGTGGTGAGGTGCATGAGAAAGCTTAGGAAATTTTTTTGTGAAAAGCTATCTCAAGTGCTAAAATTGGTTTGGTGCTTTTTGGGATGAGATAGCACTTGTTTTGGGCATGTTGTGAAGTCTAACTGAAATTTCTTGCTCATAGTCCTAATTATTCTAGTTAGAGGTGCTCTGTTTGTTTGGCGTAATTAGCTGAAAATTTAGTTGGCCCGAGCTAGAATTTCCAGTGCGGAAGGTGCACCTAGTTTGTGGAGCATGCGCCCAAGAAATTCCAAGCCGCCAACTGGAATTTCCAGTGTGGGAGTCCAACCCACGCCAACGGTCGGGAGAGGAGTGTCTACGCGAGAAATTCCAAGCCGTTGCCTGGATATTCCAGGGCGGGAATGGGAGCCTCAGCTGCAACGGTCGGGAGGCTGGCTGGTGAGGGGATAAGGCGGGGTTTCCCCTCCCTTTCTTCCTCCTCCAACCTTTTCCCATTCTTGAGTTCAAGAGCTAGGGTTCTTCCTCTCCTCTCTCTCTCTCCTATGCTAGAAAATTCTTCCAAGTGGTATCACATTTCTACATGTGGTATCAATCATACAAGACGATGGTTTCATAAGTGATCCTCAACTTTAAGTGATCATCAAGTGAAGAAAGTTCCCTCACATGCAAGAACTCAAGCTTGTCATGTGAATGACCCATGCTATGACATAGGAGGAGGTGTCCACCAATTGGTATCAAGGTCACAAGATCCTACACATGGTGTCTAAAGAGCTATACAAGTAGTGTCCATAAAAAATGCAAGATTCAAGTGTCAATCATCTATCCCTAGAGCAACCCTTTGTATCAAGAGATGCACACCTTTTATGGAAATTGATGACAAAGGGGAAAATATTGAGACAAAGATATTACAATTGGGGATTTAGACATGGATAATGGACAAAGAGGGAGCAACATTGAAGAATGGAAAAGGATCAAAATTCTTGGACAAAGAGAAGCACAGAAGTAGGGGGAGCAAGCTCATGAACTTTGATTGGTTGCATTTGATATGTGCATATTCATGTGCTTGCTTGCATTGCATGAGTTTTTAAATTTGACATGCATGCTTGTGTGGTGTATGCTAGATGTAGAACTTGAATGATAATTTAATAACTAGCATGTATAGGATGATAGCTAGACTTGTATTTCTACACATGGTACTAGAACCTTGTTTATAATGTTGATCTCATGGGATTTCTAGTATTTTTGTTTAGCTACTCATGGTGCTAAGGATGGTGTTAAAAGTGCAACTCTGATTGGTATCAGATCCAGGTCTCTCATTTATGGTCTTTACTGACCCGAGAGGATGGCAAACTTCGGGCTAGATGTTGTTTGTGACACACATATTTTTGATGGCACACACTTTGCACGGTGGAAACACCATATGCTTGATCATTTCCATGCAATGGGTCCAAAGGAGTGGTGGATCATTGTTGTTGGCTTTTCTCGTGATGCTTTGGATAAGAGAAATCTAACCCGAGCTCAAAAGGATCGCTTGCAACTTGATACACGTGCTCAATATTTTCTAACGTGTGCTTTGCATGAAGATATTTTTAGACGTATGTGGGACTTGGAGAGTACTCATGACATCTGGTTGGCACTCCAAGCTCTTTTCAGTGACTCCTCCACAAGTGATGATGGCAAATTCAAGGAGGAGGATGATCACAAGGAGGTGCATGAGTGTGTTGAGCATGATCACGATTTGGATTGTGAAAGATTGGTCGATCTCATAGTCAAGTGATGATGATGATGATGATGATGATCGATCCACTACAAATTCACTTGACAAGATTGATGGTGATGCCTCAAGTGATGCACATGATGATCCTATCCCATGCACACTTGATGGTGATGATGGTTCATGCTCGAACTATGAGAGTGATGCTTCTACAATCTCTCTGACATCACCACATTGCTTCATGTCTCAAGGTGACGCAAAGGTGTCAAATGCTAATGTGGTTGATCATGTTGATTCATATGATGAGCTTGTTAGTAGACTTGCTAGCATGACCATGTCTTTAGAAATGAGAAAGCTAAAACAATAAAATTAGAAAAATAAAACTCATTTCTAAAGAACTCATGTGAAGAACATAAGCACTTACTTGAAGAACATAAACACTTACTTGATGTTCCTAAATCTTCACATGGTGAGCTAAAATTGACTCATGAAAAACTACTTGCATCTCATGAAGAATTATTGGAACAACATGCTTCTCTCATTAAAGTGTTTTCGAAGAAACTTAAAAAGAATGAGAGCTCATCACATGAGTCAAGTGATCAATTGCAATATGTGACTAACTCTTGTGATGTAGGGGAAGAAGTATGTATCCACCTCTTGTGATGAATTATTAGATATGCCATGTTCTCCACAGATAGATGCTTGTTCTTCTTCTATATCTTGTGAGACTAACATTTTGAAGGAGAATAATGAGCTCAAAATAGAAGTGAAGAAATTAAGCAACAAGTTAGAGAGGTGCTACAACTCAAAAGTCACCTTTGAGCATATGTTGAAGACTCAAAGAAACTTTGGTGATAAGAGTAGCCTTGACTTCAACAAGAGCATGACAAAGGGTGAGAGAAAAGGAGAAAGAAGGATGAAGAAGTTACTACAAAAGAAGCTCTCTCATTCCATGTGCTACAAATGCCATGAAATGGGACATCTTGAAAAGGGTGACCCCAATCTTAAGAAGCTCAAGTTGAAGAAAGAAGAAGAGAGGCTAAAGCATGTCCAGTGCTTCAAGTGTCGCACATGGGGTCATCTCACCTCTATGTGCCCAACCAAGCAATTGGTGAAGCAATAAGAAGAGCCTCAACCAAAGCCACAAGTTGAGCAAAAAAATACACCCAAAAGTAAATCAAGATTAACCATGAAGATAATGGTGACTTGATGATGAAAAATAAGACAAGAAGGGGTGGAAGAGCAAGGCATCCAATGTTTATTTAAGATGCCAAGATGATGAGCAAGAGTGAAGATGAGAAGAAGGTGTATACTCACATCAAGTGCTTCAAGTGTGAAGATATGGAACACTTTGCCTCTAGGTGTCCTATCAAGCTTGAGAAGAAGGCTCAAGTAACTCATGAGAGGCAAGGCAATGAGAAGCAACACATGAGCAAAGAATAAAAGGCTAAATCCAAGAGAGCTTGCTACTCATGCCAGGAAAGGGAACACGTGGCATATTCATGTCCCTTAGGTAACACTCCTAAGCCTATTTTAATTAATGATGATTCTATACTTAGGAAGGATAGCAATGGTACCTCATTGGTTGCAATTGCAAAATATCCCGCTACTCATACTAAGGCTATGCCTAAGTATATTGCACCTAACTTGAGAGGACCCAAACTAGTTTGGGTACCATCAAAAAGTGGATGATCGTTTGTAGGTACCATCGGCATTGGAGGCTTGATTCAATGGGTTTCTCATTGTCCATCATGTGTTGAATCATGTTACGAAGCTTAGTGCACATCCAAACCCAATGCCAAGTGAAAAATGAGTGAAGTCCAAGTGCTATCAACATACAAGTGCATTGTGTCAAGCTGTTGGTGATTTATTGGAATATTTGATGGCTTGCAATTATTTGAGTTGAAGCTTGCTAATTGGATGATCATGAGATAATCAAGGTATATCTCTAGTTAATCTCATTCATTTGGGTGCATATTGTTGATACTTCTTAACGTCTATTGGAGGATTCCACAAGCACACAGAACTATTGCGTAGCACTTCGCTCGGTGAGTACCGAGTGTCGAATTTATAATTTTCCCACAGAAAGGCGGAAGGCTAGAATCTATACAGGACTAGGATTTGCTAAAGGTAGGTTCTAAGTTGATCCTAGGTAGGTGGACGATAGTGAAGGATGGGTGTAATCTACCTACACTAAACTACTAATTACAAGCTAATCAGAGATGGCTAGGTGGGAGAGCAAGTGATTTATCTTTCTAGTAACTAAGGGTAAACAAACAACTAGGAGAAATGTGATGGTACTTCGGGGCACAACCCGCCTACCAACTAGGAGAGTTAAATAGATAAGGTCTGCCATGAGCCCTACGATTTAATAACTAGACCTATCGTGGGGGAATATAGAGGATGGACAAGGCTATCACCACTTGCCACCTACCCTAATCTATCCAGAGGCCTAGCCGTATCCACAGGTAATCTATAGCCTAAGCACCACGCTTAATCCATAAACTTACTACTTCGATCCGAGCTCAGATGAAATGAGATCAAAGCACCCTAACCAGACGATGGAACAGGTACTAACAAAAGACTACTAATAATGAGATAACCTATGTTACTAATGCTAAACAACAAGCACCTAAGCTCACTAATGATGAACACTAATGACTAAGTACTTAAAGTAAAGCAATCAATACTAGAATAAAGTACTGAAATAAATACTGAATAAAGTAATGCAGAAATGAAAGAATTACAAAGGAGCTATACCAGACCCAGAAGACTCTTCTGGGCGCCAAGAGAAGCTTGGAATGCTTTTCTCTTGAATGAGACTTGATGGGGGCGACTTCCACCATGCTCCACACCCCTCTATTTATACCGTAGAGTGAGAAAGGGTACTTGTAGGAGTGGCAAGGTCGGTGGAGGCAGGGGGCGCCGCCTGACCCTCCATTGCACCGCCTCTTGATCCTACAGTGCTAGTTGGCTCCCAATGGCGGTTGTGAACCCAGCATATGTCAAAATTCAGCAGGTAAGTCAGTTGAGAAGGCTTCAAGCCTATGAAAATGGGTCCATGGATCCATGTGCTCTCCATCGTGGCCATTGATCAAACCAACTTGAATCAACGCATCCCATTGGTTGAGGAGGAGCTCCCACGGATCACTGATGTGGCAGGGTACCAAAGTGGTGCTAGGTGAGGCTGGGCAGCGCCTAGGTGGCACTGGCTGGCGCTGACCTGTGGGTTCGGGGCCACCTACCAGGTCCACTTGCTCCATGAGTCCATGTTTGTCACCATTTTGGCCAAATTTTGCCATATTTCCTACATACAAATAATTTTACAAGCACAAGTAGAACTAGGTAAAATTTAAACATAAATCTTCACATGTGATGATGATTTTTCATGCTTTTGGGTGAAATATTGATGGTAAAAACAGGTGTTAGTGACCGTCAACACATATGAGATGATTGAATTGGGTATATATGCATATGTTGCTTGCTATGGGATGTTTGAATGAATTAATTGATTAGTAATCAAGTTTGGATTGATTTGAGTTGGATAAATTCATAATATGACCTTTTAGTAAGTGGATTGAATGGATATATGTCTTATGAAAGTATTCAAACAAGTTGATTTTAAATTTGATTCACATTTGTTGAAGAATGGCTTAAGTATTGAAATCGGTCCGAAATTGAAAATCTGAGCTAGCTGAGATTAAGTCTGAGTTTGAATGATCAAATCTATTTGGATTGACTTGAAATTTGGTATGCATGCTCTAGACTTATGGTGTTAGTTGTTGTATGAATTTCATGAGAATTAGATAAGAATTACTTCGGTTTGGAGTGGATCTTGTTAGCTATAGTTCAGCAGTTTTCAGCATGTAGCAGCGTGGAAAGATGTGAAATCTGGTAGCAATATAGAAGTTAAATGAAGCTCAAATTTTTACAGTTACTAGATGACTTAGTGAATCACATCTCCACCAAATTTCGTGGTATTTGGATCTGTGCATTGGAGATATAGATATTTCTTTGAAGGGTATAGCTAGAAAAATGATAATTATTGGATTGATCAAGAGTCACTTTGATTGAAAGGTCCTCAAGTTGGAAATATTTTTATAAGTGGTTGAGGGACCTAAGTTTGGTTTTGAGTTGATTTAAGATCTAAATCATATTTAATAAGTGAAAGGAGAGACTCAAACAAGGGTTGAAAGGAGCTGCAATCAAGCAAGCAACAACAAGTAGTTGAAATCATTTGGAACAAGTTGAAAGCAATTGCAGGCAGATGAAATTAGTTACAACCAACTTAGAGATCAGCTACAAGGAGTTGTGTAAGGAGTTGCAGCTAGTTGGAACTAGAAGAAAGCAGTTGCAGTTTTTCAGAAACAACAGCTGAAACAAATTGAAACTAGATGAAACTAGTTGATCTCAGCAGTTACAAGCAGTAACAATGAGTTACAATTAGTTGGAATTATTTGAAATCAATTGGAAGCAACTGGAACTAGCTGAAACTTACTGAGTTGCAAGCAGCTTGAACTTAGAAAGAAAAGGGATTAAAGAAGGATTTAAGGTTATTCACACCTAGTTAAGTCCATCATTTGAATCAATCAATCAAGTTATTTTAAATGAGTATCAAGAATGGTTCTTTGGAGAGAGGTCACTTCTCTCTATGTGTAGGGGCTTGTCGCCTTTTGTAGGTAAACCAAGTGTGATTCTTGAAAGGCTAACATAGAAGTGATGATCTAAGGGACATTTGAGATGCTTAGTTGAAACAATCAATGGGTTGATCTAGAAAGAAAGCAACACCCAAAAGAGAGCTAGTCATGATAATTCAAATGATATTCTCACATTTGGTGCTCTCAAGCAAGCAATGGCTAAATGATGAAGCAAGCCAACCACAACAAGAAAATGCACTTGATCATAAGTGGTTCACAAATCATATGGGTGAAGAATGGATTTCAAATATTAATATCAGTCTTCACCAAGCTATAAATTGGACTTTATATTGCTATTGGAGTAATGAATTAGAATCTATGTGACTATCCTCTACTCCAAGATAGCAAAGGTATCATTGTAATGTGCATGATCATTTCATCCCTTACTGGTATGCGGTTAGTGCATATAGTACACGTCTGTAGGATCATGCATAACAAATGAAATTTTAAAACTCATAGCCTACCACTACTGCTCGAATGATTGATTGATCTAGTGCTAGTATATAAGTTTGTTCATGAGCTAGTGAACCTAAGTACTTGATTTATTTTGGATTGCCATCAAGTGACAAGTACAACCTTGATAAGATAACCTCATAATGAGTGTGAAGGAGCTTAGAAAGGGTTTAAACCGGATTTGAAAGTTTAGGCGAATTAATTTAGTTCAAGTCATATTAGAAGCTCATGACAATAATAATAGTACAAGAAAAAGACAACAATGCAAATGGATATTCAGGTTGTTTATTTCAAGTGGTATCTAGACTCAATTGATCTCTTCAAGTGGTATTTACAAGTGGTGTCTATATCAATATAAGTGATATCCTACAAGTGGTACTCATGAAGATAGCAAGTGTTCAAGAAATGATTGTAACTGACAAATTCTACAAGTGGTTCCATGATTTTTCCTACAATGGACTCCCCCAACATTGCTTACAGCAAACACTTTAGCACAAGGGGCTTCGCCATCACTTCAGTGACTATAACGACTCACTCACGCCAACACTTGTGGGAGCCCATGAGGTATATGGGCCAAATCTCCCCCTAGAAGAGGCCCAACTAGCAGCTAGCGTAGTGTCATGTGAAATTCAACCCCATCAAGAGGCCACCTGTAAGTAGCCATTGCCTATATAAGTGACCAGGAGCATCAGGGTAAGGGACCTCACTGCCCACTCATTTTCACTTATTCAAAACCCTAAAGCATCCCTATCCACCATCAACCTCTCTACTCCCTCTCTCTCTCCTGTTCGGAACCGTCAAATCCAAAGCATTATTTAACATTTAGATCAACATATTGTTATGATCAACACTCAAATCAACAATTCAATAATTATTTAATAATTTATTACATCATTTATTAAGTAAAGAACCTAAAGGGAGAGACATAGATTATAGTTCAATAGACTAAAGAATAGATATCTACCTCGGTTAGGATTAGGGTACTAAAAATATATCACGATTAAACTAAATAGCAATGTTTAAACTACCTCGGTCATTAGCAGCAACAGTGTAGCGGTAGACCCTCAGAAAATCTATAGCGAAACTATAGCGGACCATTTAAAACCATGCTATCTAGCCAGCGGACGTACCTAGGTTCTTTATTCTTTGTTCCATGCATGGCGTACACACTGCGGGAATCCAGCGATTCCGCAAGAATGGAGATAAGTGTATTCTCATACTGCACCAACAATAAGAGGATATGTGTTTCGACAAGCCCTGCACACACTATGACAACAATTCATGGATTCCAGTAGCTCATATTGCTCGTTCGCTTGTAGGGTAAGTCAGTTTTATGAATGAGATCATATCAGCGACTCTACTAATATAATGTCCGTCCATTATATTCTAGTGATACGATAAGTTGTTGTTTGAGTACAACAACTCTGTATTGCATAAACAATGCAATGCTTTGCTGATGATCCCATCCCCTTCTTCTGTCCTCCCTCGCGATCCCTGCGCTATGTATGCAATGCTGATCCCCTCCCTACTACATATGTGTTGATCCCCATGCATGCTGCTAACATGGTCCATCTATCTAATAATAATGCAACCATGTGATACCCTGTTGTGTTTAATTTTTTGATCTAGCTAATGTAATGTAAGCACATATAAATAATTTTTTGAGTGTTATGCTAATTTCACTTCCATTCCACGCAGGCTGAAGATAAGTAGGGAAATGGTTTCGCTATGGTGCAACAGCTCGTCAAATTTGCACGACACTTCAATGAACCAGTAGTTCACCTCGACCGCTTCTGCAACATTTGCTTCAAGGCATATAGCTCGAGGTCATAACCAGAGCATGCACTCCACCATAACAAGCCTCAAGTACTGGCAGCAGCCGCAGATCAAGCAGATACGGTGTTTAGCGTCCATTTCATTGATGGATGGGTGGCCGTGGAGGAGGCACAACTTCCTCCTCACATTGTTGAATACGTTCAGGTGAGCTCCCGTAATCAGGCTCACACATGCACTTGTCATATGCGACCAAATCATCAAGATTGATTTGATTAACATACAACTTTTATTTCAGGCTCTGCATCTAGAGAATGGTCAAAGATATTATCCGGAGCTCGTTGTGTTGTAGTCATCTCGCATGAGCGAGCGAGTAAGCGAGGATCTAACATAGATTTAGAGAACACTCCACAAACATAGATTTAGGGAACACACCTTGTGGAGTGGTTATTGGTGCTATGAACAGGAGTGTCCTGTGATAACATGCATGTTACCCGAAAGATTTGTTTTAGCTCTACTTGTTTTTGCGGTGCTGTTGCGAGTTTCTTTGAAGTGTTTTCCTCTGCTCATTTTTGTTTGTGTGCTATTCGGTGGCTGGCCAGGTGCCACTTCTTGGCAACGCTGCTTGTTTCTCTCAACTTTAACTTTTATATATATATATATATATATATATATATATATATATATATATATATATATATATATATATATATATATATATATATATGCTGTCAACCATTCTAGTCCATACAGAACGTGGCTCTGTGCACTTCCACCCTCAAGCATAGCCCCAATGCTCATCAACTCCGGTTGTTGGCCCTCCAGGCTCCAGGAACCTCACACCACAGACCAGCACCCATCCTCCATCTCCATCCAGGATTTGCTCCGGCGACACCACCGTCCCCTGTGGCTTCTCCAGCCAAGCCTGGAACATCTCAAGTGATCTTCCAGGGCACAAAAGGCCCCAGCTCTTGACCACTGCGAGGAGCCGAGGATGGATGGATCGCCGAGATGCTGCACACTTTGCCAATTCCCTGCTGAAAACAAATAATTCCTTTTTAACAGAGCCACAAGCGGTAGCCAACATCTCAAAGCTGATACCATGGATAGATTCAGATAATATCTGTTTGGCCACTGTGCACTCAGAAAACACAAGGGCAGAGAGCACTTTTGAGAATAAGCAAGCCCTGTCTTCAACCTTTCTTATTTTCTCTAATTAGCAGCTTGCTCTTGGATAATAATAATAATAACAATTAATAATAACCAAAGAAAGTAAGAAAACAGGGACACACTTTTGTGAAAATGGGAGTCTTCCCTATAGAGGCAATTTGAATAAACTCTTCCCAAAGTCTCATCAGCCTACTACCAGCACTCCGCCTAAAAGTTCATTTCAGATTCCAATGTTTTGAAATAGTGGCTGATTGTTCATTAACCAAAACAAGATACACATCACAAAACAAGACAGCTATACTAGCAGACCCAATCCAATTATCCTCTCGAAAATGTAATTCTCCTACCATTCTCAAGCGTGCCATTTATGTAACATCGAAGTTTGAAACAGACTGCTAGGAAGGTCTAGTTACAGCTGTAAGACCACCTAGAGCGCTCATTAGAAGCGTGTCGTTTGTATGGTTACACTCTTCTTCTTAATTACAATGACGCGCAAATCTTTTGCGTATTCGAGAAAAAAAATCTCCTACCATTCCCCACCTACCATATATGACCCATTTTGGCAGCTTGGATAGGCAGCCCACAGGAAACTTTCCCAAAACAGAGACACATTACCAGATTTTCACAGATAAAAACAAAAAAAAAGACTATTAACAAAGAATATTTTCAAGTAAGGAAAATCTAATTGATAGTAAAAAAATCTAGCTACCTGTGTAGGCCACTTAACTGATTTTTAAACCAGTCTACAGCTGTGTATACTATAGAAAAGGGTAAATTAGTAATAAAAATTATATCTGCTTTAAGCTGTCCTGGCTGTGAGATAATAACAGGTTCTGCACAGAATCTATTTTGCAATGTGATAGTCCACATCTTGCTCTCACTTGGAAAACTTTGCAGCGTCCTATGTCTGATTGAACAACAGGACAAAAGGGAAGCAGCAAGCACAAACCAAGTATCTGAACTTCGCAGTGCTGAAAAATGGAGAAGTGCTATCGCGTGTATATAAGCTCCGAAGCTTCTAACTTGGCTGGGCCAGGGATGCCTGCATTGGCGTGAGCAGCGATGTTGGTGAGGTTGCTGTAGTGGGAGACAAGCATGAAGGTAGTCTCCTTGACGCTGATGGCGTTGATGCTCTTGGTGACAGATCCACCATCTCCAAAGCCTGCATCCTGAGCTCCATTGGGTAGTCCTTGACACATCCAATTCTTGGACCAACCCCAGTGCTCCATTTAAGGGACAGCCTATGCCCAAGCTGATAGGACTTGGACTCACTCTTGGATTTCATCCTCTCAAAAATTGCCTTCTGTGGGACGTCGGTGGCTTTGGGGCTTTGCAGACCACCTGATAAGGTTCTCTGGTATGTTGGCTTGGCTTCTTCTGCAGGAGCGTTCTCTCCCTCGTCGCCTTCTGTGGTGTTTAGAGGGAGAACCACTTGTGGAAAATTTGGTTGTATGATAGCAGAAGTAAAGTTCTGTGAGTCATTAGGCACTGGATCTTCATTGTAGTCTTCTTTGGTAGATGAGCGCACCTGACCCCCAAAATAAGTTCAGTAAATGAATCCATCTACCATTTGGTGACAGAAGCATATTATGTTCTGGTTGTGAATGGTTAAGTGTACCTCAACGTCCTTGAGGTCAACTCCATTTTCTTCAAGGAAGTTCATGAAATTGCCGAGGTTCTCTGCAGTTGGTTTGTAGTGACCACTATATGCCCAGATGGACTATATATCAGAACAGATAAACATAGATTAGCAGAATTCACCCAATGAAAAGGTACACTAACAAGATGTAATAAAAGTATAAACATGATATTACTATATGCTGATAGAAGGACACAGCATAATCCACGGTTTAGAGTTGACACTAACTTGCACAGTGGTCGAACCATGATAAGTATTAAGTAGATAATCTGATGTGTACTAGACAGAAGTAGATTCAGGAACTATATGTTCCGTTATAATACATGGAGTTTAATTTTCTGGTTTACATTCCATATTTTCCCTTCATAAATGGATTGCCAAAAATGGTTATTCATGGTAGTCCATGACACGGGCAGGACGAAGATGCAAAAATGGATATGGTATGGCGACCAACTCACAGTGAACAATCAACTCTATCCTAGACACAAACATAACTTTTTAGTCAAAGGTGCACGATTAAAGAATATAACAAGCACGAATACTAGGAAAGTAAAATACTGTGCATAAACAAAACTAACAATCCAACAGGCACTGGTTGCTAAAGCAAAATACCTTGATAACTCCGTTCTCTGCAGTAAATCTTCCTGCAGCTATGGTTGTACCTCCTGCCAAAAAGCTGGAGTGCTGGAATACACCTCTCTCTTTCTGATGGATATGTAGAAATTGATTTAGCAGCACTGAAGAAACAAAATGGGACAAAGGTCCCTGTAGAGTAAAAAAGTTACCTTGCCAGCATAAAGTCTTTTTGCTGTGCTCATAACGAAAATCCATTTAGTCCCTTTAGGACCCCTGCTCGTATTGAGTGGTTCTCCAGACTGTTTATGAATAATCTTTCCCTCATTAATGATGTATTCATAGTGCTCACGCTCTTGCTGCAAAACATCAAACAGATGTTAGAGCTTTGAAATGTGGTAGGTTTAGTAGCTTTGAACTGCTTTCTCATATTCAAGGGCGAGCCTGCTTGCTGCAGCAAGAGAAATGA
The DNA here is from genome assembly GCA_038087645.1 of Saccharum hybrid cultivar R570. Taxonomy (NCBI): domain Eukaryota; kingdom Viridiplantae; phylum Streptophyta; class Magnoliopsida; order Poales; family Poaceae; genus Saccharum; species Saccharum hybrid cultivar. The sequence continues at coordinate 1,242,828 of JAQSUU010000682.1, forward strand.
CCCACCTCTGGCACTAGGGCCTCCCAGAAAATGAGTTTATTGTTAGTGACGCCTGGTGTTTAGCTCTAGTTCTAAATATGTAATTGTAATTCTCCCCACTGTAATTTTTCTGACAAACCATCCTTGAAACCTTGGTCAGTATTAACTCTTTATGAGCGGTACTGTTTGGTACCCACTCCTATGCAATGAAAATGAGCTAGGGAAGTATCCTTTCCCCTCTGTTGAACCGTAAAAAAGAATGAAGTTTGCTAAAATGAATCCATGTTCCTGTTCTTAACTACCTATAACATTGCGATGTCAATTGTATTTGTATCAATTGTCCGGATTCATGAGGAAAGGAAATAATAATGTGAACGATATCAGGCCAGGGCATGACTGGATCCTGTACAAGTTTTAGATGAACAATAATTCTGATTTGAGGCTATGTCAAATGAAGTTCATAAATGCAGCAATTTGATAGACTAATAAGAAGAAGATTCAATGCACCTTTTATTTGAGAAAATATTTCTTAAAATTCAAACTTGAGGAAAATTTCTACAGTAAAAGGTAGTGAGCATTTTTTTTAGAGAAGATATTGATAGTTAATAACAAAACAAAAGCTTCATGAAACTGGCACAGTATTTTGTGGATGATGTTAGTCAAGTCATCATACATCCTTTTGCAGACATGTTCAGCAAGGATATATATTTTTTGAAGGTAACAGCAAGGATATATATCACAAGTTCTAAATAAAGATACACAACCATGGTGAAGGTGTCTTACCGGACCAAGATACCTTATGCATTGCTTTTTCAGCAAAGCTCTTGGACACTCTGGAAGGTCTATATCATTTCCCTCTCCAACATCAAGCCTACAAACGCACAGCTCACTTAGTCATGCAATCAAACTGTTAACTGAAATTTCTATTTTGAGCAGGCCTTCCAATTGTAACATAGATTCTGGTATGAATAGGTATACTTCTATTTCAGATCTGTTATGTAGGTTCCACCACCTCAAATAACAGAATTTGCAAATGTATCAAAGCAAATCGTAGTGAAGTTCTCACCAGTAGAAGAAGGGCTGTCCGGCCTGGCTTTGGCACCAGACATCATAGTAAAAGTGCAGGTTATGCCCATACCTATGCCGTGGATCAATCTATACAACGCAACAACATATGAACATAGTTATGACAGTTGCAATGGATCAGAATCTTGGAAATCGTCACTCTATTTGCTCAATGAAAAACGTGTAATGGCCCAGTCCTGGGAGAAAAAAAAAAACTTCATCACTCTACAAAGAGATGGGAAGGAAATCCCATGACGTCAATCAGTGGACCTTTTTTATGATCAATGTTCACACATGACAAAAAGCTGAAGTTAACGTACTGAAAAGCAGGTTCTTTTCATACACCTGAAAACACAACATCTAATCTAAAGCCAAACTGAGAAACAATACTAGCAGTGGATTTTGTACTCACAGCCTCGATCCAGTGCTGGAAAGCCAGCTTGAGAGCCTTGCCGTCTCTGGATAAACCCTGACCCACCTGTTGCAAGCAGTTGCAAGCAAGCAAAGCAGACATGAAAAACATAGGACGACATCGATATGACGAGAAGCCTGATGCGCGCATGAGAAGGAATCGGTTTGTGGGAGGGACTAGCTAGGGAGGACCTTGGATGCGTTGAGGCCGACGCGGTTCCAGCGCGAGGCGGCCGTCTCCGGCTTGGGCTCGTCGAAGAAGGAGACGGTGCTGTGGCTGAGCCGCGCGAAGTCCAGCGCTTGCCACCTGCATCAGCATCATTGATCGAAATCAGTCTCAATCAAAGCTTTCTATCCCCGAAACGAAGAGGCCCAGTTAGGCTCAGTTTAGATGCAATTTTTTTTAAAAAAAACAGTAGATTCTCTTTAGTCATACGAAGCATTAAATATAAATTAAAAATAAAATTAATTACACAGTTTAGACGAAATGGACGAGACGAATCTTTTAACCTAATTAGATTATGATTGGACATTAATTACTAAATAACAACGAACCGTTGTATTTTGCCAAAAAAATTGCCAACTAAAATGGCCTTAGCAGAAGTGATGTCAACATCAGTAACCATCAACAAGAACAAAATTCGGCACCGTAACCATTTCGTGGATTTTCTTGGAAGGAAGCCAACTCGCGGAGCAGGCGTAGTACAGTAGAGTGCAGAGAGGATCAAGATCGAAGAAGCAAAGGTGTGTGTTGTGACAACAAAAGGGGCAACTTTTTATTTATTTATTTTATTTTAAGATAAGAAGAAGTAAATGGGGACAATCTTGTTTGTCCATGCCAATCGAACCTGGACGCAGGGGGAAGAAACTAAATAAATCACAGGCTGACAGGCAGGAAGGCAGGCGGTGGAAAAGGGTACGGGTACCAGAGCTCCTCGACGACGACGGCGGAGTCGGCGAGCTTCCGGCGGGTCCGGTAGCTGCGGTAGACCTTCTGCAGCTTGGTGGCCGCACCATTCTCGCCGCCAGCGCCGGCGCCGACGCCGGTTCCCTCCACGGATTCCAGCCTATCCATCTCCACCTCCTCCATTCGTTCTGAGATTTGGGAGCTGCGAGCCATCCCGTCGAAAGCAGTGAACTTGGACCGAGGAATTGTTGGATTTGGGTGCGGAATGGAGAAACGGCCGTGCTGCTGCAGAGAAGGTGTCAGGGAGGAGCTGATAGCAGAGCAGAGCAGAGCATGTAATAATAATAATCTGTTTTGCGGAACGGGGGTGGTTGTAGTACAAGTAGGACGGATAGTGACTGCGGATTCGACGACGGCGACGAGTCGTTGGCGACTTGGCGAGTGGCGCCATAGCTGCGCGTGGTTGCATGGGCCCGCGTGTCATTGGCTCTATTGGACATACACCTAGAAAAGAACACCGTAGCTGTAGTATAGCCGTAGTATAGTACAGTAGTACTCTTCTACAGTAACTCTTAACTACTACCGAGTAAACAATAGTTTGGCCACGTTTTAGATCAACTACGTACTACAGCTGGGACCTGGGAGTTTGGACACTAATTATGTAGTAATGTACGTCCAAGTCGTACCTGCTCTCTTCTCTTGAGACTGGCCAGGTCTAAGTCCAAGCTATACATGAGCTGGTCTAGAACGAAGCAACAACTCTACGCTAGCATTTTCTATGTTGGCACGAGCTGCACGGAAGAAGCAGCCAATCTCCCTCGTCGCCTCGCCCTCTCTGTGCAATGCAACACTGCAAGTGTGTCATCAGCCACCGCGCACCGGTTTTTCAATTCGTTGCGATCTAATCTACCGGATCGCGGAATCAATTCACTGGGTCCACTGCACGTACGTACGTGACACGTCACAACTGAGGGCCTGTTTGTCAGAGGTGTTAAAGTTAGCACTTTCGTCTTATTTGACAAAAAAAAATCAATTTTAGATTAATTAGGCTTAATAGATTCGTCTCGTAAATTACTCCTAATCTATACCGACATGTATATAATTAATCTATATTTAGTATTTCATGTGTTTGCCACAACATTGATGTGTCTCAGCTTCAAACTCAGCTACTACCTACCATTGCTGTAAAAAAAACTCAGCTACCATCGCCCATCGGTACGTTCACCAGGCATCGGAGCTGTAGCGTCTAGCTCGAATCAATGGACCCGGTGCCCATAGGCCCATGGCGAACATTATATATTACCCTGCTCTGCCACGTGTTCCTAAGCCAAACATGAACGTACACCTACTCACTAGAGCAGCCTGCCTGTCCTCTCGATCGGTTTCGTTTGCACTTGCGGCAACCAACGTCAAGATCAAGAAACGTCACATCGTTAACTTCCACTTTCTTCCTACGCCTTGTTTAGATACACCCTAAAAATTAGAATTTTTTCACTCTCTCAATCACATTAATCTTTGGATGTATGCATGCAACATTAAATGTAAGTAAAAAAATAAATAATTACACAGTTTAGTTGGAAATCACGAGATGAATCTTTTGAGCCTAGTTGGTCCACGATTAGACAATATTTGTCAAATAAGACGAAAGTGATACTATTTATCAGGTTAGAATTTTTTGCAATCTAAACAAGCCATTAAGATTCTCTCCTCTATATTCAATTCTTCCGCACATATCTATCCTCTATATCATACTCTATCCACTGTGGGGCCACTTATCACTTTATCTAAATATATCTATGTGAGATCTTGTTTTGAAGAATTTATTGAAACGAATTTAATGGTGCAGTTAAAATTTCATTTGGACTTTTGGTTTGTGAGTTATAGCATTTTTTTTGTTACATAAAATAGTGGGGCCCGCACTCTCTCTCCTCTGCTCCCTCCCTCCCTCGCGCTGGCTGTCCACGCGGCACGCTCGCTGCTGCCTGCTCTCACGCGCATGCTGCTTCCGCGCGTGGGCTCCAGCCGCTAATACTATCCGCACTCATGGACCTCTATATTCATCCTCTATACATCCTAGTCACCAAAATTCTCTCATCTATACCAAATTCTTCCGCACTCATCCATCCTCTATATCATCCTCTATCCACTGTGGGGCCCACATGTTTGTAAATAAAATTTATCTAAATATATCCATGTGAGATCTAGTTTTGAAGAATTTATTGAAACGAATTCAATGGTGTAATCGGAATTTAATTTGGATTTTTGGTTTGTGAGTTATAATATTTTTTAGTTGCATGAAATGGTGGGGCCCGCCGCTGCATCAGTACCACACATGCGCTGGCGCACGCTTCGCCCGCTAAAGGACGACCGCTACCGCGCTAAATATGCCGGACCGCGCGCGCTTAGCGGATGGCGTTGCGTATCCGCTGCAGGCATTTGGATCCTCTATCTGCTGACATGGTGGCGTACCGGATCGCATGCAGGGCCGCAGTGCAGGCAGTCTAAAGGACGACTGCTAAATGGCACTGTGTCTCCTATATATGACGGACGTACTCGCGATGGTAGAGCAGATGGAGGTCCCGGTGCAGCACATTTTCTCCTCTATACGCCGACGTGGCCTGATAGCAGATGCCGATGCCGGACGCGGTGCAGGCAGTCTTAGACTGACTGCACTCTTCATCCTCTAAATTCATCCTCTAAAAGGAATATTTTGTCCTGGTCATCGAGATTCCATCCTCTATATTAATTTCTCCCGCACCCATCCATACTCTATATCATCCTCTATCACTGTGGGGCCCACTTGTCAGATTTTTTTCTTTTTTCTTTTTTTCCGTTTTTCTCTTTCCTTTTCTTTTTCTCCTCTCCTCCCTTATCCATTTGACCGCACCGCCCTCCCTCCCCATTCTCTCTCTCGGGCGCATCGGAGGCGGAGGCCAGTGCGGCGGTGCCCCCTTCTCCTTCTCCCTCTCCCCTCTCGGCTCCCTCCACCGGCGGCCGACCGCGCCGCCCCCCTCCCTACACCGCGCCCTCCTCGGTGGTCGTCTACCTCCCCGGCGGCGGGCGCGTCCCCTCCCTGCTCCGTCTTGGCGGCGGGCAGGCGAGCGGCGGATCCGCTCTTCCCTCGAGCGGATTGGGCGCGGACGGCGGTCGACCGGACTCGTCGGTGGTGGCGAGCTCCACCCACGCCCTCCTTGGTGGCCGGCACCTCCCCGGCGGGCCTGGCGGCGCGGGGCATCAGCGCGCACGCCCCGGCGGCGGAGCTCGCCCGCACGGCCAGCGGCGGTCCTCCCGGCCCCTTCCTCCCCGGCGCTTCCCCAGCTCCTCCTCCTCCATGGCGGGCGGACGGCGCGCGGCCTCGCCCCCTTCTGCTTCGGTGCTTGAGGACCGGCGGGCCTCGGCGGAGAGCGGCGTTGGAAGACCGGCGGCGCCCCCTTCTCCCTCGGTGCTCTCTCTCTCACCAGCCACGCGGCGAGCGGCGAGCGGCGGGAGGCGCGAGGACGCGTGGTAGCGGACGCCCTGAAAGGACGCCAGGAATAGCGGACGGAAGCGTCGTCCGCTTGGATAGCGCGCGTTTAGCGTACAGCGCTGCGGCGGTTTCATCCGCTACGTGCGTTTAACGGATGCGTTTACCGGAGCCAGTGCGGACAGTCTTAGGTCGGCTGTAGTTTGCCTTTACTGAATACTTTATTTGCATGTGCACTTCATCTCTTGTGGCTACATCTTTGTTGCCCCTTGCAATGCCAGACAAGAAAACAGACCAGGTGGGAGCATAGGATCCAGAGGAGGGGACGGAGGGCCACCAAAACAGCAGCTCTGTCGCTCGTACAGGATGGGAGCAGGAGATTGTGTCTTGGGAAGTGCCCTTCAGCCGGGCGGCAAGGCTACCGCCCGCTTCCTTCTCTCTCATATGTTCTCACTCCTCCAGCTCACGTTCTGTTGACGTGGATTCCTCTCCGCCGGCTTCCCGTCCATGAGTATACTTGCTCTAAGAGCAAGTATTATGGAGCCAGCGAGGCCGGCGGGGAGCACAGCCACGTCAGAAAAATCACTGCTGGCGGAGAGAGAGAGTGGAGCAGGCGGCTAGCTAAACGTCGACTGAAAGCCGGCGGATGCGCGCGCATGCAGCTTCATTGGCTGCGCTACTGCTGCACTCACTGCTGGTTGGCTGCATGTGTTGTGTCAATGCTGCTGCTGCATTAAATGTTGTCCACGCTGGCGTTTATCCAGCCGGCAGCCGACTGAACCATAATACTTGCTCTAACATGTTGTGCCGTGCGTGATGGTGATGGCGTTTCACCTTGCAGACGGCGGCACCTTTTGTTGAATCTGTGAGTCTGTGACACTATTTATGCCTGACTCAAAGATAATTTTTTTATTAAAAACACTAATATTTACGATACTGAAAATAAAGTAATGTTACAGTTATCCTGAAATGTATTTCCATAGCGTGTAGCTACTAGGGCTTCTCCAGTGGGCGTAGAAAAGCGATTCACGGCCCTACCACACGGATGAATCGGTTTTACCGCCGAAGCACGTCGACTCGTCAAGGAGAGAGAGAGAGGAGTCGACTCAAGATCTTCATCCGAATAAAAAATGAATCGAAGACGTGTCGTTGGGCCCTCCTTGGCCGCGACGTTCGCCATCAGCCTCACCTGGCGCCGTCGCCCGCGCTGCTTGGGTCCCTCCACCACCGGTGTTCGCTCGCGGTGTCCTTCGAGGTCCGCATCGCCGCTCAGGAGAGCTCGTCTGGCCATGACCCACGGCGCCACTCGGGAGACCCGTCCGAGCGCGACCCGCGCCGCCGCTGTTGAAGATGGCCGCGCCCCAACACGCTCGCTGATGGAGATGGCCGCGCCACACGGTCCCTCACCGGTCGCGACCTACGCGGTCGACGGTGGAGCCGGCCGTGCCTGCACTGGCCTGCGTGGGTGGATCCGGCCGCGCCCGCATGATCCCTCAACCCTCGCTGGCCGCGCCCGCGCTGGTGGAGATGGCCGTGGATACGACCACACCTACGCTGCCGGAGATGGCCGCGGATTGCGTCGCTGCTCGCTGCACCGTCGGAAGAAGAGGAAGGGGAAAGTAGAAGCAGATAGAAAAGAAAGGGATAAGCCAGTTGGTGGGTTCCACACCGTTGGAGAAGTTTTTTTGAGCGTATGAGTCGACTTCTCCACGATTCGTTTTTGGGCCGACGTGGTCTTCTCTCTCTTCGAAGAGTCGACCCATCGTCCTTATGTGCCACATGTTAAACATCGACAATTTTTGCTACAAATTTTGTCAAACTTAGGTGATTTGACTTGGCACAAGAGGCTTCACTCTTTATTTAAGGATGGCACGCTGCTCTTTCTACGACGTGGTTAACAACTCTATCTTAAAAATGCTGATCTGATACTGATAGGGACATGTTTATCAACAAATCCATTAAATAAAAATCTTAAGTATCACTTTCTTTCTTTTTTTTTGGGGACCAACCCGCCAAGATTATTTGTACACCTTGATTTCATTTATATAAGTGTAACGCTCGATTGGTTATGGGTTAGGTCATGATCCTTGATGACGATATATACTCTAGATTCATCACTGTCTAGTATGGTGCTCCAATATTCACTCCGTGGTTCTCAATTTCTAAAAAAATAATAATAATAAGGTCAGTCTCAATGCAGGTTTCATGACTCAGTTTCCAACATATCTATATTTTTAAAACAGTGCAGAAGAGTTTCATGGGGATGAAACTCTCTCTACTCCCATGAAACTCTTATCATCTCTCACTTCATTAATACGGTGCCACATCAGCACATTTAATGCCCATAAAACTCTGATGAAACTCCATTGAGACTGGCCTAAAAAGCAAGGAAAAAGTCATCATGTCCTTGTTAAACAGCTGAGGTGGTCACTCCTGATTCGCTTAATTGTCTTTTTTTGAAAAAAAAAACTGTGGGGGATCCCACAGTGAACAACCTTTTAATTAATTTTAAGAGAAGGATAGAGTGTGGGGGTGCCCGTTTGGATCATTCTCGATCGGCTTAATTGTTAGGCTTTCTACCATACTCGCCAGCAGTGGCCTCTTGGTATTCGATAGCCTTATGGAAATGATGGGTTCAGGACGTTCGTCTGGATGCCCAGTTGTTGTGGGCTGCAACGGTACGAATATCCCAACTATCCTGGATATCTCCAATCGACTGTTTGATAACAAAAATGTTTGGCTGTCTTCTTCACAGTCCATCAAAACCATTTCCCCATACACATCGGTTGCATCTGCCATGGCGTTTCCCACCCCCACACCACGCCCGCCCCACTGCTCCTGCTCCTCTTCCGCGCGCCCGCCCTGCCGTTCTTTACGTTGCTCCCGGCACTGCTCCTACTCCGCAAGCCTGCCCTGCTACTCCTGTCGCTGCTCCTGCTCCTGTTCCGCATACGTAGTCCTGCTGCTCCCGCTTCGCTTCTTAATATTGAGAAACCGAAATAACCGAAACAAATTTGATTCCTACTCTCGGTTAACCAAATTAACCGAAAGAACCGAATTATATCAATTATACTTCACTTACTTGCATTTTGTAAGATTATGTTTGGTGTATATATATATATATCATAAAATCTCTGCAATGTAAATGCACAACATATATATATCATGATCATAAAAAATACGGGTTATGCACCGGGGCTTGCCTTGGGCAGGTGCAGCATCAGCGGTGTCAGTCATGAGTGCCTCCGGGAACTCCTCCTGTACGAGTACCTCCTCCTCGTACTCTTCGATCACCTCGTCGTACTCCTGCTCGCCTGGGGTCACGTACTCCACCAACTCGTTCTCTACATAGATGTGATAATGATGCAACCACTTAGTATTTAGACAACATCAACTCTTAAACTACAAATACACATGCTAAGTTACTAAGCTAACTCTAATGACTAAGATAGTAAGCTATCTACCATCTTCATCAAGCAAGATATCAAACTCATCTTACAAGTGCTTCATTTTACAAATCAATATTATGCTTTTATTCATATTAGTTTTGGTAGATATTTAGTTACCTTAACAAACAGTCTAATTTAGGGCTACAAAAATTACAGAGAGCACATAATAATACAATGAAGCTACTGTAAAAGTTTCAGAGCTAAAGCTATCACAGAATTGCCCCAAAAATTCCTACAAGATTTATCCTAATAATATTAAGCATTTTCAATTGATTTAATAGACCTTAGCATCATCACAGATATATATCCACTAATTACACTAACTAATAGAACATGAATTTAGGAACCTAACAAAATTGGTTTCACGATTTTTTGGATGCCTATATGAATTTATATTAATTATCAAAGATTAGCTCAACAACTAAATTATAAGCCATTTTTAATTTCTAATAAAAAGGAAAACACCCCGCTCTATCTGCTATTGACACGACTACTATTTGCACTATTCCCATAGACAGAGACTTTGCAACAAGACCCTCACACTCTCTCATCTTCGCATCGGGCACTGCCCCGCCAACCTGGGTCGGCGCAAACCTAACCAGGGGACCGATTCTCACCTATGAACCGACGTGCGACGATGCGCAGCGATATGGAGACCGGAAATGGAGTAGGGCGGCTCCTCCACGGCGGCGGCCAACCTACGACCATGGCGATGGTGTTCCGGTGAGCTGTAGGGATAAGGGGGGCAGTAAAGATGGTGGTGAGCATCAGCGACTCACCACAGACCCGGCTGTGGTGACGGGTCGGCCGGATACGCCCCGAGAAAAGCTGGCCACATGCGCCCGAACGGCGTGGCGGCGCACCGTGGCGGCACTGCTGCGCCAGTGACGTCTCGGCAGCGGTAGCGGTTCAGTGGTGGTGCGCAAGGTGTAGGGAAGGTGAAGGCGAAGCTCATCATGCGGTTAGTTGAACACGAGCGGGTCAGGGGTGGGTGCTTGCCCTCGGCATTTGCCGATACGACCTTATCGGTCCAGCGGCGAGCCACTCCAAAATTGGAGCTTGTCATGGCGTGGATCAAGGCGGAGCGAGGACAGGTGGCTTAGAGGCTTAAGGGCAGAGTCAGTGCCGCGGTGAATCATGCGATGGTGACTCCACCCTGCCACCATGATGATGCGGGTCCGACAGCCATGGTGGCAGAGGAATAGGGGAAAGGGCAAGTCCAGGCTTGGCTTGTCTGTGTCTTGGCGGGATGCGACCGGCGCGACTAGGGCGACACACGCGCAGGTGCTATAGCCAGCGCGACCAGAGGGACCGCGTGCGTGTAGTGCCATAACTGGCTAGGCAACGACCATGTCAGCGGGACGAGGCGCAGGCGAACGCGACGTCGAGGTGACGGTGCCGCAATGGCTGAGCCAAGCCCCACTCACGCGCGATTGCGAGCAGCAGCAGCACACTGCAGTCGCAGGTAGGGTAGCAGCAGCGGGACGACAACGAGGTCAACGGGGCACAGAGGCTCGCGTGACAACGGAGCAGCGGCAGCGACGCAGTGAGCAGCAGCTAGGACCCAGCAAGGCCAAGCCAGCCTCGGCCAGCCAGCGGGCGGCAGCACGGTGCAGGGCACGGCCGCACATGGGGACGCGGGGGCAGCCACGCGTGGTGACCGCACGCCCCGCCCAACGGCCTGAGATATGTGTCGTGCATGATTTTTAAAGCTCTCACCGCGACTAAACCGTTGTTCCTAAACTTAAATGGTCTTCACTACGCTCAAGATGGTATATGAGACTACTAGATCGAGCTACGCACTACATCACCCCTAAACCTGATTCCTCAAAATAAATTGCTAAACATGGCAATGTCTAGCCGGCCGCGCACTTGGAAATTGTTCTAAGTCTTGAGCTGAACCCTATTTCCAATTGCATTTTTAGGCTAATAAAAATATTAGGTAGCAATATCATTTCTCAACAGCAAGCCTTTCATGGTCATCTACAAAGTTTGTACATCAAACTTTATCAAGGTGCCAAATATATGTTCTATAACATTTTTGTTCATGAAAATTTAGTTTTCAACCTTACTTGACATAACATGTAACTTTGTATTGCTTTTCATTTAACATTGTTGTTGATTATTTTAAGTTACAAAACTTTATCCACACAATAGATAACATGCAATATCAAATAAATATGATGCTCATGAATTGTTTTGTGAGGGTGTTACAGCGGTACCCTAGCGTGGAAGCCCTCCGGCCTTGCCTCCTGCTACGGTTGTGGCACGACGGCGCCCTGATGCAGATGGCGGAGGAGGCCGCACCGAGATACGATGCCTGTTGCAAGTGTACAATTCAAATGTTTCAGTTGTTTTAGAGGTATGTTGCAAGTGTTTCATACGGATGTTGCAAAAGTAGATTGGGATGTTGCAAAAGTAGATCGGGATGTTGCATATGTTGCAATTGTTGTACACGTATGTTGCAAGCATCTATCCCCAATGTTTCATCTATTTTTCAGACGTATGTTGCAAGTGTGTTTATCTCAATGTTGCATATGTTTCACACATATGTTGCAAGTGTTTTATCTGCATGTTGTGTACATTAGCAATGGTTTTCAAGTGTTTTTTTGCAAGTGTTTTCAGATGCATGTTTCAAGTATTCCATGTGTCTTTTAGACATACGTTGCAAGTATTTGCATCTGGATGTTTTAAAAGTATATACGGTGTTGCACATTGGATGTGTGTGGGAAGCGGAGAGGGGCGCCAACGGTTGCCACGGCACGCGGGACCCTGTGTGGGCACGTGAAAAATAGGTACGGGCAGGAGTGCAGAGTGCAGCCGCGCACCAAGGAAATGAATCGGCCTGGTCCACGGTACCGTCCCATGGAATCATATCCCATCGGACGTCCGGGGGCAGCAGTTCCGATAGCCTTAAAATACCTGAGACAACAATTCCAGAAATTTAGTTCAACAATTTCCAAAGTATGCTTGGCATTTGTGTGTCATCTTTGACTACATTTGCATAGCTTAAACTTTATTTTAGCATGATACAAACATTATGTACGCTTGAAACGGCCGGCCCGCAGAGCATGCAGCAGGAGAAGCCCAGATTTCAAGGTCCAAAAGAGAACTTCAGGACCCATTTCACTACCTGGGCTAGGTACAACCTGGGCTTCACCAGTGGACCCATCCCAATTGGACCCGTTTATTGGCCCTTCTCCGGACGTGACAACCTGGGCTCGTGGTGTTTTTATACGCCAAGACTGAAAGCAAGTATGTACGTTTACTTCTTTGTCTGAAATGGACATGGTTATGTGAACTCTATGATAACATTACGTTATATGCAATATTACTCTATTATTTTCTTAATCTTTTCCTCACATGAAAGCAAGTATGAACTAAGTAAAAGCTACTTCCTCCATCCCAAATTATAAGTCATTCCAAGAATTTTGCAAAGTCAAAATATCTTAAGTTTGACCAAAATTACAGAAAGAATTACAAAGATATATGGTCGTGTTGGAGTTGTACTAAGCATGTCTTTATGTCATAAAATTCGTAGAAATAAGATTGACCTGACACTGGTTGATGTGTTCAAAAGTTGATTATAATATCAAATATATGTTTGTGACATATATTTTATGCACCTGGTCTTCTCAGATATGAATTATGTGACAAAGCTCAACTTGATTTTCAAACAGTTACACGTTGTCGAAACAAGATTTTGAAGTGAGCTTCATGCTTTTTCCCCCTAATTCTTCTCATTGTTGAACTACATATTTTTATGGGATTGTAACATTGGAATTTGGGTAAATGGGAGGACGCCACAAGCCCACACCGGCACACTTCCTTAGTGATTTTTTTGAGAAAAACCATGTTATAATTTATTGAAATATCTGATAGTTTACATCACACACCTTACAAAGACATCCTTGAAAGAAAAGGAAATTACAAACAAGTCTTTGTAAGGAACTCCCGGTCGTTCTCGTCGCCGGTAGCCGGAGGAGACGCCAAGAAGCCAACCACCTTCCCGACGAAGAATCTTCAGAGTTTTGGAATGGCACAAAGAGTAGCACCTTGGGAGATCCAAGATGCCGTGTAAACGTTGAACGAGCAGGCCAAACAAGATGGTCAACGACCATCACCTCACCGGTGTCGAAGCGGTCCGACGCCACGAACAACATGAACCCCAACACGCCGATGAAGAAAACACCCAGAAGGAGATGCAAACCACCAGATTCGGTGGGATATAGCAAACAACCCGATCTCACAAACTGGTCAAGAAACATCCCAAGAAACTCCAACGGACAAACGCCGATGAAGACAAGGGATGGAGAAAAGCAGAACCCAACAAAATCCAGAACACACAGAGAACCAGATCTGCCAAGTTCTACCTTTATTCTCCAAGAAACGTCGCCGAAAGAAGGAATTGCAGAATCACCAACGACGTCGGCAGTTCTACCACTCCTGCATGCTCCGATGGCGTTCAGGAGCATCAAAAGCTCCGGCGGCCCACTAAGACGAGGACCCGCTTGCAAGTCAACAGAAAAGGAAACAACCAGATCTTGAACACCAACGTGGTCTCCAGATCCAGAAATTCCTGACCTCACCGGCCCGCCGTCGACACTAAAGGAAGTGAGGACGAGGTGGAAGAGAGCCGTGAGTACCTTATTCCACCATGGCGATGCCGTTTCCACCTCACGACCGCCGCCCGGAGATCTACTCCTATAGTAAGTACATAATCTACACCGCCGGTCGAAGATCCACCTTTCTCCCACACATCCTAGGGTCCGAAGGCTGCCGGAGGCGGAGAGGAATGGCGACCTCGCCGGCGGGAGCGCGAGTCGCCCCTTTGTCGTCCCTCTCAACTGTAGCAGAGAGAGGATTTGAGAATCCAAAAGTTACTTCCTTAGTGCTAGGAGGGAGGAAAGCAAGCGCCGGTCGGATGCCTCCTCCATTGTGGGCTGTGGTGGGCTGATTTTGTGCTGGAGCAGGGAGGAAAGCAAGCGCCGGTCGGATGCCTCCTCCATTGTGGGCTGTGGTGGGCTGATTTTGTGCTGGAGCATACTTTCCTTTTTTTTAAATGGCCCATTTTGCATATCTTTTCCTTCCCCAGCGGTTTCTTTATGGGCTGAACTATACTACATAATACCATTTCTGATCACTTCTTTTTTCATCTCCTTTTTTTCTTTTTAAAAGGGTGAGTGGTATATGAAATTTTTTAAGTTTATTTTGTGCTATTGCATTTCCTTCTCTTTTAGGTTTTAGTATATTCTTATTATTTTCATACTCTGTTTACGGTATAATTAATAAAATTGAGTTTCTTTTGCTGATATTTGTTATTATTTGAATAATAACCCAAATATATTGTAGCATTTTTCCAATAGTTTCTATATTTATATTTATCACATTTAAGATTTTTATCCTATATTCTTTAATGTGTAAAACCTTTAGCAATATAATTCAATTGTCTTTCCATTTTTTTAAAAAAATGTTGCGTGGTGTATATATCTAAGTTATCTACAAAGGACAAAGAGAAAATAGGCTGTCCTTTTTGACTTAGATAGATCAATCAAGCAACAACTAGTATCATAATTACATTTTACTAGAAAAAGAACAAAATTAGGACTAAAAAACCAAACTTATTATATAGAATTTAAACTATCTACATAATCTACGAACACAGGTGAGGAGGTGATTTATAGTGCTCATTTGGATGGCAATGCATTTTTTTAAAAATAAGCTACAGTACACATTTGCTAATGACGGATTAATTAGTCTTAGTAAATTCGTCTCGTTGTTTTCAGGCTAGTTGTGCAATTAGTTTTTTTGTTAGTATCCGAAAACCCTTTTTGACATCGCACGAAACATCCGATGTGACATTTTCGCCAAAAACTTTTCGGAACTAAACGAGGCCTGAGATTATCAGCCAAATTAGTCAGCCAGTCAGTAGTGTTTTTCTCTCAAAAAACCAGCCAGCAGTACTTTCAGCCAGCCAGATCAGCCCAAACAAACATATTGTATATATCACCCCGTATCCACAAAAGAATATAATTCTTGTTTTTCGAGAAGTCAAGCAATTTAAACTTTAACCAAAATTATATAAAAGAGTACTAATATTTATGGTGCAAAATTAGTATTATTGGATTAGTTATAAAATATATCTTCATAATAAATTTTTTTGAAGACATAAATATTAACACTATTTGTTACAAATTTGATTAAACTTGATCAAACTTGAACTTCCTTGACCGGTATGTATTTCATAATTGCGTTCTTTCAAGGAAGTGCGTAGTACTAGTCCATGCACTCCGGCCGGATCGGAGGAGCACAGCCAGCTGCCTCCTCCGCCGTTTGTCTGTGTCTTGGTGATGGACCAGCTCGCCCGCCCACCGGCGCTTTCACGTACGGCCGCCGACGAATGGATACATGCATGATGGATATAGGTCGCCATCGTGAACGCCCACAAGACGACAACAGACGGATTTGACGGCGGCGGCGGCGGCGTCGACGACGACGAGACCGAACGATGGATCGAGAGATATATATATCTCGTCGCGTGCGTGCGCTGGCGGCCGGGCAGATAGACACTGCGTCGGTCTAAGTTATCTACAAAGGACAAAGGGAAAATAGGCTGTGCTTTTCTACTTAGGCCCTGTTTAGTTGCAAAAAAATTGCAAAATTTTTCAACATTTCTCGTCACATCAAATCTTTAGACGCATGCATGAAGCATTAAATATAGATAAAAAATAAAACTAATTACACAGTTTAGACGAAATGAACTTGACGAATCTTTTAAGCCTAATTAGACCATGATTGGACACTAATTACCAAATAACAACAAAATTTACTACAGTGTCATTTTGCCAAATTTTTGGCAACTAAACCGGCCCTTAGGCCAGGCCTGTTTAGTTGGGGAGAAGAAAATTTTTGGGTGTCACATCGGATGTGTCGGAAGAATGTTCGGGAGGGGTTTTCGGATACTAATAAAAAAACAAATTACAGAACCCGTCAGGAAATTGCGAGATGAATCTAATGATAGTAATTAATCTATCATTAGCACATGTGGGTTACTGTACCACTTAAGACTTTTCATAGATTAATTAGGCTTAAAAGATCCGTCTCGCGATTTCCCCGAGAACTGTGTAATTAATTTTTTTCGTCTATATTTAGTACTCCGTGCATGTGTCTAAACATGTCCTTTTACGGTAGAAGGAATTTTTTTTTGAAAACTAAACAAGGCCTTACATAGATCAATTAAGCAACAACTAGTATCATAATTACATTTTACTAAAAAAGAACAAAATTAGGACTGAAAAAAACCAAACTTATTATATAGAATTTAAACTATCTACATAATCTGCGAAACAGGTGAGGAGGTGATTTATAGTGCTCATTTGGATGGCAATGCATTTTTTTTAAAATAAGCAGGAGTGTGCTCATTTGGACGGCAATAATGATGGCCTATTGAATTATCGATGATGCCTCCTTGAACTTTGCAATCAGGGTACCTGATTCTCAAAGGTCAGACCATTGGTACTTCTTGCTAGTTCACACAGCCTTCTTGTAAACACTGAATGAACTCTACAGTATTTAACAATGCAAAACAAGTAGACAGACCAAACAGTTGAGCTGAAACTGAACAGTTGCGGCCGCTTGATCGCTTTCTAGGCCATGATTCATGCCTTGACAGGGACAGCAACTCTACCCAGTTACTGTATGATAAAACGACGCACGTGTGAACGCGCGGGACTGCAGGAATTAATGGGCGATATTATGGAATGGAAGGGAAGGGCCAAACAAAACAAATCTCACCGAACAAGCATGCTACAATTTTCTACCCATTTTCTGAAACAATTGTGAACTTGTAGCCAACCAACTATGCAAAACGCAGGTAAGGTCCCGTTCACTTCCCAAAATATTTTCTCTGTCACCCGTCACATCGAATCTTTAGACCCATGCATGGAGCATTAAATATAGGTAAAAAAATAACAAATTGTACAGTTTGTCTGTAAAAGTCGAGATGAATCTTTTAAGCCTAATTAATTCATGGTTGGATAAATTTTGCTAAATAACAACGAAAGTGCTACATGAATATTTCCCCCCAAATATTTCGGAAGTGAACACAGCCTAAGTCATAATGCCAAGTGTAATAACGTCATTTTCTTTGCACACTTGTGGAAACAACTCGTTGCTTTCTTGTCAATATATATACACACTTTGATTTTGCTCCGCAATGTGGCCCCCGAATTTGTTTCAGATTCTCATAGTGGCACAGCCAATGGGATTGTATATTTATATATAATGCACGTTGATCAGCTGCAAATGAGGTCGAAATTAAAAGAAGTGACAGCAGTAGCCAATAACAGAAACGCAGGCACCGCCGTACCCCATAAGAATGGCCTGCTCCAAAAACATCTTTGGAGTTGGTTGTCATTTTTCTAGCACGTTTAAGGTCTGCTTATCCGGCATGGATGCAGAGCTACTAACTGAGTGCTTCTGGCATTGTCGTCGTATATGCATGATTACTCTGATAATGAGCATGATGAAGCACTTCACCATCTGTTAAGGTTGGGGGCATTGAGGGGTACGATAGTGAAATTCACGAAAGCTGTTGTTTTCACATCATGATGTCTTAGCAACTGCAAACACAGTTCTGCGCGCTAGCACAACTATATGTATCCTACCTTTATTAATTTTAATTTAATACGCAGTCTGCTGGTCAGTATTTATAGACAGATTTGTCTTGTTAGGCCATGTTCATCCGGTTTATAATCCGTACTTTTCAACCTATTTTTTCAGCTGAAATAATATTTTTTTTGTTGGAATTGATCTCGGCCAACTAGACCCTTGACCCGCGCCCTGATCAGGGGTGCCCAGCCCATAGACGGCTGGTGGGCCCCTGTCGCACAGCGCAATAAAGAGGAGGTAGGAGCCAGTGGCACAAGTGACGAGGTTCGCCGTCGCTCACAGTGACCCCACCTAACCCTAATCCGATCTAGAGGGTAGCGCTGAAGGCGATGAGAAGCTCCACCGGCGCCTCTGCACTGCCTCCTCGTCACCAATATAGACGCCATGGTGGACTTGTCTTCCTCCTCCGCCAAGCCCCAAGGTGATGATTATGCAAGAGATGTACCCCTACGATCTACTGCTAGTGATCCTAAAGTCTAACAATGGTACCAGAGCTAAGGTTAATAGTCATATTAGTGGTAGATCTGGATCTTTGGGGTAGAAAATGAGAAGGAGGGGATTCGATTTTGACACGGTCAAACCCTAACCCTAAGAACAGAAACCGTAACCCTAGCGATGAGGACGGCGAGGAGCTAAGGTTAACAGTCATATTAGTGGTAGATCTGGATCTTTTGGGTACAAAATGAGAAGGAGGGGATTCGGTTTTGACACGGTCAAACCCTAACCCTAAGAACAGAAACCGTAACCCTAGCGATGAGGACGGCGAGGACAAAGGCCTACTACGGCTTACCTCGCCACCGCCACCGCCGTACCCGCCACCGCGCTAGAAGAGTCACCGTGGCACCGGCTCGCCGGCGCGCGGAAAGGGGACCTCGAGCCGTCATCGTACGGGCTCGGGTCAAGGGCCTCAAACGCGGGCGCATAGGGCATCGACGCGTGGCCGCTCGATGGAGCTGCGCTCTACCCACCGCCACTGCTCGTCTTCAGGTGATGCTGCGCGCTGTGGTGAGGAGGGCGAAAGAGAAAGGTAAGAGAAGAAGAGAGAGCAGCCGGAACTTGCTCCGGCAGAGAAGACCCTCGCTGCTGCCGCCGCCACCATAGGCACTGCTGCGGCTATGCTGCGCAAGACAAACGGCAAAGGGAGAGAAGGCAACAGAGAAAAATGAGCTAGGGTTTGATGGGGAATGGCCGCTTGCCGGTTTTTGTTTGGCCGAAAGGGGTAGTGTCACGTCCGGTTTTCTAAAGAAGACCAAGCACTCATCATATGTGTGCCCAGGAAGTCCACACATACAACAACAGAATAGAAATATCAAAATAATATTTATATAAAGCGGGAAACATACTATATTAACACTTACAACTATCAGAGTGTCGCGGAACAGTAACTAATCTTCAGGCTCCAACCTTCACAGGGACGGTTGACTGGGGGCTGCGTATGCCAAGCACTTCTGATAGACTTCTGGAAACTTCATTACACCTTTATTCTTCTTCTAAGCAGCACCTTATACACACTGGAGTGTGGGGAAATAGCAAGAGTGAGTCCATGTCAAACTCAGCAAATATAACATGGGGTTCATGAGGCTCAAAAAATTGACACTAGTTGTACTGCGGTTATCTTTTAATAAGTCACATCTTAACATCAATTAAGTTTGGTTATGCTTAAGCCCAAATTAACCACAGTAGCATCATGAGTAAATAAAGAATATGAATACATCATCATTAATGAACATCTTATTATCACCATCAGCAAGAGATCTTCTATTTCATGAGTTTTCTAGGCCACCCGTGTCCGTGGGCATGGCTAGTATACCAGTTTGATAAACTCTGCGTAGAGGTGTACACTTTCACTGTGAGTCATGATTCCCATATGCCCGGGGCCCGTCGACCCCCTAACACTTCCAAGGTGAGCGGGCAGGGTACACTATGAAGCCTTTCAAAAGTTCGTCTAACATGTTAGGGTCGCTAGGTTTCGGTGGAAAGCAGATATAGGTCTCCCCTTCCCAAATGGCACAATAACACGTAACCTATACACATAGGGACAGGAGCTATAACAGAACCGACCAATTATACAAAATTAAGTAAGAAAATCATTCATCGAGCAGATGATTTAGCAAACTTAAGCCCGTATAACCCGGTAGTCCATGAAATCACGACGGATTTCAAACCAACTTACATACCAGCCAAGATCGTAATAAGTTTAGCGGTCACCGTCACAAATTACATAAAAGTTCACATCACGGATACATCAGAGTTTAAACATAGTTATTACAAACCAAGTTCAAATAAAAGTAGCGGAAGCATTTAGTTCAAACCACACACACACTCACATAGAGTTCGAAATAAAGTGCCAGCTGATGATCATCTCCAACAAAAGCATTAGACGAGACGTAGAGAATGACCACTGCTCATGGTCTTAAGCTTCACCCATCGCAGGATAAAGACAGTTGATACAGTAGTCGTAATACATCTGTCCATCTGCAACAAGTGGGAACAAAGCCCTAAGTACGAGAAGGTACTCAACTAGACTTACCCTAAATGACACCAAGGATCATGATAGGCTTTATGGTAGGGTAGCTGACTCATTTACAAAAGGCATTTTCAGCATTTAAAGAATCTTTTCTAAAAGCTTTTATATCAAGTTAAATCTTTATTAACCTATCAACTACATTTACACCTGTACTAGAGTAAACATGTGATTAAACAAGTAAGGATAACCAATGATCATTAACAACTTCCATCATGTCATATTCCATATAACTGTCAAGTGTTCCATCAAGATTACTATGATGAAGTAACTCAAGTCAAGTGTTCACTATCCAGTGAACGATGGCGATTCGAATCGATTATTAACCAACTGGTAATTTATTCCTCACACAAACCTCACTCACCCGCTAAAGCGAGATATTGGTCACCGAGTCAACCATTCAGGTAAAGTCTCAAGTTTGCCAGGAACTACATGTACCTGGGGGCCGTCCGACTGCTCTTTGGCCTTATCATCGCGCCCCTGTGTCCTACCACACTTGCTCCGGTACAGTGCGTTGCGGGCAATCTACTCGGCCCGAATAATCTCCCACCTTCGCGGTCGAAAGGTACATTATTCGGCCAGCTAAATGTAAGGCATGCGTTCAACATGACTCGAGGCCTAACAACGGTCAGTCCTTAATTGATACAGATGGAACACACTACAGTCGAAAGAGCTCAGACGGTGGTCGAGGCACTCTAAAAGATCCTCACCAACCTCCTTGTCGGCTTCGAGCACCTCCTGCTCTTGCACCTCGGGCTGCTCTTCCGGCTCCTTGGAAACTGTTACCGGAGTTACTTCTTGTGATTCTGTATGATGCAAATGTATAAGTGCTCATGCCTAGGTGCATTGCAGAGATGACATGTAGAGATCATGATGAATGAGATGTAGATGAACATGTTTACTTTATTGCATAAAGTGGAAATACAACTCTTCTACAAGATAGTCCACATCATCCAAGAACATGTACTCGTATACTACTACAAACATTCTCTACCATGTCAAGTCACTCCAGAAATCTAAGATGCTTCAAAGATACACCAAAGCAAATCTTATTAACTAATCATGCATTAACAACGTTAATTAAACCCTAGTTGACACTATGTTTGAATAGCAACACTTCTTTTGGTAGCATAGAAAAATCTGATAAAACTACAGTGGCTTACTATCATCTAATCTAGCATGTCATAAAAATTTCATTACATTTAGAGTACTAGAACTGCCTACACAAAAATAACAATCTAAGGCCTAAAAATGAGCATAAAAATACTTTATACTATGAAAAGTATCAAACAACATATTTAGCATTTTTCCTACATTCTACACAATAAATAATCACTATAGAAAAATTGTTATATGAATGTTTTATTCATATTTTTCTCTCTATCAAAAATAACAATTATCAACAATAATAAGCACTTGTACTACACATCAAAATTTTTCTACAGAATATGCATGGCACATATTTTTCCTAGAAAGTACATTACACAAAAAGATTAACAAAATTGAAATCATATTTTTCTGAGCTTTATATGATTTATTACATATTTATCAAGAAAACAGCAATTTCAATGATTAAATAAAAACCCTATAGAAAAGTATTTTAAACTTGACATGCAATATTTTTACATCATAGATCTGGTCTTAAGAAGTCTACCAAAATTTGTTTCACAATTTTTGGAGCCAAAATGAGTAAGTTATGGATTTTAGAAGCCTTTTATCATTTTCTGGAAAAACATTTTGTTTAAATCCTTTTTGAATCCGACCGCTCAAACGCTACACACACCCCAGAACTGAACCCAGAGCTCACACACGAGACAGACATGTGGACCGAGACCCCACGGGTCAGTCACAGGGAGAGGGAGAGAGACGCCGGCGGCCACAGCTCACCGGCGGTGAGGTCTCCGGCCAAACGGTGGCCACCACCGTGCTCAGCATCTCAACGCGGACCTAGCGGTGCCCTTCATGCGGCCAGAGGAGCTCGAAAAGGGGCTCGTCGTCGCCAATGGAGCGGCAGAGCTGCTCCTCGGCGGTGAGCCGTCTCTGGCTAAATCAAGGTGCGGGGAAGAGCTCACGGGCACCGGTGAGGTGGTGCAGTGCGGGTGCGCTCAAACAAGAAGCGAGGGGTAGAGCGGAGGGGCGAGCTCCATGGTGCAGTGCGCTCCGCGAGCAACAGCCAAACTTCGGTGTGCCATTGCGCCGGCGTGAAAGCTTACCACGGCGTGCCGATTCGAGCAGCGAGTGCGGGAGGGCGAAGCGGTGCTCGTAGCGCGGTGTAGTGGCCGACGGCAAGCTAGAACGGACGGAATCGCCAACTCCGGCGAGCGGCTCGGCGTGCGGTGGCGTGAGCTGTGCGCGGGAAAAAGCAAGGCGAAAGGAGGGGAAGGAGAAAGGCGAGACGCTGCGGGGGAGGTTGTAGGGGCGAGCGCGCGCACTGGTAGGGGCGACCGGGCGCCATCTGGCCGGCGTCGCCGGCATGCGCTCGCCACGCGGCGCGCGGCGTCTGCCGCTGTCTTGACAGCGGTGCACGCGAGCGGGAGGGAGACGGCGCGACGCGTGGGCCTGGGCCGCGGAGGGCGAACTGGGCCGCGGCAGCACGCAGGCGAGCGTGCGGTGCGGTGGCGTGCGCGAGAGAGCTGGGTCGGGCTGGCTTGCGCGAGCGGGCCAGAAGTGAGGCATTGGCCCACTAGGTGAGAAATCGATTTTCAAATTTTTATTTCCAATAAATTTTCAAATAATTTCAAATAACATCTTTAAAATCCCATTTGAGCAAGAAAATGGCCTTTTCTGAAAATGGTCCAAAAATGAAAGTTGCTTAGAATTTAATTCTCTACAACTTTTATTAAGGGACCAACTCAAAATTCCCAACAGATTTTGAATTGGAGAATAAAAGCTAAATAGGGAGGATTTTTTTAACCATTTTCCAATAATATTTTCAAAAGCAAAATTTGATAAAACTTTGAATACCAAAGTTGCTCCAAAATTTGTGCTAACTAGTTTTAGGTGATTTAAAATTATAGCCACACATATTTTAATAGCCTAGCAAGTATAATCAAGGTGGAACAATTCTTAGACAATTATATGCAACAATCAAGGTTCACAGAAGTGCTTTAACAAAAAATGCACTCTACTTCATATGTGATTATAAATGCAATGATGCATCATGCGTATGATCTGCAATGCTAAATGCCTACGTAACACTGGGGTATTACAACCCTCCCTCTTATAAAAATCTCGTCCCGAGATTTGGGTTACGAACCATTTATTATAAAAATCTTCATAAGCTTTTTGTAGATATTCACCCATTTCCCAAGTTAGATCCCCTTCATCATGATGGCTCCACTGTATCTTATATGTTTTCACCACACTGTTTCGAGTAGCCCTCTCTTTAGAGTCCAAAACTCAAACTGGTTGCTCACGATATACCAAATCTGACTTGAGCTTTATGCCTCGGGGTTCGATTCTTTCCTCTGGAACGCGCAGACACTTCTTGAGATGTGATACATGAAAAACTAGTAATATAGCACCCATTGTCTCATGTAACTCTAACTTATAAGCTAATAGACCTTTTCTTTCCAAGATCTTGTATGGTCCCACAAATCTGGCTGCGAGCTTTCTGCGTACTCCAAACCGTTTCTTCTTCATTGACGTGACTTTCAGATAAACATAGTCACCAACTTCGAACACAAGCGGTCTCCTCCTTTTATCCGTATAGCTTTTCTGACGTGATTGAGCTGCTTTCATATTTTTCTGAATGATATGAACTTTCTTCTCGGCTTCTTCTATGAAGTCAATACCATAATATCTTCTTTCTCCTGGCTCGATCCAGTTTAGTGGTATTCTACACTTTATGCCATACAAAGCTTCGAATGGGGCCATTTTGATACTTTCTTCATAACTATTATTGTAAGCAAACTCTGCTAAGGGTAACCATGACTCCCATGAACCCCTGAAAGATAACACACAGGCTCTCAACATATCCTCCAGAACAGCATTAACTCTTTCGGTCTGACCATCTGTCTGAGGATGATAGGCAGTACTACGGATCAAACTAGTTCCCAATCCTTTGTGCAAGTATTCCCAAAAGTGAGCAGTGAATTGTGACCCACTGTTAGACACTATAGTCTTCGGTATGCCATATAATCTCACAATCTCAGCAATATACTTCTCGACATATTGAGGTGGTCTATAATCTGTCTTGACAGGTAAAAAGTGAGCTGACTTTGTAAGACGATCCACGATTACCCAAATCGAATCATGTCCTTTCTGAGTAGTGGATAAACCTGTGATGAAATCCATACTTATATCATCCCACTTCTAACTAGGTACGGACAAAGGTTGCAACAATCCGGCAGGTCTCATATGAATGACTTTTACCCTACAACATGTGTCACATCTGGCCACATATGCTGCAATCTCTTTCTTCATTTTTGTCCACCAATAACGAGGTTTCAGTTCTTGGTACATCTTGTTACTTCCGGGATGGATAGATAACTTTGAAAGATGAGCCTCATCCATAAGTTTATTATTAAGCTCCTGATCCTTAGGAACAACAAGACGGTCGTCAAACCACAACACGTCCTATTCATCCACTCTAAAGTGCTTGGATGGTTCTTCTTTAATTTTCTCTTTGATGTGGAATATCCCCTTTTTGGTTTTCTGACCTTCTATTATCTTACTCTCCAAAGAGCAACCAATCTGAATACTATGTAACAGGTAGTGTGCATCAGATCAAAACCATCTTCGAGCAAAGGTTGTGTATTCAGGCAATGTGACTTTCTACTCAAAGCATCTGCCACTACATTGGCCTTTCCAGGATGATACTGCACATTCAAGTTGTAATCTTTGATCAATTCTAACCATCTTCGCTGTCTCATATTCAACTCTAGTTGGGTGAAGATATACTTGAGACTCTTGTAATCGGTGAAAATATTGCACACATTACCAAGTAATGTCTCTAAATTTTTAATGCATGCACTACGACAACAAGTTCAAGATCATGTGTCAGATAGTTGATCTCATGCTTTCTCAACTAGCGGGAGGCATAAGCAATGACTCTTCCTTCTTGCATATGGACACAACCTAATCCTATTTTTGATGCGTCGTAAAATATATCAAAAGGTTTCTCAATGTCCGGTTGTGCTAGAACTGGAGCAGTGGTCAATAGTTTCCGCAAGGTGTGGAAAGCTGTCTCACACTCCTCTGTCCACACAAACTTGTGATCTTTCTGTAGCAGACTTGTCATTGGCTTGGCAATCTTCGAGAAATCCGGTATAAAACGGCGATAGTAACCAGCTAATCCTAAGATACTTCTAACTTCCGAAACTGTGGTTGGTGTCTTTCAATCCATAACCTCTTGCACTTTACTCGGATCTACCAAAACTCCATTTTCTGACAGAATATGACCAAGGAAAGGAACTTTCTTCAACCAAAATTCATACTTGCTAAACTTAGCATACAACTTATGATCTCTAAGTCTGGTCAAGACAATTCTCAGATGCTCTTCATGATCTTTCTCGTCCTCGGAGTACACTAGAATGTCATCAATGAACACAACCACAAACTTGTCCAATTCTGGCATGAAAACCATATTCATCAGATACATAAAGTATGCAGGAGTATTTGTTAAGCCAAAAGACATAACAAGATACTCGTACAACCCGTATCTGGTGGAAAAGGTGGTTTTCGGTATATCTTGTGGCCTAATCTTTATCTGATGGTAACCCGATCTTAAATCTATCTTGGAGAACACTCTGGCTTTAGCTAACTGATCGAACAAAACATCAATATGAGGCAAGGGATACTTATTCTTGATAGTTACAGCATTAAAAGGCCTATAATCCACACACATTCTCAAAGTACCCTCTTTTTTTCTTCACAAATAAGGCAGGACATCCCTATTTAGACTTACTTGGCCGGATAAACCCTTTTTCAACAATTCCTCTAGTTGCTTCTTCAGCTCAGCTAACTCATCCGGAGGCATCCGATAAGGTCTCCTTGAAATTGGAGCTGTCCCGAGGATCAACTCAATTCCAAACTCAACATCCCTATCTGGCGGAAGACCAGGTAACTCATCTGGGAACATATCCGGAAACTCACACACTACCGGAATATGATAAATAGGAATGACTTCCATAGCACATGTCACACTCACAAGGTCTGTTCTTCTAGGCAATGGTACCTGAAAAGTACCCTCACTCTAGGGATCCTTAAGGGTAAGTACCCGACTTCCTGTATCTATAACTGCTCCCCAATCCTTCATCCAATTCATCCCTATGATGACATCCAGAACTAGTCCAGGCATAACTATCAAGTTCACTCGAAACTTTCGACTACCTAATTTAAGGGTTGCCCCTCTAACCATCTGATTGGTTAAAACATCAGCCCCCGCCGAACTTATGCGGTAACCATAACTCAAATATGTGCATAGTTGTTCATGTTTCCGTGCAAATGCTTGACTCATGAAAGAATGCGATGATCCATAATCAAATAGAACAACTGCAGGGTTTTGGTTAACAGGAAACTTACCAGCGGTTACGGGCTCTCCCTCAGGAATCTCATCCACGGTGGTGTGGTGTACCCGAGCAGTATAGGTCTGTTGCTTCTTTCTGGGCGGGTAAGGACAGAACTTTGAAAAGTGGCCTGGCTGATCACAATTGTAGCAGGGTCCCCTCATTGTACCAACAGATCCTATAGCTCCCTTAGAGTTGCCCTGTCCCACAGTAGCAACTGTCTTTGCTAGCGGTACGACCATCTTGTACGGCTTCTGCGGTCCCTTGTAGTTCTGGGTTTTATGCTGTGGTGGCCTAAACCTTGCACCTGGTGCAGATAGACGATAGGCAGAACGATTAGTAGTGAGAACTCTTGCTGTGATGGTCCTGACTCAAAGGCCCTCTTGCGAGTCTTGTATGCAGTGTACGCATTGTTATTCTTCTCTTGTTTCAGACAATCACTGATGAAGTCATTGAATCTAGCACGAGAATTGGTACCCACATGCTTCATCATCTTAGGACTTAACCCTCTCTTGAAACTAGCAATTCTCTTAGCATCTGTGTCAACCATGTCAGGAGCATAACGACACAAGTTGTTGAAGGCATGCAAATACTGCGTCACGGTTTTGGTGCCCTGATTTAAAGCCAAGAACTCTCCCAACTTCATCTCAACCAGCCCTGGTGGAATATAAACTCCACGGAAGGCTTCAGTGAACTCTCTCCACGAGATCTGAGCATTTGGGGGGAAGGTGGTGCGATGATGCTTACACCACATCCATGCTGGTCCCTGTAACTGATGTGCAGCATATTCTGTCTTCAGTACTTCAGTCAGCCTCAACACATGGAACTTATCTTCCATGGTGTTGATCCATTCTTCAGCGTCAAGTGGCTCTGTTGCTTCCTTGAAAATTGGTGGCCTGGTGTCCATGAAATCCT
The DNA here is from genome assembly GCA_038087645.1 of Saccharum hybrid cultivar R570. Lineage (NCBI taxonomy): Eukaryota > Viridiplantae > Streptophyta > Magnoliopsida > Poales > Poaceae > Saccharum > Saccharum hybrid cultivar. Next base: position 1,270,720 of record JAQSUU010000682.1, read on the forward strand.
TGAAGTTGCTGTACTGATTCACCCCATTGCCACCACCTTGGTTGTTACCCGTTGAACATTGTTGGCAATGGTACGTAGAAAATCTTCTATGTTCTTCTGCGATTGCTCGGCATTACGCTGACTTCCAAAAAACTGTGCAAAGAATACCTCTGCAGTGAGTGGTGGAAGAGGCGGAAAATGTGGTTATGGGTGTGGCTCATTATGGTTGACGTTGTTTTCACCACTCCCACCTGCCCTGGCACCATTACCACCAGTTTCAGCGGCCTCATATGTGGCACGGCGAGTGTTTGCCATCTGCATATTTAGCAACAAGTAATGATTAAGTGAAGCTATAGTAATTGTGACTGAATGAAAAGTTATACTATACTGAATTTATTGGAGAGAACAAATTCATACAATAAAACAGAGGCACAATAATCGCATTCCAATTAAAACAACACCACTAATTAAATTACTTCAAATGCAAACATCGCGTTCATACAACCAAATTGCCAGCATACATACACTAGACTTTTATGCGCTCAGATATCGCATGACCAACCAAGTTCCAATATTCTACCAAGTCTTAAGGTTCGAAATGAGATACATCAAGGTACATGAAGCCAAAAGAAAGGTCATCGTGACAGGGCCTAGTAGCTAACGCAAAGCAACTAGCCTACTCCTCGGGGCCATCGTCGGAGTTGGAGACGTCACCATCGCTACCATCAGTAGCGACATCGTCATCGTCGATAGGTGCAACTGCAAGCTCGTCCTCGTCGTCGTCGACGTCCATACCGGCGGCGTCTGGAGGAGCATACGAACCAACCCTGTTGTAGAGCGTGTGAAACTCCTCATGCAAGTTGACGTTGTACTCCTCTAGCTCCTCGACCCTCTGCCTCAGAAGGTCCCTCTCGTTCCAGGCTTTATTCCTCTCCTGAACCAACTGTCCAATCATGCGGTCTGCATTATTGTTGGCCTGAGTCAACGTATGCACCCGCTGCAGAGCACTATCACCTCTCTCTAGAGCCTGGTCTCGCTGCAAGCTCATGTCAGCCAACTGCTCCTGCAAACTAGCTATAGCACGTGTCTGCTTCTTCTTCTGTTTTCTTGCTTTGAGCCGATCATCACAACGCAAACCAGTCAACATCCAATAGGTACACTCAAGACCCTGGTATGCTCTGATAGCTGCATACATAGCACTCATAGCGTGGTTGTCGCTAGCCTGTCCTTCGTTTGGGCCTCTGACCAAAGCACTTCCTTGCGGCTGCACCCAAATAGCATCGCGAGGATCATCTCTAGGAAAAGTGCCAGCTAGGGCTGCTGCCAGCTCGTTAGGAAATCTGCTCATTATGTCCCTGATGACACGGAAAGCTGCTCCCTCTGCACCCTCAACCGGAGTGCATCCCTCAAACTCCAAGTGCCAACCATCCCAAGAGCATCACCAAGAGTAGGGACTGTGATCTCCACTACTACAAGTCCATCCTCGACTAACTGGCTCTCACTCCAAGAGTACACCGGCTCCTGACCCTCTGGGTACCCCACATCATGGAGCACTCTCCAAAGCAAGGTTGGCATGCCAAACTCGCTCAGAAAGGTGTCCGTGCTGCGGCGCTCCCGCGGGGCCAACTGGTGTCGGGGTGCTCTTCCGCCTGTAGACCTACAGGCAGTCTGCTTCGTACGGGCCATCTGTAGCAAAAGTTTTGATTACCCAGTGAGAACATATTTTAAGTTGGTACAATTTTTATCAAAAGGGGATAATCAATTTATAAGGGGAGGAATGCATGACATGAATGAAATGCACAAGCAATATGATGTATGTATGTGTCTTACGTTCTCACAAACTTATGAAATAAATAATCTTTAGTGATGAATTCGGTGGCATACATGCGATCTCTTATATACGTAACTAATACGTTCTACACGAGAAACGTTGTTATGTACCATGCAGAAAATTCATTTCAGTCCAATTTCCTATGGATGCATGAAAGCAGTAAATTTACCTACACGCTCTATACGAATCCCCAGATACGCGTATAACGGTAGTAACTACCTAAAACATCGCCCTATTGACGGCATCGCCTCAACGGACGGAACAACCACACATGCGACACTTTTGTAAAAACATGCGTAGAACATGTAATTACTCCAGTATCATATAAGCACTCTCCCTAGATCGGCGGTGTATCCGATCATGCTCTCACATCTCATACTTGCCGAGGCGTAGAGGCAACTGATCCATACATTACCACTCAATTAAGTGGCACTCATACAATAGCACGCCGTATGAGCAACGAAAGAGAAATATGGTGCAAGAACCCCAAGTCAGTACTTAAATAAGCCACCTAGAGTCCTTAACTGGGCATAAAGGATATGACCACTGGCACACTTTTAGTTTGGAAATCATGTTTTTAAATATAATTTTATTTTAAATACACTTGTGAACAGTAACACGCTAACCCATGCTCCGATGCCAGCTGTAGCAGAACCGACCAATTATACGAAATTAAGTAAGAAAATCGTCCACCGAGCAGACGATTTAGCAAACTTAAGCCCGTATAACCCGGTAGTCTGTGAAATCACGACGGATTTCAAACCAACTTACATACCAGCCAAGATCGTAATAAGTTTAGCGGTCACCATCACAAATTACATAAAAGTTTACATCACAGATACATCGGAGTTTAAACATAGTTATTACAAACCAAGTTCAAATAAAAGTAGCGGAAGCATTTAGTTCAAACCACACACACACTCACATAGAGTTCGAAATAAAGTGCCAGCTGATGATCATCTTCAACAAAAACATTAGACGAGACGTAGAGAATGACCACTGCTCATGGTCCTAAGCTTCACCCATCACAGGATAAAGGCAGTTAATACAGTAGCCGTAATACATCTGCCCATCTGCAACAAGTGGGAACAAAGCCCTGAGTACGAGAAGGTACTCAGCTAGACTTACCCGACATAACCGAAAATAAATGACACCAAGGATCATGACATGCTTTATGGTAGGGTAGCTGACTCATTTGCAAAAGACATTTTTCGCATTTAAAAAATCTTTTCCAGAAGCTTTTATATCAAGTTAAATATTTATTAACCTATCAACTACATTTACACTAGAGTAAACATGTGATTAAACAAGTAAGGATAACCAATAATCATTAACAACTTCCATCATGTCATATTCCATATAACTGTCCAAGTGTTCCATCAAGATTACTACGATAAAGTAACTCAAGTCAAGTGTTCACTATCCAGTGAACGATGACGATTCGAATCGATTATTAACCAGCTGGTTATTCATTCCTCACACAAACCTCACTCACCCGCTAAAGTGAGATATTGGTCACCGAGTCAACCATTCAGGTAAAGTCTCGAGTTTGCTAGGAACCACATGTACCCAGGGGCCGCCCGACTGCTGTTTGGCCTTATCATTGCGCCCTCGTGTCCTACCACACCTGCTTCAGTACAGTGCGTTGCGGGCAATCCACTCGGCCCGAATAATCTCGCAGCTTCGCGGTCGAAATGTATATTATTCGGCCAGCTAAATATAAGGCATGCGTTCAACATGACTCGAGGCCCAACAACGGTCGGTCCTTAATTGACACAGACAGAACACACTACAGTCCGAAACTCTGCAAGTCTCCGTCCGGTCTCAATTTTAAATTAACACTACCGGAGTTACTTCTTGCGATCCTATATGATGCAAATGTATAAGTGCTCATGCCTAGGTGCATTGCAGAGATGACATGTAGAGATCATGATGAATGAGATGTAGATGAACATGTTTACTTGATTGCATAAAGTGGAAATACAACTCTTCTACAAGGTAGTCCACATCATCCAAGAACATGTACTCGTATACTACTACAAACATTCTCTACCATGCCAAGTCACCCTAGAAATCTAAGATGCTTCAAAGATACACCAAAGCAAATCTTATTAATTAATCATGCATTAACAACGTTAATTAAACCCTAGTTGACACTATGTTTGAATAGCAACACTTCTTTTGGTAGCATATAAAAATCTGATAAAATTACAGTGGCTTACTATCATCTAATCTAGCATGTCACAAAAATTTCATTACATTTGGAGAACTAGAACTGCCTACACAAAAATAACAATCTAAGGCCTAAAAATGAGCATAAAAATACTTTATACTATGAAAAGTATCAAACAACAGATTTAGCATTTTTCCTATATTCTACACAATAAATAATCACTATAGAAAAAATTATTATATGCATGTTTTATTCATATTTTTCTCTCTATCAAAAATAACAATTATTAACAATAATAAGCACTTGTACTACACATCAAATTTTTTCTACAGAACATGCATGGCACATATTTTTCCTAGAAAGTACATTACACAAAAAGATTAACAAAATTGAAACCATATTTTTCTGAGCTTTATATGATTTATTACATATTTATCAAGAAAACAACAATTTCAATGATTAAATAAAAACCCTACAGAAAAGTATTTCAAACTTGACATGCAATATTTTTACATCATAGATCTGGTCTTAAAAAGTCTACCAAAATTTGTTTCACAATTTTTAGAGCCAAAATGAGCAAGTTATGGATTTTAGAAGCCTTTTATCATTTTCTGGAAAAACATTTTGTTTAAATCCTTTTTGAAATGATTAATAATTATGGGTTCGAAGGCCAGCAACCGCGAAGTCTCTAGTGGGTGGCTGACCGGTGGGGGCCTCCTCGGGATTAAAAAAGTTCTGCTATTTTTTTGGAATTTTTTGATTGCTGAATTCGCGATTTCAAAGATGATTTGTAGGGACGACTCAATATCCAGCCGGCCCTACAAATCAATTTTTAGGGACGGTTGGTCAGCCGCCCCTATAAATAATATATTAATAGAAACACCTTGATAGGCCCGGTTAGTCAAACCGCCCCTACAAATGCTTTGTTGCCGTCCCCTGCAAAGGGGATCTGTAGTAGTGAATATCTTGTTTAATTCTACCATTTCTACTAGAGTACCTTGTTTTAGTCGTTGGTTAGACTCGTCCAGCGGGTGGAGCAAATTGAGAGAGTGCTGTGGCTCGCTGATTTGAACGCCGGCACCGCTCATTAGAAATCCAGGTGCGGCCGCATTCTTCTGAGTTACGTACAAACAAGCACAGGTTGGTTGCGGGCCGGCCTGTCATATCTGATAAACAACACCAACACTATCCATCTCTGTCAATGAAAAAAAAAGAAGCATGTGATGTGAGAATTGGGGCTGGCTGAAGGAATCTTCTGCGTGCACGTGCGTATATGTCTCCTTGCCTGTCGACCGCCACCGCGCGCTACGGGATTGCTGCCAAATCAACTGGCCACGTGTCGCCGCATGGTGATCGTTGTGCGCTTGTTTATCAGTGTACCAGCTTGCCCATTAGCTGGTCGACGTTACACGTGTCCCACCACTCTGATGTGCTTTTGGAGTGTTCCTTTCATCCTCATCACAAAGGCCGCGTTCACTTCCTACAGGAACCCAAAATATTTCCTCTTCCACCCATCACATCAAATCTTTAAACGCATGCATGAAACATTAAATGTAGGTAAAAAAAAAAACTAATTGCATAGTTTGTCTGTAAAGTTCGAGACGAATCTTTTGAGTCTAATTAATCCATGGTTGGACAAATTTTACCAAATAACAACGAAAAGTGCTACAGTAACTTTTCACCCCAACTTTTTCATCTAAACACACCCAAAATCAAAAGCCTACTCCGGCCGCGATCGACCTGCCCTGCGACGGAAAACACAATCGGATGGCCTAAACTAATGATGCTATCGTGGCCACGCTGGTAAGCCGCCGAGGTCGGCTCCCTTAATAAGATGAAATAGATTTAAGCATGTATATGTACATTATTGCAATGCAGATAATGTGCGTGTGCGTCTCGTCTTTATGTGAAACACGGATGCATGCTTGCTCAGTTGCTCAACTCCATCTATTATCTTAATATTTGACCTGTTAATAAAAGTACTTTTCGCGTTATTACTAGCTATCACTATCAAGGTGTCCTGTCATTATGATCATTCAAAAAATGCAAGTGACATGTCATTATGATCATTACAAAATGCCACAAAATAGCCCTACACTAGTTTCTCCGATGGCACTCTCAGTGCAAAAACTAGAAATAATTTTTATATTCTAGAACAACATATCTAGAAACTACAATTTCACGGTGTATCTTTCTATCCTTAGGTGCAAATAAAAATCTAGACTTTCATTCACCGGATCCTCTGCTCTGTTCACTCGTGCACCATGGATAGGTACCACACGCCGCACCGCTCGCGTCCAACAACTCCGCTGCAGCTGCTGACCTGGGCTCCACGAACTCCTCGAAACTCACTCTATTTCTTTTTAACTGTCGTTCTCACATGTCGAAGAGTTAAAATACTCAACTTTTGACCAAATAATATAAAAGATTACTAATATTTATGATGCGTGATAAGTATAATTATTAATCATTGAATGTATTTTTATAATACACTATTTGGAGATAAAAAATGTTACTGATATTTTCTTTAAATATAGTAAAACTTAAAAAAGTTTGATTTACACAAAGATCTAGGCGATACTTAAAAATGGATGGAGGGAGTAGTTCATAGCCTTTTTAATTTAAATGCTGGCTCATCCTAAATATTAGGTCTAGGTTCTCTTTTTGCGAATATCAGGTCTAGGTTCTACCACCACATGGGAGTGTATGTAGGCCATGTTTAGATCCCTCCAGTTTTTAAGAATATGGTTTTTGAAAACTGTGTGGGATCCAAATAGGTTAGTTTTTGCCCAGTTTCTTATGTTAGTTTTTGTCAGATTCTTAAAAACCAAGAAAATGTTGATATCCAGCTTTTGTCAGTTTCTTGTGACCCTGTGAGAAACATATGAGGTCTGATTCTTAAAAACTAGGGGATCTAAACACCCACACCAGTTTTTGCTCAGAATCCAGATTTTAGAAACTAGAGGCAAAAACTAGTTTTTAAGAACCTAAACAGGCCCGTAGTCGGTGAGGATGGTATAAAAGCTAAGCACTAGGTTGAACCCCGCCTACTAGCCACCCAATTGAGCGGGCTACGCCTAGCTAGTTCGAAGTAAACTTCCTTATCGATAATGTAATTTAACGCTGTTATCTTGGACTGCAATTACTTTACTCTTAAGTGTATTTTTTTCCTAGGTTTCCATGATTTGTTTTTTATATACAATAAGAAAAGTCCACATTGTTGTGGGTAGGTTTAGAGTGGCAGGCACATAAGCTGTTTCACAGACTGTGCACGAGTTCCATGATCCTAAATTTTATGGAAATCTTATTTTGACTTTAATTTTTCTGTGCAGCAACACATAGTCAATGCAAGTTCTCGTGAAAAAAACAGAGCTATTATTAATTATGTAATACGTTAGTGTGCCATGCATGGTGAATAGGTGATGCTGACACAAAGTATTTAGCTATGCCAACTTTGAGGTTTGGCAAATAATTGAGAATAGACTAAATCACTGGGTATACAGATACTTCAGATAGCCGGCCTGACTGACGAAAAATACAGAGCTCTTGCCTCAGTGCTAGAAGCGACCCCTTTGGCCTTATTTGAATGCACATGTATCGGCCTCAATTCATAGGTTGCTGCCAACTTTGAGGTGGGCAGATAATTTGCTTTAACGCTCCCGAGAACAGATTGACTGACCAGTTTCATATTGCTGGTACTCCATATTCCATAACACAGTGTGGAAATTAATAAAAAAGCAAATCTCTCTCCAACTTGATCTAAATAATATGCTGCAAGCGTCTATTGGAATTGGACTAGCGAAAAAAGAGTTCACAAGACATGTTCCAACGACTTGGAAGCCTCGAAGAAGCACATCAATCGGATTGTTTGATTCCTCAGAGGAACTAGCTGTCAAAGCGGATGCTGCATGCTTTGTAGTATCTGTCAGGTTCAGAGAAAGGTCTGAAGATTGGAGTCAATCCCTTTGCCAACTATCAAGATTCAGAATCCTATCTTTGCCACCTACTGTAGCTCGTCTGGCACGGGCGGGCTAGCTGTGGATGGATGGATGGAGAGAGCAAAACAAATCTCACCGACCGAGCACGCTTCAACTTTACAACCATATATTCTAAGCTTTGAAAAGAGGCCTCACTCAGACTTGTGAACAAGTAGACAACATGCCAAATCACAGAGATCCTCCAGCCTCATCACTCACCAGAGGATGAGCTAGTACCTCATCCTTTTCCTCAAATGACTGGACACAAATGGTGAGAAGGAAGATTCAGCAACTAACCACTGCATTCCTATAGAAACTACAAATGTCGTTGGCACGCGCGCTGCGCACACGCCATTTTAGTTGGATATATCTTTTGTAACAGCAGGTTGTTTTCTTCTGCGTTTTGGTCTACAATAATGTATTAATGTGGCCCCAAATCTCCTCCAGTTTGTAGCCAATATGATGGCGATTTCAATTGCGCACGTTGCAAATAAGGCTGTCGACTTGGCACCAACTAGGATCTGGTATGCTAGTACTATTCTTTTTTTCACATGCTGCATTAGTTGGCTGTCCCAAATCCCATCAATGACTAATTGTGTCGGAAGCAAGTAAACAATCAATAATTGAGGTATCAGGTATTCAGGTTTGCGTCGATGGTTGTTGTCAATGACGCAGCTGTTAAAACTATGAACAAAGTGATATCATCTATGTACTATATTTCAGGCCATATTGTTTGAAATACTGAGGTTGGAAAAGAGCTGGGAACATTATTCCAAGAATAAGCTAGGATACCTAGAGGAAAATTGGGCAAGAGAAAATGGAGACTTTCATGAGGATAGCATATTGCCGCCGTCATCTTGGGAACTGGCCCATTAGGTGTCGATTTTTGCTTCACCTTTAAGGTCTTTGCAGAGCAGCAACTGAGCTCTTATTCTAGCATACGACTATTCTTCAACCTGACAGTGACAAAGAGAAGATAAGATGTACAGTATGTATGAGTCCACAGCAACTAAAATCTCAGCTGTTCATCAATACAATCATCCAAAATCTTCTCTTCAATAGTTCAATTTGCCAGCACGGGCACAGATCACCAATACCGTACACGTTACCTTCTGTATATACCATCACTTGTCAGTGCTCTGAAGATCAGGTCTGTATCGGTATCGGTATAAAGACAGAGACAGCCAATACCTATCGTCTGCAGGTTCGCAATTGTTTGTATTGTGCAAACAGGAACTGAAAACTGTTGCGTGGATCCGACGTTGCATCCAGCAAATGAAAACTCTGAATCTGCAGAGGCCGGAAACAGAATTAACAGAGGGACCATTTTGTTGCTGTTTACGTAAGGTTCCCTTCGTCGCACTGGCAATCGTGGCTCTTTCATTGATAAATTCCTCTTCAGGAATTCAGGAATCAGGATGGTTGAAACTCTGAATCTGCTACTACATGGCATGTGACTGAAAATCTCTGCAGCTGAAGTTGGCTTCTTCTGAAATAAAGCAAGCTGAAACAGAGATCCAGAAAGAAGAAAAGGGAACTGAATCACGGAACAGAATATGCAAGTTCCGTGTTATGAAGACGAAAAGAACTGTTAGCTAACAGTAACATACAGGCCAGTGGACTCATCAAACAGTGGTGATAACAGTCTGCTTTCTGTTGCAGGCTTGCAGCATCAGAAAAAGGAACCAAATGCAAATGGATCGTGGATGGAATTCCTGAATGGGACTTTTGATTCAACTTGCTATTTCATTCCCTCTTCTTTTAATTAGTCTACTATGTACATTATCCGCGAAATAACTCTACTGATCTACTCTCTACTTCTTTTTTTCTTTTTCTTTTTTTGAAGAAAGAAAACAAGAATCTCTAGCTTCGAACTCTTCTACTAATCCTCACTGGGAGGCCGCCGCTGATGGACGCGGTGAGCCCCGACACGAACTTTGGCGCGCAGGCGGCGCTGCCACTGTCCCCGACGACCTGGACGTCGAACGCTCTCACCACGGCCACCGCGACCGCCTTCATCTCGGTGACGGCGAGCTCCTTGCCAAGGCACACGCGGAGGCCCGCCTGGAACACTGGGTACTTGTACAGGCTCTCGGGCACGAACGAGCCGCCGGCGCCGGTGAGCCACCGGTCCGGGCGGAACGCGCCGTGGTCGGCGCCCCAGATGCGCGGCATCCGGCCCATGGCGTAGGGGTGGTACATCACGCGCGTGCCGCCGGACACGTAGGTGCCGTCAGGGAGCACGTCGGGCCCGGCGCAGAACTTGGAGTCGAACTGCACCGGCGGGAACAGGCGCATGTTCTCGTACAGCACCGCGTGGGTGTAGTGCAGGCGCTTGAGCTGCTCGTAGGTGAGCGGCGCCTCCGAGTCGCCGCCGTCGTCGCCGGCCTCCGCGCGCATGGCGGCCGCCACGGCCGGGTTCTTGGACAGGAGCATGAAGAGCGTGGTGAGCGCGGAGGACACGGTGTCGCGCCCCGCGAGGAGGAAGCTGACGACGATATCGCGTAGGTACTTGTCGTCGACGTCGTGGTGCGCGTCGCCGGCCCCGGCCGAGGCCATGAAGCGGGACAGGAGGTCGTGGCTGTTGGCGACGCCCAGCTTGCGTCTCTCCCGGATCATGGCGGCGGCGAGCTCGTCGACGAGCTTGATGGCCTCCCTGAGCTCCCTCTCGGAGCCGACGTTGAGCAGGCGCTTGGCGCGCCAGAGCAGCGGCGACGCCGCGGCGCCGCGCATGGCGCAGAGTCGCGTGGCGGTGTCGAAGGCGTCGGCGAGCTTGGACACGGGCATGTCCAGCCCGAGGCAGCCCGGGTCGAGGCCGAAGGAGATCTTGCAGATGGTGTCGAAGGCGAAGCGGCGGAACACGTCCTGCAGGTTGACCACCGCGCCGGCGTCGGCGGCGGCGGCGAGGAGCGGCATGAGGCGGGCCTCCACCTCCTGGGCGATGATCCCGAAGGCGTAGGAGCGCACGGCGACGCTGCCGAGCTCGAGGCTGGCCATCTTGCGCTGGTGGCGCCACGCGTGGCCGTCGACGTTGAAGATGCCGCCGCCGAGGAGGTCCCCGAGCAGCGCGGCGAAGGTCTTGCCCTTGGGGAAGTTGTCGAAGTTGGTCTTGAGCATGTACTCGACGTTGGCCGGGTTGGCGGTGACGGTGCAGCCCAGCACGTGGACGTGGACGGTGCCGGTGGGCGACTCCCGGAGGAGGTGCGCGTACCAGTCGCCGAGGTTGGTGAAGTCCCGCGCCCACGACCCCGTGAGGTAAGCCCGGCAGACATGGCAGCTGCACCACGGCCAGCGGCGGAGGAGCATGAGCACCAGGGCTAGCGCCACCAAGCAGAGGGAGGAGGCGAACAGGACCATGCCCGCGCACTGCGCTGCCCAGGGCAAGGCGGCATCAGCTGCTGCTGCCATGGCGCCTCGCCGGGATCTTCCTTCTTCTTGCCGTCTAGAATTAGCTAGTGGACAACTGGACAACACAGGGAGCAGGTCGGCGCCGAGAGGCAGGCGAGAGAGAAGGAGAGGAAAATGTGTGTGTGAGTTGTGACTGAGGAGGCTTTGTCTATATATAACGTGGGTGGCGATGGACCGGGGAGGAATCCGCACATGGGCCACGTGCGTTTTGGATTAAACAATGTTTGTATTGCCATTTGCCTTTTGACCTTTTTCCGTGGTGTACACAGCTCATGTTATGTGTTCCCGTCATTCAGCAACAGTACATGACAGGTGGGTCCACATCAACAGCCACCGTAGAGTCCAGCTTAGTTTCCTTTTTTTGTTACTTGTTAAACTGCGAGCTCTTGCCTGCTGTTCTTTCTTACTAGTTGGTACCTGGAAGGTCCGGATGATACACATAGCTGGTTGCTAATTAGGGTTAAAAATTAGTCTATATTAACTGTAATTAGCTAATGACTAGTTGAAGACTTGGCTAAAAAATTAGCCCACCTATTCTTCTCATGTTTGGATGTACGGAGTACTAGAGCTAAGTTTGACTAATTTTTAGCTAGCTATTAATTAACTTTTATATCTAAATATACCCTTAAACCACCGAAGTTTACCTCGTGTTTTCTGCGTTACAAGTGAAAAGTACATTTGGCTAAAACAGTACGGTTTTTTTCTTAGCTAAACTCCATTTGATTTACCTAAAATAATATAGACGGGTATACATTTGACTAGCAAGGTGAACAAGCTTACACTAGTATAGAAATACATTTGACTAGCAAGGTGAACAAGCTTACACTAGTATAGAAATAATTTTAGAAGACAGAACCCTTTATTAAGAAAGGTGGTTAAAAAGTGTCGTCGTCTCTTGAAACATCTAATGATTCCCATGTACGAAGACAGTCCAAAAACAATCGTCTTAATCTGTAAATGGACTTGAGCCGGGCCTCTTAAGAAGACTGCTATTGATAAAGACGTGCCTTTTAAGTGTAGTGCCTCTATAAATCACAAAGTGGTTGTCTAAAGATGCCACCTGTATTAATAGTTCTTAACTACAAATCATAATTTTTTCATATTAAGTCATATGGATACAAACTTTATATAAAAATTGTAGAGTTTTCAACAAGATCTACATCTATCAAGAGGCTGATACGTTTTTAGAGTATCATAATTTAATTTCAATTTCTTATTTTTTTAAATTCAAAATTTAGAATTTTTGAACGACCGCGGATGTTGACATGGTCCAAACCAAAGTCGTAGTTTTCAATCCGATTACAACTTTGTAGTTGACAAGTTTTCAATTTAAAGTCGTTTAGAGTCCCAAATATATGTTTACTTTTCGTATATTTTAAGATTTAAATTTTAGAATTTACAAACAACCTTGGATGAGTAGTAGTCGACCCGATCTACAACTTTGTAGTTTACAAGTTTTTCATTTAGACTTTTAGAGTCTCAAATATTTATTTTAAGTTCTTGATTTTGGCATTCAAAATTTCAAATAATCTCAGGTGGATACATGCCCCGTGCCAAAACTGTGTTGCTATACAAATCCAATACTTTGAAGTTGAAATATTTTTCATTTGAGTTCATTTAAAGGCCAAACTATTCAATACAATATTATACAAAATGTTAGTACAAATGTATAGCATCTTATACTCACTCACAAGTTAGTGTATTGTGTAGTGGTAGGGATAGCTGCATGGGGTCAAAGGTCATAGGTTCGAATTCTACAAAATGGATGGGCCCACCTCTAAAAGTCAGAAATTTTTTTATGTAGTTATGTTATTTGCATAAAAGCATTTGATCATGAAGTAAGAATGAGCATAAGACCTAACTTATCTATTCTAGGTTTAGCATGAACAACAACATATACAAAGCATGAGGGGTACAGTGAGCTCAATCTTCCATGTGTCGTTATTAGCATGAAAAACTTTACACTAAAGTGTCAACGATAAAGAGCTTACTCATAACCAAGAATTTGACATGTCAAAATGATTAATCAACATCTTGCAAGGAGTCTACATCTTTTACCACACAACAAAAAGGTCGCTGCCCATATGACCCATTGATCCATAAGGGTAACTCATTGCCTCAACTTGTCTCACATTTGGCCAAGTCATCCAACAAACAATGGAAAAGCATAGGAGTACTTGCATGTTACTAGCAACCCCTCATCACTAGATGAAATGAATCTATAGGATTACCCTGTCACAACATGATACTCAGCTTGCCATAACCCATACATATAAAATGTGGTAAGTATGGGTAAGTGCTCAAATTGACGCAACAAAAAACAATCCTTAACTAGCTAAAGCAAGTTACATCACCTGACACCTGTCTCGTCATGACCTTACCCCTCGCTGAACCTCATTTAACATTAATCATCTTGGTCAAATTGTATCTCTTTCCTTCTATACAAGTTCCTTAATCAATCAAAACACCCTAGAAACTCATGAGTAACGATGATCGTGTCACATACTCGACTTCATCGTTCTAAGCATGCTAAGAAATATATGTTACGTTCTAGGAATTAAACAATCAACACTTTAGGGTGTGATCACAAACAACAAGGAATAACAACTACAAGTAGCATCTATGTCATGGTCATACAAAAGCTTACATGCACATACATAGCACATAGTAAAGTTCACACAATTACAAAAAAAAGATAAATATGCATAGGTTCTTTCTATGATGATCGGCCTAGATCTCAATGGGCTAGGGCTTAGCTATGCATAAGTTAAACATGATGCCATGATTCCAATGCAAAATGCATGAAAAGGTTACAAGTACTTTAAACATAAGCAAGTGCATAATTAGGGACTATGGGTTAGCACTCGAGGGTTAACATATAGGCTATAACCTAAATGGTTGTTGTATGCGTCTATGGATCCATCCTTGACTAGGTCTCAAACCGTCTTTGACTTAGGAATTTGGCCCATCCAAGGAAGGCATCGGACTACCTAGGCAACTATGGTTGGGTTGTTTGACCCTAGGGTCAGACTATCTATCTAGGATTTAAGCTTACTAGCTTGGTTCACTAGTTTGCTATGTGTCTCAGATTGGTTAACATGAACTGTCAAACCATTTGGTAGGTCTGAGTAAGACTAGACAAAGACTTGTCATCTCTAGAAGGCACGATATAACTGCCCAAGGTGTTAGGTTAGGGTTGTCCAAAGGATGCTCTTCTCTACTGTGGTTGATCAGATCGTTCGATGGGTTTGGACGGGGTGCTTCTTTGGTCCGATCTAGGTTGTTTGGTTCGACCAATCGAGAATCTAGCTTGAACTGTTCGGCTGCTTAGGATAGAGGCTCTAACTCTCACCATCAACTTAAGGGTTTTTGGACTATTGGGGATGACTCTGATCTAGGGTCTTCCTCCAATGGATTGGTGTAAGACTCCTAACTCTCTGTACTGACATATGGCCAAGGTTACTTGGACCACATGAGTGTAACCTACAAACTGTTCAAGGCTTTTAACACACTGATAAGTCTCTAGTGTGGGGTTTTATGCTTGAAAGGTCGTCCGACACATGTTGTTTGTGTAACACCCCAGGTGTTGATCACCAATTAAGTAGTGGGTTTAAGCTCAAACATGATAAATTAGTGGAGGTGACGATGTCAAGGTCAAACCTATGGAAATAAGCCCTGAACTAAACTTGGATATTGCACCCTTGCTTACATATAGGCTCGATTAAAAGATATATGCTTGGGCATTGTTATCAAAGTATCGTCACATATCTCACATCAATAACTATCTATATTGATCCCTAGAAAAGTTTCATGAAGTTTGGAATAAAAAAGTCACATGAAATGATAAGTTCCATTCTTGTTGGAATTTGCCCCATTAAGTAATGGAACTATAGATCATCAACCAAACCTTGCAAACTTGTCCAAATGACTCTAGATGAACTCTACAAGACCTTAACTACACTTAGGACACTTAATGGAACAATGTTCATGTTGATCATTTTGCCTAAATATGCTTCTAAGTGATGGTTGACCATGTATGGGCCCTGGAACACTGTGTTTGACCGTTTCAAAAGTGTGACCTAGAAGCTTTGCATGACTGTGCACCCTTTTACAAAGTTGTAGAGAATTTTATAAGGAACAAAATTTGTTTAAGAGTAAAGTCATGAAAATGTGTGGAACATGATCAAAAAGGGCCCACAAGTCAGATTTGGGACTGTTTCCAACACTTAGCATTTTCTAAGCCTGGAAATTCATCGTCGTCGACATTGGCATCTCACGTTCTCCAAATTTTGTTGAGTAACTCAAGTTGACCCAAAAATGAAAGTTGGAAATAATTCATTGGAGAACAACATGTAAAATGTTGGGATCAATTTGACCAAGTTTGGACCCTCAGAAGTCAGTTTCCTTCACCACTGTATTTGCGCTGACACTGTCAATTTGAGATGTAATTAACTAATGATCCATGGCCCTAATGATCTTACACCCTAAATGAAAAGTGTAGAGCGTGGTATGGGCTACAACTTTGCTTTTAGGCCCATAGCCCAGTTCAAACCCGAGCCAGCCCAAAAATGGTCGCCAAGTCGGGCACCGCGACGTGTGACAGGTGTTCGAGAAAATGGCTCAAAGGCCGACGGGTGTCCGTGGACGTGGCCGCCATGCCAGCTTCGCGCCCCCACCTTCACGGCACGCGTCCCTACCTTCCCGAGGTAGACATCGAGCCACCCCAGCCGCTCCTCCACTTCCCAAGCTCGCCCTCTGCTCCCCTCGGCCCTCTCTCCTCGTCTTCTGCTCGCCATGGCCGTCCGCAGCCATGAATGGCCGAGCGGAGCTCAAGCTCCTACCGCCACTGCCCTAGCTACGCACCACCGTCGTCGCAAGGGCACACCGGCACCACGCGTCCGCCTGCCTATCCTTGTCGGGTCGTGTTGTCGTGTCCCTCTGCCCTTGCCTGACGCGCCAAGCGTCCGCCATGGCCGCGAGCTCTGGGCCGAGCTCACCGTTGATGTTCATCGCTGCGCCCACTACCACCGCATCCGCCTCTTCATCCTTGACCCACCCAAGCGTGCTCCGCCGCCACCGCTCGCCACTGGAGCGCCGCCCGGCTCGCCGAGCCCAGCGGTCGACCGGCGTCCTCCCTCCCCTGCTCTGCCGACGGTATGGAGAAGAAGACCGCACCTCTCCTCTCTGTCTCTCTCTAGTGGGTGACAAGCGGGCCCAGCGAAACAGAGGGACCCACATGTCGGTTATGTAGTGACAAACTTGGGTACCGAATCGGGTACGCCTAGCACGCCAAGAGTAAAGTGGTTTCCTGTTTTATTTATTTTTCAGAATTTGTGCCAAAACTTGTAAAATCTATATCTCATGTTAGAAAAGTCCAAAAATGGCAAAAGTGGACTTTTTGGAAACCTTGAGAAGTGATCTATGCAATAGAGTCATAAAATGTTAGGTGTTTATAGATGTTTTTCTAATGTTTTTATTTAAGCTTTAAAAATGCTCTAAAATGCTTATAAACTTGACCAGAGCAAGATCGGGAGTTTTAGAACCCCAAAAATGGTGATTCTTGTTTTGTTAATTTTGTGATGACATGGGCTTGCTAGGAAAAATATCAAACACACTAGTTGTTCACTGTTTTCTTAAGGTTTTGTTGTGACCTTGTTAAATAAGGAAATCTACATTATATTGCTTGTTATTTTTATATCTTGAGTTGTGCTGCTCCAATTGATGTGAAGTTTTTATGGTAGGCTTGTCATTCTATGTATGTACGGTGGTATAAATTTCATGGTCATTGTTTATTGTATGCTCAAGTTATTGATTTAACTTGTTTATGGTTTAATAAATAGCTTATAAATAATATATAAATGATAAAATAGAAAATGTTGTTCCATTACCTTAGTATTATGTTTCTCTATCATATTGATTCATAATATGGCCTTGTGTTCACAGAAAATATTGAGTTTTAGGTTTAACTTACTCTCACATGATTTATTGCAATAGCTATTTGTCTTTTTCATAGAGGTTGATATACTTGTCAAAATGGCTTGAAACTTGGACAGTAGACTTTTGGGAGCATTTGTAGGACATTGTAATTGTGGTAGAATTTATTGAGCACTTTTGATAGGTGTTCATAATTACACCTAATTATCTAAATAAATTAAGAAAATGCATTAAAAGAATTTATTTAGGAATGGACACTATGTTTTATGGTGTTCATTGGTCATGGGTGACATGTTGGTAAAGTTGGTTTTATCCAATTATATGTTTGCAACATAAGTTAATAATTATTTCTTGCAAATGAGGTTTCTGAACAGATTTGAGGATATTGTTAATTACCCTATGCAAATGATGTTTTCATGTCTTGTGTGCTATAACAAAGTTGTTGTGGATTTCATGATCTAGCTGCTGTTAAAATTTGATGGCATTTGGCCATATGGTTTAGAAACTACAGCTGTTTAAAGTTAGATTATAGAATTGCTTGCTCTCTATCTTGTTAGACCAGTTTCTGTATTTTTGTAAATTCGACATATTAAACTTTGGAATCATGCTATGATTATTATAAATGAAATGTAGATAATTTCATAAGCTTTCCATAATGTCTTCTTTCAAGTCATTTGGATTTATAAAACTCCAGATATGATTGAATTAGGAAGCTACTGTTTGCTTGTCCAGAAATGGATAAATTCCAATTATAGTTGTTTGCTTGTATATTGTTAAGTGTGACTTATGCTTTGAGGGTAGTTAAGTTCTTACACCTGAGATCTTGTGAAACCTTGGGTGTCATGCCTGATATGCTTGTCATCTTTTATATTAGGTTGGGTGATGTTTATTTAAGCAACATGAAGTGTCTATGCATGTGGAGTGTAATTTGGTATTTGTCTTGTTTACCGTATGTGATGCTTTGTCCATTATACTTCCATGTATTCATGCACTTGCATCTTGCATCTCATATAGGTACGCTAGCAGAAACGTGTGAAGTAAATGCCGTTGGAGCCAAACCCGAAGACGGTGTTTGGTGGATCCATCCCGAAGGTAGAAGGACCGGACGAGTGCTAGATTGGAGGATGCTCGCCAAGTGAATTCATCTGACATACTCTAACTTGAGTCGGATTCCAGGCAAGCCCCGGAGCATTATAAGCCTCCTATCTTTAAAGCAATTAATTCTATATATGTTATAAGTATTGTTGCATTAAGTGGTAGGAGTTGGTTGAAAACCTTGCTGCATTATATCATTCCTTGTCCAGATATATGAATCCTTAATCCTACATAGACTAGGATCGAGTAGATACTTAGCCCTGCTTTAAGCGGTAGAAGTCAGGTGATTTCCTATCACCTGCGAGATATAGGGATATTCATATATGGCACGGTTGGCTATATTTGCTATCGTGGAATGGAACCATGTGTTAATAAAATGAAATGAGATCGGGCAGGATGACGATAGTGAAGCAACAAGGCATGAAGGTCTTGGGTGTAGATCTATCCCCGTCTGAGTCGTTTAAGGACCGATTCGCTGTACGTCCTTGAGTCATGTTGAACGCAGTCTAACACTTAGTTGGCCGGATAAGTCGTTCCGACCGCGAATCCGAGTAATACAGTTCAGGCGGGGAATCGAATGGTGGGTTGCTTCTTGGAGGAGAGAAAGGATGTGCTTGGGGACATTGGCGTGAGACCAAGGGAGGGTTAGAGTCCCTATCACCTGGCAGAGTGTCGCCCTTGGGGTCGCGACATCATTTGGACCCGCGGCTCCTGAACTGTACCAAAGGTGACCTGAGCAGCCCTCGCCAGGCGTGACTCGGTGAGTGTTAGAAATACCCCTCCAGTTGGATAGGAATTCGATTCGAATCGCCGTCGCTCCCGGTTAGTGAGCACTTGACTTGAGCAGCGGCAACGTAGATTCCATTAAATTGAACGGATGGTTAATTGGATCACGATGGAAAGGTTGCCTCAATTTATACCTGCTATGGTTAATATTGTTTGCTCCTAATAAAGTGAGTGCTCTAGTACAGGTGCTAATATAGATGACAGGTTAATGATAATTAACTTGATGCTTAAGCATTAATGATTGATCATCTATATTAAGCTTTTATGCAAAATGTTGTCAAGCTAGCCCCACTTCATATCAGCCTTGCATGAGCCTTGGTGTCACCTTATTTCTGGTTTCTGACGGGTAAGTCTAGCTGAGTACTTTGTTGTACTCAGGGTTTTATCCCCACTTGTTGCAGGTTATGATGTATCATGGCGGCTGCAAGAGTTGGTTGACTCCTGCCTTGTGGCGGAGTGTGATCACGGGCATGATCCTTCTTATTTACCTTATCTCTAATGCTTTTGTTGGAAGTCGACCGTGGTATTGGCATGTATTTGAAATAAGGTTAATGTTAGTTTCAAATTACTTTGCTTCCGCTACTTTTGAACTTAAGTTGTAATAACTATGTTAAACTCCGATGTATATTCAATTACTTGTGAAATGGTTGTAACATGTGACTTGTTATGTTGAATCACTACGATCTTGGCTTGTATGTTGGTTGGTTTGAAATCCCTCGTGATTTCATTAGACTACCGGAGTTATATGGGCTCAAGTGTGAGAATTTGATCACTTCGGTGATTGTTTTTATACTTGTGCTCTTATAATTTGGACGGTTCTGTTACAGCTGGCATCGGAGCAAGATTCAACATTAAACTTGTCATATGTGTATTTAAAACAAAGGTTTTGTTTTATAAAATCAGTTTTATCAACTTATAGTTATATATAGGTTTGTCAAATCTAAATTTTAAACCTAAGTATGCCAGTGGTCAATTTCCTTATGCCCATATAAGGATTATTAGGTGGCTTATATAAGTACTAACTTTGGGGTTTTTCATTTATGCATCTACGCCTAGGCCAAGGTATGTATGTGTGATGACTCTCCCATACTATGCTACCCGGTGTGTCAGATTAGAGGTAGCCTTCATATATGAAATAGCCATATATGTTGCTAGTTTACTTTTATGCAACGTCGCACCTACGCTCAGGTAAGTGTGAGTTGTGAGAGCATGACCGTACAACCTGCGGTCTAGGGGAGAGCTAGTTTTGGTTACTGGATTATGTACATGTTACACACATGTATATATGAAGGTACTTAATTGTGGGTGATTAATGATTCGGGTAGTCTTGGTGCTACATGTATATATACGGGGGTATATGTACATGGGAGTACTTAGAATTTTACTTCTCTGCTTTCATTGTGTGCTATATTGGGAAATGTTGGGCTGCAATGAAACTTTTCTGCAGGTACACTAACCACGAATGCATAAGTCAAATGTAGTTGACGACTAGCTATATATCGAGAGAGTGTGTGTTATGCCACCGACATAGAACGTGATCGCCACTTTAGGTTGGCAATCTTGTGAGGACAAATAGGACGAAGCATGCATCTTCATGATTGTTGCTTTATGCATGGCTATACTCTTCTCACCCTTGTTCTATAGTGTGTAACTTGTGATCAATGTGTTACACTATCTTTCTTGAGTGAAGTAAAACAAAAATGTCTTGTTCCATGTTGCTTGAGAAAAGTGTGTGCTTAGTTTTGTTAGAAATAATTGTGGTTACATGCTTGAACCTATAGATGCCCTCTAGTTTAGCCAAGTGGTGGATATGCTGTCATACAAGTTTTTGAAAATGTTTTAGACCTAAATAAGTAAATTGGATTCTCGTGAATGAATTAAATTGGTGTTGGTCTAAGGTAACAATGTTTAGAGCCACTAGGATGATATGTTTGTGTGCTCTCTTGTTAAGTAGAACAAAGGCAAGCCTTGTGTGGCTTGTTGAACGTTGTCGACTAGAACGTTTTCTGTGGTAGTGATGCTTTTATGGTCATAATGGTGTTTTCTGTAGTTATGGAGAATACCCAAGTTGTAGCTAACTTAATTATCTAGCTTGCACTAAAATTTCATGACCCTAGGTCTTATGGTTTGAGAGTTATGAATTTTAGAAGTTTACTGTCAGGTTTTGCTTATGCTCTGAATAGATCTGAATGTTTGGTTTGCTTGACCTATGTGCATATGGAATCATGTCTTGGAGATAATAGAAGAAGTGTAGTACTTTTTCTAAGCTTTCCAAAGTGTCCTATAGCACTAATTTTGGTGGTCGAAATTTCTAGTTATGAGCTTTCCAAGTGGAATGACAGAATCTGTCCACATCTGGGCAGAGATGTATTCTTTGTCTTGTTTGGCCTTGTTAGCTATAGAATCATCTTAATATAATAATAAGAAAGTTATAGACAACTTAATAACCTTTACATAAAGTTAAGGCTCAGCCTTGTTGTGTCCCTAGAACTCCAGTTACGTATTTTTGAAGTTCTTGTCAGTTTCTGTCCATATTAGTACAGATCTGAAACAGTAGCATTTTTGGTCATGTTAATCTATGAATTAGCTTTTGGTGTGAATAACTAAAGTGTAGTCATCTTCCTAAGTTTTCTAGAAAGTCTAGGATCACCTTTGTGGGATGTCTATAACCTCAGTTATAGTTGAAACAAGTAAGTACTGCGTTGCTGTCCAGATTCTATGCACATGTTAAGTTAGTCACCTTAGCTAGCGTTTGTTTTGAGCTAAACTTGTAGTTAGTTCGTGCTTGAGATGAATGCTTAGTGTAGGTGAGCCTTGTGCCTTGTATTGGTTGCTTAAGCTCAATCGTTTGAATTTTTCTCAGATGTCTGCTTGACTGATGTTGTATGTATGTTTGTTATCTAGGTAGTGCCCTAGTTGTCATCTCGTTTGTCCTCGGTGAGCATACGAGGGTCACATAGCTTTATCCTAGAACAAAGTTCACATACGTAATTGTATGGTTGTTGTCTTCCATTAGGTTTCTCTCTTAGGAGCCTGAGCCTGTAGACATGGTTGCTTGCCTTGAGTGCTTGTATCCATGCCTTTGCTATATGTTTGTATGAGTCGTGGATGTTTTGCTACCCTTTCTGTGAAGACCTTTGTCGTCTGACCAACCAAGTTAACTTTTATCAACGCTAGCCTTTGACCATGGTTCGTACATTGCCAGTTGTGAAGACCGTACCCAAATCCATGTTGGACCTTCTGGTTACCTCTCTCAAAGGTTAGCCAGTGTGACGCAACGTCTCTCTATTATGGCATCTAAATCGTATGCTTGCAAATTCATGCATCTACCTTATCAACCCAATCTATGCCATTTGAAATTCCTCATTGGGTGTATGTTCAGTAATGGTGTTATGAGTAGCAACTAATTGTGCCGCAACGAAACCGAGAGCCTCCTGTGGGTGCACACACAAGGTTGTGCTGCTCGGCACGCGCTGGTATCATGGTTTCTAATCGTAATCCATTGCAGAACAACACTGATGTGATTTTTACGTGACCTTCTTCCTTGATTGTTTTCCCATATCTTATTGAAAGACCCTTATATTGAACCAAAAGTAGTAAAACTTCCTCCTGAAGTTGCTAAGAGGATAACCTTTAAAGAACAGGTCACCGACATAAACATTAACATACTACAAGAGGTGGTAGACAAGTGACTCTACTTAGTTGTTCTAGTATTGACAACTCAATCTAGTGAGCAACGTATCTCATCTCTGTTGGATAAAAAGGACACCCAACACTTAATGTGGGACAAGTCATCTGTTGGATAAGACTCGATCGTCACATTATGCAAATTTTAACCTTTGTATGCATAATGGTCATACCGTCGAAATCAACCATCTCTGATATGAGACCTAATCTGTTGACTTCAATGGCAACCATTTGTTCTGCATCAACCACAATTATTGTGAGCAAGAATGAATATTTGGAACTTTTTAGTGTTGAGAGACAACTAATTAGTTACCAATAGGAAGGTTAATCTCTAGCTAGGTAACGATTCTTTGGTAGCTACGAAGGCTATGTCTTACAGAGCAATAACCAATAAGAAGTTAATCAACTAGCCACAACTTGAGTGATCCTCTATCTTTCAGAGCCATGGCGATCAAGTCAATTCCATCTTGGACAATCACACAGATAGTGCAAGGTGTTCTATCAGCTAAAGCGAAGAATTAGAAAAAGCATGACCTAGTTCCGATCTGTATCCTTGTGCCCATAGGTACCACCAACGGTTTGTCCATAACTTTATTGGATGAAGTGTCAAGGAATATTCAGAAGCGGTTCCTTATCCTTGTAGGAGTGTTCTCCAGGCAAAGTATGCGTTTTGCCCTGCAAAAGTAACCTGCAAGTTCAAAGCGTGTGCATCCTCGGATTGGTATGTAAATTAATAGTCGAGATCTACTGTTGGATGGCCCTTTTGAGGTCTCACAGATACTAGTTTACACTCTTTCATTTGCTTTTGCTTTCTCGTATCCCTAATGTACGAGCAGTCTTGGTTTCTGCAAATCAATTTATACCATCACGAATCAAAAGCAATTTGAAAAGTGTCAAACAACAGATTTCCATCTTAGAGCTGCTGTTTGATCCTAAAAAGGAAGCCTCAAGGTGAAAGTTGGCCTGACAAAGTTGTTATGCTGCAAGTCAACTCAACTTATAGTGCAACTAAGTCACAAAGGAAAAT
The DNA here is from genome assembly GCA_038087645.1 of Saccharum hybrid cultivar R570. NCBI lineage: Eukaryota > Viridiplantae > Streptophyta > Magnoliopsida > Poales > Poaceae > Saccharum > Saccharum hybrid cultivar. The sequence continues at coordinate 1,294,617 of JAQSUU010000682.1, forward strand.
TTTACTCAACCGCTTGGTGGTAGACTACTTCCCGTGGTTTGGTGAATATTACAACTTTTGTTGTCCTTAAGGCCTCATTACATCTTTCTTTGGGAATTATTTTCCAATGATGACATACCTTGGTACCTTATACATGTTTTTACCAAGAGGTTGCATCTGATTCAACCCAGATAACTATTGTCTTGGATAAAAGAATCTTATTAGGTAGCTGTTGGCAGAAATACGAAGCCGACAGAGTCATCTATCACATTCACTAACCCATCGATAGACTCAGATAATACAGTGTTGTTATCAGAGAAAGAGAACTGCACACATGGAACCTCAAGTAGTTTTCCATTAGTGGGTGTCTAAATGAACGAACATTTACGACCAACATAGACCCTGTCTATTGGTTAGTCAGTATCCTATAGCCTCAGAGTATAATTGTCGTCTATGATCTCACCCTTTTGGAAGGTTGTGCTCAAGCCATTTTGGTAGAGGACTGCTTTTCAAACTTCATGAACATAGAGTCATTTTAACGAGTATACTTCTGAAAATTTTGGTCTAATGTAAAGTTCATATGGACTATGCTGTGTTCACTAAAGAATCAGATACTTGTTAGTGGTTCACTCATGGACCAAACGATCTCCATACATTGAGAATGCAGTACTGTGCTATCTTGGATTCCTCCAAAAGTAACAACGCTTCATGGAAGTCAATGAAGGAAATTCTTCAGACAACGTTTACCATGAAGAGCAAGTAACAGAAAGTGCCTTTTTACCAAATAGTTCCACCAATGTTAAAGCTTTGTAGCCGAATGTTATAGCCGATGATGGGAACTAGATAACGTGCCTCTCTTCCTTAAAAAGGTCTTCCATTCCGAATCTCGGGACGCAATTCTTTTAAGGGGGGAGGGCTGTAACACCCCAGGTGTTGATCACCAATTAAGTAGTGGGTTCAAGCTCAAACATGATAAATTAGTGGAGGTGACGATGTCAAGGTCAAACCTATGGAAATAAGCCCTGACCTAAACTTGGATATTGCACCCTTGCTTACATATAGGCTCAATTAAAAGATATATGCTTGGGCATTGTTATCAAAGTATTGTCACATATCTCACATCAATAACTATCTATATTGATCCCTAGAAAAGTTTCATGAAGTTTGGAATCAAAAAGTCACATGAAATGATTAGTTCCATTCCTGTTGGAATTTGCCCCATTAAGTAATGGAACTATAGATCATCAACCAAACCTTGCAAACTTGTCCAAATGACTCTAGATGAACTCTACAAGACCTTAACTACACTTAGGACACTTAATGGAACAATGTTCATGTTGATCATTTTGCCTAAATATGCTTCTAAGTGATGGTTGACCATGTATGAGCCCTGGAACACTGTGTTTGACCATTTCAAAAGTGTGACCTAGAAGGTTTGCATGACTGTGCACCCTATTACAAAGTTGTAGAGAATTTTATAAGGAACAAACTTTGTTTAAGAGTAAAGTCATGAAAATGTGTGGAACATGATCAAAAAGGGCCCACAAGTCAGATTTGGGACTGTTTCCAACACTTAGCATTTTCTAAGCCTGGAAATTCATCGTCGTCGACATTGGCATCTCACGTTCTCCGAATTTTGTTGAGTAACTCAAGTTGACCCAAAAATGAAAGTTGGAAATAATTCATTGGAGAACAACATGTAAAAAGTTGGGATCAATTTGACCAAGTTTGGACCCTCAGAAGTCAGTTTCCTTCACCACAGTATTTGCGCTGACACTGTCAATTTGAGATGTAATTAACTAATGATCCATGGCCCTAATGATCTTACACCCTAAATGAAAAGTGTAGAGCGTGGTATGGGCTACAACTTTGCTTTTAGGCCCATAGCCCAGTTCGAACCCGAGCCAGCCCAAAAATGGTCGCCAAGTCGGGCACCGCGACGTGTGACAGGTGTTCGAGAAAATGGCTCAAAGGCCGACGGGTGTCCGTGGACGTGGCCGCCATGCCAGCTTCGCGCCCCCACCTTCATGGCACGCGTCCCTTCCGTGCCCCTACCTTCCCGAGGTAGACATCGAGCCACCCCAGCCGCTCCTCCACTTCCCAAGCTCGCCCTCTGCTCCCCTCGGCCCTCTCTCCTCGTCTTCTGCTCGCCATGGCCGTCTGCAGCCATGAATGGCCGAGCGGAGCTCAAGCTCCTACCGCCACTGCCCTAGCTACGCACCACCGTCGTCGCAAGGGCACACTGGCACCACGCGTCCGCCTGCCTATCCTTGCCGGGTCGTGTTGTCGTGTCCCTCTGCCCTTGCCTGACGCGCCAAGCGTCCGCCATGGCCGCGAGCTCTGGGCCGAGCTCACCGTCGATGTTCATCGCTGTGCCCACTACCACCACATCCGCCTCTTCATCCTTGACCCACCCAAGCGTGCTCCGCCGCCACCGCTCGCCACTGGAGCGCCGCCCGGCTCGCCGAGCCCAGCGGTCGACCGACGTCCTCCCTCCCCTGCTCTGCCGACGGTATGGAGAAGAAGACCGCGCCTCTCCTCTCTGTCTCTCTCCGGTGGGTGACAAGCAGGCCCAGCGAAACAGAGGGGCCCACATGTCGGTTATGTTGTGACAAACTTGGGTACCGAATCGGGTACGCCTAGCACGCCAAGAGTAAAGTGGTTTCCTGTTTTATTTATTTTTCAGAATTTGTGCCAAAACTTGTAAAATCTATATCTCATGTTAGAAAAGTCCAAAAATGGCAAAAGTGGACTTTTTGGAAACCTTGAGAAGTGATCTATGCAATAGAGTCATAAAATATTAGGTGTTTGTAGATGTTTTTCTAATGTTTTTATTTAAGCTTTAAAAATGCTCTAAAATGCTTATAAACTTGACCAGACCAAGATCTGGAGTTTTAGAACCCCAAAAATGGTGATTGTTGTTTTGTTAATTTTGTGATGACATGTGCTTGCTAGGAAAAATACCAAACACACTAGTTGTTCACTGTTTTCTTAAGGTTCTGTTGTGACCTTGTTAAATAAGGAAATCTACATTATATTGCTTGTTATTTTTATATCTTGAGTTGTGCTGCTCCAATTGATGTGAAGTTTTTATGGTAGGCTTGTCATGCTATGTATGTACGGTGGTATAAATTTCATGGTCATTGTTTATTGTATGCTCAAGTTATTGATTTAACTTGTTTATGGCTTAATAAATAGCTTATAAATAATATATAAATGATAAAATAGAAAATGTTGTTCCATTACCTTAGTATTATGTTTCTCTATCATATTGATTCATAATATGGCCTTGTGTTCACAGAAAATATTGAGTTTTAGGTTTAACTTACTCTCACATGATTTATTGCAATAGCTATTTGTCTTTTTCATAGAGGTTGACATACTTGTCAAAATGGCTTGAAATTTGGACAGTAGACTTTTGGGAGCATTTGTAGGACATTGTAATTTTGGTAGAATTTATTGAGCACTTTTGATAGGTGGTCATAATTACACCTAATTATCTAAATAAATTAAGAAAATGCATTAAAAGAATTTATTTAGGAATGGACACTATGTTTTATGGTGTTCATTGGTCATGAGTGACATGTTGGTAAAGTTGGTTTGATCCAATTATATGTTTGCAACATAAGTTAATAATTATTTCTTGCAAATGAGGTTTCTGAACAGATTTGAGGATATTGTTAATTACCCTATGCAAATGATGTTTTCATGTCTTGTGTGCTATAACAAAGTTGTTGTGAATTTCATGATCTAGCTGCTGTTAAAATTTGGTGGCATTTGGCCATATGGTTTAGAAACTACAGCTGTTTAAAGTTAGGTTACAGAATTGCTTGCTCTCTGTCTTGTTAGACCAGTTTCTGTATTTTTGTAAATTCGACATATTAAACTTTGGAATCATGCTATGATGATTATAAATGAAATGGAGATAATTTAATAAGCTTTCCATAATGTCTTCTTTCAAGTCATTTGGATTTATAAAACTCCAGATATGATTGAATTAGGAAGCTACTGTTTGCTTGTCCAGAAATGGATAAATTCCAATTATAGTTGTTTGCTTGTATATTGTTAAGTGTGACTTATGCTTTGAGGGTAGTTAAGTTCTTACACCTGAGATCTTGTGAAACCTTGGGTGTCATGCCTGATATGCTTGTCATCTTTTATATTAGGTTGGGTGATGTTTATTTAAGCAACATGAAGTGTCTATGCATGTGGAGTGTAATTTGGTATTTGTCTTGTTTACCGTATGTGATGCTTTGTCCATTATACTTCCATGTATTCATGCACTTGCATCTTGCATCTCATATAGGTACGCTAGCAGAAACGTGTGAAGTAAATGCCGTTGGAGCCAAACCCGAAGACGGTGTTTGGTGGATCCATCCCGAAGGTAGAAGGACCGAACGAGTGCTAGATTGGAGGATGCTCGCCAAGTGAATTCATCTGACATACTCTAACTTGAGTCGGATTCCAGGCAAGCCCCGGAGCATTATAAGCCTCCTATCTTTAAAGCAATTAATTCTATATATGTTATAAGTATTGTTGCATTAAGTGGTAGGAGTTGGTTGAAAACCTTGCTGCATTATATCATTCCTTGTCCAGATATATGAATCCTTAATCCTACATAGACTAGGATCGAGTAGATGCTTAGCCCTGCTTTAAGCGGTAGAAGTCAGGTGATTTTCTGTCACCTGCGAGATATAGGGATATTCATATATGGCACGGTTGGCTATATTTGCTATCGTGGAATGGAACCATGTGTTAATAAAATGAAATGAGACCGGGCGGGATGACGATAGTGAAGCAACAAGGCATGGAGGTCTTGGGTGTAGATCTATCCCTGTCTGAGTCGTTTAAGGACCGATTCGCTGTACGTCCTTGAGTCATGTTGAACGCAGTCTAACACTTAGTTGGCCGGATAAGTCGTTCCGACCGCGAATCCGAGTAATACAGTTCAGGCGGTGAATCGAATGGTAGGTTGCTTCTTGGAGGAGAGAAAGGATGTGCTTGGGGACATTGGCGTGAGACCAAGGAGGGGTTAGAGTCCCTATCACCTGGCAGAGTGTCGCCCTTAGGATCGCGACATCATTCGGACCCGCGGCTCCTGAACTGTACCAAAGGTGACCTGAGCAGCCCTCGCCAGGCGTGACTCGGTGAGTGTTAGAAATACCCCTCCAGCTGGATAGGAATTTGATTCGAATCGCCGTCGCTCCCGGTTAGTGAGCACTTGACTTGAGCAGCGGCAACGTAGATTCCATTAAATTGAACGGATGGTTAATTGGATCACGATGGAAAGGTTGCCTCAATTTATACCTGCTATGGTTAATATTGTTTGCTCCTAATAAAGTGAGTGCTCTAGTACAGGTGCTAATATAGATGACAGGTTAATGATAATTAACTTGATGCTTAAGTATTAATGATTGATCATCTATATTAAGCTTTTATGCAAAATGTTATCAAGCTAGCCCCACTTCATATCAGCCTTGCATGAGCCTTGGTGTCACCTTATTTCTGGTTTCTGACGGGTAAGTCTAGCTGAGTACTTTGTCGTACTCAGGGTTTTATCCCCACTTGTTGCAGGTTATGATGTATCATGGCGGCTGCAAGAGTTGGTTGACTCCTGCCTTGTGGCGGAGTGTGATCACGGGCATGATCCTTCTTATTTACCTTATCTCTAATGCTTTTGTTGGAAGTCGACCGTGGTATTGGCATGTATTTGAAATAAGGTTAATGTTAGTTTCAAATTACTTTGCTTCCGCTACTTTTGAACTTAAGTTGTAATAACTATGTTGAACTCTGATGTATATTCAATTACTTGTGAAATGGTTGTAACATGTGACTTGTTATGTTGAATCACTACGATCTTGGCTTGTATGTTGGTTGGTTTGAAATCCCTCGTGATTTCATTGGACTACCGGAGTTATATGCGCTCAAGTGTGAGAATTTGATCACTTCAGTGATTGTTTTTATACTTGTGCTCTTATAATTTGAACGGTTCTGTTACAGCTTGATTGTTTGCTAACCACTGTGAAAAGCACTAAGGCTCACTCTTGAGCTTGCAAAGTGTCGATCGAGCCATGTCTTGCTAAGAGGCATGTTGCTACAGGTTGCTAAGAAGGTCTAAGACACGTCTAGGGAGGTCATTGGGTGTATTGAGACTAGGCGCAAAGCCCTAAGTTATTCATGCCTAACGCCTACCAATTTTTGAAATTGAGGATTGAAATCCTAGGCTTGGCTTCACTAGAGACCTTTCTAGAGCTTACCAAGGATCTCAGGAATAGTAGCAAGGGCACTAAGGTTGGAATATAGGGTGTGTTGAAAGCCTTGTTGTTTTCCTTCTTCCTCCCCACCAAGCTAGACGGAGAGAACTTGGAGAAGCTCCCACCCTAGTAATGGGGATGAGTTTGGGGGGCCTCCTTGCTCCTTGTTGCAGCTCTTAGCCTCCTCCTCCTTGCTTGCTCTTCCCCTTGTTCTTGATTCCTGCTAGAGGGAGGGAGAGTGGTGTGTGTGGCATGAGAGAGCGTGATGATGCTTTGGTGAAGTGCCCACATGCACTTGGTGAAGTGCCCATAGGGTATGCCACAACACAGGGTATGCCAGGTGGGCCACGACATACCCTGTGGGGCAGCCTTGTACTTAACACTATATTATCAGGTTTTAGATAAAAGAATTTGCAACCCAAGTAGCCTCATGCTTGTTAGTCCAGTGTAAGCTTCTTGCATTTTAAGTAAAAGGACGCTGGTTCAATCCCCCACAACCTCATTTTAGTTTTTATTGTCCATTTATGGTCAACCTCATTTTTGTTTTTTGTTTTCCATTTTATGGTCGTTGCAGCCTCATTTTTGTTTTCATTTTCCATTTTTGTGTCCCTTTTAAAAATTGCCTATAGATAATATAATTCTTTCTTTAGTCTACCTATTTTATCCCATCTTGTTGTCTTGTGAAACCTTAGTTGCGAGTAGTTCTTAATTCCTGATCTTTTATCCCTGTTTATATTAATAACCATATCTATATATGATATATTTCTTCCTTTATTTTCTATTTTTTGACCCATATTATTGTGGCCCATGAGACATGTCATGAAATGGAATGACAAATTAAAGTGATATCACTTCGGCATCATTTCATTATACTTATCAATAACTATGTACAATGTCCTTTTAAACTTAATTTCTATTTAATTTTGTCTCCTTTAAAATTAACTATATATAATATACTTCATCCTTTAATTTTCTATTTTCATCCCCTCTTGATTTGTCCCATGAGACCTCAAATGTTTCTTTGTTTTCATTTTTTTCAATTTTTTATCCCCTCTAGATATTATAACTATAAATAATATGTTTTGTCCTTTATTTTGCAATTTTTCATCACATCTTGTTGTGCCATGTGAGATATGCCATGAAATGGGATGGAAATCTGTAGCTATGTATAGTGTCATGTCCTCTTTACAAAGTCTGCACTCTAAAACATTTAGTTGTGTAGTCACATTCATTAAGCGGAACATTTTTCTTCTAAGTGGACGAAGATGATATAATCGAGACATTCATGTCATCAAAGAGCAGTGGGTAAACAAATCAGACATGTAATATTATAATTCTCTTTTATGGCTATATTTTTGTATTTCATTTGAACTATTTATATCATAATATGTCTACCGTTTCTAGTTAATCCTTGAATTTAAGGCTTATCATGTTATTTAATGCATGTGGTTTTTATCGAATTAGAATATGTTTTTTTACAAATTAGAAATGATTTTATCAAATTACATAAGAAAATTTTTGTATGGGTCTGCCACTAACAGCCAGACATGCGTGGTCTGCATGTTGTGCTTAATCTAAGTGAGAAAATACTAATTGATGATCTGGCTTAGCCTCTTAGGTCACATTTACGATTACACATGCTTCGTCACGTTGCACTTAATCTAAGCTCGCATGGTCACACGCTAGGTCGCTCGTGTTTTGCGAAAATATTACTTTGGCTGTGTTTAGTTCCTATAGAATGCAAAATGCTAATTACTTTGGAATGATGAAATACAAAATGCTAAAATTTTTATGGGTGTATTTAGTTCCATCCAAAATATTAAATTTTTCATATGGTGGGTGAGGGTTTTTTTTTATTTTTTTGGCTTTTTTTTGAACCTCTTAAGGCCAAAATCCAAAATAGAGAATGAATATCTTTTTACCAAAAAATTTGTATACTGTTCAGTTTCATTCTGCAAAATGACAAGCTAAAACCTAAAATTTTTAGATGAAACGAGGAACTAAACACAGCTTATGGATGACCACCACCCGTGCATTGGCGGCGCCTTGGCGCTCGAGCTCTCGATCATATCACGCGACGGATCTGTGTGGCCTGTGAAGTACTAGTAAGCGGATAGGCCCGGCCCCTGAAGCAGTCAGGGATAGGATAGCTGTGTTGTGCATGCATGCATGTGTGGTCCTGTGACCTAGCTATCTCTCATCTGATCTCCCATGCGCATAGTCGTCGACCTGATCTCATCTGATCCGATCCACTCGCGTCGCCGCCGCTCCGGCGAGATCTTGCCGCCTTGCCGGGACAGATCCATGCATATGCATTCATCATTTCATTGGTGGTGGGCTGGTGGCCGCGTGCGTGCACCGGTGCATGCATGCGTTCGACGATCTTGACCAGACTTTCATTAGTATTTTCGGATCTCAAGCGGTGGCGGATTATTGCTATACTAGGTCTAGGTCGTCCGTCGTCCACCGGTACAAACAAAATTGTTACAGTAGCCAAATTTGAAAAAAATTTGTAATCTAAACCAGGCCTAGGTCGTCCGTCGTCCAACAATGCAAGAAGCTGCTAATAACTCGATCACTTGCCGTGTACTTATTATTCCCATCATAGTATAATCTAAGGCGTGCGTGCTTCCACATGTCTCGTGAAGCTAAAGTAAGTGCATGCATGCAATGCAAAATGGCCCCCGCGCGCGCGCACCGCCCGGTCTGCATGCGTTGGCCGCCGATCGAGAGCGAGATCCAGCCAGCCGATCCCTCGCTCGCTCGCCGATTCTCTGACACCGCGCGCGCGCCAATGATGATCCGTGCGCGCATGCATGCATCGTCACCCATGACGACGCGAGAGCTCAGGAGGCCAGGAGCAGGGCCGCAGGAGGCAGGTGAAACGATCGGCTCCGCGGTTGGTCTCCAGCTGCCCACGTCGTCGTCGTCGCTGGCTCCCGTCAAGCATGTCGATCATCGTGCCGGCAGCACGGCAGGATATATGCACACAGTCAGTCACATCCGGCCATATCGACGCTTTGCAATATTGGTCGGGTCGGGTCGGGTGGTACGGTTGTTGCTGTTGCTCTGTCGCCACGCCTGTACGCGTACACCCCGTGTGGCCGTGTCTCCTCGGCTCCTCGCTCGCTGGTCCACCAGATGTCTGGTGGATCGATGCTCCCAGTCGGCCTCCAGCGCCTGCAATCTCCAGTAGGAATCACGTGAACAAAAGTTAAACACATATAGGTTCATGGATTCAAATATCAAGACTTAGTGAAGCCGTGCAAGTTTAGGAATCACTCGTGAACTTAACTCTCAATAAGTTAATTAGTCTACGCACCAACTTCAGCTAGGAGTATATATGACACAACTATGTTCTACATCCATCTCCTTTTTTTGTGATCTTATTATAAATAAATGGGCTTAGACACGAGCCACATTTTTCAGCAGCTAGCAACTTATGCAAGCATTGTTGGGGGTGGTGTGACAGTTGCTCTTCCTGACTGTGCTGACGCCGAGATGATGTCAGTTTTTTGCTGACGCTGAAGGAGAAACAGAAGAGCTGACGGCCAGTGATCATCACGTCACGTGCGTACCATACCAAGCACCGAGCGGCCGGTGCTGGTGGCCAGTGCAAGGAGCCAGATCCCGGTGACCGCGGTATTACTGTTCACCGTGAACAGTAATGAGGAGAAAAGGCTCCCGTTTTTTTTAAAAAAAAGAAAAAAAAGATGACGTGCACATCTGTTTCCTCCTTCAATTCACGTTATTTGGCATGCATAGGGGCACTCCTTTTCTCGTTTGTCAGCACTGATGATGAAGATGGAACAGACAGGATGGGCACTGAATATATATCAGCTTGGCTGCCCTTGCGGTGGTCGCACTGCATCCTTCCGCGCTGTCTGTGTGACGACTTGAGCACCGTTGTGTGTGGTGTGCTTGTGGTCTCGTGTGCGGTGTGGCGCGTGGTGGCTGCTACGCACATACAGCCGCCCTCTACAATCGCAATGGTCCACACAAAAACCTCTCATCTTGTCCTGTCACATATTTACGCACATCCTCATCAAGTGAAGTTCGACAGATAAACTATGTGAACGGCACTGAATTAGCACATGTTAAGCCGTACGTCATTTCGTTTTCTCTAAAGAAATCTAATTAACACGTGCCTGTAATATAATACACACAGTAGTGCATGTCACGGTGCATGTATATATAGAATCGAACCTTTTCCATTTTCCTGTAAATAAATCAAGCAATCGAAACCCTTGTCATGATAAAAATAGGTCACATTTTTTCTCTGCTACACTTCTAGCGTCGCCGTGATCGATATGCTATGGCATCGTCGTCCCTCTCCTCGTCACTGTCCTTGGACCACTACTCACCTCCATCACACCGGCCTCATTCTTCATCATCTCTCCTCTAGTCTAGTGGCTCGATCGATCCTTTGCTGGATCTGCCACTGCCCCTTTTAGAGCTCTTAGATTGGCCATTAACCAAACAAGCCCTTAGGGTGATCAGTAGAGAGAACAACTTTTGGCTGGAGTATGAAAATTATGTAAATTCAGCTATGTACCATCATCAGCAGTGGTAGAGGCTGGAGCTTTGTTCTCTTACCTAAAAAAATGAAAATTGTGTAAATTGTGGGGCTAGAATGAGGACTGAACTTCTTTGGAATGCTACTAAAAAATTGACTACTTTTCCTCCATAAGGTATAGGATCGTCTCCGTGTGATATATTCATGTACACACATTGTGATGCGAGATAAGTATTAAAAGTTTTGGGGATAAATTTAGTACATACTACAAACTACAAATAAAACAAAATTCTTGATACTTACTTTCTTATTAATTTTCTAACATAATACCCACATAAGAATTTAGTACGTGCAACTAATCAATATGGACTGAAGTTATATCAGCTCTTGTAGCATTTTTTTTACAAATACACAGATGATTTTTAGACGTGATCAAAATCGATTTTCGGTACAGTTTTTGTGTCATTTATAGGGCGCGGTTTTGCAACCGTTTTTTAGGATAAAAATCGATTTACAGTATGGTTTTTGTGTCTTTTGTAGGGGCGGTTTTGTAACCATCCTTAAAAATCAATTTTTAGGGACGGTTTTACTAAGTCAACCGTCCCAAATAATCGATTTTTAGGACAGTTAACATAGATTTGTACTCCTGTATCCACGAGGATTCATACTCGTGACCCCTTGCCTCATATGAGCCCCTCTACCACCACGGCATATAATAAAACTGAAGCATTACAGAACCATCCTAGAAATAAGATTTTTAAGGGGTGGTTGTACTAAGTCAACAGCTCCTGAAAAACGAATTTCAAGACATTTGATTAAAGTTTTCAGGAAATTGAATTACAAGTCTCCAAACATAGTTGTTCCCTTGGTATTGTTATATTCCTTATATCTGCCACTGATATTATGGTGAAAATAGTTGGTGCCACTAGTTTTGCATTTGGCTCCTTAAAAAGTGGGCAACTATCTGATGACACATGTGCCTTACTCTCACAAATCTCACAAATTTGCTTTTTTTAATCTGAAAGTGTAGAAAAGAATAGTTAAATATTACATGTTGCTAAATTCTGTCAACGGCAAATCTATATTGCGACTGGACCGAAGATCTCACAGCTGACCGTTCTTTGTTTCTATTGTACGCAAGTGTTCATTAAATGTTTTTCTCTATAGAAACTACTATTTATAGAAACCAAACATTAAAAATGTTGAGTCTAATTGACATTCTCCTTTTAAGAGTTTTTCTGTAGAAACTATATATGCATTAGGACTGTTCTTAGCTGGCATATCATTCGATTCTAGGGACACATATTGTGCAACTAGCAATCACCAGCTAGCCGAAAAAGGATTGATGGACACAACTTGCTGCCAACTTTGATGTGTGCGTGCCTGTTAGTTTTGCTGACGCTAGCATAGAGATGGGAGCTTTCGCAAGCGTGCAAGCAGTCACCGGTGATGCAAGCGGCAAGAGTTAGCCAAGCAAAGGAACGAGACATGCATATCCCAATCCAATTTCCCATGCATGCCCAATTAAGAGCTCATTTGGTGTGTGGCTCCCGGCACCGGCTTCTTCACAGGCTCCGAACACCAGAGTTAGGTAGAGCCACACCAGCAGCAGCAGCGAGGAGCGCTTCTGGTCCTGAATGGGATTAGGGCAGCTCCAGTGTCGCGTTGAACCAAACTGCGACTGTCAGGCCACGCATGCAAAGATTCCACCCCTCTGTGCATGAACCGAGCATGCTCCAGTGTTACATTTACTTTTCTCTCCATGGATCCACAACAAACAATAAACAAAAGAGAGATCACAACACATCTGAGTAGTGGCTCGCTCCTTGCATGGACAGAATCGATATTCTATTCCCTTGCGTCAAACCAAGGAATCTTTTCCTATAGTTCGGTTGCTCCGGTGTATGAATCGAACTTTCACTGGTTTATCTTTCCCCTCGGTTTGTCTGTCTGGCGCACTGGAGCTGCTCTTATGGGAGGAGCCGGACCCCTTTCCGCAGGACTGCAGGAGAAAGCCGGAGCCGGAAAATTTATTCGTTTTGAGGGCTCTGGCTCCACCAACTCCCGAGCCGTGTGGGCGAAGTCTTCCTTAATGAGCCCTAGTAATATATTTACATTGATGCTGACGTCGATATATATGTATATATCTATAATTATGTATACACATATACATACGTATATCCTTCAGTTAAAGATGGATACACGGTAGACGGAGGTTGTTGTGAAATTGGGCATCGATGGTGTTGGCCTGGTGTATGGTACACGTATACGGTAGCCTAGCGTGATTGCATTGTACGTATGGATACGGTAGGCTAGCGTGATTGCATCGTATCCTTCCTTCCCGCTGTATGCGACGTTAGTACCGTGTGTGAGCTTCGTTCTGCCTGCTGGCATGGCTGGCTGGCCATGGAAAACGACGACTTCCATTTGTGTGGTGCTGAGCCGCTACACATACGGCACGCACGTCGAGGTCCCCCCTGCCCGGCCGCATGCTCAAAAAAACCAAAATCAATATAATTAAAAATCTACGCACAAGCCGTCTCGACCTGTCCAGTCACACACGCACTCACATATATACACATGTGTTTTTGACACGCAAAAGAGTCAAGTTCCCAGAGTGATTGAAAGTCTTTCATGTCTCTATTTTAAGACTATATCAGATGATAAAAACAATAAGTGTAATCAGTTTTATCTCTCTATAAAACTTTTATTATTTTTTTATTTATATTATATCATGACAGCTTATTTAATATTTATAAAACTCTAATTAAGACTGGCCTTACAACTCTAGCTATGTACACGCACGGGGATAAACTACATTGAAATCAACATGCAACATGCCATGGATCGGGGAGCAGTTACTCTAGGTGTCACTAATATATGGATCCACACATCATAGGCCCTATATGTTAGGGATATAAGAGTGAGACAAGTCATGTGATCCCTCATTCCAAAGGTAGTGAAATAAACTGTTTTTAGGGTTCCATCTTACAAAATATATGGTTTCGGATAGAGTTCACCAAATAACTTGTATGAGGTTTTATTTGTTTTGTTTTTACAGGAATTTTGTTTTGTGTACACATCGTATTTCTCTATTTTTCTAGCATATCTTGTATATATTAGGATTATTGCATAGGGCTATAGGCCAATGATCCATAATGCACCTTAGGGGTGGATCCAACGGATGGGGCTCAAGCCCCTCCCACTATCTCCCGCACAATGGATCAGAGCTCTTTTGAGGCTCTTTTTTTAGAAGTACGCTATCTAGGCGCCGCCTCACGGAGGCTAGGTGCGGTGCGGGGGTTCAAACCTCTATCTGCTGCTTCCCATTGATGGGAGCTATCCACTGGGCCATAGGCCCGTCCGCTCTTTTGAGGCTCTTCTCTACATTTTTGTGAAAGAAGTAGAAAGAAAAGGAGGGAACCGAAAGAAAGGAAGCAAGAAGGAAGGAGAAAAAAAAGAGAAAAATAGTAAAATGCACTGACACGGTCCCTAAACTTTAGAGGCAGTGTCATCTATGCCCAAATGGTTTTTGACCCGCTCCATATGATTATGTGGCATGCTTACTCAGTTTTGTTATAGAGTCTAGTACCCAAACTTGCATGATAGTGCCATCTAGGTATCAAACTTCCAGCATTGCATATCTAGATCACAAACTTACTGAAAGGCTCGTAGGAGGTATCTAAACTTACATGACAGTGTCATCTGGGTACCTTGCATCCTAGGCTGCATCTGTCCAGCACCTTAAATCCAATCAACCGTAGTAACGTGTCTCACTCAGGAAAAAAAACAGGCTTCAAAATATACTTTGGAATACATCGGTTGTTGTACTGAAATCATGGGCGGATCTAGGGGGTATTCCTGAGTATTCCCAGGAATACCCAACTTTTTTGGTATACTCTTTAGTATAGATGTATATATACTTATACATATAAATGTATAATGAAGTATTTTGTGATACTTTCGCTATTTTAGCCCACAGTAGCCCAAAAAACAAACTCTTGGCCTGGCTCCCAATCTCTTCCACCTCGCAAGCTGGCCCATGAGGCCGATTAGGCCTCTCTAGCTCTCCACCGCTTCACCGTTACTCATCCCCTCTGATTCTGCGATTTACCTAGCCATGCAGCGAGCCAGTGACTTCGGCTGCAGCGCCGTGCCTGTGTGCTCTACTGCGGTGCAGCCTTGCAGCAGCTGAGGAGCTGTCCAGTCCAACTGAGGATAATAGTATTTACATTTTACAAATAATAAATTTGCAATTGTAAGGTGAGTATTTTATGAATAACAAATTTGCAATTCCAAGTCACGAAGAATCACAAGGAAAAGTAACATTATAGTATTTTGTAAGTTCTCTTTATTACCTATTAGTTTGTTTTAGCATATTTTGTAGCTAAATAATTTGTTATTTGACTACTTTTTGTGACTTTAATTATCGGTAACGTACTTCTAAGCTATCGATTGATTTTTTTATGTGGGAGCGGGAATACCCGAGGTTGAAATCCTGGCTCCGCCACCGACCGAAATACGTCTATAAATCGATGCATGCGTGCAGCAGCAGTGATCAGTCGTGGAGTATGCAGATAACATGCACACAGCACATGCGTGTACGTACCCTTGTGGCAGCAGCGTGGCATGAGTCGGCCAGTGAGAGAGTGGGATTTTGATACGGTCAGTGAAAGACTCGATCGAGATCGATACAGCGTGCAGCCAGCGTCCGCCGTGGAACGGATGGAGACGACATGCGGTCACTCTCTGCCTGCTAGGCGCTAGCTTCCGGCCGGAGTTCCGGTACGGTGCAGCGTACAGTACGTACTCTCCTGTGCTGTCCACTCCGCGTCTCCCACGCTCTGTACCAGCAGGTGATTTGGATCGTCTTTACCGTGCAGCTGTGAGCCGAGCTTGTCTTTCTCGCCGCCGAGTCGCCGTCGCCGACTAGCAGCGCCAGCCAGCCGCCAGCGCGGCGCGCGGCGCTGCGGTGTCCGTTTCTCCCCGTACATCCCTGCCACACGCCGCACGCAGTGGCTGCTGTGCCCAGCTGCACGATTCCCGCACGTTTCGCGCGACCAGGTCACCAGGGACCACCGGACCAGGGGAGAGGGCCACGGCCGCCGCTCATCTGCAGTACGACGACCGACCACTGGTGGTCCGCTGCAACATGTCCTGATCGATGCCGGCGGCTAAGCCAAACGGCCGTCTGACCTTTTCTTTTTCTTTTTCAGCAAGCTATTACTGATGATAACTCTGCTTAATCCAGGAAATTGTTAAGCACGTTTGATTTTTGTTGTTTACTATAGTACTAAGTAGGAGTACCATGCGTGCATGGTATCACTGACCAAATAAAGAAACAGCTGTGTGGTAAGCATGCATAGCAGGTTGTCGCCTGCAGGTTCATGGGAAGTGGGAACTGTTTTATTTTATTTATAATATGCACTGACTTTTGTGGCCATCTAACCTAATCCTGGATTCAACAATTGGACTCACGTGGCTTAGGTATAGTATAGTAGCCTTCATGACTTCCCTCCCGTGACCCCCAAGCGCTCCCTTGGGCGACTCGGGGGTGCTGTTGGGTGGCCTCGCCAGCGCTACCGGTCCCCACCCCTCCTCTCCTCTGGCCACCGCCGCCGCCTCTCTCCGACTAGCGGCGGCGGCGGGCATCGGCGGTGCTCAAAAAATGGGTCTCCCACCGCCCCTTTCCACCCCACCACCCATCCTCTTCTCTTGCAACTTCGGCAGCTGGTCATCGTTGGGGCGGATCCGGGCCCTCCATGGCCGGATCTCGCAAGATCTGCTCCAGATTTGGCGAAGGTCACGGTGCCAGTGGACCTGCAGGGGGCAGACGCGACGAAGGTCCCCTTCTTCACTGCTGGCGGGTCGGGTGACCGATGGGGCGGATCCGGGACCTCCTGGTCTGGATCTGGCGTGGGGACCGCCGGATCTGGTGTCCATGTCCTTGTCCGCCGCCGCTCCTGTTGGCCATGGCCCAGGCGTTGCGCCTGCGGCTGTTGCGGCGTCAGCGTTGGTGGCCACGGCGGTAGGTGTCTTGCTCTGCGGCGTGGCGCCTCCTGGTCCGGCTCCGCCTCTTTCGGTCCGGTGTATGGTGGCCATCGTGGACAAGCCTTCTTCGTGCGCATCTGGGAGTCCGCTTCGGCACGGCGTCGGCATGGTGGAGATTATCAAGCGGGATGACTTCGGCGCCCCAAACGGTGGTCGGAGTTTGTTGCTCGCTGGCACGGTGGCTCCCCCTCCCCCGACCCACGGTGTCGACTATGTGCTTGGGTGTCTACCCTGCCCGGCTTCTTGCTCCGGGCTGGCGACGGTGGCGCAGTCTGCGTCATTTTCCTTCCTGAAGGCGCCGTCGAAGCCTGTTTCACCGTTCGGGTCGTCGAGGCAGGTTCTGGGATGAAAATCCCTATGTGCTCCTATAAACGATGATGGCGTTTGTGGATGTTAGTTTCTTTCTTGAAGGCATCGTTAGAGCGCTCCTGCTGCCGTGCTTCTGCTCCTCCGCTTCCCTGCCTGGAGTTGCTCCTTCCTATGCTGTGCCTGATTGTGCCTCATGCTACTCTTCGCTTTGGTTTGTCCAGTAGTTGGTTGGTGTTGCCGCAGTCAATTGCTTCTCTGTAGCGAATGCTTTACCGCTATCGCTCTTCTTGGATGGATGCTTTTCCATCATGTTGCTTAGGCGGTTGCCTTGCCGTCGGTGTTGCTTCGGTCTCCCCTCTTAGGCAGATACTTTGTTGCTGTGAGCGTGATGACCCCCCATCTGTGGCTTTGCCGCCTTGATGGCCATCGTCTCTGGCGGATGCTTTGCCGCTGTGGTCTCTTCTCTAGTGGATGCTTTGCCGCTATGGTCATACCGGCCCCCTTGGCGGATGCTTTGTCGCCGAGGTTGAGCTTGCTTCGTCGCCTCTGCGGTTTCACTACACTACTGGCTACCAATGTGTTGTCTTATGTATTAGGCTCAGTCAGTTGGGTCTTGAGGTGGAGGGCCCCCCTCGCGTTTTCTTGCTGTTTGTTTGTGCCTGTGGGATTTCGTTGATAATTCAAGGATTACTTGCGAGTCCTATATATCACCCTTGTAACATTTGATTACCTTTCCTCTTAATGAAAAACGGGCTGAACACCCGATCGAGAAAAAACAATTGGACTCACCGAAACAACATACAAGCTTCTGGAAGGTTCAACAAGGATCTAGACCAGTCCATGAGGGGGAGAAGAGGGGAGGGATAAGAATCGGGTCAGAGGCTCACCTCGAGCTATCGCTCGCCACTGGGTTCGTGGTCTTGTCCTTCGACATCTATGCTGATGGTAATCCTTTTATGATCAGAGTTGCTTTGCTCCTTGGCCCGCCGACAAGCCCAGCCGTTGCTTTCTCTTGGCCTAGGTACAGTTCACGACCTTGATCAGCCCAACCCATAATATTTCCAGAGGATTCCTGACATTATTCCCCCCTTGAAACACATGCAGGTTGTCGCCTACAGGTTCATGGCATCATCGACCAAATAAAGAAACAGTTGTGTGTACGCATTGTTGCCTGCAAGTTCATGGGAACTGTTTTATTTTATTTATATGCACTGACTTTTCCGGCCATTCTTTTTTTACAAAAAAGAGGAGGGGTTGTGTCCCCCTACTGGGATTTATTACTGAAACACTGAAGTGTACAAAGTTACTACCTCTGTCCCAAAAAAAAATTGTAACCCTCGCTTCCCGAGGAGTCAAAAATTCTTAACTTTGACTAAATACAAATAAAAAACATATTGATGTTTATGATGTGTAATGAGTATAATTGGATTAGTTATGAAATATAGTTTCATAATAAACCTAATTAGAGATTAAAATGTAGATAATATCATCTATAAACTTAGTTAAACTTAAAGATTCTTTGACTCATCGGGAACCGAGATTTACATGCTTTTTGGGACGGAGGGAGTACAAGTCAAGAGACCAAAAAAATGGAAAGAAAAAAATCAACAAAAATTACACATGGGCTTCTAGCCATGAAGGAAAAGTAGAACAGTATTTCTCGTTTGCTTTGAGTATTACCTGTGCAAATTCCTTCTTGCAAATCGCTTTGTATTGATGTCCAGGCAAGTGAGGTCCGTCGTCACACTCAGTTCAAAGGAGTGTACTGTATATGATTCTGATCTTCAATCATTTCCTAACTGATGATAAGTGTTTTAAATCGCCGGCTAAGACATTTAGTAATGGTCTATCTCCTGAAACAGCAAATAACCGGTTATAGCGGGTTATAACAACAACTAAATTATATACATAAAAAACATAGCTAAATCATTTTCATACACCTATAGCTGGAGATTTAAAACCTTGCTCATGATAGAGCTATGTGTTCATTGCGAGCGCTAGCCACACTGGCGTTTGATCCCACACTGTCCCATCCTCTTGTGTGTGTGCCATTCTCATTCCTAAGCTGGCCATGGGCACAATAATGTCGGCGCTCCAGCCCTAGTTAATAGGCTAGTCCTAAGTTGAAAAAAAATAGGTTACCAACCGAGTTTGGTCATCATTATGATCGAGTACAATATACTCGCCCGACCTATAATATAGTGCATATAGACTTTCAAAAAATGTGTCTAAATATAAGGGGTTTTATTAGTGGTGAAAACTTATTTGAATGTGGCAGGTGTTATATTTTTACTTCATATTATCAACCAATCCTCTTAATCATGTTGTTGCAAATTAGTACAATATAGGCACTTATACACATAGGTATATGCTCACTCCTATGAACACACGCATACACTGATCGCGGTTGATTAAAAAATAAAATGAGGACACATGTGTTTTTTTGTATAATCTCTTAATATGTCCTAAAATCTCTAGAAGGCACTATATTACTGGACGAAAGGAGTATATATAGAGGTGTTTGGATCCCTACATATGGATTGGCTAGGCTAGCTGGATGGATGCAGGTGTCTGACGTTGGTTGGTTGGATGAAGGCCAGAGCTTGTCCCTCACGTCTAAAAGGAGCAGCGAGCCTAACTTGCCAGAAACAAGAATGAAATCCGTTTTTTTCATAGCTAGACTTGTGGGATACAGGTATTATCATGTTAATAATGTTATTAGTATGTAGATTAAGGATTATATGCTAAAAATAAGCACTATACATTGATTCACGCAAAATAAATATTATCTTAAAACTTGTTGTTCTCATTTTATTTTGGTGCAATATATGTTAATATGACCAACCAAATTGTTGTTGTAGCTAAGCTATCATCTACTAAAACAAGCAACCAAACAAAGGGGTCCAGTATGATATGAATTAGGTCTGGCCGACGGGAGCCCGCATTCTAGATATGAGGCAAGCTGAGTTGAGAAGGGAACCAAATAGGCCCTACAGCTCCTTTACAACAAAAACTTACACTCGCTCGTGCCACACGATCTTGTCCATTGGCTTGCGTATACATAAGGTCAGTCTTAATGGTGATTTCATGGACATTAAAAAGCTGACATGATATAGATAGATAAATAGAGATGAAATGAGTTTCATGAGAATGAAACTTGTTTACACTGTTTTCAAGTGTCGGAGAACATTTAATTGCACCGAAAGCACCACAGTATATACATGGATGGATGGATCGAAATTCAAAAGTGGAGAGCTATCATAATGGCAGCACAGAATTAAAAAGAGAAGACTTGTATCTAGGGATGCAAGTTCAAAATATTTTGGATCATCGAGTAGTCGCCCCAAAAACTTGATCAAATAAACTAGAATGACATTTATGTAATCTGACGGAAGAGGAAAAATGAACTAAAAGGACATTTGACCGTAATTATAGTTAGCCGAGCTAAAAAAACACCATTAAATACCTACTTGCATCCCTACTTGTATCAAATCTCCCCCACCACCCCACCAGGAGTATAATGGCAGCACGAAAAGAGAAAGACATGATGTGTGTCATGGTGGTCAAACCAAACAGGTAAATCTCCCTCACCACCCCACCAGGAGAAAACAACCTTTCGTCGAAGTCAATTTTTTTTTTGGCCCCGGCCGGCCCGCGCGTGGCGCCGCCGATCCAAGATACGACGGGTCGCCGTCAAGAATCCCGCACGGCGGCCGCTCCGGCGAGAGACGTGGCGTGCAGAATGGGTGTCCGCCCGTTCGGTGGGTGCGTGTTGGGCGCAAAGGCATGCATCCCTGCAGTACCACGTGCCTGCATCACTTGTGTTGCCCATGCGTGCGTGCTCATCTGGAAGAGAAAGAAAACCGCGTGCGTGTGCAATGCATGCATGCGGGTGCGGTGCGGCGCCGCAGAGCGTGCAGGAGGCGGCGGGCCGCGTGTGCTTTTGTGGTCGTGCGCAGTAGTTTTTCCCTCGCATCAGCGTGGCGGCATGCCAGGCGTGCATGTCGTCCTTGCTTGTCGGCCACCACGTACTCACGACATTAATCAACTGCTTGTCGTCGACATGCATTGCATATTACTCTCCCTCCGTCCTGTTCGTCTTACTTAAAAATTTTGTGTAAATTATAAAATAAATAAATTATTATTAAAGTATTTCTAATGATAAAATAAGTCATAACAAAATAGATGATATTTATATAAAAAATTTGAATAGAACAAAGATGTCTGAAAGTAAAAAACAATATTTTTTTCTTTTGGGACGGAGGGAGTACTACTCCCTCCGGTCTATTTTATCTGGCGCAAGTTACGATGACACAGTCTTCTAGATCATACTTTGACCATTCATTTGCTTTATATTATATTATTTATGCTTATAAACTTATAATCATTTGATAGTATAATTCCTTACAAATCTAATTATATAAAGTTTGTATTATAATAGTTAAAAATTATTAGTCTAATTATTGGTCAAAGATTTTAAAGTTTAAATCTTGATATGCGTGTGCACCAGATAAAATGGACCGGATGGAGTACTATTTACTATTGATGTAGTAGTACTAATCTCGTGGAAATGATGCTCATTGGTCATTGCATTGGTTGGGCTTGGGCCGGTACTCCTAATCTCGTGCAAATGGTGCTTATGTCACATGCTCATATGCCCATACATGTCATGGCTTTTGCCTTTTGGAGAGAGCTAGCACCACCATTCCCATGCATTCCACAAAATAAACAAGATGGAGCTACAGCCGGACGCATGCATGGGAGCGGCGGGGCGTGCTGCTTGATGATGTATGTAATGTAAGGGCTGCACGTAATTAATCTGACCATCATCATATCTGTATGTTTTGACCTTACCTAACACTAATAAATTTCTCCGTGTAGGAATAATGCAAAACTTGTCCTACGTGTTTTGTTTTGGCAAAACAAAAGGATATACTTTCATGCATCGTGTCTTGCTATATACGTCGTTCCAACTTTGCAAGTAGTCCCTCCATTTAAAATCGTAAGTCGTTATGCCCTTTCTAGATACAATTTTTTTTCCATGCAGTTAGACATCATGTGTATTTGGGTGCATAGCAAAAAAAACTATGTATCAAAAAAACTAAAACAACTTAGTTTGGATATTTTGTGGATCCTTGCCAAACTTTTAAAATGCAGCTGGATTCTGGTGGAACAGCTGACAAGAATCACTTCTCTACCTACACGACGAGCTTGCGACTAAAAAAACCATTCTCCACCGCTTCCCACTGCTTCTTGTTCAATCATCGTTAAAATCACTTTAGAATCAATTCCCACTTGCTCCCCACCCTGCTTCCTCACCGAAATAACTCTATCAGAAAATCAAGAAGTAAAGCTCAAGAATCTGATGGGCTCTGCCAAACTGGCCCTTACAATTCGGTACGGAGGAAGTAGTATATAACTAGAACTATTTATTCTTAATTCTAGACATGAATTTATATGTATTATCAGGTACAAGAGACATGGATCAAAGATGTATTCGCATTGCCTATATATACTGTGTATATACACTCCTCTAAACTAAGGGCCTATTTGGATGTACTAAGACAAGTTTTTAGCCATAGCTAAAAAATAACCTGTAACAGAACCGACCAATTATATGAAATTAAGTAAGAAAATCATCCGCCGAAGCAGATAATTTAGTAAACTTAAGCTCGTATAATTCGGTAGTCCGTGAAACTACGAAGGATTTCAAATCAACTAACACACAAACCAAGATCGTACAAGTTTAGCAGCAACAGTCACATGTTACATAAAGTTCACAACAACACTGAGATATATCGGAGTTTAAAACATAAAGTTATTACAAACCAAGTTCATAATGAAATAGCGGAAGCAAATAGTTTTAAAGCCACACACACGTTTAGTTCAGATACAGTGTCAGGAGATAGTCATTTCCAATAAAAGCATCAGATAAGATATACGGAGCGACCATGCCCTTGGTCCTAGTTGTCACCCATCGCAGGGTACATGCAGTTGATGCAATAACCGTAGTACATGTGACCATCTGTAACAACAATGGGAACAACGCCCTGAGTACGAGAAAGTACTCAGCTAGACTTACCCGTCTTAAACTAAAATAAAGTGACACCAAGGAGTATGCAAGGCTTTATTTTAGTGGACTAGCTGACTCATTTGCGAAAGAGCAATAAATTAACATAATGAACCATTTAAGTATTTTGCATCATCTTTATTATAACCTATCAATCTAGGTAAGCACCTATACTATAGCAATCACTTGATTAACCAATAACATCTAGTTACCAACTTAGATTTAGCATTTTCAGCATTATCCATATAACCATCAGTGTTCCATCATCCTTACTACGATGTCGTAACTCGAGTCAAGTGCTCACTATCCAGGAGCGATGGTGATTCGAATCGATTTCTAACTAGCTGGTGATTTATTCCTCACATAAACCATACTCACCGATCAAGTAAGCTACAGATCACCAATGACACTATCTAGATAAACATCGCGGGACAAACTGGGCCCGCAGTACCCAGGGACCACCCGACTGCCAGGAATCAGGCCTTGGCTGCCATTGGGCTCACTCTTCGTGTCTCTGTCATACCCCCTTCAGCACCAATATGCGCACCCATGTAGATCCCGACCCGAATAATGCCACTAGTTTCGCGATCGAAAGATACTTTATTCGGCCAGTTAAATGTGAGGCATGCGTTCAACATGACAAGAGGGACGAGCAAGGATCGGTCCTTAACCAACACAGGCGGAAAACTAATAGCACCCCAGAACCCTGTCTGGTTGTCTTTAACTTTTCCGTTCGGTCTCCAATTATCTATCAACACATGGTTATTTCCAGGATATCATCCATTCTATAGCTAAAGTATTCCAGTAAGCACCTATAATTGCAGGTGACCGAAAATCACCGATCACTACCGGTCTAAATAGGGCTAAGCAATTATTCGATCCTAAACCTAACAGGGTAAGAATATAATAAGGTAGGCAAGGATAGTAATAAATGCATCAACGATTTCACTCAACTCATATAACTTAATGCAACAATATATAAAACTCATATATATAAAAGGATTGTTTTTATAAAGCAGGAGACTTAGGATGCACCGGGCTTGCCTCACTCAAAGGAACTAGGTTGATGGTCCACACACTTGGGCAGGTCCTCTCCTTGCTCCTCTACCTCGGGCACCTCCTATGCCTAGATTTCCTATGGGTCGGCTCTGGCCTACTCCTCTTGTACGGCTACTGGCACTTTCTCCTGCGATCCTATATGATGCAATTGTATAAGTAATTATACAAGTGGTGCATCGAATGCGATGGCATGTGATGGTCATGATGGCATGCAAGGCAGATAAACACACTTAGATTTATTGGATAGAATAGAGTTAAGACTCTTCTACTAGGTAGTCAACATCATCCAAGGACAGGTACCATGAGTACATGTCGTCTACAACATTCTCTTCTATTACTAGCCCCCGTTAGCTACCGCTAACTACTATAAAGCTATAACACACGTGCTACTATACTTCATCACCACAACTATACTAACATGCCAAGTGATATCAGCAAGTTAATTGATGCTTCAAAGATACACCAAAG
Organism: Saccharum hybrid cultivar R570; assembly: GCA_038087645.1. NCBI lineage: Eukaryota > Viridiplantae > Streptophyta > Magnoliopsida > Poales > Poaceae > Saccharum > Saccharum hybrid cultivar. The sequence goes on from JAQSUU010000682.1 coordinate 1,319,323, forward strand.
ATACACTATTAAACTAATCATACATAAAGAATATTATTTTTATTTCACTTTAACCTAAGGTTACAACAGCAACATATATTTCTAGTGTATAGAAAAATCTAGAAAAAATATAGTAGCATATTTAGACCCTAAGTAGCCTACCATAAAATTTTCTTGGCATTTGGATAAATAAAACAACCTACACAAAAATAACAAGCTAATGTGGAAAAATGAGCATGAAAATACTATACTATGAAAAGTATTAAACAACCGATTTAATATATTTCCCATGATATACATAGTCTACCAACATTGTACAAAAAGTTTCACATATATGTTTTATTCATATTTTTGGCTCTAGCAATTTTATAAGAAATAGCAATTAAATGCACCAAAAATAGATAGCTATATTTTTCTACAGAACATGCATGACTTATATTTTTCCCAGAAAGTACATATCAAGAATAAATCAACAAAATCAGAATCATATTTTTCTGATGTATAATATATTTATTATGCATTTTCTAAGAAAACAACAATTACAAGAATTAAATAAAGACCTATATAAAAGTGTCACAAATTTGACATGCAATATTTTTAAACTATATATCTAGTGCTAAGAAACACAACAAAATTTATTTCAATAAATTTGGAGCTATATTTGTCAAGATATGATTTTGGAAGCATTTTCAAAATTTTTGGAAAAGGTTTTCTTTTAAATCCAAAAATCCACACGGCCAAAAATGTTATGCCCACCCCGTTCCTTCACCCCGAATCAACATAGAGAGACAGACAGGCAGGGCCTTGGGTCTAGGGGACCCCACCTGTCAGCCAGGCCGAGCCGGGGCGGCGCTGACCGGCGTGATCTCGCCAACGGTGAGGTCTCCGGCCAGGCCAAGGTGACTAGTGTGCTCCCCACCCTCGCGCGAACCCGACGGTGCCCGTGGCGTAGCCCAAGGAGCTTGGGAAGCCGGCCGCCGCCGTACATGGCGGAGCAACGGCGCGGGTCGTCACCAGTGAGGCATCCCCGGCCACAGCATGTGAGTGGAAGCGCTCGGGAGCATCAATGACGCGGTGCGGTGCTCGTGCACGAGAAAAGAGGGCGAGAGGTGAAGCGGAGAGGAGGTGACCACGGAGCGGAGCTTCTTTGGTGAGCATGTCCGAGCTTCGGCGAGCAATCTCTGAGAATAGGGGCATTACCACTGCGAGCTAATGCGAGCACGGAAGGCGCGAGGTGGAGACGGTGCTCGGAGCAGGATGGAGGCGCTGGCGGTGAGCTGTGGTGGCCGGAACGACCAACTCTGGCAAGGAGCTTTCGCGGGCGGTGGCGGAGGCGAGCGCAGACGCGTGCTCTGCTGCTGCTGGCACGGTGGGAGGAAATGGGAGAGAGCAGGCGAGGCGGACGCGCGCGCGGAGGGAGTAGACGAGCGCGTGGGGCGTGGGGGCCACCGGATGGCTAGGTGCTGCCATCACCGGCACATGGCGTCCACGTGGCGGCGGCGCGCGAGAGGGGCGAGCGCGAAGGGGAGGCAGGCCAGGCCGGCTTGCGTGAGCGGGCCAGAAGTGAAGCGTGCAACCCAATAAGGTATAAACCGATTTTTCTTTTTATTTTTTTTGAATAACAGCAATATTTTTTACATTTTTGAGCAACAAAAATTCATTTTCACAAGTTGGTCAAAAATAAAAGTTGTTTAGAATTTTGAACTCTACAACTTTTCTTAAAGGCGCATTTTAAAATTTCAACTAGATTTTGAAATAAAGATTCAAGGTCCATTTTAAATCAAAACTCCATTTTTCTAAAATATTTTTAAAAGCAAAATTTGAGAAAACTTTGAATACCAAACTTGCTCCAAAATACATGCTAAACATTTCTAAATTATTTGCATTACCAAACAAACATGTTTATTGACCTAACAAGCATACTCATGACATAGTTTTTATTTAAACAGACAAATGCAACATCCATGTTTCAGAGCTATGTTTCATATGTTTCAACCCAATGTTTCATTTATATACCATGTGATTATGAATGCAAAATGATGTTCATGCTCATGATTTGCAGTGCCTAATGCATGCTTAACACCAAAGGTGTTACAAAACCGCTATAAAATTAGTGGATTTTTTTAAATTTAATCCTTTTTTAAGCAATATTTTAAAACTAATCCCAAAAAAAATATTTGCAAATCTGACCCTTTTGGTCGCGCTAGCGTGGGTGGCGTGATTGCATCACTCTGTCGCGCCACATGCGCTAGCATGACTAGGGGCGCCACGGTGACACAGGGCGTTGATCGTAGCTGGCGTGGCGGACCGTGGGTCCTGCCTTGTCGCGCCGTTGACTCTGGCACGACTGGCTGTCGCACCAGAATGCTGCGGCCCACCTGCTGTTTCGCCTTGTCGCGCCATCGGCTCTGGCACAACGGACTGTCGCGCCAGCTAGGCCGGCACGACGAGCCCATATAAATGCTGTGGCCTACCTGCTTTTTTGTCGCTCTCTTGTTTCTTCTTGAGTCCGGTGAGTTCGAGGTGAGGTTTTCTTGCTGTGTTCTCTCTCTCGCTTTCCTCCCATGCTCTATTTCCTATTGACCAAGTTATCATTTGCATTTTAGGTTTGAACCTTCTCTTGCTAGAGGTATGACTCCCTCATGTCTGTTTTTTTGGTTTAGTTGATGCTTATATACTGTATACTGCTCTGGTTTACACTGCTGTGTGCAATGCTGGTTTTCGTTTCGTTTAAACAAAGTTGGTTTGGTTAATCACGTATAATATATTATGATTTATATTGAACTTTTATGGTTTTTGTGATTGGTATTGGTTGGCAGTTTATTAGGGTTTCAATACACTAGTTTAGACTGCAGTATGGCTTGGACTGTGCATATAAAAGTATGTTGGAAGTGTGTGAGCTGAAATTATTTGTGGTGATTTCTTGTATAGATGGGTAAGATTATGTATGTGTAGACATCATTTACATGAAGTGTATTTGTTTTAGGGTTTCGCTTCATGATTTACATTTATAGGCCCAAGACTTGAGATGGAAATTGTTGTTCAACTATGTAATACTATTGATTCATATATTTGGTTTGTTCAACTACTTCGTGATAGGTTGCATGACAGTTCCAAATGACACCCATTTCGTGCACCATTCGAGGGACCATGGAGGCATGGGTCCTTTCCTACTAGTAGAGCCAACACTGTTGTGTTACTGTGGGTTACCGGCTTTTGTGAAGCAGTCAAGGCATCCCACATTAGCTGGGCGAGCTTTCTACTGTTGCCAACTAAAGAGTCGTCCCCCAACACTTGATGCCTACCTATAGGGATGTAGCTTCTATCAATGGATCTATGGGGATGAAATGTTTGATCCCATGATTATGTTGTTTCCGTATGACCCTTGGAAGAGTGTTCCATATTTTGAGTTTGTTCGTTGGGTTCGGCCGCACCGAACCCTCCAGAAATGATAGAGATGGAGAAGCTTACAGCTGCTTTGTGGCATCTAATGAATCCTCCTAGATGCCATTGTGGACTGTCGACGCGACTAACTACTCCAAGCAAACCTAGAGCATTCACTCCCTTCTATTACTGTGGGTTGCTAGATTGTGTAAGTTCTCATGAAAGCAATTTATCTCCAAGCTCGTCTCTGTTTTGCACATACAATGTTATAGTTGCAACTTTTGTTTTTTTTGCAGAGAGGGTTCCCATCTTGTGACTTTGAGGAGTACAACTATGGACCCAAATCGCATTGACCTTCAGAGTATGAATTTGCAAAGTTTTAGGCAGATGAATTTGCAAAGTTTCAAGCAGGCATTAAGCCATGGCCATGCACAAAGATGTCGGACCGTAAGTGCAAGTGTGGCATGAAGGCCCACGAAGAAGTTGTTCCGTCTGAGTTAGGATATGGCTACTACTATGGCAATGCCTATGGAGGGCCGTCTGAGCTATGGGTGAGTTCACTTAAGCACAAAAGTTATTACATGAACATAGCCCACTGCTTTATTTGGTCATTGCTTTGTGTTTGCTTAGACGGGGAAGACATGCAATTGGGAGCACTTCAGTGGTCGTGGTGAGTTAGTGGAGAGATTGAAAGTACATTCGCCTCTCGAAAAAGAGATGAAGTCCTTGATGCGGGAGGAGAAGAAGATGGAGGTGAGGATGAGGTACGGGATACAAATGCCATCATGGAAGACCCATAACCGGATTGTAGAGGATTTTCCTAGAGTGATTGGTTGGAAGATCCATTTTTACAATAACGAGGATGAGCTGATGAGCTTTTGGTGACAAAACAAGGAAGCATACGACTTTAAGGAGTCCGAGGATGAGAGGGAGATGGCCTTTTTTCACAACGAATTGTGTCACATATGTGAGTAATTGATTTGAAACTATGTTTGGACTTGTGCATCTTCTTACAAATGTTGGCAATGACACATTGTTCCGTTGTTGTAGTCCCCGATAATGTACCGAACAATAGACATCTCCCCGCACCAATGGAGGAGGACAAGGATGATGACTATGATGATGACGATGACCATGACCATGACCATGATGATGAAGATGGTGAGGACGATGGCGATGACAATGGAGATGACCATGCGTAGTGTGTCAATAGCTACATGGTCCAGTAAATATTTTGCAAATGCCAATAAGTTTGGCATCTCTTAGATGTTGTATATGGTAGATGGAAGACAAGTACAATAGTGCTGCTTCTTATGTGGTAAGGTAGCTACATTTGTACATATTTTGCAAATGGCCTAGGGTTGCCATTTCATAGTACGTGTTCACCATAGATGGAATACTAGTGTTAGTAGTGCTTGTATATGGTAGATGGAACACTTATGTAACTGATGTGATGATGATGACGTTGGCTTGTATTTGGTGGTGATGATGCCTTTGCCTTGTATTTTATAGATGCCCATGGGTTGGCATTTGGTTGTATGCAACACTGTGACTACTAGTGTTGGTAGTGCTTGTATCGAACACTTATGTGTCAACCTTCTTATCGTGTGGTAGATGGAACACGTTCAACAATGGTTCCAACGTGAGCTTCGAAATTGTTGTCATATGAGTCCTCGTGGTGTGCATGCAAAATACTTTATTCTCTTGGATTTGCTAAGATATAAAGACATACTTGACGTACAACCTTTTGAAACCATTTTCACTTACTTTGACAAGCAAAGGCTACTTCAGACAATATAGACAAGATGAGACACCTTGTTGAGGTTTGCAGGATTACCACGCCAGTGCTACTGGTGCTACAGCCTTGTCACGCTAGGCACAACAGCATGACAAGAGGAGGCCCTGAGAACCAAACCATTTTGGTGTCGATGGCTGGCTGGCACCCTAGCCAGCCATCAACACCAGAAAGGTCTAGCTGTTGGGTGAGGGCTTGTCGCACCAGCCTAGGTGGCGCGACAGTCTGTCACGCCGGTGTGGTTGGCGTGACTGCCATTTGCACAGTGTTCGTCAATGTCTGTTGTGCCACCCAGACTTGGGAACATTTTTTTTGTTTCAAATGTGCCTATAAATCTATAGTTTTAGCAAAACATTCAACACATATTCAATATTCAACAAATATTCAACACATATATGAACACATATGAACAAGTCCACATTAGCCGAGCAAGTTCACAAAGTCCACAGTTCATACTCCTCACAAACTCGACCTAGTTCACAAAGTCCATAGTTCATACATGACCAAGTTCACATAGTGGTTATATGTCACAAATGTACCATGTCCACATAGTTCACCAAAGAAGCATGTAGCAACCTAGGGGTTAGGCGTGTAGGGCTCTCTAGGACGACGGCGGCGGCCTAGATTGGTGGCAAGGACATTTGGGGTGCCCACATTGGAGAGGTCACGGGCACGCCCTCACACATTTCTTCCTTGACCTCGTGGAGGCCGTTGTGACGAACTCTACACAAAACACATACAAGATATATGTCAAATAAGGAACACTAGGCATTTAGTAGCATGTACTTCGTACCATACTTGTAATGGCTTTACACACACTATTTGAAGGGCATAACTGAACTCTTCAATGGTCAACCATATGTCAAAAGCAAATAGCGTCATCTACTACATGGTAATGAAAACGAACCTGAGTTTGTGTACCTGGAGGAGCATCAGCAAGTTGCGAACCCATCAGCTCATCTTATTGGATATCATTGATGTCATCATCATCTCCATCGTCGTCATCTTCTTCATCCGTACATCTTGCATGCGAGCTCTTCGGAATGTCAATCGCTGCCCCTTGCCTTGTGCGGGTCTATGGTCCTAGTGATGCAGCAGGTGGCACATGTACATCTTCCATTCTCATGCAACTCACCTTTCGAGCCATCCGTCGATAGGTCTTGATCACTTTCTACAACAATGGTGATGTTTAATGAGTAGCGCTTACATATTGATGGGGTGACAAGATAAATGCATAGGCATAAGGGTAGTACCTTGGTGAATTCTTTTAGGTATGTATTGTCCATCCCTGCTGCATGTCCAAGGTACACTCCGGCTTCATAAGAATGGTGAGCTAGCTGAGTTGCCTAGAGCACATGCATAATCATCATGACCGCGTAGTTTTCAAGTGAAGCTACAATAAGACATAGTTCAATTCAAAGGCGTACAATGTAGTTCTCAAGGGGCGCTCTCTGTGGCTGCACGCTTGTCCTTGTCATCACATCATAGGGGTCCTCATCGTTGCTCTCTTGTTCATCTATTGGAATGCTAGACAGTGGTGGATGCACACTTATTCTGGTGGACCTGTGAAGCCACGCGAGGTACGCACGGTACTCGTTTGTCACACTATGAGCACCATTAGTGGGTTCCACCCTCTCTCTAGCTTCCCACGCTTGCACGTAGTTTGCATGCCTCTCCAGCCAGTTATGGCAGCCGAACCTTCTCCTCCTAGAAATCCTGCATGCACGAGACATGAGACATTAGTAGGCCTTGTACGAAACTTGGAATGCTGAGTTGGCGTATATGGAAACTGCAACTTACTCATGCTATTGATGGGATGTGGACTCGTGTTGTAGAGGGAAATTTTGGTTCCTACCAAATTGCTTCATAACTCTTTGAGGCAAGTGGTGCTCCACCACGTAGTAGAAGATCATTGGAGTATTGGATCGCCACAGGACCCTCTCAGCATGAACATGTGGGGCCATGTTCAACTGTCTTACGTCTAGCCTATCATATGGCTGCCATTCAACCTGTACCATGTGTCAGTTACTATATGCCCTTGTCATGAATTTGTGAACAACATAAATGGAGGAAGCCTAGGTGGTACAACGAACCTGAGCTGGAGTTAAAACATCCAAGTCATTGGAGTATTGAACATAGCGGCATTGTGGCTAGCCCCAAACCGACTTAACTCCCGCCCAAAGGTAGCATACGGGGGGACGACTGTCACCATGTGTCCAAACTTGAAAAACGAAACAATGTTAATGAAGTCACATAGTTCATGCTGTAAATCAAAGAGAAATACCAAATTAATGCAACGTACTTACCGCAACTTCACCTCTATGAACCCATCCGATAGGAATGTGCTCCCAAATCTAAATCTGAAGCAAGTATGTGCAACCACCTAGGTTCGAATTGGGTTGTGCCCTCCTACATCCCTCACATAGTTGTCGATACAACCAAGCAAGAGTGGCGGATCCCCAACTGTATCGTGCTATGTTCTCCCAAGGCTCATGTAGCTGTGGGAGGACCATCCACGAGACAGTGTTCCCAGAAGCGTCTAGAAATAGGAATTGTGCCACCATGTGCCACAGCCACACCCGAGCGTATCTTTCAACGACGTTGTCCGGTGCATGAAGAGCACATGTTGAAGTGTTGCCGCAACCAAGCTGAGCTGACACCCAAAGTCTTCTTCTCTTTCTTCCCTTCTTCAGGGTCTGGTGGCCAGTGGCCGGTGACCTGCTCCACCATATCTTTCTAGTTCTGTGGCTCTACCGTGCCCGTCACAGCCGGACCATCCAAGCGAAGGCCTAAAATGAACCCGACGTCTTTTAGCAGCACAGACATCTCTCCAGAAGGCAGGTGGAAGCTATGGGTCTCCGGACGCCATCTGTCGACAAAGGTCATGAGGAGGGGACCATCCATGTCTAGGAGGCCAGCATTGATAGCCCTAGCAAAGCCTAGAAAACTAGCTCCTGCTCTTGCGAGGTAGGGGGCGTAGCGCTCGTCCCACTTCAGAGGTCGGTGAGTTCGGGGACGTAGCGGACCCAAGGCCTACAAAAAACGATACAATAGATAACGGGTTAACACATTATAGATAAAAATGAAGTATATCTTTATAATTCGATGTGATTGGAAAAGGGTGAAATATATTTCAAAGTAAAAGTCAATGAAAAATAGACATCACAAAAGAACAAGGACAATTCCAAAGCTTTGTAGAGTGGATATTTTTTCTAATAATTGGACAAAAAGGAAAGACAACCAATGTTGTTATGTGGATGCTTTTTCTGGTCATACTAGTTCCTATTGGGCAGCATAGACCACTAATCGTGCAGTAGCTATACAAGGGAAAATCATTTTCTTATGCACACACCTAAGTATATAATATGCAAGTGTAGGTTAAAAGCTAAGAGATGGCACAATTGCAAAGCTTCGTTGTATTATGAAAAGAAAGTTTCACTTACATTACCGTTGTCGACCATCAAGTGTGCTCGGTGGTCCTTGTCGTAGTTGTCTCAAGGAGGGGGAAGTGCACGTGTGCCATGCTGCAATTGTTAAAACAATGACACAAAGTTAGAATATGCAAAAAGTAAAAGCAACATGGTACATGGTAGAAAAACAACAAACAAATGTATGGAATATGGAAATGCATGGAATATGTAATGAACAACCTATTTAAATGTATGTATCTACCTTTGTAACCCTAGACCCACTTGTACTTGCATTCCGTGCTGCTAATTTCCTTGCCTTCTTACGCTTGTCATGAGTGGCAGCGATGTAACCGGTTTTGTGGCATTTGGAGCAACGGACCTGACCCGGTTCCTCATGAAAGTCCCCAAAACCATGCATATCTTCACCGTACCCGTTAGATGCGTCCATAACGCCACGCAACCGCTTTTTCTTCCTTCTACCCTTCTTTGTCTTAAGAAGGTCCTGGTCGAGAACATAATCCAACCTGTAGTACTCCGGCCATTGTGTCGGATCTAGGTAAGGCTCGAAGCTCGACTCCCACACTTTGAGAGTGTTTGACATGAGGTAAAAAGGAGACATGAACTTCTCAGTTTCGTGGTCTAGACCCCTGCATCTGCAAGCTGTAATGACATGGGAGCAAGGCACATGGAGGAGTTGTGGGATGTTACAAGAGCATTCTCCTTTCTCAAGGTCCACCCTATAATTCCTTACACCGTACTTCTCGCCCCTCGGGTTTGTTCCCTCGGCTGACCTGATATTGTAGACTAACCTCGATGGCCCAAAGGCCTTGCCAACTTAGTTTGAAGCTATCATCTCCGAGATATCTAAATGTTTTCTGTAACAGAACCGACCAAATTATAAGAGCACAAGTACAAAAACAAGCACCGAAGCGCTCAAATTTTCGAACTTGAGCCCATATAATCCCGGTAGTCAATCGAAACCACGAAGGATTTCAAACCAACTTGCTTACAACCAAGATCGCATCATTCAACATACAACATCATACGTTACATTTCGCAAGGAGTTCCGAAATAAGTTTACACACACGGAGTCGCAAATTATTCCAAACCAAGTTTATAAAAGTAGCGGAAGCAACACACACCAGTTGTTTAACTACTGCCAGTCTTGTTGATCAACAACCCGCAAAAGCATCAGGAAAGTACATAAAAGATGATCACACCCTAGTGATCTAGTCTTCGTCACCCGCAGGGTGAAGACAATTTTTGCAGAAGCCTTGGTAGAGCATATCATCTGCAACAGGAGGGAATAAACCCTGAGTACTAAAATATACTCAGCTAGACTTACCCGTCAAAAACCAGAAATAAGATGACACCAAGGATTATGCAAGGCTTTCATAAATGGAGCTGGCTGACATTACCTTTTGCGGAAAAGCATAAGTAATTGAAACTCTTTTAACCTGTACTAGCATTTATTTTTAGCATTTACCTGTCATCTATCTTAGCACCTGTACTAAGCATGCACTTGATTATAATCAAACAATAATCATTATTATATCCAGAGCAGGTATGAATTGTGGCAACATTGTATCATTCCCTTAACCACCTGTTCATTTAATGAGATCTACGTTGCTGCTGCTCAAGTCAAGTGCTCACTAACCGGGAGCGACGGCGATTCGAATCGAATTCCTATCTAGCTGGAGGGGTATTTCTAACACTCACCGTGCAGACCCCTGCCAGGGTCGCACAGGCCACCGTTTCATATGATTCTGGAACCGTGGGTCCGAATGATGTCGCGACCCCAAGGGCGACACTCTGCCAGGTGATAGGGACTCTAACCCCCCTTGGTCTCACGCCAATGTCCCCAAGCACATCCTTTCTCTCCTCCAAGAAGCAACCTACCATTCGATTCCCGGCCTGAATTACATTACTCGGTTTTGCGGTCAGAACGGCTTATTCGGCCAACTAAGTGTTAGACTGCGTTCAACATGACTCAAGGACGTACAGCGAATCGGTCCTTAAACGACTCAGACGGGCATAGCTCCACACCCAAGACGTGAAGTGTCTTGCGGCTGTACTATCGAACTCCCGTCCGGTCTCCATTTCATTTTAAGGCATGGTTCCATCCACGATAGCCATAAAGCCACTCGTGATTCCATCCTACATCTCGCGGATGACCGGAAATCACCCGACTTCTATCGCACTAAGCAGGGCTAAGCATTGACACGTGCCTAAACCTAATATAGAATTAAGTACGATATCTGGACAAGGACAGGTATAATGCAACAATTGTTTTCATACAACTCCTACAACTTAATGCATTAAACAATTAAAAGTACTCAAGATAGATTTATAAATTGATGGGTTCAGCATGCACCGGGGCTTGCCTTTCAGAAAGGTCGAGGGCCGGTGGTCAGGACACTCGGGCAGATCTTCGGCAGGAGCTTCGTCGCCGGTTGGTTCCTCTGGCTGCTCTAGCAGGTCCTGGACTTCCTCTGGAATCATAGGCTCGAATTCGAGGAGAGTTACCCCCTCCGGTACACCTATTGCATGAATGCACAATAATTATCATGGATGCATAAAGGTGCAACATGCTCGGAATAAAATGCATTTCAGAAATAAAAACAATAACCTAATCAAGTTACTTTATCAGTACGTGCAAATCTTTTCTCCGGTGGAGAAGTACTTACCTAATCTACCCAACCTAAGATATAGATATTCTTCTTCGGTTAAGGCCCTAGCACCTAACAATACAAGAGTAATATTACTTAGGTTACTACAGTAAGACATTCTGGACAGCAGCTCAAGGATTCTAACATAACTGGAGATTCCCAACTCCAAAAGATATGATCTAATACAATATGGAAAGCTTATGAAATGCACCACAAAATATTTTCAGACCACAACACTTAATTCCAAAGTTTACCTAGTCGAAATTCCAAAGTTCCAGAATCTGTCCTCTCTAAACAGAGAGCAGCCAATTCTGGACTGTCACTTTAAACAGCAGTAACTCCCAAACTACTAGGCCAATTGCTCCCAAATTTTGACAAAAGCTAGCTTATCAAGTTTACTACAACTTTGGTATTTACAAGTTTTTCAGCAAACACCTTTATCAAAGGTCAAACCCAAAAATACTACCAGCTGTCCAGAAAACCTAGAATTACAAAGATTAAATATTTATTTATGTGGCAAACATCCCATAAGACCAAACTAATGTTACCACAAGTTCACATAGATCACAAAGACACCAGAAAGTAAGGTTGGCCCGCCTAAAATATTTATTTAAACTCATTTCTTAATTTACTTAAGTGATTAAGTGGAATTTTAAACATATATGTAAACTGCTCCTAAAATTCTACAAAAATTACAGGAGACTCTCTGACCCAAAAAGAGGCTACTGTAGAAATTTGAACTAAATTTATTCAAAGGAACTCCCCACACAAAATTCACAAGCCCAAAAGGCTGATTTTTGTATAATTAACAAATCATATTAAAAGTGTCAAACAATAGATTTCCTATTTTTCTTAGACACTTTAAGGTACCAAGACATTCTCCAAAAAGTTATAAGAACATTGCACATGTAGAAAAATTACAAAAATTCATTTAAGTGTTTCCTAAAATAACAAGATAGCATTATAACTTGGAAAGTACTTAAGCACTACTGCCCAAATTTTTATCAGAGCTAGAACAAGTATAAATTAGCCTACCCACCAAATTTCATAATTTTTGGAACAGTGAAACTCAATATATGATTTAAACAAGTTTGCATGTAATTTAAAACACATTTCAAAGACCTATTTAAATCTCCCAGAAACTAAACATCACATATCCAATTTATATTTTTTTAAAATACTACACCTCAAGTAGATCCTAACAAAATTTATCTCATAATTTTTGGGCAAGTAAAACCATAGATCTATATTTTCCAAACCTTATCTAAAACTGTGACAGAATAAATAAAAATGAATTAAATCTTATTTGTTACTGGGCCGGCCGCGAGCTCCGGCGAGCAATTCCTCGCCGCCGGTGGCTCCTCCGACCGATCCAAGTGCACCGGCGTCTTGCCCAAACCCAACCGCACCGAGGCTACCATTTTTCCCCAAAGTTGATGCACCACCGCACCCAGACCGACGGCAATGGCGGACGGCCGCGGTGCCTGGCGGTACGCCGGCGAGTCCCGGCCGTCGCACGACCTACCGAAGGGCGCATCACCTTCCTGGACTCCTAGCGGACCTAACGAGATCACTCCCACAGACGGGGGTGGAGCGGAACCGCTTGACCGCGTGAGCACCTGGCCGGCGGCCATGGCGCGGCCGTGCACGGTCTCGTTCCATCATGGCTGTCCTGATACTGGCGGGAACATCTTCATCCTAGCATCTACACGTGACAGGAAGGGGGAAACGTGGGTGAAGGCAGACGGAGAACTACTATGTGGTGCTAGCCACGGCGACCCGCACATGGCGGAGCTCCGGTGAGCTTCGGTGAGCGGGCCGAAACGGCAATGCGGCTCACCTTGGGCTCAATCCAACCTACCGATGGGTCGAGGAGGTGTAGGACGGGGAGGCGGAGGGACGGACGTGGTTCGGCGAGCGGTGGTGAGTACGCGAGCTCGGAGATGGCTACGGCGACAATGGCGTCTCGGTTTCCGCCTCGGTGAGCCCGGCCAGAGCGAGAGGAAGGGAGAAGAGAATGAGCGCGCGCGAGGGGGTGGAGGTGGCCGCTCGGTGTTCAACTCATGCCCGGGCTCGCGACGTGGAGGGAACGACAACGCTCGGTCGCCACGCGTCGCCGTTCTTCTGCCCGCGCGCCACGACATGAAGCTGTCGGTCGACTGAATGGCGATGCTGCTGACTGAATGGAGGCCGTCATCGTTCGACTGATAGAGCAACTTCATCGACGATTAACTCCCAAACCAGTGAGAACCAGGCGTGGTTGATGTTGGCAATGTTGTAGAGCTACATGAGGGCTACAAGTTTGTCAATTGGAGTTTGGACTGGTTCGGCCTAGCTTTGAAACCACAGAGCTCCAAAGTGGTGCACTTCGAAACTGAAACGTAGTTTCAGTCATTAAGCCGACTGAAACCCGATTTTATAGACACTATATCTCCTAAACCATTTAGAACTAGGTGATGGTGATGTTGACAATGTTGTAGAGCTAAGTGAGTACTACAAAAGTGCCAATATGAGTTGGGGCTGGTTTGGTCTGGTTTGCAAACTACAAGCTTCCAAAGTAGGCCACAGTAAAACTGGAGGGACACTTTTGAGACTTAGAAGAATTCTAAGTGTTGAGACAGCCCCTCTAGCTGACTTGTAGGCCATTTTTGAGCATGTTCTGGCCAGTTTCATGAGATGGTCATATTGAGACTTTTGTTCCCCATAAAATTCTCTACAACTTTGCTTAAGGGTGCTCCTCCATGCAAGGTCTCTAAGCTAGACTTTTTAATTGGTCAAACTAGAGCATCCTAGGGCTAAATGCTGATCAACTACACCTTGGAGGGCATTTTGGTGATTTTGGTCAACATGAACCTTGCTCCATTAGTGACCCTAAGTATAACTAAAGTGTTGTGAGATATAATTGGCTACTCTACCCTTTAGTTATACCAACTCCCTAGTGTCACATGATGTGAGCCAAACAAAACTTTAAAAAATCACATTTGTTGCAACCATATGAAATAACATGAAATGATGCATGCTTATGCTCATGTAATGCAATGCAATTATGGAGCTAAACACCTGAGGTGTTACAGCCCTCCCCCCTTATAAAAATCTCGTCCCGAGATTTGGAAAGCTTACCATTTTTCATAGAATTCCTTATAACCATCCCGCAAATAGTCCTCCCGTTCCCATGTAGCGTCACTTTCACTACCCTGATTACTCCACATTACTTTATACCACTTAACCACTTTGCTTCTAGTTACTCGTTCCTGAGTATCTATCACCCAGACTGGCTTTTCTTCGTAAGTTAAATCAGACTCAAGCCTGATATCTCCTAACGGGACTCTTTCCTCAGGAACTCGAAGACACTTTTTGAGCTGAGATACATGGAAGACGTTGAATATGGCACTCATTTCTGGAGGTAACTAGATTTTATACGCAACAGCTCCACTCTTGCCTATGATTTGGAAAGGACCCACGTATCTTGGCGCAAGTTTCCGCTTAACACCAAAACGTTGGACACTCTTCATTGGAGAAACTTTCAGATACACGAAGTCTCCAACTTCAAACTCGAGTGGTTTTCTACGACGATCAGCATAACTTTTCTATCTAGCTTGGGCTGCAGCCATATGCTTTTGGATGGTACAGACTTGTTCCTCCGCTTCCTCAACAAAAGCAATACCATAAAATCTCCTCTCACCAGCTTCTATCCAATTTAGTGGGGTTCTACACTTACGACCGTACAAAGCTTCGAATGGGGCCATCTTAATACTCTCTTGGTAACTATTATTGTACGAGAACTCGGCTAGAGGTAACCATTTTTCTCAAGAACCCTTGGATGAAATGACACATGCCCGCAACAGATCTTCCAAGATTTGGTTAACCCGTTCTGTCTGACCAGACGTCTGGGGGTGATAAGCAGAGCTTCTCACTAACTTGGTTCCCAGAAGGTGATGTAAGTGCTCCCAAAAGCGAGCAGTGAACTGGGGACCACGGTCAGATATGATAGTACGAGGTATCCCATGGAGCCAGACTATCTGATTGAAGTACAACTCAGCATAGTCAGTGGGACGATAGTCCACTCTAACTGGAATGAAGTGAGCTAATTTGGTCAAACGATCCACAATTACCCAGATGGAGTTATGATTTTTGACAGTAGGAGGAAGACCAACAATGAAATCCATACTTATCTCTTCCCATTTCTAACTTGGGATAGAAAGTGGTTGAAGCAACCCAGCTTTCATATGCACAGCTTTAACTCTACAGCAGGTGTCACACCTAGCCACATATGCCGCTATCTCTTTCCGCATCTTGGTCCACCAATAGTATGGCTTCAAATCATAATACATCTTATTGCTACCAGGATGGATGGACAACTTAGAGGAGTGGGCTTCCGACATAATATCATTTCTAAGCTCTCGGTCCTTAGGCACAACTAACCTATCCTTGAACCATAGTACACCCTCTTCATCTACCCTGAATTGTGTAGTTTCTTGCTCTTTCATCTTGCGTTTTATGTGGAATACACCAGGATCAGTCTTTTGAAGCTCAATAATTCTGCTTTGGAGAGTACAACTGACAGTGATGTTATACAAGACTGCTGGATGTAGAAGGCGAGATCGATGAAAATCAGTTTCAACTAGGGAATGGCAATGAGACTTACGGCTTAAAGCATCCGCAACCACATTTGCCTTGCCAGGATGATAGTGCACTTGAAGGTTATAATCCTTAATCAACTCGAGCCATCTTCTTTGACGCATATTTAACTCGGGTTGGGTGAAGATGTATTTGAGGCTTTTGTGGTCTGTGTAGATATTGCAGACATTGCCCAGCAGATAGTGCCGCCAGGCTTTCAAAGCATGAACAACTATGGCGAGTTCTAAGTCATGCGTTGGATAATTCGCCTCATGCTTCCGAAGTTGTCGAGAGGTATATGCAATTACTCGGCCTTCCTGCATCAGAACACCTCCCAAACCTATGCCTGAGGCATCACAATAAACATCAAATGGTTTCTCGATATCCGGTTGTGCCAAAACCGGAGCTGAGGTTAGGAGGGTTCGCAGTTGGTGAAAAGCCGCATCACACTCAGGCGTCCAGACAAACCTGGTGTCTTTTTGTAGCAACCGAGTCATTGGCTTGGCTATTTTGGAGAAATCCGGCATGAAGCGACGATAATAGCCAGCCAAATCAAGAAAACTCCGGACCTCGTAAACCGAGATAGGAGCCTTCCAGTTCAGTACTTCTTGTCCCTTGGCGGGGTCCACCATAATTCCTCCATCGGACAACACATGCCCAAGGAAAGGTACTTCTCGAAGCCAGAATTCGCACTTACTGAACTTTGCATATAGTTGATGTTCACGTAGTCTTGTGAGGACTATACGCAGATGTTCAGCGTGATCTTCCTCATTTACAGAATATATCAAGATGTCATCAATAAATACCACCATAAACTTGTCTAATTCGGGCATAAACACCGAATTCATCAAGTACATAAAGTGTGCGGGGGCATTTATCAAGCCGAAGGACATAACAAGATACTCATAAAGACCGTATCTGGTAGAGAAGGCGGTTTTTGGAACATCTTTAGGACGTATTTTAATTTGATGATAGCCAGATCTTAGATCAATCTTGGAGAAAACTTTAGCTTTAGACAACTGATCGAACAAAATGTCGATGCGCGGTAGAGGATACTTATTTTTGACAGTGACTGCATTGAGAGGTCTATAATCTACGCACATTCGCAATGACTGATCCTTCTTCTTTACAAAGATAGCAGGACATCCCCACGGCGACGAACTAGGACGAATCAACCCCTTCTTCAAAAGTTCGTTCAATTGCACCTTAAGTTCAGCTAACTCATTCGGAGGCATCCTATAAGGTCTCCTAGAGATGGGAGCCGTGCCAGGCAACAACTCAATTTTAAATTCCACATCCCGATCTGGAGGGAGCCCCGGTAAATCATTGGGAAAAATGTCCGGAAACTCATTTACTACTAGAATTTCGGCCAACGCCTTTGCTTGCACAGCATGAACTTCCCCAGACAAATCAACTTTTCTAGGAAGTTGTACCAGAAAACCCTTTTGATCTGTAGGATCTCTGAGCATAACTACCCGAGTGGATGTATCAATGAGTACCCCATTCTGACTCATCCAATTCATGCCCAAAATAACATCTATGCCTAAGCCCGGCAAAACCACTAAGGCAAGCGAGTACTTTCGCCCTTCTATCTCAAGCTCAAGATTCCCCACTACTTTATTTGTGGAAATATTCCCACTTACTGCACTAATACAATAACCCCCACCTTCAACAGTATGTAATTTGTGTGCAAACTCTGATGCAAACTTAGGACTGATAAAGGAATGCGAAGCACCTGAATCAAAAAGTACCACTGCAGGGTGTTGGTCAACTAGGAACTTACCAGCAGTGACAACCTCACCAGATGGGATTTCCTCAATACTGTTATAATGAGCGTGCCCTTGACGGCCACCTTGGTTGACATTCTTCTTAGGGTAAGGACAGTTCCTGGACCAATGGCCTGGCTTGTTGCAGTTCCAGCAAGGCATGTTTCTAGGAGGAACACTGGAGCTGCCTTGGCCCGAATTACCCTTTGGCAGAGCCACTGTATATGCCTTGCGAAACCCAGTCTTCACTGGCGCCTTCTTTTGCGGAGGATGGAACTTAGCACTTGTGGCTGGAGGGCGAGGAGGAGCCCTCGGGGCAGCTGGAGCTCGAGACTGTGAAGCACCTGCCTCAAGTGCCCTCTTGCGGCTCTTAGAAGCAGCATAGATAGAATTATTGTTCTCTTGAGTTAGAGCATCACTGATAAATTCGTTGAAAGTAGTGCACTTGCTAGTGCCCATAGTCTTCATCAGCTTTGGGCCGAGGCCTCTTTTAAAGCTAGCAATTTTCTTGGAATCGGTATCCACAAACTCTTTGGCATACCTTGCCAGGTTGTTGAAAGATTGCAGATATTCAGTCAAGCTTTTATTGCCCTGCGACAGCCTCATAAATTCTGTGTGTTTGATAGCCATAAGACCTGGAGGAATATAGTTCCCACGTAATGCGGCCTTGAACTGGTCCCAAGCAATCGGGACATTTGCAGGCAGTGTGGAACGATAGTGGCTCCACCAAATCCCTGCTGGACCATGCAGTTGGTGAGAAGCATATTCAGTCTTTAGCTCATCAGTCAAGCGAAGCAGACGAAACTTTTGTTCAATAGTGTTCAACCACTCATCGGCTTGCAGTGGTTCCTCCGCCTCCTTAAAGAGCGGGGGCTTAGTATCAAGAAAGTCCTTGAAATCACTGTACTGATTGGGTTCTGGGCCCTGGCGGCCATGACGAGCCTCCCGGTTGGCAAGATAGCGCATAGCATCTGCCAGCATGCGCTGCCCTTCGACCACGGTCTGCATCAGATCAGCCGGGGTAGGTGGTGGCGGAGGGGGTGGCTGTTCCTCATCCTCATTGCCACGACCCCGACGGAGATTGTACGACATCTGCAAAATGTATAGCCAATGAGCACTGATGATGTAGGAAATTTGTAGATGAATTATTGTAAATATGTCAAACTGACTTCATGAAATAGACTTCTCAAAATATTCATGGCACAATAATTCATCACAACCGCACAATCCATTCAAGCGCATCAATTGACACAATCATGCGAGGGAATCCAACAAGATGTACTTTGATAAAGGCTCACTCACAAGGAGCACAGCAGTTACTGAACCGTTTACGTTAATATCTACGTGATTTTTGACCTTTCGCCCGGTACTTGGATTTGATTTCAAAGTTTTAGTTGACTAAGAAAGGCTACTTCAAACTAACCACAAAGAGACTTCTCAACGGTAGAGTTCCATGGTGGATCATGACTAGCCACCTCGATACCAGCGCGTGCCAAGCAGTACAACCTTATGTCGCGCGCCATAGGAGGCCCTCGGTTTCGTCGCGGCACCGAAGGGTGCTAATCGTGACACCATCATCGAACGCACGCAATAAGACATCTAATTGTGATCGAAATTAACAGGTTCAATTAAACATCTAGGAAACATAGGGTTCGACCTTTCATCCCAAAAGCCAAGTTATTACAAAGCCTCTCTCTAACACAGGGAGGGCACAAAAGACGATCCTAACATTGTAGCTACGCGATGACTACTCTAAGCATCGTCCTCAGAGTCGGTGTCAAGGATCTCCCCGCCGTCCTCATCACTAACAGGCTCTAACTCCTCATCATCTTCTTCTTCTTCTTCTGGTGCGGCATCTTGGGGCCCATTGACCTCCACTTCTTCATCATCTTCAGCCATGGCGATTCCCGAACCCATGTCCTCATCTGCGTTGTTGTTTCAAGGCAGCAGAGGATTTAGCTAGTTGTTCAGATGATGCACTTCTTCATGAAGATTGTCATTGTATTCTTCAGCATTCTCCAACTGTTGCTCGAGCTCAAACTGACGAGCTCTCAGAACGTTCTCCTCGTGCCAGGCTTCATCCCTCTGATTCATGACACAGACCAGCATGCGTTGATAGTTGCGGTTTGCTACTGTCAATCTCTGGACTGCAAGGGTTTCCTGATCACGATCACGGATCACTTGCTCCAGTTGCTGACGCGCTGAATTCCGGGCAACAGTCACTTCGGCCAACTCAGCCCTCAGCCTTTTCACCTCAGTGGGTTTAGGGCGGGGCTCACGTGGAGCGAGCTGATGACGAGGTGCCCTGCCTCCAGTGGACTTGCGAGCGGTCCTCTTGGTACGTGCCATCTGTAGCAACAAGATACGACTGAAAGTGAGGATCATTTAGGGGATACGAAATTTAATTTAGTCGGGACCATTGAATTTTTTTTAAGGAGGGAGTAAATGATATGTATGATATAATTAAATATGATGCATGCACGTTCCGTACGCCCTCTCATCCTAGTAGAATCATAAATTTCTAACGCTAGGCGGTGACATACATACGTTCTCTCATATAGACGAAACTATCGGTCTACTCGTTTGCGCTGTTAGTGTACCTGCAGAAAATCTCATTTCAGCCCAACAGTTTCCCAATATAAACACACAAGAAAGCAGTAATTTAAATACGTTCCATATACACATCCCCTGATGAATATACTTCAGTATCAAAGCTACCCGATATATATTCCCACAATTAAGTGCTTACGTAATTACATGGTTTAAACATGTAAGTATGCAAGTCACCAAAACTACTCTCCCCTAGATCGCCGGTTGGTCGATCATGCTCTCACAACTCACACTTACCAGAGCGTCGAGGCAATTGATCCATACATTACCACCCAAGTGGATGGCATCCATACAATATCACGCCGTATGGACGACGAAACAAAAACAAACAAGGCCCCCAAGTTAGTCTTTATAATAAGCCACCTAAGAGTCTTTATTTGGGCTAAGGGATGTGATCACTGGCATACCTATGAAAATAATTTTTAATGTTTTAACCCCTTTTTATAATCAAATACTTTTGTTTTTAAATACTCGTACGATGTGTTTAATGTTGAATTATGCTCCGGTACCAGCTGTAACAGAACCGACCAAATTATAAGAGCACAAGTACAAAAACAAGCACCGAAGCGCTCAAATTTTCGAACTTGAGCCCATATAATCCCGGTAGTCAATCGAAACCACGAAGGATTTCAAACCAACTTGCTTACAACCAAGATCGCATCATCCAACATACAACATCATACGTTATATTTCGCAAGGAGTTCCGAAATAAGTTTACACACACGAAGTCGCAAATTATTACAAACCAAGTTTATAAAAGTAGCGGAAGTAACACACACCAGTTGTTTAACTACTGCCAGTCTTGTTGATCAACAACCCGCAAAAGCATCAGGAAAGTACATAAAAGATGATCACGCCCTAGTGATCTAGTCTTCGTCACCCGCAGGGTGGAGACAATTTTTGCAGAAGCCTTGGTAGAGCATATCATCTGCAACAGGAGGGAATAAACCCTGAGTACTGGAATGTACTCAACTAGACTTACCCGTCAAAAACCAGAAATAAGATGACACCAAGGATTATGCAAGGCTTTCATAAATGAAGCTGGCTGACATTACCTTTTGCGGAAAAGCATAAGTAATTGAAACTCTTTTAACCTGTACTAGCATTTATTTTTAGCATTTACCTGTCATCTATCTTAGCACCTGTACTAAGCATGCACTTGATTATAATCAAACAATTATCATTATTATATCCAGAGCAGGTATGAATTGTGGCAACATTGTATCATTCCCTTAACCACCTGTTCATTTAATGAGATCTACGTTGCTGCTGCTCAAGTCAAGTGCTCACTAACCGGGAGCGACGGCGATTCGAATCGAATTCCTATCTAGCTGGAGGGGTATTTCTAACACTCACCGTGCAGACCCCTGCCAGGGTCGCACAGGCCACCGTTTCATATGATTCAGGAACCGTGGGTCCGAATGATGTCGCGACCCCAAGGGCGACACTCTACCAGGTGATAGGGACTCTAACCCCTCCTTGGTCTCACGCCAATATCCCCAAGCACATCCTTTCTCTCCTCCAAAAAGCAACCTACCATTCGATTCTCGGCCTGAATCACATTACTCGGCTTCGCGGTCGGAACGGCTTATCCGGCCAACTAAGTGTTAGACTGCGTTCAACATGACTCAAGGACGTACAACGAATCGGTCCTTAAACGACTCAGACGGGCATAGCTCCACACCCAAGACGTGAAGTGTCTTGCGGCTGTACTATCGAACTCCCGCCCGGTCTCCATTTCATTTTAAGGCATGGTTCCATCCACGATAGCCATAAAGCCACTCGTGATTCCTTCCTACATCTCGCGGATGACCGGAAATCACCTGACTTCTACCGCACTAAGCAGGGCTAAGCATTGACACGTGCCTAAACCTAATATAGGGTTAAGTACGATATCTGGACAAGGATAGGTATAATGCAACAATTGTTTTCATACAACTCCTACAACTTAATGCATTAAACAATTAAAAGTACTCAAGATAGATTTATAAATTGATGGGTCACCGGGGCTTGCCTTTCAGAAAGGTCGAGGGCCGGTGGTCAGGACACTCGGGCAGATCTTCGGCAGGAGCTTCGTCGCCGGTTGGTTCTTCTGGCTGCTCCGGCAGGACCTGTACTTCCTCCGGAATCACAGGCTCGAATTCGAGGAGAGTTACCCCCTCCGGTACACCTATTGCATGAATGCACAATAATTATCATAGATGCATAAAGGTGCAACATGCTCGGAATGAAATGCATTTCAGAAATAAAAACAATAACCTAATCAAGTTACTTTATCAGTACGTGCAAATCTCTTCTCCGGTGGAGAAGTACTTACCTAATCTACCCAACCTAAGATATAGATGTTCTTCTTCGGTTAAGGCCCTAGCACCTAACAATACAAGAGTAATATTACTTATGTTACCACAGTAAGACATTCTGGACAGCAGCTCAAGGATTCTAACATAACTGGAGATTCCCAACTCCAAAAGATATGATCTAATACAATATGGAAAGCTTATGAAATTCACCACAAAATATTTTCAGACCACAACACTTAATTCCAAAGTTTACCTAGTCGAAACTCCAAAGTTCCAGAATCTATCCTCTCTAAACAGAGAGCAGCCAATTCTGGACTGTCACTTTAAACAGCAGTAACTCCCAAACTACTAGGCCAATTGCTCCCAAATTTTGACACAAGCTAGTTTATCAAGTTTACTACAACTTTGGTATTTACAAGTTTTTCAGCAAACACCTTTATCAAAGGTCAAACCTAAAAATACTACCAGCTGTCCAGAAAACCTAGAACTGCAAAGATTAAATATTTATTTATGTGGCAAACATCCCATAAGACCAAACTAATATTACCATAAGTTCACATAGGTCACAAAGACACCAGAAAGTAAGGTTGGCCCACCTAAAATATTTATTTAAACTCATTTCTTAATTTACTTAAGTGATTAAGTAGAATTTTAAACATATATGTAAACTGCTCCTAAAATTCTACAAAAATTACAGGAGACTCTCTGACCTAAAAAGAGGCTACTATAAAAATTTTAATTAAATTTATTCACAGGAACTCCCCACAAAAAATTCACAAGCCCAAAAGACTGATTTTTGTATAATTAACAAATCATATTAAAAAGTGTCAAACAATAGATTTCCTATTTTTCTTAGACACTTTAAGGTACCAAGACATTCTCCAAAAAGTTATAAGAACATTGCACATGTAAAAAAATTACAAAAATTCATTTAAGTGTTTCCTAAAATAACAAGATAGCATTATAACTTGGAAAGTACTTAAGCACTACTGCCCAAATTTTTATCAGAGCTAGAGCAAGTATAAATTAGCCTACCCACCAAATTTCATAATTTTTGGAACACTGAAACTCAAGATATGATTTAAACAAGTTTGCATGTAATTTAAAATATATTTCACAGACCTATTTAAATCTCCCAGAAACTAAACATCACATATCCAATTTATATTTTTCTAAAATACTACACCTCAAGTAGATCCTAACAAAATTTATCTCATAATTTTTGGGCAAGTAAAACCATAGATCTACATTTTCCAAACCTTATCTAAAACTGTGACAGAATAAATAAAAATGAATTAAATCTTATTTGTTACTGGGCCGGCCCGGGAAAAGACGCGGCCCACGGTGCGCGCGCGGCCTGCTCGGGCTCCCGCCCGCGCGCGACACCTGACAGGCGGGCCCCCACGGTCAGGGACAGAGGGACAGGGGAGCGGCGGCCGCGAGCTCCGGCGAGCAATTCCTCGCCGCCGGTGGCTCCTCCGACCGATCCAAGTGCACCGGCGTCTTGCCCAAACCCAACCGCACCGAGGCTACCATTTTTCCCCAAAGTTGATGCACCACCGCACCTAGACCGACGGCAATGGCGGACGGCCGCGGTGCCTGGCGGTACGCCGGCGAGTCTCGGCCGTCGCACGACATACCGAAGGGCGCATCACCTTCCTGGACTCCTAGCGGACCTAACGAGATCACTCCCACAGACGGGGGTGGAGTGGAACCGCTTGACCGCGTGAGCACCTGGCCGGCGGCCATGGCGTGGCCGTGCACGGTCTCGTTCCGTCATGGCTGTCCCGATACTGGCGGGAACATCTTCATCCTAGCATCTACACGTGACAGGGAGGGGGAAACGTGGGTGAAGGCAGACGGAGAACTACTGTGTGGTGCTGGCCACGGTGACCCGCACATGGCGGAGCTCCGGTGAGCTTCGGTGAGCGGGCGGAAACGGTAATGCGGCTCACCTTGGGCTCAATCCAACCTACCGACGGGTCGAGGAGGTGTAGGACGGGGAGGCAGAGGGACGGACGTGGTTCGACGAGCGGTGGTGAGTACGCGAGCTCGGAGATGGCTACGGCGGCAATGGCATCTCGGTTTCCGCCTCGGTGAGCTCGGCCAGAGCGAGAGAAAGGGAGAAGAGAATGAGCGCGCGCGAGGGGGTGGAGGTGGCCGCTCGGTGTTCAACTCACGCCCGGGCTCGCGACGTGGAGGGAACGGCAGCGCTCGGTCGCCATGCGTCGCCGTTCTTCTGCCCGCGCGCCACGACATGAAGTTGTCGTTCGACTGAATGGCGATGCTGCTGACTGAATGGAGGCCGTCATCGTTCGACTGACAGAGCAACTTCGTCGACGATTAACTCCCAAACCAGTGAGAACCAGGCGTGGTTGATGTTGGCAATGTTGTAGAGCTACATGAGGGCTACAAGTTTGTCAATTGGAGTTTGGACTGGTTCGGCCTGGATTTGAAACCACAGAGCTCCAAAGTGGTGCACTTCGAAACTGAAACGTAGTTTCAGTCATTAAGCCGACTGAAACCCGATTTTCTAGACACTATATCTCCTAAACCATTTAGAACTAGGTGATGGTGATGTTGACAATGTTGTAGAGATAAGTGAGTACTACAAAAGTGCCAATATGAGTTGGGGCTGGTTTGGTCTGGTTTGCAAACTACAAGCTTCCAAAGTAGGCCACAGTAAAACTGGAGGGACACTTTTGAGACTTAGAAAAATTCTAAGTGTTGAGACAGCCCCTCTAGCTGACTTGTGGGCCATTTTTGAGCATGTTCTGGCCAGTTTCATGAGATGGTCATATTGAGACTTTTGTTCCCCATAAAATTCTATACAACTTTGCTTAAGGGTGCTCCTCCATGCAAGGTCTCTAAGCTAGACTTTTTAATTGGTCAAACTAGAGCATCCTAGGGCTAAATGCTGGTCAACTATACCTTGGAGGGCATTTTGGTGATTTTGGTCAATATGAACCTTGCTCCATTAGTGACCCTAAGTATAACTAAAGTGTTGTGAGATATAATTGGCTATTCTACCCTTTAGTTACACCAACTCCCTAGTGTCACATGATGTGAGCCAAACAAAACTTTAAAAAAAATCACATTTGTTGCAACCATATGAAATAACATGAAATGATGCATGCTTATGCTCATGTAATGCAATGCAATTATGGAGCTAAACACCTGAGGTGTTACATTTTCTATCGGCTCTACCCCATTTCTCTTTGGACGCCTTTGCTATGTTCCATCCATTGACAAAGTATTCATTACACTTCCTGAACGAGTACTCCACAATACTTAACACGGGGATTGCACGGATACCCTTGAACACCTTGTTCAATGATTTAGAAGAATTGGTAGTCATCACGTCATACCAAAGACCGCCGACATCAAATGCAAGAGCCCACTTGTCCCTTTGAGGCATCTAATCGTGAAGCCAACTCTTTGCCCTAGCATTGAGAACCTTCTATAACTCACCAAGCGTCTCTTCGAACTTTTCCTTCGTTCGACACCCACATAGTGACTTCAACTTCTTTATTACCTCTTTTTTCTTCTGCCTCCTCCATATGTTGGCAGCAAAGTGCCTCAGCACCACTGATGCTCAAGAGGAGGGCAACCATCTACATGCTCTTTCATAGCTGTCAACAGACCGTGATACCAATATGAGATCATGCATATGTTCTGAGATGAACGGAGCACATTTTATCTCACAAGTTTCAAAAACCAAGACCAACTATCGTCATTCTCACCCTCAGCCAAAGCATATGCTAAAGGGACAAGTTGATTGTCTAGGTCGACGCCAATGACAATCATCAAAACACCCCTATATTTGCCTATCAGGAATGTACCATCAACTAGGACTAAGGGACGACAATGCTTGAAGGCCAGCGCGGACTGAGAAAAACACCAAAAAACTCTCTGTAGAACATGCTTTGGAATGCCATCCACGTCCATGACAATGCGACCCACATAAGGATACCACCTAAGCTCTGGGTTGTAGTGTTTCATGGCATTTAGAATCCTAGGAACTTGGTTGTTCGCCTCTTTCCAATCGCCCCATAGCAACGCTATAGCATGTTGCTTTGCCTACCATGCCTTTGAGTAGTTCACTCTATAACCTGTGAACCCAAATATGGTCTCGATCATGCTTGATACTGATGTGTCACTATCAGCCCTAACTGTGCCAACAAGACGACGACCAAGGTAACGAGCTGTGTTTTGGGCGTGCACACACTTTGGCCTCGAAGATCGACAGGTGTGAGGTTGCCTCACATTGCAAATCTTCCACTTGTCATTCCTCTGCCTCTGAGCCCATAGACGCCATCCACATCCATTCTTGCAATGGACCGTGTACCTCTTGTTCTTGTCAGAGTGGCTAACATAATGTGGCCTATGAAACCGAACAACATAATCCATAAGGAAATACTTCAGATGCTCCAAAGTATCAAATACCATTCCCTTCTTGATCTCCACCTCCTCACTATCTGGTAACTCCTTGGCCAACAACGACAAACCGGTGTCACATATTGCCTGGTCAACCATACTAATGTCCATAAAATTAGGTACCAAGGGTACCTCCACATGGACAGCCTTCAATTGCCTCAATTTGACGTCATTGTACACCATTCTCAATGAACCATCAGCTGGGACTCCGACTGCGTCCGCAAACCCGACCTCACAACAATCACTTTCGTCGTCACTACTAGGCTCAGACCTGTACTCCTCCTCCAACACATCATCCGAAGTACTTGGCCTCGAGGTCAACTCATCTTCATCCGCAGAGGCAACATCAACTTTGTCATCCTCCGATCCTTCGGATATGTCATCCGTATAATGTGTTCCATCTCCACTGCCATCGTCCTCATCAAACGTTTCATCATCGAAATCATCATTCAAGGCACCGGGCTCACATGACCTATCAATTTCTCCACCAACAAGCGCCTGCAACTCTTCATCTTGGGTAAGGTTCTCTACGGGTTCCACATCCACATTATCGTCCACAGGCACCATATTTTGGGCAGACCCCTTGTTCACAACAACTTCCAAGCACCTAACACTACTACTATTGACAACCTCTACGTAGTTCTTCTATTCATCATCACATGACAAACACATCAACACATAGTGTGCTCGTTCCTTGCCACAGTCAAACCAACCTCTCAATCTTAGTGGGCACCCAAATTTTTCCCCACATCGGCTAACCAAACCATCAAAGGTAGGAGCTGTACTAAAGAACTGAACATGTTCTTGCATGCTTTCAAACTCCCCATTTTCTTTAACTTTGCCACCATAAAAGAATCGCACTAACCGATCCATCTACAAAATACCAACCAACAAATCAACACCAATAACAACAACACAATTCAAAATTGTATCATCTCTATTCACTTCAACACTACAATGTCACAAAGTAAATAATGATGTCAACATAGCTAACAAACATACCGATGTAAATCCTCCATGCATCAACTATCTACGTCCATGCAACAAATACTTGTAGTCCAATCCACGGGCAGATGTATTCTAAACCTATTCAACGCATCAAATTCTAACAACCAACGCCACAAATATTCATAAAATCCCTAATTTACTAAACCTTACTCATACAACAAATCACTCATGAATTCCAAAAAACGAGGATAGAGAGTTCAACCTGGCAGTGGGGAAGGTGGCCGAGGTCCACTCGCCGGTGGTGGGAAGGTGGCCGGCGCCGCCGCCGCACCCAGCCACCACCGGCACGCCTTGCGCCTACCCTGGCTGAACCAAGCCCTCAACAATGGAGGGAGAGGGAGAAGGAGACACAGGATAGCAGCAGCAGCCGCTCAACTCCCTTGCGGCGGGCGTCGCCAGTGAGGAAGAATGGAGGAGGCGGGGTGGCTGTGGCGTCGCCCTGCTCCACGCGGCCTAGTCTGGTGAGTGAGACCAAGACAAAAGAATGGAAAGTGGGCCGGGCCGTGCAAAACCTAATTCGGCTCGTCGCGCCGGCCCGGCTGGCACCAGAGTCTATGGCATGACAAGGCGGGGCCCATGGTCTGCCACGCTAGCTCTGGTCAACGCCCTGCGCCACTGTGGCGCCCCTAGTCACGCCAGCGCATGTGGCGTGATAGAGTGATACAGTAGCGCCACCCACGCTGGCGTGACCAAAAGAGTCAAATTTGCAAATACTTTTTTTAGGATTAGTTTTAAAATATTGTTAAAAAAGGATTAAATTTTAAAAAATCCAAAATTAGTCAGCTAGTTGTTAGGCCTTAAGTGTCTGGATCCTAACTAAAAATTAGCTTCTAGAAAAAATACCCTCCCTCCTGCCTTTTCTCTCACCTAGCTAGAGAAAGAATAGAGGATACAAATGACTTTTTTAATATTTGTAACACTTTTAGCTTTTGTTAGCTGAGGGCCATTTGGATGCACCCGCACTAAAGTTTAGCTAGCTAAAATTTCAAAGTAAAACTTTAGCCAGCTAAAAGTTTCCTAGCTAAACTTTAGCTATAGTGTTTGGATGCTCCGGCTAATAGACTCAGCTAAATTTTAGCTAGCTTTAGCTGAGTTGAAATAGCTAAACCTAGCTAAACTTTAGTTGTTCTTTTAGCTGGGCTATTTGGATGCCTAGCAGCTAAATTTAGCTAGCTACAGTTTAGCTGATGCATCCAAACAGGCCCTAAGTTTGAAGGACTAGTTAATTAACGACTAGTTTGAACTTTGGCTCTGTTGTTTGATCCTCAAGGGCTAAAATCTAACAACTAGTTGTTAGCCCATGAGATCCAAACAGCCCCTACTATAGTACTATGCATATATCTTCTTTTTTACTTTGCTTAGGCCCTACTTAACGTATTCCTCGTTGAACGAAGATTGCTCCCATGTCTCGCGCCAATGCGCCATGGATAATGATAAGAACAACGTAATTAACCCAGATAATCGAGCTAGCTTAGCTCGATTATTGTGCTCCTACCTACTCTAGTATGCACGACCAATCACTGTTCATAGTCCGCCAGTGATGGGTAGCCCCCGAGAACGAATCGGCCTATATGTCTAGCCCCAATCCTTGCTCATTGTTCCAGGAGGCAGGATCTAATTGATCGCTACGCAGATATACATTAATCATTGGTTATGTTTTGCAGCATTACTTCAGCATTATTTTTTTAAAGCATCATCTTGGGTGCGGCCTTCCTGGAGGCCAGCGTGGGGAGCCGGAGTTCGAACCCTGGACCTGTAGCTCCACCCTTGGAGACTTCGCCAGCTGCTCGAACGAACAGTGTTTTTCTCTCATAACATTTCAGCATAAGCATCAGCATAAACTAAATTTCAGCGAAACGAACAGGGAGATTGTTTATAGAAGTTTACTAACTACCACAATTATTACTGCACTCCTACCTTAGTATCTGACCAATCGCTATTTAGAGTCCGCCAATGGCCATCACCCTGTTCGCTTATGCAGTTGTGAGAGGAAAATACTGTTTCATAATTGAAATATAGTTTAAGCGAACAGGGTGCATTTTTTCTGCCTATTTGGCTGTGCTCCTGCCTAGCTAATAGCTAGCCCCAACTTCAATTCATCTAATGAAGATCAGCACACATGCATGACCTGGAGTTGTGTGCCTGCTGACAGACAAGTATATATATAGTTAAGGGCATCTTTTATTATTCCAGCGGGAATACAACTCAAAACTGGCTCTGCATGCATGCATATGGTTGCTTGCAGGTTAAACAATGGCGGCGTAAATTTTAGCTTGTGCTCCGCATGATCCTTTTAATTTGCTGATGATGATCAAAAAGGTCAACGGCAGGCAACACGCGAGCCTGCTCAGATGGACGGCACCCAACTGAGAAATGAGAGCTTCTTTGCTTTCCAGCCAGGCTACTTGACTTTAGTGGATGAGGCCACATATGGTGGTAGCTCTAGTCAAAAAATAGTTGACACATTCATTCAACTTTGCATAGTTTTCAATGCATATCGCCTTTACTGTTAATATATTCTAGAATCTATTCTTATTTTTTTTGAAATTTTATAATTATTTTCCACTATATATCTACACATGTAAATAACTTGAAAGTTTTGAAAAAAAGAGTATCAGTCAGGTTTGACCAAATCTGGTTACTCTATATATATATATATATATATATATATATATATATATATATATATATATATATATATATATATATATATATATGCAAATAGTTAAAATGTATATGTACGACAATGTCTTTGGTAATAATCTGATAATATGGAGAGACTAGGAGTACAGAGGTGAATAGCAGAGCAGTCGCTTTAGGCTACTGGGCCGTATTCGAGTTACAAAATAAGCACATTTTGCAGGCTGTGTTTGAAAATAGCAGCAGCGCCGTCTTATCTCCCTATATGATTCTACTATGATATATAAGAACAAAAAGAATTGAAACCTACTCTCACATCTTATAAAGAATATAATTCTCACTTCTCGATAAAGACAAATAAATTTAAGTTTGACCAAATCTATAAAAAAAACTACTCCCTCTATTCCAAACGATAAGCTGCTTTGACTTTTTTGTAACATTAATTTTACTATGTATCTAGATATAACATATGTCTAGATAGATAGCATAGTCTATATACCAAAAAAGTCAAAACGCCTTATAATTTGGACCAAGGAATTAACATTTATATGCTAAATAACTATAGTTAGATTAACTACAAATATATTTTTTCATGTGAACTTCTGATATTTTTTAGGACGGACGGAATACTAGCTACCGCTAGAATGAAAATGGTTGGGCGCAGACAAAGACAGATCTGCTTCAAAACTTTCTATTAACCATTGTTTTAAAGACGACATTATTGCCAACCAACCAATGCAAAGCAGGTCTTTTTCCTAGCAGCAGAGAAGGGTGAGCAAACAACGAAATTAGTGCATCTCTATCTACAATTTTATATTGGTAAGCACACGTGTGTGTATATACATATGCTACAAAGTGTAAGCATGTCATTTTCTTCTTTTCGTTGAACATCTTACATCTCTTCTGTTTGATTTCTTATTCGTACGCCACTATATTGTAGCCACAAATTTGATATGATCTTGATTCTTGCCGTGCAGGCAACGTCGTCAAGATGACATGTTTTGCTGACGGTCGGTGGTTTCACTGGGGTCAGTAGTAAGTGTTAAATAAGTATGAAAATTTTAAATTTGAAGTGGTGCCCCACCATCAGTGACTCTGTAACACCTTGAAATTTTGCCATGTTTTGAAAATCACTAAAAATTTGAACTTTTAATTTTTCTCTATAAATCAATTAATTAACCGCGTAGGATTATTTTGACACGAATAGAATTCACCAATTTGCACATGTCATGTGTTGTGTTTTGCTTGTTGAACTTATGGTGGTACAATTCCTTGAGGAGTTATTTCTGAATTCATTTTGAAAAGCATTCAAATAGCTTTGAATGGAATTCTGGGAAAAGAAAAGGAAAGCATTTCATAAATAACCATCTCGGGCTCATTCCGTCCCCTATTCCCTTCTGGCACGCGGGCATGACCCACCTCCTCCCCTCCCTTCTCCTCTTCCCTGCGTGGGCCGGCGTCACGCCCTCGGCACAACAAGGCACAGCGGCAGCTCCCTTCCCCTTTCCCTCTCCTCACTGACGAGTGGGACCCGGTGGTCAGCTTCGTCTTCTTCAACAAAAATCTCGCGTCATGTCCGAGCTCGCTGTACTGGCCCCGCCGTGGTCCCATCCCGGCGCTGAGGAAGACGAGCGCATGGAGCGCTAGCTGTCCACACCCTCGAACCGTCCCCTCGCCTCCTCCCCATTCTTCCCTATTCCTCCACAGCACGTCAACGCCAGCAGAGCAACCGGTGCGGGAATTCCGCCGCCACGGATGAGACCTCTTGAGCTCTCCCTCGCTCCTAGGACTACCGCGGACGAGACGTCACCTCCGAAGGTTCCAGCGCATCGTCCTGCGCCCGGCTTTGAGCACGTGCGAGCAGAGATATTTCAGCGGGCGGGAAAAGATCTCGCCGTCGCCACTAACCTCTCCGGCCTATAAATAGGCCCGGCCGGCGAGCCTCCGCTTGAACCACCACTCCGAGCTCCGCTAAGATCCAAAACACGCCATATCCCCCTCATTTTCCTTCCTTCCCCTCTCATCCCGAGCTCCATCCCATTTTCCCCCAAATTGGGTGTTGCCTCAGCCGTGGAGTCTGAGCTCCAATCCTCCTCTCTGTAGCGCATCCCCGGCCAGGTTGGGAAGCAGAGGAGGGCGAGTATCAGGAAAACAAGGACCCAGACTACGTTGAACCAGAAGGAGAGCACAACGAAGATATCGACCCCGAAGAGAACTACAACATCGATGAGGAGGCGGACCACGAGGACTAGGAGCCACGCGAAGATTTACGGATTTGCTGGAAGGAGTCACTAGGACATAGGGTTTCGACCGCGCTCAAGCTTGCCTGTGGATTAGAGTACCACTACGCTATAGTTTCCGCTGTAGTATCTACCACCTTGTTGTAATAAATTGCCGCTTCACGATAGTAGAACCTCGCTAGTTATGTAATGACTGTGGCTATGCCATTTGAACCTTGACTATTGTAAGACCATATTTTTAATATCAATGAAGCTCGGTACTTTATATTAAATCTGTGTGCCAATTCTGTTATTTCTGTGCGTATTTGTGCATGATCTTGGCGCAAATACAAGTGCATTAGGACTCTCAAATTGAGGTCCTGACAGACTCATTGGCCGGCACTATAAATTTAATACTATAATCCAAGCAACGATCTTACGTAGGCGATGACAACACTAATGAAGACACAACAACCACGGATGAAAATAGCTACTCCATCCCTAAAAGAAAGTCATTGTAGTTTGTTCTAAGTCAAACCACTCTAAATTTGATCAAGCATATAGCTAAAGAAGATCGTATCAATATTTATGACACTAAATATATATGTATACTATGAAAATATGTTTCATGCTGAATTTATAATACTCTTTTGATATCATAAATAATTGATATTTTTGGTATATATAAACTAAGATGGTTTGACTTACAGAACAAAATAGAATGACTTCCTTTTAGAGATACTACAAAACACTCATTCCAGTTGACCCATTTCTACTGGTAATTTTACTAGAATTGACACATATTTTTCCCTCACGACGTGCACATCATACGGATGGCACATTACAGGGAATCTTGTCACAGTTTTTGGTTCCCGGCCACTATTTGGTTCCCGGCCACAATTTGCCACAACTAACCTTAGGTAGGTAGGTGTGGCTAGAAATTTCTGGCCATACTTTATCAT
Source organism: Saccharum hybrid cultivar R570 (assembly GCA_038087645.1). NCBI lineage: Eukaryota > Viridiplantae > Streptophyta > Magnoliopsida > Poales > Poaceae > Saccharum > Saccharum hybrid cultivar. The sequence goes on from JAQSUU010000682.1 coordinate 1,353,119, forward strand.
GCCTAGGGGAATCTTGTCACACTTTTTTACTTTATGACATGTGGAGTCAAAAAAAAGTCTGGCCTCAGTTTAGTTGCCAACCATACGCTACTCGTTAACTTGATCAAACTTACCTAAGATGAAGTGTGGCTAGCAACCAAAGATACCCTATATACATTACAATAATATCCTCCCTTCCTCCAAAGGTTATCGATTGGTGTTTATTCGGAGTTGGCACTAATGCTTTGTTGTGTTCATAAGTTGACCTTACCTTATTTAGGAAATTCATCACTTTTACTCAGATGTTGAGATGATAAACTTATTTATGAATGAGAATTGTAGGTTTAATGAGATGTACAACTTTTTAACTAAGTTTTGTTTTTGACTTTATGCTGTTTAGATATCCAAATAGCTGACCCTGACCAAAGATTCAGATAAAAAACCTCAGATGGAAAAAAATAGTAGTAACATTGCTATAACCAATGAGTGTTTTGTGGGATATCATCAAGGAAGAAGCGAGTATGCAAGAAAATTGTGTAACCGTGCGAAAAAAAAGTTTGGTCCCACGGGGTTATTTGTTTGGGCATTTGATTTACTAAATGTCATTGCCATTTATCTAAAAGTTGAGATTTCTATGGCACCAGAGAATCTCTTGTCCTTTTTTTTAATTATAAACGTGTACTCGTGTGAGTGTGTAGCCTTATCACTTGGATTATTGGATGGCGGTGCGCGCGGTCAAGGGGTCAACGGGCCGCCCAAGTGACCAAGTCAAAGGGCCGGCCGACCACCAATCCACCATGGCACCATGAAAATGCAGTGTTTCTCATAAAAAAAACATGAAAATGCAGTACTAGTACAGGTACAGTAAAGTGCTCCCTTGCTGTACGTACTGGCACGGATGAGGTGGCCTGTCCTTGTCGTAGCCGACTACTCGTAGCTAGCATGGCCTAGCCGCTATATCTACGTGGAATGCATGCCAGCAGCCAGATGCCACACCACACGCTGTGGTTGTGCACGTTTCAGGCCAGCCGCGGCGCCGGCGCAGCATACCTATCCTCCTTTCTAGTGTTTGGCATCGAGTGCCGACTGCCCACTGCCGACTTTCTGTTCATTTAGGTGGATTTTAGGCTAGCCAGAAGCCCTTACATTTATTGACAAATTTTAAAAATCCAGATCGTCCTGCATTTCTTTGGACGATTGCTGCTACTATGAAATTAGAGACAGGTCCAATAATTGCTCGTCTTTGAAAATGTATTTTGCAACACATTTTTTTGAACGAAAAGGTAGAAGATTTCAGCCGCTAAATTAAATAAAAAAATATTCATACAAATATATGAGACACACAATACCAAGGCCGCTAGCACTTATCAATAAACACACAATATGGTGCCCCACCTAGTGTAATCGTTGCTGAGCATTGGCGCAAAAGCGACAGAGCAGCTTCGACTTCCCACGATGAATCTCAACCATCGAGACAAAGCAAACTCCACAGACAACAGGCTCCACCACCACATGTAGAAATAAGGGGGGGGTGTGGGGGGCTTCCCCCACAGCCCGATGAACGACCTTTTCCTTCTTTTGGCAGCAGTTCATATAATGTCATGAAGGGAGCCCCCTGCCGTACATGTCATACAAATTACATGCAGGCTCTTAAAAGTGAGAATTGGAGTGAGGAGAAAGCAGCCATACTTGTGCCTGGCGATGTCACCAACGTCAAATTTGAGGATATCATTTGTGAAACGAACTAGGATTTCAAAACTTGAAATTCTGACTCCCTTGTCCATCTGTGATAGGACAACCACTTTTTAGCTGATTACAAAGTCGTCTTCTAGAGGGTGACCCTTTGACAATAGATCTGATACGCAGCCGGCAACACTTAAAAGTTGCACTTCTCTTCTACTGTATGTAGGAACATTTGTCAGACTTAAAAGCTGCATTTCTCTTCCACGGGTTTTCTATTTTTTTGTTTTTTATTTGATTTACCGAGGCAGGCATTTCAACCGTCTTGGTAAAGATTGATTTACCGTGACCTTTGGGCTGAGACGGTTGTGATGCCTGCCTCGGTTAATCCATTTTGCCTACCTCGATTAAATTTATAGTAGTAGTGTTAAGTCACGATACTCCTACCTTAATCCTGTCTTGATACATCCACCAAACCACGTTTAGTTTGTGTTGCCATTGCTTTTATTTCTTGTGCGGCAAACGGCATGGCATCACTCACTGACACCCAAATAAAATACTCCCCCTTTCCAAAACAATACTTGATTGATGTTTTCGTTTTATCCTAAGTCAAGTCTTTTAAAGCTTGACTAAATTTATAAAGAAGATATCTATACTTAATAATAAAGAGACAAAATTTTTGCCATCTACAAATTTTCGTCCAGCCTATCCGTGTCCGACTGTTCCCCGCCGGCACGGATCGGCCTAAGATCGGGCGGTTCTCTAGATTTAGAGAAGACGGTGAGAAAAAAATAGAAGACGAGGAAGGGTTCCATGTGCAAAAGTGCAAGAGGGAAAGAAAAGGTGGAAGGATCTAAATTGGATTCGAGAAACTCAGGGATTCCTGATGTAAAAGTTTAGTCCACGTTGGGCCTCCGCTGCTGGGGTGGAATCCGCCTCGTGGGCCTTTTGCGCCAGTGGACTGGGCCGAGCCGTGGCGTGGCTTCTTTTTTTCATTTTTATTTTTTCTGGTAAAACAACCAACTTGTAAATTATGTGGAAAATTATAGAAATAGAAAAATAAAAAATAGCAAAACTATTTTTTTGAACTCCTATTGACTAGGTCTACACTCTAGAATAAAATATTTGGTGTAATTATAGATCTAAGTTTTCTTTCATAAACTGATAGAGAATGTTTTCTTAGTCCTTTTGCAGTGAAATTTTTATGGTAATTTTCAATTGATGTGTAGAATCCACGGTAAAAATTTTATGTATGTTGCTATGCCGGAATCCGCCTCGTGGGCCTTTTGCACTAGTGGACTGGGCCGAGCTGTGGCTTGGCTTCTTTTCTTTCTTTTTTCATTTTTATTTTTTTCGTAAAACAACCAACTTGTAAATTATGTGGAAAATTATAGAAATAGAAAAATAAAAAAATAGCAAAATTATTTTTTGACCTCTTGTTGACTAGGTCTACACTGTAGAATAAAATATTTGGTGTAGTTATAGATCTATGTTTTCTTTCATAAACTGATAGAAGATGTTTTCTTATTCCTTTTGTAGTGAAATTATTATCTTAATCTTCTATATATTGATGTGTAGAATCTATCGTAAAAAGTTAATGTACAATGGACGCATGTTGACTGAGTTAAAGTTAAAAAGAAAAAATGATCCAAATGAAATATACAACGTAGGAGCTTAAAGCACTCAATGCCACATCACCACAGGTGACAAGTCTATCTCCCTACAAATAGTGATGCAAGCGGGCTTAATACTCCTACAGGTAGCCGCACGATACCGCATCAGCCGCTTACAAAACTTGTGTATATGCATGGCTCGGCCATACTTTTGGTCTTGCCGCCACGGCACAGAGGCGGCTCATTGCATCGACATCAGAAAGATGAATTGATAGGAAGATCAGAATTCCATTGCTCGAAGGCCACAACGGTGAGGTGACCGCGTGGTGTTCACGTGGTGCGATGCCATGGAGCGGCGATGCATAGCCAAACTCGGCAATTGGGGCTCCAATCTCTGCAAACTCAATGGTTCTGCTATATGTGAAGCATCCCGTTGGGGCCTGCGCTGACGATGAGGCTCTATCAGGGACACTGCTCGTCAATGGTGGATTAGATGTGGTGCTGGCGTTCCGACCACGTCGCACCCTGTCCTGCATCACGCATTACGCTGAAAGCAACAACATAGTGGCATGGTGGAAGTGCACACTTCAGAAGGTACGAAGGAAGGATGTCGTGCCCTACATGGGCGAGCTAGAGGTGATATTAGCAGTGTTTGAGGAGAGGTCGATGAGGTGGAGGAGATGAACTACAACTGCCATGGGTGTTCACACACTAAACAAAATTTGATCTTTTGACATAAATAATTATTTCTTTTACACCTGAATCTTTAGTCGAATAAAGATTAGTATATGCTTTTTATTAACCCATTGTATCGCACGGGCAATTTTGCTAGTCAATACTTATATGACACAAATATGTATGCTATGGAAATAGGTCTATGACAAATCCATATTTGGTAATATAATAATAATGTTTATTTTGTACAAATGGTCAAATAAATCATAGATAGTTTGACATTAAGTCTTTTCAGGAAGGAGGGAGTAGCATGTTGCTTTTTTCCCTATTTTGTTTTGGAATGGTTTATGTACATACATAATATAAATAGTTCAACTTAATTTGCATCTTAAGGGGAGATGCCTTTTGTAATTAACCGTGCACTTGAAGGCCAAATATATAGTTGCTGAAAAGATCTGTAGACATCAGGCATGCATGGATCTCTAGAAAGCTTATCACGACTTTTTTTTTTCCTTCAATGTAAAAATCGAGTTGATTGCTTGGCTGACACTGCAAGCATATGTCGACCGAATTTCTTCCTCTGCATGCATGCGGTCTGTCTGCTTTGTGCTTGTGCGCGCATATTTTGCTCGTGGAGGACGAAGAAATTAAAGAAGAATGGCACAAGGGAATGAAGAAATTTGAGACAGAAATTGTGTATACGTACGGTATCCCCCCACCAGGCCACCACGCGCACCACCACGACGACTGTCTGTGTCGCCGAGATCCGATGGAGCTTTCGTGGCAAATGGGGCACGCACTTACCTCTAATTTGTCCGAGTCCCTTGCACGCACATACGGCCCAACTAACCAAGTCTCTCGAGGACTTTTTACGCGTGTTCGTGTGTATGCATTCGTCGGGCAACTAGCCAACTAGTCGTCCTAGTACTGGACTATATATGCACGCATGCAGTCAAGCAGACGTGTACGCGTCGTCGGTGCTGTGCTGCGTCTGCCGCCGCCGCCGAGGTAGCTAGCCCAAAATGCCGAGATGATTCACCGAACGCGCGCGTCGTTGCCGCGCCGTCGGAAATCAAAATAATCCCACGCGACGGCTGGCCGAGACCTCCAATTCCACGCAGAATCAGGTATGAGATCCCGCGGTGTTAGGCAGAAAGAATCAAAGAAAGCAGCACGGCCTAGCCAGCCTGCCTGATGCTCTGTCAGTATCTCCTATCCGTCCCGCGTGTTCATGTTTGCACAGATGCAGAGATGGAAATGGATCAATCCGTGTGCCTGTGTGTTGTGTCGCTGTCTCAGGCCGCCAGGCGCCAGATATATGCATGGCTGTATCGGAGATACACAAACATGCATGCACGCGGCGATTATCCTGTGTGTTGCCAAAAATGATCCCTGCAGCCTGCATGCATGCACGCGGCGATTATAGCTGCTGCGTGTTCGCACACGCAGTGAGTGTGAGTGGTTGTTTGAGTTGCTTCATGTGACACTTATCACACGCTCACGTGCTAATGATGCTAATGATGACACTTGTCACACCTAATATAGGCCTTGTTTAGATCCCAAAATTTTTTGGGAAAAATTCATGTAGCACTTTTCGTTTTTATTTGGTAAAATTTGTCCAGCCATAGACTAACTAGGCTCAAAAGATTTATCTCGACATTTACAGACAAACTGTGTAATTAATTATTTTTTTACCTATATTTAATACTCCATGCATGCGTCTAAAAATTCGATGTGACGAGTACTGTGTAAAATTTTTTAGATCTTTTTGGCAATCTAAACAGGGCCATAGTACTGCCTCCCTCCCAAAATAAAAGCACTTGTGGATTTCAAATTTTGTCCAAAAATAATGGTGGGACCAAGGTAACACGTGCACTAGTCAGTGTGACCAGGCCAATAAAATATATTAAGGCCACGTTTAGTTTCTATTTTTTTAAAAAAAGCACTATAGCACTTTTCGTTTCTATTTGACAAACTTTGTCAATCATAGATTAACTAGGCTCAAAAGATTCGTCTCGACATTTACAGACAAACTGTGCAATTAGTTAATGCTCCATACATGTACCGACATATGCGATGTGACCAAAAATCTTGAAAACTTTTTGTATTTTGGAGTGAACTAAACAAGGCCTAAGTTATGGAAAAAAATCAAAAAGTAAACCTACGGAAGCTACCTCTTCGCTGGATTCCAGAAGCTACCTGTTGGCCGTACTTGTTGGCTTCGTTCCAATGTTGCGTCAATCGTTATACTGCCACCGATGTCTAGAAATGTAATCCCAGCTATAGTATAATTTCCCCATTTTAATCCTAAACATGCTGTTATCTTGGGACGGAAGCAGTAAAATGATAGCGCCAGCTGTTAGGGTGTTTGAGTTATGGCTTTTAGCCTTTTGGTTCAAAAGCTGGTTTTCTAACTATTGGCTATTGGTTTTTTACTTTTGCAATGATTTTTTAGTAATTTCTTAGCGCACCAAAAGCCAGATAAGCACCTTTGAACGTTTTTTCAGCTCTTAGTTCATTTTCTTATAAGCAAACTTTCGAGCTTTTCAAAAGCTAACTCAACATTTAATTTTTTGTTTCATTTTCTGGCTGACAGAAGCTAGCAACAAATGGAAACAAACATGCCCCTAGTACTATATGTCACACCCAGTTTTGCAAAGAACAAAACTAGACTCGTCATATGTGTGCCCAGAAAGTCCACACATACCACAACAGAATAGAGATATCAAAACAATATTTATATAAAGTGGAATACTTACTATATTAACACTTACAACTATCAGAGTATCGCAGAACGGTGGCTAAGCTTCTGCTCAGGCTCCATTCTTCTCAGGGACGGCTGACTGGTGGCCCCGTATGCCAAACACTTCTGATAGACTTTTGGAAACTCCACTACATCTTTATCCTTCTTCTAAGCAGCACCTCACTACACACTGGAGTGGGGAAATAGCAAGAGTGAGTCCATGTCGAACTCAACAAATATAACATGGGGTTCATGAGGCTCAAAGACACTGGTTTACTGCATTTAGCTTTTAATTGTCATAATTTTATTACATGAGTAGCATCATATTTTCATTTATCCTCCAATAAACATATGATCAATGTAAAGATGAATAATGAATAGCAAAAACACATTTATAGTCATTAGTGATCATCTATTCCGTAAGGGTTAAGGCCACTTGTGATCGTTCCAATGTTGCGTCAATCGTTATACTGCCACCGATGTCTAGAAGTGTAATCCCAGCTACAGTATAATTTCCCCATTTTAATCCTAAACATGCGGTTATCTTGGGACGGAAGGAGTAAAATGATAGCGCCAGCTGTTAGGGTGTTTGAGTTATGGCTTTTAGCCTTTTGGTTCAAAAGCTGGTTTTCTAATTATTGGCTATTGGTTTTTGACTTTTGCAATGATTTTTTAGTAATTTCTTAGCGCACCAAAAGCCAGATAAGCACCTTTGAACGTTTTTTCAGCTCTTAGTTCATTTTCTTATAAGCAAACTTTCGAGCTTTTCAAAAGCTAACTCAACATTTAATTTTTTGTTTCATTTTCTGGCTGACAGAAGCTAGCAAAAAATGGAAACAAACATGCCCCTAGTACTATAGATTCTAGCCATCCGCTACTGCTTCTCTTCATCTTCTATTATCCTTTTTGAACACTCCACTGAGTTTATTATATACTCCCTCCGTCCCACAAATAATTGCACATTTTTTACTTCTACACTTCTTGTTTGACCGTTCGTCTTATTTAAATTTTTTGTGCAAATAATCAAAGAAATAAAACATTATGAAAATATCTCTAATGATTGAATAAGTCGTAACAAAACAAATAACATTTATTAAAATTTTTTAAATAAGACGAACGGTCAAACAAGAAGTGTAGAAGTCAAAAACGTGCAATTATTTGTGGGACGGAGGGAGTACATTATTTTGTATTTTGACTTGCTAGGTAGGTAGGAGTAGTTTATGTCTCTTTACTAGTACTATGTTTGTCAAAAAAGAATGCAATTTTAGATTTGATCAAAACTAAATCATTTTATGTTTGACTATAAGTTTATAAAAGTAGTGTCAACATAGAGAACTTTGAATAGATATATACTATGAAAATATGTTTTATGACTAATCTAATGGTACCTATTTAATACGATAAATATTAGTTTATTTTTTATATCACTTTGGTAAAAAAAAAGACTTGACATACTTTAATGTAGTGGAGCAGTAAGTACTAAGGTGTTGTTTGTTGGGCCTTGGGACCGGCAACGACAATGTAATTGGAAACCAGTGCTATTCGTTACAATGCAACTGAAACCGCGATTGTTTGGTTGGCACCTATGATTGTTTCTGTTTGCCTAAGCAGCCTGGGTATGCAGGATGGAGATCAGCAGCCTTTACCGGCAAGGATACGGGAGTTGGAGACCTAGAGTCGTCGGCGCATAGGACTCCAAACTCGCGAGAAGTGAGGAGTCACTCGCTCCTGTGCACCATGATCAGATAACACCGGGAGTTGAGCGGTAACCGCATTGCACTTGTACCTATCCCTAGTCCCTCCATTATCGATTCCGCCTTAGTCTAACCAAACATAAAGTTAGGTGATCTGATGATGGTGAGAATCGTTGCGGGGGCAAAAACACCAAACCAAACAGCTGCTAAGTACACTGATCTCACATGGGCAAATGTGCCGCAAGATTGATGTAGAGGATTCAGATACACGCATGCAATGGCGGAACCAGGGGGGCACCCCCAAGCACAGTACATTTCAATAAATACCTATATAAATAATTGAATTTATAGTATAAAAAATATTAATTTTCACTCATTTCGTATTAAAATATTATGATTTTAGTTATAAACAGTGTAAAAGTTTTTTTAAAAGTTATTGAAACATATAATTATGTATATTTTATCACACAAAAAATACAATCATATTTGTCCGGTCTTCCTTAATTAAAACCACTGGTTCCATCTCTGCAAGCATGGCAGCCTCCCATCTTGGTACAGAGAACATAGAATAGATATATTCAGGTATTTAGCGGAGGCCATATACTTATATATACTCCTATAGTAGCTAGTACGACTGATCAGTGCAGGTACGGTGCAGCTAAACTAAAAGGTCAGCCAGTATCATATCTTATGTTATCATCATGTCTAAAGCATGCATGCATGCATTTGCATTTGGACGGCATGATTGCAGAGCGGCCGGCCGGCGGGTCGGCGGCGGCGCCCGACCCAACTCGAAATGAGAGCAGCCTGTCGTTAAATATATTGCTGCCGTCATTTTGCTCTCTCTGGCCGGTCGCCAGGATGGGGCACGCACATGTTCTTGTATGGATTAAGAAGTGTTAGATGTTTAAGCAATTTCCATGTCAATTTAATTTAGAAATATATGCAATATCTAGATAGAACACTTGCAACTTACAACGTAGAAACACTTGCTGCAACAGAAGACTAGAGCAGATAAAATATTTCGAACATACTGTTGCAACATATGTGAGAAACATATGCAACATCCAGATCAAAACACTTGCAACATACATCTGGAACAGATGAAACATTTTGAACAAACTCTTGTAACATGTCTCTAAAACACTTGCAACATACGCAACATGTGCAACATTCCCGATCTATTTTTGCAACATCCATATGAAACAATTGCAACATAGCTCTGAAATGTCTGAAACACTTGAAATATACATTTGCAACATAGATGAGGAGGAGCCTGTGCCAGTTAATTCCGGCCGTCAGAGTGGGAGCCAGCGGCGAGTGGCGGCGCGTGATGACCTTTATATTGGCTTTCTTAGAAGCCTAGTAAAATCTCCTCTCTTTTTTTTGATATGGATGAATCCGTGTGCCTGTGTGTTGTGTCGTTGTCTCGGCCGCCAGGCGCCACACATATGGCTGGATCGAAGATACACGTTCATACATACATACAGTATCTGAATATATGATCCTGCAGCCTGCATGCACGCACGCTCACGCGGCGATTACTATCCGTATAGCTGCTGCGTGGTAGCACACGCAGTAAGTGTGAGTGGTTGTTTTAGTTGCTTGATGTGACACTTGTGTCACACGCTCACGTGCTAATGATGACACTTGTCACACCTAATATAGTCGTACGAGTAGAATGCTAGTGCCAGCACATGCTGTTAGGGTGTTTGAGTTACAGTAGCTTTTAGGCTTTTGGTTCAAAAGCTGGTTTTCTCACTATTGGCTATCAGTTTTTGACTTTTGTATGTAATAAATTTTTATTAGTTTCTCAGCGAACCAAGAGCAAGAGTTACCTTTGAACGTTTTTTTCAGCTTTTAGTTCTTTTTCTTATATAAGCAAACTTTCGAGCTTTTCAAAGCTAGCTCGACATTTAATTGTTTGTTTCATTTTCTGGCTGACTGAAGCTACCAAAAATTGGAAACAAACATGCCCTTATATTCTAGCCATCCGCTACTGCTTCTCTTCATCTTCTATTATCCTTTTTGAACACTCCACTGAGTTTATTGTTTATTATATACATTATTTTGTGTTTTGCCTTGCTAGGTAAGAGTAGTTTCTGTCTCTTTACTAGTACTATGTTTGTCAAAAAAAAAAAAGAAGAATGCAGTTTTAGATTTGATCAAAACTAAATCATTTTAAGTTTGACTAAGTTTTCAACATAGAGAACTTTGAATAGATATACTATGAAAATATGTTTTATGACTAATCTTATGGTACTTATTTAATATGATAAATATTAGTATATTTTTATATCAATTTGGTAAAAAAAAAACTTGACATATATACTTTAATACAATAAATATTAGTATATTTTTTACTATCTGATCTCACATGGGCAAATGTGCCGCAGTGGATACCGATAGATGCAGAGGATTCAGATACACGCATTGTAGCCTCCCATCTCGGTACAGAGAACACAGAATAGATATATTCAAGTATTCAGCGGAGGCCATATACTAAATATATACCCATAGTACCTATAGTACGACTAATCAGTGCAGGTACAGTGCAGCTAAACTAAAAGGTCAGCAAGTATATGTTATCATGTTGTAAAGCATGCATGCATTGACACGCCCAAGAAGGGATCTGCTTGCCGAGCTGGCTGTTCAATTTGTCGCCCATATCCTGTCCCGTGATTTCGTGCAAAAAACTCGGAACTCTCTGGAATTCGGCCCATCCCCAATAAAGAACTCGTGACGGCCGCTGTCTGCTTCGCATTCGCATGATCTCCGTGCACAGATGATGTGGAGAAAGGCAGCGGGAATGCATGCTGCTCATTTGGACGGCATGATTGCAGAGCGGCCGGCCGGCGGGTCGGCGGCGGCGCCCGACCCAACTCGAAATGAGAGCAGCCTGTCGTTAAATATATTGCTGCCGTCATTTTGCTCCCTCCGGCCGGTCGTCAGGTTGGGGCACGCACATGTTATTGTATGGATTAAGAAGCATGCACATGCAGAGAAGTTCATGTTGGAGAAGAGCAAAACAATCCTTGCTCAAATTAAACACCGTCTGATCATGCATATCGTAGCTTGGCAGAGTTGTGAACAAAAAAAACCTGAAAGGAGCAGCCTGATGTAAAACGTTTGCCTCGGATGGACACAAAAGGAAAGGACTGAAGCCTGAGCAAGGTAACCGAAAGAACATGCATGCAGGAAAGGTGCCAATTGGTAATCCTATCAGATTGGATAAGACACAGGTGTCGCTCTAAGGACTAAGGGTATTAATAAAACAGGATATTAGTAATGCAAACATCAAAGGTTACGTTTGCGATGACTGAGATGTTACTGGCGCAGCAGACAAAGGACAAGCTATTTCTTTAACAAGTGACAGGAGCTATATAAAAGTAAGAGCAATTAAGTATCCCTCCGCCGTATTTTTTGGACTACAGAGCAGTTTTTAATTGCCAATGTAAGCGATGAATCGAGATGTTGAGCTATGCAACGTGTTCACTACTGATTGGTGCAAAAAGGTTTGCGAAAAGGACAACCATGAACGATTGTTAAAAAGAAAGAGATATCCCAAGTGAAGCAAAAGGATCGACCGAGAACACTGCATTTGTATTAAACTACTGCATTTAACCTAGAACTAGATAGCGATAAATGGATAGCAAACCAGTGAGATAAATTCAGACCAATTTCAGGTATGATCAGAATCATCTGACAAGATAATTATAATCAAGCACTATTATTAGCAACTATCAATTGGGAACCATTGAGCCAACCAAATCACAGGTGATTTTTTTTTGACAGAGATAAACCCAACTTTTATAAATAATAAATAAGAGTACACGAAAAGTGTGAACCCACACGACAATCAAAGAAGGCCCTCAACTTCCAAGTCTTCACTATAAACCTTATATCATTAACTAGCTAGAATTATTTATGTGTTTACAGTGTTGTCATGCCAAGTAGGTTAGATAAGTACTCCCTCTGTCCTTAAATGTTTGTCTCTAGAAAACCGTGTTTCCCTCAGAAACACGTTTCCCGGACGACGTACATATAGGGACGGAGGAAGTATGTGAAGTCATGTTTCTTGGTTTTATGTGTTGATGTTTCTATTTTGTCTTTTCGTATCTCGATCATTATCAAAATAATTTCATTCGAACTGTTCCATTTCCGATTTTTAGTGAATCCTGTTTCCGCTCCCTTTTTCTGTCTTCTTGACATCGTTTTTTATTTTATTTTTATAATAAAATATAAAAGTGAAAATGGGAGAGGGTTTATACTGACCGACCTTGTTCATTTTCATCCTTCTACCAGAAGTAGATAAGATGGAAAAGGAATAGTAAATTAGATTGCTTTACACAAATTCCAGAATTAATTAGCATCATCAGGGTACGTATTATTACGAAGCACTGCTCAAAGGGACATATGCTCTTTTGAGGGACACAACAGTGGAAGCAAGCTTCCACCGTCATCAGCTACCCAACATTGCAACAGGAGACATAATTTCTCATGCTTCCATGCCAACAGTCCAACACCAACACGCACTAAACTGGTCGGTACTGATCTGGAATTAAATTGTGTGCAGAAACAGGGTCACGTTGGTGACACACTACAGCTTTTTATTTTATCATGACAGACTAGTTTTATTAGTTGCGTGTCTTCTTTTTACCATTCCGTATAGATCTCTCTTTTCTGATTAATTGGTACTTTTCCTCCGTGTCAAATTATAAGATATTTTATTTTTTTAATATATAGTTTTTGCTATGCATTTAGATATAAAATATATCTATATAAGAAAACCTTGTATCTATAAAAGCCAAATCATCTTATAATTTAAAATAGAGGGGTTGACTTTTAGCTCTGATTAAAGCGAATGCAGTGGCTTCTTTATTAGTAAATACTATAATATAAAGATAATAGACAAACGGCGTAGCTTTTACGTGGCCCTCAAAAGTTGAACAAAAACTCAGAAAAAAGAGCTGTGAACAAGTAGCCAACTAACCACTACCAGATCACAGTACCACTGGCAGAGGAGCTAGCATCTTCCCTCAAATGGCTGCATATACAAAAGAGAAAAAGCCTGACCAAGTTACCGACGCAAATACTTTGCATGTTAATAGGGCAACCACGCATGTATGTCATGCTGCAAACTGTAATCAATAATCATGTCAGTTTCACTGGACATGTTCTTGTGCAGCAACTGCTTTGATCATGTATTTGTTTTTGTTTGTGGGTTCTTGCCACGCTAGCAATAGTATATACCAAGATGAGATACTGACACACGTTGCAAGTCTCCGACATGTTGCCAAGTGGGAGTATCAGAAACACGAGTCTCAATTAGCTAGTGACGTGCTGCGTGCCGACCTGTGTGTGTTGCTCTGATTCCATCAGTGATTCATCGTGTCGGAACAAGATGCCAGTTATTATAAAACAATTTAGTAATGCTAATGCATGCAAACATGAAGGCCACGTAAGTGATGATGACTGAATGAGTTGTTCCGACGCAGCAAAGTGCAGACAGAAACAGGACTAGCTATTAAACTGAGCACATGTCTCATGGGCCGCTGATACCACCTGTCACACCCGTGGCCGCGGCGAGATCAAACCGGTGACGTGAGCTATCACAGGAGGGAAATCGGAGGAGGGGATCTCAGTATACCGAGGAGGAAGAACACCATCCTGACCTTGGTCTGTGTTTCTCAAATATTTTCTATTCTCCCTTCAGATCTCTGGCCACTCCCTTTTGTAGAGGTGATATATTTCTTGGGCCGTAGACTATCTCAGTGCTCTTGGGATCTCTCTTGGGCCAAGTGTTACAAACTTGCTACCAATGCAATGCAACTTGTAAATTATCAGTTGAGAAATGAGATCTGTTTACTGCTTACTGACACAAGGAGGTTTGGAACACGGACAGCCTCAAACTGATGCTGAAAAAGGAAGAAATGGAAATGTACACTTCAGTGAGCATAGACCATTGCTCACTGATGGAAACAGGAAACTGATTCTTTACAGCACGTCTAAGGCCTTCGCTTTGCATATACAACTTCCAAAAAAAAAACAAAAGATTGCTAACTGAATTCTCCTTTTACCTTAGGACTATTCAACAGATGTATAAGGAGAGACATGTAGTAAATTGATGAAATTGTTTCACACGAATTCCGAAATTAGCATCATCTGACAAGGTACACGCATTATCAAGCAGGGCTTAGTGTTACATGAGCTCCTGATGGTTACATCTAAGATCGGTGGAAAGAAGCTTATCATTTTTACCATTGCAACTGCAACCAGAATTGCAGATGCTGCCATACTACCACCAACATGCACTAAACTTGCCGGTACTGTTCTGCAGCTAAATTTGTGTGCAGAAACGCTACTGACGCACTGCAGGTTTTCAGCTGGCTTCTTTTGTATGTACACTGACTAGCTTGGATATATCGGTTCTAAATTGGTGTTGGCAGTACGATTAGCAGATGGTGCAAGCATATACTTCCTTGCTTTTTATCAGAATCAGCAGATGGTGTTAGCAGTACGATTAGCCAGAAGAGGTGCTTGCTCTGCCTCCTCTTCAGGCTGGCCTGAAACAGCAGCTTCGGAGCATTTGTCCTTCCTTTCTGGAGTAAGCGTCCAAGCGAAGCATAAGCAGATTGCCTGTAAATGTATTTAGCATTAGAAAAACTCCATGTTCAGATATCCAGTTGTAAAGCCATATTAACCATACTGCAAAGGAGAAAAAGGTTCTAACCAAGAAGAAACCAGCCATAAGGAAACTGAATCCTCTGCAGTTGAAGGGGGCTTCGGGTGAAATGAAGTAAGCTGAAAGACAAGCATGGGAAAGGATAAGACCAGAATACACTCAATATAGAATGGAGCGTGTAGAGTCAGTCGATAGGATTAGGAACAATGAATTTGTAAGATAGTGCTAACAGGTCAGTGGGCTCATGTATAGAGGTGCCAGCAATGTAGCCATGGACTGCATGGTTCCGACGAACCCTTGTGCCTTTCCCTGTGAATTTGTTTTTTTTAAGAAAAACAAAACTATGCCAGTAAGATAGAAGATTAGGCTAAAAGGTTTCATTCTTCAACTACCAAAACAAAACAAAGACAGGTAGCGTCTGTATGGGTACCTGATCAGTTGAAAGTACTTCCCCAGAAATTGTTGCATAGGTCTGCAGATATGCATATTTATGACGCAAGTAAGTGTACAAGTATCACTTGAATGCAGAGGATATGATGCATGAATTGGTGCTGCAAAAGTTTCAGCCAGTGCTTTCCTTCAGATAATTTTTAACCATGAAACTCTGTAGATTTGCATACTTTCCACATGCATGCACAAATAGCATTGGAACACACTGAATATGTAACTGATGAGTTTGATGCTGAGACAGTTTTAATCACAGAACGTCCTTATATGAAATTGTAACCACGATTTTTTTGTTCCATACCACCACTCAGAAGCCAAAAATACAAGATTGACTTACAGCTGGTTTGGCCAGGACACAGATGACACCCAGTGAAGAGCAAATATAAGGCACCTGCAAAACAGATGCAAGTTAAACAAAACAATTTTTGCAATTGTACCACATAAACTCATCACAATGCATGTCCAAGCTCAAATACATACCCACCAAGCCCATGCAACACCATAAAGAAAAGCCTGCAGAATAACTTTTCTTCAGATATCAATAAACTGAATTTTGCAATAGTATACCTTAGATTATTAAAAACATAGCAATTGATCCCGTTGCAATAACTCACATAGGCAATTGATGTGAGTATTGAAATGCATAATACTCCTTTTCCACCAATTACACGGCTAAGAAGAGGGAGGACCAAAATCTGCAATTTAGAAACAGTATCACGAACTGCAAATCTAACAAAATGATACTAAGCCATTAAAAATTATGGTGACCAGCGGGGTACTAATTAAAACTAAAAATTTCACCTGGGAAAAGATCGAACCAATATCTACCAACAGTAGAATTTCTGAGAACTGATCCTTGTCAAAGCCAAATACTGACTTGAGGTAGTACTGGAAAAATGAAATGAAATGAAATGAAATGAAGTGTGCAATTCGACTAGACACTGTCATGAAGTAGAAAGTAGGAAAATAATTACCAGAAGGACATCACTGATGCCCATCATTCCCAATTCATAGAAGAAGGAAATGAATGTGATTCTCCTAAGTGTTTCACTATAAACACAATAATACAAGTTTAACAAAAATTGCATTAGCAGTTGTTAAACACTGGCTGACTTGAAAACTAATTGATTGTCATTGTATCAAAGTTTCCGAGCATGAATAGATGAGTAAGTACTGCCTTATTCTTAATGGAATCAGTAAGTCTGCTGCTCATTCCTGTAGGCCCTTCATGAATGAAGGAAGAAGTTTGACTTAACTCTGACAGAACTTTCAAGATAGATATTTCTGAACTCATATAAAACTTTATACATATTTTTTTAAAAAAAAGAGACACAGAAAAAATACCTTTGCAAATATTTCTGGGACACATCATTTTTGTTGTTAATAGTTCAAATACAAGTTTATTATCAACATTTCTTATATGAGAACTAGGAGGGAGCCCTAAACTTCTTATAGGATTTGACATGAAATTTCATGAATTCCTTGAGTATTAAACATCTTTAATGATGAAGTCAACGACATACTGTGTGCAGAAGCCTTACCTGTTTTTGATTATGCTAATGTTCTCCTTCATACAGTTCCAGTGTTGCTGGGGTAAACTAACAACCAAAGATGACAAAGTCAGACGCTGACAAGGCACCGAGGGAGCTCTTTGGACTGTCTCCACCAGGTACAGTTTCATGTAGAGCACAGATAATACTGACAAAACAACTGATACCTGAAAAACCATGGTCCAGGACTTTGTAAGCTGAAACTTGCAAAGAAGAAAAAAATAATTAACAATATGGTGCGACTAAAAATAAATAATTCAACTAGTGATACCTGAAAAATCCAACTCTCAGGAAGAAACCTTGAACAGATGTTTCCTAAAGCGTGTGAAGCAGAGAAAATTCCTGTCAGGATACCAAAGGCAGCCACCCTCTTTGATGGTTCAACCACATCCGCCTAATTCAGGGGAACATTTTAGACTGTCAGATTGCATATCTTTATTCACAAGCAACATAACAAATGTATAGTGGTAAACTTCTGTTTGTTTTTATCAGTTATATTCAATTAATCACAAACAATGCCACTTGAAGGATCTTATAACATAGGTTTGTTGTCTTTCCATGCAAGTAACTGACAAACTATAAAACAAATAATGTTGATTTTTTTTGTGGTTTATCCATTTAATTAGTGACTTTGACAACACAAGGTAACTAGGTTCTATCTAGTCAGCAACTTCAGTCAAGGCAATAGTTCATGTAAAAAAATGGAAAAATGATTTTACCTTAAAAAAAAGATGCATACGAAGACTTCAATTGACAATACAGGAGCAGTTCAACCACTGACATGCCATTTTTTTCTACAATGGAGAAAAATTTGAAACTATTTCTCACCGTGTATGTAACTGCAAGGCATATTATGGTTCCTTGGCCGATCATGTATGAAAAAGTACGCATAACAAGGTAGACATGTACAGTAGCCCTTGAATTTTTCCATGCAAGCAGAGCTGCAGGCATGAACACAAATTAACATCCACATCAAATGGACAAATGAACACTTTACTGAAAGGAACAAGCATAGACGTGCTCCATGGTCAAATTAAAACTTAATCCATATGAATTGTCTTGTGTGACTAGTTGTGAGGCCTACAAATTGAAGGGATCACATTAGTAGTTGAGACAACAAATCGGAAAATTACCAAATGGTATTATGGAGGTGGAGGCAGAGAGGAGGAGGATAGGCTTGCGGCCATATTCATCAGCTAGCTGACCCATCAGAGTGAGCCCTATAGTCCTGAAAATGCCCCCAACCTGCACTCAATACATTGAATTGAAACTTGATTTCCAGAAAAAAAAACAAATCAAAACCAGCACAAATGAAATTGTTTATCCTGTTTCAATGTTTTACTTGTTTAGCTGAATTATTGTACTTGGCTCAAAGAAACACTATCTCCTTCAGGAAACAAACAGATTTATCATATCAACTGTTCTGTTGCCAAAGCAGAAACATCCCTCAATGATCACCATGTAATTCTGATTGCATAATTTCACCAACTTAGTCAATCTATGTGGCAGATGCATGGTCGTTTTAGCAACTAACTACAAAGAGAAGAACACTGATACGGAAGGATGTGTACTCAGGCGATATAGATAGATAGACAGATTCCAGGGAAGTCCGCTGATAAAGTTGACGAATGCCATCTGCTCTTTAGCCACCTAGAACAGCACCATCCCCACCCCACCCCAAGTGGTACTCAATTAATGGGTCAATAAAAAAAATCCTAACATATATCCAAGCTTTACATACTCTGCAATAAGATCTGCATATGGCATTGCTCCTTTGACATTTTATTGAGAACTTGTGGCTTTTGGCAAGATTCGTAATAAGGCAGCTTAATGTGTTTCGCTTTCACTCGTGTTGCGTTAGCACTTTCTTTTCCTAGAGAAACCAACTTGTTATGCTGGAAACAATAGTGCACAAACCAAAATCGTATAGAGACGAGACATACCGAGGACTGAAGGCCGGTGAGGTAGATAGCCTCAGAGCAGGGCGTGGAGGCAGAGCTGGTAGCACTGAGGGGGCAGAGCGCGGTGGTGACCTTGTCGACGAGTGCAGGCACGATCATCTCCTCGGCGACCCCGTACAGCACCATCCCTACCAGGAGGTGCAGCAACGGCCTCATCACAACTCTCATCTCGTCGCCTCCAAGGCAACCCATCATATATCCAGATGTCCTTCCCTTTACTTGAGCAATCCTATATATGATCAGTGCCCACTTGGTAATTACCCAATCGAGGAGGATTTATATCATTTTTTGTTTGAAAAAAAAGAAATAAGCACAAAATGCACGAGCTGCTACGTAGAGGAGGAACGCTTTAGTAGCTTTTCATCGAGTGTAGCAGGTGGAGCTAAAAAAGGACAGGGGTCGGTCGAGTGCCATGTCCATGTCGGGCAGGCAGTAAAGTAAATTCAGACGATGGATTGAGATCAAACGGACCTTCAGTTGACTTTTACTTGAGGTCGGTACCCTCTCTTGCGCGTGACCTCCCTTCCGGCGCCACGGTCTCCGACCGCCCGCCGCCGACGAGGGCCGGTACACGGAGAATGGACCTTACAACTTACAAGGAGGAGGGTGCGCTGTGGCGCTGCCGCCGGAGCTGACGGAGAAGAAATTCGGTGTCCGGAGAGGCGGAGGAAAGGGACGAGCCAACGAGGAGCAGGAGGAGGCAGGCGGCGCCGGACGCGAGGACGGCAGGGAGGTGGCGCGTAGGGGAGGCTGGAGCCGGGAACGGGGCTTGGCGGTATTTTCATTTGTTTTTCTTTTCTTTTTTTATGCATTGGTGCATGCTTACGTCATGTCTGGAGCTGCTCAGCTTGTGCTCCAGCTCTACATTACTCCCTCCCGGGCTTGCCAGGGCCCGGACGTCCGTTTTCGGCACTTGAAGACTGTTTCTCGCACCGTTTCGCCCACGCGGGCCCGCGCTATCTTGAACGTCATCAACATTGAGAAGAGGGGAGGGGATGGCGGATGCCCAGTCGGCGTCGGGAGAAGGAGACACCAAGACAAGGCAGCAGAAAGCAAGGACGGAGATCAACACCCGATCTAATTTTAAAACATCCAGATGCAACACTTGCAACGTATGTCTGAAGGCAGATGTAACACTTGAAACATGCATGTGAACCAATTACAAAAATACATGAAAAACAATTGAAAACCATCAACATATGTGTAAAACATATGCAACATCCAAATATACACACTTGCAACATGTGTATGGAAAAAACAAATGAAACATTGAGAATAAAAGCTTGCAACATACTAGTACAACCATTGCAACATCCCAATCTACTTTTGCAGCATCCGCATGAAACACTTGCAACGTACCTGTGAAATATCTGAAACACTTGAAACATACGCTTTCAACATGCATTTTTCACCCTTCTTCTTCCATACGATGCAGCGCAGAGCGGAAAATGGGCAGGCGGAGGGCAATGCCATCACGGCCCCTTCTCGAGGCGAGCGGAGAGGGAGGCAGGGACAGGCCGCCGGCAAGCTTTGACAGCATTGAGGGCTGTCGTCGTTGCAGGCGGGCGAAGAGGAAGACCGGGACAGACCAGCAATGGGCGCAGGCTGCTGACGGGCTCTGGCTGGGAGGAAGGGGTCGGCCGCAGGCACAGGCGGCTGCCGACGAGCTCTGGTCGGGCGGGGTCGGGAAAAAGGGGTCGACAGGGAGCTCTGGCCGGTTAGGGGATAGGAAGAAGGGGCCAGCGGCGGCCGCTGGCCAGTGGAGGTGCCGCGGGGGATGGCATGGGATGGAGGCGCCACGGGGAGCAGGACGAGCGGATGGCCACATGTGGGGAGTTTTTTTTGAGAGCGTGTGCGGATGGGGCGAACGCCCATGGCGTATCATTACCGATTCTAAGTTTCGTTCTAAGTTGTAAGTTGTTCTGATTTTTTAGGTTACTATGTAAGTTGACATAATGTATAACTAGGTGCATAGCTAAAGCTATGTGTATCAAAAAACTAGAACATCTTATAATTTAGAATAGAGATAGAGAGAGAGAGTAGAAAGGAGATCCATGATGTCACTAATTCCTACTGCATAGTGGCCATCTTGGTTGCAGGTCTCTAAAGCATGGCCCTCCACAGTGCCGGGGGGGCGCATGAGGTGCGACGGCTGAGGGCCCAGGCGGGATGGGGACCCAAGCCCGGGTATATAAGACCCCAGACCCTATAGCTATAGCAGTTCCATTAGGCTTAATGAGAAGGTGGCCCATTAGCAAAGTAAGGAGAAGGCGGAGCAGGCCCAATGAGGCATCGTCGGCCTCTTTCTTTCCCACGAGGCGAGAAGCCGAACCGCCAGACTTCGGCACTTTGCGAGAGGCGAGACACAGACGCGATCACCACACGAGACGAGATCGCGATCACGGCCAAGCGTCGATGCCCAAGTTCCAGACGACGACGGCGACCAGGCAGCTGAGGCAGGGCTCTACGAGGATGACGACATCTGAATGATCTTGGTTATTGCCTTCTGCCCTTTTTGCGAATCTTGGTTCTGCATCAGTTTCAGTTCATGTCCAAATTGTCTAGGCCCTAGGATTTTTTTCCTTTAAATTTTTGTCTAGTACTTTTTACTCATATAGTCATGTTTTTCTTCTAATTTAGGTCAGGTGTTAGAATTTTAGAATGTTACCGAAGAAACATTTGTCAGGGGCTGCGAAAAGAAAACGGAAAAGACAAGAAGAATAGTTTATTCAATCCCAACAAGGTGCTTTAGATAAGTTTTTTCAGCTTTAAGTAGTGCTATGCGTGATGACAACCCTATAGATGCACCTGATAATCAAGAAGAAGAGCAACACCAAGTTAATGATAATTTAAGTGAACAAGTTGATGCTACAGAGAATAAAAATTTACAGCCTTCCTCTCAACCTGAAAATTCAATTGATGATGTGCAACCTTTTATTCATGATGCCTTTGATCCTAGAACTTAGGAGAATCTTGATAATAAGGGTAGAGATATTTTGATTGAAAAAGGACCGGTGAGAGAATTGAATCTTGAGTTCCCCGTAGATGCTCACAATAGACGTTTTTCATATGCTTACTACTCCAGAAAGTTAAGCAATGGTGAGGTGGTTGATAAAAATGGTTGGTTTACTCTAAACATGTGGACAAAGTTTTTTGTTTTTGCTACAAATTGTTCAAATCAAATCAGAACAAAAGTTTGGTAGCACATGATGGATTGAGGGACTGGAAACATCTTAGTTTAAGACTCAAGGAACATGAGAATAGTGTTGAGCATATAAGAAACATGAATACTTGGAATGAACTTAGGCTGAGGTTGAACAAAAATATAACAATTGATGATGATTTGCAACGAGAAATTGCAAAGGAGAGAGAGCGTTGGAGACAAGTTTTAGTAAGAATCGTTTCTGCTGTCAAGTTTCTTGCTAAACATAATTTGGCTTTCCGAGGGCAAAATGATAAACTATATCAAGCTAACAATGGTAACTTTCTGGGCACAGTTGAAATGATGGGTGAATTTGATCCTATGATGCAAGACCATATTAGGCAGATTCAAAATAGTGAGATTTATCATCATTATCTTGGGCATAAAATTCAGAATAAGATGATTTTTCTTCTTGCAGGTCTCTCAAGCATGGCCCTCTGCCCCTCCGCCCCGACTTGCACGCAAATCCCAAGCGCCTGAGAAGTACGGGAGCCCGACCCACGTGTTGTAGCTCACTAATACCAACCCTGGTCACGATGCTCGCCTTGTAAGCTCTGTCACCGCTATAACTTGAGATGAAGATCATTTTTTGCGAGGTATGGGAGGAGCACGAGGAGGATTAATTAACTTGGAACGTACTAGGGATGAGTTCTTCATCATCTTGCTCTAAAGTTATCCACTCCTAGCTAGAGCCATAGTTTCACAATTTGGATCAACTTGATGTTGCAAACTAAATAAGCACATTCAAAGTGTCACATATGAATCCATCACTCCATGCAAAGCAACTACAAAAAATTATTACATTTATATACTGCCATGCTATATCACCAATATGTACATCACTGGGGGATGCTAATAATTGATTTGGGTTCTAAATTCATTTGCAGAAATGAAGTACATGATTAGACCACTCAATCATTACAGGTTTACAGCTGCCTTCTAGTGTATGTACAGAATCTACTATATGAACACTATATTGGATTTGACAGCTAATTTAGCTAATGTGATGAGTACAGGCGCTTTTGACTTCCATTTGGTTGAAAGATCTTCAATTTCGTGGATTCATGGTTTTGGCCATTAAGATAATAGTGGTGCTCGCAATGCTTCCTCGTCAGGGTCATTTGGATTTAGAACTTCTCGATATTTATCCTTGCTTTTGGGATTAAGTGTCCAAGCAAAGCACAAGGAGGTAGCCTATATAAATATTTAGCAAAGAAGGAATCTATTGGTGGTTCATATTCCAGAATCCAGAGATATAAATACATTGCATCACTTTATTATCGCATCTCAATCATACTACGAGAGCAAAAGAACCCACCAAAACTAAAGCAGCCACAAGGAAACTGAAACCTTTGCAATTGAAGGGGGCTTCCTGTGAAATGAAGTAAGCTAAAATGAAACAGAGGAGCTAATAAAAAAGGTGTGATCAAATACAGAATGTAGTGTGTAAGGTCCCTAAGAAATTAAATGCTAGAATTTTCCAATTTGATACAAAAGGTGATTGCTCACATGTTAGTGGGTTCATTAGAAGTGGTGCCAACATTCTAGCCACAGATTCTTTGGTTGCGATAAAATCTTGGGCCTTCCCCTGAGAGAAACAACTAGTTGATAACACATAATATTTTTTTTCTCGAACAGATAACACAGAATATCAGAGTATGTACATAAAACATTTCAAGATTGAATCAACAAAAAAAAGCCATGTTAAGTGGCATATGGACATGTACCTGATCAGTTGCGAGTACGTCCAAAGAAATGATAGCATAAATCTGCGTATTTGCATATTTTAATGCTAGTAAGTATGCAACAATGAAATATCATTGGAAATTTTGAATGCACTGAAAATATTGGCCCTGGAAAGCTTTAGTCAATGCCTTCCCTTGTACTAATTGTTAACCAAGAAAATTCTTATGTCATATTGCTGCCTAGATGAATATAAATTATTACTTACAGTTGGTTTGGCCATCACATAAATAATCCCCAATAAAGAGCTAAAATAAGGAACCTGCAATATAGGTAAAAGGTGAATGCAGCAACCTTTCATACGTCAAGTAAGCCCATCAGCGTGCGTGCAACATTTTTCCCTTAGAACACCAATCAATTGCTAAGGTAAACTTGAGTTTAATACATACCCACCAAGCCCATGCAACACCATAAAGCAAAGCCTGGAAAACAATTTAAGAAATAATGTGTAAATTTTGTAATAGTGTAGCAGAGATTAGTGCACCTCAATGGAAGTTCAGTAGGATAACTCACATAAGCAATAGATGTGAGTAGTGAAAGACATACAATTCCTTTATCTCCAATTTTGTGGCTAATAAATGGAAGGATCAAGCTCTGCAATTTGAGTAACATTATTTAAAAAACACACAATTAATAAAGCTTGAAGCTAAGCCATGTGCAAAATCTTCATTTAAAGTGGTTAAAACTTTTTAAAGCAGCACCTGAGAAAAGATTGATCCAATTCCTACCACCATTAGAATTTCTGAGAACTGATCCTTGTTGAAGCCAAATACTGACTTTAAGTAATACTACTAGGAAAAGAAAGGTGAAATTAAATGCCGTATAATATTAAACAGCATATCATATGGTAGCAGTGAGAGATATTATCACCAATTGGACATCGCTAATGCCTTTAATACCCAATTTATAGAAGAAGCAAACATACACGGTTCGCCTGAGTAGTTCACTATAAACAAACAATAAAAAGAAAATTTCAACAAAATTAGTAGGGGCAGCTCTTGCTGGCGTTAAAACTAGCTGGCCATTGTATCAAAGGTTCTCATTAGAAATAGTGTATGAAAGGTCCCAACTACATGATGGCCCCCCACCTTTTTTAATCCCTTTAATGACAAAATATTTCACATAAATTCTAACACTATATACATTCATAATCTATCACTAAGTACTCCCCATGTCTTTATATAAGGTGTGTTTGTATTTTCAAGGTTCAAGATTAGTGATTGTTGATTTCTTATTTAACCAAACAATTAATTGTAGTTTTTTACAAAAACAATGCAATTGAATTTGTATTTAGAATTATTTTCCTGCTATCATGATTTTTTTCATGCATAGTGTAGTGTCCACATAATTCCACAATAATTAGGACAAACTTTTGCTTTTGGATTCTAAATGAAATTTTACAAAGCTAAGTGATGTACTATTTTATAAAGGTTTACCTGTTTTTAAATATGTTAATGTTCTCCTTGATAGATTCCCGACGCTGTTTTGGTAATCTTACAATCAAAGACGTTAATGACATGTGTTGACAAGGTGAAGATGGAGCTCTTTGAACTGTCTCAATGAGATATATTTTCATGTAGAGGACAGAAAATGCCAACAAAATAACCGACACCTAAAAGATCATGGTATAGATCTTGTGTCAGCTTACAAATAGTCACAACTACAAATAGTTTGTATTCAATTAGTGATACCTGAAAAATCCACTTCTCAGGCAGAAACCTTGAAAACATATCCCCTAGAGCATTTGAACCGGAGACAATTCCAGTCAAGATGCCAAATGCAGGTACCCTCTTTGATGGCTCAATCACATCTCCCTATGATAGCAAAAACACTATTTGTTCAATGTCACAAAATGATCAACAATTGTACCATAAGAAAAATTCCATTTTATTACATCAATTATTTTCAAAAGTACCTGAAACAATCACTACGACTAAAAAAATGTGTACAAGCTATTGGTAACCCCCATTGAATAGGCATATATCCAACCATCTATAACATATGGCTTGTAGAAATAAGTGGATTTTCAAAGGCCAAAAGTGAAAAACCGACTATAAAAATCCTGTAAAAAACTACAAAAAATGAAAACAAAAAGTCTGCATCTCAGCCAACCCTAATGGCCAATAGCATGGTCGTGAGACACACACACTTTTTTGTGCAAACTATGTCCGTGTGAGGATACTAGGATTCAAACGCATGACCTTCCCCCTTGGGTGATCCCTTACCATCCAACCAAAGAATTGTTGCTATCCAGAGTAGGATAAGCTTTCCTTTTTCATCCTTGTGAAGAAATGGTTGTCACATGTAGTCAGGGGTTCCTATGTGACCACCTCTAATAGTGGTTTCATTTCCTCTAAAAATCTGTCTTTTTGTATTTTTTTAGTTAACTTGAGTTTGGCAATGCATCCTTTGTTCAACTCAATTAATTAAAATATACAAAATGACAAAATGTTTGGAGGAAGTGGAATGATTTCTAAAGACGGCTCACATAAAGAACGAAATATTAAATGTTATTTCCACATGAGGTACCTATGTGTGCCATCTTTGGATTCTGGAATTCATTTCATTTACAGAGGTGGTTTACATAAGCAGAACCATCTAAAGCTATGAGCGGCCCAAAATTGAGCCGCTCATGCGAAGGCAAGTGGAGTATCAGAAAAAGTCATTTCTGTAGTAGTGAGTGCCAATAAATTTTTTCTTGAACATGCATGAGAGTTGCATGTCATTATATTAAGGTCTATTGGGATTACTCGACTTCACCTTTTCCAGCTCCGCTCCCAACTTCTCTTGCCAAATAGGGACCACTCCACCAGCTCTGCTCCAGAAAAAGGTGGAGTTTGTGAAGCACCTAAAGTGGTATTCAGAAACTCTAAAATTTTTATGGAGCTACTGTACGGTGGAGTTGATGGAGCAGTCCCAAACGCACACTAAGTAGAAAGAGTGAATGACAATGAAACAACCTACAAATTTGTTGTGCTATAATACAAATGAATGAATGATAAACTTCGTAAACTTTCTGTATAAATTTACTATATACCATTGAATAGCGCTTAGTATACACACTGGATGTTACGATGACATGTGGGATCTTGGGTTGTAGGCCTACATGTCAGCCTTACATTAATGGAATATTGTAGAACCATGGAGTTATTCTGTGGGATATCATATAATCTTCCAAACTTTTTTTAGAAAAATAGGACCAAACTAGAAGGAACTAGAAGGGTTTTCATTATTAAGAAATAAATAGGCGCATAAATTGAGTTGAAGAGTACTTGAACCACCTTTATAAATAGAAGGGCTACAGGACCACACATCCCCACACCAACTTAGTTGAGCTAGGCTCACTTCTTATAGACTTATTTCAGAATAAAAGTAAATATTAAGTTTGGGTGGACCACCTTTATTTGTCATGAGAGATGTTGTCAACTAATTTGTTCCACGAAGTCAGCATGCTATGAAGAGTTCATTTAAGAAATAACATAGCTAGTGAATGCCCTTGAAAAACATGATGATTGTCACACCAATTTAAAGACCAAATGGAATGCATGCTCTTATATGTGCCCAGAGATCAATCACACATAAGTTAACAAATTATAAAGGAAGTATCATCACAAATGTTATTACATCACGATTATTAACACATAGTCTTTACACAAATATAGCGGAAGTAAAATATAAATCTCTCGTGGTAGCTCCAATCACAGGCACATTGACTGGTTGACTGCAAGTCTAGTAATCTTCAGGGAAGTAGGAGTAGTAGTCACTATTTAAACCATCTGTTACCCATCCAGGATTTTTATCCAAGTAAGAAAAATAAACAAGCGTAAGTACATCTCATACTCAACAAGTGTAACATGGGGTTCATGAGGCTCAAAGGCATGACATTGGTTTATCAGCATGTAGCTTTTAATTGGCATAATTTTAGCATATTAATAATATCAAAATGTCTCAATATATCAATAAACATATGATCCATGTGAAATGATTAACGAATAGCAAAAACATATTCATTATTAATGATCAACTATTCCATAAGGGTCCAAAGCCACTCGTGACCGTGAGCACGGCTGTTATAATAGTTTTACACTCTACAGAGGTTGTACACTTTCACTGTGAGTCATGTCACACATATGCCCGGGTTAATTACTCCCAAAACACTTCCAAGGTGAGCAGGCAGGGGAACACTATGAAGTCTTTTGAAGGTTCATCTAACAAGTTAGGGACATTAGATTCACTCGGCAAACAGATATAGAGCCCTCCCTTCCAAATAACACAATAACACGCAGCCTATACACATAAGGATAGAGGCCGCACTATACCCGATTCATCAAGTCATTCTTACACCAATAAGATTACCACTAATAAGCTAGAAAAGGTCCTTCTATATGACTAAAGCCAGAGCCATATAGCCCTCACAGTTGTACTGTAAGTCCCGGATGTTCGCTTACAGATAAGTCCTTGAGGAGAGTAACTAGAGCACCAAAAATAACCCCATGCTCTAGTCCCCTTTAAACAGTAATAAAAAGTCATCTTTTAATGTTTATTGCATATTCCATTAGTCAAATTACATGATCATAGTCCATGGTAAGCACTAGCAATACTACTTGTAAGGTCCAAATAGGCTAGAGGGGGGTGAATAGCCTAATTAAAACTTCTACAAGAATTACTTAACCACAAGTTAGTATGAAAGGTGACGAAGCAAAAGCACTAGCTCTAACTAATTAAGCAAGCCACCTACACAAGTCTAGTACAAGGCTATTCACTAAACACAACTACTACTACAAGCTAGAAACAAGAAGTAATACGAGAGAAGAGCTTCGAGTGATTATACCGCCGTGTAGTGATGAGAAGTACCAATTAATCAATCACACAAGAGAAATCCTCGGGAAGAGAATGACACAAGAATTTATCCTGAGGTTCACTTGTTTCCCGGCAAGCTACTCCCCATTGTGGCGATACACCCACTTGTCGGTTCGCGAGCTAATCGACTATCAAGAGTCGAGCCCTCGGCGGGCGCCGCACAACCGCACACAAGATAGGGATCCTCCAAGCCACGAGCTCCACTAGAGTATCCAATTCGCGAACTCCCGCGGGGAAGGATCAAGAACCCCTTACAACACTTGGTGAAGGCTCCAACAATCTCCAATTGCGAGCTTAATCATCTCCGCTGCTCCAAGCCGTTTACCATGTCGGGAAACACGGAAGAGTAACAAGAAATCTGCAGCAACTCAAAGATCAAGTGCCTCTAGAATGCAACTCTCAAGCAATGCACTTGAATCTCACTCAAGATATGTAACTATGCAAAGAGATGAGTGGAAGAGTTGTTCTCTAGCTCAAAGGGTGTCTCTAGGTCTCAAAATATGCAAGAGTTACCCTCAAACCCCGACCAACTTCTATTTATAGCAAAGGGGTACGCAGCTAGCCGTTAGGAACTTTAAACAGCCGAAGTCGCGCTGACCGGACGCGCTGGTCAAAACTGACCGGACGCGCCGGTCGCGCAACGGCTAATTTCCGAAGCACTGACCGGACGCGCTGGTCAAACTGAACGGACGCGTCGGTCACACAACGGCTAATTTCCGAAGCACTGACCGGACGCGCTGGTCACGTAGACCGGACGTGCTAGGTGTGACCGGATACGCTGGTCCCGCAACTGACCGGACGCGCTGGTCAGGCCTGAGTAGCGCAAAACAAAACAATGACCGGACGCATTGTTGAACTGACCGGACGCCACAGTGCCAGCGTCCGATTAGAGTCCAGTAAGCTCCCTGAACGACCAAACGCGTTCGGTCATCAGTGACCGGACGCGCTGCACGTCCGATCATCAAGCTGAAACACGCACAGAAGCTGAACGCTGACCGGACGCGTCCGGTCATACAAAGACCGCATCCGGTCCAGCGTCCGGTCACCTCTGTGACTTCCGTTCGCCTCCGTTTCTTTTCCGACTTCCGGCGCAGTAGAAAATAGGTATTTCACTTCCTCAAAAAGCGCCGAATCCCGCCTCGCAAGCTCGGCGGGAGGGAGAGAGGAACCCAAACCCCTCTCTACCGCTTAAACTCCACCGCCTTCGCAAATGTGCTAACATCACCAAGTGTACACCACCATGTGCATGTGTGTTAGCATTTCATAATCATTTCTCAAGGCGTTATGTTAGCTTTTTACTAGATCCTAATGCATATACTCAAGACAATGATCTAGTGGCACTTGATTCCCAAGTTAACTGTGATTGCCCCTCTTGATAGTCGGCTATGTATCCTAAACCTGGTCAATCACTTCTCTACTCATCTTAGACCGGCAAAAGGAAAAACCCCTATTGTTATACCTTTGCCTTATGCTCTTAGATCCTTCTCCTCCACTTGATCATTATGTCCTTCATTTTATATGCATCTCCACCATGATCATTATTTCATGTCCATGCACCATCTCTTTGTGATCTTGTGGCCACCACTCCTTGCCACATACACCTTCATCACATGTGTTGCTTATGCCTAACTCAAAACCCATAACACATGGCATTAGCAACTTGGTGTCATTAATTACCAAAACCAAACTTGGGCTTTCACTACTCAATGCGATATAATAGGTATCAAGGAATAAGATCAACACTAAGTCATCCTTAACAAGGAAATATATGCATAATGATATTATTTGCTTAATGTGAATAGGACAACAAGAATAATCCCATGCTATACTTTCCTTGCTCAAACTGGTCCTAATGATCTTGCTCGTAGAAAAACTCCTGATCCCCAACGAATTGCTCACCGTCTATACTCGATCAACAATAGCAACAACATTCATCCAGAAACAATCATGCATAAACAAACAAGACTATAATTAGAACAGTACACCAATAGTAATAAAATAAGATAAAAAGTCTTTAAAACTAATCTACAACTCGCTAGGATCACACAGACGCGAAGATCACGAAAAACAGAGCTAAAACGACGAAGTTATGAATTTTCAAAGATTTCCTATAGAAAAATAATTACTTTAATTCAAACTCGAAAATAAAATGTCACAAACCTATTGTACAGTACTACTCACATGTAGAGCTCGCAAATACGACCTAATGCAATTTGAACGGGTCAAATCAGAGTTAAAACGGAGATTCTATGCATGAAATAACATAATGGCAAAACTGTAAATAAGTGAAAACATATTTCTGAATCACCATGATCAAATACGCCTTCAAAAGAAGAAAATGAATTCGGGTTTTACGTAATGGACTGCAGGTTCTATATATAAAAAGTACAGGGACTCTTTAACAAAATTTCCGGTCGAACCGGTATCTTTAAGTATTGACCGTTAGATTCAAAATGAACGGCTCAGATCGGATCGGGGAAACAACCGGCGGCACTCCGGCCGGAACAACGGCCTGACGATGAGTTCCGCGATGGCGCCATGGCCAGAGATGGCTACCTCGTGCTACAGAGCATTATCTCGCGAAAGAAAAACACCAGCAGGTAGAGCATACCAAGGCGAACTCACCACGAGCAAAAACGACCCCGATGAGGAACCGAGGGAGGCGTGCGGCTTGGAGAGGCGGACGGTGGTGGTGAGATAGGGCTCCTAGCTCGTGGTGGCATCTCGGGAGTGAAATCATCTAGGCCCCGGTGTTGGTTTCGGCAATTGATGACAACACATTATTACCATGACTAACGTGTGTTTTGCAGAAACGTTAGTAAGTTAGGTCATGAAGATGATAACTGCTTTGGGCACACTGGTATTCATGTTCCTTGATAGAAATCATTTCGGTTTTCAAAGGATCAACGACAAGATTAAGGACGGTTAGTTCCGGATGTCAAGGTGTTGAGTTACATCTGGAATAGTCGTTAGGATCTTTGTTTCTTCCTTTGACCGTACTATAAAAGGGGGCATGAGCGAGTAGCTTGACCTAGGTGAGTCTTTTGTTTAGGTGTGATGCACACTTGTCAAACTTAGCACTAGATAGCTCTAGAAAAGCTCAGAGTTTAGTTGGAAGCAACTTGGTTCAAGTTGCGTCGCGTTTAGAAGACATTTGAGCAGTTTACCCTTGACCGGACGTGGTCCTAGTCATGACTGGATGCGTCCGATCAGTACTAACAAGACAGTGCGGAGTTAACTGATTGACCGGACGCGATCCTTGAGAGGACCGGATGCGGTGGTCAGTCTGAAACGTGTTCCAGAGGGTAAAGAGTGTAATCGGACACGACTGTGAACTGATCGGCGCGTCCAGTCACGTTCCAGTAAGGTCCCAAGGTGACCTGACGCGTCCGGTCACCTATGATCGGACGCGGTCGTGTGTCAGATCAGTATCCAGTAAAGCTCTTGCATGATCGAACGCGTCCGTTCATCCCTGATCGGCGCGTCCGGTCATCTCTGATCAGCACGTTCGGTCATCTCAGACCGGCACGTTCGGTCACTCAGCACTAACTCTCGGTTTCCGACCGTTACACTTGACCGGCGCGTCCGGTCATGTCGACCGGCACGTCCGATCAGTGCGCGTTTTGCTGTTTCGGCAGATAACGGTTGGATTTGTCTGAGGGGTGTATAAATACAACCCCCTCCACCTCTTTTAGAGGTCTCTTGCTCATTTATTTAGCTGAGAAACACCTTTAGAGTGCAAGGGAGTGCAAGAGCCCTAGTGAGGATAGTGATTTGAGAATCAAAGTTTGAGATTCCTCTCTAGTGACAAGAGTGTAGCAAGTGTGCATCCATCTTCTCATTAGGCTTGTTGTGGTCAAGTGAGAGTTCTAGCTTGTTACTCTTGGTGATCGCCATCACCTAGACGGTTTGGTGGTGATTGGGAGTTTGGTGATCATCCGACGAGATTGTGGGTGACCCAACTCAAGTTGTGAGTGGTTTTGGGTGATTCGCCGTGACGGAGTGTCGAAGAATCAACCCATAGAGAGCACTTGATCCTTGCGTGGAGCAAGGGGGAGCTACACCCTTGCACGGGTGCTCCAACAAGGACTAGTGGGGAGTGGCGACTCTCCGATACCTCGGCAAAACATTGCCGTGTTCCTAACCCATACTTTCAAGCATTTACATTCGTGTATTACTTTCATTGCTTGTTTACTTTCCTAGAATTGCCATGCTAGTCTAGGATTGGAACTTAGGGTGCAAAACTTTTACCGGTAGAATCACAAGGAACACTAGTAGGCACTAGGGGTGAAGTTTGGCTGTAGGATTTAATTCTTGCAATTAATTTTTAGAAAAGGCCAATTCACCCCCCCTCTTGGGCATCTTGATCCTTTCAATTGGTATCGGAGCCGTGTTGCTCTTTATTTAGGCTTCACCGCCTAGAGCAAGATGTCTAATGGGGAAGGACCACCTCCCACTTTTGAGGGAGACAATTTTCCATATTGGAAAATTCGTATGGAGGTGTACCTCGAAGCCATAGATGTTGGGTGCCTTAGAGCCGCAACCGAAGGGCTTCTTCCTATAAGGGATCCCACCAACCCAAGTGGTGACGAGGTGAAGTACGAACGGTGGAATGCAAAGGCAAAAAAATGCACTCTACCGGGGCTTAGGAAAATATATCTTCAATCGTGTGCGCAATGCCAAAAACGCTCATGAATTGTGGGAAAATCTTTGTGCTCTCCATGAGGGAACTAAGAGTGAGTGTGAAGAACACTATCACATTGCTTTAAAGAAAATCAATTCTTTTGAGATGCTTCCTAAAGAAAGTGCTAATGAAATATACACTCGTTTGAATGTTCTTGTAGAAGATCTCAATGCTCTTGGACTCACTCAAATGAGTCAATCAGATGTTGCAAGGAGGATCTTGAGTGTTCTTCTCGTTAAGAAGTATGGACATATTGTCACTGTACTTCACCAAAGTGATCTCTCCACCGCAACACCGACTCAAGTATTGGGAAAGATCAATGCACATGAAATATACATGCACATCACTCTGGAAGAGGGTTCATCATCTTCCAAGAAGAAAGAATTGGCCTTCAAAGCTAGCCATGAAAAGAAAAAGAAGAAGGGCCAAGCCATGATAGTGCAAGAAAGCTCAAGTGAAAGTGATATTGATGATACATCACTTGCACTCATAGTGAGAAGAACCACCAAGATGCTAAAGAAGCTCAATAAGAGTGGCATCAAGTTCGATGGCAAGAAGAAGAAATTCTTCACAAGTAGCAAAAGGAAGCCAATATCCGAGATGGATTGCTTCAATTGTGGTGAACTTGGCCACTTAGCTTATCAATGCCCGAAGGCTCCAAAAGACAAGTACAAGAATAAGTACAAGGGCAAGAAAGGTGATTCAAGTGATGAAGAAGATGAGAAAAGAAAGAATAAGCCATACAGAAAGAAAGATGGCAAGAAAAGAGAGTTCTACAAGAAGAAGAAGGGAGGTAAAGCTTACATTGTTGGTGATTGGCTCATCGACATTGAGTCATCATGTGAGTCCTCCGGCAATGAGAACGACGATGAGAAAGAGAAGGTCACCGCATTTGTGGTTGGGCCATCATCATCTTCACCGACATCTTCATCACCACCTTCACCGCCACCTTCACCATCATCTTTCACTACTCATCTATGCCTTATGGCTAAGGGTGATCGAAAGGTACAAAACAATGATAGTGATGATGATGATAGTGATAGTGATGATGAATATGATGCACCTTCTTATGATGAACTTGTAAAATTGTTGAACAAATACTCTAAAATCATAAGAAGAACTAGAAATGAAAATGATGAGCTTCAACATGAAAATGAATCACTTTCATCTAAGCTAGAGAATGCACATAAGACTAGTGATGAGCTCAAAGATCAAAATGAAACTATGTCTTCCTCTCTTAAGGAGCTCAAAACTTCTAACAAGGAGCATAGAGATAAACATGATAAAATTGAGAAGAAGCATAGTGAACTCATCACTAGGCTCAACTTGCTAAAAGATGAATATACCATATTGAAAATCAACTATGATACTCTTATTGTTGCTAATGAGCTTGCTCTTGAGACACATGATGCTACTAACCAAGTTTTTAAGATTGATATAGCTACATCATGTGATGATTTGATTGTTGAGAACTTTGAGCAAGGCTCTGGCGGCAAAGGTAAGAGTGTGGTTGAGTCCGAAAACTATGATGAGTATGTCAAGCTCAAGAGTGAAAATGAGATGCTTAAGAATGAGAACAATAAGTTGATGGCTCTTGAAAAGCAAGCTTCAAATGAGTCACTTATTGAAGAAAACAAGAAGCTCAAGCAAGAAAAAGAGCATCTCAAGACTGGCCTAAGCAAGTTCACAAGAGGCTAACATTTGCAAAGTGAGCTACTCATGAACACCATCATGAAGATGAATAGAAGTGGCATTGGTTACTTGGCAAATCAAGAGAAGAAGGTCAAAGCTCAACAACAACAAAGCAAGTCAAAGCCCAAGCCAAAGAGATGTGTTGAGTGTGGACAAGAAGGCCATTTTTCACATGAGTGCAAAACTCCACCACCACAACCCTTGCCCAACCATGCTAGACCCTTTGCTTTCAATGCTCATTACATGCTTAGAAAAGATTCAAGTGGAAAGATGAAAGTCATGTTCTTGGGTCCCCCTAACAAGAATAGGCCTAAGAAAATATGGGTTGCCAAGTCACTAGTTAAGAAAGTTAAGGGTCCCTCTCAAGTTTGGGTCCCTAAGCAAAAGGCTTGATCTTTTGTGTATAGGTGAACTCTAAGACCGGTGGATCTCATTGGGTGATTGATAGTGGTTGCACACAACACATGACCGGTGATCCTCGTATGTTCACCTCACTTGAAGAGAATGGGGTATGTCAAGACAAGATCACATTTGGGGACAATTCAAAGAGCAAATTTAAGGGTATAGGCAAGATTGCAATATCAAATGATCACTCTCTCTCAAATGTGCTCTATGTTTCTTCATTGAGTTTCAACTTACTATCCGTTGGGCAACTTTGTGACCTTGGCTACCAATGCTTGTTTTAGTCCAAATAAAGTGGTTGTTACAAAGATAGATGACAAGCAAGTGATTTTCAAGGGCTTTAGATACAATAATCTCTATCTTGTTGACTTCACCTCCGAAGATGCAAACTTGATGACATGTTTATTCACCAAAACTACACTTGGATGGCTTTGGCATAGGAGGCTTGCTCATGTTGGAATGAACACTCTCAATAAGCTATTGAAGAAAGAATTAGTGAGAGGTTTGAAGGATGTAAAGTTTGAGAAGGACAAACCTTGTAGTGCATGTCAAGCCAGCAAACAAGTTGCAAACACTCATCCAACCAAAGCTTACATGTCAACATCAAGAGTACTAGAACTTCTACACATGGATTTGTTTGATCCTACAACTTATAAGAGCTTGGGTAGAAATCTCTATTGCCTAGTGATTATGGATGACTACTCAAGATACACTTGGACTTTCTTTCTTCATGACAAATCCGAAGTGGCAAATTGCTTCAAGAAGTTTGCAAAGAGAGCTCAAAATGAATTTGAAGTCAAGATAAAGAAAATTAGAAGTGACAATGGCAAAGAGTTTGACAACACCAACATTGAAGCTTATTGTGATGAAATTGGAATCAAGCATGAAGTTTCATCAACCTACACTCCTCAACAAAATGATGTAGTTGAGAGAAAGAACCGGACCTTGATCACTCTTGCAAGAACAATGCTAGATGAGTACAACACACCAGAGAAATTGTGGGCCGGGGCAATCAACACCGCATGCTATGCTTCAAATCGCCTCTTTCTACAAAAGTTCCTTTGCAAGACCCCTTATAAGTTGCTAAATGGGAAGAAGCCGGATGTCTCATTCTTCCGGGTGTTTGGTTGCAAATGCTACATCTACAAGAAGCGTCAACACCTAGGGAAGTTCCAAAGATGTTGTGATATTGGTTTTCTTGTTGGTTACTCATCAAAGTCCAAAGCATATAGAGTATTTAACCATGCCACAGGTTTGGTTGAAGAAACATATGATGTGGAATTTGATGAATCTAACGGCTCCCAAGGAGCAATTGAGAATTGTGATGATGTAGGCGATGAACCATTGAGAGAGGCCATGAAGAACATGCTGGTGGGAGACATCAAGCCTAAAGATGATGAAGACGATGTACAAATTGTCAATCCACCATCTTCATCATATGTGCCTCAAGATGATGACAAGAATAAGAGAGTTGAAAATGAAGATACTCATGTCTCTCATCAACAAGCCGAGGCATAAGCTCAAGATGTTGATGCTCTCCATCCCACTCCTCAAATGGTTGATCGAAGAAACTCACCCCTACTTCAAGCACATCCACAATATCTCATCATAGGGAGTCCTTCAAAGGGTGTAATGACTCGATCCCAAAAGTTTACTTCTTTTGTTGAACATCACTCTTTTGTCTCTTGTCTTGAACCTAAGAATGTAGAAGAAGCTCTTCAAGATCCGGATTGGGTGAATGCCATGCATGAAGAATTGAACAACTTCGCCCGCAATCAAGTTTGGACACTTGAAGAGCATCCAAAAGGCGCAAGAGTCATTGGAACCAAGTGGGTGTTCCGCAACAAGCAAGATGATCAAGGCATAGTAGTAAGAAACAAGGCAAGACTAGTAGCAAAAGGGTTCTCTCAAGTTGAAGGTCTTGATTTTTGAGAGACTTTTGCACCCGTTGCAAGACTTGAAGTCATTCGTATCCTTCTTGCTTATGCATCACATCATGAAATGAAACTATATCAAATGGATGTGAAAATTGCTTTTTTAAATGGCTTCATAAATGAACTAGTCTATGTTGAACAACCTCCCGGGTTTGAAGACCCTAGATATCCTAATCATGTCTATAGGTTGTCTAAGGCGCATATGGGCTCAAGCAAGCCCCTAGAGCGTGGTATGAGCGCCTCCAGGACTTTCTCATTGAGAAGGGCTTCATTATTGGGAAGGTTGACACCACACTATTCACCAAGAAGTTTAATGGAGAGATCTTCATTTGTCAAGTCTATGTTGATGATATCATCTTCGGGTCAACAAATGAAGATTATTGCAAGGAATTTGGTGAATTGATGTCGAAGGAGTTCGAGATGTCAATGATTGGTGAACTAACATTCTTCCTTGGTTTTCAAGTCAAGCAAATGAGAGAAGGGATTTTCATCTCTCAAGAAAAGTATACCAAGGATCTTCTCAAAAGATTCAAGATGGAAGAATGCAAGCCAATCAAGACACTAATGCCAACTAATGGACATCTCGACCTAGATGAGGAAGGTAAACCAATTGATCAAACTCTTTACCGTTCTATGATTGGTAGCTTGTTGTACCTTACCGCATCTAGGCCCGATATCATGTTTAGTGTGTGCATGTGTGCTCGCTTTCAAGCATGCCCTAAAGAACCTCACCTAAGTGCCGTAAAAAGAATCTTAAGATATCTTAAGTACACCCCAAGCATCGAACTTTGGTACCCCAAAGGAGCTAGATTCCAACTAGTTGGCTACTCCGATTCGGATTATGCCGGTTGCAAAATTGATAGAAAAAGCACATCTGGAGGATGCCATTTGCTTGGGAGGTCCTTAGTATCTTGGTCATCTAAGAAGCAAAATAGTGTGGCTTTGTCCACCGCCGAGGCGGAATACATTGCCGCGGGGGCTTGTTGTGCATAAATCTTATACATGAAACAAACCCTCCTAGACTATGGAATTGTTCTTGAAAAGGTGCCGCTTTTATGTGACAATGAAAGTGCCGTTAAAATTGCTAATAATCCGGTACAACACTCACGCACCAAGCACATTGATATCCGCCACCACTTTCTAAGAGATCATGTTGCTAAAAATGATATATCACTAGAAGGTGTAAGAAGTGAAAATCAATTAGCGGATATCTTCACTAAACCTTTAGATGAGGCTACCTTTTGTAGGTTGAGAAGTGAACTAAATGTGCTTGATTCTAGTAACTTTAAAATATGAGCTTGTGTTGTCCCTTGCATTGCATTGTATTTTTTGTCATGTTTAAATTCTCGCAATGCATCTAGGACTTGTCTGACACGGTTACGATAACCCTCCTTTGGAGGAGTGAAAAAGCCTAACCATGGATCAAACTTGACAAGCAACCTAGTCTTCCTTTCTTGTTTTGCATTGCATATGCATGGTTGTTGCTTTGTCGTTTCTTTTCGGTTTTGCTTTGAGTAACCTCTGTGTTCGTCCATGAATAGAGAGAGCATTTAAGCTCCCAAGGGTTCATAAACTCTATTTCATGGCCATACGTTGCTCCTCAGGTGTTTATTGAATATTTTCTTAAAAATAATAATAGCCTAAGGCAAAATATTTTGAAAATTTTGAGGGTTTGAGTGAGGTCACTCATATTAGGTTTCAATTGGTGTTTATTTGAGTCTCTTTGAATTGGAACTTGATTGGGAGAAGTCGCGTCGAAAATCGGTTTGAAAAAGGGCGTCTTACAGCGACCGGACGCTGGACTGGACGTAGTTCTGCTTCACCACCGCGTCCGGTCCCAGCGTCCACCAACGTGTCCGGTCATTCCCGAAGTTTTTCTTCAAAACCTCTAATCGGATGCTGCACCAGATGCGCAGTTGCTGACCACCGCGTTCGGTCTCAGCCACCACCACCGCGTCCGATCATCCGTTTTAGTTTTTCGGGCAAAGTGTGACCGGACTCTGTCAGCGTCCGATCGTGTATAATCGGACGTGTCCGGTCGTTCCAGGAGCTTACTAGAGTGTGACCGGATGCTGCCTCCACCACGTCCGGTCATTCGACCACCGTGTCCGGTCATCGCATAAAAAGCGGATCTCACCCCTTTTAACCGTATGATTGGATCTCACTCGGTTTTCTTTTCAATCCATCCACCGCCCGTACTCGCCGTGATCTCCAGCGCCCATTCTCGCCGAGCCGCCGCGCCACCGCCATCGCGTGCTCCTGCACGCAGCCGCCTCCGCAGCAGCGCCCACGCCTTCCTTGCCGCGACCGCACCTTCCTCGCCCGCGCCCGCGCCCGCGCCATGTCGCAGTGCCACCGCGCCCGCAGCAGCCTAGCGCCACCGCGCCACCATAGCCGCCCTGCGCCATCGTCCACCAGAGCCACCAGAGTAGCCTCCACCGCTGCTCCCCGCCACACGCGCGCAACCTCCTCGAGACTCGCACTCACTGATCGAGGAACCCTAACCCTAGCGACCTGAATCCATTCACTGAGGCTTTTCGTGAGTTTTTTCATCTCCGCGATCGTCTCCGTCTCCGTGATCGTCTCCGTCTCCATAAGGTGACGTCTTTTCCTTGGATTAGGGTTTACCGTTGATTTTTTGGTGAATTACTAATTCGATCGTCGGTATCTCGGTTCTCCAGGGTTTCGATCGCCATCTCCGGGTAACCCTAGCGCGTCGAGATCATCTTCCGCTCATCGGATCTTCGCTCGTCGAGGTAGCTATCACGGTCCTTTCATATCTTACCTTACATGCTTGCTCTTATTAGGATCTCACTTATCCTTTAGATAATATATGTTGCTTATAGTAGATCCATCTATTCTACTGTTTCAGTTTGTCCTGTCGGTGCCGTGAGTGTCAGGTGATCAGTTGTGAATCCGAGGCCAAGCCTGCGGATACGGATTGAGGCCAAGCCTCACGAGTGTCAGTTCATCATCTGTTACTTTCCAGTGTTTCTCAGTACAGCAGTTTGTCAGTATGGTTCGCTGCAAGAACGCTGGTGGTGCACCTAGTGACGGGGATGACAGCCCCCCCAGGAGGACATAGGTAGCTCGCGGCAAGCGAGTAAAGATTGCTGCCAAGAAGAGAAAGAGAACACTTACAGAGGCAGAGGTAGCTCAGGCAGTTGCAGATGCAGCAGAGGCAGCAGAGAGAGGTGGCAGGAGTAGTGGTATTCGCATTGGCGAGAGTCGCTTTCATCTTGAAGGTTGACAACTCGGTACAGAGGCCACAGAGGAGACAGTGGATGCACCCGCAGAGCAGCCTACAGAGGATCCAGAGGAGACTGAGGAGCAGACAGTACCCTCTCCACAGCGTCGTCGCTCAGGACATACGCGGGCTCAGGTCACTCCTAGGCCAGAGGGTCAGCGTCATGGAGGTCGTCCACCTCCCAGGGCTCGAGGTCACCCCCTAGTTGAGCACTTTGACCTTAGGGGTGCTACAGCCAGACAGGTCCAGGCCCTTAGGTTCGTTGAGGTCACTCGGTGGTTCCCACCATAGCGGGATCCCTGGGCTTCAGAGGGTTTCTACACTCCTCTGCACGAGGACTTCTATAGAGCTTATGTCGACAGCGGGACTGCTTTCAGACCTCAGAGAGTCTGTCGACTGGAGGCCCTAGTTGAGGTGGTTGGTGAGCAGCTTCGTCCGTATCTGTCCTTTCTGCCTGGATTGTCAGATCTTCTTGGACGGACTGGAGCATACTGCGAGACCTAGGTCAGAGAGTTTTACTCCTCACTTTGGATAGACCTAGCACATCAGTTCATACACTTTGCTTTCAGAGGCCGTGACCGCAGACTCTACAGCACCAAGGTACGGGAGATTCTCAGACTCCCTGCTTCAGAGACAAAGATTCATCAGCTATACTTCGGACAGACTGCACCTCCGAGATGCCCTCACGGCGGGACAGTGCCCCCTACAGATGTGATCCGACCCTGTTTCCATGAGCCTTTTAGCGAGGGATCTCGATGTACACCTGCCAGCCTGACACCCATTGCCAGAGTCCTGGATGCTATTGTGAGGAGGACACTACTTCTGAGGCTTGGATACAGAGAGGGCTTGACTCGCATGCAGCTGTGGGTAGTACATCACCTTATCTCACAGACCCCATTTGACCTTTGGGATCTGATGCTTTGTGAGATAGAGGACACCTTGGCAGAGGGATTCAAGGGTCACAAGCAGCTATCGTATGCTCACTGGATATGCTTCATCATCAGATCTGCCTGTGAGCTGCCTGTAGAGATTAGAGCGTAGATTTCTGATACCACCACAGCCTTTCTAGAGTATGACATCTGACAGTTGTGGGCATCAGTTACCAGAGAGCAAGCACCTGGCCCAGGACAGCGTCAGAGGCTAGAGGTACCGAATACATCTGCTGAGCAGGACGAGACCGTTGAGGGTCTTGCTGAGGTAGAGCTAGAAGATCTAGATGCTCAGCCAGCTGATCAAGCCGAGGATGTTGCTACTGACAGCACAAATAAGGACTATCAGCCCATCCCCCGGTACCGCTCTCCTCGGCCTCACGACCATGAGGCCGGTGGCTCTGGCTCAGCC
Source organism: Saccharum hybrid cultivar R570 (assembly GCA_038087645.1). Lineage (NCBI taxonomy): Eukaryota > Viridiplantae > Streptophyta > Magnoliopsida > Poales > Poaceae > Saccharum > Saccharum hybrid cultivar. The sequence goes on from JAQSUU010000682.1 coordinate 1,395,251, forward strand.
TCCTCCTCAGACCCAGCCATGGTGGTTATTCTTGAGAGGTTGACCTAGGCCCAGGAGAGACAGGAGGTTCAGATGCAGAGACAGGCTCAGGACACAGCTGCCGCGTTCGCTCAGATTCAGGCTCGTCAGGATGAGCTCCAGAGGCAACAGTTAGAGTTCCAGCGACAACAGTTCGAGATGCAGAGGCAGCAGGCAGCCACTCAGCAGTAGTACCTAGAGCTCCTGCGCCACCTTGTCACTGTCGGGTTACCTCCACTACCGTCTGTCCTGACTCTAGCCTTACAGTCCAGTGGACCTCAGAGTCAGGGACAGTCAAGTTTTCAGTACACCTCCCCCCAGCAGCAGGTGCCTCAGACATTATAGTCTCCGAGCTACACTCCTATCCAGATAGGGTTTACCCCACCAGCTCAGCTGAGACCTCACCTCCTTTCAGGCACTCTCTTCACCGACTTGAGTGCCACCTACAGTGAGCTGACTGGACAGCCGTCACCGTCGTACACTACTGTTGTGACTACCTCAGAGATGTTAGCTTCAGAGACTACTGCTCTTCCAGTGTCAGGGGCCGGGACTATAGAGACTCTGCCATCTTCAGTTGCTTCGACAGATCCTCCCACCCTTGGTGTCTTTTAGGCTCAGGCAACAGTGACTGCTCCTATAGTTGCTACTACACCTACAGTTGTTGCACCTACTCTACCGACCCAAACCGCTTCTCAGTCATGTTTATCTACAGAGGGTCAGCCTGACAGTTCAGAGTCTGAGGAGGATACTTCATAGTCCGTGATCACTCCGCGCTCCTCGGCACCCGACACGACAGCTTCTGTTCCCCCGTTAGATCCTTAGATTAGTTTTTGGCGCTTGATGCCAAAGGGGGAGAGAGAGCATAGATTCAGGGGGAGTGTTGATAGAGGGTTTCGTTCTTTGTGTGCTACTTTCATGCATCATGTTTATTTTATCGCCATGCATTGTGTGACTATGAGTTCGTGAGACTTTATATCTTATCTATGTCACTTAATGGTGTTTTAGCTCATAAGGTTGTGCTTCTGTGCCTTACTCTGATTTCATCTGAGCTATGTTTATGTGTGCTAATTCTTCATATTTTATCTTATGAGTACACTCAGTTGGCTTGGAACACATAAGCAATGACTAACCCCTTGTGCTTACAGCTTTATGCTTATGTGAACCAAGCATGATCGAAAACCTCAACTTATAACTTCTGAATCTAAGTGTTGTCATCAATCACCAAAAAGGGGGAGATTGAAAGCATCTAGGCCCCGGTGTTGGTTTCGGCAATTGATGACAACACATTATTACCATGACTAATGTGTATTTTGCAGAAACGTTAGTAAGTTAGGTCATGGAGATGAAAACTGCTTTGGGCACACTGGTATTCATGTCCCTTGATAGAAATCATTTTGGTTTTCAAAGGATCAACGACAAGATTAAGGACGGTTAGTTCCGGATGTCAAGGTGTTGAGTTACATCTGGAATAGTCGTTAGGATCTTTGTTTCTTCCTTTGACCGTACTATAAAGGGGGGCATGAGCGAGTAGCTTGACCTAGGTGAGTCTTTTTGTTTAGGTGTGATGCACACTTGTCAAACTTAGCACTAGGTAGCTCTAGAAAAGCTTAGAGTTCAGTTGGAAGCAACTTGGTTCAAGTTGCGTCGCGTTTAGAGGACGTTTGAGCAGTTTACCCTTGACTAGACATGGTCCTGGTCATGACCGGACGCGTCTGGTCAGTACTAACAAGACAGTGCGGAGTTAACTGATCGACCGGACGCGGTCCTTGAGAGGACCGGACGCGGTGGTCAGTCTGACACGTGTTCCAGAGGGTAAACAGTATAATCGGACGCGACTGTGAACTGATCGGCGTGTCCGGTCATGTTCTAGTAAGGTCCCAAGGTGACCTGACGCGTCCGATCACCTATGATCAGACGCGGTCGAGCGTCAGATCAGTTTCCAGTAAAGCTCTTGCATGATCGGACGCGTCCGGTCATCCCTGATCGGCACGTCCGGTCATCTCTGATCGGCGCGTCCGGTCATCTCAGACCAGCACGTCCGGTCACTCAGCACTAACTCTCGGTTTACGACCGTTACACTTGACCGGTGCGTCCGGTCATGTCGACCGGCGTGTCTGGTCAGTGCACGTTTTGCTGTTTCGGCAGATAACGATTGGATTTGTCTGAGGGGTGTATAAATATAACCCCTCCACCTCTTTTAGAGGTCTCTTGCTTATTTATTTAGCTGAGAAACACCTTTGGAGTGCAAGGGAGTGCAAGAGCCCTAGTGAGGATAGTGATTTGAGAATCAAAGTTTGAGATTTCTCTCTAGTGACAAGAGTGTACCAAGTGTGCATCTATCTTCTCATTAGGCTTGTTGTGGTCAAGTGAGAGTTCTAGCTTGTTACTCTTGGTGATCGCCATCGCCTAGACGGTTTGGTGGTGATTGGGAGTTTGGTGATCATCCGACGAGATTGTGGGTGACCCAACTCAAGTTGTGAGCGGTTTTTGGGTGATTCGCCGCGACGGAGTGTCCAAGAATCAACCCGTAGAGAGCACTTGATCCTTGCGCGGATCAAGAGGGAGCTATACCCTTGCGCGGGTGCTCCAACGAGGACTAGTGGGGAGTGGCGACTCTCCGATACCTCGGCAAAACATCGCCATGTTCCTAACCTTTACTTTCAAGCATTTACATTTGTGTATTACTTTCATTGCTTGTTTACTTTCCTAGAATTGCCATGCTAGTCTAGGATTGGAACTTAGGGTGCAAAACTTTTACCGGTAGAATCACAAGGAACACTAGTAGGCACTAGGGGTGAAGTTTGGCTTGTAGGATTTAATTCTTGCAATTAATTTTTAGAAAAGCCCAATTCACCCCCCTCTTGGGCATCTTGATCCTTTCAGGGAGATCGACAGATGCTACGAAAAGATTGGATGGAGGCGGTTGTGCGCGGCACCCTTGGTTTTATAGCCCAGAGGCGCTCTAAGTAAGGAAGGAGGAAGATTTGGAGGTGGATTCGGTCGGTGGAAGCAAGGAAAGGAATCCGACGCCGGCGTGGGGAAGAAGAAGACGTCCAACACGCGGGCCCACAGTGTTAGCCAGCGAGAGAGGAAGGGAAAACGCGGTGCACACGCTTGCGGGCTAGGCGGCTTGCTTGGCTAGCGGTGGCTCGGCCCAGAGCAGAAAGCAGGGGGAGGGAAGACGGGCCGCGCGCAGGAGAAAAGGAGGGCGAGCGGGCCGCGTGCGGGAGAAGCGGGCGCGGGCACTCGGGCTGAGTTGGGCCAAAAAGCCGAATAGAATAGGATTTCATTCTCTATTTCTTTTTCCAATTTTCCAAAGCCATTTTCAAAAATATTTTGAATCCTCTTTTGAATTTGAAACCCACCAGTTAATATAAAAAATTCAAATGCAACAGCATGAGTGCACAAACATGTTCCTACCCTTATAATTGATTTTAAGTTAATAAAAATTATTATTATTCTAAGTTTGTATGCTCACAAAATACATAAAAATCACATTTACCTATTTTTAAATCTTTCCAAAATTTTAGGGTGTTACAATTCTACCCCCTTAAGATGAATCTCGTCCCGAGATTCGGCTGGTGCTTACTCAAACAGTTGCGGGTAGGTTTTCCTTAGATCCTCTTCTCTTTCCCAGGTGGCCTCATCTGCAGTGTACCGATTCCACTGAACCTTACATATCTTGATAGTTCGACTCCTCGTGACTCTTTCAGCAGTCTCTAAGATTTTAATCGGAAACTCTTCATATGTGAGGTCCTCTTTAACAGTGAGCTCCTCTAATGGAATCTACTCCTCTGGTACTCACAAATATTTCTTAAGTTGAGTCACATGAAACACATCATGTACACCTGCCAAACTCTCAGGTAATTCCAACTGATACGCCACCTCACCACGTCTCTCTATGATCTTGAAAGGTCCAATATACCTTGGTGCCAATTTACCCTTCATGTTGAACCTTTTCACACTCCTCATTGGCGATACTTTCAAGTAGACATAATCCCCTACTTCAAAAGTCAACTCTCTCCTCCGAGTATCAGCATAACTTTTCTATCGGGACTAGGCTATTTTTAGATTATCTCTAATCATCCTTACTTTCTTTTCAGCATCCTTGAGTACATCAGGCCCAAACACTTGACTTTCCCCTATCTGATTCCAGAACAACGGGGTTCTACACTTTCGTCCATACAGAGCCTCAAACGGTGCCATCTGAAGACTCTTCTGATAACTATTGTTATAAGAGAACTCTGCATAAGGCAAACTCTTATCCCAACTAGTACCATATTGTAAAGCACAAGCTCTCAACATATCTTCCAATATCTGATTAATTCTCTTCGTCTGTCCATCTGTCTGTGGATGGTAGGCTGTACTAAAGTTCAGCTTGGTTCCTAGTGATTCATGTATCTTTTGCCAATAATGAGATGTAAACTGGGTACCCCGATCAGACACAATTTTCTTAGGAACTCCATGTAGACTCACTATTCTTTCCATATACAATTCTGCCAACTTTGCTCTGCTATATGTAGTCTTAACTGGCAGAAAATGAGCAACCTTTGTTAGACGATCTACTATTACCCAAATTGAATCATACCCTCTCTGAGTACGTGGCAACCCAACTATAAAATCCATACCAACTTCTTCCCATTTCCATTCGGGTATCTGCATAGGCTGTAACAATCCTGCAGGTCTCTGATGTTCAGCTTTCACCCTTTAACAAGTGTCACACAAAGCAACATATTCAGCAACATCTCTTTTTAAACCATACCACCAATATTTCTCTCTCAGATCCAGATACATCTTAGTACTCCCAGGATGTATGGAATAAGCTGACTCATGAGCTTCAGGCAGAATTGCCTCTCTAATAGTCTTATCCTCCGGCACACACAGCCTTTTTCCAAACCATAGTGTACCATTATCATCCTTATGGAATCCTGGTGATTTGCCCTTCTCTATATTCTCTGTTATCTCTCTCAATTTTTCATCTTTCAACTGACTCTTGCGTATTTCTTGCTCCAGGGTAGGTTCTAGTACCAATTTCTACTACATTGGTGGTAAACCCTAAGTTCAGATGCTCACATTCAGCACACAACTCTCTTGGCATATGCATTACTTACACTTCATTAGCGTAGCTTTTCCTACTAAGAGCATCAGCAACGACGTTGGCCTTTCCTGGGTGATAATGCACCTCTAGATCATAATTCTTTATCAACTCCAACCATCTACGCTGCCTCAAGTTCAGATCTGATTGAGTGAAGATATACTTCAGACTCTTGTGATCAGTGTATATATCACTCTTATGTCCAATCAAATAATGTCTCCATATCTTTAGTGCATGAACCACTGCAGCTAATTCCAAGTCATGAGTAGGATAATTTAATTCATGCTTTCTCAACTCTCTCGATACATATGCCACAACTCTACCTTCTTGTATAAGAACACATCCCAAACCCAAACGAGATGCATCACAGTAGATAGAGAAGTGTTTACTCAGATCTGGCAAGACTAATACTGGTGCAGTGGTCAATCTTTTCTTCAATTCCTCAAAATTAGTCTGACACTTCTTAGACCACACAAACTTGTCATTCTTTTCTAATAGTGCAGTCATTGGCTTCACAAGCTTAGAAAATCCCTCTATAAATCTCCTGTAATAGCCTGCTAATCCCAAGAAACTACGGATCTCACTTACATTGGTTGGTGGCTTCTAGTTCAATACATCTTTCACTTTGCTAGGATCTACTGATATTCCTCCATTTGAGACAATATGACCAAGAAAGGAAACTTCCTTCAACCAAAACTCACATTTACTCTGCTTGGCATATAACTGGTGTTCTCTGAGTTTTTGCAAGACCAACCTCAAATGTTCGGCATGTTCCTCCTCAGTCTTGGAGAATACTAGGATATCATCAATGAATACCACTACAAACTTGTCAAGATATTCCATGAACACCTTATTCATCAAATACATAAAGTGTATAGGGGCATTAGTCAGACCAAAAGACATCATTGTATACTCATATAAACCATATCATGTGGTAAAAGTTGTCTTTGGTATATCACTAGCACGAATCTTCAACTGATGATATCCAGAACGAAGATCAATCTTGGAGAATACACAAACACCTCTCAACTGATCAAACAAGTCATCGATTCTAGGCAACGGGTACTTATTCTTGATAGTAACCTCATTGAGAGACCGATAATCTACACACATCCACTGAGTGCCATCTTTCTTGTCCACAAAAATCACTGGTGCTCCCCAAGGTGAAGAACTAGGACGAATGAAACCCTTATCCTGCAACTCCTTAATTTGTTTCTTAAGTTCTTCTAATTCATCTACTCCCATTCTATATGGACGCTTAGCTATGGGTGCAGTTCTAGGTAATAATTCAATAATAAATTCAATGTCACGGTCTGGTGGCATACCTGGCAATTCCTCAGGAAACACATCGGGGAACTCCTCCACAACCGGGTCCTCCTTGTTGGCACCATCATTAAGCTGGTTCACTGTAGCGGTCCCCTATTTTTGTACTTTCACATCAACCATGATCCTATCTCCCTTCGGTGTTGTCAGCACTACTGATTTCTCCTTGCACTGAATCTCTGCTTGTTGTTGCATCATCCAATTCATTCCCAATATGAGATCAATCCCAGCTGTTCTCAATACTATAGGACTCATCTTAAACTTTACCCCCCTTAAAATGAGACTAATCGGAAGACAACGATAAGATGCTGGCATGCTTCCACCAGGTGAGTTTACTAATATAGGGTTCTTCATGGCACACAAATGAATTCTATGTATTCTAACAAATGCTTATGATATGAAAGAATGTGATGCTCCAGAATCAAAAAGAACAGTGGCGGGAGTGGAATGGACATCGAACGTGCCAAGCATAACTTCCGGTTCCTCCACTGCTGTTTCTTGAGACAAGTGGTTCACCCTTCCAGTGTTAAGCGTAGGCTTCTAGTGACTACCCTGCCTCTGGGGAGTCTTCTGGTTGGGCTTCTCAGGGCAATTGTAAGACAAATGACATTCTTTCCCACATCGAAAACACCTGTTGGGGGTATTGGGAACACTAGTCTTCATGGGAGTTTTATTGGAAGGGCCCTGATGCTGAGTCTGATTCCCACTCTGCTGCAGAGGGCGTGGGTTGCCATTCTGTGGCTAAAATGGGGGACGTTGCGGGAACTGATTGCAGAAAGGGACCTGACCACAATTCCACTGACCAGAAGGAGGCCTCTGTTGATTACCTTGCTAGAAACCAGTACGCGAACGAGTGTTACTACCGGAGGCCTGTCCCTAAAGCCTTTTCCTCTTGGCATCCATCTCCTTGCGCTTGTTATCCACCACGATAGCGCGGTTCACAAGCGTCTAAAAATTGGGATAAGTATTGGACATCAGCTGCAATTATAGTCCATCATACAATCCCTTTAGGAAGCGGCTCTGCCTATCACTGTCATTAGCCACCTCATGTGGAGCATATCGTGACAACTGGGCAAACCTGTCACGATACTCAGCTACAGACAATGACCCTTGGGTCAAGTTCCTGAATTCCTCTGCCTTCAGTTCTATCATCCCTTCTGGTATATGGTAAGCCCCGAAGTTCTCTCTAAACTCCTGCCAGGTGACCGCGGGAGCATTGGTGGGACGGCCATACTCATACGATTCCCACCAATCCTGAGCTTCTCCCTGGAGTTGTCCAGAAGCAAACAACACCTTCTGCCGGTCATCACATTGTGCAATTTTGAGCTGCTTTTCCACGGCACGAAGTTAATCATCCACTTCCAATGGATCAGAAGCATGCGTGAACACTGGGGGACGACCCTTCAAAAACTCACCATGCTTATCATGTGGTTGTGCCCCAGCAACTGGCTGATTCTGTTGGTTCTGCACTAGTTGTTGCATAAGTTGTGTCTGCACTGCCAATAGTTGCTCAATAGTTGCTGGCGGTGGTGGTGGTGGATTTGGGGGAACACCTCCACAACCCCTGCCTCTTCCTCTTCCAGCCATCTGCCATCCATAAAAATGCAAACTTTGAGATTTCTATGTTATCAACCACTTATAAAATAAAGAATGAGATCTGAAAGTTTTCTGGACGAATATCAATGTTAACAGTTCAGTAAATCAATTATATCTCGAGCTACAGAAGTCCAATAGAGGCGTGCTTTATATGGTTGGAAAGCTTGTGAAGTTATCCACAACGTTTATTTGGACCATAAGACTAGATTCTGTCGTTAATTTAATGAAAAATAAGGTGCAACAGAAACTATTCTAGATTCCAGACTGTGCAGAAACTTTAACTTGTGACAGTTATATCTCTCGAACCAGATCAGATAAAAAGGTGATTCTAGTGGCATTTGAAAGGTGCTTAAACCTAGTTTCTCTCATAAAAATTTCATAAATGTTGCACAAACCGTTTTTAAACCATAGCAGAAACATTGCAGACTGCTCCAGAAAACAGCAAGGACAGAAACGTGACCATACCAAACCCAACTATTATTCCCTTGACTAATAAACTTATTACTCTTAAAAATGGAACTTGTAGACATGCCTATAAGCCCCAACACTCATAACAAAAATCTAACTCACACATAAACATAATGATAAAGCAACTATCACACCAAAGTTCAAACCACACGACAGACTCGAAGACTCAACTGACGTTACTAAGAACGTTCTTATTACATGAAGGACTCCTATTTTCTAATGATGTGGCTCATGCTCTAATGTCTCATAAATCTTGGTCATGCCTTGGTTTGCTCGGAGTTCATCAATCGTTGCTTGGCACCTCTTGAGGGTCTTCCCCTGTGCGTTCACCATCTCCTCTAACTGCAGCTTCCTCTCCATCATATCATAGACAAGGTTCACCATCACCCGAGGAAGTGGTTCCAACTGCACTGGATCCATCATGGCCCACCCAAGGTCAGGGTGTGCGCGAGAGAAGTAACGGTGAACATCATGCTTCATGCTATCAAAGCGAAGGTAGTGGAGGCCCATACATGCTTCAAAAGCGGCGTCTTCAATGCTAGCCTCCATGGTAGCTCGATGACCCATGCGAGAATGCATCCTATCCAGCTGGCATGCCCATTTTTCCTCATCCTTAGGAAAAATAATCGCTCTTGCCTTCCAGTAAGTGTCCTCCTGCGGATGGGTATACTCCCAACAGACATACTCCACAGCTGGGTGACAATCAGAGAAGTAGGCAAAGAGCATTCCCATAAGTCGATGGTGAGAGACAACATCTCCTCCAGCCTTGTGGTAGATCTTCACAGTCCACCCCATTGGAGGAGGTGGCACATCCTCAGCAGCTTCATCATGTGGTGGAGACGGGGGTTGCTCTCCTCCATTGGCTTCCTCCTCTTCATCATCTTTAATCTCAATTATCTCAGGATCTTCTTCAGGCTCGGGTTCTTCCTGGGGAGGTGCTGGCGCTTGGATTGGTGCTTCAGGGGCCTGCTCCTGCTCCTAGGGTGCTTCCTCTTGTGGCTCTTCTGGTGCAAGCAAAGCACGAGGTGGGTAGTGTCCTCCAGTGGTGATGCGGGCAGTCTTGCGGCCATGAACCATCTATAGAGTTTTTAGATTTAGTTAGAATAGAGACATAAGAAGCATAAAAAATTATCAAATAACAAGAGCAAGATAATAAGCATAAAAATAGTGAAAAAGAAGATACTAAATCGACTATTTCTAGCTAGGCTTGCGTCCTACAGTCAACAAAAGCTCTGATACCAATTTGTCACAACCATTCAAAGACCAAATGGAATGTATGCTCTTATGTGTGTCCAGAGATCAATCATACATAAGTTAACAAATTATAAAGGAAGTATCATCATAAATGTTATTACATCACGATTATTAACACATAGTCTTTACACAAATATAGCAGAAGTAAAATATAAATCTCTTGTGATAGCTCCAATCACAGGCACATTGACTGGTTGATTGTAAGTCTAGTAATCTTCAGGGAAGTAGGAGTAGTAGTCACTATTTGCACCATCTGTTACCCATTTGGGATTTTTATCCAAGTAAGAAAAATAAACAAGCGTAAGTACATCTCGTACTCAATAAGTGTAACATGGGGTTCACGAGGCTCAAAGACATGACATTGGTTTATCAGCATGTAGCTTTTAATTGGCATAATTTTATCATATTAATAATATCAAAATGTCTCAATGTATCAATAAACATATGATCCATGTGAAATGATTAACGAATAGCAAAAACATATTTATTATTAATGATCAACTATTCCATAAGGGTTTAAGGCCACTCGTGACCGTGAGCACAGCTGTTATAACAGTTTTACACTCTACAGAGGTTGTACACTTTCACTGTGAGTCGTGTCGCCCATATGCCCAGATTAATTACTCTCAAAACACTTCTAAGGTGAGCAGGCAGGGGAACACTATGAAGTCTTTCGAAGGTTCGTCTAACAAGTTATGACCATTAGATTCACTCGGCAAACAGATGTAGAGCCCTCCCTTCCAAATGGCACAATAACACGCAGCCTATACACATAAGGACAGAGGCCGCACTATACCCGATTCGTCAAGTCATTCTTACGCTAAAAATGTTACCACTAACAAGCTAGAAAATGTCCTTCTATATGACTAAAGCTAGATCCATATAGCCCTCACAGTTATACTATAAGTCCCGGATGTTCGCTTACAGATAAGTCCTTAAGGAGAGTAACTAGAGCACCAAAATAACCCATGCTCTAGTCCCCTTTAAACAGTAATAAAAAGTTATCTTTTAATATTTATTTTATATTCCATTAGTCAAATTACATTATCATAGTCCATGGTAAGCACTAGCAATACTACTCAATGCGATATAATAGGTATCGAGGAATAAGATCAACACTAAGTCATCCTTAACAAGGAAATATATGCATAATGATATTATTTGCTTAATGTGAATAGGACAACAAGGATAATCCCATGCTATACTTGCCTTGCTCAAACTGGTCCTGATGATCTTGCTCGTAGAAAAACTCATGATCCCCAACGAATTGCTCACCGTCTATACTCGATCAACAATAGCAACAACATTCATCCAAAAACAATCATGCATAAACAAACAAGACTATAATTAGAATAGTACACCAACAATAATAAAATAAGATTAAAAAGTCTTTAAAACGAATCTACAACTCGCTAGGATCACACAGACGCGAAGATCACGAAAAACGGAGCTAAAACGACGAAGTTATGAATTTTCAAAGATTTCCTATAGAAAAATAATTACTTTAATTCAAACTCGAAAATAAAATGTCACAAACCTTCTGTATAGTTTTACTAACATGTAGAGCTCGCAAATACGAACCTAACGCAATTTGAACGGGTCAAATCGGAGTTAAAACGGAGATTCTATGCATGAAATAACATAATTGCAAAACTGTAAATAAGTGAAAACGTATTTCTGAATCACCGCGATCAAATACGTCTTCAAAAGAAGAAAATGAATTCGGGTTTTACGTAATGGACTGCGGGTTCTATATATAAAAAGTATAGGGACTCTAACAAAATTTCTGGCCGAACCAGTATCTTTAAGTCTTGGCCGTTAGATTCAAAATGGACGGCTCAGATCGGATCGGGGAAACAACCGGCGGCGCTCCGGCCAGAACAGCGGCCCGACGACGAGTTCCGCAGCGGCGCCATGGCCGGAGATGGCTATCTCTCGCTACAGAGCGTTATCTCGCGAAAGAAAAACACCAGCAGGTAGAGCATACCAAGGCGAACTCACCACGAGCAAAAACGACCCCGATGAGGAATCGAGGGAGGCGTGCGGCTTGGAGAGGCGGACGGTGGTGGCGAGATAGGGCACCTAGCTCGCGGTGGCGTCTCGGGAGCTCGACTGATGCTGCGAAAAGATTGGATGGAGGCGGCTATGTGCGGCACCCATGGTTTTATAGCCCAGAGGCGCTCTAAGTAAGGAAAGAGGAAGATTTGGAGGTGGATTCGGTCGGTGGAAGCAAGGAAAGGAATCCGACGCCGGCATGGGGAAAAAGAAGACGTCCGACACGCGGGCCCGCGGTGTCAGCCAGCGAGAGAGGAAGGGAAAACGCGGCGCGCACGCTTGCAGGCCAGGCGGCTTGCTGGGCTAGCGGCGGCTCGGCCCAGAGCGGAAAGCAGGGGGAGGGAAGACGGGCCGCGTGCAGGAGAAAAGGAGGGCGAGCGGGCCGCGTGCGGGAGAAGCCGGCGCGGGCACTCAGGCTGAGTTGGGCCAAAAAGCCGAATAGAATAGGATTTTTTCTCTTTTTCTTTTTCCAATTTTCCAAAGCCATTTTCAAAAAGATTTTGAATCCTCTTTTGAATTTGAAACCCACCACTCAATACAAAAATTCAAATGCAACAGCATGAGTGCACAAACATGTTCCTACCCTTATAATTGATTTTAAGTTAATAAAAATTATTATTATTTTAAGTTTGTATGCTCACAAAATACATAAAAATCACATTTATCTATTTTTAAATCTTTTCAAAATTTTAAGGTGTTACAATGATGCACAACTAGCAGCAGTTCAACGAATAATATGCAGTTTGTTCCCACAAAGACGAGAGAATTGCAATAGTTCTCACCATATATGCAACCGAAAGAAACAATATGGTTCCTTCGCCAATCAAGAATGAAAATGTACAACGGAGACTAAGGTAGACATATACAGCAGTCCTTGAATTATTCCACGCAAGCACAGCTGCAAGCATAAAAAGGCAATTAATAATTAGTATCCAGTGCAAATAGTGTAATATAAAACTGATAGAATCTAGTATAACAGAAGGATTCAAACACAAACAGACTAATGAATACTTAAATCATAATGGTATGGTATGGTACTATGCCCTAATGAATAAAAATTAATGGCACACATTGAGGGCAGGATACAGGACAAAGACAAAATACCAAAAGGGATTATGGTGGTGAAGGCAGTCAGGAGGAGGAGAGGCTTCCGACCATATTCATCAGCTAGCTGGCCTATGAAAGGAAATCCTATAATTCTGAAAATCCCTGCTACCTGCACTTGAGCAAAAGATGATCAGACAAGTATTCACTGCCTTAAGAAAAAGGCCCCCCATTTAGGGGCACATATCTTATTTTGTGGTTAAAGGAAACATATTAAGTTGGATGAACATATTTTTTGCTAAGAATAATGTGAAAGATTAGGTTTCATGGATGCATCAAGAGTAAAGCCAACGAAGTCAGCATGCATGACAAATCAAGTGAGGAATTAATTAGATTATTTGTCCCTTAAACTTTGACGTGGTCAAATGGGATGAATTTCAATAAATCTCATAGAACTCTTAACTTTCCATAGAGTCGAAGAACATCAACATTGAAGTTAGGAAAGGTTTTGTTGTGATTTGTGAACTTGAATTTGTTTTGTTGAAACACCATGTAAGCACTTTGTCCTCTTGTAGAAACGAAAATTAAGGTAGTTTATACTTTATATACAACACCCAAGGGGCCTCCAACATCTGAGTTTATAGCCTTCCAATTTGAGATATGCAGTTCAGATTCGTCTAAACTTTCTAAGCCCGATTGGGTTGATGGAACGGGCCGGAGACCTACGTGGTGACCATGTCCAGAAAATGGTGCTGGCCCCAGAGCCTGTCAGCCTGATGCCCAGAAACAGAGGTCCATATCTCAAAAGAAGAAGAACAAGGAGGAAGGAACTGAAACAGAGATCCACTTCTCATTTTAACCAACCATAATAAATCAACATAATTTAGGGACCCAAACACTCATTATTATAATTCATAATCTTGATTACAATAATCCAGATGTGTTCTGTTGAAACTTCATGTAAGCACTTTGTCCTGGTAGAAACAAAAATTAAGGTATAGTGTTTATACAACACCCAAGGGCCTAGGGATGAAAACGAAAATGATAATCTCCGATTTTCCGAAATCGTTTTCGAGTTTTTTTCCGATTTTTATGCCTAAACGAAAATGATAGCGGTAACCAAAAAACGAAAATGATAACGGTAAAAATAATCGGAAACGAAAGCGAAAATGATTTTGCCCTTTTCCGATCGTTTTCGAAGATTCCCGTATTTAACCGGTAATTTACCGTCGGTAATTACCGATTCAAAGGCCTTTAACTAATGAATCCTTATTTATTTATAGATATACAATGCATTGCACACGCAAGCACACAAGACAATTTTTTTTGGAAAGGATCACATCTTAACACGCAAGCTGCAAGCACACAAGATATTTTTTTGGAAATGATCACATCTACACACAAGGCAAATAATTTTTGGAAATGAACTATCTAACGGAAGTATTTCATGTGTATAACAAGAAGGCAATCTGTCACACCTATTTTTAAGGACAAAAATAGGATGCATAAAAGACTCATGTGCGCCCCAGGAAACAGTCGCACACATAAGTTGACAAATTACAAAGTACCATCACAGTGCTTATTACATAACGAATAAGTATTTAAGACATAGTCTTGAACGATAGGTAATAATAACTAATAGTAGTTCTTCAGCGGAAACTCCACACAGGGACACGGTTGACTGGTTGACACCAAGACTAGTACTCATTCCGATAATCTTCCTCTATATCTTCATCTGTTATGGTGGAAATAGCAAGGGTGAGTCCATGTCGAACTCCACAAATATAACACAGGGTTCATGAGGCTCAAAAAGGCTAGACACTGTTTAACTGCATTTAGCTTTTAATCATATATTAGCAATTGAGTAGCATCAAGATAAACCACTTCCCATTAAAGAACCAATGATCAATTGTAATAATGATAACGAATAGCATTAACATGAGCATAATAATAATCAACAATAATTAAACATGATATAGCAATGGTGATCATCTATTCTGTAGATGTTCCAAGGCCGCTCGTATCCGTGAGCACGGCTAGTATACCAGTTTTTAACTCTGCGCAGAGGTGTACACTTTCACTGTAAGTCATGATTTCCAAATGAGTGGGGAGATCAAGCCCAAACACCCGAGAACCATATAAAGCCACCCAAAAGTTCGTCTAACAAGTTAGGGCCATTAGATTCACTCGGCAGGCAGATGTAGAACCCCCCTTCCCTGTGGCACAATAACCGCAGCCTATACACACTAGGCAGGGGCTCGCACTACACCCAAAGTGGCAAGCCATTCTTACGCCATTTAAGGTAACCACTAACAAGCTAGAAAAGGTCTCTTGAACAACTAAAGCCAGAGCTATATAGCCCTCACAGCTGTACTGTATATCTCGGATAATCATGTACAGATAAGTCCTTATGGAGAGAAACCAGAGCATCAAAATAATACACATGCTCTAGCCCCTTTTAACAGTAATAGAATCATCTTAAAGGTTGATTGCTTAATCCATTAATCAAATTACAAGATCATTGTTCTTAGTTTAAGCACTAGCAGACCCATATGCATTCCCAAGGTTGGCAAGGAATCAAGATAACAATCACTAAGGTATAATCTCTAAGGTTGTCAAGGTAAGCACATGCATATGTATGACAATTCAATGTATAGGTAACAAGGATAGTCCTGTGTTATACTTGCCTTGATCAAAGCTCTCCAAGTGATACTGCTGACTTGGCTCAAAGTAATACTCTGAATCGTCCAAATACTGCTCACCTTCTAGATTCGATCATCAATCAACAACATACATGCATCCAATCAAACATACACGAAGCAAACAAAGAGATATAATTAGAACAGTACACCAACAGTAGCAAAACAGTAATAAAAGTTTATAAAACTCTTCTACACGTTTCTACGATCACACAGACGCAAAGATCACCAAATTCGGAGTTAAAACGTATAAGTTATGAATTTTCTAAGATTTCCTATAGATAAATAAATACTAAATTATAAACTCGAAAAATAAATTATCAAAACTGACTGTACAACTACACTAACATGTAGATCTCGCAAATACGAACCTAACGCAACTTGAACGGATCAAATCGGAGTTAAAACGAAGATTTTATGACCAAAACAATTCTAATGGTAAAACTGTAAATACCTGAAAACGTATTTTTGATTAAACCGGGAGAAAATACGTTTTCAAAACACGAAAACGGATTCAGGATATTGCGCTAAGGACCGCGGGTTCTATTTCATAAAAACATAGGGGCTCTTTATAAATTTTACCCCACGAAGGGGTATCTTCTAATCCTAACCGTTGATCAGCGAACGGACGGCTGGAATCGTTTCCAGGCAAAGGAGAGAGACGGCGCCGGCTATCCTCCTCAACGCCGGCCGGTGGCCGCCATGGCCGGCGCAAGCGGCTCGCCGGAGAACTTTGGCCCTAGCGTTTTTTATCACCATTCGACTCGCGGTCGGTACCAATCTAGTGCGGAGCTCAACGCGAACTCTTCTACATAGGTTAGGGAGGCAAGAACGAACCAAGGACAAGATGCGGCTCGGGAAGGCGGCGGCGCCATTGCCGGCTCGTCGGTGCTCTTCAAAAACACGATTCGAAGCCTCTCCACTCAAAAGAAAAGCATGAGAAGATAGAGGGTAAGAGTGCGGACTCACCAACGCGAAGAACTCGACCCCAAATCCACCCGAGAGCTCCTCCTACGAGCAACCGCCGTGCTCCAACTAGCTCAAACCCTAAACCTCGTTTTCTCACGGTGGAGTTCACGGTTTAGATGAAAAACGGAAATAGGAAGGTCAAGGCGTCCTATTTATAACCTCGATTTGCCGTGTTCGGGTATGATTCTCCAGAAAACACGAAATCAACCGACGTCGTCCGCTTCGGTTTGGAGTCCGGTGCGTTCACGGGAGGTTGAAGACAGCTGACAACCGGCCCCCACCCGTCAGCGGGATGATGAAAGGAGAGGCGGGCGCGGCTTTGCCTTGGCCGGCCCACGCGTGCGGGAAAAAGCCGCTCGGCCCAACAGACCAAACGAGTGAGAGCTCGGGCCAAAAAGCAAGCAGGCCAAACGGATCACCAGGCCGAAAAGGAGAGGGAGAAAGTTTTCTTTCTCTTTTTCTTTTCTAATTTCCAAACACATTTTCAAATCAAATTTTCCTAAACCAAATCAATTAAAACAAATATATCCACACCACAAAATAAAATAAATACAACAGCATGAATGCATCACCAAATAGTTTTAAAATTTTAATTCCCTCTCTCTAAATTATTTAAAATTTATTACTCCTAAAATTTGGGTGTTACAAATTCTACCCCCCTTAAAAGAATCTCGTCCTCGAGATTGAACTGCTTACTCAAACAACTGCGGATATGATTTCCTCAATTCATCCTCTCTTTCCCAAGTTGCCTCTGCCTCTGAATATCGATTCCACTGCACTTTGCACATCTTAATAACCCGACTTCGAGTAACTCTCTCAGCAGTCTCCAAAATCTTAATCGGAAACTCTTCATATGTAAGATCTTCCTTAACAGTCAATTCTTCTAAAGGTATCTGCTCCTCAGGCACACGCAAACACTTCTTAAGTTGTGAAACATGGAACACATCATGTACTCCAGATAAATTCTCAGGCAACTCTAATTGATAAGCAACTTCCCCACGTCTAGTAATAACTTTAAATGGTCCAACATACCTTGGTGCTAGTTTACCTTTCATGTTAAACCTCTTCACACTTTTCATAGGTGACACCTTCAAATAGACATAATCACCTACCTCAAAAACTAAATCTCTTCTTCTATTGTCAGCATAACTCTTCTGACGAGACTGCGCTACTCTCAAATTCTCACGAATCACTCGCACTTGATCTTCTGCGTTTCTAAGAACATCTGTACCAAACACCTGAGATTCACCTGTCTGATCCCAAAACAATGGAGTTCTACACTTACGTCCATACAAAGCTTCAAACGGTGCCATCTTAAGACTCTGTTGATAACTATTATTGTAAGAAAATTCTGCATAAGGCAAACTCTTATCCCAACTAGTTCCATATTGCAATGCACAAGCTCTCAACATATCCTCTAATACCTGGTTGGTCCTTTTAGTCTGTCCATCTGTCTGTGGATGATATGCTGTACTAAAATTCAATTTTGTTCCCAATGATTCATGCACAGCTTTCCAAAAATGCGACGTAAACTGCGATCCTCGATCAGATACAATCTTCTTTGGAACTCCATGCAAACATATTATCCTCTCCATATACAACTCTGCCAATTTTGGTCCACGGTAAGTAGTCTTAACTGGTATAAAATGAGCAACTTTGGTTAATCGATCTACTATCACCCAAATAGAGTCATAACCTTTCTGAGTACGAGGTAACCCCATTATAAAGTCCATACCAACTTCTTCCCACTTCCATTCAGGAATTTGCATTGGTTGCAACAATCCAGCAGGTCTCTGATGCTCTGCTTTCACCCTCTGACAAGTGTCACACAATGCCACATACTCAGCCACATCTCGCTTTAATCCAACCCACCAATATTTCTGTTTTAGATCCAAATACATCTTAGTACTACCAGGATGAATAGAATAAGCTGACTCATGAGCTTCACGAAGAATTGCCTGTCTAACAGTTTGATCCTCAGGTATACACAGCCTCTTTCCAAACCACAAAATTCCATTATCATCCATCCGAAAACCTGGTGACTTACCAATCACTATATCTTCCGCTATCTTCTTTAGTTTCTCATCCTTCAACTGACCCTTGTAAATTTCTTGCTCTAAGGTAGGCTCTATCACTAATTCCATTGTATTAGTAACAATTCCCAAATTCAAATATTCAAATTCAGCACATAACTCCCTAGTCATAGACAATGTCTGTATCTCATTGACATAACTTTTCCTACTAAGAGCATCAGCTACTACATTAGCCTTACCAGGATGATAGTGTATCTCAATATCATAATCCTTAATCAATTCTAACCATCTACGTTGCCTCAAATTCAGATCTGACTGAGTGAAAATATACTTCAAACTCTTATGATCAGTGTATATATCACTCTTATGTCCAATCAAATAATGTCTCCAAATCTTTAAAGCATGAACTACAGCTGCTAACTCCAAATCATGTGTAGGATAATTCAACTCATGCTTTCTCAACTGCCTAGACGCATAAGCCACAACTCTGCCTTCTTGCATAAGAACACATCCCAAACCTTGACGAGAAGCATCACAATAAATAGAAAATTTCTTACTCAAATCTGGCAAAACCAAAACAGGCGCTGTAGTCAACCTCTTCTTCAACTCCTCAAAACTAGCTTGACATTTATCTGACCACACAAACTTGGCATTCTTCTCTAATAGAGATGTCATAGGTTTAGCAAGTCTAGAAAACCCTTCAATGAACCGTCTGTAATATCCAGCCAATCCCAAGAAACTACGAATCTCACTAGCATCAATAGGTGGCTTCCAATTTAATACATCCCTTACTTTACCTGGATCCACTGATATCCCTCCATTAGAAATAATATGACCAAGGAAAGAAACTTCCTTCAACCAAAACTCACATTTACTTCGCTTCGCATACAACTTATGCTCTCTAAGCTTCTGCAACACCAACCTCAAATGTTCAGCATGCTCTACTTCTGTCTTGGAAAATACCAGTATATCATCAATAAACACTACCACAAACTTATCCAAATATTCCATAAACACCTTATTCATCATGTACATAAAGTATGCAGGTGCATTGGTCAATCCAAATGACATAACAGTATACTCATACAATCCATACCTTGTAGTAAAAACTGTCTTTGGAATATCAGAAACACGAATCTTCAACTGATGATAACCAGAACGTAAATCAATCTTAGAGAACACACAAGCACCTCTCAACTGATCAAACAAGTCATCAATCCTGGGCAAAGGGTACTTATTCTTGATAGTTACCTCATTTAGTGACCGGTAATCAACACACATCCTCTGACCACCATCTTTCTTATCAACAAAAATAACTGGTGCTCCCCAAGGTGATGAACTAGGTCGAATAAAACCTTTATCTTGTAATTCTTTAATTTGTTTCTTAAGTTCTTCTAATTCATCTACTCCCATCCTATATGGTCGTTTGGCTATAGGTGCAGTTCCAGGTAATAATTCAATAAGAAATTCAATGTCTCGATCAGGTGGCATACCTGGCAATTCATCAGGGAAGACATCCGGAAATTCCTCAATCACTGAATTCTCCTTAATAGTATCTTCAAGATGATTCACCACAGCGATTGGTTGCTTCTGCACTGCTACATCCACATTGATTTTATCTCCATTAGGTGCAGTCACAACTACTACTTTCTGCTGACACTGAATCTCTGCCTGATTTGACTTCATCCAGTCCATACCCAATATCACATCAATACCAGATGTCCTCAACACTATAGGAGTTATCTTAAACTCTACCCCCCTTAATACCATACTAATTGGAAGACAACGATTACTGGTTTGCATGGTACCTCCAGGTGAATTTACTAAGAGAGGTTCTTTCATAGCTAGCATGGGTATACTATGCATTTTAACAAAAATGTTGGATATGAATGTATGAGATGCTCCAGAGTCAAAAAGAACAGTTGCAGGAGTGGAATGTACATTGAACGTACCAATCATAACTTCTGGTGCATCATGAGCTGTATCAGAAGACACGTGATTCACCCTTCCAGTATCAGATTGCCTCTGGCTGCTCTTCTGGCTCTGAGGAGTCTGCTGGTTCTGCTTCTCAGGACAATGATAAGACATATGCCCCTCTTTACCACAGACAAAACATCTAGTAGGCGTGTTGGGGGCACTATTCTTCATGGGGGTAACATTGGAATTCCTAGTGCGAGGAGTCTGTTGCCCAGTCTGCTGATAATGTTGACGCTGTGGATATGATGAACGCTGTTGTGACTGATTACTTTGCCAATTCTGGGACCACCTCTGATTCGGATTACGATTCCACTGGCTAACCGGTCCCTGAAACTTCTGATGAAAACCATGCTGAGAATTAGTGCGCTGACGGTTGTTGCTTCCTGAGCCTTGTACCTTCATTTTCCTCTTCCTGTCCATCTCTCTGCGCTCATTATCAAGCACAATAGCTTTATTTACCAGCTCTTGAAAACTAGCATAGTTGTTCCCCTTCAACTGCAAGCGAAGATCATAATAAATCCCCTTCAAGAAAAGACGCTGTCTGTCTGCATCTTCCCTCACTTCATTAGGAGCATAGCGAGCCAACTGGGTAAATCTATCATGATATTCACTAACGCTCATCTGTCCCATCCTAAGGTTTCTGAATTCTTCCTGCTTCAGCTCAATTATACCTTCAGGAATATGACGAGCTCGAAAATCTCTAACAAACTCATTCCAAGTGATAGGAGGAGCATTGTCAGGGCGTGCAGCTTGATACGACTCCCACCAAGTCTGAGCTGTCCCCTGTAACTGACCAGATGCATATAACACCTTCTCCATATCATTGCATTGGGCTATATTCAGCTGTTTCTCCACTGCCCTCACCCAATCATCTGCCTCTAAAGGATCAGCAGCATGAGAAAATACTGGAGGGCGTCCCTTTAAAAATTCCCCACGCTTATCCCTCACTTGCACAGGCGGTGGTCCTCCTGCAGAGGGATTGTTCTGCATGTGCTGCATAAACATCTGCATCATCTGGTTCTGAGTTTGCATGAGTTCTTCCATAGTAATGGGCAGGTTAGCACCTCCACAACCTCTGCCACGTCCTCTGCCTGACATCTATTTCCAAAAACACAGAAATTGAAATTCAGTACAATCCGAGATGATGTATTCAATAGATAAGCAAAATCTGATTTTTCTGGGCGAACTCTAATTTCAGCAACTCAGTAAAACTGTCATATCTCGAGCTACAGACGTCCAATTCAGATGATCTTTACATGGTTGGAAAGCTTACAAAATTATCTATAACTTTTATTCACAACACTTTTTCTGATTCTGTCAATAAATTGGCCAAAAACTGAACTTAACCGAAACTGTTTCAGAATTCCAGACTGTGCAGTAACTCCAACTTGGAACAGGTATATCTCTTAACTTATAATAGATATTAAAGTGATTCTTGTGGGGTTGGAAAGATATAAAAGTCTAATTATTCCCAGTAAAATTTCTTAAATTTCTCATGAACGGATTTTAAGTTATTTCTAAAACATCCCAGACTGATCCAAAAATCAGCAAAGGACAGAACTAAGTTAACCTCATATTCAACTAATATATTTTGATCAAACTTAATATTCTTAACCATGGAACTTGTAGGCATGTCCACAGAACTCCAGCACACATTACAAAGATCCAAATCACACATTATCATAATAACAATCCATCAATCACACAATTGTTCACACCACAAACTGACTCTTAAAACAATCCAAACTTAAAATTAACTCGCAACTACTATCGTTCCTATTACATAGGGATTTTTCCTATTTCCTAATTAAGCTTCTCATAAATCTTGGGATGGCCTAACTCCGCCCTTAATTGGTCAATCTCCTTATAAGCTTGCTCCTTAAGTTCTTTTTCCTTCAGCAACTCATCCTTCAAATCCACCTCATGGAGAGCCAATTCACGAGCTAATCCCACCGTAGCTTGTAAAGTCAAGGAGGAATCATCCGCAGGCGGCACGGTCCAAATACCCTTGTCATGTAAGAAACAAGGAAAATGCCGAAGTGCACCCTTTAACGTCTTGTCCGAGCGTAGGCCATGGTAGTAAACAAATGCATTGAAAGCGACATCCTCCATGCTTATCTCCACAGTTGCCCGGCTCACTCTGGTAATGAACTTTGACTCCACCTTAGGCTCCTTAGTAGTAGGATCCCTTTTCTTAACCCATAACTCCGTTTTCCAATAGGAATCCATCCAGGGATAACTAAACTCTGCACTACGATACTCCAACGTAGCTTCCCAGTCGTAGTAGTAGTTGTCCAATGTTCTTGTCAACATGTCATGGAAGAAAGCATCAGCTTTAGGAACCATGATATGAAACTTCGTAGTCCACCCCATAACTACATCCTCCATTGGTGTATCACCAACTCTTGATTCAGCATCAGATAACTCTTGATCACCACCTTCATACGGCTCCTGAGGTTCGAAACGGGCAACGTACTGTGCAGCTGACAGACGGGGATGAGGAGGCATCTACAAGATTTAGACATAGATTAGATAGAATCAATGTATTTTCGCAATAGAATAAAGTAGAGGAAGCATAAAACTTTAGTAATTAACAAGGTAAAAAGAGGAAGCATGAATTAAGTGAAATATGAAGGCTATTAACGACCATTCTAACTAGGCTCGCGTCCTACAGTCAACACGGCTCCGATACCAATCTGTCACACCCATTTTTAAGGACAAAAATAGGATGCATAAAAGACTCATGTGCGCCCCAGGAAACAGTCGCACACATAAGTTGACAAATTACAAAGTACCATCACAGTGCTTATTACATAACGAATAAGTATTTAAGACATAGTCTTGAACGATAGGTAATAATAACTAATAATAGTTCTTCAGCGGAAACTCCACACAGGGACACGGTTGACTGGTTGACACCAAGACTAGTACTGATTCCGATAATCTTCCTTTATATCTTCATCTGTTATGATGGAAATAGCAAGGGTGAGTCCATGTCGAACTCCACAAATATAACACAGGGTTCATGAGGCTCAAAAAGGCTAGACACTGTTTAACTGCATTTAGCTTTTAATCATATATTAGCAATTGAGTAGCATCAAGATAAACCACTTCCCATTAAAGAACCAATGATCAATTGTAATAATGATAACGAATAGCATTAACATGATCATAATAATAATCAACAATAATTAAATATGATATAGCAATGGTGATCATCTATTCTGTAGATGTTCCAAGGCCGCTCGTATCCGTGAGCACGGCTAGTATACCAGTTTTTAACTCTGCGCAGAGGTGTACACTTTCACTGTAAGTCATGATTTCCAAATGAGTGGGGAGATCAAGCCCAAACACCCGAGAACCATATAAAGCCACCCAAAAGTTCGTCTAACAAGTTAGGGCCATTAGATTCACTCGGCAGACAGATGTAGAACCCCCCTTCCCTGTGGCACAACAACCGCAGCCTATACACACTAGGCCAGGGGCTCGCACTACACCCAAAGTGGCAAGCCATTCTTACGCCATTTAAGGTAACCACTAACAAGCTAGAAAAGGTCTCCTGAACAACTAAAGCCAGAGCCATATAGCCCTCATAGCTGTACTGTATATCCCGGATAATCATGTACAGATAAGTCCTTATGGAGAGAAACCAGAGCATCAAAATAATACACATGCTCTAGCCCCTTTTAACAGTAATAGAATCATCTTAAAGGTTGATTGCTTAATCCATTAATCAAATTACAAGATCATTGTTCTTAGTTTAAGCACTAGCAGTAGCTACCCATATGCATTCCCAAGGTTGGCAAGGAATCAAGATAACAATCACTAAGTTATAATCTCTAAGGTTGTCAAGGTAAGCACATGCATATGTATGACAATTCAATGTATAGGTAACAAGGATAGTCCTGTGTTATACTTGCCTTGATCAAAGCTCTCCAAGTGATACTGCTGACTTGGCTCAAAGTAATACTCCGAATCGTTCAAATACTGCTCACCTTCTAGATTCGATCATCAATCAACAACATACATGCATCCAATCAAACATACACGAAGCAAACAAAGAGATATAATTAGAACAGTACACCAACAGTAGCAAAACAGTAATAAAAGTTTATAAAACTCTTCTACACGTTTCTACGATCACACAGACGCAAAGATCACCAAATTCGGAGTTAAAACGTATAAGTTATGAATTTTCTAAGATTTTCTATAGATAAATAAATACTAAATTATAAACTCGAAAAATAAATTATCAAAACTGACTGTACAACTACACTAACATGTAGAGCTCGCAAATGCGAACCTAACGCAACTTGAACGGATCAAATCGGAGTTAAAACAAAGATTTTATGACCAAAACAATTCTAATGGTAAAACTGTAAATACCTGAAAACGTATTTTTGATTAAACCGGGAGAAAATACGTTTTCAAAACACGAAAACGGATTCAGGATATTGCGCTAAGGACCGCGGGTTCTATTTCATAAAAACATAGGGGCTCTTTATAAATTTTACCCCATGAAGGGGTATCTTCTAATCCTAACCGTTGATCAGCGAACGGACGGCTGGAATCGTTTCCAGGCAAAGGAGAGAGACGGCGCCGGCTATCCTCCTCAACGCCGGCCGGTGGCCGCCATGGACGGCGCAAGCGGCTCGCCGGAGAACTTTGGCCCTAGCGTTTTTTATCACCATTCGACTCGCGGTCGGTACCAATCTAGTGCGGAGCTCAACGCGAACTCTTCTACATAGGTTAGGGAGGCAAGAACGAACCAAGGACAAGATGCGGCTCGGGAAGGCGGCGGCGCCATTGCCGGCTCGTCGGTGCTCTTCAAAAACACGATTCGAAGCCTCTCCACTCAAAAGAAAAGCATGAGAAGATAGAGGGGAAGAGTGCGGACTCACCAACGCGAAGAACTCGACCCCAAATCCACCCGAGAGCTCCTCCTACGAGCAACCGCCATGCTCCAACTACCTCAAACCCTAAACCTCGTTTTCTCACGGTGGAGTTCACGGTTTAGATGAAAAACGGAAATAGGAAGGTCAAGGCGTCCTATTTATAACCTCGATTTGCCGTGTTCGGGTATGATTCTCCAGAAAACACGAAATCAACCGACGTCGTCCGCTTCGGTTTGGAGTCCGGTGCGTTCACGGGAGGTTGAAGACAGCTGACAACCGGCCCCCACCCGTCAGCGGGATGATGAAAGGAGAGGCGGGCGCGGCTTTGCCTGGGCCGGCCCACGCGTGCGGGAAAAAGCCGCTCGGCCCAACAGACCAAACGAGTGAGAGCTCGGGCTAAAAAGCAAGCAGGCCAAACGGATCACCAGGCCGAAAAGGAGAGGGAGAAGGTTTTCTTTCTCTTTTTCTTTTCTAATTTCCAAACACATTTTCAAATCAAATTTTCCTAAACCAAATCAATTAAAACAAATATATCCACACCACAAAATAAAATAAATGCAACAGCATGAATGCATCACCAAATAGTTTTAAAATTTTAATTCCCTCTCTCTAAATTATTTAAAATTTATTACTCCTAAAATTTGGGTGTTACACAATCAACATTCGAGGTTCTTTTTTCTAGCCTTTATCTTGTATATGATGTGTTGGCTGTGTTTGCTTCTTATTAGGTATGTGTTTCTCAGATTTTTATTTCTTATTAGCACTATTGCTAATACATCTATTGCTTCTTATTAGCTTGTGATCTTGTCAATTATGGCTTTTATTTATTATTGTCATGTGAGATAAGTAGAGTTATATGGATCTTCTCATGTTCTACGGTTTGGCGCGTTTATCGTTTTTAGATACCGTTCTCATGGATTCCGATCGTTATCGATGTATTTTCCGATCGACTACTATCGTTTTCGAAATTACCGGAATATCGGCGCCGTATTCGTTTCCAACAATATCGTATCGATTTCGTTTTTGAGAAAAAAAAATGAAAACGAAAGTGATTTGGCCTCCTATCGATCGTTTCCGATCGTTTTCATCCCTACAAGGGCCCTTCAACATCTGAGTTTGTAGCCTTCCAATTTGAGATGTGCAGTTCAGATTCGTCTAACAAACTTTCTAAGTCCGATTGGGTTGACCGGACGGGCCAGAGACCTACGGGCTAGTGGGCTACGGTGACCATGTCCAGGAAAATGGTGCTGGCCCCAGAGCCCGATGCCCAGAAACAGAGGTCCACATCTCTAAAGAAGAAGAAGGACAAGAACGAAGAAACTGAAACAGAGATCCACTTCCCTGAACACCAGTCGTAGCACAGAAACGGAAAGAAGAAACCATCCTGGTCCCGGAATTTGGAAATCTACCGCAGCCGACTAGCTACATGAGATCGAGAATTTGGGATTTGGGAACATACCGAGGACTCCAAGCCGGTGAGGTAGATGGCCTCCGGACACGTTCTGCTGCCATCGGCGGCGGTGCAGAGCACAGCGGTGACCTTGTCGACGAGCGCCGGCACGGTCATCGCCTCGGCGACCAAGTAGAGCACCAGTCCCACGATCAGGTGCAACACCGGCGGCGGCCTCATCGCCACCTCGCCGCCTCCAAAAGCTCTCATCTCCTTGCCTGTAGGTTGCAATTGCAACTTGCAAGCCGGTAGGCAACAGGTTGTGCGAGCACTTCGTATCAAGCACCATCAGCTTCACATTAAAAATGATTTCCTTTTTTTACTGGAACAGAGGAAAGAATTGATACTCCTCACCAAAAGGAGAGAAAATGATAAGGTGACGTGAGCTCTGAAAATGATAGGCCAGAAAGATCAGATTAAAGAATAGTAGAATACGCATCCCGTATTGTCGCGTTGCTTGCGCGCAATCAAATATCGAATCTCCTTATACGGATACTTATTTTGATCTTTTGTTTGTTTTTTTACTTATAGGCCCTCTTGGCATGGCTGGCTCTTTTCAGTCCTACTGTGTTCTCCTGTTACAGTTGCAGTCATGATCGCTTTCAGACTGTGGAAATTATTGAAAAGAAAACTTGAGCGGGTAGTTAATATGATAACAGGAGCAGCACCAAAGGTTTGCAAGGGAACATGTTCTCTGTTACTCCCTCCGTTCCAAATTATAAGTTATTTTAATTTTTTTGGAAAGTCAAAGCATTTTAAGTTTGATCAAATTTATAAAATAAAATAATAACATTTGTGATATCAAATAAGTACCATTAGATTCTTCATTAACTATATTTTTATAATATAACTATTTGATGTCATAAATCTTTGTAATTCTCTCTAGAATTTTGGTCAAACTTGAGATAATTTGACTCTCCAAAAAAATTAAAATAACTTATAATTTAGAACGGAGAGAGTACAAAAGAGATATAAAGGCAGTCTCAATCAAATAAGGGCACCCACAATGTGTCCAAATAGGTAGCCCTAAGCATTTAATGCTGGTATAGGAAAAGGCCACAAGCATTGTGGGCGGCGGCCATAGTTGAAGCCAGGCAGCAAAAGACCACAAGCCTATGGTCCAACCACAGGCAAATAAAATACATTACTTTTCTGATGTGTTCCTGTTTACAACAATAAAATATGCTCATGAGGTAACCGTCTGAGGGAGCCGTTGGTTTGCTGGCCTGCCTCCAAGACTGTTGTTTTGATGACCTTGCTCTGGCCACTTCAAGCTGTTCCACCAGGTAGTCGTTGCTTGCTTTCGACCGTTGGCTTGGACTGCTAGCCAGTAGATTTTTCATACGCCTGCAAAATAATAGCACAATACTATAAATATATGCTCTGAGATAGATTGGTTCACCACAGAAAAGTAGAAGACATGGAGCCTTTCAATTGGAATTTGACAAGTTCAGTGGGCGGTTCCTCCAACCAGCAAGGAGAGAGTGAGAGCCAAAACTCACCTCCTACCCAGTTCCCCAATTTTCCACAATACTACCCACCTAATTTTCTCCAGAATTTTCATCCTTTTGGTCTTCCAAACAACTATCCACCATATAGCCATCCACAAATGTTTCAAGGCCCTCAAAATCAAGGAAATTGGAGGCAAACTACTACTGCAAGCTTTCAAGGGGTCCAGATTCAAGAAAATCCAGTGCACTCACCTAATCAAGTATTCAGATTTGCAGCCAATAGATCACAAGGTGGGATGTAACATAGTCCTTCATTTGGTATTCCAGCCAACACTTCCTCCCATGGATCGGAGTCAGCTTCTCCATGTCCTACATCATAGAAGCAAAAAGAGGTTGTTCATGTTGTGGAGTCAAGTGGTAGGAGTGAACAAGAAGAAGGAAGAAGAGGGCTACGCATCAATTGGAGTGAAGATGACAATATACGACTAATGAGCTCCTGGTTGAAACACTCCGTTGATCCAATATAAGGCAACGACAAGAAAACTGAACATTATTGGAAGGTTGTAGCTGATGAATTCAACGCAAATATGCCAAGCAATGGGCACAAAAGGACACCCAAGCAGTGTAGGGTACATTGGGGTAATGTCAAGAGAGATGTAACCAAGTTCTGTGGATGCTATTCTAGAGCTAGAAGTACCTTCACTAGGGGTACTCAGATGACATGATAAAGCAGACAACCTATGCATGGTTCAAAAAACAAAACAAGGGAAGATCTTTCACCTTAGAGTATTTGTGGAAAGATTTCAAAGACCAGCCCAAATGGAAGAGAATCCTTGAAGAGGGTAGCAAGAATAAGAGAAACAAGATTTCTGAATCCGGAGCATATACTTCTTCATCGAACCAAGATACTGAGGAAGAAACTTTGAGCAAAGAAAAGCGTCTTGAGGGGCAAAAGGCAGCAAAACAAAGGCTGAAAGGAAAAGGTGCACCATCACCTTTGGGAGACAAGTCGTGTCAAAATATGGTTCTTTTTCATGAAGCTATTACACAAAGAGCAGCAGCATTACTAAAGTCAGCTGAAGCCACAGTACTATCAGCAGAAGCAAAAAAAAGAAAGCGCAAGAGCAAAACAAGAAAAGGCAAGGGCTAAAAAGTTCTCAACGTACTTAAAATTGTCAGAGAAGGATACATCAAAGTACAATGAGAAACAACTGAAGACACATAATGATATCTTAGACAAATTAGGTAGAGAACTTGCTGAGGAATAAATGACCAGCAAGTGATGTTAGATATTAATGCTATTTTGGCAATGTCAATGTTCTAGTTATATTCTAGAATTGTGTATTAGGAGATTGCTTATAATGTGAACCGATTTCTATTGTATTTCTACATCTTGTGTACTAAGTAGAATGTGCTGAGCAAACCTATGTAATTCTGAACTGATTTTTATTTACATCTTCATTTTCTTGACCTCAACACATGTCAATAAACCTAACAAAGGAAAAAGCTAGCTGTTGGTATGCTGACAAAAGAAAAAGCTAGCTATTGGTATGCAGTTGAAAACTCTATGTTTGGTGTTGATAATTACTGACAATGCCTAAGTACTAATCGTATGTCTAAGTTGTATATAGCATATGAGGATTAGTACATTCCAAGGTTGGTGGCAAGATGGACATGGTGATCATGATGGCCACACTTAGATTTGGATGCAACCCTACGTGATCAAGGCAAAGGTATATGCTTAAGGGTTGTGTTTTAGTAACCAAGACACCTAGTGGGTGTGGTTACATTGTAGGATAGATAGCCGTACTATAAAGAGGGGAATGACGCGGCTATTGAACTCCTAAGTGCCTCTAGATGTGCATTTCATAATCATATGCATTTGGATAGAACTAATAACGCCTCAAAAAATGATTGTGAAAATGCTAACACACTTGCACATGACGATGATCACTTGGTGGTGTTAGCATATTTACGATGGCGATGGTGTTTGAGTGGTAGAGAGGGTTTGGGGTCCTCTCTCCCTCCCGCCGAGCTTGCGAGGCGGGATTCAGGCGTTTTCGATGAGTTGAAACGCCTATTTTCCTTTACGCCAATGTCGAGATTTGGAGGCGATGTCACATGTTGTTTCACGAGCTAAAACATGTGCTAAAGTGATACACATACTTAGTCTAGCTCATATGTGAAAGGGTGAATCAAACGGATCGAGCAAACATCACAAAATCACCGTGATATGGGCGATAGACGCTGCTGCCCTGAGCGTCAGACGCTATTGTGCAGCGTCTGTCACCATACCCTAGCGTAGGGTTTTGGCGCGGGCGCGGGCGAGCCGTCAGACGCGGTGGTGGCTGAGCAACAGACGCTAGGCTGGCCACTATTGCCCCGTCTCTCGCTCGGGCGATTTAGGCGCGGCGCGGCGTAACGTGACAAACGCGTCCGTCGGCACGTCACTGGACGCGTCTGTCGGCTCGGAGCGTCAACACGCTCTCTGGACCACGTCTGTCGTAGGCGACAGACACGGGGTCACGAGCGTTGGACGCGTCTGACGCAGTGGGCGTGAACATGATGATTTCAAATGGTCGAACACGTGGCGGTCGTAGGAGTGATGGACGCTACTGTGCAGCGTCTGTCTCCCCCAAAAATTGCCTAGTAAGGTTTCTAACGACTCTATTCGATTGTGGGCTTATAAATACTTGTTGGCCGGCTCTTGGCTCATGCCCTTGCACTCTTTGACATACTTGTGAGCACTTTAAGCTAAGCAACTCCCCTCCCACTCATCTCTCTTGTTTCTTTGCATATTCGAAGTGAGATTGAGTGATCCAAGTGCATTTGCATTGTGAGATTGCATCTAGTTGGCACTTGGTGGTTGATTTGCTGCAGGATTCTTGTTTCTCTTGGTGGTTGCCGCCATCTAGACAGCTTGGAGCAACTTGGAGGCGTTGGCAAGAGTTGGTGATTGTTCTTGGCCACCTCCGGTGATTTATAGGGGTTTGTGCCTACCTCGACGAAGCGCCAAAGGCAATGTTAGTAAATTGTTCGTGTCATTGCAACCTCTTGCCATTTGGTAGGTTCTTATGGCGCCTTTTGAGAGGCTCGGTGTGTGACCGATTAGCCACCGAACCACGTGATAAAGAGGGACACAACGGGGACTAGCGTGCTGGCAAGCACGTGAACCTCGGGATAAATCTTGTGTCATCACTTTCATATTGTGATTGATTGATCCCGGTGTTCGGTTGTCTTGGTATTTATTGTTGATCATATTGGTTGGCTCAATATTTCACCCCTCGGTGATGCCCTCCTAACTCAACTCCATATTACCTTCTTAGTTACCTTTGCTAGCTAAATAGTTTAGCTAGAGTAGCTCTTTTGTGTAGCTTGCTAGTTTTAGTTGTAGCTTCCTTCTCGATTTGGATTGTGTGGTTGAGTGCATATATATTAGAATTGTGAATTGGATAGGTGGCTTGCAAAACCCCCATAGGCTAAGGAAAACTCACATCTCGCTATTTGTTATATTGATAAAATTGTTTAGCACACTTTGTAGGAAATTTTAATAGGCTATTCACGCCCCCTCTAGCCATCAAGACCTTTCAGCAGTCAAAAGAAAAAGCTAGTTATTGGTATGCTGACAAAAGAAAAAGCTAGTTGTATGCTGACAAAGAAAAGGCTAGTTGTTGGAGTGCATTACAAATATGTGATGTCCCGCAGGACACTACCCATTCACTTGCATTCACCTCCATCGCAATAGCCAGCCCAATATTTTCAAAAATGTAAGTGACTCAGAAGACCAATCCACTGAGTCAGATGACTCTAGCTCTAGTGATAACATTGAAGAGCTAATGTGGAAAGAAATCAATGATCCTATGGAGGCCGAAATAGAAGCTTAGATAGAATCTCAGATAGAAGCGCAGCTACAAGCACAACTGCAAGCACAAGACGGTACTTCTAATAGGCGAAGGGGCTACAAATGGAGGTACATCAATAGAAATCATGAAGAGGATCATAACAGATTGTTTGCTAAATATTTCTTCGAAAATCCTTTATATACCAATGACCAGTTTCGTAGGAGATTCCGCATGAGAAAACATTTATTTTTGCACATTGTGGAAGCCTTTGGCAATTGGTCTCCATATTTTCGTTTGAGACGAGATGCATTTGGGAAGGTTGGTCTATCACCATTGCAAAAGTGCACTGTTGCAATACGAATGTTGGCATATGGTACGTCTGCTGATCTTATGGATGAGGCTTTTGGGGTTGCAGAAAGCACAGCTATGGAATGCATGATTAATTTTGTTCAAGGTGTGAGGCATTTATTTTCTCAGCAGTATCTTCGTAGACCTATAGAACAAGATGTTCAGCGTTTACTTGAACAAGGTGAGGCACATGGATTCCCAGGCATGCTAGGCAGTCTTGACTGCATGCATTGGGAGTGGCAAAATTGCCCGGTTGTATGGAAGGGGCAATTCACACGGGGTGATTATGGCATACCCACTATCATGCTTGAAGCAATTGCCTCTGCTGACTTATGGATTTGGCATGT
Source organism: Saccharum hybrid cultivar R570 (assembly GCA_038087645.1). NCBI lineage: Eukaryota > Viridiplantae > Streptophyta > Magnoliopsida > Poales > Poaceae > Saccharum > Saccharum hybrid cultivar. Next base: position 1,428,115 of record JAQSUU010000682.1, read on the forward strand.
CTTTTTTGGTGATGCTGGTTCAAACAATGACATTAATGTTTTGGATCAATCACCATTATTCATTGAAGTACTACAAGGTAGAGCTCCTAGTGTTCAGTTTCATATCAATGGAACAGAATACAATATGGGATACTATCTAGCTGACGGTATCTATCCAGAGTGGGCTACAATAGTGAAATCAATCACTGGACCTCAAAATGACAAGGATAGAATGTATGCACAAAGACAAGAATCAGCAAGAAAAGATGTGGAACGAGCATTTGGGGTTTTGTAGAAACGTTGGGCCATAATCCGTCATCCAGCACGGCTTTGAGAAAGGGAAGAACTAGCTGATATCATGTATGCATGTGTTATCTTGCACAACATGATAGTTTAGGATGAGAGAGACTCCTATGGGATCCCTGATGACAACACATATGAACAATCGCAAGCTTCTGCACAAATGACAGGACTTAACCATGGCCCAGTCCATGGATTTGCAGAGGTTATGGACAAAAACATGGAAATTCAAGATCGATGAACCCACCGTTGTCTGCAGGCAGATTTGATAGAGCATATATGGCAAAAATTTTGTACTCAGCCACAACAAAACTAGAGTTTAAGAGTTCTTATTAGCACTTAGCCATTTACTATGTAATCGGGTTTATTATTATGATGATCACAAGTATGCAGTATGTACTAGTACCATCCTTTCGTAACGAAGCATGCATCGTGTATCTTTTTTTGTATTTTGCACAGATCTAGCACAAGTAGTAAATGAATATTCCACAACATATTTACCAAAGGACACTTCCATATGCAAATGGTGAAATTGAATGATTAATTACTGCCACACACCAAGCGTGCATACAGGGCTTATTTACCTGCAGCAGCCTGCCGCTGCACTCCCATCCGGCCGCCGGCCTAACACCATCTCCATCTGGATTTGGGGATCACACGGCCACCCGGCCACCGGCGCTCGGGCGCTCGGCCAGCCCCGGTACGAGCTCGTGACGCCCCCTCAGCGCGGCCCCGACGCGTGAGGGCCACAGGCTCGCGACGCCCCTCGGTGCGGCCCCGACGCGCGAGGGCCACGGGCTCGCGACGCCCCCTCGGAGCGGCCCCGACGCGCGGGCGAGGGCACCGCCGGCCCTCGGCCGCTAGGCGCACGGCCTCCCCGGCGCAGCAACGGCGCGTGCGGGTGAGCTATCCTCGGCCAACGCATGCCGCAGCCCCGGCCCGCCACCGCCGCCAGGAAGGGCGCCGATGCAGGGACCTGATATTTTCCTCAGCTGGATGTGAACGCGAGTAGGACATCTCAGGTTGGGGTTGGAATATTTTTTCCCTGAAGCCGGACCCACTTTATTCTCAAAACGACATTAAACATTGTGGAATGTGTTTTAGTTGTTGCTCAGTACAGGTGGGCTCCATCCTTATTGCTACGGCCGCAAACACATTGCGGGTGCCCTAACATGGCTATTGCCTACCAGCGGTCAAGCCTGCTTAAATAGAACCTGCTGGTGCACACTCTATCGAATATAAAGGAGTGTATACAATTTTAAAGGGATGTACTTGCAAAAACACTCTATCGAATATAAAGGAGTGTATATAATTTTAAAGGGATGTACTTGCAAAATTTGAGGAATATATTAGCAAACTTTTGCTTTACCATGGTGCACGTGCACTAGGGGAAGCCAATGTAGCTTCGCCCCTCATGCCAACTAAACAAAATGATTTATCGTGGGATTTAAGAAAGAGAGAAGGAAATAGTTTTTTTATACAAGAAAGTATGTTTACTTAAGAACCAAGATAGAATGAGATGTGATAAGTGGATGACACGAGAAAGATCAGATCAAACAATAGTTCTCCTTTCAATTCCAACTTTAATTGTTGTTCTTTCTTCATCTCAATGGTGAATTGAGGTCTTCTAGGTGGCCTTGCCAACGTAGAGCAACCCTAGGTGCACTAGCCTCATTATGGTCCCTCCCAGGCAAGTGTTTGTGGGTTTCAGTGTCTGTCTACTAACAGTAGATGGTCTGGTTTTGTTTGATTTGCGCCAGCGATTGATACATGTTCGAGTGCTTAGTGTGACCAACATTTATGCTGATACATTTTTGGCAACAATGCTAGGTACGAAGAAATATTCATCGCAAATGGCCGATGGCGATGATGTTACCTATGTCAACCCTAAGAATATGTTTGTCATATTTCATCCTCCATTAGTTCATGAGCGGTTAAATAAGAAAAATTGCCGTTACACATTTGCCTTGAGCTAGCCAACATGTTTTCCAATTCCATGCACCATGATCTCCATAATGTAGCTCAATTCTCCATGTCACCATGTGGATAAATATTTCTTCTCAAATGACAATGTAAGTCAACAATCGTTGTCACTAATTACCAAAACCCAAAATTGCAGCTCTAAATGTTTTCAACGCCTTCATGCCTTGTATTTTTCTTGCATGTGTCCTTCAATTCTTTAGAGTTCTAGGTGATGAAAGAAATTCTCATGCTTACTGGACCCAATACCCATGTGGAACTCATGAGAATTGGTTTTGTTGATAGTTTCATTTGTGGTCAACTTATCAAGATATTTCTCATTGAAGATGTAGATCACAATTCACAAAGTTGTAGTCAAGCTTGTGAAGTGATTGGATGATCTTCTTTATATATGTACTCGCCTGGTTTGAATATCTTCAAACCTAGGCCATCTATCTCATTGACAAGAATACTGAAACGTAGGAACATAGTATGAGCATTTTAATTATCAAATTGATTTGAAGCTATTTAATTTCTAATGAGAACATTGTATATTTTCTATTGCACATTCTTGTGCCTCCATGATTCACATTGAAGTCTTCCTTAGCCTATAATCATTTTCACAAGCAAACACACAATTGGATATGTCTCTTAGATATCACATCAACTTTCCTCTCCCCTAAGTCTCATATTTTTTTCCTTTCCTTCTTCAAGCACATGCCGAATATCAAGCCACTTTTTCTTGAAGATGTGTTTGCATAAGCACCTTTCCATTATGGAAAACCCTTACCATCAAAAGTGTGGAGCCCTACTAAGATCTAGACATCTTAACTACTATGTGGTGAAGCCTACCCAATACAAATGAACCAGATTTCACAATTTGTAAATTGAACTACTGAACTTTGTGAAATTGTGAGTTGTTTCTCTTGTACCAATTGTAAGGAATCTAGGGTGCTAGTAGGCATACGATGGTAACCTAAGAGGGGAGAGGTGAATTAGGTCATTAAAAACTTTTCAACTCTTAGGGTTGAAACTACGCTATATATACTAACTTATTGATAACAAGATGTGCACCTAAAGTTTATCTAGGCCTTTTGTGGCAGGGCTTCTCAAGGGACTTTAGCTCTGGATTCTCTGAATTCTTGGGTGAAGCCCTGCCAAACACTAGCTCATGAAACAGCTCTACGAGGAAAGTTGCATAGGATAGAAGTTGTCTTTTGTCCTAGAAGGATGAAGCCACCTAAACATTGCTTTTCTGGCTTCTTAGGTGAAGATGTGTTTGCAAAAACCCCATACCAAACTCTACCTACCCCCCCCCCCCCAAAAAGGTTTGCAACCTATATCCAATCCTAACAAATTATCCTTTGGTGTAGTCTATGACGTAAAGGCGCATAGACAATACATAACCCAATGTGGAAAGTGAAGTGCAACAAGTACAACGATTAGGCAATTAGGGTCAAACTACTGATGACAGATGCATGGTGCATCCCATGGCACCGGTGAACAAAATGTCATCTGTAATCCATGTTGGTGCTCTACAAAGAATTATGCACATGGTTACCAAGTCTTCCACCATTAAAGGTGTCAGCTCGCCACAAAGGCCCCATCGAGATAGAGTTACGCTGCAAGCCACTAGGCTTGTCTCAACTAGAAATAATGGCGGCTACTAAAAAAGTCACCACTAGAAATAATCAGATTTCTAGCGGTAGTTGTCTTAAAACGACCACCACTAGAAATCATTTATTCTGTTGCTTGTTGATTGTGGGTCTATCGGGCTTACACTACAGGTGCAACCAACTGTCAACTGTTGATGGAAAAAGTCAGTGCACCAATAAAAATGGTATTTTAGTAGTGGTACAAAGCTGTTCTCCTATGATATGTATATGAAAAAATTAATATTAGTAATGAATACAAGGAATGAAAAGCAATGTCAACCTCTAGTGAAATAGTCAATTTACATACTTTCATGGAAATAGTTGCATAAATAAGATTGGATTGGACAATACCACTTTGTAAGGAAAAAAAGCTTTAGTCACATGTAACTAATAGTTTGAAGTAATTAGCCTAAGAATATACTACACACATTAGAATATAAAGCTTGTGCTTAGGGCCTATTTGATCCATAGGGTTAATTGTTGGCTGCTAAAACTAGCCATCGCTTCACTTTAAAGGACTATTTGTTACCAAGGTCCCACCTAACTAATAGCACATTAGTTAGACAAATCTAGCTCTGATTTTGGGATAAAAGACGCTAATGGTTAGACAAAAGTTGCTTTTGCCCTTCCACCTTGCCATTTCTCACTTTTATCTCTACTCTCCCTGTACTCACGTGGACGAGAGACAAATCTAACTTTTGCCAGGAAAACAAGTACCTAGCTATTAGCACATTTATCCAAATAACACTCATTAAGCTAACAATAGTTTTAGATGATCCAAATATGTCCTCAGGCAGACAGAGAGTGGATTAATTTAAAGAGGAAGTGTTGAAGAGGCATAGAGCGAATGGCGCAATTATGATCGAACGATGGACAAATAGGACTATAGGAGTGACGTGGAAACACGAGAGCTGAGCTTTAGAAGAATATGTACAAAGAATTTACTATTGCTTAATGGGTATGAACTACATAGAAATACTATGGTAGAGGATTAGAGGATACGTGGAATGTGTTTCCTAATTTCAAGGCCCATATGTAGAGTAATACAGGATACCCTCTCATTTTAAATACATGACTAGTAATTAGTTGGCTTTAGTTTGCAAATACCAAGCTCGTCAGTCCAACCATGCCACGAACAGTGGCAACTCTACTTCATCATTACAGTGCCACTTCCAAATGGCCTCAGCATTTCACTCACGATCCTAAGCTAACTGTTAAGCCAATATCGGTGCTTGCAATGTTTCCTCATTACGCTCGTCTGGAACTGAAACTTCTGTGCATTGGTTCCCGCCTACTAGATTCAGTGTCCAAGCAAAGCATAAAGACGTTGCCTGCAAAGATTTTTTAGCATTGGGATACATCTCTTAGTTCACATTCTATATTCGAATAATATCCTTTATTGCCACATTCCTACCATACCAAGATGATAACGAAAGGGACTAACCAAGACAAAACTGGCCACAAGGAAACTGAAACCTTTGCAATTGAAAGGGGCTTCTTCTGAAATGAAGTAAGCTGAAACGACAAAGGTGCAGGATAGAATGGCATCAAAATATATAAGAGGAATCGGTGTATAGGGTCAGGGTCCAAGTGCATTATAGGAAATTGCCTAATTGGTACAAGAGAAACGATTGCTCACAGGTTAGTGGGTTCATAAACAGAGGCGCCAGCAATATAGCTACAGATTGTACAGTCGCAATGAAACCTTGTGCCTTCCCCTGTGGAAGTAAATAAATGAATTGATGACACATAAGATTAGACAAATGTTTCAGGATTGATTTGCAGATAGAACCAAGACTGGTGGTGTCTGTATGTATATACCTGGTCAGTTGAGATTACTTCCCTCGAAACGATTGAATGGATCTGTATATGTCTCATGATAATAAAGTCATAATTAATCAAATAGCATATAAAGTTTGTTTGTGAGGAAAAAAGCAGTTAGTGGCTTACTGCCTCCCTTTTATAGTAATTATGAACTGTGAAAAAATTGATGTTACAGTTATTAGAGGATAGATATACAGGATTGACTTACAGCTGGTCTGGCCATCACAAAGATGACACCCAATAAAGAGCTAAAGTAAGGAACCTGCAATATAGGTACAAGGAAAATGCAGGAAACTATCAAAGTTGTACCTACTAAACCTTGATCTGTGTGCATAATTTTGCTTAGAACTGCACTTGCTTGAAGCAAGTATGTGCTTAAATACATACCCACCAAGCCCATGCAACACCATAAAGAAAAGCCTGAAAAAAGTAGATTCCTTACATCAATAAATCAAAATTTGTAAAAATTTAGATGAGATTAGTGAAAACATATAAAAATGTCTCGGTGGAATAACTCACGTAAGTAATGGATGCCAAGATTGAGACGCATATGATTCCTTTTTCACCAATAATGTGGCTCATAAGGGGAAGGACCAAAATCTATAAGTTCAGTAACATTGTCACAAAACATAATAATAATCAACCTAACACAAACACTGGAAATATATGGATCTTAATTAAAGTGGTTGAAGACTTTTAATGTAGCACCTGAGAAAAGATGGAACCAATGTCTACCACCATCAAAATTTCTGAAAATTGATTCTTGTCAAAGCCAAATACAGACTTCAAGTAATACTGGCAAAAGTGATGAGGTGATATAAATGATAAAAATGTTTAGATTTGTCTGTAATTCAAGCCACATAATGTCAAACATCATATCATATAGTATAAGTGATAGAAATTATTACCAATCGGACGTCAATAATGCCACTCATGCCCAATTTATTGAAGAAGTCAACATATACTATTCGCCTAAGTGATTCACTACAAACAAAACAAACAAGAAAATTCATGAAGAGTTATATTAGCTATTGTAGTTAACTTCAAAACTTGCTAGTCAGGGGGCATCAAAGTTTCCATTCATGGGAAGTAGGATTCTATTAGATCTCTTTAATCCATGAGGCAATTGTACTATTTATTCCTTTAATCCCTTCAACAATGAAGGAAAAAGTCTCACTTAAATCCTAACAACAAACCTTCACGATATATCTTTGTACTCATATGAAACTTTATGCATTCTTAATTTATTGCTAAAGGCTGCATAAGCAAAATACCCTTGCAAGTTTTAACTAGTGACATTATGACAATCCTATTTATGTTGTAGGAACTGCAAATGCGAATGTGTCACTTCCATTTCTTCACAACAAATAGGAAGGATAATTAAATGCTTTAGAATTTACATGAATCTTCAAAAATTCCCTTAGTTGATTAACTTCTATATAGAATATTACCTATTTTTGAATAGAGTAATGTTCGCTTTGATAGATTCCCAACGCTGTTGTGCTACCCTAGTAACCAAAGATGACAATGATGCATGTCGATAAGATGAAGATGCTAGAGCTCTTGGATGTGTCTCCACAAGATATATTTTCATATAGAGAACCGAACAGATCAACAAAACCACTGACGCCTGTGAAACCATGTTTACTACTTATATTACTAAATAATCAACAATGCTAATGCAATCATATATTGTTCCAACTAATAATGATACCAGAAAAATCCAATTCTTGGGTAGGAACCTTGAGAAAACATGCCCCAAAGCACTTGACGCAGAAATAATTCCTGTTATGAAGCCAATTGCAGTTGCTCGCTTTGACGGCTCAACCACATCCGCCTATGATATCAATGTTGTGTTCTAATGCTAGTAAATGATAGCTTTGGGAATCTTATTTTTACGACTTTGAATAATATAACTAAACATAAAATAAATAACATCAAAATGAACTGTTGAACCATAGGGTAATTCAAGTATTGCCTAGTCACCTACACTAGGTACAACAATGAGCATTCCAAAAAAATTGTTGGCATTGTTGACCTGTTGTAGAAAATCATGTACATGCATGTCGCATATACATGAGTGAACCGAGCGATAGCATGGTTGGTGAAGCCTCCAATTGAGACATGGGCTTGAAGCCAGGTGCTTGCATATCATTTAATTATCCTCTTCTCGCTCTTCACCTTTCTACTTAGTTTGTGGGACAGATTGAGTTGATTCATCGCCACCTCATTCTTCATAAGTTAAATTTAGTTCGTTGGACTCATGGTGCACCACCACCTTATCTAGAATGGTGTAACTCCTCACCAAACAACCCCTAAGTAACTATCTTAAGGGTTCAATATAATACCCTCTCTTCGTTTCAAAAAAAAATTCGTTTCGTTTCAAAAATATAATACCCTCTCTTAGATCTAGGTAGGGGTTCTCTCGCCATAATCTAGTGGCTTTTAATATTAGTTAAACCAGTGACCATGCAACACATTTTGCTACAAAGATGAGAAAATTGCTGTAATTCTAACCGTGTATGCAACTGAAATGATGAACAATGTTCCTTGACCAATCAAGAATGAAAGGGTGCGCAGGATAAGATAGACATACACTACTGTCCTTGAATTATTACATGCAAGCACAGCTGCATGCATAAACAAAAAAAAGTTAGTATCTATAGTGCAAGTGGTGTAAGTTTGCATAGACAAAAACAATACCATGTTTAGAGTGAATGGTATGGCCTACACGCTGAAGGAGAGATACATTAAGAGCAGAAAACAAGACAGGGCAAATTACCAAAAGGTATTATGGAGGTGGAGGCAGTTAAGAGGAGAAGAGGCTTCCGACCATATTCATCAGCTAGCTGGCCCATTAGAGGGAATCCTATTATCTTAAAAATCGCCCCTACCTGTACTCAAGCAAACAATAGACAGCATGTGTTACTTCTCTAACAAAAATAAATATTATTATCCTTAAATAGAAAGATTGACTGATATAATAAAAGCTTTTATCCTTCTTTTCTAGAAATTATACATGAAATTTGGTATTCACATAAAGAGAAAAAAAAGCTATTCCTTTTGTCCCAAAATATAACGAATTTTCTAGAGGTGGGATGGCTCAGAAACTATATATTTCTAGAGGCGGATAGAGGCACCTCTACTAAAAAAGGAGTTGCCTCTAAAAATCGTTTGGTGGTTCATGTGTCACACATATATAGTCTATGCAAGTACCATTCATGCGAGATGAAAATCAGGAGAGGAGCTGTTACATGGTTGTTGTAACAGAACCGCCCAATTATACGAGATTAAGTAAGAAAATCATCCAACGGATGGGCAATTTACCAAACTTAAGCCCGTATAACCCGGTAGTCCGTGAAATCTCGACGGATTTCAAACCATTTCACATCACAGCCAAGATCGTAATAAGTTCAGCGATTACCTTCATAAGTTACACAGCAGTTTGCGGCACAAAATACATCGGAGTTTAAACATAGTTATTACAAACCAGTTTCAAATAAAGTAGCGGAAGCATTAGTTCAAAGCACACACACACACATCTTTTCCAAAATACAGTGCCAGCTCGCGATCATCTCCCACAAAAGCATCAGGCGAGGAGTAGTGAGTGACCATTGCCCATGGTCCTAGGCTTCGCCCATCGCAGGGTAGAGACAGTTGATACAATACCCATAGTACATCTGTCCATCTGCAACAAGTGGGAACAAAGCCCTGAGTACGAGAAGGTACTCAGCTAGACTTACCCGACAGAACCAAAACAAAAGACTCCAAGGATCATGATAGGCTTTTTGGTGGGGTAGCTGACTCATTTGCAAGAAAAGCATTTTTAGCTTACCAAATCATTTACAAAAGCATGTCATCTTCTAAATCTTTATTCTCCTGTCAACTATATTTGCACTTTATGCTAAAGTAACCATGTAATTGAGCAAGCAAGGATTACCATTGATATTTGACAATAATTACCATGTCATTTTCTCATAACTATCCAAGTGTTGTATCCATATTACTACGATGAAGTAACTCAAGTCAAGTGCTCACTATCCAGTGAACGATGGCGATTCGAATCGGTTATTGACCAGCTGGTAATTTATTCCTCACACAAACCTCACTCACCCGCTAAAGTGAGGTATTGGTCACCGAGTCAACCATTCAGGTAAAGTCGCGAGCTTGCCAGGAACCACATGTACCCGGGGGCCGCCCGACTGCTCTTTGGCCTTATCATCGCGCCCCCGTTTCCTGCCACTACTGCTCCGGTACAGTGCGTTGCGGGCAATCCACTCGGCCCGAATAATCTCCCGGCTTCGCGGTCGAAAGGTACTTTATCCGGCCAGCTAAATGTGAGGCATGCGTTCAACATGACCCGAGGCCCGACATCGGACGGTCCTTAATCGACACAGACGGAAGACACTACAGTCCAGAACCCTGCAAGCTTCCGCCCGGTCTCACATTCATTCCCACACTTAGTTATTCTCACATGACAATTCTTTCACATAAAACCAGGTAATCCCCTATAGCTCGCGGATGACAGACAATCACCCGACTTCTACCGGTCTAAGCAAACTAAGCAAGTATTGACCGTGGACACCAGGGTGACAAGGATCGGGTAAAACAAGGTGGAACAAGGTATAATGCAGCAACGTTTGCAAACAACTCCTAAACTTAATGCATTAGATTAAGTAAAATTAATAAATAATTATTTGCAAACCGGGGGAGAAATGCTCCGGGGCTTGCCTCGCTCGAAGGAGCTGGGACGATGGTCGGGGCACTCCGGAAGCTCTTCACCGGACTCCTCTTCTACTTCTGCTGGCTCCGGCTCCTCGGGCTGCTCCTCTGCGTCCTCGGGAACAACTGTCGGAACCACTTCCTGCGATCCTGTATGATGCAGAAGTATGAGTGCAACATGCATAGGTGCATTGCCGAGGTGACAGGAGATGATGATGATGCGGAATGCATGCGATGTCATGAATGTGTTATGTTATCGGATTATGTGGAACTTATGACTCTTCTACCAGGTAGTCTACGTCATCCAAGAACATGTACTCGGAAACTACCAACACTAGTTCCTACCATGCGAGAGTATTTGAAAAATCGAGAGGCTTCAAAGATACACCAAAGTATAATTTACTAACTATCTTTGCATTAAAGAATGAAGGGAAACCCTAATTAGCCCTATGGTTGAACAGCAACACTTATTTTAGTAGCTCAGAAAAATCTTATAAAATTACAGTGGGTTACTAATATCAAGAATAGCTTGACATAAAATTTTTACTGCATTTGGATAATTAGAACTTACTATACAAAAATAACAAACTATGGCCTCAAATAGATATTTAAAATACTTTACATTATGAAAAGTATCAAACAACAGATTTAGGAATTTTTCTACTATCTACTACCTAAACAAACACTATGGAAAAATTATCACTTGCATGTTTTATTCAAATTTATTTAATTAACAAAAATAACAATTATTGGTAACAAAAAGCATTTGAACTGCAACTACAAATTTTTATACAGAACACCCAAGATATAAAATTTCCCTAGAAAGTACATGACACAAAAAGATTAATAAATTTGGAATCATATTTTTCTGACTTTTCTAGGATTTATTAAGTATTTATCAAGAAAATAGCCATTTTACTATTTAATTATAAACTCTACAGAAAAGTACATCAAATATGACATGCAACAATTTTATACCATAGATCTGGTCCCAAAGAGTCCATAGAAATTTGTTTCATCAAATTTGGAGCTAAAATGAGCAAGTTACAATTTTTTCTAAAGCATTTATACATTTTCTAAAAAATCATTTCCAAAAATCCTTTTTAAATCCAGTCGCTGAACGGCTAGACGCACCCGGCGATCTACACACGCGCGCGCACACAGAGACAGACAGGCGGGCCCGCGGGTCAACCGGGTCCCACGCGTCAGCCGCTCCGAGTCAAGGAGGGCGCTGACCGCGCGGATCTCGACGACGGCGAGGTCGCCGGCGACGAGGTCACCACCGTCGTGATCCTCAAGGCGAGGCGGTCCCGTTGAGATCATTGGCATGACCGGAGGAGCTCGAAATCGAGCTTGCCACCGGCCATGGCGGCTCGGCGGCGCTGCTCACCGGCGGGAGCTCCTCTCCGGCCACGGGGCGGCACGGGAGATGGTGTCCGAGCACCGGGAGGAGGAGGCGAACAAGATGCTCGCGCGAGTGAGGGAAAAGAAGAGGCGGAGGCGGGGTTTCCACGGAGCGGAGAACCACGGTGAGCTCGGCCGGAACTCCGGCGAGCGATTGGCGGGGCTGTGGAGCTTACCGCGGGAGATGGAGGTGAGCACGGGGTGCGCCAGAGAGAGAGGAAGCTCGTGGCGAGATGGAGAGGTCTGCGGTGGCCGGAGCTCGTCGGAACGCGCGCGTCCGGCGAGCGCGTGCGGTGGCGGAGGCGGAAACGGCAGCTGCGCTCGGTGAACAAGCGAGGAGGCAGAGCGGAGGGAGGAATGGCGAGGCGCTGCGCTGGGGGGTTAAGGCGTGGGCGCTCGCGCTGGTGGGGGCGACCGAGCGCCACCCGGCCGCTGTGGCCGGCATGCGGCCGCCACGCGGCGTGCGTGCTCTGCCGGAGCGCCAGCGCGCGCGGGCGAGGGCGCGGGCGGAGGAGGGAGACGGCCGGCTGGGCCTGGGCCGAGGCGGGGCAGCGCGGGCGCGCGCGCGCGGTGAGGCGGGCCGACTCTGGCTCTGGGCCGAATCGGTGGCGGCGGCCCGCGAGGAAAAGAAATGAAATTTTTGATTTTCGATTTTCAAATTTAAATGCATTTCAAACTTCAAACCCAATTTTGAACAAGAAGAAAGCATTTTATGGATTTGGCCCAAAAATAAAAGTTGCTCAAAATTGAATTCTCTACAACTTTGATTAAGGGGCCATCTCAAAATTCTTAATAGATTTTAAATGACAAAATAAAAGCTAAATTAGGGAATAGTTTTGAATATTTTTCATAATTATTTTTGAACAAGTTTTTGACAAAATTTGAGCTCCAAAATTTGAACTAAAGTTCCAAGTGATGTAAGAATTATGGTTGCAAGGCTTTTGATATAATGTGATTATCATATTATTATAGTCCATTAAATATAGCATGTTTAAGCTTTTATTTTAATCAAATTATATCATTATCATACATGATTATAATGATATGAATGCTATGCAATATGATTGCCATGCAAAAATGCATTGCGCAACGCCGGAGTGTTACAGCCCTCCCCCCTTATAAAAATCTCGTCCCGAGATTTGGGTTACGAACCATTTATTATAAAAATCTTCATAAGCGTTCTTTAAGTATTCACCCGTTTCCCAAGATGCATCCCCTTCATCGTGATGACTCCATTGTATCTTATACGTTTTCACCACACTGTTTCGAGTAGCCCTTTCCTTGGTATCCAATACTCGAACTGGTTGCTCACGATACACCAAATCTGACTTTAGTTTTATGCCTCGAGGTTCAATCCTTTCCTCTGGAACGCGCAAACACTTCTTGAGATGTGATACATGAAAAACTGGGAATATAGCACCCATTGACTCTGGTAAATCCAATTTGTAAGCCACAGGACCCTTCCGTTCCAGGATTTTATAAGGTCCCACAAATCTGGCGGCCAGCTTTCTGCGCACACCAAATCTTTTCTTTTTCATTGGCGTAACTTTTAGATAGACATAGTCACCAACTTCGAACACAAGCGGTCTCCTTCTCTTATCTGCATAACTTTTCTGACGTGACTGGGCTGCTCTCATATTCTGCTGGATGATATGAACTTTCCTTTCGGCTTCTTCTACGAAGTCAATACCATAATACCTTCTTTCTCCGGGCTCAATCCAGTTTAACGGTGTTCTACACTTTCGGCCATACAGAGCCTCAAAAGGTGCCATCTTGATACTCTCTTGATAGCTGTTATTGTATGAGAACTCTGCTAATGGTAACCATGATTCCCATGAACCTCTGGAAGACAACACACAGGCTCTTAACATATCTTCTAGAACAGCATTAACTCTCTCAGTTTGACCATCCGTTTGAGGATGATAGGCAGTGCTACGAATCAGACTAGTCCCCAAACCTTTGTGCAAGTGCTCCCAAAAGTGAGCAGTGAACTGTGACCCTCTGTCAGACACTATAGTCTTTGGTATGCCATGCAACCTCACAATCTCCGCAATATACTTCTCAGCATATTGAGGTGGTCTATGTTCCGTTTTGACAGGCAGAAAGTGGGCTGTCTTAGTAAGACGATCCACAATTACCCAAATGGAATCGTGACCTTTTTGAGTAGTGGGTAGACCCGTGATAAAATCCATACTTATGTCATCCCACTTCCAACTCGGCACTGACAAAGGTTGTAGCATTCCGGCAGGCTTCATGTGAATTGCTTTTACTCTACAACATGTGTCACATCTGGCTACATACGCTGCAATTTCCTTCTTCATCTTGGTCCACCAATAACGAGGTCTTAGTTCTTGATATATTTTACTGCTGCCAGGATGAATACACAACTTAGAGAGATGAGCTTCATCCAAAATTTTATTCTTAAGCTCTCTATCCTTTGGAACAACAAGACGGTTGTCGAACCACAACACATCCTGCTCATCCACCCTGAAGTGTTTCGAGGGTTCTTCTTGAATCTTCTTTTTGATGTGGAATATCCCCTTGTCTGTTTTCTGACCTTCTATAATCTTACTCTCCAAGGAACAACTGACCTGAATACTTTGTAGCACGGCAGGGTGCATTAGATCGAAACCATCTTCAAGCAAGGGTTGCACATTCATACAATGTGACTTTCTGCTTAAAGCATCAGCTACCACATTGGCTTTCCCAGGGTGATACTGTACATTCAAGTTGTAGTCTTTGATCAGTTCTAACCATCTCCGCTGTCTCATGTTCAATTCTGGTTGGGTGAAAATGTACTTGAGACTCTTATGATCGGTGAAAATGTTGCACACGTTACCCAGTAGATAGTGTCTCCAAATCTTTAAGGCATGCACCACAGCGGCAAGCTCAAGATCGTGGGTCGGATAATTGATTTTATGTTTTCTCAACTGCCGGGAGGCATAAGCAATGACTCTTCCTTCTTGCATTAGCACACACCCTAATCCTGTTTTTGATGCGTCACAGAACACATCAAAAGGTTTTTCGATGTCGGGCTGTGCAAGAACTGGAGCAGTGGTCAACAGTTTCCGCAAGGTATGGAAAGCTGTCTCACACTCCTCTGTCCACGCAAACTTGTGATCCTTCTGTAACAGACTTGTCATAGGCTTGGCAATCCTCGAGAAGTCTGGGATAAAACGGCGATAGTAACCTGCTAACCCTAGGAAACTCCTGACTTCTGACACTGTGGTTGGAGTCTTCCAATCCATAACCTCTTGCACTTTACTCGGATCTACAGAAACTCCATTCTCAGATAGGATATGACCGAGGAAAGGAACTTTCTTCAACCAAAATTCACATTTGCTGAACTTAGCATATAACTTATGATCTCTCAGCCTGGTCAAGACAATTCTCAGATGCTCTTCATGATCTTTCTCGTTTTCAGAGTATACTAGAATGTCATCAATGAAGACAACTACAAACTTGTCCAACTCTGGCATGAAAACTGTATTCATCAGATACATAAAATATGCAGGAGCATTTGTTAGTCCAAATGACATAACAAGATACTCGTACAACCCGTATCTGGTAGAAAAGGCGGTTTTCGGAACATCTTGAGGTCTAATCTTTATCTGATGATACCCAGACCTTAAGTCTATCTTGGAGAACACTCTGGCTTTAGCTAACTGATCAAACAGAACATCAATATGAGGCAAGGGATATTTATTCTTGATGGTTACAGCATTAAGAGGTCGGTAATCCACACACATCCTGAGAGTACCCTCTTTCTTTTTCTTTACAAACAAGGCAGGACATCCCCATTCAGACTTACTTGGGCGAATAAACCCCTTTTTTAACAACTCTTCCAACTGTTTCTTCAACTCAGCTAACTCATCCGGAGGCATCCGATAAGGTCTCCTCGAAATTGGAGCTGTCCCGGGGATCAACTCGATTCCAAACTCAACATCTCTGTCTGGAGGAAGGCCAGGCAACTCGTCTGGAAACACATCCGGGAACTCACATACTACTGGGATCTGATGGATAGGAGCAACTTCCATGGCACAGGTCACACTCACAAGATCTGTTCTTTTAGGCAATGGTACCTGAAAAGTACCCTCTGCCTGGGGATCTTTAAGGGTAAGCATCCTACTGCTTGTATCTATGACTGCTTCCCAGTCTTTCATCCAGTTCATTCCTATTATTACATCCAAAACTAGTCCAGGCATAACTACCAGGTTCACTCAGAACTTCCGACTACCTAACTCAAGGGTTGCCCCTCTAACCATCTTATTGGTTAACACATCAGCTCCTGCTGAACTTATGCGATAACCATAACTCAATTCTGTGCATAGCTGTTCATGCTTCCGTGCAAATGCTTGACTCATAAAAGAATGCGAAGATCCAGAATCAAAAAGAACAACTGCAGGGTGATGGTTCACAAGAAACTTACCAGCAGTTACGGGCTCTCCCTCAGGAACTTCATCAATGGCGGTGTGGTGTACACGAGCATTGTAAGTCTGTTGCTTCTTTTTAGGCGGATAAGGGCAGAACTTTGAAAAGTGGCCTGGCTGACCACAGTTGTAGCAGGGCCCTTTCACTGTACCAGCAGACCCTATAGCTCCCTTGGAGTTGCTCTGTTCTGCAGCTGCGCTGGTCTTTGTTGGCGGCACTGCGATCTTGTACGGTTTCTGTGGCCCCTTGTAATTCTGGGTTTTATGCTGCGGCGGCCTGAACCTCGCACCAGGTGCGGACGGACGATAAGATGAACGGTTGGCAGGGACAACTCTGGACTGGGATGGTCCTGACTCGAACACTCTCTTGCGGTTCTTGGATGCGGTGTAAGCATTATTGTTCTTCTCTTGCTTCAAACAGTCACTGATAAAGTCGTTGAATCTGTTGCGGGTATTGGTACCCACATGCTTCATCATCTTCGGACTCAACCCTCTCTTGAAACTAGCAATCTTCTTTGCATCTGTGTCAACCATGTCTGGGGCATAGCGGCACAAGTTATTAAAGGCATGCAGATACTGTGTCACCGTCTTGGTACCCTGATTCAAGGCTAAAAACTCTCCAAGCTTCATCTCAACCAACCCTGGGGGAATATAAACTCTCTTAAAAGCTTCAGTGAAATCCCTCCAAGAGATCTGGGCATTAGGAGGAAAAGTACTGCGGTGATGCTTCCACCACATTCCTGCTGGTCCTTGTAACTGATGTGCAGCATACTCTACTTTCAGAACTTCTGTCATCCTTAACACACGGAACTTATCTTCCATAGTGTTAATCCATTCTTCGGCATCAAGTGGCTCTGCTGCTTCTTTGAAAATAGGTGGCCTCGTATCCAT
Organism: Saccharum hybrid cultivar R570; assembly: GCA_038087645.1. NCBI lineage: Eukaryota > Viridiplantae > Streptophyta > Magnoliopsida > Poales > Poaceae > Saccharum > Saccharum hybrid cultivar. Next base: position 1,445,279 of record JAQSUU010000682.1, read on the forward strand.
GAAATCCTTGAAACTGCTGTACTGGTTCACTCCATGGCCACCACCTTGATTATTTCCTCTTTGAACATTTTCCGCGATGGTACGCAGAAAGTCTTCCATATTCCTCTGTGATTGTTCAGTACTGCGTTGACTTCCAAGAAACTGTGTGAAGAACATTTCTGCGGTAAGCGGCGGAGGAGGGGGCAAATGTGGTTCTGGACGTGGTTCCTGGTGGTTGACATTGTTGGCACCACTTCCACCAGCTCCTGCACCGTTGCCACCAGTCTCAGCGGCTTCGTACGTAGCACGACGAGTGTTGGCCATCTGCATATTTCAGCAACAAGCACCATTGAGTGAAGTTGTAAAATTGTGTCCGAAGGAACAATCATGCCATACTGAATTCATTGGAGAGAACAAGTCATACAAGAAAACAGAGGCGCAATAATTTCATTCCAATTGAACAACAGCACCAATTAAGTTACTTTAAAAGCAACATCGCGTTCCATACAACCATGTTGCCAGCATACATACACTGGACTTTTATGCGTTCGGGTATCGCATACACAACCAAACTCCAAAGATCATCAGTCTCAAGGTCGAACAGGATACATCATGATACATGGAACCCAAAAGAAGGCCATCGCGTCACGCCTAGCTACTAACGCATGACACTATCCTACTCCTCGGGGCCATCGTCGATGTCGGAGGCGTCGCCATCGCTACCCTCAGCTGCAGCGTCGTCGTCGATGTCCATCTGAGCGGCGTTCGGAGGAGCATACGGGCCCATCCCGTTGTAGAGGGCATGGAACTCTTCATGCAAGTTGGCATTGTACTCTTCTAGCTCCTCGACCCTCTGCCTCAGAAGGTCTCTCTCGTTCCAGGCTTCATTCCTTTCTTGTACTAGCTGCTCCAACAAGCGATCTGCATTCCTGTTGGCCTGAGTCAGCCTCTGTACTTGCTGCATGGAACTCTCGCCTCTCTCGAGAGCTCGGTCCCGCTGCAAGCTCATATCAGCCAACTGCTCCTGCAAGCTAGCTATGGCACGCGCTTGCTTTTTCTTCTGCTTCCTTGCTTCAAGCCGATCATCACCACGTAGGCCAGTCAAGGTCCAATAGGTATTCTCCAGACCTTGGTATGCTCTGATGGCTGCATACATGGCACTCATGGTGTGATTGTCGCTAGCCAGTCCTTCACTGGGGCCTCTAACCAGGGCACTTCCTTGCGGCTGTACCCAAATGGCGTCGCGAGGATCATCTCTCGGGAAGGTACCGGCCAAAGCTGCTGCTAACTCATTGGGAAATCTGCTCATGATGTCTCGGATGACGCGAAAAGCTGCGCCCTCTGCACCCTCGACTGGAGTGCGTCCTTCGAACTCCAAATGCCAACCATCCCATTCTGGCGCATCACCAAGAGCAGGGACGGTGATCTCTACCACAGCAAGTCCATCTTCAGCTAGCTGGCTCTCGCTCCAAGAGTAAACTGGCTCTGGTCCCTCCGGGTACCCCACATCATGGAGCACTCTCCAAAGCAAGGTGGGCATGCCAAACTCGCTTAGAAAAGTGTCCGTGTTGCGGTGCTCCCGCGGGGCTAGCTGACGACGGGGTGCTCTTCCTCCAGTGGACTTGCGGGCAGTCTGCTTCGTGCGGGCCATCTGTAGCACAAGTTTTAAATTACCCGGTGAGAACATATTTTAGTTGAGGTCACTTTTATCGAAATGGGATAATCCTTTTATAAGGGGAGGAATGCATGCCATGAATGGAATGCACAAACAATATAATGCATGCACGAGTCTTACGTTCTCACAAACTTAGGGAAAAAAAAGCATCTAACGGTGAATTCGGTGGCATACAACGATCTCTCATATACGTAATTAATTCGGTCTACACGATACGCTGTTATGTACCTGCAGAAAACTCATTTCAGCCCATTCCCCATAAATGCATGAAAGCAGTAAACCTACCTACACGCTTTACACGAATCCCCAGATGCGTGTACAACGGTAGTGACTACCCAAACACATCGTCCTATTGACGGCATCGCCTCAACGGACGGAACACCCACACATGCGACACTTTTATAAAAACATGTGTAAAACATGTAATTATCCAAGTATCATATAAGCACTTTCCCTAGATCGGCGGTGTATCCGATCATGCTCTCACAACTCACACTTACCGAAGCGTAGAGGTAACTGATCCATACATTACCACTCAATTAAGTGGCACTCATACAATAGCACGCCGTATGAGCAACGAAAAAGAAATATGGTGCAGAACCCCAAGTTAGTACTTAAATAGCCACCTAGAGTCCTTAACTGGGCATACAGGATATGACCACTGGCACACTTTTTTTTAGTTTCAAAATCACACTTTTTAAGCAGGGTTTTGGTTTAAATACACTTATGAACAGTAATTACGCTAAACCATGCTCCGATGCCAGCTGTAACAGAACCGCCCAATTATACGAGATTAAGTAAGAAAATCATCCAACGGATGGGCAATTTACCAAACTTAAGCCCGTATAACCCGGTAGTCCGTGAAATCTCGACGGATTTCAAACCATTTCACATCACAGCCAAGATCGTAATAAGTTCAGCGATTACCTTCATAAGTTACACAGCAGTTTGCGGCACAAAATACATCGGAGTTTAAACATAGTTATTACAAACCAGTTTCAAATAAAGTAGCGGAAGCATTAGTTCAAAGCACACACACACACACACATCTTTTCCAAAATACAGTGCCAGCTCGCGATCATCTCCCACAAAAGCATCAGGCGAGGAGTAGTGAGTGACCATTGCCCATGGTCCTAGGCTTCGCCCATCGCAGGGTAGAGACAGTTGATACAATACCCATAGTACATCTGTCCATCTGCAACAAGTGGGAACAAAGCCCTGAGTACGAGAAGGTACTCAGCTAGACTTACCCGATAGAACCAAAACAAAAGACTCCAAGGATCATGATAGGCTTTTTGGTGGGGTAGCTGACTCATTTGCAAGAAAAGCATTTTTAGCTTACCAAATCATTTACAAAAGCATGTCATCTTCTAAATCTTTATTCTCCTGTCAACTATATTTGCACTTTATGCTAAAGTAACCATGTAATTGAGCAAGCAAGGATTACCATTGATATTTGACAATAATTACCATGTCATTTTCTCATAACTATCCAAGTGTTGTATCCATATTACTACGATGAAGTAACTCAAGTCAAGTGCTCACTATCCAGTGAACGATGGCGATTCGAATCGGTTATTGACCAGCTGGTAATTTATTCCTCACACAAACCTCACTCACCCGCTAAAGTGAGGTATTGGTCACCGAGTCAACCATTCAGGTAAAGTCGCGAGCTTGCCAGGAACCACATGTACCCGGGGGCCGCCCGACTGCTCTTTGGCCTTATCATCGCGCCCCCGTTTCCTGCCACTACTGCTCCGGTACAGTGCGTTGCGGGCAATCCACTCGGCCCGAATAATCTCCCGGCTTCGCGGTCGAAAGGTACTTTATCCGGCCAGCTAAATGTGAGGCATGCGTTCAACATGACCCGAGGCCCGACATCGGACGGTCCTTAATCGACACAGACGGAAGACACTACAGTCCAGAACCCTGCAAGCTTCCGCCCGGTCTCACATTCATTCCCACACTTAGTTATTCTCACATGACAATTCTTTCACATAAAACCAGGTAATCCCCTATAGCTCGCGGATGACAGGCAATCACCCGACTTCTACCGGTCTAAGCAAACTAAGCAAGTATTGACCGTGGACACCAGGGTGACAAGGATCGGGTAAAACAAGGTGGAACAAGGTATAATGCAGCAACGTTTGCAAACAACTCCTAAACTTAATGCATTAGATTAAGTAAAATTAATAAATAATTATTTGCAAACCGGGGGAGAAATGCTCCGGGGCTTGCCTCGCTCGAAGGAGCTGGGACGATGGTCGGGGCACTCCGGAAGCTCTTCACCGGACTCCTCTTCTACTTCTGCTGGCTCCGGCTCCTCGGGCTGCTCCTCTGCGTCCTCGGGAACAACTGTCGGAACCACTTCCTGCGATCCTGTATGATGCAGAAGTATGAGTACAACATGCATAGGTGCATTGCCGAGGTGACAGGAGATGATGATGATGCGGAATGCATGCGATGTCATGAATGTGTTATGTTATCGGATTATGTGGAACTTATGACTCTTCTACCAGGTAGTCTACGTCATCCAAGAACATGTACTCGGAAACTACCAACACTAGTTCCTACCATGCGAGAGTATTTGAAAAATCGAGAGGCTTCAAAGATACACCAAAGTATAATTTACTAACTATCTTTGCATTAAAGAATGAAGGGAAACCCTAATTAGCCCTATGGTTGAACAGCAACACTTATTTTAGTAGCTCAGAAAAATCTTATAAAATTACAGTGGGTTACTAATATCAAGAATAGCTTGACATAAAATTTTTACTGCATTTGGATAATTAGAACTTACTATACAAAAATAACAAACTATGGCCTCAAATAGATATTTAAAATACTTTACATTATGAAAAGTATCAAACAACAGATTTAGGAATTTTTCTACTATCTACTACCTAAACAAACACTATGGAAAAATTATCACTTGCATGTTTTATTCAAATTTATTTAATTAACAAAAATAACAATTATTGGTAACAAAAAGCATTTGAACTGCAACTACAAATTTTTATACAGAACACCCAAGATATAAAATTTCCCTAGAAAGTACATGACACAAAAAGATTAATAAATTTGGAATCATATTTTTCTGACTTTTCTAGGATTTATTAAGTATTTATCAAGAAAATAGCCATTTTACTATTTAATTATAAACTCTACAGAAAAGTACATCAAATATGACATGCAACAATTTTATACCATAGATCTGGTCCCAAAGAGTCCATAGAAATTTGTTTCATCAAATTTGGAGCTAAAATGAGCAAGTTACAATTTTTTTCTAAAGCATTTATACATTTTCTGAAAAATCATTTCCAAAAATCCTTTTTAAATCCAGTCGCTGAACGGCTAGACGCACCCGGCGATCTACACACGCGCGCGCACACAGAGACAGACAGGCGGGCCCGCGGGTCAACCGGGTCCCACGCGTCAGCCGCTCCGAGTCAAGGAGGGCGCTGACCGCGCGGATCTCGACGACGGCGAGGTCGCCGGCGACGAGGTCACCACCGTCGTGATCCTCAAGGCGAGGCGGTCCCATTGAGATCATTGGCATGACCGGAGGAGCTCGAAATCGAGCTTGCCACCGGCCATGGCGGCTCGGCGGCGCTGCTCACCGGCGGGAGCTCCTCTCCGGCCACGGGGCGGCACGGGAGATGGTGTCCGAGCACCGGGAGGAGGAGGCGAACAAGATGCTCGCGCGAGTGAGGGAAAAGAAGAGGCGGAGGCGGGGTTTCCACGGAGCGGAGAACCACGGTGAGCTCGGCCGGAACTCCGGCGAGCGATTGGCGGGGCTGTGGAGCTTACCGCGGGAGATGGAGGTGAGCACGGGGTGCGCCAGAGAGAGAGGAAGCTCGTGGCGAGATGGAGAGGTCTGCGGTGGCCGGAGCTCGTCGGAACGCGCGCGTCCGGCGAGCGCGTGCGGTGGCGGAGGCGGAAACGGCAGCTGCGCTCGGTGAACAAGCGAGGAGGCAGAGCGGAGGGAGGAATGGCGAGGCGCTGCGCTGGGGGGTTAAGGCGTGGGCGCTCGCGCTGGTGGGGGCGACCGAGCGCCACCCGGCCGCTGTGGCCGGCATGCGGCCGCCACGCGGCGTGCGTGCTCTGCCGGAGCGCCAGCGCGCGCGGGCGAGGGCGCGGGCGGAGGAGGGAGACGGCCGGCTGGGCCTGGGCCGAGGCGGGGCAGCGCGGGCGCGCGCGCGCGGTGAGGCGGGCCGACTCTGGCTCTGGGCCGAATCGGTGGCGGCGGCCCGCGAGGAAAAGAAATGAAATTTTTGATTTTCGATTTTCAAATTTAAATGCATTTCAAACTTCAAACCCAATTTTGAACAAGAAGAAAGCATTTTATGGATTTGGCCCAAAAATAAAAGTTGCTCAAAATTGAATTCTCTACAACTTTGATTAAGGGGCCATCTCAAAATTCTTAATAGATTTTAAATGACAAAATAAAAGCTAAATTAGGGAATAGTTTTGAATATTTTTCATAATTATTTTTGAACAAGTTTTTGACAAAATTTGAGCTCCAAAATTTGAACTAAAGTTCCAAGTGATGTAAGAATTATGGTTGCAAGGCTTTTGATATAATGTGATTATCATATTATTATAGTCCATTAAATATAGCATGTTTAAGCTTTTATTTTAATCAAATTATACCATTATCATACATGATTATAATGATATGAATGCTATGCAATATGATTGCCATGCAAAAATGCATTGCGCAACGCCGGAGTGTTACAGTTGTTCAAGGTTGCGTAGTGTGTGCTTTTAGAGTTGAAAAAAGAGACTATTATGGGGTTGAAAAACCATGCTTTCTTTACCCAGAACTTTTTACTTTATTTTCAATATAATAATGTTGTAATCTATACCTAATAATAAAGAGGTAAAATTTCAGACTCTTTTTTCGTCCATTCATTCTTTCTGTCTACCTTCTTCTAACTAACTCCACGTTGTCTATAGCTCTCCTGATTTATATGATAGGTTCAGGATAATTACAAATCCAAATCCAAATAAAACTCTGAGATATCAAATAAGCTGAATAGGAATTCTAATTTCTATCTAATATCTATATTTATCTATACCTAATATTAAGCCTCCAATCCTGACCGGCCTGCATAGGAATCCTACTCTACTATATCTTCCAATATATCTTATTATAATCTATTTTTTAAGACAAAATATTAAAACATCATCTTTATGGCTCTACCTTAATATTGAAACATGACAAGTTTTTAGTTTTGGTCTTCTACATTTTTCAGTTTTTTCCAAGCACGTTGACCCTTTTTTACCTTTTTTTTTTTTGCCGTAGAGGCCATGTAGATCACGAACATGAGGACGTGCCCTCGTCGGCCACAAGATGTTCTTTTTGATGTCCTTTTTTGATTTCTTTCTTTCAGTTCCGGTTCAGTTAGTTACATCCAATTCTTTTCTTTTTTTCCGGTCCTGGTCTAGGTTCAATTAAGTTTTCTTTATTTTCAACCAAACATTGTTCTATGTTCTTCGTCCACTTGTGGTAACCTATATAAATAGAAATATTAATACAAACAAATTCCTCCGATGTTAACTAACCTGAATAGGAATTCTAATCCAAATAGAAAAAATAAAAGTACAAAAAATTGTATATGTGTAAATACACCTTACCGTTATTCTATTAATTCTCATTTTCTATTCCGTTTTGGTTTACGTCCGTCAACTTCAAAATTTTTATGTATATAGAAAAAAAAAGACTTCTGATTTCGAACGGTCTAATACTTCTTTTCTATTTCGTTCTGATTTCATCTTTGGCTCCCGGAATGGTCTATTACTTCGGAGTTCTGACTTTCTTTTTTGTTCCTATACGTTTGGTTTTGCCGCTAATATTTCCACCACTAATGTAATTTTGATTAGGAACAAAACTTCGGTAATGATCAACTAATGAACCTGTGTAGAGCAGTTTTTATTGATATCAGACTAAATAATGTGTCTCTAAACATATGCAATGCCCAGTGCAATCTCTGACCAGTGCCTATGTAAAAAATCGAGAAAGATCTATCATAATCATCAACGGATGACCAATTATTACATCGAAAATTAAGTCCTTATCAACTTTGGTCAAAGATTCTTGCACAAAAAAAACTTCGGTTAAAGATTATAGCTACAAATTTTTATCAGTTCACAAAGGAAATCAGAAAACTCGATATTTAGCTGGGTATCAAATTAAATTTATGATATATATTATTTAAAATTAATGTCTATGTGCTTTAAAGTCGGAGAAAAAACAAAGGTATATTATGGATGTCGTAGTCGTCATAAAATAAATTATAACTTTAAACTTTTATAAAAAGGGTAAAATATAAATAGATATGTATGATCCAATTTTGTTTTTTATGAATATTTGCTAACTTTTTTTCTTCCGTTGCAACGCACGGGCATATTTGCTAGTAGAAACTTAATCATGAAACACCGATGGTAGAGTTTCACCAGATCACTCAAAAGAGACTATACATGTTGCCACGGAAACGAAAAATTGCACTATATATGCTGTGTCGTTTCACTAACCAACTGCAAGGACCGAATTCCGGCCGGTACGTTGTATTACAGTTGTAGGATGTGTAAGGTGCAATCGGGCCATTTTTTGGGCTCGATGAGGTATATGGATACAAGACGGATTGTTCACAAACCTGTAAATATGTTTAATTTTGCGGGTTATATCCATCGTGCATCCCTAAAGCAAGAGCAAGTATAATAATGGGTTGTAGTGTAGGTGAAGAGAGAAAGAAACGGATTGTAAGTTTACAATCGGCTTTTATGCATAAGAACTAAAAATTTTGTAAGGGAAATAAGTGACCTATAGTTGAGTTAACTATTATACGAGTGGATTGATTGATTAGTTGTAAGTTTATATGCAACCAGTTGCAAACTATATTATTAGCATTGCTCTAATATAATGAGATAGTGGGATTCCAGCGCGGACGACACCATGGCATCAACGAGCACCGGCAGTCCGGCACCGTCAACTTGTGGGCCACCTAGTATAGCACCAACTACCGGAGCATCGCCCCTGGTGCTGGTGGCGAGTGGGAGCCTGGGAGGTGAAAAGATTCTCCTCACTGCCCCTCCTGCGTAGCTGCGTCTCAGCCTTGAATTGTGTGGGCGAGCGACAGAAAAGAGAAGACTATAGAAGAAAATGAAACAAAATATCTCTCTCTCACTCAAGCCTGAAGGCTGCTGGCGACCATCATACGGCCACGGGCCACGGCTGGAGTGGAGAGAGACGGAAAGAAGAAACGCAGCAAGCTGGATAGGTCATAGATAGATACCGAGGACTGAAGGCCGGTTAAGTAGATGGCCTCCGGGCATGACCTGCTGTCGGCGGGGCAGAGCGCAGCGGTGATCCTGTCGACGAGCGCCGGCACCGCCATCTCCTCCGCCGCTTCGTACAGCACCATCCCCACCAGCAGGTGCAGCAGCGGCCTCATCACGACGCTCACCTCTTCTCCGAGAATTCCCATCTTCTTCGTCTGCGCTCCTCTTTGGTTGTTGGCTCCTCTCTCTGAAGTAGTTACAGGCCGTTTCGGCGATTTGCTAACTGCAAAACTTTTTCTTTATATATATATATATATATCAACAAGCAAGTGGCAGCTGGGAGCAGGCGTAGGGCCTGTGAAAATGATGGGCTACGGGTAATGCGCCCTCAGCCTGACCCGCATGAATAATTAGTTCTTTTTTTTCTTTCAGAAGAATACCTAATCAAGACTCCTACTCCTAGGGCGGCACAGCATCCGTAGCGTACCCACGGCGTGGTCAAGGGCATCGCCATGTAGCGGCGTGTTCCATGTTGCATCAGGTGTCCTCTAGCCTAGCTAGGTGATATTTGAAACGTCACCCACGCCACACGGCCACACCTTATGTCGCAAAAAGAAAAAAAAAAAGAAACGAAAAAAAAGTCACCCACTTATATGGGCTTCATTTTCACATATGGTCTTCATCATCAAACAAGGCTTGGGGCCATTATGGGCTTATATGGGCTTCATTTTCACATATCTGACCCAACAATGGGTGGACAAGGCAAAGATCATGTTTTATAAGTGCAAATAGGTGGGTAATTAGATTCCTCTGAAAAAAAAGGGTGGGTAATTAGATGTAGATTTAGGTTATATAAATTTCTGTTGTTTCTCATAAGGGAAGCAGCATGTCGAAATATGAGTAGTCTTTAAACTCTTGAGCAATCTTATTTATTTTCTATAAACAATGGTTCCCAAATTAGTTCTTGTGCAATCTTTATTTATTTTCTATCTCAGTACACATACAGATGCTCTGTAATCTCTATATGGCTGTGATAAAATTATACTTGATCTTTATTCAATATATGCGTAGTTGGCACTTAGCTTAAGTTATGTTGGCTCTTATTTCAGCCCATATCTCATGACATCAATATAGATTTTGACCTGCCATTTCTTTTATCTTACTTGTTTCTACAAATTTTATTATCCTTAAACTTAAATTGAAACTATTGTCCTTAATATACATTTATTCAAAATCTCATTGTGTATGTTATTAAAAATAAGAATTTTAGGTCATAGGCCACCCTCTTATTGCTATTATGGTATAAATGGTTGTCTTAGTAGGGTGAAGCCGTGTTGTTCCATTGGACGCAGTTGACCCAATGACTTTTGTTATTTCCATTACAGTCTCCTTTATTTAAATTACAAAACTCTCTTTATAATAGACAAAATAGCATTGCAACTTGAAGAGTGACCCAATAACTCTAGCGACATAAAGTTCTAGCTCTGCCCTTGCTTTTAAGCCTACACTTAAGATGGACATTGTAGTTTGAGGTGAGATATAGGAGGGCAAGGATGGTAATCTCAAAATAATGTCATATTTGAGCATTGTAATTATTGTTTGCTGCAAAGAAATCTTATAGACTAGGAGGTCATAGCACTTATTTCTTCATTGCTTAAGATATTGGATTTCTTATTACACAATTATATGCATAATAGTATTCATTTTAGAAAGTAGCAGAAGAGTACTATCATTAAATATATATCATATTGTTTTAGTTAAAATATATTTATTTACCAAAAGTAACATGTGGATATAATATTAGTATTTTTATAATTGGTATATGAGTCATTAAGAGAACATTTCTCATGATCATTGAAACATAAAATATATATTCATCGACCATGCATGCATGTACACTTGATCTTAACGGGCACAACATGTATTTGTACTTTAAATAGTTTTTATATATTAACAGTAATAGAATTAGGTAATTTAGAAACATATACAGGCTAATTTATGGTTTTTAAACATTTTTCATAATAGCACATCTTAGCAATTTAATTATAAATATGAGGCGATATTTTAATTTGTTTTAGTAACGATAGAAGTGGAATTTTAGGTGTAGCCAAAATATCTTGTAATTTGGAATAGGGGAGTACCATTAATGCCTTAATGGTGATTATAGTCTACCAAAGTAATGACTGATCTAAGATATAATTAAAGTCCACAATATTGATGGCCAAATCTTTCTAGTTTTTGTGAGAACTTAGTATTTTTTTTCTCTATTGTGTTTCGTGGGGACTAATGTTAATGCCTCGATTAGTAATCCTAAGATAATCAATCAGCAACTATCTTCATGCCTGAAAGAATACAATTTCTAGCACAGTCCTAAGTAAAATTATCTTAAATTTAATAAATTTAATAAAAAAACTAGAGTACATATTAAATAAGTTTCATTAGATTCATCATGGAATATATTTTTCATAATCATGGATAGTATCAAAACGTTGTAATATTTCTATACAAACTTAGTCAAATCTAAGATAGTTTGATTTAGACCAAACTCAGTTCCAACCTTCTTTGGGATGGAGGTGAAGGTGCTGCAATGGATGGGCACTCATCTAGCGAAGAACAAAGCCGGTGTGTGATTTGGTGTCTTGATCGTGGATATGTCTCCATGACGAAATGAAGGTACATTACTATGCACTACTACACAACATAGCGAAGATCAAACTTACAATCAACCAAAACCATGACCAAGCCAACAACAAACAATGGCTACATGATGTTCCGGCGTCCGATCAGATCAGAACGAGAATACTCAATCAAAGCGACAGAAACTACGCAATTTGGCTAAAGTTCCTAAAACCCCACTTACTGCTACTGCTCAAAAAGCCCTGGGCATCCTGGGCGGACAAGGCACCGGAGCTTTGCTTCCCTTTCCGGTGGGCAGCCGTGCACCCCGTACATGGCAAGCAGTACGCTGCCTCGCCTTCTTCCCCAGTGCATCAATGACGTTGATCTCCTTGATCTTCCTCTTCTCCTTGACGGCGGAGGCCTCCTTGTACCCCTCGTGCAGCCTTATCCTGGCCCTTGCCAGCCTCGCCTCGTCGAAAACCGCGGGGGTCTCTGCTTTGCGCTTGCAAGCGCCCGACGAACCGATCGGCTTTGGCAGTGCAGTCGGCGGCTTATTCGCGGTCGTCAAGGGCGCAGTGCCGGTCGGCGAGACACGTTTAGTAGCAGCATTGGTACCCTGGTGGCTCGCCGTCGCCGGGCAGCAGGCTTGCTGATTATTGGAGTTGGGGCCGCCGCCGTTTCGCCTTGCTGTGTTCGACGCCGGCGCGGGCGCCGGGGCCGCCGCCGTACGACGGACAACCATCACGCGGCGATGCTCTGTCTTCCCCGGCGCGTTGGTGTTGCTCAGCCGTAAGCTCTTCGGCTTCCTGAGGATCGTCGCCGCGCTGTCGAACCCCTCGTGGAGGTGGAGCTTCGCCTCCGGTGCCGCCTCGACGACGACACTTGTCGGGGCTATCGTCTCGAGTTCGTCCTCGGGCCGAGCTGACTGCTTCGCCTTGACCGGCGGCGGCGGTGGCGTCGAGGGACCCTTCTCGATGCCCGGCTGCTGCGGCGGCGCCCTACTGCTCCTGAACCGCTCGTTGGCCAGAGCCTTCCATCCCTTGTAGAGCGCGGCGGCGAGCTGGCGCGCCTCCTCCGACGGCGCGCTCTTCCTCAGGGCGTTGACGGCGCGGCCGATCTTGGTGGCCTCCAGCGCCTCGAAGGTGATGTGCACGCCCTGGAGCTCGCGAAGCGACTCGACCACCACCGTCTCGCCGCCTTCCTCGCTCGCTAGTTTGCTACCGATCCTCGCCACCGTCTCGAGGACGTCGTCGCCTTTGCCTCCTTCGGGGTGGACGCTGCACGACGTGTCGGAGACTGCCATCGCGACGCGCGGTGTGGGTGTGGACGTGTGCTTGCAGCGGCGCCAAACACTCCGTGCGTGAGCGATTGGAGTGGCAGGCTTTGGGGTGCCCATGTTTATATATGGACGAGAGGGGCGGTTCGTCTTTCGACTGGGAGTCGAAGTCGGAGAGCACTGCAGATCTTCTTTCGACTGGGAGTCGAAGTCGGACAGCATGGCAGATCAGGCTACAGTGCACATCGGAGACTGGAGAACTTTTTGCGTCCGACTCGGAATCCCATCTCCAGATATAGGAGATAGTATGAAAAGTCTGGATGTCGATCTCATCTGGAGATGTTTGTTTGAATTGCAGAAATCGTATTTTCGTAATTAATTCTGCCCACATATACGGAATAGTTGTTCTACATGAGGATGCAATTCTCACTTTTGAGATTTAAAGTTTAACCAAACTTATATAAAAAAGTACTAACATTTGCCATTACAAAATAAGTGTCATCTCCTATCTATATCTATATCTAATAATAAACCAATCTTCTTTTTCTAATAATAAAGAGGCAAAAATTCAGCCTATTTTTTTGTCCATCCATTTTTTTTTTGTCTGTCAGCCTCTAACTACCGGACAATGAAGAGTTTCTTCCGTCCGGACTATATATAATTTGTCCTCACACGAGTTAGAATAACTCTTGTTTAGCGCAATACGGAGTCCGATTCTAAAATATATTGGGTTTGTGCTCATATGTGTTAGAACAACTCGTGTCTGCCGGTGATAAGGAGTCTATCTTACTTTCTAATATTAAACCACAAAAAAGTTTGGCCGATTCTTAAAGGATTTGAATTTCCATCCAGAGCACTGCAAAGAGTCCAAATGTTATACAATTGTTTGGTCGCGTGAGAAGAAAAGGCAAGATAGATGATTCCGACTTGCAATAAGATGTGACGTGATTACATACAAGAGAGATAAATTTTGGAAGTTATTACATGCATGCAGATTTGTAAAAGGCACATGGCATGTACGTGAAATTGCAGTGTACGTATTATATTAGGACTTTTAACCAAGCCAGATCAGGTTAAGTATGATTGACTATTGTTTTTTCGTCCATCGTTTACTCCTCAAACATGGAATTGGTGTTGATAACGATAGGATCGTTTGAGAGTCTGAGGTCTAAACCAGGACTCACATAGTTATGGAAGGCGTTAACGAGTTGGAGTCAGGATAGACGGGGAACTCGACTCGTAGTCGTAGGCGGTCTGCGATAGGAACCTGAGGGTAAGCGTTGTCCAGGTTACCAGGTATATTTAAGTCATAGCTGCTACCAGCCACTCCTCCTAATCTGGTTTGCTCGAGGTCACACCGCGGCCATGGATACCAGCATATAAGTGCAGACGACGGATATTGTGGTTCTCGACCGATCGATTCCAGTCATTAGTGCTACGCCCTAAGCTTCCTCGATGCCTGGTCGAAGGCTCGCACACGGAATCGCCGGTCAGAAAGTCCAAGTTGCGCGGCCTTGCAGTGGCTGCACAGGAAGCAGCACGGGAGGGGGCCACCCAGGAGATACCCGCCTAGCGGTTAGTTGCCTAAGTTGTCGGCTCGCCTGCAAGGTCCATAGACACCACTGTATTCAGTTCCTATAATTTATTTATTCACTGATATGTTTCTGTATAAAACGGTGCTTTCAATACGTCGGCCTGTTGTTAATTCTCTACCAGTTTTTAACTTTTTATAGATCTTCAATCAAACCACGTGAGATGTAATAGGGTTATGTTGTTCGTTGCAGCTATGGAAATTCAATGATTCGAGCGAAACAAAAAAATGTACCAGAGAATCTACCACAACAACAACAACATAGCCTTTTGTCCCAAGCAAGTTGGGGTAGGCTAGAGATGAAACCCAAAAGAGACGAGAAACAGGTAGACACATAAAGGGACATAAAGGGCACAAGACAAAAAGAGGTCACGGTTCAGGCACGTTGATTGACAATCTCCCAGCGCTCCTGTCCATAGCTAAATCGTTGGAGATATTCCACTCCTTAAGATCTCTCTTAACAGACTCGTCCCAAGTTAGTTTAGGTCGACCTCTACCGCTCTTTATATTATCGGCCCGCTTTAGAACTCCACTACGCACCGACGCCTCAGGAGGCCTCCGTTGGACATGTCCAAACCATCTCAACCGATGTTGAATCAATTTCTCCTCAATTGGTGCCACCCCAACCCTATCCCGAATATCGTCGTTCCGGACTCTATCCCTCCTTATGTGCCCACAACACCAACGCAACATACGCATCTCTGTTACACTCAATTGTTGGACATGTCGTCTTTTTGTAGGCCAACACTCAGCACCGTATAACATCGCCGGATGAATCGCCGTCCTATTTTCAGCTTCTGAGGCACCCTTTTGTCACAGAGAACGCCAGAAGCTTGACGCCATTTCAACCAGTCGGCTGAAATTCTATGCCTAACATCTTCATCAATGTCTCCATCCTTTTGTAGTATCGACCCTAAATACCGAAAAGTATCCTTCTTGGCCACCATTTGCTCATCGAGGCTAACGTCTCCCTCCTCGTGCCTAGTCGCGCTGAAATCGCACCTCATGTACTCGGTCTTAGTCCTACTAAGTCTGAACACTTTCGACTCTAACGTGTGCCTCCATAGTTCTAACTTCCCATTAACCCCGTCCTACTGTCGTCAACTGGCACCACATCATCAGCAAAGAGCATACATCAAGGGATATCACCTAGAATCTGATAGCCCATCAACTAGAATCTGATGCTGACAAATACAGCTACTCAGAACATTGCACATTTTTTTTCTGTTAGCCATGTTATATCCTAAGTAAGGATGGTTTATTATATCTGGATATTTTGACAAAAGTATATGGTTTATTATATCTAGATATTTTTGTAACATAGCAACAGTTTCAAACTGCAATTGCAGTGCTGTTTTTTTCAAATCTTTTTATCTTCTACTTTTCAGTTGGATGGGAATGTATAACCAGCATGTAAACATGTTGTACCTATTATTTTTCACCTCTACTTAATGCAAAGGCAGAGCACCTACCGTTTCAAGCTAAAAAGATATCAAGATATTTTGACAAAAATGTGCCTTTTGTTTTCTTGACTAAATTAATTGCAAACATAATATTTAATAGTCATTTTCATTCTGGATCCACCACTGCCGCGACGTCAAACAGGCTCCCGCCAAGGTGCATGGCGGGGGTCAACCTAGAGCCATTGCAGTGCCCTGATCACGCCGGAGCTGATGACGGACCCGTAACGGAGCAAAGATTATGTCCACAAATGACTTATAATATGAGTTTTGCTTCTTATATGAGTTTTACTTCTCATATCTAAGTTGACTATTATGTCTCGAGCTTATATTATGGATATCATGGTTATCACGTAGATTTGAAATTTTGTAAGAAGAATAAAACATACATAGATATGTACTGTTTGCATTGTTGTTTCATATGAACGTGTAGTTTTTTCTCCCGCTGCAACGCACGGGCCTGTTTGCTAGTACATAATAAAAGCAACTAGAAAAGTTAAAAACCTCTTATAAATTGGAACAGGTGAGTAGTATTTGTTTTTGTTTCACCTGCCATTTCTTTTATTAGGATTTCTACACCGACTTTAGTCAAAGCCCAGCCATGCACACACGTGAACGGTTTTTAAAACTAAAACCACAAAAACAATAGCATAAATTCAAATCTTCACTATTTTTCGAGAAGCCTGAGCCTTCGCAAAATCCAAAAGAACGCCCATCAACGGCGGTCAATAGCTTTGATCACAGTTTTATGCAGGCCCATTGCAATTATGTAACGGAGGGGAAGAGCACTGAGAACAACCGAGACAAGAACCAGCCAGCCGACTCTATTAAGTAGCGAAGCACGCTAGCCAGAGAGGTAGCAGTATGCAACAATGGCGTTTTTTCTTCATTCTTGTGTAACCTCTAATCCGGGTGATCGTCATCGCTCTGATTTGTAATTGAATGCTTTCGCTTCCTTTAATACAAAAGCCAGGCGGGGAAGCTCTCCCCTCCGTAGGTTCTCTTTCAAAAAAAAAGAAGAAGCCTGAGCCCTCCCACTGCCAAAGAGGGGCTCACCTCTCCTCCCTTCACTGAGACAAGGCAGAAGAGGGCTAGAGGGGTTCTAGGTTTTGCGATATGCTATTTTAGAGCATGTTTGGAACACAAGAATTTCACAGAAATCATAGAGAACCTGCTCAATTTCAAAGGAAAAAATGCAGGAAACAGCAAAAAAAACTGTGTAAATTGGATCTTCCCTTCTCCTTTTTGGTCTCATGTTTCTTCCCTTCTCCTTTTTCCTTACAAATTTGAATTGCTTCTTTGCAAATCATTGCCCAAATTTTCTTTTCTGATCTAAATGACACGTAAATTTATATACCAATATGTAATTATCTCGTTTCTGGTTTGGCAAATATCAGGAATTCTTCATACATTTCACATCGGAGAAGCCAACATTCAATTTTTTTATGTGTCACTTTAATCATAATGTGTTGTGAAAGAAAATTTGTGGTATGACTGTATATCCTAGATTTATTTTGTTAGATATTGAAACTGTCCTTTTTGAAAATGAGTTATGTTGGTTAGTAAAGCTGCTCAAATTGGGTTAACTTGAAAGGGTATGGGCAACGGTTCTAGGAGGTCTAATCATTTGATTCTTCTAGTCTAGCTATCCAATGAGGGTATTTTTAGTTTTAGAAAAGGGATTACAAATCTACAATAGATAAAGCCTGAAATTGGGAGAGCTGAGGCTGATTTTTAGAAGAACTATATATCTCAAATTCAATTATCAATCTTTGGGTTTAAGCTTGTTACGACTGTTGAAACTACTAGTACAGAACCTACCTTTAGTCCTGGTTCCTAACCCCTTTTAATCCCGGTTTTGGAACCGGGACTATGGAATCGGGACTAAAGGTCTCGATTTTTAGTCCCGGTTCCTACAACCGGGACTAAATGTGTTTATTGGGTAAAAAAAGACGCATCTGTGGAGATTCGAACCCAAGACCTCCCACTTCAGCCCTTGCATGCGCGCGTTGCCATCTCAACTCCCACCACACATCTGACTTAGATAAGATACGCTCTCCTTTTAAATTCACTCTGGGGACACCTTTAGTCCCAGTTTGAGACACAAACCGGGACTAAAGGTACCTTTAGTCAGGGTTCGTGTCTAAACCGGGACTAAAAGTCACACTTTTAGTCTGGGTTCGTGTCTCAAACCGGGACTAAAAGTTTCTTGCACTGACATGCCTTGGTAAACCGGGACTAAAGGTCCAGTCATCTTTTTAGTCCCGGTTTGGGTTACCAACCGGGACTAAATATCTTTTTGTCCCGGGCGCAGATTTTGCCGAGACTATTGCAAATTTTGGACATCGACCAAAGGCAGTAGTGGTAACTTGCAAGTGAAATCTGATTTTGAGAAAGCTACCCACGCTAGTTGATCAATGATATAAGACATTATGTGCTTAATACTTCAGCTATCCTCTATAGTTTATATGAGTGTTGGAATGTTGTGTGTTTTTAGGGTCTGCTGTGGTAAATGTGAATATGGTGTTGATCATGGAGGTAGGGATAATGCTAAGAAGATGGAGGAGTCTATGCACAAAGGAAGATTTGCCAAACGCAAACATTGAACACTACATGGATGCGGATGTGGATGTAGATTTTTTTTTAATGTTGGAAATGGTAAGGAGATGGAGCGGAATCTGATTGGAGATGGATTTAATTAGTCGAGTAATATGTGCATATGTAAAGAATTATATGCTTGTCATGAATTGATTTAGTAAAAAGACAACAACAACAACTAGTACATAAAAAACTTGCGTTCTAGTCCATTCTGTCATTCT
This sequence comes from Saccharum hybrid cultivar R570, assembly GCA_038087645.1. NCBI lineage: Eukaryota > Viridiplantae > Streptophyta > Magnoliopsida > Poales > Poaceae > Saccharum > Saccharum hybrid cultivar. The sequence goes on from JAQSUU010000682.1 coordinate 1,463,982, forward strand.
GACACCGATAAAATTAACACTTATGTGGTTATTCACATTCATAAATGATAAGTTACTAGCCAACAAGTTCTCAATTAAATAATTAACAAATAAAACAACCATATCACAAAATAATATTTCTCAACTAACAAACTTTTCTTTATCATGAGTTATTTTTGTTTTTAGTCTAGAAAAGAAATTATTTGATATCCTGTTTTAAAAATCGAATAATCCATACAAAATTTGCTGAAAATCTATATCCATCAGATTTTTACCGATTCCATATCACACAATCGGACTTGGATTCTCTGTATCCACATAAATATTTAAAACTCTTGGTATCTTCAAGATTATTTCTCGCGCCACTTTAACCCCATGAGGAGGGACAAAGACATTTAACTATAAAGAAAGGCCACTATATGACAAAATATACATTTCCTCTTTATTGAATGTCCATCGTGGGAATGTTAGTAATAACAAATCGATATAAACAATCGTGCACGTTAAAAAATACTACTCCAATGCCTGCTTCCCCCTGACCGGAAATTTTGACTCACTTTTAATGTGATGCTTTAATTAATATAATATACATACGAGCACATAAGCTGGTTGAATTTGCTGTGAAAGAAAAATATTATACTAATTCGGGTTGATAAGTTCAAACGAACATAGCGAAGAATATCATCTTAATTGCCAAGAGTTACATATTATAGTACAAAAATATTTTGCATAATAATAAATCCAGTAATACCAACCTTACCTTGTCAATCTATATATAGTAAAATTTACATATTGATTGTCAACGATAAACAGGCTTGACTTGGAACGAATCTTGGTGAAATTATATTTCTGACATGAGGAAGTGATAACCAACAAATGCCATGGATACCCTCGTAGGAGTACCCGTTTTTGCAGTCGTATCCTGTATTCCTGTAGCATTATTCTAGAGCTCATCATTGTCAGGACCGGTGGGTGGCGAAGGTGCCAGGCCCGGTTTTGCAGCGGCGGCCAAGCTCTCCAGCCAGACCTCGTCGCGGACGGTGGCGAACGCGTCGTCGTTGCGGTGCCACGTCCACACGGCGGTCGTCTCGTTGACGATCCTCAGCCGGCCGTGCCCGAAGCTCGCCTCCCGAAACTCCGACAGGTGCGCCGACTTGTGGTCCTTGATGAACCTTCAGACCAACATCGAGAGAATCACACACGAACTGAGTCAGCATCATCAGATTCTAATTGACTCTATGCATACGCATATATATGGTGCCAGCAGAGTCACATGCATACTTGAGAGCAAGGCCTTCCCTGTTGCCCCCGTCGCCAATGGTGATGTACATCGGGCCCCGGCTGTCGGCCTCGTTGTCGTAGATCCTCGTCTGATCATCACTCATCAGCCAAAAATGAAAACGTGCTCAGTTCTTGTTCAGGAATGGTCTAAAGCAGAAACAAACAACTACTCCAAGAACGAACAGTGCACTACGACTTACAAATCGCTCGTACGCGTGGACGTGTCCGGCGAAGACGACGTCGACGCGGGCCTCATAGAGCATCCGCTCCATGGCGGCGCGCATCCGCTCGCCCTCGCCCTGGTGCGCCTGGTTCGTGTTGTACCACGGCGCGTGCAGCAGCACCAGCAGCCACGGCGTGCGCCGGCGGTCGACGCGCGCCAGGTCGCGCGCCAGCCACCGGTGCTGCTCCGACCCCTCCCCGAACGCCGCGTACGACCCCAGCATGACGACGTGCGCCGCGCCGCCCGCCGCGTCGAACGAGTAGTAGAGGTTCGACGTCGACCCGCCGCCGCTGTCCTCGTGGTCGAACGGCATCCGCCACCGCGCGTTGTAGGCGACGAACGGCGGGATGAGCTCCTCCAGCACGGGGAGCGGCAGCGCCTCCGCCTCGTGGTTGCCCTCCGTCACCATCCACGGCCGCGCGCTCGCCAGCGGCTGCACCAGGCGGCCGAACGAGTCCCACAGCGGCTGCTGCGTGTCCGCGTACGACAGGTCGCCCGGGAGGAGCAGCATGTCGTAGTCCGCGCCGCCGCCGGTGATGTGCGACAGCGTCGACGCCGTCCACCCCGTCTGGCCGAGGTCGCCGACGACGACGAACTCGATGGGCAGCGTGGACGGAGGCGTCCGGAGGGTGAACTCGTCGCCGGACCGACCGCACCGGTAGTAGTACGTCGAGCTGGGGCGCAGTGGCCCGATGGTCACGTGGTGGATCGCGCCGGACTTGTAGAAGAAGTAGCGGTACGTGGTGTGGTCGCCCGTTGATGATGCTGTGTACTTCCCCGGAGACGTGCCGTAGTCCACGACCGACGGCGCGCTCCGGTCGTCGGTCACCCATGAGATGCGCATGCCGTCGGACCCGACGACTGAGATGTGTACCTGCTGAGGATGGGACGCCGGCTTGTCGTGCGCGAGGAGCACGAGCGGGCTGGGCGGCGGCCGGACGTACTCGTCGGCGCGGGCGCAGAGGAACAAGAGCGACGTGAGGCCCTGCACGAGGAACCTCCACGAGTGCGCCATGGCGCCGACGAGGAGGTCGCCGCAGAGCATGCCGGTGAAGCTGCTGCTGCGCCCGCGCGCGGCGGCCTCGCTCATGTACCGGAGGCACGGCGCGTTGGCGAGCGCGAAGGCGGCCCTGGCGGCGCCGAGGAGGCTTTTGGCGGGGCCGGCCACGACCGCGACGAGGTAGGGGTAGAGGACGCGGGTCAGCGCGGCCACCACGGGGGTTATCTTGCACATCAGCACATGAGCAGTAGCGTGCGGAGGAGGAATTTTGTGCGCAGCTGCTTACGCGTGTCGCCGCGAGGAGGATGAGGATGGAAGGTGAAGGTCGGCTCCGAGGTCGCGGTCACCATCGCCCCCGCTGCCCAGCCTGGCGTGGAGGACGAGACCACCTGCTGCTGCTGGTACGTGTGCGGCATAAGAACCTGGTTGCACGTTATTATTTAGCTTAAAAAGATAGATTAAGGTTGAAGACGACGACTTTATTGATCGAGGAGAGCATATTCTGCGAGATGCGCTCCGAGCATTCGTGCTGTGATTGGACAGATGGAGGTACCTGACAAGTGCCGCGGTGGACGGCGGTCGCCGCGGTTGCCGGAGGGGACGAGGAATCCGTGTGTGGCAGCGATGGAGGGGGAGGAGGAGAAGGGAGCGGATAGGCAAGGCTGAGGCCAGCATCGCTGGAGTGCACAAGTGTTTTCAGCGTCGTTGGCGTGGTGGGTTGCCCCCTTTGAGCCTCTATCTACGTGGCAGACTGACAGCAAATCGTCTGGGGTACTAGCTGATAGTAACACGTGAGCCGTGATACTGACCGCGTTACAACAAAGTCCGATAGTGGGTTGCCCCTTTTGACCAATACCTTTTCAGCCACAATGCTGTCATTCAACAGTGGATAGCCAGAGTGAGTATTGATGAACACAGAAAACACACATCTATATTGCATCAAATGTTTTAGCATAAGATAGGTTGAGTTCCATCTAACATCCATATCCAAAGCAAATTTACGAGGCCTCATATCCTTAGCAATGCAATAGTTTTTGAATTGTGCAATGCGATGATTAGATGAATTTAGAAAGTTAATTGCAGTTCTGAAAACCTCTATGTAAGGTGCAAGCCTTTTCAGACCAGATTTAATAATCAAATTTATTATATGGCAAGCACAGCGCTGATGCACAACATGATATATCTTTTTAGTATGATCTCGTGGATCAACATCATAACCCAAGTAACCATCAAGCAGAGGTGTCAAAGTAAGCATAGCAGTTGTATTAGCAGATGCATTATCAAGGCTAACAGAGAAAACTTTGTCAAACAAGCCCCAATCTCTAAGCACACCATTAATACAATCAGCAATGTTAACACCATTATGACTCACTTCAATCAGTTTAAAACCAATGATAGATTTCTTAAGTTCCCAATTAGAAGTAATATAGTGAGCAACAACAGTGATATAATCTTACTTGGCATTACCAGACCAGATATCAAATGTAATACAAACAGAAGACACACCAGACATAACAACATTCTTAAGGTGATGTAGTTTTTCATTGTAAAGTTTAGACAGATCTCTAGATGTGGTAAATCTAGAGACTATCTTATATCTAGGATTGTGAGCACGAGTGATGTAATCATCCCAAGCATCAGTATCAGCAATAGACAAAGGCAAATCTAATCTAGCAATCAAACGGCAGAGCTCAGCCCTAGCGACATTAGGTCTATACTCCCAATTTCTATAAGATCCATCAAGGTTTAAAGCAAGCCTACTTTGAACCATATTAGCGTGATCAGCCTTTTTCTTGCTAGATTTATGATGTCTAAGCAAATGTCCAGTGCCATGAGCAGAATTAGCAGACAATCGAGACTTACAGAACTTGCAAACAGCAATAACACGCTCAACCCCATCAACTGTCTCCTTGGCTTCATCAAAGTCAGCATCGCTGGAGTGCACAAGTGTTTTCAGCGTCGTTGGCATGGTGGGTTGCCCCTTTTGAACCTCTATCTACGTGGCAGACTGACAGCAAATCGTCTGGTAGGTACTAGCTGATAGTAACACGTGAGCCGTGACACTGACCGCGTTACAACACAGTCCGATAGGATCCGGATATAGTTTACGTAGATGCCCTGCATTTGTGACGTCAATATTTGTATAGAGTAATAACATTAAAAATTCGCAATATATATATATATATATATATATATATATATATATATATATATATATATATATATATATATATATATATATATAATTTAACTGTATATTCTTACTTGCGCAGTCATTTAGTATGGTTATTAATTAAAGGGATAGATTTATCAAAAAAAAATTAAAGGGATAGATATCTAAGATAGGCTTTCATCAGACAACTGTGGAAAACAACCCAAGTGTGAGAATTAGCTTCCATGGCTCCACATGGAATTGGATTCATCCCTTCAGACCAACCAATCCCTTTTCGCTGCCTTCGTGGTAAATTTGTTTGCTTCAAATTGGCTTCCCTTAGCTGGTTGATCGCTTCTGGGTAAGCTGTGTGCACAATTTTCATCTCTGAAAAGTGAAAAGCATGAACACATTTCTATATTTCATTTTTTATCTCTATAAACAATGTAAAAATAAATTTAGAAAAACAAGACATTATATCTCGTGAGGGCACCTCTAGTCCCAAATCAAACCATAAAATCCACGCAAGCCGAACCGAGAGTGTCGACAGCTTCAGCATAAACGTCGCCTTTTATAGGGTCCACATGCGAACGACTCTTGTGCGTCTTCTGTCTCCTCTCCCTTCCCGTCCCACCCAACAGTACTTTATACGGCTCGGTTAAAATCATCTGCAGAGTTCGATTTTTACTCGAACACCCACAGTTCGATCACTCCAATGTTGATGGTTCGGTAATCGGTTGGACAAGCCCATATGGTTCGAGTTTGAACCACACTGGAGCAGCTCTGACTCTGAGTGGCCTAGAAGCTCCAGCAAATATTTCCGTCCGTTTGACCTCCTGAAGAGTCCAACTTTTCTCCTTGCCTTCAACGACTGTAAAAACTGTTCCCGGTTAGATGTGGGTTTCAAGAAAAACAAATCCAGTAATCATAAGCTTTTCTTTATTTTTTTTTTTGCGGAAACATCTCATAAGATTTTTAACCACAAAAATATCTTCATGCTTCTAAAAACTATGCAAAAAAATCCTAGGGATGGATTGGGACACAAGGAACCCCAACAAAATAGTTAAAGCTCATGAAAAATATCTCTAGAAGATTCCAAGTTTTTTTAGATAATGAGCAAAAAATGGATTTATCTTTATAAAAATGAGAAAATAGTAGAAAATATGGAAATTTCTAAACAATCCTAATCGATGTTTAGTCGTTGCATCTTGAAAACTTTCCACAACAAAAACTTGGAGGTAGTGTAGTCTAGCAAATTAGGTTAATTGGCACCAATGCCCGCCTCTATGTTGGCGAGACGAACCCTTTCAACGTCTGCGGTCAGCATGGAGGTCGTCGCGGCCGTTTGGAGGAGACCTTCTCCAAATTAATTCCATCCCGTGCATAAACACCTCCAGTTAATGACACGTGGACAGCTTCTGGACTTGACGTGTCACGTGTGCATGGCTCGAGCGCTTCACCTTCGTTCCCACACCACATAGGCCGGGGAAGAAAATTAGGTGCGCCCTTGGCGCAAAGCCGTAAACGTCTTCCCTTGCGCGCACACCTTGTTTACACGCGGCGTGTCACAAAAAAAATTATGCCGCCACCGCAAGGAGCGCCTCCATGATGGCTTGGCTCCGATCCCTTGGTGGGAGCCGCGCTAGCTCTGTAAGCCTTGCGTACCAAAGGGATCAGAGCCGATCCATCGTGGAGGCGCTTCTTGCGGCGGTCACATGATTTGTTTTGTGCCACGCGGCGTGTATCAAGGTGTGCGTGCATGGGAAGGCGTTTGCGCCCTGGCCGCACCTAATTTTCTCTTGTTTCCAGGACGGAGGCCCGGAGCAAACGGTGTCTCGTCGCTCCCGACGCTCCGCTCCCAGGTGCAGATGCACACGCGCGCGACGAATGGCCGCAACTCGACTCCAACCAACGCGAGGCCTCCATGCACGCTAGCTGTCGCCTGTCCGTGCTGCACAGCAACCGCGCGTCCACGAGCACGGAGCTCCGCCGCGGCGGCGGCCCGGAGAAAGAGGCGACGCGTAGGAGACTGGGAGTGGACACTGGACAGTGGAGCCGAGCCGTGCCCGTCCGTCGCGTCTTTGCCTGGGTGCCTAGCGAAAGAAAAGCGAGCGAGCGAAGGATCCAGAACCAGAAGCCATGCATCAATACTTTCTGGAGTGGCAACTAACGAGTGCAGGAGGGAGCGAGGCGCGACGTACGCCGGAACCGGAACGGCGGCGCTGGCTGCACGCGGCTCGATCGGATGCGCTAGCAGCACGCAAGCCGCCGATGCGCTCGCGGCTGCGTGGACGATCCTTTCCTCCCCAACGGAACCGGCAGTAGTACATTGCTACGCTAGCTTGCGGGAGCTGGACCCCGGTCGTGGGCGGCTTGACCAAGAGCTCGGCGAAATGCTCGCACACGCTGACCTCCTTGAGGGGCCCCCGGGCTCGAGTTGTCCCGTGTCCGGGGATGGCACGGTCACCGACCATGATCTCCACTCCCCATGACCCGGCGCGCCTCGATCAGCCCTCGTGGAACGGACGGCCTGAAAACGGCGTATTCGAGACCGAATCCGTTTAGATGAGTTTTAATCCGTCCATATCCAAGTCCGGATATTTAACATCTGATACCGTATTCGTATCCAAATATTTAAATCACATATTTATGATGTCGATATCCAATCGTATCATATCCGATATTTTTTATATTATCCGTATTCGAATTTAAATCCAGACATAAATATGAAAACAATCCGATCCGTTTTCATCCTGGATGCAGGCTGGGCCCGGCGGCGTATATTCCATGACGAGGTACAGCTTGTCCGTCTTGGCGCCGCGCACCACCTCTCAGAAACTCCACCAAGCCGGCCGGGGTTCCCGTGCACGCCACGAGCAGCGCAGCCTCACGCAGAAACAGAAGCGGCGAGTCTCCGCTGGCGCGCAAGGACTGGATGGCTTGATGGCGACCTGCTTCTTGCCACTTGCGAGATGAGCATTTTAAGCCTAGTTAGTCAAAATTTAGATAATTTTTACCAAATACAAACGAAATGCTACAGAAATTCTGATACAGTGTTTTTCTCCCCAATTCACCGAACTAAACGAGGCCTGTGTGTCTTTATCAGATGTGCTGTAACTGGACGGAGTAGGCAGGTCATTTGATTGACGTGTACACTATAGGTTTAGTTCCGCGAAAAGGTGTAAAAAAAGTATTGTAGCATGTTTTGGTTTTATTTGGTAAATAGTGTCCAACCGTTGACTAATTAGGTTCAAAACGTTCGTCTCGCAAAGTACAACCAAGCTGTACAATTAGTTTTTGATTTCATCTATATTTAGTACTTCATGCATGTATCGCAAGTTTGATGTGACGGGGAATCTTTTGTTTGCACAGTACTTTTTTTTTTGAGGAAGCCCTTGTTTAGTTCCCCGATTCTCCCCAAATTTCACTATGCAAAAAGAAGATTCTCAGTCACATCAAAATGTCGGCAAATGCATGGAGTACTAAATGTTGATGAAATCAAAAACTAATTGCACAGTTTTGTTGTACTTTGCGAGATGAACATTTTAAGGCTAGTTAGTCAAAATTTGGATAATTTTTACCAAATACAAACGAAATGCTACAGGAATTCTGATACAGCGTTTTTCTCCCAATTCACCGAACTAAACGAGGCCGAAGTAAACACAGCCAAAGGGTCTTGACGTGTACGGACTACGGAGTACAGTACTACTACTACGTAAGTACACTGTACTACGGTACGAGTGTTCCACGTCTAGCGAGATGAGTTTACTGTATTCCTCTACTGTGCTCCCAACGCATTAGCGAGAAGAGTAGGGGTCGGTTTAGTTCCGAAAAATTTGGTAAAATGGCACTGTAGCATTTTTTGTTGTTATTTGGCAAATATTGTCCAATCATGATCTAATTAGGCTTAAAAGATTCGTCTCGTCCATTTCGTCTAAACTGTGTAATTAGTTTTATTTTTTATCTATATTTAATGCTTCATGTGTCCAAAGATTCGATGTGACGGGGAATCTGAAAAATTTTGCAAAATTTTCTGGGAACTAAATAGGGCCTAGGAGTACTCAACAATTTATAACTGGCAGTCTGCCACAATCTCGCAATATTACCAGGATTATTGAGGATCCGAGTCCTCCGCTGCACAAGTGCAGATGCTGCCTCGTCGTTCAACCAGTTTTCATTTTTTTCAATATCTAACTGGCACAATCTCGCAACATTCGACCGTCTGGACGGGCATCGGCACCACCTTCCCCGACGGCAGCTGTATCAGGCTGCCTGCACTCGATACGCCAAAGGCGTCCTGCAGGATGCAAACAGCGATACAAGCGTCTGCAGCGGGATCCGGCATGTTACACGCTATGCACTCCCATCCTCTATATGTAGCGTGATACCGGATCTACGGTAAAAGCCGGCAGACACAGCGCTCGTATGTGCGGAAGGGTGCGAAGGTGGGCCCCACTTGGTGAACTCACTAAAAAATGATATAACTCACCAAACAAGAAATCAAATTAAATTCCGATTGCTTCATTAAATTCGTTTCAATAAATACTTCAAAACAAGATGTCACATGGATATATTTAGATAAAGTGACAAGTAGGCCCCACAGTGGATAGAAGATGATATAGAGGATGGATAGATGCGGAAAAACTGTATATTTTACAGTGACTAAAATGAAATATTCCTTTTAAAAGATGAATATAAAGAAGGATGAGTGCGGATAGTCTCCAGCATGCTCTACACCGGCTCCACCGACGCCTCCGTCCAGGTGCGGGTGCAGGACCAAGCACGACGCCAACCCGATGCTGTACCCGCCGCCGCGCGTCCGGAAATCTTCCGGTCCGAATGAGCGGATCGGAGCCGTCCGCCGAACAGCGCACGGGAAAGCGGAAAGCCCCACCGTACGGAAGCAGGTACGTTAGTCTCGAAGCAGGTACTAGTACGTTAGTATCTCTTCGTTTCTTTTCCTTTTTCTTTTTTTTCCTTTTTCTTTTTCTTTTTCTTTTTCTTTTTCTTTTTCGTGTTTCATTTTTTCTTTTTATTTTCTTTCCATGTTTCATGTATTTTTAAATTATTATTTTAATTTTGTATATTTTATGTTTCTTTTATTTTTTTATTTCTTTTTCTTTTCTTCTTTCTTCTTTTTTCTTATTATTTTTGAATTTGCATGCTGTACATTTGATGTTCTATTTTTTTCTTTTCTTTTCTTTTTTTATTTTTATTTCTTTTTATTTACTTTCTTTTGTTTCTTTTCTAATTTTGTTATCCTCTGATTCATGTTTTTTTATTTCTTAGTCTTTCTTTATTTTTTTATTTTTTTTCTTTTCTTTTTTTTCTTTTTCTTTTCGTGCATCATTCATTTTTAATTTTCTTTTTTGTTTTTATGTGTTTACTATTATTTTAATTTTTTATATATATTTTTATATTTTTTTACCTTTCTTTTTTCCTTTTCTTTTCATATTATTTTTTATGATGTTGTATGTTGTGTTTTTTTATGTTCGTTTAGTGATGTTCTATATTTTTTATGTTCACGTGTTATACATATGATGTTTTGTGATGTTTTTTTATGTTCACGTAGTATATATGTAATTTTTTTATGATGTATTTTGTGATGTTCGTGTAATATAAATATGATGTTCTCGTAGTATACATGTGATGTTCTGTGGTGTGTTTTTTGTGATGTTCACACAATATACATGTGATGTTCTATAATGTATTTAGTGATGTTCACGTAATATATATGCGATGTTATATAATGTATTTAGTGATGTCTTATAGTGTATTTAGTGATGTTCACTTAGTATACATGTGTTGTTCTATGATGTGTTTAGTGATGTTTACGTAATATATATGCGATGTTTTATAGTGTATTTAGTGATGTTCTATGGTGTATTTAGTGACGTTCACGTAATATATATATGATGTTCTATAATGTATTTAGTAATGTTCTACGACGTATCTAGTGATGTTTACTTAGTACACATGTGACGTTCTATGATGTATTTAGTGATGTTCACTTAGTACACATGTGTCGTTATGATGTATTCATTAATGTTCACGTAATATATATGCGATGTTCTATAATGTATTTAGAGCCCGTTCGCTTCGCTAAAAAGTCGTGGCTGAAAGTACTGTTCGCTGATTTGGGTGTGTTTAGTTCCCTGAAAAAGGGTGAAAAATGTATTGTAACACGTTTTTGCTTTATTTGGCAAATAGTGTCCAACCATTGACTAATTAGGTTCAAAACGTTCGTCTTGCAAAGTACAACCAAGCTGTACAATTAGTTTTTAATTTCATCTACATTTAGTACTCTATGCATGTATCGCAAGTTTGATGTGACGGAGAATCTTTTTTTGCATAGTGCTTTTTTGGAGGAACTAAACACAGCCTTTGTTGTGAGAGAAAAATACTGTTCCGGCTAAAAAACAAGCTGAAAAATACAGATTATAAGACAAGTGAACAAGACCTTAGTGATGTTTAACGATGTATTTAGTGATATTTATTTAGTACACATGTAATGTTGTATAGTATATTATAGGATATTTTTAAAAAGCAGCCATGTGATATTCTTTTAATCTTTTTCTCTGTTACTTGTACCCCGTGGAGGCGAGCGCCCAGCTGGCGGGCAACGGCATCAACATGCGGCAGACGCCATGGCCGTCTCCGCCGCCGCTGCCAACAAGGAGAGCACCAATAAAACTGAAGCCGAAGCCTCCGTGCTCCACGTCATGAAGGCCACCATGGACAACGACTACTACGCGCTTGGAAGGTTCGACGCGGCGCGCCGGGCAACGCGTGGACGCCGCTCGACGCCAGCGCGTGCTCTGCGGCTGGGTCGGCGAGGGCGACTCGGAGCGTGCCGACGTGGCCAATGGTGGGCATCGGTGCACGCCATCCCCCGGACGGTGCTGCTGGTCTGCTGGGACACCAAGACCGGCGCCAACCTGCTGCAGTGGCCCGTCGAGGTGGACGTGGACCGCGCTGCGCCTCGGCTGCACCGACCTCAGCGGCGTCAACGTCGGCCCCGGCGCCGTGGTCCCGCTCAGGCTCCGCCGCGCCACCCAGCAGGACATCGTCGCCGAGTTCGCCCTGGCAAAGAGATGCATGCGCCGTGGACAGCGACGAGGTCGACGTCGAAGGGCATTACAAGCTGCCGCACGGGCGGCGGCGCCGGCTGCGGAGCGCGGCGCGCTCGTTCCCTTCGGCCTGCTGGGGCTCGCCGACGCCAGCCAGGGCGGCGGTTGCGCGCGCACTGGTGCCACGACGAGATTCGCTCGTCGCGAGCCAACGCCATATAGCTCCTTACATGTGGTGCGGAGACTACCGTAAGCATGTACATGTACTACATGTGTACACAGAAATGCACTTACTAGGCTCCGTTTGGCACGGCTCCGCTTCACCGGCGAAGCTATTTTTTTTTTTTTTTGTGTTTCAGCTTCATGAACAGCTCTATCGGTGGAGTTAGAGCCGTTTTGGTAAATCGTTTGGCAAAACAGCTCTACATGTAGAGTTTCTTAAAACATGTTCTCACAGAACGCCACTTAGGATGAGGTGAAGCCGGGAGAAGCCACTATTTTTGGCTCCTTCTCACCCCAAAGCTCTGTGAGAGCACGTTTTTAGGGGCTTCATCGGTGGAGCCGTTTCATTTTATCCCGTTTGGCAGAAAACGACTTTAAACGGCTCCTGAAACCGCTGGAGAAGCCCTGCCAAACGGAGTATGAAGCTGTTACTCTGGACTTCTGCATGCATGCATGGCTGTGGCCCCACGACAAGCTCAAAGCGCGCTTCTTACTGCTTCGCACGTGGACCGTCCGATGCGAATCGTTGCCCACCCACTGCTCCTCCTCCATCTGTCTGGCTAAACAGTGTAGCGTGAGAGAGACAACCCGGCCGGCGGCATATCAGTCACACCTTTACTATCGTCTCATCGTTCCGCCGCCGCCGCCCCCTCATCCGTCGCCATCTGGTCGGCGGTCCCGCCACCGCATCATGGCGGACCAGCAGCAGGAGGAGGACCAGGCCCCGGTCCCGATGCCCGACAGCACAAACCCGCTGTTTCCTGGGGTACTACTACGTGCTTCCCTCTCCCTCACTCCAGTCTCTCTCCGGTTGCTCTAACTAGTATTTATTACTACTGCGGTTTATAATAATTAGTACTACTCCAATCAAGATGCTGCTACTGCTGTTTATAATAATGAAAAGCATGTCTTTTTCTTCCTAGCGCTTGTCTTTTACTTTCAATTTGCTGCTACACCCCAGATTAAAAAAGGAAAGAGGGTGGAGGGGGAAAAACAGCATTTTTATTGTTCAGATGATTTTCTTTTTTTGGTTTTCTATCCACCGTATATAGGATTCCGTAGGAAAGAAAATTTCGACAATCCACATTTTATTGGACTTCTAACTTGACAGCAGCAAACTCCACAGCAAACTCACTAGTCACCACGGCAGCTGTAGGTCAACTGAAGGTGATGACAAGGATAGCAAAATTTGCTTAATTTATAGAATATTTTGGGAGGTTTTACCGCTTTATAGCTTCAGTAGCTTTCTAGGTTCTAGTAGTTGCACACCCTTCAATTCAAAAGAATACTCACATTAGCATCAGATCTCATGTTTAAGTCCTCATGATCCAATGGACACTGTTTTTGCTTCTGTTCAGAAAGATGTATTGATTACCATATAAAGCTTGAAGTTCAGTTATTTGGTTCAAAAAGATATATTGATTATTCTGTAGTTTTTGTTTGCATGTAAACTCTGAGCACCCATGTGATGTACAAATGATGAGCGCCTGAAATGTTTCAGGAACAATGATTTGTTTCTGCATTTGCTAGTATACAATTTTGGTCCTTCATGTTTTTTTCTTTTCTGATGGTCTTTTTCTTTGGATTGGTTGATCTTAATAACAACTAATTTGATTAAAAGTTATATTCCTCGCTGGATTTTTTTTGTTACATTTTTTAGCAAAATGTGTCGTAGAACTCTGAACAGATTTGGTAAATTTCAGTCTGATTAGTATTGGATTGGAAACTCTGCTAGCTGCTAGGTTGTGTGCAGACTCTGCACAAAACATGCAACTAGTATTGGATCGATTTGGATTTAGGTGGAGTCGGATTGGATAGGATTGGATGTCTCCATTAATTATTAGGATTAGACTGGATAGGATTTCTAGTTGGATGCTAGTTGGATTCATCTGTTTGGATTTTGGATGTCCGTCCATTCACATGTTTAATGACCTATACAACAGAAACATGCTAAGGGCACCCGCAATAGTAAGAGCTAATTACTACATTTTTTTGTTTTATATCGACCATATGATGATAGATTTGTGCACAATTAGACTATTGAATTGTCCTTACTCCAGGGAATCCTTTTTAAGATGATCTGTTTGGTCTTTTAGGCAATGAAATCTGAATTAACTAAACTGAAGTTCCTACCTGTAAATCAGTTTTTTTTTTCTGTTAGCTATTTGCCTAGTTTGATTATAGCTATCTGAAGCTTTAACAGTTCTAAACCTTTCCATGCATACGTTTATTTTTTTTAAAAAAAATCTAGATCAACCTAGGAGGAAATAGGTGGCATTTCATTAAGAAGAAAATATGCATCTAAATTCGTGACAAGGACTTGCACCCGCTGAGCTAGCTCAGCTTCCTTTGCACACATTTCTGGCTGTTTACTTCAAATAGTTCCATACAATTGAGTGCCATACAGACTATTGTAGTTGTAGCCATTCACACGTTTACTTTGCCGCGCTGTATCGCAAAATTAATCTCGGCGACTACACTTTGTTACTTGCTTTGTTCCAAATTAAGATCAGTAAACGTTGTAATCTTTGAACTATCAGGCTTTGGTATGAGTTGTCCCAAAATTAAGTTTTTTTTTCTCACATGTGTGCAGGCCCTGAGATACCATTGGCAGCAACATTTGGATGAGGAGAGGATGGCAAAATTGCACGATGACATGATTCAATGGATCAAAGATGAACTGGCTAAGAAGGCGAAGGCCGAAAACAATGGGATCGCACAGGTTGTCACTCAGGAGGTTAATGGCACCAGCTATTCATTCGGGCTTACTGCTGACTCGGGCTTTTTCAAGCTTGTTATCACACCAGCATCAGATTTCACTGATCAGCAACGGCCCTTGGTGCTGGTCTTTAGCTTTCGTGACTTATACCTTCTGGGATTCTTTCACGGTACGACCTGGTATCTGTTCAATGATGCTGACCTCGAGGGTAGCGGCCACCTGGAACATCCTGGTGCCTGTCAACTGTTGGACTTCAAGGGCTCTTATGTCGACACCCACTTCGCAAGCGTTGAGTTAAGCAACTACAATCTTTTTCAGTCTTATGATTCACTCATGCATTACCCAAATAGGTCCCGAAATGAGATCATGGTGGCCGTATTTCGCTATATTGTTATCATACCGGAGGCATGCAGATTTCCCGAGTGGCACAGCCGTGTGCAATTCATACTAAAGAATATGTTAACTGAGACAATCAGGAAGAAGTTCCGGATTTGGTTTAAAGATTGGAGCACCATCTGCAAAAAGGCTCGTCGAGGGGCAGACAGGTTTGTGGCAAGGCCAGGTGACTACTTCACCACCTTTGAGAGCCTCGTGCAGACCATACATGAAGGTGTGGCGTTGAGCCGGCCACCGGCTGACCAGCTTTGATGATCGCTGACGTTGTTGCATGGTGTTTACTCAAGTATGAAGTATCCATCTAAAGCACCATGCTACTGTGCTCGTGATGTTTTGCTCATGCACACTATCATTTTCCTTTTTGTTTTTAAGAAGCATAGCCAAAACGTTCGGGTGTTTCTCAACTAGTGTCTCTGAACGCGAAGAGAGATCTGTCAGCTTGATTACATCTGTTGGCCAAGTGGAATGGCGGAAGCACAGGCCACTGCCTTCTGTTTTGCGTGTGATAGTAAAGCTTATCTGGAGGAGTTTGATGCGAACTTGATTGGCTCTAAATAGCAACCGCTACTCGATGAAAATCAGTCCTTAACTTATTTTATTAGAGTCCACTTCTTTTGTTCAGTGCTTTGCTTTCAATGTACCATTATCAGCATCAGTGTGATGCATCAAGTTTTCAGTAGCATTGTTAGCTGGTTCAGGAACACTTGTGGAATCAGAAGGTCAGGTCCAAAACCCTGACGTTCTTGTTCTTTTGCTTCTTTTCATTTGCATGTTGTTGAATGCAAGTACAACGACTAGTTCAGTGAAAGCAGGACACCGACTTAACTTTTTTTTTGACAGAACTGGAGGGGCCAAAGCCCCTACAGGTATTTATTAAGAAAAAGAGTTCAAGCAATACAACAAAGTATTGAGAACAAAAGAACAAAACACAACCCAGAGAAAATTAAGACACAAAAAAAGAGAGGAAGAAAATAAAGCTAAGAAGCGAGATTACAACAGATTTTGGATCCATAAGTCGAAGATTATCGAGTCCTTTGCTTTGGCCCTCAGGGTCAGCAGATTAATTTCCTTCAGGAAAATTTCCTTTGCGCGTTGCACTTGAGGCTGGATATTATTGAAAATGAAGTCATTTCTAACTGTCCAGATTGCCCAACTCATTAGAATTGCAGAGATCATGAAGAATCTTTGGTTGCCTTGTAATCTTATTTGCACAACTGCATCTGAGATATTCAGGTTATTCTGGAATGTTATATCCAGCAGGTTCCAACAGTCTCTGGCAAAAAGGACATTCCAAGAATAGATGTTCAGAGGTTTCCTCAACCATCAGGGTGCACATGACACAGTTGTAAGAGTGCAGCTGCATGTTTTTTCTTTTTAGGATGTTTCTTGTGCTTAACCTATCAATTAGAAGTAGCCAGAAAAAAACTTTGTGTTTAGGTTGACAAAAGCATTTCTAGAGCCATTTGAAAGCTTGATGAACCTGTGACTGCCCTACCAAAAATCTGTAAATTTTTTATGTTGAGAAATCTCCCTAGATTGAATGCCAAGAGTCTTGTTGATTTGTCAGAGGAAAGTGATCTTTCAGAGACTGAATCTGTAGCAGCTGCTCGAAGGCTTCAGCTGAGAGTGGCAGGTTGAACTGAATAGATAGGGAATGCTGATTTATCATACTCTGCACTGATATCATTTTTGTCTTAGCAAATGATATAATTCTGGGTGCTGCCTACTGAAAGGCTCATTGATCCATGTGTCTTAGCAAAGGAATATAATTTTGATGATAAAGTAAATATGCCATAAATATTGATTTTTTAAATTTTCACATGCAGGGTGTTGTGAGGACGGGTGTGGCAAAGTATCGCGGATATTGTCACGAGCAGGTGCATACTCCACCCGCACTATACCTGATTTGTTGCCATCCCTAACCTAGCCTACGCCATCCCTACGCACCGGTCCAACTCAAGCCCAACCCGCAACCTCTCCATGCTCTCGGGGTATTTTCCTCTCATGTATGTATCCACCCCTCCGGCCTCCATTTCTCCGTTTGTCAACTTACGTTTTTAGTGTGTTTCCCTATGTGCTATTATCAAAGCTCAAAATTTCTTGAGTTATTAGAAAAGTTTGCCGGTCTTCAATGACACTCTCGAAATTTTTATTTCTCTCATGCCACTGTCGTCCACTTCCATCGTGTTTGGACGATTTGTTGGCTTTGTCACGTGGGTCCAAGCAGGGAAAAGGTCGAGACTGGTCTCCCCTGAGTTCTCCTTGAAAGGTTCTTACCGTTGTGAATCGTGATAGCATATTTGACAAAAAATCGAATGACGTGGCACTTTTTAAATATAGACAAGAGAAAATATACCTAGGCTGTCGTGGAACACTACATTGTAGGTGGGTTTTCTATTTTTCATAATGCTAATTTTTGTAATTTGGAATCTAATTTTACCTTATCTTTTGGAGTTGCTCTTAGTGTTTACTTCCTCTATCCTGGAATATAAGGTATTGAAACATGCAAAAATTTCCAAATTAGTGTCTATATACAACCAGGCTAAGTATAGTAAACACAGTCTTTCTATAGTTAATAACGGAGGTCAGCTAGGCTCATAAGGGGAAATCAGGCCCATAAGAAAGGCCCTGATACGTGCAACCTGCATAGGCCCAAATTATTGCGAAGGCCCTGATCCACAGGATCATCCTCGTCGTCCTCGTGTGAGCGGCACCCACAAACCCCAGATCAGACATCAGATGTTTGGATAGGTTCATTCACTTCTTTCCCCTTTCCTTGGTCGGCGGCGGCTTTGTGTTCATGGCGGATGGTAGCGTATCCATGCCTTGCGGGCGCCGCGACTTCACCCCGCGGTCCGTCCTGCGTGCCTCCTTCGGATCGGATTCGGACAGACTCTCCTCCGTGGTGAAGGATTGTGGTAAGAAGCTCTCAGGCTTGGAACCTTTCGTCGACGTCGACGAGGCAAAGCGATTGGCCGAGGAGGTGCAACGGATGCGGTATCTGCGGGAGATGGCACGAGAGAAGAAAGAGGACAATCTGCAGCAAATGCTGGAAGATACCGTCCTCGACTTCGATCCCAAGCAAGGGGGCGAGTACTACACCAGATTTACCTTCGCCGACCTCACAAAATTCGATCTCGACGAGGAGTGTAAGTCCAACCCCATCGGTTCAGTTCTGATCAGATCAATTCCCCTGCCTTGACCTTTTGTCATATCTACTGTATTGCTTACACGATCAGAGTATACTATACTATATTCTATGTTATTTGTGCTTTCAAATATTTTTTTGTTTGTCTATTCGAGCAGAGGTCATCACTGTCTGAATTTCTGTCTCTTGAATTCGAAATTGCAATTGTACTTCACCGTTTATACTATCTTGAACTATTAGTATGAATCTTATATGACTAAAGGATTCTGGTAACAGACTCTCCTCCGTGTTCAATTCTGATCAGATCAATTCCTCTGCTCTGCCCTACCCTGCCCTGACCTTTAGTCGTATCTACTGCATTGCCGTCCATGAACAATTACAAAATTTTACACGATCAGAGTATTATACTCCATTCTATGTTAATTTGTGCTTTCAAATATGTTTTGTTGGTCTATTCTAGCGGAGGTCATCACTGTCCGAGTTTTTGTCTTGGATCGGCAAGTGCATGTGTACTTCAACATTTATACTATCTTGAACTGTTAGCTTGAGTCTTATTTGTATAGAGCCTATCTTGATTCTTTTATTTTAATTTTCACACCACAGCGCCCCTTGGTCCGATGAGATTTACTGATGCTGTCTACAAAAATAAGGACGACTATGAGCTGTGTGAGGGAATAAACTTCTTCTCTGTGAGAATAACCACTTCCGATGTTGGCTTCCCCATCAATGTGTATGGCACTGTCATTGC
Source organism: Saccharum hybrid cultivar R570 (assembly GCA_038087645.1). NCBI lineage: Eukaryota > Viridiplantae > Streptophyta > Magnoliopsida > Poales > Poaceae > Saccharum > Saccharum hybrid cultivar. Next base: position 1,482,920 of record JAQSUU010000682.1, read on the forward strand.
CAGAGACAGTCTGGACAAGAGGTGTGTTTATCTCTTCAGCCGTGAGAGAGATCAGTGCCAACTCATCAACTCTGAGGTATGTACATTGGGCCGATTGGCAACACTGTTCCTCTAAATGAAGAACTGCTTGTATTTATTATGTGTGAGTTAGACAAGGATTGCAAAATTACACTGGCCTGCAATTGATTTCTATAGATCAATAAAGTAATCGCTAGTGGTTAGTTGATCAATTACCTGTGTGATATTCATCCTCGTTTCTTGTTCTGAATTTATTTTTGGTGCTGAAAGTTGGAAATTTACACGCTACTGATCAATAATCCCCAGAATATTAGACAATCTGTATAGTTTCCAAATGTTACTAAATTGCAGATGTTCAGTTTGGAGGGTAAACTTGTGATGTGTTAGTTTTCAAGTCTTTTTGGTAGGCATAATTAGCATCCCAAGGTCCATGAACAACTGGTAGAGAGAACTAGGTGATGCAACATCCCTTGTCTTATGGGATTCCGCGAAATGTGTACACACTGATCCAATTGTTGTCCAATAGAAGTACATTGCTGTTTCTAGGGTGTGGTGTGGATATTGTATGGAACAGAATAAACCTAAAGTTAAACATTTTTTTTACAAAAATTTATGTGAACATATGTATAATATATTAATGAACTATATTTGAACCCTTTGGCATAATATTTGTTTCTTATATTAGGGAAATTATTTATCACATTTTATTATATCGACATCATGCTTAATGGTACAACCATATGAACCTACAGCATCGTGATACCACATGTAAACTGATCATTAACTGTTTCATCTGTGGTAGTAGTTTACATATGCTGGTTGGCTGTAATCATTCTATTTTGATTACAGCATTGTATTCAGAGAAATATAACATAACACTAATATATAATGTAAACTTTTTCGTAGGATGAATCTTTGATCTTGACAGGTCCAAAACGAGGACTTGCATTGATAGGTCCAAACTATGTTGAGATTGATTTGAAGATTAAGGATCATCAAGGGCAGGACAAAGAACTCAGTAAAGGAATGTTATCTATCAATGGCATAGAGCGTCGACGGTTGAAGCAATGTGTGCTTGAAAGTGACAATCTTGCTACCAGGCTTAGTACTGTGGATGTGCTGTACGGAGTTGTGAAAGATGCAGTGGAGGGTACTATTGCAATTGAAGTTCTACAAGGAGACTTTAATGGAAAAATCACTGCCCAGACCACCAGTATCCTGAACACCATTGTGCTTTATGATAGTGAAGTGGCTGGTGGCATGACTGGTGATGGTACTGGAGCTATCAAGCTTTTGCGATCCATCGTATCTGTGTATGTGAAGGATAAGCTGATTATTGTTGCTGAAACCAGTGATGGTAAGTTTAAACAAACCATTGATTTTACTCCCAAGATCAACGGTAGAGAAGAAGACGTCATAACTATTGGTGTCACTAAGATTGATTTTACTCCCAAGATCAACAGTAGAGAAGAAGAAGTCATAACTATTGGTGTCACTAAGATGCGGGTGAAGGTTGCTTGGTCGATAATGGACTTTTGAGTGAGCTGTTTGCACCTTAAAGGTTTGATGATGACAGGATCTGTATGATTCGTTGCAACATTAGAGTAGCGATGTTAGGATCAGTATGTATTGGACCCTAAGGAGTGTCAAACGTGTTTAGCCTGTTATGTTGAATGACCTATTGTATAACTTGGGCCTGCTGTGTTGAACTGTTGTCTAACGTGTTCGGCCTGCTGTGTTGAACTATTGGCTAACGTGTTGTACTCTTATCCTGCTGTATCATGAACGTGTGTGATACTTCTATGCTTCACTTGACAGAATTGTTCTCATGTATTCTTTGGTGTCAGGTGAGTTGGCATCCTTCATCAAATTCACGCTATTGTGCAAACAGGCGTACAGAATAAATCTGACATGTCATAAAGGTTTTGACAACAGTGGTACAAAGTTAAACCAGAATCTGTGACAACGTTTTCATGTCATCTTCACAGTTCACACAGAGACAATGAACAATCTCGTCCACACAGAAATAATGAACAATCTAGGAAATCTGTACAGGTGAGATACCACCTGTGTTGACAAAATGGGGCGAAATTAGCCTGGGTTGGGCTGGCTTCGACCGCAGGTGAATTGGGCTCACCGGCGGAGCCAGAACCTCGATGTGGAACTGGTGGGCCGGTGGCTGATCATGACCTCGTGTATAGCTTGTTTGCAGCCGCGAAACATTAATCTATACAATTATACTACTAGATTTGAGTCAATATGAATTCTGCTAGCTTGCTTGTTTGCAGACATAGAACCGAAGATAGGCATTGGCTAGAAGAATTTGTGAATCTTTAATGTTTCCAGTTTTTATAAATTATATCCCTTTTAATATATAACTAGTTGAGGAAATTAATAACCGCGCCCATTTTATAAAAGAAAATGTAATAATCTAAATCATTCCACTCTGCACACGGTGGTTTTTCTAAAGTAAAAAAAATGCACTGCTATTGTGTTACAAAACTAGTTTTAGTTGTCAATCGGTATCAACAATTTTTTTTAACGAACATTCAATATCAACGCTAGTTTCAAAAGAAAACTACGTGGGCCCGTAAAAAAAGTGAGACCAGTACATGCATATATATTTTTGTATTAAATAAAAGGTAAATTTGTAAATTAACTTTTACATGTGTCAACACAGCTACGCTAGGAAGGACCCGCCCCATTCTATGATCTGATCATTAATTTAGCTGATGGGCCAAACCAATTAAATTCGACCCCAAGGTCATGAACCAACTGAACCCAATCAACCCTAGGGTTGAACCTTTGCAGCCTTTCTCGTCAGTTGCCTCTAGAGGCTTCTCCGTGTGGACTTACATATGAAAAGATCTAGATAGCTAGAGGTAAATATCCTATTAAGAATTTCTTTATAAATCACAACACTAGAGCAAAGTGGTAAAAACAATAAGCAACCCTAATAACAACTACTTTGTCTAGCCTAATTCACACCAATGCAAGTCTCCTAGACAATTGTAGTAGCAAGGTTACTACTAGCACACTCAAGCAAGCAAACAGGCTAGCGCTACTCTAATTGAGCTAAACTAGCAAAGCAACTAAAACTAGCTACTCTACCAACTAGGGCTACAACTACAACTAGAGAGCAAGAGTGGTGTCCTTCTTCTCTTCCCCCTGGTTTTGATAAGGATATGGCCCGAGGCCAATGAGGCAAGGATGAGCGGGAGTTGTCCTTGTCGCCTAGAGAGCGAGAGTGGTGGTGAGTTGTGTGGTGACTGTGTGTGGATATGGATGGGATGGATGGATGGATAATTGGTTAAAACTTGAGAATTAAATTAATTACTTAATGATGATTGCATAGGAAACTACAACCAATTAGTAGGCTTTTTCACCAGTTTCCACAGCAATGAGCAAAGCATAGGTAGAGAGCCAGTGGCCAGTATAAATCATACTGAGAATTGTTTAGGAGGTGAGGAGCTCGAGTATGACTACACCACTGACGGATGGGAGGATTTGAGGGTCTTGTCCTACGCTCGAGTCTGCCTATGGAGGAGGAGGCTTCACCTAGTAAGGTGCTACGTCTAATCTCATGCTATTCTAGATGTTGTGTGGTGTGTGGTTCTGCCAAGTGGTGATATAATAATTATGGGTAAACCTCTCTATTGTACCCTTTTAAGACAGGTGTTGCAAGTTCGTCATCGCGGCAAGCATCGTTGTTCACCGGATGTCAGAAGTGTGGGTCTCTGGTGGCTTGTGTACTCAAGAACACTAGAGAAGACACGTTGATTTATCCTGGTCCGAGGATTTGGAGGCCCTACATCCAGTAGTGAGTAGTTCTTTGAGAGTACCCAAATCAGGGGGTTACATCGAAGGAGAATGAGAGTTTGTTAGGGGACCGCTTGGTGCTATCCTACGGCTTGTTGGCGATGAGAGGTTTCTTCCCCAGTGAGTAAGGAAAATGCTCCTCTCCCTTGCTAGGTCGCCGGGGGAGGAACACTCTACTGTTCCTCTTGGTTGCTCGTTGTTTGACTGAACTCAAATTGCTTAGCCCCCCATCTATGGGTGCCAACCTTCCCCTTATATCCTGAGGAAGGTCAGGTACAAGGTAGTTTGGGGTCTATGGTCTATGGTCTTCGTGCGCTAGGGTCATGGAGGGTCATGGAGTCAGGGGAGCCACGGGCGCCGCCTGACATCGCTAAGGCCCCTGACTCTTGACCACTAGGGTTTGTCTGCTACGGTTCGGCCTCCATTGGGTGAGCCTTCTTGAGGCTTCCTTGGTGTTGAAGGCGTCTCAACTCGGGGTTTGACGAGAGAGCCCGGGAGCCTGGTGACCCTAGAGCTAGTCGAGCAGTTTGTCCTCTTATGCCATGCCATCTGCGTGACCTTGTTGAGGGAGTGGCCGATAATGCCTTGTTCCCATTGAATGGGTTGGCGTCGTGGAGCCCCTGAGGTTGCCGAGACCTTGGAAGCCCAGCGGGTTGGGCGACGCATGGGGCATCGGTCGCTGGCCCGAGCGCTAGCTCGGGTTGGGGTCGAGCTAGAGTCAGGCTCAGGCTGTCGTCGATTCAGAGCCTGGGGCCTTGGTGAGGCTCCGAGCCCTGAGCAGAGGCTGTGGGCATGCTTAGGATCTGCCCAAATCTGATCTAGAGGGTACTAAAAGCTCTAGTTTGATTTTGGCTAATTAATGAAACTTAGTGTACTAACGACTGTCGTTAAGTGATGTACATGAGCTAGGTTGGTACACACCAAGTGGTGGAGCTAGATGATGGTTATGGTGATAGAAGTAACCATAAGTGAAGATAAAGTGCTCCAACTTAGAAAAGAAGAAAGAGAAAAGCAAAATGGGCTCAAGGCAAAGGTATATTTGATAGGGCCATTTTGTTTTGCCACGAGGGTGTGAGTGGGTTTAGGATATATAGCCATACAATGAAGAGGGGAAAATCATGGTTAAATCAGATATCAAGTGCCACTAGGTGAAGTCATACATGCATATGTATTATGACCTAGTGTGCTAACATTTAACCCTTAAAAAATTGTTTGAAAAAATGCTAACACATGTGCACTATGGTGAGACAATTTGTGGTTAGCAACTTGGAAGCAAGGGTGAAGAGGTTGAAGAGGTAGAAATTGAAAAGGAGAAGGAATAGTGGACCGGACCCTGGTGGCCTAGGGGGTCTGGACCCAGGCCGAGTCTGGTCCGGAGGCAAACCCTAGGCTGAGGGCAGCGAGGCTGGTTTCGGACCCGGTGTTTGGGGGCGTCCGAACGGTCTCCATTGCATTTGGTTGAGGCAACAGAAGAGCAGTGTAGGGGCGCGCGAGCTCCGGACCCTGCTTGGCAGGGGCACTGGACTCGGGTGCACGAGTCCAGTCGAGTTGCTAAAAACACGAGGTGGACACGTGGCGAGTTGGGGGGACTCCGGACCCTGGTGGCGAGTTCGGTCACCTAGACCAGACCGGGTTCAGTCAGTTTGGAGTGCTTTGGATGCTCTCTAGTAGGCTTCAGACTCACTCGCGCAGAGGGTCCAGACTCTGACCAAGGCATCCAGTCCGAAGCACGCGCTGATAGGAGGAGTTGGCAGCAATGGTCAAATTTGAAGCAAGCGATGATGTGGCAGCGTGTGGTTGGCTCGGGGATGGACTAGACCGACACTGTTGTGGTCCGAACTAGGGTCCAGAGCATGGATCTGGACCTCTTTGAGGAGTCCAACGGCTATGAGTCCTTGGGACTCTATAAATAGATTGTGGTCGGCTCTAGCTCACTCTCTTGCACATTATCATCAGTGATACATCCTTGTGAGCTAAGCCAAACCTCTTCTACTCATATCCTTCATTGATTCATCATCATAGTGAGATTGGGAGTGATACAAAGTGCATTTGCTTGAGTGATTGCATCTAGTGGCACTTGAGGATCGTTCTAGATGCGGTTTTCTTGTTACTCTTGGTGGTTGCCGCCACCTAGATGGCTTGGAGCATCTTGTGGTGATTGGCACAAGGTGGAGATTGTTTGTGGCCATCTCGATCGTGATTTGTGAGGGGTTCTTGGGCTTATTCCCTAGTGGAGCACCAAAAGCACCTCTAATGGATTGCTCGTGACATTGAGCACCATCATCTTATGTAGGTTCTTGCGGCACCCATTTGTTGGGCTTGGTGTGGTGCCAATTAGCTCACGAACCACCAAGTGAATCAGCCATCATAATGAGGATGTAGCTTACCGGCAAGCAAGTGAACCTCGAGATAAATTATGTGTCAATTGGCTCTTTGGTTTTCACTTGGTGATCATATATTGTCTCTTGCCATGTCGGTATACCCCTTTCTACCTCTCTTGTTTTACTTCTTTTTTACTTGTTGTAGAGGTAGCTTGAGTAGTGTAGCTCTCTTCTAGTTAGTTGTTTAGCTAGCGAGTTAGTTGAGTAGCTTGGTTAGCTTCTAGTTAGTTGTTAGCTAGCTCAACTAGAGTAGCTTTAGTGACTTAGTTTTGAGTGTGCCTTAGTGATCTTATTTCACTAGAATTGTTGGAATAGGTGACTTGCAACCCTTGTAGAGCTAGAGCAAAAAGCTTCGCTTATTAATTTGCTAACACTTGCTCTAGTGTTTTGTAGAAAATTTTATTAGGCTATTCACCCCTCTAGACATTAGGACCTTTCTGGTATGCGGAAGCATACCCAATGGGTATAACCCTTGAGCCCCCAAGCGATCCTGGTTGGACCGGTCAGGGGGGTCTGTCGGTCGAGAGTCTCTCTCCCGGGGACTTAACATACCCCTATTTTTGACTCTCATCAATAGGTATTCAATATGTGTGACTTGTGATATCATCTTGAATTCGATAATGTGATGGCATGATCTCCTGGGACTATCACATTATGGTTTGATTCTGTGGATTTCCCTTCACGGAAATCGTGGATCGTTCAACAGCCAAATCCATTTTGTACTCCATTGCAAATTGGACCGTAATGCCCAAATAGGATGAATATTCTTGGTATCTAGGGTTGGTACGAGGTTTTATCGTCCTCTAGATATAAGAAGGCATTATAAATAGTGCCTTTTAATGAATAAAGAGGGAGGAGGAAGCATTTTGAAAGATCTAACACTCGCATTTACTTTTGCTTGGTGTTAGATATTCATCACTATGTATGCGTAGGCCCTCATGTACGAGTGGTAATAATATCTAGATTTCGAGGAGATGTCCAAATAAACCATACATAAATTTCATCATTTGAATCAAAAGCGTGAATGATTGAGTAAGCGACTAAATGGTTACTTACGTAGTTAAGGCAAACATGTACACCTTCAGACTCATTGTATATAGAGGCTTCTTTAAGGTTGTGATCACGCCATTCCTAAAACTAACCAATAAACAACGATCCCTCACCCCGGTGTTCAACATGGGTGACTTGTATTTAATCAACTTCCTCCCCGACAACATATGACATGTCTTCAAAAATACTAAGCACAATGGTAGCAGTCACCTTGAGCACCCTAGTGCCTATGAACTACATGGCTCATACAATAGCAACCAATTGTTCCTATGCCAACAACCATTTCACCATGGTAGAGGTGAGCACTGACGAGAGTCAAACATAGGGATACGCTAAGTCCCCGAGGGAGGGAGAGCCGACCGACGGACCCCCCGACCGATCTCCTAGATCGCTCGAGGGCTTGGGGATATACCCATTGGGTACACTCATGCGCACCCTCTGGAAGGAGTCAGGGAGAGCCTAAGCACGCCCGTGGCCATTGCTCGGGGCTCGAGGGCTCGCTAAGGCCCCAGACTGTCGAGCGATGGCAGCCCAAGCCTGACTCCAACCTAGCGCATACCTAGGCCAGTGCTCAGGTGACAAACTGATGTCCCAAGCCATGGGCAACTAACCAGGCTTTTGGCGCCCAGCTAACACGAAGATGCCATGCCATCCGCCCATTCAACAGGCTAGAAGCCTTGTCAGCGACTTCTTCGACAATGTTGTAATCCCCAATTGGGCACTCCTTAACACGAAGAAAACTATAATGCCAGACGTAGGGCTTAGAAGCTTGAACTAGGATAGATCATCGTGTCCCTCTTATGTTTTTGAGTGTCCAAGCCACCAGAGACCCACACATCGACTTCTGATGAACAACTGCGATGCTCGCCACGGTTACAAACCCGTGACAAGCACCTATGCCCTCTATTAGTCATATGATTGCATAGTGCATGATTATTCCAACCGATCTCAACATGATATCCTAGTGTGGTGGCCCTCTACCACATGATCGTCGCTATATTTAGTCTTCTAAATTCTGTTGGACTAACTAAAATTGTTATTGTTTCATAAATTATTTTACCGTATTGTGTTTTTTTGAGTGCTATTGTGGGATTGAAGTTATTTTGTTTTACTGCCATTTACTGGCATGGTTTTACTCCATTCTATATGTATGTGCCAATAAAATACTTAATAAACATAAAATCTCACCAGTATTACTTTGGAGATAGGAAAATTTTCACACACCTTCATTGTAGTAACCATTACTAAATATCAACATGTTTTGCTCAACTAATGTTTCTAAATTCACAAAGAATTCCAAAAGGTTTCAAAAACATATTGAGAAATCAGTCTCCTAACCTAGTCATCGACTTCTTTAAAAGTGCCATGTTCACTTGTCTAGTGTCACTTCTTCTATGCACTCTAGACTCACTGGCCTTCACGCTAAAATCAATATGGGAGATTAACTCTACACAAGACAACATACTCAACCTTTATTCATTTATATAGATTTGTATAAGGTACTCACACTTCTTTATGTGGCTAACTTAGCACCTTTCTCTTTATGCCATCCTACCACTGTATGCCACTACTTGTCTTCTTCTTAGGTTAGTTCCTACACGGTGAAGGGCACCCCTATTTTGTAGTGTTAAATGACCTATAAGATTGTACCATATGGCACATTACCCACTCTTCTAACAAAATATCTATACTCTATAGTGTTCTTCGTTACAAAAATATCTAGTTCTAAAATATTCCATACTCTAGCATGATTAGTATCCTCTTTGTTTTCCTATAGTTGTTTGGCATATTTCATATTCTATAACTTATGTATCTATTTGGCATATTTGAGAAGCAAGAAATGTTGTTTGGAATGGAGAAAGTTGGTTCCTTAGCTTAGTCCCTACATGGTGAATGACCCCTGTTTGTAGTATTAAATGACCTCTAAGATGTACCATGTGGCACATTACACACTCTTGTTTACTTCTCCTTAGCTTAGTCCCTACATGGTGAAGGGCACCCCTATCTGTAGTATTAAATGACCTCTAGGATTATATCATGTGGCACATTACACACTCTTATCTATACTCTATAATTTTCCTCATCCTTACTAGATATTTTTGTGATGCCAAAAATATTAGTTCTAGAATATTTTCATACTCTAGCATGATTAGTATCCTTTTTGTTTGGTTAATTTGGCACATTCCATACTCAATAACTTATGTGACAAGATTTACTATATCTGTTTGGTATATTTGGGAAGAAATCTTGTTTAGAACGGAGAAAGTTAGTTCTTTAGCTTAGTCTCTATGAAGGGCACCCCTATTTGTAGTGTTAAATGACCTCTTAGGATGTACCATGTGGCACATCACACACTCTTCTTGACTTATCCAACTTAGTCCTTACATGGTGAAGGGCACCCCTATTTGTAGTGTTAAATGAGCTATAGGATTGTACCATGTGGCACATTACACACTCTTCTAACAAAATATCTATACCCTATAATTTTCTTCATCCTTAGTAGATATTTTTGTGATGCCAAAAATATCTAGTTCTAGAATATTTCATACTCTAACATGATTAGTGTCCTTTTTGTTTTTCTATAACTGTTTTGGCATATTCCATACCCTATAACTTATGACAAGCTTTACTATGTTTGTTTGGCATATTCTGGAAGCAAGAAGTGTTGTTGGGAATGGAGAAAGTTGGTTTTATCCATAGTGCATTGTCGAGAAGGTAAAAGCACATGTAGAAGTGGTATTTTTTGGCACATGTTTGTACCATATATGCATCTTCTCATGGGTGTGAACCTAATTTATCCATAGTAAAAAGGGTTTCGTCGCTGGATGGATGGCTAATGGTTTATGTGGATGTGGCCATTGATGATCATAGGCATTGGTATTGCGATTGGAAAACATTGAGGGTCTTTCATATCCACTTGTTGCTAGAAAATGGATAGAATTACAAATGTTTAAATGACATAATCTTTGGTGATTTGTCATGATGTTTACTTTGTAAAGGAGCATAATCTTCATTGATAAATTGTGGCCTTAGATTGCTTAAATCTTGTCAGGAAGATATAGTCTCTTGTAATGGATAGGTATGGTCCCATGCTGGATTGATTATCTAGGAGATAAAATATATTGCATCTAGGACTTCTATCTCAAATGTCCTTGTCAAAAGGTAGTGTAACTAGGCAGGACACATAATTGCTAAAGTAGCTGATCAATATAATGGTCATATTTGGCTTGATAAGGTTTCTGAGCTCATCTAAGCCACCCTATGTAACGAATGGTTAAATCTTTATAACCTATATAGATGGAACCCACTAAAAATCATTAACTCTTATTTCTCTACTACCACGTTGCTCCATGTTACCTCAAGTTCTTATCTCTGTCATATCATCTTGTTCATTCAGATCTATCCATCCATGTGGCAAAAGAATTGAATAGTCAGTGAGAGTATGTTCATCATCCTCTCACTAACCATTCATTGCTATTTCTATGGTGCACGACATGACCTCTTTGACTTCCTCACCTATCATTTGACATCTCACTCTAACCTAGTCTCCTTTACATAGGATCCTTTCCAATTCCAATACTATATATGCATGGAAGATGTAATGATCTTTGTTAATTATTTTTTGTCATAATCACCTTCATAAAACCATCTCCATTCCTCTCCACTTCCTCTACTTTTTTGGTAACCGCACTTCCTCCACTCATGCAGGGCCATTGTGCCTTTTAGTTTCTACCATAATACTCAATTTCTTCTCTCTCTCTCTCTCTGTATATATATATATACATATATACATGCACAATGCTCTGAGCTTATGCTTCTTCTCCATGTTGGTTTCTGAATTCTGAAATGACTGATGCTCAACAATTTTGGTTGATGTCCATCCTAATATTTCTAATATTGTACTGTTTTAAAAACTTATGGTCTAAGTCTTGGAGCATTGTCTTATGCAACAAAAAGATGTCATAAGTGTTGACAGTCACTAACACCCGTTTTGACCATCATCATTTCACCCAAAAGCATGATAAAGTGAGGTAGATGTCATAATGGTCATATTTGACCATCATCATTTCACTCATGTGTAGATATGAAGTTGATTTTAGCCATGACTACTGTTGACGGTAGTTATCACCTATCACAAATCGTCAACTTTGTACAAGAAAATGATCACCAATAGAAACATAGGAGGTTATTACTGATAAATTCCATGAGTTTTGGTGAATTACTATTTTCTGCAGGGATTGTTCAGAGAGAACGAAAACAAGGATTAAATTGATGAAATGCCACGAAACTTGATCGCGACGAAAGGACATACCAGAAGTCTCTAGAAGGCACAAGAAGATACGGGACCGAGGCGGAGACCGAGAGGCCATTAAAGGAGGCCGCTCAGCCCCCCTCAGGCCGGTCGGCCTGGCCTAGAGGCCAATCGCATTTTCCTTCACGTGACGAAATCCAACCGACCTCTACGTCGTATTTTGACCATTGATTCAAGTCGTTTTGATCTGAGGGCTGCGGTTCATCCTACGAACTATATAACTAGACCTAGACCCCCCTGAGGCATCCATCATCATAAGGTCAAGACAAGATTAGAATTAGGGTTTCTAGAGAGAGATTAGAGCTCCACTTCAAGTTTAGGGTTTAGATCTATCTAGATATGAGAAGAGTTGGGCGTTGCTCAGGATTCTGGATCACCGTCGGGAGATTTGATAATTATATTGTAATCTCGTTGTTTGACTTTATGCTACTTCAATAATATCATTATATTTCTATTTATTTCCTTCTTAGTTTATTCTAATTGTATATTTGATATAGTCATGATTAGTAATGATTTTATGCATATGTTCGCAAAGCACTTAGTTCAATTTTGGATTAGATTATGTGGTAGATATGATGTAGGCGTGGTGCTTATATTAAATTTACCTGCGAATGCACCCTATATTCCAAGACATCAAGTGGTAGATCGCGGGTGTGATATTCCTGTTGAGTCGAATATAGGCCAAGTAGAACATGGTTACAAGGAAATGATTGCTCTGTTCTTGATATTCCTTAGTAATGTTCCTTATGCATAGATGAATGATTGATTATGCTATAAATGATAGTCTATATACAAGAGTGAACAAAAGACTTGGTAAATATGAAATAACTTAGGATTCGTACCTCTTAACTTATCTCCTGATTAGCTCTATTTGATTTATGAGTCTCTCTCTCATTCTGGAATACCCATTGTTATCTTATTTTACATCTATCATTTATCTATTGTTTTACCCCTGTAAAGATAAGAGTGGTTATTTGATCTTTATCATTAGTATGTATATTTGATATTCTTTCTAGCCATATCATTCTTTCATTTTAAAACCTATTAAGCTCCCAGTGGTAAAGTATAAATAACGATACCTAGAACATTCCTGGGTGAAATGCTACAACAGGTGTATTTTATTTGTGCGCTTGCGGATAACCTTTATTCTATATTTTATGTAAGAGTCATGATTATAAGTACAACCATATTTCTAGTATCATGTTAGGGATGACAACTTAACTCAAGTGATGCTAAAAAATGTCAACAACTACTAAGTGTAATTGCACTAATCAACGTATGCTTTGGCTTGTAATTAAGAATGACTTAGAGATTATTCCTCTAATATTCTACTTAGCAATGCTAATGCCATAGAAAGGAGTACTCTGAGTGATTAATGATCAGTTATTACTTACCATTCATATATACATTTATCTCTTGACTTACCCTGTTGTGAGTAGAAGTTGGATATGGTTTATTTCTCCATCAAAAGTATAAGTTATCAATATATTCCAACTGCCCATCCTTCTCTGTGGTAAAAATATAAATAATGATACCTGAAATACTCCCGGGTGAAGTACTACAGTGGTATAATTATCTGTGCGCTTGCAGATCCCTTTATATTTATATTTATATTCTTTCTAGTCACATAAAATACTAAAGTACTTCTTAGTGTCATTCTAGAGGTGGAGCTAGGTAGTACTAACAAGCATTTCTGGCATCATAGCTAGGGATGACAACTTAGCAAAAGTGATGTTAAGAAATGTCAACAACATTAGGTGGCTACATAAACAAGTGACAAGTTAATAAATACCAACAACCACCCTATGAACAGTACCCCCAACGGTCGGATGTCTGTGATCAACGGCTCGTTAACGTGGTAGGGCACTGCCCTGTTCGGTGCTAGGCACTGCCCTAGCTAGTGATCTTGCAGAGATGACTATCTCGGGCACAACATCTAGTTCTTCACTTTGGGGCTATAAATACCAGCCCATCCGGTCATTTGGAAAAAGAGGGAGCTCAGGGAAGATAGGAGGGTGTTGCTACACCTCATTTGTGCTCTCCACATGCATAGAGCTTAAAGATCACTTGGTGATTAGCGTAGGTGCTTTGCGAAGTGCTTAGGTTAGTTAGACCATGCTCATATGCTCTTGCTCTAGGCTTAGGTCTAGTTGCTAGTAAGATTTCCATACATCTAAACCCAATGTGCTTGTAGTCTTGTGAGAGCACACAAACTGTGTTTGTGGTGTGGCCGCCACCATGTACCAAAGGGAACAAGGCCCGTGGTGTTTCAGCCGGAAGCTTGATAGTGAAGACAGCGGGGAGCGGTCCAGGAGAGGCTTGCCGAAAGACACACTGGAGACCCACTTGCGCATGGGGAAGGCCCGGGCTATCCATAGAGTTACCCAACCAGGAGTTTGGCCCTTGCTAGGGATTCCTTGTGAGGGGCTCCAATGAGGACTAGGGGGAAGCTTGAGTGCTTCTCGATACCTTGGTAAAAATACCAGAGTCGTCGATGGGAGTTTGCATCTCTACCTCATCTTTACTTCCACATTTATATTGCTACCTTGGTTATGTGCTTTACTTTTCTAGATTAGTTGATAGGCTAGTCGATATGATTGGAACTTAGGTTGCATAACTCTTTTGCAGTAGAGATAGCAACACACCTAGCAAAACCGTAGTTGCACATTTAGATAGATTACTTTTTTGCATAGGTTTTGATTTGGTGGAATTTGAGGCCTTAGTTAGAAGTAGAATTTTAAGTTGCCTAATTCACCCCCTCTTAGGCGTCACGGTCCCTTACAAGTGGTATTGAAGCCGGTTGGCTCAATTTGGATCTTTGGCTTCACCGCCGTTGAGCCGACGCTATTTAGAGTGGTTGGGATGGATACCTCTAGGCCTCCGCACTTTGATAGCACTAATTTTCCCTATTACAAAGCTAGAATGGCTTGTCACCTTGAGGCGGTTGATTTAGGTGTTTGGAGAGTCACTCGTGACAGGATGAAACCCATCAAGAATCCCGAAAAACCAACTAAGAGTGATGAAAAAGAAATACATTTCAATGCTAGAGCTAAAAATTACTTGTTTGAATCTTTTAGCAAGGATATTTTTAACCAAGTGTTCACTTTAAATATGGCACATGAAATTTGGTTAAAATTGTAAGAGCTCCATGATGGCACAAGTAATGTTCATGAGCAAAAACATTGCCTAGCTAAACAAAGCTTTGATTCCTTTAGAATGAATTAAGATGAGCTTGTTCGTGATATATATTCTCGTTTGAATCTGATTATCAATGAGCTCAATTCCATAGGATTAACAAAGCTCGGTGATGCGAACATCGTGAGGAAGATCATTTCCATGCTACCACAAGAAAAGTATGCAAGCATCATCACCATCCTTCACAACATGGAGAACTTGAGCAACATGACCCTGACCATTGTGATTGGCAAGATAGTGGCATTTGAGATGTCACACAAGATGGCTCAAGAAGAAGCCTCTTCATCAAGCAAAGGAAAATCTCTTGCTTGTAGTGAGCACAAGAAGATGAAGGGCAAGCAAGTTGAGACAAGCTCAAGCTCCTCAAGTGAAGAAGAAAAAGAAGATGAGGATGATGACGATGAAGAATCGAGTGATGATGATCAATCTTCCCCCTCCACCTTTGATATTGATGAAGAATCACGCAAGCTCATAAAGAAGCTAGAGAAGATAATCCAAAGGCTCAATGTCAAGGGTGTGCCTATCCAAATTCAAGATTGCATCTTCACTAATCAAAGAAGAAAGCAAAGAATGAAGGGATGCTATGGATGTGGCGAGTTGGGGCACTTTGTGGAAGTTTGTCCAAACAAGCCTGCACCCAAGACAAAGAAGAAGGTGTGCAAGGACAAAGCCCTCACATCAATAAGGTCATGGGATGATTCTTCAAGTGAATAAGAAGACCATCACAAGAGGCGAATGCACAAGCACTCATCATCAAGCTCTTCTCACACGTGCCTTATGGCACAAGGTAACAAAAGTTCATCCTCCTCTAGTGAGAATGATAGTGATAGTGATGATGAGCTACCTTCTTATGAGCAACTTGTGCAAGAAAATCTTAAATATGCTACAAGTTGTACTAGACAACAAAAGAAGTTAAAATTACTAAAAGAAAAGTTAGATAGCTCACAAGAAGCCTATAATGCCTTGCTTGAACAATATAAAACTTTTGCAAACCTTAATGTTGAGCTATCTACTAAAATTGAGCAATTTGAGGGTAGTGCAAACAAAAATGAATGCACAATCAATGAAGAGTAACTTGTAAAGAAAAATGAAAAATTAAAGGAAAAGTTAGCTAGCTCACAAGATGCACAATCTTGAAGCCGTCGGTACAACCCCCACCGAGGCACCTAAAAAGAAAAATTCAATCTTTGACATGCCTAAAAAAGATGCCTCTACTTCTTGCAATGATTTATGTTTAGACTCACCCTTGTGCAACCAAGTTTGTGTTGAGAAAGTTGTTGTAGAAACATGCACACAAGAGGTTGCAATGGAGAATGAGCAACTCAAGCAAGAAGTGGCTCGCCTTACCAAGGACTTGACTCAAGTAAAAGGCAAGAGGAGCAAGCCCAACTTCATCAAGATAACACCGTCAAGGGAGTGAAGAAGCTTGATGAAAAACTATGGTTTGCTATGTATGCCACAAGGAAGGCCACAAGTCCTATGAGTGCAAGGTGAAGAATGGGGTAGGAGCAAAAAGCAAACAGGCAAGCTCTCCAACACTTACACCAACAAGGTGGACAAGAAGGCCTCCACAACTTACCTTTTGAAAAATAAGAAGAATGATAAGGTGGTGGCCATCAAGGTGAACAAGTAAGCCAACAAAGGGGCCAAACATATTTGGGTGCTAAAGGAGATCATTTCTAACATGAAGAGCACCAAAAAGGTTTGGGTCCCGAAGGGGAAGTGAGAAGTCCAATGGACTTCTAGGAATTTGGAGACTTGGCATAGCTTGGGTGCATTTCATGGGGTGCATCATGATGGACAAGGTAATTGCCAAGTGGGTT
Source organism: Saccharum hybrid cultivar R570 (assembly GCA_038087645.1). Classification (NCBI taxonomy): domain Eukaryota; kingdom Viridiplantae; phylum Streptophyta; class Magnoliopsida; order Poales; family Poaceae; genus Saccharum; species Saccharum hybrid cultivar. The sequence goes on from JAQSUU010000682.1 coordinate 1,499,518, forward strand.
AGTGTAAATTATGGACCCAAATTCCCCTTCGCATGTTAGATAACTAGCTTTAATTTCTTGCAAATTCAATTAGCATCTAGTTTCTTTTGATGCCTAGGTTTGCATTTGCATGTTTAAACTTTTGTCATGCATACACTAGGTAAATCATATGGTAGGGTTGCTCGGTTTCACTCTTAACCCTTGGAGCAAACCTATATGGTTTAAATTGTTTAGGAGCTCAACACATAACTCGTTTTACAAGTAATTATCCTATATGTGCCAAAATCCAAATTGTAGATAATTTTCCCCAAATATCATTCATGAAAATGATTCCCACATTCATGTGATGTCATCTTTCAAGTGGTATTTTGATTTTTAAAAATCAATGTGCATGTCTCCTACAAGTATTCTATGCTTGTATGCACAAATTTAGGGGGAGGTTATTCTACAAGTTGGATGATTTGATACTAACATTCTTTTCAAGATTATTATGTGTGTAGTAGTCTCATTGCAAGGAAAATGGAGTCCCTAGAGATAATCATCATGCTTCAAAAAGCCACAACCCATTGCAAGTGGTGTCAATCAAATTGGTTTCTACATGTGGTATTCCTAAACCGATATCATCATGTTGATTTCAATTTGGCATTTATATGCTTTCTCCATGCATTATATAGATTAAACTCCCTTGTGCATTAATTTGCCAATTATGCATATACTTTTCCATCCACCATATGTGTGCATATATTTAGGGGAGCTTAGTCTATGTAATGTGAGAGTCAAGTTTTGTGATCTATTCCACTCCACATACAAAGGATCACAAAAGTTGACCCTCCCTTGTGCTACTAATGTCTTCTTTTTCGGTGTTTGATTCCAAAGGGAGAGAATTTATGGGACCAAAAGCAAGGCCAACACATAGATCAAAGGGGAGAACCCTAATTGGGAATGGTCTGAGAAAGGGAGAATAGTGGATTATGGAGTTAGGGGAGGCTCAAGTCCATAATGCCACTTGGGGACATTTGCAAGGGCAAGATAAGTTTCCAAAAGTTCATACAAGTGATATCCTTAGCATCAAAAAAACTTGCCTTTGCATTGCATCCTAGCAAGTAGATAGGTTTCAAATTTTTGCATCTATAATTATTTGCTTGCTTTGGTCGTGTTGTCATCAGTCACCAAAAAGGGGAGCTTATAAGAAAAATGGACCCTAGGCCATTTAGTTTGGATTTTGCTGTTTGATGATCAACATGACTAAATTGGAGTAATGTGTTTGCTAGTGTTTATTTCATAGTTCAATAGGATGCAATGCGAACTTGGACCAAGTTTGGAACGTGAAGAAAATGATCAACACTCAAAAGAAGACATTGGAGGAGGTGTTGATAGCTTATAGTACGTGAAGCAAGGAGTCCAAGACGCGAAGATGACAAAGCCCCGACAAAGAAACACGAAGAAACAGCAAGAGGGGGCACCATCCTTGGCATGGCGGTGCACCGCCCGGGGGTGGCGGTGCCACCAAACAGAGGGCTACTGCAGCTGGAGAAGATTGGGGCAACGGACAACACTGTGTGCACCGCCCCGGTCACCACCATGGGGCGGCGGTGCACCGGACAGGGGTGGCGGTGCTGTAACACCTCAAGTGTTTAGCTCCATAATTGCATTGCATTTGCATAAGCATAAGCATGCATCATTCATGTTTGTTATTTTATGTGATGCAACACATGTGATTGTTCTAGGGTTTGTTTGATTTATTTCATGAAGTATTTGATAGTTGGTGTAACAAAAAGGTAAGGTAGCCAATCATGACCTACAACACCTTAGTTATACTTAGGGTAACATTTGGAACAAGGTTCATGTTGACCAAAATTACAAATTTGCCCTCCAAGAGAAGTTTGACCACCATTTGACCCTAGAAGGCTCTAGTTTGACCAAGTAAAAAGTCTAATTTAGAGACCTTGCATGGAAGAGCACCCTTAAGCAAAGTTGTAAAGAAATTCATGGGGAACAAAAGTCTCAATATGACCATCTCATGAAATTGACCCTAACATGCTCAAAAGTGGCCCACAAGTCAGTTAGAGAGGTAGCTCCAAGACTTAGAATTTTTCTAAGTCTAGAATCTGACCCTACAGTTTTACTGATGCCTACTTTAGGAGCTTTTAGTTAACAAACCAGGCCAAACCAGCCTTTGAGCCAATTGACAAAGTTGTTGTCCACACATAGCTCTACAACATTGTCAATATCACCATCACCTGGTTCTCAATAGTTTAGGAGATATAGTGTCAAGAAGTTAGGGTTTCAGTCGGCGTTGATCTCTGAAACTGCATTTCAGTTTCAAGGGGCACCACTTTGGAGCTCTGTAGTTTCAAATCTAGGCCAAACCAGTCCAAACTCCAATTGACAAACTTGTAGTCCTCATGTAGCTCTACAACATTGCCAACAGCACCTATACCTGGTTCTCGCTGGATGAGGAGTAAAATGAACTCAAAATCACTCTGTCAGTCACCGTTTCAGACGCGATTCAGTTAAGTCAGGCTTCGACCATGACTGTCGTGGCCGACCGGCCGCAGGCCGTCGTCGACGCGTGGCCACGCGGTGGCAGCCGTACGCCGGCCTTGGCCCCACCAGTCAGGCCGCGACGCCTTCAAGACGCCACGACGCGCGAGCCGGCCTCCATTCCTCCGCCCCCTCTCTTCCAGTTGCAAAAACGCCGAAACCGAGCCGCCATTGCCGTTCTTCTCCGGCGAGCTCAAGCGCGAGCTACACCGCATCACCGGCCGCCAGACCTCGCCACTCCCTCCGCCTCACCACCCTCCATCCCCTTGACCCACCGAAGCCCGCGATTTGACTCAAGGTGAGCCGCATTGCTTTCTTCCCCGTCTCCGAGAGGTCGCCGGAGCCCGCCATGGGACCTCACCGTGGTCGGGGTGCTTTGGGTCTCTCTCCATCCTCCCTTCCTAGCATAATGGATCCGCCTAGCTTCGGTGAAGCTCGTACCGAGCCTAGACCGCACCGTACATCCTCACCGGCGACGGTGCGCCGCCACCGGACATCACCGGCCACCGCTCGCAGTGACAAGCCCCTTCCACCCCATCCCCATCCATTCCACGAGCACCAATCGACGCACCGGGTGACGGAGAACACGAGGCGGTGTTCGATTGGCCGAGCGAGCTCTTCTCCGGCGAGCTCGAGCTCGTCGGAGCTCGCGGGTCTCCGCCTCCCCTACCTCCGGTCACTGACCGCGGGGGCCCGCCCATTAGTGTCGCGCGCGGGCGGGGCGCTGAGCGGGCCGCGCGCGCGAGTGTGTGGGCCGAGTTTTCCGGGCCGGCCCAGTTCATCCGAAATGAAATTCATTTTTATTATTTTGTCACTGATTTTTGTACAAGTTGGAAAAATATAGATCTAGGGTTTTAATGATCCAAAAATCATGAGATAAATTTTATTAGGGTCTACATGATGTGTAGTATTTTAGAAAAATATGGATCTGGCATGAGATGTTTAAATTCTGTAAGAATTTAATAGATCCTTTAAATGTGTTTTGGAATGCATGCAAATTTGTTAAATTTATAACTTGAGCTGTAGTGTTCCATAAATCATCAAATTTGATGGGTAGGTTACTCTATGCTAGCCCTAGCTCTGGTAAAAATTTGGGCATCAGTGCTTAAGTACTTTTCAAGTTATTATGCTATCTTGTTATGCTAGGAAATATTTAAATGAATTTTTGTAATTTTTCTACATGTGCAATGTTCATATAACTTTTTGGAGAATGTCTTGGTACCCTAGACTGTCCAAGAAAATTAAGAAATCTGTTGTTTGACACTTTTTACTATGCTTTGTTATTTATACAAAAATCAGCCTTTTTGGCTTGTGAATTTTGTTCAGAGAGTTCCTGTGATTAAATTGAGTTCAAATTTATACAGTAGTCTCTTTTTGGGTCAGAGAGTCCCCTGTAATTTTTGTAGAAGTTTTGGAGCAGTTTACATATATGTTTTAAATTCCACTTAATTACTTAAGTAAATTAAGAAATGGGTTTAAATAAATATTCTAGGTGGGCACACCTTACTTTCTGGTGTTTTTGTGACATTGGTGAACTTGTAGTAGTATTAGTTTGGTCTTAGAGAATGTTTGCCACATCAATAAATATTTAATCTTTGCAATTTTAGGTTTTCTGGACAGCTGATAGTATTTCTAGGTTTGACCTTGGATAAAGGTGGTTGCTGGAAAACTTGTAAATACCAAAGTTGTAATAAAATTTGTAATTGAGCTTGTGTCAAAATTTGGGAGCATTTGCCTTAGTAGTTTGGGAGTTATTGCTGTTTAAAGTGCCAGTCCCGAATTTACTGCTCTCTGTGTAGAGAGAACAGATTCTGGGACTTTGGAATTTCGACTAGGTAAACTTTGGAATTAAGTGCTGTGGTCTGAAAACATTTTGTAGTGCATTTCATAAGCTTTCCAGATTGTCTTAGATCATATCTTTTGGAATTGTAAATCTCCAGTTGTGATAAAAACAAGTAGCTGCTGTCCAGAATGCTTACTGTGGTGTTTTGCTGATTGATATGGTGTGATATCCTAAGACATGCTACTTTTGTAATTGTTAGGTGTTAGGGCCTTAACTGAGGATGAGCAGCTTTATCTTAGGTTAAGTAGATTAGGTGAGTACTTCTCTACCGGAGAGGAAATTTGCACCTACTCTTTTGAAGTGATTTGAATAGAGTGTTAAATTGTTGTAATGCATTTCATTCCGAGCATATTGCATCTTTCATTATGCATTCATGGGATTTATTATGCACTCATGCAATAGGTGTACCGGAGGGGGTGACACTCCTCGAATTCGAGCCTGTAATTCCGGAGGAGAACCAGGAGCAGCAGGAGCCCGAGGATCCAGCAGGCGAAGGAGACGCCGCTGAAGACTTGCCGGAGTGCCCTGACCACCGGCCTTCAACTTTTCTCAAAGGCAAGCCCCGGTGCATATTGAACCTACTGTTTTATAAATTAATCTTGAGTACTTTTAATTGTTTACTGCATTAAGTTGTAGGAGTTATATGAAAACACTTGTTGCATTATACCTGTCCTTGTCCAGATATCGTACTTAATCCTATATTAGGTTTAGGCACGTGTCAATGCTTAGCCCTGCTTAGTTCGGTAGAAGTCGGGTGATTTCCGGTCATTCGCGAGATGTAGGAAGGAGTCACGAGTGGCTTTATGGCTACCATGGATGGAACCCTGCCTTAAAATGAAATTGAGACCGGGCGGGAGTTCGATAGTACAGCCGCAAGACACTTCACGTCTTGGGTGTGGAGCTATGCCCGTCTGAGTCGTTTAAGGACCAATTCGCTGTACGTCCTTGAGTCATGTTGAACGCAGTCTAACACTTAGTTGGCCGGATAAGTCGTTCCGACCGTGAAGTCGAGTAGTATGGTTCAGGCCGGGAATCGAATGGTAGGTTGCATCTTGGAGGAGAGAAAGGATGTGCTTGGGGACATTGGCGTGAGACCAAGGGGGGGTTAGAGTCCCTATCACCTGGCAGAGTGTCGCCCTTGGGGACGCGATATTATTCGGGCCCGCGATTCCTGAACTGTACAAAAGATGACCTGAGCAGCCTTCGCCAGGCGTGACTCGGTGAGTGTTAGAAATACCCCTCCAGCTGGATAGGAATTCGATTCGAATCGCCGTCGCTCCCGGTTAGTGAGCACTTGACTTGAGCAGCGGCAACGTAGATCTCATTAAATGAACCGGTGGTTAAGGGAATGATACAATGTTGCCAAAATTCATACCTGCTCTGGATATAATGATGATAATTGTTTGATTATAATCAAGTGCATGTTTAGTACAGGTGCTAAGATAGATGACAGGTAAATGCTAAAAATAACTGCTAGTACAGGCGATAAGAGTTTAAATTACTTATGCCTTTATGCAAAATGTTATGTCAGCTAGCCTCTTGTGTAAGCCTTGCATAATCCTTGGTGTCATCTTATTTCTGGTTTTCGACGGGTAAGTCTAGCTGAGTACATTCCAGTACTCAGGGTTTATTCCCTCCTGTTGCAGATGATATGCTCTATCAAGGCTTCTGCAAGACTTGTCTCCACCCTGCGGGTGAAGAAGACTAGATCACTTGGGCGTGATCATCTTTTATGTACTTTCCTCATGCTTTTGCGGGTTGTTGATCATCAAGACTGGCAGTAATTAACAACTGGTGTGTGTTATGCTTCCGCTACTTTATAAACTTGGTTTGTATTAATTGCGACTCCGTTTGTGTAAACTTATTTCAGAACTACTTGTGAAATGTATCGTATGATGTTGTATGTTGAATGATGCGATCCTGGTTGTAAGCAGTTTGGTTTGAAATCCTTCGTGATTTCGATTGACTACCGGGATTATATGGGCTCAAGTTTGAAAATTTGAGCGCTTCGGTGCTTGTTTTCGTACTTGTGCTCTTATAATTTGGTCGGTTCTGTTACAGGTGCCACCGCCCTATTTTTCCAGAGAGCAACGAAGGGGGACTTGGGGCACTACCCTGGTCACCGTCCTAAGGGTGGTGGTGTGCATCACCCTATGAACAGTACCCCCAACGGTCGGGTGTCTGTGACCAACAACTAGCTAACATGGCAGGGCACCACCCTGTCCGGTGCCAGGCACCGCCCTGTCCGGTGCCAGGCACCGCCCTGTCCGGTGACCTCGTAGAGATGACTATCTTGTGCACAACGACTAGTTCTTCACTTTGGGGCTATAAATACCACCCTAATCGGCCATTTGGAAAAGGAGGGAGCTGAGGGAAGATAGGAGGGTGTTGCTACACCTCATTTTTGCTCTCCACATGCAAAGAGCTTAAAGATCTCTTGGTGATTAGCGTAGGTGGTTTGCGAAGTGCTTAGGTTAGTTAGAACACGCTCATGTGCGCTTGCTCTAGGCTTAGGTCTAGTTGCTAGTGAGGTTTGCATACCTCTAAACCCAAGGTGTTTGTGCGCACCGTGTTTGTACTCGGCAGGGCTTGTAGTCTTGTGAGACCACACCAACCGTGTTTGTGGTGTGGCCGCTACCGTGTACTAAATGAAACAAGGCCCGCGGCGTTTCGGCCGGAAGCTTGATAGTGAAGATGGCGGGGAGTGGTTCGGGAGAGGCTTGCCGGAAGGCACACCGGTGACCCACTTACGCGTGGGGAAGACCCGGGGCTATCCACGAAGTTACCCGACCAGGAGCTTGGCCCTTGTGAGAGATTCCTTGTGAGGGGCTCCAATGAGGACTAGGGGGAAGCTTGAGCGCTTCTAGATACCTCGGTAAAAATACTAGAGTCATCGATGGGAGTTTGCATCTCTACTTCATCTTTACCTTCCGTATTGATATCGCTACCTTGGTTATGTGCTTTACTTTCCTAGCTTAGTTGATAGGCTAGTCGATAGGATTGGAGCCTAGGTTGCATAACTATTTTGTGGTAGAGATAGCAACCACCTAGCAAAACCGTAGTTACACATTTAGATAGATTACTTTCTTGCATAGGTTTTGACTAGGTGGAATTAGAGGCCTTAGTTAGTAGAATTTTAAGTTGCCTAATTCACCCCCTCTTAGGCGTCACGGTCCCTTACAGTAGGTAGCCTTGCCAATCTTAGGGTGGCCCTGCTGTGTTCCTCCGTCTTCTTGGGGGGATGTTCACGAGTGTTTTTGGTGACTGATCCTATGGCATTACCGAAATTGGATGGCAGGGCATAATTAAAGCGGCAACGCCCGGAGGGGCGCTTGAGCATGTTTGTTTTCCTAGACCGGTGCCAGGGACGACATGCCCCACGAGCTGCACCTCAACATGTTTGTTTCCCTCCACAAGCTACGGGCTTGGTCCACACGCTTCTTAGAGGCACGCCGGAGCCAAACCATGGAGAAACGAAAATGGACTTCATTTACTCTGAGCCTGCCTCTCTTTCGTGCAACACGAGTTTCATCACCGCCTAGCGTTCCTCTCACCCACCGCCTCTCTTCTCCCTACTCTGAACCTGGAGCCTGGAGGCCGCCGCTGCGCTGCCCATACTCCTGCACGCCGTGGCATGCGAGGGATGTTGTTTGCCTGCTACGATACCGGCGCTGTTGACTTTGCCACCGTCTCACCTCCTGTAGCTGCTATGGCGCCACCGCACCCACTGTGGAATAGGGACAAGGGCTCCGCTGCCACTGCTATCAGAGAAGGTGGTGCAATAGTACTTGGGCACTAGTGGGGCCGGGGGCAGCAGGGGCCATGGCCCCCTAACAATACAAACTTTTTATAATATATATATATATATATATATATATATATATATATATATATATATATATACACAACAAGTTGTGTCAGGAGGGACCGTTAGTGTGAAATTGAACAATTCTCTGGGCCCTTATATTAAAAGTCACAAAGGGGTTAGGCAGGGGGACCCACTCTACCCAATTCTATTCAATTTTGCTACTGATGGATTATCTAGGATGGTTCATAAGGCTCAATTTAATAATCTGTTCTGTGGTTTGGTTGATCACATCATTGAATATCAGCCTCTTGTGCAAATGGTGGTGGAAACTTGATAAAGAAGATGGTTTGTGGCAAAGAATTGTTAAGTTCAAATATTTGAGAAATGGTTCATTTCATAGTGTGAAGCATAGGCAAACTGATTCGACTATATGGGCTGATTTGTTGAAAATTAAAGATATTTACTTGGGATGGAAGTTTTAGTTAAAAATGGAAATAATACTCTCCTCTGGAAGGACTCATGGCTGTATAAAAAAACCTTTTATATATTCTATACCCTGTTCTTTTTAAGTTCTGTGTGCAACCAAATGTGACTGTATATCAAGTACATGCTGATACCGAGGGTGTTTCTTTTACTAGATGGTTAGCTGATAACTTGCTTCTAGATTGGAAAAAGATTTTGGATGATATGAATGACATTAACTTTACAGCTGAGGAAGATGTAATTGTATGGAAATTTGGACATCTTAGTACATTCAGTGTAAAATCTATGTATAATGCAATGGCTATAAATGACTCAGGCCCTTATCATAAGAAAATTTGGAAAGGAAAGGTTCCTGCTAAAATCAAAATCTTTTTGTGGTTGATGATGAATAATGCAATTTTGACCAAGGACAACTTGTTGAAAAGAAAATGGGTTGGGGATCCCTCATGTCACTTCTGTGATAATGATGAAACTATATCTCACCTTTTCTTTCAATGCAGCACTGCTAAAGCTGTTTGGGCAATAGCGGCAAAGAGTATTGGGGCTAATAATGTGCCTAGATCTTTAGGACAATGCTGGATTTGGTGTGAGAAATGACTTCCCTTTTGGAAAACAATTCCACACTCTTGGAATTGCAGCTGTATGGGCTATTTGGAAAACTCGTAATAAAGCTTGTTTTGAAGGCAAATTGCTCAAAGATCCGGCTTCTATTATATGTTATGCATGTGCGCTCATGGGTTACTGGGCAGGTCTGTTCGTGGAGAATGACAAAGAAGCTCTGATCGCCGGTGTAAACACGATGTTGGAGATTGCAACCAAGCTTCTGGGTAAGAAGACGACGACGGGTGGCAGGCTGCTCCTGAAGGATGGATCTGATGCTGATAAGCAGAGCTGAAGAACGAGATGACCTTCTCCCAAAGTGTTGCCTTGACTGGATGGCTTTTTGCCTTGTTATGGCTTTTGACTCTGTAGTGAGCCAGACCTTTATGCGTGGATTAGATAGTTGTAGTAAGCTGGGTGATCTTAAATGTCTTTTTCTTACTTCTGAAACAGTCTATCAAACTCTGTATTTCCGTTACTTCTAATGGAAATAGGGGATACCTCCTGTTTGAAAAAAAATGTCTATTAATATCCTCTAGAGAATAAAATGGAGTAGAATACAATTACAATAAAATATTTTGATTTATCTAAATTTGTTTGTCTATCTATATATCTATTGAATTTTTTGGTTTTGCTAGAATACTTATGTTTATTATACTTTATATTTTACTGAACACATACTTAACTTGCAATAACAATTCGGTGATCATCTCTTTTTATTGTGAGTCACATTATAGATGTAGACGCTCACATATACGCATGCATGCTCACTTCTACAAATAAACACACATCCTACTTCACTATAAGCACGTTTGAAATACTAAGACAATAGATTTTAAGATTCATGAGTCATCACATGCACCCCGTTGTCGACAAAACGGTCATCTACCATGGGTATGAACACTTCCAAAATACTAAGCGGGTAAATTTTAACATTCACGAGTAATCATATGAGCCCTACTGTCGACAGACATGGTCGTCTACCATAGGAAAAAAGTGAGCATGGTCAAATCATCAAATACTAGAATAAATCTATAAAAATAGAGCTTAACCTTAGAGCAAAATCTAAACAATTAAGCTACACTCCTTCTTATATATTGAAACTCTTTGATTGCCCTCCCTTATACATAATTCCTGGCTCCGCCACTATACTTTAGGGAGCAGCTGTTTGCGCGCTCTAGGGCCGCTTATCGAGGGGCCCGACGCCAAGCGCCTCGCCACAGCCGGGGACGCTACTGCTGTGTGCAGTCGTCTACTCGTCTTCTAGATCGCACAGGCCAGGGGCGTGGTGCCCAAGATCCTTGCGCCGGTTCTTGGCTGGCGCCTGCATCACGTTCGCAGCCTATGGCGCGGCTTCTGACCGCCGGAAGCTGCGCACGCACCACGGGCTGGAGCTTGTGTCCATGCTCGAGCTCCTCGGCACAGTCGGCATGGGCAACGCGTCCATGGCGGAAATGGTAGACAGGATGCTGGGGATCCACGACGGGCTGGAGGTGGTGGTCCCGACGGGTCGAGTGGTTTGTTCCGGCGCTCGGACCTCTGCCAGCGTCACAGCATGCCTTTAGTGCAGGTGCTCGATGCAATACCTAAATGAAGAGTGCATGGGTTACTCTACCGCATGCTAATCCAAGGTGATCACGTCTAGTTGTGCCGGCAAATAAATAGAATCCCTACATATACAGGGAAATAGAAACAAACACGACAAGTTGAACCTGTTGGGCCGGTCTCTTTCTGCCCTGACCCAGCGCATACGGACGAGCCAAAACAATCCAAAAGATAACCCTGACGTGTGGGCCGGGACAGGCTAAGCTCAAGAAGAGAAAGGAAAGGGGTGGCGCGGGAGTGTGGACGGGCCGACGAGATATCCAGAATTGGCCCATGAATGAAAAACCAATGACAGGCTGAAAAAAGAAAAAACGAAAAAGATAAGAGAAGGAGACTTTTTTAATCTTTTTAAACCTATTTCATTTGAAACAAAACTCATCTCCACACAATTAAAATCACAAGTAGCATGCCACAAATTTTCTATAATGTATCGTAGATTAATTAATTTAATTTAAAAGTATTTTCCTTCGTTTACAAATTTGGTCTTTATATATCTAAATTTACTTTGATAAATTTCAGAGAAACTGCAAAGTTTTAAAAATTAGGGTATACATCAGCCGATCGGATAGGTTCGCTTCTTTCCCCTTTCCTTGGTCGGCGGCGGCATCGTGTTCATGGCAGATGGTAGCGTATCCATGCCTTGCGGGCGCCGCGACTTCGCCCCGCGGCCCGTCCTGCGCGTCTCCTTGGTATCGAATTCTGAAGCTGGCATTCGCGGCTGCTTCCTGCCGGGCGCCGGCAGACTCTCCTACGTGGTGAAGGATTCTGGTAAGAAGGTCTCAGGTTTGGAACCTTTCGTCGACTTCGACGAGGCAAAGCGATTGGCCGAGGAGGCGGAACGGATGCGGTATCTGCGGCAGATGGCACGGGAGAAGAAAGACGACGATCGGCAGCAGATGCTGGAAGATACCGTCCTCGACTTCGATCCCAAGCAAGGGGACGAGTACTACACCAGATTTACCTTCGCCGACCTCACAAAATTCGATCTCGACGAGGAGTGTAAGTCCGTCCCCATCGATTCAATTTCTGATCAGGACTTAGTCATATCTATTGCATTGCCGTCCATGGACAACTACAAAATTTTATTTTGGTTCGGTTGGTCTCCTTACACGATCAAAGTATTATACTCTATTCTGTGTTAATTTATTTGTGCTTAAAAAAAGTTTATTTGTCTATTCGAGCAGAGGTCATCTCTGTCCGAATTTTTGTCTCTTGAATTGGCAAGTGCAAGTGTACTTCACCGTTTATACTATCTTGAACTTTTCATTTTGAATCTTACTAGTGGGTTTCAATCACCAATAATGGGGTAATGAAACATATATGCACACATTTAGGGAGTGCTTGTCATATACATGGTTTCAAAATGTTGTCATTATATATGCTTTATTGTGATTTTTATATGTGTTGTCATCAATTACTAAAAAAATGAGAGATTGTAAGTGCATCAATCCTATTAGTGGGGTTTTGGTTAATAGATGACGATGCATATAAAGAGCTAATGATGTTTCATGAGAATTTCAGTTATATATTAATGTGAAACGTCAAATGGAAACATGGGACCCCTCGATTTAATTGAAAGGAGTTCATATTTATTTTAAATTATTTTGAACTTCACTTGAGTATATGATACCATACTATTAAGAATGATCGAAGTCTTGTTACTTGCACGTGTTCTTGTGCTCAAAAGATCGCTAACATCCCTGTAGACACCTTAGAGTTGCCGCCCTTACACTACATAAATTTTATTGGAGGCGGGCAAAAAGAGTTAATGGAGGCGGGCATTGCAACCGCTTCCAATCAAAGGTCACGGTTAATCATCATCTAACGGAGGTAGTTGCCCTGCCCGTTTCAGTTAATCCATTAACGGAGGTGGGTGAGTTATGGTGCCTGCCTCTGTTAATCGTTTTTTTTATAAAAAAAGCCCCAGCGAGCCCAATCAAGCCCATCGTCGAGCCCAATTGAGCCCGCCACCGTCGCATCCACATTGCCGCATCTAGCTCGAGGCTCCCTGCCGTCACCAGATCTGGCCCCATGGTGGCCGGATCTGGACCCGCCGTCGCCGAATCTAGACCCACCTGCGCCGGAGAAGGACCTGCCGGCTGCAGATCTGCAAAGAGGAGAGAGCGACAAGTGAGGGAGATGAAGAGAGGAAGAGAGAGGGAGACAGGGAGAGAGAGCGACCTACCTCCGCCGTCGAACCACGCGCCGCCAGGCCCCGCGACACCACGCCGCCCAGCCCCACGGACCCGCGCCACCATGCGCCGCTCAACCCCACGGATCCGCACCACCGCGCGCCACGCGCTGCCTGACCCCGCGGACCCGCGCCACCGCGCCCCGGAGAGAGGGAGGCCGTGGAGATAGAGGGACCGGAGAGAGGAAGGGAGGGAGGCGGTCGTCTGTGCGACAGAGAGGGAGGCGGTAGGGATCGGAGAGAGAGAGAGAGATCGGAGGGAGGGAGGCGCCTGTACGAGAGGGAGAGCGGCACCTGTGCGAGTGGACTGGGAGGGAGTACGCCAGTTAGGGTTTACATTTACTTTATATACTCAACACTAGGTATTGACCCGAGAATGGTAATGGGCTAGGCCTGATCTTTGAAGGCGGGCCTTATAAAATAACCGCCTCCAAAAATAGATTTATGGAGGCAGTTGTCTTAAGATGCCCGCCTCCGTAAATAGACTATTTTTGTACGACCGCCTCCATTAATCGATTTTAGGAGGTGGTTGGTTTTTAATCGCCTCCATTAATTGATTTTACGAGGCGGGCAAATGTGACCGCCTCCGTAAATGAAAACGATAGCCTCCGTTAATCGCTCGGTATTTTTTGGCGGCAGTTGAATTTTGTGACCGCCTCTGTTAATGTTTGGGCACTGTCTTGCAAAATCATTTGTGTAGTAGTGTTAGTCTCTTAGTGCTGGTTTTCTACTTTGTCCGGAAATTCCGGTCATATCTCTGAAATTCCGGTCCATGGAATTACAGGGCTTATGGCCCGACAATTTCCATCTTAAGGCGTTCAGGCTGCTGGTTGCTGACTTATTAGAAATTCCGGTAGCTTGCCTAAAAATTCTGGCCACAAAATTTTTGAGCTTTATCAAGCTAATTTCCTGGTAAACTTACTCAAGTTGGACTGTTTCTACGTTGACGAAAATTTCAATGTGGGACCAGAAATTCCAAAGTAACGAGCATTATTTGTGACATATGGGCCTGTTATCTTAGGGGATCGAAAATTCTGGTGCCCTGCGCTAGAATTTCTAGGGTGGATATGAGATGCATGCCCAATGGGTCTGGCTAAGGTGGTGAATTTATTTCACTCTCTCTCCCACCTCTCTCCCTCTTGGCACTTTGAACACTTTCACCTAAACAAAAACCAACACTTTCACTCTCTCCCACACTCCGTCACTCGAGCTTAGATTCACTAATTTGTGAGTGATATTCTTCGTGCATGTGACTCTGGGAGTAAGATGCAAGTGCATCTACATCCTAAGTGGGTTTTGGTGAATTGAATGACAACCCGATTAAGGGACCAATAATATTTATGAGACTTGTAGGTAACAGTCCCAGGTTATCATTATGTGTTAAGATCATATATATATCATTGAAGTCTAAGATTAGTTATTCTAAAGCAAAAATTTGCAAGCAAGTGTGTTATCAAATAAATGAGACATGAGAGTTGCATATGGTTTGGTCTCAAATGTAAATCTTGCAAGAACAAATATTAAATATGGCCGTCAAAGCTTGTGAGATTATTATTATTGGAAACAATCTAGTTCAAGCACAAGACAACAATGCAATTGAGATGACATTCAAATGTAAAGCATTGATATGGCTTGATGGCTTGAGATGGTGAAGATAGCAAGTAAATGTCTTTGACGTACTAAGCAAAGGTGAAGGGCAAGCGACGACTTGGTGGCCGTGGAACCTAGCTATGGCGAAGAAGGAATTTACTTGCATTTAGTCAAGGTACTAATCAAGCTATGGAAAGTTGCGTTGATCTGGAAGATCAAATCAAATGATAATTGTGACTTGAAACCTTCGACACAAGTCACATGATTAACAAATATGAAGTGATGAAGATCCAAATTTATGAATGATCAATGTGGCAAGCAAATGAGTTGAAGAAGCTCAAGTAGAGATCAAGTTTTATATTTATTTCTTGAGAATAGATGCCACACTATCAAGAGGGATGCATCACTGAATTGGAGACAAGCAAATGGTGCTCAAAGTTACCCCTTGTGAGAAAAGCTTGAGAGAGAGAGAGAGAGAGACGAGTGAGAAAACTCCAAATAGGCCCAGGCTCAGCAGAAAGGCGACCAGTCTAGGATTGCTAGCTCAATGGCTATTTCAAAATCCTGGCTAGGCCGGGGTCCAACCTCGACCAAGCCGGGTTTGCTGACGTCAGCCCCAACAGCTACTTTGGCTTTGGTGGCTATTTATACCTCTCCCTCTCCCACTTGGCTTGCTGCTGATTCTCCCCACTTCCATACATGACCAGAAGCCCATGGCAACTCCTCTCCTTCTCTTTGTCAGTGTTGTTGCATACAATTCCACTAATCCTTGATTAGAGAGGGAGCCAAACTTTGTGAGCAAGCCTTGGTGGCTTTAGAGAGATTGGGAGATCTTGTGGGAGCGTCCAACTCTTGACCACTTGAGCAAGTCAAAGGATTTTGGTTCGTTGCATTTGTTACTCTTGGGGCTTTTCTCCTAGGTGGCATCCGAGGGTGTGTGGGTTGCTTCGGTGGTCTATAAAGGGTTGGTCTTCCCGCAACAAGAGGAAAGAAGACTCCTTAGTGAAAAGGTGAAAAGAGGTCGTTTTGGGCCTAGCCAAGAGTGGACCTTGTTGGGTCACTCACTGGCTTCCACAATGGAGACGTAGGGCACCTTGGGGTGGCCTGAGCTTCAGTCAAACAAATCTCTGCGTCTCTTGTTTGGTTTGCCTCACACTTGTTCATATTGCATATTCATTTGTATTTTCTCTTGTGGTTACTTGGGTGTTGTGGTTTGTGTTTGCAGGGAGTGTGAACTTGTTCATACATCTATATCTAAGCCACACATCAACTACTTCGAAGTAGAAGAAAGAGGGAGGAAAAAAGGGACTTTGGATAGTGCTCTGACCAAAGTCAGCCAGGCCGGCATTGCATCCCGGCCAAGCCAGGTTTGACACCATGCCAATTCAGAAAAGGAAAGCCAACCAGGCTAGTATCAGGGGTCGGCTAGGCCGACTTTTCCCTATGTGCTCTACTTTTGTTGTTTTAAGTGCTAAATTTTATTGAATAGTGTCAGTGTTTTGTGGACCGACTAGTGAATTTATACGATGTCGCCTACTCCAGGAAGACGATGGTAGCATCCAAAAGACACGAGGAGTTATACTGGTTCAAGCCGGAGCCCTTCATCTAGTCTCAGAGATGGTCAAGTGTGTGTTTCTCGCTTGAAAGCTCTGAAGTTCTTACAATGGGGGTGCAAGAATGGTGAAAGAGGTAGGAGAGCTAGAGCTAGGGGATGGACTGCCTGAATGAGAGCTTCGAGAGTCCGATCATGTCCAGAAGGGTGCCCTGGCTGCCCTTATATAGAGTCTGAGGCCAAGTCACATACAAAGGAGGTTCTCCTGACCGAGGGGTCGTGAGCCTGAGGGAGGGAGCCTAGTTAACTTGGCTTGCAAGTAATGCCGTCTTGTTGTGCACGTCTAGGCGTGGTTGTCACCATGGTCTTGTGCCCACATCGCGGCATGGTGTGGCGTGGTGCTACTGTGCCGGTTGTGGCGGCACTGTAGGAACGGTGGTGTTTCGCCAGCCATCCTACGCGACGTGGTCTCGTCGTGGCCTTCGTCATCGCCTCCTGATCTCCCAGGGGCATCCTACATGAGTTGGTAGCCGCCCCAGGTTGTTGGTCGTCTTGCCGCTTGTGGAGCTGGCGACCACGATCCTGAGCTCCGGAGTCATGGCCTCGTTGGCTTGGTTGGCCTTAAAAGTCAAGGCCGTCGTCGTGCCCTATCCCGTAGTGGGTGGGGTTGTACGTCTGTCTTGTCAGGCCGTGTTTGGACGGTGGGCCGACGTACTAGTCGTCACCGCTCGACGGTGTTGTCTTGTCCGCACTACATGGCGCATGGATGGTGTTTGACTAGGCTGAGGGGACTACTGTCCCCTCAGTCCTTGCGAGGTCAGTGCGGTGTGTGTGCTCTTGTCAGAGGAGGCGTGCTTGGCATGGCTCGATCTCTCCTCGTCTCTCCCAGAGGTCGGGACGGGTGAGAGGTCGTGAGGAGTTGTGCGTCTGCCTTAGTGTTTGGCCCAGGTCCACGTAGCCTAGCTGGGCCTCGGTCGTTTGGGCTTATACTAGCTGGCGTACCGTGGGCCGCCTGAGTGGCTAACTAATCGATGTCTTGAGATATCCGGGGTATAATAACCCTGACAAATAGTTTTGAGCCTATTCACCCCCTCTCTAGGCATCGAAGCGGCCCTTTCATAAGATCTATCTCTTGAGCACTTGTGGCACCCACCGGTGATTTAGTTTTTCAATTTGTTACTCTTGGGTTCTTGGAACCCTAGCCAGCTAGGTGTTGCCCATTGCATCACTCCTCTCTTGCTCGTGAGGTGCTATGGGATGTTTGTATTACCCTCTTGTTCTAGTGAAATCTCCCGACTTGGTCTTTGTGATCGCTAGGGAAGAGGAGAGTTGAAAGAGACTCTGAAGATCTTTGTGGTTGCCTTAACAATGGGGACGTAGGCACAACTTTGTGGTGTGGCCGAACCTCGGATAAATCTTGTGTCCTCATGTGCTTGTGATCTTGTGTTTGCATATCTTGTATTATTTGTTGTAGGTGTCAGAGCAAGCTATAGCGCTGAATCACTTTGTATTATTTCCCTAAACGTGTGGTAATAACAATTTAGTTTTTTCAGTAACTTCAATTTTGTAACCCTAGTAAGCTCATTTCTCTGCACGACGTGGAAATTCGGTCCTCAAAGGAATCTCTAGACAAGACTAGAAATTTCTGTACCTGTGATTTAATCTGCTACAAAGTTTTTAAGTTTCAGATTATGCCTATTCACCCCCTTTAGGCATTGCGATGCTTTTAGGAATTCCATCGTCGAGATTAGGGTTGAGAGATGCTAATGATGTCAACAGATTTCGAGTATTTGGCAGGGTTCACTTTGAATTTCAAGGAGGTGATGGTCGGGCACTAGGGCTTACAAGGAGGTTTTCACAAAGTTTAAATTTGGTATGACCAGCAGGTCATGACAGGTGTGGGCTCCGGCGGAAGGGCGATGAGTGCAGGCCCTGCAGATGGCTGGCGTGCGCAACAACGATGTGTGGCAGTGGCAGCGGTGGTGTGCGACAAGAGCGACAGTGCTTGAGCTCCCTCTGCTCGCGCCATCGGGGGCGCCTTTCCATCCGTTAAGGCGGAGCCGCGGAGGGCAAATTCATGCTGGGCCTACAAATCTGAGGACGAAGTGGGATGGTCCACGGTTATTTAGGATACCAGAAGAATCATTTGCGGTCGCACGACACAAAGTCATGCTATTTTCATACAAAATACACACATGAGCAGCCGCGGGATCAAACTCAAGATCACCGGCATCGCGCATTTCTTCCTTACCACGGTATCTTAAAGTCGCTTATTACCACTTGGCGGATAAAATTGTTTTGTATTTACCTTACTTGTAATTAATATTTGGAATCTTAACCGAATTCAAATAAAAAATAGTCAACTACAATCCTTTTATATTTATCTTAGCAAATATTGAAGCAAATATTATAGTGAATACGCAAGCAGCATCAGTACAATAAACTCTATAATCTATGTCTATATTGATTTGATTTGATTTGATTTTTTTCTTTGTTTACAAATTTCGTCTTAAATCTAAATTCACTTTAATAAATTTCAGAAAAACTGCACAAAGTTTTTAAAAATAGGGTGCTACATCAAACGATCGGATAGGTTCGCTTCTTTCCTCTTTCCTTTGTCGGCGGCGGCGTCGTGTTCATGGCAGCGGATGGTAGCGTATCCATTCCTTGCAGGCGCCGCGACTTCACCCAGCGGTCCGCCCTTGGTATCGTATTCTGAAGCAGGCATTGGCAGCTGCGTCCTGCGGGGCGCCGGCAGACTCTCCTCCGTGGTGAAGGATTCTGTTAAGAAGCTCGAACCTTTCGTCGACGTGGACGAGGCAGAGCGATTGGCCAAGGAATCGGAGCGGATGCGGTTTCTGCGGCAGATGGCACGGAAGAAGAAACGAAACGATCGGCAGCGGGTGCTGGAAGATACCGTCCTCGACTTCGATCCCAAGCAAGGGGGCGAGTACTACACCAGATTTACCTTCGCCGACCTCACAAAATTCGATCTCGACGAGGAGTGTAAGTCCATCCCCGTCGATTCAATTCTGATCAGATCAATTCACCTGCTCTCTGCCCTGACCTTTAGTCATATCTACTGCAGTGCCGTCCATGAACAATTACAAAATTTTATCTTGGTTCAGTTGGTTGGTTGTTTCTTATTACACGATCAGAGTATTATACTCTACTCTATGTTAAAATCTGTGGTATTTAGATGTTTTTTGTTTATCTATTTGAGCAGAGGTCATCACTGTCCGAGTTTGTGTCCTGAATTGGCAGCAAGTGCATGTGTACTTCACTATTTATACTGTCTTGAACTATTAGCTTGAATCTTATTTGTACAGAGCCTGTCTTGATTCTTTTATTTCATTTTTCGCACCACAGCGCCCCTTTGTCCGATGAGATTTACTGATGCTGTCTACAAAAATAAGGACGACTATGAGCTGTGTGAGGGAATAAACATCTTCTCTGTGAAAATAGCTACCTCGGATGTTGGCTTCCCTATCAATGTGTATGGCACTGTCATTGCCAGAGACAGTCTGGACAAAAGGTGTGTTTATATCTTCCGACGTGAGAGAGATCAATGCCAACTCATCAACTCTGAGGTATGTACATTGGGCACTCAGGCTACACTGCTCCTGTAAATGAAGGATTGCAAAATTACACTGGCCTGCAATTGATTTCTATTGATCAACAATGTAACTGCTAGTGGTTGTCAGTTGGTCAATTACCTGTGATTCATTTCATCCTCGTTTCTTGTTCTGAATTTATTTTTGGTGCTGAAAGTTGGAAATTTACATGCTACTGGTCCATAATCCCCAGAATATTAGACAATCTGTATAGTTTCCAAATGTTACTAAATTGCAGATGTTCAGAATGGAGCGAAAACTTGTGATGTGTTAGTTTTCAGGTCTTGTTTGTAGGCACAATTAGCATCCCAAGGTCCTTGAGCAACTGGTAGAGAGAACTAGGTGATGCAACATCCTTTGTCTTATGGGGTTCCGCAGGATGTTTACACACTGATCCAATTGTTGTTGTCCAATAGAGGTACATTACTGTTTTTATTGTGTGGTTTCGATATTATATGGAACAGAATAAACCTAAAAAAAAGGGCAGATCCAGTGCCGGAGGCTCCCACATAAGTGGGGGTCTGGGGAAGGGAAAAACCGAGACAAGCCTCCCCCGCAAATTCTACGAAGCTTTTTTTTGCAACAATTTATGTTAACATAAGTATGTATAATATGTTAATGAAACTATACTTGGACCCTTTGGTATAATATTTGTTTCTTATTTTAGGGAATTATTTATCACATTTTATTATATATCGACATCACGCTTCATGGTACAGCCATCTGAACCTACAGTATCATGATACCACATGTAAACTGATCATCAACTGTTTCATCTATGGTAGTAGTTTACATATGCTGGTTGGCTGTAATCATTCTATTTTGATTACAGCATTGTATTCAGAGAAATATAACATAACACTTAACATATAATGTAAACTTTTCCGTAGGATGAATCTTTGATCTTGACAGGTCCAAAACGAGGACCTGCGTTGATAGGTCCGAACTATGTTGAGATTGATTTGAAGATTAAGGATTATCAAGGGCAGGACAAAGAACTCAGTAAAGGATTGTTATCAATCAGTGGCATAGAGCGTCGACGGATGAAGCAATGTGTGCTTGAAAGTGACTCTCTTGCTACCAGGCTTAGTACCGTGGATGTGTTGTACGGAGTTGTGAAAGATGCAGTGGAGGGTACTATTGCTATTGAAGTTCTACAAGGAGACTTTAATGGAAAAATCACTGCCCAGACCACCAGTATCCTGAACACCATTGTGCTTTACGATAGTCAGGTGGTTGGTGGCATGGCTGGTGATGGTGATGGTACTGGAGCTATCAAGCTTATGCGATCCATCGTATCTGTCTATGTGAAGGATATGCTGATAATTGCTGCCAAAACCAGTGACGGTATGTCTAAACGAACCATTGATTTTACTCCCAAGATCATCGGTAGAGAAGAGAAAGTTATGAATCTTGGTGTCACTAAGATGCGCATGAAGGTTGCGTGGTCGATAATGGATTTTTAAGTGAACTCTTTGCACCTTAAGGTTTGATGATGACAGGATCTGTATGACTCGGGTGCAACATCAGAGTAGCGATGTTAGGATCATTATGTATTGGACCCTATAAATAAGTAGTCCCTAACATGTTGAGCCTGTTACGTTGAATGAACTATTGTGTAACTGCTTGGGCCTACTGTGTTGAACTATTGGCTAAGATATTGTGCTTTCGCTGTGTTATATCATGAACATGTGTGATACTTCTGTGTTTCATCACTTGACTAAATTGTTCTTGTGGATTATTTGGTGTCACGTGAGTTGCCATCCTTCAAATTCACGCTGTTGTGCAAACAGGCGCACATAATAAATCTGCCATGTCATAAATCTTTTGACAAAAGTGGTACAAAATTAAACTAGAATCTGTGAAAATGTTTCTAGTTTGTTACTCGATTTTCACAGTTGACACAAAAATAATAGGCAATCTAGGATCGGCAAGGCTAGCGGCCGCACGTCTGGCTCCATGCCCGCGTCTGGACGCAGCTCCCATTCGACGCACCTGCCGCGCCCCATCCCATCCCCCGCGCGTCCGCTGCGCCCACGTAATACGAGAGCCCACCCGCCGCGCAGGCATCACCATGCCGTGATGGCTCTCGCGCGACGGCGATGGCGTAGACGAGCATGCCGTTGATCGATCTGGAGTAGCGCGATGAGGACCCACTCCAGGGCCACGTATGCCAGCGCGTCCTCCGGTGGAACGTTGCTGCTAGCTTATAGCCGACGCCACCATGGCTCCTGCGCTAGCTCTCTCTTCCTCGATCGACCACCCTACATCGAGATCTTACTTTTGCAATTCTCAGATGAAACAACTGCAATATACGACTAAAACAGCGGCGGCATGCACCAGCACCAGCACCAGCGGTAGCGCGCGAGCACAATTGCCACCAGCACCATCCTTGGCTCGACCGGGCAGGCGGCATGCATGATAGGGGCAGGCGACGCGCGACTGGAGCGAGGAGCGAGCGGCGCAGGTGATGCGCATGACAGGTGGGAGAAGAGCAAGCGAGCGAGTGGCGTGGGGTGAGGCACGCGGTGGGAGAAAGCAGCGAGACGAACTGAGGCATGGGGCGTCTGTTTGGCGCGGACGCCCGTGGCCCAGCATTATCGATCTAGGAAGCTGGAAATCTAAACATACAAGTGAGAGTGTGAGACAAAATTGCAATCCCTGCACCCTGGGCCCCTTACATCCTGTGTTGATTTTTTTTAGGGGAATCCTGTGTTGATAAAAAAAGAAGAATTAGCCTGGGTTGGGCTGGCTTCAACCGTAGGTGAGTTGGGCTCGCAGTAACACGTGGCAGAACCTCGATGTGCAGTTGATGGGTCGGTGGCTGATCATGAGGCCAATGCGGAGAGATCGAACAAGAGGGGCCTAGGAGCATAAGAAGTTCAGGCAATGAACGCGCGCCCAACAAAGCTGCCAGGATCCCCTAAAAAAAAACAAAGCTGCCAGGAGAAGCTGTTGTCAGAAAATGGACAGAGGAAGACATGGCAAAAGCCACCGGTGGGTTTCCTCAAACTCAACTCTGATGGATCTTTTTTCAGTGATGAGAAGACTGGGGGTTGGGGCTTCATCATCAGAGATAAGAATGGAGAGGTGATTAAGGCCGCAGCAGGAAAGGAAGACTGCATCCTTGACGCTTTTCATGCAGAGCTCCTGGGCGTCCAAGCAGGGTTGAGGATGACCATTAACCTGGGCATCACAAGGCTATGTATAGAAACAGACGCGTCTCTGGTGAAGAAGCAGTGGAAGGCGAGGAGTACAGGCTGGCGGCAATGGGTGGAATTGTTACTGAAATTAAGCATTTGTTCTCATCTGAATTCCTATTTAGCTCGATTAATGTATGCCCACGTGTTTGTATAACATACTAACAAAGCAGCGCATATGCTTGCTTCCATAGGGTGTAAAAGTCCCAGTGAAACTGTTCTCACTTGGGGTGAGGTCCCCCAGGAGGTTGGGGTGTTGGTGTCGAGCGATTTAGCTGCGACTCATGAGTAATGAAGAGCCCTACAATTTCAAAAAAAAAAAAAAAGCCAGGGCCACCAGCCCACCACTACTAATACTCCTAGGCAACAATCCATGATTGTTCCCAGCCCCAGGAATGTAGCTTTCGGTGTATAGTACAACAGTATTCTTATGTATCTTGATGTATCAAATGCATGTAATGTAACAGTTGTACGGCCGTATCCAGTTGGTTGTGTGCATCAATAAATTACACAATTGAATGGTGTTTGTGAGCAAAATTTGGGTTTTTAAGTAAAAAATGAACTGCTTGATTGTGTTACTGAAAACTAGCTTTAGTAGTCCATTGGTATCAACAAGTATTTCTTTAACGAACATTTAATATCAACTTTAGTTTAAAAAAACCTAGTGGTGAAAAATTTAGGGACGTATCGTGACTGCCAAAAATATGGGCCAGTAAAATAATGGAACCAGTACATATATTATTTTATATTTTAATAAAAGTTAAATTTGTAAATTCACTTTTACATACTAACAAAGTTAGGCCAACTAGGATCCACCCCACTTTTTTTTAGAGATTAAGGATCCAACCCACTTGAATACGATCCACAACTTAATTTAGCTGATGCATGGGCCGAACTGGTTCGACCCCAAAAGAGGCTCAACAAAGGTCATGGGGTCCTGCTCAGCCGCAAGATTGCAACTGACATAAACCTATCGTTAGGTCTGTCAAATACTCATTAGGATTTCAGATGTTCAGGTATTCTTAGTGTAAAAATAGTTTACTGAATTAACTCACAAGAATTAAGCATCAAGATCATAGTGCAAGTTTACAGTCTTTTTTATGGTTTTCTTGAAGACAAAATTTTTGGAAAAGGAGGGCATGTAGAAGTACAAGGGATTCAGGGACATCTATGCCATTCAAACACATCGTCATTTTTTTTTTTGAATCGGGGAGCCTTTTCTCCTCATTCCCGTGCACTGTGCATGGGAATACCGCGGTTCCGGGGATCGAACTCGGGGTGGCCGGCAGAGCCTCTGGCCTTCTTGCACCAAACACATCATCCTTATTTGTTCTCTACATGTATACTGCAGTAAGCTTGGGAAGTTTTAACAATTTGCCTAGGGATAGGGGTTTACTAATTGAAGAGTTTTGCTGCACAAGTTTCAGAGGGATGATAAGAATGGATCTCTTTTTGCTTAACCTTATATGTAGTATATTATCACCATGTTTGTGCTTATTGTACCAGTCATGAAAGAGTTTTGTTCCAAGTGTTTCGGATGTATGCTAAGATTAAACCTTTTTTCTTATGGAGATCATTCTTATATGATGTTGTACCAGCAACAGTGGTAGAATAGCTCTCAATGTCTACTTTTGAATGCCTTTCAACATGCGCAAATATTTGGTTAGCATGTGACTGTCCCTTATATATGACCTCACAATGTAAGGGAAGAATGTTGTACCAAAATGTTAGCCTCTTATACCCTGGATGTCTTATAGAAATATAATTTACCGTACACCAATAAATTAGTCTTTAAAGTGTTTTTAGCCTTCAGAATGGAGCCTGCTTCAGACTTTTTGAGCTAAAAAAATATTTGCACTTGAAATGATGGGATTAGAATTACTATAATCTAAAATGCCTACCTTGTTGATATCAATCTATATTTTCTATGCATTTTGTCTTAAGTTTGCATCTTTGGCTTTGTAAAATTTTGATATATGCATGTCTGTAGGTTAAATGGAAGATAGATGGGAGAAATTTCTTCATGAACTTGATCTGAAAATTCTTTTATGTTTCAAGTTCAGAGCACATATCGATATCTTTCATATGCTGTGCTCTGAACTAATGGACAAACCAATAATTTCATCTGGGATTCAACTCTTCTTTAAATTGTTTTTATGTTGTGGAGAGGATTGATTAATTTGTATACTGCATTCATGTTCCTAGTTCAGAACATCGACATCATATCTGTTGGGGTTAGTCCCACATCGGTAATCGAAGGTGGGGGAGCACAACATATAAGACGTGACAGTCCTCACCTATCAGGCTAGTCTTTTTGGTTGAGTTAGGACCAAACCTTGATGTGTGTGCTCCGTGGACCTGGGCCCGTGGAGGCGCCGGCTCGCGCGTACAGCGAGCTGGGCCGGACCGGAAGCCGAGCCCAGTCTCGGTTCCAACAATATCTACATTAAATATGCCCCCTATGTTGGAGGGGGATAACCGGGAATGGTTGATTTGATTCTTTGATGTATAGCATAGCATCGACTAGATGTATAGCAATGCACGGGCGTTCATCTAGTTCAAACAAAGCAAATGACTGGAATAATAGAAAATATCTGAACATCTGATGGGCCATAGCCTACAGCACGCAATACTCAAGATGTGTAACAGTTGTGTGTCAGCTGGTCTCGTCGCCAACAGATCAGAATCGGATATCAATATCACAAATAAACGCTTAAAAACGAAATATATATATGTAGCGCGCGACCACCAACACTACCGGACACAGGACCTTTGCCGAGGGCCTACCTCTTTGCCGAGAGTCAAATATCGGACTCTCGGCAAAGAATCCTTTGCCGAGAGCCTACGCTCGACAAAGATTGGCTCTCGGCAAAGCCAAGTTTTGCCGAGAGCTCGACTCTCGGCAAAGATTGGCTCTCGGCAAAGCCAAACTTTGCCGAGAGCTCGACTCTCGGTAAACAAAAAATCTCGGCAAAAGCCTCAACCCCACAAACGGCACCCTTTCGTCGTTATCTTTGCCGAGAGCCTGCTGTTAGGCTCTCGGCAAAATATTTTCATTGCCGAGAGCCTCAGCCAAGGCTCTCGGCAAAGAAAAAAAAATTTGGATTTTTTTGCCCAAATTTTTTGTGCAGCCTTGCTACAGTACTAGAAGCCAAGATTTGAAATTTGGTGTATTTTCCATCCCTCTTGCTATATTTCGTGTATTTTTTTCATTTTCTTGATTTTTTTCGCAAGACGCACATTTGTACTGCAGGTGCATGAAATAATGAATCTCAGCGATTCAAAAAATTATATTCAATCTTCCGAGGGTATTTCGACGCCGTATCTAGGGACAGACGCGGAAACTTGACCATCTCGTGCACGCGACATGGCGACCAAGTTGCGTGAGATTTGATTTAAAAATATATAAAATGTGAACGGAGTCGGAAAATCATGAAAATGGACGGGAGGCCTTGACATCGCATGTAGAAGCTATAAAATTTTTTGAAAATGTTTGAAGCAAGTTGTGCCGCAAGATGGTTGAAACCCTGAGATCTCCACATGTGATAACAAGATATCACATGCGGAGATCTCAGGGTTTCAACCATCTTGTATCACAACTTGCTCCAAACATTCCCAAATTATTTCCATAAACTCTACGTATCGTGTCAAGGCCTTCCGTCTATTTTCATGATTTTCCGACTCCGTTCGCATTTTATATATTTTTAAATCAAATCCTACACAACTTGGTCGCTATGTCTCGTGCACGAGATGGTCGAGTTTCCGCGTCTGTCCCTAGATATGGTGTTGAAATACTCTCGGAAGAATGAATATCATTTTTTAAATCGCTGAGATTCATTATTTCATGCACCTGCAGTTCAAATATGCGTCTTACGGAAAAAATCAAGAAAATAAAGAAAATACGTGAAATATAGCAAGAAGAATGGAAAATACACCAAATTTCAAACATGGCCACCTAGTACTATATCAAGGCTGCAGGAAAAAATTGGGAGCAAAAATCCAAAAAATATATATATTTTTTGCCGAGAGCCTCCTAAAGCTCTCGGCAAAGAGGCTCTTTGCCGAGAGCCTGGGCTTGGGGCTCTCGGCAAAGAACGCCAGACGAAATTTTTAAAAATTATATATATTTTGCCGAGAGCTAGGTTAGGTGACTCTCGGCAAAGAGTTTTTATTTTTTTATTTTCTTTGTCGAGAGCCATCTGACCTAGCTCTCGGCAAAGAACGCCGGATGAAATTTTTAAAAATTATATATATTTTGCCGAGAGCTAGGTCAGGTGGCTCTCGGCAAAGAGTTTTTATTTTTTTATTTTCTTTGCCGAGAGCCTTGGCTAGGGCTCTCGGCAAAGAAAATAATAAAAAAGAAAAACTCTTTGCCGAGAGCCGCCTGATCTAGCTCTCGGCAAAGATGACTTATCTGAATCAAAACCACCACCCGCGTCCCTCACCCCTCACAACCGCGCCTCTCGCCCCCGCACCCGCGCCCCTCACCCGTGCCTCTCGCCCCCGCCAGGCCGTGCCCCCGCCCCCGCGCCGGCGCCGCCGCCGCCGCTCGGCCGCGTCCTCGCCCGGCCGCTCGGCGCCGCCCCGGTCAGATTGAGCCGCCGCCGTCCACGGAGGGGAGCCGCCGCCGTCCACGGAGGGGAGCCACCGCCGTTCAGGTACTTCCTCCCTCTCCCTCCCCCCTCCCTGTCTGTTGCCCCCGCACCCGCGCCCCTCACCAGCGCCTCTCGCCCCCGCCAGGCCGTGCCCCCGCCCCCGCGCCGGCGCCGCCCGGCCGCGTCCTCATAATGGTATCTCAAGAATGAATAGGCAGGCAAATTGGTAAATGTCTTTTAAGCACTGGCAGTAACCAAGTGATTCATGTGAGTCAGTTCATTGCACGAAAATTGTGGCTAGGTTTGGTGTCTATTTTCTAGTGGCTGAAAAATGAAATTTCCTAATATGTAATCAATATATAACTGCAATAAACCAAAACAGGGCCTCAGCAGTACCTCCTAAAGCCGAGCTCGTGAAATGAGACAGTACTATTTTTTATATTTCCGAAGTAAAATAATCTCATGTTCTGCGTAGACATTCAGACCATAGAGGAACTGTGACAGAGAACAAAATTAAAATTGACTGATATTGTATAAGCGCATCCCTGAGCTTGTTAATGTGGTGATCGGAGATTATGAGCCTTGAGTTTTGTTGCCTTCTCCAATGAATCACTGTCAGCTGTTTCAGCATTACGTTTGCTCTTCCGTGTTGGAGTGATACTCTCAGCAGGAGAAGTGTCTTTATAGGCTTTTTCTGGAGTTGTGGGTGGACCATAAAATCTTTCTGCTACCCACTGTTTTGTGGGCTGCGTGTCGCCGGTCTGCTTGAGCATCACCGCTGGCTTGCTTGCCAGACGCCTGGTTTCAGCAGATTTGCCCGCCGGCTCCTGAGCTGCACCCAGCTGGGCTGAAGCCGAATTACAGCCCAACGTCGGCGAGGAAGCAGCCTGCTGCGGCATAGCAGAACTCCCGGGAGCCTGAGTAGGCGGCGGCAATGGAGTTTGATCAAAGTTGGCCACCTCCTTTGATTTTCCATCACTTTTCTTCTTAGCATCTTTTTTTCCTGCTCTTTGTTGTCTTCATCCTTGGGCTGTTCATCCAGATAAATGGGACTAGGATTTTTTGATTCCTCCTCAGTCTCCACCAGAAATTGAAGCCCGAAGACATAATCTCCGATCATCACATTAACAAGCTCAGGGATGCGCTCAGGCGCAAGTGCAGCCACCTTCAGCCTTGCTCTGCCGAAGGTTTTGGTAAATTTCATATCAACTTCTGGGATTTGTCCTTCTAGAAAATTGCCTTGCAAGTACAAGAACTGCAACTCAAGGCAACTACCAAGTGCTCAATTTATTTGATGAGAGATCAATTTTGCCAATATTGACCAACTGCCTGATCTGCCTGATATGGTTCCTGTGAAGAGGTTATCTGCGAACTCTATGGTTCTGAGTTTGTAATACCTTCCTATTCCAGCTGGTATATGCCCAGAAATTTTGTTTCCTCCCAAGTAAAAGTATTGAAGCTCTTGTGAGAGATTACCAGCTGCAGTTGGAAGAACACAAGAAAGGTTATTAAGTTGAATATTGAAGTCCATCAAGTTGCTGCAGTTAACCAAGGAAGTGAGGAAATCCCAGTCCCTTGGCTCTGTAGCTTGGAGCTCATTTTTACCCACTTCAAACCGAATACACTTTGCACATAAAGGTTACATTGCACAAATAGAATCTGAATATAGAAGAGCAGAACTTGTTAAGATCATTGTTAAGGCATCATATTTAGGACTAAAATTCAGACGTGCAAATTCAGAAGAGAAAGCACATGATTTTCAGCTTGTTCCCATATTTGTATAGGACTAAAGAATATAAGAGACGTCCATCCATATATCAATAAGAAAACTGAGAATGTTAAGTGCTCCGTTGGCCGATCGATTGGTGCTGGAGATGAGCGATGCAGTGGCAGCTGCTATATATGGTGGAGAAGCTGGGATGGACCCATGGCACGAGTGCTAGGCTGATTAGTTTCTTTTGGAATGGATATTGTGGGCCTCAACCGAAGTAAATATGCTTGTGTTTTGGATCTTTGGAGATGGGATGAGCTGGACTTGAGGACTTGTGTTCAAGACTTTTCGGCCATGAAGAGCAGTTGAACTATGAAGAGTGGCGAAAGATCATGCTATACGTGCTTACCAACCTTGATGAGGTGCAGTCGTACATGGGGTAAGTTCTCAACTATGTTCATTCAATTCACCGACACTATTCTGCATCAAACACCCTTGTTTTTCTTTCGTACAGGGAATTTCTTCATCAGTTCTGGAATGGGCCAAGGCCTCCTTCTGACCCGGTAGCCGAAACCCGCGGCGCTCATGGCTCCTCCACCGCCGTCTCAGAACGCGGATGCTACTCCTGTGAGTATCGATTCCTCAGTGTTTTGTTTCTGCATTTGCTTGTCTGACATAGACATTTAATTTTTGCAGCCTCCGTCGGCGGGTTCGAACAACCCGCAAGCGCTTGGATGGAACACGCCCAGGGGTCAAGGCGGGACTGCTTCTCCGGGGTGGCCAGGGCAAGGTTGGCCATGAGTGTGTTTAAAGTGTCGTCTCTAGTAGATTGTAAACTTTAGAATGAAAACTTATTATATTTCGATGATAACTTGTAATGGTTAACTTTTGTTTAGTTCAAATATTGTGATGAATGTGCTATATGCATGGTGTATGTGAACGTGATATATATATGTGATGAATGTGATATGTACATGTGATATATGTGTTTATACGTGATGAATGTGATTCATATGTAATGAAGGTGATTTGTATGTGTAATGAAGTGGAAAATCAAAAGAAAAAAAACAAAAATTCCCACTTTGCCGAGGGTTGCTCTCGGCACAGGCTGCATTTGCCGAGTGCAATGGTCATTGCACTCGGCAAAACTGGGCAACAAAACTGCAAAAATACCCATTTCCCAGCTTTGCCGAGCGCAATGATCGTTGCACTCGGCAAAGGAAAGGCTTTGCCGAGAGCCTGGCTAGACTGGCCCTCGGCAAAGAGTTTTCCGGAAAAAAAAAGAAAACTCTTTGCCGAGAGCCAGTCTGGCCAAGCTCTCGGCAAATATTTTTTTAAAAAAAAAGATAAATCTTTGCCGAGAGCCAGTCTGGCCAGACTCTCGGCAAATATTTTTTTTAAAAAAAAGAAAAATCTTTGCCGAGAGCCAGTCTGGTCAGGCTCTCGGCAAATATTTTTTTTTTAAAAAAAAGAAAAATCTTTGCCGAGAGCCAGTCAAATGGGCTCTCGGCAAAGAAAACGGGCCCGTTAACGGCGTCTTTTCTTTGCCGAGAGCCGCGTTGCCGAGAGAGCCCGATAAACGGCTCTCGGCAAAGAAGGCTTTGCCGATCGAATTTTTGCCGAGGCAGCTTTGCCGAGAGCAGCTCTCGGCAAAGCATTTGCCGAGGATCTAAGAGGCTTTGCCGACAGCCTGGAGCCCTAGGCAAAGCCGCCAGCTCCAGTAGTGCAAGGATACATTGCAGGCACGTCTACCATTTTGTTTTATATGTGGCACCTGGTCTCATGCTGTGAAGCTGTCCAGCGGTGCCAGCAGCTAGCTGGAAGTAAAGCAAATCAGAAAAAGGATCATCAGAAAAGGTACACAATAGAAGTGCAAGGAACAAAAAGAAAAGAAAAGAAAAGAAAAGAAAAGAAAAGAAAGAAGAAGTACTGCTGTGTATATACTACTAGTAATCCACATGCGAAGAATCATCAGAAAAGATACACAAAATATAGAAGTGAAAGAAAAAACAAAGAAAGAAGAAGTATTATACTAGCAGTAATCCACATGCGTGCGATGCATGCCCCGGCCACTCCAACGCACGCATCGATCACGTCGTTGTCCGCGGAAATACGCTTGTACTGGTATAAATAGAACGCAGCTCCTGCTTCTCCAAACCACGAAGACGAACGCAACCATATCTATCCCTAGCTACCAGCTCTCTTTCAGCTAACCTAGCTAGAGCCCCCAGCAGCCCCGAGGAGCAGGTGTCGTCGTCGACGTCCATGGGGTCCATGGGGCGGGCACTACCGGCCACCGTCGATGAGATGAGGCGGGCGCAGCGCGCGGATGGGCCGGCCGCCGTGCTCGGCATCGGCACGGCGAACCCGCCGACGTGCATGGCCCAGGACGATTACCCCGACTACTACTTCCGCGTCACCAACAGCGAGCACCTCACCGACCTCAAGGCCAAGCTCACCAGGATCTGCAACAACAAGAAGTCCGGCATCAGGCAGCGCTACTTGCACCTCAACGAGGAGCTGCTGGCCGCCAACCCGGGCTTCATCGACCGCACGCGGCCGTCCCTGGACGAGCGCGTGGAGATGGCCTCCGCCGCCGTCCCGGAGCTGGCCGCGAAAGCGGCTGCCAAGGCCATCGCGGACTGGGGCCGCACGGCCACCGACATCACCCACCTCGTCTTCAGCACCTACTCCGGCGCGCGCGCCCCGAGCGCGGACCGCCGCCTCGCCTCCCTGCTGGGCCTCCGCCCCACGGTGTCCCGCACCATCCTCAACCTCCACGGCTGCTACGGTGGGGGCCGGTCGCTCCAGCTCGCCAAGGAGATCGCGGAGAACAACTGCGGCGCGCGCGTCCTCGTCGCCTGCTCCGAGATCACGCTCATCGCCTTCTACGGGCCCGAGGGAGGCTGCGTCGACAACATCATCGGCCCGACCCTGTTCGGTGACGGTGCCGGCGCCGTCATCGTTGGCGCCGACCCCGTCGCCCCCGTCGAGCGCCCGCTGTTCGAGATGGCGTTCGCGTCGCAGACCACCATACCGGAGATCGAGGACGCCATCTCCATGCAGATCAGCAAATGCGGCATGGAGTACCACCTCTCCAACCAGGTGTCCCGCCTGCTGGGGTGCAACGTGGAACGCTGCCTTGTCGACGCGTTTCGCACGCTCGGCGTCAGCGCCGCATGGAATGACCTTTTTTGGGCGATCCATTCTGGCGGTCGTGCCATCCTGGACAACATCGAGGAAGTGCTCGGTCTGGATGACGGGAAATTGGCGGCGAGTCGCCACGTGCTCAGCGAGTTTGGCAATATGAGTGGCACCACGGTGATCTTCGTGCTCGATGAGTTGCGCCGCCGTCGGGCAAAGATGGCCAAGCAGGGAGGTGAAGCGCCGGAGTGGGGAGTGATGATGGCCTTTGGACCGGGAATCACTATCGAGACCATGGTGCTCCACGCCCCAAGCAACCTGGAACTGGAGGGAAATTGACAATTCAAACATCGACCAAAAAGAAACCCGATATAGAGGTTGCCCTATCTAAAATAAGGTCCATATAGCCAATTCATGGACCATAAGGTGG
This sequence comes from Saccharum hybrid cultivar R570, assembly GCA_038087645.1. Classification (NCBI taxonomy): domain Eukaryota; kingdom Viridiplantae; phylum Streptophyta; class Magnoliopsida; order Poales; family Poaceae; genus Saccharum; species Saccharum hybrid cultivar. The sequence goes on from JAQSUU010000682.1 coordinate 1,532,407, forward strand.
AGTGTTAAATTTGTTCACTAATTATCTGCTTGATATATTGTTGTGTTAATTGTATTATGTATACTTCTATATACCTATATAATGATATTAAAAAGATAAAAAGGGGTTCATCATCACTTTGTCCCTCATTCGTCCATTCATCACTCCCACCATTTTTCTTGTATCCCTTGACCCGATCCCTCTTGTTGATAGATAAAACTTTGTTGGCGCCGCACTACTCATGTGGTGGCTAAGTCGGTTGAGCTCGTATGCATCACGATTCCTCATAGCTCGACGCACGAGGTGGTTCACTTTCTACCTTTCTGAATCATGCGCACACAATAGCCACTTATTTAAGGCGAGTCCATTTTTTTTATCAATTTCTTATACGGGATTAATCCTTATTCCACTTAGCATTTGTTATAGGCCTTGGATTTATTTGATTTAATGGAAATATGGTTGGACCAAGTCCAATTAAATTCAACAAATATAGCTAGTTGTTCATAATTGACATAGATGGATCCAAGTGGCCATGCAACAAGTTGTATATCCTATTGTAAGGCACGCACATATTTGCTAGTCTAATTAAAAGGAAAAAATTTCTTCCTCCGCTTCTCGGTGTGTGGCTCGCTCTCTTTCTCTCTCCTATCCATCTCTCTGCTCCTCTGAGTAAAAGAACAGTATGTGATGAATATATAAGAGACAATAAAAATCCTACTTGGTTTACTGTCCCGTCTGTGATCCAAACTTACGTCCGGTGCTCATAAGAGTTAGAATGGTACGTGTCTAGACACACTTCAAAGTCTAATGCTAAGACATACTCCCCCTCCTAAAAAATAGAGTCGCTATGGGAATCGTGTTGGTCAAACTTTCTCAACTTTGACTAGGCTCATATAAAATACGTGCAACATTTTTATCTCCGAATAAGTTTATTATGAAAGTATATTCAATGATCTACCTAATGATACTAATTATGTACCATAAATATTAATATTTCATTAAATATATTTGGTCAAAGTTAAAAGTTGCTGACTTTTTGGAAAGCGAGAATGACTTTTTTTTTGGACAGAGGGTATACACTACCACAAAATGAAATACCCTTGAGGGTCACCAATTTCCTTGAGGGGCGAGATTGAACACTCAAGAAATATATATTACCTTGGCGGTTGCTAAAAACACCCAAAGAAATGTATATTTCTTGAGTGTTATTTCACATACTCAAGGAAAATATTTATTTTCTTGAGTGTATTTGGAAAGACTCGAGGAAGCAGGTTTCCTTGAGTGCCAACCGTCAAGTAATTTCTTTTCGCTTTGCCGCGCTTGGAAACGAAGGCGCCAAACTTCCCGCACTGAATTTTGGCCTACCTAAACAAAAGCCCAACACTGGCCTGTTTAACCATCCACCACACACACGGCCAACCCTATCCACTCGCCTCCTCCCCATCTCCCTCCAGGAGCACGTCCCCTCCCCATCTCCTCCCGAATCGCGCCCCCTCCCCGTCTCCCTCTCAAATCTCGGCTCTTGCGCGGTCGGCGGGCGGTGTCTCCAGCGCTAGCAGGCAGCGGCTCTTGCGCGGCTACGACGTCTCCTGCTCAGCTGCGCTCAAGTCGTGGAGTGCTCGGTGCTGACCTGGACCACGCCGCCACTGCCGACGAGGTGAGCCCCAGCACCGTCCTACCCTGCATACGGCCATCCCCGTCCTCTTGCGAGGGCTGCCGGGCTGTGCAGCGCAGACTACCCTCCGGCTTGACGGCACCCTCAAGTTCGTTCTTTTAGTTGCTATAGGTTCCTTCTTTTTTTTATCTGATTTTATAGTAGGACTTGAAACCTACAGATTCCAAGTTCAGTCCTGGCGATGGGGACATGGTATTGTTTTGATTTTAGTTTTGGTTCAAAAGTAGTTGCATTGTTGGATTCGTCTATAAATCTCTAGGTTCCATGAAGCTAATAAGAATTATATGCAAGTGATGTATTGATATGTAAGACCATCTCCTCAGATCCATTGCATATGTTTTGTAGTTCTCTGTATCAAACCTTGTACAATCTGTAATGAAAATGAAGCTAATAAAAATGATTCACAAGTGATCTGTTGGTATGTAGGATGATGTTTTTAGATGCGATGCATATGTTTGGTAGTTCTGGATCTCAGACCTTACACTGGATTGTCCCTTTTTTCCCCTTCTGATGTGATTTTCTGGAAGCCACTCTTCTAACATTTGGCCCAATTTTGGATAAGTCTCTAGGATCAAAGGAAGTTGCTAAAGGGAATTTGACACCTGAGACCAAGAAGCCTATATCTGCAGATAGCATCAAGGTTGAAATTAGTGCCAGCAAGCTTAAGATGGAAGCTAGCCTGTGGCTGTAGGAGTTAGAGCACCACTGCTGCCAACCGAGAACATCACGAGTAAGTGTAATATATATAAGAAGTGAATTACTGCATTTGCAATTAAGTAGGTAGCTGAAGCATCTTATATTGTTATCACAAGTATTGCATCTTACTTCTATAGGTGATCTTTAAAGAAACCCAGTCTGCCTATATTCTTCTTCTGATCTACACTGGGCTGGCTTTGAAAATAAGAAAATAATACCAGCAGTTTTTATTTAATATATAGGCTGGTAATGGCATGTTAAACAAGTACAGTAGTAGTAGAATGCATGCAGTGCATTGATGAGGAAGTGTATTTTTTTTGTGAGTGCATATTGTAGTGATCTGAAAAAAGGTTCTTTTTATGGTAGCAACAGTCTATATATTTAGGATTGGTAGTTGTGAACTAAAATATTTATGGTAGCAACCGGACATTTTGCTATTTCTGCAGTTAACATCCATAGCTAAATAGATTGTTGTGCCTTTTTTCAGGTTTGATCTGAGTAGCTTGTGCCTTTTGCTTGGCTGGTAAGCTCCATTCATTGCCCATGTGAATAGTGACTGTCATTCATTTATAGCTTCCTCCTATGTAAGAATCTGATTGTCTCTAGCAACTTTTTAGGTATGAATTGAGGATCTGTGGAGGCAACGATCTGTATCCCGTGTAACATTGGTAAGTATATGATATAATTGTGATTAACATTGTAGTTCTTTTCATTCTGCTACATTTTTTTTGTATATGAAGCTGAATAATTGATTTGTTGACTTGTTTACGCAGCCAATTCAAATATGTTGATTATAACCCTAAAGGCTGCAAGTACCCCTCACAGTTAGGAACTATTCTCAAGCGAGAGTACCTAGGTATCATCAAAGTATATGATGAGAAAGACACATTGTGAAAGTAAAACCGGCATTTTCATGGAATGATTATTATTGAAAAAAGAATAAAGAAGGAATCTGCTGCGCGACAAGAGTGAAGCAGGAGTTCTAGGTATTACACTAACTTATTTAGATTATTCTTTATATCTTTTTTCTCCATTTCTTATTTCTTCAGTCCAGTGCATTGCATCCTGATTGCATAATTCTAAAAGGGTTGAATATTCACTAGGCAAGACTAAAGAATTTATAGTCAGTGCATTGTTATCTTGAGCTGTATAGATGCAATTTTTAGATACATATTGACATCTCCGTTCTGTCAATTTTAATTGGTGCACATCCATCCATGGCTGTCATCCATAGAAATATAGCTAAGCTCACTTGTAGCATATATATCAATTTATTTGACTTGTCTTGCATATGCAAAGTACGTTTACATCTCATCCACGGCATAGGGCACTTGCTGCAAAAAATCTAGAGAACTATCTAGTCAAGAAAGTAACTAATATGATGTACCAAGTCCGTTTAGAGGCTGTCAAGAAATGGTGTCATAGAAATAACGAAGACTGCGATGATACTCGAGCCCGTACCATTGAACTAACAGAAGAACATTACTTGACTTGTCAGGTGGAGTGGTGCAACAGGGCAGTTTGGGCTTGTCAAATACTGGACTTCTGATGAGTACAAGGAAAAGAGACGCAGAGGGAAACAATCGCACATGAGTTGTGATGATCCAGCGCAAAATAGAGAAGGTTCAAGAAATTTTGCAGAGACGACAGTTCTTGGTATGACAAATGCTTGTGTTTTGATTATTTTAGTTAGGAACCATTGAAATCTGCAGCTTATAATTCTTGTGCAGCTTATAATTCTGCAGCTAACTTATTTTAGTTGTGACAAATGCTTGTGTTTTGATTATTTTAGTTAGGAACCATTGAAATCTGTAGCTTATAATTCTTGTGCATCTTATAATTCTGCATCTTAGAATCTGCAGCTTACGATGTTTGCTTGCTGCTTATAACTAACGCATGCATAATTTGTGGTTTTAATCTTACAGGAATTTAAATCTGGCCGTTCGCAGAGTGGGATAAACACATTTGCTGCAATGAAATCTGGAGTTAAAAAAGTGGATAGCACTAGAAGGAGTGCTCCAATCCCTAGCCAGAAAGCACAAAAAAGATTGGTATGCTCTGCACAACATGCTTTCATTTGTTCTGTAAACTGAATTGAGGCATCCTTTGATATATTTTCCTATTTCTATGTTAGGATGAGTACATGGCATTAGCTCTAGATGCAAATTCACAAGAACTGAACGGAAGAGCATTGTACACTTCAGGACATGGCATGAAGCATGGTCGCGTTCCAATAGGTGATGGTGCTGTGGATAAGGCAACTGTTCTAGCACATTCCAAATCTGCATCTGTTAGGCCACCTGATCCTGATCATTACGAAAGTGTGCTACAAGAAAATGCACAATTGAAAACGAATAATGACATACTCGCCGAGGAAAATAGAATACATTGTAAGGTATTCAAGATAATAATTTTCCCATTATATCTGCAATTACTTTGTCCTAAGCATACAATTTCATTTGGATACTTTCAATTGCAGAGTGTGTTTGATCGATAGGAGTAGAACCACCTACTGAACTGGTTCAACATATACATGACCTTGATGCCTGTCGTCACCAGGTTACATTATTTATTGAATTTGTTCGTGCAATTCATATTCCTTATTTCGATTATAATTCATCTAGAGAATTAATATTGTTTCATGGCGGAATGCTAATACGAGTTGCATTAGTGAACAAGTGGATTCTTGTTGATTAAAAATGTCATTTTTAGGTTTTATGTTCATGGTAAGGTAGTGAAGAAAAGTTTTGATTGGCAGATGCCTATTTTTAGGGTTCTCATCTACTAGGTTGTTTTAATAATACAGCAAAACAACCCTCAGTTATTTGATAGTTTATAGTAGGCTCTTAGAGATTAAAGACCAAACTTTTATGTTCTAGAATTGTACAAAAATATTTCAATATTGCCTTTTGCAGGCTACTTGGTCACATGGAGGCTCTCATTCTGTTGATGAAAGGCGCAACAACGACAACGCTGATGACGACAATGACTACAACTACCATGAAAGCGATGATGATGACTGCAGCTACCATCAAGGCAACGATCATGTCCAGTACTCCAATGAAGACGATGATGATGACCACATTGAGGACGATGATGACGATGGTTGTCTTGAAGATGGTGATGATAGCAGCTCCTCCCAAAGCGATGATGATCACCGCTCTACTTAGCAGTGAGTATGCATGTAGACAAACTAATTCCAACAACTCCAAGTGACTGCACAATGGGATGTGAACTTTCTTTTGGGTTTATTGATTGGTAGGAACTAAGATGATATTAGGCTGATTTTTTGCCAAGTGCAATATTGCCTTATGAACTGTGTGTAGTATTTGCCTTGTGCATGTGCTGCTATCTTGCTGACATGTAAGATGATACACTGTTGCTAGCTACCTAAGTCTTATATTTGTAAAATGGACATTTAATGAACCAATGGATATTGGATGTGTTATTGTTTTACCTTGACGGTGCTAACTCTCAAGAAAATATATATCCTTGGGGGGGCGACAAATACCTTGACGATAACAAACCCGCGAGAAAATATATATCCTTGGGGCCAGCTATATTCCTTGGGTGTCGTCAACCCTCAAGAAAGTGCATATCCTTGAGTGTTGTTACTTTTCCTTGGCGGTGTTAAAAATCTGACCGCTTATGTGTTTCCTTGGCGGTTGAGCCCTCAAGGAAATGATTTGTGGCGGCCGGCTATTTCCTTGTCTCTCTACACTTGGTGGCCTTTCCTTGAGTGCTAGCCGTTAGTATTGATTTCCTTGGCGGTTTCGGGGCTTTCCTTGAGGGTTTTCGACCCTCAAGGATATTCAGGTCTGTGGTAGTGACACTACAAGAAAATGGAATATCCTCGGCGGTCAACACTTCCCTTTAGAGGCGAAATTGAACCCCCAAGGATATATCATTGCCTCAGCTGGTTGTATGAAACCTCTAAGGAAATGCATGTTCTTGATTGCTAAGTCAAACCGCCAAGGTAATTATACATTTCCTTGAGTGCGCCATGTTTACTTGAGTGTTATTACAAATGGCTAAGGTATTTCCTCATTTCCTTCGTGCTATTCAAAACCGTCAAGGTACTTCATATTTCCTTGATGTTGTTACAAACCATCAAGTTAATTCTCATTTCCTTAGGTGTAATTGGAAACCATGAAAGAAGTGATAGTTTCCTTGGGTGCAAACCCTCAAGCAAATTGTTGTAGCCGCTAAGAAAAAAATGTTCAGTTTCTACTCATTCGCCTTAACTACCAATACAATGGACTCGGTGCGTTCTTGTTAGTTGACATTGCATTTTATAGACACAAATGGTCCCTTGACATGGTTATGAAATTAAATACGGGTTTTCTTGGTGCATTAATCCAACAAAAGGTCCAATTTTGAGTTGCTATGCATTAGATAATGCATATTGGCACTCAACTTGAGATGTCTAATTAGTTTTAAAGCTTGCATGCAACATACTAATATTGTATGAAGGCATAGTTTATATCCAAGTTGTAGAGCCCGAAGAGATATAAAACTTTGTAGTTAATGACCTTTTTAAAAAATTTCAGTTTAAACTTTTTTCATTTGAAATTGTTTAGAGTCTTAAATATTTAATACAAGATCCACGAAAGTGAATAAAAAAGAAAGAAACATCGACTTATTCATAGATAACTTTGCGATATAGTGGTAAGTGAGTTTCACCTGAAACCTCAGGTCATGAGTTCGTTTTAGGTCATGAGTTCGATTTTTTCCAGTTGGGGCATCCTTCGCAATTCTTACAAATATTTTGGGGTCATTGATCCTCAAGAAAATATATATCCTTGGTGGTTGATACAAATACCTTGGGGGTTATCAGAACTGAAGAAAATATATATTCTTGGAAATGTTGTATTTCTTTGACATTGTTAAAGATCTGACCTCATCTTTGTTTCCTTGGCAGCTAAACCCTTTAGGAAATTATTTGTGGCGACCGGCCCCCAAAGTAATTAATTTTCCCTTGCTCTCTACCCTTAGCAGTCCTTCCCTAAGGGTTGACCACCAAGAATTTTTTTCTTCACGATTTTTATGCTTTTGTTTAGGGTTTTTGGTTGTCAAGCATATTCCGTTTTGTGGTACTGATATTGAAACAGGTGATGCAATCTGTATTTTTTTGCAACATACAGGTATGCATATTTGCTATAATATTAAAACATAGAATTTCTTTCTCTAAATTTTTGTCCTCGGTCTTTCTAGGTCTATCTATCGCTCCACTCCCCAAGTATAATAGTCCTAGCCAGAGTCAATTGACCTTGTCTTGTAGGTCAATTACAAAGCCGGAGGAAGGCATTGGGTGCTTGATAGTGGGTGCACTCAACATATGACCGGAGACTCTTGTATGTTCAATTCAATTGATACAAGTCAAAATGGTGGTTTTGATGCTATCACTTTTGGCAACAACAAGAAAGGCAAGGTCAAGGGGCTTGGTAAAATTGCTATCTCAAATGACATGAGCATATCTAATGTGTTGCTAGTTGAGAGCTTAGATTTCAATCTTTTATCGGTGGCACAACTTTGTGATCTTGGCTTCAAGTGCATATTTGGTAGTGATGATGTTGAAGTCATAAGTGTTGATGGATCAAACTTGATATTCAAAGGATTTAGATATGGTAGCTTATACTTGGTTGACTTCAATGATAGTGAGACACAATTGACATCATGCTTGCTTAGTAAATCTAGTATGGGTTGGTTATGGCATAGAAGACTTGGTCATGTTGGAATGAAACAATTGAACAAACTTTTGAGGCATGACTTAGTTAGAGGATTGAAGGATGTCATCTTTGAGAAGGATAAACTATGTAGTGCTTGTCAAGCCGGCAAACAAGTTGGAAATTCACATCCTAGTAAAAGTGAAATGAGCACATCAAAAGCATTTGAGCTATTGCATATGGACTTGTTTGGGCCAACAACATACACTAGCATTGGTGGCAACAAGTATGGTTTTGTGATTGTGGATGACTACACTAGATACACTTGGGTGTTCTTTCTCTATGACAAGAGTGATGTTTATGATCTATTCAAGTCTTTTGTCAAGAGGGTGCAAAATGAGTTTGAGACTACCATCAAGAAGATTAGAAGTGACAATGGTAGTGAGTTCAAGAACACAAGAATTGAAGATTTGTGTGATGATTTTGGTATTGGACATCAATTCTCACCAACATACACTCCTCAATCAAATGGTGTAGTTGAAAGAAAAAATAGAACCTTGATTGATATGGCTAGATCAATGCTTAGTGAATACAATGTTAGTCATTCATTTTGGAGTGAAGCTATCAACACGGCTTGCTATTGTAGTAACCGTCTCTATTGCCATAGGAAGCTTGGAAAGACACCATATGAACTATTGAATGGAAGAAAGCCCAACATTGCATACTTTAGAGTGTTTGGTTGCAAATGCTATATTCTCAAGAAAGGCACTAGGTTGAGCAAGTTTGAAAAGAAATGTGATGAAGGGTTCTTACTTGGTTATTCTACCACAAGCAAATCATATAGAGTTTGGAATCTCACAAATGGCACCTTGGAAGAAGTTCATGATGTTGAGTTTGATGAAACCCAAGGGTCTCAAAATGAAGCTCAAAACCTTGATGATGTGAGAGGAGATCAATTGTCAAATGCAATGAAGAACATGGACATTGGTGATATAAGGCCGATGCAAGTTGATGATGATGATATTCATGTGATCAACCAAAGTGTGCAAATTGATACAAATCAAGCAAGCTCTAGTGGTTCTCATGATGAAGCTCAAGTTCAAGGTCAAACAAGTGGAAGCAATCAACTCCCAATACTCCAACCTACTAGTATTGCAAGAGATCATCCATTGGACCAAATTATTGGTGGAATTCAAAGTGGTGTTCAAACTAGATCAAGATTAGCATCATTTTGTGAGCATTACTCATTTGTCTCATTAGAAGAACCAAAGAAGATAGAAAATGCATTGAAAGATTCCGAGTGGGTAAATGCCATGCATGAAGAACTAAACAACTTTGCTAGAAATCAAGTTTGGAAACTTGTTGAGAGGCCAAAGAACTACAATGTGATTGGTACTAAATGGGTCTTTAGAAACAAGCAAGATCAAGATGGCATGGTTGTGAGGAACAAAGCAAGATTAGTAGCACAAGGATACACTCAAGTTGAGGGTCTTGACTTTGGAGAGACATATGCACCGGTTGCAAGATTGGAAGCAATTAGAATCTTATTAGCATATGCTTGTTCACATGATATCAAGCTCTATCAAATGGATGTCAAGAGTGCATTTCTCAATGGCTACATCAATGAAGAAGTTTATGTTGAGCAACCTCCCGGTTTTGAAGATGACAAGAAGCCCGACCATGTTTACAAGCTAAAGAAGGCATTGTATGGTTTGAAGCAAGCACCTAGAGCATGGTATGAGAGGTTGAGAGACTTTCTCCTCTCTAAAGGGTTCAAGATGGGAAAGGTTGACACCACTCTCTTCACCAAGAAGCTTGGAAATGACTTGTTTGTGTTGCAAATCTATGTGGATGATATCATTTTTGGATCAACCAATCAATATTTTTGTGAAGAGTTTGGAAATATGATGGCTAATGAGTTTGAGATGTCTATGATTGGAGAGCTTAGTTACTTCCTTGGACTTCAAATCAAGCAAATGAAGAATGACACTTTTGTAAGTCAAGGCAAGTACATCAAGGACATGATCAAGAAGTTTGGATTGCAAGATGCTAAGCCAATGAGCACACCAATGGGCACTAATGATCAATTGGGTATTGATGATAGTGGAAACATGGTAGATCAAAAGCAATACCAGTCTATGATTGGAAGTTTGCTCTATGTCACCGCTTCTAGGCCGGATGTGATGTTTAGTGTGTGCAAGTGTGCAAGATATCAAGCTTCACCTAGAGAAAGTCACTTGAAAGCCACCAAGAGAATATTGAGATATCTTAAGGGCACTCATGATGTTGGATTATGGTTTCCAAAGGGGTCTAATTTTGAGTTGATTGGATATTCGGACTCCGACTATGGTGGATGCAAGATTGATAGAATGAGCACAAGTGGCACTTGTCAATTGCTTGGAAGGTCTCTTATTTCATGGTCATCAAAGAAACAAAATAGTGTTGCATTATCTACCGCCGAGACCGAATACATTAGTGTCGGTAGTTGTTGTGCACAATTGCTTTGGATGAAAGCCACCTTGAATGACTTTGGAATCAAATACAAGAATGTGCCTTTGTTTTGTGATAATGAAAGTGCTATCAAGATGACTCAAAATCCGGTACAACATTCAAGAACCAAGCACATTGACATAAGGCATCACTTCATAAGAGACCATCAACAAAAGGGTGATATTAGCATTGAGAGCATTGGCACCGAAGATCAACTAGCCGACATTTTTACAAAGCCACTTGATGAAAAGAGATTTTACAAGTTGAAGAATGAATTGAACATACTTGACTTCTCCAACTTGAAATGAGTGCACCCCCACATTTTTATATGACATGCCTCTCCTTCAACATAGCAAGGTAAAGTTGTTTGGCATATCTTTCATACTTTGCTAAGGACATGGTTAGAACATATAGACATATTTGCATGACAAATAGGCTCATTCATGAAAATCAAATGATTTTGATGTATATATGGTACCACTATTGCTTCTATGTTTGATTGATCTAGTGGTAGCATATGACATGTTTATGGGCTTGCAAACCTAGTGTTGAATCTAGAAAATGAGCTCATGATGTGTAATTCAACATGGTCAAGATAACCCTTATACTTTATGAGGTGTGAAAAAGCTTGTCCTTGGATCAAACCGAATTACATATTCTAGGCAAGTGATCTAGATTAAACCATAATTTGGACTCCCTCATAATTGATTGACTTATCTCTCACTAAAATTGGCACCTTTTTGGTGATTGTTGACAAAGGGGGAGAGAAAAGTCACAAAGATATTGCAAAGAGCAAGAAAGATATAAAAAGGGAGAGAAGAAAGCACAAAGATAGAAAAGTCACAAAGAGAGAGAAAAGATATAGTGAGGAGGAGAGAAATTAAATTTGAGCACATAAGTAGGGGGAGCAAGCTCATGGATTATTTGTTGCATTTGTATGTGCATTAACATGATGAAATGTTGCATTGCAAAGTTTAATTTCGATATTCATGATTGAATGGTGTATGCTAGATATAGAACTTGAATGATGTTTTGTTAAGAGTAGCTTTACATGTGGTATCTAGACATCTTTGCTTTTAATGTTGATCTCACGAAGTACTTTAGTGTTTGTGATCTTTACAAGTGATGTCTTACAAGTGGTGTCTAGCTACTTCGATGCTAAGGATGGTATATAAAGGCAACTCCGATTGGTATCACGCTTCAAAGGTCCATTCTATATACCTTAGCATCAATTTGATAGTAGTAACTCTCCCAAAATTCGAATCCATACATATGTGCACAATTAAACCAAACTCATGGAAGCACATATGTAGGGGGAGCTAATACTATCGAAATTGAAAATTGATTTCATTTCATATCTTTGTGATGGTTGTCATCAATTACCAAAAAGGGGGAGATTAAAAGCCCAAGTTTGGTTTTGGTAATCAATGACACCAAATTGCTAATGCCATGTGTTAAGTGTTTTGAGTTAGGCATAAGCAACACATGTGATGAAGGTGTATGTGGCAAGGAGTGGTGGCCACAAGATCACAAAGAGATGGTGCATGGACATGAAATGATGATCATGGTGGAGATGCACATAAAATGAAGTACATGATGATCAAGTGGAAGAGAAGGAACTAAGAGCGCAAGGCAAAGGTATAACCATAGGGTTTTCCTTTTACCGGTCTAAGATGAGTAGAGAAGTGATTGGCCGGGTTTAGGATACATAGCCGACTATCAAGAGGGGAAATCACAGTTAGCTCGGGAATCAAGTGCCACTAGATCATTGTCTTGAGCATATGCATTAGGATCTAGTAAAAGAGCTAACATAACGCCTTGAGAAATAATTGTGAAATGCTAACACACATGCACATGGTGGTGTACACTTGGTGGTGTTAGCACATTTACGAAGGCGGTGGAGTTTGAGCGGTAGAGAGGGGTTTGGGTTCCTCTTTCCCTCCCGCCGAGCTTGCGAGGCGGGATTTGGCGCTTTTTGGAGAAGTGAAACGCCTATTTTCTACTGCGCCGAAAGTCAGAAAAGAAACGGAGGCGAAAGGAGGTCACTGCGTTGACCGGACGCTGCACCGGACGCGGTCACGGTTTGACCGGACGAGTCCGGTCAGTTCATCGTGGCGCGAGCGCTAGGGTTTGTGACCGGACGCTGGTCTGGCCTGACCAGCGCGTCCGGTCAGTTCAACTGGGCGTAAAAGAAAAGCGCACGACCGGCGCGTCCGGTCCTTCACGGAACCGGAGCGTCCGGTCAAGCGTCCAGAGAGGCCGAGCGCAGCGTAGCGCCGATCGGACGCGGGGCGCGTCCGGTCACGTGCGATCGGACGCGTCCGGTCGCAGCTGGAGCTTACTGGAACGCGACCGGACGCTGACACTGTCGCGTCCGGTCACTCGGTTGAGCGCGTCCGGTCAGGGCAACGGCTAGTTCTGACGCGCACTGTTCACGTTTGTCGTGTAGTGACCAGACGCGTCCGGTCACCCTGACCGGAGCGTCCGGTCAGCGCGTTTTTCGCTGCGTCGTCTGTAACGGCTAGCTGCGTACCTCTTCGTTATAAATAGAGGTTGGCCGGGGTTTGAGGGTAACTCTTGCACATTTTGAGATATAGAGACATACTTTGAGCTAGAGAACAACCCCTCCACTCATCTCTTTGATTAGTTGCATATCTTGAGTGAGATTGAGTGAGATTCAAGTGCATTGCTTGAGAGTTGCATTCTAGAGGCACTTGATCTTCGAGTTGCTGTGGATTTCTTGTTACTCTTCCGTGTTTCCCGACACGGTAGACGGCTTGGAGCAGCGGAGGTGATTGAGCTCGCAATCGGAGATTGTTGGAGCCTTCACCAAGTGTTGTAAGGGGTTCTTGATCCTTCCCCGCGGGAGTTCGTGAATTGGATACTCTAGTGGAGCTCGTGGCTTGGAGGATCCCCATCTTGTGCGCGGTTGTGCGGCGCCCGCCGAGGGCTCGACTCTTGATAGTCGATTAGCTCGCGAACCGACAAGTGGGTGTATCGCCACAACGGGAAGTAGCTTGCCAGGAAGCAAGTGAACCTCGGGATAAATTCTTGTGTCATTCTCTTCCCGAGGATTTCTCTTGTGTGATTGATTGATTGGTACATCTCATCTCTACACGGCGGTATAATCAATCAAAGCTCTTCTCTCGTATTACTTCTTGTTTCTAGCTTATAGTTGTTGTTGTGTTTAGTGAATAGCCTTGTACTAGACTTGTGTAAGTGGCTTGCTTAATTAGTTAGAGCTAGTGCTTTTGCTTCGCCACCTTTCGTACTAACTCGTGGTTAAGTAATTATTGTAGAAGTTTTAATTAGGCTATTCACCTCCCCCCTCTAGCCTATTTGGACCTTACAGTAGTATCATGTCTATGGCCCAAAGTCCTGAACTCATCTCCCGTGTTCGTACAAGTTAGAATAGAGCTCGTCTAGCCACAGTATAGAGTTGGATTCCAAAACGTATTAGAACAGATAACGCGTGTTAAAATAGGTCTTTGGCAAAAGGATTCAACCTCTGTGACTACCTGCACGTACTACCACGACAGGGCACCACCTTTGCGCATCGCCCAACATCATGGTACAGTGGACTTAACAGCCATGGGGTGAACAATGGTGCCTCCGCCGCCACAACCTTAGCTCGCACCTCATAGCAGCACATGTCAGGGCGGGGTCTACTCCGGTGTTCCAGCGATATACATGTTTTTTTTCTACTTGTATACGTCTGACAAAGGTTGTGTGCTATATAGGCTTATGCTCTGTTCGGCTGATGGTTTCTGCGGCTGCTACTGATGCTGATGCTGATTTGTTGTGAGAGAAAAACACTGTTGAATGGATCGCTGATTCTGGCTGATAAGCTTGCACTGCTGCGTGCGGCACGGCGTGGCGCATTTGAGCAAGACTCGCTCGGAGCCGCGATGTGAGATTGCTCCCTGACGCGCGTTCGATGTTACTGGGTGTTTGGCGGGCGCATGTGTCACTTCTTGTGCGTACAAGGGCCATAGCCCATAGAGACATACAGTATATAGTAGACGCAGAACCAAGCACGGCCATAATCATTCCCGAAGGCCATGTGTAGCTGTAAGTCTGAGGGTTGTAGATTGTAATTTTGTAGCGGAGGTTACTTCTTGCTTGGCTTGCTGCTTGTTTGCTTACTTGCACTTAGTAACTGATTTCTGATGGTGTCAAACTGTCAATGTCTACGACCCTGCTTCTAGAGACAGCAAGGCTGAAGCGGCAAGTCAGATAGTCAGGTCGGGCCTACAAATGGCCTAACTGGTTTCGGGCCTAAAATCAGAGCCCATGCCAACCTAGTGAGTTGGTTCAGGCCTCACATCTTGGACCTCAATGAACCACCAGTGTCTTTTTAGTGTAAAAAGAACCAAAATTATGTTTCAGGCTAGGCTCGGAATGAGTTTTTTTAGTGGAAGTTAAACATTTAAAATGGATCCAATCCATCAGACGCTCCTGCAATAGTAGAAGTTGGCCAAAAAGGCCTATCTTATTACCTCAGTTCTTCCACTGTTTATCGCACCGTCTACCATTGTCCACCCATTAGTGGATTGGCTGCCTACGTCAGGGTTAAGGAGGCCGGTGCCTAGCAGCCGGGCGAACCTCCCTCAACTTGTTAGTGAACTCATTAATCCGACGACGGCAACTTGGGATCGTGAGAAGTTAATGGAGTCTTTTACATCGATGGATGTGATCATGAGCATCCCTCTCAACACAAGGCGTCAAGAAGATTTTTGGGCTTGGCACCTTGAAAAGCGTGGCGTTTTCTCGGTTTGATCAGCATATAAGAGGAGATCACTGAACACCTTTGCCAAATTGAGGAACAAGATGTGAAGGGTTGGCTGGCCGCAGTGATGAAGTCCCTGCGATATGAGGACCTAATTCAAGTGACTGTTACTCTATGGGGTATGCGAGGAGGAAAGCTGTGCATGAAAACATTTATCAAAGCCCGCTCTCGACTCATCAGTTTGTTACCAATTTTGTGGCCTACCTTCACAAAGGAGGGTGCATCCTGAAGTTTAGAGAAGTCCGGCTAGGTGGATCCCTCCGCCATCGGGATTTATGAAGATCAATGTTGATGCAGCCTTGGCCAAAAATTCAGGAGTCGTTGTTGCAGTGGCTGTTGCTCGGGACACGGCTAGGCGATTCTTGGAGGCTTCGGCTGTGGTTTTAGAGGGTCGCATGGAACCCGACACAGTGGAAACAATAGCATGCAAAGAAGGTCTTGCACTCGCTAGTGATTTGGATCTGTGAGATTTCAGATTGGCGTGTGATAATGTTGGAGTTATCAGAAGCATCAAGGAAGGAAGCATGGGCACTTATGGCCACGTTGTCCAAGAGATTAGAGCTAGATCAAATGACTTTAGGCTTGTTGATTTTGTCCATGAGGGGAGGCAATCCAATACGGATGCTCATAATTTACCTAGAAGTTGTATTTATGCCGAACTTGGGTGACATGTTTGGCTTCTATCTCCGCCAGATGGCGTTTGTAATTCTTATGAAACTCAATAAAGGGTTTTATTCTGCTTTAAAAAAAATCTCACCGTCTACCAAGAGTTTTTCACGCTAAGAAATCCGAGGCGCTAATAGCGCTGTTTAGCCGGAGATTGCCGCGACATTAGTCTTCGTTTAGCGGCAGGCCGGCAGCTAAAGCATGGCTGGGCCAAGCAGTCAAGAACACAGCCAGCCCAATATACCTCCAGCCCTCCAGGTCAAATGCACAAACTACGTAACCCCTCCAGTTTTTTTTTTTTTTTGAGCAACCCCTAGACTCCACTGCTGTGCTCGCTCTCCAGCTCCAGAAAAGCGGCGGCGGCGGCTGTGCCCTGTGCCCGGCGCTCGGCGTCGGCTGTGGATTGAAGACGTTTGCGCGGCGCAGCTCTTCGGTCTTCCCCAAGCGCGGCTCCGAGGGGCAGCTTCGAGCGGAGGTGGCTGGCGACGGCATCGGCAGCTGCTGTGCCTGTACGGTGTCGGCTGTGGATTGGAGATGGTGGCGCGGCGCGGCGCGGCTCTTCCTATCTTCCCCAAGTGCGGCTTCCAGCGGAGCGGCCGGCTGCGACCGCTTCGAGCAGAGGCAGCCGGCGGCAGCAGCTTGAATCGGCGTGGAAGCTGCCATGGCTAGGAGCACTTGCAGGCTGCAGGTGGATTGTTTACTTGCTTACTTACACTTCTATTGAATCATAGATTTTGGTCTTTCCATCTTTGATTCTTCATCTTTTTTCTTGAATGCCTACGACTCTACGCTTGGATCGCGGGGACGGAGAACTCGTTTGAAATTTGAATCCGAGCAGGGCCGGCGACGTTCGAACGGGGCCGCGTGGGGCGATGTCCGAGTGGAGCGCGTGGCGATGTTCGTATTGGAAATCCAGCGTCGGGGTGGTCACGCGATTGGTTCTGCCGTGGATGAGGGATTTGGGTCTGCCGTGGTGGACGATTCCCTTGCAATCGGTGTAGAGAAGAGATTATGTCGATTGGCTAGACCTTCTTTCCAATCGGCCATGGCCTTTAAATAGGCAGCTGGTCATCTTTGCCCTAGAGACTTAGGATTCTACACACGCACGTACTGTTTCTCATGCATATAAAATATATTCCTCCTCCCACCCAAAGCCCCCCTCCCGCCTAGATCCTAGCTAGGGTTTCCCCGATCTCCCCTCGTCCCACTCGGCCGGGCCGCCGCCACGATGTTGGAGCTGCGGCTGGTGCAGGGGAGCCTCCTCAAGAAGGTCCTGGAGGCGATCCGCGAGCTGGTCACCGACGCCAACTTCGACTTCTCCGGGACCGGGTTCTCGCTGCAGGCCATGGACTCGAGCCACGTGCCCACGTCGCGCTCGTCGCGCTGCTCCTCCGCGCCGAAGGGTTCGAACACTACCGCTGCGACCGCAGCCTCTCCATGGGCATGAACCTCAACAACATGGCCAAGATGCTCGGCTGCGCCGGCAACGATGACATCATCACCATCAAGGCCGGCGACGGCGGCTCCGACACCGTCACCTTCATGTTCGAGTCGCCCAAGCAAGATAAGATTACGGATTGCGAGATGAAAACTGATGGATATTGATAGCGAGCACCTCGGAATCCCGGATTATTCTGAGTACCAGGCTATCGTCCGCATGCCTTCTGCTGAGTTTATGAGGATCTGCAAGGTCCTCAGCAGCATCGTTCGGGGACACTGTCGTTATCTCGGTGACTATGGAGTGCGTGAAGTTCTCCACATCTGGAGAAATTGGGGGTGGAAACATTGTCTGCAGGCAGAACCAAACTATTGATAAGCCAGAAGAGGCTACCATCATAGAGATGCAAGAGCCAGTTTCCCTGACCTTTGCCCTGAGGTACATGAACTCCTTCACAAAGGCATCTTCACTGTCCGAACAAGTGACTATCAGCCTGTCATCCAAGCTACCAGTGGTGGTCGAGTACAAGATCGCAGAGATGGTTTACAATAGATTTTACCTGGCGCCAAAGATCGAGGAAGATGAGGAGACGAGTCAGACGACGAAGCCCTGATGGCTTGGCTTGTAGCATGTTGCTAGCTTTTCCTCGTCTTCCAACCATGGTTTTTGCTTAGCTATTGTTTGCAAGCAAAAAGGGATGTTATGCGTTTATCTCCTAGGCCAGACTGCATTAAGTAATTATTGCATCTGTGACTACCAGCTAATCCGAGTAGAATTTGAATCCTCTGGGCAAACAATTATTCTGTGCAAAACTGCAAAATCCTCTCTTGATCCCTCCTCCTGATTTTCTTTTATCTTCACACGTACACTCCAGCAGCATGCAACGTGCATCAAAGTGGCGCCAGGGTCTCCGTGCTGGACATACTCCTGAATGTGCTGTTCATCAGCTAGCGCCATCCTTAATCCGCGCATGATATCTTGATCTGTCAATTATAGTCCATACAACTTGATATGACAACGCCAAGTCGCCAGCACTTGCTAATTGTAACTCCACATCCTTCTGCTCCTCATAAATCCTGCTGCTTGAGTAGCTAAGTACAGATTAATCAAAATACTCTTGTTAATGGTGGATTTGTCTTGTTCACTAAATCACTAATAATTAACCTGGCCATTGGATATATTTCAGGCTTTCATCGGCTAAAAAACAAATAAGCTATAAATAAAGCCGAATTTGGCAACAAACCCTGCCCGGCCAAATTATAGCATCAACAATGTCGTCGAGCCATCGGTTTTAATGACAAGGCCCTAGAGCCAGTGTTTGCATCAAAAAAATCAAGATCTGGACAGCACATGGTGACAAAGTTAAAAGGACATAACTCCCTTGTCTAGAATCTGTTTTGGGTGAAGGACAACTGGTAACTCGTTGGAAAGGTAATTTCATAAGCTTTTCATCAGGGCATTTTGCACATGTTCTGTTCTAGACACAGGGGGTAATCCACGAGAAGAAGATGCAGCAGCGTGCAGCGAAGGTAATGACACAGGGGGTAAACCCATAAGTTTAACGTAACAAATTCTCCTGAACATTAGAATGAGAAGGCACAAGTGGTACAAGGTAAGTTGCTGTGTCGATTTTGTTGTTTAGGACTAGCAATTTGGTTCCTCCAAAGTGACAGGAAGACATATATAATCAGCCTTCATGTAACACAATTAATTATAAACCTTTATATAACACAATGAAGATGGCGCTATAAGTGAACCATGCATGACTAGTTGCATGAAGATTTTTTCCCCCATGATGGTATGGTATTTGAAAAAGACTGCAGGATTCACTTACTTTAGAAGAAATGCACCCCGAATAGAATTGAAAAACACTGATGGATCAAGGTTAAGCATGAGAGGAAGCTTGATCAACTATCTCAACCATGCTCAGTCTTATATGGAAATACTTGGGTATAATGACCTATGGGCCAACTTATCAAGACCAAGGATCATGACATAGGATGAAGTCGACCAGTGAGTTCAAAGATTATTAATAAAAATTCTTCACAATTGGCTTTGCCATGATTAATAGGATAAAGTGAAGAAAAAGTTGCATGGACATCCTTTAAATCTTGCAACACAAGGACAATGCATGTAATGCTTTGAGAATTTAATAAAAGCTTCCTTTATAAAAAAGACAAAAAAAATGAAGCGTAGTGCTGTCTATGAGGGAATAGGGAAGCAAAACACAACCTTAATTGTTTTAACGGCAGTGCTATCACCCGAACGATCTGACGGACGCGAACGTCCGAACGCCCGTGCCTGCTACACGGCCGCACGGGCACCTACTACACACACGGGCGGGGGACTGCTCGAGCCGCTCCCCGTGCTTCTTGCTTCCCGCACCCCTCCCCTCCCTGCCGCTCCAAGCGCTTGCCTGCTGCGCCTATGCTGCTCCCCTGCTTCCCGCACGCATGCGGGGACCACCTATGCCCTTGCCGCCATCTCCCTCCGCTTCCCGCTCCCGCCGCCTAGCAGCGCTCCATCCCTCCGCTCCCACGCGCATGCACGATGCCCCAACAACTGTAGCAGGAAGTTGTGGCAGGTGGGACGCATTGCAACATGTGCAGCATCCCGATCTACTTTTGAAACATCTAGATAAAACACTTGCAACATGCGTCTGAAACACTTGCAAAAACACCTAAAACACTTGAAAACACATGTGTAGCAATTGCAAAACATATGCAACATCCAGATGAAACGCTTGCAACATACATATAAACACCTGTAACACTTAAAACAAACGCTTGCAACATGCATATTATGCAACATCCAGATCTACTTATGCAACATTCAGATGAAACACTTGAAACATATGTCTGAAACACTTAAAACATACGCTTGTAACATGCATATATTATTGTTGCAACATATGCAACATCTCAGATCTACTTTGGCAACATACAGATGAAACACTTGAAACATCTATCTGAAACGTCTGAAACACTTAAAACACAGCGTCGCCGGCAGCCACGACCTACCTAGTGTGGAATAACAGCCCAGCGTACACCTAGGCATAGGTGCACCGGTGACGACCTCCTCCTAGTGGCATCGGGTGGTGGTGACTAGATGAAAGACATAGCCGCGATAGACGAGGTGAGATGGGGGCAGACGCGGGATGGTGGCGCGGCGTGGGATTGCGGCGGGCACGACACGGGATGAAGCACAGTAGAGGATGGTTGTGGCGGATGGGGCGCAGCGGAGGATGGCCATGGCGGTGAGGCAGAGTGGGCACGGGCAGAGGGCACGGTGGAGGCGACTGCTGTGGACAGATGGCACGGTGGAAGCGGCTACAACGAACGAAAGAGTGGGGAAATGTTCTGCCGGAAAATGAACGAGAGTGGGAAAATATTCTGCAGGAGTTGAGGAGGCTAGATGCAGGTTGCTTGGGCCGGTCCACAGGTCTAGTAAGCGAAGCGTCTGGGCGGACGGACGAACACCTTGACCCTATCATTATCGTTGTTTTACTCCTGGCTGATTAGATTGAGTCCTCTTTTCCTTTTCTTTATTAGCACCTTTACGTGTGTTCTTTTGTTTTCTTTTATCCTTTTGTTTTCATGTTGCACCAACCTATCGACGGAGCCTAACTAATAAGCCTTTTATGCATAACCCTTTTTCATTTACATATTGTTTTTCTAGTCACTTACAATTGAACCCTATCATTTTGGGTTTTTGCATATCTATGCCTCTTATTCTAAGCCTATGGTCTCTCGTGTAGATGTTGGCCTTCGAGTAGCCCATCTGGCCCACCCTATGTCTAGGAAGCCGATTTTGTCTTCCATGACATACGTGTGCCTCGTTTCATCGTCACCTTCGGCCGTTCTCAACCTTATAATAAAGGAAAAACTCTACTTAACCCCCTGAACTATCAGCGAGGGTCTAACCTACACCCCTAACTATAAAATCGTCTGTTTTACACCTTGAACTTTTTAAAACCGTTCAAAGTACATCCTGGAGTGATTTTGGACAGTGGTTTTGCTACAGTAACTATAGTTTTGCTACAGTAACGTCGGTTTTGACTTTTCCTTTTTCTATTTATTTTCGCTGAATCTTTCAAAAATCATAGTAAATCACAGAAAAATCATAAAATAGAAAATCTAATTTTGTTGGACTCCACATGAGTAGATCTACACAATGAACATATAATATAGTATGTCTTATTACAATTTTTTTTTCTGTAGCTTTAAATTATTTAGAAAATTAAATTTTGTCTGTAATTAATTGAAATAATTTATAGCTACAGCTTTTATGGTCCAATTGTGGTGAAATTTTTATGATGGAGTTATTATTATATGCTTGAACTATAGTAAAAATTTCATACTCATTGGATCATATATAACTTAGTTATAGATTTATTTAGGTTTATGTTTAGGTTTATGCTTGTTAAATATAAATAAATCTATAACTAAATTATACATGATCCAATCAGTTTGAAATTTTTACTACAGTTCAAGCATACAATAATTAATTTACTATAAAAAATTTAACTACAATTGGACCATAAAAGCTGTAGCTATGAATTATTCCAATTAATTACGGATAAAATTTAATTTTCTAACTAATTTAAAGCTACAGAAAAAAAAAATTATACTAAAGCATACTATATTATATATTCATTGTGTAGATCTACTCATGTGGAGTCCAACAAAATTAAATTTTTTATTTTATGATTTTTCTGTGATTTATTATGATTTTTCAAAGATTCAGTAAAAATAAATAGAAAAAGAAAAGTCAAAACCGATGTTACTGTAGCAAAACCGCCGTCCAAAACCGCTACAGGGTGTAATTTGAATGGTTTTGGAAAGTTCATGGTGTAAAACAGACGATTTTATAGTTAGGGTGTAGGTTAGACACTAGCTGATAGTTCAGGGGGTTAAGTAGACTTTTTCCAATTAATAATAAATGAATACACAAAATAACCATGTATTTAAGTTGAGTGAAGCATTAGTCAATTTTCAATGGGGGATTATCATTTATTGCAGCTAGCTCTAAATATGGACCATGGATTTTATTTTGTACTCCGTATTATTGAAATAAAATTGGACCACTCAAGTACTTGGGGAAAAAAAGAGTAAAAATGGAGCAGGAGAGGGAAGGGGATTTCTCCGGAATCTTCTTCCCCTGCATGGTTGGGTGTGTTTAGTTTCACGAAAAGGTGTAAAAAAAAGTACTGTAGTATGTTTTGACTTTATTTGGTAAATAGTGTCAAACCGTTGACTAATTAGGTTCAAAACGTTCATCTTGTAAAGTACAACCAAGTTGTACAATTAGTTTTTGATTTCATCTACATTTAGTACTTCATGCATGTATCGCAAGTTTGATGTGACGAGAAATCTTTTTTACACAGTATTTTTTTTTTAAGGAAGTAAACACAGCCGTTGTCTGGTTGGGCACTCCCCTCCAGACTCCAGAGACCGTGGTGCTGGTGCCACAGCTGCCGGTGGGCCCCGGGGTAGATTCCGCATTGATCCGCGGCATCCGCGCCTGGTCTTATCCCGTTGGGCCGGGCCGGGGCCCCACCCGCGTCGCGGCAGCGGAACTGGAATCCCGCCGAATATTCCACGCCCTCCCCTTTTCCTGTCTTCCTGTGCCACTGTGCGCGTGAGAATAACCGAGAAAGATTCGTTTCCTACGCGACGCCTCGACCTCGATTCCATTTCCCCGTTCCTTTTCCCCTCCGGCCCTCCCCTCCTCTCCCGCGCCGCGCCTCTCGTCTTCTACCTCTCCCACGGCCTGCACAACAATCAGTGCTGGGCAGAAATCAGCGCGCCGAGCTGCCGCTGCCTGGCCCTCGAGCAGTCTAGCACCGGCACGCCGCAGGACGGAGCATGGAGATGGACCCGCCGCCGCCCCTGCACGCCGACCGCCGCCGCCGCTGCCGCGAGTACCTGCTCGCGCTGGAGGAGGAGCGGCGCAAGATCCAGGTGTTCCAGCGCGAGCTGCCGCTCTGCCTCGACCTCGTCACACAGAGTGAGTGCGCGCTCTCACTCGCTGTCTCGCCCTCAGCTTCGTCTGCTGTGTCCATTTCCCATTAACTTGTGCGTACGTGTGCTGTGGGTGGATGTGCAGCTATCGAGGGGATGAGGAGCCATATGGACAGCGTCGTCGTGGGCAGCGAGGAGACGGTCAGCGACCACGGCGGGCCCGTGCTGGAGGAGTTCATGCCGCTCAAGCCCACCCTCTCGTCCTCCTCCTCCGAGGACGACGACGATGAGCACGACAGCTCCCACCACCACCAACCCTCTGCCGACGGCGTCGATGCCGACAAGAACGACGAGGCGCCGGGAGATCCGGGGACGGCGGCAGCCAGAACCAGCAGCAGGCGGCGGTTGTTGCCACAGCCGGAGACCAAGAAGGCGATGCCGGACTGGCTGCAGTCCGTGCAGCTCTGGACCCAGAACCAACGACCCCCACCGCCGCAGCACCAGGATGAGCTGCTGCCGTGCAGGCCGGTGGCGCTCAACGCCTGCCGGAAGCCCGGGGGCGCGTTCCAGCCGTTCGAGAAGGACAAGGACAAGAAGGAGAAGGAGAAGAAGCGCGCCGAGCTGCCGCTGCCGGCCTCGTCGTCGGCCACGGCCGCGGCGAGCTCGGCCGTGGTCGGGGACAGCTGCGACAGGGCGGGCGCCACCGACACCGACACAGCGGGGAATAATAAGCGCAGCGGCGACAAGGAGACGAGCATCAAAGGCGGCAAGGACAAGGAGGCCCAGTCGTCGTCGCAGGCGCCCGGCCGGAAGTCGCGTCGGTGCTGGGCGCCGGAGCTCCACCGCCGGTTCCTGCAGGCGCTGCAGCAGCTCGGCGGGTCCCACGGTTTGTTGCTCATCCTTATCCTACCACCTCATCACCAACACTTCAAATCAAATAAAAAAATGTGTACAAATTAGTCTGGCAGACTCGGACGAGTATACCGAGGGCTCGTTTAGATGCCAAATCGGGTGTTCCTGATTTACCGTGTTACACTGCAGTACTTTTGTTTTTATTTAGTAATAATTGTCCAAACATTGATTAATTAGACTTAAAATGTTCGTCTCGTAAAGTACAACAAAACTGTGCAATTTGTTTTTTGCATGTGCCAACATTTTAATGTGATGAAAAATCTTTTTTTATATAGTAGAATTTGAGGTGAATTTAGTGGAACTAAACAAGGTCCGATACCTTGTTCAGCTGCCTTCCAAATTCTGAATTTTTAAGCTCTCTTCATCGTGACATTGAATCTTCAGACGTCTGCATAAAACACTAAATATAAATAAAAAAATTAACTAATTGTACAGTTTATTTCTAATTTACGAGATGAATCTGTTAAATCTAATTAGTTTATAATTAAACAATAGTTGCTAAATATAAACGAAAGTGCTACAGTAGTAAAAATTAAAAAAACTTAGCCATCTAAACCAGACCCAACTAATTGTGTTGTTGCTGATGTATGCGCATACATCCATGCAGCGGCGACGCTTGCCATCTAAACCAGGCCCAACTAATTGTGTTGTTGCTGATGTATGCGCATACATCCATGCAGCGGCGACGCCGAAGCAGATCCGGGAGCTCATGAAGGTCGACGGTCTCACCAACGATGAGGTCAAGAGCCATTTGCAGGTCAGGAACTGCCTGCCTCAAAAAAGATTGTATTTTGCAGCTCCACTGTTCACTGTTCTCACATCGCTCTTCATTTTGAACTTCTTGGGAGTTCAGAAGTATCGCTTGCACACGAGGCGGCCGAACTCGACGGCGGCGGTCCAAAGCAGCGGCACCAGCGTGGCGCCGCCGGCCGCGCCACAGTTCGTCGTGGTGGGAGGAATCTGGGTGCCACCGCCGGAGTACGCTGCCGCGGCGGCTGCTGCTGCGGCGGCCGCGGCGGCGGCAGCAGCACAGCCGCAGCAGGTGCACGACCTACCCGGCGACGCGTCAGGAACGACGACGACAACCGCCAACGAGGTGTACGCTCCGGTGGCGACGACGGCGTTGACGCCCGGACTGCTGCAGCCGCGTCCGCAGAGGCAGTCGAGCAGCTGCTCCGGCGGGCGGCGCAGCGGGGACGCCTGCTCTGGGTCGCCGGCCGTGTCGTCGTCGTCGCAGACCACCTCTGCGTAGTTAATGAACGCCATCGATCGCCAACTTTGCTTCTAATTTTAGCTTACGTCCAGCGGTACAGAGACACGTAAACTTGAGAGTTCCCTTCTTCGTGCTAGCTTACTATTGCTGCTTGAATAGATGTATCCAGCATGCATTTTGCCCTCTGTTTTTGTAAGACACTAAGACACCAGAATAAATTAAAAAAAAATACTAGTGTATGCACCCTGCAGACCTTATTGTCTGTTGTTGTAATTAACTTCTTTTGATTGAGATGCGCTGCACGGTTGGGAAGGATGATCGTGCATCGAATCCTTGGACAGATTGGTTAGCTAGAAATGAAATCATGCATCTGTGTGTGATGTATCGCATGGGCATGTTTGGAACGTAGGAATATCGTAGGAATTTCACAGGAATCGGTTCAATTTCATAGAAAAAATGCACGAACATGAATTCTTTGCCGCAATCCAACAGGTCCTAAATATTAACATTGATTTGATATATTTTTTTTGGTGTTGTTATTGTCCCTGATTCGGCCTGTTTTTCCCCTCTTCCATTCCAAAATGTAAGGTATTTAAGCTAGATTAATCTTAAGTCTACAAGATTGACTAAATTAACTAAAAAACATAGCAATTTTTTTCAAAGCAGACAATTTTGCACACACAAGTATACAAGTGGGACAATTCGGTGTTATATCTTCCTATAGACTAGACAAATAAAACTTAAAACAAAATGAGTAAAGTTTTGTCGGTGTTTTGTAAACCGGGCTAGTAAATTTATACGATTGCCGCACAGCTCTGGGAAGATGATGGTAGCGTTCAAAAGACACGAGGATTTATATTTTTAGGCTGGAGCCCTACGTCCAGCTCAGAAATAATCGAGTACGTGTTCTTCGCTTGAATGCTTTGAAGTTCTTACAATGGGGAGTGCAAGAATGGTGGAAGAGGCAGGAGACCTAAGGGAAGCTTCAGGAGCCCTATTACGATGGAGAATGAGTAAAATGGTAGAGGATCAAGATCTCTCCTGGATGGGTGCCCTGGTTGCCTTATATAGAGTTCGGGGCCAGGGCTTATACAAAGCAGTAGGTTCTCCCGACCGAAAAGTCGTGAGCCTGAGGAAGGGCCTAACTAACTTGGCTTGCAAGCTACGCCATCTTGTGGAGTACGTCTGGGCATGGTTGTCGTAATGGTCTTGTGGCCACGTGGTGCTATTGTGCCGGTCGTGGCGGTACTGTAGGCACGATGGTGATTCGCCAGCCTTCCTGTGCGATGTAGTCTCTGCCATGGTCTTTGTCTTCGTCTCCTAGTTTCCTAGGACGTCGTACGAGAGTTGGTAGCCGCCCCAGGTCATAGGTCATTTTGTTGGCTGGAGGAGCTGAGGGCCATAATCCCGATCATTGGGTCATGGCTCTCGTCAGTCTGGGTGGCCTCTAAGTCAAGGCCTTCGTCGTGGATCCCATCCCATATTGGGTGGAGTCGTACATGCGTCTTGTCGAGAAGTATTTGGCCGGTGGGTGTTGTTCTGGCCTCACTGCCTTGGGCGGTGTTGTCTTGTCTGAGCTGCGTGGTGTGGAGGCGGCGTCTGACCGGACTGAGGTGACCGTTGTCCCCTCGGTCCTTGCCGGGTCAGTGCGGCGTGCTTATCCTTGTTAGGGCAGGCACACTTGGTTGGGCTCGACCTCTTCCCGTTCCTCCCGAGGGTCGGGATGGTGAAGAGGTCGCGAGTCTTTGTTCGTCGTGCGGCGAAGATAGAAGGAAGGGGTCGTGGCTAACCCTGGCCCTACCGTCCAGCCTGGTTCACTAGGCTCAGCTGGGCCTCAGTCGTTCGGGCCTTCACTAGCGGATGTGTCATGGGTCGCTCGGCCTGCTAACTAATCGGTGCCTTGAAACACCCCGGGGTTATAACCCCGACAGTAGCCCCCGAGCGTTTTTGCGATCACGAAGTGGTCATGAAAGCGCTGTGTTGCGTGCATATCGAATGCGGGTTCATAGTTTGCGGTCTGTTCGAGCTTCGTAGCTTGACCCCTTGCAGGCTGGTGCGTTCAATGTGGTAGGTGGCCATTATGTTCAGCCTTGTCACGGTGCCCTGATGGCGTTGTACGTGACTGTTGAGCCCTGCCACGTCAGTGTGCCGTGTTTCAGGGTTTGTGACCCAGGTGGGGCCGAATAGTCTCGTCGATGTTGTACCGACCCTGCCTTGGGAAGGGTCTCGATGTCCTCGACCTCTCATGGTCATCTGACATTGGCTGTGGCCTTCTGTAGTTCACCACGCGGCACGAGGGTTTTAGGCTGCTCAGTTCGTTCCTAGCCTATAAATGGAGACCCTTCCACCGTTTGAGGCACTCATGGCTATAACTACAAATCGCTCTCTACTTTCCTACTAAGATAGTGAGGGAACAGGAGAGAGAAGTTCAGGGAGAGCCACGTGGCTCCCGTCATATGTCCCTTTGGGGTCGTTTGTGGTGGCTGGAGCCAGCATCGCCTCTTCAACAACTGATGCTAGAAGGGGACTTGCAAGCGGAGGAGGATTGAGGCGGTGTTCAGGCCAACCGTAGGCCCTCGTGACTCTTGCACACCCTCGAACCCATAAGTTTGGGTTCATTGAAACACGAGCACCAAGGACTACAACCAACTCCTAGAGCCTGCAGGCCGCCCTAAGGTTCATGGGAGACGTTGCCATCCCTCGGTGTCTCCATCATGCCTTCCAAAGCATGATGGTGGTGGCTTGCAGGCTTGGTCCCGCCCCTGTCCTTTCCTCCCCGCGCCTTTCCGCCCCAGAGGTTGTAGTGCTACGAGAAGGGAGGTGAAGCGATTTCACATCTTCTTCCTTCCGCACTTGTAGCAGGCGCCTCTGGGGACCCCGACGTCACCGCCTAGGTGGTAGCACTGTGGCTCAGCACCTTTTCAAGCGGCTCGACCGCTCTTGTATTTTCGGAGATTTAAGCAAAACACTCTTTTCTGTACACTTGGATTTCCTTTTGTGCCTGCCGCAAGCGCCCGGGTTGCGGGATCGGGGTCGCGGCCTTCAGCTTGATGCGAGGGAACGTATCCTCGACCTCTTTTAGCGCATTCATGAGGTTTTCTGTGATCGCGTGTTGGCTCATGGGTCTCGAACCATTTTTTTCCACATGACTGAGCCATGATCATGCTTGGGGCCCTACATCACTTCACAAGGAAGACTCTGATGTGTTACCTTGCCATCTGCTTCGTTGATCTCTCCCAAAGAGGTCGTGGACCTCTGATGATTTGTGAGCTTTCAAAGCTAGCCTTAGGATTTTAGATTGGAGATGTCGGGAGGAGTTTTGGTTGCGGCTTGGCCTTGACCCTTTTAGTGGGTCGCGGGGACCTGACTCTTATTTTCTCGGCATCCCTACCAACCTCAAGAGGTCGTGATGCTATGTTACAGGCAAGTTTGGTTTCGCCCCACGCAGGGAGAGGCATGTCCACCGTAACCACGCGGTCGGAGCGGTGCACCTCGTCGGGGTCGATGGGTAATCCAAGCGAGACCCGATATCCTCCCCAATCGACGTGGAGTTCGGTTGTGCCTCATCGAGAGATGTCCCATAAATCATTGGCCGTCAAGCCTGTTGGTCCCTGACCGCCTCCGTAGTGACCAGAGGGCAAGATGCCTCCCCCTAGAGGGGGTCAACCCGGGCGACTTCGAAGCGAACGACTCGGACATTGCAAGAGATGGTCTTGTGGCACTGCACCATTGATTAGAGCCATAGGGGCCCATCTCCTCCCTGTCCCTATCCTTTTTATGGCCTCGAGCCCTTCTAAGGACTGGCCCAAGAGTGGGTTTCCTAAGCACGACGCGGGATCGTGGTCACGGCGGGTCACTCTGCGCATGATCTCAGGGGACAGTTGGCCTCCCCGGTCACCTCATGGCATAATGGTGCCCACTCACAAGCAATCGTGCGCCATGAAATGTAGGCGCACAAATTGAAATGATATGGAAAGAGTGGGGATGTGCGCAGCTTACTTGGTTCACTCCACCATGTGGGCAACCATCGTTCCGCCTTCCCCCTGATCGCTTCACCTGCTCTACGGTGTTTTCCAAGCGGTTAGTAAATGTGAATGAACATGCATGTGCCTTGAATGTCCTTAGTGGCTATAAATACGCTTGGAGAGGTACGATGGGGAGGCATTCACTTTGTGTCGCCTATTCCACTACTCCCCTGCTCTTGCTCTTGCACATCCAGAGTTCCTTTCTCGCCAGCTGGGATGGACCATGGCAAACGACCATTGGAGGAGTCGTCGGGTGCTGGCAGGGCACCGCCGCCTCTTCGTCCTTACCTGCACGATCAGGGGTAAGTACATTCGGATGATGTTCAAGTTTGAGAGTTCAACCTGTATTAATTGTGTGTGTTTGCAGGGTTGCCTCCCACACTACATCTAGAGGGGTCACCAGCACCGCTCGTGCCGTGACCCCACTTATAGGGGGGTCGTGCTCGTCATCGTCCCCCTTGGATGATCATCGTGAGGTCCATGAGCTCACCCACAGGGTAGATGAGGCCCGCAAGCGCTACTCCGACGCCACCCGAGAAGCGAGCCGGCTGGAGCGCTGCCTTGACATCGTCAGGGTGGCGCTCGAGGCCTTAGAGAGGGAGACCGCCGCTACGCAGGAGATGGCCGCCGATGCCCAGGCCCGCATTGTGGGTAAGGGTGCTTCTTCGTCTTGTCGTCCCGCTCGTTGTTTGCCACTCCTGGTCTCCTCTGATCTTCCTTTCTTCTCGTCGTCAGTGTTGGAGGAGCAGCCGGCGGTCTCCCGCCATGAGACAAAGGAGGCTCACCTCTGAGAGGTTCTCCTAATGGAGGACCATGAATGCGCAGTGGTGGCCAGTCTAGTAGGGAGCCGGCATCCCCTCATCGCCCTGTAGCTCCGCACCGGCCAAGACTTCTGTCAGGTGGCGCCCGGGTTCTCAGACCATGCTAGACAGGCGGAGCGGGCGGAGCTGGTCAGCAGCTTAGCCACCGTCATGGCCACCGTAAATGTGGAGGACATCCTCCGCGGCGGTGGCCAAGGACCTTAGGTTGTACCTAGGGTCTTTTATTAAATAAAATTTCTTAGTTTGTATCTCGTGCTTCTTTTTTCGCGTGCTCATCGATGATCTGATTGTTTGAATGCCATAGTCATGCAACCTTGCCTGGGGATCGACTGACAAAGCTTGGCTTAGTGCGACTCCATTTTCGTGACCAAGGTGTCGTGGGATAGATCTAGCGGCAGCGCACCTCTCGTTGTCCCCTTTCCTATGGGTCGTGGTGATCTTTCTTCTAGTGAGCATTTGCGTGTGGCATACCACAGTGTAGCCCCCATGAGTGGACCATGTCGACTGGCACACGCCGATCGACATGGGCCACTTAGGGTCGCATGCGTCATCAGAGTGTCGCTTTGACGTGCGCTTACTGAGGCGTGTTGTGATTTCTGGGCGCAAGGATGATTCATTGATCATTATATACAAATTCTCGGTTGGCTAAGAGTAGCTTTGATGGGAACGCTAAATGTCCACGCCACTGGTCGTGGCTTTCGATATCTACAGTGTTCGACGCGGTGAAGCCTGGACCGTGTGGCTCGTCGAATTGAGGAATGCGCTATGCCATGAGCCCTCTGGCGCTCGATGTTCGCATCATCCTCGTGTCACGTCATCGCCTGCCTTATCACATGCCGCGGCCGAGGTCACAGAGTGCGACCTCCACGTGCTCCCCTACCGCGTGAGGAAGTCATGTTTGGGTTTAACCCCCGGGGGTTGGCACATGGCTGTCACGATGTCATAATTTTCCTGTTCACAGAGGTGGGCCTGCTAGAGGTCGCCTCCTATTGTGATGATCCCACGAGGATCGGGCATCTTGAGCTTCAAGTAGGTGTAGTTGGGGATAGCCATGAACTTGGCGTAGCACGGTCGACCTAGGATGGCGTGATATGCACCGGGGAAATCTGCTATTTTGAAGGTGAGCGTTTTCGTGCGGAAATTGCCTCGACCTCCAAATGTCATGGGTAAGTCGACCTACCCAAGGGGAACGACCTGAAGCCTAGGCATGACTCTGTGGAATGGAGCACCGGATGGTCGTATCGCCGCTCGCGACAGCCCCATGGCGTCGTACGTCTCGGCGTAGGGGAGGTTGAGGCCGCTCCCTTCATCCATGAGAACATGAGATAGGTGGGTCTTGCCGATGATTGGGTCCATGACAAGGGGGAAGTGTCCTGGTTGCGGAATGTGGTCTGGGTGATCCTTTCCGTCAAACGTTATCGTGGTCTCTGACCATTTCAGGAATGCCAGGATGGCTGCATTGACCTCCCTAGCTATGAGCTTCTGCCGACGTTTGGACTCGTAAGCCATCGGTCCGCTGAAGATCATGAGGCACCCTTTTGGGTTGGGATATGCATCCCCCTTCTCCTCATTGCCTATGGGCCCAGATGGTGCATCTATGTCGGTACCTTGTATTCACCACTGAAGTAGCGCTTGATGAGATCGCACTCCTCGAGGGTGTGCTTGACTGGATAGCCGTGATTGTGGCACGACATCTTGACTATCTTGTCGAAGCTGACATCATTGAGCTTGCCAGTCTTCTGCTTGTGGACCTTGTCGACCATCACGATGAACTCGCTGTTGCGGTGCCTCTAGCTATCCTTCTTGCCCTTTACCCATCGACTAGGGTCTTTGGCCTCATCCGTGGGTTTTGCTTGAGCCTTACCCTTGTATTTGTAGAAGATTGTATGGACAACCTCCTCGCTGGAGGTGTGGCTTGTCACGAGGTCGAGCAACTCCCGTGTCGTCCATGGTTTACAGCGTCCGAGCTCATGAATGAGTGCTTCGTTGGTCATGCTAGAGATGAATGCTCTGATCATGTCCGCATCCACGATATCGGGAAGCTCATTGCACTGCTTGGAAAAGCGGCGGATGTACTCGCATTGGGTCTCTCTAGCTTTTTGTTTGCAGGCTTTGAGATCCTAGGAATTTCCAGGGCGCACATACATGCCCTAAAAGTTCCCTATGAAGAAGCGCTTGAAGTCTGCCCATGAGTGGATGCTGTCTGTAGGGAGGTGCTTGAGCCATACTCGAGCGCTTTCTGTAAGATAGAGAGGCAGGTATTGGATGATAAAGAGGTCGTCGTCCTCCCCGCACGCTCGACAAGTGAGGCGGAAGTCTTCCAACCATACGATGGCGTTGGTGTCCCCGGAGTACATGACAATATTCATGGCGCATGGAAACATGCCAGTAATGGCTTCTGCCGGATCCTTTTCACGAATGCCTGTGGGCCACAGGCGTCCGGGCTTGGGCTGCGTCAAGCGTGCCGAACCCGAGGATGTCAGCCATGGTTGTCTGGGTCACTGGCACCGTAGTGTAGTTTATCTTTGCCCGCACAATCTGACCCAGGACGCCTAGAGCCTTGAGTTGGACAGGCATTGAAGTTTCTGATGTAGCGGCTACGTGCTGGGGAGATTTCCCGCCTACGCACCACACCACCATCATCTGGCTGGAGCTCGCTTGGCGCGTGGTGCCCTTCGGGGGCGCCGCACACTGAGGAGATGTGAACAAGACTAGCCTCGGGATGCCGCCTCTCCATGGAGCTTTGAGCCTGCTGCACTGCCATAGTTTCTAGCATGTCTCGCAGCTCCTAATGGACGTGTTTTCCCTTGTCGGTCGAGGGTTCAGGGGCCGTCTGCATGATCATTGCGACCGCCGTGACATTCTGGCTAGCTTGAGGGAAGACATGCATCTCTCTCTTGCCTTGTTGGATTTGATCATACACGTGGCATGCCCACACCCATGCGCCCTCAGCGTCAAGGTGTTGCGGGCTGAGGCATTCGTCATCGCGACATTCATTGGCCTAACCAGCTTCGTGAGCCCTGGCTCATTCTAGGCGCTCTTGGTCATACTTAGCCTGTTCTCCGGGGGTGCGTGGAATCGAATAGGTGTCATCCTCTACGTCCTCCGCCGGCGCCACCCCATCCTCTGAGTGACGCAACATGTTGCATTCTCTTAGCGGATGGCAGCTTCCCTCAGAATCAGACTCAGAGTCTGTGTTCTCAGGGGTCGCCAGGAGGAGGTCATAGATGCACTCTAGATCCTGCTCCATCATCCCCATGAACCTAGAGGATTCTAGCATCGTCAAACGACCATCGCGTCTGGCAAGCTCCTGCTCGAAGAGTGTGATCATGTCCCTCATTTCGAAGGGCAGCGTGGTGCGAGGGTTCCAGAATTTGGCCTCTGGCGATAGGGGCCCACTTCCAGAGAGTTGGGTGAAAGCATTCGCCAACACATAGAAAACATGTCGGCTTAGGTCTGGCTCAGGATTCGCCCTGAGAAATGCATCGATTCTGCATGCTAGCGCATCAGAGGCAATGATCGTGGGACTGGCTCGTGCCGGTCCATGATCAGGCATCGAGATGAATGACAGAGCCACATTCTCTTTGCTGAGCCATAGCTGACCTAGGTGGTCGGTCACAAAGTCCAGGTCCCTAGAGCATAGAGCTTGGCCGGGGAGAAGACCATTGACAGGAGCTGGCCCATCGATGTCGGTGAACTCGAGGTTTTCAAAGTGGATGCGGCCACCGGGGGCCGAGCCAAGAGCAAGTCCGATGTAAGTGCAGGGAGCCATCGCTTCCTTCTCAACAATCAAGAGTGCGTGATTGTCTCCTACCTAGCGCGCCAACTGTTGGTGTTTTGTAAACCGGACTAGTAAATTTATACGATTACCGCACTGCTCTAGGGAGACAATGGTAGCATTCAAAAGACACTAGGATTTATACTAGTCCAGTCTCAGAGATGATCGATTGCGTGTTCCTCGCTTGAATGCTCTGAAGTTCTTACAATGAGGGTGCAAGAATGGTGGAAGAGGAAGAAGAGCTAGAGCTAGGAGACAAACTGTCTATAATGGGTGGAGTCGTACGTGTGTCTTGTTGAGCCATATTTGGCCGGTGGGTGTTGTTTCGACCATCACCGCCTTGGGCGGTGTTGTCTTGTCTGAGCTACGTGGCGCAGAGGCGGCGTCTGACCGGACCGAGGTGACCACTGTCCCCTCGGTCCTTACGGGGTCAGTGTGGCGTGCTTATCCATATCAGGGTTGGCAAGCTTGGCTAGGCTCGACCTCTTCCCATTCCTCCCGAGGGTCGGGATGGTGAAGAGGTCGCGAGTCTTCGTTCGTCGTGTGGCGAAGATAGAAGGAAGGGGTCGTGGCTGACACTGGCCTTGGCATCCGTCCTGGTTCGCTGGGCTCAGCTAGGCCTCGATCTTTCAGGCCTTCGCTAGCAGATGTGTCATGGGTCGCTCGGGCTGCAAACTAATTGGTGCCTTGAGACACCCCGGGGTTATAACCCCGACAAGTTCATTTGTTACCCTGAACTTGACACAGTTTGAAAACTCCAAGAACTCAAAAACCAAACATTATAAATACCCCTCCCCAACTTTCAAAACCATATAAATTAACCCCTATTGCATTTCAAAGTGGTTCCCAATGTGGTTTTGCTAAAAACCTTACATCATACAACCCCAACTCTAAAAACCTTACATCATATTACCTCAACTATCAAAACCGAACAAGTAACTCCCTCGCAATATTAAAAGTAATTTTCACCCTTGGATGTGGCATGTGGATCCCATATGCAAGCATCCTTCCCTCTCTCTCTCTCTGTACATATATTCCTAGATCTTTTTCTCCCCCCTCTCTCCCACCACTTCTCAAATTTGCCCATCCTCATCATCCCCGTGATCTCACTAATCCCCTGTTAGGTTTACTCCCACATCAATAATTGATATTGAGGGAGCACAACATATAAGGCGGGGGCAGCCCTCACTATCATGCTAGCCTTGTGGACCTGGTTAGGCTCACAAACCTTGGTATATTGTGGGCTCCGATGGATCTGGACATGAGAGGTACCGCTTGTGGGTATAGTGGGGTGGGGTTGGGTCTGCTGCACCCTCTAACATCCTCACTGACCTCACAATGTCATCATTGTATCGAAAATAAAGAGCCATGGTGAGGTCTTTCATGTGCTATTGATATTGATCCTGCTATAGCGGCCTCTATTGACCCCGCTATAGCAGCCACAAGGAAGCCATGGGGGTGTCCTCCCCTTTGGTATTGACACTGCCCATGGATCTTCGGCCACCTTTGAAAACCACTTTTGAACTGTTTGATTTTGAGTGTATAATGTATGGTTTTCAATAGTGGGGATGGTGCATGCTTCATGCTACACCGACATCACATGGCAATCGTGAGCATTGTTGTCGATTATCGATAGATCTTTCAACGAGGCTAGTCTCTGGCCAGCATGGAGCGAGATAGAACCAAAACCTATTTAAAGCCACAAATCTAGCACTAGAACTAAACGAAAGGACAAGATTACATATATGGTGGATCGGGATGGAGGCCAGCATGACCCAAAGGATATGATATGCTCAAAATTTCAAGGAAAAAAGGGGCAAAATCATGTCAATACGTTAGTCGTGTTGAGCATCTCCAAGAGTTCCTCAAATCAACTTGCCATCCCTCTTTTTTTTTGGCAAAACAAGAAAATCCACCCTCCAACAGCTTGGAAAACGAGGTTGGCATCTTTGGCAACTTGCCATCGGGCGGCCTCGCACGCGCATATATGCGCGTGCAGTGTGCACTTGCCATCGCGCGAAAACTGGCACCGCCGCTCCTCTCTCGCGCGCGCGAAGGCTTCCCGCGTTTCCTTCCCTTGCGCGCGCCAATAAAAGGATCGGTCCTCTCCTTCTCGTCCGCGTGAAAGGCATCGCAACGCCGCCGTTCTTCTCTTCGACACAAACCTAGCGCCCAGCGAAGAAAGTCGCCCGCCGCCGTCTTCTCTACGACGCGAAGCTAGGCGTCCACCGGTTCAGGTATGGTGTTCCATCCTCTTCCCCATCGTCGATCCTCAGAGCTCCGATCGTCTTGGCCAGGTAGCTAGGGTAGTCCGCGATCTGCTAGGGCAAGGCCGCCGTTGTCCATCTCCATGCCAAGCTAGGGTAGTCGCTAGGGTTGGTGTTCATAGATCCTTGTGAATTGTATTTTTTGTAAATTATTTTGTAGATTGATTAAGATGGAAGGAGAAGATGGAAATTTCTTGTCGGATATTCTTCTCAATGGAGAAGATGCTCGTGTTGCTGGTTTGGACGACATGACCATTCCAATCACTCAAAACAGCGCGAGGAAAGAGATCGTGCACGTTTCAGTTGGACCGGCATGAGTTTGTGGGCCTAATTTTTAATTTTACCAAGTCCAAATGACAAACTGCTGGAGAAAGTCTATTTTTTAACTTGGCATATGTTTTAGGGAGTTGCTAAATCATAAGATTTGTCAAGTGAATTTTGGCAAACTCTTGGAAATGAGCGAACTCGTACACGGTTCTTTATTCAAAAGATAAACGGTCTCGTATATACTATACTCCTAATACATGGTTGCAGGCACTTGGGTGGTGTTCGGCCGGCAGGAGTACTCGTCACCCCTCACTTGCACCGGCCACCGGCCAGGTTGGGTGGCGATTCCATGGCATCGGGAATGTTCCCCAGCACCCCTCGAATATCCCGTGCCGCATCTCCCGCTACTGAGCGTGTGTGACGGAACATAATCTTTTTTTTTTCTTTTTGGATTGGACTCTGTGTGTATATGCAACGGATCTTTCCTGGATGGTCCGTCCCTTTCGTACAGTACGTCGCGGCCCGCTGGTGGTGGCGGGATATTCCAGCGGCTTTTCGCCGCGCGCTAGGGCTGTCCGTCCGATGGTCCGCTCCGGGTCCCTCTTTGCTGGCCTTTTCAGCTAGGAGTAGCTACTATATAGTTTCATTTTTTTTTAACCTCAGCTACCATTGTGTCCTGCCATTGAAGAAAATGTGACAGCTAGCCAAATACCGAGTCATGGTAGCCACAATACATAACACGTACATATACCAAAGAAAACATGGAACTTAAAATGAAGAGATTCAGCCACAATACATAACACGTACATATACCAAAGAAAACATGGAACTAATAAAATGAAGAGATTCAAAATCTTCACATTACTTGAGTACGTATTCATCTTTTTACGACTTGTCCCGTATATCGACATAAGTCAAACTTAGGAGTGGAACAGAATCAACTCCATCTGCTACTTGAAACCCTGACCACCGAGCCAAGATCACCGGTATAACGTATCCTCACTTCAGAAATACGAAACCACAACGGTGTGGGCGCCCTCCTCTTATTTCCCAGCGTCCATTTCGCATTAAGATTTATGCTAGAGTGCTCTAAAATCCGTGTCCCAATGTTTTAAAATCAGTTCTAAGTGTTTTTTTACCTACACGAATCACGAAACAAAACTAAATAGTGGGATAAGGGGTGTGTTCCCACCCCACTGTGGAAATTGCAAGTTGTCCTCACTTTCCACCTACATAGGCAGTGGGAATATGTCATCCTCACTTTCCACCTACGTAGGCAGTGGGAATATGCCACGAATAGTTGCTGAAGGATCTGAACTGGACAACAATCACACACAAATAGCACATATAACCAAAAAAAAAAGTCCTCAAAAGCACGTTGCCACCTCCGATCCTTCACATGGAGACCTAGTGGTGGTAGGATAGGATAGAATCGTCGCCTCCAAGAAGGATAACACACCTAAAAGACATCATCGCCGTTGAGCTACATCAGCATAACTTTCACCGGTGTCAATGGTGTATATTGACACGCCATAACAAAGCGCTAGCTTATTATATCACTGCTAAACAAGGGGCCAAAGCACCCAAAGCTCGAAAATAAGGACGATATATAACGTGGTATATATTCGCCGAACACAACCAGGGGTACATACATACGCAATGTCACTGCGTGCGCATAGACTGCCAATCCACTTGTGTAGTACTAGTACACCATGAGCTCGCCTGTGAGCCACGCATCACAGTTCAAAGATAAAAAACGGCAGCCACTCCACTGTTTACCAGTCTGATTGGTCTGACGAAGCCTGAACTGTGGGCCGATGGAGTTGCGTGCGCCCAGGCCCATATATTGCCCCTTCGTGGCACAGAAGAGCCAAGATTAGCGCTATCCGATTCCACTCCAGTACTCCACGTGTGAGGGGTCACTTTTGTCCAGATCTCACCACAGGATTTGGATTTGGATGGATGGTTAAAATATCGATATCAATATCGGATGGTACCGCAGGGTATCCACATCTTGATTCTTCGGTTTCCTGCAGCGCCTGCAGGTAGCGCAGTGGGGGAATGCATTCGCTGATTCCTTCCCATGAGTTGGCTTTTTACGTTTAGATCAAGATACCCATCATAAATGTTAATATTTTCTTATATATATTTAATCGATGTTAAAAAAATTTGTCTTCTTGGAAAGTCAGAATGACACTTATTTGAGACAGAGGAGTATGTTCGTTCTTATTTCTTCCTTTCTATTGTTGTTTGCACAACAACTCGAGCTATGGTTTGCATTTAATTTAGCATTAATAACTTGTATTAACATGAGCTTGGTTTCTAAATTTCTTCCTCTTATTCATTGCGTGCGAAAACTTAATAGAGTAACCCTGTTCACTTATGCTGAAATATAACGGAAGGAAATGGAAGAATATAATGCACATAGCACATTAAAAGTGATGGTTATTGGCCATAGCAAAATAGTCATGGCTGATAACCTTCTAAAGTCGTGTCCGCCACCTAGGACGCGTCACTAATGATTTTTGGAGTGTTTAGATCTAAATTTTGAAGTGCCAAAATATACTGTACCATTTCGTTTGTATTTGGTAATAATTGTCTAACCATTGACTAATTAGGCTCAAAACGTTCGTCTCGCAAAGTACAACCAAACTGTGCAATTAGTTTTTGATTTTATCCACATTTAGTACTTCATACATGCATCGCAAGTTTGATGTGACGGAGAATCTTTTTTATAGTACACTTTTCAATGGATCTAACCATCACATCTCATCCTCTCGATCTAAAGGGCCCAGGCGGTGAAGAGGATAGCCCATCACATCACCGTCAGGGAAGACCTATATAACCTGTTGTTACTTATTACCAGTAGGATTTATACTTTTCATCATACCAAGTATTCCTCAAAATCGACTACTCCCTCTGTCCCAGCATAAGTCGTTTTAGTGTTTAGGGAATGTCTCAGTAAGAACGACATTTTAGATGCCAGTCCTACACCTGAGCAGCACCAGACTACACCGCAGCCACTTACAGTAGTCTACAGTGAGCTCATTCAATGACTACAGACCAGGAGGGCAGGAGATCAGACATTACTGGTATAGGGGTGAGTTGGTATTTTTGCTTGAAACTTGGTAGCCGTGTCGCAATGCTAGAACGACTACAATTCTTTGACAGAGGGAGTATCTACCCGGAAAAAGGTGAACAAAAGAGCAACGAAAACTTCATCCCCTGGGCCTGGTGTCCATCGTCTAAACATGTGGCTGTTTGCCTGTTTACACGAACAAGCAAGTCCTGCTGTACAGATCGTGATGATCGATGTCGATGACATCTTCTGGTACCAGTTACAGTTAGCGATTGCAAATTTCTTATTGCGTTTTTCACAGCACCATAACATACAATCCAGACTTTTTGTCCGAACAAGTTCTAGTTTTTGGCATGGACATTCACGCTAATTTTTCATTGCGTTTTTCACAGCACAATAACATACAATCCAGACTTTTTGTCCGAACGAACAGGTTCTAGTTTTTGGCATGGATATACTACTGTTAGTTCTTCGATGCAGAGAATCCAGCAAGGCAAAAGTTTGGCCTCCAGCAATCAAGTCATCAACCCATCTAGAAATACTGAGACTGAGTCCAGCAAGTTAAGTGCAGTGTATACGGAAATACCGAGCAATTGCAGTTCCAGGTATACGGAATCCAGCAAGGCAAAAGTTTGGCCTCCGCGTCGATGGCCCGCATCCACTGCAGGCTGCCGGATCCGGCCACCACATCAACAGATCAGGCCACCACGTCACTGGATTCGGCCACTAGGTTTCCGGATTTGTCATCGGAGACAGCAAGAACAGGAGTGGGGGAGGGGTTGCACTCCTCCCCACGAGCCCCGCCGCCGTTGTCCTCGCGGTTGCGTGGGCTATCGGCGACCCGCTCAAGCGGCGGTGAGGCGAGAGAGGGAGGGGCGAGGAGTTGGTGGCGGCATGACGGGTTCACCGTCCGTGTCGCCCCGGACGAGAGCAATGCGGCGGCGGTGTCTACAACAACAAACA
The DNA here is from genome assembly GCA_038087645.1 of Saccharum hybrid cultivar R570. Lineage (NCBI taxonomy): Eukaryota > Viridiplantae > Streptophyta > Magnoliopsida > Poales > Poaceae > Saccharum > Saccharum hybrid cultivar. The sequence continues at coordinate 1,573,094 of JAQSUU010000682.1, forward strand.
AATGGATCTAGAATCTACATTTACAATAAAATACAAAACATGAGTTTTTTTAATAAAAGATAAGATAAACGCTGGAGTTTAATTATAAAACTACCATAACTAATAAAATAATTTTTTAAAACAAAAAATAGATCCATGAATTAACCACATATGGGTTACAACAAAAGCTTGATCTAACTCAAGCTAAGCTCTCTACTCGACATATATTGAAGATACACCAAGGTGCAATACAAAGAGGAAACTACAAAAATATGATGGACAATCAAGCCTATTACAACTCGATAGAGATTACAAAGAGAAAGGGGTCAAAAACATATAGTCTTGACTTGTTGTTAGTCCTAAATTTATCCACAAATTTATAATACGTATGTTTTCTAAGATTTTGGTCATTAAAAGACATTTGGAGTTTTAAGGCTGTAAATATTTTTAATCACCATGATTTGGGTGTCCGCAGTGGGGGAGGGGACACCGGGGATGGAGGTCGTGTCGTGCGGGACGATGTCCACGCCAGAGAGGGGACGCCGGGGGACGATGTCCATGCCGGACTGCGGGGATGGTGTGCTCGCGTCAAGAGGAGAGTTGTCCAAGCTGGCATCGAGGGAAAAGGTGTCCGTGCTGGGGGAGGAGGGAGCCGAGCCACCGGGAGGCCAGCGCTGTGGACAGTGTTCATGCCAGGGAAAGGGGCCAAGGTTTATGTGTGCAGACTAGGGTCCATTATTGACAAAAAAAAACGAGCCCATAGAGTTGGCCCAATTTCCACATGATGTTTTGGCACTGGGCAGTTCGGCCCGATGGCGCCCTTCTTCCTTTCTTTGCCTCTGTCTGTCCCTCAGCAGTCGGCTGTCAGCTCAAATGAGTTTTTCTTAAATGTCGACCACAGCACAAAAAAATAAGAATGGAAAAGCTCTAACCGGTACCGTGCCCACCCGCCCTCTGTACCACCGCCGTCCGTGCCGCGCCCACCTGGCCCTCAGTGCACATGATCCAATGATAAAATACGCATGTTGCAAGACTATGTTTCAAGCATTTCAGGTGTTTCAGACACACGTTCCAAATGTTTCATCTGGATGTTTTCAAAAGTAGATCTTGGTATTGCACATATTGTAATGGCTACACACATGTTTTAAGCGTATGTTTCAAGTGCTCCATCTGTTTCTCGCAAAAAAAAGTGCTCCATCTATTTCAGACGTATGTTGCAAATGTTTTATCTAGATGTTTTTAAAAGTAGATCTAGTGTTGCACATGTTGTTATGGCTATACACGCATGTTTCAAGTGTTTCATCTGTTTCAGACGTAAGTTGTTTCATTTGCATTTGAATAGTAGATCTCAGGGAAGCACATATTGATACTAGTGCGCCGCCTTGGGTCACCGCGCGCGCCTGCTGGTGGGGTGCTGTAGCTGCGTGCATGCAGGCGCATGGAACAGAACGGGCTCGGATGGTCCCTGTGCATGCTTGGGCCCGTGCGGCCTCCGGAGCGGGATGGATGTGGGGCGAGGGAGCTACGTGCGTTAGGCATGGGCGCGAGAGCACTGTCCAACACTAGCGCCCCAGATCGGAGGTTCGAACGCTAGCAAGTCGTAAAGAGAAAATGTATGGCTGCCATACCAAAGCCCTATGCCCCCCTTCATCTTCGTGGTTGGATTTTTGTTATTAACCCCTCTGTCTAAAAAAACGATACAATTGTAGCACATTACTTAGCCAAACTATCCTAATTTTTTTTTGCATAAAACAATATTAATTTATGAAAATCAAACTAAATAAGTGTTATTAGATTTCATTGTTGCCATCTTCTTAATTGTTAGCTTTTCACTAGAATGTTGATGTTAAGCGTGTATACCTCCTAGATATATACCGAGGTAAAAATTTACTATATCTATAAAGAAGTTGACGTGGAAAATAGGAAACTTTGCATTTGTTGGTGGCCATCAAAGGCCTGGCATGAACGTACAAGCACCAAGCTGTGCCGCTGAAGCTGAACGGATTGAGAGATGGCGTCGGATGCCAAAAGATTTTCGCGATGAGATCTCTTGGTACCACCTACTAGGCTGCTAGCTACCTAAATCTCTCGTTGTGTCTGCTACGTACGACAAGATGACATATAAGAATTTGACCCGAAAATGGAAGTTAATTAGTTTGGCATATGGATAATTCACTGCTGTCGTGCAGCAAATGCAGATCAGAATGGGAAAGTTTTGGCGTCCAATTCACACCGAGCCAAACAACCAAATCTTGTGGCCATGCATCCGCCGTGCTGATGAATGAGTTGACTACAGGGAGGGAGTCCTGCAAGTTTCGTGCAGTAAGGAAGGAACCTTTGTCAATTGATGAACAGAATTGATAAATGTCCAGAATAATCCTCCAGCCAATATGTCGCTGACGTTCTAGCCAGATTGATTGATTGATATATATAGTTATTATTACTATAAAAATACTGCATTACGTAGCTAGCTAATAGATGGATGTCTGCCAGAAAGACCAGTAGTAAAAAAATAACCCTTAACAATAGCGATAACAAAAAGTCAAAAGATCATTCGCTTAAGCTCCATGGATGCTCTTGAAGGGAGGCAATTGCATGGTTATGCCAAAGTGGACTAGGTTCCGACGTGGACACTGGACACGTGTGCCTCGTACCTGCTCAAGCAATTGTTGCTGCCGATCTCCCGCCAGCGGTGACACGTGACAGACGTCACTGAGCTTCTTCTAGTCGGCAGGAAAAATGATCTCTGTTCACAAAAAAAACTAAGACCCTAGTTGGATCATAAAGCTAATAATTACTCATTAAGCTTCTTCTAGTCGGTAAAAATAGACGTCACTAAGTCTAATAACAACTAATATTAGCCAGGAACTATTAGCAAGCTAACTATTAGGGCCTATACAACACAACGTGTTTATAGGTTGTTATCTGTTATTATTTAGTTATTTCTCCACCGTGGACTCCACCACAGCTAGGTTTGGACGCTTGCGGACGGAGTCACCGCTTCGCTAAGTAGCAGCGCCAGGGCCGAATCTCGTGCGATCTCATGTCCGCGGGCACTGGCGGAGCAGGGGGGCTGGCAGGGGCCATGCCCCCCCCCCCCCCCCCCCCCCCCCCCCCCCCCCCCCCCCCCCCCCCCCCCCCCCCCCCCCAAACATCACATCAAACTTGTTTTATGTAATAGATAATTTAATAATTTACATTAGAAAGATATAATAAAAGTTTTGTCATATATTTTTTTATGACTTTTAGACAACAAAATTACATAAATTTATATTTTATTTTTGGATAACCCATCCACGGTACAAAAATTCAAACAAATAAACTACACTCAATTATTTTATGGTTAAAACTCTTCGACCGGCCCCCTATCCATAATTTCTGGCTCCGCCACTGTCCGCGGGGGATGGCACGGCCTCAACCAACGGTAGTTAAGCACCTTTAAATGATTTTCCCGCTGGAGCTTGAGCTCCGGATAGACGCTTGCTGACAAAACTTTTTCGGTCTCCTTCGAAGCGCCTTTACAAAGAGCTTGTGCATTGTACACAATGTTTTAAATAGCGGGCTAACGTGTTTAGCGGTATATCTCTAAAACAGCTAATAGCGGAGCTATATCGGGCTATAGCGGGATATAGCGGCTAAATTGTACATGAACACAAATAGCGGCACCCTGCCTCAAAAGGCTATAGCGGGCTATAGCGGCAGCTATAGCGGGAGATTTAAAACTATGATTGTACACAAGGTAATAAATAGCGGCGGTAGCGGCCGCAATTATGGCCGCAATAGCGGTAGCGGCCCGTTGCCGTAACCGCTATAAGATAGCGCTCTGAACTTTGTAGTCTGGAATTTTATGGCCGCTATTCTAAATAGCGGGGCGATATTACGGCCGCAATTGTACATAGCAAGCCGCAATAGCGTGGAAACAAATAACCCTTATACAGACGGAGATGGTTCAAGTGACTATGAGGCTGATGATGTTGTTGCTTCTAACAATGACAACGAGCGATAGTCTTGTATACTATTTCATGGCTCATAAGTCATAATATGCTTCTTTGCAAACTCTTAATGTGATGATTTAGTGCGTGCAAAAAAACCATGTTTGTTTTCTTAATTTAAGTATATGAGACATAAGTTCTTTAAGTGCGATTAAATGTCTATTTATACTCATTTTTCATAATATATGTACTTAAAATTATGTGAGATTATTATGTGCCGTTGTTGGAACTTATCATCCGCAATATCGCCCGCTACCCGCAATCTACTACCTCGACATCAATCCGCTACCAACTATTTATTACCTTGATTGTACATGGCATTAGCAACTAATGGACCGAAACAAGATCTAAGTAAAACAATAACCTCCATTCTCAAAAACTAAGTAAAAATAGAGTTGCCCTGAGATTTTTGTCAACAAATATGTGCCTCCATCCCATGGTCCCAAATTACTAGTACAAAAGAATCTAACAATATTTTTTTTAAAAAAAATACATGAGACCAAGCCATAGATAAACAGCCATTCAAGGACATTTCTTCAAGAGGCAAATAGTTATGCCAATATGGACTAGGTTTCGTCAAAGGTGGACACGTACCTGGTAGTATATACTACCTGGTCAAGCTGGTCCATCTCTACACGTGACTGACATCACTGGCGTTGTTCTAGTCGGCGTAAACAAAACCGCCACCCACCGAGAAGAAACATGGCCTCCTCTTGCTGCACTCAAGCAGTCAACAAAGGCCTCTCTGCCTCCTCTCCCTGTTTCTTGTTCAGACGCCCAAAACATTAATTAGCAAAACAAACAAGTCACCTAGTATGGTTGACAAAAAAACGACATATCCGAACGACAGATTCGTGCCTGACACGCCGGACGAAATAGTTGTCCGTTCACTCATCCTACCTCATTGATTAGTGATCATATTATATATCCATCGAGCTGGATGCTGGATGGTCGCCTCCTCACCTCGTGCTGTTCTTATAAATTCCTGCCCGTGACCACCCATTCCCCTCCACTTTCCATTCCCGCTTGGCGCTTGCATGCTACAAACAAAGCTGTGTCTAGATTCAGGCAACGACGAGACGAGCAGGTTGTGGCAACGGCCACCGCCATGGCAAGAAGCAGGAGCACGGCGGCGCTGGCGCTGGCGCTGGCGCTCCTCGCCCTCGCCTCCGCCGCGCTGCCCGCGTCCCTCGCCGTGACGTCGCCGTACGTGCGCCCGCCGCCCAGGGCCACGCTGTCGCTGCCCCGGGATGACGACGCTGACGGCCAGACGCCGCAGCAGGTACGCGCCGCTGCTCATCTTGCTTTGCTCTCAGTCTCAAACAAAGATGTGCTTCGGTTTCCCATGGCCTTGGCTGAGCTAGCGGAGACCTGACCACCGGGTTCTGAATTCTGAAATCTGAATGCTGCCACGTCATTGGGCTTGGGCACTACAAACCCTGCGTTCGTGCAGCGATTTAGCTTCAGTTGTTGCAGAAAGTTGCTATCCGATCCATTTGTGCTACCGCTGACTACTGATGATTGTCGGGTGGTTTCTTTTTGCTATGTAGCTCGATCGATTAGCCTTATATTAAAAAAACACTGGATCGATTAGGATTAGCACACAAGAGATTGTCTGTTGCGACCGCATTCAGTGAGTCAAAAAAACTCCGACCAGAAAGAAAGCATCCTGCCTGCGTGCCCCACGAGCATCCTCCTCCGTCATGTGATACAGCGTGGCGTTTCTGTTGTACGAGGGAAGTTGAAGGTAGGAAGGAATTGTGGTGCCTGTCACGACATTTTTGGTTGGATTACTAGGGAGCAAGGTTTTCATTATCGGAAATTAAAATTTATCGGACGTCATGGATAAAGAGGATAAACAAGATATATCGGAAATATCAGACCAAATTCAAAAAAATTTAATTTTTTTTTAAAAATTTATAGAATTTGACTTGAAACTATTCCTAAGATATTAAACACCACTTGTTCACAATTCAAAACAAGAATAAATTATTATAAGTGTCGGACCATCGCGTGGCTAATTTTAGATTGTCTGTGTAGAAACAGAAAAGAAGGAAAAAAAATTTGGCTGATATCAAATTTTATCGGACCCCGGGGATACAAAGAAAATTTCGAAAATATCTACGACTTTTGGCCGATAAAAAAAACCTGCTAGGGAGCAGGAACAAATATAGTTAGAATATGTACGTGTTCACATATATGTATGAGTTCACACATTTGGGACTGGGAGAGAGCTTGACCTGATGATTTGCGTCTGTTTAGTTAAATAGTTAGCATCAAGTGGAGAAGAGAAGAGACAAGAAGCTCCGTTGGGACTCTTCGGGTTTCTTGCTTTCCCATTCATCCCCACGCCACCGTGTCATTGGTATCGTATCGTCCCTGACGACGCATGAAACATTAGTTTTAGGTTATTATTGTTGCTGATGGGGCAATTCATTGACCGTCAGAGCTAATGCATGCTGCACTCGTCGGTCGTCACAATCATCATGATCATGAACCACCTGCATCTTTCGTTTCCTCCGTCTGGAAACCGTTCGAACAACGGAACAAGTCATTGCAAATAATTTCAACATTTTCTCTTGGGAATTCCAGGTGCACATATCAATGGTAGGGCCAGACAAGGTGCGGGTATCATGGATTACCGACGACGACGCGCCGGCGACGGTCGACTACGGCACGACATCCGGCCAGTACCCGTTCTCCGCGACAGGAAACACGACGACCTACTCCTACGTGTTCTACCACTCCGGCAACATCCACGACACCGTCATCGCCCCGCTCCAGCCCAGCACCACCTACTACTACCGCTGCAGCGCCACCAGCCCGTCGACGCGGGAGCTCTCCTTCCGGACGCCGCCGGCCACCCTCCCCTTCAAATTCGTCATCATCGGTAAATGCCCATAATCTTGTACATTTTGTGCATGTGCCGCCGCAGCTGAGCTCGAGTGCTCGATCGATCATGGGCGTCATTTGATGGACATGGCAATGGCATCGCTGTACGTACGTTGCAGGTGACCTTGGGCAGACGGGGTGGACAGCTTCCACGCTGAAGCACGTCGCCGCCGCCGACTACCACATGCTCCTGCTCCCCGGCGACCTGTCGTACGCCGACTTCGTCCAGTCCCGGTGGGACTCGTACGGCCGCCTCGTGGAGCCGCTGGCTAGCGCGCGGCCGTGGATGGTCACCCAGGGCAACCACGAGGTCGAGAAGCTGCCGCTGGTCGAGCCGAAGCCGTTCAAGGCGTACAACGCGCGGTGGCGCATGCCCTACGACGCCGGCGCCATGCCGTCGGGCGACAACCTCTACTACTCCTTCGACGTGGCCGGCGGCGCCGTGCACGTCCTCATGCTGGGATCCTACACCGACTACGGCGCTGGCAGCGCGCAGCTCCGGTGGCTCCGCGCCGACCTCGCGGCGCTCAACGGCAGGAGTGGCAGGCCGGCGTTTGTGCTCGCGCTCGTGCACGCGCCGTGGTACAACAGCAACGAGGCGCACCAGGGGGAGGGCGACGCCATGCGGGACGCCATGGAGGCGCTGCTGTACGGAGCGCGCGTCGACGCCGTGTTCGCGGGCCACGTCCACGCGTACGAGAGGTTCAAGCGCGTCTACGCCGGGAAGGAGGACCCCTGCGCGCCCGTGTACGTCACCATCGGCGACGGCGGCAACCGGGAGGGGCTGGCGGACAAGTACATCGACCCGCAGCCGCCGATCTCGGCGTTCCGGGAGGCCAGCTTCGGGCATGGCCGGCTCGAGGTGGTGAACGCCACGCACGCGCTGTGGACGTGGCACCGCAACGACGACGACGAGCCTGTGGTCGCTGACCAGGTGTGGATCAACAGCCTCGCGGCCAACCCGGCTTGTAACAGAAGCAAGTACCGGATGTAACGCACGACGAAAGGCGACTGTCTTTACTCTTTAGTACTAGCTTGGAGTTAGAGATTAAATTTATAAATTGGGTGTTGTTCGTTGAAAACATATATTCATAAATTGGTCGTGTAATATTTTATCTCCTCCTTCTTCTCATCTCTGTCGACGGTGAAGGAGAAGGGTGGAATCGTTTTCTCCATGACGGCTCCGTTGAAGATGAGGGCGACAACGGCGGTGTCAGCATCTTCATCGACATGACGACATGGAGACTTTTGTTTTCGGACGGTGACATCAAGGCGGAGATGATGTCGCCGCCATGGAATAATTTTCTCCGGTCTCTTATCCGTTTTATTGTGGTTAGATTTGGCCACGATGAAGGACTAGGGAGAATAATTTTCAGATCAGTCTTCCTTACTCTTCGGCGGCAGAAAGAAGAAGAAGGAGGAAGACACCAGAAAGAAGAAGTTTCTCAATTCCGCCTACAGGAATGTTGGCCGTTGTTCGTTGGGCATTTGTTCTCAGGCCATTTTCCGGGTGTTTGCCTGTGCGGTCATCCATACTGCAAAACATCTAACAGGTTAGGTTTTGAGTTGTGCTATTTACAGCGTGGGTAATATTTGTAATCTAGAGTGCTTGTAATATATTGATGTACTCAGGTATCATATAATATAATTCTTCTTTCGTCGCAAAAAAATGATTGTGTAATGTAAATATTCAGAAAAAAATTAATACTCGGAAAAAAATTCGTTACGTACCATCCCCACGGAAACATCGTGTGGTCTTGGGGCTGACGCGTGGCCCATGAGAAATCTGATTTACCATACATATGATTAAGATGATAATATGGCACACTAGCTTATCAGATGCACAGTCCACACCACATCCTGATGGGGATGGTCCGCATCGATTTTTTTTTTTTCCAAATATTCATAATTTGATTGTGTTGGGTTGATAACGCTAACGCACTATTATGACACCGAGGGTGGCCCATAAACCCATAGAGAATACTAACAATTTTTGGACTTCCTGGATTTGAAGGTGGGCCAGAAGCCTAGTTTCAAGTGTCGCTTCCAATCAAATGTAATAATTTATCAATATGTTTTAAAAGTTTTTTTTCAAAACACAATACAAACATAGACAATCACATACATGATACACACTAGCCCCAGATGCGCACACACAAACCCAATTCTATGTGCATCTCTGAGAGACTGTTATCACTAAATCTTGAGATATCTAGCATTCTTTAGTAAAGAGAAAAAAAAGAATGAAATACAATGTTCTTCAAGAAAAAACTAATCATATGCTTCCCCCATCAAAAATATAATTACATTTGGATTTGTTTTAAGTCAAACTTTTTTTGCTTTGGTGATCAATCCTTGTACAACACAAAATTGACGTTCTAGCTAGCTTGATTGATATTGGTATTTGTATAGAACACGTACTGTCAGCCCCTAATTCTAGGAGACCAAATGCATCCGTATTTGCGCCAGGATCATGCACAGATACGCACAAAAACAGAAATGGGACACATATATATGTTTGATATAAAATCCGAGCTTTATTGCTATTAAAAATAAGGTCTTACAATAGTCGATGTTCACATGACATGGCCATAGGCCTTACATAACTAACGATGTTCCATCGCCGCTAGGCGGCGGTTTTATTACATAGGGGTGGTAGCTACTACAGCGGAAACTACAGCGAAGCGATACACACTATTCCGCAGGCATGCTTGAGCGCGGTCGAAACCCTAAGTCCTAGTATGTCCTTTCAGCAAGTTCGGTCGGTCCTCGCGTGTCTCCTAATCCTCATCGTTCGCCTCCTCGCCGATGTCGAAGTCCTCCTCGGAATCATTATATGTGAGTCAACAACGGGTGAGTACATAGAGTACTCAGCAAGTCCCAACAAGGGTGGATGGTGGAGATGGTAATATTATTCAATAAGTGAGGGTTGGGTCCTCGGAGAGCATCATCCTTCTCGCCAGTTCTCGGTTAGTATCAATTAATCAATTAAATCATTAGCATATTTTATTTCAAAAAATCTAATCAAAGGGGCCTCATCCTAGCGGTTGCCCATTACCAAGGACGTGGCTATTCGAATAGGATTAATACACTCTGCAGAGGGGTATAATTTTCCCCACATGATAGACATAGTCGACACCATAGCTAGTGGTACGACAGGCCTAACAAGATCTCGTACCCGGATGGAGCTACCTCAGGTTTTCATATAATTCCATTACGGACTACTCAGGGATCAGAACCCACACACATTAGGATGATCACACAGCATCCTAAAATATCGAGTGGTTGGATGATCACACAGCATCCGGTAGATGATCACATAGCATCCAAATTAAATTAATTAAGGGTGCTCGCACATGGCACAACAATAAATTTTACATGGAAGACCACATAGCAACCATGCTAATCAGACCACGGTAAATCACACAGCAGTCGCATCCTCTTCGGTTAGTCCGTTGCGTCGCCAGCCTCCTAGTGAAAATTATACTTCTACCTAACTGGGTGGGAGACCAGGTCTACCCATATCGACATGTGGTTGTACGTATATCAGACTAGGTGAGATGACCTATGAACCGGTCCTTACACGACCGAAGTGAGTATCTCCCGTAGGAACCCACACAGGCGAACCTACCAAAGTAATTTATCCACATAAATTACCCTCACTCGCTCCCGTCAAAACATCTCATTCACAATTATTCATATTCATCAATATTATAAATGCGAGTTTATAACATAAAAGGTATAACATGGTAGTGGTGGAGAGATGGTAGTTAGGACTTGCCTTCGTTCAACTCACTTTCCGATCCGACGTAGTCCGGGTCCTCGCCTTCCTGGTAGTCGTCGCCCTCTGTCGATCGTCGCGAACGAATAAGACTACCGTTCAACACATAAAAACAAATACAAAGGCAAACAAAGAACTATATGGTGGTATTAGACAAAATAAATAGAGCAAGATTTTAGAGGAATTTTGGTGGTGGTTTAGTGGAAAACGGAATTAAAATGGAGGAGATATGATTTTTAGAGTTTAATATCAGGTGTTGGAATACTTGCAGACTTTCTGGGAATATTCTAGTGAGTAAGAGGTCGTGGAAAAGGTATGGGTAGGTTCTAGAGTGACTCTAGTATTTTAGGAAATTTTCTAGGAATTTTTCTATACAAGGAAAATAGGTTTTTAGCACTCTGTGTACACTGTCCGTGTGACCGTAGCAATTTCTGCGTGTAGAGCTTTGTGTTCGTGGACTCACACCAAGCGTGTTGCTGGTACGTGGGCCATCCTTGGCCTCCACTTCCTAACGTCTGGATGCCGTTTTGTCCCTGTCCCTGGCCATTCTGTCCCTGGCCTCCACTTCCTAACTTAAGTCTCTCAATAGTTCTATGCACTACTACAAAAAAAAATCTTTACCACGATCTTTTGAAAACCCCCTCCGAGACGGGTAGGAATGTCAACTACCTCGGTTAATGCCAGGCACTAACCGAGGCTGTTGCTTTTCATCAACCGAGGCGGTTATAAGAAATCGTCTCGCAAAATTCGTTAACCGAGATGGGCATTATAACGTAACCGTCTTGGTTAATAGACATTAACCGAGGCAAGCATCCTAACGCAACCGCCTCGGTAAATCATTAACTGAGGCGGGCATTGTAATTGAACCGCCTCGGTAAATCGAGCCCAGCCCGCTAGCCCACACAACCCATTACTAGCTCCAATATATAAACAAAATGAGTAGCAAACCCTAACTCCCTCACACTCTCTCTCTCTCTCTCAGAGCCGCATCCGCCCTCCACGCCCTCCACCGCAAACCCTAACTCCCTCGATCTCTCAGACCCAAACTCTCCTTCCCCTCTCTCCCCTCCCGATCCGCCTTGAAAAACCACTTTTGCCCGCCTCGCAAAAAAATGTTGTAGTAGTGATGGTTTCAAGCAGGTGATTAGGGATTTGACATTCTGGATAGCTGTGCTCAATGAAGAGAGGTTGGTTTTCCATTGTCTGATTGCCCTTCTGAGATTTTTGAATTTTTCTGTTAGCCTTCTCATTGGGTCCTGTTAATGAGAATGCATCAACCAGACTTGCTGGACCAATGGGATAAAAGAATCATGCTGGAGCCAATGATTTTCAAACCTGAAAATATTTCCTTTTGGGATCTTGGAGCTGATTTCCACGACACAAGGCCAATGATCAGATATTTCCATTATCATGGGCTTAACCACACTGTTGGAAAACTTGACTATCCAACCTAGTGAAGTAAAAAACCAGTCTAGTCTCTCCAATAAAGGGGGATTCTACTTATTAGTCCATGGGTAGTGTCTGCCAATTAGTGGAAGCTCCACCAAGCCCAGATGGCTGATGGCCTCATTGAAAAGAAACATTTCAGCTACATCACCGCCTTCTGCTCCTGTCTTCTGGCCTCCTCGTTAAGTTGAAATCCTCAATTATTAACCAATCAGTCTCAGCAGGCATTTGAATGCTTTGAAACCAGCTTAGGAACTCTCTTTTGCCCTCAGCTGTACAGGGGGCATAGACTGTGGTAAGGACCCAGGATTCTTCATTGTGCTGAGAGGTAAAGTTAATGGATATAGGAAATTCATTATAGAATAGCAATTCTCCAGAGAAGACAACACTTTTCCAGACTACAACAATACCCCCAGAGGCACCATTTGAGGGGAGAAAGAAAAACTTATCCAGAGAAAGGTGGACAAAAATTTCTGATGTACTGTGAATCTAAAACTTCTCTCTGTTTCTTGCAGGCAACAAATATCATTGATGCTATCTGAAATTTTGCTTCTGATGGAGTTCCATTTTCCTTCGAATTAATCCCTCTCACATTCCAATATAGAATTTTGCAAGGCCGACAATGATTCATGGGATACAGTTAGGAGGGTGGGGGCAAACTGATCGTGAAAACCAAGCCATAAGTAGAAAAGCTGGAACCAAACCAGTAACAAAAAAACAGCAAACAACCACAAAGAGCAGTTTAAAAAAATAACCAGACAGTTAAAAAGAAACATAAGATAGCAGCCCACAGGGCAGGAGTACTGGTTACACTCAAACAACAGCAAAAGAGGACTGCCCTCAAGACAAAAGAACTGCATATGTAGCAAGGGCCACAAAGTTTTCTCCCTAGCTAATAGAAAAGGAAAAAAATTAGGCATCTGTTTGGTCCTTATCATCTTTCTTCTTCTTGCTCTTGCTCTTCTTCGACCCAATTAGTGTTGTCTCCTTTTTCAACAAACTTTCATCAGTCAGAAGGTCAGGATCAATTTGAGCGAGCTCCTTTCATAGATTTCTTATAACTGAAGTGGAGAGAATGGGTGCCTTGCTGCAGCATCCAAGAACATACATACTCTAACCTAGAAGGAAAGAAAGAGAAGGAATCCTAATCCTAGTCCATCTGTACGTGGTCTCTTACCAAACTCTTAGAGACCTTGACAGAACTATATATGTGGGAGCTCTATGTTGTAATCATCAATATTTAGCTAAATAAAGAATAGTCTCTCTATCTTGTATCTATTTGTTCTTTTACCTTTTTTCTATTATGTTGACTATGAGAGACGAAGAGAGAAAAGTCCTAACCGCTAGTAACGATGTAGCGAGGTGTAATTTTTTTTTGAGGAGGGGTCGGAACCTCTAGTGAAAATATTAACATAACTAAGACAGTTACAATAGAAACAAACAGCAAAACAGAACAACAGGACAACACGAGGAAAAAAGATGTTCAAGAGACAAAAAAGGAAAAAAAAAAGATGAGCCCAATTACACAAGATGCTCTAGCAATGCTTTAATTTGGGAGAAAATTTTTTTCTTTGCGTGCCATAGAAGGTGGCCAAAGACTTGCTTAAAGATTTCCAAGCAAGACAATGATCTCCATGAAGAAAGGCACATTCAACTGAGTTCTGAAGCTTTCAAAAGTTTGAAAAGGGCTGAGAGATAGTCATCCACAGATACCCCAATCCTAATCCAACAAGCTTTAGCGATGCCACATCTTAGAAAAAGATGCTCCACTGTTTCTTCAGAGTTGCTAACACAAAGGATACAATTGAAAGAAGGCAACTAGAAGTTCTTTTTTTTTCAGGATGTTAATGTTACTAGGACTTAGCCTATCTTGAGCAAGCAGCCAGAAAAACACCTTGTGCTTGTGTTGGCAGGAGGACTTCAAAATCCATCTGAAGATCGGGTGAGTCTAGGTGGTACCTATAAGGTGACGATATGCTCTCCTGGAAGAAAAGAGGAAGCTTCCCTAGATATAAGACCAGACATCACTACCATCAATTGTTTGTAGCCCCTGAAAGAATCTGCTGGAACTGTTCAAAAGCTTCGACAGATAATGAGAGGTTAAAAAGGGCAGAGACTGAGGTAACAGAAGAGGCAACAGCAAGTGAGATATTCGGCTTCTTGGTAAAAGAATAAATTTCAGGAAAGGTAAACTTCAGGATGTACAGGATTTGAGAGAAGGTGGATGTAGGCCTTGCAGTCTCGCACTACGACGGATGCGAGCAGGAGAGGGCTGCAGTGTCTGCTCCTAGCTCAATAGCTATTGCTTATTTGCGTCTTTGCCTGCTTCGCTGGGCCTTCGATTGCTGTAGTCACCGTCGGACTGATTTAGATCCTAGCTGTTTGGCACACAGTTTCACGAGAAACTTATACATAATAAAAATAGAGCAAAACTAAGCTTCGTAGCTGCAGCCGAAACAGCCACAGCAGACCCGGTAGAGATCTAACGGTAAAAACGGAGGCACCGAATGACGTTTAGCTTCCCAGAAATCAACTGTGGCTGGAGAACACAAAGGATCGGAGGAGATGGGCTGACGAGCACGTTGTTTACGTGGCGGTTTCTACGAAGACGATGGCCGTAGTGAACCAGAAATCCGTTCTCACGAGCGTGGTGGATCGGAGTAACCGCCGAGAAGGACGACGGTGGCCCAGACGAGCGCGAGCATGCCGAGCCCTGAGCCCCTGACGCGAGCAGCTGCAGGAACGCCTCCGCTACCAGCGACAGGATGAGCGGCGGCTCCGGTGTACCCTCGCTCCAGGTCGCGAGTTGTCCCGGCCTGCGGGAGCCGGGCAGTCTGAAGGATTCTTCGACCAGAACTACGCTTGACCGCACCACCAACCCCACAATCAACTCCGCCATATTCACTTCACTAGCTTGAAAGCATCAAAATTAGATCCCTCGGCGGCCGGCCGGCGCAGCACCAAGCAGCCAACTTGCATAGTGTCGTCCGCTCCTTGGGGAGGATAACAGGCCTCCACGCGGTAGCCAATTTGATTGTCCAGGGTCTGATATTGAGCCAAACACAAGGAACAGCTAGCAAGAAGAAGGGCGCGGCAAATGGAGTTAGTTACTCGGTCTCCATCAACAACAAACAATGGGGGGCCTGCTGGTCCTCTAAAATGCAAATGCATCCACCATTAGTTGATGGAGTACATTTTAGTACTTTTCATACAATATGCATAGAAGACAATTGCTCCAGTTCACCCTCTCTCTTATGCACTTAACAGGGGTCTGTTTGGAACGCAGGAATCTCACAAGAATCGTACATAAATTTAACATGAATCAGTTAAATTTCACATGAAAAACGTAGGAACAGAATTTTTTTTTCCCGCGTTCTAAACATGCCCTAATGGTTTTCATTAATTATATCTTGTCCTCGCGTCACGCTGGGCCTGACGCCTCCTCTGCCCAACCCAGCCCAACCCATGCCCACCATTATTCTTGTGCAAGTGCCATATTGAATCGAAACGTGGTGCCACTCTCAATGTAGTGTTTCATTTTGTCGTAGCCATACCATCTTTATTTGGAGTTTTACGGTGGTATATATGAATGAAGCAAAGTCTCCAATTCACATTTTCCGTGACTACCTGTTCAGATTAAACCGGACAGATTATTGTCCTCTAACCGATTTGGTTTTAACTGAAACATAATCCAGTATTCTTTGATATGTGTCTCATACACACCCAGGAATGACATGTATATCGATGTGGTAACTATCACAAGGATACATGAATGAAACAACAAAAAAATTAAGCTTATATTATGTCATGACCGTTCTATGTTACACCTAATCTTGTCTGACCAAGATACATTTTTGCAAATGTCAAGTCCTCCCTAAGCTACTCAATTTCTCTAGGTTCGTCCCCCGAGCATAAGGAGAGAAATCATCGAAAACGCCATGTAGCAAGACTTTAGTGAAGCTCGATGCTCTCGATGAATTGGCTCCCCTCTGCACCTTCATCTATCAAGTCAAAACTTCCTTCCATCCAATCTTGTTCATCTAGCAAGTCAGATCTCCATTCCATCCAATCCTAGTGGGGAACGAGGGTTATCGTTAAGAACTCACCCGATGTCGGGCCCCTACTTTGGGGTCTACTGTGCATCACGTATTAGTCCCTGGATCAGTAGCCGATACACACAGATCAAACAAGATTGATATAAAAAACCGTATTTTTATTGATAATAGGGAAAACACATTACAAAGTTCATATTTACATAGCTTGGGTCATTGACCTTTACAACAAACATCAGAGTTCTAACACAGCGGTCCTACGACGTCGTGGTTCCATTCCTACAGGTAACTTGGAGTGCGAACGTAAACCTCATCCTTACGCTTATTACTATATCTTAATCCTGGTAGTCCTGGCGTAGCTCCCTTGCACAGTGGTAAGACTTCGTCCTCGTGTGTACTCCTGTTGTCCCATCCTTGCGTAGACTTCGATAGTTCCATCCTTGTATGTGTTTCTGCAGCTTCACTCATAAAAACATAAAATGGAGTGGATTGAGTGCATAAATAAAGTACTCAACAAGCCCTAACTTTGGGGTAAAGGTGAGGTGGATGGCGGAGGATGTATGTGGGGTGGTTTATGATGGCGGAGGTGTATATGGTAGGAGTGTGTTATATGTAAAATGGGAGTTTAGACCCTAGGAGAGTATTAACGCTTCTCTCTAGTTCCCGGGATTTATAGGGGTTAACTTACCATATTAGCACAGTTCATTACACATAAAAGAATCTAATCATTTGAGACATCATTCCAACAATTGCCCATTTCAAGGATGTGGCTATTCGAATAGATTTAATACACTCTGCAGAGGTTGCACATATTTTCCCACATGATAGACATAGTCTAACACCATCATCATGGCTTAGACAGGCCTGATGAGATCTCATACCTGGATGGAATGACCTTAGGTATCCATACAACACTACCACGATCTACTCAGGGGGCCGGAAAACCACACATAGTTTGGACGATCACACAGCATCCAATTCCAATAAACAGTGCTCGCACCTGGCACAACAATAATTTTACATGGAAGACCACATAGCAATCATTCTGACCAGACCACGGAAGATTACACAGCAACCGTGTCCTCTCCTGATAGTCCGTTGCCACTTCGGCCTCCTAGTAGTAGTTGTACTTGTACTTCTACCTAACAGGGTGTGAGACCATGTCTGCCCATACAGATATATGGTTATACGAAATTCTGGCTAGACGAGATGGCAAATGAACCGGTCATTATATGACCGAAGCGAGTATCTCCCACAGGAACCCTCGGTGTACCTGTCGAGGTAATCCACACCACATGAAATACTCCCACTCGCTCCCACCAGAAATAAATTTTAGTTCAACAAGTTACATTTAATTAACAACACGTTTCATGTTCTTAAGCTCATACATACCACCAAAATCTCACAACATATCACAAAAGCTCGGAACATATCACAAAAGCTCATAATATTTATTCTCACGAACATATAAAAGAGGGTGGCACGAATATATAATGCAAATTGAGTTTATTAGATAATTGATAGAAATGGAAAATGGTAGATTTTGTGGTGGAAGTGGTAAGACATGGTGATGGTGGAAAGGAGAGTGGTTTAGACGTGGCAAAATATATGGAAGGGAATGGTAGGGGGTGTTACGACTTGCCTCTGCTCGCTAATGATTGTATCCTTATTCTGATATCCCGATTCTTGTGCTTTCTTGGTTCTTTGTCTTTGCGTAACTGTGCTTCCGGGTTTCATCAGATTCTTTCCACGTCTTCTATCCTATATTGTCTAGCATCGACAACAAAGGAAGACACCAAGCAAGGAAAGCAAAAACAAGAATAATTAAATGAACTTAGAAAAGAAAGAAAACAGTCTTAGATGGGTTGGTCTAGAAAGAAAACGGTCTTAAATATGTACTGTATATACTAAAATCTCTAGTTCTGTTACTGCTTTTAGTTCTTACTGTTTTGGAGAAAAGTTGTTTTTGGAATACCTTGGTGTAGAATCCTTCCTCCGCCAGAAACAATAATCTCCATTCACAAAAACTAAGAAAAACAAGAGTTGCTGCTAGGTTTCTTCTGTCAACAAATTCGTTAGAGCAGATATGTCGAATTTGTAGCCACATGATCTTGCCGTATCATCTTTTTTCTCTCACGGTGGATCTGTCTCTTTTATTTATAGAGACGGTCTAAGTTCCTATATCTCCGAAAATATACAGTTAACTATGTAGGTGATTGGCCCATGTTAGTAGATAGTCCAACTTATGTAAAAATCATTAACAAAGAAGGGCCTCTTAAGAAGACCATACCATCTATATGGACCTCTCTTTTATCATTCATACCCCTCTCCCACACGAGACATGGAGCCTCAGTCGCTGCTCCATTTCTCATCTCCTCCCTCCCATCTCCCTCTAGCCTCTCTCTCTCTCCTCTCCCCCTAGGGCGACGAATCTGGATCCAATAGAGACGCCTACATCTCATCCCTAGCACTACCACAAAAATAGAGGAGAAAGAAAAGGTAAATTTATTGTAAAAAAAGGAGAAAGAAAAGAAGAAAATAAAAAACTAGAAAGCCCCCAAATCAAAAGATTTAGTACCCTCAAGTTTATATTTTGAAAGGCGCATGAATTTAGTGTTCAAGAAATGAGACATGCTGCTGATTAAATATCAAAATTTCTCATCTAGGGTGGGAGTCGTTTGCTCAGCTCACTGGTCACTGGACAAGGACGCCTCCCTAGATAAAATTATATTGCAGCCAAAAAAAGGACGCACACGACGCACACGAAGGATGATGGTGGAGGATGGCTAGCGTAAACAGGAAGAGGATATAGGAAGTAATTCCAAAAAAAAGAGGACATAGGAAGTATGTTGCAGTGGTGCATGTGTGCGCGTGCATAATTAGAAGACCGTTAGTTGAGGAAACAGTGGTGCCAGGGATCACTAAAAGGAGAGCCGTTAGAGCAACTCTAGCAGGCTTGTGTCCGAGCCCTCAAAACAAGATCTAAAGCTCGGAAGGCCAGAGAAAATAAACAAGCTTCAGCAAGACTCCTACTGAAACCCTAAAAAAATGAGAGCCCCCTCAAATCTCCTTGTCACCCTTATTCTTGGGGACCTCCTCCAAGCTCTCAAATGGGTGTTGATGTTGTTTTTCTCCCAATGGGCAGGAGCATCGTGCTCCCACGTTCGCATCGCCGTCTGCTCCACCATGCCCGATAAGGCTTCCTCGATGTGGCCCTTCACCCCAACACAACACGTCTCTCATCTCCTAGCGGATCCTCCCATTCCCCGTCCAAGCGAGGAGCGGCTCCTTCCTGACGCTCAATGTGTCTCCTCCACCCAACATTCGGCAAGATCCAAATGTCGTGCGACCTTCTCCTCTCCTCGGCTAATCCCTTTTTGGCCTGCTCCTCTCCTCAGGCACCCCTTACTTTAATTACCTCTTCTCGGGCGACCTCTCACCGTGAGTTTCCAGAGGTCTCCCCTTTTCAACGACTAGCGATCCCGCGACCTGCTCCTCTCGCGACTCTGCCTGCTCTTGCATCGTTCATAGCTTAGTTGATTGGAGCTATAAGAATGACGAGTGGGCCGCTAGCTTATGTCAATGTCTACTGAGGGTAGATTTAAGAGTTTTGATTTGAGAGCTAATGATTTAGATGTAAAAAAATAAGCCCTAAAACATGGGAGAAACTACCAAATCAAAAGTAGGGACCTGATTTGACAACTCCTGTGCCGGAGCTTAGGCCTTCATCCCATGGTCCTAGACTACAAAATCTTGCATATGTTTTAAAATACGATAATTATAATATGCGGCCGTCCGTCTCGTCCGGGCACCAATGAGAAAAGAAGGCCGCCTCGATTCCTCCTACGCCACGCCATTTTCATCCGCCACTGCGTGCCCCTAGCCGCTTGCTGCTGCGCTCGGTGTTGCGCCCGGCTCTTCAGGACGGACACGCGCTCGCGTCTAGCTCGCCGCCGCCCTGCCTGCCCACGCTCCCTCCCTCCCCCCTCAGTGACCTCCATTGTGACCCGGCTCCTGCTCCCCCACTGGAGACGAGGACGACGGCGGCAGCTCTGACGAGGTAGGTCGGTCCTTCTCTAGATCTGAGCCTCCTCCTCCTCTGGATCTGAACCCTCGTCCTCCTCATCCTCATCCTCCTCCGCTAGATCTGAGAGACGCAACAGTAGCTAGGGTTCCGGCGAGCTCTAGGGTCATATTCCCTCCTCCTCTGGCGAGCTCGAGGTGATGGGCCGGAGGCTGTTTTGTACGTTTTTTTGTTGTTTCTCCCGTGTTGCAATGGGTGTTTTGGGATATTGCAACATATTATTTTTGAATGTTGCAATGAGATTTTTGGGTCGTTGCAACAGATATTTTTGCGATGTTGTAGTACTACTGCTTGAGATGTTGCAGTACATAATTTTCGATATTGCAGCATATAATTTTCGATGTTGCAGTACATATTTTTTCGATGTTGCAGTACATGTTTTTCGATGTTCTAGTACATATTT
Source organism: Saccharum hybrid cultivar R570 (assembly GCA_038087645.1). Taxonomy (NCBI): domain Eukaryota; kingdom Viridiplantae; phylum Streptophyta; class Magnoliopsida; order Poales; family Poaceae; genus Saccharum; species Saccharum hybrid cultivar. The sequence continues at coordinate 1,593,723 of JAQSUU010000682.1, forward strand.
TTTTGATGTTGCAGTATATATTTTTTGTTGTTGCAGTACATATTTTTTAATGTTGCAGTGCATATTTTTCAATGTTGCACTACATATTTTTTCGATGTTGCGGTATTTATAACCCGATGTTGCACTATATAGTTTTTCCATATATTTTTGCAATGTTGCAGTTGAAGTGTTTCATGCTCTTTTGGGACAGGGACGCAATGGGGGAATAGGATGCGTTGGGGAATGGGGGACAGGGGCACGGTGGGGAGCGGAGGAAGGGGCGGGTTCTGTTTCTATTCCGTTCCGTGCCGGGGGGGGCGTGGTTCCGTGTGCGAGCCTGAGGCGGGGTTCTATGCCGGACCGGCGTCCGACGTCCGGGCGCTAGAATCACCGTTTAAAATAAATGAGACCTGTTCGTGGTTCTTGTTCGTTTAGCTTATCAGCCGTATTTTTTTAGCGAAGTAACAGTATTTTCCTCTCACAATAAATAAGCGAACAGTACTTTTCAGTCTGGCTTTTCAGCAAAACGAACGGGTCGGATAAACAGCCATTCCTTTTACAAGGACATCCTTCAAAGGAGGCAAATAGTTATGCCAATCTGCGCCTCGTTTAGATGCACCCCAAAAGTTAGAATTTTTTCACTCTCTCTCCATCACATCAATCTTTGGACGCATGCATGCAACATTAAATATAGGTAAAAAAATAACTAATTACACAGTTTAGTTGGAAATCACGAGATGAATCTTTTGAGCCTAGTTGGTCCACGATTGAACAATATTTGCCAAATAAAACGAAAGTGATACTATTGATCGTGTTAGAATTTTTTTGCAATCTAAACAAGCGCCTAGTCTAGGTTTCGTCAAAGGTGGACACATCGTGGAGTGTATACCTGGTCAAGCTGCTGTGGCTGCTGGCTGGTGGACTAGTCGTCCTCGTCCATCTCCCGCCAGCCACCAGCCCCCACACACGTGACTGACATCAGTGACGTTCTAGTCGGCGGAGACAAAACCGCCGCCCACCGAGACATGGCCTCCCCAACTCCCTCACTCCATCACGGCCTCACCCCAGTTTGGCAGTTCCCTCTTCCTGCACTCAAGCAGTCAACAAAAGCTTCTCTGCCTCCTCTCCCTGTTGTGTTTGTGTTGTGTTTCTTGTTCAGACGCCCAAAACATTAGCAGACCAAACAAGTCACCTATAGTTGACAAAAAAAACGGCATATCCGAACGACGACAGATTCGTGCCTGACACGCCGGCCCAACGAAATAGTCCGTTCACTCATCGTACCTCATTGATTTTGATACAAATCCGATCCATCAAGCTCGAGCTGGATGCCGGATGGCCGCCTGCTCACCTCACCTCGTGCTGTTCTTATAAATTCCTGCCCGTGACGGCGTGACCACCACCCCGGCCGGCCAGCCATTCCCCTCCACTTTCCATTCCGGCTTGCATGATCCAAACCAAAGCCGTCTAGATTCAGGCAACACCGAGAGCAAGTTGTTGTGCCAATGGCCACCATGGCAACAAGGAGCACGGCGGCGCTGTTGTCGCTGGCGCTCCTCGTCCTGGCCTCCTCCGCGCTGCCCGCGTCCGTCGCCGTGACGTCGCCGTACGTGCGGCCGCCGCCCAGGGCCATGCTGTCGCTGCCCCAGGACGACGACGCCGACGGCCAGACGCCGCAGCAGGTACGGACGCCTTCTTCCTCTGTGATGCTCTGCTCTCAAGCAAGATCTTGCTTCGGTTCCAATGGCCTGGTCGGCTGGCCGCCTTTGTATTTCGCCGAGCTAGCAGGAAACCTGACTGTCAGCAACCATCTCTCAACCGACCTGATAGATGTTAGTTAGTCTGTTCTGTTCAGTTCAACGGGCAGCTAACGCTACCTGGTCTTCAGCCGATCCGATTGTTCAGGGTTAGTTAGGAACGATCGGCTGCAGGCATCCATGTATATGTACACCTGCACACTGTGAATGAAATTGTCGAGCTTTCTCTCCATTATTTCTCTTACATGGTATCAGACGTCTGTTCTTGATCCGCTCAGCAGGAGTTCCACAGTCTCTTCCAGGGAGACATGACCGTTGCCAAGTACTGCAGGAAACTCAAGCGCCTCGCCGACGAACTCTACGACTGCGGCGCTGCCGTCTCGGACCCACCACTCGTCATCAACACTCTGCGGGGTCTGAACAACAAGTTCAGTCAGGCCATCGCGGTGCTGTCCACCATGTCTCCACCGCCAACCTTCCTCTACACCAAATCTTACTTGCTACAGGAGGAACACCGCATCCGCCACTCGCTCCAGATGGAGGCACAAACGGCGCTCCTCGCATCCGCCGCATCCTCGACTTCCTCCAAGGCCGTGGCGGCGCCCCAGCTCGTGAATCCCACGCCCAACAACGGCGGTCATGACCGCAACAACGACCGCCGCAAAAAGCGCAAGGCGGCTGATGGGCGCAATCGTCAGCTCCAATCTGGCGGCCAGGGCGCGCCTGCACCCGGTGCGCCGCCACCACAGTGGGCCACGGCCTACAACCCGTGGCAAGGCGTCGTTCAGGCGTGGCCCATGAACGCCTGACGGCCCAGTGTCCTCGGATCGCGACCCGGCGTCAACCCTCCAGCTTCACCAACACCTCCAGCTGCGTACTACGCCGGCACTCCCGGCAACATACCGGCGGGGCTCTACTCCGCTCTCAGCGGCCTCTCTGTCAGCAACCCGGGCGGCGGCGGTGGCGATTGGTTCCTGGACACGGGTGCCACGGCGCACATGTCGTCGAACTCTGGTATACTCACTACTACCTCCAAATCTACTATTCCTCGTCATGTTGTTGTCGGTAATGGCCAGTTCATCCCTGCTTCGTGTTCTGGACATGCCACCGTTCCCACTACCACCTCCCATCTCCATCTTCGCAACATTCTCATTGCACCTCAAATAGTCAAAAATCTTATTTCTGTTCGTGCACTCACTCGTGATAACTCAGTTACTGTTGAATTTGATCCATGGGGTTTCTCTATTAAAGACCTTCGGACCAGGACGGTGCTCCTCCGCTGTGACTCATCTGGTGACCTCTACTCTCTCCAGTCGCCGGACGACATCACGCAGCGTTCTTCGGTGGCCCTTCTTGCCAACCACGACACTCCCCTCTGGCACGCGCAACTTGGTCACCCCGGCCACGACGCGCTGCAACGCCTGTCGCGCACGATCGGCTTCTCCTGCTCCAAGTCCAGTCCACACTCCTGCCATGCCTGTCGTTTAGGAAAGCATGTCAGGCTACCCTTTACAGATTCCTTTTCAATTACTTCATTGTGATGTATGGACATCCCCAATAATGAGCAATTCTGGTTACAAATTCTACCTTGTCGTTTTGGATGATTACTCGCATTACGCATGGACCTTCCCCCTACGCCACAAATCTGATGTTTTACCTACCCTGATTTCTTTCCATGCGTTCGTCAACACACAATTCAATCTCCCAATCATGTCGTTCCAAACTGATAATGGCAAGGAATTTGACAATACCGCTTTGCGTGCATTCTTCGCCAAGAATGGCATTGTGCTCCGCCTCACGTGCCCCTATACATCGCAACAGAACGGGCGTGCCGAGCGTGCTCTACGCACCATAAACGACAGCCTTCGCTCTCTTCTGTTCCATGCCTTCGTCCCAACTTCCTTCTGGCCAGACGCCTTGGCCACCTCCACATACCTGTTGAACCGCCGTCCTTGTCGACCGCGTGACAACAACACACCATTCGAACTCCTCTTTGGCGCACCTCCCGATTACAGCCAACTCCGAGTTTTTGGGTGTCTCTGTTACCCTAACACAGCCGCCACAGCCCCGCACAAGCTTGCGCCGCGCTCTGCCCACTGCATCTTCCTCGGATACCCACTCAATCAGCGTGGGTACAAGTGCTACAATCCCGAAACCAAACGTGTGCTAATCTCTCGTCATGTCTACTTCGACGAGACGAGCTTTCCCTTTGCGCAGGTTCGTTCATCTCCAAGCAACGAGGTGCAGCCATGTCAGCCATGTCTGTCCGACGTGCTGCTGGTTCCGTCTGGTCACCGCCACGGCTCCCGACGCCCTCTGGCTCCAGGGCATCGATCTGTGGCTGGGCACCCTGCGACTACCACACCGGCACCAGCAGCATCAGCGACAGCTGACGATCCACCTGCATTGTCCGCCACGAACCACGACGGTGCAAGCCGGTCATCTGCACACGACGTAGACCCATCCGCCTCGTCCGCGCCGAACATGAATGCTGCTGCAACGATGACACATCGACATCCCATGGTCACGTGTGCACCGGACGGCATCCGACTGCCAAATCCCAAGTACGCGAACGTGGCCACGGTCTCCACGACGTCGCCACCGCCGTCGCAACCGCCGTCATCAGTGCGCGGCGCTCTTCGTGACCCTGACTGGAAAGCTGCGATGCAGGATGAATTCGATGCTCTACAGGCTAATGGGACGTGGACGCTTGTTCCTCGGCCACCACACGCCAATGTCATCACCGGCAAATGGGTCTTCAAGAACAAGCTGCACCCAGATGGATCACTTGAGCGTCGCAAGGCCATATGGGTTGTTCGTGGATTCTCTCAACGGCCCAGCATTGACTTCAATCAAACCTTCTCGTCGGTGATCAAAGCAGCCACAATCCGCACGGTCTTGCACCTAGCAGCGACCAGAGGATGGCCGGTTCATCAACTTGACGTCAAAAACGCCTTCCTCCACGGCAATCTGGCGGAACGCGTCTACTGTCACCAGCCTGCAGGTTTTGTGGACAACACAAAGCCCGACTATGTCTGCCAGCTGATCAAGTCTTTGTATGGCCTCAAGCAGGCGCCGCGGGCCTGGTTTCAAAGACTCGGCTGTCATCTTCGTTCCATGGGCTTCACTGCAACGGGATCTGATAGCTCCTTGTTCGTCTACAAACAAGGCACACAAGCAGCATATCTCCTGGTCTACGTGGATGATTTCATCCTCACTGCGTCTACTCCAACATTGCTATGCCAAGTCATCGATCAGCTGCGTCAAGCCTTCGCCATCAAGGATCTCGGTGACCAGCACTTTTTCCTTGGCGTTCAGGTTCGCCGGGACAGGAATGGCTTCTTCCTCACACAGGCGCAGTACACTGAAGATATCTTGGAGCGCGCAAGAATGGCCAATTGCAAACCTGCGACGACCCCAGTAGACGCGAATCCCAAGCTGTCTGCTAATGATGGCGAATAGGCGAGCGACGGCACATTCTACCGCAGCATCACTAGAGCTCTCCAGTATCTAACCCTCACTCGTCCTGACATCGCATATGCGGTCAATCAGGCGTGCCTCCACATGCATGCTCCAAGGGATGCTCACTGGAACCTCGTCAAGCGTATCCTACGCTACTTGCGTGGCACCATGGACCACGGCATCAACATCTCATCGCAACCCTCCACGGAACTCCAAGCTTACTCCGACGCGGACTGGGCGGGATGCCCAGACACGCGCCGGTCGACGTCAGGATACTGCGTGTTCTTGGGTAATTCTCTGATCTCTTGGTCTTCGAAGAGGCAAACAACAGTTTCAAGATCAAGTGCAGAGGCGGAGTACAGGGTCGTGGCAAATGCAGTGGCCGAGTGTTGCTAGATTCGAAACTTGTTGCAGGAGCTTTAGGTCACCATTGACAAGGCAACTGTAATCTACTGTGACAATGTTTCAGCAGTATACCTATTTGAAAACCCAGTTCATCACCGGCGAACCAAGCATATGGAACTTGATATTCATTTCGTTCAAGAGAGTGGCACTTGGGCAATTCAAGGTTCTGCAGATTCCCACTCAGCGGCAACTTGCAGATATCATGACAAAAGGATTGCCAGCGCCACTGTTCAATGAGTTCAAGACCAGTTTGTGCATACAGTCTACCGAAGCTTCAACTGCGGGGGGTGTCAGCAACCATCTCTCAACCGACCTGATAGATAGGGATAGGTTAGTTAGTCTGTTCTGTTCAGTTCAATGGGCAGCTAGCGCTCCCTGGTCTTCAGCCGATCCGATTGTTCAGGGTTAGTTAGGAACGATCGGCTGCAGTGCTTCGGCATCCATGTATATGTACACCTGCACACTGTGAATGAAATTGTCGAGCTTTCTCTCCATTATTTCTCTTACACTGACCACCAGGTTCTGAATTCTGAATGTTGCCATGTCATTGGGCACTACAGAACCTGCGTTCGTGCAGCGATCTCGCTTCAGTTGTTGCAACGAGTTGCTCATCCGTGCGACTACTTACTTACTTTACTTGCATATGGTGACCATGTACGTTGTCGCGTGGTTCCTTTTTGCTATCCAACTCGATCGATTAGCTAGCCTTACAAAAAAGAGATTGTCTGTTGCGACCGCATTCAGTGAGTCAAAAAGTCTCGGACCAGAAAGAAAGCATCCTGCCTGCGTGCCCCACGAGCATCCTCCTTCGTCATGTCATGTGATACAGCGTGGCGTTTCTGTCGTTCACAGGCGGTTTTATATATAGTATAGTATAGGACGTACGTCCAGTAGTAAAATACTTGTACGAGGGAAGTTCAAGGTAGGAAGGAACTGTACATTTTTTTGTTCGATTAGACTACCCGCACTCATGGACCTCTATATTCATCCTATATATGTCCTAGTCAGTAGATTCTCTCCTCTATACTTAATTCTCCCGCACCCATCCATCCTCTATATCATCTTCTATTCATTCTATCCACTGTGGGACCCATTTGTCATTTTATCTAAATATATTCATGTGTGATCTAGTTTAGAAGGATTTATTGAGACGAATTTAATGGTGCAATCGAAATTTAATTTGGATTTTTTGTTTGTGAGTTATAGCATTATTTTTCCTTTGTTTAGCTAGTGGGGCCCACCACTATAGAGTATAGAGTAAGCACTGTACCACTCTAAATATAAAGTGAGAGAAAGGATAGAGTATCGTTTTAGAGTACCCAGTGCAGCAGTTTTTACTCTATATTCATACTCTAAAGCTTTAGAGTATCGTTTTAGAGTACCCACTAGTCTTACTAGGGAGCTGGAGCAGGAACAGGAATAAATATGTACGTGTTCACACAGCTGGGAGGGAGTTTGACCTGATGATTTGCGTCTGTTAGCATCAACAACGGGCCGGGGGGTTGAGAGACTGAGACAGTGACCGCACCACTGACAGTGACAGTCACAGTGACGCCACCGTGTCATGGTACCGTCCCTGACGACGCACGTCGTGTCGCCACGCGTGCCGGTTGGGTTCCGCTTATCTGCCTTGCTGTTTCTTGTGACTAATCATGGGACACGCATGAAAAATTGAAAATGTTGCTGATGGGCGCAATTCATCGATCCACCGTCATAGCTAATGCATGCTGCGGTCATCACAATCATCAGTCACACCTGTTTCTTTCTTTCTTACGTTTTCCCGTTATTGCAAGCAACTTGAGCAATATTTCTTTGAATTTCCAGGTGCACATATCAATGGTAGGGCCTGACAAGGTACGTGTATCATGGATCACCGACGACGACGCGCCGGCGCCGGTCGACTACGGGACAACATCCGGCCAGTACCCGTTCTCCGCGACGGGAAACACGACGACCTACTCCTACGTGCTGTACCACTCGGGCAACATCCACGACGCCATCATCGGCCCGCTCCAGCCCAGCACCACCTACTACTACCGCTGCAGTGCCAGCCCGTCGCAGGAGTTTTTTTTTTCACCTCTCATCTGGGTACAGCTGTAGAATCTGTTCATGTATAAACACACACCTACCCCACACACGCACGCCATACTCACCACACATACATAATTAGATCTACAACTACATTTAGACTTGAAGATCGGTCCTTAGAGAGATCACCGAAATCCATCATAGACTCCGTAGGTGACGGGCACGTCACAATCTCTTTGTGGCTCCACACGAAAGAGGCTGCACCTGCAAATTTATTTGGGAAAAACCCCGGTGCGAATCTACGTCGGGTGGGACTCGAACACAGGTGGTAGGCCCTCCATCCGAGCGGCCTTACCAACGCGGCTACACGCGCGTTCGCACGTCGCGGGAGTTCTCCTTCCGGCTGGGCCGTCCCTGGGGCGAAGGCCTCCAAATCGCATAGGCCTCCAAATATATAGTTCATTACCCAAATAGTTAAGCAGTAAGCATAGCAGCGTTGGCCCAATAGCAACATCGCCCAAACCTATAGGCCAATAGAAAATGATTTCCTGGCCGCCGGAAGGACGTCGTTTTGTCTCCTGGAAATACCGTTCCTAAACCTATACTCGACGTCTCCTATCGCCCTGACGCCCTATCGGCCGCGTACCGCGTCGAGCACTCGAGCGTGACGAACTGACCTGACGGCGGTGAGGCACCCAGACCCAGGCGAGGCGAGGCGCTGAGGCCCTAAAGGTAACACTAATCATTCGTTTTTTTTTCATTTCATTCACAATCACAGCAAACTATAGTGAGTAGTGGGTCAGTCTCTAAATTTTGTTCTTTTGATCTTTTCATCTAGACACCTACTGCAATAGTATTCAAATATTGCAGCCATGTCTGCTGCAAATCGGTCTAGAAAATTTTAATCGGGTTAGGAAAAACGTAAGAAAAAACAAAGAATAGAGGATTTAATCCAATCTCAGAAAATTTCAAAGAACACTAAAAGAATAATGCTAAACAAGTAAAGATTATACAACATAGATACTATTTTAGACATAACTTATTGTAATATAATATATTATATCTTACATCTTATTTTAGTCTCATTTTCTCAAGCTAGTAGGCCGTATTTTTTTAGTTTGGTACAAGCCCTCGGATTTTCCCAGGATGGCCCTCCTTCCGGACGCCGCCGGCAGTGCTCCCCTTCAAATTCGTCGTCGTCGGCGACTCGGCCAGACGGGGTGGACGGCTTCAACGCTGAAGCACGTCGCCGCCGCCGACTACGACATGCTCCTCCTCCCGGGGGACCTGTCGTACGCCGACTCGTCCAGTCGCGGTGGGACTCGTACGGCCGCCTCGTGGAGCCGCTGGCGAGCGCGCGGCCGTGGATGGTGACGCAGGGCAACCACGAGGTCGAGAAGCTGCCGCTGGTGGAGCCCACGCCGTTCAAGGCCTACAACGCGCGGTGGCACATGCCGTTCGACGTCGCCCCTGGCTCCGCGCCACCGTCGGGCGACAACCTCTACTACTCCTTCGATGTCGCCGGCGGTGCCGTGCACGTCCTCATGCTGGGCTCCTACACCGACTACGGCGCCGGCAGCGCGCAGCTCCGCTGGCTCCGCGCCGACCTCGCGGCGCTAGACCGCCGCCGCGGGAGTGGCAGGCCGGCGTTTGTGCTCGCGCTGGTGCACGCGCCGTGGTACAACAGCAACGAGGCGCACCAGGGGGAGGGCGACGCCATGCGGGACGCCATGGAGGCGCTCCTGTACGGCGCGCGCGTCGACGCCGTGTTCGCCGGCCACGTCCACGCGTACGAGAGGTTCAAGCGCGTCTACAACGGCAAGGAGGACCCCTGTGGGCCAGTGCGCGTCACCATCGGCGACGGCGGCAACCGGGAGGGGCTGGCGGACAAGTATATCGACCCGCAGCCGGCGATCTCCGCGTTCCGGGAGGCCAGCTTCGGGCACGAGCGGCTTGAGGTGGTGAACGCCACGCACGCGCTGTGGACATGGCACCGCAACGACGACGACGAGCCGGTGGTTGCCGACCAGGTGTGGATCAACAGCCTCGCTGCCAACCCTGCTTGCAACAAAGCCAAGAAAAAGATGTAACGCACGACGGCACACGAGGACAAGGCGGCTGTCTTTACTAGCTTGGGGTTAGGATTTAAATTTAAAAATTGTTGTTGTTCGTGGAAAACATATATTCATAAATTGATTGTGTAATGTAAATATTCGTACTTCGATTGTGTTAGAGATTAAATTTATAAACTGTTGTTCCCCGAAAAAAAATATATATTCATAAATTGGTTGTGCAATGTGAATATTCAAACTTCCATTGTGTTTGGTTGCAAACGGTAACGGACTATATTGTGACACCGAGAGTGGCCCTGTAAAGAATAACAATAACATTTTTGGACTTCCTGTATTTGAAGCTGAGCCAGAAACCTAGTTTCAAGTGTCGTTTGGGCTTCAAATCAAATGTAATAATGTATCGAGATGCTGTCTAATTTTTTTTTTCCTTTCCCCCCCAAAACACAATACAAACATTGAGAACCACATACATGGATACACACTTGTCCCAAATGCGCACGCACAAACCCCATTTTATGCGCATCTTTAAGAGATTTTTATCGCTAAATCTTGAAATAACTAGCATTCTTTAGTAAACAGAAAAAAGAACGAAGTACAATGTTCTTCAAGAAAAAAAAAACTAATCATATGCTTCCCCATCAGAAATATAATTACATTTAGATTTATTTTAAGTCAAACTTATTTTGTTTTGGTGATCAATTCTTGTACAACACGACATTGATGGCATTTCTAGGGGCAGCTAAAATCTCTAACTTGGCGGTTGGTATTACAGGTCAACTCTACAAATAGAGGACATTTCTAGCTAGTGGCAACATAGACAAATATGTGCACTATAAAAAAATCACCACCTTTTCAAATTAAGTCCAATGGAGACAAACATTGTACCAAAGATGTATATATCAAAGAGACCTACAACTTTGAAATTGATGAGTTTTCATTTAATATATAGTCTAGTGTCCCAAAATAATGTTTTAAAGTTTTATATTTTTAAATTCATTTTTTTTTCAAACTATCTCAAATGAACATGAGTCCAATATCAAGTTGTAGTGCTAGTTATATAAAATTTTCTAGTTCAAACTTTTTTATTTGAAATCATTTAAAGGCCCAAATCTTCACTACAAGATTCACTAAAGTTGGTACAGAAGCATAAGATGTCCACTTATCAGAAGTGATTGTGTGGTGGGATGGTAGGAGAGACTCATATGAACCATAAGTCTTGGATTTAGACTTAAATTCCCAGTAGGCACATATATTTTGATTGCATTCTGGGGATATTTTTGTACAACCCATTTTTATTTTGTAGAAAATGACTTTTAGAGGCGGGCCATGTTTCTGGCCGAGGCGGTTGCACACTTGAGTAGAGGCACAAATCATCTCTAACCACATATAAATGTTGGATATATTATGGATATATTATAGGCTTGACCCATATAATGTTTAATAAACTATAGGGCTCGTAATAAATAATGTGCTGGTTATCGTTTAATACCATACGAGATTTTGATTCGATGATGACTCAATTTATATAGTTGGATATTTTCCACCTATATTGAGAAGTTGAGAAAAAAGACACCGGTGAGCCGCGCGCGCCGGCGGCGGCCAGGGCGTGGCATGGCGTGGCGTGTAGGCAGGCAGCAAGCGGACGGACGGGACCGTATTTGCAAATCAAGTCACATAATTACGGGAGTTTCTTCCGTTTTTGTTTAAGTGGCGATTTGATGACGGGAGTTTCATCCGTTTCTACTGTGGCAACAATGGCAAGAATTATCTTGTCTCTCGGGGTCGCTTGATCTCCCCCTGAGCCCGTTTGCTTACCCAGCGGATGGCTTAAAGTAGTACTTGCGCGCACGAGTCCTGGAAGAGTAGACCTCCGGAACGCCTGCCGTCTTCGAGTTCACCTGCTCGGGCGAAGGGCGGCAATCATGTTTTTGGGGAGTGTCGCTGGCGGCACGACTACTCGCTACTGGAGAACTCCGTCTCCGGTGATCGGCACTGCTACTCGTCTTCACTGCATCGAGCGAGATGACTACTCCGACAAGCACTATGTCTTCGAGTGCATCCGGCTCTACCGCTGGATATGCTACTGTTAATTCAACATTTCTTGTAAGGTTTCTAGTTACAGTATTGTTCATTAGTATCATCTACATACTTGTCACAATTAGATCACACAAGCACGTACATGATATCACGAACCTTTTGTTTATTACTATTTTCTAGATTAAATTAATACTGAAATTGTTTAAACTTCTAATAATCCAAAAACATGATAGGCAATTCTCGGTAGTTGGCTTTGCGGGTATGCTGAAACCGAATATTTTTTTAGGGCACTCATTACAAGAGGTGGCGGCAGTGGTGCATTCTATGGTTGACTGCTATGCACTGCTATTTTGTTACTGAACCTAGAGCTGTTGGGCCGCAAACTCCTGAGAAGGAGCGTGCGTTCCAACATGCTGATACTACGTTTAAGGCTGCAATTCTTAGCGTGCTAGAGATTCCATAGTGGATGCATATGTGCCACTACATACTAGTAAAAAGATGTGGGATGCACTTGAGTTCAAATATGGGGTTTCTGATGGTAGTGAGTTGTATGTCATGGAGCAATTTCATGACTATATGATGGTTGATGACTGTTCTGTAGTAGAACAGGCTCATGAGATACAAACACCGGCAAAAGAGCTCGAAAATTTTGGATGTGTATTGCCTGTTAAGTTTGTGGCAGGCTGTACCATTGCAAAGCTGTCACAGGCTTGGATAGATTTTGCTACTTCTCTGAAACATAAGAGATAGGGGTTTGGCATTGCCGACTTCATTGGCTCTTTGGATGTTAAAGAGAAGGTGAGAGCAAAGGACGTCCATAGCAAGAAAACTATTGAGGAAGGTTCTGGTGCCCATGTGGTGCAGAAAAATCCTCAAAATTTCCACAAAAAGAAATTCCAGTCAGAACTCAAATAAAAGAACACTGCACCTTTTAAAAAGAAGCACAAGGAAAAGAAAAAAAATTTCACTCGTGGCAAACCTGGGCATTATGCTAAAGATTGCCTGGATGGCAAGTGGAAGCCTAAGAAGAAATATGCATTAATATTCATGTATAGTAATTTATTACCTACAGTTCTTTTAGTTTTTCATTCACCTAATTGGTGTGTGGATACATGAATTAATATTCATGTATATGCTGATATTTCTTTGTTTTCTTTGTATCAGGTTGGACGGATGTAACACCCTTAGGTGTTAAGTATGCATTAACATTCCAAAGCATGAGCATTAGCATCACATACATGTTTATCATCACATGCAATATAAGTTCATTTGAATTGAAATGTGAAAAACATTTGTTTGAACCATAATCATTGCATTTGCTTGCTAGAGTTGTAGAACTTGTTTAGCTACAATTTTAGATAATCTAGAATTAATTAACATGATTTTTGGAGCAACTTTTGTATTCAAAATCTCCCCAAATTTTGCTTTTTAAAATATTCTAGAAAAGTGAATTTTTATTTAAAATTTTGGTTTTAAATCATTAATTCAAAATATATTCAGAATTTTGAAAAGTGCCATAAATGAAAGTTGTAGAGAATTAAATTTTGAACAACTTTTATTTTGGGGACAACTTATGAAAATGCCTTTTTCATCTTTAAATTGTGAATTTGAATCAATTTAGAAAATCTAGAAAATTAATTATAAAGGAAAAAGGAATTCTCGGGCTTACCGGGCCGCCGCCCCGTTTCCGGCCCAGCTCGGCAAGCCGGCCCGGCCCGCGCCCCCCGCCTGCCTCCTCCCGCCCGCGCGCGCATGCACCGTGGCGACCGCTGCAGAAGCCGGCCGCCGCGTGGTCGTACGCCGCCGACGCCGCGCGCCACGCGCCCTCCGGTGGCCCCCGCGTCCCTCCGCGCTCGCTTACTCCCTCCGCGCGCTCGCCCGCCTCAGCTGCTGCCCTCATTTCGCTTCGCCAACAACCGCACAGCAGCAGCAGCACGCTCCGCCTCCACCGTCGCGCGCCTCGCCGGAGTTGGAGTTTCCCGCCGCTAGAGCTCGCCGCCAACTGCTACATCTTGCATAGAGCTCCGCCACGACTCCACGAATCCCGTGCTCGCCCTATCGCGCCGTGGTAAGGTCCCCGTCGGCGGGAATGGCTCGCCGGAGTTGGTTGAGTTCACCGGCAGCGCACTGCTCTCGACGGTCAGCGCCGCCTCTGGCCGGTTCGGCTGACGGGTGGGCCTGTTTGACCGCGGGGTCCCGCCTGTCTGTCTCGTGTGTGTTCGCGGTGTGCGTAGCGTTTAGAGCCGGTTGGATTTTCGGATTTCAAGAAAAATGGATTTTCAGATTTTATTTAAAGCTTTCAAAAATCATAATTTGAGTTTTATAGCTTAGTGTTTCTCATGAGTAGATCTATAGTTTAAAAATGTTGCATATTAGTTTTGTGATACTTTTCTGTGTAGAATTATTTAATTCTTGTTATTGCTGTTATCTTAGAAAATGTGTAGTAAATTAAAGAAAGATCAGAAAAATATGGTTCCTGTTTCATTAGTCTTCCTTAGTGATGTACTTTCTAGGAAAAATCTTTATGAAGCATGTTCTGTGAAAAATTATTGAAGTGTAGTTCAGATGCCTTTAATTGATGATATTTGTTAATTTTGGTAGAGAGCAAAAATTGTATAACACATGCATGTGATAATTTTTGTAGTGTGCTTTTTTATTGTGAGTAACATAGGAAAAATATGAAATCGGTTGTTTGACATTTTTTCTAGTACAAAATATTTTCATGCTCATTATTATGCTATAGCTTGTTTATTTTGTACATATAGTTTTACTTATTTAAATTCCATGAAATTTTTGTAGTATACTATTTGGAGTAGGAGTGTGCTACTGTAATTTTTGTAGATTTTTATCTGCAACAGAAATAGATGTTGATGTGTAACCCTAGTTTAAATAGGAAATAAAAGTTTATTCTTTATGAGTAATTAAAAGTAATAAGAAGTGTTTGGTGTATCTTTGAAGCACCAAATTACCTTGCTGGTGTTACTTGATGGGTTAAGGTATTAGGGTTTGGCAAAGTGTAGCAACACTTGTGTGAGAATTTTATGCTAACTAGTATAAGAGTAGATGACGTGTTTTGTGGTACCTGTTCTTGGATGATGTGGACTATCTTGTACAAGATATTGTCTGTAATCCATACTATCAGTTCAATGTGCTCATCTGCATATCATGTCATAATAGCATTCCACCGCATCTGATGCACCGTCTACATGGTTGCTTATACAATTGCATCATACATGATCGCAGGAGGAGTCGCAGGTAGCAGTGCCGGAAGAGCAGACTTAGACCGATCAGCAAGAGCCCCAGGCATAGGAGGTGCCCAAGGAAGAGGAACAAGGAGAGGAGTTGCCCGAGTACGTAAATCACTAGCCTAGTTCGTTTGAAAGAGGCAAGCCCCGGAGCATCATAAGTCTCCTACTTTATAAAAGCAATTAAATTTATGAGTTTTATATTGTTGCATTAAGTTATAGGAGTTGAGTGAAACCGTTGTTGCATTTATTATTATCCTTGTCCACCTGGTTATCTTTTTACCCTGTTAGGTCAGGATCGAATAATTGCTTAGCCATGCTTAGACCGGTAGAAGTCGGGTGATTTCCGGTCACTTGCGAGTTATAGGTGGATACCTAGTTATGGTTAGCTATAATTGTTATCTTAGAAAGTAACCAAGTGTTGATGGATAAAGAGAGACCGGGCGGAGTCTTATAGGGTTTTGGACTATAGTGATTCCGTCTGTGTCGATTAAGGACTGATCGTTGCTCGTCCCTCTTGTCATGTTGAACACATGCCTCACATTTAGCTTGCCGAATAAAGTACCTTTCGACCGCGAAGCTAGTGACACTATTTTGAGCCGGGATAAACTCGGATTGGCAGACTGGTGCTGAAGGGGGTATGACGGGGACGCGAAGAGTGAGCCCAAGGTGCGTCCTAGTAGTCGGACGGTCCCTGGGTAGTGCGGTCCATGACTGTTATCCCACGGCTACTTGGAAAGTGTCATGGGTAATCTAAGTGACCTTGACGGGGGAAGCATGGTTTGTGTGAGGAATAAATCACCAGCTGGTTAGGAATCGATTCGAATCGCCATCGCTCCTGGATAGTGAGCACTTGACTCGAGCTGCAGCATCGTAGTAACAATGATGGAAACCGGATGGTTATGTGAGTGATGTTGGAAATGCTAAACCTGATATGGTAATTTTTGATGTAAATGGTTAATCAAGTGATTGCTCTAGCATAGGTGCTCACTTAGACTAATCAGGTATAATTAAGTTGATGCTTATAGTTAAATGGTTCATAACTGATAACCTAAGCTTTTCGCAAATGAGTCAAGCCAGTCCACTTTATAAAGACCTTGCATACTCCTTGGTGTCTTTTATTTCTGGTTTATGACGGGTAAGTCTAGCTGAGTACCTTCTCGTACTCAGGACGTTGTTCCCATTGTTGTTGCACATGGTCAGATGTACTATGGTTATTGCGTTAACTATCTGTATTCGGCGATGGGCGACAACTAGGACCAAGGGCAATGGTTACTCTGTTCATCTTATCTCATGCTTTTGTGGGCTATGACTACCTGCTGGCACTGTAACTGAACTAAGTGTGTGTGGTTTAAAACTACTTGCTTCCGCTATGTTAATTTAAACTCGTGTTGTAATAACTTTTTGTTCTGAACTCCGATGTATTCAACTCTCGTTGCGAACTTTATATAGCATGTGACTGTGGCTGCTAAATCAGTACGATCTTGGTCGAATGTTGGTTGGTTTGAAATCCTTCGTGATTTCACGGAATCTCAGGTTGTACGAGCTTAAGTTTGATAAATTATCTACCTCGATGGAAGATTTTCTTACTTAATCTCGTATAATTATGTTGATCCGTTACAACGGACTTCCTCCTTGTTGACGGGGAACAGGCGTGTGCGGCTGTACGTGGTATTTGTACGGTCGATCTGAAGCTTATTCGGGAAAGGTCGTGCAGCTGATGAACGTGCAGCATATCCCTTAATAAGGAAGAATTTGATTAGTAGTTCTCTGTTATGTCGTGATGATTTTAGACTTGTGTTTGAGTTAAATAAGTGCGTACTTTCTAAGTACGGAACATTTGTGGGAAAAGGCTATGAGAGCGGATGCTTATTCCGCTTGTCTTTAAACGATACATGTGTTAATTCTATGAACCATGCGAGCCAGGATAATGAGACAAATATTTAGCATTCGTGTTTATATCATATTAATTTTGGTTGTATGACTCGCTTAACTAGTTCAAATTTAATTCCGAAATTTGATTTAGTCAAATGTTCTAAATGCCATGTATGTGTTGAATCGAAACAACCTCGCAAGCCTCACAAGGCTGCTGAGGCAAGAGACTTGGTATCGTTAGAACTAATTCATTTGGATCTATGCGAAATGAATGGCGAGTTAACCAAAGGTGACAAAAGGTATTTCATGATGTTTATAGATGATTGTACTAGATGTTGCCATGTGTATTTATTGAAATCAAAAGATGAAGTGTTGCGTTATCTTAAAATCTATAAAGCTGAAGTAGAAAATCAACTAGAGAAGAATATCAAACGATTGCGGACTGATCACCGAAGAGAATATTTCTCAAATGGTTTTTATGAGTTTTGCGCGGAGCATGGGATCATTCATGAGAGGACACCGCCGTACTCACCACAATCTAATGGGATTGCAGAGAGAAAGAACCGTATTCTGAGTTGGTTAACGTCATGTTAGAGATAGCGGGACTATCTAAGGATTTGTGGGGTGAGGCGATATTGACAGCATGTCATGTCCTGAATAGAGTGCCCACTGAAAACAAAGAAATTACATCATTCGGGGAATGGAAGAAGAAGAGATTAAATCTCTCCTACCTGTGAACATAGGGTTTTTTTGGCAAAAGTAAATGTGCCGATTAACAAGAAACGAAAGTGTCAATGTTTTTTGCTGGCAGATATTCAGTTCTTGGAGGAATTCGCTTGATGTAGAGAGCAACCATAGTCGGGACACGAGATTTATACTGGTTCGGGCATTCGGGAAGCCAGTAAAATCCTTACGTCCAGTTGCTACTTGTTTGTATTACGATCTCGTCGAATAGCGAGACAAAGATTATGAGATGGCGCTAGCTATTTATATTCGAGGCCTACTTGCCCTACAAGTTACATAGTCGTCGTATGATCAAAGTCTTGATGAGATCTTGTGGTATCCTTCCTTGAATAGACGAGTTGTGAACCTTTGGGGTCTTCTTCGGTACGGGATTCGGTAGCCAGCATATCCGGTAGTCAGGAATCCTGAAAGTATGGCACCGTCAGTAGCCCTCGAGCTTGTCGGCCAAACGAGACTCGGTAACCTTCTTGTACTTGGGCCCTCCAAGGATGTTCAGAATTGGGACTTTATTAGAAAGGTCTGACTTGTACCCGTGGTAAAAATGGCTGGTCAGGTAGAAGTTATAGAATCGCATAGATGGGTGATGAGCTGTTGAATAAAATAAGCCATACTCAGGAGTCGTCTTGTCTTGTCAACGCGGTCTTTCTTCAAGTAGCGATAGTCGTTAGGCACTCGAATGGCCGCACCGACTTGACTTTTGAAGATTACGCGTGTCTTACAATTAATGTGTTGCTCATGTTCATGGGTGACGATTGGCTTGCCCTCCCAATCACCCCGGCCTTGGCTTTTATAAGCAGGCGTCTGAGTGCTAGGTTTAGATCCACTTAGCGTCTCCACATTAGCGATCATGAGAATAGAAACCCCCGCTCGCCGCCGCAAGATCCCTCGCTTGCTGCTCGGGGATTCGCCTGGGCAGTCCGCTGGGGTCTCACCCCCGTCGTCTCCCTCGGCGGTGGCGTCCCCAACTACGGTATCGCCTGTTGTGCCTGCCCCTACTCCATCCTCGGCCCTGGTGCTCTCCTTGGAGGAGGTCGTGATCGTGAAGGAGAATGGAGAGGCTTTGGCGAGCGCCGCGGATATCGCCGCCCTGGCCTCGGAGGCGCCGAAATCAAGTGTGTCGCCGAAGGAGGTGATTGAGCTTTCCAACGATAAGTCGAAAGGTTTGATTGCCTCCATTGCTACCGCCGCCAGCACCGGTCCCTCGAAAGTCAGCCCATCTATTCCTTGGGTCATCGCCGTACCTTATATGAGCGGCGACTAGGAATTTGACCGGAAGCTCTTCGTTGAGCTGAATTGGGAGGCCATCGGAATCCCCGGCGATGGGGCCCTGGTAGACCTGGTCAAGGACGATGAGGACATTGTGGCAGCTGACACCAGCGAGGCGGAGAAGGAGGTCACTCCAGGTGACAAGAAAGAAGAGGGCACCACGACGGACGACGGCTCGCCAGAGCAAGCCACTGCGCCTCCCAATCCTCCACCAAGTGCTGGAGCTTGGTGACGATCACCTTGATCAGGCCGCTCTGTCCCTGTATCGCAAAGAACTCATCGTCCTTGTGGATCGGGATTCGTTCTGGCCTGACTTGATGATCGGTCTAAGAGTAGTCAATTAGGGTTTTAGGATATTCCTTTGTAAATCCGTGTTTCAGCGAAGTTATCAATGAAGAACTTTCATCTGTCTATTTTTGGAGTTGCATGTTTTGATACATAATGCGTACAGAAATAGGCCGATGATAGTATTTTGATTCCAGTAATTTGGTGTGTTAATGAGTCATTCGGCCTATCCCGAGCTAATCAGGCTCTTAGCACTTGCTCATTTGTTAACCAAGTATGTGAAAATACTTAACCAAAATTTTTGTTAAGTAAGGAAACATTTTTAATGCAGCATAAATAGAAACTAACCGAGAGATAATGCCAGCTGCGCAAATCGAGGCGCATACTGTGGTGACCAAGCGGTTTTTTGGGGATCGTGCAAACCATGCGGCCATTTAACTAGATGAACTGAAGAGGAAGACAGAGAAGAATGCAATGGAGTTTGAGGAGTTCAAGAGACTGCAAAACGAGCATAACATGAAGCTCCTTGAGGAATTGTTGCACGCCATATCTTCTGGTAACTCCACATCTTCTACTGCTATGGCCTTGATGCTGTGAACATTTATGGTTTAATGTGTGAACTCGTGTGCCGGTGTGTGCCGGTTTGATGTGTGGACTCGTGTGCTGGTTTGTTATGGTGAAACTATGGCAGTGGCTTGCTGCACATGTGTGAAATGTTAATTATTTGCTGTGACGATTTCGAATTGTTTTCTGTGACATTTTCAAATTATTTTTGTGATGAAATGAATGTCTTGCCCGTGGACGAACCAGGGCAGCTCACGTGGTCAAATAAAAGTTCGACATGTGGACGAACCAGTGCATTACACGTTAGATAGCCAGGCACGACACATGGGCTTCTAAATATCCGACATGTGGAAGGAAATGGTCAAGCCATGTGGCCGAATTAAGAAACGAAACATGGACGGACGGCACAGTGACATGTGGTCGAATAAGAAACGGCCATGTGGACAAATAAAAAAACGACACATGGTCCAATGAAGAATTGACACGTGGGCTAATGGCAACACGAAACATGTGCTAATAAGGAACTAACACGTGAAACAACAGGGACCCAACACATGGTCCATTAAGAACCTGAAACGTGGAAGAACCAGAGCACGCCATGTCAGCATAACAGCCGTCTATGCCGTCATGTACGCATATGAAAACACTTCTATGACGGCCACTTTTTCATCATAGATATGACCACTTCTATGACGATTTTCTAAAATTTGTCGTGGATGTACAAATGTGACATGACTTCTATAACGACAGGGTTTTCATCATAAATTCGTCATAAAAGTGAAATTATGACAAATTTAGCTTATTCTATGACGAAAGCAGATCGTCGTAGAAGTGGAAATCTGTACTAGTGTAGATGAATCTAGCGAGGTATTTTGATAGAGGCTCGTTGTCCTGTTGGATGCAGTTCAAGAGATCTCTTGTTGTTTTCGCCCCTGACTGGTATCCCTGGAAGGTTGCTAGTAACTCCGCTTTTGCTTGCTGCCATGTGTTGATCGAAAGAGGTTTGAAGGACATGTACCATTCGTGAGCAATGTCTTCGACTGTCATGACGAGAGATTTAACCAAAGTCGTGCTGTCCCCGCCAGCCGAATACACGGCGGTTTCGTAGTTGGCGATGAATTTCTTTGGGTTAGACTTCTCATCGAAAGCGGGGATTCTAGGTTTGTAGCCCAATGGCCCTGGGTGTCGCTGTAGCTCCACGGACAAGGGTGAAGTGGGGTCAACGACATTTTTTAAAAAAGTAATCTGACTACATGTTGACTGCCTTATTATTTGACCGCCTAGTAATCTGACTTCCTAGTAAGGCTGTGTTTAGTTGCATTGAAAAGTGCACTGTACAAAAAAAAAGATTTCCCGTCACATCAAACTTGCGATACATGCATGGAGTACTAAATGTGGATAAAATCAAAAACTAATTGTACAGTTTGATTGTACTGCCCAACATCAACCGCCCTGCAGGTGTTCCTCTTAAACACTTCAACACCTTCATTGCGCTATGCTGCTGGCACCTTTGGAAGCGACACAACAGTGTCATCTTCAGGTCTGAACTCGCCACAATCAGGCAAACTATGCTCGCCTGTGCAAGGGACACCAAGCTTTGGGGCCTTAGGCTTCCAAAAAGAGATAGAGCAATCACTGATGTTTGGCATGGTGTTTTTGTTAGTTCAGCACAATAGGTGATATGCAAATGAGAGTTTAAAGGTGTAAATCTTGTAAACATCCTTTTTACAGCTACTTTGTGCAGCTTGAACCAATAAAATTCAAGTGGGGAGCCTCTCTCCCCGGTGACCGTAAAAAAACAGTTTGATTGTACTTTGCGAGATGAACGTTTTGAGCCTAATTAGTCAACGGTTGGACAATTATTACCAAATACAAACGAAATACTACAGTGTTGGTACTCCAAATTTGGGAACTAAACACAGCCTAAGTATTTGAAGTGCATTTAACTACATATTTGACTGCTTAAGGGCATTTACAACGCGGGTGACTTTTCGTGAGAAAGCACCTCGTGAGCCGGGAGACGACCGAGCTCGTTGTCTCGTGAGGCGACGAGGGCGGCTCGTGCTCCGCTGACTTCGCGTTGTTAGGGCTCGTCGGCGAGACGCAGGTCCGGTGCGGCGCGCAGGAAGGATAAATCCTGGCGTGAAAATCCTTCTACCCTTCCACCATATGCTGCTCTCTCATCCTTCTTCACCTTGTGTGGATCCAAAAGAGAAAAATTCACCGGCGGTTCCTGAACTTGGCAGCTGGTGTCACTTAGGTCCTCGAACTTTGAACAGTGTATTTCTAGGTCTCTGAACTTACTTTCAGGTGTCATCTAGGTCCCTCAACTTGGCTTTGGGTGTTACTGAGGTCCCCGAACTTTGAACAGTGTATTTCTGGGTCCCTGAACTTGGCTTCGGGTGTCATCTGGGTCCCTGAACTTAGGCTTCGGGTGTCATCTAGGTCCCAATGCTGACGTGGCGTGGTCCTACATGTGGGGGCCCACATGTCAGTCGGTTATATTTCTATTTCGGAGGTACTGTAGCTACAATTTCTAAAATATTCTAAAAATTATATCTTTTTTATATGATCTCGGATGAAGATGATTTTTATATGAAAAATGTAGCTCTCGACGAGATCTACAACTTTCTAGTTTTGAGTTTTTTTAATTTGACATCATTAAAGTGCTTTAAAAAAAATTAAACAAATTTTCAGCAGTATATTAATCGCGTACAAGCGCTTGTCGCCTTGGAAAAATCATATCTTTTTTTATATGCTGTCAAATGGAGATGATTTCTATATGAAAGTTGCAGCTCTCGATGAGATCTGCGACTTTCTAGTTTTGAGTTGTTTAATTTGAGGTCACTAAAATACTAAAAAAAATAAACAAATTTTCAGGAATTAATATACTGTTGAAAATTTGTTTAATTTTTTTGAGTATTTTAGCGACCTCAAATTAAAAAACTCAACACTAGAAAGTCGTAGATCTCATCGAGAGTTACAACTTTCTTATAGAAATCATCTCCATTTGACAGCATATAAAAAAGATATGATTTTTCCAAGGCGACAAGTGCTTGTACGCGATTAATATACTGTTGAAAATTTGTTTAAATTTTTTAAGCATTTTAATGATCTCAAATTAAAAAAACTCAAGACTAGAAAGTTGTAGATCTTGTCGAGAGCTACATTTTTCATATAAAAATCATCTTCATCCGAGACCATATGAAAAATATATAATTTTTAGAATATTTTAGAAATTGTAGCTACAGTACCCCGAAATAGAAATATAACCGACTGACATGTGGGTCTCACATGTAGGACTGCGTCACGTTAGCATTGGGACCTAGATGACACCCGAAGCCAAGTTCAGGGACCCAGATGACATCCGAAGCTAAGTTCAGGGACCCAAAAATACACCGTTTAAAGTTCGGAGACCTAAGTGACATTCAAAGCCAAGTTCAGAGACCTAGATGCCTGAAGCCAAGTTCAGGGACCCAGAAATACACTACTCAAAGTTCGGAAACCTAAATCACATCAGCTGCCAAGTTCAGAGACCACCGGTGAATTTTTCTCCAAGGTAGCGGCGGCGGCCGCAGAGACCAAGGGCGCGACGTCGATGAGGAACGCCAGGTGCTCGGCGTCGGCAAGGAAGACCAGCTTGTTTGGGTTTGGATCTAGCCCTAACGCTGCTCCAGCTGGTGGCGCATCTGCGACGGTGGAGGAGCCGCTGCTGTACAAGACACCGACGTGGGCGGTGGCCACCATCCGCGGTGTCATCGTCGCGGCATCCATCCTCGAGGCCTCCTCCACCACCTCCGGCAGGTTCGCGAAATCCCCTTCCCCCATCAATGCCTTGGCGATTGAAAAACAGGATCAAACTGATGCTTCCTCGGCGGTATCAAATTGTCTGGTGGAATGGAGAGATGCTCTCTGCGTTACTAGCTAGCACACTGGAAGAAAATGTGAAGCCCTGCTGCTGCTGCTGCTGCTGCTGCGATCCTGAAATTCGATGTTGAAACTGAATCTTTTACCTAGCTTATTCTAGTGAACTGAATGATGACAAGTTGATGGGGAATAGCAGTCCTAGTTTTGGTGATAGCAGTTCTGTTTTTGGTGATTTCAGTTGATGGAGAATGTGTTTTTGGTGATTTCAGTTCTGAAAAATGTCACCTTTATCTATGTTCAAACTTGCACATCACTTTTATCTTTGTTTAGACTTGCAGATCACTTTTGTTCCATATGTGTTAGCCAGCTAACTTTTAGCAGATAATGAATCCAAATAGGACCTAAAAGTAGACACGGAGGCATTTTGTCAATGATAGCGGCGGTCTCGTAGGTTTGGTTTTCTTGTTGATTGCCATGCATAGAGAATTTTCTGCAGAGACGGGAACGAAACAGTCGGATATAAAAAGACTACAGTGCTGTTGGGTTAGACTACCCGCAGTAGGTACTCTAAAGCGATACTCTAAAGCTTTAGAGTATGAATATAGAGTAAAAACTGCTGCACTGGGTACTTAAAACGCTACTCTATAATTTTTCTCACTCTATAGAGTGGTACAATGCTTACTCTATAGTGGGCAGTGACGGGCCCCACTAGCTAAACAAAGAAAAAAAATACTATAACTCATAAACCAAAAATCCAAATTAAATTCCGATTGCATCATTAAATTCGTCTTAATAAATCCTTCAAAACTATATCACACATGGATATATTTAGATAAAGTGACAAGTGGATCCCACAGTGGATAGAGTGAATAGAGAATGATATAGATGATGGATGGGTGCGGAAGAATTAAGTATAGAGAAGAGAACCTTGCTGACTAGGACGTATAGTGGATGAATATAGATGTATAAGTGTGGATAGCCTTAAAGACCGGCAACGGAACAGCAACGGATACCACGCGATGAGATGACAGGGGCGTAAAGAGAGCCGATACCGCTCGGAAGGGGGCAGGAGCGGCGTTCTATACGGCCGGAACGATTTACCGTGTGACAGATTATGGGCTGCATGATCCAAACAAAAAAAACAACGTTACCCGTTTGCACTGTAAACATATCACGGGCTCAAAGCGCCGAAACAAACAGTCCATACATACATTGAAATATAAATAAGCCCTCCGTGATCAACTCCGGAGTGCATGCGCACATGCATAAAAAAATAATAACTATAGCCCCGTTCACTTCCCAAAATATTTTCTCTTCCACCCATCACATCGAATCTTAGGACGCATGTATGGAGCATTAAATGTAGATAAAAAAATAACTAATTGCATAGTTTGTCTGTAAATGTCGAGGCGAATCTTTTGAGCTTAGTTAGTCCATGGTTGGACAAATTTTGTCAAATAACAACGAAAGTACTACAGGAAATTTTCTCCCAAAACTTTCGGATCTGAACACAGCCTATAATACACAGGTGATGTTAAGTTTTCCCCATTTAGTGCATATGTATCGTTGAAGTTGCGTGAGATGATCACACGCACTTAGGACAGGGGCATTGGAAGCGTAGTCGATGCCGTTGCTGGGCTTGCAGGTGACGGCCTCCGAACGGGTGCTTCGGGTGTTGCCGATTGTCACCGGCCAGCAATAGTGAGTGTCTGTGTAGTCTGCCCCCTTTGGATAGAGTATCCTGATGTCCACCTTCAGCATCACCGTGAAGTCGTTGATGCCCCCGTACTTCTGCGAGATGTAGCAGCGCATGAGGCTGAGGGAGTCGTGGACGGTGACCCACCTGTCGAGCCGCATGGAGGGCGACCCGTTGTTGCGCCACGGCGCGCAGGGCTTCTGGGCGTTGCCGGTGGCGACCGTGTTGTGGACGGTGGTGATGTTCACCATGCCGTCGAAGGAGGGCGCGTGGGGCATGTCGAGGACGTGGACGGCGTCGACGCAGACGTTGGTGGCGCGGCGGGTCGGGTCGTGGGCGTCCATGCTCACCTGCACGATCAGCTCCTCGGCCGGCGTGTAGACGATCATGGTCTCGGTGCGATATATCCTCAGGTGCTGGATTGAGATGTCCTGCCTCGACCACAGGAGCCCGGCGGACTGGATGTGACCATGTGTGACCGAGAGGCGGACGTTGTCGGGGCCGAAACCGGCGGTGAGCACCACCACCACGGTGGCAGCAAACGCCAGCGCCACCACGGATGCTGCAACGATGCGCGCCAAAGTCAGGCAACGGAATCTGCTTCTGTGCTTGCCGGCGGCCATCGATAGCAAGCTACCTCAGTCTCGATCTCTACGCTAGCTAGCTGCTAGATTGCCGCTCGACTGATGATGACCTGCGGGCTCTGCATATATATCTTCTCTGTATATTCTTTAGTTCCCACATTGATTAGTTAGAGAGAAAAAGCAAAGCTTCTTGCCGTCTGTTGATCACAGTAGGATCTGATACTGCATAGGTAAGCAAAGCTTCTTGCCGTCTGTTGATCACAGTAGGATCTGATACTGCATATATAGCTTCTTTGCTTGATGATGACACTGTAGACAAAAAGCAAATAAAGCTTCTTGCCGTCTGTTGATCACAGTAGGATCTGATACTGCATATATAGGTTCTTTGCTTGATGATGACACTGTAGAGAAAAGCAAATAAAGCTTCTTGCCGTCTGTTGATCACAGTAGGATCTGATCGGGAGTGTCTAGTTATCTGTCAACAGATTTTATGTCGTAAAATCTGCCATTTTTTTAGAGTCAACAGGGGGAATTCCCCACCTGATTAATTTATATTTGGCCCATAAACGGCCTGTCAGAGAGTACAAATTACATATCTCCAGTTACCATCATGAAAGTGGAGAAATGAAGATGTACCTAGAAAATTTTCTAATTTTTCTTTTTTCTCCCAAACCTCAAGGGATTTGAGCCATTGCTGCTTGGAAAAGTATACAACATTGGTCCACCACATTGCTGTCAGATTTTAGTTACAAATCTGTTAAAGCGACAGTTGTAGCACAAATCCTAAAGGATAATCAAACGTATAAAATCTGACAGATTTAGTAACAAAAAAAAATCGGTCTAACGGATAAAAAGCAAAAGTCTTCTTTTATTACCGTTCAAGCCACATGGCGGTTAATCAAAGAGAGACAAGTTAGTGTGTTATTAGGAGATCGACCCTGTGTGCGTGCCACAAGCGGTCTCTAGAGGATAGATGTAGATATATATATACGTTGCTTCTGGCTCCAAATTTGCATGATATATATACCTTGAAATTTAAGTTAAGCATATGTGCTCGCCGCTCGCTTTTATTTTTATTCAACTAGATCGCTGCAGGCATCATACAGTACATGGCAATCGATCGACGGAGCATTGCATGTGGTATGGGCGCCCCTAGTAGCATTATCCCTCCTCCTCGCCGCCGCCGCATCAGATGGAGAACCAAGCACTACCTCTCCGTAGCCATGGTGGGAGCCCTGGTGGCCATCGCCTTGGTGGCAGCCATCTCCATCAGTCTCGCCCCAGCACACCTCACCTTCTCCATCGCGAAAGCCGAGGTAGCCATCTATGGACCCTTGGTCGTCGGTGACGACGACGACAGCAGCTATACGCACCTCAACCACAGCAGCTATACGCACCTCAACTTCATCCTGGTGGTCAACAACTCCAGCCCGCGCACGGCGGTGCGGTACGGCCCCATGACCGGCGAGATATCGTACGGCCCCGCCGCCACGGCATACGAGGAAGCGACATGTGGCACGAGCCCCTCAGCGCCGTTCGCTTCAGCTTCTCGGCTGACTACGGCTACAACGAGAACGCCCCGGACGCGGTGAATAGCTGCCGGATACTGATGGTGTCCAAGGTCCGGTTCGCCTGGCTTGGCCTGCCCACACTGCCCTACACCGTCCGCTTCTCCTGCGAGGCTGTAAACTTCAAAGACAACAGTACTTTCCCCGTCATGTGTGCCTAGCTACCTGCGTACGTATGCACGCTTCTATCTTCTCCTTTTTTTTCTCTCTCTTTTCCACCTCTCTTCTTATCTTTTTTTTCTTTCTGGATTTTGTTGATCGATTGAAATAATGTTGACATACAAAAGTTCCCTCAGGTGCTAAGGTCTATGTTGCTTGAGCGCGTGTTAACCCAAAAGCCCTCCTATTCAGGCCTCATGCCATCATTTTACCACACTTTCGGAGTACAATTTGTTGTACTCACCCCTCCTTTGTCCCCCTACTATCTCCCCCTCAGACGAGTTGAGTTCACCAAAGATCACAGCTTCGACCGAGATGCTTCGTTCTAGGCTGGTGTGCAGCTGCCTGTGGAAATGAAGACCCGTTCCACTGAAGACCGTGATTAATATATGTACTTTTTTTCTAGACCCCCGGGTCATTTTGTAATGCAGTCTATTGATTATGTAATAAAATTTGCTATGATTCACTATTGGAGTGTCGCATATATGAGTTTTTTTTAATGTCACCGGGGGAGATTACTCTCCACCTAAATATATATTGATAGCCCAAAACAGCTCGTTTTATGATTTACAACATTTAGTAGGAAAAACAACAACAAACGCCTCTGCACCCGGGCGAAGAGTAGCGGAAGCCTCAAATATACTAGTGCAATCCAAAGACTACCACATCAAGGTACAAGAGCTCTTTGACGATGCCTCCAGCGAGGTGAATGACGCCAAAACGTAATCATCGTCAGCCAAACAGGAGCTTGGCAAAGTCTTCACCGGAGCCTTGTGCCGGAGGTAGCTGCATCATGGCGGAGGGGGGGGTGCCGGTCGCCGCCACACCGCGCGGAGCCGTAACCGGACTCGCCCGCGTCGGGGGGAGGCGCGCACTGGCAAGCGTCCATGCCTGGACGTAGGGGTGGGGGTGCCGGCCACCACCACACCGCCCAGAGTCGTTCCCAGACTCGCCCGCGACGGTGGGAGGCGCGCATCGGAGAGAAGGGGGGTGTCGGCCGCCGCCACATCACGCGGAGTCGCTCTCGGACTCGCCCGCGATGGTGGGAGGTCCGCACCGGCAAGAGTCCACACCTGGACGGAGAGGGGGTACCGGCCGCCGCCACACCACGCGGAGCTGATCCCGGACTCGCGCGCGATGGTGGGAGGCGCGCATCGGCAAGCAAGCGTCCACGCCTGGACAGGGGTGGGGGGTTGCCGGCCGCCGCCACACCGCGTGGAGCCGTTCCCGGACTCGCCCGTGCTGGTGGGAGGCGCGCACTGGCCAGTGTCCACGCCTGGACAAAGGGGGTTGCTGGCCGCCGCCACACCGTGCGGAGCCGTTTTCGGACTCGCCCGCGCAGGTGGGAGGCACGCACTAGCAAGCGTCCATGCCTGGACAGGGGGTGGGGATGCCGGTCACCGCCACACCACACGGAGCCATTTGCGGACTCGCCCGCGATAGTGGGAGGCACGCACTGGCAATCGTCTGTGCCAGCAAGGCGGGGGAAGAGGAAACAAAGAGGACGCCTCCAAGGAGGGAGCGGCATCCATAGACATCGCCATCTGGGCTTTCGCCATAGCCTCAACCAACCCGCCTGCTCAGGGACGTGACCGCGTCGGCTCGTGGTGCGCCGTGCTGGAGGGAGCTGCGCCAGCCGCCACACGAGGACGGCAAGGGGGCGTGACGCGACCACGGCGGGTCGTGGTGTGCCACGCTGGGAGAAGAGGAGCCTGGCGCCGCCACATGAGGACAACAGGCCCGGGCCCAGGGCGAGGGAGGGGCGCCGGTCGGCGGGACGGCAGATCCGGTCCGAAGGAGCTCGACGATGAGGACGCGCCAGGCAGCACCACCCGCGCGGATCCCACAGCGTGCCAGCGGAAGCGCCCAGCAGGCCGCCGCTGACCCCCGGGGTTGAAGGCACCCCGGCCGCGGGCAACGGCAGCCCCGGCCGCGGCCACCCCGTCCAGCCGCTGTCGAGGAGCCAGATCCGGCTAGCGGAAACCTGGATCCGGCTGGCCGGCCGCCGAAGAAGAGGCGTGCCGCCCTCAGCCCGCCCGGACAGCAGCATGGGGAAGGGGAGGACACACGGCCACCGCCAACTAATGGGAACGGAGTTGGATCCGCCTAAATCCAAACGCCCGGCGATGGATGGCGCGCCACTGCGAGCAGCTTGCAGATCCGGGCAAACCACCACAGGAGGAAGCAGATCCGAGCAGGGCCGCCATGGATCCGCCGGAGAAGTGCCGAAAATAGCGAGAAGCCGGCAGCCATTAGAGAAGAGGATGGGAGAGGAGAGGTCGCCGCACGCTAGAACTTTCTGGAGCAGCAGCGGGCCGCCGTTGCCGCGCGCTAGGTGGTGGAGATAGAGGCAGGGGATGGGTTATGGCGGTGTAGCTTGAGCTGGCGGTGGCGGTCGCCCCTCCCGTCGCCCTGAGAGACGACGCGGAGGGGTACGGGACCGGTTGCCCGTAGTATCGCATTTATGAGTCGTTAACTGATCCTGGCATACATGTGATCGGCATCGATTTTGTTTATAAAATCAGGTGCGACACCGGCCTTCTCCCTCCTATGGTGCCATGGTGGGCATAATAGATGGTTCTAGAAGGTGGCCCATTGTACACGACAGTGTGGATCGCAAACATCTAGAAGTTCTCTGCGGCTCAGGATAGAAACTAACCAGACTAGATGAGGAAACCTATTATTGTTGTAATCTAGCCAGACTCTCATTTCTTGGGTCTGACTTGAGACTTTGTAATCGACCTACAATCCTACCCCTAGACTATATGAGACAGTCAGGGACCCCTCAAATGGATCATATAACTTACGGTGCTATATGCATCAGGCAATACAATCCAACCGAACATAGGAGGCTCGAATCTGTCAAGTCTCGTATCCCTTGTGTTCTTGTGGTATCATAGGTGCCCAAGATCCGCTAGCAAAGCTACTGCTACCAAACAAAACAACCCTCAGAACTAGGGGTCGATGGATCAGTGATCACGAAGGAAGATCGTGGATCTTGAGTCGAGACAAAAGGAAGCTAATAAACACTGGGTCGTTCAGATTAATGGAAATTATCTACACAATTTAACCCTACGCAGGCTTGTATCCTAAGTGTAGTCTAGGGGTAAAATTGGGAATTGTCCCAAGGCCTATAAATTACTAGTGCAGATATGGGTTACAATCCGGGACTAATTAAAGAACCCCCTTAGTCCCGGGTCTGAAAAGGGACCTTTAGTCCCGGTTGGTAATACCAACCCAGACTAAATGGGGCTTCAGACCTTGCCTCGGGGCTGACACGTTTAGTCCCGTTGGTGTTACCAACTGATAAATGCACTTTTTTCCTTTTCTTTTATGATTTCTTTTCAATTCAATTCTTTTTTATCTTAATTAGCTTTTCGTATACATATTCTACGCTACTAATATACGTCCATAGAATAAGTTTTCGTTCGAGCATTATACATACTCCCTCCGTCCTTAAAAAAATGTAATTATGGGATCTGTGTCGATCAAGATAGCCCAAGTTTGACTAAGTTTATAGTAAATAGTATTAATATTTATGTCTCCAAATAAATTAATTATGAAAATATATTCTATGGCTAATCGAATAATACTAATTTTGTTTCATGAATTTTAGTACCTTTTAATATAATTTTGGTCAAAGTTCAAACTGTTTAACAAATTAAAATGTACGAAACTATACAAAATATTTCAAAAGCTTGTACATGGAACTATATACATAAGCTAACAAAAAAGCTTTGTACTATCCTTGGGATTACATTCAATCCTAATCATCTTTATCACGGTTGGGAACTAATTTTCTTCCGTCATCGTAATACTCTCCATTGCGATCTAAGACCTGGTCATTAATAAATCATACTAATGACTCTTGAATTGCTTTGATCTGTTCAATTCATATGACCTTTTGCTTCCTCCATTGATGCTTCGAATGAAAGAAAAAGTATGAATATATACGATTAGTGTGTATATATCAACACAATGGTAATAAATAAATTGTGTATATTATTGATGGCCACTAACACCCATTTTGACCATCGACATTCCACCCAAAACCAAGGTAAATCAACATCACAAGTGTCAATTTATGTTTATAATTCACCTAGTTCCACTTGTACTTGAAAAAATTATTTGTATGCAGGAATTTACACAAAAATTGACAAAAGACGTGCATAGGAGGCAAGTGGACGGGGCAGAGGGTAGTGGGCCCACATGGCCACGTCGCCTGACGCCACCTGGCATCGGCCGATGCCACCCTGGCCCCTGTCACATCACTGATCCGTGGAAGTGAGCATAGGGAGTGTCTCCACCCTTGATCCAATGTTGGTTTGATCTGAGGGTCGAGGTGGAGCTCCCTTGGATCCATGGGCCCACCGTCATCCACTTGGAGGCCCACAACCAACCTACAAACCTCCTTACCTGCTAAGGAACCGACTTACCTACCATGCAACCGCCATCCAGGAGACATCCATCGCCGTTGGATGGATAGTCGGTCGATGCCCCCTAGCCATCCACCGCCTCACTCACTGCCTACAAGTACCCCTCACCCCCTACACACTATAAAAGGAGGTGTGGAGATCGATGAATGTTGATGGTTACTAACACCCATTTTGACCATCAACATTCCACCCAAAACCAAGGTAAATCAACATCAAAAGTATCTTTTATGTTTATAATTCACCTAGTTCCACTTGTACTTAGAAAAAATATTTGTTTGCAGAAAAAGTGCCAAAAATAGAAAAATAGGAGGCAAAGGAGGCAAGTGGACGTGGCAGAGGGCCGGTGGGCCACAGTGGCACATCGACCGACGCCACCTGGCCCACTGCCACGTCAGTGATCCATGGGAGCACCCTACTAGGAGCATCTCCATGCTTGATTTAGGTTGGTTTGATCCGAAGGTGGACGTTGAGTTGCCTTGGATCCATGGGCCCACCGTCATTCACTTGGAGGGTTACAACCGGCCTCCAAACCGACTTACCTGCCGAAGCAACCCACGTGCTGACTTCACAACCGCCTTGGAGGAGCAACCATCATCGTTGGACGGTGAGGCGGTGCAAGGGACAGTCGTTCGACGTCCCCTAGGTCATCCGACGCCCCCTGCCTCTCCACCACCTCAGTTGCTACCTACAAGTACCCCCTCACTCTCCAAGTGCTATAAAAGGAGGTGTGGAGCTCAGTGAAGATCATCCCCAAGCAATCCCAAGCATAGCATTGCTCTCAAGCTTAGAATAGCTCTCTAGTTGTAGAAGTAGTAGCTAGCTAGTAGTGAAGTGTTGAGTGGAGCTTCGCCTCGGGAGTCCGGAAGAGTCTTTTGGAGTCTTCGAGTCTGGCATAGCTCCTTTGTAATCTTTCTTTAGCATTTACTTTATTCAGTACTTTACTTTGTTCAGTACTTTATTTATTAATATAGCTTTGCTTTAGTTCAAGTCCTATTTTGCTCTTGTTTATCATTAGTGAGCTTAGGTGCTTGTTCTGTGGCATAGGCATCATAGTTATCTTTGTGTTTAGTTTGCTCTTCACTAGTAATCGTTCTGCCGTCTGGTTAAGGTGTCTCATCTCTAAGCTCAGATTGAGACAGCAAGTTTATAGATTAAGTGCGGTGCTTAGGCTATATCTTGCCTATAGATACGGCTAGATCTCCGGATAGTTTGTGGTAGTGGCAGGTGGTGACAGCCCTGCATTTCCTCTGTAGTCCACCATGTTGGGTCTAGTTATTAAAACGTAGGGCTCGTTGTGCTCTGTGCCTTATTAGATTCAGGGCAAGTACGCCCCTTTTACTA
Organism: Saccharum hybrid cultivar R570; assembly: GCA_038087645.1. Classification (NCBI taxonomy): domain Eukaryota; kingdom Viridiplantae; phylum Streptophyta; class Magnoliopsida; order Poales; family Poaceae; genus Saccharum; species Saccharum hybrid cultivar. Next base: position 1,627,093 of record JAQSUU010000682.1, read on the forward strand.
GAGACATTCAGCTATCATTAGTTACCTTTGTTGTCTTAGATTACACTCTTCTGTTCCACTCAAGCTACACTCACTTCTAGCTACTTCTGTGCTTTTTGCTATCCCCCTTAACTTTTTCGTCCATCATCCACACTACATCCACCTACATAGCCTACCTATCCATAGCCTCCCAAAGCACACCTACCCGCCTTACTTTGGAAAAATATAAATTCGACACTTGGTACTCACCAAGCGAAGTGCTACACGATAGTTCTGTGCGCTTACAGAATCCCCTTTCCTAGACACACATACGAACCGTCAACAGTGAAGATCATCCCCAAGCATATTCAAGCATTCCAAGCTCTCAAGCTTCCAAGCAAGCTCTAGTAGTAGCTCTAGAAGTAGTAGCTAGCTAGTAGTGGTGATAGAGTTAGAGCAGAGCTCGCTTCGGAGTCTAGAAGAGTTTTCTAGTCTGGTATAGCTCCTTTGTAATCTTTCAATTAGCATTTACTTTATTCAGTACTTTACTTTATTCAATACTTTATTTAATAATATAGCTTTGCTTAGTTGCTTAGTTCTTGTCTTACTCTTGTTCATCATTAGTGAGCTTAGGTGCTTGTTCTTTGGCATTAGCATCATAGTTATCTTAGTGTTTAGTTTGTTCATCATTAGTACTTGTTCTACCGTCTAGTTAAGGTGCTTCGATCGCATTTCACCGGAGCTCGGATTGACGCAACAAGCTTATAGATTAAGCATGGTGCTTAGAGTATATCTTGCCTGTAGGCACGGCTAGATCCCTAGATAGATTGTGGTAGTTGGCAGTTGGTGGCAGCCTATCCTTTCTCTGTATTCCACCACATTGGGTCTAGTTATTAAATCATCGGGCTCATTGTGCTTCGTGCCTGATTGAATTCAGGGCAAGTACGCCCCTCGTACTAAAGACATTCTAGCTATCATTAGTTTACCTCTTCCACTCAGCTACACTACAGTTCTATCTACCTTTGCTTGATCTGCTACCCCCTTACCTTTTTCGTCCATCATCCACACTACCTCCATCAAACCCTGTGTTGCTAAACACACCTAGCTAGCCCACCTAACCACAGTTCCCAAACACGCCCATCCGCTTTCCTTTGGAAAAATATAAATTCGACACTTGGTTCTCACCAAGCAAAGTGCTACACGATAGTTCTGTGCGCTTGCGGAATCCCCTTTCCTATACACACATATGAATCATCAACATATATTGTTTATGTACTTCGAGGATCTCTTCCCTTGTTTTCAACGAGTACCGCATGATGTGCTCGCAAACGTAGTATGCACATAAGTTGTTGCCCCTTTCCTACACCAGAGACCACTTTACGAGAAAACAATTCATCAACCAATGGTAATAATGAATTGAACTAAATAAAGATGCGGGAACCTAGCTAGTACTTACTTTGTGCTCGACTATTGGTAGAGACACCTTCAACTGACCAGAGTGTTTCTTAGTGAACTTTAGCCAACCACTGTCCAAGAAAATAAATAAATAAAGTTATTCATATGATATCAAGAAAATGGAGTAAGAGGTGTAGTGCGAGACTAAAATTACCTCTGGAGAAGATCTAACATGTCTTGGTACTCTGATTTGTCTTTTCTCCATGAGTCCAAGATACAAAGACGACTTTTGTCAAGATCGATGACTAACAGTATCTAGTGAATAGCTAAGTTGCTGGCTGAAACTAAAGCCAGAAAACGAAAGTTTGTTCTCTACTAGTGAATAGCTAAGTTGCTGAATATTTCAGCACCAACTTCATGGTATAATCACTTTGCTTTGTTTAGATCTAAGGCTAGGAGTGTGCTTAAGCAATAGATCTAGATTAGGAGAGTGATTACTCCATTTCTAGACAAATAAATAGAGGGAGGCTATGTGATTGAGCACATTTTAATCAAGATTTTGTGGTGGATCTTGACAATGCTAGGACATTGAGGCTATGTCAAGACGCATTGAATTCATATGAAATCCCCATTACCTTCAATTTGGAGTTTCTCTCACGAGTTCTTGAGTTCTTGTCTTCTTGGTGCCTGCTATAGCTGGAATCTCTCAAATCCCGATGATTCCTTTATCTTTTTCGGTAGATCTTTTTGGAGCGTAAGCTCTATGTGGAAATGTATGTTGTAAATTTGGTTTCATCCTTTTTATGTGTGTCAACCTTTCACAAAATTGCCCGAGAGCTTGCATTGGAACTCTCGCTTGTTCACAAAATTGATAGTTCGGTTCTGTACATCAAATCTATCTATATCTATCTATACCTAATATTAAAGTACCAGAATGTCTGCCACCAATTTTATTTTTCTACCTTCCGTATTGTTTTCGGTTTGTATGTTAGCCCGCTTTCCGAGTTACGTTCACTGCTTCTGTTTTTTCCCCGTGGCGCAGGGTCTTTTTTTTCTTACTCTGCGGCATCTGTTTTGTGTGCTGGCTGCTCCTTCAAAGACAACAGGCGAAGAGAAATTCCGCGGGGAATGCTAGCGACCGACCGGCCTGGCGGAAGAATTGAGTGAACAAAACAGTTCAAGGACTACTGCAGGCCTTCGGATCACAGATAACAAGTCCCCATGCACGCACCAAGCCGTTGCTTTAAAAAAAATATGGAATTCTATATCTGCGAAGTTTAGTTTCCTGGGAGTGCAAGGCAGTGAATCAGTTCAAGGACATGAATAAAGAAATCAAATCTATCTATATCTATACTATAAAAGAGCGAAGGAATTGAAAAATACCTGTCACTCGGCAATTCCTACCCACCCTATGTTTTAGCCCTTAGATCATAGATCCAACACATCTAATCTCCCGTCCTAACCTGACAAACGGACCCGGCCGAAAAACTTTTAATTTTTTACGCGTGTTTATGCTGTGTTTCCTCGGATCGCTATTTTTTTCACACCAAAAAGAATACCCAGCCACGGGCTAATAAACATGAAGCCGGCAACTAAATCGCGTAGAAACAGGAGGCCGGCGGCACGTTTGTGGGAGTCGTCGGGCTTAGGTTTAGATACATATAATATATATAGTATACAATATATACAACTTTCCGCACTTTCGTTATATTTTTCTCAATTTATTCTATTATATTTTTGAAAAATAAATTTTGCATTGTGAAGTACACGTAATGCAACACGTCCCTGCATATCTTTTAGATCTATGTGTTACCTAACAGGACTCTGTGTCTCCTTATTTTAATAGTCATATCATGTATGAACATTATATGATATTTATAAACACGTGCGTGACGCGGTAAGGGATATGAAAATGTGATGTGTTGTAAGCAGTTTTTGGGTGAGGTGCGCGAACTCGTCGGCATATGACGTCATCTCCGGGATGCCGCTGAACCATAGCCCGTTCCACACTACCGTGCGGAACCTGGTGGCGCCGCTTGAGTCCACATCGCGATCTCCGGCGGCTCGCCCCTCATAACAACCATGTACCGTAAGGTCCCCGGCGACGGGTCGTTGGCCGCCTTCCAGGACTGGAGTGCTGCCTGATATTACAATGTAAGCTTCTTCATGTATAACCTCGTGGTGCGAGACGGGAGCAGCGGCGGCATCCTGTGGCAGTCGTTCGACCACCCGACGAACACGCTGGTACCAAGCGTGAAGATCGGCCGCAACCTGTGAACGGATACGGAGTGGTACCTCCAGTCCTGGAAGGCAGCCAACCACCCGTCGCCAGGGACCTTACGAAGTTACGGTACATGGTTGTCATGAGGGGCGAGCCGCCGGAGATCGCGATGGTGGACTCAAGCGGCGCCACCAGGGGCGAGCCGCCGGAGATCTGGCATTTGGTTAGCTAGATTTTTGGTGTGCTGATCATGACTTTCTCGCTCTGCAGTTCTAGTAGCCATTTTTTCATTTACATGAACTCTCATGGAAATGACTTTGTTTCTTTTGCAGTTACCATCAACCCATACCAACTGATCAGGCCAGGCCAACAGCTAACTGCAACAAGCCAACCAAGATGCAGGTGTGCTGCAGTTTATTGAGAATATTTTGACTTTTACCCTGCTTTTGTCTATGTAATTAAATCTCTTTTATTTGAATTTCTGCAGAAGCCATACCAGGTGGCCATGGTAATAAGTGAAGGGGGCAGGGGAAGAAGTATGTCTCTGCATGCCTACGCTTGTTATCATGATTTCAATGTGCTTGTGCAAGGTGTGTTTCGTGTTGCTTGATATCTGATCAGCAATGGTGGATTCAGTTATGATAATGAGTTTGGAGAACCATAGGAGGCTCCTCATGAATACCATGACATGGATCTTTTGGTCCTGGAAAGTATTATGGTTGTGATGGTTATGCGATCGAGAAGCTTGCGGTACGATGATGTATATATATAATGCACCATACCCTTATGCAAGGATATGGTTAGTTCTGTTTAAATATGGCTTAAAGTGCATTCTAAGCTGTTTTTAACTATAACTTTACTGTACTTTCTAGGGTTGTTAAAATTGTAATGTTTTTCCTTGCTACATTGTTTGATGGTTATTAAAAGAGTTAAATGCATCAGTGGTCCATCAACTTGTACCCAAGTTTCACTTAGGTCCATCAACTCTAAAAGTTGGTTTTTGGGTCCATCATCTTTGTTAGTGGCGTATTCCTAGCCCATACCGCTTAGTTCCAGTTTTTTAATTGACGTGGCACCTCGGGGACGCCGCACACACGCATGCATGTGCATGCATCTGGAGCTGGAACACCGTCGCGAACGCGTTCCGCTGAGGTTGAGTGACGCCTGTCAGCCTGTGTGGCCACGGCAGCAGCTCGCCCGCGCCCACAGCAGCGGTGACGGCACCTCCTCGCACGGCCGCGCGCCTGCTCGCGCACCCACGGTGACCATGGCCACTCCGCTGACCGCCTTGCAACCACGATGACTGACCCAGCGGCGCCCTATGCCCGGCCGCCGGCCTCGCCGATGCGCCGTCGTCCCTCCTCAGCTGGGACAACACGACGGTCCAGGACGCCCGCAGGTAGCCGGTCTCGTACTGCCGGATCTGGCCGCGGTGCCACCGGAGCCAGTCGTCGCCGACGAGCTCGCGCAGCGGCGGGGACTCCCGCACCTTCTGCACCACGTAGTTGAGGTTGTTCATCAGGAAGATGTTCTGCAGCCCGGCGTTGTCGTACAGCCGGGACTTGTCGTCGATGTTGCGCAGCAACAGCGTGAGCAGCTCGTCTGCGAGGAAGGTCCTGACCACGGCTCTCACGGCGTGGCTCCACCGCCGCATTCTCTGGTCGAGCGCCGACCACTCCATCCGGAGGACCTCCTCGATGGCGATGGCCTCGACGCCGAGGAGCGCCACGGACTCCGCGAGCGCGTTGCGGCGGGCGGCCACGTACACCTGCGCGAGCTCGGGCCCGTACCCGGCGCGTAGCATGCGGGCCGCGACCGCGCCCACAGAGGCCAAGGCGGTCGGGGACAATGTGCCGTGGCGCGGGGATGCGTCGGGCGTCGCGTCGCCGAGGTCATCCGACGACAGCGAGAGGCGCCGCAGAGAGGGGGACGAAGAAGAGAGCAGGGAGCGCGCCTCCTCCTCCAGCCGCAGCATGGCGTCGTCGACGGCGTAGAGGTAGTCTGCGATCATGCCACCGGACGACGACGACGAGGAGTTGCCCCGAAGGATGACCTCCTCCGCAGCGGTGATCTCCTCTTCTAGCTCTTCTTGATCGTCATCACCGTCGGACGCCTCCTCCTCGACTGTCTCCTTGGACGCCGGCCGGCCTCGCTCTCGACAGCTAGCTGGCTTGGCCATCGCGTCGCGCGGCCATGTCGTCGTCGAAGCAGTGGACGTCCGCCTCCGGCACAGAGCTGCCGAACCAGCCACAACAACATCCCCCGTCGCCGTCTCGATCGCTCGCACGCTCTGGCCATCCTCCTCCACCGGCAACAAGAGTGGAGGTGCTCTGGTGAGGTGGTGCTGCTGCGCCCAGCGAGGCGACACTGCTGCGAAGCTCGACAAGGCGCGGTCAAGGAGGAGGCACAATCAAGGTGATAGAGGGACGCGGTTGGCTAAGGTCATGGCGTGTCCGCGGGCTGGTGGTTGACGTCGTGGCCTCGCTGGTCATGCAGCTGTGCGGCGAGGGCGAGGCGACGCAGGCGTTCGGCGTGGTGGTCGTCGGTGCACCGGCATAGCAGCAGGGCACTGCGCGATGCCCTCGGCTTGGTGTTGTGGATGTGCAGCATCGGGCGACGTCGAAGGCCGGGCGCCCACAGCAGAAGCGGTCGGTGGCGCAGGCTTAACAGAGCAGGGGCTCACGGTGCAGGGCGAGGTCATGACCAGGGCGGCGGGTCAGTCATCGTGGTTGCAGAGGCGGTCAGCGGAGTGGCCATGGTCACCGTGGGTGCGCGAGCAGGCGCGCGGGCGAGTCGCCACTGCGGGCGTGCGAGGAGGTGCCGTCGCCGCCGCTGTGGGCGCGGGCGAGCTGCTGCCGCGGTCACACAGGCTGACAGGCGTCTCTCAACCTCAGCGGAACGCGTTCACGGCGGTGTTCCAGCTCCAGATGCATGCACATGCATGCGTGTGTGCGGCGCCCCCGAGGTGCCACGTCGATTAAAAAACTGGAACAAAGCGGTATGGGTTAGGAATGCGCCACTAACAAAGATGATGGACCCAAAAACCCACTTTCAGAGTTGATGGACCTAAGTGAAACTTAGGTACAAGTTGATGAACCACTGATGCATTTAACTCTTATTAAAATGTAATATGATTACTATAAATGTTAGTATTGCACAACGTACGGGCATATTTCCAGGTCCTATCTTATTCCCGGCACAGGTAAGTAAAGGTATGTAATCCTTCTACTGCCGTTCACATTCTTTTGTACTTGTACTCTTTTCAGTGTTTTAAATCTCCGGCTAAGACATTATAGCGGATGACCTCAAAAACAGCTATAGCGGAGCTAAATGGGGATATAGCGGGTTATAGCGGCTAAGTTGTACATAGACACAAATAGCTTGATCTTTCTTAAACAGCTATAGCGGGCTATAGCGGTAGCTATAGCCGGAGATTTAAAACATTGACTCTTTCTGTATGAACTCTCGTTTGTTTCACTCCATTTTATCCTGCAACGACACTATACATGACACATGACACTTACATATTGCCATACTATATATGTATGACAGAATGACACATTTTTGGGTCAAATGAAGCAATGCAACCACACGACATATAAAACAAAACACGGAGACATAAAGCAAACAATGGTCAACGTCATATATAATGGTTCGATCAAACAGTGTCCTTCTCCTCCTCCGGCCGGGCGATGCCGGTGTGGGTGGTGATCGCCCAGAGCACGGTGATGAGCTCAGCGCCCTGCGCCAGCGCCTCCTTGTGCGACTTGACGTGCCGCTCGCCGGCCGTGGGCGCCGCGTACACCACCACCTCCGTCCACAGGTCGCCCAGCAGCCTCCACACGGCCTCCCGCGCGCCCTCCTTGTACTTTCCGATCAGCACCTTCCCCAGCCTCGCCCCCTTCTCTAGCACCGTCGTCGTCGTCGTCGCCGCCGTGGAGGTGGAGCGCCCGGCGATCTCCATCAGCTTGGCGCACCGCGCGGCCTCCCAGCCGCCGTAGTACCCGCACCACCCCATCTCCTTGGTCAGCTTCTTCTTCATCTCCTTGAACAGGACCTCCGTCCCGTCCTTGCCGTCGGGGAGGAGCTCCGGGTGGAAGGCCACCAGGTAGGCGCAGTACCCCGACAGAGCCATCGCCGCCGTGCGCCCGGGCTCTGGCGGCGCGTGCTGCTGCCGCCGCGCGCACCTCGCCTCCAGCATCGCCGTGGCGACGTGCCACGTCAGCATCACCTCAGCGACGCCGCCGCCGTCGCATGCCCACGCGAGCTCGTCCGACTGTACGCGCGCGCAGTGCTCGTCTTTGTACAGCGCCGCCGTGCCGTTGGTGAGCGCGGCGCCGTGTCTGCGGACTCTGGCGAGGCGCTCCATGATGAGCGTCTTGGCCTCGTCGGGGACGGCCGTGCTCGGCAGCGGCAGGTGGCCGAGGAACCAGAGCAGGGAGAACTGCTTGATGGCGAGGGCGGGGTGGGTGAGGGTGTTCTTCACCCGGAGGACGCCGGGGATGACCCGGCGGAGGACGCCGGCCTCGGCGCGCCACTCGTGGCCGGAGGTGTGGTTGCACAGCAGCGACACCATGAACCAGTTGGAGAAGAGGAACACCACGTACTCGGAGATCTCCTCGTAGGCGACGGCGAGGACGAGGAGGACGGTGGTGGAGAGGTCGATGGCGCAGAAGAGGAACGTGGTGGACTTGAGCACCCTGCCCAGCACGCACCGCGCCGTCGCCATCACGTTGCCGGACGTGAAGAAGTTGTCGTGCCGGAGGCTGTGCACGGCGTAGGCCACGTCGCCGTTGCCGGAGAGGACGAGCACGAGGAGGCACAGCGCCAGGACCACGACGGGAAACAGCACGTAGTTGTGCGCGAAGAAAAAGGGGCTGGCGAACACCACGGGGACCACGGAGTGGTAGTTCTCGCACAGGAATTGGACCTCGTCGGTGAACACCTGGAAGGCGTGCTCGCCGGCGCCGTAGCCTATGCCTCCAGGCTCCTCCAGCAGGCCATGGAAGATGAGGCGGTGGCAGTCGGCGGCCTCGGCGCCGCTGATGGGGTACCCCTCAAGCCTCCGGCGGAGCAGCTTGAAGAGCGCGAAGGAGAGGCAGAGTCTCTTCAGCCTCGGCTCGCTCGAGAGCAGCTGGTCGGAGTCGGCGAGCTTCCAGACCCTGCCGACCGTGACGACGGCGGACGAGTCGGCGCCGGCGGCCGCCGTCTTTTCGGGCTCCAGCTCCAGCTCCAGCTTGAGTTTGTCCTTGTCGAGCTTGTAGCCCTTGTGGTCGGCCTTGTTCTTGTCGATCAACTCATCTTCGCCCATGACGGCGTAGTTGCAGTGCTTGAGAAGCTCCGACCCACGACGATGATGCCGCTCTGGCTGCAGCTCCTGTTGGAGCTCCAGCATCTGCGGCATGTAGGCGGCCACGACCTGGGGGTTCTTGCCGTAGGCGAAGGAGCGCTTCCCGACCTCGATGGCCACCGACCTCTGCACGAACTTGGCAGCCACGAAGACCCAGAGCATGCCATACAGGGCCTTCTTGCCGGTGCTCCTAAGGCTGAAGAAGACGAGGTTGCCCAGCCAGACGACCCCGGTGGCGCGTTGCACCATGGCCGAGTATCCCTCCGTGCCGCCACTGCCGCCGCCGCCGGCTTCGGCGGTGAGCAGGATCGCCTCCACCTTCTTGCGGAGGAGCTCCACGAGGAGCATCCACATGAGGATGATCCGGGCCCGCACCGACAGGTCCTCCGCCTGCTTGCTGTTGCTGGCGGCGCTCGTGCTCTTCTTGGCCTCGGAGAAGAGGTACGACATGGCCGGGAGGAAGAGAGACAGCGCGGCGGAGAAGAAGAGGCGGATGCTCGGGTTCAGCGTGGCGCTCACATCGGAGTAGCGGCTGAAGATGTTGAGGATGACAAAGAGCACGGCGAGGGCGAACATGAGGACGGAGGTGGCAACCAGGGGGGCCTCGTCCCCCCGCAGATCGGCCGCCGCGTAGAAGATGGTGAGGTTGTACACCAACGGATTAGTGTAGCAGCTGCTATTCAACATCTTCGAAACACCCTACAACTACTTCTAGCACCTGCACCTCGCTCGTACCAGATGATGATGATGATGACGACGATGTACCTGGCGGCCGGAGAGCTAGCTAGCTTGCTTTCTATGACCCAAATGGTACTGTCACTTACATGCATGCCTGCATATATATATGAAACAACTATAAAGCCAGGAAAGCACCGACTAGCAGCTAGTTATAGTGACGCTTCCCTTTTGTCTTTTATATATTCCTTGCTTGCGCTAGTTACAATCAGCAAAGAATACCATACTCCTGTATAAATCGAAAGAGCACTGAGCATCATGTTCACTGAGCATCACTGAGTCCCCACCACCTGCTTGCGAAGAAACAGATCACCATACCGGCCGGGTCCATTTCGGAAACCTCAGATCCAAGAAAGAGAGCGATCTACTAATGCCATCTTGTATGATATGCCTGAGGAGATTTAAATCGACCCTGCTTTCCTTATCTTTCTTTAACACCGCTAAATATATGTAATTAAGAAGGCTAATTCCCAATCGACTCATCAAATCGACGTTGTTTTCAGTGCGTCTACCGTCTACCGATCTCATACGTTAAATTAAAATCCAACTGCTCAGATTTGCCTGGCACTATTGATCTTGTTGGTGTAGATGAGATGTCTTCGAATCTCTTCTCACCAGAGAGCCAAGTCGGGTCAAGCGAGTAACGAACTAAGTGTTTTGGCCTTCAGGCTTAGCACCATCCCACAACCTTCAAGTCGAGGAGACCTCTAAGGTGCCTTGTCGAGAGAGTCAGACGCGGGCGATGTGCCACGTGCCGCATTTGGCAGAAATATCTTGTTTGGGCTATTTTGGTTGAGGCTTTAATCTTCGGTCCACCTGGCTACCTTTAGGACATCAGTCGATTTGAATGTTACCACCGGAGTAAGAGGCCTGTGGTGAGTTTCCGGGCCAAATGCCCAACTGGGATCCTGTGAGTCAACCAAGGGGGAGGCAAACGATGAGGTTAGTAGTAATGGTGTTCATGCTTATAACTAGATTTTCCTTTAGTCTTCATGTTTCGCTCCATTGATTGCTCAAGATCACCATTGTTGCCCAACTTCTTGTATTATTGTGATTCAAGAGATCGGGTCCTATACTATGCAGCTTCCTTAGGTGTTCTCTCCTCTACCGTCGATGACACTCTCCTTTAAGACACTGAGAACTTCCATCTCTGAGTCAGCTACCGACACACCTAACGCCACACTCCCCAAGACTGCCACTTCTAAACTTGCCAAACACACACAACATATACTTATATTTGGGATTATATATTACGGCTCTGCTGGTTAGAAGCCTTCAACGAAGGCTCGGCCAGCCCAGGTTCGATACCCCACGTCCGTAAGTATTTCTGTGTAAACAGTACATGAGAATGGGAGAACACTCCTTGGTTATATATATATATATATATATATATATATATATATATATATATATATATATATATATATATATATATATATTGCCCCTGTGTGTTATTGCTCTAGGTCTTGTTTTGGGGGGATTTAATTTTTATATTTACTTTGGATTTTGTTTGAATGGGACCCATTGTGCATGTAGGTAATGTGTTCAATGTATTTCCTTATATGCATAGATGCAATCGGCTCCAATGGTGAGTGCGTGTGCTGGCGACAGCATGGAGAACGACCATGGTTGCGCCCAACAGGCTGTTGAGCGGCGGACGCGGGGGTCCAACCGCACCCTTCTGCTGATTAGTTAGAACTTAGAAGCATTCTCCTGTGTTGGCGTTCAGGAAGGACCTCTGCTTCATTTACCTGCTTCCCCATATCATATTCAATGCAGGGTATGGTGTTTGTGCAAGCGATGCTATTTACTAGCATTATCATTCTATTATTTATTATATGGTTTGAATATATTCTTATTTTTCTCGCACATAGTAAACAAACAAAACAAAGAAAGAAGTTTTGCGTTGGGTGACACGTTTATTGTTTGAGAATTTTGCTACAGTTTTAATATGAATGGTAGTTGAAGAGAACTCTTTTCTGCCCTGCCTTTGCTATAGTTTTTTTGGTTCTAATTATTATCACTGCAACAGTCATCACATGCTTTTGTATCACACACACATACACTACCGGAAACAGTATCTTTGTCGAGCGTCATATGCTTTCCCGAGCGCCAAATATCGGGCGCTCAGCAAAGAATCCTTTGCCGAGAGCCTGCGCTCGACAAAGATTGGCTCTCGGCAAATCCAAGTTTTGCCGAGAGCTCGACGCTCGGCAAATATTGGCTCTCGGCAAAGCCAAACTTTGCCGAGAGCTCAACTCTCGGTAAACAAAAAATCTCGGCAAAGCCTCAACCCCCACAAACGGCACCCTTACGCCGTCATCTTTGCCGAGAGCCTGCTGTTAGGCTCTCGGCAAAATATTTTCTTTGCCGAGAGCCTCAGCCAAGGCTATCGGCAAATTTTTTTTTTGGATTTTTGGTCCCAAATTTTTTGTGCAGCCTTGCTACAGTACTATAAGCCAAAATTTGAAATTTGGTGTATTTTTCATCCCTCTTGCTATATTTCATGTATTTTTTTCATTTTCTTGATTTTTTCCGCAAGACGCACATTTGTACTGCAGGTGCATGAAATAATGAATCTCAGCGATTTAAAAAATTATATTCATTCTTCCGAGGGTATTTCGACGCCGTATCTAGGGACAAATGCGGAAACTCGACCATCTCGTGCACGCGACATGGCGACCAAGTTGCGTGAGATTTGATTTAAAAATATATAAAATGTGAATGGAGTCGGAAAATCATGAAAATGGACGGCAGACCTTGACATCGCATGTAGAAGCTATAAATTTTTTTTGAAAATGTTTGAAGCAAGTTGTGCCGCAAGATGGTTGAAACCCTTAGATCTCCACATGTGATAACAAGATATCGCATGTGGAGATCTTAGGGTTTCAACCATCTTGTGTCACAACTTGCTTCAAACATGTTCAAATTTTTTTTATAGCTTCTACATGCGATGTCAAGGCCTCCCGTCTATTTTCATGATTTTCCAACTCCGTTCACATTTTATATATTTTTAAATCAAATCTCACGCAACTTGGTCGCCATGTCGCGTGCACGAGATGGTCGAGTTTCCGCGTTTGTCCCGAGATACGGCGTCGAAATACCCTCAGAAGCATGAATATCATTTTTTGAATCGCTAAGATTCATTATTTCATGCACCTGCAGTTCAAATGTGCGTCTTGCGGGAAAAATAAAGAAAATAAAGAAAATACGCGAAATATAGCAAGATGCATGGAAAATACACCAAATTTCAAATATGGTCACCTAGTACTATATCAAGGCTGCAGGAAAAAATTAGGAGCAAAAATAAAAAAAAATATATTTTGCCGAGAGCCTGGGCTTGGGGGCTCTCGGCAAAGAAAATCAAAAAAATAAAAACTCTTTGCCGAGAGCCGACTGACCTAGCTTTTGGCAAAGAACGCCGGCAAATAAAATAAAAAAACCTCTTTGCCGAGAGCCAGGTGTAAGGTCCTAGATGGCTAGAGGGGGGTGAATAGCCTATAAAAATTCTACAAGAACCACTAGGCAAACTTGTTAGAATAACAAACGGCGCAAAACGAGTTTTGCTTAGCCTACGGTTGTGATGCAAGCCTCCTATCCACAAGTCTATTGCATGTTCTATTTGCTCTATCTTCATCGGTGAGATGATCGGGATCAATGATAGCAAAGTCATTCTCGGTGACTTGCAAAACTCTCTCATGAATAGACCCAAGGTACATTGTCATCTTTCTCTTCTAATGAGCAAAAGAACTAACACCATCAAAGAACGGTGGCTTGCCCCCAACATGATTGAACACAATTTGAGCCATTTTCCACACCGAAGGATGTTAAGCCTTGATTAAAACGGTGACCACGGCTCCGATACCACTTGTAAGGTCCTAGATGGCTAGAGGGGGGTGAATAGCCTATAAAAATTCTACAAGAACCACTAGACAAACTTGTTAGAATAACAAACGGCGCAAAGCGAGTTTTGCTTAGCCTACGGTTGTGATGCAAGCCTCCTATCCACAAGTCTAGTAGATTATGATCTCTAGTTCACACAAAGGCTATATCACTAATTTACACTAGTGAGCAAGCTAACAACTACTAGCAAAGGCTACCACTAGAGCTACACAAGATAAACTAGTAAATGTAAATGCAAGAGAGAGGATTGTGTATCTTATACCAACGGTGGAGTGAAGATGTTGCCAATCACTAAGATGATATACAATCAATCAATATTGACAACAACACAATATGAAGACCAATCACCGGGAGACAAGAGACACAATATTTTTGTTCACCCGGTGTTCACTTGTGCACCGACAAGCTACGTCACCGGTTGTGTCGACCAACACTTAGATGGTTCCTCGGTGTGACCCTCAAGTCACTTGCCCCTCAAGGCATGCCCCGCAAGGCACCGCAAGACACCACTCTCAAGTGAGGTAACTCAATGACACGCGCAATGTAATAGAGTTGCTTTTGGCACTCCACCGAGGAAAGCACAAGAACCTCTTACAATCAACCGGAGGTGGCCAAGAACAATCACCTTCTCTTGCCAACGCCTCCAACAATCTCCAAGCCGGCTAGGAGCGGTACTCTCCAAGAGTAACAAGAAATCCACCGGCTAACCCACCCACAAGTGCCACTAGATGCCCTCAAGCTATGCAATGCACTTTGGGATCGCTCAATCTCACTTTTGATTTGCAATCAAGCAAGAGAGATGAGTGGGAGGAGATGCTCTAGCTCAAAGGATGCACAAGAATGTTAGAAATCCCGAGTAACCTCCCCAAGGGCCGACCAACAAGTATTTATAAGCATCCCATCCAAATAGAGCCGTTATACCCCTTCACTGGGTCTTTTCGGGATGACCGGACGTGCCGGTCATAACTGACCGGACGCGCTCAACCGCGTCCGATTCTCCAACGGTCACTGACCCCAACGGTCAAACCAACGACCGGATGCGTCTCTCAAAACGACCGGACGCGCCGGTCCCGAGTGACCGGACGCGCTCCAGTCAACGACCGGACGCGCCGATCGCACAACACCGCGCGCCCGCAAAGTAACGACCGGACGCGCCCCTCGCAACGACCGGACGCGACAGTGCCTGCGTCCGGTTTGAGTCCAGTAAGCTCCCTCGATGATCGGACGCGTCCGATCATGTGTGACCGGACGCGTCTCGCGTCCGATCGTACTCAGTTTCCTCTGGACACCTGACCGGACGCGCCGGTCCCGCGAGTGACCGGACGCGCCGGTTGCAAACCCTAGCACCCACGCCTGCGCTGTACTGACCGGACGCGTCCGGTCATACCCTGACCACGTCCGGTGCAGCGTCCGGTCACCTCTGTGACCTCCGTTCGCCTCCGTTTCTTTTCCGACTTTCGGCGTAGTGGAAAATAGGCATTTCAAGTTCCCAAAAACGCCTGAATCTACCGCTCAAACTTCATCGCCTTCGCAAATGTGCCAACACCAACAAGTGATCACCACCTTGTGCATGTGTGTTAGCCTTTTCATAAACATTTTCGAAGGTTTTCCAGTTAGCTCACTAGGCCCTACATGCAATGCACTTCATGAATTCACCTAGTGGCACCCGTGCATCGAATAACCGATAAGACTTCCCCTCTTAATAGTTCGGCTATCGATCCTAAACCACTCACACCCTCTATGGTGTCTTGAGTGTAAAACAAAATGGCCCTATGGTTATACCTTTGCCTTGAGCCCATTTTGTTTCTCCAAAAGATATGATCCACTTCATATCATCACATGACCGTCTCGATCCATCGACCTTGACTTCACTTGCTCTTCACCGTTGCATCGGTCCGTCGGCGCCAAGTCTTGCTCAAGCTTCACCATCGCATGGTCCTTTGCTTCGAAGCCTCGACTTGCCCTTCACCCTCACAACCGGTCCATCGAGCCAAGCATCATCTTGGTCTTCATCATCTTGGTCACATGAGTCAATGTCATGTCTCATATTCAATGACCACCTTTATCTAAATCATCCACTTAGATACAAAGGTTAGTCCTAGGTTTCATCAATTAGCCAAAACCAAACTAGGGACTTTCACCAGGGCTAGGGCTCTCGGCAAAGAAAATCAAAAAAAAAAGAAAAACTCTTTGCCGAGAGTCGTCTGATCTAGCTTTCGACAAAGGGGTTCATACATTTAAAAAAACCCGCCCCTCTCACCCCTCACACATGTGCCCCTCTGCCCTCACCCGACCGGACGCCCCTCACCCGACCCGCCGCCGCCCGGCCGCGCCCCCGCCCCTGCCCCCGCGCCGGCGCCACCGCGACCCCGCACGTCCGCTCCCCCGCCCGGCCACGCCCCCGCACGTCCGCTCCCTCGCCCCCGCCTGAGCGCGCCCCCGCCCCTAGCCATCCCTCACCCGGCCACGCCACGGCTGTGCAGCCGGCCCCGCGTCGCCGCTTCACCGCCCGTCCGACCGGTTGGAGAGGAGGCCGAGAGGGGGAGTAGGTGGAGGAGAAGGAGAATAGGAGGTGGAAGAAGAGGGGGAGGAGGAGCTCACCCCGGCCGTCCAAGATTCGGTGGAGGAGGGAGGAGGAGCTCGCCGCAGACCTCACGTCGTCCCCACAGCCGTCACCGTCCGCTCACCGGCAAAGGTATACCCTTCCCTGCATAACAGCTGTGATCATTGGCGGATGGGTTCCCTTTGTGATGTAATTGAACAGCTTCTCAGTTGCCTAGTCTTGATCATCCAGGGCACAACCATCAATTTGCTATGCGGCTGAGTTGATGCATAGACACTTTGAGCAAATCCCTGAACCCTGATTAAATCTGTCTAGAATAACTCAAAACAAAGAACACTCCAGCACGCCAACAAGGAATTCTCCTTGATCATTATTTTACATCTTTTTATGCATTGCCTCAGCAAGAAAATGAATGCACCAAGACGTCCAATAATGTTGGTCCTAGATGCCACCTTCATGACTTGGAAGCACATAGCATTTTTTGTTCAACTGAAACCAAATACTATGTCCTATGCTTAGCAGCACCAGCCAGCCATCTCGTGTGGGCAAACTGGCATGTGCCCATGTCCTTGGCTCCTTGCACCTTGAAAAGAAGAAAAGAGTAGTGCATATCCCTAACTCCTTCCAAGTTTTCAGACTGCAATAGACTTGTGGTTAATGTATAGTCCTGATGCTGTTTAAGTAGTTAGATGTTAGTTAACGGTGAGCCTTTAGAATATCTGATCCACCATTTCTGACTCAAAAGGATCATGCTTGTTTTAGTTTGGCTGAATTCATTGCTATGCAAGGTGCCAGTCTTGCAACCATGAAATTTGTTTTGTCAGAAGTCGCCAGAATTCATGACCAACATTGCTTTGTCACAGCCAAATGAATTTAGCAAATCGTCAGAAGTCAGAACTTGTAGGCACATACAATTTGCTGACAATGACATGCAAACTCAAAATAAAAACAGCAGCGAGTATAATTATATGTAGTTGCAGGATCGTCCACTGCGGGTCTGCCTGCACCGCTTCACCTCGCCACTGCACCGACTCGACACTGTGCCGCTAGCCTGACTCCGCCACCACCCTAGGTATAAATAACCTCTCCTCCCGGATAAGGGTTGTAGGTCATGAACCAAGTTAGGCGTCTCCCGTCCGAAAGAGATACGGTTGGAGGTATGCAGATCTCTGCATGTCGATAACTGTATCTGTTTCGGATTGTCCATGTTACTTGGACAGCCCGCAGATGCGTAGATGAGGCTAGCTCCCATGGTCTGCCCTGATTCGAGACAGAGTTTCGGCATCACCTCCCTGTTGTTCTTCGGATACACACTCTCCCTACAGGGACGTGTATCGGGAGAACAGCGGGGAGGTGCTGCCGAAATTCTATCTTAGGTTGGGGTAGACAATGGGAACTAGCCTCGTCTATGCATCTGCGGGTGGGATTAGGACATATCCTCACCTATTAGATGACAATAGGATGTAAGTACTTGGATGTAGATGTAAGTACTCGGATGGATGACAGTAGGATGGATGACTGTTAGTGGATGTACACGAGCCACAGAAGCAAGAGTGATTTCAGTGATGAATGGTTGCACAAGATAGATACTTTCTTGAACCATGCATTTGGCCCGGCTCGGCGAGGAGAGATGAAAGTATTGTGCCCGTGCAGCAGATGTGGGAACCGGTGAAGGCAAGACAAGGAGAACATGGGTAAACATCTTCTGAACCATGGATTCACGCCGGACTACACCCAGTGGATCTACCATGGTGAAGTACATCATTTGAGAGAGGAGACGGTGCGACCACGTTTGCAGGACTTTGATGCTGATGCTGGGGTAGCAGACCTGTGGGTACCCAAACAAGGCGGCGAGGGTCAGAGCGGAGCTGTGGGTAAGTCTTCGTCACACAACATCGCATTCATCGTACTTTTCTTGAATTTCTTAGAGTTTATATTGCATCTGTATGCAGGACTTCTATAGGTGTGAGCAGGGGAAGGAGGCCGAGGCGGAGGTGGTGAGTACAAGGTCCTACAGGAAGCTCATCACCGACATCATCTACGAGGCGAGACTTCAGGCCATCGTCAACTACAACGCCACGGTCAAAGGACGGAGGGTCTCGAAGGTCGAGGCAAGAGGCATGACGCTGAGCCGGGCGCAGTACATTCAGGTAAGTGATTCCTTTTGAGATTAAGCTATGCTCATTTCATCTAACGCTTATATGTGAAATACTTGATAATGTGCAGATGGTCCCCCAATGGTGCCAGTCGTTTCCCGAGTGCTGGGAGATGATCGTGGACCGGTGGCTCTCTGAAGAGTGGACCGCCCAGCACGCCGAGGCCCGGGAGGCGCGTCTGCAGATGCTAGGTGTACCACACCACCAGGGCAACCGCAACCTAGCCGAGTACGCACAAGCTTGGGTACGTGAAACACTTTATGTATTGTAACGCTCAAATGTTGCCTAATTACTAATCATCTTGTTGTCTTCCTCGCAGACGGCGTCACACGGTGGCCAGCCTTGCAGCACGTTCATGGCATACGCCATGTCCCACAAGGGCAAGGCCACCGCACCGGAGACCTCCTACAACCCCGACGACCCCCCCGAGGCATACTCCAACTCCAGCGTCCACACCCGCCTCACTGACTACACAGAGGCGGCAAGGGCGGTCCATGGGGCCGACTTTGATCCGGCTAGCGAGGACCTGGACGGAAGCCTCGTGATGAGGGTCGGAGGAGGGAAGAAGCACGGGCGGTATTGACTTGGCGACGACATCATCGACTCGTCCTCCACTCCCACTCTGTCCCAGCTCCGAGCACAGACCACGAGCGGGAGCGTCCCCATACGCCCACGCCCGTCGCCTTCGCAGTCGCGGGTCACCGAGCTCGAGGTTATTTTTGTTTTACTCATCGTACATTGATGTTTAAATGTTTGCATTGTTCTAACATTCCCTTTGTATTATCGCAGGCCCGCCTAGAAAGAGAAAGGGAGGAGCGCAAGCTTGCCGAGGCCCAGATGCGGTCCCAGATGGAGGCCCGGTTGGAGGCCCAAGCTAAGCAGATGCAAGATCTCATCACGTTCATGGCCTCCCAGGGCATGCAGGGGCCCGCGACGCTCATGGCTCCTCCACTGCCGTCTCAAAACACGGATGCTACTCCTGTGAGTATCGATTCCTCAGTGTTTTGTTTTTGCATTTGCTTGTCTGACATAGACATCTAATTTTTGTAGCCTCCGTCGGCGGGTTCGAACAACCCGCAAGCGCCTGGATGGAACACACCCGGGGGTCAAGGCGGGACTGCTTCTCCGGGGTGGCAAGGGCAAGGTTGGCCATGACTGTGTTTAAAGTGTCGTCTCTAGTAGATTGTGAACTTTAGAATGAAAACTTATTATGTTTCGATGATAACTTGTAATGGTTAACTTTCGTTTAGTTCAAATATTGTGATGAATGTGCTATATGCGTGGTGTATGTGAACGTGACATATATGTGATGAATGTGATATGTAGATGTGATATATGTGTTTATACGTGATGAATGTGATTTATATGTGATGAATGTGTTTATATGTGATAATGTGATTTATATGTGTAATGAAGTGGAAAATCAAAAGAAAAATCAAAATTTCTCACTTTGCCGAGGGTTCCTATCGGCAAAGGCTACCTTTGCCGAGTGCAATGGTCATTGCAATCGGCAAAGCTGGGAAACATGACTGGAAAAATACCCATTTCCCAGCTTTGCCGAGGGCAATGACCGTTGCACTCGGCAAAGGACAGGCTTTACCGAGAGCCTGGCCAGACTGGCCCTCGGCAAACATTTTTTTTAAAAAAAGAAAGAAAATTCTTTGCCGAGAGCCTGGCCAGACTGGTTCTCGACAAAGAATTTTCTTTTTTTTTTTTGGGAAAACTCTTTGCCGAGAGCCAGTCTGGGCAGGCTCTCGGCAATTTTTTTCAAAAAAAATTCTTTGCTAAGAGCCAGCCAAATGGGCTCTCGGCAAAGAAAGCGGGCCCGTTAACGGTGCCTTTTCTTTGCCGAGGGCCGCGTTGGCTCTCGGTGACAGACTTGGTTTGCACATTGCAGCGTCTTTGGTACTGAAGTTTCCATTATGATGCTAATGACTTATTTATCTTACATGGTAGATAAAGTGAGCACCCTGAACTAACAACCTCTGTAGATATATTTCAAGAAAAACATATTCTTTGGTTGCTTTTAATAGCAGTTGGTTGATTTGAGTGGCATTGTCCTAGTGTCCTGTGGTGTTGTAATGTCACTGTACCTATCACAATGTAACAGAAAGTTCCAATGTCAGAACCAAGTACGCTCTCTCTCTCTCCTTCCTCTTCGTGATATTTCGCACAATGTAACAGGTTTTGAGTGCTCTATTTTACTTGGAATTATGTATTGCGAGCTGCGGATCTGCAGCCCAGGCCTATAGGGCCTAGGCTCTAGTCGTTGGCCCATTAACTCTACAGACCCTATGTAATTTTCAGCCCAAGAACAAACGCCCAACAGCAAACCGAGTGGTCAGGCCTCACCCATCTGCTCGCAGCGCAGGCAGCAGGTTGCCTGTTCGTCTACCTCAGCACCTCGCAGTTTTGCACCGCACGGAGGAGGCGCCACACCGGCACCGAACAGCCGCACGGGCACGGGAGGAGGCACCGCACCACCCAGCCGGGAGCGGACCACCACTGCACCGCACGCCTCTGGAGGCTGGAGGTGCCGCGCAGGCCGCAGGTGCCACACTCTGCTGGTGCCACATAGGCCGCATTGCCGCAGGGCGTCGCGCGCGGCCGCCCCTGCCGCTCCATGTCACTGGACCGGCGGCCCCCGCCCTCCAGCTCCAGGCCTCTGGCCCCAGCCCCTGGCAGCCTGTCCGGCGGACGTCTGCCTCTGCCCGACTGCCCCTACCCCTGGTTAGTGTCGTGTCTGTACTGAATTTCTTTTCAGATTTCAGATTCAATATTTCAATTGGATTGGTTTGAAATTAGAAATATGAATGATAGATTTATAGAATCTCCACGATGAAAAGGTCAAGAAAGTTACAATCATATTTCACCCCTGCTCAGCTATGGTAGTGAATCTTTTACAAAAAAATGGGTTCACTAATTGGAAGGATGGACCAAAATTATTTGACCTTTTCATTTATATTTTGATCTTATTTATATGCAGAGGTTGACTAGGACATGGAAGATGCAAATGCACCACCTCACTAGACACTAGGTATTGATTTTTCATCTCATCATGTGTATCATACAATATTCTTAGCTTCTTAGAGGCCCTAGTCTTGAGCCAAAGCTGGATCCGCCACTGGCGAGCTAGTATTAGAGAGATGATCAGGTGTTGGGTTGGATTAGGCAGCCAGGAGCACTAAAAAACAATAATTATTTAGGCTTTTGGAGCACTGTTTATTGATTTAAGAATACAATTTCTATATTGCTTTCTCTCATATATGTGCTATGTTGATATCTATATATGCTCCTGATGGCTGACTTACCAAAGAGTGACTGTAAAAGCAAGAATTTGGATATGCTATATCTTTACAATACAACCTAAGCAGCATTGGTTGGCACAGAACGAAGCAAAAGCATGGATGCCGAAGGACTAATCTGTCAAGGAGGTGAGGAGATGACGTACCATGTATGATTAGTGGACTGCCAGACAAATGAAATTAGTATATTACTACGTATTGACTGAAATTTCAATGATATGGCTTGACGTGAGAGTAGAGAATTAACCATTAATGAAAATTTAGTGTGTTCAATCTATGTGGTCATATATATATAGATTCTGTCACTATGAACCACAATACAATCTATATAGGTCATATAGATTCTGTCATCATTATGAACCAGACTCTTAACATCGTTTTTTGGTAATGGTACAACATATGTTCAAACTTCAATTATCATGATTATACCTTTTGTTCTCGTTGCAACAGTGTACAAGCATTAACCTAGTTTTTTTAAGATAATAAAATAAAGTTCCAACCTCTACCATCCATGGATGATACACAGGATGGGGAGTTAACCTACTAATGTAAAAAAACTAAAAAAAGGAACAGTTTGCACCCATTAATGCCATGACTATAGTCATGGCTTTGTTTAGGCCTTGTTTAGTTCGTGAAAAAAAAATTAGGTGTCACATCAGATGTTTAATGTGATGTTGGAAGGAGTTTTCGGATACTAATTAAAAAACTAATTATATAACTCATCTGGAAACCGCGAAACGAATTTATTAAGCCTAATTAAGTCATCATTAGCCGCTAATGACGGCTTAATTAGGTTTAAAAGATTCGTCTCGTGGTTTCCAACCAAACTGTGCAATTAGTTTTTTTCCTCTATATTTAGTACTCCATACATGTGTCTAAACATTCGATGTGATGGAGTGAAAATTTTTTAAGTGGGAACTAAACACGGCCTTAGATGCGAAAAATTTTTGGTGAAAATGTCACATCGGATGTTCTGTGCGATATCGGAAGGGGTTTTCGGATACTAATAAAAAAAATAATTACATAGCTTGCCTGGAAACCGCGAGACGAATTTATTAAGCCTAATTAATCTGTCATTAGCACATTTGTTACTGTAGCACTTTAGTGTCAAATCACAGACTAATTTGGCTTAAAACGTTCGTATTGCAATTTACACGCAAACTATGCAATTAGTTTTTTATTTCATCTATATTTAATACTCCATACATATACCGCAAGATTCAATATGATAGTTTTGAGTGAAAAGTTTTTTTTATCTTAACAAGGCCCATGTTGATGTTCCAACAGAAGACCGATACAATGGTGAGATCGACTTGCGGACTTAATTGCCTGAACCCTCAATCCTAGGCCTTGTTTAGATGCTAAATTTTTCCCCAAATTCTACTATGCAAAAGAAAGATTTCTCGTCATATCAAAATACCGGCACATGCATGGAGTACTAAATGTAGATGAAATCAAAAACTAATTGCACAGTTTAGTTGTACTTTGCGAGACGAATCTTTTGAGCCTAATTAGTCAATGTTTAGATAAAAATTCACAAATACAAACGAAATGCTACAGTGGATAAATCTTTTAATGTGCAGATTTTAAACTTTCAAAATCGGGTCACCTAAACACGGCCCTATTCGTATCGTAGGCACTCGTGACTCGTAGCATCGCCTAAGAGCAACTCCAACGGTTTTGCATTTTTTGTTTGGCAAAAGATGGAGTTTGCCAACTCTCAAATCAATATGGGGATGAGAAAAAAAGTTATCTCCAACGGTTTGGCAAAATTGACTTGCCAAAATCCAAAAAAGGAAACCCGGCGGCGCGGGAGGGAAGAGCGCACGCGGGAGTAGTGCGTGAGACGGAATGCCAAGCCGATCGCGAGCTTGCATATATGCCAATCCATCCCAGGATTTTGCCAAGTTAACAAAAATGCAAAGCCCATTTGCCAAACCGTTGGATAGGAGTTTTGTAGATTTTTTTGCAAAAACAGGAATGCAAAGCCCATTTACAAAACTGTTGGAGTTGCTCTAATAAAAGCCGCGCGCGCTGTCCTACCCGCGTCGACTCGACCGGTTGCACACCGTGCCCTCTCGTCGAATTGGAACTAGACTCTACTAGTATAGGTAGTAGCCGCGCGCCGTTGGACACAGCAATGCCGAGCAACCGGCGTGCCTCCGCGCACGCGTGCATGGCGCTCCTCGGCGTCCTCCTCCTCGTCGTGATGCCCTGCACCACCTGAGCCGTCGTTGCCGCCGAGGACACTACTGTGACGAGCTACGTTGACTACTTTCTCCGTTTCTCGGCGATCTGTTCGACAACCCTAGGAGCATGAAGCACAATACGGTACACATGAACGCACCTGTTCTCTGTCTCATAAATCCTGTGGTTTGTTTCTTTACCGCGCTTGACTCTCTTGGGCAGGAACCAAAAGCGCCGCCGCGATTACGGCCGTGGCGAATCATCGACGTCCCGGACGACAGCGTGCTCGCCTTCGACTGCGTGAGTGACGTCCCCACGCTGCACGTCGTTCGGTGCTCCGATGACTGCGTCGTCGACAACACGGACAGCATCCCGCCGCTGACGGACAAAACCTGCGGCGGCGGGGCGCGCAGGCGGGGACGACGACGACGCAGTACAAGTTCAGCTGCCCTGGCCGCAACGACACGGCCGGGTACTCCGCGCTCTTCTGGGGGCCGCTCTACATACATGTTAGTCATAATTAAGAGCGTGTTTGGTTCGCATCCGCGTACTGCGCTGCACCTTCCGCGCCATAGTTTTGGCATGCTTTTAGTTCGCGTCTGTACTTGTGGCGTGACCATGGCTCCGTTGTTCAATTTCTGCGCCTCAACTTGTCAAAAGTCTGGCCGCGAAATCATACGCCACACTTTTGCCGCCGCCCATGCTACGGCTCTGCGCACATAGGCACAGGCCAAATAGGCCCTAAATATGTATGACAATATTCATAAAAAAACAATTCATATATATTAAATCACCTTCAAGCTACTGCTACCCAGCAAGGAATCAGCAAGCTTCAGTGCTATAGCGGTCAATTCCATCACTGGCCAGTAAAAGAAGCACATATTTAATCTAACTAAATCACCGACATTGGGGTTTTAGGGCATACTAGATCACACTCATACGGAGCATATGCAGAAGCTTGCGTCTCGCATCTCGGGTGATCGCATCTTGCGTCGCCGCCCTTTGGTGATCCCAGATTCGCATCTCACGCGTGTCGTCGCCTGGCCGCCGCACGATGACTCGAGGTTGAGGAGTCACGTTTCGCGTGTCCGTGTGTACCCGCGGACTTGCCGGCTAGGGATGGCTTCACGTGGACGCCAAATGCAGAACTGCTTTAGGCGTGGGGAGGAGGGAGAGGGAGCTACGAGCTACTCTTTGCTGCTGGGCCAGTGGGCCTTGAGCCCTTGATAGTTGACAGGCCATATACATATACCTATATAGTGTACATACTTGGGGTGGGCCCCTTGGAATTGGGGGCCCGGGGCGACGGCCCCGCTTGCCCACCCCAAGGGCCAGCCGTGGGGAGGAGGGAGAGGGAGCTACGCCTCTACTCATGCCGGTGCCCAAGTTCTAGTTGAAGGCAATCCTCAAGGCGGTGGCGGCGATGATGGACTCGTCGTGGAGGAAGGAGAGGGGTGACGACGAGGTCGTGCCGAAGTCGTTGGCGTTCTTCGCTGACATGGTGGTTTTCTACTTTAACCATCGTGGGTGCTTGGTCACCATGGGGCGGGAGGACGCCGAGTTCCGCCAGCTGTGGGAAAGGCAAAGGCTACAATGCGAGATTTTTTTGAAACGAATCAGGCTGGAGAGCTGCCGATTATATTAAAAAGAAGAATAACCCAGACTGGGCTGTACAACAGAGCAACGAAAACAACAACACCACCACTCGATGACAACAACAATAGCAGCAACAACAACAACAACACTCAACAAGAAGCAACTAACTCAACTATCGACAATGGCCGATTGGATTGAGACCTCAACACGCGCCGTGAAACACCGCCAAACCCTCAACTGCCCGCCACGATGCAACAACAACAAGGACGACAAAGCGATGTGAAGACACACCATTGTCACCGCCTACGCAGTTGTTACCGACGATGAACCACACTGAGTCAACTTCTGCCGTGCAGGGCTAATCGCCATGATCCGCTGCAAGCCATGTAGCCATCATGCCATCGCCCCCGCTTGCGTCGCCTGTCGACGTTGTCCTGCATCGGACTAACCCTTGCTATGCAAGGCTAGCCACTGCAGTCCGCAGCAAGCTACCAAGCCGAAAACACGAGCAACTGCCTCTGGTCATCAACAAGCCGACCGCCATCCCCAAGATCTGCTCACATCGTAGGTTTTAGCAACCAAGCCGCTTCACCAAGATGGCAGAGAAGTCAAGCAGGGCCTCTAGCTACCATCAGACATCACACAGATCATCAGACACTGCACTTCCACTGGCCCAACTCCTGCGTCGGCCTCCTCGCCAACTTCACGGACACTCGTGGCACACGGTCCTGATACAGTCGCCCAACAACGGCCACATAGAAGTCAAGCCCCGAATCACCACACGAATGCCCTCGGCCGCCTTCCGCTGAAGCTGACACTTGCACCCCGAATCCATGACTTGGCCACCACCCGCTTCCTCCACCACAACATCTCCACCATCGTCGGCTCCCCACCGCTTCCGCCTCCTCGCCGCCTCCATACGGCACTCGCCGTCCACGTTGTATGCTCTTGTCCCCGCGCTGCCGACACCTCCACTGCCTGCCATCGGCGCCACCTACGCCAGCCTCCACGCAACCTTCGGTGGATTTGCGGCCTCCACCCTAGCCTGGCACCACCAGCCGCGCCACCATGGCACCACAGGCGCGCCAACGCCAGGATACCGCCAGACAGCGCCACCATGGCGCCGCTGGGGCACACCCAGCTGAGCCTCGGTCGGCCACGCCACCACGGCGTCACCGACGAACTGCTGCATCGCCACCGCCTCCGCGCGCTCTGCACCGATGACCCGAGGCCACGTCGCCGTGCTGCAGATCAGTGTGCTGGAGCACCACAAAGCACCCCACAGCCTACTCCTTCGCCATGCCACGCCCCTACGCGCCACTACCGTGCGGCTCGCTGCGCCAGCCACCGCGCCGGAGTCGTTTGGCCCTTCACTGTGGCCGTCCGCACCATCGCCACGATGCCGCGGCCTCCGAGCCGCCTCCTCGCTCCATCCTTTAGCTCCACTGCAGCTCCTTCGTAGATCCTGCCGTGGGAAGGTGGATCCGCCCGCCAGAGCGGAGGGAGTCATCACCATGCGCTCGAGCTGCCCTTGCGCAGGCGTGCGCGAGCTCCGCCACTGCCGCCGTGGGCTAGCCTGCCCAGTCAGCCGCCGCCGCCCTAGATGCTGGCAGGAGCCCCGCCATCACCGGATCTGGCCGCGGGCTGACCGGATCCAGTCGGATGGCGTCGGATCTGCCACCCCCATGCCGGATAAGACTGTCGCCTCCCTCTGACTTGCTTCCAGGAGAGGGACGAGATCCCCGCCGCCGCCATCCTTGGGAGCCGCACGGGCTTCCGTGGCTGCCTCGGGCGGCGGCGAGGCGCTGGAGAAGGTGGGGGAAGGACGGCGTTGGTGCGGGTGTTGGGCGCCGCCCGTGTCGCTCGTATGGAGAGTGACACGGGGGCAGGGACGAGTCCCGTTGTAATGTATATAGGAATATAGTTGATTACAAGGAGAGACTAAGGCTCTAGACCTAGGTGTTGTTGTCTAGCTTTTAGCTTCACATCACAATAGATAGATGGAAATTGAAAGTATGTGGTTACACAACTTCGTCGTATTGATGGAAGAAATTTGTGTGAATATTTAGCGGATGCTAGCTTTCGAATTATAAAATATTGATGATGTGCTTCTGCATATGCTAGAATCAGTGGCGAAGCTAGAGCAAATTTGAGGGGGTGCACTTAGTTTGTGGGTGCATAAACATCTTTCATTGGGGGTGCATATATGGTGAAATTTTGGACATAATCTCCCTTCCCTTCCTTCCCTTCCCTCCATCTCGCCGCGGCAGTTCGAGCTTGACCTGGACGCGGAGTTCGGTGGCGCTGGAGCGGGATGGGACGCAGGGCGGGGGCATGGTGCAATGTGGGCGGCGGTGCTATGTTTAGGACGTGGGGCACTGGCGCGGGATGGACATGGGCAGGGCACGCTGGCGTGGGATGGACGTTGGCGGGACTCATTTCCGTATTTTCAGGCAGGGCGCGAGAGGTGCGTCCGGACGTCTGGGCGCTAGGTGGCTAGCCCTTCTGTTTACTTAAGCTTTGTGGATGTTCTCGAATGGAGGCAATTGCATGGTTATGCCAAAGAGGACTAGGTTTCGACGTGGACACTAGAGACGTGTGCGGTGTGCCTCGTAAGCAATTGTTACTGGTCGATCACCCACCTGCGGTGACACATGACAGACGTCACTGAGCTTATTCTAGTCGGCAGAAACAATAATCTCCTTTCACAAAAACTGTCACGTCATTGAGCTTCTTGTAGTCGGCAGAAACAATAACCTCCATTCACAAAAACTGGTTTATATTAGGTTGATAAAGCTAATAATTACTCATTAAGCTTCTTCTAGTCGGTAAAAACAGACCAAACTAGTTAATATAACGACTAATATTAGCATAGAAGGAGGCCGATAGTTGTGCCTTCATCCCATGGTTCCAAAGTACAAAAAAAACTATCATATACTGTATTTTTTTAATTAAAAAATACATGAGACCTAGCCATAGATAAACAGCCATTCAATGCCCTTGATCACGGACATTCTTCAAAGGAGGCAAATAGTTATGCCAATATGTGTTAAATAATTAGATAATTTTCAGATTAATTCCCAGATTAAAACCAGAATATAAATCATGACATATTGATGAATTAGATTAAGCATGTATAGAATACTAGCATGACAGATCAACATAATGCATAGTATAAGCATAAACATGATTGTGATTGTAAGCATAACATAGATGAAACATTATGAATGACAAGATTAGATCACGAGAATAAAACCTGACGACTGTAGATGTAGTAGATGGTGATGAAGATGTAAATGGTGCTGACAATGGAATGAAGTTGATGTTGTCGATGAGCGGCGGTGGAACATTCCTGTTGATGATCCCACGAGCCTTGCGGCGATGAAGACGGCGTGTCGATGCAGCCTTTAGAAGACGAACCGTTGTGGAGAATTTAGGAGCAGTCACGCGAAGAGCGCTTCCCAAAAACCTTATTCGCCTTCTCCCGGTGCAGGATCGCAAAGACAAGGGTTTCAGAGACCTGCTCTCCCAAACACCGGTGCACGCAGACGATCGAGATGGAGAAACTACGGCGGCAGCGTAGTAGCAAGAAGAGGAAAATACTAATTTACTACCTTAGGGATATACTAACTGAAACTCCCAATTGTAGTTTTTGGTGTGTCTTTTCCCAGGAGGATAGGGGTACAGTAAAATCAGGAGCTATCTCCGAGGAAAATCTGGCATTGCTATACATATCTTTCATAGGGAATATATTTTCAAAAAATGTAGCATCACGAGATTCAAAAATTGTATCCTACCTCTACATCAACTAGCAATATGGTACTAATTGACGTTGTACCTCCCACCTCTATTCTTGGGCTTAAACATTAAAGCCCATTAGGGAACACATGTATTGGGCCTTTGAGATTTATTAGAATTTCTTCATATGAATTTAGAGGAATATCCATATAAATTCTAACAATCCCCCATCAGATCTCAATTGCCCAGTATAGACATTTTCCTTCTCTCTCACTACTGTTTATATACTAGTATTTCAGCAGAGACTGTTAAGTTGAACATCTGCCTAGAGCTTCAAGTTACACTCATTCACAACTTGAACAATGGACTACACCTTGAATTGTAAGTTTTGTGCAAACGAGTTTCACTCAAATTCAAACTAGTACCTGGCTGCCAGTATCCTTCCCCGTGGGTGGAGCATATACGTCATACTCCTTGGTCTCTTCATGAGCTTACTAGAGATCACCCAAATCTCATATACAACGACATTTTACAGTCATACTCATATAGGTATGTTCTTTCAAGAATGCTCTACACGACAGCACCTTCACTTGTTAAAGCCAATAGAACATATTAAGACATTCGCCAACCTTCCTTACAGTGCCTCATCGCTCTAATAGTATTGCATCTTCACTTAGAGAGGGTTATAGAGTTATAGATTACTCTCCTCAGTTTACCAATAACTTGTTCTTCCCAGGTCCTTAGTCACGGGATCTCCGATCAAAAAGGTTAGGTTACTACTACTGTAAACTCACATGGGTCTCATACCCATCTCCCTTGATGTGATTTCTATCACATTCCGTGATAGCCCTTTTATAAAGGGATCTGCCAGGTTCTTGTCTGTTTGCACATAAGCCACAGTTATTACTCCGGAGTTTCTCAACTTCCTGACAGACTTCAAACGTCTTTTAACGTGTCTTGTTGATTTCGCATTATCCTTAGCACTATTCACTTTAGTGATCACTGTTTGGTTATCACAATTCACAAGGATAGCCGGTATTGGTTTTTCAACCACCGGTAAGTCAGACAAGAGCTCACGCAGCCACTCTGCCTCTGCAGAAGCAGTATCCAAAGCAGTAAGTTCTGCTTCCATGGTAGATTTAGTCAAAATAGTCTGTTTACTAGACCTCCATGACACTACGCCACTTCTAAGAGTAAACACATACCCACTAGTGGCATAGATTTGATCAATATCAGAAATCCAGTTCGTATCACTATATCCCTCCAGCACAGCTGGGTGCCCAGAATAGTGAATCACAAAACTCATTGTACCTTTGAGATAACACAAGACCCTTTTAAGTGTATGCCAATGATCATCACCCGGGTTGGACATGTAACTACTCAACTTGCTCACATCAAAAGAGATATCTGGTCTGGTTGTGCTAGCTAGATACATGAGTGAACCAATTATCTGAGAATACCTCAATTGATCTCTAGCAATCTTTTTATTCTTTCTCAATGTCATACTAGGATCATAAGGTGTTGAAGAAAGCTTGCTATCCATAAAGCCAAATCGGCTCAAGACCTTCTCAACATAGTGAGATTAGGACAAGGTAATCCCACTATATTCCTTAATCAGCTTAATGTTTAGAATTATATCAGCTTATCCTAGATCTTTCATGTCAAAACTCTTTGATAGAAAAGACTTGACCTCATTAATAATATCAATGTTTGTTCCAAAGATTAGAATATCATCAACATATAAACATAATATAACAGATTGGCCCCCACCATGTCGATAATACACACACCTATCAGCCTCATTCACAGCAAAGCCCGCACTAGTTAAAGTAGTGTCAAACTTCTCATGCCATTGTTTAGGTGGTTGTTTCAAGCCATACAATGGCTTCAATAACTTACACACCTTCTGCTCTTCACCTTTTACTACAAACCCATCAGGCTGGTCCATATAAATCTCATCATCCAACTCTCCATTAAGAAAAGTTGTCTTCACATCCATTTGATGAACGAGAAGATCATATGAGGCAGCAAGGAAAGTAGCATTCGAATAGTGGTCATTCTAGCAACAGGTGAATAAGTATCAATGAAACCCTCGTCTTCCTTCTAGGTATAACCCTTAGCCACAAGCCAAGCCATGTACTTATCAATAGTACCATCAGGCCTAAGCTTCTTCTTGAACACCCACTTACATCCAATTGATTTATAATCAAAAGGTAGCTCAGATAACTCCCAAGTTCCATTAGAAAGAATCGAATCCATCTCACTACGAACAGCATCTTTCCAATCATCTGCATCTAGAGATGCATATGCCTCTGTAATAGAGGTGGGAGTATTGTTCACAAGATACACAATGAAATTATCACCAAAGGATTTTGCAATCCTCCGTCTCTTGTTCCTCACATGAACTTCATTGTCATTCTCCTCAAGGACTTCTTCAGGTGGTTGCTCAAATGACTCAACAGGAGACTCAATAGGTACAGTAAAATCAGGAGCTATCTCAGAGAAAAGTCTAGCATTGCTACTCATATCTTTCATAGGGAATATATTTTAAAAAAAATGTAGCATCACGAGATTCAAAAATTGTGTCCACATGCATATCAGGAACTTCAGATTTTACTACTAAAAATCTATAGGCAATGCTATGGTGAGCATATCCTAGAAAGACATAATCCACATTCTTCGTTCCAAGCTCACGCTTCTTAGAAATTGGAACATTGACTTTCACCAAACATCCCCACGTGCGCAAGTATGAAAGTGATGGTTTCCTTCCAATCCAATTTTCATATGGATTTGTCTCTTTATTTCTGTTTGAAATTCTATTTAGAACATGACTCGCAGTCAATAGTGCTTTCCCCCACCATGCCTTAAATAGACCAGCAGTGTCTAACATGGTATTCACCAAGTCAGTCAGCGTGCGGTTTTTTCTGTTTGATTCAGGCGAATAGGGAGCTGTCCTCTCATGAATTATACCATGTTCCGCACAGAACTCATCAAATAATATAGAAAAAATATTTACCACCATGATCTGACCTAAGATGTTTAATTTTTCTCTCTAGTTGATTTTCAACTTTAGCTTTATAGATTTTAAAGTAGTCTAGCGTTTCATCTTTAGTTTTAAGCAAATAAACATAGACAAAATCTAATTGCATCATCAATTAAAGTCATGAAATATCTCTTTCCACCTTTTGTCAATACACCATTCATCTCACAAAGATCAGAATGTATGAGTTCTAGAGGTGCCATGTTACTCTCCTCCACTGCCTTATGAGACTTTCGAGGTTGCTTAGATTGCACACAGCTATGACACTTAGAACCTTTGGTAATAGTGAAATCTATAATTAAACTCAAGCTAGACAAATGTGACATCAAACCAAAATTCACATGACATAAGCGAGAATGCCAAAGACTCGAACTATCATTTATTGTGCCACAAATATGGTTTACTGACTTATTATAAAAATCTGCCAAAGATAAGCGGAACAAACCTCCACAATCATAGCCTTTACCAATAAATTGACCATGCTTAGACATAACTACTTTATTGGAATCTAATACTACCTTAAATCCATCTCTCAAAAGAAGAGAGACGCTAACAAGGTTCTTACGAATAGTAGGGACATGCTGCACGTTCTTCAGCTGCACGATCTTCCCTGTAGTAAACTTCAGATCTACCGTGCCAACACCATGAACAGAAGCATGTGACCCATTCTCCGTTAGGAAGGAGGAACCTTGGATCCCCTGATAAGAAGAAAACAAAGAGATATCAGCACACACGTGAATATTAGCACCTGTATCAATCCACTAACTTGGAGATTGAAACACTGATAGTACAGTAAATTTACCATACCCTTCATCAGTAGTGCTAGCAGTCACGAGGTTGACCTTCTTTTTCTCTTTCTTGTACACTCGCTCCGGACAATCTTTAGCAAAATGACCAAGCTCTCCACATGCGAAGCAAGGTAGCTCTACTTTGTCTTTCTTCTTCTTCTTGAAGGCAATATTTTGTTTGGCGTTGAAAGTGGTTTGCTTAGGCTTTCCCTTGTTCTTGCCATGGTTTCTCTGGACAAAGTGGGCCCTATATTTTTTCTCGTTCCTCTTCTCAATGTTATCTTTAGCCCGAGCTATCTCCTCAACATCAAGAGATGCTATCAGGTTTTTAACTGACATTTTATGTCTCTTGTGTTTGAGACTTGTGGCGAAATTTCTCCATGAAGAAGCCAATTTAGCAATAATGCACCCAGCCACAAAATCATAGGATAAGACACATTTAAGGAGTTTAAGTTCCTTAGCCAGACGCTGAATCTCATGAGCTTCCTCGACTACTGATTTGTTAGCAACCATCTTGTAGTCATTAAAGCTCTCCATAGTATACAACTCTTTGCCTGCATCTGAAGCTCCATAAGTAGCATTCAGTTGATCCCACAGAGCCTTTGTGTCTCTTAAGTGCATCATATAATAAAATAGATAATCTAAAAGCACATTACGCACAGCTCCCACAAAGATATCATTAGCCTTCTGAAATTTTCTCTGATCTTCATCAGAGATATTTTCCTCAGGCATGCCATCTTTGACCCAGAAAACTTTCATGACAGTAAGCCAATATGTGACCTTAACAGACCACCTCTTAAAATGCGCACTAGAAAACATTTCTAGCCTCAGCGCGTCAACAAAACTAGCCATAGATAATTCTGGAATTGGCCTATTATAAGGTTTTTGGATTGTTAAATAATTAGGCAATTTCCAGATTAATTCCCATATTAAAACCAGAATATAAATCATGACATATTAATGAATTAGATTAAGCATGTATAGAATACTAGCATGACAGATCAGTATAATGCATAGTATAAGCATAAACATGATTGTGATCGTAAGCATAGCATAGATGAAACGTTCCTGTTGATGATCCCGCGAGCCTTGCGGCGATGAAGACGGCGTATCGATGCAGCCTTCAGAAGACGAACCGTTGTGGAGAATTTAGGAGCAGTCGCGCGAAAGAGCGCTTTCCAAAAACCTTATTCGCCTTCTCCCAGTGCAGGATCGCAAAGACGAGGGTTCCGAAGACCTGCTCTCCCAAACGCCGGTGCATGCAGACGATCGGGAGGGAGAAACTACGGCAGTGCAGTAGCAAGAAGAGGAAAATACTAATTTACTGCCTTAGGGATGTTCTAACTGAAACTCACAATTGTAATTTTTTTGTGTCTTTTCCTGGAGGATATATATATATATACACGTATGCTATGGAAACTAGCTTCTTGTGGAAACTATGGAAACTTTAATCTAAGTCCACATGATTCTAATCCGATGATCTCAGATGAAGGTGGGTCATTTATTCACTTAAACCCTCCCACTAAGATTCTAATCCGATGATCTCAGATGAAGCACAACCCACCTTTAGCTGAGGCCATCGGATTAGAATCCTGTGTACTTGATTGAAGTTTCCATAGTTTTCACAAGAAGCTAGTTTCCATAGCATACGCTCCCATATATATATATGTGGAGGAAAACCTCCTACCTCTACATCAACTAGCAATATGGTACTAACTGATGTTGTACCTCCCACCTCTATTCTTAGGATTAAACATTAAAGCCCATTAGAGAACACATGTATTGGACCTTTGAAATTTATTAGAATTTCTTCATATGAATTTAGGGGAATATCCATATAAATTATAACAATATGGTCAGGCTGCTGTGGCTGCTGGTCCATATCCACACGTCACTGACATCACTGGACTTGTTCTAGTCGGCGTAAACAAAACCGCCGCCCAACGGAGAAACACGACCTCCCCACCTCCCTCCCCCCCCCCCCCCCCCCCCCCCCCCCCCCCCCCCCCCCCCCCCAGTTTGGCAGTTCCCTCTTCCTGCACTCAAGCAGTCAACAAAAGCTTCTCTGCCTCCTCTCCCTGTTGTGTGTGTTTGTGTTTCTTGTTCAGACGCCCAAAACATTAGCAGACCAAACAAGTCACCTATAGTTGACAAAAAACGGCATATCCGAACGACGACAGATTCGTGCCTGACACGCCGGCCCAACGAAATAGACTCCGTTCACTCATCGTACCTCATTGATTTTGATACATATCCGATCCATCGAGGTCGAGCTGGATGCCGGATGGCCGCCTGCTCACCTCACCTCGTGCTGTTCTTATAAATTCCTGCCCGTGACGGCGTGACCACCACCCCGGCCGGCCAGCCATTCCCCTCCACTTTCCATTCCGGCTTGCATGATCCAAACCAAAGCCGTCTAGATTCAGGCAACACCGAGAGCAAGTTGTTGTGCCAATGGCCACCATGGCAACAAGGAGCACGGCGAAGCTGTTGTCGCTGGCGCTCCTCGTCCTGGCCTCCTCCGCGCTGCCCGCGTCCGTCGCCGTGACGTCGCCGTACGTGCGGACGCCGCCCAGGGCCACGCTGTCCCTGCCCCGGGACGACGACGCCGACGGCCAGACGCCGCAGCAGGTACGGACGCCTTCCTCCTCTGTGATGCTCTGCTCTCAAGCAAGATCTTGCTTCGGTTCCAATGGCCTGGTCGGCTGGTCGCCTGGCCGCCTTTGTATTTCGCCGAGCTAGCGGGAAACCTGACCACCAGGTTCTGAATTCTGAATGCTGCCATGTCATTGGGCACTACAGAACCTGCGTTCGTGCAGCGATCTCGCTTCAGTTGTTGCAACGAGTTGCTCATCCGTGCGACTACTTACTTTAGTTGCATATGGTGACCATTGTACGTTGTCGCGTGGTTCCTTTTTGCTATCCAACTCGATCGATTAGCTAGCCTTACAAAAAAAGAGATTGTCTGTTGCGACCGCATTCAGTGAGGCCGTGTTTAGTTGGCCCCGATTTTGGAGGTCCAAAATCTGCACCGTAAAAGATTCATCACTGTAGTATTTCATTTGTATTTGTGAATTTTTATCCAAACATTAACTAATTAGGCTCAAAAGATTCGTCTCGCAAAGTATAACTAAACTATGCAATTAGTTTTTGATTTCATCTATATTTAGTACTCCATGCATGTGCCGACATTTTGATGTGATGTGGAATCTTCTTTTTACATAGTGAAATTTGAGAGAAAATTTAGCATCTCAACAAGGGCAGTAAAAAAGTCTCGGACCAGAAAGAAAGCATCCTGCCTGCGTGCCCCACGAGCATCCTCCTTCGTCATGTGATGTGATACAGCGTGGCGTTTCTGTCGTTCACGGGCGGTTTTATATATATTAGGTAGGGATGAAAACGGATCGGATACGGACGGATATCACTGATATCGTATTTGTTTTTATATTTATGTCCGGATTCGGATTCGAATACGGATAGTATAAAAAATGTCGGATATGATACAATTGGATATCGACATCATAAATATGTGATTTAAATATTCGGATACGAATACGGTATCGGATGTTAAATATCCGGACTCGGATACGGACGGATTAAAACCCCTCTAAACTGATTCGGTCTCGAATACGGTCGGAAAATATCCGTACCGTTTTCATCCCTAATATTAGGCCATGTTTACTTACAAAAACTTTTTAAGATTTTCTGTCACATCGAATGTTTGGACACATGTATGAATCATTAAATGTAGACGAAAAAAACTAATTACACAGTTTGGTAGAAAACTATGAGACAAATCTTTTAAACCTAATTAGTCTATGATTAGACACTAATTGACAAATACAAACGCAAGAGCTACAGTACCCAAAGAAAAAAAATCACGAACTAAACACGCCCTTAGAATAGTATAGGACGTACGTCCAGTAGTAAAATACTCGTAGGGAAGTTCAAGGAGTTCTAGGTAGGAAGGAACTGTTGTGCCTGTCACGACATTTTTGGTTGGATTACTAGGAGCAGAGCAGGAACAGGAATAAATATGTACGTGTTCACACCATAGTTATGAATTCCATTAGGGTACCGGCCGGAATGGCCGGAATGCCTCGTACCGGCCCCTAAACCGGTATAGAAGAGCTTCAATCCCGTACCGGATCAAATACCGGTCAATACCGGTCAACGCCGGCCAATACCGGTCAAATACCGGTCAATACCGGCCGTGACTGCATGTATTATATTTTTCCATGTATTAATTTTGGAGTTTAAACTTTGAAATAAGGACTTATGAACTTGTTGAATGATATCTTAGTTCGGTAAAAATGTTAATTACGCCATAAGTTAAGTCAAAATATATTTATATATACATTTATGTATAAGTTTATTCACATATTATTATTATTATTATAAAGTCCAGAATGGTACACCGGTATGGGTCGGTACTGGAATGTTCTATTTCAATAGCTAAAACGGAATGGGCTCCGGAATGGAATTTACAAGTTAGGTTCACACAGCTGGGAGGGAGTTTGACCTGATGATTTGCGTCTGTTAGCATCAACAACGGGCCGGGGGTTGAGAGACTGAGACCGTGACAGTGACGCCACCGTGTCATGGTACCGTCCCTGACGACGCACGTCGTGTCGCCACGCGTGCCGGTTGGGTTCCGCTTATCTGCCTTGCTGTTTCTTGTGACTAATCATGGGACACGCATGAAAAATTGAAAATGTTGCTGATGGGCGCAATTCATCGATCCACCGTCATAGCTAATGCATGCTGCGGTCATCACAATCATCAGTCACACCTGTTTCTTTCTTTCTTACGTTTTCCCGTTATTGCAAACAACTTGAGCAATATTTCTTTGAATTTCCAGGTGCAGATATCAATGGTAGGGCCTGACAAGGTACGTGTATCATGGATCACCGACGCCGACGTGCCGGCGACGGTCGACTACGGGACAACATCCGGCCAGTACCCGTTCTCCGCGACGGGAAACACGACGACGTACTCGTACGTGCTGTACCACTCGGGCAACATCCACGACGCCGTCATCGGCCCGCTCCAGCCCAGCACGACCTACTACTACCGCTGCAGCGCCAGCCCGTCGCGGGAGCTCTCCTTCCGGACGCCGCCGGCAGCGCTCCCCTTCCGGTTCGTCGTCGTCGGCGACCTCGGCCAGACGGGGTGGACGGACACCACGCTGAAGCACGTCGCCGCTGCCGACTACGACGTGCTCCTGCTCCCCGGCGACCTGTCGTACGCCGACTTCGTCCAGTCCCGGTGGGACTCGTACGGCCGCCTCGTGGAGCCGCTGGCGAGCGCGCGGCCGTGGATGGTGACGCAGGGCAACCACGAGGTCGAGAAGCTGCCGCTGGTGGAGCCCACGCCGTTCAAGGCCTACAACGCCCGGTGGCGCATGCCGTTCGACGCCGGCGCAGTGCCGTCGGGCGACAACCTCTACTACTCCTTCGACGTCGCCGGCGGCGCCGTGCACGTCCTCATGCTGGGCTCCTACACCGACTACGGCGCGGGCAGCGCGCAGCTCCGGTGGCTCCGCGCCGACCTCGCGGCGCTCGACAAGCGCCGCGGGAGGGGCAGGCCGGCGTTTGTGCTCGCGCTCGTGCACGCACCGTGGTACAACAGCAACGAGGCGCACCAGGGGGAGGGCGACGCCATGCGGGACGCCATGGAGGCGCTGCTGTACGGCGCGCGCGTCGACGCCGTGTTCGCGGGCCACGTCCACGCGTACGAGAGGTTCAAGCGCGTCTTCAACGGCAAGGAGGACCCCTGCGCGCCCGTGTACGTCACCATCGGCGACGGCGGCAACCGGGAGGGGTTGGCGGACAAGTACATTGACCCGCAGCCGGCGATCTCGGCGTTCCGGGAGGCCAGCTTCGGGCACGGCCGGCTCGAGGTGGTGAACGCCACGAACGCGCTGTGGACGTGGCACCGCAACGACGACGACGAGCCTGTGATCACGGACCAGGTCTGGATCACCAGCCTCGCTGCCAACCCGACTTGCAACAATGGCAAGAAAAAGATGTAACGCACGACGGCACGAGGACAAGGCGGCTGTCTTTACTAGCTTTGGGGTTATTATTAGAGATTAAATTTAAAAATTGTTGTTCGTCGAAAAAACATATTCATAAATTGGTTGTGTAATGTAAATATCCATATACTTTGATTGTGTGTGTGTGTGTGTCTGTTTTTTTTCTTTGAGCTTTCGATTGTGTTTTGTGCTAACGGTAACGTGACACCGAGAGTGGCCCATAAACGCATAGAGAATAACACTTTTGAACTTCCTGAATTTGAAGATGGGCCAGGAGCCTAGTTTAAACTTTGAAGAGTCGTTTGGGCTTGCAATCAAATTTAATAATTTAGGCCTCTTTTGG
Organism: Saccharum hybrid cultivar R570; assembly: GCA_038087645.1. Lineage (NCBI taxonomy): Eukaryota > Viridiplantae > Streptophyta > Magnoliopsida > Poales > Poaceae > Saccharum > Saccharum hybrid cultivar. The sequence continues at coordinate 1,666,408 of JAQSUU010000682.1, forward strand.
AATACAGAAATCTTAAAACATTGGAATAGAAAAAATACAGGATTTTTCTAAACGAACCAGGCAGGAGTATTAAAAAGCAAAAGTAAACCTAGATTTGGCAAAACAACAAACGAAAGAAAACTACGACAACAACAAAGCTCAGAAAGGAGCAACAACGGAAAGCGGTTGTCGATGTTTTACCACCGATAGCCTGCCACGGGAGTACCCGGGACAGTTGTTCGGGCTTCGGCGTATGCTGAACTCAACGATTAACGCAAGAGACAATCGATTTATACTGGTTCGGGCCCTCGTGATCGAGTAATAGCCTTTACGTCCAGTCGGCGTTAGCCTTTGCGTTGGATTAATTGTTATGATCGTGTTACATGGGGTGCCCATAGCCTCTCTTTATATAGGGAGAGACGGCTATGGCGCGGTTACAATCTTAGTCGGATCCAAAGAAGGTGTTCTGATTTTAATTACAGAATGTACTTTTTATTAGGAGTCCGGCTAGTCCAGCCTATTCTACTCGGAGTCAGCGTCGTCTGATATCGCGCCTCTCCTATCAGGCCAGTGGGCTAGGCCAGGGCCCACTGCTAGTAGTAGTACCGATGAGGAACCATATGGGTCCCGTATCGACAAGCCCCCGGGCGTTTCATGGTTGAACTCGAAAACCTTCTTGATTTGAAAAACTTTTTGGCTTTGTCTGCTACTGCCACAATATTGTCGGGTCTGCGCTTTCTGCCCTGCTGCTCGTTGCTTTGATGATTTCGCTTGTCAGAGTTGTCCCGGTTGTTTCGATCTAGAAATCTTTTCCGGGTTTTTTCTTCTGCAGTGATCATCTTCTCCACCGTGCACTTGAATTCCTCATTGCTTCGCGGGTTCTCTTTGTAGAAATCATGAAATTGCCACTTAGCCGGGATTCCATAGGAGAAAGCCTCAATGACCTCTCGTTCAGTGATGTCATATACTTGAGCACGTAGTTCACCAAACCGTCAGTAAAAGTCTCTGAGACTTTTGCCACTTTTCTGCTTGAGTCCTTTTAATTCCGCTTGAGTGATAGGGTGTGTGATGATACTTGCAAAATTTTTACAAAAAGCTCTCTGCAAATCCTTCCAGCCCATGATCGATTCAGGGCTCAACTTATCAAACCATTGGAGCGGCATAGCTTCTAGCGTCATGGGAAAGAAGAGTGCTTTGATGTCATCATCCCCGCCGGCTAGCTCGATTGATTGAGAATAGATCCTGAGCCACTCTTTGGTTCGGTCTTGCCGTCATACTTGGTATGGTTGGAAGGCTTGAACTTGTAAGGTAGTCATACCGAAAGAAGTCCGTTTGCAAAACAAGGGAACCTGTCAGGTACCCCAGCTTCCCTGTACTCTGACTCAGCTCCGCTCTCCCACCAGTCGACGTGGTGAGAGTGGTTTTGAGGAACCGTAGGAATTGGTGGCATGCTCCTGTTGTCCTTTGGTTGCTCAACTCGATTACTTTGGTGCTGGTCTCCCCTGCTTCCTTTGTTGCTGCTTTCATTTGGACCCAACCTGTCAAAAGCGGATTTTCACTAACTTTGGTTGTCTTGTTTCTATGAAACTATCCTAGCAGGTTGTTTCGAATGAGTCTTTCTATCCTGCATCCGCAAGGCCATTGATCGTAGGATTTCTTGCAGGCGCTCTTGTTCTTCATTGGGAAGAGAAATAGCTTCATATTCTTCGACTAACTCTCGAATCTTGGCATATGGAGAGTTGTGTGTTTTTTCGGCCGCACACCTATCTTTAGCTTCTCGTTCTGATCTCCTCTTGTCGTGCTCAGCTAGATTAGATTCGTATCTGATCCAGGCTTCCTTGCGCTATTTGGCCCGGCGTCGACGTCCCTGATTTAACTTGTTCTTCCTCTCTCTAACTTGTCTTTGGCTTTCAGCTTCACTATCATCTCCCTAGGCATCGGGTGATATATTGGATTTGGATTCGTCCGATGACTTGATGTCGGGTTGTTCTGGAGGGATTAATGGTGAACGGGAGCGACGAACCATGAACACCTCTCGAGTGTGAATTGCTCCGTCCTTTGTAGTATCAGAGTTATTGAGGATCTCAGTGGAAACTTCAGCGTCGCTGATTGAATCTCCTTCCTGGTAGGGTAGGACAATCGTTGCGTCAATTAGCATGGTGTTGCCGTCTTTAGAAATAGAACCCGGCCAGTGGATGATGTAATCTTGAGATGTTACAGTCAGCACAAGGCCTTCCTGAGCTCCTGTCAGGGGTATCCTTCATACGGTACTAGCTGAATCTTGAAGTAGTGCCTGATAAGATGCAACCGTGTTGTGGAGTCCAAATGGGAAAGGACTCGAACCACCACATAAAGAACTCGGATGGAGTAGTGCTTGGTAAGATGCAGCCGTGTTGCGGAGTCTAGACGGGAAAGGACTCAGACCATCATATAAAGAACTCGGATGGGACTCTAAGCCGAATGCGGAGTCTGAGTTTGAGTCAGAGTCCATCATCCGTGAAATCCGAGTTGGATCAGACATCATGAGCAGCAAGACCCTCTCAGTGAGTCGATCCGCCGTAGTCACCGAGATAGCATGGGCTTCATGGTGCTCTGAATTTTTGAGGAGATGACCTTGGAGCTTGCCATCATCGTTCGCCTCGCAAATCCAAGATCCAAAGATGAGGGTTGATCTCGCCGGGAAGAACATGTCATCGAGGTCCGTCGAGGTCTCGGATGCTAATCTGCCGAAATCCCCAACCTGGCGCGCCAACTATCAATGTTTTACCAATGATAGCCTACCACGGGGGTACCTGGGATAGTTATTCGGGCTTCGGCGTATGCTGAACTCGACGGTTAATGCAAGAGACATTCGATTTATACTGGTTCAGGCCCTCGTGATCGAGTAATTGCCTTTACGTCCAGTCGGCATTAGCCTTTGTGTTGGATTGATTGTTATGATCATGTTACATGGGGTGCCCATAGCCTCTCTTTATATAGGAAGAGACGGTTATGGCGCGGTTACAATCCTAGTCGGATCCGAAGAAAGTGTTCTGATTTTAATTACGGAAGGTACTTTCTATTAGGAGTCTGGCTAGTCCGGCCTATTCTACTTGGAGTCGGCGTCATCTGATGTCGCGCCTCTCTTGTCAGGCTAGTGGGCTAGGCCTGGGCCCACTACTAGTAGTAGTACCGACAAGGAACCCTATGGGTCCCGTATCGACAGCGGGCAATTGGACTAGGACCTCAACCCATGCCACACAACAACACTCAGACTCAACAACTATGGTTAGATTGAGATATCAACATGGGCGCACCAACTCCACTCAATTCAAACAATTCCCCACACCGCACCCCCACAAACCAAGAATAGAGCCGACAAGTAGCCCTCACCACAAGCGCCATCGCTGCCGATGATGTCCCACGCCAACTAGTCGCTGCCATGCAGATTTAGCCGTCGTAGTCCACTGCAAGCCGTATAGCTACCATGACTCCCCCACCATACCGTCGTCATCTTCAGGTCACGCACACACGATCATCAATCTCCCAACCACGACCATGCATTGGCAGAAGTCAGAAGAGAAGCCCACCGCTCCACACCGAAGAGGCCACCGCCATGCAGGACCCCTCACCGAAGTACCACTGCTGCACCTTACACACCAAACGACCGAAACACCATACCAAATCCTAGACCTCCAAGGCAACTCAAGCACGTGGGGCCCTCGCCACATCCACCGCCACACACCACTCCTCGGACACACCACCTTAAAGCGCATGGGGCCTCACCACTCCTACCGCTGGACTCTCTAAGGATCTAGGCTTGCTTCTCCGTTGGGGGTGACTTGGTACCACTGAGCCGCTCCATTAACTTCACCTTCATCTCACTGCCACCGGAATCTCAGCTGCACCACGTGCACAGACACAAAGCTTCCAAAGACACAGCTCACCACATTGGCCTTCTCCTCACTAGGTCAGATTGGGACATCGACACGAGCCTAAACGGAAAAACTCCACTCGGTCAGATTGGGACATCGACATGAGGCTCCACTTCGTTGCCATTGCCACGCTGCACTGCCCATTCGCTGCCATTGTACAACCACCTTCGCGGCCCCCTTGTGCCTTCCTCGCGCCATGCCGAGCCACAGCCCCTTGGCCTTCAAGAAGCAGCCAGGTTCCTCCAGCCACGCCACCATGGCACCACTAGCGCCCCTGCTTGGCTACTGCCAGCCACACCACCACGATGTCACTGGCACTCATCCAAACAAGCTGCTATCAGCCATGCCACCATGGCACAGTCAACGCACCTCTGCAGTCGGCCGGAGTGGAAAAACACCATGACAATGCCTCTAAGGAGGAAGATGGTGCCCGAAGGTGTCACCGTCGCCTTGCCGGCAGATCCGATAAGGCTTTCGTCAGTGCTTGCCCACATCCAATGCAATCAAAACAGGGAGCCTTGAAGTCACACCGCCCCTGCCCTCCACCGCAGCCCCACGTCGCATCGACTGCATCGCCGCCCACACCGGCGAGCTCCGGCCGAATCCGCGTGGGTGGCAGCAGCTACAACCGTGGGATGGCCGGATTTGGAGGAAGAGGAGTCAGAGCTACCTCTAGGCGGTCGGGGAGCACACGCCCACCAGATCCGCCCTAGCCATAGTGTCGTCTCGGCAGCAGAGAGCCACGCCCCCACTGGCAGCCTCCTCGTGCCTCCTCGCGCTACTCCCGCCGCACCCGGTTATGGCGCCATCCTGGCTGCCGATCTCCTTCCCCGCACTGCGGCGCTTGCGACCCTCCTGGGCGAGAGCCTCGCCGCCACCATCCTAGGAGCCGTGCGGGCCTCCCGGCAGCTTCCTCCGGTGGCGGCGAGGGCAGGAGAGGGGAGGTGGACGGTAGCGGCAGCTAGGTTTCCCTACCGCCCGAGTCGCCCGTGCGGGTGGGCAACGCGGGGGCTGTGAAAAATACAGGATTAGAGTTGCATGTCATTTGAAATCATAAAAGAATTGGAAACACAGTAAATTCTCTAAATGGAGCATTTATTAGATACATCACAGGAGAAACACACGAATTAGAAGAGAGAGATATACACAAAAGAAAGGGAGAGTTCGAATCAGCTGGAGCGGCTGCAGCTACAGCTGCGCATAGTATTCTATGTGTCTGCTGCAACCAACAAAAATCTCAAACGAACTGCAACCAAAGTTTCCAAGAGGTTAGACCTCATATTATTAGATTTCCTCCAAAATTCCTATGGATTGAGCCATTCCATAGGAATTTGGTAGGACTTTCGGATGGTAAATCCTTTGTTCCAAAGGGCAACATAGAAAAATTTCCTATAGGTTTAGAATCCTACAAAATTCCTCCATAAATCCTTTGTTCCAAAGGGGCCTTATCAAGATGATGCCTAAAAGTATTTTTATTCTTTTTTTTCAAAACACAATAGAAACATAGACACTTGTCCCTCTTGCGCACACACAAACCCCATCCTATGCACATCTCTAAGAGATTCTTATCGCCAAATCTTGAGATATGTAGCATTCTTTAGTAAAGAGAAAAAAGAACAAAGTACAATGTTCTTCAAGAAAAAACTAATCATATGCTTCCCCCAGCAGAAAAATAATTACATTTGAATTTGTTTTTAAGTCCAACTTATTTTGTTTTGGTGATCAATTCTTGTACAACAGGACATTGATGGCATTTCTACTGGTAGCTAAAAACTCTAACTTGGTGGTAGGTGTTACCGGCCGATTCTACAAATAGAGGGCATTTCTAGTGGCAGCAAAAAATTAGTGCACTATAAAAAAATCAAAATCTTTTCAAATTAAGTCAAATGAAGACAAACATTGTACCAAAGATGTATATATCAAAGAGAGGTTGATGAGTTTTCATTTAAAATAGTCTAGTACCCCAAATAATGTTTTAAAGTTTTAAATTTTGAAATTCAAAATTTTAAATTTTTTAAACTATCTCAAATGGGCATAAGTCCAATATCAGAGTTGTAATGCTTGATATATAAAATTTTTTAATTCAAACTTTTTATGTGAAGTTATTTAATGCCCCAAATATTCACTACCAGATTCTCTAAAGTTAGTACAGGAGAATAGGGTCGTTCACTTATCAGAAGTGATTGTGTGGTGTTGTGTAGGAGAGACTCATCTGAACCTATAAGTCTTGGATTTAGATTTAAATTCCCAGTAGACACATATATTTTGTTTGAATTTAGGGATATTTTTATAGCCTATTTTGACTTTCTAGAAAATGACTTTTAGAGGCAGGACATGTTTCTGATTGTTGCACACTTGAGTAGAGGCACAAATAATTCCTATCCACATCTAAAAAGCATGTATATAGCAGTGAGGGGGGTATAGCTGGAATACAGAACCGCAGCTCGAGGGATCTCCATTTTGGTGGAGAAGGAAGAAGAGGATGAGGAGAGGTCAGCCATGTGGGAGCAGGAGAAGGTAGAGGGTGTCTCCTCTAATTTCGTGGGGAAGTGGAGAGGGGCATCTAGGAGAATATGGGGGTGTTTGGGACTGCTCCGCTCCACGTTTTTTTAGCTCTGCTCCACGTTTTTTAGCCAAACGGTTTCAGCTCCACGCACTCTGTTCGAGGAAAAATGGTGAAATTGTGAGAGCACCTAAAGAGGTGCTCCACAAACTCCAATTTTTTTGAGGCTGCTCCTCAATGGAGTTTGTAGAGCAGTCCTAAACACCCCCTATATAGGTAGGGGTGGCCGGTACAACACTATATCATTAACGACAATATAAAGTATCCTAAATCTAAACTATCTACGATAATCATTATAAAGGAGTTTCCAAAGATACTTTTATAATGGTTCTAAATTATTCACTCAGTGTTTGGGTGTGTCATACATTGGGGACCTCCTAAGTGAGAGAAAAGGCCCATTTATTGGCTCTAGGTGAATAATTGTAACAACTTAGAGCATGCTTGTAAATTATGGAGGTTCATTTGTAATTATAAACCCCAACAAGAGAGTATATGAAAATAACCACCTCTCACCTTCCCAATAAAAAGGGGACAAAGGAATGGTGGAGGGACACTTAGCCTCCCACTCATTTGGTCTCTCCCTTTCACTCTCTCCCTTCTTTTTTTTTGGTTTGGTCTTAGACCAACACTCATGCTATTATTATTGATATATGGAAAACTAACTTAGATATATGCATGTCACTATGCATATACATATGTATATGAAGCAATGAACATGTCAATTTTCAAGCCAATATATAGTTAAGGTTTTGACAAAACAAATGTCGAACACATATGGAGGTACAATGCAAAGGCGAAAGATATAATAGGGATAGAAAAATATACAAAGTAGTTGGTAAAGCAACTGTGTAACAAATGATGTTTGGGAAACTTGGCATTCAACACTAAGGATGTATCTAACAAGTGGGTTTTAGATACAAAGGCATGGATGCAACACTAGAATATTTTTAAAAGCAGCATTGTGGCTAGGGATTGGCAAACCCACTTATGCGAATATAGGCGTGTGGCATGGTCGCCGTAGGAGGGCAGAGCACTGAACATGCGTGTGGGACGCGCAGCAGAGAGTTACGACGCATGGGCAAGGTCATATCGTTCACTGTGGCATTGTGTTGAAGAGTTGGCATGGTTTCATTGTGCTCGTCTTGTGATCGAGTTTATAGCCAAAACTATATAGACCTGAGTGTGGCGGCCAACACAAAAGACCAAGATCACAGCTTTATCTACAAGTTTGATTGAGTGACTATGGTCATTAGAGTTATGGTTTGTCGGCTAATTAAGGTTGAAAATGGCTTTGTCAAACTGAATTTTTGTACTTAGAATATGTTGAGTTGAATTGGATTCAATCTTGTAGGCTTAGTTTGAGTTGTTTAAGCACTATTTCATCATTAAAACTTTACACCATGTTAAAATACATGACTTGTACTACGTTTCATATATTGGTGAATTTTGAAGTGTTTAATTAAATATTCATTTAATTAGCCTCACAAAACGCTAGGTTATTTATTGAAAATTAGGGTTTCGGTTGATTAACCACCTTCTCCATGTAATTAGGGTTTGTCATCTCGATAAAAAATATTTGTTAACTTAATTAGGATTTACTAGTCACATAGTTGACTTTAGTCACATATTATAATGTTATTTATTTAATAAATCTAGTTTAAAGCTTTTATTGCTTTATTTTATGTTATTCCACATTTTATTCCTTTTCTTTCTTTTCTTTTCTTTAGCTTCAAGTGGGTGATGAGTTTAGGTTTGTAAACCACATGTTGGGTGATTTGAGTTGCTTTTATATATTGGTGATCAATAGTATTTAATCATTATTTAATTCACCTATTTCACCAAAATTTGGCTTGACCTTGTTTAAAAGAATTTAACCTCTATGTTCTCATTATCACAAGTGCTTACTTATGTTAGTTACTTAACTTAACCTCTAATTGTTTTTTAGCTAGGATGTCTAGGGTTTATATCCATATGTAACACCCCAGAAGAAAACAAAAACATAAATTTCCTTCTAGAGTATTACCACACCAATATCTAACAAGAACACATCATCAGAGAATACGAAAGCAACAAACGTCATCTAAGTTGAACATTAAATTAAGTCTTCAACGATGACATAAACAAAGATATCTTCAAAGACAGCCAGCAAAACTAAGGTGTTTAATACAATGTACAAAAAAAACCTCCGACAACCAACTAATTTATTGTAACAAATGTGTTTGTTTCAACTTTAGGCCAACAAGTGTGCACTCGTGCAGCTACTCCCATCCCGCCAAGCATCCTTGAAGCTCATGTACCTGAGATGGGGGAACAAGCATGTGAGGTTTAAGGAAAACCTCAGCAAGCAGACTGCTTCAACCAAGTTATTCAAATCATAATTTGATTAAGCATCAGATTTAAATAGCATAATAATAGAGACATGAACTACTTCATAGTAATATTAATATACTTCCAAGTACAATGCAATTGATGCAATGCAATGTTTGACTTCACTTCTACCCACATATCCCAAGAAGAGGGAGTGAGGGCTGCAACCACATTGCTCATCAACGTGCGTTACTGTACCGGTACTTACCGTACCAATTTGGCTACAGTTTCTTCACATGCATATCAACGAAAGAAGTGCAAATGCAAATGTTGCCACGTATGCACTTCATATACTTCATAATTCAAAAGTAATACCACAAGATATGAAATCATATACTTCAAAGTAAAAGCAAATTACTTCAAATTTTAGATTATATGGCTAGTGTGAGATGCTGAAAATTTAGTAGAGGCAATTCAAACAACAAAGCTAAAGCATGTGGACCACAACACCACGTTTACTTGCCTTTACAGATGATCAAAGAAAGGAGCTAGGCACGCTCCGAAGGCAAGACACCTGATCATAAGCCAACATTAGTACCAATATCATCATACCAACAAGTACAAACAACAAATAACACACTAGAACGTCCTAAACCCGCCGTTTAAGCATCAACTGACTCGCTATCGATCATGATAGCAGCACTATCCCTTCTCTTTGCCATAGACAAATAACCATTTATTCAAAAAATCTGAAAATTCATCAGATGATAGAAAACTTGATTATCTACAACTTTGGTATATAAAGATTCGGCATATGAGAGTTTCAAGATAGCCTAAACATCCTCTTAACTCAACTGAAGTTCTCTGACGACCAAAACAGGACAGCAATCTTATAAAATCCATAACTGGAGATATACTCATCCAAAAGATGTGTTCTATAACACTATAGAAAGATTAAGAAAATCTCTACAACTTTCATTTATATCACAAGTTCAGATTCGTCAATTAAGAGAGCCAACAACTGGATAGATCTAAAATTGTGCAGATTCTCGCCACTGCAAAGCAGCGTTCTTAGAAAAACCATATGTCCAAAACTACAGAGGCTATGAGGGTGATCTTGGTGTCAAAGGAAAGATATTGAAGTCCTCTACAACTTTTTTCAAGTAATAAAATTTATTATCGCCATTAAGATACCCTAAAATGGTGATGAACTGAAACTGCTCGGTCTGATGGAAATTCTGAACGTGAATGAGATCAATTTCGGGATTTACTCCAACTAAACCCTTTCCAATTAGATGATTCAATCCATGAAACAGGCTCCAAAGAAGGGGATTAGGATTTGGCATCTCACATTCTCACATTGGTCAACCACAGCGAACACGACGACAAGTTCTTGACGATCCACTCCTTCCCTCCTTTCTCTTCTCCACTTGTGGGAATCCATGACCATCTCACCATTCCGATCTACGACGAACATGGTATATCCATCATGAACAGCGAGGGAAAAAAAATTTGAGGGCCAAAACAAGGAGAGGAGATGATGTCTAACCAATAGTCCAAGGAAGAACGGTACCGTGGCCTACGACGGCGGCGGATGACGGCAGCAAACCTTAGAACCTCCCTTCTGAAAGTCCCTAGTTTGGTTTTGGCTAATTGATGAAACCTAGGACTAACCTTTGTATCTAAGTGGATGATTTAGATAAAGGTGGTCATTGAATATGAGACATGACATTAACTCAAGTGACCAAGATGATGAAGACCAAGATGATGCTTGGCTCGATAGACCGGTTGTGAAGGTGAAGGGCAAGTCGAGGCTTCAAAGCGAAGGACCATGCGATGGTGAAGCTTGAGTAAGACTTGACGCCGACGGACCGATGCAACGGTGAAGAGCAAGTGAAGTCAAGGTCGATGGATCGAGACGGTCATGTGATGATATGAAGTGCATCATATCTTTTGGAAAAACAAAATGGGCTCAAGGCAAAGATACAACCATAAGGCCATTTTGTTTTGCACTCAAGACACCATAGAGGGTGTGAGTGGTTTAGGATCGATAGCCGAACTATTAAGAGGGGAAGTCTTATCGGTTATTCGACGGATGGGTGCTACTAGGTGAATTCATGAAGTGCATTGCATGTAGGGCCTAGTGAGCTAACTGGAAAACCTTCGAAAATGATTATGAAAATGCTAACACACGTGCACAAGGTGGTGTTCACTTGTTGGTGTTGGCACATTTACGAAGACGATGAAGTTTGAGCGGTAGAGAGGGTTTGGGTCCCTCTCTCCCTCCCGCCAAGCTTGTGAGCGCGGGATTCAGGCGTTTTTGAGGACTTGAAATGCCTATTTTCCACTATGCCTGAAGTCGGAGAAGAAACAGAGGCGAACGGAGGTCACAGAGGTGTCCGGACGCTGCACCGGACGCGGTCACAGTTTGACCGGACGCGTCTGGTCAGTTCAATGTTGCAGTTAGGCGCGCGGGTGTGAGGGTTTCGCACCGGCGCGTTTGGTCACTCATGGGACCGGCGCGTCTGGTCGGGCACCCAGAAGTGTAGCGCGTGGCGTAAAGCTGATCGGACGCGCGGCGTGTCCGGTCACACGTGATCGGACGCGTTCGGTCATTGAATGAGCTTACGGGACTTCAACCGGACGCTGGCACTGTCTCGTCCGGTCGTTGCCTCGAGCGCGTCCGGTCGATGGTTCGCGGGCGCGCGGTGCTGTGCGATCGGCGCGTCTGGTCGTTTGAGCGGCGTGTCCGGTCGATTGCGTTTGACCGTTGGCGCACAGTGACCATTAGAGGATTGAGCGGTCGCAGTTGAATTAGAGAGAACACGTGGACGGCACAGGGTGATCCGACGCGGTGCAGCGCGTCCGGTCAGTTTCGACCGGCGCGTCCGGTCGTCCCGAAAAACGCCCAGTGAAGGGGTACAACGGCTCTATTCGTTTGGGATGCTTATAAATACTTGTTGGCCGGCCCTTGGGGAGGTCTCTTGACATTTCTAACACTCTTGTGCATCCTTTGAGTTAGAGCTTCTCCCTCCCACTCATCTCTCTTGCTTGATTGCAAATCAAAAGTGAGATTGAGTGATCCAAAAGTGCATTGCATAGCTTGAGGGCATCTAGTGGCACTTGTGGGTGGTTTAGCCAGTGGATTTCTTGTTACTCTTGGAGAGTACCGCTCCTAGCCAGCTTGGAGATTGTTGGAGGCGTTGGCAAGAGAAGGAGATTGTTCTTGGCCACCTCCGATTGATTGTAAGTTGTTCTTGTGCTTTCCTCGGCGGGACGCCAAAAGCAACTCTAGTGGAATGCGCGTGTCATTGAGTTACCTCACTTGAGAGTGGTGTCTTGTGGTGCCTTGCAGGGCGTGCCTTGAGGGGCAAGTGACTTGAGGGTTACACCGAGAGACCATCTAAGTGTTGGTCGACACAACCGGTGACGTAGCTTGTCGGTGCACAGGTGAACACCGGGTGAACAAAAATATTGTATCTCTTATCTCCCGGTGATTGGTCTTCATATTTTGTTGTTGTCAATATTGATTGATTGTATATCATCTTGGTAATTGGCAACATCTTCACTCCACCGTCGGTATAAGATTCACAATCCTCTCTCTTGATTTACATTTACTAGATTATCTTGTGTAGCTCTAGTGGTAGCCGTTGCTAGTAGTTGTTAGCTTGCTCACTAGTGTAAGTTTAGTGACTTAGCCCTTGTGTGAACTATAGATCATAATCTACTAGACTTATGGTTAGGAGGCTTGCATCACATCCTTTGGCTAAGCAAAACTCGCTTTATGCCGTTTGTTATTCTAACAAGTTTGCTTAGTGGTTTTTGTAGAATTTTTTATAGGCTATTCACCCCCTCTAGCCATCTAAGACCTTACAAGTAGTATCAGAGCCATGGTCACCATTTTAATCAAGGCTTAACATCCTTCGGTGTGAAAAATGGCTCAAATTGTGTTCAATCATGTTGAGGGCAAGCCATCGTTCTTTGATGGTGTTAGTTCTTTTGCTCATTGGAAGAGAAAAATGACAATGTACCTTGGTTCTATTCATGAGAGAGTATTGCAAGTCATCGAAAATGATTTTGCTATCATTGATCCCGATCATCTCACTGATGAAGATAGAGCAAATAGAATATGCAATAGAATGGCTCTCAATACACTTTACAATAGTATTGACACAAAAGTATTTGAGGGCATCAAGAATTTAGAATTGATAAATGAAGTATGGACAAGGTTGAGTGAAACATATGAGGGCACTAAGGTTGTGAAGAGTGCCAAGCTATATGGGCTCAAGAGTGAGTTTGAGAACTTTAAGATGAAAGAAGAAGAAACAATCTTAGAGATATTTCATAGATTGCAAGTCATTGTGAATGATCTCAAGAGCTTAGGGCACAAGACACAAGACTAAGATTTTTGCCACAAGTTCTTGTTGAGCTTACCAAGAAGATTCAAAATATTGATCATGATGCTACAAAGAGATGGGCTTGATGCAATAAAGCCCAATGATTTGCTTGAAGAGGTATTGACCTTTGACAAGTATGATCAAGATGTTGATGAGAAGGAGAAGGAGGAAGAAAAGAAGAAGAAGAAGAAGAAGACCATGGCATTCAAGGCCACCTCCTCTAAGGGCAAAGCTTCAATTCAAGAAGAAGATGACAATGAAGAAGATGAAGAATTGGAAATTAATGATGAGGCACTTGCTCTAGTTGTCAAGAATATTGGCAAGATGTTTATCAAAAGAAGAGGCTTCAAAAAGAGAAATGACAATTTCAAGAGCAATGAGCAACAAAGGAAGTGCTTCAATTGTGATAGCACCGAACATCTTCAAGTCGAATGTCCCTATGACAAGAAGAAGAACAACAAGAGGAGCAAGTTTGAGAAGAAAAAGAGAGAAGCCAAGATGACTTTCAAGAAGGGCAAGAATGGAGCCTATGTGGTCACTTGGGAAAGTGATGATGATGAAGAAGAAGAATCATCATCCAACAAGGCTTTTGCTTCCATTGCTATCAACAAGAAGCCCTTACTATTTAGTTTATCCTCTTCATGCTTCATGGCCAAAGAAACTAAGGTATTATATGATGAGAGTGATGATGAAAGTGAAATAGAATATGTTCATGATAGTGATAGTGATAATGATAATGATAATGATAATGATAATGATAATGATAATGATAATGATAATGATAATGATAATGATAATGATAATGATAATGATAATGATAATAAAAATGATGATGATGAACCAACTAAAGAACAACTATATGACTTGATGTAACAAACTAGAGACATAGTTATTGCCAAGGATAAGGAGTGTAAGAAGCTTTCAATGAAAGTAGCAATACTTGAGAAAGTTCTTAGTAAGCTTAAGACCACTCATGAGAGTCTAGTGGAAGACCATGAGGATCTTGGTAAGGCTCATTCCAAGGTTGAAAAAGCTTACTCATTGCTACTTGAGCAACAAGCAAAGAAGGAGGTTGTTGTATCATGTGATATAGGTGTTACATGTGATATAATTGATGAATCCTCTTATGAACCTATCATCACATCAAATGCTAACCCTTCCTGTAGCTCTTCATCTACCACCACCGACTCTACCTTCACTACTAGTGATGGTCTCACTTGTAACGCCTCACTAATGGTTGAGAATAAGACTCTGAAGAGAGAGGTGGATGAGCTCACTCACGCCCTAGGCAAGGCCTATGGTGGTGAGGCCTGCTTGCTTAAGTGCTTGGGTAGCCAAAGGTTCTCTCTTAACAAAGAGGGATTGGGCTACACCCCCAAGAAAGGCAAGTTGACCTTTGCAACTCCAAAGCCTAGCTTTGTGAAGGGCAATGGTCGGTTTTGCAATAGATGCAAGCAAAACGGGCACCTAGAGCATAATTGTAATAAAAAGAATCAAAGCAAGAAACTTGTTAATGTTATACCTTTTGATTCTTGCTATGTGCTTACCAAGAGTGCGAAGGGTGTGCAAGCTAAGTTTATTGGTACACCCATTGTTGGCCCAAAGAAGAAGGCTATTTGGGTACCAAAGAGCTTAGTTACTAACCTACAAGGATCCAAGCAAAAATGGGTATCTAAGCTTCATTGATTTGCTTGTAGGTCAATTACAAAGCCGGAGGAAGGCATTGGATTATTGATAGTGGGTGCACTCAACACATGACCGGTATATCAAGAATGTTTGACTCAATCAATAACAATAATAGTGGTGTTGATTCTATCACGTTTGGCAATAACAAGAAAGGCAAGGTTATTGGCTTGGGCAAGAATGCAATATCAAATGACTTGAGTATCTCAAATGTGTTGCTAGTTGAAAGCTTGAATTTCAATCTTCTATCCGTAGCACAAATATGTGATCTTGGTTACAAATGTATCTTTGGGGTTGATGATGTGGAAGTCATTAGTATGGATGGTTCAAATGTGGCATTCAAGGGCTTTAGATATGAGAATCTCTACCTAGTTGACTTCAATTCTAGAGAAACCTCTTTGACAACTTTCTTAATCTCCAAATCAAGCATGGGTTGGCTTTGACATAGAAGGCTTGGTCATGTTGGCATGAAACAATTGAAGAAGCTTACAACTCACAATCTTGTCAATGGTTTGAAATATGTTGAATTTGAGAAGAATAAGCTATGTAGTGCATGTCAAGCCAGGAAGCAAGTTGGAAGCTCACATCCAAAGAAGAGTACAATGAGCACATGCAAAGCATTTGATTTGATGCACATGGATCTATTTGTCCCAACAACATACACAAGCATAGGCGGCAACAAGTATGGCTTTGTCATATTGGATGACTTCACAAGATTCACATGGGTATTCTTTCTTAGTGACAAAAGTGAAATGTTTGACATCTTTAAGACCTTTCTCACTAGAGTTCACAATGAGTTTGAGATTAGAATCAAGAAAGTGAGAAGTGACAATGGAAGTGAGTTCAAGAATACAAGAATTAAAGAACTTTGTGATCACTATAGCATTGGACATCAATTCTCGGCCAAATGCACTCCACAATCAAATGGCCTAGTTGAGAGAAAGAATAGAACATTGCTTGATATGGGTAGATCAATGCTTCATGAGTACAATGTGAGTCAATCATTTTGGGATGAAGCAATCAATACCGCTTGCTACTACATCAATAGACTATATTGTCATCCATTGCTAGAGAAGACCCCATATGAGCTACTTCATGGAAGAAAGCCAAATATTTCTTACTTTAGAGTATTTGGTTGCAAATGCTATATCTTGAAGAAGGGCACTAGATTGGGAAAGTTTGACAAGAGATGTGATGAGGGGTTCCTACTTGGTTATTCAACTACAAGCAAAGCTTATAGAGTTTGGAACAATTCAAGTGGCATTCTAGAAGAAGTCCGTGATGTGCAATTTGATGAAACCAATGGGTCATAAGATGAAGAAGAGAATCTAGATGATGTTGGTGGAACTCAATTGGTGGAAGCAATGAAGAACATGGACATTGGGGACATTAGAGCAAAGCAAGTAATTGATATTCAAGATGATGATAAAGATCAAGTGCTCAATTCTCCATTCAAGCTAGCTAGTGACTCTCAAGTGCAAGATCATGGTGCTAGTTCATCTCATCGAGATACATCAAGTGATCAACCAAGCTCAAGTAATCAAGTGCAAGTACTCCAACCACAACATGTTACAAGAGATCACCCCATTGATAATGTTATTGGTGATATTAGAAGTGGTGTGCAAACAAGATCAAGATTGGCTATGTTTTGTGAGCATGCATCATTTGTGTCAATAATAGAACCAAAGAAAATATAAGAAGCTTTGAGGGGTACCGATTGGATCATGACTATGCAAGAAGAGCTTAACAATTTCACAAGAAATGATGTTTGGGAATTGGTAGAAAGTCCAAATGACTACAATGTGATTGGAACCAAGTGGGTGTTCAAAAACAAGCAAGATCAAGATGGCATTGTGGTAAGAAACAAAGCAAGACTAGTTGCTCAAGGTTACACTCAAGTAGAAGGTTTTGACTATGATGAGACATATGCTCCCATGGCAAGATTGGAGGCAATAAGGATTCTATTGGCTTATGCTTGTGCACACAACATCAAACTATATCAAATGGATGTCAAAAGTGCATTTCTCAATGAAATCATCAATGAGTTAGTCTTTGTTGAGCAACCTCCCGGATTTGAAGATGATAAGAAATCCAACCATGTGTACAAGTTGAAGAAGGTTGTATATGGCTTAAAGCAAGCACCTAGAGCATGGTATGACAGGCTAAGGGATTTCCTTCTCTCTAAGGGATTCAAGATGGGCAAGGTTGATACACTCTATTCACCAAGAAGATTAGGAATGATCTATTCATAGTGCAAATATATGTTGATGACATCATCTTTGGATCAACCGATCAAGCTTATTGTGAAGAATTTGGTGCTATGATGGCCAAAGAGTTTGAAATGTCTATGATTGATGAACTTAGCTACTTCCTTAGTCTCCAAGTCAAGCAATTGAAGAATGTGACATTTGTGAGTCAAGGGAAATACATAAGGGACATGTTGAAGAAGTTTGAAATGCAAGATGCAAAGCTAATTTCAACTCCAATGGGTACAAATGGCAATTTAGATAGTGATCTTGATGGAAAAATGGTGAATCAAAAGGAATATCGGTCTTTAATTGGAAGTCTACTCTATGTCACCGCATCAAGGCCAGATGTCATGTTTAGTGTTTGTATGTGTGCTAGATATCAAGCCTCACCTAGAGAGAGTCATCTCACGGCCGCAAAGAGAATATTGAGGTAATTGAAGCAAACAAGAGATGTTGGACTATGGTATCCCAAGGGGTCAAAGTTTGAATTGATTGGATATTTAGACTCCGACTATGGGAGTTGCAAGATCAATGGAAAGAGCACAAGTGGCACATGTCAATTACTTGGAAGATTACTTGTGTCATGGTCCTCAAAGAAATAAAATAGTGTGGTAATCTCTACCGCTGAAGCCGAATATGTGAGTGCGGGGAGTTGTTGTGCACAATTGCTATGGATGAAATCAACTTTGAAGGATTATGGCCTCAACTTCAAGAATGTGCCATTGCTATGTGATAATGAAAGTGCAATCAAGATGACACAGAACCCGGTTCAACATGAAAGAACAAAGCATATTGACATAAGGCATCATTTCATTAGAGATCATCAACAAAAGGGAGATATTGCCATTGAAAGTGTTGGTACCGATGATCAACTTGCCAATATTCTCACCAAGCAACTTGATGAAAAGAGGTTTTACAAGCTAAGGAATGAGTTGAACATTCTTGATTTCTCAAACATGAGTTGAATACACCCCACCCACTTATTGACATGCCTCTCCTTCGACATTGCAAGATAAAGTTGATTGACATGTCATTCATCCTATGTTAAGGACTTGCTAGAGCATGTAGACATAATAAGTGGTATGCATGAGCATTCATAATAAATCAAATGAATTTGATGGATATATGTTACCACTATTGCTTCTATGCTTGTTTTGATCTAGTGGTGACATATGACATGTTTGTGAGCTTGCAAACCTAGTGTTAAATCTATAAGATTTGCTATATGTGTTTAATTCAACATAGGCAAGATAACCCTTATTATGAGGTGTGAAGAAGCTTGTCTTTGGTTCAAATCGAATTAAATATCTTTGGCAAGTGTTCTAGGTTCAACCAAATTTGATAAATTTTAACCTACTCCATCAAACATTGTTTTTCTCTCCACAATTTGATCCCATTTTTGGGTAAGTTGTTGACAAAGGGGGAGAGAAAAAGATGATTCAACATGATAAAGGGGTAAATAAAATTTTGATGCACACAAGTAGGGTTTGATGCACACAAGTAGGAGGAGGAAGCTCATAAACAAAGTTGTTGCATTTGTTTATTCATTCTCATATGATTTGCTCATTGCACATGTATTTAAATTCAATATACATGCTTATGTGGTGCAATGCTAGTATATAACTTGAATGATGAAATGATCTACTAGCATGCATAGGAATAGTTTACTTGTGGTATCTAGACATGCCTAAAGCTTTACAAGTGGTCCAAGAACCCTTTACATATAATGTTGATCTCACGGGGTTCTTGAGTTGTGATGGATGTCTAGTTATTTCATGATGCTAAGGATGGTGTAAAAGGCAACTCCGATTGGTATCACGCTTCAAAGGTCCATTTCTTACACCTTAGCATCATTTTGGTAGAATTACTCTCTCAACACTTCTATCCATTCATATGTGCAAAGCTTTCAATCCAAACTCTATGCACATATGTAGGGAGAGCTAATGCTACCAAAACCGAGTTTGTGATAATTGTCCAAACTTTACTTATGAGCAAAATGATTGGACAAGTATGACAAGTTCAAAACTTTTATTATCAAAATCATCTTTGTGAGGGTTGTCATCAATTACCAAAAAGAGGAAGATTGAAAGTCCCTAGTTTGGTTTTGGCTAATTGATGAAACCTAGGACTAACCTTTATATCTAAGTGGATGATTTAGATAAAGGTGGTCATTGAATATGAGACATGACATTAACTCACGTGACCAAGATGATGAAGACCGAGATGATGCTTGGCTCGATGGACCGGTTGTGAAGGTGAAGGGCAAGTCGAGGCTTCGAAGCGAAGGACCATGCGATGGTAAAGCTTGAGCAAGACTTGGCGCCGACGAACCGATGCAACGGTGAAGAGCAAGTGAAGTCAAGGTCGATGGATCAAGACGGTCATGTGATGATATGAAGTGCATCATATCTTTTGGAAAAACAAAATGGGCTCAAGGCAAAGGTATAACCATAAGGACATTTTATTTTGCACTCAAGACACCATAGAGGGTGTGAGTGGTTTAGGATCAACAGCCGAACTATTAAGAGGGGAAGTCTTATCGGTTATTCGACGCACGGGTGCCACTAGGTGAATTCATGAAGTGCATTGCATGTAGGGCCTAGTGAGCTAACTGAAAAACCTTCGAAAATGATTATGAAAATGCTAACATACGTGCATAAGGTGGTGTTCACTTGTTGGTGTTGGCACATTTACGAAGGCGATGAAGTTTGAGCGGTAGAGAGGGTTTGGGTTCCTCTCTCCCTCCCATCGAGCTTGCGAGCGCGGGATTCAGGCGTTTTTGAGGACTTGAAATGCCTATTTTCCACTATGCCTGAAGTCGGAGAAGAAACGGAGGCGAACGGAGATCACAGAGGTGACCGGACGCTGCACCGGACGCGGTCATAGTTTGACCGGACGCGTCTGGTCAGTTCAACGCTGCAGTCAGGCGCGCGGGTGTGAGGGTTTCGCACCGGCGCGTCCGGTCACTCACGGGACCGGCGCGTCCGGTCGGGCACCCAGAAGTGTAGCGCGTGGCGTAAAGCTGATCGGACGCGCGGCGCGTCCGGTCACACGTGATCGGACGCGTCCGGTCATTGAGAGAGCTTACTGGACTCCAACCGAACACTGGCACTATCACGTCCGGTCGTTGTCTGGAGCGCGTCCGGTCGATGATTCGCGGGCGCGCGGTGCTGTGCGATCGGCGCGTCCGGTCATTTGAGCGGCGCGTCCGGTCGATTGCGTTTGACCGTTGGCGCGCAGTGACCGTTGGAGGATTGAGCGGTCGCAGTTGAATTCGGGAGAACATGTGGACGGCGCAGGGCGATCAGACGCGGTGCAGCGCGTCCGATCAGTTTCGACCGGCGCGTCCGGTCGTCCCGAAAAACGCCCAGTGAAGGGGTACAACGGCTCTATTCGTTTGGGATGCTTATAAATACTTGTTGGCCAGCCCTTGGGGAGGTCTCTTGACATTTCTAACACTCTTGTGCATCCTTTGAGCTAGAGTTTCTCCCTCTCACTCATCTCTCTTGCTTGATTGCAAATAAAAAATGAGATTAAGTGATCCCAAAGTGCATTGCATAGCTTGAGGGCATCTAGTAGCACTTTGTGGGTGGTTTAGCCAGTGGATTTCTTGTTACTCTTGGAGAGTACCGCTCCTAGCCGGCTTAGAGATTGTTGGAGGCGTTGGCAAGAGAAGGAGATTGTTATTGGCCACCTCCGATTGATTGTAAGAGGTTCTTGTGCTTTCCTCGGCGGGACGCCAAAAGCAACTCTAGTAGAATGTGTGTGTCATTGAGTTACCTCACTTAAGAGTGGTGTCTTGCGGTGCCTTGCGGGGCGTGCCTTGAGGGGCAAGTGACTTGAGGGTCACACCGGAAAACCATCTAAGTGTTGGTCGACACAACCGGTGACGTAGCTTGTCGGTGCACAAGTGAACACCGAGTGAACAAAAATATTATTGTGTCTCTTGTGTTCCGGTGATTGGTCTTCATATTGTGTTGTTGTCAATATTGATTGATTGTATATCATCTTGGTGATTGGCAACATCTTCACTCCACCGTCAATATAAGATTCACAATCCTCTCTCTTGATTTACATTTACTAGATTATCTTGTGTAGCTCTAGTGGTAGCCTTTGCTAGTAGTTGTTAGCTTGCTCACTAGTGTAAGTTTAGTGACTTAGCCCTTGTATGAACTAGAGATCATAATCTACTAGACTTGTGGTTAGGAGGCTTGCATCACATCATTTGGCTAAGCAAAACTCGCTTTACACCGTTTGTTATTATAACAAGTTTGCTTAGTGGTTTTTGTAGAATGTTTTATAGGCTATTCACCCCCATCTAGCCATCTAGGACCTTACACCTTCCTCTCCCTTCTCCCTCTTCTCTTTCACGGAGAGAGGAAACACACGAGAGGAAAGGATCGACTCCTCCCTATCAGGTACGTGAGGTTTTTTAATTTCCTTTTTTTATTTTTTCTTCTTAAAACTAAGAATTAACATAACTCCACCATTCACAGTCCGATTAAAGCAAATGGATAGTCAATCGGCAAGTATTCGATGAGTTCTACGCATTGGTGGTCTCTATTTATCTATCTGAGCAACGGATAAAAAAGTCAAATTTTCGTCTCTCCTTAATTCCAGTCAACCTTTGCTGAAAAACACTTGACCCATAATAAAAATCATATTTATGGCATTCATTCTTGGGGTATTACACCATAGTAGAGAAACGTTAACATAAGTTGTTTGTTGACTAGTGTTGACTTAAGTGAATTATAGTTGTTTCAATTAGAGCCTATCATGAGAACCATTTGTAGAATATTTAGTCAAGGTACCTTCTTTGTTATTAGTAGGTTGAAAATGCTTTATTTCAAGTGTGACTATATATAGATTTGTGTTCCATGCATGGCCCATGTGATAGATTTTTAGTTTTGCCTAAGCTTGCTTCTATAACCTTATGTCTGGTTGACCAACTTAAGATGTAATTTGAGAGTTAGGCTTTTTATAGTTGGCATAATTGAGTTGTCCTAACATGCAACGTTCTTATTTAACAAATTTGTTTTAATTTTGTTCCTTCGAATTTTTTTATTTCTTTTTCTCATGTTTCTTTCATAACCAATCATTAACCAAGTTAATGGTTTCATGTTTAGTGTGAACGGCCTTTCTAACACCTAGGTTGTTACACCCTCCCCCTCGTGTTTGTGGCTCTATACGACTGCTGTAGCGGATGTTTGGTGTGATTTCATCCAGTGTTTAGATCCGTCTGCTGCTTACTTGTACTTGGATGTGGTGATCCATCGAACTTAGAATTGTCTGAGACAAGTATGTAAGGATGGGTGGTGTCACTGATGCATCTGACCATCTACTTCGGACATTGTGTGTGCTGTTTTGTGCTTGTTTTTTCTGGTGGATGGCTGAGGTGGTAGAATTGGTTGCGGAAAACAACTCTCTTATTGCGCAACATTGGGTGGTTAATGTTTTAGGGATGATATAATTTTACAGAATACAAATATTTAATATATAATTGGTTGTGATCGACTTCATGTTTTTTATTATGTTTTCAAATTACAAGCCATCAAAACATATACCACATTTTGGTTGTTTAATATGTCATACCCTAAATATCACCGTAGCATTACCTCGAGCAATATACTATTAAGATGGAGAAAACCTTGGCTATGGTATGAATCTTTGGATGAAGGATTGAATTTTTAACTGTGTTGATCTTCATAAAGATTTGTGACTTAAGTTTTTAAAACAAATAAAAAAACCTAGGCTATGGATGTGGTCATTAATGCTGTTAAATTCTTTTTTTTATTAGGGTAACATGGACATTTTTGTGCTGTTCATTTTTATTCATGATCAACTATCATATTATCCTTTGGTTGGTTAGTTTATGGTTCTAGATGATACTGTAGCATTAGCATGGGCAGCATTCTAGTATCAATAGTTTTGGAATAACAATATCATTATACAAGTCAAGATTAAAGTAAGAGTATATAACATATTGTATTCATAAAATAAATATTTTAATTATTAAGTATATAAAAATGAAAATCTATAAATAAATAATCATTTCAATCATATATAAAAACATTCATAAATAAATTAATAAATTAAGTTAGGTGAAAATACTGTTCAACACAATGAAATAAATAATGCGTTGAAATATAGACACCAAATATACAAGCTTCAAACTAATGAAGACAATATTAAATTAAACTTAATATCTATATTTCAATATTAGGTTTTGTATCACTAGACATTAATAGTTTGCCATTGGAGATAACTTTTAAATAGTTTTATCATGTGCATAATTCTCACGAATACGGATACAATTGGATATTTTATGATTTTTTCTAATACGGATCTGGAATTAAATAGAGAAAAGTTACGAGAAACAGATTCAGGTACATTTATTATTTTAGCATCCATATCAGAAATGGATTCAATACATATATCCATATTTAAATTTTATCATATATGAAATCGGATAAAACAGATAATTAGAAATCTATTTTCACTAGATGCAGAACCTTAAAAAGAATAAGAATGATTTTTTTC
This sequence comes from Saccharum hybrid cultivar R570, assembly GCA_038087645.1. Taxonomy (NCBI): domain Eukaryota; kingdom Viridiplantae; phylum Streptophyta; class Magnoliopsida; order Poales; family Poaceae; genus Saccharum; species Saccharum hybrid cultivar. The sequence goes on from JAQSUU010000682.1 coordinate 1,690,040, forward strand.
TTTTTAAGGAGAGAGTAGTATACTGTGGGCGTATTTGGTACGAATCGTGACTTCTCCTGCCTGCCTGTTGGGGCCGGTTTAGATAAAAAAAATTTTGTGTAAAATGGCACTGTAGCAAATTTCATTGTTATTTGGCAATTAGTGTCCAATCATGGTTTAATTAGGCTTAAAAGATTCGTCTCGTCCATTTCGTCTAAACTGTGTAATTAGTTTTATTTTTTATCTATATTTAATGTTTCATGCATGTGTCAAAGATTCGATGTGATGGAGAATCTGAAAAATTTTACAAAAAAAAATTAGAAACTAAACAGGTTCATTTTGACCGGAAAGCCGCGAGAAGCCTGCTAAGCAGCGGAAGAATGGCCTGACGGGCATTTCACTTCTTTCTGTCAACTGTCATCATGATGCGGAGTACTGTATACTACAGTACTTGAGTTTGAGTCAACATGTCCAATCAGATGGAAGAATCCAAATCTTGGGGCCGAGATTTATACTCACTCCATAAAAGAACGCAACTATTTGTTGCGTGCAACAAAAATAATTCACATTTAACTAAATTTCTAATAAAGACTATTCACATTTACAACTTTAAAATATTTTTTTATAAAAATATATTCCGTAATTAATTTAATGTTATTTATTTAATATCATAAATATTGATAATTTTTCATCTATAATTAATCAAACTTAAGATATAAAACTATAATACTGTGCTAGAATTATATTCTTTCCTAACGGAATTAGGAATGTGAGAGCAAGCAAAACTAGAAAGGGCCGTGGGATGAAAGCCCAGGTCGTGGATTGCAGAAAGGTCCATTTGCTCTAAATCCCTGAAGAAAACAGAACGTCACCATATATTACTCTGCCAACAACCAACTTACACATATTCTTTCTGTCCTTAAATATCTGTCGTTTGCGTTTTTTAAAAACAACTTTGACTAAATATATATTAAAAATATTAATATTTATGGTACATAATTAGTATCATTGAAAATGTCTTTGAATCTAGTTTTTTAATTAATTTATTTGGAGATACAAATATTGCACGTATTTTCTATAAATTGAGTTAAACTTGTGGCACGCACACCAACAACGACAGATAATAAGGATGGAGGGAGTATTAGTCAATCTCAAAAAAAAACTTACACATATTAGTCGCATTCTTGACGGTTTACTGAAACTGAATACTCCTACTATAATGGAGAGGCAGCTCAAAACCCATGCCACGCCATGTTGCCATGGTGGTTCTGATATGGTCAGAGTAGCATACATCATGCATGCATGAGCCATTGTTCAAAGCCAAATTTGAAGAGAACTGGGAAGGGACGTGAAGCCAGGAGATGGAGGCAGTAACTTGAATGTTGCTACGGGTGTGATTAGTTTTACGAAAAGGGGTAAAAAAGTACTGTAGCATGTTTTGGTTTTATTTGGTAAATAGTGTCCAATCGTTGACTAATTAGGTTCAAAACGTTCGTCTCGCAAAGTACAACCAAGTTGTACAATTAGTTTTTGATTTCATCTACATTTAGTACTTCATGCATATATCGCAAATTTGATGTGACGGGGAATCTTTTGTTTGCACAGTATTTTTTTTTAAGGAAGTAAACACAGCCTACATGAGGTTCGTTGCATTGGGACAGCAAGAAATAAAAGCTCCAATGCTCTCCCTTGACTGCTGACAGGAATGCATGCAGATGTGCTGGTATGTGTTCGCTCACCAAAAAATTCTCGGACACCTGACTACCCGAGGGGCCCAGATACTGTACGCGACAGGCCATGTTGAGCTCACCCTGCTTCTAGTTCCAGGGTGCGTTCAAAAGTAGGTGAAAAGTTATTGTAACATCTTTCGCTGTTATTTGGCAAAATTTATTTAATCATGGACTAACTAGGCTCAAAAGATTCGTCTCGACATTTACAGACAAACTATGTAATTAGTTATCTTTTTTATCTACATTTAATACTCCATGTATGTGTCAAAAGATTCGATATGATAGATGGAAGAGGAAATATTTTGGGTTCGCATGAGAAGTAAACGAGGCCCCGAGCGAGCTCAAGTCCTCTGTTAAAATGGCCACAGCTCCCTCAACTCACAGTGTAGTACTCCTAGGCCTGTTTAGTTGCAATTTTTTTTGTAAAATAACATTGTAGCAAATTTCGTTATTTTTTAGTAATTAGTGTCCAATCATAGTTTAATTAAGCTTAAAAGATTTGTCTCGTCCATTTCATCTAAATTGTGTAATTAGTTTTATTTTTTATCTATATTTAATGTTTTATGCATATGTTAAAAATTCGATGTGACGAGGAATCTGAAAAATTTTATAAAAATTTTTAGAAACTAAACAAGGCCCTAGTACTCTACTACGCCATGCACAGTGTAATACAACAAGTTCCAAGACTGGACTTCTGCCCTGCTTGTGGCCTGAACCCTGAATACGTGCTTCCTGCCAGTCTTTTTTACCCCTTATAAACACAAGAACGCTCTGTTTGCCCTGAAAAGGGTGTACTGTAGCACGTTTTGGTTTTATTTGGCAAATAGTGTTCAACCGTTTACTAATTAGGTTTAAAACGTTCGTCTCGCAAAGTACAACCAAGTTGTACAATTAGTTTTTGATTTCATCTACATTTAGTACTCCATATATGTATCGCAAGTTTGATATAACGATGATTTTTTTGTATAGTGCTTTTTTTCATGTAACTAAACACAGCCGAAAAAAAAGGGCTTGTGAGAATCCAGACACGATCCATCTCCTAGTACCAAATCATGAAATGCATCGCATCATCGTCACAGAAGGAAGGAAGGAGCGATCCAGGCTGCCTGATAGCAACTGCAGTTCTCGCGCTCGTCATCATGGTTGTTCTGGGTTTGCAGAAGCAGCTGCTGCTGCCAGCTACTTGGGTTCTCAGGTCAACATGTCAAATCGGACAAATAAAATCCAAATCCTGGATATCGATATCGGCACATCAGCCATGTCCCATCATCCCATGGAGTCTACAGTAGAGACAAAAAGAACTGGGGCCTCGTTTAGTTAGGCCCAGTTTAGTTCCCCAAGAATTTTGCAAAATTTTTCACGTTCTCCGTCACATCGAATCTTTGGACGTATGCATGAAGCATTAAATATAAATAAAAAATAAAACTAATTACACAGTTTAAACGAAATCCACGAGACGAATCTTTTAAGCCTAATTAGACTATGATTGAACACTAATTGTCAAATAACAACGAAAATGCTACAGTATCTATTTTGCCAAATTTTTTGCATCTAAACAGGCCCTTAGGTGAACTGGGGAGGAAAACACTGTATCAGAATTCCTGTAGCATTTCGTTTGTATTTGGTAAAAATTATCCAAATTTTAACTAACTACTAACTAGGTTTAAAATGTTCATCTCGCAAAGTACAACAAAACTGTGCAATTAGTTTTTGATTTCATCAACATTTAGTACTCTATGTATTTGCCGACATTTTGATGTGACAGGGAATCTTCTTTTTGCATAGTGAAATTTGGGAGAATTGGGGGAACTAAACAAGGGTCCTGTTTAGATCCCAAATATTTCCCCAAGGCCTCGTTTAGTTGCCAAAATTTTTGGCAAAATGCAACTGTAGCATTTTCGTTGTTATTTGGCAATTAGTGTCCAATCATGGTCTAATTAGGCTTAAAAGATTTGTCTCGTCCTTTTCGTCTAAACTGTGTAATTAGTTTTATTTTTTATCTATATTTAATACTTCATGCATGCGTTCAAAGATTCGATGTGACGGGGAATCTACTGTTCTTTTGCAAAATTTTCTGGATCTAAACTGGGCCCAAATTCTACTATGCAAAAAGAAGATTCCTCATCACATCAAAATGCCGACACATGCATGGAGTACTAAATGTAGATAAAATCAAAAACTAATTACACAGTTTTGTTGTACTTTGCGAGACGAACATTTTGAGCCTAATTAGTCAATGTTTGGACAATTTTTACCAAATAAAAACAAAATGCTACAGTGCCGCACAGTGTTCTACAGTGTTTTGGCGGCGCCAAATCTGGCCAACTAAACCCGGCCCTGGATTCATGGAGGAATTAAGAAAACCTTTTCGTCTTCACGTAGAACTGCCCGTACTCCCCCTGTTCTACTGTTCAAACCTTGTCCCACAAAATGTGTCGTTCTGGCTAGCGTATGCGAGTCCCACGGTCTATTCCTCTGCCCCTACCACTCCCACCTCCATCCCTCTACGCTCTGCTCCCTTTGTCCCTCGTCCTCAACCGACGTCCATCTCCACCCCGATGGCCGGCGCCCATCTCCATCCCGCCGGCGCTATCCTCTTCTCCTCCGTCGACGAGAGTCCAGTGCTCACCCCCTTTTGTCCTCTGCAAAGATCCGGCGCCCTCCATCCTTTTCTCCTCCCTGGTTGGCCTCCCTCCCCTTTTCCACCACCGGCGCCGGGGCCGTCCCTACAAATTGGAGGCCCCTATGTGAAACATAAGATAGGACCCTAAAATCTAAGCCAAGCCAAGCAGGTCGGCCGGTACGTTTTTCTGGTCCAATTAGCTAATCGGTAATCTAAGGCCTATGTTGTAATGTTGCATTTTATTTCTTCTATGTAATAATTGATCAACCATTGTTAATTAGTACTTTAGAGGCCTTTAAAGTTTGGAGACCCTGAACAGTCGCACAGCTTGCTCCTGCTAATATACGGGCCTGCCAGCGCCCCCACCTCTTCTCCACCACCGCGCGAGAGCGACACGTTGGGAGAGTCCGACCTCCCATGCGCCGACGAGGAGAGCTCGTTTGGGCATCCAGATATAGAATCAGTGCAGCCCACACTTGGTGGATCTAGATCTGGCTACTTCAAGGCGGAGTTGCCCAGCGTCGAGACGTGGTCGAGCGGGCCGCCGTTGTTGAAGCGAGATCGACCGGCCCCAGGGCGAAGCGGCCGGCATGGAGGCAGAGCGGCCTGCCGGCGTCGAGGCGACCCCAACTCCGCTAGGAGAAGCTCGCTTCCCGAGCGGTCGGCCCCCATTCCTTAGATTCCTCTATAGGGGGCATTTTGATCAAGCCCTTGTTTAGTTCTCCTAATTCTCCTCCAAATTTCACTATGTAAAAAAAAAGATTTTCTGTCACATCAAAATGTCGGCAAATTCATGGAGTACTAAATGTTGATGAAATCAAAAACTAATTGCACAGTTTTGTTGTACTTTGCGAGATGAACATTTTAAGCCTAGTTAGTCAAAATTTGGATAATTTTTACCAAATACAAACGAAATGTTACAGGAATTCTAATACAGTATTTTTCTCCCCAATTCACCGAACTAAACGAGGCCCATTTGTTTTCTGCCTTGATAGCCGTGTATGAGTCTAGAATGACTCATTTTATGGGACGGAGGTATTTAATATCAAATTTGATTGACAGGATCGAGACAACACATTCTAGGGTTAGTATATTTTAATTTTGATTTTTGTATATAACAAAATAAAGAGTAATTACATTAGTACTAGCAAGTTTGCGCAAAAAATCCTCACACACGTGGTCTCCTAACAGTAGTGGAGGTGGACTCACTAGAGCGTGTTAACGGCGCTTTTGGTTAGTTGCCCGCATGATCATAGTTCATAGCACGGCTTGACGGCTTGGGCCAACTTGATTTTACATGAGGACAATGTGTTTGATTGCCTATATCTATTTATATGCAGTATGGTTGTGGTTGGGCAAAGGGTGTTCGGTTACCTGCACTAAGGCATGTCGTATAAAATTAAGATGAAAAACTTAATCTCATAATAGTGTACTCTCTCAGTCAAAAATAAGTGTCGCTATGGTATTCTAATAAATTAACTTGGTTTATAGAGAATATTAGCAACATTTGTATTTTCAAATAAGTTTATTATGAAAATAGATTCAACAATATCTAATAATACTAATTATGTACTATAAATATTAATATCTTTTTTTGTATATGTTTGGTAAAAGTTAAAAGCATTTGACACTTATTTTGTGACGGAGGGGTACTTTAACAGCCATTGCTTTACTTTATTATGCTTAATCAAATTTAAAATACACTAATATAACTTATTATACACTAATTGTAAACCAATAATAACATTATTATAATAAAAAATATTATAATCAGCGAGCCAGGCGCACTGAATCTGGGTCATTCTTCAATTTATCTAGAACTAGGCTCACTTTTTCTGCACGAGGTGAGCCAAACTAAACTTGATATATAGCCATAGGCAAACCAATCTGCATCCCATAAGCCTTGTTAAAAGGAGACGTAATAATCCAAACACATTCTTAGCAAACTACCCATTTTTGATTCAGAGGTGAGATATCTCATTTCGTCCCATTGTTTGGTTTAGGGAAATTAAGGATGGAGTTTTCTTATAGATGATTATTCCTCTAGGTTTGGGGACACATCTATCCCTAGAAATTATAGGTACGCAGTTGTCCCCTCCAAACGATGTCCTCCCTATGCAAACGCGAGCTCGACAACGACATGCGTGGGTGGCCTCGATGACGACGTGGATGAGTGGACGGGTGGGCTTGGGCTTAGCCCAGGTGCGGACCAGAAGCTCCGTCTCTGCACACATAGCCCTGCGCGAATGAGTGGGCAAGGCTGTAGGTAAGGAGCCACGCCGGACGGTGGCAGTTGCGGGGCTAGTGGGGCGGGTCAGGTTGAGGTCAAAGGCGGAGGCGGACAAGGTCGGCAGATATAGGGGCGTCGGCGGACAAGGTGGGCTACAGCAGATGGGGTGGGGATGGAGGCCGAAGGTCTAGAAGAGGGAGAAGAAGTTGAGACTAGTATTCGGACTCAACTAGCGGTTGTCTATTGGATGAACAACAATGATTATGGCTAACTAAATTCATGTAGCATTTCGTTTGTATTTGGTAAAAATTATCCAAATTTTGACTAACTAGGCTTAAAATGTTCATCTCGCAAAGTACAACAAAACTGTGCAATTAGTTTTTGATTTCATCAACATTTAGTACTCCATGCATTTGCCGACATTTTAATGTGACAGAGAATCTTCTTTTTGTATAGTGAAATTTGGGGAGAACTGGGGAACTAAACAGGGCTATATTTTCCCTCCCCCGTGCCTCCAACCAAATACCAAATAGGAATACCACCCATCTTCTCACCCAAACACCGAGATGGAAGAATCACATCCTAAAAACTAGAATGGATATATCAAATCCCTCTGTGACACCAAAACAAAAAAAAAGCCTTTGTTGTCATCGCTGAGGACGTTATGCATGGGTCATCTTTTTGTTTGTATTTCCTTTTTTTCACATTAATAAGATGGTGATTCATGGATTGTTTCTAATAAAATAATTTAGTTAAACACAAATATTTGTTTCTAAAGTTTTGGGGAGTTTGAAAGTATATTTTATGATAAATCTAACTATATTTATTTGATATCATAATTATTAATATTGGTTAAAATTGAGATAGTTTTCTTAGGACAAAGCAGGGGCCGGTTTAGATCCGAAATTTTTGGTAAAATGACACTGTAGCGCTTTTCGTTGTTATTTGGCAAATATTGTCCAATCATGGTCTAATTAGGCTTAAAAGATTCGTCTCGTCCATTTCGTCTAAACTGTATAATTAGTTTTATTTTTTATCTATATTTAATGCTTCATGCATGTGTCAAAGATTCGATGTGACGGGAAATCTGAAAAATTTTGCAAAATTTTCTGGAACTAAACAGGGCCTTGCGTTGCGGGATGGAGTTAGTGCACGTTTGATTTGATTCGAAGTGTTGACTGTTGAGGTAGCGAGCCTCACGAGGTAGGGTATGTTTAGTTCCGCGAAAAGGTGTAAAAAATGTACCGTAGCACGTTTTAACTTTATTTGGTAAATAGTGTTCAACCGTTGACTAATTAGGTTCAAAACGTTCGTCTCGCAAAGTACAACCAATCTGTACAATTAGTTTTTGATTTTATCTACATTTAGTACTCCATGCATGTATCGCAACTCGCAAGTTTGATGTGACGGAGAATCTTTTGTTTGCACAGTACTTTTTTTTTTGGCCTTGTTTAGTTGCCAAAATTTTTGACAAAATGCAACCGTAGCATTTTCGTTGTTATTTGGTAATTAGTGTCCAATCATGGTCTAATTAGGCTTAAAAGATTCGTCTCGTCCATTTTGTCTAAACTGTGTAATTAGTTTTATTTTTTATCTATATTTAATGCTTAATGCATGCGTCTAAAGATTCGATGTGACGAGAAATCTACTGTTCTTTTGTAAAATTTTCTGGATCTAAACTGGGCCTCTGAGGAAGTAAACACAGCCCTAGCTTAAATTTTGCAAATGAGCTGCCGAACCAAGCTAGTGGCAGCATATCAGCAACGTCCTTTAGAATGGTATAGTAGTGGTAGTACCATTTTTTTGCTCCAGCTCCTTGTAGCAGTAAGGCAGCTGTTGAGATGGGATGACGTGCGACTGAGCATGAGCTTGAATGTTGGTCATGATTAGTTCAGGTCTCGGGACTGTAAGCGAAGAGCAGATCTGTTCAAGATCAGCAGGGGAACATTTGAGTTGACAGCAAGACGACTTCACGCCATCCTACACTGCATGCAGTCTACTCCTACTTGCTAGACATCATCGAGTGCAATGGTTAAATGCTATTGACCTTTTGACGCTAGGGTCCAGTTTAGTTCCCTAAGAATTTTGCAAAATTTTTCACATTCTCCGTCACATCGAATCTTTGACGCATGCATGAAGCATTAAATATAAATAAAAAATAAAATTAATTACACAGTTTAGACGAAATCCACGAGACGAATCTTTTAAGCCTAATTAGACTATGATTGGACACTAATTGTCAAATAACAACGAAAATGCTACAGTGTCCATTTTGCTAAATTTTTTTGCATCTAAACAGGCGTATAGATGAGTACATGATCGACCCGGGTTACAGTTACACCCTAGTTCCTCGAAACCGAAATGTTCATAGGCATAAAACTTGTGAGGTGCCGTTTGATCCTTGGAATTAAATTTATTTTAATAGTTATAATTTGGACACATATTAATTAAGTTAATATAGTTGTAAATAAATTATATTTCTATATTATTATTGGCTCTATGAAAGAGATATTTATATGTTGCATTTCTGCCATAGTAGAGTGAGTTGAAGAGGGTGTTATAAGTTGTAAAATAGTTAGAAATATAGGATAATAGTCTATAGAATCAATTTTTATCTTCGACACTATAAATTTGAGATAAGCTTATACGTGAACTTTGGAAAGTGAGGAAATATCAAATTTCAAGTCAAATAGACTAATTTATTAAGTCAATTCCTCCTGTTGAAAGATCCAAACTGCCCCTAACATTAATTGGAACGGCTGCTCAAGCCTTTGAGGAAGTCGGTCATATCAACATCAACATACTATACCTCGTCTAGATTCTAAATTTTTTTTGAGAAAAATTCATGTAGCGCTCTCGTTGTTATTTGGCAAAATTTGTCTAACCACAGACTAACTATGCTCAAAAGATTCGTCTTGACATTTACAAACAAACTGTACAATTAGTTATTTTTTACCTATATTTAATGCTCCATGTATACGTCTAGAGATTCGATGTGGTAGCTACCGTAGCACTTTTTAGGAAACTTTTTTTTTGGACTAAACAAGCACCGAGTATATGATACAGAGGTGCATGACCAAATTAAAATAGTACTTTAGTTCAGGACTAAGTCCTGATACGCCTATTAGCTAAGGACACAGAATACTACTAGTCCAACTCTATTCACGTCTATTTCTAAGCTCCGCTATTGATAACAGTATCTATCTTGTTCAGCAGCTGTACATGATGAACTGAGCGCCGGAGAAGAAGCGCCAGGCGAGAGCAATGCATGCATGCAAAGCGTGACAAGACCGAGGAGGCCGGAGGAAGACGAATGATGATGGCGTATCTTTCACTACCGGAAAATGTAAATTTGCCGTGCGCTAAAATTTTGCCGTGCGCTTTTTTACGGGACGCACGGTAAAGAGAACATTTGCCGTGCGCCCTGTTCAAAGCGCACGGCAAACATTAGGCGCACGGTAACCTCTCTCTTTGCCGTGCGTCAAACACCACACCCACGGCAAAACTGAGCTTCGCCGTGCGCCACACTAGAGCCGCACGGCGAAGGTGCCTCACGTGCGCTACACGTGCGTACCATCACGGCCGTCCACCCCGCGGTAACGGCTGGCGCGTCTTTGCCGTGCGTTGGTTACTGGCGCACGGCAAACATATATGTTTGCCGTGCGCCCAGTTGTTGGCGCACGGCAAACATATATGTTTGCCGTGCGCCCGGTTCGTGGCGCACGGCAAACATATAAGTTTGCCGTGCATTTCCTATCGGCTCACGGCAAAGTTACAATTTTTTTTTTTGATTTCTATACTTTTTTTGATTTCTCCACTACAAAGACATTACTTTGTACTCTATATTCCAATTTATACATTTCTCGACATGTTTACTATATTTAACAATTTTTTATCATTTAAAGATTTTTTTCGTAGAAGTCAAATTTGAACGGTAAGTGCATAAAATAGTAGAGCAAAGTTCGTAGAAAAATGATATTCATGTAATTGAGTCATTTTTAAGACCTTTCCCGTAAAATTAGATGAAATTTTGAACATTTTGTTCGCGAAGCATGAAAATCCACTTGCAGTTAAACTGTTTTTTAATTTTATAAAATGCAAACAAAGTTTGAAAATCTTGAGATTCGGCAAGAGCTCATGATATCCTATGTGAAGGTTATGGTAAATAATTGAGAAGGTTTTGAACAATTCGTCATGCATGGTGTTTAGAAATCGAAGCATCTCATGAGAAGTTTCACAGTGTGAGAGTCACGTGATAAGGTTTGTAGTCTTAGTAAAGTTCAAATTGGATTTTGACTTCAAAACTTTTTTGCTAGTGAACATACAGCATAGATTGTCTCATGTTAATTTATGGTAATTTTTCGCATCCATTAGATCATTTTAGTATATTAACTCTAATTATAAAATTTAAATGAACATAAATTGAATTTGAGCAATAACTTAATGAAAAAATAGAATAAAGTGTTGTAAAAATAATATTCATGTAATTGAGTGCAGTGTAAAGCTTTAACTGAGATTTGAAATAAAAATTTGAATATCGTGTTCAAGAAAATTTAAATTTGAGAGTTGCTAAAGGTGCATGAAATAATGGAATAGGGCTTTACCGTGCGTCATTGACCTAGGCGCACGGCAAACGTATAAACCGTATGTGTGGCACGGATCCAGGCTGTTTGCCGTGCGCCGCGGATCTGGACGCACGGCAAAGAATGTTTGCCGTGCGCTGTGGATCTGGACGCACGGCAAACGTGCCCCTTATCTGCCCACTCACGGAGGCAGACACGCCGAGACTTCACAACCGCCCAACACTTCACCGCACAACCGCCGCCGCCACGCCTAGCGCCGCCCGCGTCCGTCCTCCTGTTTACCGGCCGCCGCCATCCTCGGGTGCACCGGCCCCGCCCCGCGCCGCCCCCCGACCCGCGCGGCTGCTCAGATCGCCGCCGGCCCCGCCCCGCGCCGCCCCCCGTCCGGCGCCGGCCCCGGCCCCGCCTTGCCGGAGAGGGAGAAGGGAGGAGTAGCTAAGGAGGAGGAGGATCGGAGAGGGAGGAGGAGGAGGAGAGGGTGGACGTGCTCGCCGCCGCCGGAGGACGTGGACGTGCTCGCCGCCGCCGGAGGACGTGGACGCGCCAAGGTGTTGTAACTTGTAAGAAATCTTCTGCTTGCCGTTTGTTTGAAGAATTGAAGTAGCCTCTGCAGATTAAACTTGATAGTTATAGCCAAGAAAGGGGATTCAAATCAAAAGTACAAATAGGAGATTAAACTTGATAGTTTGAAGAATTGAAGTAGCCTCTGCAAGTTTACAGCTGTTGTTTGTTCAGCTGATGGATTGGGAACTTTGTAGTGTACAAACTCATAGCAAGAAAAAAATCGAGCCTACATGGAATCTGGAACTTTGTAGTGTACAAAATGGTGGTGTCAAACTAACACTATCCAGTTTCCCTGTGAGCCATGTGTAGAAAAACAAGGAGTTCCTTTGGAACGCAAAAAGGAAAGAAAAATACAGAATTGAAGATAGAAATTCAAAGCAAATTGTTTCTGCAAATTTCTGAAGGCTGTATTTGGTTCAAAGCATACTGCTAGCTCCAAACATGCCTTTTCTGCTTTGTCTGCAAGATAAGATTGCCTAATCAGTCAACACACACAAAGCAAACTCGTGTAGTAGGCTTTATTTGGAGTTTTGGACATCCTGCATGTCTGCCGTTAGCTGAGTATGGACCCCCTGCTACTGTTGCTTGTATGTCCTGAGCTGAGATTTCGATCGATGGACACACATGTGCATGTGCTGATCTGCATGGTATGGATCGGCCGGGATCAAAAGCTTGTCCTGCCGAGCTCCTTGAATTGTCTAGACTAGACGAAATATTGCTTCCTTTCGACACTTGCTTGGAAGCGAGTAGGAACACGAAGATGGACACACATGTGCTGATGTGCTTGGAAGTGAGTTTGGCTCACAGGCAAATCCCAAGAAAGTGGTTGAAGCGTGCATTTGAAACATCATTTACGAGTATATGACATATACCTTTGATGGTCATATACTGTGGATTTCTCCTAGTGCCATTTTGGTGTACAAACAAATTATCTCTTGTATTAGTAGTATAATTCATAGGTGTTAGCAAGCAGAATTGTTCAATGCCTGTCAAATAGACCCTTGTTTGTTGACAAAAACATGTACAAAAAAAACATCTCATTACCTGTCAAATAGACCCTTGTTTGGGAGTGGCGCTGGAGCGCGAGGGACGATGAGATGGGAGGAGAGGAAGGGCCCGGGGGAGGGTCAGTCACCTGGAGCGAACGAACGATTCTTAATAAGGGGTATAAATAAAGCGTCAGCCACCGAGCCACTAAACCGTCCTCGTCCATCTCCTGCTCGGGTGCATCCTTCCACGAGTGTGGATGCCAAAGAGGTTATAACAGTATAATATAGTAATGCTTATTCCTTGTTTTCCTCTTCTTTGCTAAACATGAAGTTCGATCAAAAACAAAACCTAACTATTATTTTATTTTTAAAAACCCAAGCTCCTCCAACCAAATTATCATGATGTTCTACATTTCTCATTCTAGGTAGCGTTGCCGTTAAAGGATGGATAACCGTGAGTGGATGTACACGGGCTGGAGGGGTAAGCGTGACTGGACCGATGAATTCGTTACCAAGGTCAATGATTTCTTGACAAAGGCATTTGACAAAGGACAGCATAAAGTGCCGTGTCCCTGTAGGAAGTGTGAAAACAAGGTAAACCAACCGCAGCTGATGATGGGTCAACACATTTGCACACATGGGTTTGTGGCAAACTATACCCAGTGGATCTGCCATGGTGAAGCCCATCGTGCGAGAGACGAAGTCATGAGGCAACGCATCGATGATTTTGATGCTGAAGCCGGGTGCGGAGACATGTTAGATGACTATCATCAAGCACACCTCGATGAAGGGCCTAGCCATGTTAGGGAGGAACCTCCAGAGGCAACCGCTAAGGCTTATTACGACATGTTGTCTTCTGCACAGAAACCACTTCACGAGCATATTGATGTGTCTCAACTGGATGCCATGGGACGCTTAATGGCCCTAAAGTGTAAATTTGGCATCAGTCGAGACGGCTTTGATGAAATGCTGGTAGTTTTTGGCAGCCTACTTCCGAAAGGTCACAATCTGCCACGCAACATGTATGAGGCACAGAAAGTCCTTCGTGTACTTAAGATGCCATACCAGCCGATAGATGCTTGTACGAATGGATGCATCTTGTTTCGGAAAGACCATGCAGATGCAAAGTACTGCCCTAAATGTAAATCCTCTAGGTACCTAGAGGTAGACTCCGCTGATGGTAATAAGAGGCAACTCGGCATCCCATTGAAAATCTTACGGTACCTTCCATTCATACCGAGGATCCAACGGGTTTACATGAATGAGGAATCCGCGAAACAGATGACATGGCACAAACAAGGCATACGATACCGTCCCGATAACATGGTACATCCAGCAGATGGTGATGCTTGGAAATATTTCGATGCGCGTCATAGTGATAAAGCTGAGGAAGCTCGAAATGTACGGGTTGCGCTGGCAACAGATGGGTTCAATCCTTATGGAATGACAGCTGCGCCACACACTTGTTGGCCTGTGTTCGTTATCCCCCTCAATCTTCCCCCCGGTGTCATGTTTCAGCGACGGAACATATTCTTGTCGTTGATAATTCCTGGATACCCGGGGGATAATATGAGTGTGTACATGGAGCCTCTGATTGATGATTTGCTCTGTGCTTGGGAGGACGGGGTAGACACATATGATCGAGCTACAAAGACAAACTTCAAAATGCGAGTGTGGTACATGTACTCCCTGCATGATCATCCGGCGTATGGGCTATTCTGCGGCTGGTGTGTTCACGGAAAGTACCCATGCCCTGTATGCAAGGCAGCTTTGAAGTTCATCTGGTTGGCGAAGGGTGCCAAGTATTCTTGTTTCGACTTACACCGACAGTTCCTCCCTATGGACCATCCATTCAGACGAGACACCAAGAACTTTACAAAAGGTGTCGTGGTTGAAGACCCCCCACCGCAGATGTTGACAGGTCCTGAGGTTCGTGCACAGTTAAACGCGCTCAAGGAAAAAAAAGAAGGTGGCTTTGTGGGATACGGTGTGGAACATGCCTGGACTCAGAAGTCGGGCTTGTGGAGGCTACCCTACATGGATGACCTTCTTCTTCCACATAACATTGATATGATGCACACCGAAAAGAATGTCGCCGAGGCACTCTGGGGTACAATCATGGACATTCCTGATAAGACAAAGGACAACGTTAAGGCTAGAGTTGATCAAGCTAGGTTATGCGATAGACCAAAATACAACATTTCGCCCCCCAAAGAAGGCAAGAAATGGAAAAAGCCTCCAGCCCCATACGTCCTGAAGAGGGACCAAAGGAAGGAAGTATTAAAATGGTTCCAAACTTTAATGTTCCCCGATGGGTATGCAGCGAATCTAAGGAGGGGGGTGAACTTAGCTACTATGCGAATCAATGGGCTCAAGAGTCATGACTACCACATATGGATTGAGCGGCTTCTTCCGGTGATGGTTCGAGGCTATCTCCCTAACCATGTGTGGCTAGTGCTGGCAGAGTTGAGCAATTTCTTCCGCATCCTTTGTGCTAAGGAGTTATCTCGGACACTAGTTGCCAAAATGGAAGTGGAGGCTCCGGTGTTGCTTTGTAAGTTGGAGAAGATCTTTCCACCTGGCTTTTTCAATCCGATGCAGCACATGATTTTGCACCTCCCGTACGAGGCACGAATGGGGGGCCCTGTGCATGGCCGTTGGTGCTATGCAATTGAAAGACTACAAAAGGTTCTTCGAACGAAATGTAAAAACAAATGCAAAATTGAAGCTTCCATTGCTGAGGCATACTGTACTGAGGAGGTGACAAACTTCACAACAAAATACTATGCTGACACCCTTCCTAGCGTGCATAATCCAATCCCTCGTTACAATGCCGACGAAAATGAATCGAATCTCAGCCTATTCAGAGGGCAACTCAGAAGTGCAAGTGTTTCGACTTGTAAGAACTTGCAACATCAAGAGTGGCGCACTATCATGATTTATGTGTTGACCAACCTTTCCGAAGTGCAGCCATACATTGAGTAAGTTCTCAACAAACTAGTTATCCATTATTGCTAGCATATGGTCACTATATGAACGGTATCTAACCCCCTCATTCGTACAGTGAATTTACTAATCAATTCTGGCGGGGAAGAAGGGAACCGACCCAACGGGAAGTTGATATCCTTCTTGATAAGGGTGCGGGACGTGGATGCCCCGATTTCATTTCTTGGTTCAAGCAGAAGGTACGGTCATTCTGGAGCTCGTACTTGCAGGGCCAAAATGATGTGTCTATAACGAAAGGTCTTGCTTCTACTTGCAGGGCCAAAACGATGTGTCTATGAATCCTGAGTTGAGACAGGTTTCCGTTGGTTGTGACTATAGGGTCATGTCATACGGAGGCTATGACGTGAATGGGTACCGCTTTCACACAAAAACCCACGAGCAGAGTCGGCCTAACCGAAGAACCACAAACACAAAAACCCAGATGCAGCAGCAGATGCAGCAGCAGATGGTTCTACAGCAACAGTACATGGCCCAACACATGCAGGCTTGCATGCTAGCTGTTCAGAGCGGTCAACCGATGCCCCCGATGCCCCCGATGCCCCCAATGCCCCCGATCATGTTCCTTCCGACTCCGGCTCCGGCTCCTGCAACCCCTGCTGTAAGTTACTTGACATTCTTGTTGTTTCATTTCAATGATTAGAGACTTAGAGAACGTAGAGACTTAGACTCACTAAGAGACCTAGAGAAAGTAGAGACTTAGAGAACTTATATTATAACTTAGAGACCTGATAACATGTGCCATACAGGATCATCACGCATTGCATTATCAGTTCCTAATAACTTAGGTAGGACATAGATATTCTCTGTCTCACATGCAATCTACTCTTTTTTTTGCAGAATCAATCGGCGGCATCGAATAATCTTGAAGCGTCGTCGGCCATGTCACCGACGTTTCCCCCACAGCAGCTGTTCCCACCTCTTTTGGGCGGCGCACGGCCCCCGTTCGAGCCACCTCCTTCTCAATGAACTTGTTTAACTTAATTTGAGTTTCTGAACTATGTGGACTTGTGGATGGACTTGAATAATGTTTGTGTATGAACTATGGACTTGTGGATGAACTTTGTGAACTTGTGGATGATTATTGTGATATGTATGATGCTTGTGATGATTATTATGATATATATGATGCATGTGATGATTATTATGATATATATATTATGCCTGTGTTTTTTTGAATGAGTGGGGATTTTTAAACGCGAAAAACAAAAAAAAAGAAACAAGTTGGTCACTTTGCCGTGCGCCAGACAGGAGGGCGCACGGCAAAGTGACCATTCCTGCCCCCCCCCTGGCATCTTTGCCGTGCGTCGAAAGGGGCGCACGGCAATAGTGCCATTCTTTGCCGTGCGCCTAGCAGAAGACGCACGGCAATGGTGCCATTCTTTGCCGTGCGCCTAGCAGAAGACGCACGGCAATGTTCCAATCTTTGCCGTGCGCCCAGCAGAAGACGCACGGCAAAGTTTAACACTTTGCCGTGCGTTATGGACACACGGCGCACGGCAAACCGAGCAACGTGCCGCAGCCTAACGCCGCTGCCGTTTGCGCGGGGTTTTTTTGCCGTGAGTCGACTTTGACGCACGGCAAAGATATTCGCCGTGCGCGCGATAAAAAGCACACGGCAAAGCCACTTTGCCGTGCAAATTGCTGCCGTGCGGGCTTTGCCGTGCGGCGCGATGGAAAACGTACGGCAAAACGTTTGCCGTGCGTATACTGGCGTTTGCCGTGCGCCGCCGGCGCACGGCAAAGGGGCGCTCTCCCGTAGTGTTTGGACCTTCTCTTCTCCCAAGGGAGAGACTGCGTCATCAATTCACCTCCATCCTCACACTTTGCTGTTGACAGCCTCGCCGTGTCTGCAGCTGCAGTAGTCCAGAGTGTGATGACGACCAGCATTGCTCGTGAACGGCTCAACTTGAACACACACCTACTACTACCCGGTACCGATCTGCTGCTCGTCCTTGAGCTCGAGGGCCGGCTCCGGCTCCGGCTGGCTATAAATAGGCCCCCAGGCCAAGCATACCTGATCGCATCGCAGCACAACAACACAGACCGATCGAGCTCTTCTTGCTCAAGCCTCCTTCGTTCCACACACCACGTACGTACACGCACACATCATCATCTGCCTTTGAAGCTCCAGGCCAACCGATCGACCGCGTCAGACTTCGAGAGAGGTGAAGGTGACGTCCTCTCGCTCGATCTCTACATTGCATCCAAACGCTAGTATTAGCTGCTGTCTCTCTTGTTCCGTTGCTCTAATTTGTCTGCTCGATCAGCAACTGTTTTCTCATGGATGCTTCCTTCTTCTCTTTGCATACATACAGTACAGGTGGTTTAATTTTGGGGGCGCAGATCGAGCGCAGGGGGGTCGACCGATCGATGGAGCGCGCGGAGAACGAGCGGCTGCGGAGGATGGCGCAGGGCAAGTGCCTAGAGAACCTGCTCATCATGCAGGAGAACGAGTGGATGCGGAGGAAGGCGCAGCAGCTGGACCAGGAGAACAAGGCCCTCCTCGCCGAGCTCAAGCAGCGCCAGCAGCAGCACCAGGGCGCCGCCGGCCCTTCCGGCTCCGTCGTCTCCGGTTCTGCTGGTTCCGCCGCCGCCGCCACCAACCTCAAGGCGAAGGCGGCCGGCAAGCAGCAGCAGCCCAAGTGAAGAAGTAGCCACTAGCCACTGCTCGGTCGTGTGCATGCACGCATGCATGCTTGTCTTTCTTATCTGTAAATATAAGTGCTAGTACTTCTAGTAGTGTTGTAGCAGGTAGTAGCTGGTTACTCTACTTAGCAGTGAGTGGAGTGGATGTCGTCGTAGAACCAAGGAGAAGCGAAGCCAGCCAGCAGTGGCAGCATTTTGCGCTATGCCCTTGTTCACTTCCCTGTCCCAACTCAAAATATTTCCTCTTTCATCCATTACATCAAATCTTTCGACGCATGCATGAAGCATTAAATGTAAGTAAAAAAGATAACTAATTGCATAGTTTGTATGTAAATGTTGGGACAAATCTTTTGAGCCTAGTTAGTCCATGATTGAACAAATTTTACCAAATAACAACGAAAGATGGTACAGTAACTTTTCACTTACTTTTCGCGAAATGAACACACCCTATGTATGTATGCAGCAGTGCAGTTTCAGTCAGCAATTTCACCATCATTCGGCTTAGGCCCTGTTTGGTTTGGATGTTAAAGTTAACGAACACTGTAGCATTTTTGTCTTATTTGACAAAAAGTTTTCAATCTTGTACTAATTAGGCTTAATAGATTCGTCTCGTAAATTACTCCTAATCTGTGCTGACATGCATGCAATTAGTCTATATTTAGTACTCCATACATTTGAGGGAACATTGATGTGATAGGAGTTAAATTTTAACTCCTCCAAACCAAACGGGACCTTATATTTGACGAAGCTTATGCTTCGATGCCGTATGTCAATTTCCAGCACTTCATTCTCCATATATATCGTGCATTATCCTCTGTTTAATTAGTTATAGTTATTATATAGTTTATATATATAGAAGAAAATAAGGAGATATATTAATACATCAAGTTGTATATAGATTGTGAATCAACTTCGAGTAGATGGCTACCTTTTTCAATGTGAAACGGGAACAGCTTGCTTTTTCCCCACTTCTTTTTGGAGAACATGGGGTACGATACGATACGAGAGCCCCAACCTGAAATTTTAGATTGATTGATGAATGATGCCGGCACAACGGGCCAATAAACTAGGTTAGGTAGAGCGGATGAGATCAAACAGGTCCATGACCAGAGCCTCGCGCGTAAAGGTTTGGGCTTCGTTTCATAAGAAGCCCACGGTAGACCAATCCCAATATGGGCCCCACGTAGATGAATAAGCTTAGGCCTAGCATTAAATTCAGCCCATCAATGGTCTCCCTCTGCGAACACATGGTTGTTATGTGCCCACATGTGTCGATTATGTAACGAGTGATTGTCAGGAGATGATCAAACTTACGTGGCTGACTTGTGCCCATGTGTGTCGATTGGTGATGAGTGATTGTCAGGAGATGATCAAGCTTTGGTTGAGTTTGGAGACTAACCATGGCTTGAGTATAGTGTTGTGCAACATCTCTCTTGGCTTTCAACAGATGTGCAGCACAGAGACAATCGACGGCTATGGAGAAGGTCAAGTAAGGTCGTGTCGTGCCGATATAGAGCGGTGAAGGACGGATGAGAGGCTTGAACCGAGGGCCGAGAGACTAACCGTGGGTGGATGACACCTGGGGACACCGACAAGCAAGTATATATGTGGAGGAGTAGACCAAGTCAAGACGGCGGTTGGTCGGGGCGTGAAGGACGTGGTGATCGGGTGGTCGAGGACGAACGGTGACACGTCTTGAGATCCTAGAGGAGGCACAGAGGATATGGTTCTCCAGCTAGGTTTGATGGTTTGGGCCTCAAAACCACAGCCGGACGGTTTTGCTTGGTTTAGGCCTCAAAACCTAGGATGGAGTTCAGGATGGACTTTGGGGCAGCACATGGCGTCATTGAGAAGCTTGCGTCGAGGCGAAGCAAAGCCGTGAAGAGCTCGTGGCCGTCAGATGCACCGATCAAAAGATGAACCATTTTGCCCCTAGGTTAAGTGGTTTAGCAAAATATCTAAGGGCAAGTTTGGGGATTGTGTAATAGCTTTACAAATAAGAGGGAAGGCTGCCCACACCAACCTATCTCTCTAGCTTTTGTAATGTAGAAACATCATGAAATTATTTAATTCAGGGTCTGTTTAAACCTCTATAGAGCTGACCTCAACTCTGGAATTGAATACATGCATTGTAATGTAGAATTGGCATTGCACGTATTCCCCAAATTACGAAGACCAGCATTGTGTCCCTAGAAAGCAGAAAGGCAAGCTAATTTTAGAGAAGCTAAATAATATCAAAACAAGTAAAATATATATTATTTATCATAAAAATTTTCACTTAGACTTAAATAATCCAAACCATAAAATTTAAGTTAGGAGAATCTTACTTTCTTAACTTCCAAATTTGATTGTTTTGTATTAATAGAATATAAGGTTTTCACTTCCATAGTTGGCTACTCAGATCACTTAAATATTGAATGCATATCCACCCACTATCCACATAACCATATGATTCATGAGCCCACAACAGTAACTATCGAATCCCCATGATTCGGCTCTCCATGGGAGAAATGGACGTGACTAGTATCCAAGCCATTATGGAGGTTCTTAAGAGGTTGCTCCTAGAACTCCCACGACAGGACACTGAACTGACATTGTTGAATAATAGTGTGGCACGACTAAGGCAGGCTCTGGCTCTCCATGGGGGTGGCAACGACATCACAGGTCGTTGGATCTACTATAACTTTTTTTTGAAACTAGATCTACTATAACTAACTGAACTAGAAAGTCTATTTCTTCATCCAAATCTTCATCCTTTAAACCTAAATACCAAAAGCCTCCCCATCACGTAGCTGGATAGACAATAAGGACAAGGTAGCAATTACATGACATGGATCCGATCGGTGAAATAATTTACATACTCTCTATGACATTGGATTTGTTCATCACTCATAACTTTACATCTTTTCTTTGTTGTTCCTGAGACCTCACTTGTTAGTGCCTTCCTTTTCCTAATCTTGGCCTTCTTTAACTTCCCCTTCTTGCTTTTACTCTTAGAAAGCTCACTCTGTCATAGTCATGATCAGCTATTTTAAAGCAAATTGGCAATCCTTTGACCATTGCTTAGCTTTTGTGACAGGTTTTTTTTTCCAACTTTGCCACTTTCACTGAAACAAAGATTGATGTTACACAACATCAGTGAATCAGACCTTGTAACTTCAAGAAAATGAATAATACAGATGTCACACCACTTGTAGACCTCAACATTTGAGGGTCTAGGCCATTGTCTAGCCGTGTGCCTCTACATGACACCAAATGCTGACCTCAAAGGTTCTGCACCAACCTTAGATTATTTTGCATAGAAGTAATCTTTTGTCCACATCATTTTGACTAACCCCTCAATATATATGATTGGGACATTATTCATTTCCTAAACAGGCACATTTGGCCCCACACTTGATACGATGAAACCAACCAAATAAAGTGTAGACCGTTCTATGACTAAGCACATCCACTTGTCATTGTATTGAAGATGTATGAAAAAGTGCCCTTCCTCTGGGATCAGAGCACACTTGTATGACTCTTTCCCAAAATTATAGCAGTTGTTCATGCGGTTAAAGCACCGGGATCGGAGGTCACACATGCTCCTCAGCCATATGATGTCACACCCGGTTTTAAGGACAAAACCAGGCTCGTCATATGTGTGCCCAGGAAGTCCACACATACAACATAATAAAAATATCAAAACAATGTTTATATAAAGCGGGAAACATACTATATTAACACTTACAACTATCAGAGTGTCGCGGAACGGTCACTAATCTTTTCTTCAGGCTCCAACGTCACAGGGACGGCTGACTGGGGGCTCCGTATGCCAAGCATTTCTTATAGACTTCTAAAAACTCCACTACACCTTTATTCTTCTTCTAAGCAGCACCTTACTAGACACTGGAGTGTGGGGAAATAACAAGGGTGAGTCCATATCGAACTCAGCAAATATAACACAGGGTTCATAAGGCTCAAAAGGTTTGACACGGGTTTACCGCAATAGCTTTTAGTGAGTCATCTTTTTAGCATTTGAGTAGCAACAAGTTACGTAAGCCCAAATAACCTCATGATCATGTAAACAAGAATAATGTATAGCAAGAAACAATAATCATCAGTGAGCTTTAATATCATCAGTATTATCATTACCATCAATGTTCATTATTTATTCTGTAAGGGTCCAAGGCCACTCGTGACCGTGAGCACGGCTGATATACCAGTTTTACACTCTACAGAGGTTGTACACTTTCACCATGAGTCCTGATTTACCATTTTGCCCGAGGTGATCAGCCTCTTGACCCACTTCCAAGGAAGGTCGACAGGGTTCACTATGAAGTCTTTCAAAGGTTCGTCTAACAAGCTAGGGCCGCTAGGTTTCATCAGTCAGTCTGTGTGATACAACCACGCAGGGATCCACATACTGCTTTTCCCCATTTGCGCCACAAGGATAACCTCTAACAAGCTAGAAAAGGTCCTCATACTTGACTAAAGCCAGAGTCATATAGCCCTCATGGTTGTACTGTAAGTCCCGGATGTTCGCTTACAGATAAGTCCTTAAGGAGAGAAACTAGAGCACCATAAAAACAGTCCAATGCTTTAGCTCTCTTGAGCCATATTTCTATAAAGCATCTTTTAAACGTTTATTGCATATACCATTAGTCAAGTTACAGATCATGGTTATTTATCTTGAATACTAGCATAAATACTACCAAATGCAATGTTCCACCGGTGTCAAGGTACAAGATACAAAAGCTAGGATATCCTTAGAGATAACGAGGTAGACACATGCACATGAATTAAATGTATTAAAGGTGAATAGGAAACAAGGATGATCCCATGCTATACTTGCCTTAGAACTTGCTTTATGCCCAAAGCAACTTGCTCTGAAAAACCTCAACTTAATCTTTCATTTGCAACTTCTGGCACTCAGCTTCTGGTCTTCATCTTCGGATCTTCGGCGCTCACGGATAGTCTTTCTTCTACTCGTAGATCATAGCAACCCAGCACACTAACAGGCATACAAGCAAACAAATAGGAACAACTAAGAACAATACACCACACAAGAGAAAACAGCGTACTAAAAGAGAACTACCGGCTACAGTCACGAGAACATAAGAAACGCCGATAATAGAACTATAAAGGAAAAGAAACGACTACCGAGAGTTTATATTATAAAAGAAACAATTACACGCTTAATTTTCTTAATTGAATAAAAACCACGTGATAGTTATTAACTCAGATTACTTAAATTATATTCTAATTCCAAGCTGAGTTAAGACCAATCTTGTTTTATAAATATTGCCGTAGGGATTAAACAAGTTCAACTTAAAGTTCGCAATATGAAAAGGGACACGTGCATACTTAATAGTGCCTAATATATACAACTTGTTTAAACTAAGTAATAATAAATTAAGAATGCATTTATGTAGCAATTAATCATATTAATCACATTATCATTGATATAGGAAAAGCTGATGTAAAAGCATGGATTGTTATTCACGTTAAGGGGTAAAAAGAGAGCTCTGAATGACATCATATGAATAGATAATGTATTAAACTTGCATGAAGCCAGAACGTAACAGGTAGCTTAACTGCAAACACTTTGATGCTTACTGTTGGCGGGCTTTGAACATTGATGAACTTGTAGAGAGCAGGGAACTTGGCCTACATGCATGTGCTGACATGAATAGCAACATATACGGTTTTCTGGCTGATTGGAACACAGGCTATAGGACCCGGCAGGCAGCAAACGACGCTGGCTACTTCACCGACTCGAGCAGTACAAGCATGGCCATGGCGACCATAGAAGGCTGGTACAGCTGTGGCATGTCGGCAGGCTGCGCCACACATGGTCGACAACTGCTAATCGGTAGGATGCAGGACACGTTATAAAAACAGATAGCATACTTGGCTTGTGGCATGATGTAGACGATAGATGAAATATAGGGACTAAGACATGATGGAGGTGCTCACCGGTGGTCAGCTACCGATGGCGTTGACAGGCCTGCTCATCTAGATGAGAAGTCCTCCAGCGACGAATCAGCATGTGAGTCTGAGGAAAACTTGGACGATGGTTAATCTATTCTGGTTGGTCGATGGCGGAGCAGACGAGATGGGCGACAATCTGATGAAGTTTGTAGTGGTGGCGGTTGCCTCCTGTAGAACTCGGTGCGGTGCAAGGGATGGACATATGAACAGATCACGGCGGCGGCATACATGCGATGCTGTGGTGGATGGTCGGCGGCGCCATCTCATACAATCGGCGAGATACCATGTGACCGCTGGCAAGCAAATAGCAGATTACTGGGAACAATGACTCGATCGGACATGGCTAGCCATGTGGGAGATCGACTCATTGACAAGAACATGGCAGGCGGCCGTGCTTGCTGCCGAGGAGAGGCCGGCGTGGCGTATGAGCGACAGGCTAGCGGCGGCAACAAAGCATGGTAGGGAAACTCGGAAGTTGCAGGTCGACGGCGGCGCGGCAGGGCTGCGTGGGATTTGATCGATTGGCTTATGGGTTCTCCAGGTATTAAAGAAATACATGAAGCCAAGATTGATATTTATGGACGGGCACGGCGTGATGCACACGCCAAGGCGTGAAATGGTGTGGAATGGAGGCGGACTCCAAATCAGAGCAAAGTCCGGCTCCTTCACGAGCTTGGAGCTTGTGTACAGATTTGTGTATGTGAATAATACGATTGTAGCTATGTATGTTTACATCCCAAAGATACATATAGCTGTATAAGCGAACCTAATGCCCAGTACAGCAAGAGGATTCAGGAATCAGGATAAAACGGGACACAATTATACACTTGCACAAGCTCGGTTAAACAATTCAAGGCTACTGTACTAATCTAGTAAAGAAGCGGCTGAAAACGCTCAACCCCATAACGGACAGACAGAAAACGAAAAAGAGTCAGATAAGAAACAAGAAACAACATAATGATCCTGGAAAGGGAAAACTGACAGAAATCAGGAAGATACATGGTTGCTGCTATAGATTGGGAATAGGCACGACGTACGTCCGATGCCCCGAGTACTTGTCGAGATTATTACAGGCATTGTGAAACCGTCTCCGGTGGCTACACGAAGAGCATTGGGATGAAGATAGCGGTCACTCGAACTCCATGATGGGGTTCTTGCCGTAGAGAAACAATTGATGGCGACGTAAAGCCCAGCGAGGCGGGTCACGCCAAACGGAGGCATCGCGAGTCGTGACGGAGGCGGCCTCCACCGAGCGGTGTCCGGCTCGGTTACGTGCTGGAGGAGGACGACGATGCTGCGTGGGCCCGGAATGGCAGCAACTCCAGACGCGGGTCAAGGCTGTCAGCGGGCAAAGAGAAGGGAGCTGGCTCCTTCGGCTTGGGCCAGGGAATGAGAAGGAGCAGCAGCAGATCGGGCTGAGCCACTCGGGTGAAAACAAGGGCGAGTAGGCCAGATCCTTCGGGCCAGAAACTGAGGAGAGGGAGAGCAGGCCAAGCGGGCCAAAAGAATCAGAGGGTTGGGGAGAATTCCTTTTCTTTTTCCTTTCTAATTTTTCAAAGCCATTTCAAATAGATTTTGAGTTCCTTTTTCACTTTTAGCAAAAACCACACAATACAAAAGCTCAGATGCACTAGCATGCATGTACATACATGTTGCTAAACCTTCTGATAGATTTTAATTTAATGAAAAATATTATTTTTCTATGTTTTTATGAGCACAAAAATACATAATTAAATCATTTTAACTCTATTTCCAAAGAAGCAAATTTTAGGGTGTTACATATGATCATGATATCTTTATCACTACCATTCAAATCAAGTAAGTAGTTCTAAATTGAAAGAAAATCATGACATTTTAGAGTAACAAAATATACATAAAATATATTTATGAAACAAGTGAGCTCTTGGTCAATATAACCATGGTATTTGCACAAAAGGCTACCTTTACCTGCCAGTGACTTTAGGATTGGTGTATGAGATCATGGTTCTGTCATTCGTTCTTCAATGCTCAGAGCTTGATAACAGTAAGCCCAATTAACCTGGTTTTAGAGAAATTTACGTATTCTTATCTAGAGTAGACTGAGCCCACAATGTCAAGAATGGACAACAATACAATAATATGTTTCTACTAAAATGCAGAAATTTAGAACTACAAATGATCTGAGGAATGATAACTCACATACTGAAAGGGAGAACATGCAACAAGACAATGAAAGTAGAGTTTCACCTAGCATAAAATATTTTTGTGGTTTTATAGTTATAGTTCCAATGGCAAATATTCTGGTCAACCCATCAGAGCCAGGGGCTCCCTCTACATAGGATCCCTAAACTTGTCCAAACGGGTTTAGGGACCAAAAAATAAAAAAAAGTTTGGGACCTAGATAACACCGCCTCCCAACTTTAGGGACCGCCAGTGTATTTTACTCAAAACTTCTATTTTTAGAATACTATTCATCTTATCCTTGTATTGCAAATGGGATTCTTGTTTAATGTCTAGCCTCTCAAACTCCTTAATGAGTTCTTGCTTTTGTTTTCTAATTTCTGAGTTAACATTCAAGGACCAACCCTTGGATTTCTTTCTCAACAACCTAATCTTAAACTGCCAAATATCCAGTGGATCTGTGAAAATACACGAAGTGTTCCAAACCTGTCTAACCACATCATAGAACTCAAGGACTCATCTTGTTGTAGCCACCATTTTTCGAATCTAAAGAGCTTGGCTATTTTAGGAATATTTACACCAAAGTTAAGAATGAAGGGTACATGATCACTACTTGCCCTCAAGTGTCATCTAGGCCCCAAACTTCCATTTTTTTATTTTTGGGTCCCTAAACTTGTGTAAACGAGTTTCAATAGGTTGGACAAGTCTAGGGACCAAAAAAAGAAAGTTTAGGACCTAGATAACACCGCCTCCGAATTTTTGGGACCGCCGGTGTATTTTACTCAAAACTTCTATTTTTGAAAACTTTTACGTATAAGGTTTCCTTTTTGCTATTCAACATCTTTGGAAAACTTTGTAGTTTTGGATTTTTTTATGAACTTATATAAATAATTAAGATTTTTTTGTTGTATAACCTCTTTGGAAAACTTATTGAAAAAATAAGCTTCTAAAATAATAACTCATTCAGTTATGTTTGTACATTTTTTATAACAACCCAGTCAACTAAATTACCAAGAAAAACTTATCGAACACAACCTTATACTACCGAGCTCTTATGGTTTAAAAAAAATAAAGAAAAAAGAAACAAGGAGAGAGGAAAAAAAAGGAAATAAGAAGGAAGAAATGAAAAAAAAAGGAGGGAAACGCAGGGTGTGTGCATAGTCTGGGATTTGCTCACGTGGATGTCCTCTGAATCGAGCGCCAAATATTAAAAAATCATTAATGGCAAACCTCACAACTGGATTTCTACTTCTTACGCCACAAATTTCTCTTTGCTTCTGCTCCATATATATCACAATTCCCATACAGTACTTGAGCATGGATCTGCAGCTGGAACAGTTCCTTTTGTACTCCTGAGAACTGAAACAACCAATTTCAGATCACTAGTACACGGGCATACTATACAGGCGGTTGGTAACATATTTCTACTGGCGTTTTCCAGCACCGCCTGCGCCGGAGGCCAGTAGAAATGAGCCAATTCCACAGACGGTTGCTTATGAACCGCCTGTGAAAATTGATTTTCACAGACGGTTTGCCTATGCAAAAAAATCCCGAAAACCCCCGAAAATAAATAGCAAAAAAAGATTTTAATTAGGGGAGGACCCTACCGCCTAGCGCCCACCCGTCTCCGTCGAAGTCACAAGTCGCGTAATTTTTCACGTAAAAATCGTGACACACTCACATGTGTTCATATACCCTTTCGGTTCCCCACATATTATACAAATCCGTGTGTAATTTGCTTGTTTAAGGTCCTAAACGATTTCAAATCAAAAAGTTGTCAACTACAAAGTTTCATAAATTTTTGAGACGAACAACTTTCGTATTGGTCATTTCTCCATCCGAGGTCGTTTACAAAAATTGAATTTAAAATTTAAGACCATTCAAACGTAGTTTTCCTTGACAAGATGATTTCAAATTAAAAAGTTGTAATTTACAAAGTTTCATAACTTTTCGAGATGAACAACTTTTATTTTGGGTGTTTTCTCATCGAGATCGTTTGAAAAAATCAAATTTAAAAAAACACGGGTATTTCTAGTGGCGGATTTCTTATCGAACCGCCTGTAGAAATGTCTTATTTTCACAGGCGGTTGTCTTAACAAACCGCCTGTAGAAATCCATTTCTATAGGCGGTTTTTGTCTTGGAGTCCACCGTTTCATTTCTACTGGCGCGTGATAACTAAAACCGCCAGTAAAAAAAAAGCGGGCGCTGGAAAAAATCACCTTTCTACTGGTGGATGTGGAACAATCTATTTTATTTTATACCTGGTATATATGCACTGACCACTGTTAGTTGTTCGTAACGAATTGAAGGTACGTAATCTCTAAATTAACTCTGCACCAACTAGGGGTGTGTTCACTTCGCGAAAAGTAGGTGAAAAGTTACTGTAGTATCTTTCGTTGTTATTTGACAAAATTTGTCCAATCATGGACTAACTAGGCTCAAAAGATTCGTCTCGACATTTACAGACAAACTATGCAATTAGTTATCTTTTTTATCTACATTTAATACTCCATGCATGCGTCGAAAGATTTGATGTGATGGGTGGAAGAGGAAATATTTTAGGTTGGGATGGGGAAGTGAAGACACCCTAGAGGTATATATGCACTCAACTACTCTGCAGCAACTCATGTCAGGGACGATTAGTTAGTTAATCATGTCGTCGTCGTGTGACGAAACCCTTGGATTACAAGTATTAATCTAGCCCAAACCTGAGGGTTTCAGCAAAGAGCTAGCAATTCCTAGAAAATAGTAGACACTACTAACATTTTGGAAGTAGGTAACCTAGCTAGCTACTCTACCGGGTCAGCAAAAATCGTCACCTAACTTGGGCGCGCGTATCCACCGCGACACTTTCCAACCATCTCTACCAAAAAGACAGTAGAACAAACTCACCCACCCACTCATGTCATCTCACACGCATGCACACACACGTACGTGCAAGCAAGGTAAGCATCGTATATATATTACCCTGCACGCCACGGCTTGCTAATACCTTCATCGATCGAGCTAGCTAAGGTCACTAATCCAGCTTGGCAACAACACACGATCACGACGACATGGCCGCAGCCATGGTAGCGAAGGCCGCCGTCGTCACCGCCACGACCACCACCAGCGGCTGGAGCCCGACGACGCCACCGGGCAGCGGTGACGACGACCAGAAGGCGAAGGTGACGACGACGACGACGAAGACCTTCGCTGATGTTGTTGTCGACGAGGACGAGCTGTTCGAGCTCGACATCGCACTCCTCGACAGCCGCGACGACGACCATCACTGTGCCCGCCGTTGTGCTGCCGGTGCTGACGACGACGACGACGACGCCACCGGGCACGCACTGTTGGCTAACTGCCTGCTGCCGCTGCGGTCGGTGAGCAACGCGGTGCCGGTGGCGGCGAGCGGCAGGCTGTCGTCGTCGTACCCCTACTCCGGCTACTACAGCTCCAGGAGGCTGTTCACGCCCCGCAGCAGCAGGAGGTTCCTTTTCCTTGGACGCTCAGGCTCAGCTGGGAATTCTTCGGCGAGGCTTTGCTTCTCCAGCAGAGGCTTCGAAGCCATGGGGAACTACTTTCAGAGGTACTGATCGAGTTTTGAGAGACGTCGATCGAGAAACAACCTATACACTCAACTATATAATAGTGAGAGAAGACCCCTCTAAGTACATCACCGATCTGTATTAAAATCAGGTAGTAGTAATATCACTACCGGCTTGTATAGTACACCATCATTGTTGTCTGGTAGTGAGAGAGAGGAGTACCGGACCCAAAATTAATTTTCATGTGCTTCGGTTTTGGCTCAAACCACACTGGTTCTTGCTCTCAGTCATCGCCGGCCGTCGCCTAGCATCGCCAACAAAATATTATGTGTAGCAGCTAGCTATCATAGTGGTGAT
Organism: Saccharum hybrid cultivar R570; assembly: GCA_038087645.1. Taxonomy (NCBI): domain Eukaryota; kingdom Viridiplantae; phylum Streptophyta; class Magnoliopsida; order Poales; family Poaceae; genus Saccharum; species Saccharum hybrid cultivar. The sequence continues at coordinate 1,720,411 of JAQSUU010000682.1, forward strand.
ACCCTAATAACAAGTGTGTTATCCTTATATATAAATAAAAGGAACACCATTTTTGCCACAACTATTGTCCTTGTCTAATTTTAACTCCTGACCGTAAAACTAGGTAACTTCTACACCTCAACTATCAAAACCGTTCAAATTTGACCTCTCAACCTGGTTTTGAGTTGTTCTCGGTAGGTAGCTCACACCCACTAGTAATATTTATGCAGGGGGTTTTGTGCAAGATTGCTAAGAACGGAAATTTAGGGTTAGCTTTGGACAGCAGCGGAGCCAGAAAAAAAATATAGGTGAGATGAGTTCTAATAAGAAAATAAACCAAAAGTCTTGTGAATCAAATCACACCGCATTCATATACTTCGATCACACAATTATGGCTTAAAAGCTACAATCATAAAAATTATGGCGATCCTAGACACACCTCTGCTTGTATCATGGCCTTGACCGGATCCAGCTGTTGCCACTGCTCTTCCGCTAATTTGTCCGTGGCCGCGGCTGGCCCCAGTGCCAGGTTGCTCTAGCTCGCACTCCTCCATTCCTCTCTCCATCGCCACTCACAAAGGTGCAACTCCAGTTGGTCGCCGGCATTGTTGCGGGCCTTCCTAATCGCTCCATGTGACCGCACTCTTGTGTGGCTGCTGGCCAGCTACATGGCCGCGGGGCTGGGGGACGAGGCACCGGCTCGGCTGCTCCTCGTGCTCGGACACTCTGGGGCATCAGGCCTCCGGAATTCAACAGTCTGACATCCGGTGGGTGGCTGGCAGTGGCTTGCCTAATGCCTTAGCCGGTCAGCCCTCGGTGCTCGCCGACCAGGGTTGGGATACGAGGACGGAATATCGGAGAATGCCCAATGTGTCGATGTTGATCGGGGAAGATACCATTAGGCATCATTTGTGTGGGGGCGGTTGGGCCTTCAATGGACCATCGTTGCCTGCTGATGAGCTGAACCAAAGTGACACTCTGTGCTTGAAGAAGATGAGCAACAACAACATCCTCGCATGGTTAATGGCTAAGGGCAGCACCAAAGGTCCTCATATGGCTAGAGGGGTGTGAATAGCCTATTTGAATATTCTAAAAACACTAGAGCAATTGATTAGTATGACAAAAGACGTAATGCAATCTTACTCTAGCTTTACAAGGGTTGCAAGCCACCTATCCAACAATTCTAGTTGCTATGATCACTAAGATAATCAAATGCTAAGTCACTACGAGCTCTAAAAAGCTAGCTACACTAAAGAGATCAACTAGGTGAGAAGCTACACTAGCAAAAAAAACAAGCTCTCAAGACTAATTACAATAAAGAGCTTGTTACGACTAGTTTGCGGGAATGTTAAATAAAAGGAATGTGAACTTTATATCACTGCATCGAGGAATGAACCAATCACGATAATAAGAATACCAATCACCGGAAGAAATCCAAAGAATAAATCACAATGGAGACATGATTCCCCCCCCCCCCCCCCCCGAGGTTCACATGCTTGCTGGCACGCTAGTCCCCGTTGTGTCGACCAACACTTGGTGGTTCGGCGGCTAAGAGGTGTTGCACAAACCTCGTCCACACATTGGACACCACAAGAACCTACCCACAAGTAAGGTAGCTCAATGATACGCGCAATTCACTAAAGTTGCATTTGGCGCTCCGTCAGGGAAGGCACAAGAACCCCTCACAATTACCGGAAGGTGACCAAGAACAATCACCAACTCTTGCCACAACTCCTCCACTGCTCTAAGCCGTCTAGGTGGCGGCAACCACCAAGAGTAACAAGAATCACACAGCTCAAATGATCCCCAAGTGCCACTAGATGCAATCACTCAAGCAAAAGTACTAGGAATCACTCCCAATCTCACTTTGATTATGAATCAAGGATGGAGATGAGTGGGAGGTATTTGCTTAGGCTCACAAGAATGTCAAGTATGTCAAAGTGCCAAGAGAGATCCTCAAAAGCCGGCCACCAACTATTTATAAGCCCCTCAAACAAATAGAGCCGTTAGGCTCTTCACCGTGTTTGTTTCCCGTTGACCAGACGCACCGGTCAGAGTGACCGGACACGGACACCCCAGCGTCCGGTCGCTGGATTCACGCCACGTGTCCCATTTTAAACCTAGTTCATCAGATCTTAACGGTCGAAAACAGTCAGCGCTTTAGTCAATATATGACCGGATGTGTTCCTCAAAACGACCTGACTCTGAGTCACTCAGGGTCCGGTCAACATCAGAGAGGTTCCAGAGTGTCATTTTCACAATCGGACGCGTCTGGTCGAGGGCGACCTGACGCGGCTCCGAGTCCGATCATCATCCTGTTCATCCTCTCGCGCGAAACCAGCTGACGTCAGTGTACGTCAGCGGCCGTCGGACACTGCCCCTATGCGTCAGATCCCCTGCGTCCACGCCATGGTAAAAGGTGACCGAACGCGTAGGTCGAACCTGTCCCAGTGTCCGGTTGTCTTCCTCGCTCTCTGTCAGCCGCGCGCACTGCCGTCAACACTTGACCTGACGTTGAGCCAGCGTCCAGTCAGGACCTGCTCAGCGTCCATTTAGTGTCTGTCTCCTCCTTTTTATTTTCTAAGTCCACGACTGCTTCACCTTTACTTCCAACTTGCTAACCACAAAGTGTAGAACTTGTGTGCATGTGTGTTAGCATTTTTCAAGGAATTTTGCAAGGGTCAATGTTAGCTCACACTAAGTCCTAATGCATATGCTCATATAAAATTACTTAGTGGCACTTGATAACCGCTTTAACCGAGAATTCCTCTTTTTATAGTACGGCTATCGATCCTAAGTCACTCACACCCTCTATGGTGTCTTGAGTGCAAAACAAAAATGACACTATCACATATACCTTTGCTTTGAGCCTATTTTTGTTTTTCTCTTTCTTCTTTTCCAAATGTGAAGCACTTGATCATCTTTTGGTCACTTCCAACACCATGACCATCTTCTAGCTCCACCACTTGACATGGGACTTATCATTTCATTTCTACACACTTAGCACAATGATTAGTCCCTAAGTTTCATCAATTATCTAAAACCAAACTAGGGCTTTTCAGTGAGGTGGGCTAAGGTATGGCAGAGAAAGAGAGGGGAAGGTAAGCGGTTTCAGGGATCAAAATTGAATGGTTTTAGTAGTTGAGAAACCAAAGTTACCTGATATTAATTATAGTTGGGGTCAAAATTAGATAAAGGCAACAGTTGAGGGAATAAAATGGATTTGTTCCTAAAATAAAACAACAAGTGTGCTGTCAAGTGCCAACTCTATTTGTTATGCGTGATCAAACCTCGCTTAGCCATGTATTAAATGGATCAATTATTTCTCCAAGAAGAAACTACAATCATTTTTTCATGAAAAAGTTTATTGTACTAAGATGCAAATTAAAGGTTATTGGCTTATTGCACTTGGGAGACATGGCACAACTTTGGTACTCCAATTGGACTGAAGGGTCAGCCGCTAGTTGTTTTTTTAAATAAGGTCAGGTTCTAGAAACAACACATTACACCCTCATTTTAAGGCTCCGTTGGTTATGGTTCCAATGGATGAGTAAGGATATAATCTAGAATATATTGGACATCCGTTGTAACAACTCATGCCATGATCTGTTCAACGCCTGGGATAATTAACCAATTGCCACTATTTTAGGGAGAGTGGCAACAGATTTGCCACCCACTTGAGAGAAGTGGATGTGAGAGGGATTAATTGACCATAGCTAAAAGTGGCAAATAGTTAAATGTCCCTCAACGCCTCTATTGTCATCACCGTCTGGAATGGAAAAATGACATTGTTCTAGCTTTGAAGTTGGCTCAATGGAAACACAACAAAAACATTGCACCCACTCTTTATAAAAAGGCCATAAGAAAGGAGACAACAGTTTAGAAAGCGTTGACACAAAACAAATGGGTTGAGCACATTGCACCAGTTCTTTCCCAATGAGGAGAGGGAAATTTTTTATTTGTGGGAAGCAATCCAAGATACAATGAGAGAACTGGAGATGGAGGACCCGGTTAGATGGAAATTGACAACTATAACTGGGATACACCACACAAGGCACCAATCAGATCCAATGCCGAGGAACCTACACTAAGATTAAAATCATGCCAATTTAAAAATCCCAGGCCGAGAAATGTCATACCTCATAGTCTCATCCAAACCAATGATTGCAATCTTTTTTTGTAGGCAAATACAATGAAGCACGACAGCTTATTAGTGGTATGCAAATTGATAATGGTCCCTTCCCAATCAATGCCCTTGGATTGCAAAATAAACATATTAATCAAGCTAAATCAACTAAAGGCAAGAATGAGATCTATCACGGAACCGCCCAAATTATAAGAACAAAAGTACAAAAACAATCGCCGGAGCAATTAAATTCTCGTACTTAAGCTCCTATAACTCCGGTAGTCCAATAAAATCACGAGGGATTTCAAACCAACCAACATACAAGCCAAGATCGTAGTGGTCCAACATAACAGGTCATATGTTACATCTATTTCATAAGTAATTCAACATATATCGGAGTTTGGTAGAGTTATTACAACTCAAGTTCAAAAGTAGCGGAAGCAAAGTAGTTTGAAAACTAATATCACCTTAATTCAAATACATGCCAGTACCAAGGTCAAATTCCCATAAAAGCAAGAGAGACGAGATAGCTCAGACGGATCATGCCCATGATCACACTCCGCCACTACAGCCGGAGTCTTCCAATTCTTGCAGTAGCTATGTTATATCACAACCTGCAACAAGTGAGAATAAACCCTGAGTACGAGAAGGTACTCAGCTAGACTTACCCGTCATAAACCAGAAATAATGACACCAAGGAGTATGCAAGGCTTTCTTTCAGTGGGCTAGCTTGACTCATTTGCGAAAAGCATAAGTTATCATGAATAAACTAATTTAAGTATTTTTGCATCATCTTTATTATAACCTATTCAATCTAGGTAAGCACCTATGCTAAAGCAATCACTTGATTAACCATTAACATCAAAGGTTACCATTTCAGGTTTTAGCATTTCCAACATCATCCACGTAACCATCCGTGTTCCATAATCATTACTACGATGCAGTAGCTCGAGTCAAGTGCTCACTAACCGGGAGCGACGGCGATTCGAATCGAATTCCTATCCAGCTGGAGATTTATTCCTCACACAAACCTCACTCACCCGCTAAAGTGAGGTGTTGGTCACCGAGTCAACCATTCAGGTAAAGTCGCGAGCTTGCCAGGAACCACTTGTACCCGGGGGCCGTCCGACTGCTCTTTGGCCTTATCATCGCGCCCCCGTTTCCTGCCACTACTGCTTCGGTACAGTGCATTGCGGGCAATCCACTCGGCCCGAATAATCTCCCAGCTTCGCGGTCGAAAGGTACCTTATTCGGCCAGCTAAATGTGAGGCATGCGTCCAACATGACCCGAGGGACAACAACGGATGGTCCTTAATCGACACAGGCGGAAACTACAAGCACCCCAGAACCCTGTCTGGTTGCCCAATACTTATTCCGCCCGGTCTCCAATTATTCATCAACGCTTGGTTATTTCCAGGATAACATCCATTCCATAGCTAAAGTATTCCCGTAACCACCTATAATTTCAGGTGACAGGAAATCACCAATCTCTACCGGTCTAAGTAGGGCTAAGCAATATTTTTGATCCTGAACTAAAATAGGATTTTAGGCATATCTACGGGACAAGGAAAGGATATATATGCAGCAAGTGTTTTCAATCAACTCCTATAACTTAATGCAATAATACATATATAACATATATATATATATATATACTCAATTGCTTTTGTAAAGTAGGAGGCTTAGAATGCTCCGGGGCTTGCCTGGGATCCGACACAAGTCAGTAGTTGTCAGATGACACTCGCTGAGTACTTCCATCTTCGGGATAGTTCCACCAAACACCGTCTTCGGGTTTGGCTTCAACATCTCATCCTTCACGTGGTGCATCTAGCGAACCTAAATGAGATGCAAGATGCATGCGTATGAATATGATGAAGGGTAACACAAGATGCATCACACAATCAATTAAAGAGGGCAAGCACATTAAGCATAACACAAGTTTAACAAGATCACAAGTATCTTAACTTGACTATCATCAAGGGTATAAGCCACACTTAGCAACACATGGAGTAAACAACCATGACTAGCATCTGACAATTTCTGGACTGCAAACAACATCTACATGTTTGGATCATAACTGGAGTTATACAAATCCAATAGACATGCAACAAGACATTCTGGAAATCTTATGAAATTGTATATAATTCATCTTTAATCATCTTAGCATGATTCTCAAGTTAACCAAGTCAAACATGCATAATTACAGAATCTGGTCCAGAGATTCCAGAGAACAACTATTTCTGGAACCCAACTTGAAATAGTCATTACTCACAAACTATAAGGCCAAATGCCACCAAAATTTAACACAAGCTAGATTAATAAGTTATTTACAACTTTGTTATAAGCATGTTTCTCATCAAACTTCATTTTCATGGTGCAATTACCAAAGTCCCAGAAACTATCCAGGAAAGCATCAATTGCAAGAATAAATATTAACTTATATTCCAAACATACATTTGGCTACAACCAATGTAACCATCATAAAGTGCATGTTAAATGATCACCAAAAAGTATAGTGCTCATCATTAAATAATTTCTTTTAATGCATTTCTTAATTTATTTAAATAGCAAGGTGAAATAATAAACATATACCAAAAGTCCATAATAAAATCTATAAAAATTACAGTAGCTCTTACATACACCCAATAGTCTACTGTACAAATTTCAAGGCATTTGGACATGTATATCAACATCTATGAAAAAGACAAATTGCTATTGCAAGAATTCATGTGAGAGCAAGATGCACTAATAAATCACTCAAATGGCAACCAAAATTCATGAAATAATTACCACACATTAAACATCATATGAGTAGCATGCCACAAAAATTTCACTTCATTTGGAGCCCTAGATCTACAGTTATGAAAATGACAAATACATCTAGCATTAAAAACCTAGCTGCACAAATCCATTTTTACAGAGAACACTTTAAACTAAAACATGCCATATTATAGATCTACTCACAGAGAATTTCACAAGGATTCCAAAAAGTCCTCATTTACTATTTTACGATTTTTCTACAATTTATTATGATTTTCCAAAGTTTTAGTCATTTTTCTGCAAAAGAAAATTATTAAACCGAAAAGGACAAACACTTTTACAACGGGACCCCTGGAAGAAACTTTAATCAAACCGAGCGAACAAGTCCTTCTTGCACTATTCAAATGAGTCTATGGCTTCATAGAAAGGTCCCTCCCTTTTGTCGAATTCATGCGCGACGTCCTTCCCTTGCTTCCAAAACAGAGTCGCACGGTCATGGAGGAGCCGGCCGGTTGGGGGCCCGCCGACGGCGAGGAGGGGGCCAGCGAGGACCGCGGCATCGAGGCACACCCGTGGGTGCCTCCTACGCAAACTATGGCGGTCCACAGCGGCCTGGCCACGGTGGCCGACGGCCGGACAGCCAGCGTTACGATGGCGGCGCGTTACAGACAACGACGTAGCAGTGAGGGAGGCGTGGGAGGAGCGGCGTGGGGCGGGGAAAACCAGGGCACAGCCATCTAGGGCGGAGGGGCACTAGAGCGGCGAGACCACGCGGAGGCGGGAGCTTGAGCTGTCGGCTATGGCGATGGCGAGCCGCGGCGCAGCAGCAGGGCGAGGGAGAGCGCGGCAAGAGCAAGGAAGAGTGAGTGGGGAAGGCAGAGTGCTTGGGCGTCCATTCTTAGAGAAGCCAGGACGCAACCACGCGGCAGCGACGGTGGGGGCGTGGTCGGCGCATGGAGAACGCGTGGCCCTGACGTCGAACACCTGGCGGGCAGCGAACGGGCAAGGTGGGACGCGTTCCTGGGCCAGCTCCGGGCCGAAACAGAGAATGGGCCCAAAACAAAGTTGGCAGCCCACATGATGCTCTACATTTTCCGTTAAGGAGCCAAGGTCATTAGAGCAACCGATTAGTGGTTAACCATCTCCGAAGATGGCTGTGTCAACGTGTTGGCAGAGATTAATAATCATCCAAATTGATGGTCTAAATAAAGTCAAACTGGTGTCATCCTTTTGCATGCTCTTCTCCACATTATCTTCTCCAACTTTTGTATTTGGCTCAACTGGAGTTGCTTAGCAAAAACACGAGAACGCGACGTGCCAACCGTCTTGTCCTTGCCGGTCCAAGTCCATGAGTATGATGAAACTAGCAGTTTTGGGAATTAATTTTGAAGGTCTAAATGAGCTCCAAATCCATTCAAACTTCTCTGAGCTCTTCTCCACCCTAAACACTCCAACTTTTATAAAGAGTCCAACTTCAGTTGTTTAACAAAATTTTGAGAACGCAATGTGCCCACCTGTCAATGTCAGTCCACAATTCCATGACTTAGAATATTTTCCAAGGCTGAAAAACAGCAGCTAATCCAATCTTTGAGCCTCTATTTGACTAGGTTAGAGACCAAACTAGCTCTTGACTATTAAACAAAGTTTCTTCTACATAAAGTGATCTACAACTCTCATTTAAGGTTCAACCTCAAAACTGATATAGAAACTGCTGTTATACTTTGACCAAAGTAAGATCACGATAAAGCTTAAATTATCCTTTTTGATCAATTGGAGCATTTTTGGGGCATTTGCTCAACACGAACCTTTTACGACTTTTGTTGTAGAGTCCATATAGAGTCATTTGGGCAAGGTTGCAAGGTTTGGTTGATGACCTATATTTCCATCCACTTAATAATGCAATTCCAGCACTTAGTAAAGTCATTCCAACAAGCATATAACTTATCATTTCATGTGACTTTTTGATTCCAAACGTCATGAAACTTTTCCAGGGATCAATATAGATAGGTACTAAGGTGAGACACATGAAGATATTGCAATAACTCCACCCAAGCATATATCTTGAAAATGGCCTATATATAAAGCAAGGGTGCAACATCCAAGTTTAGGTTGGGGCTCGTTTCTATAGGTTTGACCTTGACATTCTCATCATCCCTTAATATGCCATGTTTGAGCTCAAACCCACTGCTTAACTGGTGGCAAACACCTGGGGTGTTACAGCCCTCCCCCCTTAAAAGAATCGCGTCCCGAGATTCGGTGCGAAGAACTTTCTAAGGGAAGAGAAGCATGTTATCCAATTCCAACATCTGCAAGCGCATTAGGCTACTTAGCTTCAAATAGCATAGAGGCTAATTTGGAAGACAACTTTCTGATACTCGCTCTAAGTAGAAACTTTGGTCTGGATAATTTCCTTCACTGACTTCCATGAGGCATTGTTACTTTGGGAGGAATCCAAGACAATACGGTACTTTGTTCACGGTGCACGGAGAGTACTACGAGCATGGACTAATTTACTCGCTCAGACGCCAACTGATGGAAAACTACATATTGTTACACGTGTGCAGTTCTCTTTCTCTGATGCCAACACTGTATTATCTGAGTCTGCTGAGGGAACAGTGAGTGTGATAGCTGACTCTGTCGGTTCTGGATTTCTGCCAACTGTTATCTAAGAAGATTCTCTTATACAAAGGCAACAGTTATCTGGGTTGAATTAGATGCAACCTCTTGGGTAAAAACACATATAAAGTATCGGAGGCACGTCAGCACTAGAGAACCATTACCTCAAAAGGATGTTAGCTAGGTCTCAAAGACAACAAAAGTTGCAAGTATCCACCAAAATAGCTCTGTTCTGAAATGGCAGCAAACCAAGCTGATAAGACATCTCTCAAATCCAATGTTTTACTCAACCAATACTCATATCAACTTAAGACATTGAAGGGTCCTAAGCAAGAAATGAGGTTACCAAGTTTGGGTCAATCCAACTTTGTTTGAGTCACTAACCATTAGTTTGAAGATAACCGGTGTAGTGTCACAAAATTCTAGACAAATTTCGTGTTCTTCCTTTTCTTTTGCTTCACATGTTGAGGCGTGTGTTTTGCACTTTCTCATCTTTCTCATAGTAGCAGAAGCCTTTTGTCTCGCTAAGGATGGAGGTGATAGTCTGCCTGATAGGTTTCTCAGGGAACAATTTACGCCGTTGATCTAGACAGTAACTTGATGATGCACAAGCATTGGAGTTGTGGGCTATTTTCACAGAGCACAAAGCATTATTCCACACGGAGGGCATCCCTACGTAGATAAGGAGTCACACCAGAGAGAGTTGATTTCGTCTGTATGACTGTCATCTACACAAGGATCAAGACTTTTGATAACTAGGTCAAATGCACCATGTGACGATTGGTTCTTTCCCAATGGATAACTTGTCCAATCATTTAGTGTTAGGTGCCCATTCGATTCAACAGGGATGGCATACGTTACTCAATCGATGACCGACGTCGTACAAGGGCACATAGGGAGAGTCACTTGTCTACCACCTCTTGCAGTCTGTTAAAGCTTATGCCGGTGACTGTTCTTCAAAGGTCATCTTCTTAGCAACTTCAAGGTATATCTACTACATAAGGTCTAAGATATGAATCTTTAGATAAGATATAGGGAGATAACCAAGGAAAACGGTCACGAGAAATAACACATCGGTTGTTGTTTCATAATGGATCATGAATAGCAACTTTGATACCAGCGCGTGCCGAGCAGCACAACCTTGTGTGCGCACCCACAGGAGGCTCTCGGTTTCGTCACGGCACCATAAAATGCTAATCGTAACACCATTATTAAACGCACAAACAAAGTGAAATTTCAAGTGGCACCGATTAGGTGGTAAGAACAAGCACCAGACCAGGGAGGAGTAGCAAGCAAGGGTAGTTACAAGGTTTAGAGTCAACAAGGAGGCGGTTCAAAGATTAAAACACAGCGCAAGGGAACATAGCTTAATTGCCGAAGACAACTGAGCAAGGGTTCTCGGTCACGTTGGACAACAACATGAGATCAAGATTAATAACGTTGAGAGACTTCAGAAGTTAAGATGGACTTAGTAGACTTCTAGAACAAAATGATACACCGATTAGAGATTGGGTTGATAAGATAGCCACCTGATTTCACAAGCAAAGATTTCTAGATTAGACAATGAGAGATTAGCGTTGCTCGGATCATCTGTAGGAGAGACAATCGGGAGGTCCAACATGGAATTGGGTATGGTCTCCAAAACTTGGTAAGCAACAACTGTGGTTAAGATCGACGTTCGTTAGGACTTAACTTGGTTGGTCAATCAAACAAGGGCATTCTCCAAAAGGTAGCGGATGTCCAAGGCCTAAGCAAACATATAAGGGGACTACGCTAGGGCCTATGGTTCAAGCAAGGCATGGATACAAAAACATTCAAGGGCTAGCAACCACGTCTACAGGCTCTGGCTCCTACGAGAGAATCTAATTAGAGATGACAACCATGCGATTATGTAACATGAGCGTTGTTCTAGGATAAAGCATCTTCAACACTCACATGCTCACCGAGGACAAAAGAGGTGATAACTATGACACTACCCAGATCACAAGCATCTACACAGCATCACAAGTTTTTTTTAAAGCGGACACTTGAGATTATTAGTCAGGTTAGCTTAAGCATTCAATACTACGCAGAAGGCTCACACCTAACAAGAATTTATCCAACAAGAACTAGCTACAAGTTTAGCTAAAACAAAAGCATGCTAAAGTAATCAACTTAGTACATGCACATCAAACACAAGTTACTTATTTATTAGGACAAAGGTGGGAGGAGCATAGTTATATGCACAAAGCAACAATCATGATGATGCATGCTTCGTCCTATTCGTCCTCACAAGATTACCAGCCTAAGGTGGCAATCACGTTCTATGTCGGTGGCATAACACGTATTCTCTCGATATAGAGCTAGTCGCCTGCTACATTTAACTTACGCATTCGTGGTTAGCGTACCTGCAGAAAATTCCATTGCAGCCCAACAATTCCCAATATAGCACACAATGAAAGTAGTAAACTAAATACTCTCCATACATACATCCCCTGATGCATATACTTCGGTATCATAGCTACCCAACAAATGTACCCATAATTAAGTACTTTCATAAATACATGGTTAAACATGTAATTATGCCAGTAACCATAGCTAACTCTCCCCTAGACCGATGGTTGAACGGTCATGCTCTCCCAACTCACACTTACCTTGGCGTAGGTGCGACGTTGCAAGAATGTAACTCTAGCGACATATATGGCTATTTCATATATGAAGGTTACCACTACCATTCGACCACAGGGTAACAGTGCGGTCAAGTTATCACTCATACATACCTTGGCTTGGGCGTAGATGCAAAAATTTAAAACCCCCAAGTTAGTACTTAATTAAGCCACCTAAGGGTCCTTAATTGGGCATAAAGGAAATGACCACTGGCATACTTAGATTTAAAATTCAGATTTGAACAAACCTATATATGTAATAGCTATAAGTTGTCAAAAACTGATTTTTGCAAACAAAACCTTTGTTTTTCAATACACATATGACATGTTTAGTGTTGAACCTTGCTCCGATACCAGCTATCACGGAACCGCCCAAATTATAAGAACAAAAGTACAAAAACAATCGCCGGAGCAATTAAATTCTCGTACTTAAGCTCCTATAACTCCGGTAGTCCAATAAAATCACGAGGGATTTCAAACCAACCAACATACAAGCCAAGATCGTAGTGGTCCAACATAACAGGTCATATGTTACATCTATTTCATAAGTAATTCAACATATATCGGAGTTTGGTAGAGTTATTACAACTCAAGTTCAAAAGTAGCGGAAGCAAAGTAGTTTGAAAACTAATATCACCTTAATTCAAATACATGTCAGTACCAAGGTCAAATTCCCATAAAAGCAAGAGAGACGAGATAGCTCAGACGGATCATGCCCATGATCACACTCCGCCACTACAGCCGGAGTCTTCCAATTCTTGCAGTAGCTATGTTATATCACAACCTGCAACAAGTGGGAATAAACCCTGAGTACGAGAAGGTACTCAGCTAGACTTACCCGTCATAAACCAGAAATAATGACACCAAGGAGTATGCAAGGCTTTCTTTCAGTGGGCTAGCTTGACTCATTTGCGAAAAGCATAAGTTATCATGAATAAACTAATTTAAGTATTTTTGCATCATCTTTATTATAACCTATTCAATCTAGGTAAGCACCTATGCTAAATCAATCACTTGATTAACCATTAACATCAAAGGTTACCATTTCAGATTTTAGCATTTCCAACATCATCCACGTAACCATCCGTGTTCCATAATCATTACTACGATGCAGTAGCTCGAGTCAAGTGCTCACTAACCGGGAGCGACGGCGATTCGAATCGAATTCCTATCCAGCTGGAGATTTATTCCTCACACAAACCTCACTCACCCGCTAAAGTGAGGTGTTGGTCACCGAGTCAACCATTCAGGTAAAGTCGCGAGCTTGCCAGGAACCACTTGTACCCAGGGGCCGTCCGACTGCTCTTTGGCCTTATCATCGCGCCCCCGTTTCCTGCCACTACTGCTTCGGTACAGTGCATTGCGGGCAATCCACTCGGCCCGAATAATCTCCCAGCTTCGCGGTCGAAAGGTACCTTATTCGGCCAGCTAAATGTGAGGCATGCGTTCAACATGACCCGAGGGACAACAACGGACGGTCCTTAATCGACACAGGCGGAAACTACAAGCACCCCAGAACCCTGTCTGGTTGCCCAATACTTATTCCGCCCAGTCTCCAATTATTCATCAACGCTTGGTTATTTCCAGGATAACATCCATTCCATAGCTAAAGTATTCCCGTAACCACCTATAATTTCAGGTGACAGGAAATCACCGATCTCTACCGGTCTAAGCAGGGCTAAGCAATATTTTTGATCCTGAACTAAAATAGGATTTCAGGCATATCTACGGGACAAGGAAAGGATATATATGCAGCAAGTGTTTTCAATCAACTCCTATAACTTAATGCAACAATACATATATAACATATATATATATACTCAATTGCTTTTGTAAAGTAGGAGGCTTAGAATGCTCCGGGGCTTGCCTGGGATCCGACACAAGTCAGTAGTTGTCAGATGACACTCGCTGAGTACTTCCATCTTCGGGATAGTTCCACCAAACACCGTCTTCGGGTTTGGCTTCAACATCTCATCCTTCACATGGTGCATCTAGCGAACCTAAATGAGATGCAAGATGCATGCGTATGAATATGATGAATGGTAACACAAGATGCATCACACAATCAATTAAAGAGGGCAAGCACATTAAGCATAACACAAGTTTAACAAGATCACAAGTATCTTAACTTGACTATCATCAAGGGTATAAGCCACACTTAGCAACACATGGAGTAAACAACCATGACTAGCATCTGACAATTTCTGGACTGCAAACAACATCTACATGTTTGGATCATAACTGGAGTTATACAAATCCAATAGACATGCAACAAGACATTATGGAAAGCTTATGAAATTGTCTATAATTCATCTTTAATCATCTTAGCATGATTCTCAAGTTAACCAAGTCAAACATGCATAATTACAGAATCTGGTCCAGAGATTCCAGAGAACAACTATTTCTGGAACCCAACTTGAAATAGTCATTACTCACAAACTATAAGGCCAAATGCCACCAAAATTTAACACAAGCTAGATTAATAAGTTATTTACAACTTTGTTATAAGCATGTTTCTCATCAAACTTCATTTTCATGGTGCAATTACCAAAGTCCCAGAAACTATCCAGGAAAGCATCAATTGCAAGAATAAATATTAACTTATATTCCAAACATACATTTGGCTACAACCAATGTAACCATCATAAATTGCATGTTAAATGATCACCAAAAAGTATAGTGCTCATCATTAAATAATTTCTTTTAATGCATTTCTTAATTTATTTAAATAGCAAGGTGAAATAATAAACATATACCAAAAGTCCATAATAAAATCTATAAAAATTACAGTAGCTCTTACATACACCCAATAGTCTACTGTACAAATTTCAAGGCATTTGGACATGTATATCAACATCTATGAAAAAGACAAATTGCTATTGCAAGAATTCATGTGAGAGCAAGATGCACTAATAAATCACTCAAAAGGCAACCAAAATTCATGAAATAATTACCACACATTAAACATCATATGAGTAGCATGCCACAAAAATTTCACTTCATTTGGAGCCTGAGATCTACAGTTATGAAAATGACAAATACATCTAGCATTAAAAACCTAGCTGCACAAATCTATTTTTACAGAGAAAACTTTAAACTAAAACATGCAATATTATAGATCTACTGCACAGAGAATTTCACAAGGATTCCAAAAAGTCCTCATTTACTATTTTACGATTTTTCTACAATTTATTATGATTTTCCAAAGTTTTAGTCATTTTTCTACAAAAGAAAATTATTAAACCGAAAAGGACAAACACTTTTACAACGGGACCCCTGGAAGAAACTTTAATCAAACCGAGCGAACAAGTCCTTCTTGCACTATTCAAATGAGTCTATGGCTTCACAGAAAGGTCCCTCCCTTTTGTCGAATTCATGCGCGACGTCCTTCCCTTGCTTCCAAAACAGAGTCGCACGGTCATGGAGGAGCCGGCCGGTTGGGGGCCCGTCGACGGCGAGGAGGGGGCCAGCGAGGACCGCGGCATTGAGGCACACCCGTGGGTGCCTCCTACGCAAACTATGGCGGTCCACAGCGGCCTGGCCACGGTGGCCGGCGGCCGGATAGCCAGCGTTACGACGGCGGCGCGTTACAGACAACGACGTAGCAGTGAGGGAGGCGTGGGAGGAGCGGCGTGGGGCGAGGAAAACCAGGGCACAGCCATCTAGGGCGGAGGGGCACTAGAGCGGCGAGACCACGCGGAGGCGGGAGCTTGAGCTATCGGCTATGGCGATGGCGAGCCACGGCGCAGCAGCAGGGCGAGGGAGAGCGCGGCAAGAGCAAGGAAGAGTGAGTGGGGAAGGCAGAGTGCTCGGGCGTCCATTCTTAGAGAAGCCAGGACGCAACCACGCGGCAGCGACGGTGGGGGCGTGGTCGGCGCATGGAGAACGCGTGGCCCTGACGTCGAACACCTGGCGGGCAGCGAACGGGCAAGGTGGGACGCGTTCCTGGGCCAGCTCCGGGCCGAAACAGAGAATGGGCCCAAAACAAAGTTGGCAGCCCACATGATGCTCTACATTTTCCGTTAAGGAGCCAAGGTCATTAGAGCAACCGATTAGTGGTTAACCATCTCCGAAGATGGCTGTGTCAACGTGTTGGCAGAGATTAATAATCATCCAAATTGATGGTCCAAATAAAGTCAAACTGGTGTCATCCTTTTGCATGCTCTTCTCCACATTATCTACTCCAACTTTTGTATTTGGCTCAACTGGAGTTGCTTAGCAAAAACACGAGAACGCGACGTGCCAACCGTCTTGTCCTTGCCGGTCCAAGTCCATGAGTATGATGAAACTAGCAGTTTTGGGAATTAATTTTGAAGGTCTAAATGAGCTCCAAATCCATTCAAACTTCTCTGAGCTCTTCTCCACCCTAAACACTCCAACTTTTATAAAGAGTCCAACTTTAGTTGTTTAACAAAATTTGGAGAACGCAATGTGCCCACCTGTCAATGTCAGTCCACAATTCCATGACTTAGAATATTTTTCCAAGGCTAAAAAACAGCAGCTGATCCAATCTTTGAGCCTCTATTTGACTAGGTTAGAGACCAAACTAGCTCTTGACCATTAAACAAAGTTTCTTCTACATAAAGTGAACTACAACTCTCATTTAAGGTTCAACCTCAAAACTGATATAGAAACTGCTGTTATACTTTGACCAAAGTAAGATCACGATAAAGCTTAAATTATCCTTTTTGATCAATTGGAGCATTTTTAGGGCATTTGCTCAACACGAACCTTTTACGACTTTTGTTGTAGAGTCCATATAGAGTCATTTGGGCAAGGTTGCAAGGTTTGGTTGATGACCTATATTTCCATCCACTTAATAATGCAATTCCAGCACTTAGTAAAGTCATTCCAACAAGCATATAACTTATCATTTCATGTGACTTTTTGATTCCAAACGTCATAAAACTTTTCTAGGGATCAATATAGATAGGTACTAAGGTGAGACACATGAAGATATTGCAATAACTCCACCCAAGCATATATCTTGAAAATGGTCTATATATAAAGCAAGGGTGCAACATCCAAGTTTAGGTTGGGGCTCGTTTCTATAGGTTTGACCTTGACATTCTCATCATCACTTAATATGCCATGTTTGAGCTCAAACCCACTGCTTAACTAGTGGCAAACACCTAGGGTGTTACAAGATCATTGGAGAAGAAAGGTTTAAACTTATGAAGAAAGGCAAGCAAAAGCTATTGGAGAAGACCCTTGATGCTACATCGAAGACTTCAACACCCTCGGGGGACAAAGACATAAGTACAATAGCCGTGCCATAGAGACCGTGATGCGCTCAAGGGGTCCCAATCTTCACGACGTAGGATGACCACCCGATAACTAGCTGAAGAATAGCTGGATAACTTGCTACAGGCAGCGATAACTAGTACAACCTGGCAAATAAAACTCGAAGCCAACCACCGTCTTTAACCGGCAACCTAAATTGAGGATTCGCCTAACCACACTCTCAAGGAACCAACCAACACAGCCTACAATCAATCAAGGAGAACCTTGAAGGGAGTAGGAGCACCAATTGGGAGCGGATGAAGCCGCCACTTCTGTAATCCCACAAGGAAATCACAAGAGCAAAGGGGTAGAGATCTCTCTCTGAATATTTGTTAGCATATAGCTAAACAAATGGTTTCTGTATATCAAATATCAAGTTATCTACAAATGCTATGGAGCAAGGGGGTATTTATACAAGGAGCAGCCCTCCTGGATAGGTAGAAACATGAAAAGAAAAGGATAAGTCGGACTATGTGAAAGGCCTCTTCGAAATGGTTCTTTGCTGGGTTCCCGCGTGGCTGTTTGACTTCTGCGCAGTCTTTAGTGTTTTGGCAATAAATCCTCCTAGGGACCTCCAAAAGACGTGCCGTTTATTGGGTTGGAAAGTTAATTTGATAAGCTTTCACACCATATGCAGCATGAACCACGAAATATTTTACAATGGTACAGTTTTGCACGGGAATTTGATCATCATGCAGGTTGATGAACTGCTGACCAGTCTTCACTAAAACAGGTCGGCTGCCCAGATGAAAACTCCAAACAGGTCGGCACTTGTTGCATTGGAAACTAGACTTGACCAGCTTTCCAACAAGTCCTCATGGGCCTTCATAGCTTTTGCCAATCAAAAATGGTGGTTAATTCTTTCTGATGGTTCTGTCATGTTGTGCTGTCCCGAGCGTGGCTCTTCTTTGTAATCCTCTCCTGGTGTGTCCTTGTCATCCTCCTTGGTGAACCTGAGCAATAGTAATGTGTACGACTTAGGTAGCATATAATTCTCATGAATGTTAAAATGAATCTCACAAAGTAGCGCGTGCACCTATTGTTGTAGCTTCTTTGCTCGACTACGTGTAATTGGTCCATCAATGGATTGGGCTGGTGTTGGTGTAGGTGAGACTTGAGTTGGTGTAGCTTGACTTGGAGGTTGTAACATGTTGTACGGTGGCGTGGTCATATCAGACCGGTTTGATCGGTTTCAAAACTGGCATGGACGATTTGTCCAAGGAAACTAAAACGGTTCCAAATCCAAGAAGAGGACAAGCTTTGAGGAACTTTTGGCCAAATACCAGAAGAAACAAGATAACTAGAAGAGAGAGAATTGTCCATAGATGATGGATTTGAAGCCATCAACAAGACACCAAGAGCGGCCGAGTCATCAAGAACAAGATAATCGTGCCATTGCACCTTATCCTATCCTAGGATGATTACTCTGTAGTCTTGTTTATATCATTGCAGTTACTCACCTTTGGATTATAATAGTATGCATATGCAACCATATTTAATTAAATATCCTATTGCATGTACAAACTATAGTTTATCGGAAAAAGTCTACTTAACCCCCCGAACTATCAACTAGTGTCTAACCTACCCCCTCAACTATAAAATCGTCTGTTTTACACCCTGAACTTTTCAAAACCGTTCAAATTACACCTTGGAGCGGTTTTGGACGGCAGGTTACTACAGTAACTACGGTTTTGCTACAGTGGCGGCAGTTTTGACTTTTTCTTTTCTATTTATTTTCGTTGAATCTTTGAAAAATCATAGTAAATCACAGAAAAATCATAAAATAGAAAATCTAATTTTGTTGGACTCCACATGAGTAGATCTACACAATGAATATATAATATAATATGCTTTAGTACAATTTTTTTTTCTATAGCTTTAAATTAGTTAGAAAATTAAATTTTGTCTGTAATTAATTGGAATAATTCATAGCTACAGCTTCTATGGTCCAATTATGGTGAAATTTTTATGATGGGGTTATTATTATATGCTTGAACTATAGTAAAAATTTCATACTCATTGGATCATATATAACTTAGTTATAGATTTATTTAGTTTTATGTTTAGGTTTATGCTTGTTAAATATAAATAAATCTATAACTGAATTATACATGATCCAATCAGTATAAAATTTTTACTACAGTTCAAGCATACAATAATTAGTTCACTATAAAAAAATTTAACCACAATTGGACCATAAAAGCTGTAGCTATGAATTATTCCAATTAATTACAGACAAAATTTGATTTTCTAACTAGTTTAAAGCTACAGAAAAAATTTGTACTAAAGCATACTATATTATATATTCATTGTGTAGATCTACTCATGTGGAGTCCAACAAAATTAGATTTTCTATTTTATGATTTTTCTGTGATTTACTATGATTTTTTCAAAGATTCAGCGGAAATAAATAGAAAAAGAAAAAGTCAAAACCGCAGTTATTGTAGTAAAACCATGGTTACTGTAGCAAAACCACCATCCAAAACCGCTCCAGGGTGTAATTTGAACAGTTTTGAAAAATTCAGGGTGTAAAACAGACGGTTTTATTGTTGGGGGTGTATGTTAGACACTAGCTGATAATTCAGGGGGCTAAGTTAACTTTTTTCATAGTTTATCACCACATCTGATTGTTGTTAGCAATAAGGTGATAAAGGCAATAAGAACATTTTTACGTCTCTACAACCAAGGTAGTGTTCCTCAGGCTTATCTCACACACAAAATGGGATATTGCAGTGGATGCACATGACATAATAAATGGAGCAACAAGTGGAGGTGATTCCAGCGAATTCTTCATTTACAAAGAAGGTTTGGAAGCTGACACATATTGTTTCTTCATCAACTTCAGTTTGATAAAGTATTATGGCCGATAACGTGATTATCGCCCTTAGAACAAAATGTGGCTGATGATCATAACCCTTAGACTACTATGGTCTAGATGAATATTTTTTAGCATGCAAACTTTACTAAAAAAAATAGGCTGCATATGTTCACAGATCTCAGCTAATCTAGGAAAATCGGCTAGTCCTATTTTGCATCTTTGTCAAACTACAAATTGGACTTCATAATTGCATTCCTCTCATTGAGACGATTAAAATATATATAAACAACGCCCATTGGAGTAAAGATAAGAGAACTATGGCCTTCAGGACGATCCACACTCGTGGAAATCAGATATGGTATTGTTAGCCTAAAACCGAATTGGAATTGTATATTTACATAGATTCTGTAAGAGCTATGACCCTAGGGGGAAAGTCCACCCCACCCTATAAATATAAAGGTCCACAAACAATTGAGGGCATCTGGCCAATCAATCAAAAACACAATCAATATACTATTTGACCTTTCCAAACCCTATATCTAATGTTCTGCAAGCTTCTCCATGATGTTTGTGGGTGTTCTAGGTGGCCTTGTGAAAGTCCCAAGTTTAGTTTTGGTAATTGAGTAACAACTAGTGGACTAATGCTTTCATTGGAGATGTATAAGCTAGGGTCCACAAGATAGTGTTGAGCAAGGCATGGAGCATGGTGGAGATGCCGAGATGGTGATAACCACAAAATGCAAGTGCTCAACATGGAGATGGATATGTTGGAGATGGATGGAGTTGGAAGCAAAAGCCCTAAGGCTAAGGTATACGTGTATGTTTCTGTTTAACTAGCCCAAGGTGTGTAGATAAGTGCATGGCCATGTTTAGGTCTAATATGGTTATATAGTGCCACTAGGTGAGAACTAACAATGCATATGAGTTAGGTCTAGTGGCATTGTGAGGAAGCAAGTGAAAACCTTTGAAAATGCTAACTCAGTGCTAAAGGTGTTGCTATCCCGTGGGACACATTTAAGAGTTACCACATTTTAAAAAGGTTTGAGAGAGGCACTCAGTGGGGTATTTTTACACCCAACAGAACTCTTTGGTGAGGTGCACCGTACCAGAGAGTAAACGTGCATATACACTATGGTCTGAATGTCTCTCTGTAACTGTTGCATTGGAGCGCGATTGTTAGCCAAGTTTTTAGGGCATTCACATTTTCTTCTGGTGGCACCAGAGTTCTTGGCACCAAACCTTTGGAATAGTGGCTACTGACATGTGTGGATATTTTCAAAAGAGGCACCAGATATGTCCCGTACTCACTAGAAATGAGCACTAGAGTAATCTAGGTGGCCTAAGAACCTTTTGCATAGTTTCTAAACCTCACTAGATCTCTTCGGTGGTGGCACCAGAGATTGCACTAGAGGTTGCGTCTAGAGATAGTTTTTTCATCATGAGTTTGGGCAAGATCGACCATCGGAACTCTCTAGTGGTTCATCGGATGAACCACCGAAGTGTTCATCAGTGCAACATCTAGATTCAAATTGTTGTTGAGTTGACCGTTGGAGAGCTATGGTGGCAGCACTTGAGTGCTCACCAAATCTATCACATGCACATGAAAAATCTGTTGAAAGTTGGTAATGACTACTTTCTCTTGTGGGCTTATAAAAAGATGGTGTGGCTAGACTATTTGGCTCTCTTGGCACTCCCATTAGATATTTGCACCTATTAGAGCTCAAGAGAACACTCTGCTCACATTTTCTTAGTGAAAATCACATTTGATGGAGATTAGAGAGGATCTAGTGCATTTTCATCTAGTGGCACTAGTTCATCATTGAAGTTGTGGAATTCTTGTTACTCTTGGTGGTTGCCGCCACCTACATGGCTTAGAGGCAGCGGACATCTGTCGAGCATCGCGAGGAGATTTTGCGGGGCTCTGGAGGATGAACAGTAAGGATCTCTTGTGCTCATCCCCACCAGCGGAGGTGAAGAGTAACTCTAGTGGATTCATGGTGTTGTTGGTGTACCTCATGATCGAGCCATCTCATACACTAGCGCTCACATCAGAGCCAAGATTGAGGGATTGTTGAGCTAGTAGAGGAGCGGTGATCCTTGGATATGCCACAATGGGGACATAGGTAGCTGACGACAAACAATGGAACCTCAGGAAATAATCTTGTGTCTCCCCTTGTGGTTTGCACCTACTACACTTGTGCTCTTTACTTTGTGCACTCCTTGCTTGCGTAGTTATTTAGCTCTCTAGTTTGCTTGTCTTGTGTAGTTGTTCTGGCTAGATCGAGTAGTCAAGTTGCTTGTTCGAGTACCTCCTAGTTCTAGTAGTGTAGCTAGTTGTTTGCCTATGATACTAGAATTTTGTAGGGCTTGTTCCTATTTTGGCTTGCTTGCTAGTTAGGCTTAGTGCTTTTTAGGGCCTTATTGTTGCCTAACTAGTTTTTGCTACTATTGTGCTTTTGAAGGAAATTTCTATAGGCTATTCACCCCTCTAGCCATCAACCGACCCTTTCACCTTGTTGACCTAGAACAGCCCTAGGTGTGTCCTCCTAGCGAGATCCTTCATTCTCGAGAAGCATTCATTGGTTTTTATCATGGCCAATCTACCAAAACGAGCCAAGATGGTTTTGGAAACCAGATAGGGCGGTTTTCTCTGGCCCTGCTTCAATTTGATCCTTGTGCCGAGCACACTACCTCTTTGTGTGTGACTAGATTTGCGTCGATGGGACATGTTTGATGTGATGGCCCTAGGGACTTATTCTTAGTGTAATTCTTTTAGTCTTGAGTTTTGTTGATGCAAAAGTGGATCTGCAAACACAAAGGGCTAATACCCAATCCGATATCCAAAGCGTGCCAGTCGATTTGACCTGTTAATCGACAAGGATGATAACTCGAGTACTTTGGTCCTGACAACAGCGATATGCCCGGAAGCCACGGTCAAGAGGTACTCACACGGAACTCGAGGATTGTCGAAGGTCGCACTGAAGCGATGCAGCTCGTCGAATCGATGAGAACTAGTAAAAAGAAAAATATGCAGATTGATGAAGTTGCCAAAAAGTAAGTAGATGCAAATAGGAGTAAAATTGGTTTGATATTTGATTGATATATTTTTTACATTGTCCCTCAGTCTATATTTATACCCTGATCTGAAGAAATATAACCAGACATGACTAGGACACCGAGTCCATATCTAAGGAAAAATGTGACTCTTACATGAATCATACTCTAACAAATATAGAAAAGGAAAACAACACCTATCTACTTCCTTGTACGCCTTAATTACGATAAAATTTCCATCGGTCTCCTCTCCATCGGCATGCTTTCCATCATCACAAGCTTCATCGGCAGTAGTCTTCAGATCTTCCTTCATCAGCATCGGCAATAACATATCCGATCTTGTCAGCAACGCCTCTGAGTCTAAGTCAAACGACAACCTTTCCATCGGTTACCACCATTCATCAGCAACAATCCTCACAAGCTGATCTTCATCAGCACTCTTCTACTAGCGTAATACAATAACTTTCCTTCTACTGATTAGCCCACTCTGATCATTTTGACACGTGCCAAAAACGGTGTCAACACATGCCCCCAATTTTAGAGTATAAAATCATTAATGTTCCAAAATTTACTCTAGACAACGATTGCCTTTACCTAATTATCTAACTCATCCTCCAAGCATGACATAATCTGTTACCAAATCCAATCGAATCCAGCCCTGGTTCATGCGTCTCAGTAAATATCGCACAATCTTCAATCACTCTCGTTCCGATTATGGTTAAGATACAAAAGCAATAATCCATCGGCAAGAACCTAACACAGTACCGCTGCCAATCTTGGAATTAGAATATCCTGTACACCGAGATTTCTTCTGAGTCATGATTGCTTGCCATCAAACCACCTGTACAATCCCTTGATTATCGTGCGAACAGTTACCATATCCATCTGAACCACCCCGACCTACATACGCGCGGCAGAGAGATAAGTCCATAATGCCCCCATTCCAATCGGCCTATAAATACATCTCTCCTAAATGCTCGTCTTCTACCCTTAGACTCCAACCTTCAACACCTTCTCTCTCCGGCGGCGACCCCAACGAGCAACCGTGCGACCCCAACCAGCAATAACCTTCCCCAGCGGCAACCTCGAGTCTTTAGCCGCGTCTCTATCCTTCTCAAGATAATGGCAATCAACTTCGATGTCCCTGTGGTTTGTTTCACCTTCATCCCCTTTTACTGCAATTTCTTTTGCCCTTACAAGTTCATATAGTTGGTGATTTTCTTTCTCTTTTCCTCTGTTCTTTTGATCCTCCAAACTTAGGAACTATGCAATAAGCTAGTCATCCCAACCAATCAGCCGCACATCCAATGTTTAGGTCCAATAGGCAATCCAGATCCAACCGATTTGATTAATGCAGAGACTAACAAAATTCCCTTCAGAGCCTAGAATTTCTCTTTAAATTTATGGAAGGATACCTTCCGATCTTGGCCTAAAACCACCAAGGGGTGGAAAGATTGGTATCTGAGGGTAATTGGGTCGATGCAGGTGTACTGGGCAGAGCGAAAACTAGACCAATGCATCAAACTGTCCATTTCCGATATACAAAAGAATGAGTCGATGATGATTGTTGTCGCTAATTTCTGGTCAGACACAACAAATACCTTCATGTTTGGACATGGCCCAGCTACTCCCACTCTTGCCGATGTGCACATGCTCACCGGCTTAGATATTTCAGTTGTCGATGATGCCTCCGTTTACGGTAGAAAATCTGAGTACAGGGTGAATACCCGTAACATCAGTGGTTGGACAGGGTATATCCAAGAATACATGAAGACTAGGACAGTTGGTTAGAGGAAACACGCCACATTCCTAAACATGTGGTTAGAAAAATTCATTTTCTATGGTCGATCGGTAGGGCCAACCAATGCTTACCTCCCTGCAGCTGAACTACTGGCCAACGGTGTAAGGTTCCCTCTTGGCCGATATCTCCTGAGTTCCACTTATCACCTGTTATATCAAGTGTCTCAGAAGCTTCTGCTTAGTGAACCCATCGGCAACTTAGGAGGCCCATGGTGGTTCATTAACATGTGGCTGAATGCCCACATGCACAAACGCTTGCAATGGGATTTCTTTGCTCAACAATTCCCACGAGATATCGCCGAAGACTATAAACTTGGAGATAAAGAATCGGCAACACGCCCACCCCTCAATTTTGGTGAAGCCATAATAGTTCTTCCTAGGACAGAGGCCAACGAAGATCAGATCGGCTGATTTTTCCAAAGCTTTTACAACGGTCTCTCCCATGATCATCGGGCCTGGATGCCCTATATAGATGAAGAAGCCAGATTCCCCCTTCTCTTCAATTTCACCGATGATGCCTTGAACAAGGATGATGAACTTATGATGGCCATCATTACTCCCTGGGCAATCCCAGTGAATACATTCGGCAGTGGGAAGAACACCAACATCACCTATGAATTCTACAATCCATCGGTAGTATCACGTCAATTGGCCTTTGGACAGCTGCCAATTAAACTTTGCTTTGCCGATGTGATTAAGCCGAGAGAAACAATCACCAGCGGATCGGACTAGAGCAAGGTAGTGCGACTCTCCCCTGATGTCGATACTACAGATGTTGATCTATCCACCTGGGTGCCAGCCTCTTTCATCACTGAATCATATAAGTTATGGTGGCAAGAGTGGAAGGGACAATTATTTGCAGCATCTGTTCATACATATCGGCATCTGATCGACCCTGAGCATATTATACCTGATGACGCAGTAAGTTTCTTTTAACACTAGTTTTTTTCACTTTTAATTTCATCGGCAACTAATTTTCTTGTGACAGGTCGATGACCCAGCACCATCCACGAGCAGGAGTGGGAGACCCTTTGACCTTCGACCCGTATCCTCGGTATCATCGATCGGCTACAATGCCCCTACCCTGGGTGCTCTGACTCATCAAAGAACCCGTGCCAAGAAAATCACTACCAAGCCAAAACTGGCTAAGCCTAGAGCCACTCCATCAACTGTCGCTGCGACCCTGATAAAAGCGTTCAAGGTAACAACCATGTTTATTCTAACTCACGCCGATCTCAGACTATACTAACACTAATTTTTAGGATGTAAGAACTACTGCTGGATCATTATCGGCAACTCCTTTGGCATCAAGCACTACCATCTCTGACAAACCTTCAGATGTAATCCTTCAACTTTACATTTAATCTGTTAAAAATCATATGTTAGTCATCCCAACCAATCAGCCGCACATACAATGTTTAGGTCCAATAGGCAATCCAGATCCAATCGATTTGATTAATGCAGAGACTAACAAAATTCCCTTCAGAGCATAGAATTTCTCTTTAAATTTATGAAAGGATACCTTCTGATCTTGGCCTAAAACCACCAAGGGGTGGAAAGATTGGTATCTGAGGGTAATTGGGTCGATGCAGGTGTACTGGGCAGAGCGAAAACTAGACCAATGCATCAAACTGTCCATTTCCGATATGCAAAAGAATGAGTCGATGATGATTGTTGTCGCTTATTTCTGGTCAGACACAACAAATACCTTCATGTTTGGACATGGCCCAGCTACTCCCACTCTTGCCGATGTGCACATGCTCATCGGCTTAGATATTTCAGCTGCCGATGATGCCTCCGTTTACGGTAGAAAATCTGAGTACAGGGTGAATACCCGTAACATCGGTGGTTGGACAAGGTATATCCAAGAATACATGAAGACTAGGACAGTTGGTCAGAGGGAACACGCCACATTCCTAAACATGTGGTTAGAAAAATTCATTTTCTGTGGTCGATCGGTAGGGCCAACTAATGCTTACCTCCCCGCAGCTGAACTACTGGCCAACGGTGTAAGGTTTCCTCTTGGCCGATATCGCCTGAGTTCCACTTATCACCTGTTACATCAAGTGTCTCAGAAGCTTCTGCTTAGTGAACCCATCGGCAACTTAGGAGGCCCATGGTGGTTCATTAACATGTGGCTGAATGCCCACATGCACAAACGCTTGCAATGGGATTTCTTTGCTCAACAATTCCCACAAGATATCGCCGAAGACTATAAACTTGGAGATGAAGAATCGGCAACACGCCCACCCCTCAATTTTGGTGAAGCCATAATAGTTCTTCCTGGGACAGAGGCCAACGAAGATCAGATCAGCTGATTTTTCCAAAGCTTTTACAACGGTCTCTCCCGTGATCATCGGGCCTGGATGCCCTATATAGATGAAGAAGCCAGATTCCCCCTTCTCTTCAATTTCGCCGATGATGCCTTGAACAAGGATGATGAACTTATGATGGCCATCATTACTCCCTGGGCAATCCCAGTGAATACATTCGGCAGTGGGAAGAACACCAACATCACCTATGAATTCTACAATCCATCGGTAGTATCACGTCAATTGGCCTTTGGACAGCTGCCAATTAAACTTTGCTTTGCCGATGTGATTAAGCCGAGAGAAACAATCACCAGCGGATCGGACTAGAGCAAGGTAGTGCGACTCTCCCCTGATGTCGATACTACATATGTTGATCTATCCACCTGGGTGCCAGCCTCTTTCATCACTGAATCATATAAGTTATGGTGGCAAGAGTGGAAGGGACAATTATTTTGCAGCATCTGTTCATACATATCGGCATCTGATCGACCCTGAGCATATTATACCTGATGACGCAGTAAGTTTCTTTTAACACTAGTTTTTTTCACTTTTAATTTCATCAGCAACTAATTTTCTTGTGACAGGTCGATGACCCAGCACCATCCACGAGCAGGAGTGGGAGACCCTTTGACCTTCGACCCGTATCCCCGGTATCACCGATCGGCTACAATGCCCCTACCCTGGGTGCTCTGACTCATCAAAGAACACGTGCCAAGAAAATCACTACCAAGCCAAAACTGGCTAAGGCTAGAGCCACTCCATCAACTGTCGCTGCGACCCTGATAAAAGCGTTCAAGGTAACAACCATGTTTATTCCAACTCACACCGATCTCAGACTGTACTAACACTAATTTTTAGGATGTAAGAACTACTGCTGGATCATTATCGGCAACTCCTTTGGCATCAAGCACTACCATCTCTGACAAACCTTCAGATGTAATCCTTCAACTTTACATTTAATCTGTTAAAAATCATATCTTACACCCGTTTTTGCAGCAACAAACGGGTACATCGGCAAGTGTACCAGATGTCCAACCTTCACAACCAACAAGTACTGATGCCCCCTAGCCAACCGTTGCTAAGGCCCAAACAAAGCACAAAGCTTCAACAGATACTAAGGCACAGCCAAAACGGCAGAAGTTCGTACTGATCCCAACATCTGATCCAGCACCTCCGAGCCAACCAGAATCGGCCGATGCAACTAAGCAAGCAGTCGATCCTCCTGCATAGGGCACATCATCGGCCGTCATATCCCAAGGACCAACTATTGATGAGACCATGGAGGAATTACCATCAAACTTAGCACCAGTTAATCCTGAAGTTGAAGATATCCCATCGGCAAGCTCAGCCGATCCTTCACATTGCATACTCCAGGTTGCTTCCTCCAGTCAAAGACAAGAAATTATCTTGAAGCAAGTAAGCCAACTGATCTAGCTGATTTATAATATTCATACTTGTCCTCAACTGACCCATTTTCTTCTTTTAGGAACAAGACTCCCCAGACAGTCTATTCTCCTTTGCCATCGATGTTTCTGACGATGACGGAGAGAAGGCAAGCTCTTCACTTTCACCGGAGGCAATATCGGCAGAAGTCAAGTCCAAGCTGGAGGCTCTACTGAACTTGCTGCAATAAGATACCGCCCAGTTGGTAGATGATTCGGACCCTACAAAAGCGATCTTCAAAACAATCCGTGGCCAGGTCCCTGCCAACATCGAAGAGGCACTCTTCCCAGCAGCCCACTTAGAAAGCCGACAACTCCAATATCAGAGGGCTGCTCAACGCATTACCGATAGAGCCACTCAGGCTCAGCTTAAAGAAGAAATGCTACAATTGAAACAGATCACCGATGAGAAGCACAAGAACATCGGCAATTTGCAGACTTCGGGTGCCGAACTTAAGCAGAAAATCTCGGACTTATCGGCAAAGAGAATGGCTCTACTGGCTGAACTGAAAGAAGTCGAGGCAGCTCTAACTCATGCCAGGCAGGAAGAAAGTCAGTTACCCGATGCTATCAAGGCTCTTCAGCAAGAAAGAGACATCTAAGCTCGCAAAGCCCTAGCAATAAAGAAAAAACTTAAGCCAGTGGAGGGTGCTGCCGACGAAGATATCAAAGAGATAAAGGAAGCCGATCAGATTCGCCTGCATGCGATATCGACCATCCAATCTTTACTAAATTTGTAAACCCTGTTTATTGCATCGGCGCTCTATGAAACACTGATACCCTTGTATGATTCTGGCCAATAGGACTGTTATCGGCACTTATGCTTTTATGCATCCATCCAGATACTAGGGTAATATTTCTTTAAATATTTTCCATTTAATGCTCTAGGAAATACAACCCCTTTGAGGGTTTCTAGAATATATGCGTTGCCAGGAATAGATTGGTTTATCCGATATGGACCCTCCCAATTAGGAGACCACTTGCCAAACTTTGAACTTTTAGTCCCAATCGGTAAAATCAACTTCCAAACCAGATCGCCATCGGCAAACTCCTTTACCTTCACCTTCTTGTCATACCATCTGGCTACCCTTTTCTTATTTTCTTCTATGCTAACTAAAGCCTTCAACCAATGATCTGCCACATCTTCTAACTCGTCTTTCATAAGAGTATCATAGTCATCGGCTGTCAGTTGATCTTGAGAAAATATCCGCCTAGAGCCAGTTTTAATTTCCCAAGGCAATACTGCATCATGGCCGTATACTAACTGATAAGGCGTTACTTTGATTGCACCATGACATGCCATCTGATATGACCACAGGGCCTCATTCAATATTGTATGCTACTGCTTAGGATTTTCTTTAATTTTGCACTTAATGAGTTTGATAATTCCTTTGTTAGAAGCCTCAGCCTGACCATTAGCTTGAGCATAATAGGGAGAGGAATTCAAAACTTTAATCCCCATACCAATAGCAAACTCATCAAATTCTCCCGATGTAAACATAGTACCCTGATCGGTAGTGATAGTTTGAGGAATACCAAATCGGTAAACAATATGCTCTTTCATAAAATCGATCATACTAACCGATGTCACCTTTTTCAAAGGAACTGCTTCAACCCATTTTGTGAAATAATCGGTAGCAACAAGAATAAATTTATGTCCTTTGCTCGATGGTGGATAAATCTGACCGATGAGATCGATAGCCCATCCCCGGAACAGCCAAGGTTTAATTATAGGATTCATGGCCGATGCAGGCGCTCTTTGAATATTACCGAACTTCTGACACCCCTGACATCCTTTAAAATACTTAAACCAATCTTCAGGAATAGTCGGCCAATAGTATCCATTCCTTCTGATCATCTATTTCATCTTAAAAGCCGATTGATGTACCCCACACACTCCTTCATGAATTTCACCCATCAAGCTTTTTGATTCATCCCCGCTAAGACACCTGAGTAAAACTCCATCTATAGTCCGATAATATAATTCATCATCAAGGAGCACATACTTAGTGGCCTAAATTCTTATACGTCTTTCAACCTTCTTAGATGGATCCCTTAAGTAATCGTCAATCTCCTTTCTCCAGTCATTGGTATCAACTGCCGATGTCAGCATCTCTTGGACAGGCTGATACCCTGAAGCATGCTGAGCTAGCCGATTAGCTTCTTCATTACACAATCGAGAAATATGTTCAAGACGAAAATCTTTAAACTCTTTCAATAATTGCAAACATCTCTCATGATATGAGATCAACACTTCACTTCGGCATTCATAAATCCCAGCTAATTGATTTATAACCAGCATAGAATCACCAAAGATTTCGACAGCATCGGCACATATCTCCCTAAGTAATTCCAATCCTTTTATCAAAGCTTGATACTCAGTCTGATTGTTTATCGATGTAGCAACAATTGACAATGAAAACTCATACTTCCTTCCATGAGGTGAAATCAACACTATGCTGATACCTGCTCCTTCACCACATGTAGACCCATCAAAGAAAAGTGTCCAAGGAGCAACTTCTAAAGAGTCTACTGTGCTGCAGTGCTGAGTGACAAAATCGGCCATAACCTACCCTTTAACTGCCTTAGCCGATTCGTAACGTAGGTCAAATTCTGACAATGCTAAAATCCACTTGCCGATTCTACCACTCAATATCGACATCGATAACATGTATTTGACCACGTCATCCTTGCATATGACAGTGCATTTGGCCGATAGCAAATAATGCCTCAATTTAAAACAAGAAAAGTATAAACATAGACATAGTG
The DNA here is from genome assembly GCA_038087645.1 of Saccharum hybrid cultivar R570. Taxonomy (NCBI): domain Eukaryota; kingdom Viridiplantae; phylum Streptophyta; class Magnoliopsida; order Poales; family Poaceae; genus Saccharum; species Saccharum hybrid cultivar. The sequence goes on from JAQSUU010000682.1 coordinate 1,752,015, forward strand.
AAAGGTCTTGATGGCTAGAGGGGGGTGAATAGCCTATTAAAATTTTCTACAAAGACAAGCTAAACAAGTTTATCAATAAATAAATAGCGAGATGCGAGTTTTGCTTAGCCTACGGGGTATTTGCAAGCCACCTAACCAATTCACAATTCTAGTAATTGCACTCAACCGCACAAGTCAAACCGAGAAGGAAACTACAACTAGCAAGCTACACAAAGAAGCTACTCTAGCAAAGCTAACTAGCTAGCAAAGATAACTAAGAAAGTAATGTGGAGTTGAGTTAGGAGGGTATCACCGAGGGGCGAAGTATTGAGCCAATCAATATGATCAATAATGAATACCAAGATAACCGAACACCGGGATCAATCAATCACAATATGAAAGTGATGACACGAAGATTTATCCCGAGGTTCACGTGCTTGCCGGCACGCTAGTCCCCGTTGTGTCCCTCTTCACCACGTGGTTCAGTGGCTAATCGGTCACACACCGAGCCTCTCAAAAGGCACCACAAGAACCTACCAAATGGCAAAAGGTTGCAATGACACGAGCAATATACTAACATTGCCTTTTGCGCTTCGCCGAGGTAGGCACAAACCCCTCACAATCACCAGAGGTGGCCAAGAACAATCACCAACTCTTGCCAACGCCTCCAAGCTGCTCCAAGCCGTCTAGGTGGCGGCAACCACCAAGAGAAACAAGAATCCCGCAGCAAATCAATCACCAAGTGCCAACTAGATGCAATCTCACAATGCAAATGCACTTGGATCACTCAATCTCACTTCGAATATGCAAAGAAGCAAGAGAGATGAGTGGGAGGGGAGTTGCTTAGCTCAAAGTGCTCACAAGTATGTCAAAATGTTCGAGAGAGAGAGCCTTGAGCCGGCCAACGAGTATTTATAGACGTACCCCTTCGAATATAGCCGTTAGAAACTTAAACAGCCGAAATCGGGCTGACCGGACGCGCTGGTCCAACTGACCGGACGCGCCGGTCGCCCAACGGCTAACTCGTGAAGTACTGACCGGACGCGCTGGTCCAAACGACCGGACGCGCTGGTCGCCCAACGGCTAACTGCGAAGCAACGACCGGACGCGCCGGGAACGACCGGACGCGCTGGTCCCGTGAAGGACCGGACGCGCTGGTCGCCTGAGCAGCGCTCAACGAAATAGTGACCGGACGCGCTGAAGAAAAAGACCGGACGCGACAAAGACAGCGTCCGGTTAGAGTCCAGTAAGCTCCCTGAACGACCGGACGCGTCCGATCATCAGTGACCGGACGCGCCTCGCGTCCGATCATCGAACTGAAAAACACGTAGACACTGAACACTGACCGGACGCGTCCGATCATGCAAGGACCGCGTCCGGTTCAGCGTCCGGTCACCTCTGTGACCTCCGTTCGCCTCCGTTTCTTTTCCGGACTTCCGGCGTAGTGGAAAATAATCGTTTCAACTTCTCGAAAACGCCTGAATCCCGCCTCGCAATCTCGGCGGGAGGGAGAGAGGAACCCAAACCCTCTCTACCGCTCAAACTCCACCGCCGTCGCAAACGTGCTAACATCACCAAGTGATCTCGTCATGTGTGAGTGTGTTAGCATTTTCACAATTATTTTTCGAGGCGATATTAGTTCTATCCAAATGCATATGATCATGAAATGCACATCTAGAGGCACTTAGGAGTTCAATAGCCGCGTCATTCCCCTCTTTATAGTACGGCTATCTATCCTATAATGTAACCACACCCACTAGGTGTCTTGGTTACTAAAACACAACCCTTAAGCATATACCTTTGCCTTGATCACGTAGGGTTGCGTCCAAATCCAAGTGTGGCCATCATGATCACCATGTCCATCTTGCCACCAACCTTGGAGTGTACTAATCCTCATATGCTACATACAACTTAGGCATGGGATTAGTACTTAGGCATTGTCACTAATTACCAACACCAAACATAGGACTTTCAATCTCCCCCTTGTTGGTAATTGGTGACAACCCTTTCACAAAGATGTTATAATAAAATTTTGATTGAATCCATGTCACATTGTCCAAGTATATTACCATGTGTAAGAATTATGGACATGTGATCATGAATTCAAATTGATAGCAATGGCTCCCCCTACATGTATGCTATATGTTTGGATTTTGGAAGCATACATGTTAGATAGGAAAGATTAGGAGCATTGACTACCAATAGGTGCTAAGTGTTTAAGATTATAGACCTTTGAAGCGTGATACCATCGGAGTAGCGATAAACACCATCTTAGCACCTTGTGTAGTTAGATTCCACTTGGAAAAACACAAACATAACTAGAAACCTCGTGAGATCAACATTATAAGCAAGGCTCTAGTACCACTTTGAAAAACATGAAGCAAGAAAAATCTAACTACTTCCTATTCATGCTAGTACCTTAATGCAACATTCAAATTATACTAGCAAGTCACCACACAAGCAATGTATCGGAGAAAACGGAATGCATAACTATGCATCATACAAATGACGTGCACATGTAAATGCAACATTCATGCTTAAGAGCTTGCTCCCCCTACTTATGTGCTCAAAATTTTAAAATTTTAGTTGATCCCCTTCTTTTATCAATTCTCCCCCTTTAGGATCTATCTTTATGAACAACATTTTCTCCCCCATAACATTTTTTTCCTCTTTGAGTTCTATCTTTGTGAACAATATTTTCTCCCCCTTTGGCACCAATTGACCACAAGGAGCAAACTTTAGATAGATTATCATGTTGAAATATGGGGTGAGGATCAAGTTTGTGATTCAACCTAGATTGCTTGCATAAATAAAATGCTTCGGTTTGATCCAAGGGCAAGCTTCTTCACACCTCACTAGAAGGGTTATCATGCACCATGTTGAAGCAAATATTTAGACAAGTTTTCTAGATTAAACACTTAGGATCACAAGCTACTTAAACAAGTTATATGCTACCACTAGATCATACAAGTCATGGAAACAATAGTGGTACCATATAAACTTCAAATTCATTTGATTTTCATGAATGAGCCTAGAACATATAAATTATGACTAGATGGACTAAACAAGTCCTTAGCATAGAATGTATGACATGTCAACCAATTGTACCTTGGGGCTCAAAGCAGAGGCATGTCATATATGGGGTGCATCAACTCATGTTGGAGAAGTCAAGTATGTTCAACTCATTCTTTAGCTTGTGAAATCTCTTCTCATCAAGTGGCTTGGTGAATAGATCGGCTAATTGATCTTCGGTGCCCACACTCTCAATAGCGATGTCACCCTTTTGTTGATGATCTCTAATAAAGTGATGGCGAACATCAATATGCTTTGTTCTTTGATGTTGAACCGGATTGTTGGTTAGCTTCACGGCACTTTCATTATCACATAGCAATGGCACATTCTTGAAATTGATTCCAAAATCCTTCAATGTTGCCTTCATCCACAAGATTTGTGCACAACAACTACCCGCGGCGATGTATTCGGCCTCGGCGGTAGATAGTGCAATACTATTTTGCTTCTTGGATGACCATGAGACAAGTGATCTTCCCAACAATTGACAAGTCCCTGAGGTACTCTTTCTCTCAACTTTGTCACCGGCATAGTCGGAATCCGAATAACCAACTAGCTCAAAACTAGCACCCTTGGGATACCACAATCCAACATCTTGTGTATGCTTCAAGTACCTCAATATTCTCTTTGTTGCCTTCAAATGACTTTCTCTTGATGAGGCTTGAAATCTTGCACACATGCATACACTAAACATCACATCGGGCCTTGATGCCGTCACATAGAGTAGGCTACCAATCATTGATCTATATAGCTTTTGATCCACCATGTTGCCACTCTTGTCACTATCCAAACTTCCACTAGTGCTCATTGAAGTTGTAATGCCCTTTGCATCTTCCATGCCAAACTTCTTGAGCATATCTTTGATGTACTTGGTTTGGCTCACAAATGTACCTTCTTTCATTTGTTTGATTTGAAGTCCAAGAAAGAAACTAAGTTCACCAATCATTGACATTTCAAATTCCTTGGCCATCATTTTTCCAAACTCATCACAATAATCTTGATTGGTTGAACCGAATATGATATCATCAACATATATTTGCAACACAAACAAGTCTTTCTCAATCTTCTTGGTGAATAGTGTTGTATCAACTTTGCCCATGACAAATCCTTTGGATAGCAAGAAGTCCCTCAATCTTTCATACCATGCTCTAGGTGCTTGCTTTAATCCATACAAAGCCTTCCTTAACTTGTATACATGATTGGGTTTCTTGTCATCTTCAAAACCGGGAGGTTGCTCCACATACACCTCCTCTTGAATATACCCATTGAGAAATGCACTCTTTACATCCATTTGATATAGCTTGATATTGTGAGCACAAGCATAGGCAAGTAAGATCCTAATTGCTTCCAATCTTGCAACCGGGGCATAAGTTTCACCAAAGTCAAGACCCTCTATTTGTGTGTAACCTTGAGCCACTAGTCTTGCTTTGTTCCTTACTACTATCCCATCTTGATCTTGCTTGTTGCGAAAGACCCATCTTGTTCCAATGACATTGTGATCCTTAGGCCTTTCAACTAGTTCCCATACTTCATTTCTCTTGAAGTTGTTGAGCTCTTCATGCATTGCATTTACCCAATCCAGATCTCTTAATGCTTTATCAATGTCCTTGGGTTCTTCCATTGACACAAAAGATGAGTGAGCACAAAATGATGCCAATCTTGATCTAGTTTGAACTCCTCTTTGTATGTCACCAATGATGGAATCCAATGGATGATCTCTTGCAATGTTAGTTGGTTGAAGCACTTGGACTTGATTGCTTGGATGTTGATGTTGATCATGAGTTGGAGATGATGAACTAGCCACTTGTTGATCTTGTTGCACTTGAGATGATGTACTAGCTTGATTTTGCATTAGAGAACCACTAGCTTGAGTGATTGGACTTTGGAGCACTTGATCTTTGTTGTCATCTACATTAATAACTTGCTTTGGTCTAATATCACCAATATCCATTTCTTTCATAGCATTACTCAATTGAGTTCCTCTCACATCATCCAAGTTATCTTTTTCATCTTGAGAGCCATTTGTTTCATCAAACTCAACATCATGCACTTCTTCAAGTAAACCACTAGCCAAATTCCAAACTCTATAAGCTTTGCTAGTAGTTGAGTAACCAAGTAGAAATCCTTCATCACATTTCTTCTCAAACTTGCTCAATCTAGTGCCCTTCTTCAAGATGTAGCATTTGCAACCAAATACCCGAAAGTATGCAATGTTGGGCTTTCTTCCATTTAAGATCTCATATGGTGTCTTCTCTAGAAACTTATGGCAATAGAGGCGGTTGCTATAGAAGCAAGCCGTGTTGATTGCTTCGGCCCAAAATGAATGACTTACATTATACTCATTCAACATTGATCTTGCCATATCAATTAAGGTTCTATTTTTCCTCTCAACTAGGCCATTTGATTGAGGTGTATACTTGGCCGAGAATTGATGTTTGATTCCAAGCTCTTCACATAGCTCATCAACTCTTGTGTTTCTAAACTCACTTCCATTGTCACTTCTTACTTTCTTGATTGTGGTCTCAAACTCATTTTGCACTCTCTTGATGAACTTCTTGAATATGTCAAATACATCACTCTTGTCTACAAGAAAGAATACCCATGTGTATCTAGTGAAATCATCCACAATCACAAAACCATACTTGTTGCCACCAATGCTTGTGTATGTAGTTGGCCCAAATAGATCCATGTGCAACAACTCAAATGCCTTGGAAGTACTCATAATGCTCTTCAATGGATGAGTGTTGCCTACTTGCTTTCCGGCTTGACATGCACTACATAGCTTATCTTTCTCAAATGTGACATCCTTCAAGCCTCTAACTAAGTCATGCTTCACTAACTTGTTCAATTGCTTCATGCCAACATGACCAAGTCTTCTATGCCATAACCAACCCATACTTGATTTGGTGAGCAAACATGTTGAAAGTTGAGTGTCACTAGCATTAAAATCAACCAAGTATAGATTCTCATATCTAAAACCTTTGAAGATCAGGTTAGAGCCATCAACACTAACTATCTCCACATCATCAACACCAAATATGCACTTGAAACCGAGATCACACAATTGAGCAACCGAGAGAAGATTGAAGTTCAACTTTTCAACTAAGAGCACATTAGAAATGCTATGATCATTTGAGATTGTAATCCTTCCAAGAGCCTTTACATCACCCTTGCTATTGTCACCAAATGTGATGCTATCAATGCCACTATCATTTGATTTGAGAGAGTTAAACATTCTTGAATCACCGGTCATATGTTGAGAGCACCCACTATCAAGCACCCAATGCCTTCCTCCGGCCTTGTAATTTACCTACAAAACAATTTAATGTCGTTTAGGTACCCATACTTGCTTGGGTCCTTGGAGGTTAGTCACTAAGCTCTTTGGTACCCAAATGGCCTTCTTCTTTAGGCCCATAATTGGTGTACCAACAAACCTAGCATGCACACCTTTCTCACCCTTGGTAAGCACATAACAAGAATCAAAAGGAATATAAGGTACATTAGCATTTTTCTTGTTCTTATTCATTTTGTTGCAATTAATCTCTAGATGCCCAATTTGCTTGCATCTATTGCAATAACGACCATTGCCCTTCACAAAGCGAGGCTTTGGAGTAGCAAAGGCCGCCTTGCCCTTCTTGGGAGTATAGCCCAATCCCTCTTTGTTAAGGGAGAACCTTTGGCTACCCAAGCATTTTAGCAAGCGAGCATCCCCACCATAGGTGTTGCCTAATGCGCGGGTGAGATCATCCACCTCTCTCTTGAGAGTCTCAACCACAAGTGATGAATCACTAGTAGTAGAGGTAGAGTTGGTTGTGGTGGATGATGATGAGCTACATGAAGCATTAGTAGGACTAACAAATAAAGAATCATCAATAATATCACATGTTAGTCCAATATCACAAGTGACAATCACTTGCTCCTCCTTAGCTTCCTTTATGAACTTTTCCAACTTAAGGTCCTTTTCCTTGATGAGCTCAAGTAGAGTGGAGTGGGCTTCCTTAAGCCTAGTGTGAGCAATTTCAAGATCCTCGTGGTCTTCCTTTAGACACTCACGAGAAGCCTCTAGCTCATCAAAGGATTTCCTAAGAGCTTTGAGCTCTTGTTCAATTCCTTTGCACTCCTTACTCTTTTTGAGAGCAACAAGCTCCTCCATCAAGGCATCATTTTCATTGCTCTTGGCAATGAGCTCTTGTTCCAAGATTTTGTATTTCTTGGTTGTCCTCTTGTAGCCCTTGCTCATTTGATCTATTATGCCTAATAGATCATCCTTGGAGTAGTCCTCATCCTCCTCATCATCACTCCTACAATCATCACTAGCACAAGAATCATCATCACTATCATCATGTTTTACCTTGGTAGGCTTGGCCATAAGGCATGTTGATGTAGTGTCGAAGATGGATGGCTTGTTGGAGAGGGCGATGTTTGCAGTGGCTCGTCGAGTGATCCTCTCATCATCACTAGAGCTTTCATCATCATCACTATCGGAGTTGTCACTATCCCAAGTGACTACATAACCACCACCCTTCTTCTTCTTATTGAAAGTGAAGCTCTTCTTTATTTTCTTCTCATTCTCTTTCTTATCCTTCTTGTTCTTCTTGAGCTTCAAGTCCCCATTATGAAATCTCTTATCTTCATAGGGGCAATCCGCCACTATGTGATCGGGGCTATTGCAATTTGTAGCAAAGGGTCTTTGCCTTTATAGTGTCTCTCCTCTTCCTTGCCCCATATCCTTTCTTCTTCATGAACCTTCCCATCTTGTGCACAAGGAGGGCCATGGTCTCATCATCGAATGGATCATCATCATCACTTTCTACCTTGCTCTTGCCCTTAGAGGATGAAGCCTTGAATGCAATGGGCTTCTCTTGCTTGACCTTGGTCTCCTTCTTCTCTTCTACCTCATCTTCATCATCATTGTATTGGGCATCGGTCATAATATCTCCAAGCACATTGGTTGGTTTAACCTTGTCCAATCCCTCTCTAAAGATCATTCTTCTCAAGGTGGTAAACTTCTTGGGTAAGCACATCAAGAACTTGTGTGAGAAGTCCTTGTCCTCAACCTTCTCCCCAAGCCCCTTGAGATCATTGACAATGACTTGGAGCCTATAGAACATCTCCGGGATGGATTCATCATCCTTCATCTTGAATGTGGAGAACTTGTCCTTGAGCATATATAGTTTGGCACTTTTTACCGTTGAAGTACCTTCATATGTTTCTTCAAGCCTTATCCAAAGCTCATTTGCCTTTTCAAGATCTTTGATTTGCTCAAATACTTTATCATCAATGGCACGATAGATTGTGTCAAGTGCCGCCGTATTGCATTGTTTGTTGATGCGGTCATTGGGAGTGAGGTTTTCCTCATCAAGAATGATGTATCCTTCTTTGGTCACATCCCAAACCTTCTCATGTATATTGCCTAGATATTGCTTCATCTTCCTTTTCCAATGATCAAAGGAAGAGACGCCATCAAAGAATGGAGGCTTGCCATTAACATGATTGAACATAACTTGAGCCATCTTACACCGAGGTTGTTAAGCCTTACAAACGGTGACCATGGCTCCGATACCACTTGAAAGGTCTTGATGGCTAGAGGGGGGTGAATAGCCTATTAAAATTTTCTACAAAGACAAGCTAAACAAGTTTATCAATAAATAAATAGCGAGATGCGAGTTTTGCTTAGCCTACGGGGTGTTTGCAAGCCACCTAACCAATTCACAATTCCAGTAATTGCACTCAACTGCACAAGTCAAACCGAGAAGGAAACTACAACTAGCAAGCTACACAAAGAAGCTACTCTAGCAAAGCTAACTAGCTAGCAAAGATAACTAAGAAAGTAATGTGGAGTTGAGTTAGGAGGGTATCACCGAGGGGCGAAGTATTGAGCCAATCAATATGATCAACAATGAATACCAAGATAACCGAACACCGGGATCAATCAATCACAATATGAAAGTGATGACACGAAGATTTATCCCGAGGTTCACGTGCTTGCCGGCACGCTAGTCCCCGTTGTGTCCCTCTTCACCACGTGGTTCAGTGGCTAATCGGTCACACACCGAGCCTCTCAAAAGGCACCACAAGAACCTACCAAATGGCAAAAGGTTGCAATGACACGAGCAATATACTAACGTTGCCTTTGGCGCTTCGCCGAGGTAGGCACAAACCCCTCACAATCACCAGAGGTGGCCAAGAACAATCACCAACTCTTGCCAACGCCTCCAAGCTGCTCCAAGCCGTCTAGGTGGCGGCAACCACCAAGAGAAACAAGAATCCCGCAGCAAATCAATCACCAAGTGCCAACTAGATGCAATCTCACAATGCAAATGCACTTGGATCACTCAATCTCACTTCGAATATGCAAAGAAGCAAGAGAGATGAGTGGGAGGGGAGTTGCTTAGCTCAAAGTGCTCACAAGTATGTCAAAATGTTCGAGAGAGAGAGCCTTGAGCCGGCCAACGAGTATTTATAGACGTACCCCTTCGAATATAGCCGTTAGAAACTTAAACAGCCGAAATCGGGCTGACCGGACGCGCTGGTCCAACTGACCGGACGCGCCGGTCGCCCAACGGCTAACTCGTGAAGTACTGACCGGACACGCTGGTCCAAACGACCGGACGCGCTGGTCGCCCAACGGCTAACTGCGAAGCAACGACCGGACGCGCTGGTCCAACTGACCGGACGCGCCGGGAACGACCGGACGCGCTGGTCCCGTGAAGGACCGGACGCGCTGGTCGCCTGAGCAGCGCTCAACGAAATAGTGACCGGACGCGCTGAAGAAAAAGACTGGACGCGACAAAGACAGCGTCCGGTTAGAGTCCAGTAAGCTCCCTGAACGACCGGACGCGTCCGATCATCAGTGACCGGACGCGCCTCGCGTCCGATCATCGAACTGAAAAACACGTAGACACTGAACACTGACCGGACGCGTCCGGTCATGCAAGGACCGCGTCCGGTTCAGCGTCCGGTCACCTCTGTGACCTCCGTTCGCCTCCGTTTCTTTTCCGGACTTCCGGCGTAGTGGAAAATAATCGTTTCAACTTCTCGAAAACGCCTGAATCCCGCCTCGCAAGCTCGGCGGGAGGGAGAGAGGAACCCAAACCCTCTCTACCGCTCAAACTCCACCGCCGTCGCAAACGTGCTAACATCACCAAGTGATCTCGTCATGTGTGAGTGTGTTAGCATTTTCACAATTATTTTTCGAGGCGATATTAGTTCTATCCAAATGCATATGATCATGAAATGCACATCTAGAGGCACTTAGGAGTTCAATAGCCGCGTCATTCCCCTCTTTATAGTACGGCTATCTATCCTATAATGTAACCACACCCACTAGGTGTCTTGGTTACTAAAACACAACCCTTAAGCATATACCTTTGCCTTGATCACGTAGGGTTGCGTCCAAATCCAAGTGTGGCCATCATGATCACCATGTCCATCTTGCCACCAACCTTGGAGTGTACTAATCCTCATATGCTACATACAACTTAGGCATGGGATTAGTACTTAGGCATTGTCACTAATTACCAACACCAAACATAGGACTTTCACATAGTTTTTCGATGGCCGAATACATTGCCTCAGCATCCACCAATCTTCTGCTCAAATAATAAATAACACGTTTTTTCCCTTCAAATTCTTGAGTAAGAGCTGAACCAATAATAGTATCATCAGTTGACAAATACAACCTGAAGGGTTTCCCATGTTGGGGTGGAACTAACACTGGAGGATTTGTCAAGTACTTCTTAATTTTATCTAGGGCCAACTACTGCTCAGCTCTCCATACAAATTCCTGATCGGCCTTCAATTTAAGCAACAGACTGAAAGTTTTGATCTTACCCGATAGATTAGATATGAACCTTCTAATAAAATTAATCTTGCCAATTAAAGATTGCAATTCAGTTTTATCGACAGGAGCAACCACCTTGTTAATTGCATCAATAGACTTCCTACTGATTTCAATACCTCTCTGATGCACCATAAAACCCAAGAATTGACCTGCCGATACACCAAACGCACATTTATTAGGATTCATCTTCAATCCATGCTTCCTCGTGCACTCCAGTATCTTTCGTAGATTGGCTAGATGTTTTGTGATATCCCCAGACTTAACCACTACATCATCAATGTAGATTTCCACTAATGTGCCGATGTACTCATGAAAAATAAAATTCATAGCTCTCTGATAAGTAGCACCGGCATTTTTCAAACCGAATGTCATGACTATCCATTCAAACAACCCCACATGACCTAGACATCTGAAAGCAGTCTTGGGAATATCTTCTTCAGCCATGAATATTTGATTATAACCTGCATTACCATCCATGAAGCTGATAATCTAATATCCGGCTGCAGCATCAATCAACAAATCAGCAATAGGAATTGGATAACCATCCATCGGTGTGGCTTTGTTGAGGTTCCTGAAATCAATACAAACACGAAGTTTCCCATTTTTCTTATAAACAGGAACCACATTAGAAATCCACTCCGCATACCGACACTGCCGAATAAACTTTGCCTCAATTAATTTAGTTATTTCGGCCTTAATGTCAGGAAGTATATTAGGGTTGCATCGACGCGCTGGCTGCTGATATGACCGAAATCCAGATTTGATAGGAAACCGATGTTCAACTATCGATCGGTCTAATCCAGGCATTTTAGTATAATCCCAAGCAAAATAATCTTTATATTCTTTTAACAAATTGGTTATTTGCTGCTTACACTTGGAATCTAACTTAGCGTTAATAAAAGTAGGCCTTCGCCTATCACCATTACCAATATCTATCTCTACTAAATCATCAGCCGATGTGAACCCCTGACCTAATTTTCCATCATCGGCAAACCTATCCATTAAAACTCCTCCTCAGAACTGACTGCTTGGATCGGTGGAATTTCATAATCTGCAACTCTGAGGAACTCTTTCTCCCAAACTTCTCCTGATATGCATTTGGTTCGCTCATAAGTATCTGATTCTGCCGATGCAATGATATAAGAAGAATCACCAGGGACAACCTCAATCTTATCCCCAACCCACTGTGCGAGGCATTGATGCATTATGGAAGGAATACAACAATTGGCATGAATCCAGTCCCTTCCTAGAAGCAGATTGTATGCACCTTTATCATTGATAACAAAGAACGTCGTCGGCAAGGTTTTGTTGCCGATGGTCAATTCAACGCATACTGCCCCTTTAGCTGGTGACACATTGCCTTCAAAATCTTTCAGCATCATATCGGTTTTGGTCAAGTCTTGATCTCCTTTGCCAAGTTTCCGATACATTACATAGGGCATAATATTAATCGCAGCTCCTCCATCGATAAGTATCTTAGATACAGGCTACCCATCAACTCTTCCTTTCACAAACAAAGCTTTGAGATGCTGTCTCTCGTCATCGGTAGGTTTCTCAAAAACAGCCATCATTGGATCTAGTGCCAGCTGAGCTACTTGATCGGAGAGAACAACTTCTTCCTCATCATCAAAGAGTGCTAGAAACTCCATCGACAACATAAATATCATATTAATATCTGCCGATATGCCCTTATCTTTGTGTTTCACCTGCCACTGCCGATGTCCGGACCTCTCATTGGAAGAGCTTTCCTCTCAGTATAGGTCCTCCTATCGCTCACGCTACATCCTCCTTTTCTGTGTCTTTGTCAGACCCTCAGGGCACCATCGAGGAAGCTTAGTTTTCAAAACCGGCTGATAATAGGTTCCGGTTGATTCTACACGACGTATATTAGGATCCCTATAAAATATTTCTTCATCGGGAACTCTTGCGTTTGCCATCTCCTCAAGCTCCTCTTGATTCCTTGAAAAATATCCAGCACGCTTACCAAGCCTTTCATGTACACTAAGTCTGCCCCCCAGCCGATCATGTACGGATGATCCGCCTCTGATTGGCTCATTGATAGATAAACCCTGATTACCATGCTGAAACCTCCTTTCTGGCCGATTGGCCCCATAGTAACCATTGCACTCAGGGCAATTTTCAATAGTCAGCAATTTAATGCCTTCTTTCCAGCAATGGATGAAAAACGGGCACCTCCAATGATCTTTATGTCGATACCACTCTTCCCGACATCTCTCTTCTTGCTGTTGTTGATATCGGTCCCTATGCTGACGCCAACCCTCTTGCTGCCTTCGATGGGTAATCACAATGCCAGGTTGAGGAGGTTTTTTTGGAACTACCACTTTCTCCCAGCAGACCCTTGCTTTTTGCGTCATCGATAGTTATTCGATGCTGGGGATCCACTGATGTATTTTTCTCAGTAGTCTCTGATGTCAATACCTTGGTCTTACCCTTGGCATCTAACATATTTGCTGGAAAAGGGTGCTGATCAATTTTCATCAGCTTCTGGGTCTTGGAGTTGCCAAACTTAATTCTCCCAGATTCGATAGCCGATTGCAACTGCTGCCTGAACACCTTGCACTCATTTGTACTGTGTGAAGTTGCATTGTGCCATTTACAGTACATGATCTTCTTCAGTTCTTCTGCTGATAGAATCACATGATTAGGTGACAACTTAATTTGACCTTCTTGAAGCAAAAGATCAAATATCTTGTCAGCTTTGGTGATATCAAAGGTAAATTTCTCTAGCTCTTTCTGACCAAAAAGGACAAGATATCTGCCTTTTATTCTTAACCCGCTCAGTTAAGCCGATAACTGGTTCTTCATCAGAATCAGAATCTTCTACCTCATCAACAAATGATACTTTTTTGCTCCAATTCTTTTTAGGCTCAAAAACCCTAGTGTCTTGATCAGAGATCCTTTGTACAAGATGACTCAGGCTTTCAAACTCCTGAGAAGCATACATGTCCTTGAGATGTGGCAATAACCCTTGAAAAGCCAGATCGGCAAGCTGTCGATCATCCAGCACCAGGCTGTAGCACTTATTCTTTACATCTCGTAGCCTCTGCACAAAGCTTTCTACCGATTCATCATTACGTTGCCTCAATTTTACTAAATCGGTAAGCTTCTTTTCATGGATTCTAATAAAGAAATACTTATGAAATTGTTTTTCTAGATCAGCCCAAGTAATAATAGAATTTGGTGGCAATGATATGAACCACGTGAATGCTGATCCAGACAAAGATGATGAAAATAATCGAACTCTTAATTCATCTCTGCTAGCTGCCTCTCCACATTGAATAATGAAGCGATTGACGTGTTCCATCGTTGATGTATCATATTGTCCAGAAAATTTGGTGAAATCTGGTACCTTGTACCGATTTGGGAGAGGAATTAAATCATATGCTGGAGAGTATGGAGTCCGATAAGAATAAGTATTAACTTTGGGTTTTAACCCAAACTGATCTCTCATGATTTCTGCTATCTTATCGGCCCAAAATCCTGCTGACGAACTGGTTGAATTTCTACAGGAGGTGCCTGCTGATATCCCTCCACGTATCTTTGTGGCACACGATCTCCAGCAATCGGCATATTTGCCGCCACTTGTGGCCCACTAACCTGCTGGAAAGGATTCATCGGCTGAGCTGCCGATGCCTGATTCTGAAAACCAGCTTGCATATGACCTTGCTGAATTCCTGCAACTTGCTGATTCTGCTGAACTGTATGCTGAATAGGTAACTGTTCTATCCAACTATTATTAGACCTCATCGGTACAAAGCTTGCCGATGGCTGGTAACTTGCTGAAATTGTTGGATAACAATTAGCATAACCGGCTTGAGGCATGAACTGCATCCTAGGTTGACTCATAGCAGGGGCCTTCTGCTGCATCGGCAGTAGGCTTGCCGATGGACTTGTATTGGGTGCTTGAAACGAAGGCATCTGCAAACCTCCTGAAGTTGATTGCACAGTAGTTGACGTGGCATATTGAGGTACCTGATTCATCGGTGAAACAGTCGATGATACATGAGCTTTTCCTGCTACGTCAAACAATTAAGGTAAACCAGAGTTGAAGGCAGACAACTCCGGAGGCATACCATATCCCCACCAATTAGCAGGAATCTGGCTGTTTTGAGACACAGGCCCTGACATAGCTGATGCCGATAGATCTGTATTGAGCTGAACTCGTCCTCCTGAAAGTACTGGATCTGATCTTATCGGTGTAGATTGAACATTAGGCAAACCTGCCGAGACTAGAGGAGAAGTAACTTCTGTATCCACAACGGCTGAGGGAGCCGATGGAGCATTGACCGATGCCGGTTCTGGTTGATGATAAGCTAGCCCAACGTAATGTGGTGGCATTTGTCCCTCTTTAAAAGTTCGAACCACAGCATTATGAACAGTATTGGATAGCACATTGGAGTGGTTAATCAAAACATGATTTACTGCAGAATTAACCATCTCTTGAAGTTTACCAGGATTAGAGTCAAAGGTAACCTGCCGAGGCAATGACAGATCTTGCTTCTGTATGACTTCTCCGCTCCTATTCAAGCTGAATGATTTCAGGCAAAGCTGCCTGTAATCCTCTATAGCCTTTTCCATAGCCTGCTTTTGATCTTCCTTAAGATCTTCTTCCGATATCGCGATGACGTTCCCCGAATCGATCTCAGGATTGAACATATTGATCGTGTTGATTCGTCCCACCAGGCGTGCCAAAAGATGTGTTGATGCAAAAGTGGATCTGCAAACACAAAGGGCTAATACCCAATCCGATATCCAAAGCGTGCCAGTCTACACTACAAGAAATGTGTCGATTTATGACTTTTTATTTATGTCATAATATCTACGATTTATGTCATAGATTTACATTTATGACACCCGGTTGACGAAAATGCTTGCGTCAAAAACCACGCGCCTTAAACCATGGTTTATGTCGTTTAGATGTTGGTGTCACAAACGTATAACATTTGTTCGGACGTCACAAAATTTTATGACAATTGATTTTAAGTCACAATTACTTACCCATAGCAAGCAGGCTTATAATGGGGCCAAGCCCATTATTGTAACTCATTTTTGGGCTGCCCCATTTCTTGTTTCAACGCTTTCTCAGTCCACTCTTATAATTTTTTCACGGAAAAAGTCTACTTTTCCTCCCCCAACTTTCACGAAAGTCCGCTTTTCCTCCCTCAACTCCAAAACCGGACAAATCACCTCCCTCAACTTTTCAAACCGTGCATTTTACCTCCCTGGAGCGGTTTCAAAGGCGGTTTTGCTACAGTAAACGGTGGTTTTGCTACAGTGAGGCGGTTTTGTCTTTTTCTTTTTTTTATTTATTTTGGCTGAATCTTTGAAAAATCATAGTAAATCATAGAAAAATCATAAAATGAAAAATCCAATTTTGTTGCACTCCACATGAGTAGATCTACACATTGAACATATAATATGGTATGCTTTAGTACAAAGTTTTTGCTATGAAGGTTTTGCCTTTTTCTTTTTTATTTATTTCGGCTAAATCTTTGAAAAATCATAGTAAATTACAGAAAAATCATAAAATAGAAAATCTAATTTTTTTGGACTCCACATGAGCATATCTACACAGTGAACATATAATATGATATGCTTTAGTACAAAATTTTTGCTACCAAGGTTTTGTCTTTTTCTTTTTTATTTATTTGGCTGAATCTTTGAAAAATCATAGTAAATCACAAAAAAATCATAAAATAGAAAGTCTAATTTTTTTGGACTCCACATGAGTAGATCTACACAGTGAACATATAATACGGTATGCTTTAGTCCAACAAAATAATTATAGAAGCTGGAGCTATGAATTATTTCAATTAATTACAGAAAAGCATAGATCTAAAGCTACAATAAAAATTTTGTACTAAAGCATACCATATTATATATTCACTGTGTAGATATGCTCATGTGGAGTCCAACAAAATTAGATTTTCCATTTTATGATTTTTCTGTAATTTACTATGATTTTTCAAAGATTTAGCCGAAATAAATAAAAAATAAAAAGGCAAAACCTTCATAGAAAAAACTTTGTACTAAAGCATACCATATTATATATTCACTGTGTATATCTACTCATGTGGAGTGCAACAAAATTAGATTTTTAATTTTATGATTTTTCTGTGATTTACTATGATTTTTCAAAGATTCAGCCGAAATAAATAAAAAAAGAAAAAGACAAAACCATCTCATTGTAGCAAAACCACCATTTACTGTAGCAAAACCGCCTTTGAAACCGCTCCAGGGAGGTAATATGCACGGTTTGAAAAGTTAAGGGAGGTGATTTGCCCGGTTTTGGAGTTGAGGGAGGAAAAACGGACTTTCGTGAAAGTTGGGGGAGGAAAAGTAGACTTTTTCCTTTTTTCACAAACTGAGCCTATTTTGCCTGAGCCCACAAATATTTTTGGCCCAGCCCATGTTAATGTTTTCATGGCTAGCCCACATTTGTTATGACCTGTTGAGGCTGAGCACAGAAATTTATTTGGGCCCGTCCACACAGATTTTTTGGGGCCTATTTTTATTAGGCTAGTCCAAACAAGCATTACAATTACAGACCAAAAATAACAATTTCATTTTCAGTTTTGCATTCCACGCAATACAATTTGAAAAGAAATAAACTCAATATTGGGACATGCATTCTGAACATATAACCAATCTTAATGACCAGATCAAAAGTAATAGGTGTGTGCTCATATTCTATTAAAACTACTAACGGAACAGCTGCTGGCTGTCAAAACACCAACACCAAAAAATGCGCCTTAAAACTTTAAACGTGAGCTGCGATAGCAGGGGCTCCCTCTTCCTCCTCGAGAGCAGCGGCTCTCCCATCTGACGTTTGCTCCTCCTTGTAGACGCTGCACTCGAACTGCAGAAGAATTACAAAGCCACGAGTTAATATTCTCTGATCAGTTATGGAGACAACAGCAGAAAATCACGCAGGGAAAAGAAGGGCAGGCGAACACAAATAACGTGAGGAATGGTGGGGACCTGACATAAGGGTTGCTTGTCGAGGGTGTATACTCGCCTGACCTACTCCATTGTATGATTTTCACGTTGTTGTTTGTTTATTTTATAAGAAGTTGCATGTTTATTACACGAACTTAAGTGCAAAATCAATAGTTCATTACCACGTTGTTTTCCCCTAAAAACAATAATTTTAATAATTGTAGTACTATTCACAAATCACTAGCACACCAATAAACGGAAGGTAACAGTGGTCGTATAGTCTGTAGAGATAAAGGTAGTAATTCATGGAGGAGCTAAAGGTAGTGAACTGAAAAGAAATAGAGCACGGACAGAAAAAATGATAGGTGTGGTACATTAGTAGGATGAGTATCAGTACACTCTAAACCTGCCACATGCTGCATGATGTTCTGGTGTGGCCAATTTGTGCTATGAATCACTCATGACAGTGTGACACTAAAGCCAAAAGACCATCATTAAAAAATCGAGTAGATCTAGTTTCTTAATAAAAATGTTCCACAGCTCAGCAAAGCACAAGTAGCACAAGTCAATGCCCGAAACAGAGCAAACTAAGCAGAGGATTGGTACCTGCTCGATGTTTCCCTGAGTGAATTAGAAGACTGCGTCGCCGACGCGGGGGACATTGACGAGCGGGCCGGCTTAGGCGCGTCAGAGCTCTGGGTACAGCAAAAAAAATAGTCCTTGCGACGGAGACAGCAACACATCCAGGCATTAGAACGAGTCCTCGTGACGGATACGGTAAACAAAAATTGAGAGAAGATAGCAGCACGGCACTCTATCTGTCAGGATATGAATCGTGCATACGTACCTGAGTTACACGGTGCCTGGGAGGCCGGGACGACGACGGGATACGGCGAAGGAGAGGAATAACGCCGACGCCCGCTCCGCCATGCCCCCGATCAGAATCGACGCAACACTGCCTGATTCATCACGTTCATAGCCGAAATCGAAGCACCTCCGCCTGAATCGACGCATCCATCACCGGAATCGCCGCACCTCAGCCGGATCTACCGCTGGGAAGGTGGAGGGGGCGGTGGAAGGAGGGGTAGGGAGCGGAACTGTGCTCCACCGCCGCACTTCTTGTACATGTCGGCGAGCGTGACCTCTACCGCCACGACGATTTGGTGCGCCTCCCGGGTGAGCCCGAGAGAGTACGCACGACCTCGACGAGCTCCACAATCCTTCCTCCAGTTGAGCATCAGGTGGATCTATGGAGAGACAGACAGAGGTTGGGGTAGGCGGCTGAGGCTGGAGCGGTAGGAGATGAGTGATTTTTGTCTAGGGTTTCACTAGGTGAACTCTCTTTTATACTGTATGGACGCAACGATGGCCATTCGATCACGAATCAATGGTCAATAGATTACGGGCTGAGCATAGTAACGGCCCAAATTTGGAATACAACACCTCTTGGGCCGCACGGGTTGCATTCGTTTTTGCTGTTTGTGAGGTCGTTTAAAAAATTTAAATTTTAAATTTTTGGAAATTTAAACATAGTTTTCCTTGATAAGATGATTTCAAATGACAAAGTTGACCAAAACAACAATTGTAGATCTTGATGAGTTGAACAAACTTGATATTCAAAACTTTTCAATTTGAAGTCATTTAGAGTTCATAATACTAGAGTCAAAGTGTTGTTTTTTCATTTGACCAAATTTGACTTGGTCAAATTTGCTCAAATGAGACACTAAATGACCTCAGATGAAAAAACTCTGAATACCAAGTTTGATCATCTCAGCAAGATCTACAATTGTTATGTAGCTCATTTTCCAATTTGAGAAAATTTTATCAAACACTAGTCACAAATTCTTGAATCTCATATAGACTTTCTAAAACTGTCACACACTTGTGAAATTTGAACTATATTTTGTTCAAACTTTCTTAAATGAAAAAATGGCCTATATAAGGATTGTAGATCTTGACGAGTTGAATAAACTTGGTATTCAAAACTTTTCAATTTGAGACAATCTAGGGTTCCGAAAACTAGTTTGTAGGCATCAAAATTTAAAAATCATAAATTTGAACCATCCAAACTATCTCAAATGGAAAGTTGACCAAAACAACAATTGTAGATCTTGATGAGTTGAACAAACTTGGTATTCAAAACTTTTTAATTTGAAGTCATTTATAGTTCATAATACTAGAGTCAAAGTGTTATTTTTTCATTTGACCAAATTTGACTTGGTCAAACTTGCTCAAATGAGACACTAAATGACCTCAGATGAAAAAACTCTGAATACCAAGTTTGATCATCTCAGCAAGGTCTACAATTGTTACATAGCTCATTTTTCCCATTTGAGAAAGTTTTATCAAACACTAGTCACAAATTCTTGAATCTCATATAGACTTTCTAAAACTATGTCACATACTTATGAAATTTGAACTATATTTTGTTCCAACTTTCTCAAATTAAAAAATGGCCTATATAAGGCTTGTAGATCTTGACGAGCTGAACAAACTTGGTATTCAAAACTTTTCAATTTGAGACAATCTAGGGTTCCGAAAACTAGTTTGTAGACATCGAAATTTAAAAATCATAAATTTGAACCATCCAAACTATCTCAAATGGAAAGTTGACCAAAACAACAATTGTAGATCTTGATGCGTTGAACAAATTTGGTATTCAAAACTTTTCAATTTGAAGTCATTTAGAGTTCATAATACTAGAGTCAAAATGTTGTTTTTTCATTTGACCAAATTTGACTTGGTCAAACTTGCTCAAATGAGACACTAAATGACCTCAGATGAAAAAACTCTGAATACCGAGTTTGATCATCTCAGCAAGATCTACAATTGTTACATAGCTCATTTTCCTATTTGAGAAATTTTTATCAAACACTAGTCACAAATTCTTGAATCTCATATAGACTTTCTAAAACTATGTCACACACTTGTGAAATTTGAACTACATTTTGTTCAAACTTTCTCAAATGAAAAAATGTCCTATATAAGGATTGTAGATCTTGACGAGCTGAACAAACTTGGTATTCAAAACTTTTCAATTTGAGACAATCTAGGGTTTCGAAAACTAGTTTATAGGCGTCGAAATTTAAAAATCACAAATTTGAACCATCCAAACTATCTCAAATGGAAAGTTGACCAAAACAATAATTGTAGATCTTGATGAGTTGAACAAACTTAGTATTCAAAACTTTTCAATCTGAAGTCATTTATAGTTCATAATACTAGAGTCAAAGTGTTGTTTTTTTATTTGACCAAATTTGACTTGGTCAAACTTATTCAAATGAGACACTAAATGACCTCAGATGAAAAAACTCTGAATACCAAGTTTGATCATCTCAGCAAGATCTACAATTGTTACATAGCTCATTTTCCCATTTGAGAAAGTTTTATCAAACACTAGTCACAAATTCTTAAATCTCATATAGACTTTCTAAAACTATGTCACACACTTGTGAAATTTGAACTACATTTTGTTCAAACTTTCTCAAATGAAAAATAGCCTATATAAGGATTGTAGATCTTGATGAGCTTTACAAACTTGGTGTTCAAACGTTTGAGACAATCTGTATCTTTATCTTATTTGTTGCTTTACTCTTTAATCTTTCGGCTTAATCTAGATGGATTATGGACTCATAGAGTGGTGTAATGGTTTGCGCACGTATGATATATATATATATATACTTTTACTCAATATCCGAATAGATATTTGTATCCAACCTTCTCCGAATCCGATTCATACCGTATTCGATACTCATTATTCGTATCCGTAACCGAGTCAATCCGTATTCGTATATGTATCCAAACGCTATCCGTGTCCGAATCCGAATCCGAACAGAAATATAAAAACAAATATAATATGAGTGATATCCGTTCGTATCCGATCCGTTTTCATCCCTACTCAGTGGTCATAGCTGCTTCTGGATGTGTTAGCGCTCCAGGTTCGAATCTCCTCGGGCGTGTCTCTTTTTTCGATTTTTGCAACTGTTTCAAACCATTTTTGATGGGCTGGCGAACACTGATCTCTGCTGGGTGCGGCGCTAAACTGCTCGCCTGGGGCCGGCCTCCATGCGAGATTGGGCTGGACTGCTCCCGGTCAGCATCAAGAGAGAGTGAGCTAGACGCACCGAGAGAGGCCACGCGGGTGCATGGGCTGCTCCCGTGCGTGGTGCATGCGTGTGTGGGTCTGGTGGTGTGTGTGCGTGGCATTTTATTTTTATTTTCTTTTTTTGTTAATTAAATATTCATTAGAAAACAAATTGTCAAGTGTACAAACAATTATATACATAAGCTGAGATATACAAAAATATATACATATATACACACAAATACATTTGGCACTAATTGACTTTTCACACTAAAAATAAAGATATGTGTGCATATATAAATGTATTTTTATTTAATTATTATTTTAATACCCAACTCAACAATTTATTGTTATTCATATATACGTACTGGTGTATACTTTTATCTACTATTTGAAATAATTAACAATAAATAATATTTACATATTTTATATACATCTTGATTTATTTGACTTGTCAATTACTAAAATGATATATGACTATGGACATGATTAACGACATTAATCAACACCTACGGTGTTACTATACCTGTATTGACAGTTGGACCCGCATGCCACCTTGGACAATGCTAATAAAATCAATAAAATAATTTATGACACACTATCCTTGCAAAGTATACTTTATGACATGGCAAGTATTGTCATAACATACTACTGGACTAGCATTAAGACATTTTTTGTGACATAAATTTACTTCTGTCACTAAGTTTGGATGCCTCTAAAAAATCATCATAAACTAGTTGATTTAGTGACCTTTTGACCTGATGTCATGCAATAAACGTCATAAACCTACACATTTCTTGTAGTTCTATTTGACCTGTTAATCGACAAGGATGATAACTCGAGTACTTTGGTCCTGACAACAGCGATACGCCCGGAAGCCACGGCCAAGAGGTATTCACACGAAACTCGATGATCGTCGAAGGTCGCACTGAAGCGATGCAGCTCGTCGAATCGATGAGAACTCGTAAAAAGAAAAATATGTAGATTGACGAAGTCACCGAAAAGTAAGTAGATGCAAATAGAAGTAAAATTGGTTTGATATTTGATTAATATATTTTTTATATTGTCCCTCAGTCTATATTTATACCATGATCTGAAAAAACATAACCAGACATGACTAGGACACCGAGTCCATATCTAAGAAAAAACGTGACTCTTACATGAATCATACTCTAACAAATATAGAAAAAGGAAAACAACACCTATCTACTTCCTTGTACGCCTTAATTACGATGAAATTTTCATCGGTCTCCTCTCCATCGGCATGCTTTCCGTCATCACAAGCTTCATCGGCAGTAGTCTTCAGATCTTCCTTCATCAGCATCGGCAATAACATCTCCGATCTTGTCAGCAACGCCTCTGAGTCTAAGTCAAACGACAACCTTTCTATCGGTTACCACCATTCATCGGCAACAATCCTCACAAGCTGATCTTCATCGGCACCCTTCTACCAGCGTAATACAATAACTTTCCTTCTGCCGATTAGCCCACTCTGATCATTTTGACACGTGCCAAAAACGGTGTCAACAAGTTTCATCCAAATAAGTGGTGAGTAGAACTACAAAGGTAATGTTTGTTACTTTTAATTTTTATAGCCTAGTTCAACCCTCCTCACAGCCTTGAATGACAATGGATAAAGTTTAATAAATCATGAAAACATACGTCGAGCAAAAATCGACAAAATCAAGGTTGATAATATGATGGCTTGTTGTGTACTTCTATTGGCATAATTAGAAAGAGTGAAACAAGAATCAAGCCCAAAAGCCCGTCGAAGTTGCTTCCTAACTTGATACCATTTGGCGATAGCGATATTCAGTATATTCTACTCCCTTCATCCCAAATTATAAGTCATTTCAAGAATCTTAGAGAGTCAAAGCATCTTAAGTTTGACCAAATTTATATAATAATATAATAACATTTATAACACCAACTAAGTATCATTAGATTCTTTATTAATTATATTTTCATAGTATACCTATTTGATGTTATAAATTTTTGTAATTCTCGCTATAATTTTGGTCAAACTTGAGATGCTTTGACTCTTCAAGATTCTTGGAATGACTTATAATCTAGAATGGAGGGAGTAGTATTTAGTTGTTAAGAGTATTTGTTTTCTTCCTCTTCCCCCACTTCTCGTCAAGCCTTCAGTCTTATTTCCATCGTTGCAGCCAGTGTGTGATGGTTGTTTTTGTTTTTGTGATTGGTGCCCCATGTGGTTGGGTCAGGTTGAATTGGCCCATGTAGTCAAGTTTTTTTGGTTTTCTTGTTCTTTTTTTATGATCTTCTAATAAAATGGTATGACAAATCTCTCAATGATTTTCATGAAAAAACTGAGATGCAAATGAGGTTGTCATTGCATCTCTTTGAAGATTAATCTCACCAGAGGTCCATGTCATAGATAAATGCAATCAAACGTTTTAGGACATTGACTTCATTGTTATTATTCATCAACTGGCTATAACTAAGATATGATACTAAAGATAGATGTGCCCATATTTATTCCTCCCGATGACGATGACGATGATGATAGTAGTGATGGAAGAGAAAAACCTGAGAAACAAAATAAATCATATTTGTTATCAATGCTAAATCGATAAAAGTGTGAGAATACAACTGTTTACATTTAGTACTTGATATATGTACTAGATGTTAGTGGAACACAAATGGTATTAACTACTTACTTCCACGTATGCTTCCGGCTGGCACTGGTTTGTTACAATTGCGTGCAAAACAAAGAATCTTATCTATGCTTACTGTCTTCTCGTCTTCCATGGTGAGAATTTGGCAAATGCAAGTCATATCACATTCTTCCACAAGTTCACGACAAGTGGAATCTAGACCAATATAGTCGCCTGAAATTTTTATGGAATACTTGCGTTTGTATAGAACCAAATCTTTCTGGCAATAACAATCTGGCTCACCCCGAGTTTGATGTGTTGTAAACATGGTGAAAACTAAAGCAAAGATCAAAACTTCAAGGGTCACTTCTGTAGCCATCCTGTACTATACTATGGTGTTGATGTTGCTATAATCAAGTATTGCTTCTAGGTAACCAGGTGCTTGTGTATACCTTACATGTATTGGACCATTGTATTTATAGAGTATTGGAACCTAAGGCTAACTTGGACCTATATGCAATAATCTGTGATTCGATACCATTGCATTAAAATCCATGTGACGTACGTAGAGATAGATGTGAAAATCAAATCTCTGTGCAAGGAAATAAATGTTAAGAAATCTTTGAGAGCATATCGAATCTCCATATCATGAAAGGAAATAAATGTTTAGAACTCTTCGAACAATTCTGAGTAGTGCATCAAAATCCAAGTCATAATATAAAACAAATGAATAGAAATCTCAAAAGTAGATTGTTATATCCAAGCACTTCACTGACTATGAAGACAAAGTATTTTTTATATCTTCGACTATCAAACTCAAAAAACATTTAATTTTGCATGTCAATACTTCGATCTATTCACAATATCAAGGCAAAAATTCCCATTTTGCATTGACTATCTCTGCACTTTAAGGAACTTTTTCAGTTATTTAATTTATTTCTTACTGAGGAAGTATGACTTTTCACCTTTGTGACTAAGAATGCACATAATCATTAAGTTCACAAATATCTAAATAGGAGTACACCAAGATTTAAAACCCTAGTGGGTAGAGTCATGGCACAAAAACATCCTAGTCATTGCATCAACAAGGATGTAGTGTATTGAACATTCGTTCCATGTGTGATAGAATATATCTGCCTCGATTTGAGCCTCCTACTTATCATGTTGTTTGGTCTATAATGTGTTCCCACAGAAAATGTGTAAATATATTATTTCTGTGAAATGGAACTATCTTTATACTTTAAATGTGTTCATACGTTACAACAGGAATGTACACCTTGTTGCGTGGTCATTTGAACATTCTTGTGGCTCAGAGATTTATGGAATTTTTGTGCCATCTATTCTATTACGTATTATAATAGGACTATGAGCCATTGTTGGATGCACAAAGCATGTGGTTCTGACTCGTATGGGCACAGGTCATGGGTCAAGAGAGACGCTAGGCATGGTAAGAAGTAAAAAGGATGTACAAAAGGATCACTTCACTCTTTAATATTAGGTATAAACTAGAACCAGAGACCAAAAAATTCTTTTGTAGTTGCATGTATAGCCTTAACAATTTTGCATCAATCGGCTGATAGCAACATGATTTTGCTTCTCGAGGAGCGCCTTTGTTCCTGCCAAAAGATAAATACTCTCAAGGTTGTTTTGAAATTTATATTGTCACATATGTTTAAATTGGATCATCAATATATGAAAAGTTAATTACACTTACAACTCATGATTGATGTTAGGCACCACATTCATCACAAAAATAATTTTATAGCACATAGTTTTCACTGTTTGAAACGATATATTTATCACAATTGCAAGTTATAGTGTTATATAAGAGACTGTGTCAATACCTAGAGGATCAATATTGTTGTTTTCAATACTTCTCCCAAATGCATTATTGTCTCTATTAGTCAGATTATGTTTGCTCCTACCCTGTCATGCCAAGTTTTCTTTTGCTCTTGCCTCATAACGAGATATGCTCTTTCAGCTCATATACCTTTTGCCTTTATTTGGAGCTCTCCTATGGGCTTAATGCCACTATGTACATCTACTTTTTCTTCATTATTCTCATTGTTTGTCCTCTTTCAAAGGACAATACACCCAATAAGGAGTGGATTGGATTGGGCTTTTACAAACCTTTTTTGCAGAATATAAACGTGCCGCTTAGCCAAATGCTGACAAAGTGTGACTAATTTACTACAAAAATGTTATGCAACCTAGATTTTGACCCTACTGTATCATGAAAATTCTTATAAAGTAAACTGTCGAATGCAAAGAGAGGGTTAGGAAGACTCAGCTTTTTCATGAGATTTTGAAGTGTTGACACTCTTCACTAGTCTTTATTGGAGCATCTACAATTTTCTTGAAACCTTAGTAGGAGCTCTGCCATATCATAAGAAGAAAGCAAGTCAAAATTTTACATAAGTAAATTACATGGGTAAAAAAGGGAGACAAACATAGTACATAAAGCAAAAAAACATTAGGGAACATATGGGTGTCCGCATGCTTGGTTAAGCCCCAACTCCTCCTTGATTAATCCCATCACTTGTAAAGGTGATATCTATTTCTTGGAAAGCTCTTCAATTCCACTCCTTCCATATATTCCATGTCATGTACATTAATATTGTTGTCGTTGTTTTTTTTTGCTACAAAGCAGATTGCCCATGTAGTGCACCATTGTTGCATTGTCTCCACATTTGGTGACGATAGCCTTATACAATCGCCTACCCAATTTCTGACAAGTAGCTAGACTTCTAAAACAAAAGGGTAAAGTACACAAAGATGTCATGTTGTCTCTAGATGTTGGTTGCACATTAGACATGTTGGATTTTGTTCATGGTCCTTATTCATCATTTATGACCATCAACAGGATATTCATTTGAGCATAAAATCAAGATAAAAGCATTATATTATGATTTTACTTGGTTCCACTTGTACTTGGAAGATTGTGTATGCAGGGGTAAAAATGGTCAACACATGTTAATACAAGGCTTCTAGAAGGCATTCCATGCAGCAGGGGGGGCTAGGGCCCACTTGGCACCGCCCGACACCACTTGGCTCCCCTCCACGTCACTGATCCGTAGCAACACACTCCCAAGTGAATCCATTCATTGGTGGTAAGTCAGTTGGTTGATCAACGCTCCAGGATGGAAGTACAAGGATCCATGGTCCCACCATCCAATTGTCAGTGATCAAATGCACAAAAAATGTCAATTCATACCCACACTCTACACCTGGAGGGCCACCACACAGAAGATGGAGGGCCCAGCCCTCGGTGGGGCGCTGGCCGGTGCCCTCACCACACCGCCCGGTGCCACCCGGTGTCCGAACCGCCTCACTCTTCTTCACATGCAAGGAAACACACTAAAGATCAATTCTATGTGTTGATTTATGGTGGTTTCATCAAGGGAAGAGAAGGGATGTCACACAGATTGATGACATGGCGGTGGAGTAGCCCCTACACCACCTCCACTATAAATAGAGGGGTACCCCCTCACTCTCAAGACACACCTACACACTTGAGCTCCACTCTCTTCATCATAGTTGTAGTGGTAGTGTCTCTCTAGATGACTCTTATCTAGTTGTAGTAGAGAGAATAGGGAGAGAGAAGAGGAGAGAGCTAGGGAGGAGTCGGGCCTGTCGGATCCTCCTCGACTTTGTATCTCTGCGGGTGCAGCTCATCTTCAAGTAATATTCAGGTTATTTCTCTAGTATTCCTAAGTTTTCTATTTAATTAAGTTTAATTCTTAGTTTACTTACTTGATCTCTGCTTGCATTGAGTGCTCTAGTTTTAACGTTGAATTAGAGTAGTAATCGTTAGTGTAGACGTGGTGTCTAGGCTAGTATTTACCTGAGATTGCGTGCAATCCCACGGATAATTGTGGTAGTCCCAGAGGTGACAGCTCTGTAAGGCTTTTGTAGTCCACCACGTTAGGATTGGTGTCTTCGTAGAGCTTTTTGGCAGCCTTCCCCCTACCACTTCTCCTCACTTCATTCGAAGGTCGAAAAGGTACTGTTGCTCCAAAGTAAATAAGTGTAGTAAGTCTGAGCCTTGATTAATTAGTTCATCTTAGAAAATCTTAGGAGACCCTCTCTGCCCACAAAACATTTCATTTAGTCTTTCCTGTGACGTTCTTGATTCATTACTAGTTTACTTCGCGTTCCCTGTGAAAATCGATACCTTGGAATACTCCTTGTTGAAAGCTACACTGTTATCCATGCGCTTGCAGATTTCTCTGTGTGCGTTAATAAATACCAACATATTGCATGGACAATTCCTTTGTATTAAGTTATCTATCGTTAGGATCCTTGCTTGTAATAGCAACCATGCGAAGAACATGTGTTTCTCCTCAGCATGCACCCTCTAGATATATCAAAGTTCAAAAAGGCGACGCCTCATCCCTGCCTAGGCGTGACTAATCACTAGTCGAGTGGTTCCCGCCTGGCCTACGGGGGTAGGTAGACCCCTAGGTGGGTGGAGCGCCTTGGCGGCGCCGGTGGGGGAGGAGGAGCGTCTGGCGGAGGTCGCCGATAGGGGAGGAGCATCGGATGCGGGCGTGCGGCGGCAGCAGGAGCGTGCGGGCGTGCGTAGGCGCGTGCGGCGAAAGGGATGAGGCTGGCCGCGCTGGAGAAGGAAGGAAGAGGTAGAGTCAGGCAGCGACGGAGAAGGGCGGAGTCAGGTGTTTTGTGGTTGCGGAGCGCGGAGGGTGTGTGCGGCTCGAAGGAGACGCGGATGGATAAGGATAGCTGGTTCATGTGGATGGAAGGCCTTTTTCTTTTCTTTTTTTTTGAGAAAAGGATGGAAGGGGCTGGGAGGAGTATGGATATGATGGGATAGGCTGTTTTGATGGGCCTTTCTTCTAACTTTAGGTCCACAGGTCTCCCATTTCTTCTTTTATTTAAGATAATCTAAGGTAATATATGTATTTGTATTAATTAAAAATTAAAACATTAAAACACCTAGAAAAACACCTGGGCTCTAGGGTGTGGGTCATTGCCTAGCGCCTTCTTGAACTTTGAGATATATAGATTTGGAATTGAAAGGGGGACACTGATCCTTTAAACTGCTCTAGCTACGCCGATCTTGCACAAGGTGTTATCATGTTCCACCAATTGGACTTCTTGCACAAGGTCCCAGAGTTCCACAAACTCCGTCATTTGTTGTACAGATTCTATCCTCCATAAACCCCATGTCTAGTTCATATTTAGAAGCTCATCATTCGTTTTTTAGTTCTTTCTCCAAGCCAACAGGTACAGATTTGGTGCTATGTGTCAACTGGTGCTCGACCAGTTAGCAAAGATGAGTGCCAAAAGCTCGTTTTGTCTCCTCGCCCAACAGTTACCACCATCAAGGCACGAATAAGAGCTTTGCCCCTTTGATCGCACGGCGGAACAGTCCCCACCCACGGTCTTGCAGGATCAACCCACTTGTACCAAAGCCATATAAGTCTCAAAGCCCTTCTAAATCTGCTGAAGTCAAGGATCCCCAACCCACCAAGGTTCTTTGGTCTTGCTACTTTTGGCCATTGCACCCGATAGTGACCCCGTTCGCATTAGCTTTCCCTTTCTAAAGGAACCCCCTCCTAATCTTGTCGATGTGCTTTATTGACCATTCTTGATTGGAAAGACTAGGAAGTGCACTAGAATTGAAGGAAAAGCTCAGAGTTTACCAAATTAAGCCACCCATGTCTATCGAAGAATGTGGCCTTCCAACTCGGCAATTTCACAACCACTTTATCAATCAACGGGTAAACCTCAACCCTCCGCAGTGGCTTAACATTTAGAGGCAAGACCCAAATATTTGCATGGAAAGGCTTTGACCTCACACGGAATGCCATCTAGGAGAGCAACTAGAGATGTGAGGGATCACAAGCAATTGGATGGAACACACATTTATAAAGATTGGTTATAGATCAGATGCTTGACCGAAGGCCGATAAAATCTCAAGCATTGCATTGATCTCTTGCATCGTCGAATTCAAAAAACATTGTCCCATCATCAGCATATAGGCTCACCCTTAGCTTCACAGATCTGTGTTGAATTGGCTGTAGCATATCGAGCTGGGTGGCACTATCAAAGAGCCTCTACAGGGGGTCAATTGCCAGAACAAATAGTAAAGATAACAGGGGGATCACCTTGCCTTAAACCCCTCCCATGATCATATCCATTCACCTGTTGAACCGTTAATCAAAACAACAGAGGAACTTGTGTACATGAGGGCGGAAACCCAAGCTCGCCACCGTGCGCCAAATCCTAGTTTCTATAAAACTTCTTGTAAGTAATCCCATTTGATCAAATCAAAAGCCTTCATGATGTCCAACTTGACGAATAAAGTTGGATACTTGGCTTTATGTAAATCTTTGATTACCCTCGAATGTACAGGAAGTTATCATCCTGCTCTGTTCCATGGTAAAAGCACTCTAGCTTCTCGAGGTCAAAGAACCCAAGGAGGTGGCTAGCCTTGACGCCAATAGTTTGGATATCAGTTTGGCCATACTATGCATCAGACTTATTGGACAAAAGTTGGACAACGAGGCTGCATCAATTTTCTTTGGTATGAGGACAATATGTGCAGTGTTGACCGTACATCTTTAGGTGCTAGTCATGCTGATTGTAGAAGTAGTTCACTGCTCCCATTATGTCATGTTTGATTATTTCCCACGACGCTTTGTAGAAAATCCCAATATAGCCATCCGAGCCTGGTGCTTTCTCCGTAGGAAAATCATTTATCATTGCTCTAGCTTGCTCAACTGAGAACTGTTCTTCAAAATAAGATAGGTTCTGTGATTGCAAATCAAGCATGTCTCAATTCACGGTATGGGTTTTGGGTTTCGGGCTGCCAAACAGGCTGCTGAAGTGTTGAAGCACTTCTTGTTCTTTATCATTTTGCGTATATATACCATTGTTTCATTGGACTGTAAACTTTGAATGAAGCTTCTTCTATGTCTAGCATTGATTCTGACGAAGAACAACTTGGAGTCGGTGCTGGCTACTTTTATTGCCATGAGCCTTGAGCGTTGTTTGGCCCTCAACTTGCTTCAGCCGGGTGTAGAAGTGTAATTTATCCTGGCCCAACCTTTTATATTCCTAGCGTCGCCGCTGCCGCCCACCACCACTGGTCCCCCTCCCTTCTCCTCCGGTATCTCGCCGGGGGCTGAAGGGAGTGGGGATCCACTGTTTTTAATAAGTTTTTCCTAGTAGATCGAGTCATTAGGATTAGTGTCTTTTCATGCCAAATTTCTTGGTATTGGAGTTTTATCTCCTCCTTCTCCTCCTCTCCGGTGACGGTGAAGGGGAGGGTGAAATCGTCTTCTCCATGGCGGCTCCGTTGAAGATGAGAGCGACAACTTCAGCGTCAGCATCTTCATCGACATGACGACATGGTGAAAGGATCAAGATGCCCAAGAGGGGGGTGAATTGGGCTTTTCTAAAAATTAGATGCAAGAAATAAATCCTACAAGCCGGAATTCACCCCTAGTGTCTACTTGTGTTCCTAGAGAGTCTACCGATACAAAGTTTTGCACCCTAGTTTCTAATCCTAGTCTAGCATGGCAAGTCTAGGAATGTAAACAAGCAATGAAAGTAAATACGAGAATGTAAATGCTTGAATGTAAAGGGGCAAGGAACACGGCGATGTTTTTCCGAGGTATCGGAGAGTCGCCACTCCCCACTAGTCCTCGTTGGAGCACCCGCGCAAGGGTGTAGCTCCCCCTTGATCCGCGCAAGGATCAAGTGCTCTCTACGGGTTGATTCTTTGACACTCCGTCGCGGTGAATCACCCACAACCGCTCACAAGACGAGTTGGGTCATCCACAAGCTCCGCCGGATGATCACCAAACTCCCAATCACCACCAAGCCGTCTAGGTGATGGCGATCACCAAGAGTAACAAGCTAGAACTCTCACTTGACCACTACGAGCCCAAATGAGAAAGTGGATGCACACTTGCTACTCTCTAATCGCTAGTGAGGAACTCTCAAGCTTTGATTCTCAAATCTCTATCCTCACTAGTGCTCTTGCACTCCCTTGCACTCCAAAGGTGTTTATCAGCTGATCAAATGAGCAAGAGGCCTCTAAAAGAGGTGGTGGGGATGTATTTATACACCCCACAGACAAAATGAACCGTTACCTGCTGACTCAGCAAAACTCGAGCTGACCGGACGCGCCGGTCATACTGACCGGACGCGCCGGTCGCTCGTAACGGTCGAAAACTGAAAAACCACTGAGTGACCGGACGCACCGGTCAGGGGTGACCGGACGCGTCCGATCGTGCAGGGAGCATACTGTACTCGCACCGGACACGCGACCGCGTCCGATCGGTGATGACCGGACGCGTCCGGTCGTCTCTGGACCTTACTGGACTATGACCGGACGCGCCGATCACACCCAGGTCGCGTCCGATCGGGTGTTTCCCTCAAGTGACACGTGTTGACTTCTGACCACCGCGTCCGGTCCTCGCGAGGACCGCGTCCGGTGTTCAGAGCTGAAACCCTAGCCGCGGAACTGAACTGACCGGACGCGTCCGGTCATGCCGAGGACCGCGTCCGGTCAAGGGAAAACAACCCGAAACTCTCCGAAACGCGTCACAACTTGAACCAAGTTGCTTCCAACTGAACTTTGAGCTAATCTAGAGCTGCCTAGCGCCAAGTTTAACAAGTGTGCACCACACCTAAACATAGGACTCGCCTAGGTCAAGCTACCCGCTCATGCCCCCCTTTATAGTACGGCCAAAAGAGAAAAACGAAGATCCTAATGACTATTCCAAATGTCTCTCAACACCTCGACATCCGGAACTAACCGTCCTTAATCTTGACGTCACTCTTTTGAAAAACCGAAACGATTTCCATCAAGGGGCATGAATACCATGGTGCCCAAAGCAGTTAAAACCTCCATGACCTAACTTACCAAAGTTTCTGCAAAACACACGTTAGTCATGGTAATAAAGCGTTGTCATCAATTGCCGAAACCAAACCTCGGGGCCTAGATGCTTTCAATCTCCCCCTTTTTGGTGATTGATGACAACACTAAGATATGAAAGATTGGAGTTGAGGTTTTCGAACATGCATGGTTCACATAAGCAAAAAGCAATAAGCATAGAAGGGTTAGGAATTGCTTATGTGTCCCAAGCCAAAAGAGTGTACTCATAAGATAAGACAAAAAGCGTTAGTACACAAACAGATATAGCTCATAAGTAATCGGAGTAAGGCACGGAAGCACAACCTTAGAGCTATAATTAACAACGGTGACAAGAGATAACAATGACACAGGATAAAACATTAAGACTCAAGGTTTTATCTCACAACGACATGTCAAACGAATGCAATGACTGAAAAGTAAACATGATGCATGAATGTAGCACACAGGAGAAAAAAAAACGAAAACCCTCTCTCAAAACTCCCCCTGAAACTACTCTCTCTCCCCCTTTGGCATCAAGCGCCAAAAAAGCTAATCTAAGGATCTGATGGGGGGACAGACGGAGTCGTGTCGGGTGCCGAGGTGCGCGGAGTAATCATGAAGTGAAGAGAATCGCCCTCGGAATCTGAACTATCTGGCTGACCCTCTGAAGAAGCATGTGGCTGTGTAACTGTCTGGGTCTGAACGGCAGGAACAGGTACTGTCGTAGTAGCAATAATAGGATCCGTCTGAGTGACCTGAGCCTGTAGCGAGCCAATAGCTGGAGGATCTGTCGAGGCAACTGACGAAGGAAGAGTCTCTGTAGTCCCGGTCCCTGTCACTGGAGGAATAGCTGCCTCTGAAGCTGACAACCCTGACAAAGTAGCAAAGGTAGTGTGCGAGGGCGTCGGCTGACCAGTCAACTCGCTGTAGGTAGCACTGAAATCACCGAAAGGTGTGCCTGTCAGGAGGTGAGGGCGAGGCTGGTCTGATGGTGTAAACCCCGTGTGAATAGGCGTGAAGCTCGGGGACTGGAAAGACTGGGGAACCTGCTGCTGTGGAGATGTGAACTAGAAACCCGGCTGTCCCTGACTCGATGGATCAGTAGAGGGTAAAGCAGAAGTCAGGACGGAAGCAGGCGGAGGAACCCCAACAGTGACTAGGTGGCGCAGGAGGTCCAAGTACTGCTGCTGACTAGCTGCAGTCTGTCGCTGAATCTCGTACTGCTGTCGCTGCATTTCGACCTGCTGCCTCTGGATCTCAAGCTGCTGACGCTGAAACTCGTCCTGACGAGCCTGAATCTGTGCAAGTGCTGCAGCTGTGTCCTGAGCCTGTCGCTGTATCTGCTGTTGCTGCTGCTCCTGTGCCTGGGTCAACCTCTCAAGTATTGCCACCATGGCTGGGTCTGTGCGGGAGGCTGAACCAGAGCCACCGGCCTCGTGGTCGTGAGACCGAGGAGACCGGTACCTGGGGATGGGCTGGTAGTCCTCATCAGTGCTGTCAGATGTCCCATCCTCAGGAAGATCAGCAGGCTGAGCGTCAAGATCTGCAAGCTCTGCCTCTGCAAGCTCATCAACTGTGGCGTCCTGCTCAGCTGCTGTCTCAGGAACCTCAGGTCGCACACGCTGTCCTGGCACTAGGGCCTGATCTCTGGTAACTGAAGCCCAAAGCTGACAGATATCATACTCAGGGAAAGCAGTAGTAGTATCTGATATCTCAGCTCTGATCTCTGCTGGCAGCTGAATAGATGATCTAATAATGAAGCAGATCCAGTATGCATAGGGAAGCTGACGATTACCCTTGAAGCCCTCAGCTATGGTGTCCTCCATCTCACTAAGTATGAGATCCCATATATCAAACTGTGTCTGTGAGAGGAGGTGGTGAACAACCCATAGCTGCATCCGAGTCAGTCCCTCTCTGTAGCCAAGTCTGGGAAGTAGAGTGCGTCTGACTATAGCATCCAAAACTCTGGCCAGTGGTGTCAAACTGGCGGGCGTGCGTCGAGACCCTTCGCCAAAAGGCTCACGGAAGCAGGGTCGAACCAAGTCTGTAGGTGGCACTGTCTCGCCGTGAGGGCGTCTCGGTGGAGGAGTCTGACCATAACATAGCTGATGTATCTTTGTGTCAAAAGCTGGGAGTCTGAGAATCTCCCGCACTCTGGTGCTGTATAGGCGGTGATCACGGCCTCGGAATGCAAAGTGAATGAAATCATGGGCAGGATCAATCCATAGTGAAGCATAAAACTCTCTGACCCATGTGCCGCAGTATGCACCTGTCCGTCCAAGAAGATCTGACAAGCCTGGCAGAAAGGATAGATGCGGACGTAGCTGCTCTCCCACAACCTCAACTAGTGACTCAAGTCGACAGACCCTCTGTGGTCGGAAAGCAATACCGCTGTCAACTAGAGCTCTGTAGAAATCCTCCTGAAGTGGGGTATAGAATCCTTCTGAAGCTCTGGGATCCCTCACAGGTGGAAACCACCGACTGACCTCCTCGAACCTCAACCCCTGCACCTGACGTGCTGTAGCACCCCTCAAGTCAAAGTGCTCGACCGGGGGTGAACCTCTAGCTCTGGGAGGAGGACGTGCTCCACGTCGCTGGCCCTCTGGCCTAGGAGACACCTGAGTACGGGCGCGTGTGGAGCGGCGACGTACTGGAGACTGAGCTGGCTACTCCTCTGTATCTGCTGTAGCCTCTGGAGCCTCTGTGGTCTCTGTGGGTGGACCAACTGACATATCCTCTGCAGCTCTAGTATCCTCAGTGCCCTCAGTGGCCTCTGTGCCGAGCTGTCGACCTTCAAGATGAAAGCGACGCTCGCCTATGCGTATGCCACTGCTCCTGCCACCTCTCTCTGCCTGCTCTGCTGCATCTGCCACGGCCTGAGCAATCTCTGCCTCTGTGAGTGTCTTCTTCTTCTTTCTGGCCAAGATCTTGACACGCTTCCCACGTGCAATCTCAGACCGACGAGGAGGACTGTCGTCCCCGTCACCAGGAGCACCACCGGCGTTCTTGCAACGCACCATGCTGACAAACTGACTGAAAACCTCTGAAAGATGATGAACTGTCACTCAAGAGGCTTGGCCTCAATCCGTATCCGCAGGCTTGGCCTCGGATTTAGCAAACTGATCTCACCCTGACACACAACAGACTCGCTGCAAAGACGGAATAGAGAGATCTACTATAAACACATATATAACTAAAAGGTACGAATCCTAGAGATATCAAGCATATGAGATACGATATGAATCGAAACGTGAAGCTACCTCGGATTGTCGAGATGACTGACAGGGTGAGGTGACCTAGATTGCGAGATTCCCGAAATCGCCGAACGAGCTCTGATTTGCCGAAACAAGGTATAATTAGGATTGAAAAGAAACAGTTACGGCAAACCCTAGCAAGGAGGTCAAGGTGACGCGAAACAACCTCGCGAAGAAGACGACGCGCGACGAATCTCGTCGACGAACGATCGTCCGACGAACCCTAGGGTTAGGGCAAATCGACGAAAATCGATCGGAGGCGAGGATGAGTCGTTTTTCGGTCGGAGGAGAAGCTGGCTTGCAGGAACCCGTCTCACCGGCGGTGGTGGAGCGTTGGCTACGGCGGCGCGGCGCGAGGGTGGTGGCGGCGCGACTGCGAGCGAAGATGGCGCGGGCGGGCGCGTGCGGGCGGCTGGCGCGCGCGCGAGCGAGGCTGGGCGAGGAAGACGGCGCAGGTGGCGGCGGCTCACGGGCGGCAGGCGGTGCGGCGGTTCACCGGCGGCAGGGGGTGCGGCGAAGGCGCAGCGAAGGCGCAAGGGCGGCGGCGGCGCGAAGAGCTCGGGCGGATGAGAAGGTACGGCCGAAAATGAACCGTTTTATGAAGGGTTAGATCCGCTCGACGCGTGATGACCGGACGCGGTGGTCGATATGACCGGACGCGGTGGTGCAGCGTCCGGTCACACTCCAGTAAGCTCCTGGAGTGACCTGACGCGTCCGGTGCGGACTGACCGGACGCGGTCAGAGTCCGGTCGTTGGGAGTTCGGGAATATATCGCGAATGACCGGACGCTGTGGTGGTAACCGGGACCGGACGCGGTGGTCAACAGAGGCGCGTCCGGTGCAGCGTCCGATCACTAGATCTGGAGTTGGTCTTCTGGATGACCGGACGCGCTGCTGGACGCCGGGACCGGACGCGGTGGTGAAGCATCACTGCGTCCGGTGCAGCGTCCGGTGCAGCGTCCGGTGACTGTTCTTCGCCCTTCTTTGTTCCGAACTACGACGCGACTTCTTCCAATCAGGTTCCAATTCAAAGAGACACAAATAAACACC
Source organism: Saccharum hybrid cultivar R570 (assembly GCA_038087645.1). NCBI lineage: Eukaryota > Viridiplantae > Streptophyta > Magnoliopsida > Poales > Poaceae > Saccharum > Saccharum hybrid cultivar. Next base: position 1,789,758 of record JAQSUU010000682.1, read on the forward strand.
AATTGGAACACGATATGAGAGACCTCACTCAAACCCTCAAATTTTTCAAAATAGATTGCCTTAGGCTAGTATTATTTTTAAGAAAATAGGCAATAAACACCCAAGGAGCAACGTATGGCCACGCAATAGAGTTTTTGAACCTTTAGGAGCGTCAAAATGCTCTCTCTATCCATGGACGAACACAGAGGTTGCTCAAAGCTTAACCGAAAAGAAACGACAAGAACAACAACCATGCATATGCAATGCAATACAAGAAGGTAAAACTAGAAAGCTTGTCAAGTTTGATCCACGGTTAGGCTTTTTCACTCCTCCAAAGAAGGGTTATCGTAATCGTGTTAGCCAAGCCCTAGAGACATTGCGATAAAAATAAACATGGCATATTATACAATGCAATGCAAGGGACAACACACGCTCATTTTTTAAAGTTACTAGAATCAAGCACATTTAGTTCACTTCTTAACCTACAAAAGGTTGCCTCATCCAAAGGTTTAGTGAAGATATCCGCTAATTGATTTTCACTTCTTACACCTTCTAGTGATATGTCATTTTTAGCAACGTGATCTCTTAGAAAGTGATGGCGGATATCAATGTGCTTGGTGCGAGAGTGTTGAACCGGATTGTTAGCAATTTTAACGGCACTTTTATTATCACATAAAAGTGGCACCTTTTCAAGAACAATTCCATAGTCTAGGAGGGTTTGTTTCATATATAATATTTGTGCACAACAAGCCCCCGCGGCAATGTATTCCGCCTCGGCGGTGGACAAAGCCACACTATTTTGCTTTTTAGATGACCAAGATACTAAGGATCTTCCAAGCAAATGGCACCCTCCGGATGTGCTTTTTCTATCAATTTTGCAACCGGCATAGTCCGAATCGGAATAGCCAACTAGTTGGAATCTAGCTCCTTTGGGATACCAAAGACCAATGCTTGGGGTGAGCTTAAGATATCTTAGGATTCTTTTTACGGCACTTAGGTGAGGTTCTTTAGGGCACGCTTGAAAGCGGGCACACATGCACACACTAAACATGATATCGGGCCTAGATGCGGTAAGGTATAACAAGCTACCAATCATAGAACGGTAGAGAGTTTGATCAACCGGTTTACCTTCCTCATCTAGGTCGAGATGTCCATTTGATGGCATTGGGGTCTTGATTGGTTTGCATTCTTTCATCTTGAATCTTTTGAGAAGGTCCTTGGTATACTTTTCTTGAGAGATGAAAATCCCTTCTCTCATTTGCTTTACTTGAAAACCAAGGAAGAATGTGAGCTCACCAATCATTGACATCTCGAATTCCTTCGACATCAATTCACCAAATTCCTTGCAATAATCTTCATTTGTTGATCCAAAGATAATATCATCAACATATACTTGACAAATAAAGATCTCCCCATTAAACTTCTTGGTGAATAGTGTGGTGTCGACCTTCCCAATGGTGAAGCCCTTCTCAATGAGGAAGTCCCGGAGGCGCTCATACCACGCTCTAGGGGCTTGCTTGAGCCCATATAACGCCTTGGACAACCTATAAACATGATTAGGATATCTAGGGTCTTCAAACCCGGGAGGTTGATTAACATAGACTAGTTCATTTATAAAGCCATTTAAGAATGCACTTTTCACATCCATTTGATATAGTTTCATATCATGATGTGATGCATATGCAAGGAGGATACGAATGGCTTCAAGTCTTGCAACGGGTGCAAAGGTCTCTCCAAAATCAAGACCTTCAACTTGAGAGAACCCCTTTGCAACTAGTCTTGCCTTGTTCCTCACCACTATGCCTTGGTCATCTTGCTTGTTTCGGAACACCCACTTGGTTCCAATGACTCTTGCACCTTTGGGATGCTCTTCAAGTGTCCATACTTGATTGCGGGTGAAGTTATTCAATTCTTCATGCATTGCAATCACCCAATCCGGATCTTGAAGAGCTTCTTCTACATTTTTAGGTTCAACGCAAGAGATAAAAGAGTGATGTTCAACAAAAGAAGCTAGCTTTTAGGATCGAGTCATTACTCCCTTTGTAGGACTCCCTATGATGAGATCTTGTGGATGTGCTTGAAGTAGTGGTGAATTTCTTCTATCAACCACTTGAGGAGGTAGATGGGGAGCATCAACATCTTGAGCTTGTGCCTCGGCTTGTTCATGAGAGACATAAGTGTCTTCATTTTCAACTCTCTCATTCTTGTCATCATCTTGAGGCACACGTGATGAAGATGGTGGATCAACAATTTGTACATCGTCATCATCATCTTTTGGCTTGATGTCTCCCACCGGCATGTTCTTCATGGCCACCCTCAAGGGTTCATCACCTACATCATCATAATTCTCAATTGCTCCTTGGGAGCCGTTAGATTCATCAAATTCCACATCATATGTTTCTTCAACCAAACCGGTGGCATGGTTAAATACTCTATATGCTTTGGACTTTGATGAGTAACCAACAAGAAAACCAATGTCACAACGTCTTTGAAACTTCCCTAGGTGTTGACGCTTCTTGTAGATGTAACATTTGCAACCAAACACCCGGAAGAAAGAGACGTCCGGCTTCTTCCCATTAAGCAACTCATAGAGAGTCTTGCCAAGAAACTTTTGTAGGAAGAGGCGATTTGAAGCATAGCATGCGGTGTTGATTGCCTCGGCCCACAACTTCTCCGGAGTGTTGTACTCATCTAGCATTGTTCTTGCAAGGGTGATCAATGTTCGGTTTTTTCTCTCAACTACACCATTTTGTTGAGGAGTGTAGGTTGAAGAGACCTCATGCTTGATTCCAATTTCATCACAATAAGCTTCAATGTTGGTGTTGTCAAACTCTTTCCCATTGTCACTTCTAATCTTCTTTATCTTGACTTCAAATTCATTTTGAGCTCTCTTTGCAAACTTCTTGAAGCAATTTGCCACTTCGGATTTGTCATGAAGGAAGAAAGTCCATGTATACCTTGAGTAGTCATCTACTATTACAAGACAATAGAGATTACCACCCAAGCTCTTGTATGTTGTAGGCCCAAACAAATCCATGTGTAGAAGTTCTAGCACTCTTGAAGTTGACATGAAAGCTTTGGTTGGATGAGTGTTTGCAACTTGTTTGCCCGCTTGACATGCACTACAAGGTTTGTCCTTTTCAAACTTCACATCCTTCAATCCTCTCACTAGTTCTTTCTTCAATAGCTTGTTGAGAGTGTTCATTCCAACATGAGCAAGCCTCCTATGCCAAAGCCAACCAAGTGAGGTCTTGGTGAACAAACATGTCATCAAATTTGCATCTTCGGAGGTGAAGTCAACAAGATAAAGATTGTTGTATCTAAAGCCTTTGAATATTACTTGCTTGTCATCTATCTTTGAAACTTCCACTTCATTTGGTGTGAACAAGCATTGGAAGCCAAGGTCACAAAGTTGCCCAACGGATAATAAGTTGAAACTCAATGAAGCAACATAGAGCACATTTGAGAGTGAGTGATCATGTGATATTGCAATCTTGCCTATACCCTTGACTTTGCTCTTTGAATTATCCCCAAATATGATCTTCTCTTGACATATTCCATTCTCTTCAATGGTGGTGAACATACGAGGATCACCGGTCATATGTTGAGTGCAACCACTATCAATAACCCAATGAGATCCACCGGTCTTGTAGTTCACCTACACACAAGAGATCAAGCTTTTTGTTTAGGGACCCAAACTTGAGAGGGGCCCTTGACTTTATCCACTAGTGACTTGGCAACCCATATTTTCTTTGGCCTATTCTTGTTTGGGGGACCCAAAAACATGACTTTCATCTTTCCATTTGAATCTTTTCTTAGCATATAATGAGCATTGAAAGCGAAAGGTCTAGCATGCTTGGGCAAGGGTTGTGGTGGTGGAGTTTTGCATTCATGAGCAAAATGACCTTCTTGACCACACTCAACACATCTCTTTGGCTTGGGCTTTGACTTGCTTTGTTGTTGTTGAGCTTTTGCTTTCTTCTCTTGATTTGCCAAGTACCCAATACCACTTCTATCCATCTTCATTACGGTGTTCATGAGGAGCTCACTTTGCAAATGTTGGCCTCTTGTGAACTTGCTTAGGCCGGTCTTGAGATGCTCTTTTTCTTGCTTGAGCTTTTTGTTTTCTTCAATGAGTGACTCATTTGTTGGTTGCTTCTCAAGAGCCATCAAACCTTTTAGCTTCTTGTTCTCATTTGCAAGCTTCTCATTCTCACTCTTAATCTTGGCATAATCATCATGGTTGCTTGACTCAACCACACTCTTGCCTTTGCTACTAGAACCTTGCTCAATGCTTTCAATGATCAAGTCATCACATGATGTAGCTATATCACACTTAACAACATGGTTAGTAGCATCATGTGTCTCAAGAGCAAGTTCATTAGCAACCACAAGACTATCATAGTCAATTTTTAATGTGGTGTATGTGTCCTTTAGAGAATTATGTCTAGTGATGAGCTCATCATGCTTCTTCTCAAGTTTATCATGTTGATCTTTAAGCTCTTTATTAGAGGTTTTGAGCTCCTTGAGAGTGGAAGACATCACTTCATTTTGAACTCTAAGTTCACCACTAGTCTTTTGAATATTTTCAAGCTTGGATGAGAGTGATTCATTTTCATTTTGGAGATCATCATTTTCACTTCTAGTCCTTCTTATGATTTTAGTGTATTTGTTTAGCAATTTTACAAGTTCATCATAAGAAGGTGAATCATATTCATCATCACTATCACTATCATCATCATCATCACTATCATGGTTTTGTACCTTTCGTTCACCCTTGGCCATAAGGCATAAGTGAGTAGTGGACGATGATGGTGAAGGAGGCGGTGAAGGTGGTGATGAAGATATTGGTGAAGATGATGGCCCCATCACAAATGCGGCAACCTTCTCTTTTTCATCATCGCTCTCATCTTCAGAGGACTCACAAGATGATTCAATGTCGGTGAGCCAATCACCAACAATGTATGCCTTTCCTCCCTTCTTCTTCTTGTGGAACTCCTTCTTCTTGCCATCCTTCTTCTTGTATGGCTTGTTCTTCTTCTTCTCTTCTTCTTCATCACTTGAATCACTTTTCTTGCCCTTGTTCTTGTTCTTGTACTTGTCTTTTGGTGGTCTAGGGCATTGATGAGCTAAGTGGCCAAGTTCACCACAATTGTAGCAATCCATCTCCGAGATTGGCTTTCTCTTGCTACTTGTGAAGAATTTCTTCTTCTTGCCATCGAACTTGATGCCACTCTTGTTGAGCTTCTTTAGCATCTTGGTGGTCTTTCTCACCATGAGTGCAAGTGATTCATCATCAACATCACTTTCACTTGAGCTTTCTTGCACCATCATGGCTTGGCCCTTCTTCTTCTTCTTGTCATGACTAGCTTTGAAAGCCAAGTCTTTCTTCTTGGAAGATGATGAGCCCTCTTCCGGAGTGATATGCATGTACATCTCATGAGCATTGATTTTCCCTAAAACTTGAGTCGGTGTTGCGGTGGAAAGATCACTTTGGTGAAGCACGGTGACAATGTGTCCATACTTCTCAACGGGAAGCACACTCAAGATCTTCCTTGCAACATCCGATTGGCTCATTTTGGTGAGCCCAAGAGCATTGAGGTCCTCTACAAGAACATTCAAGCGAGTGTACATGTCATTAGCACTTTCTTTGGGAAGCATCTCAAAAGAATTAATTTTCTTTAAGGCTATGTGATAGCGTTCCTCACGCTCACTCTTAGTTCCCTCATGGAGAGCACAAAGATTTTCCCACAATTCATGAGCGTTCTTTGCATTACGCACGCGATTGAAGATATCTTTGCCTAAACCCCGGTAGAGTGCATTTTTGGCCTTTGCATTCCACCGGTCGTACTTCTCCTCGTCACCACTTGGATTAGCGGGATCTCTTATGGGGGGAAGCCCTTCGGTTGCGGCTCTAAGGCACCCAACATCTATGGCTTCGAGGTACGCCTCCATACGAATTTTCCAATATGGAAAATCGTCTCCCTCAAAAGTGGGAGGTGGTCCTTCCCCACTAGACATCTTGCTCTAGGCGGTAAAGCCTAAAAATAGAGCAACACTGCTCCGATACCAATTGAAAGGATCAAGATTCCCAAGAGGGGGGGTGAATTGGGCTTTTCTAAAAATTAGATGCAAGAAATAAATCCTACAAGCCGGAATTCACCCCTAGTGTCTACTTGTGTTCCTAGAGAGTCTACCGATACAAAGTTTTGCACCCTAGTTTCCAATCCTAGTCTAGCATGGCAAGTCTAGGAATGTAAACAAGCAATGAAAGTAAATACGAGAATGTAAATGCTTGAATGTAAAGGGGCAAGGAACACGGCGATGTTTTTCCGAGGTATCGGAGAGTCGCCACTCCCCACTAGTCCTCGTTGGAGCACCCGCACAAGGGTGTAGCTCCCCCTTGATCCGCGCAAGGATCAAGTGCTCTCTACGGGTTGATTCTTTGACACTCCGTCGTGGTGAATCACCCACAACCGCTCACAAGACGAGTTGGGTCATCCACAAGCTCCGCCGGATGATCACCAAACTCCCAATCACCACCAAGCCGTCTAGGTGATGGCAATCACCAAGAGTAACAAGCTAGAACTCTCACTTGACCACTACGAGCCCAAATGAGAAAGTGGATGCACACTTGCTACTCTCTAATCGCTAGTGAGGAACTCTCAAGCTTTGATTCTCAAATCTCTATCCTCACTAGTGCTCTTGCACTCCCTTGCACTCCAAAGGTGTTTATCAGCTGATCAAATGAGCAAGAGGCCTCTAAAAGAGGTGGTGGGGATGTATTTATACACCCCACAGACAAAACGAACCGTTACCTGCTGACTCAGCAAAACTCGAGCTGACCGGACGCGCCGGTCATACTGACCGGACGCGCCGGTCGCTCGTAACGGTCGAAAACCGAAAAACCACTGAGTGACCGGACGCACCGGTCAGGGGTGACCGGACGCGTCCGATCGTGCAGGGAGCATACTGTACTCGCACCGGACGCGCGACCGCGTCCGATCGGTGATGACCGGACGCGTCCGGTCGTCTCTGGACCTTACTGGACTATGACCGGACGCGCCGATCACACCCAGGTCGCGTCCGATCGGGTGTTTCCCTCAAGTGACACGTGTTGACTTCTGACCACCGCGTCCGGTCCTCGCGAGGACCGCGTCCGGTGTTCAGAGCTGAAACCCTAGCCGTGGAACTGAACTGACCGGACGCGTCCGGTCATGCCGAGGACCGCGTCCGGTCAAGGGAAAACAACCCGAAACTCTCCGAAACGCGTCACAACTTGAACCAAGTTGCTTCCAACTGAACTTTGAGCTAATCTAGAGCTGCCTAGCGCCAAGTTTAACAAGTGTGCACCACACCTAAACATAGGACTCGCCTAGGTCAAGCTACCCGCTCATGCCCCCCTTTATAGTACGGCCAAAAGAGAAAAACGAAGATCCTAATGACTATTCCAAATGTCTCTCAACACCTCGACATCCGGAACTAACCGTCCTTAATCTTGACGTCACTCTTTTAAAAAACCGAAACGATTTCCATCAAGGGGCATGAATACCATGGTGCCCAAAGCAGTTAAAACTTCCATGACCTAACTTACCAAAGTTTCTGCAAAACACACGTTAGTCATGGTAATAAAGCGTTGTCATCAATTGTCGAAACCAAACCTCGGGGCCTAGATGCTTTCACATGGAAACTTTTGTTTCCGGACGGCGGCATCAAGGCGGAGATGATGTCGTCGCCATGGAATAATTTTCTCTGGTTTCTTCTCCGTTTTGTTGTGGTTAGATCTGACTACGATGAAGGACTAGGGAGAATAATTTTCAGATCATCCTTCCTTACTCTTCGGTGGCAGAAAGAAGAAGAAGGAAGACACCAGAAAGAAGAAGTTCCTCAATTCCGCCTGCAGGAATGTTGGCCGTCGTTCGTTGGGCATTTGTTCTTAGGTCATTTGCCGAGTGTTTGCCTGTGCGTCATCCATACTGCAAAGTATCTAACATGTTAGGTTTTAAGTTGTGCTATTCACATCGTGGGTGCTATTTTGTAATCCAGAGTGCTTGTAACATGTTGATGTACCCAACTATCATATAATATAATTCTTCTTTCGTCGCAAAAAAAACCTTTTATATTCCTGGACCATCCAAATGAGCTGCTTCCCTGCTACCAGCATCAAGAAAATTTTTTAAGGTGTCCACATCCTTTTTTATTGAGCAGAGCAAATATTTTTTTTGTTCATGAGAACCACTGTCCCATATTTAGCATAAATATATTTCATGTTCACTTGTAAATTATCATATAGAGAATTGTTTCTAGTTCGGAAAAAAATGGTGTTACAGCTTTACAAGGAAAAACGTACTAGGTTCATAAGATTTTTCTAGGTTAAAGTGAAAAGATTTTCTAGTCTTAATTTTAAAAAATATCCAACATAATAAAATATAAAAAATGTTCAATTTTCTTATTTCTAATCTACTAATAAATATCATTATTATTTATTTTATTCAAACTAATAATGTTCCACTAGACATTGGCACTGTCCATGAAGGGGATATATACTAAATCGAGAATAATAAAATGACCTCTCAAAATTAAGATTTTTGTATCGTTCTTATTAAAAGAGTTTATTTTAACAAAGGATAACCTTATAAAGAGAAATTGGAAAGGGGATGGTAGGTGTTGTTTTTTTACAACAAAGAGATCATCCAACATTTATATTTATTGATTGTCATGTCGAAGATTTATTTGGAGAGTTGTTGAAGTAGCTTTTGGTTTACATACACCGACTAGAATGGCAAACTTCCTAGGAGTTTGGCTTCAACAACAAACTATGTTCTCAAATTTGTGAGATCAAGTGCATTTGTTTGGTCTATTTGGTAGAGCAGAAATGATGTTATATTATTCTTATTTATAAGTTATTTTTAGGGCTACATACTCGACGCGCTTCTGGACCTTACACTAACATACCAAGGTTGAAATGGGCATGCCAAGCATGGATGGTTGTCATGTCAAGGTGAACGTAGATAGACAAGGTTAGTTTGTTTTCCTTAATTATCTGAGAGAAGACTAGCTCATTGCTAAAACCGAAAACACTAGCGATTACTTTCTTTCAGAGCCGAGAAATTCTATACCTTCCACCGATATCTTTTGTGTGCAGCCAGCGAATGGCTCATTAAATCAGTTATAGTTTGTTTGATGGTATGTGCTGCTCGGATAACCGTAGTAATTATAGAGCTAACACGTGTAACAAACAGGAGGAGTGTGTTTATTAGATAAAAAGCTGACACGAGCTTTCTAATTCCAAGTACTTTTCTTCACAGTGTATGAAGCCTGTAAATCTGAAATCGATCCAAATCCACAACCTTGACTATTGAGGAATAAAGGGTATCGCCTAATAGAATTGTTGTCTAGACTGTCTCATTTGTTAGTGTTGCTTTTTGAGAACATGCTTTTTATAGGCTAAAGCTGTAATGAAGATTGGTTGTGTGCATAACTCATGCAGAGACCAGAATTTTTTTTCTTTTTTTAAAAAATCAAGGATAATAAATTAAAGATAAAAAAGAGAGAAAGAAAAAATTGCAAAAAGAAATCCGTGTAAGAACGGGGTGTTCCTGTTTGAGGCCTCAAACTGTAGTATCAGGAAACCACAGTTTTTAAAACGGTAGCCATCTAATACTATAGTATTTGTAAATTAGAGTTTTTTTCTCTGTTTCAGAAAAGCAATGACATGTTTGGCCACGCAGCAATGCACTGATTTTAAAATTCGTTGGTTCTGTCCTTGCTTCTAAAAATAGCATGCACCTGTGCATACACATGCCGAGCGCCAAGCTCTGTCAAGAAAAAAGAGGGTCCAGGTGGAGTTTCCAAAACTCCAAAAACACTGTAGTTTTATAAATACTGCTGTTTCTAAAACTTCAAAGTTTATTCTATCCAAACACTTCCTTCCTTCTTAATACCTAGGTATTATGTAAAACCACAGTATTCATATAAAACTCCAAAATAACTTTGCATCAAACAGAGCCTAAAAGACGAGCCAGGAGAAGGCCCGGTGCGGGTGCGCTCTCCTGGGCCGGAAAACCCCAGACTGGGCTACGGCCCGTCCACCGCATATGGTCCCTTCCGAGTTCCGTCCACGGTTCGCCCCGCAGCCCGCATGCCTTCTGTCTCCGACGAATCCGCCGCTCCCGTCCTACGCCAGGTGCGGAGGCCTTCGTCGGTCTCTTCGCCGGCGACGAGCACCCGCCAGCAGGTATTCCCACCCTTCTCTCCCCTTCCTGTTGTGCGAAGCCGAGCATCCGAACCCTAACTTAAAGATGTTTTGCTATTTGACTGATGCCTACTAGCCTCGAGCTTTTTTGCAAAAATTGTCGGGTGTAGATGTGTAAATCCATCTCCCTTTGCTGGGTCCGCCACTGCGCCATATCATTGTCTGCCTTGGACACAATTGCGCTAGTTTTGCTTTGATTATTCCCTAATAATCCAGCAGATATCTGATATTTCCGTACTTATTTGATGACATCTCTTCAAAGTATCTACTGTTGATTTACTCAAGTTGAGTTGATTATTGATTTTCCTCGCAGAATAAAAAGGTTGAGTTGATTTATCCGTGATAAAACGGGTCCACATCAGATGTGGTGTGTGTTCCATTCCACGTTTCCTTGAGCAAAACTATGCGCCTGAAAGTTGACAATCTATAACTATAGAAGGAACCTATAGAGTTCAGAAAGAACAAAGTTGTCTACTATCATTGAAATCTGCAATGAACCTAGACTTCAGAAAGGACAAAGTTGCCTACTATGGTTATGATATATAGCTCTGTGACATTCCTGCACTAAGCACAGCAAAGGGAAAAGCAAGACAAAGAAACAAACCTGTAGGATATGACCTATCTGGAGAAGAGAATTTTCTAACTTAGCATCATTCAGAACTGTTATCATAGATGTTGTTCATAAAACATTTTATTTAAAGCATTTCGAAATCATGGTGCAGTTGGTGAGTGCTAGCTCGCCGAGTCACCAGGTCCTGGGTTCGAAGCCGTCTCTCTGCAGAATTTCTGCGGGGGTAAGACTTTGCTTCGGTTATTCCTTTCCCCAGACCCCACTCGTGTGGAAGCCTCTGGCACTGGGTCTGCCCATTTCGAAATCAGAAAAATATATGTAGTGTAACTTTTTATCTGCAACCGATACTTGATGTTGAAGTTGTCACCTATGATAAGACTTCGTCGTAATTATATCTAGTTCTTCCTTTGTCATCTTGCAGCTTTGGCCACCCACTGTCAATGGTTACGTGTTCGAGGAAATGTCAATGGCTACTAAGGAAGCACTATGTCATACTGCCAAGAGCCTCTGGTTGGTTTACTTTCGTTATCATATGAAAATATAAATCATTCTCTCTGTTGAACATACTCACATTCATCAGGAGAGAAAGGAGAGACATGAATGTCAATTGTTTGATTGGTTTGCATCATACATTTGTGGGTTCGTAAGATAAGTTAGAAGTCTAAAATCTGAACAGTTATATTTATGTTATGTATCAATTTTCAAATTGTGTGGACATTTTTTTTTGTTGCATATTTTTGTATGCCTAATTGCCTAGATCAGTTATGTGAGAATTTCAGATAGTTTTAAATTTTTAACATCTAATTTAGTCCTTTTTCTCCAAAAGGTATATAGATTAACATCTTCAGTACCTGAGATCTTCCTTCAACTATAGCAAAGGGAACTAGGATTCCACTCCTCAGTCCTCATCGACAGAGGTAAACAGATACAATTCTTCATATTACATTGTTACAGCTTATAGTTTGTTTGTATGTAGCCAATAAACACGTAAAGAAGCCAATGGGAAAGAGAGCATTCAGTTTACAGTCAGCTTTGGTCGCATAGAAGGTCAAGTAGAGGGTCAGGCGTGAGTCTTTTATATTCTGGTTGGGTTGTTTCTTGGTATATGCCAGGTGTCCAGATGATTTTTTCTAGTGTTAGCTCAGGACCTCCTCATAGCCTCTAGGCAGGTAAGGAGGTTTGTATGGGGTTCTCTTCCCTTTTCCTCTCTTAATGCAAAGACGCGCGTCTCTTATGCATGTTCGAGAAAAAAATGTTTACAGTCAGATTCAATTAAATGGATTGTATTTAACATGCATGGAATAGAATTCTGGTCATTTGGCTTAAGGACAAAATGAAGGAAAGATAGGGGCAAAAAAAAGGGCCCACCACATTGACATCGCCATACTGTTCACGTGTCCAGTGGGCAATCTTCTGGGTAAATTGGATATCTCCTTTTTCTATCCATGCCTCTCTAAACAATATAGCAGTCGAATGCAGTTAGGTTGTCTTCATAGTTCTACAAGTTGAGACAAGAAGATCTAACAGTTTTCGTTCCAGGAGATTGCCTGTTAGAAAAAGTGCACATAGTCCAAAGCTGCAAACAGAAGACGAACTTTATTCCCTGTGGGGGGTAGCCACCAACCCTGGTCTCTGACTTTCAGTGACAGATTATCTTACACATAAAAATTTACCAGAAGCATGGATCATTCATAATTCTCATTCTTCCCACTTACAAAACATTCTAGTACTAATACAATCAGCAAAATGCATCTGGTTTATTTATAGGGAGCTCAGGACTCAGGAGAATTTAATGTAGAATAAGTTCATTGACTTCCTAGAAAGAAGATCAGAAGGCCCTTATTTATCATCATGTGGACAATAAGAGCTGGAATTTTCAGCGTCTCCTAGCAGCAGTTTCTCTCTGTGCATTGAAGTAGACAGCAGCTACAGGGAGGCCAAGGTCATTTTCCTGAGCAAACTGCCGAGTGTTGAAATGATCTCTGGAGGATGGCACAGTTACAGTTTGCCTACCCTTCTGCTTGAAGAGCACAAAAATGAACCTGTGGATACCAATGTTTGGTCTTGGGCTCTCGTAGCTTATGACCTCTCGCCCTGCAATTGAAAGATGCATGGTTATTAATTCAAAGAACAACTAAAACATGGAATAGACTAAACCTGAATCAGCAGAACCTACCAAAGGAGGCATCTGTTGTCCCAGGTATATCAGTCACGATCCTGCAAATGAAAAGGTTACCATTTAGCCAGATTACTCATTGAAATGCTAAAAAACATGCAATTTTGTTATATGAAAGATATGGTTCTATCTTCCTCAGCAATATATGCTATTTGACACCCCTACTATGGTAAGAAATGCTGAATATTACCAATGAAGGTGCTCCCTTAGATATGGATCACTTGGTCCTGGGACATCTGGGTCTGTCATAACCTGAAATTTGATGACCATGGCCATCAGGGAAGGAATAGCATTTGTAGAATGTTTATCAATGATGGAACATTTGACTGCTAACCAATGTGAAGAAAGACCGCAAGTCACCCCCTTGAACCTCTACCCTAGGTTTAGATACAACAGCTGATGGGTAGATCTCATGGCCATTGAATACAAGTTTGTTTGAGTTGTAGGTCACTATCATCTTCACACATGGGTTAAAGGAGTCGAGAACTTCTCCAATCACCCGCCCAACTATGAGAGGCTCCACAGACCTAGACATGGTTGGAGGGACAGGTATTTGTATTTTGCACAAGAAATGCTCTGACTGAATGGAGCAAGCAAATGCACTCAATGATATGCCGTGAGCTGCTTATTGGGCATTGGTAGAGGACAAGCCTCTATTTATAGCGGTTAGGAAGCTGCTGCTCAGTGTAGGATAAAAAGATGATGTGAGGCATGTGTGCCTTTTAGTTGGGTATGGTGTGGATGCAGCTGAAATGGCAACAGGAGGGTTGTACTGCTTTTTCCAAGAAAGCCAACAAAGGATGTCATATCTTCTGGAACGGTTACAGATAAAATCTATGCAAGCAATGCTTCATGTCTCATCTTTCAAGTTCTTGGGATAAAGTATTTTTTTCTCTCTTTGATGACTGTGTATGTGCAAAATTGTTCTTTCATGACTCAAACAAAGTATTTCAGGTCACCGTGGAGTCCACAAGAAAATATGTGATAGACCAATATGTTTAATTCTTTATAAAACGTTAACACACCTCCAGGAAGTGGGCCAGTAAAGACTACGGTGCTAAACTATCTGGTATTATTGGGAAACATTCTCCCTATCTACATGTAAGGTCTGCATGACAGTTACTTTGCAGAATTTGTTGCTTAATGATGTTATCAAATTGTCACGTGCCATTCTCTGTACCCTTCCGGAATAGAAAAAGTGAGCTTTTACATAAAATCGTTACCATAAGATTTCTGGACAGCACAATTCAAGCACCTTATCATTTTCCATTTTTTTTTCCTTAAAATGACATATCTATGTAGCTGTTCATGGCAAGTTAGGAAGTATCGTTTTGTGGAGAAAAAATGGAAAATAAAGGGGATTTTTTTATTGGCTTGGAGACAAAAAAAAAATTGCTGCATTGTTGACGTGGAAACCTTTGCGCTCTGCAGAATATGATGCTTAATCACCTTATCAAATTTGTGTACTGGCTCTGCATTTTAAAAAAAACATATGAGCTATTCTGGAAAACGTGTAGTAGTATCTGATTTCTGGTGAGCACATTAAAATACCTTATCGTGAAAAAACCATCTAGATGAAAAAAGGTCTAATAGGGAAGTGTGACTTTTCTGGATCTAAATGGAAAAAAAAGGAATATGGTTCTTTAGAATTTGGTTTTTGGTGAAACTATCAATTCCATTTGGCATGCTTGATTTGATGTTTACTTAAATTGCCTATATTCTTATCCTCCTGTCTTCTAATATTTCCTTTTCATGATCTGGGAGACAAGATGCCACATGGAAGCCTCTCAACCCTCAAATGTTTATCTTTGCTGGTTTATTTGTTTAGGCAACCCTCATTTAGCTGCCCCTTTTTCTGTTAAGGAAAAGAGAAGCTTTGAGTTTAGTTGCTGCCAGAATCTTTGCTCAAACTGTGATACCAGTTGATTTACAATTACATCTGTTTATTCTCTTCTTTGGAATGCCATGACAACAAGTCACTAAAGAGAATAAAGGAACAGAATGCAGTGCCACCACCACTTCATCATGTAGGGGTGCTGTCTAGTGCAGAGATGTCAACTCAGTTATAAAAAGTTCCTAGGCTCTTCTTGATTGAGCATTTAAAAAATCTTTATAGTTTTCCATAAGTGGTGGAGCCAAGTACAGTTCTGTGCATTCTTCTGTTAGGGTCAATTGCCATCATGCTTGCATGGCACCACGCCCGAGTGGTAGAAGTGGAGTCAAGTACGGCTTGGTGACAATTTTCTGCTCCTGGCCAATGCCATGATATTTGATTGAACCTAGCTAGGGTAGTGGAACCTCGTAGTTGTTCCAACCAATGGTGAGTGCATATAATTGCACCATTGGTAGGTAAATCTCAACAGGTCTGGTTTTTGGCAACTTTGACTAGTTTATTTATCAATATCAGGTCAGGGCTCTCTTTTTTTTTCTCTAATAAACACACATTAGCACCTTTTACAACTTATAAAACGACCTCAACCTTAGCAACAACTCATGCTTGGCACCATGGCTAAGAGGTATGTAATGCTTTGCCCCAGCCAAACACCAGTACTGCAGCTCTTCACCAGCGAGCAGTAAAGCTTTAGCTATCTCTGGGACACAACATCAAACACACACTGGTTGCAGTGATTCGACAAGGTCCAGGCACCAAGTATGGCGATGGATGGATGGAGTGGTCAGGGCTTTGTCAAGGGGAATTTTCATCCATAACACAACTTCAGGTGCACTTTTTCATTTATACCACCAAACTAGTCAATGACAATGTAGGGTCAAGTCCTACATAACATCGACACAGGCTGATAGCCTTGCCACACGTGGGCTACCACACCCTAACTGCTGCCCTTTCTATGATCAAATGTATGAAACTATACAGCACATGTTGGTTTCTCTAGGCAAGCATGGTTTATTGTCCTCCAATTTTGGGACTGCAGCAGGTGGCTACCCAGCCAAGCTCAGCAGGTTTCTCCTCACGGTGGTACCAAGCTCTAACTCAGGGGGGGGGGGGGGGGGGGGGGGGGGGGGGGGGGGGGGGTGGCAAGCAATTCATTAAAGGCCTCAATTTTTCTTTTTATCATCTTAGTTGCATGGCAAACCTGGAAGCATCGTAATGATTGCATTTTTAATGTAACGAAGCCAAATGTATGGCTGGTAGTCAGGAGCATTTCAGAGGAAGGCACCTTGTGGCGTGCAGCGTGCTGCAGGTGCTAAGGAGTTACAGAAATTAACTATGATATATGCTGCCAAGCTTTTACAAATAGCTGCCAAGTGTGTTTTTCACAATAGTAATTATTGACTAGCTCCACTTACATTTAAATCCAAAAAAAATAAAAGAAGGTCAAAGGTTGCTTTACCAGAGTTGAGCTTCACTAGCAAGTTTAATGTAAACATCTCTTAGGGCACAATAATCATTTTTCACCTCCATGCAGATGGCGATGTTTCTTGGTTGTTGGCATGAGCTGTTTATCTGACACCTCGGAGGTCTGAAGCACCTAGGGATGAAAACGGACGGAAAAACCCTATTTCTACTTCCGTTTCTATATTTTTTTGGTGGAAACGGAAGCGGGTTCGGAAAATGCGGGTTCAAAAACGGAATCGGAATATGCGGACATATGGAAACGGACAAATACGGATGAAGAACCAGAAAATTAAATTAAGATCACATAATCTAATATTCTCAAAGTAAACATATATAAAGTCATGTAATAATATATACAGTTTAATATTCATTTACATGCTATGTACGTGAACATTGGTGATTTGTAGTTATATTAATATAACATAAGGACATGTAATTGTTGAATATGTTGAGCATAGATTGAAAACGGGATAAAAACGGGTCTATTCCGTATTAAAACGGGATTACTCGGAAACAAACGGAAAACACCATTTTCTACTTTCGCAAATACGAAAACGGGATCTCATAAATACGGAAACGGACGGGAAAATATAGAAAATAGAACGGGACGGTACAGGGAAAATTCCGTCCGTTTTCATCCTCTAGAAGCACCTCGGCAAAAAGGAGCCGTCCACTGAGCCTTTTGTCCCCGGACCGGACATGCAGATGAGTGGTAAGTAACCAACCTGAATGACAGGAGGATCATTGTGGGGGCAACCGCCAGGAGGCAATTAGATATTCGGATCATGGCATGAAGATTTGGAGGGGCAAGGGCCATGCTGCAACGGATCTCCATGGATCAAGGTGTCGCCACTTGATTGAGTACGAGTCAGAATCCAAGCACACAAGATGATATGCTAATGCTGTACTCAAAAGTTATTAATGTTGGGGCTGACAGTGGGCAAAAGTTGTTATGAATGTGGGGGCTGACAGTGGGCGAGTTTCCGTGTGGGTTTGGGCTAGTTTTCCGTGTGGAATTTGGGCAGTCAACGCCACGAGATTTGCAAATATTACAATTTTATTTGTTTATATCCCACTTGGTGGGAAGCCGCAGGATTTGGTTCAGAAAGTGGAAGTATTTGCTCATGGTTCTGGAGAAGATCTCCCGGCTTTGGAATGCTGGCAGACGTTGCGCGCGTTGCGTGGAGGCTCATACACGCGAGCAGAAATTTGCAGTGGTGGCCAAATCATCCTGTATCTGAAAACTGGCTGGCTCAGGGCACCAGAGCTGTTCGTTCATGATTCATAATAATCTGCACCAATTCTGCCCAGTATCGCCACTGTCACGGTTCTTTTTTATATATTTTTTATTAGTTGGTAAAACATGGAAATGTTTCAAAAACATCGAGTTATCTACATATAATAATTCACCAAATGTGTTGTGATAAAAAAAGTAAATTTCTTTTGTGAAAGAGCTCCTGTGTTGTGGTACCAAACCGAAAGCGATAAACACTGGTGTTTTGGGGCTGTACCAGGACCAGAGCCCATTGGCAGCAATGAGCTGGATCGTACTGGTACGTGCTGCTGCTCTCTCGTCTCCACGACAACTCAACACGAACCCGTACGTGTGCGCTCCTGTTCCTGTACTGAAATCCACAGAGAGAGCTGGGCTCTGATCTGGGATCCATCCGCGTGATACCCTACCAAGCAGTACCAACTTGCACTCCTGGGGAGGTCATGTGATTCAGGTCAGTGCGTTTTCGCTATCAGCGTGCACCGAAAAATGGTCGCCAGTTTTCTGAGTCATCTACCATTTGTCCATTGGCAACCAGGACGTGTCGGTCACTCTCTACTTTGGAGGCTCGACACTTCAGTACAACAACACTTGCTGGATCCTTGGTGAATGGTGAGGTTTCAGATTCTCTCTAGTACCCACTTGTACACTGCAAATGAAGAAACTGAACCGCAGCAGCAGTCATGGAGCCGGGACCATAGTGCAGCTCTGATGGTCACCTGATACCAAGAGCACGCCTCTGAATAATCCACTGTGCTAAGCACCTTTTGATGCATGCCTGATCTGTTGCCAGTTTGCTCCATCGGCGGCACCAGCAACAACAGCTCAGAGATGACTAGGCCTGTGTACTGCAACAGGCAGCACCACAAGATCTTATCTCTTATTCACAGCAGTGCCTTACTGATCCCGTCACAGCTGCAATCCTGCACAGAGCACATAAGCAACAACAGTGGGGAAAAAAAGTTAGTCCTAAATCAGGTCGCACTCATAAATTCATGAGGTGAAATGCAAGGTGCAATAGTTATATCATCACAGTGGGGAAAATGATAGGGGGCAAAATCACTCCCACAAAGAGATACTACATGGTAAAGTCGGAACAGAAAGCTGTAATGTTTGCACTGGTCGACCGTCCACAGACAAAAGTTCTGATGCTATTGCCCAGTTGTCACGCCAGATCTGTGCCTCTTCTCCCATGGTTGCATACCCAGAAATCCAAAATTCTGAAAGATGGCAAATATATTCAGATTTACATAGTTTCTGTAAAATAGGAACATAGATCTGGTCATCTGGGTCTATGTACACCATGAGGATGTAATAAGTTATATGTACACAGCAGCAAAAGCTAAAGTACAATTAGGCAAAATAAATAATTAATTAAAGCAAGATGGGGTCGGGGCGGTCCATCTGTTGTAATCAGGCCACCAGTGGAATAAAGGACAACCGACATTGCAAGTGTTCCCAGCCACTCAAAGCTAAATTCACGTTTACCTTCTCTCACCTCAGATCACAACCAGATCTTGGAGAAAAAATGGCCCCTAAATTAGTCTTTGTTCTTCCAGTTGTGCTCCTCAGCTTGGCGCTCCAGGCGATTCTCCGGCCACCGCCCCCAAAACTCTGTGGATCCCCAGGTGGCCCTCCTCTGACATCTCCCAGGATCAAACTCAGGGACGGAAGGTACCTTGCATACAGAGAAGATGGAGTACAGAAAGACAAGGCCAGGTACAAGATCATCACAGTCCATGCATTTGATAGCACCAAGGACTTCCCCTTACCTGTTTCTAAGGTAAATCAAACAGCACAACATGACTAGAAGTGAGATACCTTTTCCCCACTTCATATTTTGCTTACAGCTGGTTTCTTGGAACTATCAATCAGGAGCTTGTGGAAGAATTGGGAATTTACCTCCTTGCTTATGATAGAGCTGGATATGGGGAAAGTGACCCGAATCCCAAGCGGCATGTCAAGAGCGAGGCACTGGATATCGAGGAGCTTGCTGACCAGCTGGGGCTTGGGCAGAAGTTCTATGTCTTAGGGGCCTCAATGGGAGGATACTCAGTTTGGGGATGCCTCCAGTATATACCACACAGGCAAACATAAACTTCAACCACACGCATTGCTAATGAAATATGCAACCCTTCATATATGTAAAAGCTCCATATGCTTTGTGTGCAGGCTTGCAGGAGCTGCGATGGTTGTGCCAATTATCAACTACTGGTGGCCTTCTTTCCCAGCTGAATTATCCAGGCAGGCTTTCAAGAGACTGGTTGTGCCAGAGCAGAGAACTCTTTGGATTGCACATAACATACCATCCTTGCTTTACCTGTGGATGACCCAGAGGTGGTTCCCTTCTTCTGCAGCAGCCATGCACCACCCTGAAATATTTAGCAAGCATGATATGGAGGTTCTTCAGAAGATGATGGCAATGCCAAAAACCATTGAGGTAAATCACAGCCTCAGAGATAAATGTAGAAGAAAGATAGCAGAACATGAAGTGCTACTTGACAGAGTCAGAGCAGGTCAATTTAATAAGATTATAATACAAGGATTAGCTTCCTAAGCATTCATGCCATAGAGACAATAATATAGTAATACATTTACATGAAAAGTACACCAAGAAAGAGTATCAAAAAAACATATGTATTCAAAGCTGACCTGAAGCAATGTTATATAGAAAAATAACTTATCCCTTTTAAAGATTTCTTGACATAGCACTGATTTGGTGCTGCATTTTTCAGAATAAATCAAGGCAGCAAGACATTTATGAATCAATCCACCGTGATTTACTTGTCGCTTTTGGAAGCTGGGAGTTTGATCCAATGAACATTACCAATCCATTTCCTCAAAATGAGGGTTCTGTACACATCTGGCAAGGATACGAAGATAGGTTGGTGCTTGTTGAGCTGCAGAGGTACATTTCCAAGAAGCTTCCATGGATCAAGTATCATGAAATCCCAGAAGGTGGACACATGTTCATGCTGGTAGATGGATGGACCGACCGAATTCTCAAGGCACTCTTGTTAGGAGAAGAGCCCCTAGATGTGTGACAGTAGGTCCATTTTCAAAATGTTGAAGAACTGCAGCTGCCAGCTGTTATTTTGCTTATTAATTTTGTTCCCCAAGTTGTACACTTGTATTCCTACAACACCAAGACTAGTCTAATTCATAATCTGATAGACTTTCCAGCATATCAAAGTCATTACAACAGCAGTGAGACCATTGTACTCGTCCCATACACAAAGTTCGAAAAGGCGTTACTAGGCGCTGGCCTAGGCGCGCTTACGCGCTGGGCGGAGGGGTGCCGCCTCGCCTATGGGGGTAGGCGGAGGGATAGGCGATGTCCCTCCAGATCCAGAGCCGCACTGCATGAGGGAGGGTGCCGCGCCGCTAGATCCGTTGCCGCACGGTCTCCTTGTCCTCCCTCCACCTTTGGCCCTGTCCTTGCCCTTCCCGCGCGGCACGGCAGCGACAACCCTGGACAAGAGCTGCTCGAGCGTCCCAAGGAGGCCCGTGGAGGGACGCGGCCGCTGGAGCGCCTCCACCTCCACCGCCAAGGAGGAAGAGAGGCTCCAGAGGAGGCGGGAGCGCGGCGGAGGCAGCTCATCAGGCGACGGGGAGCGTCTCGAGCACGGCGGCGTGGCTGTGGGAGACGGAGGGAAGGGAAAGGAGAGCCCACGAGAGACAGAGAGAGATGTGCTCAGGAGTCAGGATGGCTTACAAGATAAGGATGATAGGGCGATTTTATGATTTGGTCCCTTACTTTTGTAAGAACTCCTAGAAACTTCCTTACTTTGATTCTCTTAACTGATTTCTTACATTCTGCCCCATAGAAGTTCTATTTTCTCACAAGAAACTATTAGATATACTTTTATTTGTCATTTCTCCTCTCATAGCCTCCTTGCTGGTACTGTAGCAACAATAATTACACACACATGTTAGTATTTAATTCATAGTTAGTCACTTACATATACATAGTATATAGATTTGTATATAGTTGGTCTCTTATTTCTTCTTTTACTTAAGGTAATTTAAGGTAATATTTATGTATGTGCATAAAATTAAAACGCCTAGAAAAACGCCTTGAAACGCCTAGGCTCGCCTAGGCTCTAGGCTATGGGTCAGCGCCTAGAAACCGCCTAGCGCCTTCTTGAACTTTGCCCATACACATGCTACCTTTGGTCCAAAATTGATTTCATCCTAGAAAGCGCGTAGTCAAACATTCAAATTGGAGAGGGGAGTGTTTTGAGTCCTTTCTTTCTTGAGCACTAGACGAATCCTAAAAGTGCGCAGGCACTAACAGTCTACATAGAAACATTAAAAGAAAGTACACATCAGTTTACTACCAATAAAAGTTCGTCAGATATGCACCCTGGAAATGGAAACCATACATAAAAACAAACAGCATACACTTGAATCCAGTTCTTGGAAATGAAGCATGGTGCCTCACACCAGGTAGCAGCAGTGCTTCGGCTCAATCAGACTTGCAACGACCAGAATTGATCTATAGAAGCTGTTCATTCAGAAGGGAAGAGCCATGTTGGATTCATCAGGCTGCCATCTGGTGCCCGAAGGTTGTCGTCTGCTATTTCCACAGCAAATGGCGCCATCCAAGCTGTTGATCTCAGTGAATCTGAAAGGGTTTGTGCCCAAGTCCACCTCAAATACCCCAATCTTACAAATATTGTGCCAGCCTTCAGGTCCCAAGTATATCACAACCAGCAATAGTTTCCCGTGCCACTCAACTATGTTCCACCTCTGTCCATAGCTATCCTTAACCTCCAGCAGTTGAGTCACACAGCGCTCGACACCAGAAACCATCAGGCCACTGTCGTCTTCTGAGATGTCAGACAAAGAGGTTCGTGGTGACCTTGCTGACCATGCAGACCTTTCCCTTGTACAAGGCAATGTCACTGAACTTACTGATGCAGCCACCTTGGCACACGCCCCACGACGTCATCCCAGGCCGCCAGAGAGCAAGGCTAGCTGTGCTCCTGTGCACGGAGACGGCAGCCACAATGCACTTGCAATCACGGTCAGGTGACTAGGAGAGGAGGACAAAACTACCTTGCAGATAGACATCACATTCTGGGCGCCATTGACCGTGCATTGCACTGCACCAGAGCCGTTGGCGATGGGGAGAGATTTACTGTAGGCATCGAGGGAGTGGGTGGTTATGGAAGGCGGCGGGAGGCGGACGACGTCCTGGCAGAAAGCGTTCATCAGGAAGCACCAGCCGTCACCAAAGTAGCGACGTTTGTTGAGCTGCACGCCGACGAGCCACCCGTCAAAGGAGCCCACGCAGCGGACGCCAGCCATCTCCCACGAGGGCAGGGGATGCGTCGCACGCCCGTCATAGCCCCGTCGGCGCAGAAGGCGGAGAAGGAGAAGTCGGAGAGCACGAGCAGCGGGAGCGGCGGCGGCGGCTGCCAGTGGACGCGCGCCGTGGAGCGCCACGCCCGGCACACGGAGCGCAGCCTGGTGCGGTCGTCGACGCGGGGGAGGCGACCGACCACGAGCCCCAGGATGTCCGCCGGGAGGTCCACCCACAACAGGAGCTCCGGCTCGCGCCCCGCGCTGGGCCTTGGCGGCTCAGGAGCCGGAGGGCATTCCGTCGAACGCCTTGTCTGCACCCAAGCCACCGACGGCAGTGGTGTGCCACGCCAGCGCCCGTGTGGGGCGTGGCCGGGCAGAAGTGGGCCTCGCGTCCGTCTTCGGGCAACTGTTCTCGTGCCGCGATCCATGGCCGCCTTGGATCCTCGCCCCCCGACACCCCCGTGGAGATGAGGCCCTTGCGCCGGGCGCTGGGTGCAGGCTCCTTCGCACAACAGTACTAGCTTGGCTTGGCTGCTACACTGGCATTGGCTAGCGCTTCAACTCGTGGTAAAAAAAAAAAAGGGTTGCAGTGTATGTTTTTTTTTCAGAAAAAAGTTACCTATTTTGCCAAAAAAAAGAAGAAGAAGAAGAGCCCTGACTGCCTTTCGGTGTCTGTCTTGTGGGCCGCCCATCTTATTAGAAAAAAAATGGGAAGATATGTCCCATTGATCAAGATACTCTGCAATGGCCCTGATAGATAATGCTCCTCTAATATCAGAGAGCCTTCTCATGTTACTGAGAGCCTCTCATAAGCTGTCCTCTTGTTCCCAGTTCTTTTTTTAGATACAAGTGCAAACACATGAGGCACAAGGGTAGTTATATTCTGACCATGCAGCCATCTGTCTGACCAAAAAAAGTGTATTTTTTACAACCTCCAACTTCTGAGACAATGGCATGGAGAAGAAAGCTCTGATCAAACTCTGAACCTGAATAGGTAGGGCTGCCCAGGGGCGATCTGGCTCAGTTTTGCACAGCCAAAGCCATCTCATTCTCATATGGAGAGCCCATCCCAAGTTCAGTAAATTGAAGATACCAAGTCCGCCAAGCTCAAAAGGCCGAGTCACTTTCAGCCAAACCAACAAGCAGTGACCAACTTGTGCATCCTTTCTTCCTCTCCATAGGAAACCTCTCCTAATTTTATCAATGGCCATGAGAGCCCAAGGTGGAATATCAATGGCCATGAGCAGATAAACCAACATGGAAGTGAGCACAAATTGAACTAACATTCAACTTCCAGCCATTTTCAAAAGGTCGGCTTTCCATCCAGGAAGTTTATCTGCTATCTTATCAACTAGTGGCAGGGCGCGCCATCGCGCGCAAGTGCGGGTAGAAATTTGAAGATACAGAAATGTACACTCGATACCGGATGACATGCATAATATGGACTAATATAGTAGTGGGTTCGAGCATAATTATACAAATATTATACATGGAGGTATCTGTATAGTACCTGGCAGTAGTCTAGGAGTACATGTTTTTGGGTCTACATATATACAAACAAAGACCTGGTTTGCTAAACCATGAAGTATGGTAGGTATACCAAAGTTTTGCAGTTCATTGGGTCGAAATATAATACAAGGCCAGGGGCAAGTAGATGTGGCAGCGTCTAGTATGTTTGGTAGTAATTATGCAAAAGCTTGTCAGAGCGCTGGCCATAGATATTGTACAAGGCCAGTAGTAATAGCAGTTCTAATTAGGTAATCGTAGTTGTAGCTGCAGTAGCCTGAATATTATACAATCAACAGGCTTTGCGAATGGTTCCTTCCCTAGTTGTAGAGCACACCATTTTTTTTTTGCTGAAGTTGATACTGGAGATCTAATGTACTTTGCTCTGCAAACAATTGAGGTTGGTAGCTTCGTGGGTGCTGCTGCCTGTATCAAGCTGAACATAGTTGTTAACAAAACAAGCAAAATCATTGGAGTGGAGTAATTATGTAGGAAGAGACAAACGTTTTTTGTGTGTAAATATTTATAATTCGAAACCAAATCATATGGGACCTACATGTAAGTCCATACCAATTAGCGGGCTATACAGAATCAGGAATTTGTTAGTGATTGATGAGTGTTAGGTGCAATATTATTCATAGATGGTGTGTGATTAGTACACTACACCTATCGCTTCTGCGGATGGGGTATATGACCAAAAAAATTGCTTTTGAAAGCATGGTAATGCCTAGTTATAGGATTACCAATCCCTGAAGATTATTTTTAGAAAAGGTAATGCAGCTAATAGAGAGATGTAAAATAGCTGATTTACTGTCATGATTAAAAAAATAATCCGGAGCTGCTCTACTGCTAAAAATAGTGCAAGGATCTACCAATATTTAGAAAGGACATGCGTCAAAAAAAATTAGAAAGGACGGCAAAAGCTTTGCCGCAGATTTTATTAGACGATGGGATCTACAAATATTAGTAGAGAAAAAAACATGTGAAACATTTTCAAGATTAAGAGCTGCTGTCTTATCATCTTTGTGATTGTTGAACAAAGCCAAAGGTGGCCGATATAATAATGGGTACTATGAAGTATGTTCAGGCTGAGACTGATGTAGAAGAAGTAGATCGATGTTCGGTAGCAGAATGATGAACATGATAAATGAACTGTATGGTACTCACTTGGCACATGTGTATTTTAAAAAAGACGCAGCAGCAATATCTCGACTGTACAATTATGGTCCAAATTTTTTGTTACCTTATCAATCCAAGAACCTATATCAGCACAACAGAAATAGGAGGAAGGTTTATATATTAATTGGCACAAATAAGCTGTCACAAATAAAGGTAGAACTGCTGCATACCTCAGTTATCTGAATTGAAAGAGCATCTCTCATGAATATGCAGGAAAATCTAGAATGGTGAGGCCACCGTGTGGAACTTTTTTTTTTCTCTATAAGAGCACGAGCACTGAAACAGCTGCCATGAATTGAAACAGCATCTGCCATGAACTATTTTCCCACAAGAAATAGTAGCATAAATCAATATAAGGAAGCGTGAGATAACCAAGTAGCAAAACAGAAGATGGTAAGGGATTTTGAGAAACATTTTTTGGTAGAAGGAGATGGAAAAAATACAGTGCAGAGAGGTAGATAAATAATAGCAATTCCCTGTGGCTGTTTTGTGTAAACTAACATGTTCTTTTAAAGGTTTGCGAAATTTGTATCGCAGTAATGGAGAAAGTAAGAATTTTTGTCAATGAAAACAGGATTTTTAGAGGCCTCAAAAACATGCGAATGATCATTTGTTCATCAACCTGGAGGTTCAAGGCATGCTGAGAAATCAGTCACTCTAATAGGTCATGCCCAGTACCTCACAAGCGAATAAATATCAGATCATATCCTGGACCTATGGGCATGGACTTTTCATCATAGGCTGAAGAAAGGGAAAAAATATAAGCAAATATGTGATGGAAAACAAAAGGCAGAGCTCAGATTTCAGATTAGACAAAGGACGAAATCATCACCGGCAATGACTTCAGGATTTGAGATTTCATAAGAGGCAGTTCTAGCTGCATATATATTATGTGACTGCATAGGCAACAAATACCAGTTCTCATTAGCGCCTTCGAAAATACAGAAGACAGAATAGGTAGGAAGAGATGGCAAAAAAAGGAAACCAATTGACCTAGGTAGAAGGAGATGAGAAAAAAATACAGTGTAGAGCGCCAGATAAAGAATAGCAATTCCCAGTGACATCTCTCTGGAAACCAACATGTTCCTTTAAAGGTTTGCAAAATCTCTAACGCACTAATGGAGAAGGAAAGGGTTTTTTCAATGAAAACAGGATTGTAGGCCTCAAAAACATGATAATGATCATTTGTTCATCAACCCGGAGCCTCAAGGCATGCTGATAAATCAGCCATAGGTCATGCCCAGTACCCCACAAGCGAATAAACATCAGATCATATCCTGAACCAACGGACATGGACTTTTCATCACATGCTTAAGAAAGGGAAAAAAGGCCCATGCGCGGCGCTGCAGCGCTGCATGGTAGCGTCATCGCGCAACTCTGTTCAGATGCATAATCCATGCAGTATTTGTTCCCGCAAAGCAACGCCAAATTCAAAGAAGATCAAAACCAACCAGAGCTAACATGAATATGTATCAAAATAAATTAGGTATTCCATGTGACTGTACTGAATATGGCATCACCATCCTGCAGCTAGGGGAAACTTGCTCTCCTTCCCCTGCCATCATCGATTTGTTTATAGAGAATCATTAAACAAGGAAATAAGCAATATGACTTTAAAAACTGAGAAGAGGTACCAAATCAGTAATGCTGTTCAGATTATATAGGCAACACAGTATAGGTACGAAATATGATGTATGAACACTGTCTCATAATTTAGTGCATGGTCTGACTAAAACATGCAGGGAAACAGAAGAAACCACTAACACAGTCTAGGAAAAAACGTTAATGAATCATCATGATAATTAAAAAAATGTAAAGGGGCGGCTGCTTTTGGATTATTCGTCTTTCTGCCCACTATATTCTACCTTCCTAATTAAAATGTATGAATGAAGTCATTATACGATGACACACCTTGCAGATAACTTGTAAAGGTTTATTTACAAATCGTGAAGGCAGTGAAACCCCAGCTAAATGCATGTTTGCAAATTTTAATGGAAATCTGACAAACCAATCCCAATAATTTGTGGCACTATGTATGGTATAAATACTCCATTTTTTACGCTGAAGTGTTGCTACTTTTAGCGCTCCCAGTCTTCGACTCTGTCCACTAACATCTAAAAAAACAGAGGAAAAAGAGGTTGCTATGTATAATCTTTTATTAGTGCGGGAAACGTACAAGATATAATGCAAATGGCATGACAGCAACCGCTCCCCTGTAGCACTGTGAGACCCCTTTCTCGAACCACCTCTTTCTCGAACCAGGGCCAAGAACAAAGGAAATCCAGAGCATCAATCGAAGGTAGCGGTCTGTGTTGAAAAAGGAAATCGATAGCATCAATCCAAAGGCTTGCCTGCACAGATCCGACAGGAGGAGAATCAACGAAGCCGCTAGGCCCACCGTTGTGGGCCTCCGCCGGCTAGAAAGACCGAGCAGGCAAGCCCAAATGGACGTTCGTCCCCGGCACCACCGGCAAGGGAAGGGGAGGGGAAGCGAGAGAGAGACAGAGAGCACCTTAACAAGCGCGGACGGAGCCGGCAGCGGTGGTGATCCCGCTCCCGTAGCAGCTGCCTGCGCGTCTGGGGTGGCCGGTCGGCCACCAGGGGCAGGCCACGCGGAGGGTCGTGCCCGCGCCGGCCGCACGCTCACCAGCGGTTAGCGACCAGCCAGGGCTGCGGCGGCGGCCGACGTGAAACCCGACAGCAAGCCAGCTGGCCGGCCAACAGGGGCCATGCCACGCGGGGCCTGTGCCCCCCGTGCGCTCATGGGATTAGCCTCGCCGGGGCGTGGCGCCGGGGGGTCCACCACGCCGCCGCACCGCCGAGGGGCTCAGCGGGCCGCGCCTGCGCCACCACAGGGAGAGGGGCCATCGCACCGCCGTGCCTGCGGGTCGTGCCGCGGCCACGAGGAGAGGGAGAGTGAGGGAGGTAGGAAAGAGCAGATCTAGGGTTTGGAACAGAGTCGGGAGCAGGCAGCGTCGAGGGGGAGGCGCGCCGGGGGCGGCAGCGGCCCCTGGTCGCGGCTCTCCGTGGAGGGGGATGGGCACCGCGGGGGCGCACGCGCGGCCTGCCAAGGGCGCCGCCGCCATCGGGGGAGAGAGGGAGAGCGAAAGCGGGCGGCGAAGAGAGAGGAAGAAAGGGAAGAATCCAGGAGGTGAATCAGAAGCTGCTGTATATATTTAGTGGGCCGGCTCCGAAAGAGAAGCTGAAACTGGAACAGAAGCACGGGAAGAACAAGAAGCAGGGCCAGAATCCGCTCCGGCTTCGAAGGAGGAGCTGTAAATTCGCAAGAGAAGCACGGCAAAACCAAGAATTAGACCCAGAATCTGCTCCGGGGAGAATCCGATTCGGGACATCATGGCCATCCGATGGAAGATCTGACGGCCAGAAATAATTCAGGTGACGTGGACACCGGTTCCTTCTTAGGAGCCCGCGGCGTTTGTAGAGTTAAATGATTGGCTGAATCTGAGCCCTTGTTAGCTTGCACAAGGAAAGAGGCAGGCCGAGATATTTGCATAGAAAGTCCATGAGCTGACAAAGAAGTCCTTGTATAGCTTTAACTTCACTTTCTGTGCATTGGATGGGTAGCACACTACTCTTGTGAACATTACTCTTTAGACCAGCTGAAGCAAACCCAAAGTTATTAAACCTCACTAGTTGAAGAATGATATTGGGTCCAAAGTTAATTCAACATCACCACATGTTTGGAGTCCTTGTTTCCTAGTTTGTGGCATTTAGCTCTAAACTCTTGTTCTTGTCTTGTAACTGATGGATAAGTCTCTGTGGCTGGTGGTTGTAGGGCTGCTACACACTGCAGCACATGATCTTTGTGTCTAGCATCTTTTGACTGCTTTTAGGACAGCAGTTAGCATCTAGGACAGCATCTGCTTTTAGGACAGCAGTTGGCATCTAGGACAGCATCTTAGACTAGCATCTTGGCATATGCTTGGCTAGCTAGCAGCCTATAAATATGTATCCCCAACCCCTCAGGTTGGCATGGCATTGTATGAGTTTGTGTGAGAAATAAACCAGAAAATTGCCCCAACTCCTAGTGTCATCCTCTCTCGATGAGAGTAAGGATTCAGCTACTACCAAGAGTGCGAATCCAGCGACTAACAAGTGGTATCCGAGCCGTACTATCCTGTAGCCTGAGCATCTCCTGCTCTTCTCCTTCCCCGGCCTCGCAGCAGCCCCAACCGCAGCCGGTAGCAGCAGCAGCTCCGGCTGCCCCTGCTCTCCACACAGCAGCCCCCTCGATAGCGCGCCATGTCCGCAGGCCAGTCTCAGGGCTCGGTCGCCTCGAGCGCGCGGCGTCGGCAGGAGGCTGACCTCGCCGCGACAGAGAAGCGCGAGCGAGCGGCAGCAGACGCCGCTGCAGCAGCGGCAAGGGCATCGAGGCTGGCAGTAGCGGAGCTAGCAGCAGCTAGAGCGGAGGTGGAAGCAGCGGCGGCGGCGGATGCAGCGCGTGCAGCAGCAACGGAGGTCGAGGTTCTACGCGGCAGCAACAGCAGCTCCATCGCTGCTGATGATAGCGCCGACGCGGACCTCGAGCTGCTGGAGAGGGAGGCATCGCGAGGGCGAGCGGCGCAGTGGACAGCCGTGCACGCCCACGAGCACGGCGGCAGCCCAGACAGGCGCAGACACGCCGGCGGCGCTCCTGAAGGAGGCGCGCACGGCGGTGGCGCTCCTGGAGGAGGCACGCATGGCGGCGGCGGATGGGTCGACAGAGAGCGCGGCCTTCACAGGCAGCGCGGCTCTCTCTCCCTGGTTCGGTACCGTGGTCACCACGAGTACCAGGCTGTCGTCAGGGACGTCGGCCCCGGCGGCGGGTGGCCTACCCTCACCAAGACCAACTATGTTGAGTGGGCTGCGGTGACGAGGGTGAAGCTCCAGGTGCGGCATATGTGGGATGCAGTCCGGTACGGCGACGTCGACTACGACCAAGATCGACGGGCGCTGGATGCTCTCATTGCTGCAGTCCCGTCCGAGATGCAGTTTTCGCTTACCAGCAAGCGGACTGCCAAGGAGGCTTGGAACGCCATCGCTGCAGCACGCATCGGCAGCGACCGCGCCCGCAAGTCCACACTGCAAGCACTTCGCAAGGAGTGGGAGAACCTGGCCTTCAAGCCAGGTGAGGACGTTGATGACTTTGCTCTCCGTCTCAACACTCTGTTGCAGAAGTTGGTGCAGTTCGGCGACGACACCTACGGCGAGGAGAGAGCTGTTGAGAAGCTCTTCCGCTGCGTCCCCGAGAAGTACAAGCAGATGGCTCGCTCAATCGAGTCTCTGCTGGACCTCTCCACGATGACGATCGAGGAGGCGTTGGGCCGCCTCAAGGTCGTTGACGGCGATGAGCCACAGCGCCTCTCGGGACCCATCACCATTGGCGGAAAGCTCCTCCTCACTCGGGAGCAGTGGGCTGCCGGCCAAGGTGACAGGAAGAAGGGGGAGCCTTCTTCCACGACAGGCGGCCGCAAGCGTGGCAAGCGTGGCAAGCCGCGCAAAGACGCCCAGGCAGGGGCGCGAGGACGTGCCGAGGGTGATGATCGTGGAGGCGCCCAGGGCGGCGCCGCTGGCAAGCAAAAGCCAGCACGAGGCGACCCTTGCTACAACTGCGGTAAGCTTGGTCATTGGGCCAAGGATTGTCGACAGCCACGACGCGGCCAGGCCCACGTCGCGCAGGCGGAAGAGGAGGAGCAGCCGGCTCTGTTCATTGCTCATGCGAGCATCGAACTACCTCCAGCGGCACCGGCCGCAACGGCTTTCCTCCACCTTGACGAGCTAAAAGCACATGCCCTCCTTGACGACAGCTCCGGCAACGACAAGACCGACGGGTGGTGCCTTGATACCGGCGCCACCCACCACATGACCGGGCAGCGGGAGTTCTTCACCGAGCTCGACCCAAGCGTTCGAGGCACCGTCAAGTTCAGCGACGCCTCCGCTGTGGAGATCAAGGGCGTCGGCTCTGTCGTCTTCGTCGCCAAGACTGGCGAGCACAGGCTGCTCACCAGTGTCTACTACATCCCCGCGTTGAGGAACTCCATCATCAGCTTGGGACAGCTGGATGAGAGCGGATCGCGCGTGGAGATCGAGCACGGGGTGCTGCGCATCTGGGATCATCGACACCGGCTCCTGGTCAAGGTCAACAGGAGCAACCGCCTCTACGTCCTTCACGCACAGGTGGCGCAACCTCTTTGTTTTGCAGCCCGCCGCGACGACGACGCTTGGAGGTGGCACGAGCGCTTTGGGCACCTCAACTTTGAGGCCCTGAGGCAGCTCGGCAGCAAGAGATGGTGCGGGGCATGCCGCACGTCGACCACGTGGAGCAATTCTACGACACCTGCGTCCTCACCAAGCTGCGGCGGCTCCCTTTCCCCCGCCAGGCGAGCTTCCGCGCCAAGGAGAAGCTGGAGCTCGTACACGGTGACCTCTGTGGCCCCGTGACACCGGCTACACCTGGAGGCTGGCGCTACTTCCTCCTCCTCGTCGACGACGTGTCCCGCTACATGTGGGCTGTCCTGCTCGACGCCAAGGCAGCCGCAGCGGACGCCATTAAGCGCCTTCAAGCTGCTGCGGAGGTGGAGTGCGGCCGCAAGCTTCGGGTCCTACGCACGAACAACGGCGGCGAGTTCACGGCGGCCGAGTTCGCGGCGTACTGCGCCGATAAGGGGATCCACCGCCACTTCTCCGCGCCGTACACTCCGCAGCAGAACGGCGTCGTCGAGCGCCGCAACCAGACGGTGGTGGCCACTGCCCGTGCCCTCAAGCAGAGAGGGATGCCGGCGATCTACTAGGGTGAGGCGGTGATGACCGCCGTCCACTTGCTCAACCGCTCCCCCACCAAGGCCCTCGACGGCAAGACGCCATACGAGGCCTGGCACGGGCGCAAGCCCGCGGTGAGCCACCTTCGCGTCTTCGGCTGCCTGGCCTTCGTCAAGGAGCTCAACCACGTCGGCAAGCTCGACGACCGGAGCACGCCAGGGGTCTTCATCGGCTACGCGGAGGGCTCCAAGGCCTACCGCGTCCTCGACCCTGCGACACGACGCGTGCGCATCACGCGTGACGTCGTGTTCGACGAAGGGCGAAGCTGGACGTGGGGCAAGATGATGGATGACGACTCGACTCCGACGACCAGCGATTTCGTCGTCGACTACGTCCACTTCAAGGAGGCGGGGGGAGCTAGCAGCTCGTCCTCACCGAGCTCGCCTACCCCACCACCTCGTTCGCCACCACCTCCGGCGAGTCCTTCACCACCGCCACCACCAGCTCCGGCAAGTCCACAGGCTCCGGCGAGTCCACCACCAGCACCGCCGGCCACGCCTGTCTCTCCTACACCGGACCCTACCTCTTCAGGCTCGGCACCGGCAGCTTCGGCCCACGACGAGCAGCGCACAGTGGAGTTCGCTACTCCGCTGTCCAACGACGAGGAGCGCATCGACGCCTACCACGGCGGCGAGCCTCTGCGCTACCGTACCGTGGACAACCTCCTCGGCGAGCAGCCGGCCCCTGGACTGGCACAGCACGACTTTGAGGCGGAGCTGCACCTCGCACAGGACGATGGTGAGCCTCGTTCCTTCGCCGAGGCGGAGAGGGACGCGGCATGGCGTGCCGCGATGCAGATGGAGATGGACGCCGTCGAGCGGAACAAGACGTGGGAGCTGGTCGATCTTCCAGCCGGCCACCACGCCATCTCTCTCAAGTGGGTCTTCAAGCTCAAGAAGGACGAGACCGGAGAGGTGATCAAGCACAAGGCGCGTCTGGTGGCGCGCGGCTTCGTCCAGCAAGAAGGAATCGACTTCGACGACGCCTTCGCGCCCGTTGCACGGATGGAGTCTGTGCGACTCCTCCTTGCGCTAGCTGCCCAGGAGGGCTGGCGTGTCCATCACATGGATGTCAAGTCGGCGTTTCTTAACGGCGACTTGAAGGAGGAGGTCTACGTGCATCAGCCGCCGGGATTTGCGATTCCCGGCAAGGAGGGCAAGGTGCTTCGCCTGCGTAAGGCCCTCTATGGCTTGCGGCAGGCACCAAGGGCGTGGAATGCCAAGCTGGATTCCACGCTGAAGGGGATGGGCTTCGAGCAAAGCCCACATGAGGCGGCCATCTACCGGCGGGGCAGCGGAGGAAAGGCCCTGCTGGTAGGCGTCTACGTCGACGACTTGGTGATCACCGGCACCAAGGAGGTGGAGATCGAGGCGTTCAAGGAGAAGATGAGGGCGACTTTCCAGATGAGCGACTTGGGCCCTCTCTCCTTCTACCTGGGGATCGAGGTCCACCAGGACAGCTCCGGCACCTCTCTTCGCCAGACTGCCTACGCCAAGCGTATTGTGGAGCTAGGCGGTTTCACCGACTGCAACCCAGCCCACACTCCTATGGAGGAGAGGCTGAGGCTGAGTCGGGAGAGTACGGAGGAGGAGGTGGACGCGACGCAGTACCGGCGCATTGTGGGCAGCCTTCGCTACCTTGTCCACACGCGACCGGACTTGGCGTTCGCCGTCGGCTACGTCAGCCGGTTCATGCAGCGACCGACGGCGGAGCACCAGCAGGCCGTGAAGAGGATCCTCCGCTACGTCGCAGGCACCTCCGACTACGGCTTGCACTACCCGAGGTGCCCCGGTGCGGCGCATTTCATCGGGTACAGCGACAGCGACCACGCCGGCGACATCGACACGAGCAAGAGCACCAGCGGGACACTGTTCTTCCTCGGCAAGTGTCCGATCAGCTGGCAGTCGGTCAAGCAGCAGGTGGTGGCTCTGTCCAGCTGCGAGGCAGAGTACATCGCAGCCACTACCGCTGCTACTCAGGCCTTGTGGCTGGCTCGGCTGCTTGGCGATCTCCTTGGCAGAGATGCAGAGGCGGTGGAGCTCAGGGTGGACAGCAAGTCCGCCTTGGCCTTGGCAAAGAATCCTGTCTTCCACGAGCGCAGCAAGCACATCCGGGTGAGGTACCACTTCATCAGAAGCTGCCTGGAGGAAGGGAGTGTCCGGGCCAACTACATCAACACCCAAGACCAGCTCGCTGACTTCCTGACCAAGTCCCTCGGGCGGGTCAAGTTTCAGGAACTTCGCGCCAGGATCGGGATGGCCCAGATACCTCACAAGGAGCCACACAAGACTTAGGGGGAGAGTGATGGATAAGTCTCTGTGGCTAGTGGTTGTAGGGCTGCTGCACACTGCAGCACATGATCTTTGTGTCCAGCATCTTTTGACTGCTTTTAGGACAGCAGTTAGCATCTAGGACAACATCTGCTTTTAGGACAGCAGTTGGCATCTAGGACAGCATCTTAGACTAGCATCTTAGACTAGCATCTTGGCATATGCTTGGCTGGCTAGCAGCCTATAAATATGTATCCCCAACCCCTCAGGTTGGCATGACATTGTATGAGTTTGT
Source organism: Saccharum hybrid cultivar R570 (assembly GCA_038087645.1). Taxonomy (NCBI): domain Eukaryota; kingdom Viridiplantae; phylum Streptophyta; class Magnoliopsida; order Poales; family Poaceae; genus Saccharum; species Saccharum hybrid cultivar. Next base: position 1,824,746 of record JAQSUU010000682.1, read on the forward strand.
GTGAGAAATAAACCAGAAAATTACCCCAACTCCTAGTGTCATCCTCTCTCGATGAGAGTAAGGATTCAGCTACTACCAAGAGTGCGAATCCAGCGACTAACAGTAACAGCTGGTAACACAGAGGATGATATTTTGCTTTCAGTAAGTCGGGGTCAATGCTCTGATCTAAAAGCATTCTTTTTTGCCCTAAAAAGAATCAATTTTTATGATTATACCAACATAAAATATGCAGTTTTATCAGATGAAAACATCAATGAAGTCATCAGAATTGCATCAATGTCATTATTAAATCTAATACTTTTATACAACAACAAAGCCTTTTATAGCATATGCTTAAGAAAGAAATGGTCAATATTGTGCAAATGGAGGACATATTAGTGACCTAAATGACAAGTGTATCAGACAATTGGTAGTACTATAACTTGGCTGCTCACAAGTGTTAAAAACAACAAACACAGGAAGAAAACAAATTATAATAATATGCAGTCATTGTCTAAATAAGATCAAGAAAGGCTTCAGTACATGAGCATTCTCTCGGTATTTTCTTAAAATTTATGGTCTGAGAAATTGATAAGACCAATAGAAAAATTAATAAGGTTGCATGTGCCTCATTTCTACAGTTAGTCTATCAATAAAAAAAAATCAAATATCAACAACCACCATAGAAGAAAATAAAGCTCACAACTGATCAAATCAAATGAGTGAAACTGAATTAGACAATAGCATGCCTAACTATGTTAGGCATTAGTACCAATGTACCATTGAAGCTTTCATATGAGTACAAGCATATCATGTGATGTATTAGCTCATCCATGATTCTGATACTATTATGCATGTTGTCAAAACTCACTGGCATACAGGCCATACACTTTCGACTTCTACTTATTTGGTAAAATCACTAACCAAGACCAAGTACCATTTAGTACATATATTCAGATAAAGGTTTGCACCTCAGATCCAACCTCTTGCGAACTCTGGAGCTCTGAAGGTTTAACACAAGTGAAACAACAAATGTTGATGTGGGACGAAACTAAAAGAACCTTTTTGACAAAAAAAAAAGGTTCATGTCAATAACAGTTGGGACACAGCTGAATTTTTTAAATGAATAATCTTCTCACATTAAATGGTTTCTTGTCTCTTTTGGGTTTCATCTCTAGCCTACCCCAACTTGCTTGGGACAAAAGGCTATGTTGTTGTTGTTGTTGTAATCTTCTCATTAAATGATTCAATGAATGAGAATACAGTTACATATCTGACAGGTCAATATACTATGACTTACTCCGTATGCCTATGGCAAAATTGATGGTGATACAAGAATTATTCATTACAAAAAATTCTCGGTATGTTCTTACCAAGAGAGATCCTATATATAATTGAAGAAAGCTCAGTCACAAAGGCCCACGACCATTTACTATTTCAGCTAGTTGGGTAAGGAATTGAAGGCCAACAGGTTTCCAGTATACCTTATCAAAAGGAAATAACAAAAGGGACAGAATTGTATCAAGAGAGGTTTTTAGAAACGGAGCAGATGCCTACCACCCAATTTTCACTAGAAATGTATCTCCATAGCTATGATGCCAAGGAAAGAATTCTGACAAGGTTTAAGCAGCAAGGGGAAGACCTGTTTGTGATCAACTATTTGTTTGGGAAGCACCCAGCTGATTAACTAAGAGAACATGGTCCCAAATTCTTGCTTTTCTTCTTTTGGATGGAATTGCCCCCAAACTCCATCTATCATCTCTGAGCAGCAAGAGGAAAGCCTGTTTATGCTTAACTATTTAGAAAGCACCCAGCAGCTTAACTCAGAGAATGTTGTTTCAAACTCTCTTTTTCTTTCCATTTTGAAATGAATGGCCCACGAACTCCATCTATCACCTCTGGCCTGAAAACAAAAACAGAAATTGGTTGGAGACATGAGCAAAGCTAGGTAACAAGCCACTGATGAAGAGAAATATGCATATAGGAGAAAGTTCTTACAGGGCGATATCAGCGAAGCAAGGGCAAAAGAACAAGCTTTCAGAGATTGATCAATCTATTCACCCAAAACGATATTCTCCAAGTACTCAATTGCATGGTGCATGCAACCTTCATCAAATCCCTTGAACAAGGCCTTATGTGTTAAACAATCTGGATGAATACCGTTCTGATGCATTTCAAAATAGAATCTCATCGCATCTTCCCAGTTGCCCTCTTTACAGTTCCCATCTATCAACAAAGTATATGTGTATTTGTTTGGCACCAATCCCCTTTCTAGCATCTCATGAAAATGTCGATAAGCCAGTTGAGTTCTGCCCATCCTGCATAATGCATGTATGAGGACATTATATGTTATTTCATTAGGTTCAACTCGTTCCTCCAGCAGCTTCCGAAACCAACCGTATGCTGAATAAAGGTTTCCTCTTCTACAATATGCATGAATCAAAACAGTGTAGGTCACAGCTGAGGGTGCCAAACCATCTGAGATCATGTCCTTAAAAAATTTTCTTGCTTCTCTTAGGAGTCCCCGTTCACAGTGCGCATGAATCAAGCAGGTGTATGTGATACAGTCAGGCTGTAAACCATTACTGACCATCTTCATCTGCAGCTCTTTGGCATCTTTCAGGTTACCAGTTTTGCACAGTCCATCGATAAGAATATTGTATGTCACTGTATCAGAAGATATGCCTTCCAACATCATCACCTCTCTCAACTGGAAAGCTTTGGAAATAGCCCCTAGGGTCAGCTCCGCACAAATCCTTGTATTATAGGCAAAGCAATCCGGCTGCAAACCTTTGCTCAGCATCTCATCAAAGAATTCTCTTGCCATAGCAAGGCTATGCGCATTATGCGAACCCTTCATGAGAATTGTATATGTACAAACATCAGGCAAACAACCCTGCTCTACCATTTCCTCTTTCAATCTCCTGGCTTCCTCTAAATCACCTAATCTACAATAACCATCTATAAGAATGTTATATGTCAAAACTGTTGGTGCTAACCCTGCACGCCTCAAATTGCCAAACAACAAAAGCGCCTCTTTCAAATTACCCACCTTACAATACCCATTTAGCAAAGAATTGTAGGTGATCACATCTGGTAGCAAGCCCATCGCCCTCATTTCCACAAACTTCGCCTGTGCAGCCTCTATCTGCCCACTTTGAAGCAGCCCATGGATCATTGCATTGTACGTCACTACTGTAGGCATAATGCCCTCATTCTCCATCTCCAGCTGCAAATCATCAACCTTTTTGACAAAGCCCCTTGCAAGCAACCCAGTGATGAGTGGGTTATAAGTGAAGGATGAAGCCTTCTTGGACAGCCGCATTCGCTCAACCAGCTCTGCTGCCTCCTCAAGGTCACCTTTCCTAGCCAATCCAGTAATGACCACATTGTACGTGACATCGTTCGGCAAGCAACCACTCCCCCGGGTCTCCATCTCCTTCAGTAGCATGGCAACCTTGTCCTTCCTTCCCTCCTTCAAGAAAGAATCCAGCAAAGTATTGTACGTGACAATACTCGGCTCAATCCCGAGCTGGAGCATCTCCGCATGCACAGCACAAATGTCGTCCCACCTGGCCGCATCACGCAATACACGGAGCACACGGTTGCAGTCTTTAACGTCAGGGGCCACGCCGTGGCTTGCCATCTCGCGGAAGGCAGACAGGCACAGCGTCGAACAGGTGTCGGGCGTGGCGTCGCGGGCTTTGCATTCCTTCGAGGACTTGGTGGACAAGCGTAAGAGGAGGCTCAATAGTGGCTGTGGGGCGGGAGAGAGGGGAGCGGATAGGAGGAGGGACACGAGAGGGAGGAGGAGGCCGAGGTGCAGGGCGCGGAGGGAGACAGGGTAGGCGGCCCGGATGTGGTTGGCTCGGGCGAGCGGGACGAGGACGGCGGCGAACGCGGAGGCGGAGCGAGGGAAGCCACACGGGGTGGTCTCCGCCCACCGGAACAGCTGGCGCGCGAGGCCCGGGAGGCCGCGGAGCGCGGAGTGGACGTCGCCCGTGGCGAGCACCTGGCGGAGAGGCTCCGGCGGTGGGGGGTCAGAGGCGAGGAGCGCGGCGAACGGGTTCTCCTCGTGCAGGGGCGGAGGCGGCGGAACCAGCGCCGGCAGGGAGGAGGAGGAGGAGGAGAAGCGGATGCTGGAAACAGCTGCTACGGCGGCGGCGGCGGCGGCGGCTACAGGAGCTTGTGATTTGCAGTGTGGGATGTTGAATAGCATGGATTATGATTCTGGTACCGCCCGGCGACGCCTCGCCATGAATGATGGCGCGGCGGCGGTGAGAAGGAATCTGTGGCAAAGGCTGCGACGCATCCAATCCACTAGATTCCGGCGCCCGTATGGGGTCGAGGGCGCGCGCCCCAGGCTGCGGCCCCCGACCTGGAGTGGAGGGCGGGCGGAGGGGGGCCTTGACTGAGATGCCCGGGAAGCGGCGGCTGAGCCGGCGTTGACGGCGGTGATGCCTAGGCGGCAGTGGCAGTGGCGGCGGCGGCGGCTGGTGAGACAGAAAGGCGCCGCGGGGTGGAGAGGAAGAGGGATCGGAGGAAACCAAGGCCACGTCCACGTTTACCAGAGCAGCGCTGGCGCTGCCGCCGGAGGTGCACACGCCATCTGCACCGTTCATTTGCATCAAGATGTGTGCAAGAATCTTGTCTTAGATTCAGTGCTTCAGTCTACTTCACACACACTGAATCAGTGAATCCTGACAAAATCCGACCAGGAGTTTGAACGCTGCAAAATCAAATTCATCCGACCAGGAGTATGAAAGCTGCAAAATCAAATTCAAATGCTAGGTTTTTGACATGAATCTTTAGGGTTCGAGCGTGGTGATATGCAAATACAAACATACAATTAGCGATGAAAACGGACGGAAACGGATGGGAAAACTGTTTCTATATTTTTTGGCGGAAACGGGATCGGGTTCGGAAAATGCAGGTTTGGAAACGGAATCGGGATATGTGGATGCACGGAAACGAACAAATACGGATGGAGAGCTGAAAAATTAAGTTAGAATAATATGATTAAATATTCATGAATATACATGAGCAGAGTCACAAATTAATATACACATACGAAGTTATTGGTCTAGTATTCACTAGCATGCCATGTGTTAACATGCATAATTAATGATTAATAGGTTTATAAACATATTAATTTCTACACGTCTCATATAGATTTAAAACGGGACGAAAAACAGAATAAATACGGGTCAATTTCGGGTGAAAACGGGATCCCGCGGAAACGGACGGAAAAACCTCTCCCATTTTCGTAAATACGGAAACAGGACCCGACAAATATGGAAACGAACGGACAAAAGTGGAAAACGGAACGGGTCGGAACGACACTTTTTCCGCCCGTTTTCAACGCTACATACAATGAACATGGATGTACAATTGTACAAACTACAAAGGGCATCGAAGAAACCACGACTTTGAGTAAAAAATAGAGGTTTCAAATCCACGACAAACTCAAATGCATTTTGCGTTTTTCAGTTAGCCCTGTTTGTATCAGTTTTGGATTCTTAAAAATCAGTCCTTGTCTTTAGTTTCTAAAATATGGATTGTAAGCAAAAACTGTGGGGTGTTTGGATCACCTAGTTTTTAGGAATCTAACTTCATTTATTACTCTATGGGTCACAAGAAACTGACAAAAGCTGGGTATCAACAACTTCCTAGTTTTTAAAAATCTAACAAAAACTGGCACAAGAAAATGGCAAAAACTGACATGGATCCCACCCAGTTTCCAAAAGCCAGATTCTTAAAAACTGGAGGGATCCAAACAGGGCCTATATATACTCAAAAGTTGGACCCTTTCTATCGATATAACAGAGCACATTTCTGACATGCCGCTCAACCCTGACTTGGGAGATGCACAGATTGATATCTGAAGAACCCAAACTTCACGCTCATCTCAATTTCGCCATTAGTACAAAAGGTTCAGTATAAATGCAGCTATTTCAACTGACGATAACAAATCAATTACAATAAGCACATCTGACACTGAGCAGGACCAATGTGGTCGGTGATTTTGTAATGCTCTTTTATTTATTTCATCACAGAACACCACAGTCCACAGCTGAGTTTTACATGCAAATGGATTGTACCAACTTACAGACAACATCAATCATGTGAGGACCTTCCAATGTGATCCCTTATAACAGGAATCAAATTGGATAACGATGATTGAAACCTAATTCTGTTGCTCCCAGCTGTATATGACTACAAAATATATGGATGCTACAATGGAAACTCCATTTGCAACAGTACAAGGGGCTCATAGAGAAGGAACTCAAGCCAAAGTTTGAAGTTTCTGATTTTAATGTACTACTAGGAAGGTTCGACAACACAACAATCAGTAACTGTCTTCATCTGTCTCAGGCCTTCGGAGGTAATAACGCAGACAATTGATCAGCGCCTATACAAAAGCAAAATAAAGTGTGCAAGTGAACACAATGAAGACAAAAAAAAATTACATTAAGTAGAAATGATTATGATGTTGCTGAAATGACCAAGGAAGCAGACCTGAGATAAGGAGCTGTTTAGTTTTGCACCTCTGTAACTTACATGGAACTTGTCCTTCGCAACCAAACCCTGTATAAATAAGCCAAATATCATCTAACAGGCTTTAATGGTCTTAGCTGAAAAAAGCAATGAAGTGAAATGTAGCGTACTTCAGTATCAATCTCAGCTGACTCCACATCAATATTTGTGTCTGCAATGACCTTGATTATCTCAAGAAGTAGGCCAGGCCGATCAGCTGTCTCTATGTAAAGCATGCTGCGAATTTCAACAGAAATCAATGAGGAAGCAAGTGCTGCAGCATTGTATGAACAAAAAAGATTCAGATTCTACTTATGTTGGAAGTGATTCTTGGGGAAGGACAAATATGCATATCTAACATGTTGAGGTGCATCAAAGTTCAAAGGAACAAAGGATACAACTAATAGATAGGCACAAAAAACTGATTTGAAGCTGATTATTACGTCAAAAGCAAAATATAGGGCTAAAAGAATCCTGAAACAGTTAATGATACATATTACAGAGCACACAATTACATAGGCTGAAGGAGGAAAAACAACTTTGATGGCCTCATGTAGTATTGTGTTGCCCATGCCTACATGTTTTCGGCCTATCTGTGATACTTAAAACTTTCTGCTGTAACCAGATCCAATTTACTAATTATTTGGTTTGTGAAAATTAATGCATAGCTCTTTCCAAAGTCTTTCTACAGGAACTGATACTACATAACGCAGACCGCATGGATCAATCCTAAGAGGTTCTGGCTTATGTCTTGCTGTACAGGTGTACACGAATAGCTAATTCATTCTGTAGTACAAAATATTTGGGACATATATCACTTGGTGTTAGTACTTATTTTCAAATGTATAGGACTTCTGCTAGGATAAAACAATACACATGGGCATGCAAACAATAAGATTGACATATATAACCTGACACATCAAGAAGCATGCAAAATAACAGTTAATCTAGAAGTGGCCGTACGTGCTTGGATCATGCTAAATAAAGGAACTAGCAGAATCAAACCTTCTTTTTGGTCCATCATCTTCAACAACTATACGTGTTGCAATATCGACAACAACCTGCCAGTTCAAAGATCAAAGAATGCAAGTTCAGGCTTAATAACATATCGAAGATTGAAGCACGAACCAATAGCATAACAGAGTAAATTTGAAGCCTTCCATTTCCTAAAATAGAGATAATTCACAGATTGTAATCGAAAAGATGTCTAAACCCAGATAACACGATGCAGCACAGCATCAGAAATTACAGAATGGGAATGCATTATACTTGCCTTCTTCTCAGGAGGCTTTATTCCAAAAAATTCACCCATCGCTAACTTCTCACTTGATTCCTATACAAGGATGACATGACTACTATGTTAGTTACATTCAATGAAATAGTGAAAAATAGGTACAGCAATAACGATGCAGAGTAACAACTAACACACACAAGAATCTGAAACATACAGGATGATACTGGAGAAGGTTGTTGATGATGGTTAGCCGAATCATTTCTAACATGTCAGGATCCTCAACCTTGCGTCCACTAAATACATACAAAAGGGAGGGGACAATATTACTGTAAGAACTAATACAAATAAAAATTCTGTAGTGTTAAAGTAACGCTATAGCATTTAAATGGAATCTTGGTACAAAAGTCCTTAGGGTGCCACCCTTTTTTCATCTAAGACTGAACAAGGGATTTCAAGAAGGGATACCAATACTCTGAATGATTGATATGTGACAAGGCATATGTGCGAGGATTTATATGATTACTATCAAATATCTCAAGAAAACACTAGGCTAGATGAAAAATAGAGGAAAAATAGTGGAACAGTATAAGATATCTATGTGTGTACAGGTTACAGAGTATAGTTGAGAAACCTTATCACATGAAAGCCTGAACAAAGATAGCATAAATGTGCCGATGCTATGCACTTAGGCATTAAAAGTGAATGTAAATGCATATGTGCAGGAATAGCAAATGCTCTCTTTAGTTTTCCACGTAGACACACATAACTAGATGCTGCACATGAAAATAAAACAGGAAGGGGCAAGCACCCACGATCGCATGATGTGGAACTTTGTTTGTGTGACAGCTGAGTCAGTTGTCACACTTCCTTTTGTGACATCAAGGCCAAGGTCCTTGAGTGCTTTCATCTGCAAACAGTGAATACCAGGCAAAATAATTGGCAGATACAACAAAAAAATGTAAACATCACAATTTTTTGAGCAGCACCAATGTAAAGACAAAGCATCAGTGGTGCATGTAAAATCTATACCGTGTCAAGTAGTGCCCCCAAACGATCTCCAAAACTTAGCTGCACAATGGTTGCATCACGGTCTGAGTCTTGATCTATCTGGACAACTGGGACTGGGACTGCCTCATCGGATGTCTAGGATGAGAATTTTCCCAAGAATACACATCAGCAAATTGAATAAACAAAAAAGTAGCATCTACTACTGATTAATAGCAGCACGTGCAAGAATAAAGCATGAGGGGAAAATGGAGTTCTTAAAGCAGTAAAGCCAACATTTATTAAAACGGTATATCAGAACATATATGTGCTGCAACACTAATGACAGCCAAATAGAGAAGTAAACAGATCTTATAATCGAGACTACAAGGGCATGTTACATTGACATGAAACTGTGGATGCAAAAGTAGGGGTAAAAGAAATGGAAACCAGCTATGTGGAAACATACCTTTGAAGAAGCTCCCAACACATTAGCTGAGTTGATAGATTGGCAACAAATTCTGGTAAGATTTGAAAAAGATAAAGATGATTAGTACGTACAGTGTATAGAACAGGGAAGTAAGAATATTATACAAGACGGATCTATTTAGTACTATCATTTTATATATAACTTATTAGGAATTGAGACGACAGAGTTGAGGGTTGAACAGATACAGGACGTGGAGACAGAACATCCCATACGAATCCTACTACTGCCCAACTAATCACAGGCGCAGGCAAAACTTCCATATACCAATCTAACAAAATCATCAACCGACAACTCGGCGAAACCGTCGAACGACGAACCAGGCTGAATTACCCGGGCTAAACCATAATCTCCAGTCATCGGGACGAAAAATCCCCTATAGCAAGAGAGAACTAAAGCCGGCACCTACAATTCTACGAAACCATTGCTACTCTGTTACGAGCAACGCAAGTGGATATAATCTCGCGAAGCCGCGCAGCACGGAGAGTCGGAGACTCGATCCCTCGCGGCTGCCAGCGAGCGAGCGAGTAATATCCGACCAGGGCAAGCAGAGCACGACGGCACGGGAACGGGGCCCCGGGCACCGCGGGGATCAGATCGCTCACCTCCGGGCGGGTCGGGGCAGAGAGCGCGCGGCGCGGAAGCGCAGGTGCCCCCGCGACGGGGTAGGGGTAGGGGTGGCGGCGGGGGCGACGGGCAGGAGGCCGTGGTGGGAGGCGGCGAGCGCCATGGGTGGGTGGCTGGGCGAAATCTGGAGCGGAGCGGAGTCGAGAGGCGGGCGTGGCGCGCGGCGTGTCACTCTGCCCACCGTGACCGTCTCCGCCTCGGCTCACTGGAGTGGCGTTGTCGCCGGCCGGGGACGACGGGAGGGGAAAGGGGGTGGGGCCTGGGGTGGGCTGTCGCCGAGCCTATGGGTCGGCGGAGTAGTTTCCTTTCCTCACAAGTGGGCCTGAACGTGACGTGCAGATTTTGAAGGGCCGGTTTAGTTTTTTTTTTTTTTTGCAAAATGAGACTGTAGCAAATTTCGTTGTTATTTAGCAATTAGTGTCCAATCATGGTCTAACTAGGCTTAAAAGATTCGTCTCGTCCATTTTGTCTAAACTGTGTAATTAGTTTTATTTTTTATCTATATTTAATATTTCATGCATGCGTCCAAAGATTCGATGTAATGGAAAATGTTGAAAAATTTTACAAAAATTCTGGCAACTAAGGGCCTAATTTACGCGCCACTTGGACGGCATGATTGTACCCGGACCGCTAGACGGGACGGGCCGGTTTCATTATTTGTACTCGCAGACGTCCTGTTTTTTGTTTGCTGCGTGCTGCGCTGGACGTCACCGGGAAGACAGCACCACTCCTACTTTGGTTTTGCCTCTATCTCGAAGACCGGTCTCACAATGGAGATTTTATAAAAGCTTAATGGACATTAAATAAGTTTTGCTAAAAAAATGTAGTATTGATAAGAGAGATAAGATAAAAGTTTCATAGGACAAAATGAGTTTCATAGGCTTGAAACTTGTCTGCACTGTTTTCAACACATAAGAGTCTTGGAAACAGTGACATAAAACTCCAATTGAATGGCTGAATAGCAAAAAAAAAAGAATAGATTAGTCATTATTAGTTTCTCTTTTTTATTATGTATTAGCAAAACATGCTAGAATGTTGCAATGGAACGTATACTACAACTTATTTGTTGGCTATATAGATGATTTATGTTTATTCAATAATGATCATGCCATCCATTTCAATACGCATCAGAATTGGACTTAGTATGATTGTTGGGTGCACGCTCTTCTAACCCGTACAAGCATGGGTCAGGATCACATATGGGGCAGAGAGAGGAACATAAACGCATTGTGGGAAGTATAAAAGTACGGACAGAAGAATCCACTCTCTTTAATACATGCATATGCATTGCAATGACATCATTTGTTCTAACACGTCTTGGAATCGGACTTTTGTATTGTGATCGGATGCAAACTCTAATAACTCATCTGAGCACCGGGCGTGAGATTGCATCATGACAGGAGAGTGAACCAATCAGGACTCTAATCCCTAATTTGTCATGGTCTATACTATTGTATTAAAAGTTGTGCTTGGGTGAGTGGAGGGACCGATAGACCAGGGTAGAGAATGAAGGACGAAAAACCGGTAGATATGCTCATACATTACAACATACTCTACCAGTTTTTGAGCAATGAAGTCTCTTGAACGATTCGTGGCTTAGAGATATGAGCTGTACCGTAATGGGCTCTGAGCTTTTGATAAATCGGATTAAAAGTATGCTTCCTCGATAGATTTCGTGTTTTCTTCTTGTTTCGAAGACACTGAAAAATTCAAAAAAATGATTTTAAGCATATGCAGATATTGTTCATTCACATGGAATTACGGTCCCGATGAGAAAAAAGGACCGAGAAATGGATAGAATTGCAGACCAGAGGGGAAAAAATAAATGGTCAACGTAGAAACTGTAAAAAAACAAAATCCCCGGAATCACCTTTTTTTAGGGAATCTCGGGAATCGGATTGGATAAAAACGGCAATTGAAAAAAAAAATAGAATACCAAGTGCCCGGATGTCCAACCCCCTGGCGGCGTCCGGGCGCAGGTCCCAGGTAGCGCTCCCCCACCGCGTCTCGTTCCCCACCGCATCTTGTTCCCCCACCGCGCCCCTAACTCTATTCCCGACCGCGCCCTTATACACGTTCCCTACCGCACCCCTGTCCCCGTTCCCCCACCGCGCTCATGTCCGTGTACCCCAACACACTCCGTTCCCCCACCACGCCCCCTGTCCCAAGAGCACGAAAACACTTCAAGTGCAACATCGCAATCATATGGAAAAACTATGTAGTGCAAAATTCAGAATATAAATACTACAACATCGCAAAAATATGTAGTGCAACATCAAAAAACATGTACTGCAACATCGAAAAAATATATAATGCAACATCAAAAATTATGTGTTGCAACATCGAAAATCATGTACTGCAACATTGAAAAAAATATGTAGTGCAACATCGAAAAAAACATGTACTGCAACATCAAAAAATATGTGCTGCAACATCGAAAATTATGTACTGCAACATCGAAAAATAGTAGTACTGCAACATCGCAAAAATCAACCATGAAACATGAAAATAAAAATATTCAAAAATCATCTGTTGCAACAATCCAAAAATATCATTGCAACATTCTAAAATCATCTGGTGTAACATCTAAAAAATCCATTGCAACACAGAGAAACAGTAAAAAAAAAAGACGTGCAAAAACAGCAAGGGGATGGGCTCTGCTCGAGCCCTGACCCATCACCTTCGAGCTCGCCGAAGGGAAGAGGGAATAGGACCCCAGAGCTCACCGGAACCTTAGTCACCGCTGCGTCCCTCAGATCCAGATCAAGGAGGAGGATGAGAATGAGGAGGACGAGGGCTCAGATCCAGAGGAGGAGGAGGCTCAGATCTAGAGAAGGACTGACCTACCTTGTTGGAGCCGCTGTCGTCGTCCTCGTCTCCGGTGGGGGAGCAGGAGCTGTGTCATAATGGAGGTCGCTGAGGGGGGAGAGAGGGAGGGAGCGCGGGCGAGCAGGGTGGCAGTGAGCTAGACACGAGCGCGGCGTCTGTCCCGGAGAGTGCGCGCGGACGGGCCAGCAGCGCGTGGCCAGGGACACGCGGTGGCGGATGGAAATGGTGAGGCTTCGGAGGAATCGATGCAACCTTCTTTTCTTCGGTGGCATGACCGTTGGTCTAATTGGGCCGCAAGCCTAGGTGTGCGGTGCCTGGACAGGATGAACGCCCGCACAGTATCATTATCGAAAAAAAGGAGACGAAACTATGGCCATTATTGGCTCCAAAAAACGATAAAACGTGACAGACTTGAATGGCGTGTGGGATGGATGGAGTCTTTATTATGATGCGGGATCTGTCAAGCCGCATTCACAAATCACTCTGGATTATACAAATATTCAGAAGCTGATTTTCATCTAAATTATACTCACGCTGTGAATAGCTGCAGATCTCAAGACCAAACATGTACGACGCTTTGCAGTATGGATGACCGCACAGGCAAACAATCGGCAAAGGGCCTGAGAACGTATGCCCAACGAATGACGGCCAACATTCATGTAGACAAAGTTGAGAAACTTCTTCTTTCTGGTGTCTTCCTTCTTTTTCTTTCTGCTACTGAAAAATGAGGAAGACCGATCTGAAACTTAATCTCTCAAGTCCTTCATCGTGGCCAGATCTAACCACAATAAAACAGAGAAGAGACCGGAGAAGATTATTCCATGGCGGCGACACCATCTCTATCTTGATGTCGCCGTCTGGAAATAAATGTCTCCATGTCATATTGGTGAGGATGCTGACGTCGCAGTTGCTGTCCTCATCTTCAATAGAGTCGTCATGGAGAAAATGATTCACTACTAGAAATATCCACTTCTATGACAAAAATGTTAATGACGAATCTGAAATCATCATAGAAGAGCGCTTTTTATGACGAATATTTCTGTTTCGTCATAGATCAGTGGTGACGATCGTGCAACCTTCCCTTTCTATGATGAAATCAGGCATTGTCACAAAAATACGTCATAGAAGAGCATTGGGTTTCATCATAGATCATTCGCACGACTCATCTGTGATGATCTCTTTAAAACTGTGACGAACAGGGCTTCGTCATTGAATTAATTACACATATATGATGAACAATATTCGATCTGTAACGAACGACTTCATCATAGATCTCCACACGGTACTTTCTCCATCTGACGTGTACCTGTGGGATCAGCAGTTACTCATCTGTGACGCTTTCCATTCATCATAAAAGTCTCCGCTCGATCATATCTCCATGTGACATGTACCTGTGGGACCCTTCTCCATATGACATGTACCTGTGAGACCTGCAGTTACTCATTCGTGACACTTGCAATTCGTCATAAAAGTCTTCGCTCGGTCCTTTCTCCGTCCAACGTGTACATGCGGGACCCTTCAGCATCCGACCTGTTGGACCCTACGGCTTACGTGTCACGTGTACCTGTGGGACTGTTCTCCATCTCCATACGACCTATGGGACCCGACATCTTGCGTGTCACTTGACGCTTGCAATTCGTCATAAAAGTCTTCGCTCGGTCCTTCTACATCTGACCTATGGGACCTGACGGCTTACGTGTCACGTGTACCTGTGGGACTTTTCTCCATCTCCATCTGATCTATGGGACCCGACGGTTTACGTGTCACTTATACCATGTGTGTCATCGGGGTTTAATTTCTCAAAAAAAAGTCTGATACCTGGGAGTCGAACACGGGATCTGGACCATGGATTGGAGCGTCTTTACCATTGTGCTAGATGCCTGTTTGTGCTGACATCTCTTTGGAGTCGCTATAGTATCCTATTGGTCGTGTTACAGGTTGACCTAAATTGGATATATCCCTGCAAGTGGAAACAAATATGTGCCCGCTGGACTTACGGCGGCGGCGGAGGTGGAGGATCCCCGGTCTGCTATGGTGGCTCAGGCGTCCTTTTGGTGGCATGGCGGGGCTCTCCTAGTGGAGCGTGACGGCATTGGCGTCCGTGTGATCAGGTGTGTGCCGCGGCAGAGGCGGCTTGTAGCTGAGCCATGCCAATTCGTAGAACAAAGGTATGAGTACCTTTTCTATGATTATAGGACTCCATTTTCTGTACACGATAAAGTAAAGAACACATAAAGAAAGACTATTTTGTATGAATTTCATTTGAAATCAATGATTTTGTCACACAAAAATAGAAAACCATACTGTCCCATAGTATGATATGAACAAATGCATAGATTAGTGCTCTTGAACACTATATGCTTTGTTCTAATGCTAGTTTTGCCATTGTCCACCCAATGGTTGAAACTCTAACGGACTTTGCATACTTTTGCTGCAACAGATGGATAGATCCTGGATTCCTAATGGGAGACCATTCTCATCGACATTCATCATAGGAGTTGAAGAGTTCATGGATATGGTTAAACAAAAATACCCGGAGCAAAACATCCCTTGCCCGTGTACACATTGTCTTAACCAGGTGGTTAAAACTTAGCAGGAGGTGAAGGACAACTTACTTATAAACAGAATGTCACCCACATACACCACATGGATTCATCATGGGGAAGAGTGAAAGCCCAAGTTTGGTTTTGGTAATTAATGACACCAAGTTGCTAATGCCATGTGTTAAGTGTTTTGAGTTAGGCATAAGCAACACATGTGATGAAGGTATATGTGGCAAGGAGTGGTGGCCACAAGATCACAAAGAGATGGTGCATGGACATGAAATGATGATCATGGTGATCAAGCATGAGGAGATAGACATGGAACAAAGTGATCAAGGCTAAGGTATAATCGTAGGGTTTGCTTTTGCCGGTCTAAGATGAGTAGAGAAGTGATTGACCGGGTTTAGGATTGATAGCCGACTATCAAGAGGGGCAATCATGGTTGGCTCGTGAATCAAGTGCTACTAGGTCATCATCTTGAGCATATGCATTAGGATCTAGTAGAGAGATAACGTAACGCCTTAAAAATCATTGTGAAAATGCTGACACACATGCACATGATGGTGTACACTTGATGGTGTTAGCACATTTGCGAAGACGGTGGAGTTTGAGCGGTAGAGAGGGGTTTGGGGTCCTCTCTCCCTCCCGCCGAGCTTGAGAGCACGGGATTCAGGCGTTTTCGAGGAAATGAAATGCCTATTTTCCATTGCACCGGAGACGAGAAAAGGTGGCAAAAGTTCGGAGTGTTTATCTCTGAAAAACTCCAACCGGACGCTAGACCAGACGCGGTCTAGGGTGGACCTGCACGTCCGGTCAGTTCAAACCGCAGGCAGATGCGCGCGCAAGAGGGTCGCGGACCTACGCGTCCGGTCCCTCGCGGAACCGACGTGTCCGGTCATGCACCCAGGAGAGCAGCGCGTAGGGCAGGAGCGAGCGGACGTGGTGGCGCGTCCGGTCACGTGTGACCGGACGCGTCCGATCACGCGAGGAGCTCTCTAGACTCTGAACGGACGCTGGGTGCAACGCGTCCGGTCAAACGGTGAAGTGCGTCTGGTCACGGCAACGGCTCTCTGACTCGCACTGCTACTGTTTGTCCTGTAGTGACCGAACGCGTCTGGTCATCATGTTTTTCACTGTGGTGTCATGTAACGGCTAGTTGCTTATCCCTTTGCTATAAATAGATGGTGGCCGGGTTTGGGGGGTTCACTCTTGCACTTTTGAGATATTGAGGCACACTTTGAGCTAGAGAACTTCCCCTCCACTCATCTCCTTGCTTGGTTGCATACTCTAGAGAGATTGAGTGAGATTCAAGTGCGTTGCATTGAGAGTTGCATCTAGTGGCACTTGATCTTCAAGTTTGCTGCGGATTGCTTGTTACTCTTGGGTGTTTCTCGACACCCTAGATGGCTTGGAGCAGCGGTGGTGATTGAGCTCGCGATTGGAGACTTGTTCGAGCCTCACCAAGCGATTGTGAGGGGTTCTTGAGCCTTTCCCGCGGGAGTTCGTGAATTGGCTACTCTAGTGGAGCTCATGGCTTGGAGGATCCCCATCTTGTGAGTGGATGTGCAGCACCCATTGAGGGTTCAACTCTTGATAGTTGATTAGCTCGCGATCCATCAAGTGGGTGCATCGCCACAACGAGGAGTAGCTTGCCAGGAAGCAAGTGAACCTCGGTAAAAAATCTTGTGTCATCTTTTGTCGAGGATTCTCATTGTGATTATGTGTAATTGATTCTTTGATACATCTCATCTCTACACTGTCGGTATAAGAATCAATTCACTCCCCTTTTACATTCTTGCACCATATCTTGTCTAGTGTGCTTAGAGTAGTTTGTTTCACATAGGAGTAAGTAGCTTAGTGACTTAGCTTGTGGTGTGAATTAGAGATCATAACCTTGTTAACTAGAATTGTGTAGGTGGCTTGCTTAGCATAGTTGAGCTAGTGCTAGAATTAGCTTTGCCATCTTTTGTACTAACTTTGTTATTGAGTAAAGTTTGTAGAAAATTTAAAAAGGCTATTCACCCCCCTCTAGCCATTTAGGACCTTACAAAAAGGAAGGAGGTACTGACATTACAGAGCCATCAGATGTGGATGGATCTCATCATGATGGTTGGATTGCGGAGGAGGAGGAGCAGGAGGACCGCGACGATAACATATTACCAGATTTTGATGATTTAGTTCAAAACCTGTTGACATCTAAAGAGCGTGCTGGAAGAGTCCCAAAGTTTGAAAGAGTGTTGGATGAGTTGAAGCAATCAGTTTCTTCTAGATCTACCTTCTCAAGATTCTCCTTCCTTGTTAGGTTGCTCTATATCAAGTCCCACTATCGAGTTAGCAACAACTATTTTGATGCACTATTGGCGTTGCTGTCAGATACATTCGCTAGTACCAACATACCAAAATCATGTGAGGAGGCCCGCAAATATATTCGAGAATTAGGACAAGGTTATGAAAGTATCCATGTGTGCAAGAACAACTGTGTGTTGTTTTGGGTGATCGTGAGGAATTGCAAGCGTGCCCAAAATGCAAAGAGTCTAGATGGGAGGATGTAGATGGTAGCAGGCATGTTCCTCATAAGGTTTTGAGGCATTTTCCTCTAATATCGAGGTCACAGTGGATCTTTGCTACTGAGGAACAGCAGCGGACGCCGAATAGCACGAGACTAAGCGAGAGAAGAATACCGGTGAAATGAGCCATGCAGCAGATGGTGAGGCTTGGCAGGACTTTAATAGAAAGCACCCAACTTTTGTAGATGATCCAATGAACTTGAGGTTTGCCGTCGCCACAGATGGTTTCAATCCATTTGGCAACTTTAGCTCGACATATAGTGACGGGGTTACATGTTTCTTAGTTGATTGTAGTTCACATGTGCTTTAATCGAGTATAATAGGTTCCATATAAGCTATAGTTCACATGTGCTTTATTCAAGTAATGGCTTTTGTATAAGCTGTAGTTTAGGCGCCTAATTTGCACGCTCTTGCTCTGTTTTGTTGACATTCGGTACAAGGTTAACTCAATAAATGCCTTTGTGATCTACATGTTGACATCCGGAATATCTCCCTGAAGCAGGGGAGCGTGTTCAGGGATATGGTGATACAGATATAGATTTAGAAGAGCGAGTACCCCTTGCATTTGAGGTGCTTGTTCTATCTTGTCATGTTGGGATGGGAGGGGGTTTGTTTAGGTAGCAGTGCAATTCAATTCTTTGCTGTGTGGATAGCAATGCAATTTTTACATGCTTGCCACTTAAGTTTGTTTCTCCAATTTCAGGCTGTGGGTTGAACAAGCAGTAGAGAAGTCCCTACAAGCAGGGCAAAAGGTAGCACCAATATGGGTGGGGGATGGCAATCCAAGAGAGTGAAGCCAACTAGTCCAGCAGAATTGCAGCATCTTGTAGTTCCAACTAGGTCCAAAAGTCAGCATGCACAAGGCGAACAAAGCCTTGTGAGGGACTGGTCACGTGAAGATGACCTTAGCCATGCCGAAGAGGAGACTCCACCTCTCCACCAGCAGAATGACCAAACTTGCGAAGGTTGGTACTACCTTAGACATGTCTATAAATCAAGCCACACTATTTGATATCCATGTTACTTTCTAACAATCTGAATGTATTAAAACTGTGTAGTACCATTGGAAAGAAGAGTGAGGAAGTAGAGGCAAGCAACTAAGGGGTTGGGCTTCACAAAACCACCCAATCAATGGGAACAAGGATGTCCATCTCGATTGTTAAGGGGAACAGAAGGCCACATGATCCATTGCAAGTTGTCAAATTTGCCTCAAAGACAAGTGTAGTAGTCAGGTCTCAAGTACCAATTTTCCCGCACTAGATACATTACAAGCAACAGATCAAACTTCTCAATGGATTTGTGGCCAAGCTATCTGTAAGTATGTATATCCTCTATTGACATTCAACTCTGCCTTGAGCAACTCAGCAATGGATTTAATTTGCATTCGCACCTCTGCAGTTGAGGCTGGCCATTGATGACAATGATGAAGCAACAAAAGAAGCATGCACGAGTGTATTACAGTCTATTGTACGGTAGACACGGTACATGTTCAAGCGATCTTTCTTCAATGGCGTCCCCACTGATGAAATCAGAAAGACCTCTCCTGTGTCTTGCATGAATGACACACAGTGGTGTGCACTTGTCCACATGTGGTTAAGTTTCGAGAAGAAGGTGTGTGTGTGTGTGTGTAACACCCGATTTTAAGAACAAAACTAGATACACACCATATGTGAGCTCAGGAAGTCAAATCTCACATATAGCTACAAATAAGGGTAATATCAAAAGACAATGCTCAATATATAACGTACTTATTATAAAAGATATAACCTTATAAAGCAAACAACGGAAAGACAACTTCGGTCTTCAGGTGAAGAATCCACTCTACAGGGACAACTGACTGGTTGATCACAAGCCTATCTGCTCCAATCTCTGGCAATCTGGTACCCATCCGGGATTTTTCCAAAATATTGAAAATAAACAAGCGTGAGTACATTTCGTACTCCACAAGCATAACATGGAGATTCATGAGGCTCAAAAGGCAGACACGGTTTACTGCATTTAGCATTTTAGGAAGTCAACATTTTGTTATTGATCAATATCAAATTATGCTTAAGCTCCCAAATTAACCCACATGATCATATACTAGAATTAAACAGAGTCATTGATCAACATTATATCATCATCATCGTCATCATCATCATAATACCTTCATAGTTCACCATGAACAACAACTTCACAAGTGACCATTTATTATGTGAGTTTTCTGGGCTGCCCGTGACCGTGAGCACGACTGTTATAACAGTTTTAACACTCTGCAGAGGTTGTGTATCTTTACCCGTGAGTCGTGTTGCCCATATGCCCGGGTTAATTACTCCCATAACACTTCCAAGGTGAGCTGGCAGGGTACACTATGAAGCCTTCCATAGGTCTCGTCTAACAAGTTAGGGTCGCGAGGTTTCCTCGGCAGGCAGATATAGAGAACCCCCCCTTTTTGTGGCAGAATTCCCGCAGGCTATACACACCAGAACAGAGGCATTTCTATACCCAAAGTGGCAAGCCCCTCTTGTGCCCTTTCGGGTAACCTCTAACAAGCTAGAAAAGATCCTATTACTGAGCCAAAGTCAGAGCCATATAACTCTCACGGTTCAACTGTATGTCCCAGCTTTTGCCCTACAGATAAGTCCTTACGGAAGGTTTAGGGCAACATGATCGACATCATTTGCACCATCACCCTATAGTTCAATTATTACCATCATGTTTATCCGTTTGTTCCATTAATCATAGTATTGATCATGTTTGAATAGAGCACTAGCATTCTACCCATATGCAATAAAACCCATAGGCATCAAGGTATAAGTCATCAATGGCTAGATGTCCTTATAGTCGAGCAATATTAGACACATGCATAATGAGTAGATTATATAATGAATAGGAATCAAGGTAGGTCCATGCTATACTTGCCTTGGTTAATAAACTCCTGCTGGTCCTGTTGATCTTCGAAGTATTCCGGGTTCCCAACGTACTCCTCACCGTCTGAACTCGAACAACACGACAACATACACATTTCAGGAGCATTCATGCATAGCAAACAAATCTATAATTAGAACAGTACACCAGCAGTATAAAAATAAGATAAAAAGTTTATGAAAATATTCTACGTCTCGCTATGATCACAACGACGCGAAGTGCACGAAAAACGGAGCTACAACGCAAAAGATACAAATTAAACAAGATTCCTATAGCGAGTTAATTAACTTAACCTAATCAAGAATTTTAAATGTTGCAAACCTAACTAACAGTGGCATTAATGCGTAGGTTATGAAATTATGAACCTAACGCAAGTTGAACAGGTCGAATCAGAGCTAAAACGACGATTTTATAAGCAATTTAATACAGTGGCAAATCTGTAAATAAGTTGAACTCATTCCGTAATAAAATAAATCAAAATTCGGTTTTTAAAATCGGCTGAGGACTGTGCGCGCAAATATGGGAAAAGGCAGGGTCTCTTAAACAAAACCGCCATCGAAGGGGTATCGGCCATTCTGGGCCGTTGATCAAGCAATGTATGGCCGAGAAAAGATGGGAGGGAGAGAGAAGAGGCTACCGCCGCAGGAACAGTGGCCGGCGCGGCGGTTCTCCATGGCAGGCGACGAGAAGCTCGCCGGAGCGGTCGGTTAGGGCCCTATGGTCCACGGTTCGATGAACCGAGGGCACCAGGGTGACGCGGGGGCGACGGCGACCTCGGTGGGGGTGCAAATCACGGCCGAAGAAGACCCGATGCGGCGCTTGCCATGGCAGATGGCGGAAGGAACTCGCCGGTGGTCATGGCTATGGCCCTAGAGACCACCAAACAAGAAAAGGGAGGCATGGGGAGATAGAGGGGAACACGGGGTTGCTCACCACGGCAAGAAGGAGGACGAAAACAGAGCGGAGACGGTGAATCGCGAAGAGTGGCGGACGGCGGATTTCGGCGGAGCTCTTTGGTGCGGTTTCCACGGGCGAGGGCGAGGAGAATGGCAAAGAGGGCGGTAGAGGATGCGGCGCCTTTTTAAAAAGACCAAGAAGCAGGGCGGGGTGCTCCCACGACGCAGAGCGTGGGGTGACAGCGGTTGCTGCCCATGCGCGTGCGGGGCACGATGGCGAGAGGAGGTTGGGGGAGGAGCTGACGGGCAGGGCCGGTTGGTCAGCGAGTGAAGGGAAGTGGAGGCTCTCCACTTCGGCTTGGGCCAGCCCAACAAGGTGGCTGGGCTGAGCCACGGCCAGAGATGAGAAGGGGGAAAGGGAGCGGGCCGTCGGGGAGCTGGGACAACAGGCCAAAAGCGAGGAAAAGAGGAGGAGAAAAAAGATTTTGCTTTTCTTTTTCTATAGCACTTTTCCAAATTCATTTTCAAAAGGTTTTTGAAACCTTTTTTGCATTTGAATCAAATCCAGTCATCACAAAAATACAATGCAGCGGCATGGATGCATGAACATGTTTCTATCCTTATATTTGTTTCAAATTTTTCATAAAAATTATTATTTCCCTAGGTAAAAATACTCACAAAAATGCTTATATAAATCATTTTAACTATTTTGGATAAATGCAAATTTTAGGGTGTTACAGTGTGTGAACTCATTTATTTCTTGTTTAGTCTTTATGTGGTATACTTGTGCTATAGTCTAACACAATTGTGGTTATATACAGTCTCAGAGCAGAACAAGCGAAACCATGCAAAAGTCAGGTGCCACCAAGTTACAGGATCTCGCTCCTATATTGCCCACCTGCAAGCATGTGTAAGTGATGGTTGTGTTACTCTTTTTATATCAAATACACAATGCCTTTTGTGTCAACAGAAAGGCATGTGCAATTTTAACAGAAGGAAAAAACAGGAAGGACGCAGGACACGATCAAGAAGTGCTCGTTGAAGAACATGATCGACCTCATTAAGATGTTGATGTAGTGGGAATCTTCAACAACTTCCATACTAGTAGCAACACGGGACTGAGCGATGCTGCAAGAGAAGCAGTGATAATATGTTACCTATGCATTGTGCTTAGGAATCTTAGTCAGCAGTAGGCTGAGGAAGACCTATGTATTACTTGTACTAAAATATCTCTTGGTTTTGCAATTTAAGTCCTCTTTCTAATGTTTACTCCTTAGTTTTCGCAGGAAGCTATGGAAACTATATGAGCAGAACCTGTTGCTGATGTTGTTTCTAAGGTCCTCTCCTAGGCCAGCTGTAACAACTTTTCTTTGAAGAAAGCTGGTATCAGGACAAGCTACTCCATACATCAGGAATGGCTTGCTGCGTATCAGGAAAGTTCAGTTGTCCTCGCCGAACAAGTGGATCAACTGAAGAGAAAGACAAAAAACACTGATAGGGAGTTTGAGAAGTTTAAGAAACAACAACAGGAGGAGTACAACCAGCTCCGTGAGCATATCATGCTCTTAAGCACCGGTAACTCTCAGTCTTGTTGACGTAGTGAGCATGTGGTTTGTTTGTTGTTTTGATGTGAAATTTTGGTGGCTTGATATGTGAACTCTGTCAGTGGTTTGCTGCTGAGCTGAACTGTTGTTATTTGATTCAGGTTCAATATAATTATGCATGTAGTCATTTTGTGCAGCAGTGTAGATCTGAAATCATTTTCTCTGATGTAATGATCGGTGTGCTAAAACGTCCTAGTATGGCTAGAAGGGGTGAGTAGCCTATTAAAAAATCTGCAAACTCAATAGAGCAAATGGATTAGTAAACTAAATGGCGTAAAGCAATTTTGCTCTAGCTCTACAAAGGTTGCAAGCCACCTATCCAACAATTCTAGTTGCTATAATCACTAGGGACAATCAAAGGCTACGTCGCTACTCACTAAGAGCTCTCAAACACGCTACACTAAAGAGCTCCACTAGGTGAACTAAACTAGAAAGCAAGACAAGCTCTCAAAACTAATTACACTGAAGAGCTTGTTACAACTAGTTTACGGAAATGTAAAAAGTGACTAGGATGATTTATACCGCCGTTTCGAGGAATGAACCAATCACAATATAATGACAACCAATCACTGGGAGAATACCAATGGGCAAGAGACAAGTGATTTTTCTCCTGAGGTTCACGTGCTTTCTGGCACGCTAGTCCCTGTTGTGTCAACCAACACTTGGTGGTTTAGCGGCTAAGAGGTGTTGCACGAACCTCATCCACACAATTGGACACCACAAGAACCTACCCACAAGTGAGGTAACTCAATGACACGAGCAATCCACTAGAGTACCTTTTGCGATCTCCCACGAGGAAAAGGTCAAGAAACCCTCACAAATATAATCCTTTATTGGGGGTGAACACAATCACCAAATCCCCTCACTAATCAACAAATCACCAACCATCTAGGTGACGGCAATCACCAAGAGTAACAAAAAATCTACAATCACAATCACCACCTAGTGCCACCAAATATGCAATCTCAAATGCACACTAGGGTTTCCCAAATGCTCTCTCAAATGAGCACCAAGCTAGGAGAGGGAGAGGAGAGGGAGAGGAGGCTCTTCAAGCTCACAAGATCAACACTTCGAATCCTCAAACTCTCACTTAGGGTTAGCTCAAAATTTTGAGGCAGAGAGAGGGGGATAGCTTTTCTCTTCAATTTTGGATCTTAAATGTTGCAAGAATGGGGAAGAGAATGGAGGAGGAAGAAGGGGGCACGCCACTTAACCCCAGCTGGCAGGCCACCTCCTCCTGACCATTGCTCAGGTCCATCTCCCGCACTAGAATATCCAGGCAGCGGCTTGGAATATCTTGGCCAATGCTCCTCTCCAAAAACGTTAGCCTCCCACACTGGAAATTCCAGTTTAGGCAGAACAAATTTCCAGGCGAATGTGCTTTTGACCGTTGGCGTAGGAGGACTCCCGCACTAGAAATTTCAGCTCGGGGCAACTAAATTTCTAGCTAAATACACCAGCCCAACAGAGAGCCCCTACCTAGAAATTCAACGCAGCTGAGCGAGAAATTCCAGACGCAGCTGTAAGGTCCTAGATGGCTAGAGGGGGGGTGAATAGCCTATAAAAAATTCTACAAGCACCACTAAGCAAACTTGTTAGAATAACAAACGGCGTAAAGCGAGTTTTGCTTAGCCAAAGGTTGTGATGCAAGCCTCCTATCCACAATTCTAGTAGATTATGATCTCTAGTTCACACAAGTGCTAAGTCACTAACTTACACTAGTGAGCAAGCTAACAACTACTAGAAAAGGCTACCACTAGAGCTACACAAGATAATCTAGTAAAAGCAAATGCGAGAGAGAGGATTGTGAATCTTATACCGACGGTGGAGTGAAGATGTTGCCAATCACCAAGATGATATACAATCAATTAATATTGACAACAACACAATATGTAGACCAATCACCGGGAGACAAGAGACACAATATTTTTGTTCACTCGGTGTTCACTTGTGCACCGACAAGCTACGTCACCGGTTGTGTCGACCAACACTTAGATGGTTCCTCGGTGTGACCCTCAAGTCACTTGCCCCTCAAGGCACGCCCCGCAAGGCACCACAAGACACCACTCTCAAGTGAGGTAACTCAATGACACGCGCAATCCAATAGAGTTGCTTTTGGCGTCCCGCCGAGGAAAGCACAAGAACCTCTTACAAACAACCGGAGGTGGCCAAGAACAATCACCTTCTCTTGCCAACGCCTCCAACAATCTCCAAGCCGGCTAGGAGCGGTACTCTCCAAGAGTAACAAGAAATCCACCGGCTAAACCACCCACAAGTGCCACTAGATGCCCTCAAGCTATGCAATGCACTTTGGGATCACTCAATCTCACTTTTGATTTGCAATCAAGCAAGAGAGATGAGTGGGAGGAGTAGCTCTAGCTCAAAGGATGCACAAGAGTGTTAGAAATGCCAAGAGGCCTCCCCAAGGGCCGGCCAACGAGTATTTATAAGCACCCCAAACAAATAGAGCCGTTGCCACTCCACTGACCGTTTTTTCGGGACGACCGGACGCGCCGGTCGAAACTGACCGGACGCGCTCAACCGCGTCCGGTCGCCCTGCGACGTCCACGTGTCCCTCAAATTTCAAATGCGACCGTTAGATCCTCCAACGGTCACTGCGCGCCAACGGTCAAACGCTATGACCGGACGCACTGCTCAACCGACCGGACGCGCCGGTCGCACAGCACCGCGCGCGCGAAGCAACGACCGGACGCGCTCCTCGCAACGACCGGACGCGACAGTGCCAGCGTCCGGTCGGAGTCCAGTAAGCTCCCTCGACGACCGGACGCGTCCGATCGCGTGTGACCGGACACGCCCCACGTCCGATCGTCCTTGCGAACCGCAGTTCCTTCTGGGCACTTGACCGGACGCGCCGGTCCCGCGAGTGACCGGACGCGCCGGTTGCAAACCCTAGCCCGCGCGCCCGATACCGCGCTGTACTGACCGGACGCGTCCGGTCATACCGAGACCGCGTCCGGTGCAGCGTCCGGTCACCTCTGTGACCTCCGTTCGCTTCCGTTTCTTTTCCAACTTCCAGCGTAGTGGAAAATAAGCATTTCATTTCCCCGAAATCGCCTGAATCCCACGCTCGCACGCTCGGCGGGAGGGAGAGAGGAACCCAAACCCCTTTCTACCCGCAAACCACAGTGCGACCAACACCACCTTTGCAAATGTGCCAACACCATCAAGTGTACATCTCCATGTGCTTGTGTGTTAGCATTTTCTCAATCATTTTCAAAGGTTTTCCAGTTTGCTCACTAGGCCCTACATGCAATGCACTTCATGAATTCACCTAGTGGCACCCGTGCATCGAATAACCGATAAGACTTCCCCTCTTAATAGTTCGGCTATCGATCCTAAACCACTCACACCCTCTATGGTGTCTTGAGTGTAAAACAAAATGGCCCTATGGTTATACCTTTGCCTTGAGCCCATTTTGTTTCTCCAAATGATATGATCCACTTCATATCATCACATGACCGTCTCGATCCATCGACCTTGACTTCACTTGCTCTTCACCGTTGCATCGGTCCGTCGGCGCTAAGTCTTGCTCAAGCTTCACCATCGCATGGTCCTTCGCTTCGAAGCCTCGACTTGCCCTTCACCTTCACAACCGGTCCATCGAGCCAAGCCTCATCTTGGTCTTCACCATCTTGGTCATATGAGTCAATGTCATGTCTCATATGCAATGACCACCTTTATCTAAATCATCCACTTAGATACAAAGGTTAGTCCTAGGTTTCATCAATTAGCCAAAACCAAACTAGGGACTTTCAATCTCCCCCTTTTTGTAATTGATGACAACCCTCACAAAGATGATCTTGATAATAAAAGTTTTGAACTTGTCATACTTGTCCAATCATTTTGCTCATAAGTAAAGTTTGGACAATTATCACAAGCTCAGTTTTGGTAGCATTAGCTCCCCCTACATATGTGCATAGAGTTTGGATTGAAAGCTTTGCACATATGCATGGATAGAAGTGTTGGGAGAGTAATTCTACCAAAATGATGCTATGGTGTAAGAAATGGACCTTTGAAGCGTGATACCAATCGGAGTTGCCTTTTACACCATCCTTAGCATCATGAAGTAACTAGACATCCATCAAAACTCAAGAACCCCGTGAGATCAACATTATAGGTAAGGGTTCTTGGACCACTTGTAAAGCTAACCACTTGTAAAGCTTTAGGCAAGTCTTGATACCATAAGTAAACTATTCCTATGCATGCTAGTAGATCATTTCATCATCCAAGATCTATACTAGCATTGCACCACACAAGCATGTATATTGAATTTAAATACATGTGCAATGAGCAAGTCATATGAGAATGCACAAACAAATGCAACAACTTTGTTTATGAGCTTGCTCCCCCTACTTGTGTGCATCAACAAATTTTATTTACCCCTTTATCAAGTTGAATCATCTTTTTCTCATCATAAATTTTATTTACCCCTTTATCAAGTTGAATCATCTTTTTCTCTCCCCCTTTGTCAACAACTTACCCAAAAAGGGGATCAAATTGTGGAGAGAAGGAAAAGTGTTTGATGGAGTAGATTGAAATTAATTCGATACCACATGTAAGGTTAAAAAAATTATCAAATTTGGTTTAACCTAGAATACTTGCCAAAGATATTTAATTCGATTTGAACCAAAGACAAGCTTCTTCACTCCTCAAAATAAGGGTTATCTTGCCTATGTTGAATTAAACACTTATAGCAAATCTTCTAGATTCAACACTAGGTTTACAAGCTCATAAACATGTCATATGCCACCACTAGATCAAAATAAGCATAGAAGCAATAGTGGTAACATATATCCATCAAATTCATTTGATTTATCATGAATGCTTATGCGTACCACTTATTATGTCTACATGCTCTATCAAGTCCTTAGCATAGGATGAAAGACATGTCAATCAATTTTACCTTGCAATGTCGAAGGAGAGGCATGTCAATAAGTGGGTGGGGTGCATTCAACTCATGTTTGAGAAATCAAGAATGTTCAATTCATTCCTTAGCTTGTAAAACCTCTTTTCATCAAGTGGCTTAGTGAGAATATCGGCAAGTTGATCATCGGTGCCAACACTTTCAATGGCAATATCTTCCTTTTGTTGATGATCTCTAATGAAATGATGTCTTATGTCAATATGCTTTGTTCTTCCATGTTGAACCGGGTTTTGTATCATCTTGATTGCACTCTCATTATCACATAGCAACGGCACATTCTTGAAGTTGAGGCCATAATCCTTCAAAGTTGATTTCATCCATAGCAATTGTGCACAACAACTCCCCGCACTCACATATTCGGCTTCGGCGGTAGAGATTGCCACACTATTTTGTTTCTTTGAGGACCATGACACAAGTGATCTTCCAAGTAATTG
This sequence comes from Saccharum hybrid cultivar R570, assembly GCA_038087645.1. NCBI lineage: Eukaryota > Viridiplantae > Streptophyta > Magnoliopsida > Poales > Poaceae > Saccharum > Saccharum hybrid cultivar. The sequence continues at coordinate 1,853,319 of JAQSUU010000682.1, forward strand.
ACATGTGCCACTTGTGCTCTTTCTATTGATCTTGCAACCCCCATAGTCGGAGTCCGAATATCCAATCAATTCAAACTTTGACCCCTTGGGATACCATAGTCCAACATTTCTTGTTTGCTTCAAGTACCTCAATATTCTTTTTGCCGCTGTGAGATGACTTTCTCTAGGTGAGGCTTGATATCTAGCACACATGCAAACACTAAACATGACATCCGGCCTTGATGCGATGACATAGAGTAGACTTCCAATCAAAGACCGATATTCCTTTTGATTCACCATTTTGCCATCAAGATCACTATCCAAATTCCCATTTGTGCCCATTGGAGTTGAAATTGGCTTTGCATCTTGCATTCCAAACTTCTTCAACATGTCCCTTATATATTTCCCTTGACTCACAAATATTCCATTCTTCAATTGCTTGACTTGGAGACCAAGGAAGTAGCTAAGTTCACCAATCATAGACATTTCAAACTCTTTGGCCATCATAGCACCAAATTCTTCACAATAAGCTTGATCGGTTGATCCAAAGATGATGTCATCAACATATATTTGCACTATGAATAGATCATTTCCAATCTTCTTGGTGAATAGAGTAGTATCAACCTTGCCCATTTTGAATCCCTTAGAGAGAATGAAATCCCTTAGCCTCTCATACCATGCTCTAGGTGCTTGCTTTAAGCCATATAAAGCTTTCTTCAACTTGTAGACATGGTTGGGTTTCTTGTCATCTTCAAATCCGGGCGGTTGCTCAACAAATACTAACTCATTGATGATCCCATTGAGAAATGCACTTTTGACATCCATTTGATATAGTTTGATATTGTGTGCACAAGCATAAGCCAATAGAATCCTTATTGCCTCCAATCTTGCCACGGGAGCATATGTCTCATCATAGTCAAGACCTTCAACTTGAGTGTAACCTTGAGCAACTAGTCTTGCTTTGTTTCTCACTACAATGCCATCTTGATCTTGCTTGTGTTTAAACACCCACTTGGTTCCAATCACATTGTAGTCATTTGGCCTTTCTACCATCTCCCAAACATCATTTCTTGTGAAATTGTTAAACTCTTCTTGCATAGCCATGATCCAATCGGCATCCCTCAAAGCTTCTTCTATCTTCTTTGGTTCTATGGTTGACATAAATGATGCATGCTCATAAAACATAGTCAATCTTGACCTTGTTTGCACACCACTTCTAATATCACCAATAATACTATTAATGGGGTGATCTCTTGAAACATGTTGTGGTTGGAGTACTTGCACTTGATTGCTTGAGCTTGGTTGATCACTTGATGTATCTCGATGAGAAGAACTAGCACCATAATTTTGCACTTGAGAGTCACTAACTAGCTTGAATGGTGAATTGAGCACTTGATCTTTATCATCATCTTGAATATCAATTACTTGCTTTGCTCTAATGTCCCCAATGTCCATGTTCTTCATTGCTTCCACCAATTGAGTTCCACCAACATCATCTAGATTCTCTTCTTCATCTTGTGACCCATTGGTTTCATCAAATTGCACATCATGGACTTCTTCTAGAATGCCACTTGAGTTGTTCCAAACTCTATAAGCTTTGCTTGTAGTTGAATAACCAAGTAGGAACCCCTCATCACATCTTTTGTCAAACTTCCCCAATCTAGTGCCCTTCTTCAAGATATAGCATTTGCAACCAAACACCCTAAAGTAAGAAATATTGGGCTTTCTTCCATGAAGTAACTCATATGGGGTCTTCTCTAGCAATGGATGACAATATAATCTATTGATGTAATAGCAAGCGGTATTGATTGCTTCATCCCAAAATGATTGACTCACATTGTACTCATGAAGCATTGATCTAGCCATATCAAGCAATGTTCTATTCTTCCTCTCAACTAGGCCATTTGATTGTGGAGTGTACTTGGCCGAGAATTGATGTCCAATACCATAATGATCACAAAGTTCTTCAATTCTTGTATTCTTAAACTCACTTCCATTGTCACTTCTCACTTTCTTGATTCTAATCTCAAACTCATTGTGAACTCTAGTGAGAAATGTCTTGAAGGTGTCAAACACTTCACTTTTGTCACTAAGAAAGAATACCCATGTGAATCTTGTGAAGTCATCCACTATGACAAAGCCATACTTGTTGCCGCCTATGCTTGTATATGTTGTTGGTCCAAATAGATCCATGTGCATCAACTCAAATGCTTTGCATGTGCTCATTGTACTCTTCTTTGGATGTGAGCTTCCAACTTGCTTCCCGGCTTGACATGCACTACAAAGCTTATTCTTCTCAAATTCAACATCTTTCAAACCATTGACAAGATTGTGAGTTGTAAGCTTCTTCAATTGTTTCATGCCAACATGACCAAGCCTTCTATGCCAAAGCCAACCCATGCTTGATTTGGAGACTAAGCAAGTTGTCAAAGAAGTTTCTCTAGCATTGAAGTCAACTAGGTAGAGATTCTCATATCTAAAGCCCTTGAATGCCACATTTGAACCATCCACACTAATAACTTCCACATCATCAACCCCAAAGATGCATTTGTAGCCTAGATCACATATTTGTGCCACGGATAGAAGATTGAAATCCAAACTTTCAACTAGCAACACATTGGAGATACTCATATCATTTGATATTGCAATCTTGCCCAAGCCAATAACCTTGCTGAAAGGTCTAGATGGCTAGAGGGGGGGTGAATAGCCTTTTAAAACTTTCTACAAGGACAAGCTAAACAAGTTTATCAATATAACAAATGGCGAGATGCGAGTTTTGCTTAGCCTACGGGGTGTTTGCAAGCCACCTATCCAATTCACAATTCTAGCAAAGTGGCACTCAACCGCACAAGTTAAACCGAGAAGGTAACTACAACTACAACTAGCAAGCTACACAAGAGAGCTACTCTAACAAAGCAAACTAGCTAACAAAGATAACTAAGAAAGTAATGCGGAGTTGAGTTAGGAGGGTTTCACCGAGGGGCGAAGAATTGAGCCAACCAATATGATTAACAATGAATACCAAGATAACCGAACACCGGGATCAATCAATCACAATTAAGAAAGTGATGACACGAAGATTTATCCCGAGGTTCACGTGCTTGCCGGCACGCTAGTCCCCGTTGTGTCCCTTTTCACCACGTGGTTCGGTGGCTAATCGGTCTCACACCGAGCCTCTCAAAAGGCACCACAAGAACCTAACAAATGGCAAAAGGTTGCAATGACACGAGCAATTTACTAACGTTGCCTTTGGCGCTCCGCCGAGGTAGGCACAAACCCCTCACAATCACCGGAGGTGGCCAAGAACAATCACCAACTCTTGCCAACTCCTCCAAGCTGCTCCAAGCCGTCTAGGTGGCGGCAACCACCAAGAGAAACAAGAATCCCGCAGCAAATCAACCACCAAGTGCCAACTAGATGCTATCTCACAATGCAAATGCACTTGGATCACTCAATCTCACTTCGAATATGCAAAGAAGCAAGAGAGATGAGTGGGAGGGGAGTTGCTTAGCTCAAAGTGCTCACAAGTATGTCAAAATGTGCAAGAGTAAGAGCCTTGAGCCGGCCAACGAGAATATATAGACGTACCCCTTCGAATATAGCCGTTAGAAACTGAAATCAGCAGCAGTCGCGCAGACCGGACGCGCTGGTCGCGTGGACCGGACGCGCCGGTGCCTCAACGGCTAAAATTCGAAACACTGACCGGACGCGCCGGTCGTAACGACCGGACGCGCTGGTCACCACCGGACGCGCCGGTCCCGTGACCCACCGGACGCGCCGGTCAACACCGAGTCGCGCAAAACGAACCAACCACCGGACGCGCTGGTGAACAGACCGGACGCCACAGTGACCGCGTCCGGTGGGAGTCCAGTAAGCTCCCTGGACCACCGGACGCGTCCGGTGGCCAGTGACCGGACGCGCCTCGCGTCCGGTGCAGCAACTGAAAAACGCGCAGTCACTGGACACAGACCGGACGCGTCGGTCGCACAGTGACCGCGTCCGGTGCAGCGTCCGGTGCTGCGTCCGGTGCTGCGTCCGGTCACCACTGTGACCACGTTCGCTTCCGTTTGATTTCCGTTTGATTTCCGACTTTTGGCGTAGTGGAAAATAGACATTTCATTTTCCCGAAATCGCCTGAATCCCGCGCTCGCACGCTCGGCGGGAGGGAGAGAGGACCCCAAACCCTCTCTACCGCTTAAACTCCAACGCCATCGCAAACGTGCTAACACCACCAAGTGATCATGTCATGTGCATGTGTGTTAGCATTTTCACAATCATTTTTCGAGGCGTTATTAGTTCTATCCAAATGCATATGATCATGAAATGCACACCTAGAGGCACTTAGGAGTTCAATAGCCGCGTCATTCCCCTCTTTATAGTACGGCTAACTATCCTATAATGTAACCACACCCACTAGGTGTCTTGGTTACTAAAACACAACCCTTAAGCATATACCTTTGCCTTGATCACGTAGGGTTGCATCCAAATCCAAGTGTGGCCATCATGTTCACCATGTCCATCTTGCCACCATCCTTGGAACGTACTAATCCTCATATGCTACAAACAACTTAGGCATAGGATTAGTACTTAGGCATTGTCACTAATTACCAACACCAAACATAGGACTTTCAATCTCCCCCTTGTTGGTAATTGGTGACAACCCTTTCACAAAGATATTATGATAAAAATTTGATTGAACCCATGTCACATTGTCCAAGTATATTACCATGTGTAAGAATTATGGACAAGTGATCATGAATTCAAATTGATAGCAATGGCTCCCCCTACATGTATGCTATATGTTTGGATTTTGGAAGCATACATGTTAGATAGGAAAGATTAGGAGCATTGACTATCAATAGGTGCTAAGTGTTTTAGATTATAGACCTTTGAAGCGTGATACCATCGGAGTAGCGATAAACACCATCTTAGCACCTTGTGTAGTTAGATGTCACTTGGAAAAGCATAAACAAAACTAGAAACCTCGTGAGATCAACATTATAAGCAAGGCTCTAGTACCACTTTGAAAAACATGAAGCAAGAAAGATCTAACTACTTCCTATTCATGCTAGTACTTCAATACACCATTCAAATTATACTAGCAAGTCACCACACAAGCAAAGTAACGGAGAAAAAAAATGCATAACTATGCATCATACATATGAAGTGCACATAGAAATGCAACATTCATGTTTAAGAGCTTGCTCCCCCTACTTGTGTGCTCAAAATTTTAGTTGATCCCCTTCTTTTATCAATTCTCCCCTTTTGTGCTTCTCCCCCTTTGAGTTCTATCTTTGTGATCAATATTTTCTCCCCCTTTGGCACCAATGACCACAAGGGACCAATTTTAGATAGATTATCATGTTGAATTATGGGGTGAGGATCAAGTTTGTGATTCAACCTAGATTGCTTGCATAAATAAAACGCTTCGGTTTGATCAAGGGCAAGCTTCTTCACACCTCACTAGAAGGGTTATCATGCACCATGTTGAAGCAAAAATTTAGACAAGTGATCTAGATTAAACACTTAGGATCACAAGCTACTTAAACAAGTTATATGCTACCACTAGATCATACAAGTCATGGAAACAATAGTGGCACCATATAAACTTCAAATTCATTTGATTTTCATGAATGAGCCTAGAACATGTAAAGTATGACTAGATGCTCTAAACAAGTCCTTAGCATAGAATGTATGACATGTCAACCAATTTTACCTTGGGGCTTGAAGAAGAGGCATGTCATATCATGGAGATGCATCAACTCATGTTGGAGAAGTCAAGTATGTTCAACTCATTCTTTAGCTTGTGAAATCTCTTCTCATCAAGTGGCTTGGTGAATAGATCGGCTAGTTGATCTTCGGTGCCCACACTCTCAATAGCAATGTCACCCTTTTGTTGATGATCTCTAATGAAATGATGACGAACATCAATATGCTTTGTTCTTTGATGTTGAACCGGATTGTTGGTTAGCTTCACGGCACTTTCATTGTCACATAGCAAAGGCACATTCTTGAAATTGATTCCAAAATCCTTCAATGTTGCCTTCATCCACAAGATTTGTGCACAACAACTACCCGCGGCGATGTATTCGGCTTCGGCGGTAGATAGTGCAATACTATTTTGCTTCTTGGATGACCATGAGACAAGTGATCTTCCCAACAATTGACAAGTCCCGGAAGTGCTCTTTCTCTCCACTTTGTCACCGGCATAGTCAGAATCCGAATATCCAACTAGCTCAAAGCTTGCACCCTTGGGATACCATAATCCAACATCTTGTGTATGCTTTAAGTACCTCAATATTCTCTTTGTTGCCTTCAAATGACTTTCTCTTGGTGAGGCTTGAAATCTTGCACACATGCATACACTAAACATTACATCGGGTCTTGATGCCGTCACATAGAGTAGGCTACCAATCATTGATCTATATAGCTTTTGATCCACCATGTTGCCACTCTTGTCACTATCCAAACTTCCACTAGTGCCCATTGGGGTTGTAATGCCCTTTGCATCTTCCATGCCAAACTTCTTGAGCATATCTTTGATGTACTTGGTTTGGCTCACAAATGTTCCTTCCTTCATTTGTTTGATTTGAAGTCCAAGAAAGAAACTAAGTTCACCGATCATTGACATTTCAAATTCCTTTGCCATCATTTTCCCAAACTCATCACAATAATCTTGATTGGTTGAACCAAATATGATATCATCAACATATATTTGCAACACAAACAAGTCTTTCCCAATCTTCTTGGTGAAGAGAGTAGTATCCACTTTGCCCATGACAAATCCTTTGGATAGCAAGAAGTCCCTCAATCTTTCATACCATGCTCTTGGTGCTTGCTTCAATCCATACAAAGCTTTTCTCAACTTGTAGACATGATTGGGTTTCTTGTCATCTTCAAAACCGGGAGGTTGCTCCACATACACCTCTTCTTGAATGTACCCATTGAGAAATGCGCTCTTCACATCCATTTGATATAGCTTGATATTGTGAGCACAAGCATAGGCAAGTAAGATCCTAATTGCTTCCAATCTTGCAACCGGGGCATAAGTTTCACCAAAGTCAAGACCCTCTATTTGTGTGTAACCTTGAGCCACTAGTCTTGCTTTGTTCCTTACTACTATCCCATCTTGATCTTGCTTGTTGCGAAAGACCCATCTTGTTCCAATGACATTATGATTCTTAGGCCTCTCAACTAGTTCCCATACTTCATTTCTCTTAAAGTTATTGAGCTCTTCATGCATTGCATTTACCCAATCCGGATCTCTCAATGCTTTATCAATGTCCTTGGGTTCTTCCATTGACACAAAAGAAGAGTGAGCACAAAATGATGCCAATCTTGATCTAGTTTGAACTCCTCTTTGTATGTCACCAATGATGGAATCCAATGGATGGTCTCTTGCAATGTTAGTTGGTTGAAGCACTTGCACTTGATTGCTTGGATGTTGATGTTGATCATGAGTTGGAGATGATGAACTAGCCACTTGTTGATCTTGTTGCACTTGAGATGATGTACTAGCTTGATTTTGCATTAGAGACCCACTAGCTTGTGTAATTGGACTTTGGAGCACTTGATCTTTGTTGTCATCCACATCAATCACTTGCTTTGGCCTAATATCACCAATATCCATTTCTTTCATAGCATTGGTCAATTGAGTTCCTCTCACATCATCCAAGTTATTTTCCTCATCTTGAGAGCCATTTGTTTCATCAAACTCAACATCATGAACTTCCTCAAGTAAACCACTAGCCAAATTCCAAATTCTATAAGCTTTGCTAGTAGTGGAGTAACCAAGTAGAAATCCTTCATCACATTTCTTTTCAAACTTGCTCAATCTAGTGCCCTTCTTCAAGATGTAGCATTTGCAACCAAATACCCGAAAGTATGCAATGTTGGGCTTTCTTCCATTTAAGATCTCATATGGTGTCTTCTCTAGGAACTTGTGGCAATAGAGGCGGTTGCTATAGAAGCAAGATGTGTTGATTGCTTCGGCCCAAAATGAATGACTCACATTATACTCATTCAACATTGATCTTGCCATATCAATCAAGGTTCTATTCTTCCTCTCAACTAAGCCATTTGATTGAGGTGTATACTTGGCCGAAAATTGATGTTTGATTCCAAGCTCATCACATAGCTCATCAATTCTTGTATTTCTAAACTCACTTCCATTATCACTTCTTACTTTCTTGATTGTGGTCTCAAACTCATTTTGTACCCTCTTGATGAACTTCTTGAATATGTCAAATACATCACTCTTGTCCCCAAGAAAGAATACCCATGTGTATCTAGTGAAATCATCCACAATCACAAAGCCATACTTGTTGCCACCAATGCTTGTGTATGTAGTTGGCCCAAATAGATCCATGTGCAACAACTCAAATGCCTTGGAAGTACTCATGATGCTTTTCAATGGATGAGTGTTGCCTACTTGCTTTCCAGCTTGACATGCACTACATAGCTTATCCTTCTCAAATGTGACATCCTTCAAGCCTCTAACTAAGTCATGCTTCACTAACTTGTTCAATTGCTTCATGCCAACATGACCAAGTCTTCTATGCCATAACCAACCCATACTTGATTTGGTGAGCAAGCATGTTGAGAGTTGAGTGTCACTAGCATTGAAATCAACCAAGTATAGATTCTCATATCTAAAACCTTTGAAGATCAAGTTGGAGCCATCAACACTAATTATCTCCACATCATCAACACCAAATATGCACTTGAAACCTAGATCACACAATTGAGCAACCGAGAGAAGATTGAAGTTTAACTTTTCAACTAAGAGCACATTGGAAATGCTATGATCATTTGAGATTGCAATCTTTCCAAGAGCCTTCACATCACCCTTGCTATTGTCACCAAATGTGATACTATCAATGCCACTATCATTTGATTTGAGAGAGTTAAACATTCTTGAATCACCGGTCATATGTTGAGAGCACCCACTATCAAGCACCCAATGCCTTCCTCCGGCCTTGTAATTTACCTACAAAATAAATTAATGTTTCTTAGGTACCCATACTTATTTGGGTCCTTGGAGGTTAGTAACTAAGTTCTTTGGTACCCAAATGGCCTTCTTCTTTGGACCCACAATTGGTGTACCAACAAACCTAGCATGCACACCCTTCACACCCTTGGTAAGAACATAACAAGAATCAAAAGGAATGTAATCCATTTTAGCATGGAACTTGTTGTTCTTGTTCATTTTATTACAATTAATCTCTAGATGCCCAACTTGCTTGCATCTATTGCAATAACGACCATTGCTCTTCACAAAGCGAGACTTTGGAGTAGCAAAGGCCGCCTTGCCTTTCTTGGGAGTATAGCCCAAACCCTCTTTGTTAAGAGAGAACCTTTGGCTACCCAAGCATTTTAGCAAGCGGGCATCCCCACCATAGGCATTGCCTAATGCGCGGGTGAGATCATCCACCTCTCTCTTGAGAGTCTCATTCTCAACCACAAGTGATGAATCACTAGTATTAGAGATAGAGTTGGTTGTGGTGGATGATGATGAGCTACATGAAGCATTAGTAGGACCAATAAATAAAGAATCATCAATAATATCACATGTTAGTCCAATATCACAAGTGACAATCACTTGCTCCTCCTTAGCTTCCTTCATGAGCTTCTCCAACTTGAGGTCCTTCTCCTTGATGAGCTCAAGTAGAGAGGAGTGGGCTTCCTTAAGCCTAGTGTGAGCAACTTCAAGGTCCTCGTGGTCTTCCTTTAGACACTCACGAGAGGCCTCTAGCTCATCAAAGGATTTCCTAAGAGCTTTGAGCTCTTGTTCAATTCCTTTGCACTCCTTACTCTTTTTGAGAGCAACAAGCTCCTCCATCAAGGCATCATTTTCATTGCTCTTGGCAATGAGCTCTTGCTCCAAGATTTTGCACTTCTTGGTTGTCCTCTTGTAGCCCTTGCTCATTTGATCTATTATGCCCAATAGATCATCCTTGGAGTAGTCCTCATCCTCCTCATCATCACTCCTACAATCATCACTAGCACAAGAATCATCATCACTATCATCATTTTTTACCTTGGTAGGCTTGGCCATAAGGCATGTCGATGTAGTGTCGAAGATGGATGACTTGTTGGAGAGGGCGATGCTTGCAAGGACTCGCCGAGTGGTCCTCTCATCATCACTAGAGCTTTCATCATCATCACTATCGGAGTTGTCACTATCCCAAGTGACCACATAACCACCACCCTTCTTCTTCTTGTTGATAGTGAAGCTCTTCTTTTCTTTCTTCTCCTTCTTATCCTTCTTGTTCTTCTTCAACTTCAACTCCCCATCATGATATCTTTTGTCTTCATAGGGGCATTTTACCACTATATGATCGGGGCTATTGCAATTGTAGCAAAGCATCTCCTTTGCCTTCATGAAGTCCCTTCTCTTTCTTGCACCATATCCTTTCTTCTTCATGAACCTCCCCATCTTGTGCACTAGGAGGGCCATGGTCTCATCATCGAATGGATCATCATCATCGCTCTCCACCTTGCTCTTGCCCTTAGAAGATGAAGCCTTGAATGCAATGGGCTTCTCTTGCTTGACCTTGGTCTCCTTCTTCTCATCTTCATCTTCATCATCATTGTATTGGGCATCGGTCATTATATCTCCAAGCACATTGGTTGGTTTGACCTTGTCCAATCCCTCTCTAAAGATCATTCTTCTCAAGGTGGCAAACTTCTTGGGTAAGCACATCAAGAACTTGTGTGAGAAGTCCTTGTCCTCAACCTTCTCTCCAAGCCCCTTGAGATCATTGACAATGACTTGGAGCCTATAAAACATCTCCGGGATGGATTCATCATCCTTCATCTTGAAAGTGGAGAACTTGTCCTTTAGCATATATAGCTTGGCACTTTTTACCGTTGAAGTGCCTTCATATGTCTCTTCAAGCCTTATCCAAAGCTCATTTGCCTTTTCCAGATCTTTGATTTGTTCAAATACTTTGTCATCAATGGCACGGTAGATTGTGTCAAGTGCCGCCGTGTTGCATTGTTTGTTGATGCGGTCATTTGGAGTGAGATTTTCTTCATCAAGAATAATGTATCCTTCATTGGTCACATCCCAAACCTTCTCATGTATATTGCCTAGATATTGCTTCATCTTCCTTTTCCAATGATCAAAGGAAGAGACACCATCAAAGAATGGAGGCTTGCCATTAACATGATTGAACATAACTTGAGCCATCTTGCACCGAGGTTGTTAAGCCTTGTAAACGGTGACCACGGCTCCGATACCACTTGAAAGGTCTAGATGGCTAGAGGGGGGGTGAATAGCCTTTTAAAACTTTCTACAAGGACAAGCTAAACAAGTTTATCAATATAACAAATGGCGAGATGCGAGTTTTGCTTAGCCTACGGGGTGTTTGCAAGCCACCTATCCAATTCACAATTCTAGCAAAGTGGCACTCAACCGCACAAGTTAAACCGAGAAGGTAACTACAACTACAACTAGCAAGCTACACAAGAGAGCTACTCTAACAAAGCAAACTAGCTAACAAAGATAACTAAGAAAGTAATGCGGAGTTGAGTTAGGAGGGTTTCACCGAGGGGCGAAGAATTGAGCCAACCAATATGATTAACAATGAATACCAAGATAACCGAACACCGGGATCAATCAATCACAATTAAGAAAGTGATGACACGAAGATTTATCCCGAGGTTCACGTGCTTGCCGGCACGCTAGTCCCCGTTGTGTCCCTTTTCACCACGTGGTTCGGTGGCTAATCGGTCTCACACCGAGCCTCTCAAAAGGCACCACAAGAACCTAACAAATGGCAAAAGGTTGCAATGACACGAGCAATTTACTAACGTTGCCTTTGGCGCTCCGCCGAGGTAGGCACAAACCCCTCACAATCACCGGAGGTGGCCAAGAACAATCACCAACTCTTGCCAACTCCTCCAAGCTGCTCCAAGCCGTCTAGGTGGCGGCAACCACCAAGAGAAACAAGAATCCCGCAGCAAATCAACCACCAAGTGCCAACTAGATGCTATCTCACAATGCAAATGCACTTGGATCACTCAATCTCACTTCGAATATGCAAAGAAGCAAGAGAGATGAGTGGGAGGGGAGTTGCTTAGCTCAAAGTGCTCACAAGTATGTCAAAATGTGCAAGAGTAAGAGCCTTGAGCCGGCCAACGAGAATATATAGACGTACCCCTTCGAATATAGCCGTTAGAAACTAAAATCAGCAGCAGTCGCGCAGACCGGACGCGCTGGTCGCGTGGACCGGACGCGCCGGTGCCTCAACGGCTAAAATTCGAAACACTGACCGGACGCGCCGGTCGTAACGACCGGACGCGCTGGTCACCACCGGACGCGCCGGTCCCGTGACCCACCGGACGCGCCGGTCAACACCGAGTCGCGCAAAACGAACCAACCACCGGACGCGCTGGTGAACAGACCGGACGCCACAGTGACCGCGTCCGGTGGGAGTCCAGTAAGCTCCCTGGACCACCGGACGCGTCCGGTGGCCAGTGACCGGACGCGCCTCGCGTCCGGTGCAGCAACTGAAAAACGCGCAGTCACTGGACACAGACCGGACGCGTCGGTCGCACAGTGACCGCGTCCGGTGCAGCGTCCGGTGCTGCGTCCGGTGCTGCGTCCGGTCACCACTGTGACCACGTTCGCTTCCGTTTGATTTCCGTTTGATTTCCGACTTTTGGCGTAGTGGAAAATAGACATTTCATTTTCCCGAAATCGCCTGAATCCCGCGCTCGCACGCTCGGCGGGAGGGAGAGAGGACCCCAAACCCTCTCTACCGCTTAAACTCCAACGCCATCGCAAACGTGCTAACACCACCAAGTGATCATGTCATGTGCATGTGTGTTAGCATTTTCACAATCATTTTTCGAGGCGTTATTAGTTCTATCCAAATGCATATGATCATGAAATGCACACCTAGAGGCACTTAGGAGTTCAATAGCCGCGTCATTCCCCTCTTTATAGTACGGCTAACTATCCTATAATGTAACCACACCCACTAGGTGTCTTGGTTACTAAAACACAACCCTTAAGCATATACCTTTGCCTTGATCACGTAGGGTTGCATCCAAATCCAAGTGTGGCCATCATGTTCACCATGTCCATCTTGCCACCATCCTTGGAACGTACTAATCCTCATATGCTACAAACAACTTAGGCATAGGATTAGTACTTAGGCATTGTCACTAATTACCAACACCAAACATAGGACTTTCACTTGCCTTTCTTGTTATTGCCAAATGTGATAGAATCAACACCACTATCATTGTCATTGAATGAATCAAACATTCTTGATGTACCAGTCATGTGTTGAGTGCACCCACTATCAATAATCCAATGCCTTCCTCCGGCTTTGTAATTGACCTACAAGCAAATCAATGAAGCTTAGGTACCCATTTTTGCTTGGGTCCTTGTAGGTTAGTAACTAAGCTCTTTGGTACCCAAATAGCCTTCTTCTTTGGGCCCACAATTGGTGTACCAACAAACTTAGCTTGCACACCCTTCACACCCTTGGTAAGCACATAGCAAGAATCAAAAGGTATAGCATTAACAAGGTTCTTACTTTGATTCTTTTTATTGCAATTATGCTCTAGGTGCCCAACTTGCTTGCATCTAGTGCAAAACCGACCATTGCCCTTCACAAAGCTAGGCTTTGGAGTTGCAAAGGCCGACTTGCCTTTCTTGGGGGTGTAGCCCAATCCCTCTTTGTTAAGAGAGAACCTTTGGCTACCCAAGCACTTAAGCAAGCGGGCCTCACCACCATAGGCCTTGCCTAGGGCGTGAGTGAGCTCATCCACCTCTCTCTTGAGAGTCTCATTCTCAACCATTAGTGAGGCATCACAAGTGAAACCATCACTAGTAGTAGAGGTAGAGTTGGTGGTGGTGGATGAAGAGCTACAAGAAGGGTTAGCATTTGACATGATGATAGGTTCATTAAATGATTCATCAATTATATCACATGTAACACCTATATCACATGATACAACAACCTCCTTCTTTTCTTGTTGCTCAAGTAGCAATGAGTGAGCCTTTTCAAGCTTGAAATGAGCCTTACCAAGATCCTCATGGTCTTCCACTAGACTCTCATGAGTGGTCTTAAGCTCACTAAGAACTTTCTCAAGTATTGCTACTTTTATTGAAAGCTTCTTACACTCCTTGTTCTTGGCAATAGCTATGTCTCTAGTTTGTTGCATCAAGTCATATAGTTGTTCTTTAGTTGGTTCATCATCATCATTTTCATTATCATTATCACTATCATGAGCATATTCCATTTCACTTTCATCATCACTCTCATCATATAATACCTTAGCTTCTTTAGCCATGAAGCATGAAGAGGATGAATCAAATAGTGATGGCTTCTTGTTGATAGCAATGGAAGCAAAAGCCTTGTTGGATGATTCTTCTTCTTCTTCCTCATCATCACTTTCCCAAGTGATCACATAGGCACCATTTTTGCCTTTCTTGAATGTCATCTTGGCCTCTCTCTTCTTCTTCTCAAACTTGCCCCTCTTGTTGTTCTTCTTCTTGTCATAGGGACATTCGGCTTGAAGATGTTCGGTGCTATCACAATTGAAGCACTTCCTTTGTTGCTCATTGCTCTTGAAATTGTCATTTCTCTTTTTGAAGCCTCTTCTTTTGATAAACATTTTGCCAATGTTTTTGACAACTAGAGCAAGTGCCTCATCATCAACTTCCAATTCTTCATCTTCTTCGCTGTCATCTTCTTCTTGAATTGAAGCTTTGCCCTTTGAGGAGGTGGCCTTGAATGCCACGGTCTTCTTCTTCTTTTCATCCTTCTTCTCATCAACATCTTGATCATACTTGTCAAAGGTCAATACCTCTCCAAGCAAATCATTGGGCTTCATTGTTTCAAGCCCATCTCTTTGTAGCATCATGATCAACATCTTGAATCTTTTAGGTAAGCTTAACAAGAACTTATGGCAAAAATCTTGATCTTGAGTTTTGTGCCCTAAGCTCTTGAGATCATTGACTATCACTTGCAATCTATGAAACATTTCAATGATTGTTTCATCATCCTTTTTCTTGAAGTTCTCAAACTCACTCTTGAGCCCATATAGCTTGGCACTCTTTACAACCTTAGTGCCCTCATATGTTTCACTTAACCTTGTCCACACTTCATTTGCCAATTCCAAATCCTTGATGCCCTCAAATACTTTTGTGTCAATATTATTGTAAAGTGTATTGAGAGCCATTCTATTGCATGTTCTATTTGCTCTATCTTCATCGGTGAGATGATCGGGATCAATGATAGCAAAATCATTCTCGGTGACTTGCAATACTCTCTCATGAATAGAACCAAGGTACATTGTCATTTTTCTCTTCCAATGAGCAAAAGAACTAACACCATCAAAGAACGGTGGCTTGCCCCCAACATGATTGAACACAATTTGAGCCATTTTTCACACCGAAGGATGTTAAGCCTTGATTAAAACGGTGACCACGGCTCCGATACCACTTGTAAGGTCCTAGATGGCTAGAGGGGGGGTGAATAGCCTATAAAAAATTCTACAAGCACCACTAAGCAAACTTGTTAGAATAACAAACGGCGTAAAGCGAGTTTTGCTTAGCCAAAGGTTGTGATGCAAGCCTCCTATCCACAATTCTAGTAGATTATGATCTCTAGTTCACACAAGTGCTAAGTCACTAACTTACACTAGTGAGCAAGCTAACAACTACTAGAAAAGGCTACCACTAGAGCTACACAAGATAATCTAGTAAAAGCAAATGCGAGAGAGAGGATTGTGAATCTTATACCGACGGTGGAGTGAAGATGTTGCCAATCACCAAGATGATATACAATCAATTAATATTGACAACAACACAATATGTAGACCAATCACCGGGAGACAAGAGACACAATATTTTTGTTCACCCGGTGTTCACTTGTGCACCGACAAGCTACGTCACCGGTTGTGTCGACCAACACTTAGATGGTTCCTCGGTGTGACCCTCAAGTCACTTGCCCCTCAAGGCACGCCCCGCAAGGCACCGCAAGACACCACTCTCAAGTGAGGTAACTCAATGACACGCGCAATCCAATAGAGTTGCTTTTGGCGTCCCGCCGAGGAAAGCATAAGAACCTCTTACAAACAACCGGAGGTGGCCAAGAACAATCACCTTCTCTTGCCAACGCCTCCAACAATCTTCAAGCCGGCTAGGAGCGGTACTCTCCAAGAGTAACAAGAAATCCACAGGCTAAACCACCCACAAGTGCCACTAGATGCCCTCAAGCTATGCAATGCACTTTGGGATCACTCAATCTCACTTTTGATTTGCAATCAAGCAAGAGAGATGAGTGGGAGGAGTAGCTCTAGCTCAAAGGATGCACAAGAGTGTTAGAAATGCCAAGAGGCCTCCCCAAGGGCCGGCCAACGAGTATTTATAAGCACCCCAAACAAATAGAGCCGTTGCCACTCCACTGACCGTTTTTTCGGGACGACCGGACGCGCCGGTCGAAACTGACCGGACGCGCTCAACCGCGTCCGGTCGCCCTGCGACGTCCACGTGTCCCTCAAATTTCAAATGCGACCGTTAGATCCTCCAACGGTCACTGCGCGCCAACGGTCAAACGCTATGACCGGACGCACTGCTCAACCGACCGGACGCGCCGGTCGCACAGCACCGCGCGCGCGAAGCAACGACCGGACGCGCTCCTCGCAACGACCGGACGTGACAGTGCCAGCGTCCGGTCGGAGTCCAGTAAGCTCCCTCGACGACCGGACGCGTCCGATCGCGTGTGACCGGACGCGCCCCACGTCCGATCGTCCTTGCGAACCGCAGTTCCTTCTGGGCACTTGACCGGACGCGCCGGTCCCGCGAGTGACCGGACGCGCCGGTTGCAAACCCTAGCCCGCGCGCCCGATACCGCGCTGTACTGACCGGACGCGTCCGGTCATACCGAGACCGCGTCCGGTGCAGCGTCCGGTCACCTCTGTGACCTCCGTTCGCTTCCGTTTCTTTTCCAACTTCCAGCGTAGTGGAAAATAAGCATTTCATTTCCCCGAAATCGCCTGAATCCCACGCTCGCACGCTCGGCGGGAGGGAGAGAGGAACCCAAACCCCTTTCTACCCGCAAACCACAGCGCGACCAACGCCACCTTTGCAAATGTGCCAACACCATCAAGTGTACATCTCCATGTGCTTGTGTGTTAGCATTTTCTCAATCATTTTCAAAGGTTTTCCAGTTTGCTCACTAGGCCCTACATGCAATGCACTTCATGAATTCACCTAGTGGCACCCGTGCATCGAATAACCGATAAGACTTCCCCTCTTAATAGTTCGGCTATCGATCCTAAACCACTCACACCCTCTATGGTGTCTTGAGTGTAAAACAAAATGGCCCTATGGTTATACCTTTGCCTTGAGCCCATTTTGTTTCTCCAAATGATATGATCCACTTCATATCATCACATGACCGTCTCGATCCATCGACCTTGACTTCACTTGCTCTTCACCGTTGCATCGGTCCGTCGGCGCTAAGTCTTGCTCAAGCTTCACCATCGCATGGTCCTTCGCTTCGAAGCCTCGACTTGCCCTTCACCTTCACAACCGGTCCATCGAGCCAAGTCTCATCTTGGTCTTCACCATCTTGGTCATATGAGTCAATGTCATGTCTCATATGCAATGACCACCTTTATCTAAATCATCCACTTAGATACAAAGGTTAGTCCTAGGTTTCATCAATTAGCCAAAACCAAACTAGGGACTTTCAGCAGCCCTCTTTTCTTCACTATTTTCACCCTTTTCAAGTGCTAACTTTTCTGACAAATACCAAACCATTTTGGCACTTAGGTTAGCCTTTCTCAACCATATTTTCTAGGGTTTTTCATGCATCTCACCACATCACTAAGTGCAATGCTTATGCAAATGAGACTCACATTTAGTGGCACTAGATAACCATTGCAATTTAAGATTTTCCCTCTTTATAGTACGGTTATCTATCCTAAATCCACTCACACCCTCTATGGTGTCTTGAGTGGCAAAACAAAATGGTCCTTTCAAATATACCTTTGGCTTGAGCCCATTTTATTTTTCTCTTTCTTCTTTTCCAAGTTAGAGCACATATATCATCTTTTGGTCACCTCCATTACCATGACCTATCTTTGCAATTCACTCATGACAAAGGTTAGTACACTTAGGTTTCATCAATTATCTAAAACCAAACTAAGGCTTTCATGTGCATGTGGTAGATTCGGCACAAGCATGTTGTTAAATAAGAATCTAACACGTGGACGAACCAGTGAATGACACGTGTAATAGCCACGACACGACACGTAGGCCAATACAAACAAAATATATGGTACAAATCCTACCACGTGGTTGAATGAGAAAAAGAAACCTGGGTAGCTCAGGGCTTGACACGTGGCCTAATAAAATACTGACACACGGACGTACAACATCGAGACACGTGGTTGAGTAAAAGAAAGACACACAGAGTATTTTGGTCACGCCATGTGGACCAATAAAAATATGACACTTGGTCCAATGAAGAAGTGACACATGACCCAACCGCAGAAAACTGACATGTGGAACAACAGGGTCCCGACACTTGGTCTAGTAAGAACTTGAAACGTGCAAGAACTACAAATGGCCATGTTGTGCAATAAGAAGGTGACATGTACCCGAACCATCTCCAATGGAATCGGCTATAGCATGTACACATGGAAAGCATCTCCAACGGAAGCACCCGCTAGCGTAGCTGCCCCCTGCCACGCATGCCAAAGCAGTTCTATGACGATCAGTTTTCATCATAGATCAATCCAATTCTATGACGATTTTCTAGAATCGTCATAGAATTGCAAGAATGACGCGACTTCTATGATGAACCATTTTTTGTCATAAATTTATTATAAAACTGAAATTATAATGAATTTGGCTCCTTTAGTGATGAAAGCTGATCATCATAGAAGTGGATATTCCTAGTAGTGATTCCATCCTGCCCTCTCACCGTCACCGGAGAGGAGATAAACCCCAAAACCAAGAAAATTGGCATAAAGAAACCCTAACCCTAAGGACTCAATTACTAGAAAAACTTCTTAAAAACGATGGATCCTCACTCCCTCCGACCTCCGGTGATATGCCAGAGGGAGAGGGAAGGGGACCAGCGATGGTAGAGGCGGGGGGGGGGGCGGTGACGACGCTCCGAGCACAAGACATGAGACCTGGCGGCTACGTCACGAGAGGTTATCCCAACTCTTAATAATATTATACCTAGTGTGTCACACAGTACCACATGAGAGTGTGGATAAAAGCCGGTTTTTAATCTACTTGACCAATCCTAAGCATAAATGATTGCATGAGATGAAAATGGAAAATTGTATGTAGTTAACGCCTTCAAAGTACGACAAGCATGACTGCATGAATCAATAGCTACTCCCGATCATCTTTTTGCTTATATATATATATATATATATATATATATATATATATATATATATATATATATATATATATATATATATATATATATATATATATATATATATATATATATATATATATATATATATATATATATATATATATTGTAACATGGAGTCATGGATGAGGCTGAATTGCTGATATCATGCTAGAGATGGCATTGGTCCCTTCCTTTTCTTGTTTTTGTTTAACAATGTGACGTTGCTCCTTGTTTGGTCACTAAGAGCAACTCCAGCAGGGCCTCTACCTGAGCCCCCATAGCTAAATATGGGTGCCCAGGCTAAAAACATCGCTCCAATAGGGCCTCTAATATAGACCCCATATTTGGCTGGGCACCCAAATCCTCCCTCTAGACCTAATTCCTGTTGGCCCAACACCCCGGTCCTCCCGCAACGCTGTACGGAAGCACGAGCGCAGCCGCACCACCTCCGTGCGAGCGCGAGAACAGTCGCTCCTCCGGTGAGCGCGCCCATACTATCCTCCGGCAAGCGTGGCCCCTTCCCCTCCAGCGAGCACGCCGCCCGGCCATGGCGCGAGCCTAGCTCTTTGCTACCTCAATGCCCGGTCCGGATCCCCGACGGCGAGCTCCTCCGCATCCCTTCTCGTTCGTGCGTTCGTGACCTCCTCGGCGGCTCCCGCGAGTCTTCGGCAGCGCTCGCAACACCCCAGCGGCACCCGCGAGTCTCCTTCAGTAGCGCCGTGACCTCCTGACGTGCGAGTCTCCCCACCCGCGATTTCCCCGACGGTTGAGTCACACCCGCGACGAGGCCGCGACCCGCCTCTCCGGCGAGATTCAGATTTGGCCGAGAAAGTCTATGGCAATCAGGCCCCGCCTGTCATTGTCTATTAGAATGGTTTTGAGGGCCTAAATATGGGTGCTGCTGTTGGAGTTGAAGCAAAAAAAAATTGGCCAACAAAAGTAGGGGAGCACCCAAATCAAAAGTAGGGGCTCTGATTTGGGTGCCCCTGCTGGAGTTGCTCTAAGGGGACTAAAGAAACAAGAACAACAATGACTAATTCGTCCGTCAATATATTTTCGAATACTGATGGTGTAGTTGACTTTGTGAATGGGAGGGCTGGCGCTGGAATGATTGTTAGAGATGATCAAGGCCAGTTCATTCGAGCAATAAATAAATTAGCAAAATTCTTGAATGCTTACCTCAGTTCAAGAGCAGGGAAGAGGTTTGATTGCTAATAAAATGGGTGGAAAGCTGTAGCTGTGGTTGAGCTAGTGCTTCATATCTTAGTGGGCAAGGAAGGTACTATAATATCAGATTGAGGAGGAAGGTCGGAATTAGCAATTGATAAAAGGGTCATGATTCAAGATAAATTCAGGAGGAAGTGGTATCTCTTTAGGATCAACCCCAGCGTCGAGAAATTGGTTAATCGGTAAAGATACATGGATTTGGTGTCCCACCCAAGAAAGAGACCAAAGTCCTAATAACCAACAGATGTACTAGAAATGATACCTTGGGATGGATGTAAAGCCAAGCAAATTGCTTCCATGCCGAGAACCGAAGATTGTGTGGGTTGTAAGAGATGCGAATCCGCCTGCCAAATGGATTTTTTAAGTGTCCACGTATAATATGGCCGTGATCTGTCATTACATGCGACTATCTCCACTATAGAAAGAAGAAAAAAAAAAGAAAGGAAGAAATTTTCTAGTGAACACTAGAAAAAAGGTTTTCGCCATTCAAGTTGTTTGGATGCACATACTTTTTGCAATTGGATACTCGCTCCGTCTAGGAAAGAATGCAATTGTGGGATCCGTGCCGGTCAAACAAGCATAAGTTTGACCAAATTTATAGTAAATAGTATTAATATTTATGTCTTTAAATAAATTTATTATGAAAATATATTCTGTAACTAATCTAATGATATTTATTTTGTATTATGAATGTTTGTACTTTTTCATAGAAATTTAGTCAAAGTTCAAATTGTTTGACTTCTCGAAATGCGAGAATTGTATTCTTTTATGGACGGAGGGAGTACCACTTGTCTCTGTGTTTTCACGTCGAGAATTCTTTGCAGATGAAGCACCTTTTCATTCTTTCATATACTAGGGGTTTTTACTTGGAAAAGACAATGTCTCAATTCAGGAGGAAGAACCGATAATAAGCACAAAACCCCTAATGATCAACATAAGGGAAAGAAAGACAGATGAGCCAACTTGAGATTTTTTGGCATTATTATCACAAAGAAGAAATTCTAGATTTTTCTTATTTCCCTTGGGACGGACCTGGGCGAGGGGGAACATGTCAAGTATCCGCCTGGGATCATGGATAAAACAAGTCAGAATCAACTGGCAAGGGATTACGGGAATTGCTTAAACAATCCCAATCAAACCCTCTTTCAACCCACACAATCAGAGAGAGTAAAAAGCAGGGAGTGCGGACAATACACCCTAATAAGAGGGATCCTAGGGCAAAATGATAATTAGGCATCCTAGGAGCAGGCGGTGGCTCAATTGTCCGTTTCTTCTTTAAATGGAATTATTATCAATTTCTAAGCGGAAATAACGGTATATAAATACGGTCTTTCTAAATATCTTCTACCAGATTTCTGGTCTTGTTCTCTTCCAATTTTGTGTGGCTCAGATCTTTATTGAGATTCGTGGATCTCCCTGCGAGTCTGTGGTCGCCTGCCCTGGTTTCCTCCACATCGATAGGAGATTTGTCATCCGGGCCCGTTCCCCCCGTCCCGTCCGGCCCTTCCCCACGCCAGCCCGTCCGAGGCATCTCTACGGAAGCCCTGTGCCTGTGAGAAGAAAACAAGCAAGTTTCCAGCCCAGCATCATCATGTGCACATTTTTTTTTTGTCATTCCAGATTTTAATTTTCTATTGTAAGCCGTTTTTAGTGGCTGGATATGTGTTTTGCATATGTGCTGTATTTTTTATGTCATTCCTCATTTTGATTTTTGTTGTAAGCTGCCTATTGGCTGGATACGTGTTGTCATTTTCCTTTTGTCATTCCAGATTTTGATTTTTTGAAAGTGGAAGATAATAAACATAAAAATCTTCCAGAAGTTGTCATGTGACCTATATGTGTGTTTTTTTTTGTTCTATCTTTTTTTGTGTCACATGTGACGTGGCAACTTTTCATTTGCTTAAAAAGTGGAAGATAACAAACAGAAAAAAAATCTTCTAGGAGATGTGTAGTCAGTCGTAAAAAGAAAAAAAGTCTACTTGACCCCCAACTATTGGGGGTGGTCTAGTTTACCCCCTCAACTATGAAACGGTCTAATTTACTCCCTGAACTTTGCAAAACCGGCCAAATCACCCCCTCGTACGGTTTTGGACGACTGTTTTGCTACAGTAACAACGGTTTTACTACAGTAACAGTGGCTTTGTCCTTTTCTTTTTTTTTATTTTTCATCTGAATCTTTGAAAAATCATAGTAAATCACAAAAAAATCACAAAATGAAAAATCCAATTTTGTTGAACTCCACATGAGTAGATCTACACAGTGAACATATAATATAGTATGCTTTAGTACAAAATTTTTGCTGTAAATTTTGATCTATTTTTTCTGTAATTAATTTGAATAATTTATACAACAAAAACTTTGTACTAAAGCATACTATATTATATATTCACTATGTAGATATACTCATATGGAGTCCAATAAAATTGGATTTTCCATTTTATGTTTTTTTTTGTGATTTACTATGATTTTTCAAAGATTAAGACGAAATAAATTTAAAAAGAAAAAGAACAAAACCACTGTTACTGTAGCAAAACCGTTGTTACTATAGTAAAACCGCCGTCCAAAACCGCTCGAGGGTGATTTGGCCGGTTTTGCAAAGTTTAAGGATAAATTAGACCGTTTCATATTTGAGGGGGTAAACTAGACCACCCCATAGTTGGGGGTCAAATAGACTTTTTCCGTCCTAAAAATAAACCGATCCAAGCTCAAAGCTTGCCGTTGTTGTACAGCGTAGGCCCACCGGTACCAAGGATAGCTTCTGGTCGGGTTAAGTGGGCCAAAATACGGACCGGGCCAAATCCGTGCCAAAGAATGCTGCATTGGGCTGGGCCCTACGGTATGTTTTCCGCGACCAAACTGTCCGGTTAAGAAAGACTCATCTTCCCGTACGACAGATGCGTCCATCCTCCTCGGTTCGAAGCCTAATAAATTATATAACGGTAATGATACACTGCAGACGTCCGAACGGGACGGACGCGCCGCGCGACCCGAACCCGCTCACGCGCGACTCCACCCGCTCGACCGCGCGCGGCTCCCTTATCCATTCGTCCGTCGCTCGCTCAGCTCTTTCCCCTCCCCACTCGCTCGCTTCGCTCTCTTCGTCTCGCCTCATTCTCTCCTCCGCGTGCCACGAGCTCCTCCCCTGCACGCCGCGCCGGCGGCTCGTCGCCACTCCCTCTCTTCCTCTCTCCCGGTGACGCCCCCTTGCTGTGTCCCTCTCCTTCCTCCGTCGCTTCCTCGAAGTTGACGGCGGCCGCGGGCTCCTGGCGTTCCTCCGGTGGATCCATAGAGCGCCGACCTCCCCGTGGTGGATCCATAGGAGTCGTTGCAGATCCAGCGGCGTGGGGTCTCCTCCACCCTGGAGCGTCCTCTTCCACCTCGACGGTGGCATAGGGTTCTCCCCTCGTGGTGGATCCATGGGAGCACCGGGCTCCCCATAGTGGATCCATGGGGGGCGGTGCAGATCCAGCTGCGTGGGTGGCGTTCTTCACCCCGACTCGCCTCCTCCACCTCGATGGCGGCATGGGGGCCTCCCCCGGTGGTGGATCCATGTAGCAGCGGCCCCCCGGTGGTGGATCCATGGGGGCGATGCAGATCCAGCGGCTTTTTTCCCTTTCTCTCCCCTGTTTCAGTAGCTTCTATATGTTTGTTTCAGTTTCTCGAAATGTATGTTTCAGTAGGTGTTTTTGTTGTTGTTGCAGTAGTTTTTATGCTTTTGGTGTAGTAGGTGTTCCTTGCATGTTGAAGCTTTGTTTTTTTCTGCATGTTGCAGTAGGAGTTTGGTCGTTGTTTTAGTAGGTGTTTGGTTGCTGTTGCAGTAGTTTCCATGGTTTGGTGTAGTAGATCAGTTTCTGCATGTTGCAGTAGGTGTTTGTTTGTTGTTTCAGTAGGTGTTTGGTCGTTGTTGCGGTATTTTTCATGCTTTGGTGCAGCAGACGTTTCTTTGTTTGTTGCATAGCTGTTTTTCATGATGATTTTACAGCAACTCGCGTGTGTTGTTTCAGTTGTTTGCCGAGCTGCGGGGGCGGGGTGTTGCACGGCGGGGAGGGACGCAAAGGTTGCTTCGGGGGGCAGACGGAGTTTGGATAGGTGGGATCGGATCCCACGTGCGGGCCCGGGATGAGTTCGATCCGCTCCCCGCGCGCGCGTGGGGACGGTGCGGGTGGTCGTTTTTTTGAATCACGGGTTTGTCAGTTTTCATTAGCGTGGTACGAGGTGGAAGCGGGGGGGTCGGGGATCCTTTCTCCTGTGGTGCGTTCGGACGCTAGCGCCCGGATCCGGACGTCCGGGCGCTAGCGGCGCCCATTATATAAACCTCCTATTCTCGCTTTCCTAAAAAAAAAGCCACCTATTCTCCTGTGTTTTTCCTCAGTTCATAAAAAACGGGGCGTCAAGTATCACTTGGATTTACTTATATTCAGTTCTGGGGAGATTCTAAAAAAAAATCAGTTCTGGGGTGGAAATTCCACCTTTATATTGATGTTCTAGATTTAGACTGTCACCGTTATCGCTGGTTGAGTTGGAACCGCAGCAAATTTGGCATAGCAACCTGCCAACCTTAGCAGTCAACCTCCATCGAGCGGTCGAAAAAAAAAGTATCGAGGGAATAGATTTGCAACTTGCAATTTTCACGAGACAACAAACCCAAGTCGATCAAAATCATGATTTGGACTGGCATAGTAGCTATTATCTCTGCCATTACAGTTTATTTTCCTTTCCGCTTGGAACAAATTAAGGAGCCTCTCCGCTCAATTGAACGTCAAGTATCATCAAAAATTTAATTTGGAATATACCGTTGAATTGAATCATTGCTATGGTCTATTAATGATTTATATATAAGCATCCAACTAGTGCCCGAGTTTAGTTTTAGCTCGCATGGAACTCGAAGACCAGCAATCCTTGGCCATAAAGGCATAAAGCATGTTAGTTTTGCTGGTGTAAATGACATAGTAGAGCCCGCATGTCACCATTATCTTCGCTATCCACTCTCCCAACTTATCACTTTGGCCCGATCTAAATCAGATCTTGCTAGAATGATGACCAGGTCTAGCTGGTCACATCACTTTACAAAAATGGTTTCTAACCACCAGTAGAAAATGGTGTGTTCCACTGGCGTTAGCTTGAGAACCGTCTGTAATAAATCGTATAAAGTGACCGTTGGCATGGGAATCATTTATCTTCCATTACTATTTATTGGAATTGTTGTTATTGCAATGCCACTTTTGCATCACGCAGTGCCATCAACTTACCTTGGGATCTTGGGGAAGCACTCAGTGGGGAAGGTTTCCTTTTTGGTCATGTTGACACTCAAATTGGGCCTATGCCAATTTATATAGGCTCATGACAGTTTTGATCTAATATAAGAAAAACTCTATAATAATAGCATAAAAATAGTACCACATTGATTTTCTAATAGGATAAGACCACTCCTACTACCTATAAAATAGGGGTACAAGGCTGATTAAGATATGCAACACACAATCGTCCAATTCACATTTAATATCTTTTTTCCCTAATCCCTTTTCCAATCTATATGCTGATGTTCATCTCTTGATCCGACAACCAAGATGGCTCCCTAGACTTATTAGCCGATCTAGGACAACCCGTCCATGTTCTTACCCTAACGGGGTCCCTCCTAGGCGAGAGTTTCGACAGTTTCTTTGCTAGTTTGCTCGTAAACTAGCTGTTCTTCGTCACGCAAGCACGATTGGTTACTATTTGGTGGTTTGCTCATAAACCTCTCCGTTCTTCACCACATAAGTGTGAGCCTTCTTGCGTTCTTCGGTTCGCAGCAACCCAAGTGATCTAGCCCTAGCTGGTGTGTGACTAATCTTCGCGTCAACATGTCGACTATGCCTGGGAGGATGGACATTTCACTTTGATTTATTATATATCTATGTCTGGGAGGGTTTTATACTTTTATTCACCGACCTCGATTGTGATCAGACAATATCTTTAATTCTTTATTATTTTATAATAACCAGATAGGTGGACACATTGATAAAGATTACATAACAATAACCAGATCTAGTTAAGATAGTGTATTAGTAATCCTTATGAGTAACTAGAAAGTGGAGAAAATCATACAAATTACTACTCCCTCCATCTCAAATTACAAGGCATTCCAAGAATCTTGAAGAATCAGAGGATCTCAAGTTTGACCAAATTTATATAATAAGATAATAATATTTATGACACCAATTAAGTATCATTAGATTCTTCATTAATTATATTTTTATAATATACCTATTTGATGTTATAAATTTTTGTAATTTTCTCTATAATTTTGGTCAAACTTAAGATGCTTTGACTCTACAAGATTCTTGGAATGTCTTATAATTTGGAATGGAGGGAGTAGTAGATAAGTATATATGCAGTAACCAGCAATTATCTGTAGAGTTGCCGAATGAATTCTTTCATTACCTAGGCAGAGCTGTCAGACTGGACAGAACCAAAGGCAGTGCTGTTTGAGAATCTAGACTGGACAGAACCAAAAGAATATACAGTACTGGACACGAGTCCAGTGAACTAAACAATTTCACGTCCTGGAAATTGCTCATACAGGTTCCGCACATTTTCAGAAACACTACCTGTTCTAAAGCTTCATGCGTTTCCCAGCTCTCTTCTGTGCCTCTCAGATATCTTTTTTTTTTAGAACAGCCTCTCAGATATCTGATGGCATCCAAAACTTCTCTTTCCACTTCCCAGTCGTTTCTCTCTTGCTCCTAAGACGAAAGTTAGTTCTAAATCATGCGTGAATCAGAAGGATGAAAATTGGCTTTGGGATGCTTGTGCCGCAATGCTTATCTCCCCACAATTGCCTTCATCTGCAATCAGTATCCTGCACGCCATACAGGCACCAGCAATAATAAATTGATCAGGGAGGCATCTTGAAAAATGAAAAGATACGCTATAGCTCTTCAGCTAATTATTTTAGGGTTTTGTAGAGTTCAGATAGTTGGCCAAACATCTAATATGCTATAGCATGGCCCTTCTTTTAGGTGAGTATGGACTTTATTTTTTTGTTATTGTTGCTTGCTGAATTTTGATTCCTGGTAGGAGGGCAGTCCATTCCCTGCTGATTTAGTAGGGAACACCATGGTATTAATTTAGTATACCTATCCTCTATCCAGAAGCCCTGGCTAACTCTATATAAATTAATTAATGTGTACAGTTTGTTCACTCATTAGTCAATACTACCTTCAACAACTATAGGTTGGATCTCTTTCAAAAAAAAAAAAAAAAAGAGGAAAAAAAAAAACTAGAGGTTGGATACTTCTTAAACCAGCTAAAGATAGGGGACTGACGAAGGAACTGCATGGTACTTACTCTCGAGGCCGAGAAACCCAGAGGGAGCTTAAGGCACGGAGGCGGTTGTGGTACTCGCCAATGGCCAAGAAACATCGAGCTGCCTGCCGAACTGTCAGAATCCGGTGCATCTGATGAAGAGTCTGCTGCCTCAAGTTATCAGCCTGGAAATTATACATCTAGCTTTAGCACATGTTGCAGGAACATTGGACAGATGCATTTCCAAAAGATATCATTACATGCTTAGTTGACAAATCATATCTTTTCCACAACGCAGACATGAAACTTCCACATTTATATATTCTGATGGTATCATAAAACCTATTAGATATGAGTGAGCTACATAGTATTGAATAATTAAACTTGATGTTGTCTAAAAATAACTCCTGGAAGTCCTATTAAGTGGTTACTTGCTCATCTATGAAGTTGAGTGGAGGACTATATAACACTGACACAATGATCAAGAGTGAGGATTTGATGTGAAGCCATAACCTGTATCACAAAACCTTCGAGGTTGGACAGCTTGCCAAGGGCAAGGGCCATTTGACCCATGAAGCTCATGTTGGTGTCGTCAATCAGAGATCCACCGGCCATGGTGTCAGCTAGTGACTGATGCAGCTGGTCCAGGCCCTGGGAGAGAGCTTCCTCTGCCTGTTGTGATGACTGTTGAAGGTTGCATATGCCTACCAGTTGCTGCTCAGTCAAGGGATCTAGCTGGGGTAGCAGCGTCTGCAGCAACATGAAAAATTATCTGTACTGAACATGGAAAATTTTGCTGTACTAAAATTATGTCAGATTTAGACTGAGTTCATTGTTTCCTACTGTTGGTTGAAAAAATCTTGTTATTTAAGTATTGAAAAGTATTAAGACTGAGTTCAGTTTATCAATCTATGTGAATGCAGTTATGTACAGTATGTATAGTGCAGGCAGTTTGACTTTGACATCAGTTGTTCTATACTTCTATTCAGATTATCAGACGAGTTCCTACCTTGACCAGATCTGATGGCCTGAATCCACCCATCCAGAGGAAGCATCGCTCGGCAGGGGTTGTCCACGCCCCGGTGATGAGGTGGAACACGTCAGACTTGGCTGCCGACGCCTTCAGCTGGAACAGCTCATCGTGGTGAGTCAGGGTGTCATCCACGATGGCTCTGAGGTCACCGTCGGGCAAGTGCGCATGCAGAGCTCCATGCAACTCGGCCATGCGCCGGCCATGGTCATCCAGCCAACGAGCGTACTCCACGTCGAACATTGCGGCGCCTGGACATTGATGGTGAGGCAAGTGGACTATAAAAATGTTGGTACTTATATCTCCAACAACGCACAAGAACGTTGAGAAATGAGGATCAGATTAGGCACCTGAGCTGGTGTTTGCACCTGGAGCTCCTCCAAGAAAGATGCCCTGAAAACACACGAGTACAGATTTCATCGATTCAGATGTTCAGGTAGTAGTCAGAAGGCAACTCACAGACCTAGAAACTACAGTGTACCTGGGAACGTGCTCTCTGCATGTCCTGTTCAATCTGAGCAAGCTTCAGTTTGCTGCTCTCAAGCTGCTGAATGTAAGCCTATAGCACATTGACAAAATTAACTGTCAAGAACTTGGTAAACTCACTGTTAAATGATTCAGTTTCTAAGTAAATAGTGCTCAATATTGACCTTCTTTCGCAGCCGGCTTTTGCGTGCAGCTTCTCGGTTCTGCGCAAGCCTTCTGATTGTCTGCTGACACGAAGAGACAAGATCAAACTCATCATCTAGGATTCTGAAGTACATATGTATCTTCATTAGCTTGCATGGCGTCAACCTGAGAATGAACTACTGCAAATAGGTAACTGAAAGAGCCAGATAGAGACCTTTGAATCAGGAGTCTTGCCAGTCCTTGGAGTGGAACTAGTAGCCATGTTCTGCATACCGCAAGTATACATGAACAAGTCACAACATGTAAAATCAGTAAACCTGAGTACAATTAGACAATAGGAGAGAAATGACATAACACTATTTTTGTTCATCTGTGTGTGCCCATGGCGTAAACAATAAATAGTAGGATATCAACATTCACGTTACATCAATCAGAAATAAAAAAACAGTAGTGTACATTTGGTGGAAGCCACCCACTCTTACAACAGACAAAACTTGGTTTTGCTTTTTGTTCATGTTGTTGTCACGCCCTAATTCGCAAAGTTTCTTTCGGTTAAGTGTGAATCATGCAGTTCATATATAATGTTTTCACCCAATATATCTTGGCAGTTGATCAATTGACCAGAAAGTACCTAAAGCCCCACTGACCCAAAGTTGCCATTATTTAAGCATCAGCTGGCTCATTTCTATTCGGGCACAATTCTGTAAGGAGAGAATTATCTCTATGGCCCTCTTAAAACTCAGGCTTACTTTCTTGGCCCTGAAAATTTCCAACTTACCTATTTAGCCTCCAATCCAACTTTCAATTCCTTATCTGCCCTTTCCGTCAATTTAACCATCTAACGGTGTTAGATAGGAGACGAAAAGTCGATTTTACCCCTGGACGCAAAAGCATCGTTTTTCATAGTTCAGAATTCGGTTTTTGATATTTTACAATTCAAATTGTGTACTATACATCTATCTATAAAGATCTTTAATTTCAGTGAAGTAGCTATTGTACCCACCTTAACGGTATTCCGCAGACACATGTACTGTTCATGCGCGTCTGTTACTGTCCATCCACACCTGTTACTGTACTTACCCCCTCTTTTTTTTTGCCAAAAACCTTTGCCCGTGCGATTGTAAATTACATGTTTCATTTTTTAGCATTATTTTCACTTGTTGCACATAATTTTAGAGCACATCATAATTGCACAGTATACGCACGCATTTTTTTCCAGACATGGAGAAAAAAATACGATTACACAGCATACGCACGCATTTTTTTTTCTAGACCTGGCGCATTTTTTCTAGACATGGTCTAGAAAAAAAATGCGTGCGTATGCTGTGCAATTACGATGTGCTCTAAAATTATGTGCAACAACTGAAAATAATGCTAAAAAATGAAACATGCAATTTACAAGCATCTATAAAATGTACATACACAATTTGAATTGTAAAAATATCAAAAACCGAATTCTGAACTATGAAAAACGATGCTATTGCGTCCAGGGGTAAAATCGACTTTTCGTCTCCCATCTAACACCGTTACAAGGTCAAATTGGCAGAAAGGTCAGATAAGGAATTGAAAGTTGGATTGAATGCCAAATAGGTAAGTTAAAATTTTCAGGGCAAAAAAAGTAAGCCTGAGTTTTAAGAGGGCTATAGAGGTAATTCTCTCTTCTGTAAGCTAGAGACAAAATAATATTGTAAGAAACTTTGCGAATTAGGGCAGTACATGATCTATCATGCACTACCTAACGTATCCTCTACTAGTCTACTCGACTTATCCACACACCTATATAGCAAAATGCCATTGATCTAGAGGACTAGCTAGCTCTTATTTTAGATGAATAACTAGAATGACTAGTTCTTGTAGAGGATGTTGTCCGTCGTCCTAACTCGATCAATATAAAATTTTCAAAGATAAGGGATCATATTCTCCATCTAAATACTAGCAGTACACAGAAACATTAACCCAGTGCAAAAATATCAGCGAAGCAGTAGAAAATCTTCTTATTTCTAGGGGCAAAAGATACACCTATCCATGTTGGGATTGGTGATCTTGGGAGCAGTAAAACCATAAATGCCATGGAATAATGTCTTCTACCAATAGGAGGGCATGTACTACTAGCTAGCTGCATGAACATCTTGGAAATTGTGACTTTGTGGGCTAGCTAGCGACATGAGAACAGGATAGGGAACAAGATATACTACTATACATTGCATTTTTTCATTGCTGACTGATGAGGATGCAGCCATGCAGGAGAGATAGTCAGATGGATGCAGAAGCAAAGAACACAACCAAAGAAGTCAAATGCGTCACAAAAAAAAGTGAGATGCATCCACAGAAATGCCTACCTTGTGCTGAAGCTGCTGCTGCTGTGAAACTTGATCAAACTGGCTTTGCATGTCTGCTGCTGCTCCGTGCTGATCTGAGGAGTGGTTGCTGTTGTTCTTGCTGCTGCTCTTCGAGTCGTCTGTGTTGTCTGCTGTCACATTTGAGCCCTCCTAACGTGTAAAAGCAAAAGGGGGAGCAGTTGTAAACTTGTGTTCTTGCGTATACTAGTTAGAAGCAGGGATAACTCTACTCTACTTGTAGCTAGTCCATACCTTGGGTGTGTGAAGAGACCTCATAGGCCAAGCTGGGAAGATGTCCAGTGTAGGAGGTGGCCTAGCTGTAGCCGTTGCCGCTGTGACAGTAGCAGCAGTGGGAAAGGCTGCAAGAAGATATCATAGGGGAGAGGAGATCAAGACATCTATCCCAGTACCAGAGAGGAGATCAAGATATCATGAAAGGATGCATTGGGAGATCAAGATATCATGAAAGGATGCATTGGGATCACAAGGGAAGGTAAGTGGGACCACTGTGGCAGTGAAAGTGAACGGAACTTATTCTCTTTGAGCTTTTGCCTACAGAGAGCTAGAGAGTTGGTAGTGTACTAGTGTGGTACATGTACTACCATGGAGATCAGCTTATTGCACTCTAGAGAGAGAGAGATAGAGGAGAGGAAGAGGAGGAGGGAAGGGAATCACAAGGTAGTCACACCACACACAAGTAGCACAGCTGCACAACTGCCACTCCTGCTGCTCTTGCATGGTTGCTTTTGACTACATTGCCCTAACTATTGCAAAAGTGCCTCACAAGGTTGTGCGTTTTTGGTCTTGGCCAGTGCCCAGTAGCCAGAGAGAGAAACGGTTGGTTTGTGCGTTAAAGTTTAATGAACACTGTAGCACTTTCGTCTTATTTGACAAAAAGTTTTCAATTTTGGACTAATTAGGCTTAATAGATTCATCTCGTAAATTACTCCTAATCTGTGTCGATATGCATGCAATTAGTCTACATTTAGTACTCCATGCATTTGCCGCAACATTGATGTGATGGGAGTTAAACTTTAACATGTTGTAACCAAATGGGGCCTAATAAAGCAGAGAAAGAGAGAGATTGGCATACGCTTGATGTCTCCATGATGAGCTATGGAGGTGGTTGCAGCTTGTTGAGTTCTTGTGAGTGAGGCAACCTGATGCATGAAAGCCTCTTCCAGCTCTCCAAAATAGGCAGCTCCTTCTTGGTCACTGCTAGGCATGTGAAATGGCAATCAGTAACCATTAGAGGTAGAGCAGAAATGTTAGAGGCAGGAAGCACGAGCAACGTCGTTGGGTAGAAAAGGACGAGGAACCAATGTGACAGAAGATACAGACACAGAGGAATCAAGAAATTAAAACTGAGGAACTCATGCAAAAAAATTCATAAACTTGAAACAAATGCAATCAAGTTGCAGCTCATTCATCTTTGCCTTTTCACTTGCAAAAAACCTGGCCCCAAAACTGAAGAAAGATGCCAAACAGAATGAGAGGAAAAGAGAGAGGGGAGAGAGAGAGAGGAAGAGGAAGAGGTGTTCTTACAAGATGTTTGCAGGAGTGGAATTGGCGATGGCACCATGGAAGCCATAACCAAGAGCACAAGGATCCTGCCTTGAATGGCTAGAACTACTAGTCTCTCCCATCCTGCGCAGCACGCTCAGAGCTCCTAATACAGATATCCGTGCCCCAAACCCTTCTGCTCTTCTTGTAGATTAATTAACCAGCAACCTAGAAGCTTCTGCATCCAGAACACAAAAAAGATCAAATCGGCTGATCATGATGCTGCAGAAGGTGGAGTCAAATCAAAGAACATACCAGGACTGGGAGACCTCCAACAAGAAAGAGCCCTGGAGACGACGAAGTAGCTTTGGAGGAGTTGGAGCGCAGGCAGGCTTGACCGTTTCTGTTCTGAGTAGCTCTTTCTCACACGCCGCAGCTTCTTGTTTGATATGATAGTGTAATAGTTTCAGCTTCTTTAGGTGTGCCAATCCCCCAGTTTCAGAGCACGATATACTTTGTCCTCATAGCCTGCTTTTGTAATGTGATTTTGTTCTTCCCTATCGGAGAGAAGGGGGGGGGGGGGGGGGGGGGGGGGGGGGGGGGGGGGGGGCAGGGATCAAAATTTCGGCGAAATTTCGGCCGAATTTCGCGAAATTCGGTTATTTCGGTGGTGGCCGAAAGAAAACTCCGAAATTTTGTAATACTCTAATACATGTGATGTATAACTCTAGACTTGTATTTTTCTATTGATTATATTGTATATTCTTCTATTCAATAGATGTGTAGTCATAAATCATACTAATATTTATTTAGATCTAAACTTTTTTAGAAACAACATACTTCATGTCTTAATCTCTAAAAAAATTTCGGCGAAATTTCGGCCGAATTTCGCGAAATTCGGTAATTTGGGTGGTGACCGAAATTTTTGCGATAACGAAATTAAAATCCTTGGGGGGGGGGGGGGGGGAGAGAGAGAGGAAGTATAGGGCCTTGTCTTCACTTGAAAACTTTTGTCATGAAGCCACAGGAATCCCAGGCTGCACACTTATCACATCGGAACTGACTTCCCTCCCTGGTTGGCCCAGCAAGTCCTCCTAATATATATTTGTTTATTTATTGCATGACCTTCTTTTTCTTGCAAAACTAGAACGCGAGACCTGTAGATGGATGGATATGGACAGAAGCACTTCTTTAATAATATTATGAGCCGTGGGAAGGATTACAACTTCACATTGGTGATAACATAATCTTACAGGGACTATCGAAACATAATTGTTTCTTTTTAACTTCAAAATAATTCTTGGATCAGCTGGTTTTCTACTCAACAATGCCACACCATCCATCACATTTAGACTTTCACCATGCCTGTTAATCCCTGTTATGATAGCATGGTCAATCAACAAGCTATCCAATGAGCTAGTAGTAGCTCATGCAAACACATGTAACTGCTTACATTAAAAAAAAAGCACATGTAACTGCACTTGAAGTTGAAGTTCACTTAAGTGTTCAAGAGAAACTAATATGAAATGCAAGAGACCACAAACTGTTGCCTAACAAAAACAGAGGAGCCATCTGGTGTTATCAATTATTCAAGACCGCTTACATTATTATTATATGCACAAAATAAAAAACGTCTGAAACTATTGGATAGCAACCGCATGGACATTTTAGTCATTGGCGTTGCCGTGAAAGCGTGAACCAATTTTCTCTTCCGAAAATAAAGGCCGGATCTCTTCCATTCCATTAAGATGGAGAGAGGAAGAAAACCAACAAATAATAACAGAGAGTCTGTGGCCAGGCCAAGTCAAAATAGCGCTACTTTGCACTCTGTCCTGCCTTTATTTGTACACATATCCTAGCCCAATGATAGATGTTTTCAATAAAAAAAACATAAACACAATGCATTGCTCGTTTAAACTAGATCAGCAATTCAAAGAATAAAAAAAATAATCGAACAAAATAAAAGCATAATCTGAACCTAATTAAACCTGTTGAAAACAAGTCTACCTTTGAGGGGTATTATATCAATTGGATAGGAAGTATAA
The DNA here is from genome assembly GCA_038087645.1 of Saccharum hybrid cultivar R570. NCBI lineage: Eukaryota > Viridiplantae > Streptophyta > Magnoliopsida > Poales > Poaceae > Saccharum > Saccharum hybrid cultivar. The sequence continues at coordinate 1,888,771 of JAQSUU010000682.1, forward strand.
TTGGATGTATTCTACAATATTCATGTCAATGTCCAATCATGCAGCGAAAGTAATTACATAACCTACTGGACAGGCAACACCAATATTTTAATTTGATTCCTGATTTTAATTTGCCTGGCATTGTCCCCTGTTAATGAGTCAACATCCATGCCTTATCAAACAATACCTAAACCCACACCAATCCAATCCATATCCAAAACCTGAGCTAACATATTAAATCCCTCAGCCCAGTGTTAAGTCTAATCAATCAATGGGCTTATTGTGTTAGCTAATGTCACTTGTCATTGATGTGTTGGACAGAGGTTAAATAATACGTATATGTTTTAACATCTTTTTGCACACAATTACACAGTAATTGAAAGCAACACTTGATACCTCGTGTGAATCTGCAGAAGTGCTAATCACAAACATAATGGTGGGTTCCTAAATCAGAGAGAGAGAGAGAGAAAGTATAGGGCCTTGTCTTCACTTGAAAACTTTTGTCATGAAGCCACAGGAATCCCAGGCTGCACACTTATCACATCGGAACTGACTTCCCTCCCTGGTTGGCCCAGCAAGTCCTAATATATATTTGTTTATTTATTGCATGCCCTTCTTTTTCTTGCAAAACTAGAACGCGAGACCTGTAGATGGATGGATATGGACAGAAGCACTTCTTTAATAATATTATGAGCCGTGGGAAGGATTACAACTTCACATTGGTGATAACATAATCTTACAGGGACTATCGAAACATAATTGTTTCTTTTTAACTTCAAAATAATTCTTGGATCAGCTGGTTTTCTACTCAACAATGCCACACCATCCATCACATTTAGACTTTCACCATTCCTGTTAATCCCTGTTATGATAGCATGGTCAATCAACAAGCTATCCAATGAGCTAGTAGTAGCTCATGCAAACACATGTAACTGCTTACATTAAAAAAAAAGCACATGTAACTGCACTTGAAGTTGAAGTTCACTTAAGTGTTCAAGAGAAACTAATATGAAATGCAAGAGACCACAAACTGTTGCCTAACAAAAACAGAGGAGCCATCTGGTGTTATCAATTATTCAAGACCGCTTACATTATTATTATATGCACAAAATAAAAAGACGTCTGAAACTATTGGATAGCAACCGCATGGACATTTTAGTCATTGGCGTTGCCGTGAAAGCGTGAACCAATTTTCTCTTCCGAAAATAAAGGCCGGATCTCTTCCATTCCATTAAGATGGAGAGAGGAAGAAAACCAACAAATAATAACAGAGAGTCTGTGGCCAGGCCAAGTCAAAATAGCGCTACTTTGCACTCTATCCTGCCTTTATTTGTACACATATCCTAGCCCAATGATAGATGTTTTCAATAAAAAAAAACATAAACACAATGCATTGCTCGTTTAAACTAGATCAGCAATTCAAAGAATAAAAAAAATAATCGAACAAAATAAAAGCATAATCTGAACCTAATTAAACCTGTTGAAAACAAGTCTACCTTTGAGGGGTATTATATCAATTGGATAGGAAGTATAATTGGATGTATTCTACAATATTCATGTCAATGTCCAATCATGCAGCGAAAGTAATTACATAACCTACTGGACAGGCAACACCAATATTTTAATTTGATTCATGATTTTAATTTGCCTGGCATTGTCCCCTGTTAATGAGTCAACATCCATGCCTTATCAAACAATACCTAAACCCACACCAATCCAATCCATATCCAAAACCTGAGCTAACATATTAAATCCCTCAGCCCAGTGTTAAGTCTAATCAATCAATGGGCTTATTGTGTTAGCTAATGTCACTTGTCATTGATGTGTTGGACAGAGGTTAAATAATACGTATATGTTTTAACATCTTTTTGCACACAATTACACAGTAATTGAAAGCAACACTTGATACCTCATGTGAATCTGCAGAAGTGCAAATCACAAACATAATGGTGGGTTCCTAAAGCCACATCTAAACTCCAATGGTCACATGATGACTCAACTGATGTAATTTACAGTAGTGAAAAACACGAGGCTTATCATATTCATTTTAGTTAAAAGAGAACTCCACTACTGTGTGATTCCACATCAGATGTTCACCAAAGAGGAGATATATTAGGCATGCATGTGAACGTGATCCTGTCAGTAATCACGAATTCACCAACAAAGCTTAGATCCTTTTCAATACACACTGGATCTGCTTTTGGTCCTAGCTACAAAAGGAGACTTCTTTCAGATAAATATGATGTGGGCATGTTGTATGTTGAAAACGCAGATAAATATGATGTGGGCATGTTGTATGTTGAAAACGATGGTCGGTGGACATCTCGTCAATCATGGGTGGATGTCTACTAATAATGGGATTTGCACTTAATTCATATTATCCCATATAAGTTTGTGTTCATTATTTTGTTTGGCTATTTTGCTTGCAAACTTTTATCAGTTGGAGACTGGAACTCATATTGATGGATGGTTGAGAACATAGCCCATGCAGAGGCTGGGATAAATACTACTTAGACTTTTTTTTAAAAATAACCATTTTCAATCAGGAAAGATGCTGGAATAAGAACAGATGTCCCTTTCGTTTTACACTTGAAAGCTTGAAGCACTTGACTAATCTATGTTGTTCCTATCGTGAGCCTTTCTGCTCCTCTGTCCTCGCCCTGTCACCCACTATTTTCTTGCCAATGATCAGGCATGAAAATGTGCACAAAATATTTACAAGAGGATTTAATAATAGCCCGAAAGGAATAGGAGAATGTTTATGATTGGATTAGGTGATGCATGAGGCGAGCTGCTAGCAGATTGAAAATTGGTACGCCTGGCAAGTTTGGATGCATGCACATTTGGTACAGTAGTTGAAACTTCAAGCATGATTTGAGGTAACTCATTAAGGCTCTAATTAGTTTCTTCCATGACCAGTACTATTATATTGTTGTGTACAGCTTTAAGCAAACCAGAACATTAAGTAGTTTATTGGCTAGGCTGCGTTATACTGTTGTACTAAGCACGGATGGATTACTGGATTAGGCCATTCCTTGTACAGTAACCTTCCAAATAAGGCATATATGCCTATCAAGAGCACCGTAAGCATGATATATCGATAGAGGATGATGTAATAGGAAATTAGGAACAACCATTCAGTACCAATGATATACTATACACAACTAGAGTTGCATGTTAGTAGTTATGATGGTTATGATGATTTGGATGCCAAATCGAAATCAATTAGTACTTGTAACGTGCAAATGGTAACTGAATCGGGCAATTCAATCAGAGGAAAGGTGCAATCGTAACAGCAAATGGCAATCGAATTAATAGAAATAAAAGGGATTATTAGAAATTTAGCGGGTGTGACCGTGTGAGGCGCCGCGCCGATCGACCTCCTTCGCTCTTGCCGATGGAGGCGGAACCGGTCCGTCCGCCGCCCGCGCCTCCCGGCATGGCCAACTACTGTATCACCAAGCTCAAGCCCGCCGCGTCGCACCTCCGTCGCCGGTTGCCTTGCCGCGTCCCCTCCGTCGTCGTTGCCGGCGATCGTCGTTGGACTTGGTCAGGAAGACGGGCTGGTGCGAGCATGGGCCTAGACTACTCCTGAGGGCTGGCGGATCCTTGATGGGCCCATTTTCCGTACCGGCGGCACTGGCTAGGTCTATGATTTGGGGCATGACACTTGCGGCCTAGAACTGGTCGCCGTAGGCCCGCGAGACCATTTAGATGGGGCTGGGCTGTGTTCAAGTGTTGTGTGGCACACAAGACAAGATGGATCATCTCGGTCTCAGAATGGGGCCTCCAGTTGTACATTCTTGATTCTTCTCAGCCCAAACATAATGGTGTAAAATTTTTTCTCACTGATTTTCAGGCACATATTTCGTACAGCTTGGCAGGGGGCAACAAACACAAAATGATCAGCAGATGCTCTACATCCTCGTGATCACAAATAAGCACAAAGTTGTTGGCAAAATGTCTTCCCGGCTTCTCCATGGAAATCACTATGATGTTTCTAGTTTATCATGGACCTGTCATGTCGATGAGATTTCGTCATTTTGCAGGGTCGAAATTGGCGTCCGCCACTGAAACCGTCAAGGCTAGGAACACAAGTGTTCGTTTGGTTATTTGGTTTAGGCCCCGTTCCGTTGTGCTGATAAGTCGGCTGAAAACACTGTTGGCTGATTTGTTGTAAGAGAAAAACATTGTTTCGCCTGAAAAAATAAACTGAAAAGTACGGATTATAAGCCGGATAAACAGAGCCTTAAACTGCAAGCAATATCTTGGTCTCATTTTTTATGAGTTCATTTTTCTCTGTCTGAAATGCTAACCTTTTAATTACTCAAAAAATTCCGATTCTGCAAAAGTAGTGATAATTGATTGATTGATCTCTAGGAATTTCGGTGGAATCCTCTGCAGTTCAATAAGAAATTCAACCTTACTAACAATTTAACTTCTTGAAGTGGCTTACAGCAGAGTGCAGAGTTCTGTTTTCAGCTTAACAGACCTGGTACATCTCATCAGTACGTATCATATCACATGCCTAAGAGGTAAGTTGTGCAAATTCTTAGCTCATGTTGATTCCCACCTTCCTGCCAATGGCAACAGTGCAGAAACACATATGTAAGTAAAACCAACTATGACAGTGCCATGGGTATGTCGTGTTTTTACTGACTGTTACAATAGACTAAGATAGACAGGAAGCTGACAGTGACAATTACGAAGGATCAAATACATAGCAGAAGTATGCATGTGAAACCCTTGAGTTGTTTGTTCCTGTTGATAATGATAAATATAGATACTTTGCTGATGACCGTGAGGACACAGGGTGGGGCACCATACAAGAACCTGATTGATTTCCAGGATCATCTTACCTCTTCTTTACATATAATCTGACCAAGAAAAGATGAGAGAATCCCTGTCTCAAAACTCCTACTACATCTATATCTATATCTATAGTACTGTCTTGTACGTTTACATGTATAGATAGCATATCTTACAAGGTATCCTCTCTCTCTCAAAGGAGCTCCAAAAAGCATCCTGTAACTTGTACTAAGATACTGCAACTTTGATATCTGAACGATCGAGCCTGGCTGCTATAGATCGCTGCCCTCTGCCTCTGGTATGCTCTCCAGCGCAGGCCGCCACCCTCCACAGCAGTACTCCTCCTGTTCCCGATCGCTTGCTTCTTTGCGCATGAGAGACACCACGTCGCCCAGCGACATGCCCTCCTTGTCGAGCATCTTCTTGAGCTCCCGCTTGCTGATCACCAGCTTCACCCTGACGGTGCCCGCCGGCGCCTTCACCTGAAGAACGCTCGCCGCCGGCAGGGGCTCGCCGAGGGAGTCGTCATGAACCTTCATCATCAATCTGCTGGGGGATGGCACCCTGAGGAATTGGCTGCTGCCATCGTCCACGCTCATGATCTTCATCTCCTTCCTGTCCTGAATCACTAAGCAGTTCCCCATGATGATGGCTGCTGAAGTGCTGATTAGAATTGTGATGTGCTCTGAAGTCTGAAGGCTGAAGCTCTGTTGGAGGCGGTAGTGTTGGTGTTGTATTTAAAGGAAACGCTTTGTGAACTGGGACACATTGTTAAGGGCATATTTCTTTAATGCCACTGGCCGACCAATCGAAGTTGTTGCTTCACCTATGAGGCTATGGCCTATACAAAAGCTTATTAGCTAGCATAATGACTAACCCACTCAGTAGATATGAGGGTATATCAACCTGCCCTTTTGCAACTCGATGTTCTTGACTCGGTTTATTTGGCATGTTTTGTGTCAGGTCGATCTAGGGGAAAAATGTGGCACGTGCGCAATGCATTAGCACATTTGTCTTATCGAAAACGAGGCCGGGAAAAAAACCGACCCCTCCCCCGAGCGCCCCCCACAACGGGCGACTCGGGGCCCCCATCGCCGGCGCCGAAGTCCCCCTCCCCCGGCCTCCCCCCGGCCGCCGTCGTCGCCCTCCGGCGTGCGGCGGCGGCGGCCAGCGGCGGCGCCCAAAAACAGCATCTGTCCGCACCTCTCCCCTTCCTCCCCACCACTCCTCTTCTACCCCACCCTCCACCCACTCCACCTGCGGCATCGACGGCGGCGGCAGGCATCAGGCCGGCCGGATCTGGGCCCCTTGGGGCCGGATCCGCCATCTGGTGGCGCCTAGGCCCTGCCCCCCCTTTCTCTGGCTAATGGCGTCGTGGCGGCGGTTGATGGTGTCGCGGGCCCTCAGCCTCGGGTCGGAGGCGGGCGTCTGGCCGGCCGGATCCGGGCCCCTTGTGGCCGGATCCGCCATCCGGTGTTCGCCTACCACGCCTCGACGTTTGGTGGCGGCGTCCGGGCGGCCGGTGGGGGGTTGGTCCCTGACCTGCCAGTCGCTGAGCTTCAGGGTGCTCCTCTCCATCGGCAGCGCCACCGGCTGCTACGGCCTCTCCTCCACCGACGACGCCAACTACGTGGCTGACTACCTACCGGCAGCGATGACTCGACACACCCACTAGGCATCGACTTTGGTGAACGCCTGGTGCACGTGGACCTGCAGCGTCACTGCGGGGAGCTTCTTCCTCTGAGTGCCGGCGTTGACCTAGGCCACTCCCCCACGGCGGGTGACCCTGGACGGGCCGGCAGCTGCCTGCAGCCGGCGGCTGGCCGGGTGGGTTGTGGTTTCTGTGGCGCGGCGGTTTCACTGCCCGGATCTACTCGGCGCGCGTCGTGGGGTGCCAGCATGTGGGCGGCCTGTGGTGCTGGCCGACATGGAGCTCCGGGCAAAAGCCTAGCCCGACAGTGGTCGGGCGGACGACGGTGACGTCTTGGCGCCACGTACCCTCCTGGGGGCGTCGTTTTCTGAGCCCATGCTTCTGTGCGACCAGTGCCGGATTCTGGGCGAAAGCCCTTCCTTTGATGGCCTCTAAGGCTAGCGGTGACGCATCCATAGTCGCTTCTATGGGCGTCCTCCCCTTCTAGAAGGCGTCGTTGAAGAATCGGTCCACTCCCTGCTGTCGGTCCCCTATGGAGTCCCTCACTATGCATATTGTGCTTCATTTCTACTCACATTGGTTTGTCCTGCAGCTCTTGACCTTGTCCGGTTCGCTGTCGCTGGTTATCGTAGCGAATGCTTTGCCGCTACTACTTCTCCTCGGTGGATGCTTTGCCACCGTTTGGTTCATTGGCGGATGCTTTGCCGCCGTTTCGTTCGTTGGCGGATGCTTTGCCGCCGTGTCGTCGGCCTCCTCTCTAGCAGATGCTTTGCTGCCGAGAGTGACCTGGCCCTTCACCGCTATAGGTGCTTTGTCGTAGTGGTTTTCTTCTGTTCGTTGGCGGATGCTTTGCCGCCGTTTCGTTCGTTGGCGGATGCTTTACCGCCGTTTCGTTCGTTGGCGGATGCTTTGCCGCCGTTGCTGCTGGACGGTCTTCTGTGTTCATGACCTTTGGGATGTTGTTTTGCAGGCATAGTTGTAGGTCTTGGGTGTTGAGGGCAGTCGCTGTCTCTTCTGTATCTTTTATTGTTCCTTTGTTTATTCCAGGTTACTCATTACTATCTTAGTGGTTTGTAACCTGCGCTATGAGGGTTCTCTCATAGCTGACTTGTAATTCACTCCTCTTAATGAAAAAACGGCTATATTCCTCGGTCGCGAAAAAAAACATTTGTCTTATTAACACTAACACAAAGTTACACATCATAATAGTCACAACCTTTTCTGTGAGGATAATCGTCACCACTTTGTTTTCTCTAGTAGACTAATGTTGGTTTGTAAGATTAGAAAACATTGTTCCTTTTGTGGTTCTGATCTTCCCCTATTTCAAAATATCTATTTCATGGTCTACTTCAGTACTACTAGTGTTTTTTTATAACAAGTACTACTAGTGTTGATCACGGGCATGGTAGTTACAAGCATGTCTCTTGATGTAGTTCTAGCTATATATGTAATGATGTAAAATTGTAACGAATCCATGCAAATTTATTTCTTTTCATTCAAACTTGCAAATGGCAAAGGCTAGACTAAACTTATTTCCTATTTGGGATTTGGTAAGTCTTTCTAGAGGGAAAAGTTGGCAATATCAAGAACATGCTAATATGCAAGCTGAGTATGTAGCTCAACTAGTTAAATTCTTTGCGGTAAAACCTATCCATCAGGGTTCAAGAACATGCTAACACACTCATAGGAGTGGGGTTTGTCAGTGATACGCTTGACTTTCTGATTCAGCCTTTTCGATGTACTCATAAAAGTGGGATCTATGTACGTGTGTTTACAAGGACGTGAGTGGTTCACGATTCTGCTTAGCCAGGATCTCTTATCCAAGCTCGAGGGATGCAACCGTAGTTGATTGGTTGTCAGTTTGCATCTAGCTAGGCCAGTAAGAGAATCTGATTGGTTGCACCGTACGCGCGTTGCATCCCGCATCGCTGCTCTCTCAAGTCTCAACTCCGCATCGCTCGAGTAGGCTCTCGCATACAGCCAACCAGGCTCTCTCACCTTCTTTTTACTAGCGTTGTCATGATGATTTTTTTCATATTTTATTTTCTCCCTCTTTAATTTGAGGCTCGAAAACCCTAAGATTTCAGGCCCATTGCGCTTCAAAACTGCACTGTCAAGGGCATCTCCAAAGTTTTGACTAATCGCCTTTAGCCCCTCATCCCATCCCTGATTGGTAGCGACCAGTCTGGGTTTGTTCTTGGTCGGTGTATTGCTGAGAGCTTCGCCTATGCCGCTCAACTGCTTCACTATTGCTACCGACGCAATGCCCCCATTATTGTCCTTAAGCTAGACTTTCACAAAGCTTTTGACTGTGTCAGTTGGGACAACCTAGATCGTATCCTTCGTTGTCGCGGCTTCCCTGATAAGTGGTGCAGCTAGATTCGTGATCTGCTTGACACTGGTAAAACCGCGGTCCTCCTCAATGGCGTACCTGGTGGCTGGATCACCTGTTGAAACGGGCTACGGCAGGGTGATCCACTCTCCCCTTACCTTTTCATCATTGTCGCTGGTGTTCTTCGCAGGTTGCTTCAGCACCCAGCACTTGCTACTTCCATCCACCATCCCCTTGTCCTTGATCAGCCGTGCCCTGTTCTTCAGTACGCTGATGACACCTTGATCTTCCTCAACTGCTCTGCTGATGCCATCAATGAAATAAAAAAAGATCCTTGAGCTCTTTTAACTTGCCACAGAGCTGTCAATCAACTATCACAAAACTACTTTCCTCCCCGTTGCTGTTCCTAACGAAACTGCCATCACTCTTGCCACTACTTTCAGCACTACAGTCTCTTCCTTCCCCAAACCTATCTTGGACTCCCTCTTTACCCCTTCAAGATCTCTGTTGCTGACTGCCTCCCCCTAATTTCTTCCTGTGATAAGTATCTTTCAGGTTGGTGTGCTTCCCTCCTCAATGGGGCAGGGCGCCTTACTCTCTCTACCGCTGTTCTTAGCTCCATTCCGCTCTACTACATGTCTGCTATGTGCATTCCAAAAACTGTCATCCAAGCTATTGATCGCCGCCAGCGCGCTTTCTTCTGGATGGGTGATGATGTTTGCCATGGTTCTAAGTGCTTAGTCGCGTGGGATAATGTTCGTGCAAGAAAAGATAATGGCGGGCTAGGAGTGAAAGACCTGGAGCTTCAAAACCGCTGCTTGCTCATGAAATTCATTGACAAACTCTTCTCTAATGAGTCTGCTACCTGGAAAGAATGGCTGCTCCGAGATGCTGCCTCTTTTGACACCCCTACTGCAGGGACTCATAGTTATCTTTGGAAAATTATTAATGATGAACTCAATACTTTCAGGTCCATTACCTATGTCAATGTCTACAATGGCTCTTCCACCTCTTTTTGGTTTGATCAGTGGCTCCCGAATGGTCCCTTGTGTTCCACCCATGCTGCTCTTTTCTCCCACACCACTAGGCCTAATATATCGGTGCAGTCTGTTTTCCAAAATGGGTTTGATTTGCAACTAAGACCAAGGCTCACTAATGCTTCTAGTGCACAGCTGGACAACCTTCTTTCTTGTCTGCAGGAGTTCCACCTCAGAGAAGGCCCAGATAGAAGACTGCTCAAGTTAACCAACAAACCATACACTGCCCGCAGCGCCTATGCTGCCCTCGATAGCACGCATGACACTCCGGATATACATGGTCGACGCATCTGGGGCACCCGTGTCCCCAACAAAGTTAAGGTGTTTGCCTAGTTGTACTTCAAGGACAGGTTGAGCACAAGGATCAATCTCCACGCGAAGCATGTTGTTGATGATGACCAATGCCAACGGTGTGCTGCATCAGTAGAAGATCGACATCATGTCTTCTTTGGCTGTTCGACCAGTTCGGAACTCTGGGAGAAAATTGGACTGAGCCATATTGCGACCATGACAGATGTGGAGGTCTGGAACGCCTACGTCCCCGCCGGCCTCGATGCTGCCTTGTGGCCTTTCATCTTGCTGACCATTCTCTGGAGATTATGGGATGATAGAAATGATGAAATATTCCAAAATGAAACCTCTAGAAGTAGACTTATAATTTCCCGTGTTTGTGATGATTTGGTTATCTGGCGCAAGCGCCTTAAGCATGATCATGTAAACGGCCTGGACGGCTGGCGTACCTATCTGGTGTCTTGTATTACTATTGTACGCCCCAATTAACTGGAGTGTTTTGCTTTGAATGAATTTGGTGGGGAAGCTCTCCCCCGTTTTGGTTCAAAAAAAATTTTTTTGAGCCAGCGATTTGTAAAGGTCACTGGAGACACCCTAAGAGTAAGTATGCATGCATATATATAATTGTTTGTGTCTCTACTGTGATTAGAAAATGTTAATATAAGGATTGATGTCACAAAACATTACGATGCATATGGGGAGCAACACTTGGGGATTGCATGTTGTGTGCTTGCTGCTAGCCTTTGGAAAGTGGTGGTGGAGGTAAGAATCATTCGCGTGCATGCTGTCGATTTTGCAGCTGAAAACGACGGCCGAAATGAAAAATGAACGGATCCAACCAACGCGCGTGCTAGTATATGCGGGGGACATGCCGAAAACGACCTTACTCCATTAATCTGGATACCAATATGATATCCCATCATTAAAACATGAATTGCACCAAATTGTTGGCTTCTAGATCGAGTTTCCCTGAAAGCACCGGCATCTATATATGTACGACATTGTCGTGTTACACATGCTGTTAAGTGCTGATAAATCGACCCAACACAAGTGCGTGATATTCTTTTTTATAAAGGAAATACAAGTAATCTATATAGCAAATAAATATGAACATAGAGAGACTGCACCAAGTAGCCCTAAACATCGCGCTATGAGAGGTAGTCAGGTAGATATATTGTGAAATGTACATGTCGTCGTGAGTCCATGTCATCTCTTGCCTTTTGCACTATTCAACAATAAAACAGTAATGCTCCTATCGGGACGTCCATTCGTCCGGACGGGAGGGACCCGCCTCGCGCCGCGCTCTTCCCTGCGCCTTGCGCCTCGCGCCGTACGCCGTTACACCTCGCGCCTCGCATGGTCGCACCAGACCTACCTCGCACCGCGTGCGCCCCATGCCTCGTGCCACGCGCCCATGCGCCTCCCGCCTCATGTCGTGCGCCCCTACACCTCGCGCCTCGCACGGTAGCACCAAACCCGCCTCGCACCTCGTGCCACGCGCCACTCGTGCCTCGTGCTGTGCTTCCCCGTGACGCGTCAACTAGCCTCCGTTGGGCGGCAACAAGTAGATGAGCATATGTTGCAACCGTATGTTTCATGCGTTTCAGATGTATGTTGCATATGTTTTTATCTAGATGTTGCAAAAGTAGATTTGGTGCTGCATATGTTGCAATGGCTATACACGTATGTTGCAAGTGTATGTTTCAAATGTTTTAGCTGTTGCAAATGAATGTTATAAGTGTTTTATCTGGATATTGCATATGTTGCAGTAGCTATACATGTATGTTGCAAGTTTATGTTCCAAATGTTTCACCTGTTTGGGACCTATGTTGCAAGTGTTTCATCTATATATTGCATATGTTTCAGACATATATTGCAAGTGTCTATTCTAAATGTTTCATATGTTTTAGACATATGTTGCATGCGTGTTTATTTGGTAGTTTCAGTTGCTATACACATATGTTGTAAACGTATGTTTGTATATGTTTCACATGTTTCAGACGTATGTTGCAAAAGTGTTTTCATGTTGCAGCATTAGCAGGCGTAGGAAGCGGGCACATGCAGATGCGGTCCCCACGGGCGTAGCGGTCTCCACGTGTGCGGCAAGCGAAGCGGGTGTGTGGCACGTCAACAGGCATGTGGCATGGTCCCCACCTGCATGCGCATCAACATGCATGCGGTGCGTAGCTGCATGCGTACGTGCACAGCGTGCAGGCGTACCAGTTGTATGTGGCACGCGGGGGGGCGAGCATGCAGGCGCAATAGTTGCGGGTAGGTAGGCGTCGTTCCATTTCTTCATGAGTGGAGAGCAGTCACGTGGGAATAGTGCGCGCCGCATGCAGTAAAGAGAGGGCGTTGCTAGCGCATGCAAGGCTGAGGGAGCAGGACATGCACGTGGGTGCTCGACACTAGGGCGGGCATGTAGGATGAGGTGAGACACAGCAGCCAGAACGGACAGCGCGGCAGGGCAGGCATAGGCATTTGAATGGGGTTAGCGTTCGGACGGTAGCCACGTCCAAATTTAAAATATTGATTTAACTAGTCTAAAGCTAGACTATCTGAGACATCCTAAGCCCTACTGTGTAGGATCCTGGCTCGCATCTTCTTTCCTCTTTCCTTTCACTTCTTTTTGTTTTGTACGCTCTCTAGTGCGCACTATGGTAAGCACACGTTTTTTTGTGCAGCGACGACACGGACTTGGTCATGATGACGAATAATTAATAAAGTGAGCTACACTGAACCTGATCATCCCCCGACTCGTTCAAGCCTTTAAAACCTATCGGATTCAGCTCATCTAGTAGGACCAGTATTTGCTTACGCTCATGCGCACGAGCATCGTGAATTAAAAAAAACTTCACTCCGTCCCTGAAGTCAAACTTTTTTATATTTGATTGAATTTATAGAAAAAAAATATATAAGTATTATGATATTAAATAAGCATATTGATATAATTTATAAAATATCTAATGATGCTAATTTGGTGCAATAAACCTTAACTTTTTTCCTTTAAGTTTAGTCAAACTTTAAAAGGTTTGACTTCATCACACACCTATAGGAATTGGTTTATTTAGGGACAGAAAGAGTAATAATGGTAAATATATAATCTACGAGCTTGGGTGAAGCATGCTATTCAAATACTAGTTCCTCCGTCATCCACGTAAGGATGTAATTCTCACTTTCGAGGAATCAAACATTTGAAGTTTAATAATAGTTATATATAAAATATTAACATTCACAATCAGAATCTGTAAGACACCGTTTGGTTTGGAGGTTAAAGTTTAATAAACACTGTAGCAGTTTCGTCTTATTTGATAAAAAATTTCCAATCTTGGACTAATTAGGTTTAATAGATTCGTCTCGTAAATTACTCCTAATCTGTGCCGACATGCATGCAATTAGTATACATTTAGTACTCCATGCATTTGAGAAAACATTGATGTGATGAGAGTTAAACTTTAACTCCTCCAAACCAAACGGGGCCTAAATTCTCCTAGTGAAGTGGGATTCTCTGAGCACTTAATAATCATGCAGCTTTTAGCATTTGTTTCTGACCAACTGCCTTTGACGACAAACCATTGCTCGTGCCTCACACCAACTTGGCAATGTTCTTTACTGCACAAGGATAACTGCACCAACCTGGTAGTGATTTATAATACAAAATAAATATCATTAAATGAATTATGAAATCTATTTTCATAGTACAAATTCTATAGCTGTATCTTTTCATTGACAGAGTGAGAAATAATTTAGGGCCGGGCTGTTTAGTTTGGTTTGCTTGATTTCTTCGCTTTGCCTTGCCTAGCAAGATTAACTTAATTTGTCAGCCTAGATAAGCCAAATTGGATCGCTCGTGCATGCTAACAAGAGAAATCTTGCTTGCGCGGAAACGAGACAAGCATACAAAGGCATATTCTAGATTCTTGCTCAGCGGCCGGGACGAGTGCGCCTCGTCACTCTCTTTTTTACGTAGTCGTCCAACGCCTTTTTTACCGTGCAGATCACACAGTACCTGGCTGGTTTGCTCGCGAGTGGTGACCCTTCGCAGCTCGCAGCCTCGCACCGCGCGCATGAGCGACTGTGGGCCTGGTCGTCCAACGTGGCGGCCCCGGAGTGGCCGGGTGCGTGGGCGAGCCACGCGCGCTAGTGGGACGTACGACCGGCCGGCACGGCACGTCGGCACCGGGCAAGGACCCCGTGGGATGAGGCTCAGCAGCTCATGGTGGACGTCGCGATCGAGGTGGATGTGCTGCATGCCGACGCCGGAGGACGGACGGGCGTATGCCGCGACGCCCGGACGTGCCCATACCTACGGCGGCCGCGTGCCGCTCACACATGAATATCTATTGTCCCGCAATGGGTGGGTGCGTGTGTGAAGGGGCGGAGCTAGAGCAAATGCGAGGGTGTGTCCTTGCCCGGTGAGTGCATAGGATTTTATCATATGGGTATGAACGTGGTGAAAATTTGATCATAATCACTATATTTTAATATTTTTGTAAGTGCAGCCGCAGCCAGTACAGTGTATATAAATCCACCCATGCATGCGTGTGTGCATCATTGCGCCGAAACGAAGACGACACTAGCTACAGCCACTGTGAACCTACTACCGCCGTGTCGACGACGACGGGAAGAAGTAGATCTCTGTCGTTGCTGTCACGCTGTGTACATGGCATGAAAGGGAAAGGGACGACGTATGGATGGATGGAGCTATATCTAGCAGCAGATGGTGGGGCCGGCCGGGCAGTCTCAAGTAGTGCATGCACTGCACACGCACGTCGTCTTTTTCAGAAACAATCGCACGCGTGAGACTCAGTTTTCGGCTTTCTCGCTCTTCCGGATCGGAACGGTCCAGGTCCATATCACACCTACGCAAAACTCGTTCTACGTGTGGATCCAAATCACTACTGCGCGTGCCCTCCTTGCTCCGATCCAATAATGAACTCTCGGTCGCATGCATGCTCGGTCTCCGTTCATTCGTTGGTGTAGTAGGTAGATCATCTTCTTTATTCGCAAAAAAAAAGTAGATCATCTTCTTCAGTACGTCCCGAAACAACGGTCTGGTATGCGTGGCCAAGACGATGACGATGTGTAGTGTACTTAAGACAAGGCATTGCACCTAGCTAGCTGCAGCGGGCGGAGCGTGAGGCGGCCGTGAAACTAACCTTTTTTTTTAAGGCTAAATATAGGAGATCACACCATTTATAGAGATTGGTAAAAAACGATTTATCGAGACGAAAAAATTATAAGTTAAATTTCAAAATCTGAAAACTTAATAGATATTTTTGGACCCTAAACAATTTCAAATAAAAAGGTTGTCAGCTACGAAGTTACACAATTTCCCTTCATCTGAATTCATTTAGAAAAACTATTAATTGTTTGTACTAGTACGTACTAGATTGTACTCCCTCCGTCCGCAAACGAATGTAATTATGTGAACCGTGCCGGTCAAACTAGTCTAAGTTTGACTAAGTTTGTAGTAAATAATATTAATATTTATGTCTTCAAATGAATTTATTATGAAAATATATTCTATAACTAATCTAATGATGCTTATTTTGTATTATGAATGTCAGTACATTTTTATATAAATTTAATCAAAGTTTAAATTGTTTGACTTCTCGAAAAGCGAGAATTACATTCTTTTATGGACAGAGTAAGTAATATTTCAACAAGTGGAACTATAATCTAGCTCCAATCTACTAATTGGATATTGTACAGTTCTAATATTCCAAGCAAACCTCCGTAACCTAAATCATTACAATAATCCTACTATCATTGTTAATATAAGACTATAATAATCCTATATAAGTGATTCAAACGGACCTAAATCTCAAGGAAGATGGTAATAAATAAATAGGAAATCTAGTAAAGGAGAAAGAGCCTCTTCGCCTGCTCACCACATGGACCAAGCCTTTCAGTTTGGGCCGTGCGAAAGTAGGCGGGCCTGTAGATTAGTGGCTGTGCCTTGCATATTAATTGCATGGAGATGGTAAAGTATTGGAATTTTGAGCCCACAGATTTTTTCGCTAGAGCCGAATTTCTGCATTTTTCATGTTGTATATTCTTCCTTCCACTCAAAAAAATGTTGTATATTCTTCCTGTTTGGAACTTACGAGGATGGCATAGAATGCTCCCTAATTCGGGCATGTTTGATACACATACTACTTTTTTTTGAACTTGATACACATGCTAATTACTAGTTAGGGCTAAAGATTAGTCTAAATTAGCCCAACTAGTTAAAGACTTGACTAAAAAATTAGTCCACCTATTAGTTCTCCTATTTTGATACACTAGAGCTAATTTTAACTGATTTTTAGCTAGCCAGTAGCAATTAGTTATTGTATCAAACATGCCATAAATCCTAGAGCTTGAGATAGGCAACGGCAGGTTCCTGCACGCCACCTGCCAGCCTAGACGCAGGGCACTAATGCTCCGTTTGGTTCATCGCCGCACCACGTTGAAGACGCTGCAGCTTTTGCACCAGAAGTCAGTCGACTCTGTCTGGTTCAGGGGCGGATCCAAAGGGGCTGGGTGGGCTCCAGCCCCTCTATAATCCTGATTTTTTCATTAAATATGTGTTCATTAGTCTTAAATCTTTAT
This sequence comes from Saccharum hybrid cultivar R570, assembly GCA_038087645.1. Lineage (NCBI taxonomy): Eukaryota > Viridiplantae > Streptophyta > Magnoliopsida > Poales > Poaceae > Saccharum > Saccharum hybrid cultivar. The sequence goes on from JAQSUU010000682.1 coordinate 1,905,467, forward strand.
TAATCTCTAGCGTTAGTCCTAAATTTTCACTATTTAGCTCCCTCTTTGTGTTTATCCTAGATCCGCCACTGGTTTGGTTGGTTCCTGCAGTTGTGACGCCGCCAGCCTTTATCATGCACACGTAGTTCATTTCTGCGCCACACTGCATCAAATGTTGGGCGGACAAATCCTCTGCCGCATTTTTTTGGCGTGGTCGCGTCTCAGGCGAGGCGAGCGTAGGCAGCCAGGCAGGCACCAAACAGACCGTAAACACGCCCTAAACTACCACAGTACAGTAGTAGTTGGTAATAGTAAATCGTAGCTAGGTGTAGTTAAGGATGCAAAATAATGGCTTTGACAGTATAGTGTGTTCGCTAATACGTAAAACAGTTGTGTTATTGGTGAAAGGGTCCATGGATGGAGGTCGACTGCTGCCAAGCAGGTACAGGTACAGTTCACTTTCAGGTACTACTGGTTTTTACACTACTCTCATTTCCAGGTGGTTGTGTGCACGAGCGAATCGAATCACTTCACTAGCGGATTCATCATTCATTTATTTATTTATTAATTACTGGAACGTGACAGAAACGGATAGGGTAGCTGTCAATTGAGTGATTTAGGTCCTGTTTGGTTCATGAATGTTAAAGTTTAACTTCCATCACATTAATGTTGTGGCAAATGCATGAAGTACTGAATGTAAACTAATTACATGCATGTCAGCATAGATTATGAGTAATTTACGATACAAATCTATTAAGCCTAATTAGTCTAAAATTGAAAACTTTTTTATCAAATAAGACGAAAGTGCTACAATGTTGGTAACATCTCTAACAAACAAGCCCTCAGCGAACATCCCTTTTCTTCGATTTGATTTCTTTTCGCCATCTACCTACAGTAATTACCCAATCTATCTATCCTAATTATCTTGAGGTCTGTACACGGCTCACAATCTGAAATATTCTTTACAAAAACAGTGCACTCGAATCCTATGCCAATCAAACTCGTAGCAAATGAAATCACGCAGGTAAACCAGGACAAAAGCAACCAAAATTTGTCAACTCAAACATCAATTCCTACGGATTTGATTGAACAGGAGGGTGAGCTCAACTACAGCTAAAGCACAGGCGCAACCAAACCGAAAGCCACACCTCAACTACTCCTGCCTGCACGCGCTACAACGGCCCAGATCTCGCCACGCGTCCGTCGTCGTCCATCTGGGCCGTCCACTCAGCCGCCCGCCGCCCCGACGCGAACCGCCGCACGCCTCCCAGCCCCGGCGCCAGCGCCGGCTCCGCAACCGTCACCTCCTCCTCCTCCTCCCTCCACCTCGCCGCCGCGTCCGCCAGGGGCGGCGGGAACGGCGGCGGCGGCGGGGACTGGTCGACGCACTCGACGGCGCTGTGCTTGGACCGGCTGCGCCGCATGAGGAGGCCGAGCCCGCCGCAGCACCCGGGCGCCCTGGCGCCGCCGCGCGGCGGGCGGCCGAAGCGCGCGCGCTCGCGGTCCGAGAGCACCTTCCCGATGCAGGACACCTTGGGGGACCCGGGCTCCGGGACGGCCGCCTTGGGCGCGCGCCCGCCGCCGCCGGTCTTGGCCTTCTTGGGGAACATGGCCGGCGGGTGCTGGTGCCGCCGCACGGACCCGCCCAGCTTCCTCGACAGCCCGATGATGGGCGCCGCCGTCGGCTTCAGGTTGCCCGAGAACCTCTGCGATGACCCGCCGGTGCTGCTGTGGGCGCCTGCGGCGCCGGGGTGGTTCTTGAGGACGGACTTGGGGTTGGTGTTCTCCTTGAGGGAGTCGTCGCGGTCGTACACGCCGTTGATCTCCGACCACGCGATGTCGTCGCCCAGGCGCAGCCGCGTCGACTCCGGCGGGTCGCCGCCGAGGTGGTCCTGCGAGGCGGCCATGGCAGGGACGGGGAGAGGACGCAGACAGAGAAGGAGAGGCGCGCACGCGATGGAGATGGAGGAGCTTGGAGTTTTGCAGCTTGTGCTTGGCTCGGTTTTCCGTTTTCCGACGTGTGGCGTGGTTTTTAAGGAGTTTTTGCATTGTTGACTCGTTGGGATTGCCATCTGTACAACTTTTTTAAAAAAATTCTTTTTCTTGGTTTATTTTATTCGTTCAGTTGAATATGTTGTGCGTGGACCTGGCGTGTAGCGCGTGCACTTGGACTACCGAGTACCGACATTTCTTTTTTTTTAATGCAAAATTGTGGAAAGTGAATAGCCAAGACCAAGTGGATTCTGTTAAAGTTACAGTCACAGGTAAAAATGCAGCACTACTTCAGTGTTTTCGTCTCACACCTAATCAGCATAAATAAAATTTTCAGCGAAACGAACGTGGCTATGTCTACCTTTGTTATTGTTGACTAGGTGTGATAACAAGACTGATCGGCTTCTACCTTTCTAAGCATGTAACGAAGTGCTTTTGGCTTGGTAATGACAAAGGTTGAGTCCGGTGTACATGATTTTTGTGGGAAGATTTAGATTTGAGATTTTTGTAACGTGGGATCTTGAAATCGCCCTCCAGGGACTAATTATTGCCTCATTTCACTTCGCATGGGTTTTCGATCAGGGCATACATTTGACAGCTACTCCTAACTTCTTCTAAATTATATGTCTCAAAATCCTTCATATATATGATATTTATTTAATATGTATTTTTGACACATTTCACACACATATAAGTTATAATTTTTCCAATTAAAAAAATTCAAATGGAGGTAAAATTCACTAGCAGTCCTTAAACTTGCACGTCCCTAATCCTCGCTTTTCTATATTGGAGTCCTTGAACTTGTACAATGGTGTCACTCAGCTCGGGTCCTCAACTCTCAAATTTTAATATTTGGGTCTCCAAACTTATATGATTGTGTCATCTAGGTCCTTGAACAACATGCAGAAGGCGCTGATGCGACATTGCAAATCGTGAATTGACTGGGACCTAGATGACACTATTATACAAGTTCCGGGATCCTAATATCAAAATTCAAGAGTAGGGGACCCGAGTGACACCACAACATAAGTTCATGGACTCAAATAGCAAAAACCGTGTGCTATGGAGCCAAATGACACCACCGTGCAGGTTTAGGAACCGCTCGCGAATTATACCTTCATTCAAAAGGTTACGATGTTTAGAGTTTTTAATATTTTGGTAAATCTTACACTAGCGACATGTTTTTTTTAGAAAAATAAAACTACAATAGAGGTAGTGGTATCAATTAAGCCAATAGCATACCACTTGAGGTTCGTTTTCAGCTGGTTTTGTTCCACTATCTAGCTTAGCTTCCAATGTTGAGCAAAGGATTGGCGTAACAAATCTATGTGAACCGCGAAGAATAACAAACCTCCAAAAGTTTGCGAGCATATACATAGAGATGAATTTTCTCCGCTAAGGAAAATGGGTGAAGATTGGGTGATTGACAAGAGAGTAGAGACTAGTAGACTACTAGAGAGCCTAGGAGGAAAATGGGTGAAAACACGCTAGCGCTGTACCAGCGGTCCATGGACTAAGCCTAGGCAAACATGAGTGAGGGTGTGTTCCGTTGGTGAAAAGTGGGTGAAAAGTTACTGTATCACCTTTCGTTGTTATTTGACAAAAAAATGTCAAACTATAGACTAACTAGGTTCAAAAGATTCGTCTCGACATTTACAAACAAACTATGTAATTAGTTGTCTTTTTTTATCTACATTTAATGTTTCATGCATGCGTCTAAAAATTTGATATAATGGGTGAAAAAAAAAATATTTTGAGTTTGAATAGGATTGTGATCGCTGAAGACGACGAGAGGGCACGGTGCCCCGTGTTCAGACGGACAGTCGGTCAGTGTAGTGCGAGTTGGTCTTACTAGCGCTGAACAACCTTGAGATTAACGAAAGGTTGGTTTAGAAGGAAAAAAAAAAGGAGCTACTAGACGAGGACAAACAAATAGTGAAGCTGTTGCTGTCTGGGACTCTGGGTCTGGCCTGACGATCCTGAATTCCCGCGGATTCATACATTCTTTTGCGTCTGTGGGACATGGACTCCACTGCGGCGAGCAAAGGCAAGACCTTGCCGTCAGCGAGTCCTTGTGTAGATCTCAACTCAACAGGTGAGGAGTCGCCAGGTACAGGGCTATAGAAAGCATATGTGTGCCTGCTTCCGGGGTGGCTTCATTTGCGTCTGAATTTCCTCCGGATTTTCGTATGACACTCTACTTATTTGCTTGCACACAGCACGCATGATCGATGCATAGCTAGCTAGGTTATCCTCTAACTTAAGGTTTCCTACTCTACTTTACCTACTTCGGCACGGCAGTGACTAACTTTCGCCCCTTTTGAAGATTTTGAACAACCACCTTTCAAAGATTTTATTTATGTTTATTTACTAAACATTACTCAACTACTGTACATGCTAGTACTCATTGGGATACGGTAGTGGTATATCTTGTCTTGCAAAATTGTGATTTTTTTAGCAATTTTTATTTAAAGGGAAACCATAGCGTAAAATCTTGCATGTTCTGTCAAGGGGAAATATCGGGCATGCTTCGTTGCTTTGGACTCGGTACCGGAAAGTGTCTATACTCGATGCTGATATACACGCCGCCGGCCGGCAGCGATGACTGACTCACCCACGGTCGGTCATTTTGACGACGATGCATGCATGACATCCAAAGGTAATTGTGACGGGCAGATAGAGCATCGGCAAAAGAGACACCACGAGCGCATGCGTTCAAACTGCAAAAAAACGCAATTGCACTTCCTTCAGAATAATGGAAAGCAACTGTAGTCTATACTCCATCACTACGCCGCCATCCCACAGAGGTGCAATTCTAAGTTTGATCCGAGTGAAATTGTCTTAACTTTTTTTTTAAGATCATACGCTATAACTCACAACGCACGCACACTCATCCATATAAACGCACGCGCACTCATCCATATAAACATACGCACGTAAACCCTATCTCAGCACCTTCGAAGATGGGGTCAAAACTGTCTTTAACTTTGACTAAGTTTATATAAATTAGTATCAATATTTTTATAACTAGATTGTGTAGCGCTCTGTGTACTGTAGTCAACTGCACGACACTATGTTCGTTTTTGACAAATCTCACCCATCTCTCTCATTAGTAGTAGTAATAATACTTGTTACATCGTGACAGTACATCACTACAACTTGACGTACGTACACGATCACTTGGGCCACGTTTAGATTGCAAATCTTTTTAACCTGATAAATAATACCACTTTCGTCTTATTTGGTAAATATTGTCCAATCGTAGACCAACTAGGCTCAAAAGATCTATCTCGTGATTTCCAACTAAATTATGTAATTAGTTATTTTTTTACCTATATTTACTCCTTAATGTATGGATCCAAAGATTAATGTGACAGGGAATCTGATAATTTTTGGAAAATTTTTTAGAACTAAACATGCCCTCAGTCTCCGCGCGTCGGATCCACTCTCATGATTTGAACATTCGGCGACACTGATTTCAGAGAATTTGAAAGAAAAATCGGATGGTTACATTGCAATTTTTTTCACTCTCTCTCCGTCACATCGAATCTAGGAACACATGCATGAAACAGTAAATATAGATAAAAAAAACTAATTACACAGTTTGATTGTAAATTACGAGACGAATCTTTTGAGCCTAGTTAGTCTATGATTGGATAATAATTACCAAATACAAACGAAAGTGCTACAGTGCCAAATTTCACACTCTCTTCAATCTAAATCAGGCCCTAGTACTGCCTCTGTGTACAGTAATATCCGGTCGGATCTCACACGTTCGGTAGGAACCAAAAGATGTAACAATGCTCTGCCTAGTGTAGTGCCCACTCACGCTACAATTTTCGTCCATGTTCTACTCAGTGTGACCGTGACAAGCTGGCGGTGCTGCTCGAACTCTCAGTCCCCAACTGGCCAAATATGGGTGTGTTTAGTTGGTGCAAAGTAGGTAAAAAGTTATTGTAGTATATTTCGTTTTTATTTGACAAATATTATCTAACCATAAAGTAACTAGGCTCAAAAGATTCGTCTCGCAAAAAACAGACAAACTTAGCAATTAGTTATTTTTTTACCTATATTTAATACTTCATGCATGCGTCCAAATATTTGATGTAATGAGTGGAAGAGAAAATATTTTGAGTTTGCATGGGAAGTGAACGGGACCATATTAGGGTTTTGTTAAATTTCAGTAACATTAATCAAGTTTATGTGAAAAAAATCAAGTTTCTGTTGTTATCACAAAAGCATAAGAAAACCACGGAAACTACTTGATCGCAACAGAAAAGAAACATGTATACTTACTATACTACTCCGTACGTGTTCTTTGCTTATTTATTCCCTGAGTTAGTTAATGATGACAAGTGTCACACACCTGAAAACTTGCAATTAATTGAGTAATCCAGTACCACCACCAAAAGTTCGTGAACGAAAAGTATTATTCCAGGCCATGCGCAGTACAGGATCGGAGTCGACGACGCTTGCTCGATCGTTCTCGTGTCATCGGATTACATTTAGGGCTGGACAAAAACTCGTTAAGCTGGCTCGGTGGCTCGGTACAAAAGTGCTCTGATCGGACTCATTTATCTTTTAAAATGAAAATGACTTGATTTGGAATGACTTTCAACTTCGACTCGGCTCGTTAGGTTCGGCGTGAAGTTGGGTCTTAAACAATGCAGGAAATAATGATGAATAAGATTATATCAATTTCTAAAAAAGCTCGAAAAAAACTACGGTTAGCTCGATATCCAGCCCTATTTACATTTCTCTTGTAGTCGATGCGTGGTTGTCAACATGCGTTTCCTCTCACAACACGTAAGAAATTAGGGAGTCGACGACGCTTGCTCGATCGTTCTCGTGTCATCGGATTACATTTCTCTTGTAGTCGATGCGTGGTTGTCAACATGCGTTTCCTCTCACAACACGTAAGAAATTAGGGTGCTCTCAACGCAGAAATCACTATAATTTATAGGAATATTAATTGTACTGTCACTTAAATGTTTTGTTGATATAGTAAGGTAGTTATTGAAGAGAGAGGACAAAAATTATAGAAACCGGGTCTAAGTTAGAAACCATGTCTACACGAGAAACTAGACATAAATGAATATGATTAATAGAGAATATAGAGAGAATATATACGATTGAATAATAAATTATTCTATAAAAATTATTCATTAGGATCATAATTTCTATATATTGGGACTGCCCTCGGTGCTGACGTGCTGTCTGCTTTAATTCGCTCGAGGTCAACGCAAAAAGGCCAGGGTGTCTCTTTATCCAGATATACTTCTGCTACACGATAGATAGGAGTACTAGGGCCTGTTTAGTTCCTGAAAAATTTTGGGAAACGCTACTGTAGTAATTTCGTTGTTATTTGACAAATATTATCTAATTATGGACTAACTAGGCTTAAAAGATTTGTCTCGTGAATTTCGTCTAAACTATGTAATTAGTTTTATTTTTTATCTATATTTAATGCTTCATGCATGTGTTCAAAGATTCGATGTGACGGAGAATCTGAAAAATTTTGTAAATTTTTTTTTAACTAAACCGGGCCTAGCTAATGCTACTCCTACGCAGGGATGAAAACGGTACGAATATTTTCCGACCGTATTCGAGACCGAATCCGTTTAGAGGGGTTTTAATCCGTCCGTATCCGAGTCCGGATATTTAACATCCGATACCGTATTCGTATCTGAATATTTAAATCACATATTTATGATGTCGATATCCAATCATATCCTATCCGGCATTTTTTATACTATCCTCGAATCCGAATCCGGACATAAATATGAAAACAAATACGATCTCAGTGATATCCGTCCGTATCCGATCCGTTTTCATCCCTACTCCTACGTCATTGTAACTGTACGGGCGTGACTCTCAACAATGAGTCAATGACGCATGGTCTTCTTCTACTGCAGTACTCCCTCCATTATCATTTCTTATGGCATGTTTGTTAGAGGTGTTAAAGTTTAACGAGCACTGGAGCATTTTCGTCTTATTTGATAAAAAGTTTTTAATTTTAGACTAATTAGGCTTAATAGAATTGTCTCGTAAATTACTTCTAATCTGTGCCGACATACATACAATTAATCTATATTTAGTACTCCATGTATTTGCCGCAACATTAATATGATGCGAATTAAACTGAATGATTCATAAACCAAACAGGATCCAAAGATGGAATCTCAAATACCAAGAAAAGTGGTTGGGTTCTCTGACTTGCTTGCATGCATCAGCTTCCGCTTGGGTTCCCTACGCATACATGCATCACGATTGGCTGGCCGTTTGGTTTCCATTTTGCATGCGCAAATACTATTCGTTGAGCTAATTAATGAGCCGTTCGGCTGGAATTATAAGCCGGCTGAAAAACACTGTTGACTGATTTTTTATGAGAGAAAAATACTGTTTCGACTGAAAAAACAAGCTGAATAAGACGGATTATAAGCCAGATGAACAGGGCCTAAGCATGCACGAGTTGCTTTAAATGAATGTCTTGGGAACTGATTCGCGACTTACAAAAGATCAAAAGCGTGAAATCTACTTAGGCCAACCTCAATGGGGTTTCATAGAGTTTCATGGACATTAAATACGCTGACATGGCACTGTATTGATGAAGAGAGAGGTGATGAAAGTTTTATGGGAGTAGAGAGAGTTTCATGGGGATGAAACTCTTCTACACTGTTTCCAAAAACTGGTTGTGTTGGAAACTGAGCCATGAAACCCCCACTGAGACTGGCCTTACGCCTAACAAAAGATAATGGAGGGAGTATAATGAAACAACCAAAACTATCTTATGTACATTTAAAAAAACGTCTCCACTAAGAAGGCCAACCACTGTGCACCGTATCAGAAAATCATCTTCATTAAAATCCAGCACTACAAACCACCTGTCACAAGCGGCTTCAACGCGCGGCGTCACTACGACGCCCCTGGAGCAGCCTTGCGTGCGCTACATCTACAATTTTAGCTCCGGCCAGACCAGAGCGATACTGCCTCCACCGAGTAGGCAGACAAATTACACACTCTTTTGCTTTTTACTGCTCTGCTTGCTCATGCTATTATGGAGCTGGCCCGTTCATCTTTTTTTTTGAGGGGAATTTTGAATTCCTTTACTCGACCATGTCAGCTAAATCGCTTGACACAAAGTTCAAAATACAATCTAGCACTCCGGCCATGACAGACTGGACAAGAACATTACTTCTACTGCCCAGAGAAGCTAATTCATGGGCTACCCGGTTACATTCCCGTGGACCAAATTTGACTTGGAAAGACACGAAATTCTCCATCAGCAGATCCTTCAGCTCATGTACCAGGCCTCCCACCGTGGCGAGTCTGAATCCATCATCTCGAAAGGCTTGTATAACGTGCATAGCATCAGTCTCCAACACAATATTACTGACACCCAGGAGGCCTGTAGCTTTGACGCCCTCAATGTAGGCAATCAGCTCCATGTGCATGGTATTACAGGCAAATTGCTTACACCCTGCACCCGACTGAATCACCCTGCCCTCCTCATTACGAATCATGTTGGAGTTGTTCCAAATTCACTCCAGGATATAGGCCGGGCTTTTGACGGAGCGAAGCGGAGGCCCGCAGAAGCCGAAGGCTGGGCCGGGTTTCATGGAGATAAGATTCTCTTGTAAGCCGCCATAGGCGTGTAACCCAAAACTCTTGAGATAGTGAGATTGTTGCTGGCTGGTACCCGTGGTTTTTTTCCCTTCGCATTGGAGGGGTTTTCCACGTTAAATCGTGTCTCCGCTATGATTGATTTCGTTTTACTTCATATTCAATACGTCGTTCATAACAAGTGGTACCAGAGCTTCGGTTGCTGTAGGGTTCATGACGACGTCAATGAAGTTCGATCTTCCGCTGCTGAACTACGACACGCGGTTCTCGCTATGGCAAGTCAAGATGCGGGGAATTCTGGCGCAGACTCATGACTACGATGAGGCGCTGGATAACTTCGGCAAGAGTAAAGCCGATTGGACTCCTGAGGAGATCCGCAAGGATCAGAAGGCTCTCGCCCTAATTCAATTATATCTTCATAATGATATTTTGCAGGAGTATTTGAAAAAGAAAACTACTGCAGAACTATGGCTGAAACTGGAATCGATCTGTATGTGCAAAGATCTAACCAGTAAGATGCAGATGAAGATGAAGTTGTTCACTTTGAGGATGAAGAAGGAGGATTCGGTGATGACCCACATCGCTGAATTCAAGAAGATCGTGGCCGACCTAGTGTCGATGGAGGTGAAGTATGATGATGAGGACTTAGGTCTTTTACTGCTATGTTCTTTGCCAAATTCGTATGCAAATTTTCGTGACACCATACTTTTGAGTCGTGATGAACTAACTCTAAAGAAAGTTTATGAGGCTCTGCAGTCTAAGGAGAAGATGAAAGTTATGGTGTAGAATGATGGAACGTCGTCCTCAAAGGGCGAAGCTTTGCATGTGAGAGGCAGAACTGATAACAGATCCTCATATGATAGCAATGATGGTAGAAAGAACTACGAGAGGAGAGGCCGTTCAAAGTCCAAGCCGCATGGTAATAAAAAGTTCTGTGTTTATTGCAAGCTGACAAATCATAATGTTGAGAATTGCAGAAAAGTACAGAATAAGGAGAAGAGAAAAAACAAGTCGGATGGTAAGGTCTCTGTTGTTGCTGCTGCGTCTGATGATGATTCTGGAGATTGTCTGTTAGTGCTTGCTGATTGTGTTGCTGGTCATGATGAATGGATTCTAGATTCCGCATGTTTATTTTATATTTGCACTAACAGAAATTGGTTTAGTTCATATAAGTCTGTGCAGAAAGGGGATGTTGTGTGGATGGGAGATGATAACCCATGTGACGTCGTGGGGATTGGATCAGTTCAGATCAAAACTGATGATGACATGACACGCACGCTGAAAAACATCAGGTATATATCAGGGATGTCCAGGAATCTTATCTCATTGAGCACGCTTTATGCAGAAGGTTACAAATATTCTGGTTCAGATGGCATTCTGAAGGTATCAAAAGGTTCTCTTGTCTGTTTGAAAGGTGATTTTAATTCTGCAAAGTTATATGTCCTTAGAGGGTGTACTCTACATGGTTCTGATTCCGCTGCTGCTGCTGTTACTAATGATGAACCTAGTAAAACTAACCTTTGGCACATGTGTTTGGGACATATGAGTCACCATGGTATGGCAGATTTGATGAAGAGAAACCTGCTGAAAGACTGCACTTCGAGTAAGATCAAGTTTTGTGAGCATTGCATTTTCGGCAAGCATAAGAGGGTACAGTTCAACACTTCTATTCACACCACCAAAGGTACTCTTGATTATATTCATGCTGATTTATTGGGTCTTTCTAAGAAGCCCTCACTAGGTGGTGCTCGTTACATGCTTACAATTATTGATGATTACTTTAGAAGGGTTTGGCCTTATTTTCTAAAACAGAAAGATGATACTTTTGCTGTTTTTAAGAACTGGAAAGTAATGATAGAAAGACAAACTGAAAGAAAGATAAAATTGCTTCGTACTGATAATGGTGGAGAATTTTATTCGCATGCCTTTAATGATTATTACAGACAGGAAGACATTGTTAGGCATCACACCATACCCCATACTCCACAACAGAATGGTGTGGCTGAACGGATGAACATGACCATTATCTCCAGGGCCCGTTGCATGCTGTCTCATGCAAGGATGAGCAAGCGTTTTTGGGCTGAAGCTGCTAATACTGCCTGTTACTTGATAAACATGTCACCTTCTATTTCACTAAATAAGAAAACTCCTATTGAGGTATGGTCTGGTACGCCTACTGATTATTCACAGTTAAAAGTTTTTGGATGCACTGCTTATGCTCATGTTGACAATGAAAAATTAGAGTCTAGAGCTGTTAAGTGTCTTTTCCTTGGTTATGGTTCGGGAATCAAATGCTATAAATTGTAGAATCCTGAAACAGGGAAGACTTTTATGAGCAGGAGTGTTGTATTCAATAAATCTGTGATGTTTACAAACAGTTTGCCCTCAGAACATGTTCCAGAAAAACAGCTGCAGAGTATGCGCATGCAGGTGGAGCATGTTGATGATGATATAGGTGTGCAGGTGGAGCCTGTTGATGAGCAAGATGACCATAATAATGATGTTGCTGATAATGATGCTCATGATGATGTTCAGCAAACTCCTCCTATTTTGCAGCTAAAGGAGGAATTACCTATTGCTCAACGCAAGTCAAAAAGGACAGTTGTACCTCCTAAATGTCTTATCGAAGAATATAATTTGTCTTACTATGCTTTGAATTGCGCTGAACAAGTGGAGAATGTTCATGAGCCAGCAATCTATAAAGAAGCTGTTCGTTGTGCTGATAGTGAGAATTAGATTTCTGCTATGCATGAGGAGATGCAGTCTCTTGAGAAGAACAGTACATGGGAGGTTGTATCTTTGCCTAAGAAAAAGAAGACCATCAACTGCAAGTGGATCTTCAAGAGAAAGGAGGATTTATCTCCAAGCGAGCCTTCAAAGTATAAGACAAGGTTAGTTGGAAAAGGCTACAGTCAAATTCCGGGTGTTGACTATAATGATGTGTTCTTTCTAGTGGTAAAACACAGTTCAGTTCATACTTTCTTGAGTATTATTGCTTCACATGATCTTGAGCTTGAGCAATTAGATGTGAAGACTGCGTTTTTGTATGGAGAGCTAGAGGAGGACATATACATGGACCAACCGGAAGGGTTCATAGTGCCTGGCAAGGAAAGATATGTGTGCAAGTTGAAGCGCTCCTTGTATGGTTTGAAACAGTCCCCTCGTCAATGGAACAAGATGTTTGATTCATTTATGTTGTCACACAGTTTCAAAAGATCTAGATATGATAGCTGTGTTTACATCAAGCATGTTAATGGATCACCTATATATTTGCTGTTATATGTTGATGATATGCTGATTGCTGCCAAGAGCAAGATTGAAATCACTAAGTTAAAGAAGTTGTTAAGTAGTGAGTTTGATATGAAAGATCTTGGTAGTGCTAAGAAAATTCTTAGTATGGAAATTAGTAGAGACAGAAAATCTAGTTTGCTATTTCTTAGTCAACAAAATTATATCAAGAAAGTTCTTCAACGTTTCAATATGCAAAATGCTAAGGCTATTAGTACCCCTATTGCACCTCACTTTAAGTTGTCAGCTGCTCAGTGTCCTAGTACAGATGCAGAGATTGAGTACATGTCAAGAGTTCCTTATTCTAGTGCTGTTGGGTCTTTGATATATGTCATGGTTTGCTCTCGTCCAGATTTGTCATATGCTATAAGTCTTGTTAGTAGATATATGTCTAATCCTGCAAAGAACATTGGAGGGTAGTTCAGTGGATTTTCAGGTACTTCAGAGGCACAGCAGATTTCTGTTTGAAGTTTGAAAGAACTGATAAGGGTCTCATTGGTTATGTGGATTCTGATTATGCTGCTGATCTGGATAGGCGAAGATCAATTACTGGTCATGTGTTTACTGTTGGTTGTTGTGCTGTGAGTTGGAGGGCTACGTTACAGTCTGTTGTTGCTTTGTCTACTACTGAAGCAGAATATATGGCTATTTGTGAAGCGTGCAAAGAATTGATATGGTTGAAAGGTTTGTACGCTGAACTCAGTGGAATTGAATCTTGTATAAGTTTGCATTGTGACAGTCAAAGTGCAATTTACCTCACTAAAGATCAGATGTTCCATGAGAGAACTAAGCACATAGATATCAAGTATCATTTTATGCGTGATGTGATTGAAGAAGGTAAGCTGAAGGTATGCAAGATTAGTACTCATGATAATCCTGCTGATATGATGATAAAGCACGTTCCTGTTGCTAAGTTTGAGTTATGCTCAAGCTTAGTTGGTTTAATTGAATAGTCCAAGAGACTATTGTTGGCACCAGTGGTTTTCTATCTTTGTTGTTTAGAATGATGGGTTGATTTATGATACAAGATGAATTTGTCTAAAGGTGGAGTTTGTTGGAGTTGTTCCAAATTCACTCCAGGATATAGGCCGGGCTTCTGACGGAGCGAAGCGGAGGCCCGCAGAAGGCGAAGGCTGGGCCGGGTTTCATGGAGATAAGATTCTCTTGTAAGCCACCATAGGCGTGTAACCCAAAACTCTTGAGATAGTGAGATTGTTGTTGGCTGGTGCCCGTGGTTTTTCCCCTTCGTATTGGAGGGGTTTTCCACGTTAAATCGTGTATCTCCACTATGATTAATTTTATTTTACTTCATATTCAATAGGTCGTTCATAACAAATCACGTAGCCCCATCCGCCCTTCATGTCTTGCTCACAATAAGCACCATCTACGTTCACCTTCAGATTTCCCCGCGGTGGTCTCTGCCACTTCCCTCTGCGCCTCCGGCTCACTATTGTATCCTCACCCGAGTGTTTGAAATTTTTCATCTCCGCTGCTTGCCTCCAGCTTAACATCGCCAAACTTTCTGCTGGGCGTCTCTGTCCTCCTTCCCGGACCGCATTCCTCTCTTGCCAAAAATTATTTAGGAGGAAGATCGATTGCAGCTTGGCTTCATTTTTCAAGTTCATCATCATTTTCACTACTTCTTTCGCGTCATGGCACGTGACCAACTGCTATCTGACTCCTTCAAGACCCGCCCTTCTCCAAACATCCTTGACATGTCTGCATCTGAGGAACAAATGCCCCCCATCTTCTCCAACTCTGCCGCACATCACACATCGGTCATCAATTTTTATACCCCGTCGATTCAAATTTGATCGCAAAGCTAAAGAGTTGTGTGCCAGCCTCCACATGAAATGCTTAACTCTGTTCGGACAGTCCAAATTCCAAATCAAAGGCCAGAATTTCTCATCTTCATTTACTCTTCCCGAGCTTTCAGCACTCATATCGGCCACTGCAGTCTGCTGCTGGTCATCACAAAACAGCCGGTAAGCCGATTTAACTGAAAAACATCCCTTCGGTTCAAAGTGCCAAGCCATTATGTCATCCATCTCCATGTGTACTGGAATAGCAAGAATAGTTGGCACATCCTCTGGCCAGAAGGTGCTTGTCACCATCTCCTCATCCCATTGTCCTGTCATCGGATTCAGCAACTCTGCAGCTCTGGTTAGGATACTCCCTCGTCTCATCGTTATTGGTCGTCTAGTTGTACCCCGAGGCAACCAAGGGTCTTCCCAGATTTTAATGTTTTCACCATTCCCCATTCTCCAAATAATCCCTTTTTCAATAACTCCAGCCCCTTTAAAATGCTTCTCCAGGTATAAGATATTCCTTCAACTGGTTTGGCCTTAAGCAATTCTCCGTTTCGGTAATACTTCGCTCTCAATACTGTCGCACACAATGAGTCCGGCCTGTGCAGCAATCTCCGGCTCTGTTTTGCAAGCATGGCCATGTTGAAAGCATGGGCATCCCTAAAGCCAAGACCACCTTGCTTTTTTATCTCTTAAGTTTCTCCCAACACTCAACCAATGCAATTTATTCTCCCTATCATTTTGACTCACTAATAGCGACATACTTGTCTACTGATCTGATCACAAATTTCTTTTGTTAAGTCAAAGCACCCCATTGCATAAGTAGGGATAGCCTGTGCAACAACCTTTATCATAATTTCTTTTCGTGCATTAGAGAGTAACTTTTCTTTCCACCCTTGAATTCTCTGCCATACCCTGTCCTTCAAATAGCCAAATACATGTGCTTTGTTACTACCCACATGAAATGCTTAACTCTGTTCGGACAGTCCAAATTCCAAATCAAAGGCCAGAATTTCTCATCTTCATTTACTCTTCCCGAGCTTTCAGCACTCATATCGGCCACTGCAGTCTGCTGCTGGTCATCACAAAACAGCCGGTAAGCCGATTTAACTGAAAAACATCCCTTCGGTTCAAAGTGCCAAGCCATTATGTCATCCATCTCCATGTGTACTGGAATAGCAAGAATAGTTGGCACATCCTCTGGCCAGAAGGTGCTTGTCACCATCTCCTCATCCCATTGTCCTGTCATCGGATTCAGCAACTCTGCAGCTCTGGTTAGGATACTCCCTCGTCTCATCGTTATTGGTCGTCTAGTTGTACCCCGAGGCAACCAAGGGTCTTCCCAGATTTTAATGTTTTCACCATTCCCCATTCTCCAAATAATCCCTTTTTCAATAACTCCAGCCCCTTTAAAATGCTTCTCCAGGTATAAGATATTCCTTCAACTGGTTTGGCCTTAAGCAATTCTCCGTTTCGGTAATACTTCGCTCTCAATACTGTCGCACACAATGAGTCCGGCCTGTGCAGCAATCTCCGACTCTGTTTTGCAAGCATGGCCATGTTGAAAGCATGGGCATCCCTAAAGCCAAGACCACCTTGCTTTTTTTATCTCTTAAGTTTCTCCCAACTCAACCAATGCAATTTATTCTCCCTATCATTTTGACTCACTAATAGCGACATACTTGTCTACTGATCTGATCACAAATTTCTTTTGTTAAGTCAAAGCACCCCATTGCATAAGTAGGGATAGCCTGTGCAACAACCTTTATCATAATTTCTTTTCGTGCATTAGAGAGTAACTTTTCTTTCCACCCTTGAATTCTCTGCCATACCCTGTCCTTCAAATAGCCAAATACATGTGCTTTGTTACTACCAACATGTATCGGCAACCCCAAATATCTCTCATTAAAAGATTTCTGTGCAATTCCCAATCTTTGCATCACTGCAACTTTGGATTCATTCCTTGTATTTTTGCTGAACATTATGGCTGATTTCTCCTTGTTGATAACCTGCCTAGAACACTCCGCATACAAATCCAAGATACCCTGTAATTTTGTTGCATCCTCCCCGTTTGCACGAACCAAAATCAAAGAGTCATCGGCAAACAGCAGGTGAGAAATGCTTGGAGCTCTGTGGCAAATTTTCACACCGCGGATAGCACCCTATAGTTCAGCTTGTTGCAATAGAACTGATAAGCCTTCTGCACACAACAGGAATAGATAAGGTGATAGCGGATCACCTTGCCTCAACCCTCTTTCTGGAATAATCTCTTCTGTAAAACATACATTAACCTTAACTTTATACTTCACTGATCTCACACAGTTCATTATCATCTCCACCCAAGTCAGATCAAAGCCCATCCGAAGCATCATATCCTTCAAAAAAATCCATTCCACTCTATCATAAACTTTACTCATATCCAACTTGACAGCTGCATATCCAACCTTTCCCCTTCTTTTATTTCTCATATAATGTAAAATCTCATAAGCAATCAAAGTATTGTCAGAAATCAACCGGCCCGGGACAAATGCACTTTGAGAAGTAGAAACAATACTTGGTAAGACAATTTGCAGCCTATTAGCAAGGACCTTTGACACCACCTTATATAGAACGTTGCACAGGCTTATTGGGCGGAGATATTTCACCTGTTCTGGTGTTTGCACCTTCGGTATGAGCGCTATAATGGTATCGTTCCAGCCCTCTGGAATGTCCCCACCAGCCAACACTTCCAGTACCTCCGATGTCACCTTTCTCACCTACAGTTTTCCCAGCATTGTTTATAAAACACCGAGGGCACACCTTCAGGTCTGGGGGCCTTCAGATCGCCAATGCTGTCAAGGGCCACTTTAATTTCCTCCCGGGAGAAGGCCCTCAACAGCATGTCATTCATCTCTGCTGTTACCTGTGGCGCAACCAAATTTAGCAGCTGGTCAACCGCACCACCAAGGTTTGAAGACGTGAAAAGACTTTCAAAATAGTTAGTTATAATCTCTCTCTTCCCCTCCTCCGATTCCTCCCAATCTCCCCACTCTATTACATCTCCTCCTCTCCGAACACGTAGCATGGAAAAAGCCCGTGTTTCTATCACCCTTCTCCAACCATTTAACATGAGCTCTTTGTTTCCAATAAATGTCCAACTGCTCCTCCAACCGGTCCAATTTAAAACGCAACACCTCCTCTCTTTGGATTGCTTCCCCGGACAGCCCACCACAAGCCTCCAAATCTTTCTTCACCTTTTTAATCCTTTTTTCTATATCACCTAAGACATTGTTACTCTAGGAGGTAAGGCTGCCCACCACTTCTCTTAACACCTCCGCCACACTACCTTGCTGGTTGGCATTTGCTTGCTCCCAAGCATCCTCAATCACCTTTTTACAACCATCTTCTTCCAACCAGCAAGCTTCAAATTTAAAACCACCCCTGTGTCTTCCTCTCCCACATAGCTCCTCCCTCTCTGTTGTGATGATGACCGGACGGTGATCAGAGTGCCTAGGATCTCCATTAAAATCTCGTACAGCAGGGAAAAGAGCTCTCCACTCCGGACGTCCAACCGTTCTCTAATGTAACCCTCCACACGGTGATTATGATTTCTCCACGTAAAAATATCTCCCAAAAAGCCAAGATCCTGTAGGTTGGTAACCTCTAATGTTTCCTTGAAAAGGTCCATACAGGATTGCGGTCTCGCCCTGCCACCCTCCTTCTCGTGGCTGTACAGGATCTCATTAAAATCGCCCGCGCACATCCACGGACCATCATTCGTAGCGCTCAGCTCCCACAACGCCTCCCATGTGCGAAACTTTTGATCGCTATGAGATTCACCATAGACTCCAGTGAACCTCCATTTTCTCCCCCTCAAATCCATAACATCCATGTCAATGTACAGCTTCGAAACACTTCTTATACTGACATCGACCCCCCTCCTCCACAACACTGCAATTCCCCCCCCCCCCCCCCCCCTTTGTACCATATCATCCATGCCCAGCAACCTTTTATATCTCATCACGCCCTTCTCATCAAACTTAGTTTCTGACAAAAATAGCACGTCCACCTTCTCGGCTTTTTGGAAGCCGAGAAGTCCCCGAACTGCTGGGCGGTTGCCCAGACCCCGGCAGTTCCAAGCCACTAGCTTCATTTTTGCCCCCGGGATTGTCCCGGCAATCCCACGTTCAAATCATGAGATCCCCACTCCTCTACAACACCACTTCGTCTAGCTCTCTTCAAACTCTCCTCAGCGTCTATATCCCAGAAGCACCTCTCTTTTTTGTCACTTCAGAAGAAGATTGCTGAAAGCTCACACGGTCATCCTTCCTAGGAAGTTTTTTATATTTCCTTTTGCTGCCTCTGTTCTGTTTGGCCATCAACTTTAGAGTTAGATTCTCGTCATCCAAAACCTGCACCTCCACCAAAGATTCCTGCGTACTCCCACCACCAGCCACCACCCCCTTATCTTTGCTTGGCCCAAAATCCAAAGCCTTTTTAGTTTTTCCAGTAAGTGCCAGGCTAGCATCCGTCTTCTCCATAGGGCTCTGTACTCCCTCCTTCTCCTTGCTGCTGGTCATCTCCTTAGACCCCTGTTCATCCGGGCTGGGTTTTCGCCAGGAAGAACCATCACTGCCTTTAGACCCTAAAAATCCCTGCTCACCGCCCACAAAACGAGTTCTTCCTCCTCCCGATGAATTCCACGCCAACTGCCTCCTACCTCCTGTTTCAAAGCTGCCCATCTCCACACTCCCCTTTCGACGCTCCGGTATGAGACGGAGAGATCAATCAAACTGCTTGCTCATCTCCCCTTCCATCTTCTTGTCACAGACTTTGTCTACATGACCAATAACTCCGCAGACGTAGCAAAAGTCCGGGAGAAACTCATATTGCAGAGGGCACCAACGATCCACAGCTTTCACTTCATCAAAGACAGAGACACCACGCATCAAGGGCTTGCGAATGTCAATGCGAACCTTCACTCGAACAAAACACCCTGCATCCGCAATATTATCCCCCAAGTCCACGTCCAAAACCTTCCCAATTTCGGCACCAATAACCCTCCCAACCTCCTTGTTGATGAACCCCAAAGGCAGTTTTAAAACTCTTACCCATATTGGAATAGAATTAAATTCCATCTCCTGTAAAGTTTTGGATGCATCATAGTCCGCAACAATCACCAGATCACGCAAATCCCTTCCCACCATCCACGGGCCATCTTCTAATGCTCGCCTTTTCCCCGACGCCTGATGGAATGTGATAAGAAAGTGATTCTCACCAAGGTCCTTGCTGTCGATACCCTTGAGAGGACACCACACTCTCCCAAGCGCCTGTTCTATGGCAAAACCAGGGATGCGCTTCTCTGACAGGACCTTCACCACCGCCTGCTCTACCTTGAGCCCCTCACAAGCCCGAGATCCTCCACCAGGGCCAATCCGCACACTCTTCTTCTCGGCCTCCGATAGCCGCATCCTTCCCAACCGATCCTCCACTTCATCCTTCACCACAACCAACGAGACTTTTTTTAAAAAAACTACAACCAACGAGGCTTGAAACCAGAGAAACTTCAGCTGGGGAGACACGGGATCCGATCCAGGAACTTGATCAGAAACAAATTATGGGAGGGAGACGGAGGAATCAGAAACCCAAGACGCCGACAATCAACCACCCTCAAGTCGCCAAAGGCGCCGAGGACTCTGGAAACCACTCGAAGTTCCAGCCTGCTACAGGAGCTCGAGACGCCCTCTGAGTCGCCAAGGCTCTCGAAGGAACCAGGCAACCAGAGACTTTGGCCCGTTCATCTTTTGGTTCAATGGAGATCGGTTCAATGCAGGTGTTTTCTCAAGGCCAGCTACGCTGTCATCTTCATACATCGCCGGTGAGTCCTTCAAACCAGATAACTTTTGTTCAATTAGTTGGGGTGGAACTGAACTATAGCTATACTCTCAAAATTTTAACTGAAGCTAGGATTGGCTTGTGAAGCCCTTAGAGCCAAATCCCAAATGTCACAGGATGCACGGTGTAGTTAGTAGTTAGCTGCAAGCTATTTTAGTTCCGTTCTGAATGCCAAAATAAGACACAAGTTGCGAGTGACACCGATCTCTTTGCAGTGGGAGCAAGCAGCCTTGCTGGAAGTTTCTTCCAGAGGAATCCTTTCTCGATCTTTTTGACCTCGGTGAAGACTCGGAGATCCAAGGTTTGGGGACTGTAATGCTGAATTATGTATGTCATGTGACCCGGTAGCTAACCAGGAAGGGAAAAGAGAAGAATCGCAAGGCCGGATTCTCAGGGTGGTAAGTTTTTTTTTGGTAACTAGGATTCAGTTTTACGTTACTTTATAGTAATGTCTGTCTGCTAATTCTGTCCGAAGATCAGCCCAGTTTTACATACATGAGGTTTAACTACCCTTTCAATTTTTTTCTTATCAGCGAAGCAATGCTATAATGGTTCAACTTTTAGGGACACAAACTGGAACTTCAATTGACAAAAGTGAACCAATCCAATGCCAATCCAACTTTGGAGATGATCCATGGGTATCCATCCTGAGTACCATCCAATACTGATTGGAAATGCCTAGAAGTAACTGAATGTAGAAAGCTTGTCTTGTTTGCAAAATTTTATCAATATAATTTGTTACTGTAAAATGGATGTTAAATGTTCATAGAATGTGTTCAGGCTGTTTACTTAAGAGTTACTAATCCAAAATTTGATTTGTGCATAAAGTTTGACTGCTCCTTCTACAGTAGCTCTGCGCTATTGTAAAGAGTCGTGTAAATGAATGTTTTTACAACTTCCCTGAAGATCTCCAAGGCTTACTTAAGGTCTTAGACATATTGTAAATTAGATGGTTTTAAGGAGAGAAATAACTTTATTATTATTCCTTATGCATAAGTATTTTTCGGACTATATACATGATTATATATAATTGTGTGAAAGTTAAACTACGGAAAAAATATCTTCACCTGGTTGTTTTATGACCATCCCCGAAATAAAGCCGTGGCGTTAGCATGGGCATGTCACTGGTCAAAGAGAAAATACTACTGTAATGCCTTTACTTAGCCTACACTCTGGAGAATCTCTACTCATACAAGGCTAGCTATTGGATTGATCAAATCAAACGTCCCTTCTCGATTTTTTTTTATTTTTAACCGTTTTTTAATAATATTTCAAAAAACAACCGTGAAATTTTGTTTTTTTTAAAACTAACCGTTTTATCGGCGCCGTCAACCATGGCGCCACATTTCTACACTGTGGCGCCATGCCACAGAGCGCTGATGTGGCAACCAAGGCCGGGCGTTGGGATGACGTGGTAGGGTCTGTGGCGCCATGATCCACGGCGCCACACACTGTGGCGCTGTGGCGCCGTGGATCATGGCGCCACAAGTTGAATTAGGCTCGCCCGGCCCAACTTCTTCCTCTTCCTCTTCTTTGTCATCCCCGAGCTCCTCTGCCGCCTCCTTCCGCCACCGCCGCCCTTCGCGTCCCTTTGCCACCCAGGCCGGCCCCTCCTCCGCCCCCTCCAGACCCCTCGCGCCGCCCCCGCCCATCACGCCGCCCCCTCCTCCGCCCACCGCCGCACTGCAAAGGAACAGGGAGGGGGCGCGGTAGTGGGGCTCCGTCTTGGGCCTTGAGAGGGGGCGGGACAGTGCGACCCTAGCCAGGTCGCCCGGCTCCTCACGCCACCGATTGGCAGTGCCGCCGCCGGCCACCTCGTCAAGGGCACAAAATCGCCAAGTTCTTCAAGGTAAATCCCTAAATTGCACATGCTAAGTTAGTATAGTTGTAAATTAGTTGGTAAATTAGTTGAAAAATTAGTTGGTAAATCATAGTTGCAAATTAATTTGTATAGTAAATAAGTTAGTTTAGTAAATAAGTTAGTATAGTAAATTATAGGTTAGTATAGTTAGTATAGGTTAGTATTAGTATATTTATTAAATATAGTGTATCTAGTTAGTGTAGCTATTTTAGTTAGTGTAGCTAGTTAGTGAATTTACTTAGAATACACATTAATATTATTAGGGATATTATGTACGACGATTTGAAATAGTTTCTTGAAATGTCTTTTGTAGATGGATTGTTGCGTCTGAGTCTTTTACGGAGGAATTGTTAGGAAAAAAAGATGGTATGTTTGAGGACATAGATGACGAAGTGGAATGGTTTGATGAACCTCCTAGCTTCAATGACCTTTGTGGTTGTTTGGATGGTAACTTTGGTGGTGATTTCACACTCAAGGGGAGGTTTGATAGTGGGGAGACTAGGGCACACTATGTCGTGGTGCCCTTGCGCAACCCGACTGACTGGTCACGCTACAATGGGGTGCTCCAAAAATCGAATATGACCATACCTAAGGTGGTTGTGGAGAAGGGAACGGGTTGGAGGACGATGAGTACAGGTCGTACAATGACGGTGTTGGATACAATGAACAAGAAGTTGGGGTCCAAGGGGAAGGAACTCAGGGTGATATGGATTTAGATGGTAATTTGACGTAGGTGCACTTTGAATCTGCTCCAGTTGGTCGTATTAGCAATGACTTTGATGTGAGGAAGTTTGAACGGGAAGAGGAGGAGCGGGAGGCGGAGGACAAGATGACTGTGATGTAGTTAGCAGTGATTCAGATGACCTAGATAATGACAATGGAGGTACAGATGCAAGGGCAACACCGATAGGTCCGATGCCAGTACCAATTCCAGTTGAGGTACTTCATGCCATGCCGACTTAGGGCAGGCTAGTCCATGATTTGCCCGAGGAAGATACCCCTTATGACTCATGGGGGAGGATTAGCGAGGCACAACAGTATGTTCCACCGCCACCTTACACAGCAGCAGAGCTTATGTAGATGAGGGAGGGTAACCTATCTTTCAGTGGTGTTCCTAACTACAGAGATGTAAGCATGGCACATATGGCAGTTTATGACACCGGGCTACAGATGTGTTCTCACTCATTGTATAACCATGAAGACGGTGATATCCTTAGGAAGGGTATGGTATTCAGTACAGTGACAGAGATGAAGCTATTCCTTCAGGACTATACTGTGTATCACCATAGACCCTGTCACGTCACTCATTCGGACAAGGCGAAGAGGTACCAAATCGCTTGCCTCATTCATACTTGCCCATGGAGGTTGCATGCACGAAAGAAAAAGAGTGATGGCAAGTGGAGGGTAACCAAAGTGGTCCAACCCCACATATGCAAGAGTAATTCATCAAAGGATTATCATCCGTAGCTCACTGCGCGCTAGCTCGCCCGCCGTATATTGGGTCTCGTTGATGTAGACAACAATGTTTCGGTGACTATGCTACAACAGAACATATTCACATTTACCAAGTATGAAGTCAAGTACGGAAAGGCTTGGCATGCGAAGCAAATTGCCCTTGCCATCCGTTGGGGTAGCTGGGAGGAAGCATACAACCGGGTTCCTCGTATATTGTGTGCAATTAGGTACTACAACCCTGACACGAGATGGTTTATAGACACAGGAGGGATGTATCAGCAGAGCGTTTAGCGGCATGTTCTGTTCCGTGTGTTCTGGTTTTTTGCTCAGACGCAGCATGCATTCCAGTACTGTCGACCAGCGATTCTTGTTGATGGAACTTTCCTAACAGGAAAGTATAGGGGCACCTTGATGATGGTTGCGGCTGTTGACTCAGAGAACCAGATAGTACCCATTGCATATGCTTTGGCAGAGGGGGAGAACAATGAATCCTGATCATGGTTCATGCGGTTGCTCTGTACGCAGGTGCTTGGTGATTCTCGATCTATTTGTTTGATCTTGGACTGGCACACAGGGATCCTTAATGCTACAACTGAACATATCGAAGGGGTCTAGCCTCTGGTACATAGATGGTGCGCACGACATTTTGCCGCTAATTTCTGGCGTAAGTAGAGGAAGACAGAGATTTGTGACATGGTAAAGAATCTATGTTATGTACAAACAGAACACGAGTTCAAAGATAGAACAAGAGAATTAGAAAAGGTGTTGAACGAAGCGGGTGGTGCATGGTTGCGTAAGCAGTTGGAACATAAGGAAAAATGGGCATTGGCATATGATGAGGGTGGTTTTAGGTACGACATCATGACTACCAACGCATCGGAGTCTTTCAACCATGTGTTCAGAGGAGTGCGATCATTGCCCATATCTAGAATCGTTGAGTACTCCTTTACGAAGTGCAACGAATATTTCGGCACGCGATGGCAACTTGTGTAGAGGAATATGGCTGAGCTTGGTCGATTTGGAAGGGCCGCGCAAGAGTATTTAGACGAGGCAGAGGAATTGTCCAAGCTACAAACAGGTGACGAATATGGTCCACAGGGGGATGTCTACAGTGTATGCGGTAAGGGTGGCACAACCTTGGGAGGGGAACAATATGGTGGGCGAAACTACCGAGTTGTTCTTCAAAAAGTTGAGTGCAGTTACAATATCCCTCAGATCATGCATGCCCCTTGTTCCCACATGATCACGACCTACAAGAAGTGTGGATATGACCATATCATCCCTCCATACATGTCACCCTTGTAGCTTCGTTGTAATGCTCTAAAAGTTTGGGAGATGCCCTTCGAGCCGTACCTCGACCCGACGCAGTGGCCCCCTTACCTTAGAGAGGACTACGCACCGCATCCGGGGTTGAAGAAGGTAGGGAAGGGTAGGCGGAAGAAGAAGCGACTCAAGGGTGACATGGACGCTATGAGAGGATACGACAGGGACAAGTACGGAGGGGGATTGTTCGACGAGACCCGTGGCAGGAATCTGTGCTCGATTTGAAAACAGTCGGGTCATAATGCTAGTAAGCATAGAAGACAAGGCCAGCAGGTTGTTAGTACACTTTTTTTTGTGTTAGCAAATTTTTTAGTCATTTTTCTATTATAGTTATTTCCATTAATAATGTGTTTGTCATATTTCATTCATGTACGACATCATTTAAATTTTAGTTCTTAATTATTGTTAACATGTGCACTAACAAATTGTTTTCCTACTTGAAACAGGATGGCTCCTCAGGAGGTCCGTCACACCCAGCACAAGCAGTACAGCCTCCTTGAGGTGGAGTACGACGAGAAGCACCGAGCTCACTTTTTGAGCGACAGGGGGGCAACTCTGACCCCTTTGCGGCCGCGGACACACAACAGACAGCTACAGTAGAGCAAGCACTACGCGTCGTACTTACGGCGTGCCAGCTTCCTAGAGCTTGTGCGCGTTGTGAACAAAGGTCTTCCACCCCTAAACCCCTCACTCCTTAGTGCAGCTGTCGACAGGTGAAATTCCTTTCTTTCTCGTTAAAGTTGTCATTTGTGTACTAATATTTTGATAGCTGATACTTGTTCTTTTTTTGTTGTTGAACAATACAGGTGGAGGCCTGAGACGCACACGTTTCACCTCCCTTGTGGCGAGATGACCGTCACCTTGCAGGACGTGAAGGCTATCTTTGGCCTTCGGTTGGGGGGAAATCCAGTGATCGGTCGAGTCGACAATGAGAACTGGAGGGAGGCTGTGTACCGGTTCTGTGGCTTGATGCCTGAGTCTGATGCTTCGAGGTGAGCAATTGACATGTACCTTATTTAATACTTGTTTCAGTTTTGCAAGTCGTTTTCATCTCGTCATGGCTTATGTATTTCAGGAGGACTTCTGGTGTCACCTCGACGTGGATTTGTGAAAACTTCAACAACTTGCCCGACGATCCGACTGAGTATGAGAAAGACAAATACGCTAGAGTTTGGCTATGGCACTTCCTTGGTTCTTTCCTTTTCCCTGATGGGTCGGGCAACATCATCAGCTGGATGTTTCTTGAGATACTTAGCCAGCCATGGGAGAACATAGAGGGTTATAGTTGGGGCAGCGCGGTGCTGTCATGGCTGTATAGACAGTTATGCGATGCTTCTTGCCGCACCTCCGCGCACGCGAATCTTTGTGATTGTGCCTACCTGTTGTAGATTTGGTGTTGGGAAATGTAACACCCCAGGTGTTTGTCATTCACTAAGCAGTGGGTTTGAGCTCAAACATGATAGATTAAGTGGAGGTGAGCCTAATCTAAACTTGGATGTTACTCCTTTGCTTTGCATATAGGACATTTTCAAGATATATGCTTGGGTGGTGTTATGGCAATATCTTCATGTGTCTTACCTTAGTACCTATCTATATTGATCCCTGAAAAGTTTCATAAAGTTTGGAATCAAAAAGTCACATGAAATAATAAGTTATATGCTTGTTTGGATTATAACTGAAACATGCCTTACATCCCATGGGAACTAGTGCTTATGCAACATACAAGTGCAACATGTGCAACAAACCTTTGCAACATGTGGAACAACCTAGGGAAGCATGTGTAGCATGTGCCTTACAACAACACATGAAACAATTGAAATATGGCCTTGAAACAAGCACTACAATTATAGTGACTTCTATGTTTCAGTGCATGTGAGGCCTACACTTTTGTGCAACCGTGGTGTGTATGTTTGGCCTCTACAACACCTTAACTACACTTAGGACACTTAATGGAACAATGTTCATGTTGATCATTTTGCCTAAGTGATGGTTGACCATGTATGGATCCTAGAACACTTTTGTTTGACCATTTCAAAAGTGTGACCTAGAAGATTTGTATGACTATATACCCTTTTACAAAGTTGTAGGGAATTTTATAAGGAACAAACTTTGTTTAAGGGTCATGTCATGAAAATGTGTGGAACATGCTCAAAAAGGGCCCAGAAGTCAGGAATAGGGGCTGATTTGGCACTTGGAAAATTTGGCTAAGTCATTACTGCAGTTTCAGTTTACACGTGCCCCTGTTTGACAGCTTGTAGTTTAAAATCTAGGCCAAACCAGACCAAAACCATCTAAGCAATGTTGGAGCACTCCTGTAGCTCTACACTTTTCATTACTGGAGTTTTCGCTAACTCGAATCGTATTAGGAGATGGACGGGGACGAAAATGGAGTTTCAGTCGGCTTGCAACTAAACTGCAGGATTCAGTTTCGGGTACCCATATTTGGAGCCTCTTATCTTCCTAACCAGGCTTATCTAGACGAAGGTTCTTTAATAAAAGTTGTAGTTTAGTTTTCGTAGAACAAACTTTGTTCAAAGGTTAAGATCTGGTTTAGTCTCTAACCTAATATAACAAAGCCACCAAGTTGGAACTCGGTGTTGTTTTCAGGATCCCGAATTTTGGCTAAGTCTGAGAACTGGAGTTCGTCAGTTTCAGTTTCATTGTAGCTCTCTTTGGGAATTAATATCTCTTAAACTGTTTTGAATTGGACCAAACTCCTTTAATCAAAGTTGTTGTACTCATATAGCTCTAACACATCATGTATTTAGTTGCTCAAATAACTAATCGGTTTGAGAGATACGGAGGGGGAAAGATGGCGGATTTAGTCGAACGTTTGAGGTAGAATTGGATTTTTGAATTCAGGGAACACGTTATGGCCGACCGTGCACAGGGTTCCGACACCGCGTGGCTTACTCAGTTCCGCCTCGCTCGACACCTTGCCGTTCTTGCTGTGCATACCCGCTAGCTCGCCACACTCGCTAAAGTGAGAAGCTGAGCACCCTCCTTTTCTCTGTCTCTCGCTCCCATTCTCTCCCTCGACATCGTGGCCTCACCATGGGGGCCGAGCAGCAGCGCTGCCCTTCCTTCCCGTAGTGCGCAGCCACGCTCGCCCTCACTCCCTCAGTCCCCCCTCGCCTCACCCTCGCTCTCGGACGCTCCAGAGCGGAGCAGCCATGGACGCCGCCGCCAAGCTCCATGGCCACTGTCGTTCTCCTACCTCCGCGCTCCTTGTGCCCCAATCGAGCGCGACATCATTTTCTCCAACTTGCGCTGGACCTTCCGCGCTGTTTTCCCGGTCCGAACTGTCGCCGGAGCTCGTCACCGCCGTGGCCGTCCGTCGTGCCTCGGCTACGCACGCGGCCAGGCCATCACGGGCCACCGTGGAGCAAGCCACGACTGCCAGCGGGTGCGCGGGGACCCCAGGGTGCCTTCCCGCCACTTCCCCGACGCCGACGTGCCCTCCTCCGGCCGGAGCAGCAAGCTCCGGCGACCCCTCTCTGTAAATCCCGACCAGGGACCTCACGCTCAAAATTCGACTAAAGTCAGGGGTCTAAGTGCACACCAACAGACTCATGTGAATAGTGCCGTAAGGACTGATTTGTGGTAGTTTTTGCTGATTTTTGAAAATGCCTAGTAAATCACAGAAAATTCGTAAAATAGAAAATGAGGACCTTTTGGAATCCTTATGAAATTGTCTTTGCAGTGAACCTATAATATGTAATATTTTAGTTTAATGTTTTTGCTGTAAAAATAGATTTTTCAGATTAGGTTTTCAATGCTAGTCGCATTTGTCTTTTTCATAACTGTAAATTTAGAGCTCAAAATGAAGTGAAATTTTTGTGGCATGCTACTCATGTGATGTTTGATGTGTGGTAAAAATTTCATGAATTTTAGTTGTAGTATGAGTGAGTTATTGATTCATCTTGCTCTCACATGAATTCTTGCATTAGCCATTTGTCTTTTTCATAGAGGTTGATATATATGTCCAAATGGTCTAAAATTTGTACAATAGACTTTTGGTAGCATTTGTAGGACACTGTAATTTTGGTAGAATTTATTGTGCACTTTTGATAGGTGTTCATAATTCCACCTATTTATCTAAATAAATTAAGAAAATGTATTAAAAGAATTTATTTAGCAATGGACACTATGTTTTATGGTGTTCATTAGTCATGTATGAAATGTTGGTAAAGTGGGTTTTGTTCAATTATATGTTTGCAACATAAGTTAATAATTATTTCTTGCAAATGAAGTTTCTGGACAGATCTGGAAACTTGGCAAAGTTCTTCATGATAATGTGCTTTGTTGTGAAACTTGTTTATACAAAAGTTGTAGATAATTTATATATCTAGCTGCTGTTAAAATTTGGTGGTATTTGGCCATGTGGTTTAGGAGTTATAGCTGTTTAAAGTTGGGTTACAGAATTGCTGGCTCTCTATCTTGTTAGACCAGTTTCTGTGTTTGTGTAAATTCGACATGTTAAACTTTGGAATCATGCTGTGATGATTATAAATTAAATGTATAGAATTTCATAAGCTTTCTAGAATGTCTTCTTGCAAGTCATTTGGATTTAGGGGTCTCCAGTTATGATTAATTTACTGAGCTACTGTATGTATGTCCAGAATGTGACAGATTTTAGTTGTAGTGCTTTGATTAACTTTGCCATGCTAATGTGTTGATGTGTGACTCATACCTTTGAAAGTACTTGGGTTAGTACCCTGTGATCTTGAGGCTTGTGTCTTGCTTGATGTGCTTGCCATCTTCTATGTTATGCCCTAATGTGGATTAAGTTAATTAGCTCTAGGTGTTTATGAGAACTTTGGTATACTTGTTTGATTACTCTGTTTATTGCACTTCTATGCATTCACACATGTGCATGGTTGCATCTCATATAGGTATGCTAGCAGAAACGTGTGAAGGATGTGGCATTGGAGCCAAACCCAAAGACGGTGTTTGGTGGATCCATCCCGAAGATAGAAGGATCGGGCAAGTGCTAGATGGGAGGATGCTCGCCAAGTGAATTCATCTGACATACTCTAACTTGAGTTGGATCCCAGGCAAGCCCCGGAGCATTATAAGCCTCCTATCTTTAAAGCAATTAATTCTATATATGTTATAAGTATTGTTGCATTAAGTGATAGGAGTTGGTTGAAAACCCTTGCTGCATTATATCATTCCTTGTCCATATATATGAATCCTTGAATCCTACATAGATTAGGATCGAGTAGATGCTTAGCCCTGCTTTAAGCGGGAGAAGTCAGGTGATTTTCTGTCACCTGCGAGATATAGGGATATTCATATATGGCACGGTTGGCTATATTTGCTATCGTGGAAAGGAACCATGTGTTAATAAAATAAAATGAGACCGAGCGGGATGATGATAGTGAAGCGACAAGGAATGGAGGTCTTGGGTGTGAATCTATCCCCGTCTGAGTAGTTTAAGGACCAATTCGCTGTACGTCCTTGAGTCATGTTGAACGCAGTCTGAAAGCTTCTAGTCCTCGAGGTTTGGTTTCGGCAATTGATGACAACACTTTATTACCATGACTAACGTGTGTTTTGCAGAAACATTGGTAAGTTAGGTCATGGAGGTTTTAACTGCTTTGGGCACCATGGTATTCATGCCCTTTGATGGAAATTGTTTCGGTTTTCAAAAGAGTGACGTCAAGATTAAGGACGGTTAGTTTCGGATGTCGAGGTGTTGAGAGACATTTGGAATAGTCGTTAGGATCTTCGTTTTTCTCTTTTGGCCGTACTATAAAGGGGGCATGAGCGGGTAGCTTGACCTAGGCGAGTCCTATGTTTAGGTGTGGTGCACACTTGTTAAACTTGGCACTAGGCAGCTCTAGAATAGCTCAAAGTTCAGTTGGAAGCAACTTGGTTCAAGTTGTGACGCGTTTCGGAGTGTTACGGGTTGTTTTCCCATGACCGGACGCGGTCCTCGGCATGACCGGACGCGTCCGGTCAGTTCAGTTCCGCGGCTAGGGTTTCAGCTCTGAACACCGGACGCGGTCCTCGCGAGGACCGGACGCGGTGGTCAGAAATCAACATGTGTCACTTGAGGGAAACACCCGATCGGACGCGACCTGGGTGTGATCGGCGCGTCCGGTCATAGTCCAGTAAGGTCCAGAGACGACCGGACGCATCCGGTCATCACCGATCGGACGCGGTCGCGCGTCCGGTGCGAGTACAGTAAGCTCCCTGCACGATCGGACGCGTCCGGTCACCCCTGACCGGTGCATCCGGTCACTTAGGTGTTTTTCGGTTTTCGACCGTTACGAGCGACCGGCGCGTCCGGTCAGTACGACCGGCACGTCCGGTCAGCTCGAGTTTTGCTGAGTCAGCAGGTAACGGTTCGTTTTGTCTATGGGGTGTATAAATACATCCCCACCACCTCTTTTAGAGGTCTCTTGCTCATTTGATCAGCTGATAAACACCTTTGGAGTGCAAGGTAGTGCAAGAGCACTAGTGAGGATAGAGATTTGAGAATCAAAGCTTGAGAGTTCCTCACTAGCGATTAGAGAGTAGCAAGTGTGCATCCACTTTCTCATTTGGGCTCGTAGTGGTCAAGTGAGAGTTCTAGCTTGTTACTCTTGGTGATCGCCATCACCTAGACGGCTTGGTGGTGATTGTGAGTTTGGTGATCATCCGGCGGAGCTTGTGGATGACCCAACTCATCTTGTGAGCGATTGTGGGTGATTCACCGCGACGGAGTGTCAAAGAATCAACCCGTAGAGAGCACTTGATCCTTGCGCGGATCAAGGGGGAGCGACACCCTTGCGCGGGTGCTCCAACGAGGACTAGTGAGGAGTGGCGACTCTCCGATACCTCGGAAAAATATCGCCGTGTTCCTTGCCCCTTTACATTCAAGCATTTACATTCTCGTATTTACTTTCATTGCTTGTTTACATTCCTAGACTTGCCTTGCTAGACTAGGTTTGGAAACTAGGGTGCAAAACTTTGTATCGGTAGACTCTCTAGGAACACAAGTAGACACTAGGGGTGAATTCCGGCTTATAGGATTTATTCCTTGCATTTAATTTTTAGAAAAGCCCAATTCACCCCCCCTCTTGGGCATCTTGATCCTTTCAATTGGTATCGGAGCCGTGTTGCTCTATTTTTAGGCTTTACCGCCTAGAGCAAGATGTCTAATGGGGAAGGACCACCTCCCACTTTCGAGGGAGACGATTTTCCATATTGGAAAATTCGTATGGAGGCGTACCTCGAAGCCATAGATGTTGGGTGCCTTAGAGCCGCAACCGAAGGGCTTCCCCCCATAAGGGATCCCGCTAACCCAAGTGGTGACGAGGAGAAGTACGACCGGTGGAATGCAAAGGCCAAAAATGTACTCTACCGGGGCTTAGGCAAAGATATCTTCAATCGCGTGCGTAATGCAAAGAACGCTCATGAATTGTGGGAAAATCTTTGTGCTCTCCATGAGGGAACTAAGAGTGAGCGTGAGGAACGCTATCACATAGCCTTAAAGAAAATTAATTCTTTTGAGATGCTTCCTAAAGAAAGTGCTAATGACATGTACACTCGCTTGAATGTTCTTGTAGAGGACCTCAATGCTCTTGGGCTCACCAAAATGAGCCAATCGGATGTTGCAAGGAAGATCTTGAGTGTGCTTTCCGTTGAGAAGTATGGACACATTGTCACCGTGCTTCACCAAAGTGATCTTTCTACCGCAACACCGACTCAAGTTTTAGGGAAAATCAATGCTCATGAGATGTACATGCATATCACTCCGGAAGAGGGCTCATCATCTTCCAAGAAGAAAGACTTGGCCTTCAAAGCTAGTCATGACAAGAAGAAGAAGAAGGGCCAAGCCATGATGGTGCAAGAAAGCTCAAGTGAAAGTGATGTTGATGATGAATCACTTGCACTCATGGTGAGAAAAGATCACCAAGATGCTAAAGAAGCTTAACAAGAGTGGCATCAAGTTCGATGGCAAGAAGAAGAAATTCTTCACAAGTAGCAAGAGAAAGCCAATCTCGGAAATGGATTGCTACAATTGTGGTGAACTTGGCCATCTAGCTCATCAATGCCCTAGACCACCAAAAGACAAGTACAAGAACAAGAACAAGGGCAAGAAAAATGATTCAAGTGATGAAGAAGAAGAGAAGAAGAGGAACAAGCCATACAAGAAGAAGGATGGCAAGAGGAAGGAGTTCCACAAGAAGAAGAAGGGAGGAAAGGCATACATTGTTGGTGATTGGCTCACCGACATTGAATCATCTTGTGAGTCCTCCGAAGATGAGAGCGATGATGAGAAAGAGAAGGTTGCCGCATTTGTGATGGGGCCATCATCTTCACCAACATCTTCATCACCACCTTCACCGCCTCCTTCACCATCATCGTCCACTACTCACCTATGCCTTATGGCCAAGGGTGAACGAAAGGTACAAAACCATGATAGTGATGATGATGATGATGATAGTGATAGTGATGATGAATATGACTCACCTTCTTATGATGAACTTGTAAAATTGCTAAACAAATACACTAAAATCATAAGAAGAACTAGAAGTGAAAATGATGATCTTCAAAATGAAAATGAATCACTCTCATCGAAGCTTGAAAATATTCAAAAGACTAGTGGTGAGCTTAGAGTTCAAAATGAAGTGATGTCTTCCACTCTCAAGGAGCTCAAAACCTCTTATAAAGAGCTTAAAGATCAACATGATAAACTTGAGAAGAAGCATGATGAGCTCATCACTAAACATAATTCTCTAAAGGACAAATACACCACATTAAAAATTGACTATGATAGTCTTGTGGTTGCTAATGAACTTGCTCTTGAGACACATGATGCTACTAACCATGTTGTTAAGTGTGATATAGCTACATCATGTGATGACTTGATCATTGAAAGCATTGAGCGAGGTTCTAGTAGCAAAGGCAAGAGTGTGGTTGAGTCAAGCAACCATGATGATTATGCCAAGATTAAAAGTGAGATTGAGAAACTTGCAAATGAGAACAAGAAGCTAAGAGGTTTGATGGCTCTTGAGAAGCAACCAACAAATGAGTCACTCATTGAAGAGAACAAAAAGCTCAAGCAAGAAAAAGAGCATCTCAAGACCGGCCTAAGCAAGTTCACAAGAGGCCAACATTTGCAAAGTGAGCTCCTCATGAACACCGTAATGAAGATGGATAGAAGTGGTATTGGGTACTTGGCAAATCAAGAGAAGAAAGCAAAAGCTCAACAACAACAAAGCAAGTCAAAGCCCAAGCCAAAGAGATGTGTTGAGTGTGGTCAAGAAGGTCACTTTGCTCATGAATGCAAAACTCCACTACCACAACCCTTGCCCAAGCATGCTAGACCTTTCACCTTCAATGCTCATTATATGCTAAGAAAAGATTCAAATGGAAAGATGAAAGTCATGTTTTTGGGTCCCCCAAACAAGAATAGGCCAAAGAAAATATGGGTTGCCAAGTCACTAGTTGAGAAAGTCAAGGGCCCCTCTCAAGTTTGGGTCCCTAAACAAAAAGCTTGATCTTTTGTGTGTAGGTGAACTACAAGACCGGTGGATCTCATTGGGTTATTGATAGTGGTTGCACTCAACATATGACCGGTGATCCTCGTATGTTCACCACCATTGAAGAAAATGGAATATGTCAAGAGAAGATCACATTTGGGGATAATTCAAAGAGCAAAGTCAAGGGTATAGGCAAGATTGCAATATCACATGATCACTCACTCTCAAATGTGCTCTATGTTGCTTCATTGAGTTTCAACTTGTTATCCGTTGGGCAACTTTGTGATCTTGGCTTCCAATGCTTGTTCACACCAAATGAAGTGGAAGTTTCAAAGATAGATGACAAGCAAGTGATATTCAAAGGGTTTAGATATAACAATCTTTATCTTGTTGACTTCACCTCCGAAGATGCAAATTTGATGACATGTTTGTTCACCAAGACCTCACTTGGTTGGCTTTGGCATAGGAGGCTTGCCCATGTTGGAATGAACACTCTCAACAAGCTATTGAAGAAAGAACTAGTGAGAGGATTGAAGGATGTGAAGTTTGAAAAGGACAAACCTTGTAGTGCATGTCAAGCGGGCAAACAAGTTGCAAACACTCATCCAACCAAAGCTTTCATGTCAACTTCAAGAGTGCTAGAACTTCTACACATGGATTTGTTTGGGCCTACAACATACAAGAGCTTGGGTGGTAATCTCTATTGTCTTGTGATAGTGGATGACTACTCAAGGTATACATGGACCTTCTTCCTTCATGACAAATCCGAAGTGGCAAATTGCTTCAAGAAGTTTGCAAAGAGAGCTCAAAATGAATTTGAAGTCAAGATAAAGAAGATTAGAAGTGACAATGGGAAAGAGTTTGACAACACCAACATTGAAGCTTATTGTGATGAAATTGGAATCAAGCATGAGGTCTCTTCAACCTACACTCCTCAACAAAATGGTGTAGTTGAGAGAAAGAACCAAACATTGATCACCCTTGCAAGAACAATGCTAGATGAGTACAACACTCCGGAGAAGTTGTGGGCCGAGGCAATCAACACCGCATGCTATGATTCAAATCACCTCTTCCTACAAAAGTTTCTTGGCAAGACCCCCTATGAGTTGCTTAATGGGAAAAAGCCGGACGTCTCTTTCTTCCGGGTGTTTGGTTGCAAATGTTACATCTACAAGAAGCGTCAACACCTAGGGAAGTTTCAAAGACGTTGTGATATTGGTTTTCTTGTTGGTTACTCATCAAAGTCCAAAGCATATAGAGTACTTAACCATGCCACCGGTTTGGTTGAAGAAACATATGATGTGGAATTTGATGAATCTAACGGCTCCCAAGGAGCAATTGAGAATTGTGATGATGTAGGTGATGAACCCTTGAGGGAGGCCATGAAGAACATGCCGGTGGGAGACATCAAGCCAAAAGATGATGATGACGATGTACAAATTGTTGATCCACCATCTTCATCACGTGTGCCTCAAGATGATGACAAGAATGAGAGAGTTGAAAATGAAGACACTTATGTCTCTCATGAACAATCCGAGGCACAAGCTCAAGATGTTGATGCTCCCCATCCACCTCCTCAAGTGGTTGATAGAAGAAATTCACCACTACTTCAAGCACATCCACAAGATCTCATCATAGGGAGTCCTACAAAGGGAGTAATGACTCGATCCCAAAAGCTAGCTTCTTTTATTGAACATCACTCTTTTGTCTCTTGCGTTGAACCTAAGAATGTAGAAGAAGCTCTTCAAGATCTGGATTGGGTGATTGCAATGCATGAAGAATTAAACAACTTTACCCGCAATCAAGTATGGACACTTGAAGAGCATCCCAAAGGTGTAAGAGTCATTGGAACCAAGTGGGTGTTCCGAAACAAGCAAGATGACCAAGGCATAGTGGTGAGGAACAAGGCAAGACTAGTTGCAAAGGGGTTCTCTCAAGTTGAAGGTCTTGATTTTGGAGAGACCTTTGCACCCGTTGCAAGACTTGAAGCCATTCGTATCCTCCTTGCATATGCATCACATCATGATATGAAACTGTATCAAATGGATGTGAAAAGTGCATTCTTAAATGGCTTTATAAATGAACTAGTCTATGTTAATCAACCTCCCGGGTTTGAAGACCCTAGATATCCTAATCATGTTTATAGGTTGTCCAAGGCGTTATATGGGCTCAAGCAAGCCCCTAGAGCGTGGTATGAACGCCTCCGGGACTTCCTCATTGAGAAGGGCTTCACCATTGGGAAGGTCGACACCACACTATTCACCAAGAAGTTTAATGGGGAAATCTTCATTTGTCAAGTATATGTTGATGATATCATCTTCGGATCAACAAATGAAGATTATTGCAAGGAATTTGGTGAATTGATGTCGAAGGAGTTCGAGATGTCAATGATTGGTGAGCTCACATTCTTCCTTGGTTTTCAAGTAAAGCAAATGAGAGAAGGGATTTTCATCTCTCAAGAAAAGTATACCAAGGATCTTCTCAAAAGATTCAAGATGGAAGAATGCAAACCAATCAAGACCCCAATGCCATCAAATGGACATCTCGACCTAGATGAGGGAGGTAAACCGGTTGATCAAACTCTCTACCGTTCTATGATTGGTAGCTTGTTGTACCTTACCGCATCTAGGCCCGATATCATGTTTAGTGTGTGCATGTGTGCCCGCTTTCAAGCGTGCCCTAAAGAACCTCACCTAAGTGCCGTAAAAAGAATCCTAAGATATCTTAAGCTCACCCCAAGCATTGGTCTTTGGTATCCCAAAGGAGCTAGATTCCAACTAGTTGGCTATTCCGATTCGGACTATGCCAGTTGCAAAATTGATAGAAAAAGCACATCCGGAGGGTGCCATTTGCTTGGAAGATCTTTAGTATCTTGGTCATCTAAAAAGCAAAATAGTGTGGCTTTGTCCACCGCCGAGGCGGAATACATTGCCGCGGGGGCTTGTTGTGCACAAATCTTATATATGAAACAAACCCTCCTAGACTATGGAATTGTTCTTGAAAAGGTGCCACTTTTATGTGATAATGAAAGTGCCGTTAAAATTGCTAACAATCCGGTACAACACTCTCGCACCAAGCACATTGATATCCGCCATCACTTTCTAAGAGATCACGTTGCTAAAAATGACATATCACTAGAAGGTGTAAGAAGTGAAAATCAATTAGCGGATATCTTCACTAAACCTTTGGATGAGGCAACCTTTTGTAGGTTAAGAAGTGAACTCAATGTGCTTGATTCTAGTAACTTTAAAAAATGAGCGTGTGTTGTCCCTTGCATTGCATTGCATAATATGCCATGTTTATTTTTATCGCATTGTTTTTAGGGCTTGGCTAACACGGTTACGATAACCCTTCCTTGGAGGAGTGAAAAAGCCTAACCGTGGATCAAACTTGACAAGCATTCTAGTTTTACCTTCTTGTATTGCATTGCATATGCATGGTTGTTGTTCTTGTCGTTTCTTTTCGGTTAAGCTTTGAGCAACCTCTGTGTTCGTCCATGGATAGAGAGAGCATTTTGACGCTCCTAAAGGTTCAAAAACTCTATTGCATGGCCATACGTTGCTCCTTGGGTGTTTATTGCCTATTTTCTTAAAAATAATACTAGCCTAAGGCAATCTATTTTGAAAAATTTTGAGGGTTTGAGTGAGGTCTCTCATATCGTGTTCTAATTGGTGTTTATTTGTGTCTCTTTGAATTGGAATCTGATTGGGAGAAGTCGCGTCGTAGTTCAGAACAAGAAGGGCGAAGAATAGTCACCGGACGCTGCACCGGACGCTGCACCGGACGCAGTGATGCTTCACCACCGCGTCCGGTCCCGGCGTCCAGCAGCGCGTCCGGTCATCCAGAAGACCAACTCCAGATCTAGTGATCGGACGCTGCACCGGACGGGCCTCTGTTGACCACCGCGTCCGGTCCCGGTTACCACCACTGCGTCCGGTCATTCGCGATATATTCCCGAACTCCCAACGATCGGACTCTGACCGCGTCCGGTCAGTCCGCACCGGACGCGTCAGGTCACTTCAGGAGCTTACTGGAGTGTGACCGGACGCTGCACCACCGCGTCCGGTCATATCGACCACCGCGTCCGGTCATCACGCGTCGAGCGGATCTAACCCTTCATAAAACGGTTCGTCTTCGGCCGTACCTTCTCATCCGCCCGAGCTCTTCGCGCCGCCGCCGCCCTTGCGCCTTCGCTGCACCCCTGCCGCCGGTGAACCGCCGCACCGCCTGCCGCCGGTGAGCCGCCGCCACCTGCGCCGTCTTCCTCGGCCAGCCTCGCTCGCGCGCGCGCCAGCTGCCCGCACGCGCCCGCCCGTGCCATCTTCGCTCGCAGTCGCGCCGCCACCAGCCTTGCGCCGCGCCACCGCAGCCAACGCTCCACCACCGCCGGTGAGACGGGTTCCTGCAAGCCAGCTTCTCCTCCGATCGAAGAACGACTCATCCTCGCCTCCGATCGATTTTCGTCGATTTGCCCTAACCCTAGGGTTCGTCGGACGATCGTTCGTCGACGAGATTCGTCGCGCGTCGTCTTCTTCGCGAGGTTGTTTCGCGTCACCTTGACCTCCTTGCTAGGGTTTGCCGTAACTGTTTCTTTTCAATCCTAATTATACCTTGTTTCGGCAAATCAGAGCTCGTTCGGCGATTTCAGGAATCTCGCAATCTAGGTCACCTCACCCTGTCAGTCATCTCGACGATCCAAGGTAGCTTCACGTTTCGATTCATATCGTATCTCATATGCTTGCTATCTCTAGGATTCGTACCTTTTAGTTATATATGTGTTTATAGTAGATCTCTCTATTCCGTCTTTGCAACGAGTCTGTTGTGTGTCAGGGTGAGATCAGTTTGCTAAATCCGAGGCCAAGCCTGCGGATACGGATTGAGGCCAAGCCTCTTGAGTGACAGTTCATCATCTTACAGAGGTTCTCAGTCAGTGTGTCAGCATGGTGCGTTGCAAGAACGCCGGTGGTGCTCCTGGTGACGGGGACGTCAGTCCTCCTCGTCGGTCTGAGATTGCACGTGGGAAGCGTGTCAAGGTCTTGGCCAGAAAGAAGAAGAAGACACTCACAGAGGCAGAGATTGCTCAGGCCGTGGCAGATGCAGCAGAGCAGGCAGAGAGAGGTGGCAGGAGCAGTGGCATACGCATAGGCGAGCGTCACTTTCATCTTGAAGGTCGACAGCTCGGCACAGAGGCCACTGAGGGTACTGAGGATACTGGAGCTACAGAGAGTATGTCAGTTGATCCACCTTCAGAGGCTCCAGAGGCTCCAGAGGCTCCAGAGGCTACAGAAGACACAGAGGAGCAGCCAGCTCAGTCTCCACCACGTCGCCGCTCCACACGCGCCCGTACTTAGGTGTCTCCTAGGCTAGAGGGCCAGCGTCGTGGAGCACGTCCTCCTCCCAGAGCTAGAGGTTCACCCCCGGTCGAGCACTTTGACTTGAGGGGTGCTACAGCACGTCAGGTGCAGGGGTTGAGGTTCGTGGAGGTCAGTCGGTGGTTTCCGCCTGTGAGGGATCCCAGAGCTTCAGAAGGATTCTATACCCCTCTTCAGGAGGATTTTTACAGAGCTCTAGTTGACAACGGTATTGCTTTCCGACCACAGAGGGTCTATCGACTTGAGTCACTAGTTGAGGTTGTGGGAGAGCAGCTACGACCGCACCTGTCCTTTCTGCCAGGCTTGTCAGATCTTCTTGGACGGACAGGTGCATACTGCGGCACATGGGTCAGAGAGTTTTATGCTTCACTATGGATTGATCCTGCCCATGATTTCATTCACTTTGCATTCCGAGGCCGCGATCACCGCCTATACAGCACCAGAGTGCGGGAGATTCTCAGACTCCCAGCTTTTGATACAAAGATACATCAGCTATGTTATGGTCAGACTCCTCCACCGAGACGCCCTCACGGCGGGACAGTGCCACCTATAGACCTGGTTCGACCCTGCTTCCGTGAGCCTTTTGGCGAAGGGTCTCGACGCATGCCCGCCAGTTTGACACCTCTTGCCAGGGTTTTGGATGCTATAGTCAGACGCACTCTACTTCCCAGACTTGGCTACAGAGAGGGACTGACTCGGATGCAGCTATGGGTTGTTCACCACCTCCTCTCACAGACTCAGTTTGACATTTGGGATCTTATACTTAGTGAGATGGAGGACACCATAGCTGAGGGCTTCAAGGGTAATCGTCAGCTGCCCTATGCACACTGGATCTGCTTCATTATTAGATCATCCATCCAGTTACCAGCAGAGATCCGAGCTGAGATATCAGATACTACCACTGCTTTTCCTGAGTATGATATCCGTCAGCTTTGGGCATCAGTTACCAGAGATCAGGCCCCAGTGCCAGGACAGCGTGTGCGACCTGAGGTTCCTGAGACAGCAGCTGAGCAGGACGCCACAGTTGATGAGCTTGCAGAGGCAGAGCTTGTAGATCTTGACGCTCAGCCTGCTGATCTTCCTGAGGATGGGACATCTGACAGCACTGATGAGGACTACCAGCCTATCCCCAGGTACCGGTCTCCTCGGTCTCACGACCACGAGGCCGGTGGCTCTGGTTCAGCCTCCCGCACAGACCCAGCCATGGTGGCAATACTTGAGAGGTTGACCTAGGCACAGGAGCAGCAGCAACAGCAGATTCAGCGACAGGCTCAGGACACAGCTGCAGCACTTGCACAGATTCAGGCTCGTCAGGACGAGTTTCAGCGTCAGCAGCTAGAGATCCAGAGGCAGCAAGTCGAAATGCAGCGACAGCAATATGAGATTCAGCGACAGACTGCAGCTAGTCAGCAGCAGTACTTAGACCTCCTGTGCCACCTAGTCACTGTTGGGGTTCCTCCGCCTGCTTCAGTCCTGACTTCTACTTTACCATCTACTGATCCATCGAGTCAGGGACAGCCGGGTTTCCAGTTCACATCTCCACAGCAGCAGGTTCCCCAGTCTTTCTAGTCCCCGAGCTTCACGCCTATTCACACGGGGTTTACACCATCAGACCAGCCTCACCCTCACCTCCTGACAGGCACACCTTTCGGTGATTTCAGTGCTACCTATAGCGAGTTGACTGGTCAGTCAACGCCCTCGCACACTACTTTTGCTACTTCTTCAGGGTTGTTAGCTTCAGAGGCAGCTATTCCTCCAGTGACAGGGACTGGTACTACAGAGACTCTACCTTCGTCAGTTGCCTCCACAGATCCTCCTGCTATTGGCTCGCTACAGGCTCAGGTCACTCAGACGGATCCTATTATTGCTACTACGACAGTACCTGTTCCTGCCGTTCAGACCCAGACAGTTACACAACCACATGCTTCTTCAGAGGGTCAGCCAGATAGCTCAGATTCCGAGGGCGATTCTCTACACTTCATGATCACTCCGCGCACCTCGGCACCCGACACGACTCCGTCTGTCCCCCCATCAGATCCTTAGATTAGCTTTTTTGGCGCTTGATGCCAAAGGGGGAGAGAGAGTAGTTTCAGGGGGAGTTTTGAGAGAGGTTTTTTCGTTTTTTCCTGTGTGCTACATTCATGCATCATGTTCACTTCTCAGTCATTGCATTCGTGTGACATGTCGTTGTGAGATAAACCTTAAGTTCTCACATTGTTATCTCTTGTCACCGTTGTTAATTATAGCTCTAAGGTTGTGCTTCCGTGCCTTACTCTGTTTTCTTATGAGCTATATCTGTTTGTGTACTAACGCTTTTTATCTTATCTTATGAGTACACTCTTTTGGCTTGGGACACATAAGCATCTCCTAACCCTTCTATGCTTATTGCTCTTTGCTTATGTGAACCATGCATGCTCAAAAACCTCAACTCCAATCTTTCATATCTTAGTGTTGTCATCAATCACCAAAAAGGGGGAGATTGAAAGCTTCTAGTTCCCGAGGTTTGGTTTTGGCAATTGATGACAACGCTTTATTACCATGACTAACGTGTGTTTTGCAGAAACATTGGTAAGTTAGGTCATGGAGGTTTTAACTGCTTTGGGCACCATGGTATTCATGCCCTTTGATGGAAATCGTTTCGGTTTTCAAAAGAGTGACATCAAGATTAAGGACGGTTAGTTCCGGATGTCGAGGTGTTGAGAGACATTTGGAATAGTCGTTAGGATCTTCGTTTTTCTCTTTTGGCCGTACTATAAAGGGGGCATGAGCGGGTAGCTTGACCTAGGCGAGTCCTATGTTTAGGTGTGGTGCACACTTGTTAAACTTGGCGCTAGGCAGCTCTAGAATAGCTCAAAGTTCAGTTGGAAGCAACTTGGTTCAAGTTGTGACGCGTTTCGGAGTGTTTCGGGTTGTTTTCCCATGACCGGACGCGGTCCTCGGCATGACCGGACGCGTCCGGTCAGTTCAGTTCCGCGGCTAGGGTTTCAGCTCTGAACACCGGACGCGGTCCTCGCGAGGACCGGACGCGGTGGTCAGAAATCAACACGTGTCACTTGAGGGAAACACCCGATCGGACGCGACCTGGGTGTGATCGGCGCGTCCGGTCATAGTCCAGTAAGGTCCAGAGACGACCGGACGCGTCCGGTCATCACCGATCGGACGCGGTCGCGCGTCCGGTGCGAGTACAGTAAGCTCCCTGCACGATCGGACGCGTCCGGTCACCCCTGACCGGTGCGTCCGGTCACTTAGGTGTTTTTCGGTTTTCGACCGTTACGAGCGACCGGCGCGTCTGGTCAGTACGACCGGCGCGTCCGGTCAGCTCGAGTTTTGCTGAGTCAGCAGGTAACGGTTCGTTTTGTCTGTGGGGTGTATAAATACATCCCCACCACCTCTTTTAGAGGTCTCTTGCTCATTTGATCAGCTGATAAACACCTTTGGAGTGCAAGGTAGTGCAAGAGCACTAGTGAGGATAGAGATTTGAGAATCAAAGCTTGAGAGTTCCTCACTAGCGATTAGAGAGTAGCAAGTGTGCATCCACTTTCTCATTTGGACTCGTAGTGGTCAAGTGAGAGTTCTAGCTTGTTACTCTTGGTGATCGCCATCACCTAGACGGCTTGGTGGTGATTGTGAGTTTGGTGATCATCCGGCGGAGCTTGTGGATGACCCAACTCATCTTGTGAGCGGTTGTGGGTGATTCACCGCGACGGAGTGTCAAAGAATCAACCCATAGAGAGCACTTGATCCTTGCGCGGATCAAGGGGGAGCGACACCCTTGCGCGGGTGCTCCAACGAGGACTAGTGGGGAGTGGCGACTCTCCGATACCTCGGAAAAACATCGCCGTGTTCCTTGCCCCTTTACATTCAAGCATTTACATTCTCGTATTTACTTTCATTGCTTGTTTACATTCCTAGACTTGCCTTGCTAGACTAGGTTTGGAAACTAGGGTGCAAAACTTTGTATCGGTAGACTCTCTAGGAACACAAGTAGACACTAGGGGTGAATTCCGGCTTGTAGGATTTATTCCTTGCATTTAATTTTTAGAAAAGCCCAATTCACCCCTCCTCTTGGGCATCTTGATCCTTTCACAGTCTAACACTTAGTTGGCCGGATAAGTCGTTCCGACCGCGAAGCCGAGTAATGTGATTCAGGCCGGGAATCAAATGGTAGGTTGCTTCTTGGAGGAGAGAAAGGATGTGCTTGGGGACATTGGTGTGAGACCAAGGGGGGGTTAGAGTCCCTATCACCTGGCAGAGTGTCGCCCTTGGGGCGCGACATCATTCGGACCCGCGATTCCTGAATCATATGAAAAGGTGGCTTGTGCGACCCTGGCAGGGGCCTGCGCGGTGAGTGTTAGAAATACCCCTCCAGCTGGATAGGAATTCGATTCGAATCACCGTCGCTCCCAGTTAGTGAACACTTGACTTGAGCAGCGGCAACGTAGATTCAATTAAATTGAACTGATGGTTAATTGGATCATGATGGAAAGGTTGCCTCAATT
Organism: Saccharum hybrid cultivar R570; assembly: GCA_038087645.1. NCBI lineage: Eukaryota > Viridiplantae > Streptophyta > Magnoliopsida > Poales > Poaceae > Saccharum > Saccharum hybrid cultivar. The sequence continues at coordinate 1,950,020 of JAQSUU010000682.1, forward strand.
TATACCTGCTATGGTTAATATTGTTTGCTCCTAATAAAGTGAGTGCTCTAGTATAGGTTCTAATATAGATGATAGGTTAATGATAATTAACTTGATGCTTAAGCATTAATGATTGATCATCTATATTAAGCTTTTATGCAAAATGTTGTCAAGCTAGCCCCACTTTATATCATCCTTGCATGATCCTTGGTGTCACCTTATTTCTGGTTTCTGACGGGTAAGTCTAGCTGAGTACATTGTCATACTCAGGGTTTTATTCCCACTTGTTGTAGGTTATGATGTATCATGGCAACTGTAAGAGTTGGTTGACTCCTGCCGTAGTGGCGGAGGGTGATCACGGGCATGATCCTTCTTATTTACCTTATCTCTAATACTTTTGTTGGAAGTCGACCGTGGTACTGGCATGCATTTGAAATAAGAATAATGTTAGTTTCAAATTACTTTGCTTCCGCTACTTTTCAATTTAAGTTGTAATAACTATGTTGAACTCCGATGTAAATTGATTTACTTGTGAAATGAATGTAACATGTGACTTGTTATGTTGAATCACTACGATCTTGGCTTGTATGTTGGTTGGTTTGAAATCCCTCGTGATTTTATTGGACTACCAGAGTTATATGGGCTCAAGTGCGAGAATTTGATCACTTCGGTGATTGTTTTTGTACTTGTGCTCTTTTAATTTGGATGGTTCTGTTACAGGAAAGGTGGCCCATTGGGCGCCCTGTTTGGCCGCTAGTTTCTCCTGACGACCCCGACAGCTACCGTTTGCCTGTAATTAAAATTGTTCGATTCGTAGTTTAAAGGACTTGTACAAGATAAATTGTTCGATTCATAGTTTAAAGTACTTATACATGATGCATGACCTCTGCATAAATTGCTGTCTTCTGAAATGCAGGAGTGGAACGGTGAAGATACAAGCCCTACTGGTTTGTTCCTCTGGAGCCATGCGGAGTAGGTTACAGGCAGAGCGACACACAAGTACAAGGAGTACTCGGATGAGTTAGAGCTCCTGACACAGTACCAGGTAAGGATGTAAATGGTCACTCAGACAGATATTTTAGTGAGAATCTAACTCTATCATGAAACTTTCAGGTGAATTGGTGCCCTTGGGAGGATCCAGAGCTCGAGTGATACCTTAGTCCAAGCTGTTGGGAGGAGTCCGACAAGTACCGCTGTGACGTTCCCCTTATTTTCTATCTCGTGGTTGAAATGCACCACCCCATCAGGGTTTGCAGGCAGTTCAGGAGAGGTTCAAACGGCCTACCACCGCTTTACTCCACCAACCCCACATTGCATAGGTGCATTTCTATTTCACTGGTACTCATATGTTTTCTTTACTAAATAGAGCTAATTACGATTTTGGTACAGCTATGACCGCAAGAAGAGGTTTACAAAGAAGAACTGGACCGAGACGCATGAGCAGTGGATCCGCTTGTGGGTGCACAGGGAGAAGGTACTAGTCGACCATGGTCCTCCGTATGAACAACACGCTTTCAACAAGTACTTGTAGTGGCTTTAGAGGTCCTCGAGGCTTCATGTCAAGGGCCCGTACAGCGACTGTGGAATTGAGGAGGGCTCTGAGGAAGACATCATTGAAGATGAGTAGGACATTGAAATTAGGCAGGAGACATAGCCACAGAGAGGCCCCCTTATCTCATACGTGGTACGAAATTCTTGCAACCTCTAAACAAGATGGATCTCAATGTCTTGAATCTTTTAGGCAAGCACATCAAGAATTTGTGACCAAAGTCTGTCTTCGGTCTTTTGCCCCAATGCCTTGAGATCATTCACAATCACTTGCAATCTATAAAACATCTCCGGAATTGTTTCATCTTCCTTCATCTTGAAGTTCTCATATTCACTCTTGAGCATGTATAGCTTGGCACTCTTGACAACTTTGGTGCCCTCATATGTTTCACATAGCCTAGTCCACACTTCACTAGGAAATTCAAGATCTTTGATGCCCTCAAATACTTTAGAATCAATGCCATTGTAGATGGTGTTGATGGCCATGACATTACATTGCTTGTTGCCCTTCTCATTGTCGGTGGGGTGTTCAGGATCAAGAATTGCAAAATCATGATGGGTCACATCCCAAACTCTCTCATGAATTGAACCAAGATACATCCTCATCTTTCTCTTCCAATAATCAAAAGAACTAGTGCCATCAAAGAAAGGTGGTTTGCCCCCAACATGGTTGAACACAACTTGAGCCATATTTTTACACCGAAGGTTGTTAAGTCTTAAATAAATGGTGACCTAGCTCTGGTACCACTTGAAAAGGTCCTAGTATGGCTAGAGGGGGGTGAATAGCCTAATTAAAAATTCTATAAAACACTAGAGCAATTTATTAGTAACACAAATGGCGATAAAAGCGGTTTGCTCTAGCCCTAATGTTAGGCAAGCCACCTAATTACAACTCTAATAATTATTATCTCTATGACACTCAAAAAGCTATGTCTCTACTCCGACTATTTAGAGAGCTTAACAAGATAAATAAATTACTCTATGTTACTCTACTTGCTACTCTAACACAATATATATTGCAAGTATGAAAGAGAGAGAAAATTGACTTTTATACCGACGATGAAGAGTAGAGGATGATGCCAATCACCAAACAATTAAATCCAACAAGATGTATATCAATCAAGCAATAGATATATAATGAAGCAAATCACCGGGAGACAAGATGAACACAACGATTTTCTCCCGAGGTTCACTTGCTTGCCGGTAAGCTACGTCCCCATTGTGTCGACCAACACCTTAGTGGTTCCTCGGTAGAAGGCCCTCAAGCCAACGCCCCGCAAGGCACTGCAAGACCCCACACACAAGTGCGGTAACTCAATGACACGAGCAATCCACTAGAGTTGGTATTTAGCACTCCGCCAAGGAACCACAACAACCCCTCACAATGTCACCTTGATTGGGGGCGGACACAATCACCAAATCCCCTCACCAATCAATCAATCACCAATAGTCTAGGTGACGATAATCACCAAGAGTAACATGAATACCACAATTGCAATCACCACCTAGTGCCACCAAATTGAATCACAAATGCATGCACTAGGGTTCCCTCAACTCCTCTCAATAGCAAGCACCAACCATGGGAATGGAGAGGAGAGGGAGGGAATCCTCTTGGAGCTCTCAAACCGATCTCTAGCACAAGCTCTCTCACTTGATTGAAGCACAAATCAAAGGATTGAGAGAGGGAAAATGAGAGCTTCTTGTTCTAGGGTTTGCAATGGGGAGAACAAGAGGGGAGGAGCTATCTCTGTGAAACTGACCAAGAGAAGGGAAAAAAGGAGTATTGTCGCTTGACCTTAACTTCCTTGCAAGACAGGTCGGCCAGGCCCCAATGGCTACTGACCACCTCCTGCCGTGATCGCCGCTCCCCACGAGCTCCTCTGCTTCACTCGCAACGGGTGGAAGGGAAAGGTGTCGTTCTCTGCCTCGAACAGACAGCGATGTCGACTTCAACACAGCAAACAGTGATGGCGGCCAGCACTTGGGCCAGCTAGCAAAGTAGCATCGGCAGCGACCCAGCAAGGGCCAAGCAGCGCTCCAGCAAGCAGGCCAGCGAGCAGGCAGCCTAGCTCGGCGTGGGCGCCTCGGCCCAGCAAGCAGCAATGCAGCAGCGCGGCAGCAGTAGTGGCCCAGCCAGCGGTGACCCAGCGCGTAGCGTAGCAGCAGCCAGCAGTGCTGGCGCTGGTGGCCCAGCGAGCCCCGCCGGCCCAACAGCGGCGCCTGGCCTAGCAAAGCACGCGCACGCGACAGCGGCAAAAGCAGCGAGCAAGCCAGCGGGAGAAGCAACAACAATTTCTCTGTTCTTCTCTAATTTTAGCCTTTTAAATGTTATCTCACTGCAACAAAGCCAAACAAGATTTAGTGAAAGAGATGGCATTTCTCCGAGGCATTTCTAGGAATTTTTCAACCATCTCACCAAGTCACTAAGCCCCAATGCACATACAAAATGAAACTCAACTTAATGGCACTAGATGAGTAAAGCAATTATAGTTTTCCCCTCTTAATAGTACGGTTATCAAACCTAAATCACTCACACCCTCTATGGTGTCTTGAGTGTCAAACAAAAATGACTCTATGGTTTTATACCTTTGCCTTGAGCCCATTTTTATTTTTCTCTTTCTCTTTTCCAAGCATGAGCACTTGATCATCTTTTGGACCATCACCATCCATCATGATGCACCATCTAGCTCCATCACTTGGATAGGACCACCTTGTCTAATTCAACCACTTAGCACAAAGGTTAGTCATAGGTTGTCATTAATTGTCCAAAACCAAACATGGAGCTTTCAACTACTGAGTGCAACAATGTCACTTTCCCTTCCTCTGCGCGTCAGGATTCTCCTCCATCGCTGCCTTTGCACGGCGCACACGCTCAAGCTTCTTCTCCCTATCTGCCCTGTCCACAGCCTCACGCCTCCTTTCATCCTCTTCCTTGTGCTCCTTTTACAGAGCCTCCTCTCTGAGTCTCTACTCATATCTCTCCTTAATCTCTGCATCCCACTCCTTCATGCCTTGCAGGAGCCTCTTGTCGAACTCCCTGATCTCAATGTCGATCCACTACTCAAAATCACAGAGCGGTGGAGGGGTCTGCAACAGTGACAATTGTTACAAAACAAAAATCATGCAATACTTCACATGACTAGATAAATTAATGCACTATAAATCATTACTCACACATAATTTACTGCGGCGCTGACGCTCAGTAGGTGTCCATGCAAAGTTTTTACACATCCAATACCTCTGGTGATAGGTCTCCTCATCTTCAGAGATGTCGACCTTGCAAGGAGTACCACAGAAGCACATAGGTACTGGAATGCCTTCAAGGAGAGGGAGTAGGTCGTACGAACTCCCGGGTACGCGAGCATAGCTACAATTCATACAATTTAGTTGCAATACCCAAAAGCTAATAACTATGAATTCTAAGTCTAGGGTTTTCCATTTGTTGCTAAAATATGATTACACCTAGAGATTACCTTGGGATACTAGCTTTACCACGCCTTGGAATCCTACCACCACGCCTTGGCATCCTACCATTATGTAAAACAAAAAAAATTCAATAACGTCTCTAGGGTTACAAAATAAAAGAAATGTATAACCAATTAAAGCCTAAAAATTGATGGAGGGAGTGAGATTACCTTGCTTGAGAAGATGTATGGACAAAATTTGAGTTTTCAAGGTTGAAATCGCCAATTTAAACGATTGGGTGCGTGGGGGAGAGAGAAGCCGAAAGAGAGGGGAAGAAATGAAACAACAGAGAAGAATGGAAGGGGTACTGGATTGCCTATTGCGGTCTTGTGGCGTTATGATCCACGGCGCCACAGTGTGGCGCCATGCATGGTGGCGCCACAGACCCTGCCACGTCATCCTGACGCCCGTGCCTCGGCCGCCATGTCAGCGCTCATGGCGCCACGGTATAGAAATGTGGCGCCCTGGTTGACGGCGCCACCAAAACAATTAGTTAAAAAAACAAAATTTCACGTTTGTTTTTTGAAATATTATTAAAAAAATAGTTAAAAATAAAAAAATTCCCCTTCTCCTAGTGGTTCTCTGGAAAACAAAATTAAACTAGCTGGTGAACAAATATACCCTGTTCACTTATACTGAAATTTGACTTATGCTGATGTTAATACTGAAATATTCTACAGTAGTAGTACAAACTGGCCAGTAAAGGCAAATACTTCTAGATAACTAATAATATTTTGATGCGGGTGGAAAACGACAGAACAACCAAAAAAAATTGCCCCTCAGATTTTGTCACTGATACCGACCCGCGTGTGCTTCCCCACAGTGATTGACAGGTGGGCCCACTCATCTGCATGTCAGGGGCACGGATCGACCCACGGTGTAATTCTTTTCTCTGCAAGCGACAAACTTAGAAAGCAAATATTATTACTGATATTATTTATAAATTTAGTCAAACTTAAAAAACTTTAACTTTCACACGAATCTAGGCAACATTTTAAAAGAGATAATTTGTAGGCCCCATCAACAACACCATTGACCTGTATCAGTTAAATACTGTCGTTAGTAAAAGCTGACGAGACGACTCAAACGACGACGAAGGTCGATTCACGTGCACCTCTTGGGCATGACGCATATACGTTGCGGTCCTTTACACGAACATGTTGCGGACCAAAAGTTCACGTCCAGTAGCACCTCGTCGGGTGGGCCTGGGCACCCCCTAACTTTTATCATAAACAAAAGGAAAAAGTACACATTACATCCTTAACTTTTGCGAAAGTCCGCTTTTCCTCCCTGAACTCTAAAACCGGGCAAAACACATCCTCAACTTTTAAAAACCGTGCATCTTCCTCCCTGACCCTGTTATAAGCAGTTTTGAAGGCGGTTTTATCTTTTTCTTTTTATTTATTTCGGCTAAATCTTTGAAAAATCATAGTAATCACAGAAAAATCATAAAATACAAAATCCAATTTTGTTGGACTCCACATGAGTAGATCTACCTAACTTGTCAATTCCATTACGGCCGTCATTCCGGTTTTCTTCCTGGAATGGAACATGCCGGTACCGGTTAATTCCGGTGTACCGTTCCGGAGTGATATATTATATTATATTATATATATATATATATATATATTAAATTTAATTAGTAAATATAATATGCAAATTCATAATTATTGTAGCTAATAAGGTCTCAATCGTGCAACCAATATAGGCCCAACGTGTAGCAGGCCCATAGGCCCATGAAGCAGACAAGCACACATGACCAAGAAGCTAATAAGCGCACGGGTTATCCATCCATCGTAGGTCGCCAGAAGCATTCCAGAGTAGCCAACTAGCCATGCGCCGTCTCGCCGCCGCCAAGCGTCGTTTGCTGCTTGGCCGCTCTCCTGCCGCGCCATGACTCTGAGCGTGATGCGCTACTTGGCTGCTGTCCCGCTGGCCGCCGCGCTGCCCCTTGCCGCCGCTCTCACCTTGGCTGTTGTCCTGCCGGCCGCCGCGCTATCCCCTTGCGCCGCTGTCACCGAAGTCGACGGCAACACCATGATTCGATTTCTGTATCTGAAATTTCTCGTTTCTTCTCATTAGATCTTAAATGTTTTCGCTCGATAGAATTAAAAGCTTCTTGATATCTTGCTTCTAGTTCGCACTCCAGTTGATTTCCTCTTCTTCGATTTCTTGCCTCTGGGAAATATTGATGGGTAACTTTGACCGGTACCGGAATATGCGGTAACATCAAATCCGTCCGGAACGGCCGAGATTGGCCGGATTGGCCGGAATCGACCGGAATTAGAGCCGGTATGGGATGAGTTGCGTTCTGTGCCGGGTTGGGTGACGGAACGAGACATTCCGCCCAAATTCCGGCCGGTATCGGAACGGAATTAATAAGTATGAGATTTACACATTGAACATATAATAAGATATACTTTAGTACAAAATTTTTACTATGGCTTTAGATCTATGCTTTTATGTAATTAATTAGAATAACTCATAGCTGCAGTTTTTATGGTCTAATTGTAATGAAATTTTTATGATAGGCTAATTATTGTATGATTGAACTGTATTAAAAATTTCATACTCATTGGATCATGTATAGCTTAGTTATAGATTTATTTATTTAACAAAAATAAACCTAAATAAAATCTATAACTAAGTTATACATGATTCAATGAGTATTAAATTTTTACTACAGTTTAAGCATACAATAATTAGTCCACCATAAAAATTTCACCACAATTGGACAATAGAAACTGCAGCTATGAATTATTCCATTAATTACATAAAAACATAGATCTAAAGTTACAGTAAAAACCTTGTACTAAAACATACCATATTATATGTTCACTATGTAGATATACTCATGTGGAGTCCAACAAAATTGGATTTTTCATTTTATGATTTTTCTGTGATTTACTATGATTTTTTAAAGATTCTGCCAAAATAAATAAAAAAGAAAAAGACAAAACCGTCTTCAAAACTGTTTATAACAGGGAAATGAACGGTTTTAAAAGTTGAGAGAGGTGTTTTGCCCTGTTTTAGAGTTTAGGGAGGAAAAGTGGACTTTCGCGAAAGTTGAAGGAGGTAATGTGGACTTTTTCTAAACAAAACAATTAAAATTAATATATTAGATCAAGGAAAACAATTGGGTTCACGTTTTGCTATCACAAGCCATATACAGTAAGGCCGAGCCCGGAGGGCTCGACCCAGGCCCACTATTCACAAAAAGGTCGATTTTCTTCCTCATGTACAAAACCAGATTTAAGTCGTCTCTTAATTTTTAAAACTATATATGTTTTATACAATGAAAATGATTTAGCAGCAGTTTATTGTTGATGTAATGGTCGCGATGGGTACATCAGACTATGTTGATAGTTCAGAGGTAAATCGGCCTGTAAATAAACTATGTTCAAAAAGTTATCCAAATATTGTTTTGGAAAATTGACATAGATAAAAATCATAAATTTTGGTTTAATATTAGAAAATTTTGTTTTAGCTAAAAAAATTATGAAACTAGTTATAGTTTTTCTTAAACCATGGTCAATCTTATAAATGCATAGCGGAGTAATTTCAATCTTCTAATGGTTTGTTGTTGTGATTATTTGCTAGCAAATACTCTCGTCATCTATTATGATTAGCCAATATTAAAGACTCGAACTACGTTACGTTGAAGGCCAAAGACAACACAAATTTCATTAATACCATGTAACCACCTCATACTTGATCTTATTTAGGCAGACAGAGGATGCGATATCTTTTCTAAGATAGCTTGTAGTGCGATAGCTCATTCTTCTCCTTTATCCCTTGTGTTCAATACAACTTGGAATACTCTAGGAAAAATGTGCTACCATGTTACTGTGTTTGTAGTATAAGTAGGTTCATATGCTCCACACTATAAGGTAAGATGTGTACATGAGAAAAATATGAATTATTGTAGCATAATATTGTGCATGACCAATTAATAAGTATACAAAGCACACCTAGCAAAACTAAAATTAACAAAAAAATGATTTATTCCTAAATAAAAACATAAAGTGTTTTAATCTTTGGTGGATATGTGATGATGCAACTTGTTTCTTGCGATCCAACTGGCTTAAATTTCGTATTCGTATATTTGGAATAACGTATTTTTTCAGTTTTCACTCCTTCCCATTCTTACATTTTTTTTTCTTATTCCTCTATTTTGCAATCCTCTATTCCAAATAGACCCTCAAGGTTTGTTAGCTTTGCAAAATTCCTCTCCTTCTTGCTTTCCGAGACGAATCCAAGCCTAGAGATTCTTAAGGCTTAACATGGATGTTGAATTGTAGCTAATGAATACATAACCTTAGCTGACATAGGCATGATTAAAATTAATCTTGTGAAATTAGGGGAAAATATCACCATCTAAGCACAATTAGGGCTGTATATGCATTAACAGATGCATAAAAAGGGTCCATCGATGACGCTAATAGGCTTTGATTACCTAATGTTGGACTTAATTTGCATAGTTCGATAGTATCTTGACTGGACTAATCACATAAGTACTTCGGAACAGCATACCCGTGTTATCTCCCTAGACCTCATCCGTGCCTGTTTATCATAGCCTCGTTATTAGGGAGGATGAATACCTCGTTTGTCTAAAAATTTAAATCGACAGACCTATATTCTCTCCTGGAGCCATAAAAGACGCCGCTCATTTCGCGTTGGGAAAAAGACTTTGCGTCGGTGCCACGACGTCACGCGCTAGCGCTTAGAGCAGCTGTAGTGTATCGAACCGGGCTCGGTACTACGGAACGACATGACTGCATCTGTTAACTAGTCCGCAATGGGTAGAACCGAGCACTGGATCGATAGATGGGACCCGCATGGGGAAAAGTCGTCATGCCTCAACCGTTTCTTCCTCCCGCACAGCCCCTCCGCACGGTCCTCGATTTCATCTTGGTGGCGGGAGCAGCAACGGTAGAAGAGAGAGGAAGGGGCGAAGCTTTGAACCCGGTTCGATACAAAGACGCGGGGTCTCCATCGAATCGACGCCGCAATGTATAGGACTCGGTCCGATAGCCGCATTTATTGTATCGGACCATGCTAGCACCGCACACTGCGGATGCTCTTAGCGCTGTATCGGCTGTCGCCGGTTTCTCTCCTCTCGTCTGTGTCGCTGCCACCCAGCTTCTACGTTGGAGATGCTCTTATCGCCCAACAGCCCCGGACAGGCAGCCAGCCTTCACCCCTGCTCGCTCTGTCTTCTCCCCTTCGCCCCCGCGTACGCTCTCACTCTCAGTCTCACTCTCTCTCCCCCTCTCCCTCTCCCTCTCCCTCCCTCGCTGGTAGACCGCCACTGCCGCCGCCGCCGCCCCACGCCAGGAGCCTGCGTGTCCAGGCCTTCACTGGGCCGTCCGCCGGCGACGGGCACCCGCCACCAGGTACGCCCGCCCCTTCTCTTCTCTTCCTGCCGCGCGAATCCGAGCACCCAAACCCTAATCTCAAGCTATTCGGCAATCTGTAACCGGATCTGAACTGACTGCGAGTGTACACATGTATTGCGCCTGCTAACTTCGTTTTTTTTGTTTTTTGCAAAAATTACCCCTTGTAGGTGCCGAAGAGAAAGGAAGGGGTTCAGCAAATCGGTGCGCTGCTGTTCAAATGCGGGGGAGGAAATCAACAGATCAGCGGGCCTGGTAAAATGCTGCGCAGCGAGGGTGACTGACTGACTCCCCCGCCCGCCAACCCCCGTTTCGTGCTTACTGGGCATGCTCGCAGCATAAAGGTTCTCCCTTTTTGACTCTTGTTTTTTCTTTTTTTACCTATAAAAATAAGACTCACACTCACCTGATTCCTGTTGGTTCCGAGGCAGTTTTTTTTAGTTTTTGTTAGTGTAATACGACACATCCGATGCCTGTTGGTGCTAACAAAGTTAAAAAAACATGCAGGAATCTTCTCGGTCTCGGCATTGGCCCCCGTGGGCGTGGCCGTGGCCGTGGCTGTCCCAAGTTTCAAGACATGAACCATGTGCCGGCTCGAGTTCTTGCCTTGTGCTTCCTGGCCTTGCTGCCTGGCTGGGCCAGTGGCCTTGGCTCCATGTCGTCCATCGCGGTGTCCTATGGGGAGGACGGTCCGGTGTTCTGTGGCCTCAACTCCGACGGCTCCCACCTCGTCGCCTGCTTCGGCGCGGACGCCTCCGTCCTGTATGGCGCCCCGCCCAACATCCCTTTCCTTGGCCTCACGGCGGGGGACGGGTTCGTGTGCGGCCTCCTGCTCGACACCAGGCAGCCGTATTGCTGGGGGAGCAATTCCTATGTCAAGAGCGGGGTGCCGCAGCCAATGGTCGAGGGCGCGAAGTACTCTGAGCTCAGCGCAGGGGACAACCACCTCTGTGCACTACGAGCAGCGGCTGAAGATGGGGGCCGTGGTTCGAGTGCTGCTAGTGCTACGTCGTTGATTGACTGCTGGGGATACAATATGACTGCCACACATGTCGTTGACGAAGCCGTGTCGACCGTTTCAGCCGGTTCGGTGTTCAATTGCGGCTTGTTTGCTCGCAACAGGACGGTGTTCTGCTGGGGTGACGAGACGGTGAGTGGTGTCGTTGGGCTGGCACCGAGGGATGTGCGCTTCCAGTCTATAGGCGCGGGTGGTTACCATGTCTGTGGGGTGTTGGAGAATGCACAGGTGTTCTGCTGGGGCAGGAGCTTGGAAATGCAGCAGGTGGCACCGTCCAGTGCTATCGGCGATGGTGATGTGAACATAGTGCCGATGGATGCGATGGTCGCTGTGGTCGGTGGGCGCTTCCATGCTTGTGGCATCAGGAGCCTTGACCACCAGGTGGCTTGCTGGGGTTTCACTCTTCATAACAGTACATCACCACCAAAAGGGTTGAAGATGTATGCGCTTGTGGCTGGGGACTACTTTACTTGTGGAGTGCCTGCCGAGACTTCGCTGATGCCAAGGTGCTGGGGCAACAGTGGGCCATTGGCATTACCGATGGCCGTACCTCCTGGGATTTGTGTTCCTACTGCATGCAGCCATGGGTACTATGAGTATGTGAACCATGGTGAAGTTGGCAGCATCAAGATTTGTAAGCCTGCGAACTCTAGACTCTGCTTGCCCTGTAGTACAAGTTGCCCAGAAGACTCGTATGAGTCATCTCCTTGCAATGCAACAGCTGACCGTGTTTGCCAGTTTGACTGCTTGAGGTGTGCCACAGATGAGTGCCTGTCATTCTGCTTATCACAGAAGCAGACCAAGAGCCGCAAGTTGATGGCTTTTCAGATGCGCATCTTTGTAGCAGAGATTGTGTTTGCCGTCATCTTGGTACTCAGCGTGTCAGTAATCTCTTGCCTGTATGTCCGGCACAAGCTTCGACATTGCCAGTGTTCAAATAGGGAGCTGAGACTGGCTAAGAGCACAGCGTACTCTTTCAGGAAGGATAACATGAGGATTCAGCCTGATGTGGAGGATTTGAAGATCAGGAGAGCTCAGGAATTCTCCTATGAAGAGTTAGAGCAGGCAACTGGTGGCTTCTCAGAGGATTCCCAAGTTGGCAAAGGCAGCTTTTCATGTGTATTCAAGGGCATACTGAGAGATGGGACAGTGGTTGCTGTGAAACGCGCAATAAAAGCGTCAGATGTCAAGAAGAGCTCAAAGGAGTTCCACAACGAACTTGACCTCCTCTCCAGGCTCAACCATGCACATTTGCTGAACCTGCTTGGTTACTGTGAGGATGGCAGTGAGAGGCTCTTGGTTTATGAGTTTATGGCTCATGGATCCCTGTACCAGCATCTGCATGGCAAGGATCCAAACTTGAAAAAGCGACTGAACTGGGCAAGGCGGGTCACGATTGCTGTCCAGGCTGCTAGGGGAATTGAGTACTTGCATGGCTATGCTTGCCCTCCTGTAATTCACCGGGACATCAAGTCATCAAACATATTGATTGATGAGGATCACAATGCGCGTGTTGCTGACTTTGGTCTATCTATATTGGGTCCTGCAGATAGCGGTACCCCACTGTCTGAGCTGCCAGCAGGGACTCTTGGCTACCTTGATCCTGAGTACTACCGTCTCCACTACTTGACTACAAAATCTGATGTCTACAGTTTTGGGGTTGTTCTCCTGGAGATACTGAGTGGCAGGAAAGCGATCGACATGCAGTTCGAGGAAGGGAACATTGTTGAATGGGCAGTACCACTGATCAAAGCAGGGGACATTTTTGCCATCCTTGATCCAGCCTTGTCTCCTCCCTCCGACCTTGAGGCCCTCAAGAAGATTGCTTTTGTGGCATGTAAGTGTGTCAGAATGCGGGGGAAAGACCGGCCTTCCATGGATAAGGTGACAACAGCTCTAGAGCATGCCCTTGCACTGCTGATGGGCAGTCCCTGCATTGAGCAGCCCATTCTGCCGACTGAGGTTGTTCTTGGAAGCAGCCGCATGCACAAGGTATCACAGATGTCCTCTAACCACTCTTGCTCAGAGAACGAGCTTGCTGACGGGGAGGACCAGCGGATCGAGTACAGGGCACCTTCCTGGATAACTTTTCCTAGCGTGACCTCATCACAGAGGAGGAAATCATCTGCATCTGAAGCTGACATTGTTGGCCGAAGGACCACAGATGGTAGGAATGTCGGGAGCAGCATAGGTGATGGACTGCGGTCACTGGAGGAAGAAATCGCTCCCGCTTCACCACAAGAGAACCTGTACTTGCAGCACAACTTCTGAAGAAATTTCAGTAGATGCAAGCAGTGACTTTCTGCCATTGCTGAGCCAGCATTTTAAGTTCGGACTTCATGCCCTGTTGCTAAATCCAAATGCATTACAGTGTTTATACGTCCTATATAGTAGCAGGCCGTCTAAAAACAGAGAGAGCTAATTAGCACTGGAAGAATTTTTTTTAGCGTCCAGAAGCATTCCTTTGTAGATTCATATGGTCCCTTTCTTTTCCTGGTACAATTTGTCTTCTGATGGCTGCAGTTGATGGATTATCTTGTATCCTTAGCTTGCAAAACTGTGTGGTTTCCTTAATCCTTCAGATCATCTCTTTGGTTCGCGATGCTGTTTCTGCATGCTAAATGGCAGTAGCTTTGGTAACCAACTGCATGTCTGTGTCACCATGTTTAACATTCTTTCACTTATGTTCCTGTGGAAGGTTTCTTCAGTTGCTTGATTTGTGATTTGCAGTAACTGGTTGGCTGCCCATTCTTCTCTTCAGAGACAGGTGAGACGTGATTCTCAGAGGTCTACCTTGGCAATGGCTACTGTCATGTTCCATGACCTGTTTAGGATGCTGTTTTCAACACAATGAAAGACAGGTTGATGCTAACCAATTAATGTTGCTTGGACCTAACAAACTTGCCATTATGTCTGATGTCTGATGCCATGCTTCTTTCAGAAGCCATCTTTGTAAGGCCGTACGTACTGAATGAATTTATTTGCTTCTGGGACAGAAGATACCATCAATAATGTCTCAGGCTTTCATCTTTAATCCCTTGCGATCAATGTTGGCCTTCGCTTGGGACAAGAGCGGTGTTGCAAATATCATATGCTTTTAGCTCTACTCTTTATGGAGAATCTGAAGAAAGGAAAAAAACAAAATTGGGACGACGAGTAGGGACTTGCCTCGTATGCAAAATTTCAATATTTTCAATACAGCCTTCATCAATATAATTAGCACACAGTCGAAATTTTAACTTCAACCGTCAATCACCAATGTTAAGTTTGCCTTGAACAGTAATTTTACATTATACCAACTACACGCATCTTGTACCAGTAGCACTATTTTGTGACTGTATGTGGCATTTTTCTTTTTAAAAAAAAACTTTTTCCCCTTTAAAAACTATATATGATACAGGTTACACGTGGACGCGGCACCCAAAAGATGATGTATAAGAACTAGCAGCTGTGTTTTAATGTTGAACATAGGCGAGTTTGGATCTGTTAACTCAACTACTACTGAAAAAAGAGCTGGCTAACTATTAGCTAAGGGAAGTTCGGATCCAAATAGTTAATAGGTGATTGGATTGTGGATTGTCCATAATGTCTTTTTATCGTGGAATGGCAAATAGTTTTTGCCCATCTATTAGCTAAAATTATCTGGATGTGACATCTAATGAGACAACCATCAGCTGGATACAACGACGAAGCCAGGAATGACGTTAGGGAGGGCTGGCTTCCTCTTCTTCTTCCTCTAGCCCCTCCTTTCCTTCTTCTTCCTCCTCATGGTGGTAGGGGGGCTTAGCCCGGGCTCCATGAAAATCATGGCCGTAGGGGGGGGGGGCTGGAGCCCGGGTTGCCCCCCCCGCTGGCTTCATCGCTGGCTGGATAGTTAGCTAATAGTTGGTTGGGCTATTAGATGTCTTGTTTGAATCCATTAGATATATAGATTTATTAACAAACTATTAGAGCTAATGGATCTAACAGACCCTAAAGCGCATGGCACATGGCACTATGAGATCCTCCTCATCCCAATTCTTGGCCCAATAATTCTTGTTGTGGCTATGTTCTTACATATGCATATACATAGTTCTAGTCAGGCTTATCAATCCCGTTGTGGTACTGGCGGGGATGACAAGTATATCTGTTGGGAATTTAACCTTGAATAACATAGTTCCTCGAAATTACAGAATAGACAGCCCCCAAAGCACAAAACTGTTTTGTTTTTCTCTCTTCGCAGGTTGACTTCATAATGAAGCACGAAACAGCGAAGTCTTCGGAGAATAGGGCGAAGGCAAGCGCACACTTGAAGCCGAAGGCAAATGACCATCTTCGCCAAGAGAAGGCAAAACGAAGCTCATGCAAGTCAACATGACGAAGACTATCCCTTACAAGCGAAGCCAGCCTTTGATAATTGCAACTTCAGGAGGTGTCAATGAATCTATAAAATGACCAAGGGGAGACACTAGCGCCCGGACGTTCGGCCCAAAGGACACGTCCGGACGCAGGTCAGGGTCATCTGATTCGACGAACAGAAGCTGACGCGTCCATGTCCCCAATCCACGGCCTATCCCCTCCGCACCCCCATCCGCCACCGAGCTGCATTTCAGGCGCCCCTGCCGAGCCCCCTCCATAGCCCCTGCCGCGCCCCCTTCGCAGCCCTACCACGCCGTGCAGCGCTACACCCCATCCCACGCCGCGCTACCTTCGCGTCCCTGTACAGTTGCTCCTCCGTCGAGGTCCGCATCAAGTCCCATTGCGTTCCTGTCCGCCAGCCAACAACGCCATTGTAAGATGTGCAACGCCATTGCAAGATATGTAACACCCGATCTACTTTGAAATATCCAGATAAAATATTTACAACATACGTCTGAAGACAGATGAAACAGTCGAAACATGCGTCTGAAACACTTGAAAAAAAACCTGAAAACACTTGAAAAGTCATTGCAAAACACATGCAATATCCAGATAAAATACTTCCAACATATGTGTGAAACATATGCAACATCCAAATAAATACACTTGCAACATACATATAAAAAAACAGATGAAACATTTAGAGCAGACGCATGCAACATATGTATATAGCGATTGCAACATATGCAACATCCCGATCTACTTTTGCAGCATCCATATAAAACACTTTTAAAAGTACATATGTACTACTTACTAGGTAGTCTAACTTGACATCAATTTGTCCTTGATGAAAAATTCACAATGTAATTATTTAACATAATTATCTCTGCTACCACCCAATCTTTTAACTTAATACTCAGCTTTATGTGGAGAATTTTTTTTAATTAAATCGTGGATTGGACCAACTAAAACAATTTAGGAGTAAATTGAACAATTTTTTTTGAGTTATATGTACACATGGAAAACTCGAGGAGTAATTTAATTTTTTTTTCCAAAAAACAAGCAATCTATTAAGGGATGGTTTTGACCAAATGATATAGTTGGAGGGAGTAAGTTGAACTAAAATTAGTTTAGAATCATTGTGCAGCACACACCAAAGTTTTTCCCCTAAAAGCTACAACCCCTCCTAGGGCCTCCTCCCCACTGCCACCTTCACCCCCCTCCTCTCTCCCTCTTGCCGACCTTGCTAGCGGACAAAGTGAGTAGTGGGGACCCACTTCTTCATAGTTGCAGTTTCTTGTAGGATCTTGTTGGCGGCATCAACGGGGTATTCAAATAAGATCACTTTGATGGCGATGCAGGTCAGCGAGAGTATGTTTGGTTTTGTACGATCTTGGTAGTTCATATGTTCATCAAGGGAAAGAATTGATTGGCTTTCGATATGGTGATTTTGATCTCTTCTTTCAATTTGTTCTGTGCAAGGTCTTTACAACACAATGTTCTGGTGGTGAAGTAAGCATGCATTTATGTGGGTAATAGATCTCATTACTAGCAGTAAGTAGCTTTTTCGGTGTTTAAAACCCTATATGGCTAAGGTATTTTGTAGGTGAGCTACGTTTTGATCTTTAATGAACACTTATTTTTCAGATGTTATTTAGGCCAAATTGTCAGTATTAGTTTTCATGATAAATATATGATATCATGCATTTTTGAGTATCTTTATTCATAAAATAAATAATAATTTAGAACCTTATTTATAGAGAAGTTTGGACTTTTCTTATTGCATTTACCATTTAAAAGTGCATTCCCACGCACCTTGCCTGATTAAACGAGACAGCATACGTGGCCTACGAAAATAGACAGACAAGCAAAGCTCTGCCGTCCAGACTCCAGAGCGTCTCATGTCCTTGATAGGGCGCAGTATATTTACATGGACCAGGTCCGTAGACCCAGAAACTTCCCCAACTCCCGCAATTGGATGCCAAAGTTTAGATGATTTTTTTGTAAAAGGCTTCCATTTTGTGGCTATTGATTTCTTGGAAAAGAAGAAATAAAAACGGCAACCAATTATTCAAGTTGAACGTCACGCACACCCATCTCATAAAAAAACGAGAACATATAAAGCTTACACCTGGTTCAGCGCAAATAATACATGAAGAACTAGAATACTGTAGAAGGCAGAAATTTTATGGAAAACTTTACATGTTGCAAATCTATAGGTAAACATCAGTTTCTACTAGCAAACTAACCAGTTTGCTTACATGCAAAATTTATGAGCATATCGAACCTTATATTCATTATTTTTTAAAATTAAAAGGATTAAAACCAAAATCGTGGCTAAAAGAACTGGATATGAAATTTAGGTAGGCCTTGTTTAGTTGCCCAATTCGGCACCGCCAAAATGCACTGTGTGGTACTGTAGCGTTTTGTTTTTATTTGGTAATAATTGTCCAAACATTGACTAATTAGGCTCAAAACGTTCGTCTCGCAAAGTACAACAAAACTGTGCAATTAGTTTTTGATTTCGTCTACATTTCGTACTTCATATATGTGCCGGTATTTTGATGTGATGAGAATCTTTTTTTTGCATAGTGAAATTTGGGGAACTAAACATGGCCTAAGCAAGGATTCAATTCCATGTTTTCTTCTCCAGGAGAGAGGGGAAAAAAAAGAAGCGCAATATACCAGAACTGTCCTATGGACCCAGAGTACCCACCTCACCCTCACTTGGGGTTGTTTGCCATAGCCAGTATCCTCATCTCACCCAGAACCCACCAATCACGGCCCACCTTTGTATTCTCTCCCAGATGTACCCCCTACAAAACCACCACCAAAATCTCTCACAACCCTTGAGGCCTTGACAGTTGACACAAGACACCCACAAAGGTGGGCCGTCACAAGAACACACACACACAAGGCAACACGGTCTCAATTCCACACCACACGACCACCAGCTCAGCTCTCACTAAACCCCATCCACTCCTTTATCATCGTCTCCTTCCCTCCCTCCCTCTCCATTCTCAGCTCAGCTGCGTCCTCCCGCCATCCATGGCAAATGCTTCTCTGCAGTCCTTTCTTCTCCCGCAGCACCATTCTTTCGCCAGCACCGGCGGCAGCCATGACAGCTCCCCGTCTGCCCTGCACAAGCTCTCCACCAACACCGGCGGCACCATTTCCTTCAGGCTCCACCCCAACACCTCCCGCTCGGTGACCACAACCTCGACCACCAACTCGTCAGCTCCGACTCCAGTGGCCCCGGCAGCATCAGCAGCAGCAGAAGAAGACTCGTCACCAGCCCCGTCCCTGGACCTCCTTGGCCGCCAGCTCACGGCGGGGGACTACCGCCAGGCCGACGAGACCACCCGGGCGCTCATCATCGACCTCGCCGGCGAGCCCGCGAGGCGCCGAGGGTACGTCTTCTTCTCTGAGGTCCAGTTCATCTCCGCCGAGGACCTTCGCGCCATTGACGAGCTCTGGAAAGAGCACAGCAACAGCAAGTTCGGGTACAGCGTGCAGCGGCGGCTCTGGGAGAAATCGCAGCGCGACTTCACCCGCTTCTTCATCAGGGTCGGCTGGATGAAGAAGCTGGACACTGAGCTAGAGCAGTACAACTACAGGGCCTTCCCTGACGAATTCATGTGGGAGATGAAGGATGACACACCTGAGGGTCACCTGCCGCTCACCAATGCCCTCAGGGGCACACAGCTCCTGGGGAACATCCTCACCCACCCAGCCTTCCAGGAGGAGAACCAGGAAGACGAAGCTACAGCTGCAGCAGAGAGTGCCACCACCACTGGTCAAAGCAAAGATGATAACAAAGGGAGGGAGAGACCAAAGTTCATGAGAGATTTCAAGCCTGATTATTCCTTTTGATTGAGGCTGACCAAAAAAGGGCATGGGAGTTTGTGATGCAGAGATGCTGGCATGGTGTAATTGATTTAAAAGATCATATCCGTAGTTCTGTTTGGGTTACCTTGTCTTAAAACATGCATGAAAGATTGTGCAATATATATATATATATATATATATATATATATATATATATATATATATATATATATATATATATATATATATATATCGAATATATAATTGGTTCAGGTGTTTGCTCTGCACATGATGCTTGGGACAAGGAGAAATAGGCTGCTCAGGACAGCCACAAATATTAATTATGAGGAAAGCATGGATGCATCTCTAATCTCTATCACACTCTGATGGTATCTATATAGACCAACGCACTGCTGAATCGGCTGCATGCATTTTCATTCAGCATGCAACATCGTACCAAGTACCATGCAAAGATTTGCAGGTACTCCATTTCCTTCTGCAACCATGATGCTTCTCAAAAATAGAAGCAGATCTTTGCAGCTACTCCATTTCATTTTGCATCCATGATCCTTCCCAAAATAGGTACAGAGTAGGATGTTCTTGTTGAGGCAACCCACAACCAGTACGTAAAAAGGTTGTTCATCATGGGAGTGATGGAGAACCATCGGTTTTCAGCTTATCACCTCCACTTATTTCCTGTCAAGTGAACACGACTGACGTGAGCAAACCTACTTCGTCCACATCTTGGCACTTGGCAATTAAATGAGCCTAAAGCATGATAGAAAGTTTTTTAGAGAAAACTACCCCTCTACTGTCTTATGAGTGTCACATTCCTTTTCCCTTCTCAAGCGCATGGACAGAGCCTTCGAGTATGCTGATGCGAACCGTCACATGTGAGCCGCTCATCCATCTGCATGTATAAACATGCTCCTGGATTCTGAAATAGAAACCAGAAGAAAGTCAGTCAGTTCCACTTCCACATTTTAACTGACCATTTATGTTTATTAGCAAAACATCAAAGTAGAAAGCACAAACATATAACTGAAAAAATCTAGTCAATAGGCACTACCAGCATTCCTCGTGTAGCATTGAGAGCTTAGCTTCGGCAATTCCTAATGTTGCTAAATCAGGCATTTAACTGGGGACCAATGCATCGATACCATAAGCAACAAATACACTCTTCATTATTTAAATTAAAATATAGGAGGCATAAAAGTTAAATTCTTGAATCTAATTTTGCACATATTCTGAGTCTTTGATTGTGGGAAAAACCAATAAATGACAACAAAACATAAGATTCCTTTCAGAAGGTATCTAACAAAAGGCTTTAAGGACTGGTGTTGCTGCTATTTTTCCCCCCAAAAGTAGCCTGGTAAATTTCTCCTCAATCCACCAAATCCTCTCATTTATCACCACCCACTGTCATGTACCAGACATTCTAGATCTTCCATCCAAATCCCATTTGGTATGACACCAACTAGATGTTTGTGGTGCTGTCTCAACTTTGTTAGTGCTAAAGCAGAGCAGAGACATGACAATATCTGAGATAATAAGTTTGATCATTTAAAGTATGTTAAAATCAAAGCTGAAGTTGAGTAGATGTATCCAATGAGGTAGAGAAAAACATTGGTTTGATGGGATCATTGGTATGACCAGACAAAGGCCGTGTTTATTTCGGATTAAAATCTGATTCTTGGTTGGCCTGCTGCAGGGTGTTTGGCGGACGGTGGGCAAAATCACGCAGTGGGTGAACAGAGCACAGTTCATTTTCTGCGGTGGGTGAACCGGTGCTCGGCGACCGCGGCTGTGTAAACGCAGCTCGATTCTCAGGAGAGCAGAAACACACACACCCAAAGTAGCTATTGTGGCTTGGATAGCTGGGCAAACAATGACTTTTGTCAGCCCCAAAAAGTATATGTAATGGTACCCTTCAGATGGGCTAGGTCACAAGGATCACCTTGTGAAGATAAATAGATTGGAAGCCAAGTTATCTCTTTAATTAAGAATATGTCTAGCAAATTAGGAAGGTAGGATCATATCTAAAAGATCCCATCAATAGTTGACTTAAGGGTCAAGTTATCTCTCTATAAATAAAATGAAGGGGGTATATCATGGCTCAAGTTCATTAAGGAGAAGCGAAGGGCTAGCCCCTTCTTTTTTGAAAGAAAAGGGCTAGCCCCTTCAGCTCTCAGCTCTCTAGATCCCTGTGCTGCCTCATAAATTCCTAGCCATAAGCCCATAACACTTTGTTGGTTAAATGGCTGACTATTTTCAGAAATTTGGAGTAAGCACAGCACAGTGAATGTCAGTTTGAAGTAGGTAATAAACAACATAATCAGAAGAGTACACAAGATATCCTATCCAATATGACCTGAGAATGAAAACATCCATTTTCTGCATTGTTTGGATACCCTTGTATCCACGTCAATCCACATGGGTTGAGATGGATTGGAATGGAATTTAAACTTACACTCCAATCCACCTCAAGATATGTGGATTGAAGATTTCAAGTGAATACAAAAGTATCCAAACAAGCCCTTCTAGATATAAAACCTATAACAGTCTGCTTGTTGTGAAACAGTTAAATGAAAATGAGATAGACAATAGTCCAAGATTGATTTTTTAAAGTAAATATATCACTCATACCAAGCTGGTTGGAGCTTCATCAACAACTTCGGCAGGTTGGTCTGGTCCAAGGCTGGGAAAGCAGCCACTCTTGCATCTCATATATTTCTGCAAACTGGTTTGAATAATTCAGCTGAAGTGAGTGTTATCCTGCACGGATGGATGAACACAAAAACACAAACATTGCTCCAGTTTATATTATCCAATCTCAAGAAAGTTTCCTTGGGAGCCGGGATGATGATCTAACATGGACAAAATTATTGGCCATCAACTAAGAATTTGATGATGAATGTATTTTCACATCAAGAACAAAATCTAGAACTAACAAGCTCCCAAGCTAACATGAACACTACGAAACATGAACAAATACTTCCTATCATGAAAGACCTACTAACAAAATGATCAAGGGTACATAGGATCCAGATGAGGTCCACATCCACAACAAATTTTCCCAACAATTTATAGCAACAATGTTACTGACAGTGCTAATGATGTCATGCAGGCTTAATAGAAGTTATATCTGCTTTACATTTGAGCAAGGTGTACCCTTCGATTTTCAATTTGGGTCTTATAAGTTATATGAATTATCTCATGCTAGCAACTATGGAATAATTCACACAGATAGTACAAAAAACAGGCTACAACGGTGATTTTTTAGCATTCATTACTTTGTGGGCTACAGGCACAAGAGGTCCATCTCTTCCCAGCATTTTTTCGAGGGGGGTAAAATTTTCCTCACCTATTCTTCATTTAAACAAGTAACTGATAATAGTTGATGACTTGATGATATCAAACTTGGCTGGCACTGCTTATCTATACATTTCTAGTAGGGCTGGTAATGACATCACATTCAAATTGGAGGACAACTGGAAATGGAAGTTAGTTGTTGTTTCTCTAGGATAGCAAAACCTCACAACTGATGTGCCAAGATCCGAATCGGATCCTAATGTGCTTGTGCTGAGGTCAAATTCAGATGGCATCACCTCTGGGACAGTATCTTGTGTAATTCTCCAGTGTCCAGTCTTCCCCTATCTTTCAGGTATAAAGCTTACGTGAACCCTAGTCAAAATTCATATTCAAATAATATATATACACCCAGCCTAACTGTTGTCAGGGCAGAGCTAGACTCAGCACACCCTCACCTCCCCATTTTGCTCCAGATTCCCATTCAGTCTATATGGGATGTTCCTTTTCCAGAGACCTAGACATCTGTCTTACTCACACCCAATAGCATAAGCCAAACCTAGGAAGTAACATATGTACCTTCAGCAGAACTTCCATGCACAAGGACATAAAAAATTTAGGATATCAATGTAAATTTTGTTGATGCTGACAGATTGATAGCAGTTAAAAATTGAAAAAATACATGTAAATAGCAAAAGACATTTATCAAGTTTGTATGTATGTAACAGCTTGGAATGTTTCAGACTTCACTATAATACTGATGGTCCTGTCCAGAGACAGTCTATTTGGTTATTCAATTGATAAGTTAGGTTCTGAGAAGTAATCTCTCAGTGAACATTTACTTCAAGCTCAACCCTGATGCAATGATGTTGTCAAAAAAAAAAACCCTAATGCAATGAAAGTGGAATTTGCTACATGACTAGTTGGCTAAACGGAGTTGCTAGTGTGGCATGTCATTTGTAATTTGAGGATAATTGATTGAACTGCAACGATAGATGTAGTTTGAAGATACACAATTGGACTTACATCTCACATTTGTTCAGCACAGAGAGCCTGCTTGGAACACATGACTGTCCTCTTACTTTGCAAACCAAGCTGCAGGATTCCCCAGGCCTAAATTCCATTTGAGATTTCATAAAGCAGTTCCCAGGTGCACATTCACTTTAGAGAATAAGGTGCTTAAAGTGGAAAGCCTTACCTTCCTACTACAACGTTAATGCCCAACAACTTTGATACAGAACTAGATTCAGTTGATCCTGCAGAATGTTTACATTCCATGATCATTTGCAACCATATAATTCAAAAAACAATGCATCATAAGCACTAGGAATAGACAGAAGGTGGACCTGCTGCCACAGACTTTCTGTCCAGATTTCAGTCAAGATAATAGGGCAATATATTTTGGCTATCAAAATTCTCAAGCATCCATTTATAAAAACAATAAGTCAATAGATGAAATGCCATCGCGTGTCCCAGCCATGACTCCAGACCATAACATATGTTACATATTTCTAGTAATTCTAATGCTGCTAGCGGTGAATATTTGAGAACATGGTAATTCCAGTTTACAAGTAATGACCTGAGAACAGGTTACAAGTTACAACTGATAAGTTGTAATATAGCCAAGAAATATAGTTCATAGTTTGTCATACCTGATGAATTTTGCTGCACTGAAAAACAGTGATGGAAGTCACTGGCATAGGCATTTTCATGAACCTGGTAGATTGACAGAACAACTTAGTTTGCACTTCTTTGGACAAGCAGTTGTTGTAACAAACATTAAAAGACACAAAACTGAAAAAACTCCTTGTTTAGTTTAAACAAGAAATATGCCGTACAGTAGAAGGATTATTGTACTGAGCACTTAGGAGGGAGGGAGGGGGGGGGGGGGGGGGGGGGGGGGGGGGGGCGCAGTACCACACTTGCAGAGCTATGGCGGCATCTTCCCATGCAAAAATCAAAAACATTTGTGTATGTTCCTGGAGAAAATTAACGGTAAACTTCATTTGCCATATTTCAGATTCACCAATTAGCAATTGATAACTTCAAGCATCTTACCAGCAGTAACTGGCTTAGCTACCTTCAGCTTCAGCACATCTTCTTTCTTGATCTGTCAAAAAGGTCGAGTAAAATATTTATGAAACAATCCATTTTTGTTTTCCAGACCTGGTACTACTTATTAGGATTTACCTTAGAAGGATTCAAACAGCAAGAAACACAATATTCATATGAATTGCAGCACTGTAAATCAAGTTTGCAGCCCCTGGATTATGTCATGAAGACTTATGTCAGGCTTTGCAGGGTAACCAGTTTTGTTGGAGTGTTGCATATAATATGGTAAATGAAAATAGGGAACTCACTGGCAGGAAAAGCGGTCCCCTGTTGTTGGGCAGCAGTGAGACCATGGATTGATTGAAAGTGCAGAACATACATAACCTGCAAAGAGAAGTGTTTTTATCAGTGAGAGATGGTTGTCAGATAGTGCAGCATTTATAGGAAAAATTATCTAAGCATGCAATACAAAGGCACAGGAGTATTGCCATTATCATCAGAGATCAGATGCCGCCCCTGAACAGTGCTTCTGCACACAATTGGTTCAATAAAGCCAATGTCCTTCCTGCACAATATTATAAGTTCTTTCCTTAGCTTTACTGAAATATAAACTGTAAAATTGCTCTCATATTCAGAATGACAAGAATATCCCAATACTAGGCTGAAGGAATTCACTGATACCCACGCTGCTTTATGCAATAAAAACTTTTCCAGGTCCTAAAAACAAGGTTAAAATACAGTTTGACTCAATGATTCCAGAACTAGTGAGCTAGCAAACTGCTTGCCACCTTTACATTGAAACATTTCTCTTTGTCCCTTCCCTTTTCATCTACCTCTCTTTCTTCTTTACTTGCCTAATCCACACTCCTTCCTTCCACAATTCCATCCCTCATAAGCTTCCTCATCTAATCCTATATTCCTTCCGCTAGCGATTTGTGACAGTGAATCAAACGGCCCAATGATAAGGGACATACCTGAACATTGTCAAAGATTATGGGCTATTTTTCATGATAATCAAATCAAAGAAGGTAAATGCCAACAACAATTCACAATGTATCAGCTTTTTCCCAATCAGTGGCACAATGTATTGAAACGAATATGAATCGTCAAAATTGGCTTGGCATTCAACCCCCTACCCCCACCCCTCACAGTACACATCAATACTAGAATCAAGCATGGGGTCCCAGCCCGTTACCAAGTGAATCCTGACTGGCGCAACTACTCGCCTTTATCTACAAGGAGCTTTCAACTGCTGAGAGTTACATTGGACTGCGTGCGACGAGCACGGGCAAAGGATTCGGGGCCCTGGCAACGGCAGGAAGGAGAGTGCGGATCTCACCGGATACCGGAGACGGGGGTAGGGAAGCAGGCGCAGGCCGCGACGGCGACGGCGGCGGCGAGGCGGAGGATCCGGCCGAGGGGAGGGCGCGGACTGGCCATCCCGGCAGCGGAATCGGCGACGGAGTAGCAATGGGCCTCATGCGGTCGCATGCCGTTGTGGGCGGGTCATTTTCGTCTTTCTCCCTCCGGATGACCAAACAGCTCAGAATGAGGCTGACTCGCTGACAAGCGGCCCCCGTCGGATTCGGGGGCACCTGTTTGCTGATTCGGCCGATGCGGGGGGGTTCCGAGCGCGTCGCGTCCCGTTGCCTTGCCACTCGCCATCCTGCACTGCTCCGGTTCGCACTCGCACTGTCGCACAGCTCTTCAGTGTAGCAAACAAACGAGAGCGGAGCGGGCGTTTGGGCGGCGGCCGGGTCGGCGGGCGGACGTCAACAGCGGAGCGGGAGCTTGGTCGGCGGCCGGTCGGGAAGATATGGAGCAAGATCAGCGTAAAGACAAGTCTTTCGGTTCCCTCATGGACCCAAGGGGGCCTCCTGAAGGAAAGAACCCATTCTTCACCGCGGTAAGCTGTCGATTCCAAAATGCTAGCAGATTCCAAGAACTAGAGGTCGATCAACTGGTAGACTGCGGGAGTCCTTGGTACGTACTAGTAGATTAGGGGAAAAACTACACCCAAGGGTTAAAATCTCCTACCTTTTGGTCACAGGGTTCCTGTATTGGGGTTTTGTCACTGCAACTCGAGTGGTGCTTCTGATTGCATTGTGCTGTTGTTTTCTATGGGGGGTGGGTGGGGGGATACAATTGTGATGTTTGGATCGCCAGGCTGCTTTGGTCGGTTGTGGTTTTGTGATTGAAAAACAATAACTTTTTGGTGAGGTAAAGATACGCGATTCGTCTGGACAACTGCACAAGTTCGATTTGAGCAAAAAGGATACCTTTCCATGCTTATTCTCCTTGTAAACATGTATTCATTCATTTAGTTCTATCGATAGAGAGAGAATTTGTGGGTTTTTTTTATATATAACAGAGCGAAATTGTGGTTATACTGATTCAGCAGCAGTAACAGGGTCCTGCAGCTTTTGACTGTATGCCATTTGTTTAACACTTTACTGACCAAAGGTTACTCATATATAGGTGGATTTCTTTCTTTCTACTACTATATGAGATCTGTAGCCTCTCTAATCCTTAATTTGATACTAGAAAATTGTCATTTTTTTGAACAATAGGAAATTGTCATTGTAAGTCTATGTACACCTACATGCTATAGCTTTTGGCTGTATGCCATTTGTTTAACACTTTACTGACCAAAGGTTACTCATATATAGGTGGATTTCTTTCTTTCTACTAATGTAAGAGATTTGTAGCCTCTCTAATCCTTAATTTGACACTAGAAAATTGTCATTTTTTTGAACAATAGGAAATTGTCATTGTAAGTCTATGTACACCTACATGCTATCTTCAGAGTAGCTAAGATATATATATATATATATATATATATATATATATATATATATATATATATATATATATATATATATATATATATATATATATATATATATATATATATAGGTGGATTTCTTTCTTTCTACTAATGTAAGAGATTTGTAGCCTCTCTAATCCTTAATTTGATACTAGAAAATTGTCATTTTTTTGAACAATAGGAAATTGTCATTGTAAGTCTATGTACACCTACATGCTATCTTCAGAGTAGCTAAGATATACATCTTGAATGAGGCAATTGCTTATTTAACCAGCTGGGCATGCAGGTTCCCACATTCCAGTTTGAGCTGTACAACACTAATGGTTGGCCAGACTCACAAGATAAGTTCTTGGCCCAAAAGATGGCTCGGCGTTTCGGCAGCATGCTATGCAAGATAAAGAAATTGGTGCTCGAACAGACAGCCAAAGAAAATAATGGACATGCTCAGTTTGTTGAAGGGGTTATAACCGGTGTTGCAGCTTCACGCCCTGAGTTTCAGCAGTGCTTCGGTACTACTTTTCAGAGAAGGAACAGTGCTTATAGCATCAACAGCAGCAGCCAAATTCCAGCGAGCCCAACAAGGTCAGTGTCCTACAAGATTCCTACTACTTCAGCTTCAGGTTTATTTGCTGTAATGGTTCAGCCAATGGGAAGACGAGGTCAAGATGAGGAGCCAATCGAGCCAATCAAGGTCATCTTCAGCCTTAGCAACCTCTATTCAGTTGGATTCGTGTACAAGGAAGTGTTCTACCATTATGAGGACGCCGATGTTTCCAGTATTGCAGTAACTGAAGCTACTGAGAGATTTATAGTGAAGATACCAATGGATGGGGGCTATATGGGGAATGATTTGTTAAATGTCAGAGTTGGAATTGCTGGCCTCTTGGAGTCCCATAATACCCTAATCAACGCTGAGTACAGGACCAGAAAACAAGTAAGACGTGCTTTGATGAGCATATTTGTCCCCATATCTGAGGGAATTCGGTTCCCAGCTTGGCTTCGAAGATTGTATGAGATCTACAGCAAGAATTTAGATGCTACTACTGATAATCCAGACGACAACCCAGAGAAGAAGTATTCAGGAAATTTCAATGACTGGTATACAATATCTCATGCCGTGGCCCGTGGTCAAGTCAACTTCAGTGGTCCTAGAGCAGGAGGAGGCTACAATAGGTTTGAGGTACTCTTGATCCAGGTCTCGATGCTGTTACTGTCTGCAGTGAAGAATGCATATGAAAAGAACGAAGAAGAAAAACAGGAAGTTTTAAGAAGGGAAAAAGAGGAAAGAAAGTTGATAGGAAAGAAGAAAATCATGAGGTAGGCAGAGTGTTAAGATGTAAGTTAAGGCATACTCTTTAGATGTGAGGGTTAAGATGTAAGGTAAGGCATTACTCTTAGATGTGAGGTAGCCTAAGATGTAAGGTAAGGCATTACTCTTAGATGTGAAGGTAGCCTAAGATGTAAGGCTCAATTGATGTTGGAGCATATAATGTCCCATCGGTGAACTTTTGAGGGACCTTTTTTTTACCTGACATTTAACCGAAGTGCCAGAAGCCCTGAACCTGAATGTGTGAAGTGAAGGCTTACATTTTGATTTCTTCGTGTGTGTTTTTTGCAAGGAAAAATGCTTTATATTATATGTGAAAGATGGAAATAATTACAATCAGAAACAAAGAGCTCGGTGACACGCTACCGTGTCCATGGCCGACTTGCGTCCATGGCCAGCCCTGGCTACCCTCGCCGTCTCCTGCGCTCAGTGCACGGCCTCGTGCACCATCTCCGTCGTGCCCTTTGTTTGGTCATTGGCCCTCTCCGCCGTGTCCGCGATGCGGCCGGCCTTGGCCCTGCGCCCTGCACTTGCCTCCCCGGGCATCCTTCCCTCCGCTGCGTATGTCGTGTCCCTGATTTCCCTCCGGTTGTCGTACGCCTAAGAAAGTAGTAAGAAAC
This sequence comes from Saccharum hybrid cultivar R570, assembly GCA_038087645.1. Taxonomy (NCBI): domain Eukaryota; kingdom Viridiplantae; phylum Streptophyta; class Magnoliopsida; order Poales; family Poaceae; genus Saccharum; species Saccharum hybrid cultivar. Next base: position 1,979,727 of record JAQSUU010000682.1, read on the forward strand.
AGAACATGCGCGTGCGTGTCAACAATGTCTACCTCCGACAAACTCAAGCACTAATAAGGCACTAAGCAGTGTGCTGCATACCTGAGACTGAGATCGAGACGATCTTGGCGCAGCCTGCCGCCTGCGATAGCAGAGACCGATCGTCTATGTTGGGCGCAGAGGAAGGATGCACGCCGCCGTGTAAAGAGCCTGCCTAACGACAGTGTTGCCGGTGAGCCTGGCGCGGCGCCCGCGACGCGACCGAGCAGCATGGCGTTGGCGCGGCGGCCATCAACCTCGACATAGACGACGTCGGCGAGACCTTTGTGTTGAGGTGACAGGTGATGGTCTACCTATTGAGGATTAGGCTTCAGGCACGGGGAGAAGAGGCAGCAAGTGACAGTATATAATAATGGAGCTGGAGCGGACGAGACGAGCAGCAAGTGACACGTCCGGAGACACGTTGCGGCGGTGCAAGCTCCAAAAAGAAGGCAAGTCCTGACGCGTGCGGCGCTCTGGTCTGGTGTGTGTTGCTATCGCGCGGCAGGACAGCGGCCGGCGACAAGTCAAACCATCCGGACAGATTCAGAGCTGACGCACGCACTGGCCACTGGGGCCAGTCCGACGCCAGTCACGCCGTGCTGGCTGCTGGGAGAGATCCTCGGCCGCCACCAGGACACGGCCAAAAGTGCGACCTACCAACCGCGGCAAGATGCCGATGGGCGATGGCGACGTACCTACTAAGTACATCCGGCCGGCGCATTGGTTACATCTTATATGAGTGGGACGAGGAGTACGAGTGAGAAAAATCAGACCAAAGCAATTCCAATTCCAATTCCAATAGCTGATTAGAAATCGGCCGGCTGGGTTGAATTTCTCTTCCTGCCCCGCTCTACTGTGTTATTAGGCAAAATAGTAGTATGTTCATTGAAATTTCGTGTTCCGATCGATCGGTTTATTTACATACAGAAACAAAAGAGCATGCCAGGGCGTACTTCCAAGACATGCTCATATGTACAGAGCACAATTATGTAATTAATTTAATAATTTACATAGCAAGACTGTATTTTCAAGGCATGCTCGTATGAACATAGCACAACTACGACTTGAAAGGAACCCAATCCTAACACTGGTAATTTTAAAAACGAACACCGTGATCTGACCATTGAACCTTTCGTGCCATCAAGACTAGATGTTGCAATAAGAGCCTTCATTATATAAAGTTAAACACATCAGCTTCCTTCAAGTTAAGTATATATAGAAGCAAAAGAGGCAACCTTCTATGTTGGTAGATAGATGGCACGGCAGGTACAAATGGATGGCATGTTGCGATCAAACTTAAACTGTCACTGAGTCCATGGATGATATAGAAGGTAAAATATTGAAGACGGCCTACTCTTGTTCCCAATGCAGCTTGCTCTAGCATGTGGCCTATGATCTCTATGGCAACAGCTGTATTAATGACATTATGGTTGCAATTTTTAGAAATAGATGTTTAGGATGGTCATGGCAACAACAATGTAATGTATTTACCTGGATGGATGTATCAATTATTTCACGAGGTTTGGTTTCCTGTTAGAACATTTGACATCTGTGATTGGCCGCCTCCATGTCTGGATCATGTGAAGACAACAATCTTACTACTATTAAGGCTAGCTAGCAATTGTACAGGGATGATGAATATAATAATAATAAGATTAGCATAAATAGAGTCTATGACTCTATGGTATGGAATTTACTATGAAAATAGTAATAAATGAATGAATGAGTGTGATTTTGATGAGACGTGATGACTGATCAAGTCAACCGTAGCACAACAACATAGCCACTTTCAGTTCAGTAGATGGTACTGTATTCATTTTCAATCAGGCATATGAGCATGACATGAATTTTGCACCAGATAGCATCTAGGCAGTTTACCTATTTACATTAAACCAAAACTCAGGAAAAAGAAATAGATTTTATGAAATTCTAGTGAACAAATTAACATAACCTAGGAGGCTAGGACCTTCAATTCTCCAGTAACAAAGGCTAAAGAAAGGGCTACACTCCACTATAAAATGGAATTTCTGGTCAAGTACAACTTTTGCATGGTTTGCTGAAGCTGAACAACTAGACTGTGGCAGCACCACCAATTTTTTTTTTCTGGTCAACATAGCAATGCCGGGATGGTGGCCAAAGCAATATCAAACTCTGTACGTGCAATTATTGTAGGTAAATACAATCACTAAAGTTAATATAGTTCTTCAAAAGTTCATGGGTAGCGAATAGAAACATTGTAGGCCAAGTTAAAAGCCTGGGCATGATAGCAAGGCTTTCAGATCTGCAAAATTGAATGGCACAGCTGCAGTACTTGAGAAGAAAACTATATGTTTGCATAAACCTCTAAACAAATTTTTTGGATGCCAAAGATGCCTTAATAATCGTATTTGATCTAAGTGCACACAATTCAAAGTTCGATTCGGGTTATATGACTGGCAATGTAGAGTAACTATAACAGAATATTTAGGAGTATAAATTGAGTGACAAATAGAGTGTCTCTATTTATGGATATTGATCCCACCCTTTCTCTGTTACATCCCCATCATTCAAGTCATATTAGCTCTATTGCAGCTCACATGTATATTTCCTAGTCTAGTATAAAAAAGCTAAGTGACTAATATATTTTTTACTTTCTGAAGTACCCCACTCTCTATGTCCGGTATGTGATTTGGATTCACGACCCGTGTGTATATAAAGGCAAAATTTGCCTTTGGACACTGAAAGTGTCCTCCTTTTTTGCCGGCGGACACCGAAAATAGAGCGATTTGCTGGTAGACACTTTTGTCGTTGCCAAATTTGTTGGAGAACACTAAACACATTAAAATATTCATTTCTAGCTCAGGAGGTGAGAGAACAGCAGTGAAATGCCCTTTTTGCCCCTGTCTCTTTCTTCTTCCTCTGTCCTTGTTCTTCACCCCCTCGGCTCGCCGACGTCGGTTGGACCTGCGCTCAGCGCGGCGAGGCCAGACGAGGGAAGTGTGCGCGGGCCAAGGCAGAGTGGCTGCACGTGAGCCCCAACGCGGGTCTGCACGAATGGGCATCAATTTATAATAAACTTATCTTATCGTGAGGTTAGCACCACTTCTGTAAGCCACGGGTTGAGCTTTTCCCATCGTCGATCACATTACGGCTTGTTTGGAACCGCTTATTTATGAGTTGATTTATTCTAATCGTGTTTTTTAGAATGATGCGGTTTAAAGAATCTGCTTCAAATCTGCAATCTGAAGAATCTAGGTGTTTGGCAATCATGATTATTGTATATAAATTATTTGTCCTAGGTATCAAATGACGTTTATGCCCTTGAGGCAAGTTTATGTTTATCTCTCACTCACAACTAAAAAGACTAAAAAGTGGACAGTGATTTGGTGTGACAATCGAACATCAGGTCGTCGGTCTGCCTACCACCTGTGATCCCATCGCCCCCCCCGCACTCTCTCCCTTCCTCTCCAAATACCACTCACCGCGGGCCCATCTGAATCCCTTCTTAGAAAATGCCACCCGTCAAACAGGGTGCTCGCCCCCGCGACAGTCAGGCTACCCAAGCGCTCCCTCGCTCCCTGTGCGCGCGGACGACCGGCGTCACGGCCTCACTCTCCGCCAATCATGCGGTGATGTGGATCATGATCTTTTTCCTCGCACCTCGCCCTCTCCCCCGCAGTCCTTGCGCTTGTCGCACCCGCGCCGTCATCATCACCGTTGTCCTCGTCCACGTCGTCGCCCTCGTCGCTAGAAATTGGGCCGGGGCACCAGCGATGAACCCTAACCCTATCTCCTCTGCACAAGGTGCGCACCGTGTCATCGTTGTCTCCATAGGAAATTGGGCCCAGTGCCTATCCCTGCCGTCGCACGTCACCGAAACCCCATGCCCTGTCCCGCACTGCCGTGCCACCACTGCAAGGCCATTCCACCACCGCAAGAACATCCCTGACCTATTGAAAGGTCGTAATTGGCTAGAGGTGGTAAATAGCCTATTAAAAATTCTACAAACTCACTAAACAAACTTAGTAAAACAAATGGCTATTTGCAAGTTTGTCTAGCTCTAACTAATTAAGCAAGCCACCTAAACAATTCTAGTGTATATCTATGATCTCTATATGGCACACAAAGCTATGTCACTACACTAGCTAGCAAGAGAGCTAATTACAACTAATTGAGCTACCCTACTCTACTTGCTAAGCTACAACTACCACTAGCACTACACAAGGTAAGAACTATGAAAGTAAGTGCAAAGGTAGGAATGGATGTTTATACCAACGTTGATGAGTAGAGTGGCCAATCACCGATATAATCAATCACACAATATGAATGCCAATCACCGGAAGACAAGAGTTGACACAATCGATTTTTCTCCCGGGGTTCACTTGCTTGCCGGCAAGCTAGTCCCCGTTGTGTCCTCCTACACCGTGTGGTTCGGTGGCTAATCAGTATCACCCACCGAGTCTCTCAAAAGGCGCCACAAGAACCTACCAATAGTGAGAAGTTGAATAACACGAGCATTCCACTAGAGTTGCCTTTGGCGCTCCACCGGAGAAGACACAAGAACCCCTCACAAATCACCGGGAGGTGGGCAAGAACAATCTCCTTCTCTTTCCAACGCCTCCAACCAGCTCCAAGCCATCTAGGTGGCGGCAACCACCAAGAGTAACAAGAAATCTAGAGCAAAACGATCTCCAAGTGCCACTAGATGCAATCACTCAAGCAAATGCACTTGGAATCACTTAATCTCACTTTGAATTTGCAAACAAGCAAGAGAGATGAGTGGGAGGGGATTTGCCAAGCTCACAAGGATATCAAATGTGTCAAAGAGCCAAGAAAGCCAGCCCATGGCCGGCTAAAACATTTTTATACCCGAGCCACAAACCCCCTAGCCGTTGAACTGTAACACTCCGGTGTTGCGCAATGCATTTTTTTGCATGGCAATCATATTGCATAGCATTCATATCATTATAATCATGTATGATAATGGTATAATTTGATTAAAATAAAAGCTTAAACATGCTATATTTAATGAACTATAATAATATGATAATCACATTATATCAAAAGCCTTGCAACCATAATTCTTACATCACTTGGAACCTTAGTTCAAATTTTGGAGCTCAAATTTGGTCAAACACTTGTTCAAAAACAATTATGAAAAATATTCAAAATTATTCCCTAATTTAGCTTTTATTTTGTCATTTAAAATCTATTAAGAATTTTGAAATGACCCCTTAATCAAAGTTGTAGAGAATTCAATTTTGAGCAACTTTTATTTTTGGGCCAAATCCATAAAATGCTTTCTTCTTGTTCAAAATTGGGTTTGAAGTTTGAAATGCATTTAAATTTGAAAATCGAAAATCAAAAATTTCATTTCTTTTCCTCGCGGGCCGCCGCCACCGATTCGGCCCAGAGCCAGAGTCGGCCCGCCTCACCGCGCGCGCGCGCCCGCGCTGCCCCGCCTCCGGCCCGACCCAGCCGGCCATCTTCCCCTCCTCTCGCCCGCGTCCGCGCGCTGGCGCCGCGCCACGCCGCGACCGCGGCAGAAGGACACCGCCGCGTGGCGGCCCCGCGCCTGCAGCGCCTGCCGCGCGTCGGCCGCGGCCTGTCACCGCACTCCCGCGCCCGCCTACACCTGCCCCGGCCCAAGCACCCGCTCGCTCGCACCCGCACTCCCTTCTCCTCCCTTCCCGAGCCGAGAAGCTCGAGCTCCACCTCGCCGTGACCGCCGCTCCGCCGGCGTGATTCGCCCTCACCGCCGCACCATTTCGCAATTAACCGCGCCCGCAGCTCCGCCTCGCCTTCCTCCGCTTCGAGCTCGCGTTTGCGCCGTCTTCCAAGCTCTAGGTGAGCTCCTCCACACCTCGCCGCCGACGGCCATGGCGCCACCGCGCGCGGCCTCCCGTCGAGGCGACTTCCCGCTACCTCCTCGTTCCCCTTTTCTCCAAAAACGGGTTCGTCACTTCACCGTGGTTCGCGTGCGCTCGCTGCCCCGCCCGCTCGCGACCGGAGCCGGCCGGTCGGCCATAGCCGCCGCCGCGACGTCGCGCGCGCGAACGCCGACGACGCGCTCCGCGCCTCGCGGGGGCAGGACCGTGCCCCTGGGCCGCGCCCCGAGCGGGCCGGCTCGGTGGACCTCCCGCGCGCGCGAGACGGGCCGGGAAAACGGCCACGGGCCGACTGTTGACCTCGGGCCGGCCCGATTCTTTTTTTTTTTTTCAGAAAAACAAATTCCGATTTCTTTTAATATTATTGATGAAAAACACTTGTAAAATGATTCCTTGGCCATTTTAGCTCCAAAATTGGTGAAATAAAATTGTATGTACTCATTTGAACCTGATCTATGGTATAAAATTGTTGCATGTCAAATTTGATGTACTTTTCTGTAGAATTTATAATTAAATAGTAAAATGGCTATTTTCTTGATAAATACTTAATAAATCCTAGAAAAGTCAGAAAAATATGATTCCAAATTTATTAATTTTTTTGTGTCATGTACTTTCTAGGAAAATTTTATATCTTGGGTGTTCTGTATAAAAATTTGTAGTTGCAGTTCAAATGCTTTTTGTTACCAATAATTGTTATTTTTGTTATTTAAATAAATTTGAATAAAACATGCAAGTGATAATTTTTCCATAGTGTTTGTTTAGGTAGTAGATAGTAGAAAAATTCCTAAATCTGTTGTTTGATACTTTTCATAATGTAAAGTATTTTAAATATCTATTTGAGGCCATAGTTTGTTATTTTTGTATAGTAAGTTCTAATTATCCAAATGCAGTAAAAATTTTATGTCAAGCTATTCTTGATATTAGTAACCCACTGTAATTTTATAAGATTTTTCTGAGCTACTAAAATATGTGTTGCTGTTCAACCTTAAGACTAATTAGGGTTTCTATTTATTCTTAATGCAAAGTTAGTTGGAAAATTATACTTTGGTGTATCTTTGAAGCCTCTTGATTCTCCAATACTCTCGCATGGTAGGAACTAGTGTTGGTAGTTTCCGAGTACATGTTCTTGGATGACGTAGACTACCTTGTAGAAGAGTCATAAGTTCCACATAATCCGATGACGTAATACATTCGTTACATCGCATGCATTCCGCATCATCATCATCTCATGTCACCTCTGCAATGCACCGATGCATATTGCACTCATACTTCTGCATCATACAGGATCGCAGGAAGTGGTTCCGGCAGTTGTTCCCGAGGACGCAGAGGAGCAGCCCGAGGAGCCGGAGCCAGCAGAAGTAGAAGAGGAGTCCGGTGAAGAGCTTCCGGAGTGCCCCGACCATCGTCCTAGTACCTTCGAGCGAGGCAAGCCCCGGAGCATTTCTCCCTCGGTTTGCAAATAATTTATTATTAACTTTACTTAATTTGATGCATTACGTTTAGGAGTTGTTTGCAAACGTTGTTGCATTATACCTTGTCTCACCTTGCTTTACCCGATCCTTGTTTACCCTGGTGTCCACGGTCAATAATTGCTTAGCTTGCTTAGACCGGTAGAAGTCGGGTGATTGCCTGTCATCCGCGAGCTATAGGGGATTACCTGGATCTATGTGAAAGAATGTCATGTGAGAATAACTAAGTGTCGAAATGAATCTGAGACTGGGCGGAAGCTTGCAGGGTTCTGGACTGTAGTGTCTTCCGTCTGTGTCGATTAAGGACCGTCCGTTGTCGGGCCTCGAGTCATGTTGAACGCATGCCTCACATTTAGCTGGCCGAATAAAGTACCTTTCGACCGCGAAGCTGGGAGATTATTCGGGCCGAGTGGATTGCCCGCAACGCACTGTACCGGAGCAGTAGTGGCAGGAAACGGGGGCGCGATGATAAGGCCAAAGAGCAGTCGGGCGGCCCCCGGGTACATGTGGTTCCTGGCAAGCTCGCGACTTTACCTGAATGGTTGACTCGGTGACCAATACCTCACTTTAGCGGGTGAGTGAGGTTTGTGTGAGGAATAAATTACCAGCTGGTCAATAATCGATTCGAATCGCCATCGTTCACTGGATAGTGAGCACTTGACTTGAGTTACTTCATCGTAGTAATATGGATACAACACTTGGATAGTTATGAGAAAATGACATGGTAATTACTGTCAAATATCAATGGTAATCCTTGCTTGCTCAATTACATGGTTACTTTAGCATAAAGTGCAAATATAGTTGACAGGAGAATAAAGATTTAGAAGATGACATGCTTTTGTAAATGATTTGCTAAGCTAAAAATGCTTTCTTGCAAATGAGTCAGCTACCCCACCAAAATGCCTATCATGATCCTTGGAGTCTTTTGTTTTGGTTCTGTCGGGTAAGTCTAGCTGAGTACCTTCTCGTACTCAGGGCTTTGTTCCCACTTGTTGCAGATGGACAGATGTACTATGGTTATTGTATCAACTGTCTCTACCCTGCGATGGGCGAAGCTTAGGACCATGGGCAATGGTCACTCACTACTTCTCGCCTGATGCTTTTGCTGGAGATGATCGCAAGCTGGCACTTTATCTCAAAACAACGTGTGTGTGCGTGTTTTAAACTAATGCTTCCGCTACTTTTATTCGAACTTGGTTTGTAATAACTAGGTTTAAACTCCGATGTACTTTGTGCCGCGAACTTCTATGTAACTTATGACGGTAACCGCTGAACTTAGTACGATCTTGGCTGTTATGTGAATGGTTTGAAATCCGTCGAGATTTCACGGACTACCGGGTTATACGGGCTTAAGTTTGTTAAATTGTCCTGCCGTTGGATGATTTTCTTACTTAATCTCGTATAATTGGGCGGTTCTGTTACAGCTGGTATCGGAGCAAGGTTTAGCGTAATTACTGTTCATAAGTGTATTTAAAACAAAATCCTATTTAAAAAGTGTGATTTTCAAACTAAAAGTGTGCCAGTGGTCATATCCTGTATGCCCAGTTAAGGACTCTAGGTGGCTATTTAAGTACTAACTTGGGGTTCTTGCACCATATTTCTTTTTCGTTGCTCATACGGCGTGCTATTGTATGAGTGCCACTTAATTGAGTGGTAATGTATGGATCAGTTACCTCTACGCTTTGGTAAGTGTGAGTTGTGAGAGCATGATCGGATACACCGCCGATCTAGGGAGAGTGCTTATATGATACTAAGAATAATTACATGTTCTACACATGTTTTTATGAAAGTATCGCATGCGTGGGTGTTCCGTCCGTTGAGGCGATGCCGTCAATAGGACGATGTGTTTGGGTAGTTACTACCGTTGTACACGCATCTGGGGATATGTGTAGAGCGTGTAGGTAGGTTTACTGCTTTCATGCATTCATGGGGAATGGGCTGAAATAAATTTTCTGCAGGTACATAACAGCGTATCGTGTAGACCGAATTAGTTACGTATATGAGAGACCGTTGTATGCCACCGAATTCACCGTTAGATGCTTTTTTTTTTCCTAAGTTTGTGAGAACGTAAGACTCGTGCATGCATCATATTGTTTGTGCATTCCATTCATGGCATGCATTCCTCCCCTTATAAAAGGATTATCCCATTTCGATAAAAGTGACCTCAACTAAAATATGTTCTCACTGGGTAATTAAATCTTGTGCTACAGATGGCCCGCACGAAGCAGACTGCCCGTAAGTCCACCGGCGGAAGAGCACCCCGTCGTCAGCTGGCCCCGCGGGAGCACCGCAACACGGACACTTTTCTAAGCGAGTTTGGCATGCCCACCTTGCTTTGGAGAGTGCTCCATGATGTGGGGTACCCGGAGGGTCAAGAGCCGGTATACTCTTGGAGTGAGAGCCAGTTAGCTGAGGATGGACTTGCTATCGTGGAGATCACCGTCCCTGCTCTTGGTGATGCACCAGAATGGGATGGTTGGCATCTGGAGTTTGAAGGACGCACTCCAGCCGAGGGTGCAGAGGGCGCGGCTTTTCGCGTCATCCGAGACATCATGAGCAGGTTCCCTAATGAGTTGGCAGCAGCTTTGGCCGGTGCTTTCCCGAGAGATGATCCTCGCAATGCCATTTGGGTACAGCCGCAGGGAAGTGCCCTGGTTAGAGGCCCCAGTGAAGGACGGGCTAGCGATAACCACACCATGAGTGCCATGTATGCAGCCATCAGAGCATACCAAGGTCTGGAGAATACCTATTGGACCTTGACTGGCCTACGTGGTGATGATCGGCTTGAAGCAAGGAAGCAACAGAAGAAGCAAGCACGTGCTATAGCTAGCTTGCAGGAGCAGTTGGCCGATATGAGCTTGCAGCGGGACCGAGCTCTCGAGAGAGGCGAGAGTTCCATGCAGCAAGTACAGAGGTTGACTCAGGCCAACAGAAATGCAGACCGCATGATGGGACAGCTAGTACAAGAAAGGAATGAAGCCTGGAACGAGAGGGACCTTCTGAGGCAGAGGGTCGAGGAGTTAGAGGAGTACAATGCCAACTTGCATGAAGAGTTTCATGCCCTCTACAACGGGATAGGCCCGTATGCTCCTCCGGACGCCGCTCAGATGGACGTCGACGACGACGCTGCTGCTGAAGGTAGCGATAGTGATGCCTCCGACCTCGATGACGGCCCTGAAGAGTAGGATAGTGTCCTGCGTTAGTAGCTAGACTTTGTCGCGATAGCCTTCTTTTGGTTTCCATGTGCCATGGAAGTTGTTCCTATCCACCAGATCCCGGTAGTGTGTGAGTTCCCGGATGTGTTTCCAGATGAGTTACCTGGCCTTCCTCCAGATAGAGATGTTGAGTTTGGAATCGAGTTGATCCCCGGGACAGCTCCTATTTCAAGGAGACCCTATCGGATGCCTCCGGATGAGTTAGCTGAGTTGAAGAAACAACTGGAAGAATTGCTAAAGAAGGGGTTTATTCGCCCAAGTAAGTCTGAATGGGGATGTCCTGCCTTGTTTGTAAAGAAAAAGAAAGAGGGTACTCTCAGGATGTGTGTGGATTACCGACCTCTTAACGCTGTAACTATCAAGAATAAATATCCACTGCCTCATATTGATGTTCTGTTTGATCAGTTAGCTAAAGCCAGAGTGTTCTCCAAGATAGACTTAAGGTCTGGGTATCATCAGATAAAGATTAGACCTCAAGATGTTCCGAAAACCGCCTTTTCTACCAGATACGGGTTGTACGAGTATCTTGTTATGTCATTTGGACTAACAAATGCTCCTGCATATTTTATGTATCTGATGAATACGGTTTTCATGCCGGAGTTAGATAAGTTTGTAGTTGTCTTCATTGATGACATTCTAGTATACTCTGAAAACGAGAAAGAGCATGAAGAGCATCTGAGAATTGTCTTGACCAGGTTGAGGGATCATAAGTTATATGCTAAGTTCAGCAAATGTGAATTTTGGTTGAAGAAAGTTCCTTTCCTCGGTCATATCCTATCTGAGAATGGAGTTTCTGTAGATCCGAGTAAAGTGCAAGAGGTTATGGATTGGAAGACTCCAACCACAGTGTCAGAAGTCAGGAGTTTCCTAGGGTTAGCAGGTTACTATCGCCGTTTTATCCCAGACTTCTCGAAGATTGCCAAGCCTATGACAAGTCTGTTACAGAAAGATCACAAGTTTGCGTGGACAGAGGAGTGTGAGACAGCTTTCCATACCTTGCGGAAACTGTTGACCACTGCTCCAGTTCTTGCACAACCCGACATCGAGAAACCTTTTGATGTGTTCTGCGACGCATCAAAAACAGGATTAGGGTGTGTGCTAATGCAAGAAGGACGAGTAATTGCTTATGCCTCCCGGCAGTTGAGAAAACATGAAATCAATTATCCGACACATGATCTTGAGCTTGCCGCTGTTGTGCATGCCTTAAAGATTTGGAGACACTATCTACTGGGTAACGTGTGCAACATTTTCACCGATCATAAGAGTCTCAAGTACATTTTTACCCAACCAGAATTGAACATGAGACAGCGAAGATGGTTAGAACTAATCAAGGATTACAACTTAAATGTACAGTATCACCCTGGAAAAGCCAATGTGGTAGCTGATGCTTTGAGTCGAAAGTCACATTGTCTGAATATGCAACCCTTGCTGGAAGATGGTTTCAATCTAATGCACCCTACCGTGTTACATAGTATTCAGATCAGTTGCTCCTTGGAGAGTAAGATAATAGAAGGTCAGAAGGCAGACCAAGGGATTTTCCACATCAAAAAGAAGAGTAAAGAAGAACCCTCGAAACACTTCAGGGTGGATGAGCAAGATGTGTTGTGGTTCGACAACCGTCTTGTTGTTCCAAAGGATAGAGAGCTTAAGAATAAAATTTTGGACGAAGCTCATCTTTCTAAGTTGTCCATTCATCCTGGCAGCAGTAAAATGTATCAAGAGCTAAAACCTCATTTTTGGTGGACAAAGATGAAGAAGGAAATTGCAGCTTATGTAGCCAGATGTGACACATGTTGCAGAGTGAAAGCGATTCACATGAAACCTGCCGGATTGCTACAACCTTTGTCAGTACCTAGTTGGAAGTGGGATGATATATGTATGGATTTCATCACGGGTCTGCCCACTACTCAAAAAGGTCACGATTCAATTTGGGTAATTGTGGATCGTCTTACCAAGACGGCTCACTTTTTGCCTGTCAAAACAGAATATAGACCACCTCAGTATGCCGAGAAGTATATTGCAGAGATTGTGAGATTGCATGGCATACCAAAGACTATAGTGTCTGACAGAGGGTCACAGTTCACTGCTCACTTTTGGGAGCACTTGCACAAAGGTTTGGGGACTAGTCTGATTCGTAGCACTGCCTATCATCCTCAAACAGATGGTCAAACTGAGAGAGTTAATGCTGTTCTAGAAGATATGTTAAGAGCCTGTGTGTTGTCTTCCAGAGGTTCATGGGAATCATGGTTACCATTAGCAGAGTTCGCGTATAATAATAGCTATCAAGAAAGTATCAAGATGGCACCTTTTGAGGCTCTGTATGGCCGAAAGTGTAGAACACCTTTGAACTGGATTGAACCAGGAGAAAGAAGGTATTATGGGATTGACTTCGTGGAGGAAGCCGAAAAGAAAGTTCATATCATCCAGCAAAATATGAGAGCCGCTCAGTCACGTCAGAAAAGTTATGCAGATAAGAGAAGGAGACCGCTTGTGTTTGAAGTTGGTGACTATGTTTATCTAAAAGTCACGCCGATGAAAAAGAAACGGTTTGGTATACGCAGAAAGCTTGCCGCTAGATTTGTTGGACCTTACAAAATCTTAGAAAGGAAGGGTCCAGTGGCTTACAAATTGGATTTGCCAGAAGCAATGGGTGCTGTATTCCCAGTTTTTCACGTATCACATCTGAAAAAGTGTTTGCGCGTTCCAGAGGAAAGGATTGAACCTCGAGGCATAAAACTTAAGTCAGATTTGGTGTATCGTGAGCAGCCAGTTCGAGTTTTGGATACCAGGGAAAGGGCTACTCGAAACAGTGTGGTGAAAACATATAAGATACAATGGAGTCATCACGATGAAGGGGATGCATCTTGGGAAACGGGTGAATACTTAAAGAACGCTTATGAAGATTTTTATTATAAATGGTTCGTAACCCAAATCTCGGGACGAGATTTTTATAAGGGGGGAGGGCTGTAACACTCCGGTGTTGCGCAATGCATTTTTTTGCATGGCAATCATATTGCATAGCATTCATATCATTATAATCATGTATGATAATGGTATAATTTGATTAAAATAAAAGCTTAAACATGCTATATTTAATGAACTATAATAATATGATAATCACATTATATCAAAAGCCTTGCAACCATAATTCTTACATCACTTGGAACCTTAGTTCAAATTTTGGAGCTCAAATTTGGTCAAACACTTGTTCAAAAACAATTATGAAAAATATTCAAAATTATTCCCTAATTTAGCTTTTATTTTGTCATTTAAAATCTATTAAGAATTTTGAAATGACCCCTTAATCAAAGTTGTAGAGAATTCAATTTTGAGCAACTTTTATTTTTGGGCCAAATCCATAAAATGCTTTCTTCTTGTTCAAAATTGGGTTTGAAGTTTGAAATGCATTTAAATTTGAAAATCGAAAATCAAAAATTTCATTTCTTTTCCTCGCGGGCCGCCGCCACCGATTCGGCCCAGAGCCAGAGTCGGCCCGCCTCACCGCGCGCGCGCGCCCGCGCTGCCCCGCCTCCGGCCCGGCCCAGCCGGCCATCTTCCCCTCCTCTCGCCCGCGTCCGCGCGCTGGCGCCGCGCCACGCCGCGACCGCGGCAGAAGGACACCGCCGCGTGGCGGCCCCGCGCCTGCAGCGCCTGCCGCGCGTCGGCCGCGGCCTGTCACCGCACTCCCGCGCCCGCCTACACCTGCCCCGGCCCAAGCACCCGCTCGCTCGCACCCGCACTCCCTTCTCCTCCCTTCCCGAGCCGAGAAGCTCGAGCTCCACCTCGCCGTGACCGCCGCTCCGCCGGCGTGATTCGCCCTCACCGCCGCACCATTTCGCAATTAACCGCGCCCGCAGCTCCGCCTCGCCTTCCTCCGCTTCGAGCTCGCGTTTGCGCCGTCTTCCAAGCTCTAGGTGAGCTCCTCCACACCTCGCCGCCGACGGCCATGGCGCCACCGCGCGCGGCCTCCCGTCGAGGCGACTTCCCGCTACCTCCTCGTTCCCCTTTTCTCCAAAAACGGGTTCGTCACTTCACCGTGGTTCGCGTGCGCTCGCTGCCCCGCCCGCTCGCGACCGGAGCCGGCCGGTCGGCCATAGCCGCCGCCGCGACGTCGCGCGCGCGAACGCCGACGACGCGCTCCGCGCCTCGCGGGGGCAGGACCGTGCCCCTGGGCCGCGCCCCGAGCGGGCCGGCTCGGTGGACCTCCCGCGCGCGCGAGACGGGCCGGGAAAACGGCCACGGGCCGACTGTTGACCTCGGGCCGGCCCGATTCTTTTTTTTTTTTTCAGAAAAACAAATTCCGATTTCTTTTAATATTATTGATGAAAAACACTTGTAAAATGATTCCTTGGCCATTTTAGCTCCAAAATTGGTGAAATAAAATTGTATGTACTCATTTGAACCTGATCTATGGTATAAAATTGTTGCATGTCAAATTTGATGTACTTTTCTGTAGAATTTATAATTAAATAGTAAAATGGCTATTTTCTTGATAAATACTTAATAAATCCTAGAAAAGTCAGAAAAATATGATTCCAAATTTATTAATTTTTTTGTGTCATGTACTTTCTAGGAAAATTTTATATCTTGGGTGTTCTGTATAAAAATTTGTAGTTGCAGTTCAAATGCTTTTTGTTACCAATAATTGTTATTTTTGTTATTTAAATAAATTTGAATAAAACATGCAAGTGATAATTTTTCCATAGTGTTTGTTTAGGTAGTAGATAGTAGAAAAATTCCTAAATCTGTTGTTTGATACTTTTCATAATGTAAAGTATTTTAAATATCTATTTGAGGCCATAGTTTGTTATTTTTGTATAGTAAGTTCTAATTATCCAAATGCAGTAAAAATTTTATGTCAAGCTATTCTTGATATTAGTAACCCACTGTAATTTTATAAGATTTTTCTGAGCTACTAAAATATGTGTTGCTGTTCAACCTTAAGACTAATTAGGGTTTCTATTTATTCTTAATGCAAAGTTAGTTGGAAAATTATACTTTGGTGTATCTTTGAAGCCTCTTGATTCTCCAATACTCTCGCATGGTAGGAACTAGTGTTGGTAGTTTCCGAGTACATGTTCTTGGATGACGTAGACTACCTTGTAGAAGAGTCATAAGTTCCACATAATCCGATGACGTAATACATTCGTTACATCGCATGCATTCCGCATCATCATCATCTCATGTCACCTCTGCAATGCACCGATGCATATTGCACTCATACTTCTGCATCATACAGGATCGCAGGAAGTGGTTCCGGCAGTTGTTCCCGAGGACGCAGAGGAGCAGCCCGAGGAGCCGGAGCCAGCAGAAGTAGAAGAGGAGTCCGGTGAAGAGCTTCCGGAGTGCCCCGACCATCGTCCTAGTACCTTCGAGCGAGGCAAGCCCCGGAGCATTTCTCCCTCGGTTTGCAAATAATTTATTATTAACTTTACTTAATTTGATGCATTACGTTTAGGAGTTGTTTGCAAACGTTGTTGCATTATACCTTGTCTCACCTTGCTTTACCCGATCCTTGTTTACCCTGGTGTCCACGGTCAATAATTGCTTAGCTTGCTTAGACCGGTAGAAGTCGGGTGATTGCCTGTCATCCGCGAGCTATAGGGGATTACCTGGATCTATGTGAAAGAATGTCATGTGAGAATAACTAAGTGTCGAAATGAATCTGAGACTGGGCGGAAGCTTGCAGGGTTCTGGACTGTAGTGTCTTCCGTCTGTGTCGATTAAGGACCGTCCGTTGTCGGGCCTCGAGTCATGTTGAACGCATGCCTCACATTTAGCTGGCCGAATAAAGTACCTTTCGACCGCGAAGCTGGGAGATTATTCGGGCCGAGTGGATTGCCCGCAACGCACTGTACCGGAGCAGTAGTGGCAGGAAACGGGGGCGCGATGATAAGGCCAAAGAGCAGTCGGGCGGCCCCCGGGTACATGTGGTTCCTGGCAAGCTCGCGACTTTACCTGAATGGTTGACTCGGTGACCAATACCTCACTTTAGCGGGTGAGTGAGGTTTGTGTGAGGAATAAATTACCAGCTGGTCAATAATCGATTCGAATCGCCATCGTTCACTGGATAGTGAGCACTTGACTTGAGTTACTTCATCGTAGTAATATGGATACAACACTTGGATAGTTATGAGAAAATGACATGGTAATTACTGTCAAATATCAATGGTAATCCTTGCTTGCTCAATTACATGGTTACTTTAGCATAAAGTGCAAATATAGTTGACAGGAGAATAAAGATTTAGAAGATGACATGCTTTTGTAAATGATTTGCTAAGCTAAAAATGCTTTCTTGCAAATGAGTCAGCTACCCCACCAAAATGCCTATCATGATCCTTGGAGTCTTTTGTTTTGGTTCTGTCGGGTAAGTCTAGCTGAGTACCTTCTCGTACTCAGGGCTTTGTTCCCACTTGTTGCAGATGGACAGATGTACTATGGTTATTGTATCAACTGTCTCTACCCTGCGATGGGCGAAGCTTAGGACCATGGGCAATGGTCACTCACTACTTCTCGCCTGATGCTTTTGCTGGAGATGATCGCAAGCTGGCACTTTATCTCAAAACAACGTGTGTGTGCGTGTTTTAAACTAATGCTTCCGCTACTTTTATTCGAACTTGGTTTGTAATAACTAGGTTTAAACTCCGATGTACTTTGTGCCGCGAACTTCTATGTAACTTATGACGGTAACCGCTGAACTTAGTACGATCTTGGCTGTTATGTGAATGGTTTGAAATCCGTCGAGATTTCACGGACTACCGGGTTATACGGGCTTAAGTTTGTTAAATTGTCCTGCCGTTGGATGATTTTCTTACTTAATCTCGTATAATTGGGCGGTTCTGTTACAGCTGGTATCGGAGCAAGGTTTAGCGTAATTACTGTTCATAAGTGTATTTAAAACAAAATCCTATTTAAAAAGTGTGATTTTCAAACTAAAAGTGTGCCAGTGGTCATATCCTGTATGCCCAGTTAAGGACTCTAGGTGGCTATTTAAGTACTAACTTGGGGTTCTTGCACCATATTTCTTTTTCGTTGCTCATACGGCGTGCTATTGTATGAGTGCCACTTAATTGAGTGGTAATGTATGGATCAGTTACCTCTACGCTTTGGTAAGTGTGAGTTGTGAGAGCATGATCGGATACACCGCCGATCTAGGGAGAGTGCTTATATGATACTAAGAATAATTACATGTTCTACACATGTTTTTATGAAAGTATCGCATGCGTGGGTGTTCCGTCCGTTGAGGCGATGCCGTCAATAGGACGATGTGTTTGGGTAGTTACTACCGTTGTACACGCATCTGGGGATATGTGTAGAGCGTGTAGGTAGGTTTACTGCTTTCATGCATTCATGGGGAATGGGCTGAAATAAATTTTCTGCAGGTACATAACAGCGTATCGTGTAGACCGAATTAGTTACGTATATGAGAGACCGTTGTATGCCACCGAATTCACCGTTAGATGCTTTTTTTTTCCTAAGTTTGTGAGAACGTAAGACTCGTGCATGCATCATATTGTTTGTGCATTCCATTCATGGCATGCATTCCTCCCCTTATAAAAGGATTATCCCATTTCGATAAAAGTGACCTCAACTAAAATATGTTCTCACTGGGTAATTAAATCTTGTGCTACAGATGGCCCGCACGAAGCAGACTGCCCGTAAGTCCACCGGCGGAAGAGCACCCCGTCGTCAGCTGGCCCCGCGGGAGCACCGCAACACGGACACTTTTCTAAGCGAGTTTGGCATGCCCACCTTGCTTTGGAGAGTGCTCCATGATGTGGGGTACCCGGAGGGTCAAGAGCCGGTATACTCTTGGAGTGAGAGCCAGTTAGCTGAGGATGGACTTGCTATCGTGGAGATCACCGTCCCTGCTCTTGGTGATGCACCAGAATGGGATGGTTGGCATCTGGAGTTTGAAGGACGCACTCCAGCCGAGGGTGCAGAGGGCGCGGCTTTTCGCGTCATCCGAGACATCATGAGCAGGTTCCCTAATGAGTTGGCAGCAGCTTTGGCCGGTGCTTTCCCGAGAGATGATCCTCGCAATGCCATTTGGGTACAGCCGCAGGGAAGTGCCCTGGTTAGAGGCCCCAGTGAAGGACGGGCTAGCGATAACCACACCATGAGTGCCATGTATGCAGCCATCAGAGCATACCAAGGTCTGGAGAATACCTATTGGACCTTGACTGGCCTACGTGGTGATGATCGGCTTGAAGCAAGGAAGCAACAGAAGAAGCAAGCACGTGCTATAGCTAGCTTGCAGGAGCAGTTGGCCGATATGAGCTTGCAGCGGGACCGAGCTCTCGAGAGAGGCGAGAGTTCCATGCAGCAAGTACAGAGGTTGACTCAGGCCAACAGAAATGCAGACCGCATGATGGGACAGCTAGTACAAGAAAGGAATGAAGCCTGGAACGAGAGGGACCTTCTGAGGCAGAGGGTCGAGGAGTTAGAGGAGTACAATGCCAACTTGCATGAAGAGTTTCATGCCCTCTACAACGGGATAGGCCCGTATGCTCCTCCGGACGCCGCTCAGATGGACGTCGACGACGACGCTGCTGCTGAAGGTAGCGATAGTGATGCCTCCGACCTCGATGACGGCCCTGAAGAGTAGGATAGTGTCCTGCGTTAGTAGCTAGACTTTGTCGCGATAGCCTTCTTTTGGTTTCCATGTGCCATGGAAGTTGTTCCTATCCACCAGATCCCGGTAGTGTGTGAGTTCCCGGATGTGTTTCCAGATGAGTTACCTGGCCTTCCTCCAGATAGAGATGTTGAGTTTGGAATCGAGTTGATCCCCGGGACAGCTCCTATTTCAAGGAGACCCTATCGGATGCCTCCGGATGAGTTAGCTGAGTTGAAGAAACAACTGGAAGAATTGCTAAAGAAGGGGTTTATTCGCCCAAGTAAGTCTGAATGGGGATGTCCTGCCTTGTTTGTAAAGAAAAAGAAAGAGGGTACTCTCAGGATGTGTGTGGATTACCGACCTCTTAACGCTGTAACTATCAAGAATAAATATCCACTGCCTCATATTGATGTTCTGTTTGATCAGTTAGCTAAAGCCAGAGTGTTCTCCAAGATAGACTTAAGGTCTGGGTATCATCAGATAAAGATTAGACCTCAAGATGTTCCGAAAACCGCCTTTTCTACCAGATACGGGTTGTACGAGTATCTTGTTATGTCATTTGGACTAACAAATGCTCCTGCATATTTTATGTATCTGATGAATACGGTTTTCATGCCGGAGTTAGATAAGTTTGTAGTTGTCTTCATTGATGACATTCTAGTATACTCTGAAAACGAGAAAGAGCATGAAGAGCATCTGAGAATTGTCTTGACCAGGTTGAGGGATCATAAGTTATATGCTAAGTTCAGCAAATGTGAATTTTGGTTGAAGAAAGTTCCTTTCCTCGGTCATATCCTATCTGAGAATGGAGTTTCTGTAGATCCGAGTAAAGTGCAAGAGGTTATGGATTGGAAGACTCCAACCACAGTGTCAGAAGTCAGGAGTTTCCTAGGGTTAGCAGGTTACTATCGCCGTTTTATCCCAGACTTCTCGAAGATTGCCAAGCCTATGACAAGTCTGTTACAGAAAGATCACAAGTTTGCGTGGACAGAGGAGTGTGAGACAGCTTTCCATACCTTGCGGAAACTGTTGACCACTGCTCCAGTTCTTGCACAACCCGACATCGAGAAACCTTTTGATGTGTTCTGCGACGCATCAAAAACAGGATTAGGGTGTGTGCTAATGCAAGAAGGACGAGTAATTGCTTATGCCTCCCGGCAGTTGAGAAAACATGAAATCAATTATCCGACACATGATCTTGAGCTTGCCGCTGTTGTGCATGCCTTAAAGATTTGGAGACACTATCTACTGGGTAACGTGTGCAACATTTTCACCGATCATAAGAGTCTCAAGTACATTTTTACCCAACCAGAATTGAACATGAGACAGCGAAGATGGTTAGAACTAATCAAGGATTACAACTTAAATGTACAGTATCACCCTGGAAAAGCCAATGTGGTAGCTGATGCTTTGAGTCGAAAGTCACATTGTCTGAATATGCAACCCTTGCTGGAAGATGGTTTCAATCTAATGCACCCTACCGTGTTACATAGTATTCAGATCAGTTGCTCCTTGGAGAGTAAGATAATAGAAGGTCAGAAGGCAGACCAAGGGATTTTCCACATCAAAAAGAAGAGTAAAGAAGAACCCTCGAAACACTTCAGGGTGGATGAGCAAGATGTGTTGTGGTTCGACAACCGTCTTGTTGTTCCAAAGGATAGAGAGCTTAAGAATAAAATTTTGGACGAAGCTCATCTTTCTAAGTTGTCCATTCATCCTGGCAGCAGTAAAATGTATCAAGAGCTAAAACCTCATTTTTGGTGGACAAAGATGAAGAAGGAAATTGCAGCTTATGTAGCCAGATGTGACACATGTTGCAGAGTGAAAGCGATTCACATGAAACCTGCCGGATTGCTACAACCTTTGTCAGTACCTAGTTGGAAGTGGGATGATATATGTATGGATTTCATCACGGGTCTGCCCACTACTCAAAAAGGTCACGATTCAATTTGGGTAATTGTGGATCGTCTTACCAAGACGGCTCACTTTTTGCCTGTCAAAACAGAATATAGACCACCTCAGTATGCCGAGAAGTATATTGCAGAGATTGTGAGATTGCATGGCATACCAAAGACTATAGTGTCTGACAGAGGGTCACAGTTCACTGCTCACTTTTGGGAGCACTTGCACAAAGGTTTGGGGACTAGTCTGATTCGTAGCACTGCCTATCATCCTCAAACAGATGGTCAAACTGAGAGAGTTAATGCTGTTCTAGAAGATATGTTAAGAGCCTGTGTGTTGTCTTCCAGAGGTTCATGGGAATCATGGTTACCATTAGCAGAGTTCGCGTATAATAATAGCTATCAAGAAAGTATCAAGATGGCACCTTTTGAGGCTCTGTATGGCCGAAAGTGTAGAACACCTTTGAACTGGATTGAACCAGGAGAAAGAAGGTATTATGGGATTGACTTCGTGGAGGAAGCCGAAAAGAAAGTTCATATCATCCAGCAAAATATGAGAGCCGCTCAGTCACGTCAGAAAAGTTATGCAGATAAGAGAAGGAGACCGCTTGTGTTTGAAGTTGGTGACTATGTTTATCTAAAAGTCACGCCGATGAAAAAGAAACGGTTTGGTATACGCAGAAAGCTTGCCGCTAGATTTGTTGGACCTTACAAAATCTTAGAAAGGAAGGGTCCAGTGGCTTACAAATTGGATTTGCCAGAAGCAATGGGTGCTGTATTCCCAGTTTTTCACGTATCACATCTGAAAAAGTGTTTGCGCGTTCCAGAGGAAAGGATTGAACCTCGAGGCATAAAACTTAAGTCAGATTTGGTGTATCGTGAGCAGCCAGTTCGAGTTTTGGATACCAGGGAAAGGGCTACTCGAAACAGTGTGGTGAAAACATATAAGATACAATGGAGTCATCACGATGAAGGGGATGCATCTTGGGAAACGGGTGAATACTTAAAGAACGCTTATGAAGATTTTTATTATAAATGGTTCGTAACCCAAATCTCGGGACGAGATTTTTATAAGGGGGGAGGGCTGTAACACTCCGGTGTTGCGCAATGCATTTTTTTGCATGGCAATCATATTGCATAGCATTCATATCATTATAATCATGTATGATAATGGTATAATTTGATTAAAATAAAAGCTTAAACATGCTATATTTAATGAACTATAATAATATGATAATCACATTATATCAAAAGCCTTGCAACCATAATTCTTACATCACTTGGAACCTTAGTTCAAATTTTGGAGCTCAAATTTGGTCAAACACTTGTTCAAAAACAATTATGAAAAATATTCAAAATTATTCCCTAATTTAGCTTTTATTTTGTCATTTAAAATCTATTAAGAATTTTGAAATGACCCCTTAATCAAAGTTGTAGAGAATTCAATTTTGAGCAACTTTTATTTTTGGGCCAAATCCATAAAATGCTTTCTTCTTGTTCAAAATTGGGTTTGAAGTTTGAAATGCATTTAAATTTGAAAATCGAAAATCAAAAATTTCATTTCTTTTCCTCGCGGGCCGCCGCCACCGATTCGGCCCAGAGCCAGAGTCGGCCCGCCTCACCGCGCGCGCGCGCCCGCGCTGCCCCGCCTCCGGCCCGGCCCAGCCGGCCATCTTCCCCTCCTCTCGCCCGCGTCCGCGCGCTGGCGCCGCGCCACGCCGCGACCGCGGCAGAAGGACACCGCCGCGTGGCGGCCCCGCGCCTGCAGCGCCTGCCGCGCGTCGGCCGCGGCCTGTCACCGCACTCCCGCGCCCGCCTACACCTGCCCCGGCCCAAGCACCCGCTCGCTCGCACCCGCACTCCCTTCTCCTCCCTTCCCGAGCCGAGAAGCTCGAGCTCCACCTCGCCGTGACCGCCGCTCCGCCGGCGTGATTCGCCCTCACCGCCGCACCATTTCGCAATTAACCGCGCCCGCAGCTCCGCCTCGCCTTCCTCCGCTTCGAGCTCGCGTTTGCGCCGTCTTCCAAGCTCTAGGTGAGCTCCTCCACACCTCGCCGCCGACGGCCATGGCGCCACCGCGCGCGGCCTCCCGTCGAGGCGACTTCCCGCTACCTCCTCGTTCCCCTTTTCTCCAAAAACGGGTTCGTCACTTCACCGTGGTTCGCGTGCGCTCGCTGCCCCGCCCGCTCGCGACCGGAGCCGGCCGGTCGGCCATAGCCGCCGCCGCGACGTCGCGCGCGCGAACGCCGACGACGCGCTCCGCGCCTCGCGGGGGCAGGACCGTGCCCCTGGGCCGCGCCCCGAGCGGGCCGGCTCGGTGGACCTCCCGCGCGCGCGAGACGGGCCGGGAAAACGGCCACGGGCCGACTGTTGACCTCGGGCCGGCCCGATTCTTTTTTTTTTTAGAAAAACAAATTCCGATTTCTTTTAATATTATTGATGAAAAACACTTGTAAAATGATTCCTTGGCCATTTTAGCTCTAAAATTGGTGAAATAAAATTGTATGTACTCATTTGAACCTGATCTATGGTATAAAATTGTTGCATGTCAAATTTGATGTACTTTTCTGTAGAATTTATAATTAAATAGTAAAATGGCTATTTTCTTGATAAATACTTAATAAATCCTAGAAAAGTCAGAAAAATATGATTCCAAATTTATTAATTTTTTTGTGTCATGTACTTTCTAGGAAAATTTTATATCTTGGGTGTTCTGTATAAAAATTTGTAGTTGCAGTTCAAATGCTTTTTGTTACCAATAATTGTTATTTTTGTTATTTAAATAAATTTGAATAAAACATGCAAGTGATAATTTTTCCATAGTGTTTGTTTAGGTAGTAGATAGTAGAAAAATTCCTAAATCTGTTGTTTGATACTTTTCATAATGTAAAGTATTTTAAATATCTATTTGAGGCCATAGTTTGTTATTTTTGTATAGTAAGTTCTAATTATCCAAATGCAGTAAAAATTTTATGTCAAGCTATTCTTGATATTAGTAACCCACTGTAATTTTATAAGATTTTTCTGAGCTACTAAAATATGTGTTGCTGTTCAACCTTAAGACTAATTAGGGTTTCTATTTATTCTTAATGCAAAGTTAGTTGGAAAATTATACTTTGGTGTATCTTTGAAGCCTCTTGATTCTCCAATACTCTCGCATGGTAGGAACTAGTGTTGGTAGTTTCCGAGTACATGTTCTTGGATGACGTAGACTACCTTGTAGAAGAGTCATAAGTTCCACATAATCCGATGACGTAATACATTCGTTACATCGCATGCATTCCGCATCATCATCATCTCATGTCACCTCTGCAATGCACCGATGCATATTGCACTCATACTTCTGCATCATACAGGATCGCAGGAAGTGGTTCCGGCAGTTGTTCCCGAGGACGCAGAGGAGCAGCCCGAGGAGCCGGAGCCAGCAGAAGTAGAAGAGGAGTCCGGTGAAGAGCTTCCGGAGTGCCCCGACCATCGTCCTAGTACCTTCGAGCGAGGCAAGCCCCGGAGCATTTCTCCCTCGGTTTGCAAATAATTTATTATTAACTTTACTTAATTTGATGCATTACGTTTAGGAGTTGTTTGCAAACGTTGTTGCATTATACCTTGTCTCACCTTGCTTTACCCGATCCTTGTTTACCCTGGTGTCCACGGTCAATAATTGCTTAGCTTGCTTAGACCGGTAGAAGTCGGGTGATTGCCTGTCATCCGCGAGCTATAGGGGATTACCTGGATCTATGTGAAAGAATGTCATGTGAGAATAACTAAGTGTCGAAATGAATCTGAGACTGGGCGGAAGCTTGCAGGGTTCTGGACTGTAGTGTCTTCCGTCTGTGTCGATTAAGGACCGTCCGTTGTCGGGCCTCGAGTCATGTTGAACGCATGCCTCACATTTAGCTGGCCGAATAAAGTACCTTTCGACCGCGAAGCTGGGAGATTATTCGGGCCGAGTGGATTGCCCGCAACGCACTGTACCGGAGCAGTAGTGGCAGGAAACGGGGGCGCGATGATAAGGCCAAAGAGCAGTCGGGCGGCCCCCGGGTACATGTGGTTCCTGGCAAGCTCGCGACTTTACCTGAATGGTTGACTCGGTGACCAATACCTCACTTTAGCGGGTGAGTGAGGTTTGTGTGAGGAATAAATTACCAGCTGGTCAATAATCGATTCGAATCGCCATCGTTCACTGGATAGTGAGCACTTGACTTGAGTTACTTCATCGTAGTAATATGGATACAACACTTGGATAGTTATGAGAAAATGACATGGTAATTACTGTCAAATATCAATGGTAATCCTTGCTTGCTCAATTACATGGTTACTTTAGCATAAAGTGCAAATATAGTTGACAGGAGAATAAAGATTTAGAAGATGACATGCTTTTGTAAATGATTTGCTAAGCTAAAAATGCTTTCTTGCAAATGAGTCAGCTACCCCACCAAAATGCCTATCATGATCCTTGGAGTCTTTTGTTTTGGTTCTGTCGGGTAAGTCTAGCTGAGTACCTTCTCGTACTCAGGGCTTTGTTCCCACTTGTTGCAGATGGACAGATGTACTATGGTTATTGTATCAACTGTCTCTACCCTGCGATGGGCGAAGCTTAGGACCATGGGCAATGGTCACTCACTACTTCTCGCCTGATGCTTTTGCTGGAGATGATCGCAAGCTGGCACTTTATCTCAAAACAACGTGTGTGTGCGTGTTTTAAACTAATGCTTCCGCTACTTTTATTCGAACTTGGTTTGTAATAACTAGGTTTAAACTCCGATGTACTTTGTGCCGCGAACTTCTATGTAACTTATGACGGTAACCGCTGAACTTAGTACGATCTTGGCTGTTATGTGAATGGTTTGAAATCCGTCGAGATTTCACGGACTACCGGGTTATACGGGCTTAAGTTTGTTAAATTGTCCTGCCGTTGGATGATTTTCTTACTTAATCTCGTATAATTGGGCGGTTCTGTTACATGAACACAAGTTGGAATTTCTGCGTGTGCACCGGACGCACACTACGTTCGATGCCCCAACGTCCGGTCGTTCTCAGCCGACCACGTGTTCCTCTGGTTCAACCTCGTTCGCTCGATCTCAACAGCTATCTCACTTTGCGCACTGGTTAATGTTGCACCGGATGCACCGTCAAACGACCTGACGCGTCCAGTGTAGCATCTGGTCATAGTCTAGTAAGGTTCTAGAGAGGTATTTTCGTGACCAGACGCGTCCAATTGAGGGTGATCGGACGCACCCCAGCGTCCGGTCGATCCTCCACTTCTTCTGTGAATTTTTCTTATGACCCGCATGATTCTTGGCGCACGATCGGACACACCTACAGTAACTCTCCTGCGTCCGGTCGCTGACCTTGCCAGCGTCCTGTCGCTCACTATTTTGACTGAGGCACTGGACAACTAACCGGACACATGACCCTAGCGTCCGGTGCAGCATCCGGTGCAGTGTCCGGTCACCCCGAGTGACCTATTTTTTCTCCTTTTTCTTCACCATTATTCCTATGTGCCAACACCAAAATGTTCCACCACTTGTGTACATATGTTAGTATTTTTCAAATATTTTTCAAGGGTTTAGTTAGTCACACATTAGGTTCCTAATACATCTACATGAATGATCAAACTTAATGGCACTTGATAACCATTTTGAACCATGTTTCTCCCCTTAATAGTACGGCTATCGATCCTAAATGACTCACACTCGCTATAGTGTCTTGAGTCCAAACAGAAAATGGCTCCTATCATATACCTTTGTCTTGAGCCCATTTTTATTTTTCTCTTTCTTCTTTAACTCGAAGTGTGAACCACTTGATCACTATTTTGATCACCATCTCCATGATCATCTTCATCTCCACCATGAACTTCACTTAAGCTCCACCACTTGGCATTGTACCAACCTTGCTCATATTAACACTTAATGACAAAGGTTAGTACATAGGGTTTCATCAATTAACCAAAACTAAACTAGGGACTTTCAATCTCCCCCGTTTTGGTAATTGATGATAACCCTTTATAAAGATAATTTGCATTAAAGATTTTAAATTTATCATGCTTGTCCAACAATTTGATCATGAATGGGATTTGGACAATCATAACAAGTTCGGTTTTTGTAGCATTAGCTTCCCCTACATATGTGCTAAGAGTTTGGATTGAAAGCTTACACATATGCATTGATATGAAGTTGTGGGAGAATAATTCTACCAAAATGATGCTAAGGTATAAAGAATGGACATTTGAAGCGTGATACCATCAGAGTTGCCATGTACACCATCCTTAGCACCATGGTTAGCTAGATATCACTTATGAAATCAAAAACACTAGAGAACTTTATGAGATCAATATTATATGCATGGTTCACGATCCACTCAAAAACTTAACTTGATAAACATGCATCTAGCTTTCCTATGCATACTAGTTGATCAATTCATCATTCATGTTCTATTTCTAGCATACACCACACAAGCATGTATATGGAACTTAAATACATGTGCAATGAGCAAGTCATATGAAAATGCACATCTAAATGCAACAACTTGTCTATGAGCTTGCTCCCCCTACTTGTGTGCTTCAAAATTTTATTGATCCCTTTCCTTTGTCATATATCATTATCATGTTCTCTCCCCCTTTATGTTTGTAACTAACTTCTCCCCCTTTGTCAATAATTACACAAAAAGATTCATTTTAGTAGAGTTAGTCAAGTTCATTTGATTTGGAGAAAGAGTGAGGGTCAATTTTTCACATTAGTTTAATCTAGCTCACTTCCTAGAGTATATAACTAGGTTTGATCCAAGGACAAGCTTGCGTCACACGTCACTAGAAGGGTTATCTTGACCATGTTAAGTTACACATCTTGAACTCATGATCTAGATCAAACACTAGAATTGAAAGCCCATAAGCATGTCATATGCTACCACTAGATCATACAAGCAAAGAAAATAATAGTGGTACCATACATACATCAAATTCATTTGATTTTCATGGATGAGCCTAATTAACCATTTATATGCCTATATGCACTAAATAAGTCCTTAGCAAAGCATGTATGCCATGTCATACAATTTTTACCTTGCTTTATTGAAGGAGAGGCATGTCACATATATGGGGTATGCTTAACTCATGTTTGAGAAATCAAGAATGTTCAATTCATTTCTTAGCTTGTAAAACCTCTTCTTATCAAGTGGCTTGGTGAAGATATCGGCTAATTGATCATTGGTGCCCACACTTCAATGCATATATCATCCTTTTATTGATGGTCTCTTATGAAATGGTGCCTTATATCCTTGAATGTTGCACGGGGTTGTTAGTAAGCTTGATTGTACTTTCATTGTCACATAGCAATGGCACTTGCTTGAATTTGCATCCAAAGTCACTCAAAGTAGCTTTCATCAATAGCAATTATGCACAACAACTACCGGCACTAATGTATTCAGTCTCAGCGGTAGAGAGTGCCACACTATTTTGCTTCCTTGATGTCCATGACACAAGTGATCTTCCAAGTAATTGATATTTGCCACTAGTGCTTTTTCTATCAATCTTGCATCCCGCATAGTCGGAGTTCGAATATCCAATTAATTCAAAGTTTGATCCCTTGGGATACCACAAACCAACATCTTGTGTGTGCTTCTAGTATCTCAATATTCTCTTGGTTGCCTTGAGATGACTCTCTCTAGGTGAGGCTTAGAACCTTGTACACATGCACACACTAAACATCACATCGGGCCTAGAAACGGTGACATAGAGCAAACTTCTAATCATTGACCGATATAACTTTTGGTCCTCCATATTGCCACTTGCATCACTATCAAGATCTCCATTAGTTCCCATTTGTGTGGTGATTGACTTGGCATCTTGCAATCCAAACTTCTTAATCATGTCCCTTATGTACTTGCCTTAACTCACAAAGGTGCCATTTTTCATTTGCTTTATTTGGAGACCAAGGAATTAACTAAGTTCACCAATCATGGACATCTCAAACTCTTTGGCCATCATCTTCCCAAATTCTTCACAAAATTCTTAGTTGGTTGACCGAAATATGATATCACCAACATAGATTTGTAACACAAACAAGTCTTTGCCAATCTTCTTGGTGAAGAGAGTAGTATCAACCTTTCCCATCTTAAACCCTTTAGAGAGTAAGAAATCTCTCAATCTCTCATACCATGCTCTAGGTGCTTGCTTCAAGCCATATAATGCCTTCTTCAACTTGTATACATGGTTGGGCTTCTTGTCATCTTCAAAACCGGGAAGTTGCTCAACATACAATAGCTCATTGATGCAGCCATTGAGAAATGCACTCTTCACATCCATTTGATAAAGCTTGATGTTGTGGGCACACGCATAGACTAATAAGATTCTAATTGCCTCCAATCTTGCTACCAGTGCATATGTTTCACTAAAGTCAAGACCTTCAACTTGTGTATAGCCTTTTGCAACCAATCTTACTTTGTTCCTCATGACTATGCCATCTTGATCTTGCTTGTTTCTAAACACCCAATTGGTACCAATCATATTGTAGTTCTTTGGTCTTTCCACCAATTCCCAAACTTGGTTCTTTGTGAAGTTGTTTAGCTCTTCATGCATAGCATTCACCAAATCAACATCATTCAAAGCTTCTTCTATCTTGGTTGGCTCAATGGATAATATAAAAGAGTAGTGCTCACAAAAGGATACCAATCTTGATCTTATTTGCACACCGCTTTGAATATCACTAATGATATGATTTAGAGGATGATCTTTTGCAACACTAGTGGGTTGAAGTACTTGAACTTGATTCCTAGAGCTTGCTTGTACATTGGATTGATCAACTTAAGATGAACTAGCTTGTTGTTGATTTTGCATTTGAGAACCACTAGCTTGCACAATTAGAGATGGAAGCACTTGATCTTTATCATCTTGAGTGTTAATCACTTTCTTCGGCCTTATGTCTTCTTTCAATTGATCACTAGCCAAGTTTCAAACTCTATAAGCCTTGCTAGTTGTTGAATAACCATGCAAGAAACCTTCATCACATTTCTTTTTCAAACTTGCTCAATCTAGTGCTCTTCTTCAAGATATAGCATTTGCACCCAAAACCCCGAAAGTATTCAATGTTGGGCTTTCTTCCATTCAATAGCTCATATGGGGTTAATTCCATCATTGGATGACAATAAAGCTGGTTGATGTAGTAGCATGCCGTGTTGATTGTCTCGACCCAAAATGAGTGACTCATATCATATTCACTTAGCATTGATCTTACCATGTCAATAAGAGTTCTATTCTTCCTTTCAACTAGCCTATTGGATTGAGGTGTGTACTTAGCCGAGAATTGATGCTTGATGCCATATTCATCGCATAGATCATCAACTCTTGTATTCTTAAATTCACTTACATTGTCACTTATCACTTTCTTGATGGTTGTTTCAAACTTATTACAACATCTCTTGACAAAGGATTTGAAAGTTGAATATGCATCACTATTGTCACTAAGAAAGAACACCCAAATATATCTAGTGAAATCATCCACAATGACAAATCCATACTTGTTTCCTCCAATGCTTATGTAAGTGGTTGACCCAAATAAGTCCATATGCAATAATTCAAATGCCTTGCTAGTACTCATGATGCTCTTCTTAAGGTGAGTGTTTCCAAATTGTTTGTCGGCTTAACATGCACTACATAACTTGTCTTTCTCAAATTCAACATCTTTCAAGCCTCTAACCAAGTTATGTTTGACTAGCTTATTCAATTGCTTCATGCCAACATGACCAAGCCTTCTATGCCAAAGCCAACCCATGCTAGACTTAGAGGGTAAATATGTTAATAATTGTGACTTCTCTAGCATCAAAATCAACCAAGTAGAGGTTCTCATATCTAAATCCCTTGAATATCAAATTAGAACCATCTACACTTATGATCTCAACATAATCAACACCAAATATGCATTTGAAGCCTAGGTCACAAAGTTGAGCTACCGACAATAGGTTAAAGTTCAAGCTTTCTACTAGTAGCACATTGGAAATGCTCAAGTCATTTGATATAGCAATCTTACCAAGCCCCTTTACTTTGCCTTTGCTATTGTCCCCAAATGTGATACTATCATAACTATTTTTACTTGAATTGATTAAGTTGAACATTCTTGCATCACCGGTCATATGTTGAGAGCACCCACTATCAAGAACTCAATGGCTCCCTCTGGCTTTGTAATTGACCTACAAAACAAGTTAATGTTTCTTAGGTACCCATACTTGCTTGGGTCCTTGAAGATTAGTGACCAAAGACTTTGGTATCCAAATAGCTTTCTTCTTTGAGCTCCCATTTTGTGTACCAATGTATTTGGTTTTCACATCTTTCTCTCCCTTGGTAAGCATATAACAAGAATCAAGTCTAATTGATTTAGCACTTGCAAATTTTATTTTCTTGTTCTTGTTAGAGATGCAATATTACTCTACATGCCCCACTTGCTTGCATCCATTACAAAACCGACCATTGCTCCTCACAAAGCTAGGCTTAGGAGTGACAAAGGCCGCCTTGTCTTTCTTGGGGGTGTAGCCTAGTCTCTCCTTAGAGTGACTAAATCTTTGGCTACCCAAGCACTTTAGCAAGCGTGCATCTTCACCATAGGCATTGCCTAAGGCAAGAGTGAGCTTATCCACCTCCTTCTTCAAGGTCTCATTCTCAACCATTAGTGAGGCATCACAAGTGAAATCATCACTAATAGTGAGTGTAGAAGTAGAGGTGGATGATGATGAACTAGTGGCATTAGGTGAAGAAACAACAATTGGTTTATAGAAAGATTCATTGATTATGTCACATGTTACACCCACATCATAGGTTACAACAACATCCTCAATCTTGCTTAGCTCTAAAAGTGAGGAGTGAGCTTTTTCAAGTTTTAAGTGAGCTACTTTGAAGTCCTCATGGTCTTCCTTTAGACACTCATGAGAAGCACTTAGCTTACTAGAGGATTGTTCAAGATCTTTTAACTTCTTGGATAATTCTTTATACTTCTTACTCTTAGAA
This sequence comes from Saccharum hybrid cultivar R570, assembly GCA_038087645.1. Classification (NCBI taxonomy): domain Eukaryota; kingdom Viridiplantae; phylum Streptophyta; class Magnoliopsida; order Poales; family Poaceae; genus Saccharum; species Saccharum hybrid cultivar. The sequence continues at coordinate 2,011,810 of JAQSUU010000682.1, forward strand.
CTAACAAGATATTCGACTTGTTCTAACATGTCCATGAGTTGAGCTACACTAGGTTCATCATCATCATCACTATCACTATTATCTCTAGCATCATCATCATCATCACTATCATCATATTTTATCTTAGTGGCCTTAGCCATGAAGCATGATGAAGAATCAAATAGAGATGGCTTGTTGTTGATAGCAATGGAAGCCAATGCCTTCTTCTTAGATGTCTTCCTCTCATCATCAGTAGAGTCATCATCATCATCGGAGGAAGCATCACTATCCCAAGTCATCACATAAGAGTCACCCTTCTTCTTCTTGGTGAAGCTCATCTTCTTATCTTTTTTCTCTTTCTTGTTTTCTTTCTCTTCTTGTTATTATCTTCATCATTACTAGCAAGAGGACATTCTGCAATAAGATGATCGGTGCTCTTGCATTTGTAGCACCTCCTCACAATGTCCTTGCCCTTGGTGGTATCTCTCCTCTTCCTTGCACCATAACCCTTCTTCTTCATGAATTTGCCAAACTTGCGCACAAAGAGAGCTAGGGCCTCATCATCACTATCAAAGCTTGATTGCTCTCCATCACTTATTCTTCTTTCTTGGCTTTGCCTTTGTTCTTGGAGGATGATGAAGTGGCTTTGAATGCCACACTCTTCTTCTTGTCTTTCTCCTTCTCATCTTTACTCTCCTCATTGTATTGGTCCTCGGTCATGACATCACCAAGCACCTCATTTGGAGTGACACCCTTCAAGCCTCTTCTAAAGATGATAGTTCTCAATGTCTTGAACCTCTTGGGCAAGCACATCAAGAACTTGTGAGAGAAGTCTTCATCACTTGTATTCTCACCCAATGCCTTGAGATCATTTACAATCACTTGCAATCTATAGAACATCTCCGGAATGCTCTCATCATCTTTCATCTTGAAGTTAGTGAGCTTGTCCTTGAGCATGTACAACTTGGCACTCTTTACCATTGTAGTGCCCTCATATGTTTCTTCTAGCCTTGTCCACACTTCACTTGCTCTCTCAAGATCTTTGATTTGGTCAAACACCTTTGAATCAATGACATTGTAAATGGTGTTGAGAGCCATAGTGTTGCATTGCTTATTTTCTTGTTCTCTAGGTGTGGGGCTAGCGGGATCAAGCACCACAAAGTCATTCTCGGTGACATCCCACACCTTCTCATGAATTGATCCAAGATACATTCTCATCTTTCTTTTCCAATAGTCAAATGAGCTTGTGCCATTGAAGAAAGGTGGTTTGCCTCTCACATGGTTGAACACAATTTGAGCCATATTTTGCACCGAAGGATATTAAGCCTTGCAAGAAACGGTGACCACGGCTCCGATACCACTTGAAAGGTCTTAATTGGCTAGAGGGGGTGAATAGCCTACTAAAAATTCTACAAACTCACTAAACAAACTTGGTTAGTAAAACAAATGGCTATTTGCAAGTTTGCCTAGCTATAACTAATTAAGCAAGCCACCTAAACAATTCTAGTGTATATCTATGATCTTTATATGGCACACAAAGCTATGTCACTACACTAGCTAGCAAGAGAGCTAATTACAACTAATTGAGCTACCCTACTCTACTTGCTAAGCTACAACTACCACTAGCACTACACAAGGTAAGAACTATAAAAGTAAGTGCAAAGGTAGGAATGGATGCTTATATCAACATTGATGAGTAGAGTGGCCAATCACCGATATAATCAATCACACAATATGAATGCCAATCACCGGGAGACAAGAGTTGACACAATCAATTTTTCTCCCGGGGTTCACTTGCTTGCCGGCAAGCTAGTCCCCGTTGTGTCCCCCCCGCACCATGTGGTTTAGTGGCTAATCGGTATCACCCACCGAGTCTCTCAAAAGGCGCCACAAGAACCTACCAATGGTGAGAAGTTGAATGACACGAGCATTCCACTAGAGTTGCCTTTGGCGCTCCACCGGAGAAGGCACAAGAACCCCTCACAAATCACCGGGAGGTGGGCAAGAACAATCTCCTTCTCTTTCCAACACCTCCAACCAGCTCCAAGCCATCTAGGTGGCGGCAACCACCAAGAGTAACAAGAAATCTGGAGCAAAACGATCTCCAAGTGCCACTAGATGTAATCACTCAAGCAAATGCACTTGGAATCACTTAATCTCACTTTGGATTTGCAAACAAGCAAGAGAGATGAGTGGGAGGGGGTTTGCCAAGCTCACAAGGATGTCAAATTTGTCAAAGAGTCAAGAGAGCCAGCCCATGGCCGGCTAAAACCTTCTTATACCCGAGCCACAAACCCCCTAGCCGTTGGACACAAGTTGGAATTTTTGCGTGTGCACCGAACGCACACTGCGTCCGGTGCCCCAACGTCCGGTTGTTCTCAGCCGACCACATGTCCCTCTGGTTCAACCTCGTCCGCTCGATCTCAACAGCTATCTCACTTCACGCGCTGGTTAATGTTGCACCGGACGCACCACCGGACGCACCGTCAAACGACCTGACGCGTCCAGTGCAGCGTCCGGTCACAGTCCAATAAGGTTCCAGAGAGGTATTTTCGTGACCGGACGCGTCCGGTCGAGGGTGACCGGATGCACCCCAGCGTCCGGTCGATCCTCCACTTCTTCTGTGAAATTTTCTTATGACCCGCACGATTCTTAGCGCACGACTGGACGCACCTACAGTAACTCTCCTGTGTCCGGTCGCTGACCTTGCCAGCGTCCGGTCGCTCACTGTTTTGACTGAGGCGCTGGACAACTGACCGGACACACGACCCCAGCGTCCGATGCAGCGTCCGATCACCCCGAGTGACCTATTTTTTCTTCTTTTTCTTCACCCTTGTTCCCATGTGCCAACACCAAAGTGTTTCACCACTTGTGCACATATGTTAGTATTTTTCAAACATTTTTTAAGGGTTTAGTTAGTCACACATTAGGTTCCTAATGCATCTACATGAATGATCAAACATAATGGCACTTGATTACCATTTTGAACCATGTTTCTCCCCTTAATAGTACGGCTATCGATCATAAATGACTCACACTCGCTATAGTGTCTTGAGTCCAAACAGAAAATGGCTCCTGTCATATACCTTTGCCTTGAGCCCATTTTTGTTTTTCTCTTTCTTCTTTTCCTCCTAGTGTGAGGCACTTGATCACCATTTTGATCACCATCTTCATGATCATCTCCATCTCCACTATGGACTTCACTTAAGTTCCACCACTTGGCATTGTACCAACCTTGCTCATGTTAACACTTAATGACAAAGGTTAGTACGTATGGTTTCATCAATTAGCCAAAACCAAACTAGGGACTTTCACCTATGCCGTCGCATCGCCCGTCACAGATCGGCGCCCGTGATTCCTTGCTGCTAGGATGGAGCACTGAGAAAGAGAAGGTGCCACCGTTGCATGCCAGGGTGAAAGCATCAAGATGCCCAAGGGGGGTTGAGTTGGGCTTATATAAAATTTCTCGCAATAGTTAAGTCCTACTGCTTAGCCTATTTCACCCCTTTGTGCCTATAAGTGTTCCTAAATGATCTACCGGTCAAAAGTTTAGCACCCTAGGTTCTAATCCTACTCTAGCATGGCAATTCTAGTGAAGTAAATATAAGAATGTAAATGCTCAAAAGTAATTGCTCAAAGTAAAGGAGAGGGAAGAAACACGGTAATGTTTTGCCGAGGTATCGGAGAGTCACCACTCCCCACTTGTCCTCGTTGGAGCACCCGCGCAAGGGTATAGCTCCCCCTTGATCCGCGCAAGGACCAAGTGCTCTCTATGGGCTGATTCTTTGATACTCCATTGTGGTGAATCGCCACAACTACTCACAAAAACGAGTTGGGACACCCACAAGCTCCACCGGATGATCACCAAGCTCCCAATCACCACCGTGCCATCTAAGTGATGGCGATCACCAAGAGTAACAAGCACAAACTCTCACTTGACCATGACAAGGTTAATGAGGAAGGTGGATGCACACTTGCCACTCCCTATGCACTAATGAGGTCCTTAATCTTAGATTAACAAATCTCAATCACCCCACTAGGCACTTGCTCTTTCTTAAACTCTAATATGTTTCTTTAGCTGAACAAATGAGTAAGAAGGCTAAAATGGACTAGTTGGGCAAGTATAAATACCCCCACATAAGACACTAGCCATTTAGAGAAAGTACACTTCTCTATGAGTGAACCGGACCAGACCGAGGGGTGGTCCGGACCATTCATCGTCGGTCCGGATCTCACAGGTGCCGCAGCACCTCCACTGTGTCAGAGAGAGTCGTTGGCTAGCATTTTGGACTAAACATGGTTCGGATCCCTGGTCCGTACCGAGTCTGGTTTCAAATCACCCCTCTGGAACCTCTTTGTACTCGTCCGGACTCTCCTCTCCATTGGTTCGGATGTAGTACTATTCACGGTCAGGATCGCTCTCTATCAATACCGTAGGCAACCGTACTAGGGGTCCATGGTCCGGATCACACTCTTACCTCGGTCCAAAGTCACCCAGTGCTTGAGAAGCACCTCGGACCTGCCATGTGTCCTTCGAACTGTCTCCAATGGTCCGGACCACTCTGTGAACCTCAGTCCGGATCAAATTTGAAGCCCCAAATCTCTTCTAATTCAAAAACTTTGTGAATGGGGTTTGTTGCACACGATCTTTGGGCCATCCCTGAGCTACCTAATAATGGAAGTGAGAAAAAAAATTGACAATTTGTTTGGGTCCTGATCCTTTCACTAACCCGTTGTCAGGATTTATTCATACCACAGCTTAAACTCTGAAGAAACGAGGTGAAGAGCCCTGCAGCTGTATGTTCTCAATGTGTGATCCCCATCGGTAATGATTTAGCAGTCCTTATTATATTGATAGATTCCTAACTTGCTGGAAATTGCCGGCCTACATTTCCTATCATAGTTCAGAATTTCAGTTTTGAGTCATTTGCGCAGTTACTTTCTGCTTGATTTTTTTTGGTGATGCTTTGTGCTTAATGTTTTTGGTTAATATATGAAGCTGACTGACAGTATGTAGAACAATTTATATCTAAATCATCAGCCTTAATATATCATATTTTCTTTGTTATTGTTCTGGCTACTTCCTCCATTGCAATTATAGATCATTGCTAAAGCATGGGATGCATTGCAATTGAAGAGTCTCGACAAATACTCCTACTGAATATAGGTTTCAACAAATACATACTTAAAATAAAAAGTGCTTATAGCTACCCACGAAAAGTTGTTGGCATCTAAAACTATTTAAAACCTAAAGTTTGTTTCTTCTAGGGGAAAATAACTAATTTATTTAAATCAGTTTATGTCATTTCTTCTATTCCATGAAATGAATCTCTTTGTGGCCAATTTCAATATTACATTATGTTTGAGGTACCGGAGGTTTCATTACTGTTTCTCTAATGAAATGGATGGAGTTCACCTTACTATGGTAATACCCATCCATCTTTCAGCTTGAATTGGTGATTTTTGTTACCATTGTATGTGTATTGATATCTTCTAGAACATTATTTGATCATCCTGAATGCAAAGTTTGTGCATCATCCTTGTATGGTCCATTCACCAGCAAGAATCAATTTCATTGTACATGCAGGATTACCAATATTTGGTCCAGTGATGTCATTTTGTTTTGCACGACTTGTGCTAATTTCTCTTGAATGTGACAAATTGATTTTGCAGTGTTTTACTACTGAGCATTGAACATGTGTGAAGCTAAAATTGTGAGATGTGATCCATATATTTGTAGAGTTTTTGGCAGTAAGATTTGCACAGCTGTTGGCTTTGAAGTTACTGGTAACTGATTTAGCTTGAGGTGCCTATCACTAATCCAAACTCACTATCCTGCAACCTCTCATAAATTTTGCAGCATGATTCTCAGAACCTAATTCATGTGATTCGGTTTGCAATTGTGGGCTGAGGATGATGGCTTTTGGTTATTTTAATAAGAAGGCTGTGCGTTGACAGTGAGGAGTACCCTTACATTGGGACTATGGTAAATGTTCATTTGGTTCTGGCTCTGATGATTGACAGGGGCATCAGCTCAGAATTGCGATAGGGATTGAAACCACAGGAGCTAATAGCACCGCCTCTAGAGCCGGTGCTCTAGAAACATGACACTGCTGGGAGAGTAGGGACAAGATAGATGCGATAAGCGTCATCTCAAGGCAAGGAGGGTGGAACAGGAGTGAAGGAGGAGCATTGCATCCAAAGCCAAGTCGCATTGTTCCAAATAGGAGCGGTGGCAAGGGATCTAGAGCTTTGTGTCCGAGTGCCACCACAATTTGATCATAATGCCAAAATCAAATTTGTAATCCATTGCTGTCATTGTACCTTTATTGAAGCAAGTTTTATGTGATCTGGAGTGATCTTACAAACCTTTTCAACCATCTATTGTTTTGCAATGATAAATTATTTTAGGGGAAAAGCAATCTGTTTTTGTTATTTAAAACTAAAAGAACAATAAGTTACAAGAAGTGGTAGAATACATAGTTGTGACAAACTAGGTTGTTTCAATTTCATATCAAAACTTGAATTATATTTTAACTAGGTAAATGCCCGTGCGTTGCAACGGGAAAACATAATACCACAATAACATATGTTTAAGCGCATGTTATACTGTTACCTAAAAAAATACTACAATCTTGATATTATTCCATAAGTCTTCAAGAAATATAGATAATTAAAAGTAACTCCAATTTTTTATGCGAAAACGAAACATCAATTCAAATTATTCATATCAAGTACATAAAATATATTGTACAATTAAGAATCTAATCTCTCAATAGTTTGACCAAGAGAACGTGCTTTGTATGGACACCAAGCTATAGCTGATCACCAATAAAAAATGGTCCAAACGATTTTCAAGTCTAAGATGCGGTGTTTGGCTTCTTGCATATGAAGTGCAGATGGTTGAAGCTGCAATTGGATGTAACCTGCATATAAGTTTTTGTTAATTTTTAAAGCTAAAGTGTTGTTGAATATCTTGAAAAAAATATGTATCGACGCGTAAGATGTTCTCTCTTTTATGGAGTTAGAGCCTCTTTATATATAAGATATCGTGAATATATACTTGGCCGGTTTCTTTTCTTCCTCTTCCTCTTCCTCTTCCCCTTCCCCTTCCCTTTCCCTTTAGGATCCTTATTTTCTTTGTTTATTTGTAGCTTGACCACGTACAAATTGTTCCATCACTGTATTAGAAATGTGGTGTAATACAAGCAATAAAGACATTTTTTTTGCAATTTCACCTGTCGATGACTCAGGTTTCATAGCTTGTGCTTTCTTTGGTCGTCTTGTCTCTCGATGTTTCCTATTTGTTTCATTCCTTTTCTTTTCTGATATTGCTGCGCGTCTAGCTTTTTGCAACTCCGATTTATGTGTTTTAGCTTGTGCCTTTGGGTTAGTAGTGTTTGACAGGTCTCCAAATGGAGTGCTAGAATTGTTGTTTTAAGTTGGATCAATCTATGACCAAACTACTAATATGACTTTGGTGAAGCAACTGCACATCAACCAACAATAAAATGGTATTAATTTTGATTAAACAACATTAAAATGGTACCCAAGTTAATATAGTATACTCTTGTGAATATAATTTAAATACAATCAGATAGTTCATGTCAGTCTAATTATCAGACCATCCACTCAACAATACATGTGCCAAGCAATTTGTGGAGTAAAATAGAAAATTATGTTGATCGCTGGTCCCTTGATCTCCGGTGCAAGATTACTCGGAATAAAATAGAAAATTATGTTGATCACCGATCCCTTGATCGACGGTGCAAAATTACTCGTGGAGTAAAATAGAAAATTACTCATCTCAAGGACATGCTCTATTGTTTCAAAGCTAACCTGATAGTAATGTATCATTCTTAAGGTCATTTAAGCTTCTCGTTCACTGAAAAAGCGTCAACTTTAAAGATATGTGTATATAGTGCAGGGATAAATGCATACATTACTATTATTGATCTAGTGGACAAAAGAAAATTTTGTTCTTACTGCAACTCATCACCGAAGATGTCTGTTTGGTGAAATATGGTAATTTAAAACAAATTATACACATGGGTATCAATACATAGAGGACCAAAGATAAGCCTTTGAGATCCCAAGAGCTAGACTGGAGGAACATGTGCAAGAATGTATAGTCCATTTTAGAGAAATGAGAAGAGAGAAAGCTAGTTTAAACACTGACAGAAATGAGAAAATGATGAATTTACACACCTTAATGCCACAGCCAATTATGTTATCAATAATCTGCGGCTTGTATCTAGAAAAGGTCAAAGAGAACAAACACGACTAACCTTCACCTGAATTTTTCTAATGTAAAATAGATTGAAAAAAAGTATTTAGAATGAGATCAAGTTAAGACAGTTCTGCTGTACCAATAAGTTCATCGGCTGTGTATTCTGATTTGACAATGCTCTGGTACACAATATATTGTCTCCAAGACTCTGGTACCAATAATTGCCATGGATCATTGGCCAAAGCTCTCGTCCTGAAAGTGCTGTATATTACCGGCAAAGCAGTAACCAAAACCAAGTGGAAATTAATTGAACTGTTTATTTTTTGCGAGATAAATTACTCTATTTAAGAATAAAGAGATAACAGAAGGTATTATCTCCAAGACTCCAACATCTATAATTTGCTTCATGGTGCCAGCTCGCATTTGCCAAGAACGTACCTTTGGCACAAACTGAATCAAAAGCTAAATGAGAGCTTAGATAGCCTGAATGGAAAGATGCTTACCAAACCGATCAGGTTGTTCGCTTTTTGAGAATCGAAATGAGTTTGCAGCACCAGTACTGAATCAATCGTGTAACAGATCAAGGAAAATAATAGAGGCTCTAGAAGCATTCCAATCCAAGACCTCAACTGATTATATATGCCAAGACCTCAACTGATTATATATGTAGATGTGCTGCAGGTGTGGGACAAAAAACCCAGCGATCTGGGTGCCGAACCCCGTAGGCGATCAGGATGGCCGCCGGCCAGGTGACAGAGGTGGTTGGTGAAGGATCAGAAGCTGACCATCAACGACGAAACAGCTGACGTTCATCGTTCAGGGGGAGGACGCCACCATGGCGATGAATGGGATGAAGACAGGAAGATCCAAACTTGCAAGGCCACACACCGACGCCCAGGGCGCGGATGCTGGCGACGACCAACAACCAGGCAGCAGGCAACCGTGTCCGTGTCCGACGTTCAGGGGAAGCCGGTAAGCTCGGCTCGATCTCTCCAAGCATCAAGAGCGAGGGCGTCGGTCCGCCTAGTCGATCTAGGGGGAGAAAGGAAATCGACAATCAGCGTGAGGACGGCAGGAAAGGAAGATGTTTCGCTGCGGCGGCGCATGATCGAGAGGGCTTACTGCTTTTGCCTAAGGGACGCGATGTCCGCGCGCGGTCCATCGAGGAGAGGCCGTGACCGCACGAGGGGCTTCGGCCAGCCGGTCATCCGTGGATCACGTCCGTGATAGCCGGGAAGGAGTAAAACACGGAGGAAGAAGTGCTGGAGCGCCGGGGGTGCGTGATATCGTGGAGGTTTTACCGCGGCCGGGCGGTTTCTGGGGCGAGGCTTCACCACGGCTAGGTAGACGGGTTCTTTTCATTTTATTTAGTTACAGAGATAAAGATAGAGACAGAGATAGAGATTGTCCATATTTTATGGAGACTCATGTAATATTATTGTTCCAAACACCACGATTGCAATATCTTTTCTGGATTGCAGTATTATAAACACTAATACATATGTTATCATGGTATTATGTTTTCGTGTAGCTACACATATTTATACGGTGAATATAACATACTTTGTTTTAATGTTTTGTGGAAGATTTTTAAGACACGCAGTATTCCCATGTGATATGCACTAATATTTAAATGTATACTCGTACCTGTGTATAAGATGATACGGAGATGCGGCGGAACTTATTCGTAGATTTATTGGTGCACGAAAGAAATAGATATCGAACATTTCTTCCTGCTGATATAAAATATTATCTCAGCCACATCACGGAAAGGTCTATACAGTAGAGTTTGTGAGCCTGCGACGCTGCACTCTTCGTGATTATGTTAATTTCACGAATTTTGCTTTTTGGATTAAATGCCATTTTAACGTTGATATTTAATTTTATAGTATTGTTATCTTATCGTGCGATCCGTGTATTTTTAGTATAAAAGTTTAGCTGTCCCGTAGCAACACACGGGGCACGAACCTAGTAGATATAAAAACATGTGTCTTGAGTTGTTCTTCGATAGCCTCAAAGGAACTAGGGGGTTATATGAATTGGCAACAGAACGCACGAGGGCAACAGTTTAGGTATCGCCCTTTGCGTCTCGCACCCTCCCTCGCGACTCAGCGCCGCCAGCGCCGCCGTCGGTCCTCACCTCCACCTCCGCTGGTCCCCCTCCCTCCCCCCCTCCGGCATATCACTGGAGGCCAGAGGGAGTGGAGATCCATTTTTTTTAACAAGTTTTTTCATTAGATCAAGTCATTAGAGTTAGGGTCTGCTAAGTTTCTTGGTATTGAGGATTTATCTTCTCCTACTCTTCTCCGGCGACGGCGAGAGTGCAGGGTGAAACCGTTTTTTCCTTGGTGGCTCCATGAAAGATAAGGGCGACAACTACGGCGTCAGTATCTTCATCGGTATGACGGCATGGAGACCTTTATTTTCGTACGGCGACATCAAGGCGGAGATGGTGCCGCTGCCATAGAATAATTTTTTCCGGTCGCTTCTTCGTTTTATTGTGGTTAGATCTAGTCACGATGAAGGACTAGAGAGAATAAATTTTAGATCAGTCTTCCTTATTCTTCGATGACAGAAAGAAGAAGAAGGAAGACATCAGAAAGAAGAAGAATCTCAACTCCACCTACATGAATGTTGGCCGTCGTTCGTTGGGTATATGTTCTCAAGTCTTTTGCCGAGTGTTTGCCTGTGTGGTCATCCATACTGCAAAGCGTCGTACAAGTTTGGTTTTGAGATCGGGAGCTTTTCACAGCGTGGGTACAATTTAAATAAAAATTAGTTTTGTACTGTAATCTAGAGTGTTTGTAAAGTGTTGATGTACCAAGCTATTATCTAATATATAATATATAATTCTTTTTTCGTTGCAAAAAAGGAACTAGGGGGTTATTTGAAATACTACCAAGACACAAGATATATGACAATATATTTATTTTACACTATTCTTTTTTTTATAAAAACGATTTAGATTATTTGCTGTGGGCCTTTTTTTCTCTTCTATATTTATACATGATAATAATAAGGTAAAATTTTCTTCCTTTTTTTGTTACCATTATTTTGGTCTGGCCTGCCTTAACTACCAGGTGAATATGCTTTCAAACATCCCATCTTCTCTTATAAGATACCTCAGCCCTTCATGCGAATCACAGTCGGCACGGTCGCCTCTAGAGTTTGCGTCCGAACCCAATTCCAAACACAAACGCAGAAAAAAGCATGCCTCTAGAGTTCGAGTCCGAAACCAATTCCAAAGGAAGAGGAAAGCGATTTGGGTGTGCCAAAATTAGAAAATTTGTGCCAAAATTTTCTCTTTTTTTCCTGCCTGCCTCCTATCCATATCCTTTTGGGCCCTCTCCACTTGTCCACTCCAGTTCCGTCGGCGTTTGCACCGGTTCCGTCCACCTGCAGTTGGCTCTATTTGTTCTTTCCTTGTTCGTCTATTGAAAAACAAAACAAATCAAGCGCATTAGTAGGAGACGAATCATGAGCGGCGCGTCGAGATCCTCGACGTTTGGCGTCGTGTCCGCGGCTCACCTCAATCGAGACGTCGTGAGTCAATCTCCTAGACGGAGTCGTGGGGCGATCCGGATCGACGGTAAATGACGGCAGGGGCAGAGCCAAGACCTGGCCACCCTGGGCTGGTGGCCGGGCTCTCCTGCCTGCTCTGACACATTAGGTGCTACCGCCCAGGCGCATGGGCATGAGCATGCGAAGGGGTTCTAGCGCAGGAACATGAGCATGAGCTGGCTGCTAGCTGCTAGCTGCTGCTGACATATTAGCCTTACAAGTAGCCAAGCATAATATGATTTTATTTTATCATGAGCATGAGCACGCGAAGGGATCCTAGCCAGGATATGGCTGTGCACTTCTATCTGAATCAATGGCTGTTACCGTGCTAATTGGTATTTACTTGTTCTTGGCCCCTACTAATAATCCATTCGAATGCATGAGCCAATGAGCCAATGCTGCCATGTACAACCTTTATTTCAATTTATAAGATATATTGGCCCCTACTAATCCATTCAAATGCATGAGCCAATGAGCCGATGTTGCCATATACTCCCTCTGTTTTAAATTATAAAATATTTTAGATGTTGTAATACATTGCTTTTACTATATATTTAGACATAGTGTGTATCTAAATACATAGCAAATGCTATTTACATAAAAGCTAAAATATGTTATAATTTAAAATAAAGGTATAACATCTTGGTCGGTGGTCAGTTATAGGTGAATTTTTATCATGAACGGTTTATATCTTGCACTGACTACGTAAAATTCCTGGCTCCGTCGCTGGACGATGGCCGGGGATGCAGCAGGAAAAACAACAAGCGCCTTCGTGGCAGCATAGAGCCTCCGCATCGGGTGTCGTCACAGCAGGCTCGCTGATCGGTATAGTGTGGTCTCGCACACACATCCTACATACGCACGTCGACGCTAAAGCAGTCCAGCGCCGCCGTACCAATATCAGGTCGGGCAATGAATCACCAGCACGTCCGCCGAGAAGCAGGTCCACGCTCAAATCCACGACTCCACATGCACGTACTGTAGGGCCTCGTTTAGTTTCAAAAACTTTTCGCCAAAAAGTGTCACATTAAATCTTGCTTGCGGCACATATATGGAGTATTAAATGTAGGCGAAATAAAAAACTAATTGCACAGTTTGCCATAAAATTGCGAGACGAACGTTTTGAGCCTAATTAGTCCGTGATTTGACACTAAAGTGCTACGGTAACACTTTAGCTAATGACGGATTAATTAGTCTTAATAAATTCGTCTCACTGTTTCCAGGACAGTGATGCAATTAGTTTTTTTATTAGTATCCGAAAACCCCTTCTAACATCACACGAAACATCCGATATGACATTTTCGTTAAAAACTTTTCGCATCTAAACGAGGCCTAGGTATCAAACCAGGAATCCAGCCATGCATATGCATACGGCCATACGGGCATGCAGCCAACATGCATGGCAATTAGTCGGCCGCACCCTGTACGTTTATTTTTTTTCTATTTTTTCTTTAATAACTTTTTCCATGCATCGCAGTTTTGTTTTTTCTGCTTTTTCCGTCCGCTTCTGGGATTTGTTTTTTCCTAGAGTTATTGCACTGTTAATCTTTTTTAACAAACAAAAATTTCTAGCATCAAGTTATTGATGTCCATATAAATACAAAAAAACTTATTTTTATTAAAACCTGAATCAACCATGTTCTAATTGATCAAACAATTCAATAGCATGAAAATTAATATTATGATATATTTAAGAGTAAATTTTTCTATACTTTGCAACATGAGAGAAAAAAAAACTATCACAATTATGTTTTAATTCGATACAGATTTAATTTGATAGGGCACTATTATATTATGCAAACAATAACTATATTACGGGTGTCATGGTCATCAAAAAATAAATTATATCTTTAAATTTTATAAGAAAAAACACAAATAAATATTTAGAATTTCTGTCGTTGTGTTTTCATAAACATTTTGATAGATTCTCCCCCGGTGTAACACATGGGCAGAATAGACAAATAAATATCTCTCTAAACACAGTCATCGATGGGGAATATATAAAAAATCGAGAGAGACTTCCTATCACAATCATCAGCCGACAAGTGAGTCTTTAGCACATTGCAACTAACACACATTGTCGACTTTATTCACAGATTAAAATTATATTTTTGTGGTCCACAAAGGAAGTCACTAACATGACATTTAACTCTACGAACACATGTATATACTATGATATTAAATTTTATGATATATTGACTATTAAATATTTTGGTGTGCTTTGCAACAGGAGAAAAAATGACCAAGATAATATTTTAAATCTGATACAGACCAATATTAGCTTATACTATGAATGTTGTAGTCATTATGTTATTTTCCATGAATGCTCCCGTTGCAACGCACGGGTATGTTTGCTAGTCTATCTATATTATAAAAAAGCGAAGGAAATAAAAATAGTCTCCCACCCTGATATTTTCTACCTACCTAAACTCTGATACCTTAGATCTACTTTAAAGTCATATCCAACGCATCTAAATCTCCCACCTTAATCTGACAAGTGGACCTGGGCATAAAACTTGGAAACATTTACGCGTGTTTCTTTCTTAGGAAAGCCTTACGTTCCCGCCCGCCCGTACCCAACGCAGCCAATCAATTCTATATATCAGCATTCCTGTATCGAACGCCGCTCCTCTCCTGGCCAGCGTACGCCGCCGCCCGCCGCCCTATACCCTAGTCCCGCTGCAAGCCGAGTAATCGAAATCATCATCGTCGTCGTGTCGATGTGCATGGTGCTTGATGCCTCGGCATGATACTGACGCCACACCATGCAGCAAGCCATTGTCAACTCGTTGTCTCCTGGTTGCATTGCATGTACGTGTAGTCAGGTAGATGTCTCCATAATGAACTTCTCGTTGATTAGCTTCCATGGCCGTGTAGAGCACGTGGCTTCCTTTGCTTGATTGTGATTACACGCAACGCATGTTCTGCATGCTGATCGGTGATCTCCGCCTCAGTCCACGTGCAGGGTTCAGCGACTAGATTGGTGACAGCATGCACGGGGATTGATGTTATCCCGATCGGGACCAAACAGGAGAAAGCACGCCATAAGCTTCGCCTCGCAATTCAAAGGCAGTAATCGGCGATGCCAGATGAGATGCTCCTCGGTGTGTTTCTTCTTGTTGACGATGAGCCAACCCCCTTCGCCCCCGCGTCGCTCCTTGCAAGCGGCTCGGGCGGAACCCGCTGTCCTCGCCGAAACCCCTCTCCTGCCCCTCCGCCTGCCTCGCCGCCGCTCAAGCGCGCTGCCGGCTGGCCGTGCGGTCGCAAGGACGGCGGCGGCGGGGTCCTTTCCCTCTTCCCCCGCCCTTTCCCTCAGTTCCCCTCTCCTCTCCTTGGTGCCGGTTATGGCCATGGTAGTGCTGTTGGTGGTTCTCCTGGGCTTTGGGGTCACCGGCGGCTGGATCTGAGGCCTCCATGCCCGGATCTGGCGTCCAAGAAGCTCTGCCACAGTTCAGTCGAAGCGCTCGCGTGGTCGTTGCGGGCGACCAGGAGCGGCTGGGATGGAGCTTTGCAGGGTGGCTGGGCTGGTGCGGATCCGCCTACGCGGCCGGTGCCGGTGGGCTCGCACTGGATCTAGCTCTTAAAGGGCCGGATCTCTCCCTCCCACTCCTGGTTTCTCAATCCTTTAGCAGCTTCGACTCCGGGCTTGGCTCGAGGATGGTTGGCAGCGACCGGAGCGCGGGTGTGGCTGGATCCGCGCGGTGGCATCTGGGTCTGTCGTCCTGCCTTGTGGGGGCGGCTGGATCTAGCACGCGCTGCGTGGCTAGCGGCGTCGGTGGTCGGGCTTCGGTGCAGCTCGCTGGCCTTCCTAGTGCTGTGATCTAGCTCATTCACGATGGGCCGGGGAGCGGGCGTGCAGGCAGTAGCAGTTCAATGCGGAGGCTGCTGGAGGTCACGTGCGGCGTGGTTGATGCAGGGCCGGCTTTGGCAGGGGTTGGGACATGGGTGGGCTGGGCGACAGGGGCTTCTTCTGATCCTGGCCCTCTTCTCCCCGCCTTCTGCCTTTCCCCTTCCTTGGCCTGGCTTCCGTGGCGGAGCTGGTCTGACCTGCTTACTGTTGGCCGGTTTTGCCGGTTTTGGCAGTGTGCGGACTCTTCGACAGGCTTCTTCGGAACTTCTCCTGGCCGGCATCCCTTGGACGATGACCGGGCAGGGCTGCTGCTGACCCATCGCTGCACTCTGCCTTCATGGTAGGGTTGGGTCTCTGGTGGCGACGGTGTGGAGGTTGCGTGTGGTCGGGGCGAAAGCTTGGACGACGACGTCTACGAACGCCGTTCCCTTCTTGGAGGCGTCCTTTCCTACCACCACTCCTACTGTCCTGGATGTTGCTGGTGTAAACCTTTCCTTGGCGGGCTACTTTGTTGGTGCTTTTAGCATCGTTTCCTCTTTGGAGGCACTGCTAGGCTTTCTAGTTCCGTGGTTGCTGCTTGTCGTCTAGCCTTGGTGGTGCCCGGCAGGCCGTTGTGCTTCTTCAGTTGTCATTAGTTGTTAGTTGGGTCGATTCAACCAGGTTGGAGTTTGCAGTGGTGTGAGTTGATAGTTGTGTAGGATGAGTGGTGCACTCTCTTAAGTTGTATGGTTTTTGGATCTAGTTTTTATTCAAAAAACTGGGCGGGCACTTGCCTTTTTTCTCTTTCTTGGTCTAATAGAAATCGCGGCAAAGCTTTTGCCATCCTTTCTAAAAAAAAAATTGTTGACAATGAACGTGCGGAAGGCTGCATTGATATTTGGTAGATTGATTTCGTCTTGAACTACGCGTGGGGCAGAGATGCGCAGAGACGCTGCACCAGAGCCCAGAGGCCGCCACCGAGTAGCCGCCATAGCCTTTGCAGATGGGAAAGCCTTGTCACCGGCCGCTCCAATAGACAAGAGTTTTTTTTCGCTTTTCTCAACCATCAAGCTCATTGGAGGATGAAGTGCACAACCCTACATGGCACGCCAACTGTCGGCGTTAATGGTCGGTGGTGGTAGTTGGTTTGGTGGGGGATGCAGTCAATCAGGTGCCTAATGGTAACACGAGCGCAGGGGCACGAGGTTTAGACAGGACTCCTAGAACAGAAGCTTGCTAAAGAGGCAGCTGAGAAGAAACCGGAAGAATTTGTCAACTTCCTCAAATCTGCCAAAGCATTGCCTATGGTGTCCAAGCCTCCTAAAACTTCATTGGTTGGTGGTGCATGGACTAAAATTTGTGATGGCATGGCATCTGCTACTACACTAGATGAAGTCATGAAAGTTCATGAGGCATATCTCTCTTCTATTCAACGACAATGCTTTGTGGCCTCTGATAAGTTGGTAAGCATCTTTGCCATTTTAATATGAATCAATACATCATATCCTGATATTGAAACTTGGATAAGAATGGTCATTGGCTGTTTTTTCAGTGGGCCCTCTCATTGCCGGTCAGGTTAAGACTATTCTTGGATTGGCACTGAACTTTCACAATGTAGAACAAACTCTCAAGTGCTGGTGGGACGGTTTCAGCTGTGAGGACTACATGATGCGAGATGCAAATCGACCGAATTGAGAAGCAATTTGATGAGTGTGTCGTATTTCTCTTGAGGGTAGGTTTCTAAATCTATTTGCTACCATTAAAAAGATCGGTCTTTTAAGCTCAATGTGGACCGCTTTCCCCATCTTGAGGCTCGTGGAGATTCGACATGAGAGAGATAGAAATAGCACAAGGAGAGAGATACTACATACAGATAAGTGTGCAGCCGTGCAGGGGTATGGCTCCAATTGATTACTGAAACACGAAGATTTATATGCAATTTCAGTTGGCATTCCGTCAGAGTTGAGGCTATATAATTTATTGCATTTGTTTGTTCCTAGGAAATCCTACTTTCCAAACGTGCATTGGTTTGGGACTCTGAGTGTGCAATTCACATGGCAAGCTGCAGCCAAAAGGCCATGGCTTGCCACGAAATCCTGGTTTTTTCTATTACTCTTCTTGCGTTTGCATCTAAAAAGTATTGCTTCACTTTGCAGTGAGTAGGTTGTCTGCTATTTCTTAATAGAAGGAAGGATTATTGGATTCACAAAACGTCTTGACAGTGGCTTGGTGTAAAAAAAAGGCGACATTGGTTTGGTTTGAGGCTTGATTTTTTTTTCAGCTCATTAGAATTTGGATAATAAATGTTGCAGTTGCTTCGGAGAATTGTTCTCATCAGTTAATTTCATGCTAACTCTATAAATTTGAAACCCTGATTTTCAACAAAAAAATCAAAATCTAGAGAAACAATGCGGTGAGAAGGTTGTTTGCGATTTCTTAATCTTAAAAAAAAAAAAACTGGACCGGTAGGGGAAGAACCGCCCCACTGCTTTCTAGATAGAAGGGACCGTATTACCTCGGCCAGAAAACCCTCGAATCCTGGCACATGCCCTGAAGGGCCGAGTGAACCGGGACAAATCAATCAAGCCGGCGTTGCCAGAGGCGCACCGTTGCCGACGCAGTCACCAGGCTTGCGTGCACAGCGAGGAGGATTTTTTTGGGTGAGAGACCGGAAATTCGCAACCATGGGGGCTCGAACTCCAGCCAGCTAGCTCACAACTAGCTGAGCTTGCCACCCGAGCTACGCTCAGTTCTCTTTCTTAATCTTAACAGAAGGAAGGATTGGATTTACCTGGTTGTTTGGTTGAATAGCAAGAGAAGTAATAATGGGCTGAGGATGTAGATGTACCAAACAACTTTACAGTGACTTGGTGTATAAAAAAGGCAACATTTGGTTTGGTATGAGGTTTGATTTTTTTCACTCATTAGAATTTGGGTAATAAATAAATGTTGCAATTGCCTCATAGAATTATTCTGATCAGTTAATTTTATGCTAACTTTATAAGTTTCAAACCATTATTTTCAACTAAAAATCAAAATATAGAGAAACATCACGGGCCTTCCAGCTGCCTTGGAGCAATGTGGTTCAAACAGTTGCAATATTGGAGAAAAATGCTCCAAATATTTCCATACAAGTAATAAACTAATTTACCTTTTTTTTGTAGGTTTGGCTTCTCATATGGACATGGTGAGATGTAGTTTCATCTATCTTTATTGAAGGATATTACCTTTTCATCAGTTAGTTCAAATTGACGACTCTTTGTATGTTATTTGTGCTTTATTTACAAGAGATTTTAGTTTATTTGTATCATATTAATAGTTGTATGGATATGTAGTTTCCATTTCTTTCAAGCTTTCGAAATATTTGAACACGATGGGAAGAATAATCATCTTCTCGAATTATAAATTTCTAGCATTGATACTACAATGCTACCTTTGTCTCACCGTCCGTCCAAAATGCGAGGGATTTAGAATCTGTCATTTTTTTCTGGGAGATACAAAACTTGTGTGTACTCAATGAGTTTTATCTCACCTCAATATAAATAGTTTTGAACAAATAATTGGACAAAATTTTATTACCTATCACTTATATTATGGAAAGTTTTTACCTTATCAAGATACCCATCGAATGTTTTTTTCCATCACTCGTTTAGATACGAGTATGTCTTATTTTATTATAGATACGTGCTCGCCGCCGTGCATGCCTACTGGTCTCTATCTCTTCTCTACGATTGAAAAGCAGCTAGAGTTAACGTGCACCCGGCTTCACCATGGTGCTGCCCGATAGCGTCGCCCGGCTTTGTGAAGCCGCCCTCCTAAAAATTACCGTCCGGCCGCGGTGAGACTGAGACTAGTCCGAAAAAATTTGCCGCCCGCTGTGGTCAAAGCCCATCCGGAAATCACGGCGCCTGTTCCACTTCCACCTTCCTACTCCTCACCCTCCCGCCTCACATCCCTCCCCAAAAAATCTTGTGCCCGTGCAACAAAAAAAAACTCGTGGTAAAAAAAACTGCCTGCTCTCACCACGGCACTAAAGCTGCAAAGGGGGCGGAGCGGAGCGCTCCTAAAGCTGCCCCGCAGATCCGTTTGGGCTAAATGAGGTTCGAGAGTCGACCCGCTCCGTCCGTCCAACGAACCGCGGGTATCCTTTGGTCGAACCTCCAAGAGCCATCTGCAGCGAATATCCTTGCCGTCTGCAGCTGCCTGTCGCTGCACCGTCTCCTTTTGCGTAGCATACGCGTGTGCATATTGGATAGCTGGATTGACGTGCACGGTGCATGCGAGATACGTGTCCATGGGCACCACAAGAAGCTGCCCCAGTTCCTGCGGCCGGCCAAATTACATGTAGTTCAAATGGCAGTCTGGCCAGCTGCAACCTCTGATAGTACTAAGCTAATTCAAATGGCAAAATTGGTATGCAGATAGTTACACGACCAGAAGCTGATTAGCAATTACTAATTCAAACAAGGCACAGTTCATTGACTAACTTACTAAGCTAGCTACAAAGGCCACAGGTCCATCAGACCATGCATCATCACACATGGGAAACTCAAAAACTTCTGGAAGGATGGATGGAGGAAGGCCCGCCTTACACCAGCACACAAGCAGTCAACTTGACGAACTCCTGAACCTACAAAACCAGCATAAAGTAGTTGTGGTTACAATTGGAATCAACTCATGAAAATAACAGAAACAGTTCAATAGAGCAAGCAGGACTAGATTATCAGATGATTAGTATATGTACAAAAAAATCATTCAGTACCGGACATAAGTGAACTGCTCATCATTCAGTACTGGACATCTATGATCATTCAGTAAACAACATATATTCAGCATCCACTGCCATCTCATGGCAAAAGAGGGTAAAACGAAGAAGACCCTCTAAATATCATGTCAGTCCAAGTCAGAGATCAGAGATATTTGTTTTTCATGTTCCAAGGATCTTCCTACAGGTACACACAAAAGTGCAGTAGTACTGTACTCCAGTAAAGAGGAAAGAGATGCCGCAACCCTGCAAGTTGCAAGACATGGATATTACCTGTGAACTTCATGCTTGATACTCTTCCATAATCAAATCATCGACTGTTGCAGTAGAGAACTGCATAGAACCTATGTACCAAATTGCAGAGTTAGGGATTGAAGGACTAATTAAAAATGTGTTCAACCTATATATCACAAAAAAGAGGTTTACCTTCTGCCCTATACCAGTCTTGGGTACATATAAGCGCTTCTACTGTCTCAGGGGTCAGGCTACTTCGAAAATCATTTATGGTTCTTCTTGCCATGCTAAAAGCTGATTCTGATGGTACAGACAAGGCTGGAACAGCAAACAAATCTCGAGCTATACGAGAAAGGGTCGGATACTTTGTCGCATTACCCATCCACCAATTTATTATGTCAAGCTCTTCAGCTCGAATTGGGTCCTCATCCAGATATCTATCAAGCTCCGTGCTTCTCCGAGTTCGAAGATCACCATTGACTTTTTGATACCATTCCGTCCATGAGTCATTATTCACTGAACAAACATTGGGTATTTGTTGTTGAAAGGATCTAATTGGCCTAGAGGGGGGGTGAATAGGCGTATCTAAAAACCTGAAACTCAAAAACTCAAATGCAGAAGTTAAATACCAGCCGGTACTACCGGTGGGTTTGGACCGGTACTACCGGTTGATACCGGTACTACCGATGCAAACCGACCGGTACTACCGGTAGCCTACTGAAGCTACGAAATCAGAGTAAATTGAGCTTTGATTTCAGTTTCAAGTGTTACCCCACACTCTTAGATGTTGTAGAGGATGATGTTAAGCTTCTCCAAGTTTGGCACCTTGCCAAATCGTAGATCGAACCTTCTCAACCTAAGAACGAAGAGGAGAAAGAAAGAACGCAAAGAACACGAAGAACAAGTGGATAGACGAAGCTATCACAACAATAGTAAGCACGTGGGACACAAGATTTATGCCGAGGTTCAACACCCCACAAAGAAGTGCCTACGTCCTCGCTGTTGAGGTGACCACTAAGGTCCAGAGTCTTTTCCACCTCCCTTCCTCCCTCAAGCAACCACAAAGGTTATCTTGAGATTTCACTATGATCAAAGGGTGATACAGACACTTCGGGGTGCCCTCACAAGTAAATCAACACGGGCAACCACGAAGAACGCCTAGCCGGCTAGGGTTTGAAGAAACCCAAGAGTAATAAACACAAACCAAACCGGCAAGACGATGAATACAAGTGCTCAAGTCGTAGATCGAACCTCCTGCTCTCTAATCTCACTTCTCTAGCTCGATTCTAGCAAGGATTGAAGTTTAGGAGCAAAGAGGGAGAGAGAGTGGGTGAGTCAATGCTTGGAGGCTGTTTTGTCTGAAGGTTGTTGGCAATAATGGCGTGTATCACCGTTGGAAACAATGGGAGGAGCTATTTATTATGACTGCCGAAGGGTTACCGGTACTACCGGTGTATATCACCGGTACTACCGATCCCTAGGTTTCCGACCGTTTGAGCCTACCTACAGACACGCAGAAGTTAGGCGTCGAATTGACCTATCGGTACTACCGGTGTTCCACCGGTGCTACCGGTGATCATCGGTACTACCGGTGAAAGATCGGTACTACCGGCAGTTCATTTCCACGCCAACTTCGGGACTGAAGTATTCGGGCGTGAAAATGACCTACCGGTACTACCGGTGTTTAACCGGTACTACCGGTGGAATACCGGTACTACCGACAGTTCTAGTTTCTCGCCCACCTTGGCGCTGAGCTAAGCCAACCGGTACTACCGGTGCACCCAGGCAGAAAAGAATTTTTCTAAGTGTCCGTGAGTGCAAAGGTGTCTCTCAAGCGCATTATATAGACCGACATGAGCACTCTTCTTCTCATCTAGCTAGTCTAATTTGTATCCCTCTTGATAGTGCGGCGTTTCCTTTAACTCAAGCTAAAATAAAAATCTATAGAAACACTTGAGCCGAAACGCTTTCCATCCAAGGAATTTAGGGGTGCTATGATTCACCAAGTGTTTTCATTCAAATCTTTCAATGGGCTAATACATGTGTATACACTTGATAAACATGTGTTAGTCCCTAATTTGATTGTCATTAATTATCCAAAACCCACATCGGGGGCGAATGCACTTACAAACTCCCCCTTTTTGGTAATTGATGACAACCAACTTAGGCTTACATAAGATGAAAAGAATTGAAGCTCTTGAATCACAAAGTTTATGAAAAGCTCCCCCTTAATGTATGCATTGGATTCGAATTTTAAATCTTGATCATAATCAAGATTGCATGCATATTAGAGTGAGCTCCCCCTAAATTTTGTAATCCGCGGGGTGCCTAAGTGTGTGTAAGTTACAAGCATGATATCGTGATGCATATGACAAGATATATCATAAGAATGAATCAAAAGAACATGAATGGTTATGTAAGCAAGAAAAAGACTTAACCTCATCATAACCATTCAAAACTAACAAATATCATAAGTATTAAGATACAAATTAGAGGCTAACACAACATGATATGATTTAAGCATAAATGTTTAGCCTACAAACAACCATCACACAAATAGTTCATAGTTCACCACGTAGTTCACCACACGAGATTAGAGTTATTACAACCCGAATGATAACTATCCTATTAAAAAAAGATAAGCCAAACACTCCCCCTTTGACATCAAATGCCAAAAAAGGTAGGCTTCGATAAGCTCCAATGGAAGAAGACCTCTAATACTCATCATCGTCATCGTCATCTGTCCTATAGTCAACAAGCGGTGCATTCCCATAAGGATCTGATGAAGTGCCAGGATAGGGCAGAGGAGCAAAAGCATCAGCAGAAGAGAAGGTACTAGCACGAGTAACCTCATCTGCTGCACCAAAGAAGTTAGAATAAGCGGCTCCGCCAACATCAACATCCTCCTGAGCACCTGTGTAGCCCGCCGAACCACCAACATCCGCCTGACCAGCAAATGCCACCGAATCACCAACATCCGCCTGACCAGCAGCAGCATATGAAGAACCATACAACTGATCATACTCCTCAAAAGGATCAGGGAACTGACGGAGAGGAGAAGGTGGCTCAATGTTCTGCATCAATCCACAAGGTGGCCCAAAACTGACAGATGATCTCCGCATTCCAAGGCTTTTGAAATCTCATAAGAGGAAGAATGCGCCACTCATCAAGCTTGTTGACCAGAGCATCAATCTCAGGGTGATTATGTTGCTTTAGAGAATCAAGCACTATTGCCTTGTGAGCAAAGAGAGGGGCTTTGGCACCACGCTTACCCTCCTGAAAGAGTACAGAATGGTAGTAGTCCTGATGAAACTGAGACCAAAACCGCTCCTCAACACCTGCAAACTTGATGAAGTTGTAGGGATTCTCTGAGCGTTGAATCTTTAGGTCATGCACCCTCTTTCGATAGTCAACCCACAGACGGGGTTGATGGCCCTAAACGGTTGCTAGTACATGCATGGTGGCCCGGTACTGCTGATGATAAGAAAGCTGGCGATTAGCAGTAGCCACCCCAATCTGAATAGGAGACCGATTCGCAAAGCACGGATCGATCGCACGCCCTTCAATCTGTATGGCATTGTCTGATATCTCATTGTGGACCACCTCACGATGAGAGCGAGGAGGACACGGCCGACCACGGGAGTTGAGAGGGCCAGGCACCCCCTGATCGTCACCACCACGGGAGGATTGGCCATGGCCGCTGCTACGCCTAGCAGCACGGCCACGGACAGCCCTGTCCTCACTACCACCATCACTGGGAGGGCGAGCGCGCCGAGAGGGGTTCCGGCGATGCTCCATGCTACAAGACCCAACATACAAGTCTTAGACATACGATGGAATGCAACAATGAATCGAGAAGAGAATACCAGGAAGATATAGACGACCACAGTGGACCGGTACTACCGGTCACGAGTGACCGGTACTACCGGTGGCACTGTGCCCGCCACATCTCGACCCATATCCATCCAATCGATCGTTAAAATTGCATAAAAGGCATTCAACTAGCATGATAACCCTAAGACACGGTAGCATGTGCAAGGAATCGGCCTAGAACAAGGTACATTGAGAGATCGGTCAAGAAAATCGTTGTACCTCGTTACTCAAAGGGAAGAGACCGAGACCGTGCAAACCCAAAGCTCCCGGTGGCCACCAACTCCTTCCACGCGATCTCCAAGCACTAGGGAAACTCCTCCCTCAAGGGATTTGATTTTGGATGGAGGAGTGTGGAGATCGTGGTGGGTGAAGGAAGAACAGCCGCCTCCAACGCCAAAGAAATAAGATAAGGTCGGGGGTAAAGAGGTAAGGTGAGAGAGAGGGCCGCGGGCTGCTTCTATACCGCTGTAAAAAGGGCTACCGGTACTACCGGTGGGTCATGACCGGTACTACCGGTGAGCCTAGGGCAGCGCAGAAACACTGGAGCGCAGGATTGAACTACCGGTACTACCGGAGTATTAGCGGTACTACCGGTAAAATACCGGTACTACCGGTAATACCCACCGGTACTACCGGTGGTTCAATTTGCAGTCGGATGAAAATCTAAACCATGGTGAACATATATGGTGAACAAGAACCATCTCAATTATGACCAGATTTCATAAAATCATTACAAAACTATGGACATGCTTGAGATGTGAAAATAGATTTTGAAATGTCACATAAAATTTTGACAAACGGATTTATCCAAATCTAAATCAATCAAGTATGTACAAGATGTCAACCCACGTTACGAGAATCAATGATATTTAGCTCACTCCTCAAAGCACAAAATCTTGACTCATCTAGGGGCTTTGTAAAGATATCGGCTAATTGATTTTCGGTTCTCACATGTTGGATTGCGATATCTCCTTTGGCTTCGTGGTCTCTTAGAAAGTGATGGCGAATGTCTATGTGCTTTGTTCGAGAGTGATTTATAGGATTGTTTGCCAACTTAATGGCACTCTCATTGTCACATAAAAGAGGAATTTTGGTTAGCTCACAACCAAAGTCTCTGAGAGTTTGTTTCATCCAAAGTAGTTGGGCACAGCATGCGCCGGCCGCCACGTACTCGGCTTCAGCGGTGGACAAAGCAATGGAATTTTGTTTCTTAGAGCTCCAAGACACCAAAGACCTACCAATAAATTAGCAAGTCCCAGTGGTACTCTTTCGCTCTACCCTGCAACCGGCATAGTCCGAATCGGAATAGCCAAGTAGAGTGAAAGTGG
Organism: Saccharum hybrid cultivar R570; assembly: GCA_038087645.1. Classification (NCBI taxonomy): domain Eukaryota; kingdom Viridiplantae; phylum Streptophyta; class Magnoliopsida; order Poales; family Poaceae; genus Saccharum; species Saccharum hybrid cultivar. Next base: position 2,037,609 of record JAQSUU010000682.1, read on the forward strand.
AGCCCTTGGGATACCACAAGCCAAAATTAGGAGTGTGTACTAAATACCAAAAAATTCTCTTAACGGCCATAAGATGACATCTTTTTGGATTAGCTTGAAATCTTGCACACATGCACACACTAAGCATAATATCAGGCCTAGATGCACAAAGGTAAAGCAAGGATCTAATCATGGAGCGATATACCTTTTGATCTACGGCCTCGCCGTCATTGTTGAGATCAAGATGTCCGGTTGTTGGCATTGGTGTTTTGATGGGCTTTGCCTTGTTCATGTAAAACTTCTTCAACATGTCGTTGGTGTACTTGGTTTGACTTATGAACGTGCCATCCTTGAGTTGCTTGATTTGAAATCCAAGAAAGAACTTCAACTCCCCCATCATGGACATCTCAAACCTATTTGTCATGATCCTACTAAATTCCTCACAAAAAGCCACATTAGTACTACCAAATATTATGTCATCGACATATATTTGGCATATAAAAATATCACCATTGACTTTGTGAGTAAATAAAGTAGCATCGGCCTTTCCTATCTCAAACCCTTGTTTGAGTAGAAAGTCCTTAAGACAATCATACCAAGCTCTAGGGGCTTGCTTAAGCCCATAGAGTGCTTTGTCGAGTCGGTAGACATGGTAGGGGTACTTTGGATCTTCAAAACCCGATGGTTGCTCCACATACACCACTTTGGAGAGGGGGCCGTTGAGAAATGCACTTTTCACGTCCATTTGATACAACTTGAAATCATGGTGAGTAGAAAAGGCAAGTAATATACGAATAGATTCAAGCCTAGCTACGGGTGCATAAGTCTCTCCAAAATCCAAACCTTCGATTTGAGAGAAACCTTGAGCTACCAACCGTGCCTTGTTTCTTATGACCACGCCATACTCATCTTGTTTGTTGCGGAAAACCCATTTTGTTCCGATCACATTTTGCTTGGGCCTTTCCACCAAGGACCAGACTTCATTCCGGGCAAAGTTGTTTAACTCCTCTTGCATGGCCACCACCCATTCCGGATCTTCTAATGCTTCTTCCACCTTAAGAGGTTCCTTCGGAGAAACAAACGAGTAATGTTCACAAAAAGATGCTAATCGTGAACGAGTAGTTACCCCTCGTCGTATGCTCCCCAATATGTTATCAACGGGATGATCCCGTTGAATGGATTGATGTACTCTTGGATGTGGCAATCTTGATCTTCTTTGAATGGGCCCTTCATCTTCACTATCATTGCCTTGATTTATTTGAGAATCAAGACTTTGATTTGCGTTGACCTCATCTCTTTCTTGATCATTAGCTTGGTTACCATCTCCATCTTGTGGTGAATCTTGAATGTCTTGTACGTTTGAGTCACGATCATTTCTTGATGTGGAGGCATCACCATGGGCATTGGTTGACCCATGATGCATAGATTGATCATGATTGATTTGGACTTGTGCATCTTCATCATCTTCATCTTCAACGGGTCTTACTTCACCGGTTGCAAGCTTCTTGATTGCTTGATGAGGTGGTTCTTCTTTACCTACAATGTCATGATTGACTTGCTCCTTTTGAGAGCCGTCGGATTCATCAAAAGTCATGTCTACCGTTACTTCAACTAGACCGGTGGTCTTGTTGAAGACACGATAGCCATGTTCGTTAGTACCATAACCAAGTAAGAACCCTTCATCAACCTTAGGTGCAAACTTTGAGCTTTTGGATTTCTTATTAAGTATAAAACACTTGCATCCAAAAACTCAAAAGTAGTGCACCCTTGGCTTGTTACCGGTAAGGAGCTCGTAGGTGGTCTTCTCCAATATTTTGTGAAGGTACAAGCGGTTGATTCCATGACATGCCATGTTAACCGCTTCCGCCTAATAATCCTTCTCCGGAGTTTTGTACTCATCCAACATTGCTCTTGCGGCTTCTATGAGCGTTCGGTTCTTCCTCTCCACAACACCATTTTGTTGTGTAGTATACGGAACCGAAAACTCATGTTTGATCCCTTCTTCATCAAGGAATTCTTCAATGTTGGTGTTCCTAAACTCCGTCCCATTGTCACTTCTCATTTTCTTGATCTTCACTTCAAATTCATTTTGAGCTCTTATTGCAAACTTCTTGAAGATCCCTTGGGTCTCACTCTTATCTTTCAAAAAGAATACCCAAGTAAAGTGAGAATAATCATCAACAATTACGAAACCATATTTGTTACCTCCAATGCTTATACAAGCATTGGGTCCAAACAAGTCCATGTGAAGTAGCTCAAGTGGCCTCATTGTTGATACGACATTCTTGGCAGGATGTTTGGCTCCAACTTGCTTTCCCGCTTGACATGCACTGCAAATTCTATCTTTCTCAAAAGAAACATTCGTTAGTCCAAGGATGTGTTCACCTTTTTGAAGGTTGGCCAAGTTCCTCGTCCCAACATGGGCAAGTCGGCGATGCCATAACCAACCTATGCTAGATTTTGCCACTAAACAAGTCTCGGACTCCACTCTACTTGATGTGAAATCAACAAGATAGAGCTTGCCCTTTAATTGACCCGTAAAAGCAATAGAGGAATCCTCCCTTCTCAAGACTTCTACACCTTTATCCGTAAATAGGCAATTGTAGCCCATCTCACAAAGTTGTGAGACGGACAACAAATTATATCCCAACGAATTCACAAGTAATACATTGGAAATAGAGTTATCATTTGAGATAGCAATTTTACCCAAACCAAGGATCTCTCCTTTTCCATTATCACCGAATACAATCCTTTCACTTGTATTTTGATTTGGTTGAAAGGATGTGAACATGTTCTTCTATCTGGTCATATGATTTGTGCATCCACTATCTAGCACCCAACTTGTTCCACCGGAGGAGTATTCCTACAAAACAAAGTTTAAGCTTTTGTTTTAGGTACCCAATTAGATTTGGGTCCTAGGGGGTTAGTGACATAAGCTTTGGGAACCCAAACACTCCTCAAGATTTTCTTCTTCTTGAGAGCACCTACATACTTCACAACAATTTTACCATCCTTGCCCCAACAACACATGTAATCACAGGCATGGTTCTTTGAAATAGGCACTTGTTGCTTAGGCACCTCCACTTGCTTCTTCTTGTTGTTCTTGTTGTTAGCAAGCCAGCTATGAGGAGTAGTGACATTGTTGACCTTGTTGAGGATGTCATCAAGCACAACACCTTTGTTGAAGTTCACACAAGACACTCTATTTACCATGTTTCTTCCATTGGCTTTTCCAACATACCTATTATAGCCAATGCCATCCTTAATGAAGGGGTGTCTTGATGCCTTATACATGGTTGTTGGTTGCTTCTCGTTGCACTTGCAACCATTCTTAATGATCATGTTCAACCTATTAATCTCTTTATCTTTCTTCTCTAACTCAACAAAGTTAGTAGCACAAGCATTTATATCAACATTATAGCATCTCTTACAACCTTCGCTAGTTGAAGCATTTGAATCATTAAATCCCTTAGGAAGATTAGAAGTGCTATTCCAAAGAGAGTCATAGTTTAGTTCAAGCTCATGATATTTATCTTTCAAGCTTGTGAGGCTTTCTTGAACCAAGCTATGCTCATTCTTTAAACTAGCAAGAGAGTCATTAAGTAAGGAATGTTCCTTAGACATGCGCTCATATGAGTCCTTTGCTAAAGACAATTCTACATTTAACTTTTCAACCTTCTCTTTTTCCTTGGCTTCAAGTCCTTGGCTCTTCTCCCTTTCCACTAGGAGCAATTCACCTTGCGACTCAATGCATCCCTCACGCTTCTCTACTTTATAGATTAGCTTTAAGATTTTAGAGGCTGCAACTTTTCCATATTTCTTTATCAAGTTCTTAGCAAAATCATCATTATTTTCATCACAACTATCATCATCATCACTAAATTTAGTAGGAGAGTTAGGTGGTACCTTATCTCCCTTAGCCATGAGGCATCTAGGAGTGTAGTAGTCGTTGTCGGTGAGGTTAGAGAAGAGCCTTGGTGATGAAGATACGTCGGTGAAGAGAGTTGTCGATGAAGCCTTGTTGATGATGGTTGGAGAAGTTTCTTGGATGGCAATTGAAGCGACGCCCTTCTTCCCCTTGTCCTCATCTTCACTCTCATCATTTGAATCCCATTCTTCACCTAGATGAGCTTCACCACTCTTCTTGCCCTTGTACTTCTTATTGTCATACTTCTTTTGCTTCATATTCTTATTTGGGCAATCGGCGATGAAGTGACCAATGTCTCCACAACCATAACAAAATCTCTTCTTGTATGGCTTGCTTGGTCCACCCTTGCTCATCCTCTCTTTCTTCTTCTTCAAGAATCTTCTAAAATTTCTCACTAACATAGCATGTTCTTCATCGGAATCTTCCTCATGTTCAATGTCACTTGATGCTTCATGTTCATGTTTCTTATTGCAACCACTAGACCCACAACTTATCGATGCATTAAGGGCAACACTCTTCTTTTGGCCGGTGGCTTCTTTTGCTTCATCTTCTAGTACCTCATGATGTTTCAACTTTACAAGCATTTCTTGTGGTGTCATTGTGGTGTAGTTGTCTCTCTCTATTATAACAGAGGCTAACAAGTTATTCTTTTGTCTATACACTCTACACATCTTTCTTGCGGCCGTGTTGTCATCCCAATACTTGTCACCAAGAGCTCTAATCTTGTTGATCAAAGTCATGAATCTATCAAACATGGCTTAAGTTGTTTCTCCTTCATTCCACCCAAAGTTTTCAATCTTACTTTGTAACAACTCAATATTTCCTTTCCTTACACTTATATCTCCTTCAAATGATACTCTCAGTGTATCCCAAATTTGCTTTGCATTTTCTAAGCCGTGAACCTTGTTGTTATCTTCAGGAGTAAGACATTGCAAGATCAATGTTGCAGCTGTGGCATTGAGTTGTATGTCTATGTAGTCATCGGGAGTCATATCACTTCCTTCTTCAGGCATCCTAACACCAATATCCACAACTTCCCAACATCTTGCAGCTATAAGATGCAACTTCATTCTATGAGCCCAATCATTGTATCTTACTCCATCAAATGGAGGTGGCTTGCCGAGGTTGACAATAGGCAATTGTCCATTTGGACCTTTGCTTCCTTGGCCATAATCATAAGAGATTCTAGCAAACCCCTTTGGTGTCTTGTCTCCGCCACCTTCACCTTCATTTTCTTTTCCAACTCCACTAGCCATGTCTTCACTCTTCTTGTTCAACATTTCCTTCATCTTGTCCAATTCTTGTTGCATCTTGTTCATTTGCTCTTGTTGTTGCTCTTGTAACTTGTTGGAGAGCTTTCTAGAGATTATCTTAACTAGTTGATTCATTTGAGCTTCATCCATGTTGACCAATGTTACTCCTCACGCGGTGGAGCGTATGTCACGAGGAACCTTGCTCTGATACCAATTGAAAGGATCTAATTGGCCTAGAGGGGGGGTGAATAGGCGTATCTAAAAACCTGAAACTCAAAAACTCAAATGTGGAAGTTAAATACCAGCCGGTACTACCGGTGGGTTTGGACCAGTACTACCGGTTGATACCGGTACTACCGATGCAAACCGACCGGTACTACCGGTAGCCTACTGAAGCTACGAAACAGAGTAAATTGAGCTTTGATTTCAGTTTCAAGTGTTACCCCACACTCTTAGATGTTGTAGAGGATGATGTTGAGCTTCTCCAAGTTTGGCACCTTGCCAAATCGTAGATCGAACCTTCTCAACCTAAGAACGAAGAGGAGAAAGGAAGAACGCAAAGAACACGAAGAACAAGTGGATAGACGAAGCTATCACAACAATAGTAAGCACGCGGGACACAAGATTTATGCTGAGGTTCAACACCCCACAAAGGAGTGCCTACGTCCTCGTTGTTGAGGTGACCACTAAGGTCCGGAGTCTTTTCCACCTCCCTTCCTCCCTCAAGCAACCACAAAGGTTATCTTGAGATTTCACTAAGATCAAAGGGTGATACAAACACTTCGGGGTGCCCTCACAAGTAAATCAACACGGGCAACCACGAAGAACGCCTAGCCGGCTAGGGTTTGAAGAAACCCAAGAGTAATAAACACAAACCAAACCGGCAAGACGATGAATCCAAGTGCTCAAGTCGTAGATTGAACCTCCCGCTCTCTAATCTCACTTCTCTAGCTCGATTCTAGCAAGGATTGAAGTTTAGGAGCAAAGAGGGAGAGAGAGTGGGTGAGTAAATGCTTGGAGGCTGTTTTGTCTGAAGGTTGTTGGCAATAATGGCGTGTATCACCGTTGGAAACAATGGGAGGAGCTATTTATTATGACTGCCGAAGGGTTACCGGTACTACCAGTGTATATCACCGGTACTACCGATCCCTAGGTTTCCGATCGTTTGAGCCTGCCTACAGACACGCAGAAGTTGGGCGTCGAATTGACCTATCGGTACTACCGGTGTTCCATCGGTGCTACCGGTGATCATCGGTACTACCGGTGAAAGACCGGTACTACCAACAGTTCATTTCCACGCCAACTTCGGGACTGAAGTATTCGGGCGTGAAAATGACCTACCGGTACTACCGGTGTTTAACCGGTACTACCAGTGGAATACCGATAGTACCGACAGTTCTAGTTTCTCGCCCACCTCGGCGCTGAGCTAAGCCAACCGGTACTACCGGTGCACCCAGGCAGAAAAGAATTTTTCTAAGTGTCCATGAGTGCAAAGGTGTTTCTCAAGCGCATTATATAGACCGACATGAACACTCTTCTTCTCATCTAGCTAGTCTAATTTGTATCTCTCTTGATAGTGCGGCGTTTCCTTTAACTCAAGCTAAAATAAAAATCTATAGAAACACTTGAGCCAAAACGCTTTCCATCCAAGGAATTTAGGGATGCTATGATTCACCAAGTGTTTTCATTCAAATCTTTCAATGGGCTCATACCTGTGTATACACTTGATAAACATGTTAGCCCCTAATTTGATTGTCATTAATTATCCAAAACCCACATCGGGGCGAATGCACTTACAGTTGTGTAGATGTTGTATGTGGGGTTTCTTGTTGAGAGGTGTATGCTGAAAACAGCCCACGAACTAGTTTTTCTACTTTATCAATCTTTTCCTTTCCTGTCACAGGAAAGGCCTTACTTAAAACAAAGTCAACAAATTTCAGTTTGAACCTTGGGTCAAAAACCACAGGAACACATAGTGTTATGTGTGACTTGTTCCAATATTTGTTGAATTTCTTCTTCATCTCCTTTAGTAACTTGATCATCTCCTTTAGGAACCTTGACTTAGCTTGATCTGCCACAGCAACTTTAGAGTCATAATTATCTTCTTGCTCAGCAGTTTGTAACTTTGTTTCCAACTCCATCTTGATCTTCCACATGTGATGAAAATAGAGGTTCGTGGTAGGGTACTTAAATCCTGAAATAACTTTAGTTGCCTTCTTGAACACCTTTAGCAGGTTACAAAGTATACCAACACTTTCCCATTCTTCAGGGGAGGGTAAGTATGTGTACTTTTGGTCCTCTGATTCTAGCACCTCAAATGCTTTCCTAAATTTTAGGGCTGTTTTAAGCATCAAATATGTTGAGTTTCAACGTGTGATCACATCCAGTGATGGCTTTCTCTTGCATGTAATGCCTTCTCGTGCAACAATTTCTCTGAACATTTGTTTTCTAGAAGTTGAAGAATGAAGGTACTTGATGCTTTCACGGATGTTGTCAACAACCGGTTCGACAAACTTGAGCCCATCTTTCACAATAAGGTTTATGACATGTCCAGCACATCGATGGTGAAGCAGCTCTCCCTGCACTGGTATCAATTTCTATTTCACAAGATGGTGCTTCAACAAATCAATCATAGTGTCATTTGATGATGCATTGTCAAGTGTTATTCCAAACAGCTTGTGTTCAATGTTCCAACTTTGAATGCAATTAAGGATATTGTTGAACAGCTCAACTCCACTGTGTGCTGTCTTCACATCAATAAACTGAATTATCCTTTTCTATAATTTCCAGCTAGCATCGATGAAATGACAAGTGACAACCATGTACGCTATGGTTTGATTGCTTGTCCACATGTCAGTAGTCAAAGAGAACTTACAATTTACATTCTTGAGCGTATCCTTAAGTGCAATTCTCATCTCTTGAAATTCCTTTATGCAGCCATTCCTAACTGTGGTTCTACAAGGCACTTTGAACAAAGGGTTCAGACTTGAAAGAAATCTTCTAAACCCATCATACTCCATAAAGAGGAAGGGAACCCCATGCAAGGATATCATTCTAATCAACTCATATCGTGACACATCTGGATCATACCTCCAATCCTTCAAACGTCTACCAGAAGGAGACCTTAATGTAGAACTCAAGTCTTGCACAATCTTAAGAGCACTACTGCATTTCTTACATCTCTTCAAATGATTAAGAAGTGCACTTGTTCCCTGACCACGCCTGGCACCCATCAGTTTGTCACAGTGTTTGCATCTTGCTTGCACAACAACTCCATCCTCAAGAACTGGCTCAAACTCTTTCCAACACTGAGACCTGAAGTTTTTTGTAGCCCTTGCAATAGCTGCTTTCTCTGTTTCGTCATTCTCATTATCACTGACATCAATTACATCTGAAACGTTAACAAAAGTAGCAATAATAAGTGATCTAAAGTAAAATAAAAAATAATAAGTAAAAGATTCATTGACTACAGGTGCAACAAACAATGTATCTTCTGCCAGCACTTCTAGTTGTATAAACAAAGTGAAAACAATCCTGTGATCCACTAGAAATGCACTTCAGAGCTAGTTCAGAGCTTATAAACAATGAATTATAGCTGCAGTTCAGAGCTGCAACTTCAGGACAGTTTGCATTGCACAGCAACAAGAAATGCAAGAGCGGATAGCAAGAAATAATTTGAAGGGCGCCTGCTCACTAGTTCCTAAGCCGAGAAATGACCAGCAAACAATGTTGGATCCAATGTTCAAAGAAAACAGGAGCTTCATTTTACTCTAAAGAATGAAGTATAGAAAAGGTAAAGGGACCTCACCATTGGATGAGCTAACATCAATTGTTGCCGGTGAAGTGGTAGTAGCTGGGGATCTCATATAATCTCCCACATGCAGTTCACATGCAAGGCTCGTAGATGGGGAGATCAGCCTTGGGGATAGCATCATCCTAATCCCTGTTGATCTTGCTGGTACTAGTGGCGACATAGGCGATACTGGCCCTGCTGGTGACTTGAACCGTTTTGCTGGTTGTTCTTTTCGCTGTTTTACTTCGGATTCCTTCCACTTTATTGCTGATGAGGAAACTTTCTGCATCACATGGGAACAAAATATAAGGCCTAAAACAGTCCAAGACATCCTCATACAAAGGTATGATCAGTACAGTTGCTATGGAATCAATGAGGATAGGGAGGGAAGACGCACAGCCGCAACTGAGGCCTCGGCGGTGGCGGCGATGCCATCTTCAGCTCCCTTTGGAGGAGGCAAGGGACGGGGTTGCCCTGCCCGTGGCGATGGCCGCGGCAGCGCCCTTCGCTGCATCTCCGTGACGGGTTGGAGCGGCGCCCGCTTGGCTTTGTGTTTTGCTGGTTGTTCTTTTCGCTGTTTCACTCCGGATTCCTTCCGCTTTGTTGCTGATGAGGAAATTTTCTGCATCACATGGGAACAACAATGAATCAAAGATTGAGGTAAGATTATAGCAAACCTAACCTTTGCAGTGGTAGTGGTAGCGCCAATAGGTGCCGAGGTCTTAGCTGCGGCATCAAGGGCGACAATAGGGAATGAGTGGTCCTTGTCGTGAACATCGGCACCAGCACCTTGGTGTCCCCCACCAGTGACAGCGTCGACTCTAGCGCCTCCAGGAGGAGGCAGGAACCACGACTGCTCAGCCATGGCCGGCGATGGGGCTAGGGTCATGGGATCTGGGCTGTAGGAGGCTGCCCGTGGCGATGGTCGCGGAGGGAGACGAGCCGCCCGTGGAAGTTGTGGCGGCAGTGGCGAAGTCGCCCGTGGCGATGGTGGCGGAGGATGAACCGCCCGTGGAGATTGCGACGGGGGCGGCTCAATTGCCCGTAGCGGCAGCGGCGATGCCCTTTGCTGCATCGCCCTTTGCTGAAAGTAAAGACATTCATTTGAGCTGTAAAAAAAACTCCAAAAATTGGCAGAAAATAACAAGGGAGACAGTCATGCAAAAGACAATAATTATGAGGTTCCGCACTATATCATAGTGATGGTTTGAGTTGGAACAACTCGCATGAAGATAGAATCGGAAGTCCCATTCTAAAATCTATTAGTTATGTTGCAATGCAAGGATACATTTGCTAGTGTATATAAAGAGAGACTAAAAAATAAACAGCAATATAGTATATCATCAGTTGTTTTATTGCCTCGACATAGCAGCATCCATTTTGTTACTAAAAGGAAAATGTAGATTTGCTTAGAGCACGAAGAGGACGACAAGCAGTATATTGCCAAGCAAGTCAACTCAATTAAACTAGTCCAAGCTGCATAGGCTGCGCGCTTGATCACCACTCTCTCACATGCTTACACTGAACCGGATCACCAGATCACCAGATCAACTACCCAATCAAAGAAGCCAGAACCGGATCACCAGATCACCAGATCAACTAACCAATATAGTATATCATCAATTAAACTAGCCCGTGGAATGAGACCTCACCGCTGGAAACCAAAGGTTCCGAGGGACTCGACGGCGACAGCGACGACGGGGAGGGACGAGCAGCGCTGCAGGGAGGAAGAAGCCGCACCGTGCCGTGGGGTGGAAGAATCCACGCTGTGGGGCTGCTGCACCACTGCGTGGAGGTAGGAGCTGCACTGTAGGGAGGCCGATCTGGTCGGCGACGATGGGGTAGCGGCGGCAGCGGCGGCGGTGAGCGCTACGAGGCGAGTTGGAGGGTCGACCCTAGGGTCACCGGGGTCGATAGGGTCACGACCCTTTTGCCCCTCTTCTGCTCCGGGTCGACCCGATTCGATCCACTCGCTAATTCCAGGTGTGGGTCGGCTTCGGAAGCGGGTCGAACCGAACCCCTTGCAGGCCGACACGGCACCGCCGGTCAGGCCTCGACGCCGGACGCTCCGCCGCTGCATCGCCGGACGCGCCACCGTCGGACGGGCCTCGACGCCGGACTAAAGAAGTTTAGACTCAAGCCACACCTTGCATTGATACACTGACGTTTACATTTATACAGGGGCGAGCACAGGTCGTGGTCTCTCAGATCCTACATACAAGGAGACTAGGCCGCTCAGCCGTTCGTCGTGCTCATGCAGATCGTGGGCGCGGTCTGCGCGCGGTGACTCCGTCTAGGCGCGCACGCTCCGCGCGGCTGGTGCACGCTCCGCGCGACTGCGTCGTTGGCCGTTGGCGGCGTCCTGAAGACTCGGCTGAAGGCCTCCGTTATCAACCCCCCCCCGCAGTGGCAGCGTCGGTTGGCCCGACGGTGAGACTGGATCGGAACGCCGCGAACGTCGCTGTGGGCAGGCCCTTAGTCATCACGTCGGCGAACTGCTGATCAGTTGGAACATGAACGACGCGCAGCTCACCAAGGGCGACTCGTTCTCGCACGAAGTGGATGTCCAGCTCGATATGCTTGGTACGCCGGTGATGTACAGGGTTCTTGCTCATGTAGACGGCGGATACGTTGTCGCAGTAGGCGATCGTGGCGCTTGGAACGTCGACGTAGAGCTCGCCGAGCAGCTGTCGTAGCCAGATACATTCAGCCACCGCGTTCGCCACGGCCCGGTATTCGGCTTCGGCGCTTGACCGGGATACCGTGGCCTGTCGCTTGGACGACCACGACACCAGCGCGTTGCCGAGGTAGATGCAGTATCCGGACATGGAACGCCGCGTGTCAAGGCAGCCGGCCCAGTCGGCGTCCGAGTAGGCGATGATCGACGGCGTCGAAGTCGTGCCGCGGAGGTGAAGACCGTAGGATGTAGTGCCTCGGACGTAGCGCAGTATTCGTTTGACGATGGCGAGGTGGCACTCCCGTGGGTCATGCATGTGCAGGCATGCCTGTTGGACGGCGTAGGCGATGTCGGGCCGTGTGATGGTGAGGTATTGTAGCGCTCCGGCAATACTGCGGTACTCACTCGGATCACGAACAGCAGCACCAGAGGACGACGACAGCTTGGCCTTCGTGTCGATCGGCGTCGCAGCGGGCTTGCAGTGCACCATGCCCGCACGGTCGAGCAGCTCCTCAGCGTACTTCGTCTGCGACAGGAAGAAGTTGGAGTCGCGACGTCGCACATCGACGCCGAGGAAGAAGTGCAACGGGCCCATGTCCTTCACGGCGAACTCAGCCTGGAGTTTGGCGATGATGTCCCGGAGAAGCGCATCGGAGGAGGCAGTGAGCACCATGTCGTCGACGTACAAGAGCAGGTATGCTGTGGACGAGCCGCGACGAAGAACGAACAGGGAGGAGTCCGAACGTGTGTCGACGAACCCGATGGAGCGTAGGAAGCCGGCAATGCGTGTAAACCACGCCCGAGGAGCTTGTCGGAGACCGTACAGGGAGCGCGAGAGGAGGCAGACGGCGTCGGGCTGCGTCGGATCGACGAAGCCGATGGGCTGCTGGCAGAGGACGCGTTCGTTGAGGTGGCCGTGGAGGAACGTGTTGGAGACATCAAGCTGTCGGACCGGCCATCGTTTCCCTGCAACAATCGTGAGCACGGTACGGATTGTCGCCGACTTCACCACGGGAGTGAAGGTCTCGCTGAAGTCGATGCCCGCGCGCTGCGTGAAGCCGCGCACGACCCAGCGAGCTTTGTAGCGGTCGAGGCTGCCGTCGGGGTTGTACTTATGCTTGAACACCCACTTCCCGGTGACGACGTTCGCTCGCGCGGGCCGTGGAACGAGCCGCCATGTATGGTTGGCCTGCAGGGCGTCAAACTCCCGCTGCATGGCCGCCTTCCAGTTGGGGTCGCGGAGAGCCGCACGCGCAGATGTGGGGATCGGGGAGACCACCGGTGTAGCCGCCGTCATAGCGTACCGTGGGTTCAGCTTGTGGATGCCGTCCCGGGCATGGGTCACCATGGGATGACGTTGTGGTGCGGCAACTGGAGTTGGCGCTGCTGGTGTCGAAGAGGCGGTGCTGTCCGACGAGGATGACGTCGAGGAAGACGGTGGCGTGGCGTCAAACCGCGGCGCCGAGGGTGTTGACGACGAAGGCGCAGATGGCATGGATGACGACGGCGGAGATGACGCTGGCGTGCCGTCAAAACGTGGCGGTGAAGGTGCTGGCGTTGTGTCAGAGTTGGGCGCCATCGAGGGAGCGTCGTGGTGCCGAACCGGATGCGCGACGCCGTGGCCAGCAAGGGGCAACGGGGCCACGATCGGTTCGACGTCACGAATGACCACTGTGGATGGCACGCGCGGGTGACATACTTGACGAAAGGGGAACTGAGACTCGTCGAACACGACGTGCCGTGAAGTGATGACGCGTCGCGTTTCCATGTCATAGCACCTGTACCCCTTGTGATCTGCAGGATATCCGAGGAAAACACATGGGACGGAGCGCAGACAAAGCTTGTTTGCCGCGGTCGCCGTCTGGTTAGGGAAGCACAGGCTGCCAAAGACGCGCAAGTGATCATAGGTGGGGGGAGTGCCGAAAAGAAGCTGATGTGGTGTCATGGTGCCGGTGGCGCGGCACGGCTGGATGTTGATCAGATTGGTCACAGTGGCCAGAGCCTCGACCCAAAACTGCGGTGGAGCAGATGCGTGCAGGAGCATGGCACGCACGCTGTCGTTCAGAGTGCGCAAGGTACGTTCGGCCTTGCCATTCTGTGCCGATGTGTATGGGCAGGAGAGACGAAAGGCCATCCCATGAGCTTGAAGAAATCGGCGCATGGTGTAGTTATCAAATTCGTGGCCGTTGTCAGTTTGCAAAGCGACAATAGGTAATCGAAACTGAGTGTGAACATAGGAGCAAAATTTCAGAAAAGTTGGGACGACATCAGCTTTATTCAGTAGCGGGAATGACCAAACATAATGAGTGAAATCATCTATGATAACCAAATAAAATTTGTAACCGGAGATGCTAGGTACAGGACTTGTCCAAACATCGGAATGCACTAATTGGAAAGGAAAATAACTAATGGACTGAGATGATGAAAAGGGTAGGCGAACGTGTTTGCCTAATTGGCAAGCAGTGCAGATATGATCGGTGGACTTGGTGAAGGAGAAGTCGAAACTACGCAGCGCCGCAGCCAGTTGATCACGCCCTGGATGCCCCAGCCGTTGGTGCCATAGGTCGGCTGAGGTGGAGGAGGCATGAAGAGCATGATGTTGTGGTGGCTGCAGGGGGTAGAGGTCGCCGCGGCTATCACATCGGAGCTTCTCCTGACGGGTGTCCAGATCCTTGATGGAGAAACCATGGGGATCAAATTCAACCGAAACATTATTATCACGGGTTAGAGATCGGACAGAAATCAAATTCTTGACTAAAGAAGGAGTGACGAGTATGTTGTTGAGGGGTAGAGGAGTGGAGGAGGTGGGAATGGAGGAGGCAGCAAGGTGGGTGATGGGCATGCGAGCACCATTGCCCACCGTGACAAAGGAGGAGGGAAAAAGAGGGCGCGGATGATGAAGGTTACCGGTGCCGGACGCCATGTGTGAAGAAGCGCCGGTGTCCAGGAACCAGTCGGAGCCGCTGGTGCCTGCAGGAGGAACGCCGGCGTTGGCGAGGGCGGCGAGCAGGGCGTTCGGCTCGGCGGGCGCGGTCACGTAGTTGGGCGCCTGGCCGTAGACGTCGTAAGGGCTGGCTGTTGGGCAGCCGGCGTAGAAAGCCTGTTGAGGGGGCGTTCCGGGACGTGGGCCGAGAACACCGGCGGCGGGAGGTCGGAAGGGCATGGGCCATGCCTAGACCATGCCCTGCCAGGGGTTGTACGCCGCGGCCCACGGTGTATTGGGGAAGGTGGCATGCCGTGGCGTCAGAGTAGAGCCGCCACTAGCGGCGGCGGTGTTGTGGGCAGGTGCCCCGTTCCCGTTGCCGTTGCCGTTGCCGCTGGGAGGAGTGCTGGAGGTGTGACCGGCTGGAGCAGGGACTGACGGAGGGGCTGTAGTGTTCGACGAAGACCCGCCAGTGGGTAGCGGCACGCGTACGCCTTGTGCGACCATAGCCTGCTGCGCCGCCAACTTGTTGTGCTGGTTGGCATAGAGCTCCTCCAGCAGGAGGAATGAGCGAGCGGTGAGGAAGGTGTGCGGAGGCTGGTGAGAGGTGATGGTGGCGATGCAGTGACGGTATTTGTCGTTGAGGCCGCGCAACATGTTGAGGACCTGGGACGGGTCGGGGACTGGCTGGCCGAGGTCGCCAAGAGCGTCGGCGAGCTCCTTCAGCTTGGCGGTGTAGTCGGTGATGCTGAGGTCGCCCTGGTACAGACTCCGGTATTCGGCCTCCAGGTAGACGGCGCGGTGGAGCTGATGGTCGCGGAATTGGTCGACGATGGCACGCCAGATTGTGAAGGCGGAGGCGCCGGGAACGCGGACGATGCGCATGACGTCGCGAGACATGGTGTTGAAAAACCAGTTCACGAGGCACTGGTCCTTCATCGCCCACTCCGGATCGGCAAGTTGCGCAGCGGTCGGGGAGCAGCGGAGGAGGGGGATGAGCGCTGGTTTACAGGGGATCAAACCAAGCTAATGGATACCATAAAGAAGTTTAGACTCAAGCCACACCTTGCATTGATACACTGACGTTTACATTTATACAGGGGCGAGCACAGCTCGTGGTCTCTCAGATCCTACGTACAAGGAGACTAGGCCGCTCAGCCGTTCGTCGTGCTCATGCAGATCGTGGGCGCGGTCTGCGCGCGGTGACTCCGTCTGGGCGCGCACGCTCCGCGCGACTGCGTCGTTGGCGTTGGCGGCGTCCTGAAGACTCGGCTGAAGGCCTCCGTTATCACGGACGCTCCGCTGCCGCCGTCAGATGGACGCGCCACCCCGGGGCCCGGACACGACGCCGCTAGACGCGCCGTACGCGCTGCTGCCTCGACGCCGCAGAAGGCTCCGTTGCCCGACACTCCGGCTGCTACCACCGCCAGCTGCCGGACGCTCCGCTGCCTCCACGAACTGCCCCAGGCGAAGAGACGCGGAGGGGACGCGCTGTACAGAGTCGTCGCCTCCAGCGGTGTCACGACACCCACAAGGGCCAGGGGAGGCGACGATCAAGCTGACCGAGAAGCTGATGGCAGGAAGAAGCAAACCGGTGACAAGCGGCCCAGTCGGAGGAGTCAGCCCAACCCGCGGTACCAAGGCCCAGAATGGGTGGCGAGTCCGTGAAGCTGTCGTTCGGAACCCATCTTCTAGCTGTCTGTTAAGAGGGAGGTGTGGGCGTGGGGAAGAGATAGAACGGAGTAGAAGGAAGAGGCCGGCTGTGCCGGAGGCGGCGGAGACGAGCGATTGCTCGATGTACTGAATCCCTCATACCACTATACTCTACTCTGTTCGAATTAATCGAGACATGGTGAAGCGATAGCGTAACAAGCGGATCCGATTGATCCGCGCGTGGAGAATCCAAGGTGCGCGCCATTCTTTCTTTCTCCCTCATCCTCCATCCCCCGCTCACATCGCAGATGTCGAGCGCGCGGCTGCCGCCGCCGGGTTGGACTCCGCCGCTTTCTTCTCCCAGGCCAAGAACGCCACCGTGGGGAAGATGCTCCTGCACAAGGTCGAGTAGGAGCAGGGTTGCGCCACTGCGGCCCTCGTCAGGCCTGCACGCATCCAGGTTGTGGGAGGCCGCAGATGCGGCGGCTGGCGGCCACATATCCAGCGTCCATGGATGCGGCAGCTTCTTGCTCTTTTTTTTTTTTTTGGGGTTTTCAATGGACAGGCAGATGCAAAGGGTTCCCAATGGCTACTGGTAGTCTATATGAAGTTCAGAAATTTGTGATAACAATTAACTGAAATTACTAGATTTTCTGTGTCTGCAACTTGCTAGATTAACTGCAATGATTACTCCACGTACACTCTGAAATTGTTTTTTGAGATGATTGTTTACAAGACTGAGATGTGTCTGCAGTAGAAGCTAGCTAGCAGATAGATCCACTGTCCTTATTTTCATTTCATGTATACTGCTTTGCGGTTTCAAGTATATCTACATGTCATGTTGAGAGGAACCAATCAGAAAATTGTTGTTGCTTTTAGTGTTTGAGTTCCTAGCTTCTAGATTTGCAAAGTTTTGCTTAGCTTCATGGCAACTGTGGTTAGTTCTAGATATGTTGTTTTGTGAATACAAATACTTTGTATCAAATAAATTTTGTAGGAGAAATTTACAGTAAGATGCTGCTGTAACGTTTTGCATAGGAGAAATCAATTATACTACTTGCAGTCATTTTTGTATGACATTTTAGACAGCAAAAATAAAACTGCAAGCAGATCAAAATCGCTGTCTGAAACGTCATATGAAGCTGACTAGAGGGAGTAGCATTTATTCAGAATGTCCTTACATATTTAGTGGGTCATATTAGCATTTTTCAGGAAGATGTTCCTGCCATATTCTGAGTAGCAGACAAGGAGAACTCTCGCACTTTAACTGTGAAGAAAATTAAAGATTTTCTTGGAGACATCTATGAAAGATACCCACAAGTGGATATCTTAAATCCAACCAAATGAAGGGCTTCCACGATCTACTTAAAGACTCGGATGGTAGCTCTAAGGAGTTGAAAGAACTAGATATCGAACAGTTGAAAAAGACTTTAGCTCAAGTGGACTCTCAAGCCAAGATGCTCCCAGCAACAGCTCAGGTTATTCACGTGTAGCTTTAGAGGCGAGCTGGTTCATTGAGTTCAGACTTCAGAGAGTGGCAAAATCACATCTGTAATTTATGTGCTAACGTTGCACTGCTTGTTGGTTCAGGTTGCCGCACAAGAGGGAAGTTACCTAGCAGATTGCTTCAACTGAATGAAGACATGTGAAGAATGTCCTGAGGGTCCTATAAGGATCAGAGGGGCAGGGCGCCATCGGTTCAGACCTTTTAGGTCCGTTTTCCATGCTATGATATCCTAGTAGCTTTGCTTTACCTGACATGTGTAACTGGATGTAACTGATCTAGATTACTAAATTCTGTCAAAAACATACTTGTAACTGGATGGTTATGATTGATCATCCAGAACCCAACAATTACTAAACTTGTCGTGTGATGTACAGGTACAGTCATCTATAGCCTGTTTTGGGACATATATAGCTAAATGCCTTAGCCCTGCCCATAAATACTTCCTCAAGCTCTAGAAGCTCGGGCTGGCGCCACGTCGCCATGCAACAACAGATCTCAGTGGCCGGTAGCAGCGTGGCCGCGACACCATGCTTTTGCTGCATGGGCAACCTATGTGCATGTCTGTCGCCATGCCAAGTCTGTCCGAACCAGACGCTGCCGCTCAAGGTCCCATCGGTTGGAGCAACCCTGGTGTCCTTCCTGCAGCCAGCAGCGTCAAGTGCCTTCTTTGTCCACTCTTTCATTTCTTTTTTCAGGATGGCGTTCTCACGTTGCTGAATCCAGAATGGTTTTCTCGATATGCATATGCAGGCATAGATAAAGAGTGAACCGAATGTGCCATTTTTTCTTTTTATGCTAGAACCACAAGACCATTTTGAAAAGCTGAACAGTCTCTGAAAGTTCTGAAGCTATATGGTTACAAAGGTTCAATTCAGTGAAATTGCAGACTAGGGAGCTTTTGATGCTACAGCAGTGTACCAGATTGTCATTAATAATATATCTGTGCTTCATTTTGATTCTTTGGATCTCAATTAAAAGGAAAAAGGTTAGATCAGAATCTATCGATGAAGTACTTTGTCAATCTGTAAGAAAGACAACCATCTGTTCTTAGTAGGAATTTATTGCCAGTGATGTATTGTTGTCCTGCGGTAGAGAAGACAAACAAATAAAAAATGATCTCAATCATGTGGTCGCTATTTTGTCAATTGGAGCGGTCTGATAGGTGGTAGATAGCATGGGACTTGTGACATTTGTGAAAACAATACATGTGGTTGAGTTTGATTCTTTGTAGCATCACTTGAATATATATTACTCATACGTATTTACGATATTCTCTCATTGCAACGCACAGGCATTTACCTAGTACATACAAAAACATGCATCTTCTTCGTTGGGCACCCGAGTCCGATGCAAATAGCGATGGATTTTCAAACGATGGATTCTACTCCATCGAAACAAATGCCGTAGCTGGGCCGGGCCGAACCTTCGGAAGTCAAGGGAATAGGTCTTGGGTTGGGCTTATTGGACAAGTACACGGCGAGGTAGTGGGCCACATCACAAAACCTGCCCCACGGGCCACGGTTGATATATTCCGAGAGATTACAACACAAGCCCTCGCGACGAACCCTAACCAGACCAGATCTCTTAAGCCTATTCCCCTTCGGCGGCGGCGGCCTATCCATGGCGGACGGTATCGTTATCGCCGGCTCCTCCACGCACGTGGTGGAGTCATATGAGGAGGAGGAGTGCGCAGGCTTGGAACCCTTCTTCTTCGACGTGGCGGAGGCGGTGGCGGACCATGAGAGGCGGATGCAGATTGAGCAGGAGAAGGCGCGCCTGGAGGATCTGCGCAAACAGAGGAAGCAGGCCTCTGATCGGATCTGTGATTACGATCCCAAGCAGGGCGGCCACTACATGACCCGCTGCTTCTTCTACGACTTCAACGAATTCGACATCGACGAGGAGTGTAAGCCTATCCACCTCTCAATTCCCTTTAATTTTGCTTTTGTATAAGCTGCCCAGGCAAAACCTATCACAATTCAAGTAATATAAATCCAGGTGGGGATCAATCCCCCCGTTCATAGCTTCCAAAAAAAAAACTCTTTTAATTTTGGCCCTTTGCCTCCCGCGTCCATGAGAAACTAATTAATTCATGCATCTCATCTCGGTAATAGTTTCAAGTCCTTTGTTAGTTACCCTACACAGCATGTGCACTTACACTATAGGGATTCAATTGCTAACAAGCACTTCGAGTCTGATTTGCTGTCTGCAGGAAACATTAACTCAATTTTTTTTTTGTTTTCCTGAGCCTGATTTGCATTAAACCTAAATTATGTTATTTAATTTTGTTTTCCTGCGCTGCAGCAAGCCTTGGACCAATGAGATACACCAACAAGGTCTACAAACTGGATGGTTTTTGTCCTCTGCTTAATGCAGTAAACATTCTCTCTGTGAAGATAGCATCCTTGGATGTTAAATTTCCAATACATGTCTATGGCACTGTCATTGCCAGAGATTCCCTTGATCGCAAGTGTGTTTATGTCTTCCGCCGCAGTAGAGATAATTGCCAAGTCATCAACTCTAAGGTACCTATCCCATGCCTAGTTTAGTTATCCATCATTCTTAACATAGAGATTCCAGCATGCATTATGTGTTTGTAAAGATAAAAGTCAATACTAGCATGTAAACTTTTTTTTGTAGACCCAACCGCTGACCTTGGAGGGCCCAAAACGAGGACTTGTATTGTTAGATGATCTATTCATTGAGATCGATCTGAAGATAAAAGATCTTAGACAAAAGGGTGCTCAACGGGGTAGGGACAGAGAACTTAGTAAAGGGTTTGTAAGGATCAGGGGCACTAGTCGGATCCTTGAGAAATCCCTTGTTGAAAGTAAATCTCTTGCTACAAGGCTCAGTACAGTTGAGGTCGGGTGTTCAGTTGTGAAAGACGGCCTTGAGGCTCTTGTTGCTATTGAAGTTTTACGTGGAGAGTTCAGTGGTAAAATCACTGCTTGCACTGTGCACATCCCGCATAGCCTCCTGCTTCATGATAGCAAACTTGGTGGTAAGACGGTTGGCGGTGTTCAAGGAGTTATCCAACTTTTGCAGCCTGTCATAACTGTTGGTAGGGGAGACATGCTGGTAATTGTAATCCGGACTAGCGATGGCGTTTCTAAGCGCACCATTGAGTTTACTCCAAGGATCAGGAGCTCAGAGGAAGATGTTATCACTGTTGGCGCCACTAAGATGCGAGTTAAGGTTTCTTGGTCGGTAATGGACTGGTAAGCAGGTTTCTTGGTTGGTAATGGACTGGTAAGCGTGAGCTTAATTATGGATTGTCGTATGCTTGCTTGCTATAAGTTTGCCGTGCCAACTGTCTGGCCCAGATAAGAAGTAACAGTAGTGTCTGTAACTATTGTTTATATAATGGGTCGTTATGTTGAACTGATGTCTATCGTGTTAGGCTTATATTATTGTTATATATATGTAGTACTCATGATATGACCATATTGTGCTTAAGTTGGTAAGAGAAATGTTTTATTTATGCCTGATCATTCCGAGACCACAGAATATGCTGCGTTTTAACAGGAACTAAGGCTGTCAAGAAGATTTGTTTTTCTATCTATCTACTGCTAAAATGCGAAGGAGGAATCGTTGACAATAGATTCAGCGTGCCTCTGCGACACCTGCCTCCCCTCCACCTGTGCTATTGGCGCCGACAAGTCCAAGGGCCGCGCGCCCTTTCCGACCTCCCTGCACATCCTCCTTCCCCAACGCGGATGAGAGATGAAATCTGCCTTGGCTAACCGTCTCCCTCACACGCAACGCAACTCGGGCAGCCGTCGCGTTGCTAAGGGTGTCGCCGAGCACAACGAGGAGAAAGTCGATCCCTGGCCGCGTCGGGGGCCAATCCCGAGCCCCAGCCACGGAGAAGGCGGCGCGCAGTCGCATCCATCCGAGAGGTTGACTCGCTGAACGATTCGGGCAAGCTGCGGAAGGAGGCGACACCGACACCACACGCCACCATGGTTGCAGCGACTGGCATTATATTTCTCCCGGCCCCCAAGCTCCACGCACAGCACCTGCCCTGCGGTATACTACCCAACACCTATCACGGTGATGTTGGGAGAGACGGTATTACATCGCTTGCACCACCCCTCCACTCTACCACTCACCTCTGACCAGTGACCAGGTAGAAAATTATGCAACAGTGCCTCACGGTCGTAATCAGCGGTGGCAGACGGGAGCAAAGAGTTCGACACCGTTGGGTTTCCTCTACCTCATGCCTCCGCCGACGGGACAACTAGCACCAGAGATTTATGGTATGTCAAATCAGTGGAGTGTTTCTCTATGGGGTGAGTCGTACAACCAACCTTTCTCACGGTGTATTATCCTCCCTGCGTTGGTGAAGAGAATCTCAGGGAAACTAGAAAACTTTCAGCGCGTCCACAATGTCAGGCATCTCACTGCAGAAGATAAATGCATAGTCAGAACTCGAAATGCTCCTTGAACCACCAGTTACCAAGGGAATTACTTTCTGCGCAAGAAGCGGATGCAGGCCTATGATCGGATCCGTGATTATGATCCAAAGCAGGGCGGCCACTACTTCACCCGCCTCTACTTCGCCGACTTCCGCGAATTCGACATCGACGCGAGGAGTGTAAGCACATCACCTCTCAGTTCCTTGTGATTTTGTACTCTGTTCGCGACAGCGAATTCGTTCACGAGAAACTTACTTTGGTCGCGACCTTGAATTCGTCCATGAGAATCTCATCTCGGCAGTAGTTTCAGTCGTTCCCTCAAAAAAAAAAAAAAAAAGAGGGTAGTTTCAGACTTTCAGTGGCTTGTGCTTAGATAGGAGGACACCCTGCATTTGCAATTACACTATACTGTGGGGACGATCAATTGCAAGCAAACACATATCAAAATCTGACAAATTAATTCATGCATATCAATATCAGCAACAGTTTGAGTCTCTTACAGTTAACTTAAATAGATAACCTCTGTCAGTCACTCTACACAGTACACAGCATGCGCACTTACACTATAGGGATTCAATTGCAAAACAAGCACTTATTCAGAGTCTGATTTGCGGGAAACCTTAACTCTTGTCTTTGTTTTGTTTTCATGAGCCTGATTTGCAGTAAACCTTAATGCTATTATATTGTTTTCCTGCGCTGCAGCAACCCTTGGTCCAATGAGACATACCAACACGATCTACAAACGGGGTGATTTCTGTCCGCTGCTTGATGCAATAAACATTCTCTCAGTGAAGATAATATCCTTGGATGTTGATTTCCCAATACATGTCTATGGTACTGTCATCGGCAGAGATTTCCTTGATAGCAAGTGTGTTTATGTCTTCTGCCGCGATAGAGATAATTGCCAAGTCATAAACTCAAGGTACCATGCCTAGTTTAGTATCCTTCATTCTTAAGTCTTAACAGTGAAGTTTTAGCATGCATTATGTGTCTGGAATGATTAAAGTCTATACTGGCACGTTGATTGGCATTGTATCTGCTAGTTGGGTCAATAATCATTCAATGTCTAATAGGTGGAGAAAGTTGGAATTTTATCGTGTCTGTAATAATTGGTATTGTATCTGATAGTTGGGTCAATAATCATTCAAAGTCAATAATTGGCATTGTATCTACTAGTTGGAATTTAGCATCCTTCTAGCTGTGAATCTGTATGGTGGTGAAAGTTGGAATTTTACATGTCACTGCCCAGTCGATCATCAAATATCAGTTATTTATCGTGTCAGGTTGTTGATTAAAATTCAAATATCTGAAATAAAGATATGCTTCTTTTTAATTCTTGTTTTGAAAAAAATGGCATTGTGTGGGTGCATATATACTTTGTAGTTCCCTTTTTAACATGTCTCTTAGAATGGGAAACCTAACTTTGACATCTCAATATCTGTTATGTGGGCTCGTTATATGGGTTGTTGGGATTGAGAGGAGAGAGTTGACGGAGAGACGGCGGCTGCCGTGCTACAGTACCCGCTGGTGCTATTCACGGGCTAGGGCTGCGAGGGCAAGAGAGGCCGGCCGTGGGGCTTTGCCCACGGCCGAGCAAGAGGAAAATGTTTTTCTTCTTAATTCTTGCCTGATTAGATTGATACATCTCCTCTTTTTATATAGAGAGGTTTACTTGACCCGTAAGCAAGACTTACTTGACTCCTAAAGAAGACTCCTTTATCTCTAGTTAACCCTAATACTAGTGGGCTATACTGCCACTCTAGGCCTGATAGGCCCATAACATACGCCTCTAACACTATACCCCTCTTGGACATGCAGCTCGTCCTCGAGCTGCAACCTAACCAACTTATAACAATGACTCGACTCGACACAAACCTAACATCTAAAAACAAGCCTTTTACATCTCGGCTAATTTTATTATTCTCAACTTGAAATAGACTAGGACTTCTTATTTTTAACTCTTGAACATAAGGTGGACACCATCTGCATGCTGGACCTGCACATGTACAACCACCTGGATCCCATGGATGCCATCTGGACGAAAGGGGTGCATGTGTATGACCACCTGGAAATAGTCACAACTGTGACCAGCGGAGCTGCCCTCGTGGCGGCCGGCGGAGGAATGCTGCGGTGCTACGCGGTGCGCTTCCGCCGATGACCCCATGCCTTCTCCCCACCGGACAGCTGCTGGTCTGCACCGCATAGAGAAGAGCGGAGGGCTTCCAACCGCCGACGCCGCAGACTTTGAGTATGCCGCCCGTGGGGGAAACCGTATGCTGAAGATCCTCGACACAGCGGACGGGATCGAAGTCCTCCACGCGGCGAAGTGCAACTTGGAGGAGCTGCGAAGGGGTGCAGGGCTGAATCAGCTGCAGATCGCGCATCTCCCGCACCCGCCGACGTGCAAGGAGGCCACACGCAGCAGCCTGCAGCCGCACTGCCGCCGACACCTGGCGGTTAAGCGTCTTCCCCGCCGGCTCTGTCGTGATGTCCGTCGGCTGCTCGATTTGCTGCGACTTCGCGTCCTCATCTTGGATCTATTGGACGCCGACGCCCCAATAGAAAATCCCTTCGGTGAATAGGTGCTCGAGGCTCGGCCCACCGTGAAGGACAACGGCGCCAATGGTGGGCGCTGGGGGGACCATCGTCATGGCCGTTGTGGCGCTCGCCTTCGTGTACAACAGCCCCATCGTCGGTGCCAAAACATAAGACGGGATCGGCAAAGGAGAAGGCAACATCCACGGCTGATGGACAACCGCGGCGGTTGCCTGCATGCCCTGGAATGGCGGCGCTGTGGGCTGCACGCCTTGGAACGGCAGTACCGTTGGCTGCACGTCCTGGAACGACAGCAGCATCATGATCCTATAGGGAAGGGACGGTGGCATCGGGCACTGCAGCTGTGCCGCCATATCAGAGAGGCGTGAGTGGATGTCGGCAGCGGATCGAGCAAGATCGGTGATGCCCGCGGTCAGCTGATCCGGCGTCATCGCTGAGGACGCGGCGGGCGCCGAAGTGGCCGACAATGGATGATCGTAACCTGACATCTCTAATACCAGATTGTTACATGGGCTGTTGAGATTGAGAGAAAAGAGTTGATGAGCGATGGCGCCTGTAGTGCTACAGTACCCGCGGTGCTACAGTGCCCACGAGTGCTGTTCACGGGCTAGGGCTGCGAGGACAAGAGAGGCCGCCGAGCAAGAGGGAAGGGTTTTCCTTCTTAAATCTTGCTTGACTAGATTGATACATCTCCTCTCCTTATATAGAGAGGTTTACTTGACCCGTAAGCAAGGCTTACTTGACTCGTAAGGAAGACACTCTTATCTCTAGTTAACTCTAATACTAATGGGCTATACTGCCACTCTAGGCCTGATAGGCCCATGACATATGTATCTAACAGTATCACGCATGTTTTTTTTATTATATGTCATAATATGGTAACAGCTTTCGTGTCTGCTGTGTGGCTACGATTTTACCTGTACTTCTGTTGCTGAACTTTACATTAGGTTGGAGAATTATATGTGCCACTAAATTGTAATTGTAACGAAAAATTTTTCTATAGACCCAACCGTTAATCTTGGAGGGCCCAAAACGAGGACTCGTGTTGTTAGATGATGTATTCGTCGAGATCGATCTGAAGATAAGAGATGTTCAACGGGAGGGTCTTCAACAGGTGATGGACAGAGAACTTACTAAAGGGTTTGTAAAGATAAGGGCAGTCGGAGTATTGAGATTGCCTTGTTGAAAGTAAATCTCTTGCTACCAGGCTCAGTATTGTTGAGGTGAGGTGCTCAGTTGTGAAAGATGGCCTTGAGGCTCTTGTTGCTTGCTATTGAAGTTTTACGGGGATCATTCAGTGGAAAAATCACTGCTTGCACTTCCAACATCCCGCATAATCTCCTGCTTCATGATAGCAAACTTTGCTGTAAGAAGGCTCATGGCGTTGAAGGAGTTATCCAGCTTTTGCAGCCTGTCATAACAGACACGCTGGTAATTGTAACCAAGACTAGTGATGGCACTTCTAAGCACACCATTGAGTTTATTCCAAGGTACAGCACTACTGAAGAAGATGTTATTGCTGTTGGAGCCACTAAGATGCGCATCAAGGTTTCCTGGTCTATACTGCACTGGTAAGCGTGAGCTTTTGGTTGGCGCGTATTTGTCAAGCTCATATATGCTATATGAGCGTGAGGTCCATGTACGGAGTACATGTCATTGCCTCCCTCCGACACTGCAACTGTCGAAGACATCTAACCCCACGAGCTTGATGGGCCTAAAGGCATGTTTATAGGATTATATGGGTTTGTCAGTATTTTTTTAAATTGAGGACGGGCTGGCATATGAGCATGCCAGGAACTCAAGATCATGTCAAATCCAATTGACTGTTGAATCCCTCGTTATTGGCGTCGATTCCTCTCTGAGCCACACTCACGGCCAACGTTGGAGGAATTCCAACTGAATGATGATCTTTTCCACCAAGTCTTGGACTGGTGGAAACAGTCACGGTGCAAACCAGGAATAGAGATGAGCTTGGAGGAATTCCAACTGAATGGTGATCTTTGCCGTCTTGTACTGGTGGAAACAGTCATGGTGCAAAGCTGTAATAGAGATTAGCAAGAAAGAGTAAGATCGATAAGATTGTTCTTGTCGTTTGGAGCAGCACAATCACAAGAATAATGCTTGTAAAGGATTACTTTGGGGGGAGGCCAAAAGAATAAGGGTGAACTGGACCAGATGAAGCGGTGGTTCCTGGAGCAGCAGTTTATGGCCCATTCTCCACGGGACATACATTACAGCTGAGGCTTTGTTAGGATTAGATCCTTGTTAGGTCTTTTAGGAACCGGCGATACACATTATTGTACAAATGTTCATACATGGGTCACACACATTGCATTGCGTGTATAACCAACCAAATGTGAGGCTTAGAAATATGCATGCAGGTTTTCAAAAACGGCAAAGCCCTGTGAATCATTCTTCTTTTTTTCTAGACCTGCAATGTCATAAAATTTGCGAAACTTGTATGAGCAAGGTTAGTTCATCAAATCTTCGCTACACTTTGGTGGATGCAAGAGAATTTTTCCATGGCACCTTTACGAGTCATTGACACATGAAATTTTTGCTTGCTACCGGTAATTTTCACAGTAACTGGTAGATAAACGTGTCTTTATACCGTCTTGAACAATTTACCGGTATACAAAATGATACATGACTTGCCAAATGCCAATGGTATGGCACCAAGGTGATCCAACAATAGATCGACCAAAAGAAAACCCCATAATATTTACCACCGACGGACAACCCAAAATATTATCTCACTTCGGTGCCAGACCAGTCATAGTCAGAGCTCTATGGAGACCTTGTTTTCTTTTGCTTTGGATTTGGGCTTGATGATTCCTTAAAAGCAGAAGGGCAAAGGTTATTGATGCCACACTTGTCGCATTTGGGCCTCAGTGGAGTACAGATAGTTTGCCCAAATCCAACCTGCAAGACATTTTTTCAGTTTTTTTTTTCAGCATAGACTAGCAGTTCTGAAATCAAGGCAGGATTCAGCTAGCATAGAACAATAACCAGATTCTCTGAAACCATTACAATCAAATAATCAAAGAAAAGCATTACTAAAGTACGAAAAAAATGCTTCAGTAGAGAGATACCAGTAATGGATTTATAGGTTCCCACTCAACCTTGGGTAGCCATTTCTCTAGAGAAATTCTTGTCTGTTCCGGTGTCATAGTTTTCTGTGCACAACACATAGCAACATAAGTACTATTCCCCAGCCTCTGTAATGGGTAGTTGTGTTTTATTTCAAGAAGAAAAGACAACATAAATCAAACCTAAGCTACCTGTTTTGTTCCTTCCCGAAAAACCCACCCAAGTCGGTTAGAAATGCGATGCACATGAGTGTCAACGCAGATTCCTTGAGTATTCTTCCAAGCAATGCTCATCACCTGTTTAGTTAAAGAAAGATACCCATGAAGATATTTATGTTCATATTTCAACCACAAAGGACAGAATAAGTAGATTATTACCAAATGAGCCATTTTAGGGCCAACTCCTCTCAGAGCAAGCAGCTCATTCAGAGAATCTGGAATATCCCCTCCAAAACGCTCAAGACAAATTTTACAAGCTTCTTTTATGAACTGTGCCTTTCTCTGATAGAATCCGACCTGTTAAAAACATGAACAGTATGCTGTGTGTCATATATCTGAGAAGTTTCTTGCAATCTCTAGCTTCAGATCATCTTGAGCCTAAAGCGATGTTTTATTTTAAATAGTGTTAAGTCTGGTGTATTTGCAAAGCCTGTGATGGATAACAAAAGCAGACACGTGAATTTTCATTTTCGTGCTTCTAAGTTCATTGCTTTTTTGGGTACATACAGTACAGTACTTATAACTTATAAACGATGTAAGCATAGTATTCATCCTAATAGGGTGAAAACCTTGCAACTTACAGGTTTGATAAGATTTGCAAGCGTGGTCTCATCAGTCCTCACTATAGCATCAGGATCAAGTAAACCGTTTTTAGAGAGGCGTTCCACAGCAGCTGAAAAGAATTGACTCCAAAATGCAATCAGCACATTTCTAAAGGACAACTATTTAGTACAAACACATCAGAGAATCTCATGACAAGGCTAGTTTTTCCTGAATTTCATATGACAGAACAAAAAAAACTCTTGAATTTCCATAGTAATAATAGATACTTCAGTGGTCTGAGAATTCTCAACAAGAAGGCATAACCAATTCTGGATACAGGAAATTTTAAAGACATACCATGCGTAACTTCATCTTTTGTCTGGCTTGACATCATAGTTGATATCAGAACTGCAAATCTTCTTTCCTGTCCAGGCATAGGAAGAGAAGTATTGATTACAACTGGACCTAAACTCTTTACAAACGGAACCCATATGCACAATTATTTCCTGACAAAAAGGCATAAGTATTAAAAGCAGCAAATAAGTGAAGAGCCACAAATGTGGAAAATTTGCAATCTATTTGGCACAAAATTAATGTACAGATTGTTTTATTTCTATACTCTAGACAGGAAAAACAACATCATTTTCATATTGTAGTACAGCACAAGGAAATTAGCCAACTAGGTGAGTTGCATAACCCAGAAGCTACCTATGTAAGGCCAATCGAAGAGGTCTACCTTTTTCTCTTTACATTTCCTTTTTGAAGGGCAAAGAGCTCCACTTTGACATTAATATCCAGTAGGAAATAAACTTGGGACAGGTCATACCAACAAAGTTATTTAAATAAAATTGTAAAGGTGAAAATATTATTTTGTGGCAAAAACTACCTTGGGTGGAAGGAGAGAACCAGCTTTTTCACAGCCCTTCGTATCTACGGGGGCTTCACCAGATAACCTCATGCTTTTAATGCCTCCAAGAACTGCCTCCCAGTTATCTGGAGCTCCAACTGCACAAATTATTACTTTAGTTTTCATATCGTACATGCGACATAAGAAAGATACCAATCAAATGAAAGAGATGAATGCTTGATAGTTGATACAGCAGTCAACAAACCTGGTCTTAATGCATTTATTTTTCATGGTGCAACAATGAAGAATTTAGGTTGAAAAAATGCACAGATGTTCAGAATAAGGAAGCACTAAGTTTAATATAAGTTTTTAATCAATGAATATAATTAGACTGTCTTTTTGGGTAACATTAAAATTAGGGGAAATCAAGAACAATGTAATCTAATTTTAAACATAATGAAAAAATATTGAGCTTACAAATGATAGTTGTGTATGGAAAACTGAAAATGCCACAACATATCCTGACCATGTAAGATCCCACTTGTGGTTGTAGCAAGATTGACCACATGCTAGCAGAAAAGTTTCAATCCAGTGACTTCATCTTAGTAAGAAGTAACCCAATAATTTAACTTCATATAAGCTTGCAGAAAACGAAACATGACATAAGAAGAAAAGCAACATGGTAAACATATATGCAATAGTTTATCTCTTCTAATAGCCTTCTGATTTATGAGTACCTTTTATAACTGAAGAAACTCTGACCTTTTTCTCCACCTTGACTGAAGAAGGGAAGTGTTAGTTTTTTGCACGACATGGCAGAAAATGTAAACAAGATTGTAATATGGCACATAGAGACTTGCAAGCAGATTATCCAGAGGAAAGATACTTGCACACTGATTATGAAACATTTGGCTTAGCAGGAAACTCAAAAAGATTATCTGATCAGCACCAGCGGTTCTTACCCAAAGATGATGTTGCCTTACTTGACGATGTCAATGTTTTGGCCTTTTCGTATCGAAAATCCTCGATGTCAGGGACAACACCAAACTGCATATGCATAGGACATTTTTCTGTTGAGGAGAGCATGAAACCAAGTACTAAGCTAACATGAGTGAATAAATGTAGCTAAATACAAAAGGTACACTTGTTGCACCCAAGAGCAAGGGTTCAATAAGCAAGCAATTTAAATCAAGGGTACAGAGGGTAAGGAAAGAAAAATGAGAAACACATGGAACTCGCTTCTTTTCATACAAAAACATTCTATTTAGTAAGCAGGCACCTGCTTCTTATGATGCTCCCCATTAACATCAAGTTCTCGCTTCACCCTTTTCCTCTTAACAGAAGCAGTTGCTTCAGGCTTTGAAATGTCAAAAGAAACACTGGATTCACGTTTGACTTCTCGTACAGCTGAAAAAGGCATGAAATTTGTACTTTATTGACAGAAGAAAAACTATACCAAAATTGTTGGCAAAAAAAAGCCAGGCATATGTACTGATCTACGGATATTCAGAGATAGACTTTTCTTAATAGAGTAGGAAGATTAGGTTAACACTTGAAGTTGGAACAAAACTAGCCTAGGAGTATTAATCCTACTCGTCTTGTTCAATCCGCATAAACAAAAAAAATGGTAAAGAAGGAATTTTTTTCCTCATCAAACTAAATCCATGTATCTCGACCTTGCATGCAGCGGATAATCAACATTAAGCTAGTGGGGGCAAAATGAGCAAGGCATTAACCACTTGTGAAAGGAATCACGCAAATCCAGAAAGATCCGCGGAGACGAAAAGGGCAGAAAGCGTTTTCGCTTCACCTGGGTTGAGGTCGGCGCGGACCAGCAGCCTGGAGGCGGAGGCGGAGCGGGTGCTGGGCATGGCGGCCGGCGAGAGGCGAATGCGGGGGAGGAGGAGAGCGAGGTGCATCCGCGCCCGCGCCGCTGCGCTAGGGTTTTAGCGACGAGGGTCCTGTCCTGTCCTGTTCATCTTTTTCCTCCCTCCTGTTTCTCGGGTGGGGGAGCTTTTCTTTTCTTGGCGTTTGAAAAACAGTTGCGTTGCTTGTGGCGCTGCAGCCTACTGCGTGGCGCTTCGTTTCTTCAGCTGCAACTGCAAACGTGTTTTTTTTTTTTTTGCCTGCCGTGTTAGCGTGCTGCTGCGGCGTGCGCGGCGGCTGGCAGTTCCGACTCCGGCGTGAGCGCGTTGGCGGCTTGGCGCTCGCTACTTCGTTGGAACTTGGAAGTACATTTGCTAATTGCTACTGCAGACAGTCGTATGCCATTGATTAGGTTAAATTTTTTGAAAACAAATATTAAGTCACAGTTCAACCTTTCTCTTAAGTCCATCCAATCCTTATAATATGCAATTATGTTGGAAATGCTAAGCTAGTGTAAAAATTGTAACAGATAATACTTGTTTACTTCATGTTTTTTGGTGACACAAGTTGCAGCATTTCTATGTTTATTATTATATATAGGCTAAATAGGCGTGTACCAATTAGATGTTGTGCAATATCCAAACACCGAACTTGTCGAGATTGTAGGTACAGAACAAGCGCACCCGTGCACTGCCTAACCTGACAAGTAATGACGGGGACAGGGGCTCTCTCAACGCGCGCGCGCACACACGAATTGCATGACAGCAAGGTAATCCATGGTTATAGGTTATGGGGAGGATTTGCAAATTTGATTTTTACTCTTAATCTCTTTGTTTGGTTTGTGGAAAAACATAAGACAGTTTAAAAAAGAAATTCATATCCCCTCTTTGGTGCATGAGTGAGAACTATATCACAAGTCATAATCAACGGTAAGGATTCACTCAATTAACACCTACCTCATGATAATTGATTAGTGGAAATTCATCACCTAAACTCTAATTCCTCTTCCCACCAAAACTCTTATGCTCCCAAAAAAAACACATAATTTTCTTTGAAGCCATTTTGGAATGCAGAAATTATATAGGAACAAAGCAGAAAATTCACAAGAATCAAGGATTCGACGGGGCCACACCTAGCCACGCTGGCGGGCAGGGGGCCGCGGGCCAGGTCAGGCGAGCTGACGGCTAGGAGGACCGTGCCCCAGCCATGTCAACCGCGTCGTTGAGCAGGGCTCCACGCCCAAGGGCCGTGCCCCGGCCATGCGAGCCGCGCCGGTGGTCAGGGACTCTGCGTCGGCGGCCAGAGTCCAGCAGGGGGTGGGGGAGGTAGAGCGAGACCATATCCGAAGTTGGGGAACTCACCGCCGAGCAATGGTCTCCCTGGTCGCCACAGGAGGAAGGAGCCACGCGACAGAGTGTACACGAGAAGAAAATAGAAAACAAACTAGTACGAGAGAGGTGTGTAACCAATGACAATGGTGAGTAATTTTTTCCAACTCACCAATTCAAATTTGGTGGAACACCGAGGAGCTCCACCATTTTGGTGAATCTAGCTCTCCGATCTATTGTTTTGGTAGATCTAAATTTGGCACACTCAAACCGTTTGGGAAACTTTTTTTTAAAGTCAAACCAATTTTGCTGAATCTAGAGCTGGGGAAGCTGTCTCAAACATGCCCTAATTTTGATTCACACCATGGAAACTAACTTGTCTAAGACAGCTCCACCAAGCCAAAAAAAAGTGAATCTGGATCTGGGATTCATCTGGATCCACTATGGAGCAGCTCCACTGGTGGAGCTGGCGGAGCTAGAGGTGTTTGGGACAGCTCCACCTTCATTTCTATTTCACTTCCACATGGGCCCCACATGTTAGCTCTTCATCCCCTCTATACGGATCGAATCAGAGCTGAGGCAACACATCGCATCGTGCGTCGGGGCGGAGCTTGCAGCCCGAGTTCACGACCCACGTTAGAGGGCACAAGGCAAGAGCCTGGGGTCGGGGCGGGTGGAGATTGGCGTCAGGATTCGCGCCGCCAGGACAGCTGGAGACCGCAGCCAAGGCGGGCACACATGCACAGCCTCACCGAGGCAGGCGGGCGGCCTCCGGAGTTCGCGCGGCTGGCCATGGTGCACAGCGCGGCACCACCGGAGGGCTCGCGGGCTGGTGTAGCGAGGCTGGCAGAGGTCGCGACCGTCTCAGAGAGCTCACGGCCGACCATGGCGCACCTTAGGGAGCTTGCAGGCGACGCGGTGGTCGGCCAGGGACTCGCAAGCAGACAGCCAAGGGCTCGCGTGGCCAGAGAAGGGGCGCGCACTGCCGACAAGGGGCTCACGAGCGATCAGCGATGGGCGACACAGCGGCCAAGAGCAGGCAGCCGAGGACGGGTGCCCAGTGGAGTCGCGACAGAGAAGAACGTGAAAGAAAGAACGAACCTTTTTTTCAACTGAAGAGTGGCATGATGGGTAATTTTTACCAACCCCACTAAACTTGAATTTGCCGAAGCACTTAATCCACGGTGGAATTGCTAGATCTAAAAGCGTTCAGAAAAAGAAAAGGTGAATCTAGATCTGTTTTTGTGGATCTAGAGCTGATGGAGCTGTCCCAAACAGGCCCTAAATCAAACCACACTTTTTTTATGCTTCTATTATCGGTCAAAATGTAACCAGAAAAAAACAGAACGTCGAGAATAAAACCTTTTAACATTGGAAGAAAAAAAAAAGCAATGGAAAAAGCGCCCAGGGAGGCCATAAATGTCTTTAATTGTTTACTCCACTGAAACAACATAAAACTAACTTAAAGACTATGTTCAAAAACTAACTTAAAGACAGCAGGAAAACCAAAGAACATGTACTCACATCGACGATAGAGCCTGTCACCTTGGTAAAAACCTAGATGTCTGGTAGATCATAACACTATAAACCTACAACAGATTTTGGTATCATATGGGAGCCCAGGCGACAGATTTGGTTCGCAGGCAGGCAGGTCTGGTAAAATATTCAATCACGCTCAGGCAGGTTGATGGCATGGGTCCTAACTCCTAACCAGGCATCCTACTGCAGGGTTACAACCAAACAGCCCCTTTTGCAACAACTTCACTAAATAGCAATTGAGAATAAACTTGGTGCCAAAACTAACAGCAATGACAGGAAAGTTCAGGAGGATACACCAACAGACCGAACTAATTATCCAGTCACAACCACAACCACAACCACAAGAAAGCAAAATGAGCTTGACAAAGAAACTCCAATTATCCCCAAGAAAACATTGCCAGTAGCAGTTGCAGATAAACGTCTAAGCAGGAAGACCATCAAAGAACTTCATGTAGTCATCAAGCTTCTCCTCATGCCTGATCTTAACGATCGAACCGTCCTCTTCCACCTGCAAAGCAAACAATAATCCGTATTGGTTAAATGAGCAATGAAGAAAACTGATAGACAAAAGAGGCAACAAATGGGGAACTATATGAATGGACATCCCCAAAGTATCAATTCCTTACAGTTACGGTCTACCACCTGCAAGCTTTATGTGTTCATATTCAAGTTGGTCTCGATGGCCAATAGGCACAGCGGGTATTTGGAAACACATAAAAATTTGCAGGTTTTAAGACAATAAGAACAACTTTGGCAATATCCCTTATTTTAGAGCCACAATGACTGGTTGTCAAGCTCCTCTACATGATCCCCTTCACCCTCCATGTTCTACAGCACCTCAGGCCTTGCCAGGCTTTGTTCCCTTAAGCTCCTCTAAGCCGCCAGCACTAGGCCCTACTCTCTCCTAATTGTGCTCAGCCTACCTTCTCAACAACAATCGATAATCCAGAAAAGAACCAAGCTCCCGTCCATGGACACCCATCTGCGACATTGTGGGATAGGCAAAGGGGACACTGCGCAAGTAGGCTGGTAGGTAAGGACAGGAGCGGCAGGATGCAGGCTGTGCAGCATGGTGTGGAATCAAGGGGAGATGACGTGCAGGGAATTTCAAGCCAAGTTTGAGCCTCTCTATCACTCTTAACAGTCCCAACTCTCTACATTTACGCAAAAAAAAAGGTAGCTTCAACAGGCTCAAGCACTCAAACTTGAGAGGCACCAGCATTTGCCCTTAGCCCCATTTCCCACGGGGCAAGCAAGCCATGCAAGGAGGCGCGATGGCAGTGGAGGGTGAGGAGCAGTGGGGGTTGCAACCCTGCTGAGCTCGTTTCTTAGAATCAACAAACAAACAAAACCGCTATAGTTGCTCTAAGTAAGGAAAACCTAGGCAAGTAATTGAAATTCCCTAGCTCGCAGTGGGGTTTTCCATTTTTCCTACAAAATGATCATGAGAAAAAAGGAATATAGGTGGTAGTATGCCCCCCAGGGAGGCTGCCGCCCTCTTTAGCTAAAATATCATGTTGCACTGTTTCAAAAAAATCATCAAAAAAATCATGTATGTAGTACCTAAAGTTAAGTGTAGCTGAAACAATTCAGTTTGAAATTCATCTCTGATGTTGAGATTCAAAAAACACAAGTGTTAATGTCAGCACATGATGAACAATGCCAGGTTGACTGCTTGTTTATTTTGTTTCTTGACATCTAGGATTAATATCAAACTAACTGTTGCAACTAAACTTTATGTGTTCTACATACGTGATTTTTGTGATGTTTTTTTTTGAAACATTGCAACATGATATTTTAGGTACCAAGGGCACCAGCCCCTGGGCACTGAATGTGCGTTGTAGTTTGTACCCAGTACTCTGGCGGCCTCAACTTCAGGTTGTAGGTGGAAGCCATGCTCATGCAGTAGGCACCTGCATCATGAACAACCAGTCCAGCTCCCTACAAGGACAATATGTCAGAAGGAAACAGAGGAGACACTAATCATCAAATAAAATATAATGGCTTTGAAAAAGACCTCATCAGGCGTTGGAAGTTTCCTATCTTTTCCAAGAAAATCTGCGGACTCACAAACTGGTCCAACAATATCGAAAGTCGCTACTTCAGCACCAGGAGTGGGGGGAGAGACCAGTTCGATATGCTGCCACATGAGCAACAAGATTCAACAACTGAAATAACTTTCTTCACATGACATTTTTGCTTATTCGGTTAACATGATTTTCTATGCATTTCAATGAAAAATGAAACCTAAACATAAATGCTTCATCAAGTTGCTGCAATCCCTGAGTGATGCATAGTTGACTAAATGCCAACCTAAAAGAGAATCAGTAGTGGAAACAACAATCATAAAATAAATCTACGGAATAAATCTATGGCAAGAATGAGATGTAGCAGTATCGTATCATTCCAAAACTAAGACTAAATCCTTTACTCTCAGCACATTACCTAAATATTTAATCTACTATGTGGTGTCTAGGTGATGCTGAGAACATAGGTGTGTAGTTGAATTGAACTTTCTGAGCCTTCACCAGTAAATTACCCATATATGGTTGTGAATATGCTATTAGCATTTAGAACTGTCAGATACAAGGCAATATTCAAAATTTCCATGAATTAAAGTAATCTACTTTCTCAAGACTATCACAATGTCAAAGTGGTTACCATCTTGGATACACAACCAAAGCTACCGCTTGGAATCATTATTATGGTTCTATAGATAGAAAAGAAACTAACTCGAGAACATAGTAGTAACACATTATCATTGATTAAATCTCTAAACAAACCTGGTATGCTCCATACAGACTAGGTCTGATGAGTTCTGCCATGCTGCCATCAACAACAATGAAATTCTTTGTACCATTAGATTTAACACCAGTTACTCTATTAACAAAGCAGCAAGTATTAGCAATCAAGGATCTTCCAGGTTCAATAATAAGAGTAAGATCTTGAGAGAGAACTAATTCTCGCACCTGCAACAAAATAAATCAATAAGCATGATGAATCAAGCCAGAACTGCATAAGCTAACTTTTCGTATCACAATTAGGAAAACTGATACCTTAAAGATGCATGCTTGCCTGCAAAGATATGAATCAGAAACATGGTAAGGATGCTGAGCTTACAGTGTTGATGAGATCCATAGGTGTAGGTAAGACTGCATCGGTATGATGGTAATCTATTCCCAAACCACCTCCAATATTCAGGTACTCCAACTTAAAACCTTGTGCTCGAATTTCATCAACATAATTCACCATAAGAACTGCAGCATCTCTGAATATATCAACCTAAAAAAATGGAAGAACACTTTAGATACATCTACTAAAAAACAGGTATTCTACAAAGAATACAGCCATCTAAGCAAGAGGACTACTAAACATAAATGTTCTGCATGAGTATTTTTTGGGTCTTTATGGCAGAAAGATAAAAGCCCTAACCAGTATCAGATCACTTTAAGCAAAATAATTGAAATGGTATTTACTATAATGTGTGTATGGGTAGTACATGGAAGGATGGAGGATCTACCTCTTGATTCAGTCAAATATGCATCTTAATTTCAAAGTAGTTGAGCCATTACATGGTCATCCTCAGCTTACTAACAAAAGGCAGGCTCCTTTTTATAATGATATACTAATGCATCAAATATTATCTCTGCAGTGCGCACATGCTACAAATTCCATGATTGCCTATGGAAGAACTTTGTATTGTCCAAAAATCCAGGACTTCACTATAAGACAATAGCAACTTCAATAATCTGGAATTGACAAAATTGGCATTTCAACATGGAACAGTAAGAGAGCAAGGTGAAAATGTGGTCTGGAGGGAGTAAAACACTAGTAATTCCCAGTTTTTAAGTGAACAAGTAAACAATAATTGTTCTGAGATAAAGTTTCAATTAATTAGGGCATGGCAGTATAATCACCTATTAGAAATGACCAGACATCTATCCTTCTTGATGGTGTGGGCCACTAGTTAGATCTTAGAAGACAGGTTCTATAAGGGACTTCAGGTATATAATCTTAATAATAACAATAATTTCTAATCTTTACCTGTGGTAAAGGCTGTGAGGCAATCATCCTAAAACATGGTGCACTTACTGACTACAGGTGACATAGTGCAACATGGTCATTGTTTACTGGGACGACAAACATTTAACTGACTGCAAAAAAGTGACTGTTAACCCAACACAAGATGTTGCCCATTAGGCGGAGAAAAAAAGTACAATTTACCACTGCAGGCAAGCTTTTTATTTCCTCAAATAGATGAATATGCAAGAGAGCTGTGTATCATTGCATTAAGAAGAAAAAGAACAACTGCGGGCAAGCTCAGTTCAACAAATTCTAGACATAAAACTATAGTGATATTAAAATAATACTACAAAGAGAACAAGACATTACCTTTGTAATAGTAGATCCCAGATGGCAATGAACACCGACGAGTTTGATTTCATCTGGGTATGACTTGATAGAGTCCAAAAACCATTGCAATTTCTCATTGCGTATCCCGAATTTGGACGTTTTATTTCCCGTGGCAACATATGGATGTACCTGTTGAAAAAAGGTTCTTTCTTACAAAAAATGTCCAAGCACTGCTACTTTGCATATCAAGGTATCTTATATAGGTGTGAACTCCAAAACTTCTCTAACATTTAACTCTTTTTTTTTCTCGAACATGCAGGAGAGTTTAACTCTTCTTTTATTATCACTACCACTACCATTACTAATATCCTGTTCACTCTTTTATCTTTTGGTAGCTCTTATTGGGTTTTATCTCTAGCCTGCCCCAACTTGCTTGGGATTAAAAGGCTTTGTGGCAGTGGTTGCTCAAAAGTGAAAGACACAAGGAGTTATTTAGTCTGTTATAGGAAAAAATCCAGATAGGAAGGAAAGAGTGATCACAACAGAGGTGGCAGTTGTCCACAAGAGATTCAAGTAATTAAGGAAACAGAAAGCAAATATCCATTCCTAACAGGAACAATTAAATTAAATCAATAAAAGGTATCCTACTCAAAACAATACAAAGGGATGTTAGCCGGCAGCCAGGTGCTTGCCACTGTCCTCACACACACACAATTGGAACTAGATAGTCGAGAAGAGAGAACGGAGAGAGAGCACGAACACAGTGCTGCTCCTGACTGAACTGAGGATGTCCTGTAGTAGTACAAGGTGATGTACACACTACCAGGCCATACATGTTCTATAGTAGTACAAGGTGATGTACCCCCACTACAAGGCCATGCTGGCCATTCTACCAACTACCAACTACTAGAACAAAGCTATACTTAGCCATATATCAGCAGCATGTCATGTCCTGTGGATAGGATGGCATGACCAAAATAAGCAAGAGCTAGCCGAATTCCAACAAGGGATAAGACAAAGGGCAATAAAAGAAACCAAATACTCTCATTGGCCGCATGTGTACACATGTACGTGTTTTTTGGGGAGTACTAGAGGGTAACCATACCTGCGGATCCACATCTGGATTTATTCTAAGCAAAACAGGCACTTTCTTTCCAGTAGCCCTTGCAGCTCTGACAATATTTTCCAAATCAAATTCGCTATCCACATTTACAAATACTCCACTCTCAGCAGCTAATTTAAGATCTTCGAATGTCTTCCCATTTCCGTTAAATATACACCTGATCTTCAAAATAGAAACTGAATATAGTTACTTTCTATTCGGAAACATTGCCATCAACTGGACAAACAATGAGCTCTACAGCTGAAGGCAAGCGAAAATCCTTGAGTAGATTAAAACAACGCTATGCAATAGCCAATAATATCATTATGTGTTTTTTTTTTGTTTTGGGCTTATAGTTCATGTAACACTCTTGTAACATTATTTATTCTTTCATATAAAAAATAATCAGGTCTCCGTTTTGCAAAAACAAAAAAAGAATCTATCACTGCACAAACAAAACCATAGTACTTGTATACAAAAGTTCTGCTAAAAAAAACTGAACGCCTGTCGGATAGCTTAACTAGCATTTTGGAGTCTCCCAGCTCTTTCCAGATTCATGTTTTGTTGAGGACATACGTGGGAGTTAGGTCAAAAGAAAATTCTTCAACCCTTTGCCCATGCATGTGAAAGTGACAATTTCAAGTCCAAAGTTCTCATATGAGTTGTTAGTTGAATTAAGTTAAAAGTTCTTTAACTCAGCTCCAGACTTGGTGGACAAACCATGGACAGTCTGTGCCTTTATTGATGAGTTTGGCCATCAAATTGATTAGCCAACCAGCCTCATCTTCTTGCTGTGAAAGAAACTAGAGTACTTACAGCTTCCTCTAAAAGAAATATCTTAACTCCAGAACATGATGAGGATCTGGTCTTTGTGCACTCAAATTTAAGGTATCTCAACCCTTTGATCTGGGATGTTTCAGGAGATTCCTTTGATTCTCTCTGGTGTAGATCTTCTTGAAGTGGCTAGTCTGTTCCTTGATGAGCCTGAGTTACAATCTGTATCTTTTGGCATTGGTGTTCCCTCTCTTGATGACGCTGCTATTGTGGAAAAGAATGAAGCAGTTGGGGATTAAGCAGCAGCTTGAACTGCAACATGCACTGCCCTTTATAATTTAATAAATAAATTTGAGGCTATATTTATGTAATAGAACATAAGTACTGCTATCTTCCTATGTTGAAATTATGCACGTCTAGCTGTGAACTTATTCAGTGATTTGTTATTTGAGATATGAGACTTGTCAACATGTCTTGTTGTGTATATTTGTTAATCGTGTACTTCTGTTCTGTCATAGAAGTTGGAACTGGACAAGTTGCTGTTGCTGGTAGCTACATTGCATTGTTCTGCTGCTATCTGCTGGACTATATCTCCTGAAAAGGCTGCCTTAAAGTGAAAGGTGATATATACAACAGAACTAATATACAAGCTACTCTTGTTTTTACAGAAATGGGAACCGTTGTGCAAGGGAGGAACAAGAAGGAAGGCTGCGGCT
The DNA here is from genome assembly GCA_038087645.1 of Saccharum hybrid cultivar R570. NCBI lineage: Eukaryota > Viridiplantae > Streptophyta > Magnoliopsida > Poales > Poaceae > Saccharum > Saccharum hybrid cultivar. Next base: position 2,078,675 of record JAQSUU010000682.1, read on the forward strand.
ACCAGGGAAGAGACCTTCAGGAGGCTGTCCGAGGGTGTGCAGGTCAACCAGCAGGCCGCTGAGCCAATGGAGAATAACTGTCAACAATCTTCTGTCCCACAGTTTTTTTTTTTGAACCAGGAAAACAGGAGGGGAAGCCCCCACTGTTAGATTTTATTGATTTTATTAAAACACAAAAAGAAACACTGAGCCAAACAAACGGAAAACACATCAGCTAAGCCCAAGCAGGGCTGGAACAAGAAGAAAAACAAAGAACCACTAAACACAAGAATCAACCCAGGAGAGAAAAACAGATCGCTTGTTTTCAGAAATCCTATACGCATGGAGTCGAACTTCATCTTTGAGAGATCTTCTCCAGGAAGAGAAGGAAGGAGGTCCTCATAAAAATGAGGTTATTGCGCTGCTTCCAGATTTGCCATGCAGAGATAATGAACACTTCCATGAAGAAAGGATACGGAAAAGCTTGTTTGGCTTGTATCATCATTTGTAGGAAATCTGTCGTAAGATTCCACTGAATGCCAAGGAACTGCCAACAGTGTTGGCTGAAAGAACAAGTGAAGAAGAGATGAAAGGCCGTTTCTTCAACATTCAAGTTGCAAAGGACACAGTTGTAGTTGTTGCCTTCCAGCTTGTGCTTTTTCCTCCTAAGAATGTTCCTAGTGTTGAGTCTGTCCATTAGTAAGAGCCAGGAGAAAACTCTCAGCTTGTTGCAACATTTGGACTTCCAAATCCATAGGAAGGGAGCAGGGGGGGACACATTCTTGTATGGGAAGTTGTAAAATTTAGAAGTGTATGTGCTAGTTCCCCATATATAGTGCCATGTGTCCTTTGAATGTTCCTGCACTTGAATATTCTGCAGCAGGTCCTGGAGTTCCATGTACTCCTGGTGGGCTTGTTCTGACAATGGTAAATGAAATTGAGCCATCACTATGTTGTTCTCAAGAAACTTAGCCACTGAAATGTGTTTATCTTTTGCATAAGAATATAATCTGGGGAATTTTTCTTGGAGAAGGTTGTTATTCCAAACATCAGACCAGAAGAGGACCGTTGAGCCATTTCCAACTATGCAGCTTGAAATTCCTCTAAACTTGTCACAAAGTTTCAGAAGATCCCTCCACCAAAAGGAACCTTTATCTGTGGTTGCATGGGGTATTTGACCATTTTGATAGTGAGCATTCCAGACAACCTTAACCCAAGGCACATCTTTCTGGTTGTAGAATTTATCCAGGTGCTTCATTAACAAAGCAGAGTTTTGGCTCCTCAAGTTAATTATTCCAAGCCCACCTTTCTTCTTCGGCTTACAACATTTCTTCCATGCTACCAATGGTTTCATTTTTGCATTGCTCTCAGGCCCTCTCCACAGGCAGTGCCGTCTAGCTCTATCTATATATTCGAGAACAGCAACTGGGACTTGAAAAGTACACATAGCATATGTAGGGAGGGAGGTCAGAACAGAGTTTACCAATTCTAATCTTCCAGCATGGGTTAGAAAATTGGAAATTGCGGAGAGCCTCCGTTCAGTTCTATTCATGAGTGGCCCATAGTGCTCTACTCTTGGTTTTGTAGTTCCCATTGGCAAGCCGAGATAAGTAAAAGGTAGGGATTCCAGCTTGCATCCAAAAACTCCTGCTAGTAGCTGAGCTTTGTCATTTGTCGTGTTGAGGGGTACCATGCAAGATTTTCCATAGTTAACTCTCAAACCTGTAGATTGAGAAAAGGATTCAAGCAACCCCTTTAGAATGAAAAGTTCCCTTTGAGAGGCTTTCATAACCAAGATGGTGTCATCTGCATACTGAACAATTGGATATCCAGCACCCTCATAGGCAGGAATCGGCAACTCAAACAGCCCCTCCATGTGGGCCTTGTTGACTATGCACTGTAGGAGGTCAGCGGCCATAACAAATAGAAGAGGTGAAAGAGGGTCACCCTGCCTTACCCCTCGCTTGCATTGGAACTGTTTGCCAGGAACTTCATTGAGAAGAATAGCAGAAGAACCAGAGCCCAGGATTTTTTGTGTCCAGAATCTCCATTTATCATCAAAACCCATATGCTTCATCATTTCAAGGATAGTGTTATGTTCAATGGTGTCAAAAGCTTTTGTGAAATCTAGCTTCAAGATGATTATTTCCCTTTTGGATTGCTGACATTGATGAATGTATTCATATGCCCAAGCCAAGCAATCCTGCATTGTTCTAGACTTAATGAATCCATATTGATTTGTATGGATCAGTGTAGTGATTACTGATTGGACTCTATTTTTCTGTCCCACAGTTAGAACCCTGACTTATGCATGCAGACTAAATAGAATGCTAGTAACCGAACTTGGCATTAGAGCTGGCCTTCATCGTACTAGAGTTTTGGTGACGTGCTGGTCTGCATGTTTGTGTGGCCATTATGTGTGATCCCTGTTCTTACATTGTAATCTGGTATTCCCAGAAACTTGATTTCTATAAAGCAGGGCTGGAGCTACCTTTGGTCAAAGGTGATATATACTTCAATCCACCATTTCGCCCACCATTTATACAACAAGAATAAGACATTTAGACTTATACTGTGATACATTCATATTTGGTTTTTGTCTGCAACTTTGGACTTGGAGTCTTGAAGTTGGATTGGAAAAATCAGAAATGGGTGGACTTGGCTTGCTGTTGCCTTATTGGAAAAAAAAAAAGTAAAACTACAATATTTGCAGGGTAATTTCAATGTTTACTGAATTTTAACCTGCACTATTATTTGTTTATTAAAAAAAATACTAAAATGTATCTGCATATGGGGCTTTTTGAGGTAAATGCCCTAATAGTGTGTCCATATCAGCCTGATAACAAGACGCTTATCTGTGCTGCATAGATAACAATGTACTCCCTCCATTCCAAATTATAAGATGTTTTGGCTAATGCAGTTTGCTGATGCATAGATGTTTTGGCTAATGCATAGACGTTTTGGTGCATAGACTTTGATAATGTATTACCATGGCTAATGCAGTTTGCGCACTCACTAAAATAATCTAACATTAGTGTTATCCATGCCAAATATACAGAAACGCCCTTCTTCATCATCAGCGGCAATGCAACATAATCTATTCTAATCCACCCAAAATTAAAACAATAAACAACAGAAGCAGAAAGTAAAGACATTAGCTCAATGACACCAGTCCATCCCAGGAAGTAAAAATCTAGGAACAAGAGAACAAGAGCCGCACCTGGCAGGGTCGAATCCCGCCTGGAGAGCAAGTCGGAGCTCGTTGCCGCTGACGAGGACGGCGCCGCAGCCAAGCTCACGCAGGAAGCGTAGCACGGGGAGGTTGTTGTTGGCCTTCACGGCATACCCGACGATGGAGCGGAGCCCCTGGAGAGCGTCGCGATAGGCGGCGAAGTTGCGGAGGATCTGAGGCTTGCTGTAGAGATAGAAGGGGCTGCGCTCGGCAGCCGCCATCGCGTCCTCCACCCGCACTCCCTCGCAGTACAGGTAGCCGTCGGCGCCGCGCCGAAAGCAGTGCTTTGGCACGCCGGCAGCATCCGCCGCGGGCTGTGGCGGTGGGGACGGGGAAGCCGTGGAGACGGAGGCGCGCACGGACAGGCGGCCATGGCGGCGGGCGAATGAGACGACGGCGGGGCTCCGGCGGTTCGGGTGGCTCGTTTGGGTAGGGTTTGGGGTCGGGAGAAGGGAGCGCGAGAGCAAGTTCGCCGCCGCCATTGCTAGGGTTTAGGGAGCGAAGTGTTCTGTTTCTGTACCAGTTCCACGCAGGCACGACTTTACGATAGATTTCAGGATTTCAGGCAGTTAGGAGAATCTGTCCAGTGTCTGTATCTATGCCTAATCGGGGTGTTTAGTTGCAAAAATTTTTAGGTTTTGGCTACTGTAGTATTTTTATTTTTATTTAATAATTAGTGTTCAATCATAGATTAATTAGGTTTAAAAGATTCGTCTCGTGATTTTTAACCAAACTGTGTAATTAGTTTTTTTTCGTTTACATTTAATGCTTAATGCAAGTGTCGTAAAATTCAATGTGATATTTTGAGGTGAAAATTTTTAGAAACTAAACACCCCAATACTAAAAAGCTAAAATTTTAAGCGTCCAGCGCTGCCGGTTTTCCAATACAAGGCATCAGCGCCGCAATGTATCAAATCAAATTCACAAAAACTAATCGAGGAGCAAGAGGACCAATCAAGACAAAATCAAAGCAGTGTTGGCGCCTCTGGTATACAATTAAAATACGGAAACAAAGATCTATGCATCTGATTGAGATGAAATCAAAGATCCATAATCCTATTATCAAAGAAAAACATGAAGATACATAAGCACAGAAATAGATCGAAGCCAATAAGCACGGAAATAGATTGAGCCAGCAAGGCAAAAATTATCGAGCAACTAATCAGATCTGTACCCACGTGCACAAGCAATTAAGCGTCTAGACGGGATGCCGAAATTGTTAGTTTAATAATGCTTGCTTGCCACGGATTGAACTCACGCTCTCACCCGGGTCACACAGTATGTACAACTTCTACACATCTGCGCAGTGAAAACACAAGCAGACATAGAACCGAAACTCAAGAATACCACACCAAAATCCAGATGAAAACAATGTTAGCATGATTGGAAAGACAAAAGGAGAGGTGGTGGTGATTGGTGAGGGCCTTGACGAGGTTGGCTATAGTTCACCGTACTTTGGAGATTATAATAATATAATTATGATTTCTCATCAAAAATCATGAGAGTAGAGACCATCCTTTATATGGCGACACCTAATTCCTCATGGGTGCTTAAAAGGAAGTCATGAGACTCGTTATTAATTAACTGTACTAACACTTGGATAGTATAAAAGTTAAACTTATGATATATTTATGACTAAATATCTATATGCTATGGAACTGAAGAAAGAAATCTATCAAGGCAGTAATTTAATTATATATAGGCTAACTATGACGTTGTCATATTATTGTCAACATTAGCTTATATTATGTATATCATGGTTATACTAAAAAAATTATAGTTTTGAATTTTACATAGAAAAAAAAAGTAAAGCATAAAAAAATATGTATCATTCTTGTCCTTATTTTTTTTAAAAAAAATCGTTTTCTCCCATTGCAACGCACAGGCATGTTTTGCTAGTTATTTTAAATTCGTGGTTGTTTTGCCGTAACAAATAGTGTCTATTTTAGTTATTTTCAGGTTTTATTTTAGAAGAGAAAGTGGAGAAATGACTTCTTTGCCCTCATCTTCAACCTTCGATTGTTCACTGATTTTTGCCGTAACATACTGCCGTCTTCAACATCTAGCGAGCTCATGTGGTGAGCACCCCCTTCTCCGGCAAGCTCCTCTAGCGAGCTCCCCTAGCCAGCGCAGCTGGGGCCGGCGTGGCTAGGGGCACGACCTTCTTGGACACGTCCACCCTGGCTAGCGCGGCCTCCCTGGGCAGTGCCTTTGGGGGTGCGGCCAGCCAGCATGAAGGATGGGATGATGCAGCGGCGTGGATGAGGGCGGCCATGGCTGACTGGACGAAGGAGGAAGAAAGGCCATTTGCAGAAAGCCTCCTCCTTCTCTTTTCTATCTATTTCACTGTTTATTGAGTTTATCAAGTCATCCTGATAACCCCCTACGAATCTTTATATATTTCAATAAAATCCTCGCTAGAAACTTTTGCGCAGTGGTGTGTTATGACAAAAATCAGTGAGGGCAAAAAAGTCATTTTCCCCACCTTCTCTCTCTTAAAACCTAAGAAATAAATAAAATAATAGGCGTGGTGTGTTACGGCAAATAACCATGAATTTATAATAGTATTGGGCAAATTCTCGTCGTTGCGGTATGTGCCGGTCAATTACATGTTTCTATGGTGTCCTCCAACAAAATTTGCCTTGAGAATTTTGACCTCCACGTCTGCCTCACACGAATTGTTTTGGTCTGAAGGACTTGGTCAGTTGTTCTCTTTTCTCCAATTTATTTATTTTTTCTTTTCTTTGTTTTTCAGATACACCAATTTTTGGCGTTTGGACATGTGATGAGTTTGATATGAAAATGAATTTTTAGCGAAAAACAAGCAAACAAAAATGAATTTAGATAAGAAAGAGTGGGTACGACATAGGGTAGGGATATAAGTTTGTATCCCATGCTTTTTTTTGTCCAAATATAAGGTTTTCGTCCACTCTTTATGCTTGTCAAAAAGCATAAAATTTGGTCCAAATATAAGGTTTTTCTAGACCTGGAAGGGAGAGAGGAAGAAGAAAGAGCCAAGAGCAAATTGGATATTTTACCACTGTTATCTCTTCTTAGGAGCTAGAAATTAATATTTTATTAGGTGCGTTGTCTAGGAGTAATTTTGATAACACCAAGAGTGTCCACTAGAAAACTGCTCCATTTTATATGTCCGCTAGCAAAAAGAGGTCACATTCAATGTCACGTAAGAAATTTTGCCTAATTTTTTTTATCCCTAGTAATAAAGAGAGAAAATTTCTGCTGTACTTTTTTTCTCTGCCATACCACCTTTTTTTATGCGCTCGTTTTTTATCTGTCCATACCATATACTTGTTCCGTTTCTATCTGTATCATAGTCCGTTTTAAATTCAGTTTTTTTTCTTCCCATCCGTGTCCGTTTCAAATTTTTTTCTTTTTCTTTTTTCCATTTATATATCAATGAAAGTCTGATTTCTTTCTGCATGTTCCTCTGCTCGATTAGTTTTGATCAGAACGGAAACATGTCTAATCAGGTGCTCTCCTTAGCCGAACCAACCTATGTGGCCACAACGTTCTAAGGCAAAAAAATAAAAAATAAAAAACTTTGACATTCTTGGAAAGAAGAATAAATTATCAACGTTATAAAAAAGATTTATACAACTAATAATAATAAGATTTATACAACTAATAATAATAAATAAAAAATATAGAGAGAAAAAATAAAAAATATAGAGAGATTTCGTCTGGTAATTTTTGTTTGGCCTGCGCGTCCTCCCCCCTCCACACACAAATCCATCGCTGGTTCTCGTAGCCTCCTTGCCCAAGTTACTGTGCCGTGCAGATCTCCAGCTCCAAACAAAAATCAAATACTCCAAACTAAGCAAGCAAATCGAGATTGAATCAAAACCACCACATCGATCCAAACACAGACCTAGATTAGACTAACTGTAGAAAGATGACAACTTATGAAATCAAATTAAAAAAACCTGTTGTTTCTTATGCCAACCTCCACGGCAATTAACAAAAATCGATTCCTTCTCCATCCATATACAAATCGATCGAAAACGAAATCAGAGAAAGAATCGACGAAATCAAACAAAGGATCAAAGATAACATTAGACAGGGTAGCGCCTCCAGGCCGGTCAGGGCGCCCGCACCAGCGCCTCTGTGCTCGCCGGCCAGGGGGCCCGTGCCATCGCCCCAGGTGTGCCCACATCACCGACCCAACCATGCGGCCACATAGATAGCAATTTCCAGATGGCAAGCGAGCAAAACCACAACTCTAGATGGCATACACAAATGACGAATCATTTCTTCTCTCTGCCACATACACATTTCACAAGTGTAAGAATCAAGGAGCAAAGCTTCTTCGCCGAAGCATTCCTTTCGTGTTTATCCTGTCCTTTAAGAGTAGCTAGAAGAACCTCTTCCACATTCGGTTCGGATTAGTTTAATTCATGGAAGTGCTGTTCCTGCCATGGAACTGAGCTTACTTGGACCATAGCTCCTTGCTAGCACTCTGCTACATATGAGATCCAGATTGCTGTTCAACCAGGAGTCCAGGACAATGATGAGAGGCGTGTAGCTCTCTCGGCCCGTGCACGGTTATCACAACTAAATAAAAATCGATGGATCGAAGCAAGGAACGGAGAGGAAATCCTGACTAGCTAGCTCGAGCAAGTGACCCAAAAATTCTTGCCGCAGACTGATTCCGACAGATCATTGACCGAGCTGATGCCATTGTCCGATGCTGATGCCGACCAGGAGGAATGTCCGCTAGTACTTTGAATCATATCATTCACAGGGCATAAAACATAACAGGAACCATGTAGCAAGGCACGCATATAACACGGAACATTGATTTAATTTGTGCCCAAAACAGTATTCAAAACATAACCCCACCACCAGGCAGCTAATTGTCGTTCTTAAGGAGTACGTACGATAGTGTAATGTAATAACTTAAACGACCCCAGTATATGCTGCTACTCAACAAGTCCAGTGCTCTTTGCGAGAAAGGAACCTGGAGACGTGCACTCATCTTTTCATCGAATGCCCATACTCAAGAGAGCTTTGGGACATGGTTGCGACATGGAGTGGCTGCGGTAATCTAGCGCCGGGCCAGTGGACGATGCAGCACGAAGCCGAAGATTGGTTCTGTAACATGATTGAGTAGGGGTCGAAGATGGCGTATACATTGGCAATCCTAACCCTCTGGAGCATCTGGAAACAAAGGAACGCGGTGATCTTCCGAGACTCAAGGATGTCGACGCAATCGCTCTTCTCGATAATAAAAGACACCAGCTACACGTGGTCATACGTGGGCGGGAAAGTTTTATCCCCCCTTTGGGTTGCTCCTATTTTTGGGAGTAATTAACCCCCGTTTTCTTTAGCCTGCGCAGAGTCTCTGCGCTAGGCTGCGCCCCTCGCGCATGTAAAACTGATGCTTGATACTCTACTCGTCTTATTAATGGAATGCCGGGCAACCGGGTCTTTCAAACTAGCAATGATATGGAGACCATGTAAGACTAATAAAGCATTCTTTTCACTCCCCTTGTGTAATAGTATTGCCTCCTGTGGCGAGATTTGGGTACAGAGACGAACTCATCATCATCAGATTTATCCTCGTCCACAAAATCAGGATGGCGCCAGTGTGGCATAGGCACCGGCCACCTGTAGTTCAATTGAATAAAATAGTTCTTATGTCCAGAACTTAACCCCAACTTAATAAATATTTTCAACATGCATGTGAATTCCTACCTGTTTAACACAGCTTTCTCATCTCCAACTACTTCCCAGAAAGGTGCACCAGAGGGATGTCTATAATTGTCAACTTCACCAGGTTTACTGTCACACATACCAATCAAAAGATTATCTTCACTCGACCTGCTTCAGCAAGTTTCTTCAAATGTGACAGGAAAACAACATATGTGATGTGCACTTGAATACCTTTTTGTATCAAACCAACTTAGAATTGTCAAAATGCGCAGCCATGCCAGATAAGGGATTCCTATTCTCGTATCATAGAAGTTCATGCCAACAACATCCCCATCAAGATTAACAAGTGGGCCTCCAATCCCAGCCTAGCAAGGTGACATGGTCAAGTTGTGATTTCTATTCCAAGGTATTGTGAGCCAACTCATTCTAATAGAACTATATACTTTCTCTGCTCAGGCATATTTTGACTGTTCAATTTCGAGCTCTGACCAATTGATCAATCCAGTAATATTTAGGTTTTCTCAAAAAAAAAAAGATACAGTTACATTCATATTCCAAGGTACTTTCTCATGACCATGATTTTGTAGCTGCAAACAAAATAATGTCTGGGAAATTCAAGGACAGAGCTCACTGTTCCATGTTCGAATTTTGCCTTATAGAAGAAAAAGAGAGCGACTATTTACTATCAACATAAAAAATTAGGCAATATAAAAATACAGAATTACCTTAGTGATTTTACATGTGGAACGCATGAGGACCTCGCAATCGAGTGTGCCTGTCCAACCAACCATTTCCCCACTGGTAGCCATTAATTCGCATGATTCGAAGCAACGCCCGACAGCTGCTACTTCATCAATTCCATAAAGATAACTGGTCGCAACACTATTTAATGGACGACGTGCACGGTAACCCTTGACACTGACTAGAGCAACATTATAATGTAGATTATAATGCTGTAATGTCCCTTTTATGCGTCGGTTGTCTCGAAGCAACACTTCAATCTGCAAATAATATAATGATGAGACTAAAGCAGCTCCTAAGAGGATCAGGAATCACAGAACAATGAGCACTACCGACCCTCAAGTTTTCAACAATCTTGTCCTCATCACCAAAAATTCTAACCAAGCTTGCTGACGTCAAAATAGTCGTACATTCATTCTGTTCAATAAAGAAACCCGAGCACGCAAAAAGCCTTTTTTTCTCCTGCGTTGATTCTGGTTATCAGCTAGTTGTAATCAAAACAGAGATGAAATAGAAAATGACACATCACTGTAAATCACCATTGAATGAGGCCAGTGCGACAACATTGCGATCTATGTTAGAAGCTCTTTTACCGAATTTGCTCCAGACACCTTGACCACGTATGTCACCAAAAGTCCCTTCAAAAGTATTAACCAAAACCATGCTAGCTGGAGAAATACACATTGTAGAATAGTTTTAGTGGTACAGGATAGCTGTAAAAGGTCAGCAAATTTAGAAGCACTGACTCACTTCCTAACATGGCTGATGGTAACTTAGGGTAACCCATGGAGTTCAGATCTAGCAGGTCCTTCTTGAAATAATATCCTTGTACTGGTGCAACAAAGTCAAGTGGTCAGGACTGACATATACTAATACTATGCATCGAAAGTAAATTCTGCACATAATGATCAGCACGTAGCATTAGGAATATTATGATAACTGCCTGAGCAACAATTAACATTAAGTCAGTGTGAATGTAGTGTACATATATGTTAACTGAGAATAAGCACTAACAATATGAGTACAAGTGAAAGGCATAGACCACCGTAAACTTGCACAACTTTGAAACAGATACCATTACAAACTGCAACAATTAGCATGATACCACAATGTTAAGCAGTCTCGAGGAGTACCTATGCACAGATAGGTGATAGATTTCTCACCCATGGGTCTTGCTCCAAACCTGCAGAGGAACAAAAAATGACTAGTTCACTACTAACCCAAAAGTGAAATGGATCAAACGAGTGCAATAATATGCAAAAATGGTGCCAAAACATACATGTGCAGAATCATATAGTCAAGGAACAAAATAGAGAAATGAGGACCAGCTGAAGTCCAGTGGAAAATCTTCCATTAAAGCATGATCATAACGCTCTCCAGTGTGCACATTCAAATAAGACAAACATAGAGTTTTCAACATTTGCACAAGAAATATGACTAATCTAGTACAGGTCAATTGTGAATCTGTCATACATCTAATGGAGGGTCCAGGAGGGGCTAGGCCCACCCAGGCCGGCCACACAGCGGCCAACCGCGCCACACGGCAGCTAGGGACATGGCTCAACACCGCCTCTACCACCTTGCAAGGGGATAGCAGCCACTGTCGGGAAGCCATGGCCCTGTTGAGCCATCTGCTGCTGCCGGACCCTGTCGTCATCCTTGCGGGCGTCACTTTTCCGAGCTATGTCCGTCTCATCCTCGACCACCGCTAGGAGCAGTGGCTATCGGACCTCACCGACCTTGTTCCTCGCTGCCGGGGCTGCATGCAGCAGCAGCGGCTGCCTTCCGGCCGCTCGCAGCCAGCCGCCGGCTAGCCGAAGCCGTGCTACAGCAAGCTGCGGCCAGTCGCGGCCATGTCCAGCAAGCCGGCAGCCAGCCGCAGCTAGCTAGCAGCAGGCTGCAGCTGGCCAGAGGAGGCTACAGCTAGCCACCGCCAGCAGGATCACGCCGTTGCAGGCCTCCACCACCAAAGGTCGAACCTTGAACCTAGCCGACGCCATCCTCGACATCGGCAAAGCTTCGCTTTTCATTTCCTTGCTCTTCATACACTTGTTCATATACACGTTGATACTTGTCATCTATATCTCTATGCATGTGCCGTGCCTTCGAGCCAGTCTATCTCTCTTTGTGTCGCTATGGATATGTGCTACTCCACCGGTTGTGGTTGTGTCGTTTTAGTCTTGTGTTTGTGTTGCGAGTCTTGTGTTGTGGTTTGTTCGTCTGTTGACCGTGCCTTTGAGCCGGTTGAGAGAGCGATGTTTTTGAACGTTGCGATTGCGAGCTCGTCTCGTCATGGCCGTAGCGCCGAGCATATCCCTCCTCTCATGCTTTAGTTGTCTCTGCCGAACTATGGCCATTAGCTCCTATTCTCGTCCCTAGGACGTGGTCATTGCGGAATTGATATCGATGTCGATATCGACACAGTTCTTATCCGCACACTTCGAGCCCTCTGTGACCTAGTCTAGTGGGATACGATTAGGGGACAACTTTCGTGGACCGACGGATGCCAACTAGTGTAGGTGGCCACCTTGTATGATTGTACCACCTAGACCATAGCGTTCCTTCGGATCTAGCGGTGACAACTGCATCGCTATGAGCCTTAGGAATAGCCTTATGCTATTTAGTTGCACAGTCATGGCGCCCTACGAGTGGGTTTGGATCGTGGGACCGTATCTCTTTTCTTGCAACCTTTGTCCTTTCCCATGGCGAGTTGGTCGAAAGAGTGCGGATTCCATTCTTCTCTCCTCTCTTGTTCTCAATCCCCGTCGATCCAGTAAGATGTGGATTGAGCCTTTCGCGTGTTTGGTGTTTATTGTTCTTTTGATTCCATTCCTTCGATCCCTGTCGGTTTCTATGGCGAGTGGATCAAAGGAAGGTGAATCCCATGTGCCCCTCTTTTGGTTCTTTCGTGCTTAAGCCCTTGTATGCTCGTACCTAATTGGACCATAGCATTTCTTTGGTTCTCGCGGTGACAACCACACCGCTAAGAACCCTAGGGATGTCTTAGTGCATTTAGTGCACCTAGGTCGTGGTACCCTACAAGTGGATTGGGCACTCAAGTTCTTTTGTCTGTCGCTCCTTTCCGATGCCCCGCTTTTACCATGGCATGAATATTGGAAGAAGTAGACATTTGCCCCTTCTCTTCTCTTCCCCGTTCCACCCTCTCTTGGTTCTCATCAAGTACAATGGCGTACAGATTAAGAGAGACCGGAGCTGCTTCGATCGCTCCTTTCGATTCACGTCAGTCCCCGTGACGCCCGGATCAGAAGACCGCGAGCCATGGTATTCGCTTAGGATGAGCTAGGGTCTAAGCCATTTTTCTTGAGCTGTACAGGTCGACTCGATCGGCCTAGGAAGTACTGGCTAAGCTATGACTTAAGCTTGTGCTTAGCGAACCACCACCCCTGTTTCTTTTGGCCCAGGGATCGGACATCCGCCGAGAGGGCTAAGTTGTTTTCCCCTTTGGTGTTCCTTTGGTGTCGTTTGTCCTTTCTGTGTCTTGTTGCCTTTTTAGAGTGTTGATTGTTCTCTTGCCTTGTGTGTCGTCTTGTGAGGTAGTTGCATCGAGGTGACGTTGATCGGACCGTAACCCGTTAGAGGAAGGGAACGTGTTGGCAGCAGGACATGGAGGAGGACGACTACAAGTGCACGGTGGATCTTGGAGATGACTAATGAACAGGTGCCACGTCCCACCCAACCTCGTAGAATCCTATTTAGGCATGTAATAATGTAGCTGCTAGTGCTTTACTTTTATGCAATTAAATTGTGATAGGTTGCATGTTAGCAATGTTTCTAAGCCATTACCTTGTCGCAACCTTTACCCCTGCACACCCACTGATAGGCTAGACACGCTTGCTTACTACTTACTACTTACTTCTACTATGTATTATATCTGTGATGTGATGCTTAGTGGAGGATTGTTTGTGAGTGGATATGGCACTTAGTGCCGATAATATGGTAATAATGTGATGATAACCGGGGAGAGTGAAAGCCCAAGTTTGGTTTTGGTAATCAATGACACCAAGTTGCTAATGTCATGTGTTAAGTGTTTTGAGTTAGGCATAAGCAACACATGTGATGAAGGTGTATGTGGCAAGGAGTGGTGGCCACAAGATCACAAAGAGATGGTGCATGGACATGAAATGATGATCATGGTGGAGATGCACATAAAATGAAGGACAAGATGATCAAGTGAAAGAGAAGGATCTAAGAGCGCAAGGCAAAGGTATAACCATAGGGTTTTCCTTTTGCCGGTCTAAGATGAGTAGAGAAGTGATTGACCGGGTTTAGGATACATAGCCGACTATCAAGAGGGGCAATCACGGTTAGCTCGGAAATCAAGTGCCACTAGATCAACGTCTTGAGCATATGCATTAGGATCTAGTAAAGAGCTAACATAACGCCTTGAAAAATGATTGTGAAATGCTAACACACATGCACATGGAGGTGTACACTTGGTGGTGTTAGCACAGTTGCGAAGGCGGTGGAGTTTAAGCGGTAGAGAGGGGTTTGGGGTTCGCTCTCCCTCCCGCCGAGCGTGCGAGCGCGGGATTCAGGCGTTTTCGAGAAAATGAAATGCCTATTTTCTATTGCGCCGGAGGCGAGAAAAGGTGGTGAAAGTCCGAATTGTTTTTCACTGAAAAACGGCGATCGGACGCTGCACCGGACGCTGCACCGGACGCGGTCTCGGTTTGACCGGGCGCGTCCGGTCAGTTCAACTGGGCGTAAGAGAGAAGCGCGCGACCGGCGCGTCCGGTCCTTCACGGGACCGGAGCGTCCGGTCACGCGTCCAGAAACACAGAGAGAAGCGGAGTGACGATCGGACGCGCGGCGCGTCCGGTCACGTACGATCGGACGCGTCCGGTCGTAGCTGGAGCTTACTGGAACGCGACCGGACGCTGGCACTGTCGCGTCCGGTCACTCGTTGAGCGCGTCCGGTCACTCGGTTCAGCGCGTCCGGTCAGGGCAACGGCTAGTTCTGACGCGCACTGTTCACGTTTGTCGTGTAGTGACCGGACGCGTCCGGTCACCCTGACCGGAGCGTCCGGTCAGCACGATTTTCGCTGAGTCGTCTGTAACGGCTAGCTGCGTACCCCTTCGTTATAAATAGACGTTGGCCGGGGTTTGAGGGAAACTCTTGCACATTTTGAGATATAGAGACATACTTTGAGCTAGAGAACAACCCCTCCACTCATCTCTTTGCATAGTTGCACATCTTGAGTGAGATTGAGTGAGATTCAAGTGCATTGCTTGAGAGTTGCATTCTAGAGGCACTTGATCTTCGAGTTGCTGCGTATTTCTTGTTACTCTTCCGTGTTTCCCGACACGGTAGACGGCTTGGAGCAGCGGAGGTGATTGAGCTCGCAATTGGAGATTGTTGGAGCCTTCACCAAGTGTTGTAAGGGGTTCTTGATCCTTCCCCGCGGGAGTTCGTGAATTGGATACTCTAGTGGAGCTCGTGGCTTGGAGGATCCCCGTCTTGTGTGCGGTTGTGCGGCGCCCGCCGAGGGCTCAACTCTTGATAGTTGATTAGCTCGCGAACCGACAAGTGGGTGCATCGCCACAACGAGGAGTAGCTTGCCGGGAAGCAAGTGAACCTCGGGATAAATTCTTGTGTCATTCTCTTCCCGAGGATTTCTCTTGTGTGATCGATTGATTGGTACATCTCATCTCTACACGGCGGTATAATCAATCAAAGCTCTTCTCTCGTATTACTTCTAGTTTCTAGCTTTTAGTTGTTGTTGTGTTTAGTGAATAGCCTTGTACTAGACTTGTGTAGGTGGCTTGCTTATTTAGTTAGAGCTAGTGCGTTTTGCTCCGCCACCTTTCGTACTAACTTGTGGTTAAGTAATTCTTGTAGAAGTTTTTATTAGGCTATTCACCCCCCCCCCCCCTCTAGCCTATTTGGACCTTACAAGTGGTATCGGAGCCGAGGCACCGTTTATTTGAGGCTTAACAACCTACGGTGAAATAGAAATGGCTCAATTAAGCTTGCACATCAACAACACCAAGAAGGCACCTCACTTTGATGGCACAAATTATGCATATTGGAAGGTTAAGATGACCGCACACCTAAAGTCAATCAATAGAGAAGTGTGGAAGGTCACCGAAACAAAATTTGAGGTTGCTAATCCGGAAGCACCTACACCGGTAGAGGAGAAGAAGCTCCAATGCAATGATATTGCCATTAGTGCTCTTCATGAGGCACTAGATGACAAGACATTTGAGCAAGTAAAGAACATAGAGATTGCTCATGATGCTTGGGCCAAGCTAGAAGAAACATTTGAGGGCACCGAAGGTACAAAGACCGCTAAAGCATATATCTTGCAAGAAAAATTTTCAAGCTTCAAGATGCAAGATGATGAGAGTGTACCGGAGATGTTTCATAGGTTGCAAGTCATCGTCAATGAGCTCAAGGCACTTGGTGAGGAGGTCAAGGACAATCAATTCTCTATGAAGTTCTTAAGAAGCTTGCCCAAGAGATTTGATACATTGATCACCGTGCTAGTAAGGACTACATTGAAGGATTCAACTCCTCAACAAATATTTCAAGAGGTGATGACCGATGATTCATATAGAGAAGATGATGAGAAGGATGAGTTGGTCAAGAAGAAGAAGAAGGAAAATGAAAAGAAAGATGATGAAAAGAAGAAGAGTGTGGCATTCAAAGCCACCACATCCAAGGGCAAGTCCAAGATTGAATCATCAAGTGATGAAGACTCAAGCTCTTGTGATAGTAATGACATTGATGAGAAGATGGCTCTCTTTGTCAAGCAATTTGGCAAATTCATGAAGAAGAAGGGCTATCGTGCAAGGAGGAGGAAGAACTCATCTAAGAAGAATGAGCATAACATGAGATGCTTTAGATGCCATAGCAAGGATCATCTTATTGCAAAGTGTCCTTATGATAGTGATGATGAAGATGCTATCAAGAAGGAGAGGAAGAAGCAAAAGAAGAAGCAAGAAAAGAAGGAGAGCTCTCATAAAAGGAAGAATGATTCTCATGTTGCTACATGGGATAGTGATGATTCCTCAAGTGATGATGATGATGACTACAAGAGCAAGAAGAAGGGACATGCTAGCATTGCCATCCAAAAGAAGGTCTCCCTCTTCGACACTCCATCATGCTTCATGGCTAAGGCCGCTAAGGTATCATCCGATGATGAGAGTAATCATGATAATGCTAGTGATAGTGATAGTGATAGTGATGAAGAGGAATTCACCAAAGATGAACTAATCACTATGCTAGAAGATTGCACTCAACATTTTAAAGAATCTAGAAAGGAGTGCAAGGGCTTGCTTAAGGAAAAGAAAAACCTTATGCAAGAACTTGATGAGCTTAGGGCATCTTATGAGAGTCTAAAGGAAGACCATAAGAAGCTTCAAAAGTCTCACACTAAGCTTGAAGAAGCTCATTCCTCTCTAGTTGAAAAATGTGAAAACATGCCAACTAATGTTGAGAAAGCTAAAACTTGCAACATAGGCATATCTTGTGATATAATTGATGAATCTTGTCATAAGCCTATTGTTGTTGCTCCCACTAATCTTTCATGTAGCACATCCACATCTTCCTCATCTAGTAGTGACGGTTTCACTTGTGATTCCACACTAATAGTTGAAAATGAAAATCTCAAGAAGGAGGTAAAAGAGCTCAATCACACCTTAGCTAAGGCTTATGGTGGTGAGGACCGCTTGCTTATGTGCTTGGGTAGCCAAAGAGCTTCTCTCTACAAAGAGGGATTGGGCTATAACCCCAAGAAAGGCAAGGCCGCTTTTGCTCCTCACAAGACTCGTTTTGTGAAGAACAATGGTAGCTATTGCAAAAGTTGCAAGCAAGTTGGTCACATAGAGCAACATTGCGTGAACAAGAAATCCAATGCAAATGTATCCTCAATCAAGTTTAATTCTTTCTATATGCTTACCAAGGGTACAAATGGTGTTCATGCTAAGTTTATCGGTACACCATGGATGGGCTCAAAGAAGAAAGCCATTTGGGTACCAAAGAGCTTAGTCTCTAACCTTGGAGGACCCAAACAAGTTTGGGTACCTAAAAAGAATTGATCTTGTCTTGTAGGTCAATTACAAAGCCGGAGGAAGGCATTGGGTGCTTGATAGTGGGTGCACTCAACATATGACCGGGGATTCTTGTATGTTCAAATCTATTGATAGAAGTCAAAATGGTGGTTTTGATGCTATCACTTTCGGCAACAACAAGAAAGGCAAGGTCAAGGGGCTTGGTAAAATTGCTATCTCAAATGACATGAGCATATCTAATGTGTTGCTAGTTGAGAGCTTAGATTTCAATCTTTTATCGGTGGCACAACTTTGTGATCTTGGCTTCAAGTGCATATTTGGTAGTGATGATGTTGAAGTCATAAGTGTTGATGGATCAAATTTGATATTCAAAGGATTTAGACATGATAGCTTATACTTGGTTGACTTCAATGATAGTGAGACACAATTGACATCATGCTTGCTTAGCAAATCTAGTATGGGATGGTTGTGGCATAGAAGGCTTGGTCATGTTGGAATGAAACAATTGAACAAACTTTTGAGGCATGACTTAGTTAGAGGCTTGAAAGATGTAACTTTTGAAAAGGATAAACCATGTAGTGCTTGTCAAGCCGGCAAACAAGTTGGAAATCCACATCCTAGTAAGAGTGAAATGAGCACATCAAAGGCATTTGAGCTATTGCACATGGACTTGTTTGGGCCAACAACATACACTAGCATTGGTGGCAACAAGTATGGTTTTGTGATTGTTGATGACTACACTAGATACACTTGGGTGTTCTTTCTTTATGACAAGAGTGATGTACATGATCTATTCAAATCTTTTGTCAAGAGGGTACAAAATGAGTTTGAAATCACCATCAAGAAGATTAGAAGTGACAATGGTAGTGAGTTCAAGAACACAAGAATTGAAGATTTGTGTGATGATCTTGGTATTGGGCATCAATTCTCACCAACATACACTCCTCAATCAAATGGTGTAGTTGAAAGGAAAAATAGAACCTTGATTGATATGGCTAGATCAATGCTTAGTGAATACAATGTTAGTCATTCATTTTGGAGTGAAGCCATAAACACGGCTTGCTATTGTAGCAACCGTCTCTATTGCCATGGGAAGCTTGGAAAGACACCATATGAGCTATTGAATGGAAGAAAGCCTAACATTGCATACTTTAGAGTGTTTGGTTGCAAATGCTATATTCTCAAGAAAGGCACTAGGTTGAGCAAGTTTGAAAAGAAATGTGATGAAGGGTTCTTACTTGGTTATTCTACCACAAGCAAATCATATAGAGTTTGGAATCTCACAAATGGCACCTTGGAAGAAGTTCATGATGTTGAGTTTGATGAAACCCAAGGGTCTCAAAATGAAGCTCAAAACCTTGATGATGTGAGAGGGGATCAATTGTCAAATGCAATGAAGAACATGGACATTGGTGATATAAGGCCGATGCAAGTTGATGATGATGATATTCATGTGATCAACCAAAGTGTGCAAATTGATACAAATCAAGCAAGCTCTTGTGGTTCTCATGATGAAGCTCAAGTTCAAGGTCAAACAAGTGGAAGCAATCAACTCCCAATACTCCAACCTACTAGCATTGCTAGGGATCATCCATTGGATCAAATCATTGGTGGAATTCAAAGTGG
The DNA here is from genome assembly GCA_038087645.1 of Saccharum hybrid cultivar R570. Taxonomy (NCBI): domain Eukaryota; kingdom Viridiplantae; phylum Streptophyta; class Magnoliopsida; order Poales; family Poaceae; genus Saccharum; species Saccharum hybrid cultivar. The sequence continues at coordinate 2,097,960 of JAQSUU010000682.1, forward strand.
TGTTCAAACTAGATCAAGGCTAGCATCCTTTTGTGAGCACTACTCATTTGTGTCACTTGAAGAACCTAAGAAAATAGAAGATGCATTGAAAGATTCCGATTGGGTAAATGCCATGCATGAAGAGCTAAACAACTTCATTAGAAATCAAGTTTGGGAACTAGTTGAAAGGCCAAGGAACTACAATGTGATTGGTACTAAGTGGGTCTTTAGAAACAAGCAAGATCAAGATGGTGTAGTTGTAAGAAACAAAGCAAGATTGGTTGCACAAGGTTACACACAAGTTGAAGGTCTTGACTTTGGAGAGACATATGCACCGGTTGCAAGACTGGAGGCAATTAGAATCTTATTAGCATATGCTTGTGCACACAACATCAAGCTCTATCAAATGGATGTTAAGAGTGCATTTCTCAATGGCTACATCAATGAAGAAGTTTATGTTGAGCAACCTCCCGGTTTTGAAGATGATAAGAAGCCTAACCATGTTTACAAGCTAAAGAAGGCATTGTATGGTTTGAAGCAAGCACCTAGAGCATGGTATGAGAGGTTGAGGGACTTTCTCCTCTCTAAAGGGTTCAAGATGGGAAAGGTTGACACCACTCTCTTCACCAAGAAGCTTGGAAATGACTTGTTTGTGTTGCAAATCTATGTGGATGACATTATCTTTGGATCAACTAACCAAGACTTTTGTGAAGAATTTGGAAATATGATGGCTAATGAGTTTGAGATGTCTATGATTGGAGAGCTTAGTTACTTCCTTGGACTTCAAATCAAGCAAATGAAGAATGGCACTTTTGTAAGTCAAGGCAAGTACATCAAGGACATGATCAAGAAGTTTGGATTGCAAGATGCTAAGCCAATGAGCACACCAATGGGCACAAATGATCAATTGGGTATTGATGATAGTGGAAACATGGTAGATCAAAAGCAATACCGGTCTATGATTGGAAGTTTGCTCTATGTCACCGCCTCTAGGCCGGATGTGATGTTTAGTGTGTGCAAGTGTGCAAGATATCAAGCTTCACCTAGAGAAAGTCACTTGAAAGCAACCAAAAGGGTATTGAGATATCTTAAGGGCACTCATGATGTTGGACTATGGTATCCCAAGGGGTCTAACTTTGAGTTGATTGGATATTCGGACTCCGACTATGGTGGATGCAAGATTGATAGAATGAGCACAAGTGACACTTGTCAATTGCTTGGAAGGTCTCTTGTTTCATGGTCATCAAAGAAACAAAATAGTGTTGCACTATCTACCGCCGAGGCCGAATACATTAGTGCCGGTAGTTGTTGTGCACAATTGCTTTGGATGAAAGCCACCTTGAATGACTTTGGAATTAAATTCAAGAATGTGCCTTTGTTTTGTGATAATGAGAGTGCTATAAAGATGACACAAAATCCGGTTCAACATTCAAGAACGAAGCACATTGACATAAGGCATCACTTCATAAGGGACCATCAACAAAAGGGTGATATTAGCATTGAAAGCATTGGCACCGAAAATCAACTAGCCGACATTTTTACAAAGCCACTTGATGAAAAGAGATTTTACAAGTTGAAGAATGAATTGAACATACTTGACTTCTCCAACTTGAAATGAGTGCACCCCTACATTCTTAGATGACATGCCTCTCCTCCAACATAGCAAGGTAAAGTTGTTTGGCATATCATCCATACTTTGATAAGGACATGTTTAGAACATATAGACATATTTGCATGACAAATAGGCTCATTCATGAAAATCAAATGAGTTTAATGTATATATGGTACCACTATTGCTTCTATATTTGATTGACCTAGTGGTAGCATATGACATGTTTGTGGGCTTGCAAACCTAGTGTTGAATCTAGAAAATGAGCTCATGATGTGTATTTCAACATGGTCAAGATAACCCTTATACTTTATGAGGTGTGAAGAAGCTTGTCCTTGGATCAAACTGAATTACATATTCTAGGCAAGTGATCTAGATTGAACCATAATTTGGACTCTCTCATATTGATTGACTTGTCTCTCACTAAAATTACCTATTCTAGGCACCTTTTTGGTGATTGTTGACAAAGGGGGAGAGAAAAGTCACAAAGATATTGCAAAGAGGAAATAAAATATAATAAGAGGGAGAGAAAAGTCACAGGGGAGAGAAAAGTCACAGGGGAGAGAAAAGTCACAAAGATAAAAAGAAAAGTCACAAAGAGAGAAATTAAATTTGAGCACATAAGTAGGGGGAGCAAGCTCATGGATTATTTGTTGCATTTGTATGTGCATTAACATGATGAAATGTTGCATTGCAAAGTTTAATTTCGATATTCATGATTGAATGGTGTATGCTAGATATAGAACTTGAATGATGTTTTGTTAAGAGTAGCTTTACATGTGGTATCTAGACACCTTTGCTTTTAATGTTGATCTCACAAAGTACTTTAGTGTTTATGATCTTTACAAGTGATGTATTACAAGTGGTGTCTAGCTACTTCGATGCTAAGGATGGTATATAAAGACAACTCCGATTGGTATCACGCTTCAAAGGTCCATTCTATATACCTTAGCATCAATTTGATAGTAGTAACTCTCCCAAAATTTGAATCCATACATATGTGCATAATTGAACCAAACTCATGGAAGCACATATGTAGGGGGAGCTAATACTATCGAAATTGAAAATTGATTTCATTTCATATCTTTGTGATGGTTGTCATCAATTACCAAAAAGGGGGAGATTGAAAGCCCAAGTTTGGTTTTGGTAATCAATGACACCAAGTTGCTAATGTCATGTGTTAAGTGTTTTGAGTTAGGCATAAGCAACACATGTGATGAAGGTGTATGTGGCAAGGAGTGGTGGCCACAAGATCACAAAGAGATGGTGCATGGACATGAAATGATGATCATGGTGGAGATGCACATAAAATGAAGGACAAGATGATCAAGTGAAAGAGAAGGATCTAAGAGCGCAAGGCAAAGGTATAACCATAGGGTTTTCCTTTTGCCGGTCTAAGATGAGTAGAGAAGTGATTGACCGGGTTTAGGATACATAGCCGACTATCAAGAGGGGCAATCACGGTTAGCTCGGAAATCAAGTGCCACTAGATCAACGTCTTGAGCATATGCATTAGGATCTAGTAAAGAGCTAACATAACGCCTTGAAAAATGATTGTGAAATGCTAACACACATGCACATGGAGGTGTACACTTGGTGGTGTTAGCACAGTTGCGAAGGCGGTGGAGTTTAAGCGGTAGAGAGGGGTTTGGGGTTCGCTCTCCCTCCCGCCGAGCGTGCGAGCGCGGGATTCAGGCGTTTTCGAGAAAATGAAATGCCTATTTTCTATTGCACCGGAGGCGAGAAAAGGTGGTGAAAGTCCGAATTGTTTTTCACTGAAAAACGGCGATCGGACGCTGCACCGGACGCTGCACCGGACGCGGTCTCGGTTTGACCGGGCGCGTCCGGTCAGTTCAACTGGGCGTAAGAGAGAAGCGCGCGACCGGCGCGTCCGGTCCTTCACGGGACCGGAGCGTCCGGTCACGCGTCCAGAAACACAGAGAGAAGCGGAGTGACGATCGGACGCGCGGCGCGTCCGGTCACGTACGATCGGACGTGTCCGGTCGTAGCTGGAGCTTACTGGAACGCGACCGGACGCTGGCACTGTCGCGTCCGGTCACTCGTTGAGCGCGTCCGGTCACTCGGTTCAGCGCGTCCGGTCAGGGCAACGGCTAGTTCTGACGCGCACTGTTCACGTTTGTCGTGTAGTGACCGGACGCGTCCGGTCACCCTGACCGGAGCGTCCGGTCAACACGATTTTCGCTGAGTCGTCTGTAACGGCTAGCTGCGTACCCCTTCGTTATAAATAGACGTTGGCCGGGGTTTGAGGGAAACTCTTGCACATTTTGAGATATAGAGACATACTTTGAGCTAGAGAACAACCCCTCCACTCATCTCTTTGCATAGTTGCACATCTTGAGTGAGATTGAGTGAGATTCAAGTGCATTGCTTGAGAGTTGCATTCTAGAGGCACTTGATCTTCGAGTTGCTGCGTATTTCTTGTTACTCTTCCGTGTTTCCCGACACGGTAGACGGCTTGGAGCAGCGGAGGTGATTGAGCTCGCAATTGGAGATTGTTGGAGCCTTCACCAAGTGTTGTAAGGGGTTCTTGATCCTTCCCCGCGGGAGTTCGTGAATTGGATACTCTAGTGGAGCTCGTGGCTTGGAGGATCCCCGTCTTGTGTGCGGTTGTGCGGCGCCCGCCGAGGGCTCAACTCTTGATAGTTGATTAGCTCGCGAACCGACAAGTGGGTGCATCGCCACAACGAGGAGTAGCTTGCCGGGAAGCAAGTGAACCTCGGGATAAATTCTTGTGTCATTCTCTTCCCGAGGATTTCTCTTGTGTGATCGATTGATTGGTACATCTCATCTCTACACGGCGGTATAATCAATCAAAGCTCTTCTCTCGTATTACTTCTAGTTTCTAGCTTTTAGTTGTTGTTGTGTTTAGTGAATAGCCTTGTACTAGACTTGTGTAGGTGGCTTGCTTATTTAGTTAGAGCTAGTGCGTTTTGCTCCGCCACCTTTCGTACTAACTTGTGGTTAAGTAATTCTTGTAGAAGTTTTTATTAGGCTATTCACCCCCCCCCTCTAGCCTATTTGGACCTTACAGAGAGCTCTTGGCATGTGTTTTGGGTGTGGTGAGGGTTGAGTCGACCGGACAGGATTCTACGATGAGTCTTTAGGATGAGTCTTGTTGGGGGGATGCGATTTGGGCATCCCCTACGAGAGGTACCTGTGGCGGGTACATGTGATAGAGGAGATCCCGGGGATGGAGTGTCTTTGTGGGACAAAGCCCCGGGAAGGAGGTGCCGCCGAGGCACGGGGTGTTGGTTAACCCCTGAGAGAAGATGTCCTGTCTGGTCCTACCTAAGGACTGATATATCAGGAGAACCGGTTACAAATATAAGTTACAAATAAAGCCCACAGGTTATTTTATCTGTTAACACTTTTCTTGCTGATTGTATGTTTGCCATGGCTGGTGTCTAAAGAGAAAGGGTGGGCTAGGGAATGAAAAAATGTGGTCAGGGGATTGACTTCTTTAGTGCCAGTCACTGACTCACCGTGTCACTACACACTAGCAAATTAATGGGCTGGGAGGTTAGACAGCCTCCCAGCTGTCAGGACACACAGACTGAATCCTTGTGTGCAGTGTGCTTATCTGAATCTGCTGCTCTGTCAAACTGAAACCATTTAGAAGCATATCTGTTTTAGATAATATGTTTCTCACATGTGAAGAACTTTGCCTTGCTGTGCTCCATTTAGAAGCATATAGATGTTTGTTGTTTTGATCTTTTCTTGATGATAGAATTGTTTTCTATAATAGAACCATTTTGACAAGGCTAATTGGACAAGTGAAAGAAACACACATATATTCTGTGAACTATGTGTTGAACAAATTAGAGAAGGTATTTGCCCAAATGGGAAGATGAAAAATACAGCTTACAAGACTATAGCCCAGAAATATTTGGAAAGGACTAGCCTCAACCATGAAGTCAAACAATTCAAGAACAGATGGACTCAATGCAAGACTCTGTAGGAGTGGTATGATTGGAGCCAAGGTGAAACAGGATTAGGCCGCAATGAAGATGGAACAATCACAGTTGATGATGACTGGCGGACCACAAACACACAGGTACTAATATGTGTTTGTATTTCTATAATTCTACATTTGCTATGCTATTGTGCTAATATTTGTCTGCATTTCTACATTTTAGAAAAAGTATTCAGAGTGCAAGAAGTTCAGAAATGGCATCCCAACATACATTGATCACCTTGCAGAAATGTTCCAAGGCAATACAGTTGATGGACGGTCCTCGTGCATCCCCGGAGGAAATTCAAGTCCAGCAAATACATATGAGGAAGAAGATGATCAAGATGAGGATGCAGAGGAAGACAGAGGCACCCATAATAGCCCGATGAGTACCAGCAGTCGAAAGAGGGGGAGCAGCACCACAGATTCATTCTCAAGCCCAGCCAAGAAGAGCAAGAGTCCAATGATCAAGGCCATGAAGGGGTTGACAGAGGCCATTCAATTTGGGAACAACACTGAGGTCAATACTGTTAGAATAGGCGCCTTAATGGGCTGGCCTTGGGCCTAGCACCAAGCCTATACGGCTGGTTGCCTTAGGGGTTAAGGTAGATGATATTAATTAGGCAAGGATCACCGTTGATCGGGTGTTTCTATAAACCCTCTTGATCCTTGCCTATATATTGTACCTTGTACATTATCAATCTATCAATCAATTCCCGAGACCTATTCGCTCTCATGGTATCAGCCGCCTAGGTTTAGGTCTTCTCTTCCGCTGCCCACCTCTGCGCGCCGACCTCTGCTGTGCTGCACCCGCGCGCCGGCTCATCCCTGCCATGCTGCGCATCATGTGCCCCACCCCTCCGGCCTCCCCCAGGTCTGGGGACGTCACCTCCGATGAGATCGCGGCTCGACTCGCCAAGGAGAAGGCGAACGATGCCGCCGCCGCCGCCCAACTCCTGGAGAAGGAGCGCCAGGCCGCCCTGGACCGCGTTGCCCAGGCTGAGGAGGAGGCTGCAGTCGCCGCTAAAGAGCGCGACGCAGCTGCTGCCCGGGCCAGCGAAGCCCTGCTGCGCGCAGCCAAGGAGCGCGTGGCTGCCGCCGCCGCAGCTACCTCTGCTGCACCCGGTGGCGCCTCCTCCAGCACATCTTCGCTGACTCCTCCAGACCTTGCCTCGGCCATGATCCAGCACGAGGCCATGGCGCTGCTGCAGCTGCACGCCCAGGCCGTCACCGTCAACAACATTCGGAACCATGTCACCACTGTCCTCGATGTCGACTCCGGGAACTTCAACCGCTGGCGCGATCAGTTCCTTCTCATCCTCGGCAAGTTTTCCCTCCAGACCATGTCCACGCGGAGCCTCCGACTCCTGTCTCCTGACTGGGCTCGGATGGACTGCATCGTCAAGTCCTGGATCGTCGCCACGCTCACCGACGACCTCGCCGAGATCATCTCCGCCTAGGGCTCCACTGCCCGGCATGCCTGGCTCGCCGTCGAGTCACAGTTCCTCGGCAACCGGGAGGCTCGCTCCATCCACCTTGAGACGCGGTTTTGCAACTTCGTCCAGGGCGACCTCTCCGTCACCGACTACTGCCGCCGCCTCAAGAAGATGGCCGATGACCTTACTGCCCTTGGCGAAGTGATCACTAACCGCACCCTCGTCCTCAACGTGATCCACGGCCTCAACGAGCGCTTCAGCCACGTCGGGGCCCTCCTACGCCGCAACCGGCCCTTCCCCCACCTTCCTGGAGGCTCGTGACAACCTCATCCTCGAGAACTCACATTGGAGAACTAGGAGGAGTCCCCTGCTACTGCGCTCGTTGCATCCACCGTAGCGGGCTTCTCCAGCGCTGCCTCGCCAACGTCCAATTCAGGCTTCGGGGGCGCTAGCGGCCCTAAGTCCTCCAATGGCAATCGCCGCAGCAAGCGCGGCGGCGGTGGCAAGGGGGGCTCTAGTGGCATGCTTGTGAGTGTACCTAAGCTATCATTATTGCCATAGTATGTAAATTTGTTATATGGAACCTGGATGCTATATCAGAATTGAAAAAAATGGAACCAGGAGTAAAAATTAACTTCAATTGCAATCATACCAATGGATGGCATGTTGCAGCTCAGCTCTATATTTTGGTCCGAAGTCCTTACTGATCCTTGTAGGCCTGTAGTAATTATTTTGGGCTTTTTTTAATCTATGTTCATTGGTCCAGTTGCAGGCTCGTGTGTTGCATGCAGCAGTGCTTGCAGCTCATATCATTTTGATACTTGTATGCCAGATTGAATATTAGAAGGAAAATCTATGCAATATTATTCCTATTGATACTTATTTTTGCTAGATTGTTCCAATTTTAGTAACCAAAATTGAGACTTGAATGTGTAGGCAAGTTTTATCTCGTGGACTCGGGGTACCAAACCGACCGGGTTATCTTGCACCGTATAAGGGTACGAAGTATCATCTCCCGGAGTATCGAGAAGGGCCAATGCCAAGAGGTAAAAAGAAGCTCTTTAATTTTGCACATTCTTCACTTCGTAATATCATTGAGCGGTCTTTTGGAGTTTTAAAGATGAAGTGGAGGATTTTGTTAAATTTACCGAGTTATCCGATGACAAAGCAAAGCTTGATAACTATGGCATGCATGGCAATTCACAATTTTATTAGAGAGAGTGCTTTGGCGGATGAAGAGTTCGATATGTGTGATCGTGATGAAAATTACATGCCAATGGTTGAAGAAAATAGACGTCGACGAAGAGCTACCCATCAAGCCGACGAAGATGAACATATGAATCAGTTTCGTGAGTGGATAGCCAATGGTTTGTTGAGTAGGTCTTAGCTCTCATGAATTGTAAGAAGAGATTTGTGTACTGCATGAACATTATTTGGATTGTATGAAAAAATTGATGTGTGCATGGTAACACTAGATAGAGGAACTGCCGAGCAGCAGCTGTTTCCATGTCTGTGCAGAGAGTGAAAAATCTGAGCTAGTACCCTGCCTTGGTCCAGCAGTCCAGCAGCATGGCGCAATGTGCGGGAGTAAGGCTGGGGCTACTTTTGCATTCAATGGGGGCAAATCAGTCTTTATTCAACTCCTTTAATGTTGTTTAGTCACTTTTAGTCATGGGAACAAACATGGGCGACTAAAGTTTAGTCACTAGTTTTAGGAGCTAAATTTTAGTCGAGGGAAACTAAACAGGCCCTTATTCTTTAGAGTTTCCATCCCAACTTTTTCCTTTGGATTTCTCATTTATACCTGAGACCATTGTTTTTCACTATTACTTATACCGGAGACCATTGTGATCGATAATGCTTGGCCACTAGCGCCCCATCCGGATGCTGCGCGCTTCACTCCCGACGAGCTCTCTCACTCAAAAAAAAAATCTCTAGCTCTTCCCACTCCACCTTAGCTCGCCTCCGTGGGCATCCCCGAGTGCACCCCCATCTTGCGCCTGGCCACCTCACTCCGCCACCACGCTTGCACTCATCCTGCGCCCGGCCGCCCCACTCCACCTCGCCCCAATCCGTGCTCGCCTGTCACGACCACGGCGTGCACCGCGCCACCGTCATCCCGACGCCACCGGGAAAAGGTTGTCGCCGGCCAGGACATCATATCCCGCGGTCAGTCGAAGACACCACAGCAGGAGGACCCGTATGTTACAAATGTATGTTTCAAGTGTTTCATAGGTATGTTGTAAGCGTTTTGTATGAATGTTGCAAAAGTATATTGGGATGTTGCACATATTGCAAGTGTTTCAGAGGTATGTTGCAAGTATTTCAGAGATATGTTGCGAGCGTCTATTCAAAATTTTTCATCAATTTTAGACATATGTTGCAAGTGTTTTATCTATATGTTGCATATGTTTCAGTGGCTATACACATATTGCAAGTATCTATTTAAAAAGTTTCATCTGTTTTAGATGTATGTTGTAAGTGTTTTATTTGGGCGTTGTATATATTGTAGCGGCATACACATATGTTGCAGGCGTATGTTGCAAACGTTTCACCTGTTTCAGACGTATGTTGCAGTGCTTCATGTTACAATATTAGCAGGTGCGGGAAGGCGACGCTTGCGGAGGCGGTCCCCGCGTGTGCTTGGGAAGTGAAGCAGGTGTGGGTGGTCCCCACCTACATGCGCGGGCATGCAGCGGCATGTGCGGCAAGCAAGGGCAAGGTGAGGCAGGCAGGCACAATAGTTGCAGCCCCGTGCGAGGCAGGCATGGCAGCATGTGGGGCGGGTGTACCAGGTGAGGCAGGCGCGGGCGTCCAGACGTCCAGGCGCTAGCCACGCCGCATTGAGAGAGGATTGAGAAGTATCGTTCTTTTGCCTCCATTAACAGTTACTTTCTCTGTTTTTATTTGCATGTCACATTATCTTTGTCTTGAGTTAAACATTAGTATCTTTGACCATGGATTTTAAAGAATCTTTATATTTTCAAAATATATGAATTATAGATTATGAAAGTATTCCTTGTAGTGAATCGAAAAACATAAATCCCATGTCATAATTTTTTTAAAAAAATTTATGAAATCAATGGCCAAAGATAATTGTTTTACTTAGAACAAAGCTAATACGACATGTACGTAAAAATGAAGAGGTTACTTACCACATTGATTTTCACCATGGCCTTGCAAGTATATGCATGTTTAATTTGCTTGCCTCTTGTCAAGGCTCCAACAATACGGGTTGGAGTTGTTTGGTTGCTTGATACCGACCACACTAAAACTAGGCTAGCTGGAAACGTGAGGGATAGGCTGTGCTAGAACGCATCACTGCATTGCCTCACCACCCACCTATGCTCCTGCACTATGCCGTCACCCCGGTCGTCCGCCCTCCACACCCCGCTGCGCGTGGAATCGCTGCCACCCCGGATTCTGACCCGCCTGCCCTCCACACACCTCCGATGATTCAGCAGAGCAGATAATAAGAGTCTCGGTCCTCGAGCAACATGGTACTTTTGCGCACATCAAAGTGTCCAGCTGCCCGAGGTCCCAAGCAACGCAGCCACGCGCACCGAGGTGACCACCACTCTCCCCATTGGCAAGCATCGAAGAGGGGCACGGTCCCTATCCCTATCTCCTTTCCAAATCTTGGTTTATGCCCCCAACCGATGGAGCCTTCCGTGTCTTCTAGTCTTGCTCAGCTCGGCAAGTAGGATTGTTCGAATCAAATCATGTTATTCGTGTGTAACCATCACCTGATTCAATGGGTTAGTAATTGGAAATTTGGGGGTGGAAGTCAGCTACTTCTTTTGTGCATGTTGTTGGTTCTGGAGACCACATGCTTGATGATGTGAACGTCATTCCTTTGGTCTACTTCACGAGCGCGGGAGACAGGATGCAAAGAGGAGGGGGGAAGAGAGATGGCGGGGCACAAGAGAGGTTGCGGTGGTGAGCACAGTTTAAAATGACAACATGAACAGTGATGAGAAAGTGAGAGCTGATGGAGCTAAAAATTACCTACCGAAACTACTTTGCCAACCAAACAAGATCTTAGATAGCCACGATTAGATATACTAGTCAATCAACCCGTGCACTTGCGCGGGCTAACGTTATGTAAATTTATATACCTATTTTTTCTATAACGGAAAGTTTCCTTACTTAATAGGTTATGAATAAATTTCCTCAAAATTTTGGATATAGACTACAATTTGGAATGTTGTGGCGGCCACATTTCTGGAAACTATATAAAATGAGCCCCTCAATTGGTAAAACCTCATGCTCCGCCTAACTCTAGTAAAGGTTAAGTACATATTTTCAAATAGGAAAAAACATAAGTAAACACATTTACATTTTGTTCCTGGAGAGTGCTCACAAACTATGCTATTAGGTTTATTATATATTTTGAATAATGAAAATATAAAATAATCATATGAAAGACATGCAAATTGTTAGCATTCTACAAACCATACAAATCATACAAACCATATAAAATAATCATATGAAAGACATTTTGATGAATTTGCTCAAGCATGAATGTTCAATAGCAGTGCGAACATTGATCATTAACTGCACTTGAGTTGACCAGGTTTTGTTATAGTAGTAGAAGCGCACTCATGCTTCACGGATATAAAACACCCAAGCAATTGAGCAACCAATGTTTTGAAACTTGGATTAGAATAAGAGCATCTCCAAGAATCTTTCCAAAATTTACTTTTTAAATCATCATTTGAAGAGTAATTTGAGTCAAAGTAACTTTCTATATCTTTGTGCCCTACAATAGTTTTTCTATATTTTGTGCACACTCTCTTTGGCTAGCAAGTAATACAGAATAGATGATGTCTATATTTGGAGATCAAATTAAAGACGTTGTTGGAGAAATTTTTCTTCACAAAAATCACTACTACTATAAAATAGGAAGGATATAAATTGGAGTTGCTCTAAGATAAAATATTTGGATTGGTCACATGCATGAAGACACTAATAAAATAGGATAATTATATCTCCTTACTCCCAAGAATCCTCCTAAATTTAATCTACCATATCCTCATATATCGGGTAAATAACACAATAATGACCATATATTTTTTGGTTTGATAATAAAGTGGTTTAACTAATTCATGTTCTTCTAATTGTAAGCCACAAATAAAATAGAATGATTAGATCTCCTCACATCAAAGAGCCTTTCTAAACTTAACCCCCATAGGGTCCATCCTAACAAAAAAAATCTCCCTTAAATATGTCTGTTCTCAAACATTTTCCCTATCTCAAATAACATATATGGTGGAGAATATGTCACTGTCACCCCCAAATTGAAGGGACGTAAAGGAAGATTTAGGATATCACCAAATATAGTATGTTGGATTGAGAAACTATTGAAGGTGATTTTTATTGCATAGATGTTAAGGCTTTAAGAGGCTGGATATATAGGGAACCTATATTGGAGATGTTCTGCCTACACTCTTTGTTTTAGGACTCATTGGACTATTTGTTAGGCGACAGATCAGTAAAACCACTTTCTTCCTAGGTTGTTCAACTTCCAAGTGATTATATTTATTTACGAATAAATCATAGGTAGGGCCTTTTACTTTCCCCCCAATATGTAGAAAATTGATTACTTCAGATACATTATTTATGTAGAGATGCATGGTTGCAGCATTACCTTGATGACTTTCCTCGTTCACTCATTGCAAATCAAGCATTATATATCCTAGGCCCAAGCTCTAATCGTCCTACTTACATCAGGTTTGCGTCGAATATTGCCTGGAATAGAAAAAAAATAAGCATAAACCAAGGTCGCAGTTTGCGCCATTGCCCATTGGTGCATCTCGCCAATGTTGGAGGTCGACGTTAGGTCGATGCAATGCATAGATGCAACCTTAAGATCAAGCAACCCTTTTGTCACCCGACTCCAGGCAGTGTCCTCTGCATGGCATGCAATGCCTATACTCAGAACTCAATTCGAGCGCCAAAACTTCGTTCAGGAAATCATCGACCACTATGGTACAGCCAAAACTTCACATTGGAAGACTATGGTACAGCCGCAGCTCACCTGCGACATACGTGCAGTACCAACGACGTAGGTCCCGCCAACCCCAGCGTCGCAGCTTCGGCCGATGTCTCGCATTCGAGGCACACCACCCCCTTGGAGTGCTCCTTCGTCTATCTCCGTGTCACCGCCCGCCAGCATCATTCCGGCCATCCCCGGCGCCCTCGCCCCACATCCTCGCACGTAACCATTGGTCTCGGAATCGGGAAGAGGATCAAGGCTAGGGGTAAGGCAGCGACGGATTGGCGACGGCGCCTGCCCATGTTGCCGAGGACGTGAGAAGAAGCCGAAACCGTGATGCGCTAGGTTAGATTAGATGGATTCTGGAAAAACACATGGATTGATTTTTGCACTTATTTTAATTATATTATATTTTCTAATAATGGCAACAAACTTGAACTTGAGTCCTGCCTCCATCAGATATTATTTTATTATTAACATATTGTAAACGTGAGTTCGGCCAATCAATGGATATATTTTAACATGTTTGTTAATTTCAGGCTATTTGTTTTTCTTAACCCATAATGGTAGAGGTGGGTAATTATTTACAAAATAAAATAGATCCAATGATTATGGATGACTAGAGTCTTTTGATTTGTGGCCAGATGTTTCTAATTAATCTGAGAATTTCTAGCATTTATCTTTTTTTTTCTAGCGTGTTTAGTGAGGATTAACGTGGAGCCTCTGATTAGTAATAGACGTAAAACACATGGATTGATTTTTGCACTTATTTTAATTATATTTATTATATTTCTAATAATGGCAACCAACGTGAACATGAGTCGTAATGGTAGAGGTGGGTAATTACTTACAAAATAAAATAGATCCAATGGTTATGGATGGTTAGTCTTTTGATTTGTGGCCAGATGTTTTTGATTAATCTAAGAATTTCTAGCATTTTTTTTCTAGCGCGTTTGGTGAGAATTAACATGGAGGCTCCGTTGGAGTGGAGCCTCCAATTAGTAATAGTAAAATAGGATAGGCAAACCAAACACATGGCTCTTTAAAGACAACCAAGGCACCCTATATTTGCCTATGCAGGCTTGGACAAGCCATGCTTATTTTGCTATCCATAATAAAGACGCAACCAAGGCACCCTATATATCTAGCCATAAGACTGTCTTCAATAACCGTGACCTAAAATACAACAAGACCTAAAAGACAACCCTTTCTGCAAATGGGTTTCCTGGAGAGAGAATACTCATATTTGAGTTATGCCTCTCCCGACATCCATTTTGGGTTCTGCAAATGGGTTCTCTGTTGGAGGCTATAGGTCTCGTGTTACAGACCCATTTTAGATTTGGGTACCCAAATAGATCTCCTGTTGGAGACAGCCTAACAGAACAGAATATGATGTGCTTTCTCAACATCTTCCTATTCTATTTTTGTACTAGGAAGCCTTTTCATTGCAACACAAAACATATAATTTAGTTTTCTTACTTCAGCCTCCTTTGGCACGACTTGCGTCTCCTTGCTATAGTGCAAACAGGAGCTGGGAGCCAATGAAGCTACCATAAGTTTTCTTACTTTGGCCCCGTTTCGCACGGCTCTGGCTCCTTTGCTACACTGTGAGGAGGAGACAGAGCAAGGTACCATCAATTTTTCTTACTCTGACCATGTGTTTGGCGGGGCTCTAAACGGCCGTGACTCCTTACTACAGTGCTAGGAGGAGTCAGAGTTGATGAAGTACACAATAGTAGCTTCATCGGCTCCTAGTCCATTTTAAGAGCAGTGACTCTATGCCTGAGGTATAAGAAGAATGCTTCTGAAGTAGGGGGCAAAAAGCTCTAGACCAAGTAGGGTATGTGGTTAGATGGCCAACTCCTAACCTGGCTTGGAGCTAATTTTAACCTATCTAGTTGACTGGAAATAGGTTAGGGCCTGGGTGGGACTGGTCATCCGTACAGGTGTAGCCAGGCTACGGAGGAACGCCCACGGGAGCACCCTAGCCTGGCTCCTCCTAGTCACCTCGCGTGCGTGAGCGACTGATGGCGGGGGATTCAAGTCGACGGCGCCACCGCTCCACCGGAGCTCCCGCCGGTCACCACTCCACCAGATCTGCAACGCCGAGGGCGTCGAGGTGGGCTGGGAGGAGGATGTCCGGCGCCGGCACCGGAAGCGCGCCGTGGAGGTCTCCCGCGGACGTGAGGTTCCCGGCCTGGGGGACGAGCAGCGGCAGGAGGAGGAGCAAGGTGGCCGCGCTGTTCAAGGTGTTCAACGCCGCTGTCGCCGTGCTCCTCAACGCCGCACCTACGACCAGGCCGCCTTCTCCGTGCATGGCGCTGCCGCCGTGCTCGACTTCCCCGTGGAGCGCGTGCAGGAAACGCTGTGCGCGCTGGCGCTCGCCTCTACCGCAGAGGAAGTCGAGCCGCGAGGAGGTCCAGCCCGCCGCGTGAAGAAGATCAGCTGCGGCGGCGTGTTCATGCGAGGTGCGCAGCTACTCTGCTTCCCACTTTCTGTGTTCATGTGATGTGTGTGCTTTGACATCGTGGTGGAGGCGGACGGGAGCAAGCGGATCTTCTCTGTAATTGTGCATGCTTGTTGGAGCTGGCATTTGCCATCCGAATGTGCTGTGCATGCTTGACAAGGTGGAAAGATTAAAATTGATGTTGGCAGCAAGGATGACAGTGTTGAATGGCTAAGCTCACCACATGTTCGATGAAATTACTCAAAGGGGGTAAACTTACCAAATCGGAGAAGAGGTGACTCTAAAACAACCCCGGCAACCAAACACGTCATGAGGCTAGCCAGGCTTAAACAGTACAGACAACCAAGCAACTAGGAATTAGCCTGCTGGAGACAGGCTAAGGCTAGCCTGGCTTAGTTTTGCTAGCCAGCCTTGCCTAGAAAACAAACCAAACACAGCCGTAGTGTTCTCGATGAACCTGATTGGTTCTGGGGTTGCCCAAGAGTTAGTGGTGCCTTTGGTCAACCTGATTCTCCTAGTGTCGGAGTCCCTTCTCTAGAGCAGACCAAGAAAGGAGCATGCCGAAAGATACTATAAGAAAACCCATGACTTAATGCCTGAATATGTGACTAAAATCCATCCTTATGAATGATGCATGAAGGTCTTTAGAGTCCACACTTGATGTTTGGTACCTTCATCGATATTATTGAGGAGCATATGGAGGCTCGAAAAAAAAATTCTTCATGGATATGAATTGAATTGAGTTATTTATTAATTGTATTCGACACGAATACACTATTTATTCTTGGTTGTTAGATCATCATAAATTCAATATGTGATATTCTTTTCTTTTCTTCGGGTTAAATTTAGAACTTATAGACTTTGTATTTGAGATAGATACTCTATTTATTCTTAGCCGTTAGATCCTCATAAAATCTAATTGTGTGTATTCTTTTCTCTTTTTTCTGATTAATCTTGTAACTAATAGGTCCTTCCGGTGATTGTGAGGGCTCCTTTTTAACACTACTTGCAGCAACATACTTTTCAGTATATTACATACATAGGTGGCCCCAAATTATGTTTTGATGATCATGTTCCAAGATGTTACATTATTGTTATCATACATAGTAAAGAATATATGATAACATTGCGTCAATATTACAAATAAACAAGTTGCAATCGCAAGAATATACCACTTGGTATGATTTGACCGTGTTCATTTGTAATTTGAAACACTCTATCTATATCTGAGGATATCAATGAGAAAACCACATCCAGAGAAGTCTTGGATCATGTAAGTACATTGTAAGTATACCATCGTTAACATGTAGTATATCAACGATAATATAAATATTAAAATTGACTATATGCAACATGTAGTGCTAACCATGCAGATCCGTGCTACATCGTTCACAATTCCACATGTGCATGAAGTTGAACATCAAATAAATATCTTGTCACGTTCATGATCATCATAAAATTGCTACATGTAAGCACGCAAACATACACTATAGATGGAGAATTTAACTTTTTTGCACATGTCGGATGAAATCTGATACGGGCATACTTTGGGTTGGCCCAGTTGCAGCCTGCATTACAAAATCTGCTGAAGCTGACAACTGGGCCCGGGGCATCCTCATCAGTTTGTTACTGGCTACTGTGTGCAGAGAAGTCAACGCTCTACACTGCACAGTAGGATAGAGACTTGCCTTGACACTGACATGTGGGCTCCCTTGGCTTCTACTACCTGTACTACTAGTGCCTATCCTAGCACGCGCTGCGCACCCACGAGCGCACCGAGCCGCGGCCGGCGAACATCTCATCGAGCGCGATGACGAGCCCCATGGCGAGCGGCGCGCCGAGGCGGGGACTGACCACCAGCCTGAACACGTCGTCGCCCACGGCCTCCTTGCGCCGGACCTCGGCCACGACGTCGCCGCGCGCGTCGCGCACGGCGCAGGCCCGGCGGCCGTAGGAGCCCTCGACCACGAACGCCTCGGATGTGGCGTTGGGCGTGACGACGTGCGCCAGCGTCTTGCCGCCGGAGGAGTGGAGGCCAACGTGGCGGCGGACGGAGAGGAGAGGCAGCCTGCTGCTGCTGCTGGCTGCGTCACCGTCGTAGATGAGCCAGCGCTCGGCCAGGCTGAGCCTCTTGCGGCGGACGGTGAGCAGCGGCGTCCATGAGGACGACCTCGGCGCGCCTGCGGCGGGAGGCGGCGTAGCAGTCGACGCGGAAGGCGAGGTCGCCCCTGGCGTCATAGACGGTGAAGCCGTCGCAGGTGAAGAGCAGCGACTTGCGCCACACCGTCAGCACCGTGGGCGGTTCAGGTTCTTGGTCGGCAGCAGCTCGGCTGGAGGTGGTGGTGGGTGTGGCGAGCTCTGCCGCGACGGCGGCGCTGTTGGGGTGCACCTTGGCCATTGCTACTATTGCTCTCTGCTTCTGCTTGGACCTCTCCTAGTCGTCCTAGCCTGTGTGTGCTGCTCTGCTTGTTTGGAAATGATTTGCTTGGTTGGAGGTGCAGATCGAGAGGAGACGTGGGGGAAATTTATACCGGCCGAGTGGCAAGGGGGACCTGGCTGCGTGGGCGGCTGGCCTGCGCCTGCGCCGACGCGGCGGAGACTCCGGACCCCATGTGGATGTGGCCTACTGCTAGTCTGCTACTGGCCTTGGGCTCTGCTCTGCTCCTGGATGCCAGAACATGTTAAGATGCGAATATACTATTACCGCTAGCTGGTAATTCATAAGCATTCGATCAGCTAGCATTTCGGCGTGGAAGAATTGGTTCTTAGCCACCCCACACCGCATACCGACTTGTCAATGCATGGTCCGTCCACTTTTATTTCGTCACTTCATCATGCACTCAGCATATACACAAAGTTATTCTCAACTGATAAAGGTCGGCAAAAATAAAGCAATCCAACAAAGAAAGTTACGACACAACCGAAATAGCGTTGAATCAATTACAGTCATCAGGCGCCCCATGTTCTTCTTGTTACAGTTCAGTTAGATCTATCATTTTGCTTTTTGTGATCACATTAGCTCATTACCTTTAAGTTTGGCATATAGAGATTCGGGCTTAAGGCCCCTTTTGGTTGGACTTTTGAACTTGGTTTTGTTTTTCGCCACAGCTGCTTTTGTCTTAGTACACAGGTTGTTGTCGTCTTCCAAGGAGAAGGCGCAACAACAGTAAGCCTCTCCTCTCCGTGCGCCGCCACAGGCCGTCGTCTTCCAAGGAGAAGGCGCTGGCCTATGTGACGCCCCTGCTAGCCTCCTCCTCCTCATCCGCCCACGGCGCCACCACCGAGGCAGCATCGTACGTGGTGGAGGGCTCGTACGGGCGGCGGGCCTGCGTGGACGGCGCCGTGGTGGCCGAGGTCTGCCGGAAGGAGGGCCTGGTGGGGGACGACGTGTTCCCGCTCGTGGCGGACCCATGCCTCGGCGTGACGCTGGCCATGGGCCTCGTCACCGCCCTCAACGAGATGTTCGCCGGAGGCCAGTCCGCGCGGTTGTCGTCCCTGGCCCTGCTGCGCAGCAGGACATGGTCGGTGTAGCGCAGCAGCCAGCAGGCAGCTGCAATGTTAAAGTGATACATGCATGTATGATGTATCGTGTATGCATGTAGAGACAACACAGCATCCCTGCGGCGGAGATCGTCCAATCCAACAAACTGAAGTAGCAGTGGCCGCCGCCGCCGCCGTCGCCGTCATCGTCTTTGCCCAGGATTTTGCTCAAGGATGGAGCTTCCTTCAGTTTGTTCAATCAACTCACTTTTAGATTCACAATTGCAGTAGTTATAACGAACAAACACTACGGACTCCAACAGTTGGTTGGAAGCTCTATACCAAAGCAGTCTAGCTAGTACTACTAGCAGTAGCGCGCCTTCTAGTTGTACGAAATAATTCATCATGTCCCTGAATTTTTTTGTTGGTGTTCAGGTGATTTTTTTGAACGAAATAATTCAGGTAATTTGTAATTTTGCCGTTGTTAGCTGTAGAAAAAAAAGTTGTGAAAATATCTCTTGTAGGTTGTCTTTTTAATTGTACATTAGTTTTTTTTTTTGAGAGGAACGGGAGGGGTTTTAGCCCCTACTACAATATATTAAAAAAAACGGAAAGGTTGCAATAAGAGCCAGAGTCAAAAACAAAAAGCTCGCTACAAGAAGAAATAAAGAAATGAAGGAAGAAAAGGAAGAGGGTAGAAAGACAGCAATCTAGTCTAAGTTTTGTATCCATTCTTGAAGTGATGGTAGGATCTTTTTCTTCGCACGCCACAGAAGCAAAGACATCTCAATCTTAAAAATAGCCCTACAGGTCTGAATTGTTGAGGTGGAGTTTTTGAAAATTTTGTTATTTCTGCACATCCATATTGCCCAGGACATTAGAATTATGATCTCCATGAAGAAAGGTTTGTTTATCTGGGTCTTGAGGGCTTCCAGATTTTGCTTTGGACTTAGGTCTACAGATATGTGAAGCCCAATTGCCTCCCAGCATCTTGAGGCAAAGCTGCAATTGATGAAAAGGTGAGGGGTGGTTTCTGCTATGTTACCATGACATAATACACAGTTATAATCTTGTAGCTCCATACTTCTCCTCCTTAGAAGATCTCTTGTGCTTATTCTGTCTTTCAAGATAAGCCAAAAGAAAATTTTGTGTTTGTTTTGGCAAGAGCTCTTCCACAGCCATTGGAACACTGGGTGTGCTTGCATATTCCCACTTAGATGATTGTATGTTCTTCTCGAGGAGAAAATGTTAGAGCCCCATATGTAAGCCCAAGAGTCATGGCTGTCTTGCAAGTCCAGGTCATTCAGGATGTTGTTCAGAGAGTTGAATTGAGCATAGGCTTCTTCAGATAATGGCAAATGAAACAGGTGGTGGAAATGTTCTGAGTTCTTGGCTTCAAAGATAGTGATGTGCTTTTTCTTTGCAAAGGAGTGTAGTTGTGGATACTGTCATTTTGGTACAGAGTTGTTCCAGAGATCTTCCCACATCAAACAATCTTTGCCATC
Source organism: Saccharum hybrid cultivar R570 (assembly GCA_038087645.1). NCBI lineage: Eukaryota > Viridiplantae > Streptophyta > Magnoliopsida > Poales > Poaceae > Saccharum > Saccharum hybrid cultivar. Next base: position 2,118,407 of record JAQSUU010000682.1, read on the forward strand.
CTTCACTGTTACTGTTGCCATGCCTTTGAATTTGTCAATTAGCTTTAGGACATCTTTCCACCAGAATGAGCCTTTTTTTGTGTTGTGAAATTTCCCATCAGGATAATGTTTTTCCCAAACTAGACTAACCCATGGCATATCCTCTTTGTTATGAATTTGTCCAGAAACTTTAGGAGCATTGCTTCATTATGGGTTTGCACATTCAGAACTCCCAATCCTCCGTCTTTTTTTGGCTTCCTCACTTTTTCCCAATCTACCTTTGAAGGCTTCTTTGATTGCATATCAGAACCTCTCCAGATGCAATGTCTCCTGTACTTGTCAATTTGATCCAGAACTGTTTTGTGCATTTGGAATGTACTTAAGGCAAAGGTTGGTAGGGCTGTTATTACAGAATTAGCAATTTGTAATCTTCCAGCCTGGTTGAGAAAGCTTGAAGTTGCAACTAGCCTTCTTTCACATTTGGTAACTAGAGGAGAGAAGTCAATGACCTTTGGCTTTCTTAGGCTTAGGGGCAGCCCTAAGTATGTGAAGGGCAAGGATCCCTTTACACAATCGAAGGTCTGAGCCAGATGATCCAGTTTCTGATCAGTGATGTTGATGGGATACATTGAATATTTTGAGTAATTAACTCTAAGCCTAGTTGAGTTGCTAAATGAAAACAATAAACTTTTCAAAGTAACTAATTGCCTTGCTGAAGCTTCCATGATAAGTAACGTATCGTCTACATATTGAATAACTGGGAAATCTGAGGAGTGCTGCAATGGGAGTGGTGAAGAGAAGAGCCCCATTTCTCTTGCCTTGTTCATAATTGACTAGAGAAGATCAGCTACTAGGACAAAGAGAAGAGGGGATAAGGGGTCCCCTTGCCTCACTCATCTTCTGCAGTGGAATACCTTCCCTAGCACTCCATTGAGGAGAACTGCAGAGGTGCCTGAACTCAGGATTGTTTTCATCCAGTTTATCCATTTATTTCCAAAGCCTTTTGCTGCTAGTATTTGCGAAACTGTTTCATGTTCAATTGTGTCAAAAGCTTTCTCAAAGTCAAGCTTGAGGATGATCATCTCTTTCTTTGATTTGTGGCAGAGGTGAAGGTATTCCAGAGACCAAGCAAGACAATCTTGGATCGTTCTTGTCTGATGAATCCATATTGGTTTTTATGAATTAGCTTCATGATCACCTTCTGTAGTCTGTTTGCATGCAGCTCGGTGATTATCTTAACTGAAGAGTTTAAAAGAGAGATCGGCCTGTACTTTGAGATCCTTGCTGCCCTATCTTTTTTTGGAATTAAGGTTATATATGATCCATTGATGCTTTGTAGACAAACATTCTCATTGTAGAAGGCAGAGCAATGATCATAGAAGTCTTGTTTGATTAGACTCCAGGTTTTCTTGAAAAATTCATTACAAAAACCATCAGGCCCTGGTGATTTGTTTGTTGGCAACTGGCAGATAATTGCATCTATTTCTTCATTGCTGAACTGCTCCTCCAGAGAAGTCATGTCTTGTTGCTGTGAAAAAATTTGAGCTAAATCAAAAGCAATGCTTGTGAATTATGAGGAGCCAAGCCTCTTTTTGAAGGTTTCTCAGATTAGAGTGGCCTTGGAGTCATGATCTGAGACATTAAGGCCTTGATCAGTCAGGAGGGATGAGATTGTATTTCCTCTGTGCCTGATGGTTGCTTTGGCATGGAAGAGTCTTGTTCCAGCATCACCTTCTTTGATCCAGTTTATTTTACTCCTTCGCTTCCAGTATGCTCTTTGCTGCTTGAGTAATGTGATTAGCTTGTCATACAATAAGTTTCTCAAATTCCATTCTTGGATGGTAAAATCTTTGAGTAATTCAATAGTCTCCAGGAAAGATATGATTAATTTAACATCTTGTATTTTCTTTGCCAGTCTGCCAAGTGAAGATCTCCATTCATTTAGTGTTCTTCTAAGGCATTTTAGTCTGGCTGTTAGCCTCTTAGCTAGATCTGCAAGATGGAGAGGGGTTGACCAGTTTGCTGCACCAACTGAAGGAAGTTCTCATGCTCCAGCCAGCTATTTTCAAACCTAAAGAGCTTAGTTTTTGGAATTTTGGAGCTAATCTCCATTATGCAGGGCCAGTGGTCAGAAGTTTCCATGATCATGGCTTTAGCAGTGGTGTCAGGGTACTTTAGAGTCCAAGATTCTGAACTGAAGAACCAATCCAATCTCTCTAAGAGTGGCGAGTTTTGCTTGTTTGTCCAAGTGAAGTGTCTTCCTAATAGAGGTATTTCCACTAACCCCAGGCTACTGATTGCCTCATTGAACAAAAACATTTATGTGATGTCTCCTCCTTCTTTATTTCTGTCTTCAGGTCTCCTCATTAGGTTAAAATCACCTAATATTAGCCAATGAACAAAATTTGGCATTTGAATGCTTTGAAACCAATCCAGAAAATTTTTCTTTCCTTTTGCTAAGCATGGAGCATAGACTGAGGTCAAGACCCAGCTATCTTCATTGTGCTTTGAGATTAATTCTATTGAGATGGGAAAATCATTTTGAAAGAGGAGCTGACCACTGAACACAAAGGATTTCCAAGCTATGAAGATGCCTCCAGAGTTGCCTCTTGATGGCAGGAAGCTGAAATTGTCAAAACTCGGGCCATAGAACTGAGCTATGTAGGAAGCATCGAAACTCTCCCTTTTTGTCTCTTGAAGACAAACAATGTCACAACTACTTTCTTGGATCTTATCTCTTATTGAGTTCCATTTTTTTTCTGAGTTTAAGCCTTGACATTCCAACAGAGGACCTTCCAGCTTCTATTTATACTCATGGGGAAAACAAGTCGAGGAAACAACCATTTAGAGTGTGGGCAAGCCACCCTCCATCCTCTTTTCATCTTTATGCTTCTTATCTTTTCCTTTTGTTGGCTTCTTGCCTACCTTCCCTGCTTTCAGGTTTCTTTTGAGGAGACATTCATCAGTGAGCAGGGAGGGGTCAAGTTGACAAAAGTCTGATCCCAGCTTTCTAATGGCTTCAGATTCAAGGGTTGGTGGAATTTGAGAGCACCCGATACAATTAGCCTTGCTGCAAGTGTTTCCTCTAAAACCATTGTTCCTTTGCTTGACACTTGGGCTCCTCCTGATTTCTGTTTCCACTAGGTGGTTCTTGTCCATCTACCTCTTTGTATTTTTTGAGGGAGGGGGAGACTCGATGTTGTTGTTGTTAGATATGTGCATGTCTAGGGGGGTTATTTGTATATAGCTTACTTGTAACTCAAGTCATTATTGACTATATATATCAAAGCCACCCAACCCAAGGGGTATGAGGTGTTTTGCCATAATTCTACATGGTATCAGTAGACCGGGCCTATCCCTACCCGTCTCCCACCCTTCCGCTGCCCTAATCTTTGGCCGCCGCCTCCCTGGCCGCCACCCCCACAGCCGCCGTGCCCTAGGGCGCCGCTGATCCTTCCAGCCGCCGCCTCTCCCAGGCCGCCGCTCACCCTCCCCGGCGCTCCATCTACGTGCTGCAGCGCCATGTCTTCCTCTGCTGCTACCTCTGCTACTACGGGGTCCGACGACTCCACCTCCGTCGGTTCTGGTGGAGGTGCCCCTATCGTCACCCCTCCCTACGCTGCCGTCAACGTGAAGCATCATGTTCCCATCACGTTGGAGTTGGCTCATCCCAACTACAACAAGTGGGCTGCTTTCTTCACCGCACTCTGCGGCAAGTTCTTCCTCCGCGGCCACATCGACGGTACTCTGCAGCCCGCTCCCACCGATGCACAATGGGATGCTGCAGACTGCGCTGTTCGTGGATGGATCTACGGCTCCGCCGCTGACGACGTCCTCGACCTCGCCATGGCTCCCGAACAGACCGCTCGTGACCTATGGGATGCGATCGCTGCCCTGTTCCAAGCCAACAAGGCGCCGCGTGCTGTTTTCCTTGCGGAACAGTTCCACTCGATGACTCAGGGCGACCTCTCCATCGACCAGTTCTGTCAACGCATGAAGCAGACTGCCGATTCTCTCCGCGATGTCGGCCACAACATCCTCGACTCCCAGCTCGTGTTGAACCTCCTGCGTGGCCTCAACCCCCGCTACTCCAGCACTGCCGATGACATCGTCAACAAGGACGTGCTGCCATCCTTTGCTGCTGCTCGTAACATGCTCGTCCTCAAGGAGCTTCGCCTCGCCAACGAATCTAAGGTGCAGACCGGTACTGCTCTTATTGCAGGCACCCCATCTTCGTCTGCCTGCACCAATGCAGGATGCCGCTCCTCCACCTCTGGTTCTCCCGCTGCCCCTCCTCAGCAGCGCGTGGGTAACACAGGTTCAGGAGGGGGCGGCACTGGTGCTGGCCGCAATAACGGCAACCGTCGTGGTGGCCGCCGTGGCAACGGCAAGCCGCAGCAACAGCCGTCCGCCGGTGGTCAGTGGCAGCAGCCTGTCCAGCCTGCTGGTCCCTGGTTTTGCTTCAGTCCAGGTGGCTTTCAGGCTGGGCAGCGCCCTGGTTGGCGCCCCCCTGGTGGCCCTAGCTTGCTCGGACAGGCACCCCAGGCGCATACCGCCTTTGCACCCCTGCAGTACTCCACGCCGCCGCCCCAGCAGTGGGATTCCTCCGCTCTGGTTGCAGCCTTGAACCAGATGTCCATGAACCAAGGCGGCGCACCTTGGGTCATGGACACCGGTGCTACCGCCCACATGAACTCCAACGACGGTATACTCACTTTCCGCTCCATTCCTTCCTCTCCGTCCGTTGTTGTTGGTGATGGCAACTCTCTTTCTGTCACTGGGCAGGGCAACTCTTTTCTCTCTACTCCTTCCTCCAACTTTGCACTCAATAATGTCCTTATTGTGCCATCCATTATTCGCAATCTCCTTTCTGTACGTCAATTCACTCGTGACAACAATTGTTCTGTTGAATTTGACGCTCTTGGCTTTTCTATTAAGGATCCACGGACCAGTCGGGTGATGCTTCGCTGCAATAGCTCTGGCGACCTCTACACCTTCCCTGCCGCCACCCATCAAGCTTATGCCGCCGCATCCAACGTCGCTTCTCTGTGGCATTGTCGTCTGGGTCATCCTAGTCCAGCAGTTTCCACTCGTCTCCAGCATTTAGTTCCTTGTAATAGGAGTTTCACTAGCATCTGCCACGCGTGTCAGCTTGGCAAACATGTTCATCTTCCTTTTAGTAGTTCTTCTTCATGTACCTCGGCACCTTTTGAACTACTGCATTGTGATGTTTGGACATCTCCTGTTTCCAGTGTATCTGGCAACTCTTATTACCTGGTTATCTTAGATGATTATACCCATTACTGCTGGACTTTTCCTCTTAGGCGCAAATCTGATGTTCATCAGCATCTCGTTCAGTTTTGTGCCTTTGCTCGCACCCAGTTCTCGCTGCCCGTTAAGTGCTTCCAAGCCGATAACGGCACTGAGTTTGTGAACAATGCTTCAGCTAACTTCCTCGCCTCCAATGGGATCCTTCTTCGTCTTTCTTGCCCCTACACTTCAGCCCAGAATGGCAAGGCTGAACGTGTCCTGCGCACTCTCAATAATATAGTACGCACCCTTCTTCTCCACTCCTCGATGCCTTCAGCCTATTGGGCTGAAGCCCTCGCCACAGCCACCTACCTCTTAAATCGTCGCCCAAGCTCTGCTATTTCTCATGAGATTCCTTTTTCTCGTCTCTATGGACAGCCGCCTGATCTGTCCAATCTTCGGGTTTTCGGGTGTCTCTGCTATCCTAACCTTTCTGCTACCTCTGCACACAAGCTCGCACCACGTTCCACTGCTTGTGTGTTCCTCGGCTACCCGACATCTCACAAAGGCTATCGCTGCCTTGATTTGTCCTCTCGCCGCATCATCATCTCTCGCCACATTGTGTTCGATGAAGCAGTATTTCCCTTTTCAGCTAACACTGCAGGGCTCTCCTCTCCGGCGTCGCTCGACTTTCTTGTTGATGACAGCGACGACATTGCGCCACTTCTCTCAAGTGTCGCACCTCTTCAGCCTGGCGGGCGTGGTCTCGTGCCCCCGTCCGGCTCGCCGACTCAGCCTGGCGGGCGTGGTCTCGTGCCCCCGTCCGGCTCGCCGACTCAGCCTGGCGGGCGTGGTCTCGTGCCCCCGTCCGGCTCCACGCCCCTTGATGACCCCGCGGTCATCTCCTGCGGCCGCGTTCTTCCTGCGGCAGCACCGGCGCCACCGCCTCCACCGATGGGGCGTTTTGGCCAGGTGTACGTCCGGCGTCCTCCAGCGGCCCGTACACCTGCGACTACCTCTTCTTCAGAACCTGCACCGGCACCTGCAGCCACCGTGGCTGCTTCTGGTGCAGCACCCGCGGGCGCTTCTCCTGCAGCACCAGCGCCTGTTTCTGCTGCAGTGCCTGCACCTGCTGCGCGTCCCACTACCAGGCTGCAATCTGGCACAATTCGTCCCGTCGATTACAGCAGCGCCTTCCTGTCTACAGCCGTCGCCTCGCCTCTACCAGCTAACTATCGCAGTGCGCTGGCTGACCCTCAGTGGCGCGCGGCTATGGCGGAGGAGTTTCAGGCTCTCGTCGACAATGGTACATGGCGCTTGGTTCCTCGACCACCCCGTGCTAATGTCGTCACCGGCAAGTGGATTTTCAAGCATAAATATAATGCTGATGGATCCCTTGCTCGGCATAAGGCACGTTGGGTTGTGCGGGGCTTCTCCCAGCAGTACGGCATCGACTACGACGAGACTTTCAGTCCAGTTGTCAAACCGGCCACGATTCGCGTCGTCCTCAGCATTGCTGCCTCGCAATCGTGGCCCATTCACCAGCTCGACGTGAAGAACGCTTTTCTTCACGGTCATCTTCAGGAGACCGTCTTCTGCCAGCAGCCTCCCGGCTTCATTGACCCCTCTGCTCCTGATCATGTTTGTTTGTTGCAGAGGTCTCTCTATGGTCTGAAGCAGGCACCTCGAGCTTGGCACCAGCGGTTTGCCACTTACCTTCGTCAGCTCGGGTTCAAGCCTTCGGCCACTGATGCGTCTCTCTTTATTTATAAAGATGGAGACAACATTGCCTATCTGTTGCTCTACGTCGACGACATCGTACTCACTGCGTCCTCTTCGACTCTCCTTCGTCGCATTACTGAGCGTCTCAGCTCAGAGTTTGCGATGACGGACCTCGGCGCACTTCACCACTTTCTCGGCATCTCCGTCACGCGCTCGACTAATGGCTTGTTCCTCTCTCAACGTCAGTATGCTGTTGAGCTTCTCCAGCGTGCAGGCATGTCGGAGTGCCATCCCACCTCGACGCCCGTGGACTCCAAGTCCAAACTGTCCGCCGAAGATGGTCCACCCGTCGCCGACCCCTCTCAGTACCGCAGCCTCGCTGGTGCGCTGCAGTATCTGACCCTCACACGGCCGGACCTGGCTTATGCGGTCCAGCAGGTGTGTCTGTTCATGCATGACCCACGTGAACCGCACTTCGCCCTCGTCAAGCGTATTCTTCGCTATGTCAAGGGCACGCTCTCGACAGGTCTGCATCTCGGCACTGGTCCTGTCCGGTCTCTCACGGCGTACTCTGATGCGGACTGGGCCGGTTGTCCTGACTCCCGGCGTTCTACGTCAGGCTACTGCGTCTTCCTTGGTGACACACTGGTGTCTTGGTCTTCCAAGCGCCAGACCACTGTCTCTCGCTCCAGTGCAGAAGCGGAGTACCGTGCCGTCGCTCATGCTGTCGCCGAGTGTTGTTGGCTGCGCCAACTTCTTCAGGAGCTTCATTTGCCACTCCAATCTGCTACTGTTGTCTTCTGTGACAACGTCAGTGCTGTATATATGACAGCTAACCCCGTTCATCATCGTCGGACCAAGCATATTGAGATCGACATTCACTTCGTCCGAGAGAAGGTAGCTCTTGGCGAAATTCGGGTCCTACATGTACCGTCGTCTCACCAGTTCGCTGACATCATGACTAAAGGTCTCCCTGTACAGTTGTTCAGTGATTTTAGGTCCAGTCTGTGCGTCCGTGACCCTCCCGCTTCGACTGCGGGGGAGTGTTAGATATGTGCATGTCTAGGGGGGTTATTTGTATATAGCTTACTTGTAACTCAAGTCATTATTGACTATATATATCAAAGCCACCCAACCCAAGGGGTATGAGGTGTTTTGCCATAATTCTACAGTTGTCCATCAAAACCTCATCTTCCTCTTCATTAGAGATAGGGGATCAAGAGTTGAGTTTGTTGCAGCCCTGGATTACATCACTGGGACAAGATTTTAGTAGGGAGAAAGGGACCGAGCCACTTGCTTGTTGAAGAGTTGAGACAAAATTAGCTGCTAGAAAATATTTTGCCCAAGCAAAATGAGATGGAGACATGAGCATTCCTGAAAAAAATCAATCCACTTTGTTGGAATTTCTACTGTCAGATTGCCACCACGAGGGCTGAAGAATTTTTCCCAACATTGCAAGTTGGGGGCCATCTGCTTGGGCAGTTGAGGCTTATTGCTGAAGAAGGTTCTAACCAAACCAAGCTGAATATTCTGATGGAGTAGGCCCTCCTGCCGATGCTGATTATGAAGCAGGGCCAACTCATCATCATCCATTAGAATGTCCTCTAGGACTTCTTCTGGCATGGTAGGCTCTAGTTGTCAAATGTCAAAGACAGGCACCATTGGTTCTGGCTCCGGTACTGGTAGAACAGGGGCTTGCTCATGGTGTGCTGGCTGCTCCATATGTTCTTCAACCATTTCAGGTTGGTTTCCTTCCTCATGATTGAGGTCCCACTCCATGTGTTGATTTTCAGCAACCGATTGCTGAATGATTACTTCCATTGATTCCTCCTCAACAGGTGGGTCATTTAGGTTTTGTGAAAGTGCCAGCGAAGGAATGTTTAGATCGATCTCTTGGTTGGGTGGGTGGATTGGGATTTCTTGCTGTGCTTGCTGCTGCTGCTGTTGGACCAAAGTTGGCAGTTCCTCTGGCCAAACCTCCCAAGCTTCTACTTGCTGGTTTTGTTCTTAGTCTAATTGAAGAATGTGGCCTTGAACCTGATGGTGCTGCTGCACCATTGAACCTTGTCCCTGTTGGCCCAACCCAAAGAAATCGAAAGGGAGTTGTCCATTTATCTGATTCTCTATTGGAACAAAATCTTCATCCGGTGGCCCTCCCCCAACAGAACTGGATTTGCAGGTAGAGCTTCAGACCATTAACTTGTGGAATTGCATCTGTTGGCGCTGACTTAGGTTGCTGTTGGATAGCTTGTTGGCCCAGCCCGAAGAAATCAAAGAGAAGTTGTCCTTGGATCTGAAGCTGCGCAGGACGGTCTTCATCTGGGGGCCCTCCACCTAACATCTCATGCTGGATAATGCCACAGTTTTTAGCGTGGTCAAACGGAGGGCAACCCAAAGTTAAATCCAATGCTATTTCATTACCCCCTTCTGTATTGTGGACCTCCTTGCCAACGGACCCAGTTTTTAGCGTCTTCTTTTTGAGCTTCCAAGGAACCAAAATTGGCTCGGGTTGAATGAGGCTTTGATGTTGCTCTTGACCATAGACCATGAAGCAGCTTCTTCCTTGTTGAATGCTTCAAACTCAAGATCCCAACGGGGACCTCCATGACCCCAAAGGTGAAAGTAAATCTTGTAAGCCGAGCACTCAAAGCTAATCAGCTTAAACACATGAAAACCCACGCTTTGGAAGAAACAGAGAAAGGAAAGACACGGGAACTAAGCTGAACCACATTAAAATCCGAAGCAGCACCACCAATGGTGGCTTGAAGAATCAGCCCCACCGAAAGATTGCAAAGATGAAATTTGCAACGGCCAAAAGAAGCAACTAAGAAAAAAGGCCGCAGAGAGCCCGCCGCAGGGGAGACCGGGAGGCCAAACCTCTGTTTGATGGCTTCTTGAACCCCAAGACCCGGGCGGAAGACGAGTACCGAGAGCTCCATGGGAGGTGCTGTCGTCGAGTCGGCAGGATGCGGGCTCCGTGACAGAGGAGCCGGCGAGGCGGCAGACACCCAGGCGTCACTGCAAGGGGCGGACGCCCTCTCCCATCACTCCCTTCTCAGACGCCATCTCCTGATGCAGAAAACTGGGCGAGGCAAAACGTCGAGCACCTGCCTTGCAGTCGGGCCGTGAACGCCCACTCAGCTTCACACTGTAGTGCCTTCAATCCTTGCCACTGAGAGGCTGAGCAGCTGCCAAGAGCTATCCGCCAAGCAGCCGAGTGGCTCCTCGCCGAGCAGCCGCCAAGAAACTCACGGGTAGGCACCGGGCCGCCGCCGAGTTGTTCACCTTCGATTCTCGCTTCAAGAGCTTCGTGGTGGGCGCCGACGTCGGAGAGCAGGCGGCGTGGCTAGACGCCAGCCTCTAGGGCACCAAGTGGGCCGCCGCCGTCTACGGCGCGCGCAGGGCCGACCCGGCCTCGCCCTGACTCAGCTCTCAGCTGTAGGCTACATTGCTACTGTTCTACAGTTGGAGGCGGCATGGGCAGCTCGCGCGGGCGGGTGTCGTTGGGCAGGTGGGCGGGGTTGGCGGGCGGGTGGCGCACACCGGGTGCGCGGGCAGGCGGCGCCAGCTGGATGCGCCGGTGGCGGGGCCGCGAGGAGAGCGGAGCTGGCGGGCAGCGCGGAAGATCGAGGCTCAACAGTGACTATAGCTGAAATATGGAGCGCCAATTGTACATTAGTTGTAAGATTATTGCTAAAAAGTTAGGCACCTGAAATGTAGCAACTCTCGTAGTTGAGTAGAGATTGAAACTGTAACGAGCAAATACATATACACAGTGGACTTTGTTGTTTTGCCGCGGCTTACGGCAGCTACCTACTAGTACTACTGTGTGGTGCACCTATCTGGCCCAGGGGCCAATCATAGAGCCACGTTTTAATCGCCTCTGTTTTGGTTCCAAGAAATTTAAAAAAGAAAGAATGAAAATGGCAATGAGGAATGCATGCGAATTTCTGCATATGTATCGATGCACTCAGCACTCCGCGTTACATTTTCCCCTGTGTTTATTTCTCTCGTGTTGCTTGCTTTATTTGGGAGTCCAGTTTAGAAAGACGATGCATGTCCGTTCCAAAGTGTAAATAATTGTTCTATCTTTTTTACATACATAGTTTTCAATAAATATAAACTATGTATGTAGAAAAGCCAAAACGACACAATTTGAAACGGGAGGAGTGGACACGATTGGACCTGTGTTACTTATGTCATGGCATAATATGAAAGGAAGTTTATTTCATCCTACTAGACAATGATCATGCAGAATTGAATATAATGTTAGGTTAGCCATATTATGCCTCGGTTGGAAACTGGCTTTAGTCCTAGTTGGCTACGGATCCGGGACTAAAGATCTCGGCCTTTAGTCCCCCCATCCTCGGGATAAAAAAAAATGAAATCCTGGAGACCTCTCTTGCGATGTGTGAGATTCGAACCCAGGACCCCTCGTCTCGCGTGTAGATTCCTTACCAACTCAAATGCACACCACATCTGACAAAGTCCTAGACGCTCTCCTTTTGAATTGACCCGTAAGGGACCTTTAGTCCTGGGTGAAAGACCTTTAGTCTGGGTTGGTGACACCAACTGGGACTAAAAGTTGGAGGACCTTTAGTCCGGGTTGGTAACATCAACTGGGACTAAATGATGGTTTTTAGTCCCCGTAGGTGTTACAAACCGGGACAAAAGGGTTTTCGGTGCCCGTGAAATATTAGACCCGGGACTAATGCTCCATTTAGTCCCATAATTCAATGCAACCGGGAGTAAAGATGCGAACCGAAAGCCGTTTCTCTACTGGTGGCATATTCATCAGAGTAAAGCTGAATTGAAGTAGTTTTTCGTGTTACTCAGCCAGCTTGTCCGTCTATCTTCGGGTGGTCAACCTTTGCACTTCTTTTTCATGACGAAATGGGTGAACTTGCACATGAAAGTGTGTGCACTTTTCTTCCCTAATTAAGTCTCTTGCATGTGTTGCATGTCCTTACTGTCATGCATGCAATGTGTGCAAGCCTGCTGGAAGGAGACATTAAAACTTGTGGCCATCTCTTTTGTGGCCACAGTTTCTCTGCACGCCCACACGCATTGTACCTCCGGTGGTGTACTTTTAATTTTTTTTGTATTTCTTTCTAAGTATGTATGCGCACTAGCAGAGCCAGGGGTCCAGCAGGGGCTGTGCCCCGCCCCCTGAAAAGTGTTTAATAGCATATACATATTTTAATTATATAGCATAAAAATTTGTCATTTCATCTATTTTTTTATGATAATATTGTAATTTTTCGCTATGAATACTAAATATATATGTAAAAGTATTGGAAAACTATTGAGACATACACTTGATACATATATTTGTCACATTTATGAGGTGTTATCATATTGTCCAGCCCCCTTAATCAAAAGTCCTGGTTCCACCTCTGTGTAGGCGAAATTTGGCAATCCTTCTTAAAAAAACTTGTGATACTGACGTACTTAGCTCGAAAGCAGCTGCATAGCCCGTCAACTTTGAGCGAGTTGTGTAAGTGCAATTTTTTTCAGGGGCCATTGTGTAAGTGCAATTGGAGCTGGTATCCTATATATTGGCCTAGTTAAGAAGATATAGTGTTTAGTTATAACAAAGATACGTTGCATGAGATAGAAATAATACACAATTACCACCCATGTTTTTATTTTATACAAGTACAATTCCTTATTTTATCCTATTATTAGGTTGTATTAAGTAATGTTCTTTGAAGTGCATTAAAAACATTATTAGTAGGGTAAGTATTTGCACCCAATAATTCTGGCTCCACTGAGAAGTCCAAAATGAGCCGCCAAGAAAAGAATATAATACCGGCAACCAACAAAGAACGGAGTCTTGTATATATCTCCAGTGTCTCGAGTAGGGCACATATATAGAACTTATACCAATCGCACCCATATAGCTTCTCTGATTGCGTCCATCCATGCATGTCAATCTATGTACCTAGCTCGATCCAGCGGTGTGCTCTTACACTTTGTCTAGGTATATAGGCGAAATTTGATGACTTTTCTTAAGAAAAAAACTGTGATGATGACCGAAGGTCGTCGATAGAGAGCGAGGCAGCGGCTTGAGTGCGTTGCGCCAAGTCAGCTAGCTCTGTTCACAAGGTACGTGGACACCTAAGACAAACGTGTCCAAGGACCACGTACATACGAATAAGCTATAGCTAGATTCAAGTTCTAGGATTCAGTGCGTCTTCGCATTCCAACAGTTCACCGTACCTACAGTGAAGTGAAGAGAGAAAGTTACCCGTGCAGTGCATCAAAGAAAAAGTCGTGGAATGTGTGTCATGCCATGCGTAGTAGTAGTAAGAGGAAACGTATGATTCAGATAACCATGCATGCCTCCAGATAGATGGCACATAATGGCACTCTGATAGATGGAGGACGTACGGGGGGCGACGGGAAGATAATGATGAATAATTTGTTTGTATGCATGGCTGCATGGCAAAAATGCATGTATGTCTCACCATGCATGTCACTAGCAGCTGGTAACAAGGAATGATGCTGCTGCTGGGAAAAAAAAAAAGAGGCAATGATGCTAATTACGACAGATACCTGTCATGTCACACGCATGGCAGTTTAGTCACGCAACTAATAATAAACCCTATACTTAATCAAGCAAGCTGCCCGTGCAATGACGACGACTAGTCCTGCCGAATGGATTGTGTGCGTGAACGATTAGGTTAGCTGAATCCACTGTTTATAGCAAAGAAATACGAGGAAGAAATATGCTGGGCCATCATTTTCTGGCGATGAACTTTTGCACTTTTTCTAGCCGAAATGGGAGAACTTTTCCAGGAAAATTTGTGCACTTTTGCCACCTAATGTTCGTTCCCCCCTCCGTGTCCGTCCCATCGTCCTTAGCTCCGACCTTGCGTGCATGAATACTTGATTAGATTTAGGAAGAAGCAGGAGACATTTTTTCCCCAAGGTCCCATCGTCCTTACCTCATTGGAAAGAGAGTGATTTATACGTTAAACCTTCTGATTGGAACGAAATTGAGATTGTTCACAGATGACAGAGATGTGTTCTCCTTTCCCTTCCGCTGTGTTGCCCATGCATGCCACGGCCGGAAATGTGTGGTCATCGGTATGTACGACCAACCAATGAGCTACAGCATGGATCGTGCAAAGAAAAAACCCCGGAGAACAGTATTAATAAAGCAATTGTCAAATGTCTGTCCTAGCAGAATGAATAATTACATATGCTAAGGTTTAGTACATTGGTGTTGTATTTTAAGTTATCTCATAGTAACTCGTAATTCCTTAATTTAGACATAGAATAAAAGTTGTGAATTGCATAATAACAATAATAACTTATACAATGGTACAATATAGTTTTCTCATATTTTTAAATTTCAGCTCATGAGATGATTATTTAGCGAAACAACGACCTCTTTCTCTACCCCTATCTCTTTCATCTACGTGACACTACATGAGACAAAGCATGAGACTGCTAACATTTAGCAATGTACTTGCCCTAAGGGCATCCGGCCTGTCTCTAGCTAAATTGTCCGCATTAATCATACATATGAAAGTCAATTTTTTAAAAAAGTGAGGTCCGCATGGAGGCTCGTGATGTTTGGAACCCACATTGATCGAAGCAGATCTCGCTGAGCCATCGATGTCCCATGCCTCCACCATGGATCCACCTTCCATGGACGACACACAAATCAAATTGTTGATGCCGCCTCTATCGTGCCCAGGCCAGATGCTGCGCAGTAGATAGAGAGGGACAGAGTAAGGGGGAGGCATATAGAGCCGGCTATCAGTTGAAGACACCGATCTAGCTAGGAGACTAGAGGGTGAGATAGGGAAGGGAAGTGCAATGGCACCGTTGAGAGCTTTTGCCGCCACTAGATCTACGGTGGTGGCAACCGATGAGGAGCGTTGGTGGGGCCGCGGACTCGGAGATGGCAAGGCGATGTATACAAAACTACCTATATATGAAAACTACTAAACATGTGGAGAGCACCGTATGTGTTTTTACTACTTCTCCCATTTCATCTGGAAAAGTGCAAAAGTGCAACGCCTGAAAACGATGGTTCGTTGCTCAAAGTCATGCATCATTCTCATATATTTCTTTGGCAAATGGGTTCATCCAACCTAAATACTAATCGTTTCACTCCGAATTCTGTTTGTCATGATTAGTTATCGCACCGGTGTCATGTTAGCCCTGACGATTATTCCCTAATGGTGCACCGTCAAGAAAATTGAGTTCAAATTTCCCTAACGGTATTTTCATTTTCCCCGACGGTAAGTGCACCGTCTGGAAAATTCACATTTCTAGTAGTGCACCCATTATGTCCTACTTAATTCTCCATGATGTAACGCATACCAGCCACGAGGCACTCACTACTACAAATTTGGTCTTCATTGCCGGCCTCATCACTGCCGGAATTCGGCCAACCGGAAGTGATGACCTTCACTGCCGGTTCTTGGCTTTGAAAAAGAAAAAATGATTGGGAGTGTGCTTGAACCGGCAGTGATGATAACTATCACTGCTAGTTTATGGTTGGAACCAGGAGTGGCTGGACGACCACTTATCACTGCCAGTCGAAGCCAAGAATCGACACTGATTCGGTGCTATCACTGTCGGTTGTAGCCAAGAACTGACGGTGATAAACTGACAGCACAAAAAGGCTGCAGCCGTCCTCTCCTTCCTCCTCTCTTCCATCCTGAGCACAGAGGCGCACGTTTGGGCCTCTCCCTCCATTGCTGCGGATGCTCTGCACCATGAAGCATCCACTTCTTTGATTTTGTTGCTTAATTAGCGTTGTTTTGATGGCTACATTGCTTGATTCTCATTCTAGTTTTTTCTCCATTCTAGAGAGCAATTTTCAATTGGACTTTGTGCAAGGCTTTCAAACAATTTATAGAGAATCCATCATCCAAAACGGCGACGGGAAGATAATGACGAATAATTTGTGTGTATGCATGGCTGCATGCACGATGTACGCGTCATTTAGGGCCCGTTGGGTAGGGCCACAGCTCTAGCCAAAACAGCTTCTGTTTGTGACTTCACATGTGGATCAACTTCACTCGGGATCAACTTCACTCGTAGAGTTAAAACTGTTTTTTTTCCTTTGGCCAAACAACTTCTCTTTATTGTTGAAATGAGTGAAATACCCATAATACCCTTTCTCTTTTCCTTTATTCTTTTTCTTTTTTTCTGTTATTTCTCTTCTCTCTCCACCTTACCTCTTCTCCCCCATAATACCCATAATACTCATCTTCCTCAAGCCCGCACTCTCAGCTGCAGCAGCTCGTCCGTCTGCTCCGCGTCTCACCTCCACCGCGGACAGGCGAGCTCGCACACACGTGGTTCGGCGAACCAGCGACCCAACACACCCTGGCAGGAGCCGTTCCTCCCCGCACGTGCGCGCTGCCTGCACTCTTCCCTGTGAGGGCCGGCGGCCCGCTTGCGCTTGTTGTCGCGCGCTGCTTGCGCCCCTCGCCGCACGGTCGTGCCTTCGTCCCTTCCTGCACCAGCCGCGCCTGCGCTCCCCGACCGTGCCCACACGCCTCAGCAAGGGCAAAGATGACCATTGCTATGCATGCGTAGGGGCCACCAGTGCGAGGTGAAGCCGGTGGGAGCTAGTATTTTTGGCTCCTCTTCTCTCTTCCCGCTTGTCTCAGCCCCATTTTCAGGAGCTCCTCACAGGGAGTCCTTTCGTTTTGAGGCGTTTGACCGAGGGAGCGCAAAATAGCTCCAGGAGCCGGTAGAGGATATCTGCTAAACAGCTCCTTAGTTGTTAACCATGGGAGTAAGAGTAACTAGCAGCTGGTAACAAGGAATAATGCTGCTGGAGTAAAAGGCAATGATGTTAATTACGACAGGTACCTGTCATGTCACACGCATGGCAGTTTAGTCGCGCAACTAATATAATTAGTCAATGCAAGGTGCCCGTGCGATGACGACGACTGGTGCCGAATGGAATGTGTGCAGTGCGTGAACGATTAGGTTAGCTGAATCAACTATTTATAGCAAAGAAATACGAGGAAGAAATATGCGGGGCCATCATTTTCTGCTGGCGTTGAACTTTTGCACTTTTCTAGCCGAAATGGGAGAATTTTCCCAGGAAGTTTTGTGCACTTCCTCCTTCCCATCGTCCTTAGCTCCGACCTTGCGTGCATGATTACAGGTAGGAAGAAGCAGGAGGCATTTTTTTTCGCCGAAGGGGATCGAGATCGAGATACAGGGGGGCAAGTCGTACATGCCCCTGGTGCACGCTCGCCGGCGCCTCTGCATGATCCAAAGCTCGAAGGCATCTGCTGCCTTTCCGTCGACTTCCAGTGCGTGCTCCGATCCATGCGTTCGCAAGGTACGTGGACAGCAGCTAAAACCAAACGTAGTCAAATGGTCAATGCAATAAACCACAAAGAATTTGACTGCGTGCTCACGTTCCGGAAGGTGGCAAGCGACGTGGACCGAGAGCTCTAGCTCTTTGCATTGGCAATATTACATACATTACATGCATATATAGGCCGGCAAAATAGGTAGCTATTGGATATAGATGTCTTGGTTGGATGGCCACAAGTCAACATCAGCGCACGAATAACGCATGTGTCAACGCAACACGTACTAGACTGTGGGTAGGCTCACAGCTTCCGGTAGACTGGTAGGGGACTAGGGTGAGATAGCTAGGGAAGGGAATTGCAATGGCGTCGTCATTGAGAGCTGTTGCGGCCACTAGATCTACGGCGGTGGGGGCAACAATGGAGGAACGATGGTGGGGACTCAGAGGTGGCAAGGTAATGTATACTACCTATATGAAAAATAAACGTGGAGAAGTGCAACACCTGAAAATGATGGTTCGTTGCTCAAAGTCATGCATCATCCTCGTATATTTCTTTTGGCAAATGGATTCATCTAACCTATATACTAATCGTTTCACGCACAATTCCATTTGGCATGATTAGTCATCGCACGGCCGGGCAGCTAGATTAATTTGACTAAAATTGCCACTGTAAGGCCACGGGTTAACTAACGTCTCCTTGCTTGGTCAGAGCACAGGACATGTGTATGAGAGGATCACGGAGAATGTTAGGCAACAAAAGTGCACGCACTTTTCTGTACACAAGTTCATCCATTTATTTAGTAGGCTAGATAAAGTGCAAAAGTTCACCGCCTGAAAACGAAGGACCAACTGGCCCATCGAGCGAAAAAGAAACTACACTATCTCTCGCACATATGTTGGTTCAACATTTACCGTGTCATCATCGTTGCATTTTTTTTCTTTTTACACAAACATATATAGACGCCCACGAATACGTAGGTGGACTCATCTTATCTTATCTTATACTCCTATAAAACAAATCCTCACTAGTCTAATTCTCTAGCATCTCCTTAAGCCATGTCATCATCCCCTTCCACCTGTATTCATAGCTCAGGCGGCATCGACTTTTCCATTTCCAAACCTGCAATCTGAACAGCCATGCGATCAAGCCTATTAACTCAGCAATGTCCTTCTCACGAACTGAAAAGTCTGTGGATGGTTGTCTCCTCCACTTCCCCTTCCCATGAGGGGCCATTAAACCTAAACGGCTGAACGTCGCTTGCAGAGACAGAGGAGGAGGACACAGATGAGTGCCACGGGAATGCAGTGCATGGTGGGTCCAGCACCCGCGTCCGCACCGCCCCTTGCCGCCGATAACGTGTGGTACGTTGGCAGATCGGTGCCGTCGCGCCCACCGGCCGACCACCGCTCCTTCAGCTTCTCGCCTCCCCCGGTCCTAATTGCCGCTGACGGCTACCCCGGCCTTGGCCGGTTGGCCCCAGCCGCCTCTAGCCCGCCGCCAGGCGCCAGGCGCATAGGAGCCTGGCCAGATGCAGGTGCCCGCTGCAGCCGATGTTGGCAGTCTGGCTAGATCCACGAGGTGCCTGGAGCCTCCCTGCCTCGCCGGCGGGATGCAGAAACACGCTGCCGACAGAGTATCGGATCCATGAGGCATACGAAGGCATCATGAGTTCATGACTCATGAGAAGGCCGAAGCCCAAGGGTGCGCGTGCGTTCGGCGAGTTGATGGGCTACCTAACCTCTTCTCTTTTTTTTTATTGTCCCCTCCTCACGAAGAACCGAGAGACCAGCAAGCCAGCCTGTCATGGATACAGGTAGTTCTATCATTCCCTCTCATTTTGTTTTTCCCAATTCATTCTTTGTTTTCACATTTAATATTTATATGTTATTTAACTTTTATTTTTTTTCAACTCATTCTTTATTTTCACATTTAATATTTACATGTTATTTAACAATTATTCAACATTACAAATTTACGCAGCAACACGCGGAGTATCATTTAAACACATTTATATTCCTCTTCCATACCCACGGCAACGCGCGGGGAATCCACCTAGTTCTCTATAAAACGAACACACGTAGACCCTATGTCTCCACTCCATGAGACTGAGCCAATAGAGTTTGGTTGACAAAGTCATCATTGTTAATTGATGGGCAAATCGTCTATTGTTAATTGATGGGCAAATCGCCTGTCACTAAATATAACACGGCTGGACTCATAAAGCTATAGGCACACATAGAGGGGGAGATGCTAGCGCCTAGACATCTAGCACCTAGGATGCGTCAGGGGACATAACTCCCACTAGCCAACTGTTAAACAATTCCACCAAACGGGCTAGTGTCGCGATCCACCAACGGGAGTCCGATCTCAGGCTGCTCGCAGTAACATATCAGTGAAGCGGTAGCCCTGTCTTGCCCATGTAGGAGAGAGTGCGCTCGCGTCTGTGACCCTATCCCCTAGCGCACCCCCTTCATTGGCCCCGCCACGCTGCAGTCTAAGAAGGATGCAAGACAACAGAAGGCGAGAAGGAGACACCGAGGCGAGGCAACAAAAGGTGAGCAGGGAGATGCAACACCCGATCTAATTTTAAAACTTCCCTATACAATAGTTGCAACATATGTATGAAGACAGATGAAACACTTAAAACATATGTCTGAAACACTCGTAAAAACACATAAAAAAACACTTGAAACCATTGTAAGCAACATCCAGATAAAACACTTGCAACATATGTGTGACACATATGTAACATCCAGATAAACATTCTAGCAACATACGTCTGAAGACATTTGAAACATACATGTACAACCATTGCAGCATACGCAACATTCCGATCTACTTTTACAACATCGATATGAAACATTTGCAACATACCTCTTAAACTCCTGCAACACTTGAAACAAACACTGCAACATGCGCTTTCAAGCACAACATCTACTTGTTGCTTACGAAATAGAGGCTTGCCGGCGTGTGGAGTTCACCAAACACTATAACACGAAATAGCTTTGACGACACTTTCTACTATCGGCAAAGGGTAGCCTCCTGCGAAAGGTTTTGCCGACAATTTCGAAACAGTCGCGGTAGAAGCCATCGATGAAGCTTTTGCCGACAGTTAATAGAATCCCCGACACTTTTTGTGTACCCAAAAGGTGCACCTACGCCGACAGTTGATACCTTTTGCTGACAGTTGAGACCTACGCCGATGGTTTGAACCTTTTCCTACAGTTTTTGTGTTGGCGAAATTGTTTCTACGGTACTTGGTGAATCATGCCCTACCCAGCAACTAAATTGTCGGGAAAACTGTATTGCAGATATAGGTATAAATACAATTCGAATAATTTGACAAATCCACTATTGTTCATATAGAAGGTATCACATTGAGCAAATTCACTTGATTTTATAGAAATAATATATTAGATCTTCCATACATACACCAACTCGATATCATATATATATATAGCAGGTCAAGTGATGATCACAGTACATAGAGCCATACATATACAGGTCCAGGATATAGATTAGACACTAGCAGACATATATACATATACTACAAGTCTTGTACTAACTGGTTATGGCTAAAGCTAAGAGATCAATAGATCATGACGGGCACAAAAGTGGCATTCAACGGTTCCATGTCTTTGGCCTACACCATAGTAGGTGCAAACAAAAGAACAAAACAGCAATTCATGTCTTCATGCAGCAATTCTCGGACACTTGTTCCGCTGGGGCATTGGCCGCCAGGGCAACTCACGAGCTCGAAGATGGTCGCCAGGGTATGGCCCGCCAGGGCTCGAAGATGTCTCGTCGGGCCACGTGAAGATGGACAAGCAGGACGGAGCATGCGTGCGCTGTTGTCGGCGACACAGCCGTCGCATAGGGATTGGGATGCTGCCGATAGGGCACGAGGCTGGGGCATTTATACCGGGGCGTGGTGCCGGGAAAGCGGCCGCCGTCGAGCATAGGGCCGGGACTCCACCACTGAGTAACCCTGGGCAAAAAGAACCGGGAACTAAAAACCGATCCCTGGATGTAGCGGCTAGCGAACTGCTTCTTCTTCCACAAAGATTCAGACAAAACCGACCTTGGATAGAACTGAAGAAGATTTGGCGAACGAAGAAAAAGATAAAAGGGTTTAAAATTAATAAAATAGAAGGAGGTTATTCAGTAGCCATCGCAGGTTTCATTGCCTTTCTTCCATTCAAATTAAAAAACTAAAAAAACCAAACTAACCAAAACCGAAACCAAAATATCCGGTTACCAGTTCAGTTCTCGGTTTCCAGAAACCGAATTTTACTAGGTTAATTTGGTTCTGACTCTTAGTTAACCAAAATTACCGAATTGACCGAGATACTCAAAGAGGCCCAAGATGCAGAATTACGGCCCATAGCCCACTTAGACTTAGTAGTATATATTACTCTCAAAACCCTAGCAAGCCCTCTCCCCACCTCTCCCGTCGCCGCTACCCCCTTCCCCATGGCCCCACGTTAGGGTGAGTTCGCGACGCTGCCCCTAGCATCCTCGAGCACGAGTTATTCGTGATGCCCCGTGGTCGTCGTCAAGTCCTCCTCCGGTCTCTATCCCCCCGTGGTCCCCTCGACGGCCACTTGGCCTTCCAAGATCCAGCAGTGGCAGCTCGGCTTCTAAGATCCAGCGGAGGCAGAGCGTCCTTCCAAGATCCTTCAACAGCGGCGCGTCCTTCCAAGGTCCGGTGGCGGGGCGTCCATCTAAGGTCCGGCAGCGGCAGTAAGATCTGACAACAGTGACCCGACCTTCCATGGTCCAATGGCAGCAACTATCAGTGCGGCCATGGCCGCTCGCCGCTCCACTAGACGAGGGCGTGTGGGTGACAGCAGCGCCCCCACCACATCCATTTCTCCTTTTTTTTTCCTTTTTTCTTTTGTTTTTTCTCTACGCTAATATGTACTCAGTTTTTTCGGTTATAACCGGAACCGAACTGAAAGAACCAAAACCGAATTTGCTCAGTTCTATGTTTTCAGAAGAACCGATCGGTCCCTATTTCTCAGATAACCTAATTTCAGTAAAAACCGCAGAACCGAACCGATCGGTTTCGGTTAACCGAATGCCCAAGCTGACCGCCGAGGTCACGCCGGGGGTGCCACCGGCAAGGAACAAGGGCGTGCAGGGAAGGACTCTTCGGGAGTGCTCGCGCGGCTGCTGGGAGAGCAGGCGTGGCCGTCCGGAGGGCAGCACGGCCGTTGGAAGGGCACGCGTGACCGCGGGCTCCGTTCAGCCATCGGGCTTGGCTGTGTGAAGAAGAATGGCAAATGGAGAAAGAAACCGGAAAGGCTAAGGGTGTCATGGAACTTTATTCTTTTTTCTCTCTTATAAGAAGTTGTTTTGTCAAACGGAGCGAAGAAAATAGCTTAGCTTTACTAGTAGAGCTGCTCATTGAGCTATAAAAAAAGTAACTTCACTAATGAAGCTGAGCTGTGCAAACGGGACCTAAACAGAGTGAAACACTATACTCGCCTCCAATGCGCAGCTGCAACAAGCAGCCACGTTGTACACCACGTACAGATAGACATCTACTGCCCCATTGTCGTCTCTTACCGTAGCTCCACCACCTCCTCACTCTCCACACCCTCCCCATTGCGATACACAGCTGTGACCAGCCACTATTGCATGCACATTGCTAGAGCGCCACGGATCCAGCCAGCAGTCTACTGCCCAATACCGCTTCAGCTTTCATGCCTTGGCATGTGCACTGATTTTTTTCCTTCTTTTTTTTGGGGGGGGGGGGGGGGGGGCACTTTGGTTGCCTGTTTTGCCAAGCTGATTTGGGGATTATCAAAATCTCTGAATCAGTTCTCTGGCATTTGGTCATAGGGCAAGGGGCCCCTTCCTGCCAAATTGTAATCGCCATGTTCGCTTAGCCATGGTACAGTATCTTCTCTCTCACAATAAAACAGCATTAGCCGGCCACAGAAACCATGAGTTGGGCTTTATGGACCACTAGGAATTAACAAGATGGCTATTGAGAAAAAGCTACCAAAAACTCCAACTGACGTGGTGTATGTTGCGTTATCCTTACTGCAGAAGTGGATCGTTATGCTAAAGGAAGCAGACCGGGAGCACATCAAGCATGTGCTGGAGGACGTGAAGCAATGGATGAAGACTTTCAAGCCTAGCATGGTGGAGATCTCAGATGTTGGCGAAATCTAGATCCTTTAGTGTTGTTAAGGAGTTGTAGTCTGGTGTAGACTTTTGACTTTTGAGGCCTTCTGTTGTCTTTAATTTATCTAGTTCTGTTACGGCCTTGTGTGGCTTATCCTGTTAACTGGTAACCCAGTCTTGTATCGAATATTTGCTTTCTTAAAAGCAGAGCTAAAACTCTTTTAAGGAAATCCTTATAAACCTAATATAAGTTATTAGAAAACTACCACTGAATCGATTTTTGCCAAACTTTTTCTAAAGGGAATAACTAGCGCCCGGACGTTCGGCGCGAGGATGCGTCCGGATGCCCGCGCGCGCCCCACATACTACGCCTGTACCGCCCACCCCGCCTTTTTCTAAGAAAAAAAGCCTACCCCCCGCATGCAACTGCTGCTTGCATGCAACTCTGCGCCCGCACGTCTCACTCGGCCCGCCTATGCATGCAGTACGCCTCGCTTTTTTTCTCGGTCGTCGTGCGCGCTGCACTGCGGGTCAGTCTGTCCGGACGGACGAACGCCCGCAAGAAAGCATTACCGTTTTCTAAATGGCTTTAGATTCATCAGAGAGACTGCTCCACATGAGTTGGAGCTAGAACCCTTTTAGGAAGA
The DNA here is from genome assembly GCA_038087645.1 of Saccharum hybrid cultivar R570. NCBI lineage: Eukaryota > Viridiplantae > Streptophyta > Magnoliopsida > Poales > Poaceae > Saccharum > Saccharum hybrid cultivar. The sequence goes on from JAQSUU010000682.1 coordinate 2,142,444, forward strand.
GCAGAAGCCCTACCAAATGGCCTCTCGACCCATCTCATGCCTAGTTCTAACTCTTAAGCATGTATATGTATGATCATCAGCTGTTCTTTGTGCCGTTATATTTGACATGCCTGCTCCATTTAGGAACATTCTTTTATTCTTTATTTTCTCTTTAATTCTTGAGGATTGGCCCAAGTGTGTGTCACACTATCTTAAACTTATCATGACTTACCCCTGTATTGAGTTTTGGTTTATTATGTAGTCATGTTATCTTGTCCATGTCCCTACTAGAGACTTTTACACTATGTCTTTCTTTGGAAAAATATAAATGAAAGATACCCGAATACTCCCGGGTGAAATGCTACAACGATAATTCTATGCGCTTGCGAACTTGTTTTGTAAACATTCAGAACTATCGTCAAGGTATTTCTTGGCGGCGTTGCTAATTCTAGCAACGACGTTAAGAAATGCCAACAAGCATTTTTGGCGCATTTGCCAGGGAAGGCATTGGTTAAAAAGAATTTAGTAGGAAATGTTCATGATAATATGCATGTGTAGTAGCCATTGCTCATGCAGGCTAATCTTTCGTGTTTTCTCCTGTTGTAGATGAAAACAGGATAGTGTACAATTGGTTTCTCCCTGCTGGACAACTACACCATAGATCCGGAGGCACTTCTAAGGAAGAACCGGTCTCGTACCGCTTCTTCTTCTGCTACTCCACCGACAAACAAACCAGTCACCCCCGCACCATCCGCTACTACCGCTATGGCCCAGAAGTCACTCCGCGAGTTCTCCGTTCCTACTGTTGCCAACGTGCCCACTGGGCCCGCTGTCAACATTGGTGACAAGAATTTTGAACTCCGTATTGGGCTGATCACGATGGTGCAGGCAAGTCCATTCTGCGGACTACCAAGCGAGGACGCAAATGCACATCTGTAACACTTCCTTGAGCTTTGCAACACCGTCATCATCAAAGATGTCGCACCAGATGCCATCAGGCTCCGTTTGTTTCCCTTCTCCCTTGTGGGGAAGGCGAAACAGTGGTTCTACAAGAACAAGGAAGCTGTCAACATGGAGCAAATGTTCTATGGTGTTCCTCGTGAAATTCTTCCCCATGGGCAAAACCAACACCCTGAGGGGAAGAATTACCAATTTCTAGCAGAATTCCATGGAACCCATCCCTGAGGCGTGGGAGAGGCTGCAAGAGTATGTTCAAGCATGCCCACACCATGGGATGGAAAATTGGCTCGTGCTCCAGAACTTCTACAACGGGTTAACACCCAATTCGAGGGGGCACCTAGATGCCGCTGCTGGAGGGGCGTTCCTCTCACTCACCATCGATGGAGCCACAGCTCTCATCGACAAGATGGTAGCTAATCAAGGGTGGGACGAAGAACGAAGCCAGCCCAAATAACAAGAAGGCATGCATATCATGAAGGAGACAGATGTGGTTGCCACAAAAATGGATTTCCTATTAAAGAAGCTTGATGAGCGTGTCGCCGAGAAAGAAGCAATGTATGGCACCGTCAAGGCCATGGACTTACGTATGACGTGTGAAGTCTGTGGCAATGTTGGCCATTCGGGGAACGACTGTCTGTTGACATTTCTTAACGCAATCACCAAGTACTCGTAACAGCGCCAGAAATGCTTTATGGTATTTAATTAACTTGACACTTATTCTAGTAACCACCTATTAATTACTTGCACCTCTAGCTTACTTGTACCAGGTTGTCATCCCTAGTGTTGGAGCTAAAAGTGATTGTAGGCACTACCTAGCATTACTACTAAACAATTATCTTATTATTTCATGTGACTAGAAAGAATATAAAGATAAGAATAGAGAGTATCCGCAAGCGCACAAATAATTATACCATTGTAGCATTTTACCCATGAGTATTCTAGGGATCGTTATTTATATTTTATCACTGGGAAGGAATGGCTAGAGGATTATGATATTCACTTGCACATGTAATGGAGAGTTAACCATCTCTAATCCATCTACTCATAACAGGGATAACTCATAAGATAAATGATAATGAATGATAGATAACAAGTCATAAATAATAACACTCACTCAGAGTACTCCATTCTATAGTATTAGCATGGTTTAGGTAGAGTAGAGAAATATTCCTAAATCATTCTTAATCATATGTCAAAGTATACTATAATTAGTGCAATTACACTTAGTAATCATGGCAAGAATACTTTATATCTACACACAAGGGACATTATTAAGGAAGATCAAGAACAGAGCAAGTCTTCCTTCGTAACCAGGTCCTGCTTGGCCTATATTCGGGGAGTGGACTACAAAGGACTCAACAGGAATATCACACCCGCGATCTACCACATGACCCAGAATATAGGGTGCATCCACAGGTAAACGACGTATAAGTACCACGCTTATACAATGTCTACCACTCACCCATGATATCAAAGAGTGAGCGCTATACGATCTTATGCTTGAATATAAAGACATTCTAACTATACTATGAGAAGGTTTTGCACAAGTTGTCACGGCAGCTGCTTTCAAATCTTATCGGATCCTTCTCAACTCTATGCATCTTCTTTGGAGATGTTACGTTCTGAAAGCAGCTGATGTGACAACTTATGCAAAACCTTCTCAATTCTTTACCACAGCCTCCACGTATGATATCATGACATCTTGACAAATTTCATAATTTTCTGACTTCGTTTGCTTTTTATAGAATTTAAAAACAATTTGCCCACAAGTTTGTGGTCATGTTTCGTGAACACGATGTTCGAAATTTTCTTTCATTGCCCGGATTTTAACATTATTCTAACCTTAATAACATGAATATCATTTTTTCATTATTTTTTTCATTATTCGAATGACTTGCGGTTTAAATTTGACTTATCCAAAAAATTCAATTAAATGAAATAAATTAACTAAATATAGCAAACAGACTGAGGAATATATCAATTTTGAACATGGAGTACCAGGTACTGTAGGAGGATAGCAGAAACACTACGAGAGGACACCCCCTTTAGCAACACATATATGTGTTGCTACAAGCCCGAATAAGTGTTGGTAGGATCTATACCAATGCATCCAACATGCGTTGCTTAAAGTGGCGTTGCAAGGATCAATTGCAACGCATATATATGTGTTGGTAAGAGGGGTATATAAGTGTTGCATGCTAGCAACGAATATATATGTGTTGTTGGTAGAATATGCCACATGCTTTTGGGATTTGTTATTAAAATCATATATATATATATATATATATATATATATATATATATATATATATATATATATATATATATATATATATATATATATATATATATATATATATATATATATATATATATATATATAGGGAGAGTATATTCAGTAGCCAGCTACAGAATAAGTTATTCTGTAGCCACCTATATTTACGATAATTTTATATACTAATTTATGATAAAGTGAATATATATTTACGATAGTTGTGTTACTATAACACATACATAAGGATATTTACCGTAACGTTATAGTAAATCACATAACAAGGAATTACTATAATCTTATAAATTAGCATAGTAATTATCGTAACTCAAAGTGGCTACAAAATAAGTTATTCTATAGCCAGCTGCAGAACAGTGGTTATATATATATATATATATATGTGTGTGTGTGTGTGTGTGTGTGTGTGTGTGTGTGTGTGTGTGTGTGTGTGTGTGTTATATTTTAAATAGCTTAATAAATTAATTAAATATCTCACATCCAGCAGCCATAAGCATTTAAAAGATACTTTTGGTACTCAAGATGATATTAAAAAATTGAAATTAAGTAAATGATTTTATAGATACAAGAAAACGGTCGACTCTGTAATTGTATATAATGATTCACTAACTACAAAGTTACATACTGAAAATAATAGACACAAGTGTAACACCACTCCTAGACAACTAATCTTGAGGGAAAATCTTGTTCTTCATCCTTCAATCATAGGAACATCTAAAATATCTTATATTTGTCCTGCATGAACACATAGAGTGCTTCGTTAAGAACATATTTAGGAAAGTATATGTGATTTTTCCATGAATTTAAAAATCTTCGTGAAGGAAGATAACTGAGCCAATGTATACATACCTGTTCCTGGCAGCTCTTCTAAAATTAATGTTTCACTAACACCATTTGTCTATAGTGACACAACAACCCTGACATAAAAGAAGCTGAGATAAATTAGAACCAATAAAGCCACGCAAAAAATAAATTGGAACTGGTGGATGTGCGTGCTCTAATTTTTCTACTAGAAGTTCTCTCAAATTAGAATTAGCAGTGCAAATAAAGCCAACTGTCTTCCTTAGTTTTGTATAGCATAAGCATGCATGGAGTGTGCATCTGACGTCATGTTACATATATATATTTTTATATTAAAATTATAGAAGCATAAGGTTCCACATGTCTTGGGTCATAGGCCTGTGTACATGGGAGATGGGACTGACTTGTCATCAGAAACAAGTTTTAGATAACTAGAGAACTTTTGTACGTGGAATTTTTTAAAGCAAAAGCTAGAAACAATCTTAAACTAGAGATTAGTCCACAAGTATATACTAATGATGGCCTAAATCAAATAATGCCAAAATATAGACAGCAAACCATATATATACTTGAAGAAGGGGCACCTTTACCTTACTAGATTTGTTCTTCAGTCACCTCATACCTCATAGTTGTATATCACAGAATCATCACAGTACAAACTTTAGAAGATTTACCTTTGTCTGCACAAGTTCAAAAAGATAACATCATCCGTCAGAAAGCATAACTGAATTATTACCAAATACTTGCTAATTTCATAACTGAAGAACTAATCTACTCAGGAGTCAGAACAAGCTAGAAACACCATATCCATATAATATAATCAATTTTGCCTTTGAACTTACTGAGAATCATTTGACAGCTATTTTAAATTACCTCATAGAGAAATTCACCTTGCACTAGTAGTCTTCCAGTTTCAGTTTCAAGAGCATTAACTTGGAAAAAAATCTATTTCTGTAACCTGCATATGTAGTGCATGTTTGTGTCATTTAGAAAAATAAACCATCCAGAGATGAGACAACATCTTGTTTCATAGCGATTCCATTTTTTCTCATTTGCTATTCTATCGTACATTAACAAAATTAATAGATCTAAGCCTGAAACAGCACCTAGCAATATAGGTCAGTTCTAACTGCATCTCACATGATGGTTTATGAAATATATGGCTTAGGATCATCTGAAAAACACAATATAAATCCATACATATACATGAAACACAAACCTGTGCTGCACCAATACCATTGCCGTCACTGCAGAACAGCTGGACCGACGCCGAACGCCTGGGAGCGTCCGCACTGCCGCTGCGCATCACCACCCGATGGAAACCATTTGAGAGCCGCCATCACAGTTCATGCACATTTGTATCTGATCCAATCGAATAAAATCAATGATGGCGGCGGACCTTTTTTTTATGATTTAATAATACGGCAACAGAAAATAGCAGCAACATCAAAAAGCAATATCCGGGTAACTTTGAATTGCTTCATCTAGGGTTGTGTTCGTATCTAGAAACATAAGGGAATACATATACAGGAAATAGAAATTGAAAGAAAGAAAAGGGTATATCAAACACACAGATCGGAGATGAATCCATTAAATCAAGACAAAAAGGTGGTGACATCCATCCAGATGAACTAAGTAATAGGGATCAAAGATGAGGAGTAGATAACTAACCACTCGTGTGATGCACATGCACCGGAACTGAACATCCAGAGACAGCCGCCGCCGCCGCCGCCGTTACACCTATCGATAATTCCGGTGCCGCGGGCGCTGCAGTTGTTTATCGTCGCTGAGAATCTAGGAGACGCCTTCTGCCATGGCCCATTAGAGCCGTCGCTGCAGATTGGTACATCTGTGTTGGAGGATTGTGTTGATGAGGGCTGATATGGTTGCCTAAAATCTAGACGTCGGCTGTGGTGCTTTAGATCCAAGAGGAAGAGGAAGAATATGGATGCACAAGGAAGGGTTGCGGTTTTAACGTGGGTGTGCAGGTGGAGACGTGGAGTGGGCCGGATCACAGTCGTGTCTACGAACAAGCCCACAGCAACGGTAGCATCGTGCGTTGCAAGCTATCTGATGCAAGACAGGGGTTTGTGGTGTAGTGAAAAAGTTTGAAGAGCAGAAGAAAAAATAATTAAATTGTTTGCCGAGTGTAAAAAAAACACTCGGCAAACTTAGCTCTTTACCGAGTGTCCAAAAAAGACACTCGGCAAAGAAAGGATTTGCCGAGTGTCATATGGTGGCACTCGGCAAACGGTTAATGCCGGCTGACTGCCATTAGCTGCTACGGCCGTTTGCGGAGTGTCCTCGTTTGACACTCGGCAAACCATCTGTTTGCTGAGTATCGGAGTTTTGCCGAGTGTTTTCTTTGGGACACCCGGCAAACTATCTCTTTGCCAAGTGCCTGACAGAATGCACTCGGCAAACGTCCGGACACTCGGCGAAGACTCCGTTTCCGGTAGTGTCAGGGCTAGATGTTTCCCATGATCACCACATGAGTACGCACAGAACCACGAAGTGGTATAGGTACGAGCCTGAAGCGGTGATCGCCATCGACCTGGGCAACATCAACTCTTGCGTTGCCGGTACACACGCGGCGGCCCCGGCGAGACAGAGACCATGTTCCGCGTCCACATCCCATCCTGGGTCGCCTTCTCGGACGACGACAGCGTCCTCGTCGGCGAGGCCGCCAAGAACCACGCCGACACCCACCCCGAGGCCGCCATCTTCGGTTTCAAGCGCATGCTCAGCCAAAGGTACAAGGAGGACACCGTGCAGAGACTCATCCAGCGTGTGCCGTACAAGATCGGTCCAACAAGATACAGCATCGGGTCGGTCATCCTGTTGAAATATGATCCGAATTCTAACGTGAGTCTTGCGGGGACGCCTGGAGGCCTGCGGTTCGGGTTATGTTTATTAGCGGATTTGTTTCCGTATTTGACTGCAGTCAGTCTGTCCTATAAATACATCTTGTAAGCCGCACGGGAAGTGAGACGACTCATTGTATTCCCTATGTTCTGTAAACTCTCTCCATATAGTGAAAATCGCCGGTTGGCATCCGTGGTTTTTTCCCGCAAGGGTTTTCCACGTAAAAATATGTGTCTCGTGTTCGATCTATTATTATATTATTTTCTAACAAGTGGTATCTAGAGCTAGACAAAAGATTAAAAAAACCAGTTAGGGTTTCGTCCCTGTTCGTCAACCGTCGCCATCGCTGGGATCATCTTGGCGATTTCATCTTTCGGAGTTGATCTGCTATTGGCGCGTTCATCTCGCGCGTTACGCCAGATTTGATCGCTTGCTGCAGATTTCGAGCCGGAGTTGATTCCGGTGTTGCCTTCGAGTCCAAGGCAGATATCAGGAGGAGTTTTCCATCTACAAGCTGCGTTCCAGGTGATATAGCAATCCATCTGCCGCTGCTGTCCGTGAGCAAGCGGAGAAGAAATTGTTGCAGCGCACGCGGATCAACGTGTGGTGCTCTCTGCTGCATCCCGTGGAGAAAAATTGCTGCTGCCTTGCAAGCGCACGGGAATCAAGGCACGTGGACCAAGGGATCAGTGGCTGTTGCTCTTTTCGTTAGGTGAAAATCAACTTTTGGTGGAGTTTTTTTTGCTACGTGCACACAACAGGTTACCAGAAGATTTTTTCAGTATTACTGATTGCACACGCAAGTGTACCAGGCTGCAGATTTTTTTGCTAGGGTTACTCAAGATATTACCTAGATTTCTGTAGATTATTTTCTTCTGGTTATTGTTGTTATTTCTTCACCATGTCTTCGATAAAATATGATATTCCTCAACTGGATCGCGACACAAGGTTCGCTCTATGACAAGTCAAGATGCGAGCTATTCTTACACAGGCTGATGTCGATGATGCTCTTGATAAATTTGGTAACAAGGATTCCAAATCTTGGACCAATGAGGAGAAGAGAAAAGATCGTAAGGCTTTGACCCAAATTCAACTTTATTTTTTAAATAATATTTTGTAAGATTGTTTGCAGGAGAAAACTGCAGCTGCTTTATGGCTCAAGTTAGAGTCGATTTGCATGTCTAAAGATTTGACAAGCAAAATACATATGAAGATGAAGTTGTATACAGACAAGTTGCAAGAGGGTGGTTCTGTGATTAACCATCTAACGGTCTTCAAGGAGATCGTTTCTGATCTACAGGCTATGGAGATAGATTATGATGATGAGGATTTGGGTTTCATTCTTTTGTGCTCTTTGCCTAGTTCTTTGCAAACTTCAGAGATACACTGTTATATAGCCATAATACTCTAACTCTTGATGAGGTTTCTGAGGCGTTGCATGCCAAAAAAAGATGAAATTGATGGTGTCTTCTGAAGGTTCTGCTTCTAATGGAGAAGCGTTGTCTGTTCGTGAGAGGACAGAAAATAAATCCAACAATGGCAATAGAGGCAAAAGTTCTAATGGTTATAAAGGCCGATCAAAATCTCAAAGCAAGGGAGATAAATTCTGCAAGTATTGCAAGAAGGACAATCACTTTATTAGTGAGTGTTATAAATTGAAAAATAAAGAGAAGAGAACTGGCATATACAGAGAGAAAGGTAAATCCAATGATGAAGATAATGCTTCTGTTGCTGCTTCTAAGGCAGATTATTTCGATGGTGATACGCTTGTTGCTTTTGCTGGATGTGCAAATGGTGGTGATGAATGGATTCTTAATTCCGCTGCTTCTTTTCATATATACATGAATAGAGATTGATTTGTCACCTATGATTCTCTCCAAGGTGGAGGTTTTGTTAGATTGGGTGATTACAGTCCACTTGATATTGTTAGCATTGAATCCATTCATATTAAGATGCATGAAGGCATTATCAGAACTTTAACTGACGTTAGATATATTCCAAACATGAGCAAGAATCTTATTTCTCTCAGTACTCTTCATGCTAAAAGGTACAAGTACTCCGGTGGAGATAGAGTTTTAAAGGTGTCAAAAGATTCTCTTATTGTGATGAAAGGTAAATTGAAATCTCCAAATTTGTACCTTCTTCGTGGTACTATAATTACAGGTGATGTTGCTGTAATTTTCAATTCATCATCTAATTCTGATACTACTAATCTTTGGCATATGCGTCTTGGACATATGAGTGAGCAAGGTTTGCATGAATTGAGCAAGAGAGGACTTCTTGATGAACATAGCATTAGTAAGTTGAAGTTTTGTGAGCATTGTGTGTTTGGCAAACATAAGAGGATGTCGTTTAATACCTCTACTCTTGGTGGTTCTCGTTATATGTTGACAATCATTGATGATTATTCTCGTAAGGTATGGTCTTATTTTTTAAAGCATAAATCAAATGCATTTTCAGCATTTAAAGAGTGGAAGGTTATGATTGAAAATCAAACTGAGAAGAAGGTTAAAAAGCTTTGCACTGATAATGGGTTGGAATTCTGTTCTAATGAATTTAATGCATATTGCAAGTCTCAAGGCATTGTTAGACATTACACTATTCCTTATACGCCTCAACAGAATGGTGTAGCTGAGCATATGAACAGAACTATCATCTCCAAGACCCGTTGCATGTTGTCTAATTTAAGTTTGAATAGGCATTTTTGGGCTGAAGCTGCTTCCACTGCTTGCTATCTTATTAATCGTTCACACGGCATTCGTCTTGATAAGAAAACTCCAATTGAGATATGGTCTGCATCTCCAGCTGATTATTTGTAATTGAGAGTTTTTGGTTGTACTGCTTATGCTCACGTTGATAACGGTAAATTGGAGCCCAGAGCTGCTAAATGTATTTTTCTTGGTTATCAACCTGGTGTTAAAGGTTATAAATTGTGGAATCCCCAGACTCGAAAGGTTGTGCTTAGCAGGAATATTATCTTCAATGAATCTGCTATGTTTTATGACAACCTATCTGTTAATGCTCCTGTTGAAGGAGAGAAAATAAGTGTGCAGGTGGAACACTTAATTGATGCAGCAGATGTTGATAATGTTATTGTCCAAGATGTACCTATCGCTGAAATTTCTCTAATTATTGATGATTCTTCTATTATTGAGCATTCTTCTCTAGTTATGCAGTCTCCACAATATTCTATTGCTACTGATAGGCAATCTCCTAGGCAATGGTATAAGAGGTTTGACTCATTTATACTCTCTTATGGTTTTAAGCGGTCTTATTATGATAGCTGTGTTTATTCGAAGATCGTTAATGGCTCAGCTATTTATTTGCTTTTTTACGTTGATGATATGTTGATTGCTGCTAAAGATAAATAAAAAATAGCTAAATTAAAGGCACAATTGAGTAAATAATTTGAGATGAAGGACTTAGGTGTAGCTAAGAAAATTCTCGGTATGGAAATTACTAGAGATAGAAAATCTGGTAAATTATACCTCAGTCAGCGAGGTTATATTGAAAAGGTTCTTCGTCGTTCCAATATGCATAATACAAAACCAGTGAGTACTCCATTAGCTGCACATTTCAGATTATCCTCAGCTTTATGTTCAGAGTCAGATAAAGATATTGAGTACATGTCTAGAGTTTCATATTCTAGTGCAGTTGGTTCTCTTATGTATACCATGGTTTGTTCTCGTCCTGATTTATCTCATGCATTGAGTGTTGTCAGTAGATTCATGGTTAATCCTGGTAAGGAGCATTGGAGGGCTGTTCAGTGGATTTTTAGATATTGTGAGGTACTTGTAATGCCTGTTTGCATTTTGGGAAATCTAGAGATAGACTTGTTGGTTATATTGATTCTGATTATGCTAGTGATTTGGATAAGAGGAGATCTCTTACGGGTTATGTTTTCACTATTGGTGGTTGTGCTGTTAGCTGGAAAGCAAGTTTGTAGGCTACTGTTGCTTTGTCTACGATAGAAGCTGAATATATGACTATTTCTGAAGCTTGTGAAGAAGTTATTTGGTTGAGAGGTTTATACTCTAAACTTTGCGGGGTTACTTCTTGCACTACTATACATTGTAATAGCTAGAGTGCTATTTATCTTACTAAAGATCAGATGTTTCATGAAAGGACCAAGCATATTGATGTGAGATATCATTTTATTCGAGGTGTCATTGCTGAAGGTAATGTTAAGGTATGAAAGATAAATACTCGTGATAATCCTGCTGATATGTTGACAAAGCCAGTTCCTGGTGCTAATGACTTTTGGCGTCGGTGACTATTTATTATTGAAGTGAGTTGATTGATGATACTTTATTCGCTACAAGATGGAATTCGTCTCAAGGTGGAGTTTATTGAAATATGATCCGAATTCTAACGTGAGTCTTGTGGGGACGCCTGGAGGCACGCGGTTCGGGTTATGTTTATTAGCGGATTTATTTTCGTATTTGACTGTAGTCAGTCTATTCTATAAATACATCTTGTAATCCGTACGGGAAACGAGACGACTCATTATATTCCCTGCGTTGTGTAAACTCTCTCCATATAGTGAAGATCGCCGGTTGACGTCCGTTGTTTTTTCCCGCAAGAATTTTTCACGTAAAAATCTGTGTCTCGTGTTCGATTTATTATTGCATTATTTCATAACACATCCAATTGAACGCCAAGGACGACGGTGCATCGGCCAAGGAGCTCTACGTTGAGGAGATCGCAACCATGGTCGTCGACGATCTGAGGAAGAAGGCCGAGGACCACCTCGGCATCAGTAAGGTAAGCGACGCCCTCATCGCCGTTCCGCAGCACTCCAACTACACGTCGACGCAGGAGGCCAGGGACGCCGGCAGGATGGCCGGGCTGTACTGTCTTGGGCACGGTCACGGAGCCCGTCGCGGCAGCCGTCGCCTACGGTCTTGGTGAGAAGCTACGGGAGGACGGCAACGTGCTTGTCCTCCATGTCGGCGGCGGCACAGCTGAAGCCAGCGTCGTGACGCTTACGGATGGCGGTTATTTTGATGTCCTTGCTTATCGGCACGATCCTTTTCTGGGAGGAGATGACTTCGATCGCAGGGTTGTGGACTACTTCGTCAACCTGATCAAGATGAAACACAGCAAGGATGTCAGCCAGGACAGGATTGCTCTCAGGAAACTGGGCGTGGCGTGTGAGCGTGCAAAGAAGGCGTTGAGCAGTCAAGATCATGCCCAAGTGAGCATCAAATCTCTATTCGGTGGAGGCATGGATTTCTCGGAGTCGCTGTCACGGCCAACTTTTGAGAAATTGAGTGGTGATCTGTTCTGGAAAGTCATTGCCTTGGTGGACTCGGCCATGGCAGACTCTGAGCTTGAGAGGAGCGAGATAGATGAGATTATTCTTGTTGGTGGAAGCACCATGATCCCAAAGATTCAAAGACTTGTCAAGGATTACTTCTATGGGAAAAAGCCAAACATAAGGGTCAAACCAGATGAAGCGGTTGCTCTTGGAGCAGCAGTTAAAATCCATTCCCTCAAATACAGGAGGTCTCAATCTTTGGATTTGATTTATAGATAATAGATAAACCTTAATTATGAAGCTGTTAGTTATTAATTATGAGTCCAGTAAATCCTAGTCCGATTGTTTATTAGGAGATGTACCATATAGGATTATCATAGGAGATTGATTTTTACACCCTTCTATGGTCGACGATCGTACCCAGCGCGCGTGCGCTCCTAGGGGCTAGCGGCGCACACGCATTTGAATAGTAGCGTCACGTATGGGTATATAACGAGGAGGCGGGCTAGATGCTCGTGTTTTTTCTGCTAAAAAAAAAAAGATGCCCGTGTTTTTTTAATGCAGATGCCCCCGTGTTATCTACAGGCTGCGAAGCAGTCTTCTTTCTCCCTTCTTATGTCTTACTTTTAAAAATAAAATCATATGTTAAAACACTCTGTACAAATAGTAATATAAAGTTTTAGCTTACATGTCAAAATATTATTACTTGGAATCTTTTTATACATATTCAACATTATACTTCTAAATCCAAAACTTTATAGTTCTAAACTTTATACACGTAATTTATAAACTTTGAACTATCACGTTACAAATTTTGTATTGCTAGGTTCAAAACTTTACACGCATAATTTATAAACTTTGAAGTATCATATTATAAATTTTGTACTGCTAATTTCAAAACTTTACATATATAACTTAAAAACTTTGAAGTATCATGTTACAAACTTTATACTGCTAGGTTCAAAACTTTACACGCGTAATTTATTAACTTTGAAGTATTTCATTACAAACTTATACTGTTAGATTCAAAACTTTAGACTTTCAAAACTCTACACCTAAATTCAGGAACTTTATACTATTTAAGACTTTGTACTGACATGCTGTAAACTTTATACACCTAAATTGGAACTTTGTAATGCGAAACTTTGCACTCCAAGTTTTAAAACTTTATACTATAACATATGAAACTTTATACTCGTAGGTGTAAAACTTTATCATCATAAAAAATTGTTTCAAAATATATCCAAGATGGATCTACTTTTATAGATCTCGTCATAATAAATCTAATGGTGCAAACGGAATTAAAAATAGATGTTTTACAAGAAAGTTATCACATTTTAAAGTTTATGTACATGTTTCAAAAAAAAGTATCTGACACATAATGCATGCGTCCTCTCCCACCCACGCATCCACACTTCTTGCATTGTCCTCCTCTCTCCTTGCGCCACGCGTCCGTGCACTGCTACCAGGGGCAGCGCACGCGCGTCAATCAGTGATTGGGTCTATGCATGTGTTCGCTACCGAACGCCACCGGCAATGCCTCCGACCCGAGTGCCACCACCCCAGCAACACCTCCCATCCGACCACCGCCGCCCGTAGGGGCACCTGCCACCCAAGCTCTTCGTCCTCCCACCGCTGGCCATGTGGTCCCTTGCGCCATCGCCCTACTCTTGCCGTCGGGGAAAAAACTTTCCTGGAGCCGATCCGTTTTGCCCATGCGTTGTCGCCCTGCTTTTGGTTTGCGCTAGTCCTGCTGTTTCCCTGCCATCTATGCTCGGTTGTTGCCGTCCCTGCAGAGATGGGCGAGCATGGAATCAGCTGCTGGGTGACGCCGTTTCCCTCCGACCGTTGCTGTTCCATCTCCTGTAGCCGTTCGACCATTGCAGCTGGTTGGGCTAGACCAGGCAAGCATGGGTGGAGAGGCAGTCCACCTGGGGTTATGTGGGTTGGCCCCTCCTTCCTGCCTCCCTCTCTCTTACACTCTTCTCTCTTGCTCATCTTTTGAAGAACCCTAAGAGAAGAACAAGCTCCTTCTCTCATCTCTCTCCTTCCAAAGCTTGGTGCTGACCAAATTGAGAGATTGAGGATTTGTAGCGTTGATCTTGTGAGCTTCAAGAGCATCTCCTTCCTCTCCTCTCCATCCCATAGCTTTGTGCTCATTCAAGAGAGGAATTGGGGAAATCCTAGTGTGTGCGCATTTGATTTCATATTTGGTGGCATTAGGTGGTGATTGTAATTATGGATATCTTATTACTCTTGGTGATTGCCGTCACCTAGACGGTAGGTGACTTGTTGATTGGTGAGGGGAATTGGTGATTGTGTCTGCCCCCAATCAAGGATTATATTTGTGATGGGTTCTTGACTTTTTCCCCATGTAAGATCACAAAAGGTATTCTAGTGGATTGCGCGTGTCATTGAGTTACCACACATTGGGGTAGGTTCCTGTGGCGCTTTTTGAGAGGCTCGGTGTGTGATACCGATTAGCCACTGAACCACCAAGTGTTGGTTGGCACAATGGGGACGTAGCTTGCCGGCAAGCAAGTGAACCTCAAGAGAAAATCGATTGTCTCGTTGTCTCTATTGGTTCATTGGCATTCTTGGTATTCATTATGATTGGATCAATTCGCTTGCCCGGTGTCGGTATAACAATTCATTCTCTCTTGTATTTACTTTCATACATATCTTGTGTAGCTTTGTTACTCTAGTTATAGCTAGTTGTAATTAGTTGTATTCTTCTTCTAGCTCACTAGTGTAGAATTAGTGACATAGTCCTTGTGTGCCATAGAGATTATAATTCACTAGAATTATTGGGATAAGTGGCTTGTAAACACAAACATTAGAGCTAGGCAAAACTTGCTATTGCCATTTGTCATACTAACCAATTTGTTCTAGTGCTTTGTAGAATTTTTAAATAGGCTATTCATCCTCTCCCCACCCTCTAACTATTTAGGACCTTTCAAGATGGCAGCAGGGGCACAGGCGGTCCCTGCATGCGCGGGGGAAGTAGGGGAGCAGCACAGCCGTAGCAGGCATGGAGAGGAGCGGCGCAGCAGGGAAGCTAGCGCTTGGAGCGGCGGGGAGGGGAGGGACGCGGGAAGCACGGACAGCGGCACTGGTGGTCCCCTACTACGTGCGGTAGGCGCTGGCGTGTAGCAGACCCCAGTGTCCGGACGCGCACGTTCGTCGAGACGTCCGAGGCGCTAGCAGTGCTGTAAATTAATGGAGCGTTGATTTATGTCTGCATAGTGGAGGAAGTCTAAACCTTGGCCTTCACAACAGCTTTTCGGAACCTTCGTAGTGCTAACTTGTTCTCGCTCAGATCAATGTTCACCACAGAGTATTTGTTGAGACGGCTACGAAGCCTCTATAGCATCCGCCTCTAATCTCCCATTTCTATAAATCAATAATTTGTAAAGCCCTCTTCCATTTCTATAAATCAATAATTTGTAAAGCCAGCTATTCAGCCGTCAGCCATCTCTAAAAGTCAACGCCCCGTTCACTTTAACTTATCAGTCCTGCTTATCAGCCATGGTACAGTGTTTTTCTCTCATAACAAAATAGCATCAACCGGCTTATCAGCCATAAAAACCATCAACCGAACATTGTAAAGGTGGCGTGAAATACAACTGTCCCTACATGTTTCCTAGAAATCATAAATCCGAGCCTACAAAATAGCAAAAACAAATATGGGAAGACCCCATTTGACAGCCACGTGATTTTGTAGAGGCACTCACAAGTCTTGCTACGTGCGAGAGTATGCACTAGTGCAGCTGCGGGCACTCGAACCCACAACATACAACTTCGCGTGTTCCTCTCCGATCCTAACCACTACAAAATCACTTGTGTCTATAGAGCATATTCATTCTCTTTGTATTCCCTTTACACGATTTTGAAATGAGTATTTAGGTTCCTAATTAACGAATCCAAATGAAAACATTTTCAACTACAAACTTGTTGATATCATCGAGCACTATACCTTTGGTTTTGGCACTTCTCCATCCGAGGTCGTTTGAAAATTTTAATTTTCAAATGTTAGAACTTCAAACATAATTTCCTTGGATAAATGATTTCAAATGAAAAATTACCAATACAAAGTTGTTAAACTCTTCGAAATCTACAACTTTCATCCGATGTCATTTGAAAAATTCGAATTTCAATATGTGAGGAATTCAAACTAAATTTTCGGACCATTTATTATTTCAAATGAAAAAGTTCTCAGCTGCAATGTTTTATATCTTTTTGAGAGAGATATATAACTTTGCTTTGGTCATTTCTCCATCCAAGATCGTTTGAAAAATTAAAAAATTTTAATTTTAAAATGTAAGAACTTCAAATATAATTTGTTGGATATACTGATTTCAAATGAAAACATTGTTAACTACAAATTTGTAGATCTCTTCGAGATATATGACTTTGATATAAACTTTGTTTTCATCTGACTTAATTTGAAAAAGTTACGAATTTTACCTTGTTGCCTCTCCAAATTAATTTTTTAGAGACGGCTCTAGATCCAGCCGCCTCTATATACGATCCCAATTGGTGCCCAAGATCTTCTTTCTTGTATAGTTGTATTATTATCTTTAAACATATATACAGATCAATAACTTACTTGGTAATCATCAACTTGTGTTAATTTGATAGTGGATAGCAGATTTTTGGCCTGAGCAGGGGCTTCCACTTCCCTGTATTTCACAGGAAGCACCCGTGTGTAGACGAGGACTCATCGACAGTCCACGCAGCACAATGGCCTCCCTTACGGCTGCATCGAGGAGACGGACACCTGCCTTTACCTGGTGCAGTATGGGTCACCGTCGCAGCACTACTACACGAAAACCAAAACGTCTTATATAATTTAAAACTTATGAAGTACTCCGTAGAAAACTTAAGGTGATGAATGGACAGCAGGATTGATTAGCCCTATACAGACAACGAATATTTAACGTGACATGTAGGAAGAACTATCTCAGTTTAAACCCAAGGAAACAAGGATGTAGAATAAACTTCTTGTTACAGCCATTGCTGGTGCAAATGTCAAGGACTCAAAAAGTATTTCAAATGAGCAAACCATATAATACACTGATATGTGCTAAAGGCTTGTTCACTTGGTTTTTACAAATGGATTCTGCCAAGCAGACAATGATAGCCAGAACTATATGAACCAAAACTTGGAGAGAAGGAAACAAAAACTTGTTACAAAATGGAAGAAAACTTATTACAGAGGGCAAGTACCGGGCCAAAATGGCAATACTTCATGTAAACCAATGTGTCGACAAGTTTGATGAATGATGACAATCTATGAGGTAGCTTGAGCACATGGTCAACTTGCATCCATCAATGGCGTGACTGGTGAAACCTAGGTCGGTTAGTGAACGTGCGGCCATTAGCTCTAACAAAATGTGTGATGGCAATAGAAAGACCAGCCCACATGAGTGACAGCAACAAATGGCGAACATCATTCCGGGCTGCAAAAATAATGTAGCAGTCAGCTGTGCACATTAACTAACAAATTCCACTAGCATGTACAGTCAGTTTAGTTCACACTTTAAAATAGTCAAAATCAAGAATGCATATAATAAAGCCAAAAGAATCTCATATTTGTCCTTAGAACAATGCAGTCCAAATTCACTCTCGATTCCCAAACTGTTAACATTTTCCAAATCACGTCTAAAGGCAGACTTCATGGCCCTCATTGTGTGGTCTGGTCTCTGGTAAACACGTCATTAATTTTGCCATGCTGCTTGGTACAACTTGACCAGACACACCCATTAAGTTGAATCATGGCACAACTCTTCATTAACCCAAGAAAAAGATAAGAGAAGGAATAAATATTTTGCAAGTGGAATTTCGTCCCATCAATTGCTTTTTATTTTAATACTCAATGCCTCAATGTACAATCTTCTTTATTTGTCCAAACAAAATAACAAGGCAGCATATCTAGCATTAAAGCTCTTCTAAGGATGAGACTAAATGGAAGAACTTTAAGAAATTGTTCCTTGGCATTAATCGGCATAAATTAATAACAGAACACCCCCAAGTGTCTGTTTCAGCAAATTCAGAATTCTTACCTTGCCTTAGTGACATCATCATGAACATTAGCACTCCCATAACCAATGCAAAAGCAAGGCGGAAGGACTGTGAAAGAAAAACTGCATAAGTTAGTTCATAATGTAATAGCTCCATACATAAAATGCAACTCCAAGCTATAGCTAATTGTACCCACCGCATAACTCTCCAGAAGTCCTGCTTTGCTTGGCACTGCCATGTCTCGACTAACAGATGTCATGTAATGTCCTTGAAGAAGATCAATGGCATCCTGCGTAAGGGAATAAATAAATATTGAGGCACTGCCTATAAAGCACACAGGGTAGATATTTCAACGAAAGGTAAATAGGAACTAAGAAGAAAGAGAGTTGAGCCTTGCATGAAGTCAGTTAGAGTGGAGAGTGGAGACATTAGCAACAGGTACTATAGAGGATGCATTGATCATAATAGGCATACGGTCCTCTTACACCAGCGAAAATCCTTACCACTCAAATCAATTATACAATGTCATGTAAGCTACCATTTTCATCATAAATTTCAGCACTTTCTTGCTTAGGCTTACCCCCACTGCAAGAATCACACTGGTACTAATATATGGTTTACATAATATAGTACTAGGCTAAGTTATGGAAATGTGACATTTGGGGCACCGGGCACCATAAACAATCAACTGTTTACCTGCTTAGTCCCATCAACAAAGTTATTCAGGTAGTATCTTGCAAGTGCATTCCTCAAATCATTCAGAATTCCTTGTGTAGTTCGCTTCCCATACCTAATAGACAAAAACAAATTTAAAGTATGAACAAAGTATCCTAGAATAAATAACATTCCACAATTGTCTTCATTTCAAAGCACACAACTACAAACAGAATGAATATAAATTAACGAACAGTAATCTGGAGACTGACAGAAACAAAAGTGCACTACTTAGTATGCATTTGGTCAGCCTAATTGTTAATGGTGGGCATGTGGACATGTGGTACCATCCTATGTCCTGTTGCACTAAAATTTTCTGTATAGATGGAGACTTTTCACCAGATGACTAGTAAAAATTTACTGTAGCCCATTATTTAGGTGATACTGGTATAGGGATTCACTGCAACAATGGTTACATGTTACAACAGTTCTTAGTTAATAGTAAAAAAATGGAATTCAACCCCTTCATGATACAATTAGAAGTAGTTTCTGTTCTTGGCTTCTTGCTAACGAGAAAACGGAAGAAATGGAAATAGAGTAAAAGAACTCAAAGATAAGATGTTTTTTTTCCTAAATAAATTACCGAACAAAATCTCCTTTCAGAGCAGGAGTTCCAGAGTACTGAATGCTTATTGCATCTCCATGATTGGCCCACACTGAAAAACAGCTCGTTTTACTACACCAACATGTTTATATGGCATGGAAAAATAGAACCAAGAATCTAAATTAATTTAAATGGTAAACATAATACTCACAAATTTTGTAGTTTGTATCAAAGGCTGGATGTTTGCTTATTGTATCACCAGCACCAAGAACTCCTATACGTTGAAGTTGGCTTTCCAGAATTTTTCCCCCAATCATACTCTGGTTAGGAATGTTCAGATATAGAAGTGAAAGTTGAAAGGAAGAGAACTTATAAAACATAAACAAATAGCTATAGTAATAGTCTGTCATAGAAATATCAACAAGAGCGCAATGATTAGTGTTAGATATTAATGCTCTGCTTTACTGTTAGTTGGCCTGACGCCTAGGAACCTTCCCAGCATGCTGCCTTGGCTACTGGGCAGCAGCCAGGGCTAATGCTCTGCTTTACTGTTAGCTGGCCTGACGCCTGGGAACCTGCTCACTGTGCTGCCCCTTTACTTCCTAGTCCTAGTTTGATATGAATTGGCTGGGGTAGGAGGAAGAACCCTTTCGTCCGTAGACTACTTCTTAGGTTCCTATTACAATCAATACCTGATTCTCTCTTTTATAGAGATGACTGACTTGACTCCTAAGGAAATATCCTAACCAAATCAATCTAACTTATCACTTTCCTAACAAACCAAATCAATCTAATCTAATCTGCCGGGTACTGTTCACGCACTACAGTGCCACATGGGACCCTGGGCTGGCTCCACTTCCCATAACATAGTTCTAGCCCTCTTCTATAAAGTGTACTCTGTAATCTTCCTTTCAGATTAATACAGATGCAATACATCTCTGTTTTCAATTAGGGTTCTTATTGCATCAGTATTGCTACTATGTGTATGTTCCAGTAAAAAAGAAATGTATTACTTGTATTGTACTGTTTTAGAACAATCTGAAACCAATTAAGTGTGCAACTTAAACCATACAATCAATATAGAGCATGCAGTCCTAAAAGTACATCATATTCCATACACAGTAAATCAGTTTGGATATGGTTCATAAATCAAAAGAGACGGCTTTACAATTTCTACATCTATCTGACAATACACTAATGCTATAATAAACCATGAAGAATGCCCTTAGACAAACAATAATAAATCATGTCTTACGTTGGTTTGGAAAATGAAAAGGAAACTGCTAGGTAACTGGGTGATTAAAACAGTATTGCATAGACAGATTATTTTATAAACAAAAAAATGATGAAGTATGCGTCAATGTGATAAAGTTTATTAGTAAGTACCTGAGTCACATTGGTGCGATCCAAACAATCTATACAATTTGTTCTTACAGTGCCAGTCTGCTCCTCAATTTTCTCGTGTTTATCATTTACAAGGAAGTACCTATCGCATAACCATATTAGCAAGACCATGCGAACAAAATGATAACATTCAGAGATGTAAATGGCTTTGGAAACCAGGTATAAAAAAAATATATTACTAAGATCCACATAAGAACTCACTAGACAAGAAGATAACAAACCAATAAGAGTACGACTAGGGACTGAATGCACTGCATTTTCCCCACTTAGCCAGAAATTCCAAATACGAAAAATAAAAATCTGCACAGCAGGTTCTAAATGCATCTGTACTACCCCCTAAAGGCTCCAGCCAGATTCCAATTGGTAATGTGCAAGATTAGATAGGTTTGAATTTGAGTAGAAAAGCTCATTCTGCATCAGGCTGGTTCAGCGTAAATTCTATACACCAACAGATTAAAGAACTAATGATTCACTCAAATGCGACTCCTATTCAGTTGTTTTTTGTTCTCGAACACACAGGAGAGCTGCATACCTTTTATATTAAGAAGAAAAGGGGTATGAGAAACCCCAAACAACAAAGAAACCACCTCAACACACACCGACACGCAGCCACAACAAGCCCACACACACTCACCAATGAACTTGGTTTTTGCATGCAGATTTGATGCGATTGGTGGTTTTGTGTACACAAACGATAAAGGGCATGACATTGAATATACTGTATCAGCTAGCAGCATACTTATGTTTCTGAAGATAGTCCTTGATTTGATCATACAGCTGAGAAAGGCGCTCAAAGTGAATATGACCACAAACTCGGTGGAAGTCAAAGTGCACATATCTGCAAGATATAGGTATTCATATATGCTTAGCTACAATACAACATGATAAAAGCAGTGAGTAGTCAATAGTGGAGAAAGAAATTGTTACCTTAGATCTTCACTGAGAATAGGTTCAATAGATTTTGCATATCTTTCACGGAGGCGACCCTCACCGCCACCCTGAAAGATAGAACAAAGCCAATAAACAAGTAAAATACTCTATGCAACATAAGCAGGAAGGAAACACTGTATTACATTTCAATAAAACAAACATGCACACTTGGGAAGAAAAGCATGCAAGTATGCACAATGCATATGAGCAGATCAGACATCAATCCTAATAGGAAGAATTTGAATTCAATTTTGAAAACTAGACATCTTAAAGAGGAGCAGATCACAAACACAATGGACTAGGAGCATAAACTTCTGATTTTCTTAATTTTTTAAAATCATAGCACTAAAGTTAGTACAAAGTCCAAGAGCAGTGAACTTACTGTATTGACAAGATCAACAGCTAAGACAGCTCCGTATTTCTTTTGCAAATCATGGAAGTGCCTCTCAAGTACACGAGGCTGAACAGCAGAAACAGATAGCATATAATTTCACAGAAAGGCATAGTGCCATTAAAGCAACAAGGTAAAGAATTAAAAAAGGAATGGGATAAGTGAGCTCACAGCCTCCTCTTGTCTAACAACGTCAAAGCTAGGTTTATATGTCAAATCAACAATCTGCTCCCACAAGAATGGCATAGAACCTCGAACCTACAAAACATATAATTTGTTAAAATATTTGCTGAGTAAGAATGAAGCACAACTTACAAGTGGGGCAACCAAAAAGCAATATTAAGGGTATATTTTAAATAGCATGAAGAAACCTACTTGTACATAGGATGCTGTAAACCCTTTTGACTGCATTATCTGCTCTGATTCAACGAAGTTTGCAGCATAACCCTCTGCATCAGCTCCTCGTCTCCACATTCGAGTACCTTAAAAAAACCAGTGAACTACTATCCAATCCTAAGAAATTGAGTTTACTGGAAATGAGACAGGATGTAATTAAAACTGATCATGTGCAGTAATAACATATTTAACTAAAATGTTAATGAAATGTGAAAAACTTATTTTGATGCCAACAAACTCTCACCTATCCTTCGTGTGCACCTACGTGCAATCAGGGTCACGTTTACCTTCTCTGACCCAACTTCTGCTTGGATATTTTGGAAACCTGATGTTGAGTTAAGTTGCCAAAACTCACAATAAAATATGAACCACAGAAAAATTGAATCAAAATATTAACAGAACACATCTTATTTCTCTAGTAATGAAATTGTTTAAAATGTCAAGATATGCCAAGGATACTGCCTTGAATTACTGGCAATAAGTACTGGTTCAGCTATCAAGGGAGAAAGAAGAAATCAGAATACTTTGCAGATATCGGCTTTCAAATCAAAAGTGAAATGAAATAAGGGCCTTTCTCGAAAGGGAAGATTACCATAGAAATTTTGGGATTTCGTTCAAATCTGAACTGAATACTAAGGCGGCCCAGTTACCAACACCTCCTATCCAAACAAAATACCTAAAGATAGTGTTAATCTTACCTTGTTCTCAATTAGAGGTTCTAACAGGTAACTGTTCCATAGAAATCTTGGTTCTGCCTGAAAATAATTATTTTAATTGATCAGTACTAGTATTTAGAAAAGCACAATGTATACATTTGATTTTTCTCACACCATAAAAATTCTACCAAAAAATAAAATGCTCCTACAAGTTATCCGTGTTGAAGGATTGTGGTTATTAATAATCATATAAAAGTTACTATCATCTCGTGAATTTGCAGCATGATACTATAATTACTGAAGTCATTAGCCATTACCAAAACAGCAGAATGACACACTTTGAGATTAGGTGTAAAAGGGCAGTGGAAACTTTGTTGCCAAAAGGAATAGTCCAAACTCTTTTTGTATACAAAAAAAAATAGCAACTAGCAAAAGTACACTGGTACTACATGTTCCAAGAAAGCATAAGCACTGCAGCAGAGGCTTGCAATGGAGAAAGATAAGACCTCCATCTGTAAGCAAACCGTGGAATTAGAAATGGAGAAAGAAAGAAACCTGTCTCCAAAGAGGAAGAGATTTATACTCATCGCCTAGATCAAGTAGCCTCTGTACACTGGATTAGAACAGACAAAGACAAGTATGTGGTAAGCAATAAATACAGGGAAATATTCCAAATACTTAATTAATCGAGATCTATTATAGCTTCTCTCTGCCTAGAAAAGCTAAATGTTTCAAGTATAAAGCTCAAGAATGTAACTGAAAATGTTAACAAGATACTCACGAAAGTGTTAGGTTGACATCATAGGAGAAGTGAAGGCCAATAGTCCTCTCTGCAACATCCAGGAGTTTCGAGAATTCTGTTTCCATTTTTTTCTGCCAAAAGCATATTTGAATGTTCAAATGGAATATTGATGTAAACAACTTAACTGAGAACAAAAGAAGCATACGTTAGACCTGCTCAGCAGAGGTGGTGTTATGTGCATTATCGCAGGGAAGAACTTTTAGTCCTGTCACTTTAAAAATTGCATGTCCAAAGTAGGATCCCACACAATCACGATCCGTGATCACCAGAAAATATGATCCAACTGCAAGTTTAAGCACTCCTATCACACCATATACTGTTTGAACTTTAGGCTTTGTAGTGGATCCGCGTGACGGCATGTCTTGAACTAGATTCATTGTTCCGCTGGCCCGGCTAACTGACAAGTACAAGTCAGCAAGGCCATCAATTGGTTCAAATATATAACAGTCAGGAAACTCCCAGAGTCTCAATCTTGTATGGATTTTAGACGAAGGGCTTGCATCAGTTGTCTCACCCATAGCAGGATAACCTGAAATAATTGGTGATACTGATGATAGTTAGCATCGTAATGACATGGCTAGATATTTATTTAGCGTACTGGTCAATTTGACATCAGAAAATATCTTTCATTTCAAGATACTTGGAACTAGAAGATAAATATATTAAAAGAATTATAGTGAATTTTTGACACATCCATCTTTTATTACATCTAATCTAAAACTAAAATAAGAAAAAAGAGAAGATGTTGAAAAGGAAGTTATTAACATCTTGAGCAGACATGAGCAGTTAGCCAATAACGGTTGCCCAATAGTCTTTGTCTTCTTCCTTCTCTCATTTGCTCCAAATATTTCTCTCATTTCCACAATTATTGCTATACCTCCATAGAATCTCTTCCCAGTATCTATTCTTTTATATCCTCTTCATCTTCCTCCAGATATGTTATCACATTGTATAGCATGTTTAGGTTATGTTTGATGGAAATAGACACAAGGAGTACATTTAGAGCCACAACATACTTGTGGCGTAGTGTTTAGCATATAAGAAGTTGCCTGGCATTCTTTGAATAATTTCTCTACATTGTACAATGGTAGAAGAAATGACAGTGCTGCAATGGCAACCATCAGAGCAAGCCTTCTGGAACCTTGCAACACAAACATGAGCAGTAGGCCTTGAATAATCATCCTTAATGGAAAAGAAATAGACAGCTCCAACCTTGAGTGTGGGCAACTGTGAGATGGCCACCAACAGGAGCACAACCAAACAATTGGCTTATATCTGAACCGGGAAAATGAGATCTAACATGGTTGTGCTGAGATCGAAGAGATCTACTGCCCTGGATCCTTCTATTAACACGATTGACACAAGGCTGGTGGGCCACGAGAATGCATCCTGTAACTAGAGCAGCACAGCTAGCCATTGGGCTATGGTGTGATAGCTAGCACCGGAGATCTTGGGCAATGAAGAATCTGAATGTCTTTGTGATCCTATATGTTGTTGGAGAAGACAAATCAGGACCGGCTGAGTTGAGAATCAAGCGATTAACTCAACAGCATGCGCTATTCGCCTAATTCAGAAACACCAAGCTTGCACTGCAGGCACGAAACCAAGGCTAAATCCACGGTTGTCTGGTCGATCGCGGAGATCGACAGGACGCTCACGGGTCAAGCAATCGCAATTTCTACAAGATTAAGCAGCATGGCGTCCGCAACACCCAATCAAAAAAAAACACTGCCTACCAGTACTGTATCACTCAGCAACCCATTTCTAAACCACCAAAAACACTGAACCGAAATCTAATACCCCTTAAAAATATCAGGTTATGGCTTATGCAGACCACACATCAGAACAAAGACCCAGGCCACACAATTTTTAACTGCAGATCGTTTCATTACCGTAATTGTCTAATCTGTACATGAATTATCACTCGCAAATTATTAAATCCAATTTGGGAGGCAAAAGGAGAGTGGATGGTCGGTTTACCTTGGATCAAGTTCAGACTTCAGAGAGAGGAATATGGGTCAGCCTTGCACCGAGCAACCAGCCTTACAGGATAATAGACCGCCTATGCACCAAAATTCACAACATCAGGCAATTTTGAGCAAGCGGAAGGATGAAGGTGACAATTAACAGCTATATACCAGATTTTTCTATAGCTAAGAGTTAAGAGTTAGAAGGTTAGATTGACGTGACATCACAGCAATCGTACCCAGAATCCCAGCTTAGAATCTGTATCTCCGCAAGGAAAAAGACGAGAGATTAGGGGGTGGATTTCACGGAGGACTTGTCCCTTGGAGAAGATGAAAACGTCGTGGGCCGAAATGGTGGATTTCCCGGAGGACTTGGGCGAGGACGAGGCTGATCCGAACGCTGCGAGGGCGATGAACACAACAGCTGGGGCGTGAGTGGCCGAGTGGGACGAGGACAGGCGGGGGGGCGGGGGCCGGGGCGCCGAGACGGCGTGGCGGGCGGCCGGCCGGGCGGGCTGAGCGGGGCACGAGAGGGGCAGTTGGTCGTGTGTATTCGTCGATCCAATGAACGCTAAAATTTCGGAAAATATATAACTTTCAAAAAATATGAAATAACACTAAAAGATTGAACCGTTAATTTTAAATATACTATCCTCTCTATTTTAAATTATAACATGTTTTAACTTTTCTAAATACGAAATTTTTACTATACACTTAGATATACATAATATAATATATAGACTCGTAATAAAACAATGTATCTAAAAAGTTAAAACATCTTATATTTTGGAACGAAGGAAGTACTTCGCCCTAAAATAATCGGCCAGGCTAGCGTCCGGACATCTGGCCCTAGGCCTCGCATTCGGACGTAGCTCCCCGCGCCCCGTGCTTGCTCCGTGCCGCACGTCGTGCTTGCTCGAACGACTCATCCTACCCACGCTGCCCACCCCCACCTGGGCGCGTGCCACCCGAACATCGCCAGCATTGAGAAGTGGAGGAGACACCGAAGCAAGGCAGCAGAAGGCGGGGAAGGAGATGCAACACACGATCTAATTTTCAAACATCCAAATGAAACATTTGTAACCTACTTTTGAAATAGTTGCAACATACGTCAGAAACACCCGTAAAAACACCTGAAAACGCTTGAAAACACATTGCGAAACATAAGCAACATCCAGATAAAACACATGCAACATCCAGATATACACACTTTTAACATACGTCTGAAAAACAGATAAAAACATTTAGAACAGACGCTTGCAACATACGTATACAGCCATTGGTAACATATGCAATATCTCAATCTAGTTTTGCAACATTCGCATAAAACACTTACAACATACCTCTGAAATATCTGAAACACTTAAAACAACACATGCTTGCAACATGCGCTTTCAAGCACAACATCTACTTGCTGCTTGGACGAAATGGAGGCTCATCGGCGTGTAGAGTTCACCGGAGGCAACGGCCCGACGGCGCTTGTAAGCGGCAGCTCTGCATGACGCAACAAGGAGGCAGCGGCCGCACGATTGGGACAAGAGAGCTAGATTCGTCGGGAGCACTTGTGCTAGTCCTACCGTGCTGGTCCGCCCATGACTAGGCCATCGTGTCGAGGGTCGCTCGGGCCACCATGTCATGGCCTGCTCGGGCTGAGGCCACGCCGAGGCGCTGCGCCACTGTGTTGGGGACGCTTGCCCGCACTGCAGAGAGAGAGAGAGGAGAGGGAGGAGCACTAGAGCACATGAGAGAGAGAAAAGTGGAGGCAGGGAGGAGCCGGCGCACCGGGATGCTCGCCTGCACCGAAGAGAGAGGGGGAGGAGGGCTAGAGGCATGCGAGAGAGAAAGAGAGAGAAAAGCGGAGGTCGTGAGGCGCGCGCGAGAGAGAGGTTGCTGATATTTTGCTGGAGCGAACCAATGGGTCGAGCGGGTGACGTGGGACATATCGGGTCCGGACAGATAAAGGCTCTAAAGGTATCATTATTGTAAAATAATTGCATATTTGCAATTCAAACTTTATCTACAATAAATGATCAAATAGCACAAGATTCGAGGAACAACAGCCGGTGGCAAAGCAGAGCAAACTTGCCAGACTTGTTTAGTTCCTCATAAAAAATTTACACCTCATCACATCGAACGTTTGGACACATGCATGGAGTATTAAATATAGGCTATTTACGAAACTAAATACATTGATTGAGACTAATTTGCGAGACGAATCTATTAAGCCTATTTAGTCTATGATTTGATATTGTGGTGCTACAGTAACCCATGTACTAATGACGGATTAATTAGGTTTAATAAATTCGTCTCGCGGTTTACTAGCGAGTTCCGTAATTTGTTTTTTATTACCTCATGTAACACTCCTATATAACACCCGATGTGACACCCCAAAACTTTATAGCATGGAACTAATCAAGGCTGAGTATTTGTTACTAAAATTTAAAGACTGTCGGCACATCTCATGCCATGTTTTTCCTTCTATATGTTTGTCCGCCAACTGCTACGCACCGAGATCTCACCCTCTTTTTCTTTCTTTCTTTCTTTCTTTCTTTCTTTTTGCTTTTTCGTGGACATGCGCCCCTCCTCTCCCAAGTTGTGGAGGTACTTTCTTCTCCATTTATAAGTTGTTGCTGGTCCACCCTCTGATCCCACCGGTCCCTAAGGGCATGTTCGGTTGCTTCGGAATGACCTCCTGGATAGACTCCCGGCTAGATTGCCTAGTTAATTTGAATAAGCTTGATTAGCGGGAACGGTTCTTAGGCTCGTTCCAGAACAACCGAACGAGCCCTAAATGTATAGCTCTATCACCAGGGCCAACTCTATAATTTGACAAGCCAGAGGGCAAATTATCATGGGCCTTTAAGGAAGGATATGTACATCTACACATATATAGTTAGCACTGTATCTTTGGGGCAATCGTGAAACCCTATTCGAATAGATATTTAAGAGTTTCAAAAAAAATTTAAAACTATACACACACATCCGTAGTGCATCTATTGATGAACATTTCCACAAAATTTGAGATTCAAACATGTTTTGTAAAGTTTGTGTGATGGATATGGTTGTATCACACGAATTTGTGGCATTATTAAGAAATTAAATCTGAGTTATTCGGCCCTCCTCCAAATCATTCGGGTGATCAAAACCCACACATCACCCAAGTTTTGTATAGATTGACGACCCAAAAGCCTATAAACACCGGCGTCAAATGAATGCTGGTTAGGCAACAGTTGAATAAGCAACAAGAACCCTAATAACCAATGGTTCAATGGAGATCATCTTTGACTTTGAGTAATTAAGTTAGGCTATTTAGTAATGACATGAAACTGAATGCCTGGTCCACGGCACGTTGGTTGGGCAAGTAACCAAACCCCAAGTAGTGACGACCTGAAGCCTGATGGAGATCACCGACACACCAACAACATTGACGACGAAGAACGTAGAGACGGGTATTAGCAGCCCGGCACCTGGACCTGGACGACTGGACCTACTCGTAAGTCGCCACCACAGCAATCGGAACATCAGCGCAGCTAGCGATAACTAAACTGCAAGCCGGCGAGGGCGCCAAGTGCGATGTCAGCTCTACCATCTGCAGAGATGAACCGTTGAGAAAGAGCAGAGCAATCGTGTTTTCGGATTTTCAAGTGCGGGCCGGCGGTGGGCTGGCAGACGAATCTTTGATCGATCAAGTTGAAGCCTCCAACCTTGCTCCCTACTGCAACCATAAACCCATTTAGCACTTAGCAGCCCTCGATGACAAGCAAAAAAGAGTAGCTATATACTGTGATGGATGTCATGATCGACTGTGTATGCATCGAATGAATTTTTTCTATGAGAACTTGAACTTGAACGCGGCCGTGGAGGTCGCTCGATGGTCGATGCTGACCTCCCACGACTTACGTGGGGAGCACAAACAACTCGGACTCTTGCATGCACGGAGGCCCTCGACACTAATACACTGTATATTTTTTAGGGGCGGCTAGAGAGTATTTATTGGGACAGTTGGGCCAGCCGTCCCTACCACACCGTTTCTAAAAATTGTGTGTTTGTAGGGGCGGTCCTCTGACCGCCCTTACAAATCCATCTGTAGATTTGTAAGGGCCCATCTGTAGATTTGTAAGGGCGACACCAGCCGCCCCTACAAATCAATTTATAAGGGCGGCTGGCAACACGTGCGTTGCACCGCCGGCTGCATGACGTCGTCCACCATAGCTAGCAGCACGCCAGCACCCGCGGCTTCGTCTTCCCCACCGAGGAGCCCGAGGTCATCGTCCTCATCCTTCCACACGCACACGATAGCAAAGAGGTCGGTCGCTTCGAGCGCTTCCATGCAAATTAAGGCCAGTCTCAGTGGGAGATTTTACCTCTCAGTTTCTAAGACGTGAAACTCGTCATGAAACAGGTCTCTTTCAGTACATTGTTTCATTATACAATTTCATGGAAATTTTATCCGTTCGTGTGGTCCCACCGGTGTCTCTTTCTTCCTTCTCTTCCCAGCCTATGCGACGGCGGGCGGAGATGGAGCAGGGGCAGCTTGCGCTCACGGCCAGCGGAGCTAGAACCTGGACAGCACGAGCGCCAGCAGGACCTTGAGCTCGGCCATGGCGAAGGCCTGGCCGAGGTAGGTGCGCGTGCCGGCGCCGAAGGGCAAGTACGCGTGCGGCTGTCGCTGGTGGTGCGCCCGCGCGTCGTCCATGAACCACCCCGGGTCGAACTCCCGCGCTCGCTCGCGACCGCAGCGCGGCGGAGCTCGCGACCACGCCCGGCAGTCTCGGCCCGCGGCGGAGGTGCCCCGCCCGTGCCCGGCGGCCTCGGCCCGCGGCGGAGGCGCCCCGCACGCGCCGCGGCGGCCTCTGCTCGCGGCGGAGGCTCCGCGCCCACACCCAGCGGCCTCTGCTCGTGGCGGAGGCGCGGCGCGCCCGGCGGCCTCGCTCGCCCGGATGAAACGCCCGAACCCCCTCAGTGGGCACGCGCCCGGCAGCCTCTGCTCGCGGCGGAGGCTCCTCGCACGTGCCCGGCGGCCTCTGCTCGCGGCGGAGGCTCCTCGCACACGCCTGGCGGCTTCTGCTCACGGCGGAGGCTCCTCGCCCGCGCTCGGCGGCCTCTACTCGCGGCAGAGGCACGGCGCGCCCAGCGGCCTCGCTCGCCCGGATGAAACGCCCGAACCCCCTCGGTGGGGGTTTCGTGCGGTTTCCTACGTTTTGGAAACAACGTCAATTCGTTCGTCCCCATAAAACATTTCCCCTCTCTCTCCTCCTTGATACATGCAAAAAGCCTCCTTCTGCTGACGTGCCACCCTATTTAACGTGCATGAAACCTCATTAAGACTGACCTAAGAAACATGCTCTGCATGCACCGTCTCAATGTGTACATAAGGCGTTCGGTCTTTTGATGCCTGTTTTTTTTATTGTTGTCTAGACAATAAGTAATTTTATCATTATTTAACTATAGAACAAATTTGTAAATTGTCTATCATGAGCTGTTTTTCTATACTAGTCAATTGTGTAATATTGTTGTCTAAAATTTCCTAAAAATTCAGGCACCTGAAAGAAGCAACTCCCATCTTTTGAGGGACTTCTAGTGCCGGTGCAGACCCACAAGTTCGATGGATGAGTAGGAGCATCTCCACTATATCCCTTTTTCTCTTTCCCTTACATTTAGTAAAGAAAGTTGAGAAAACTGAATTGTACTAGATTGAGCCTCATCCCCTTTTTTATATGAGTCCCGCCTGTCAGTGGCAAAATAAATTCTCCTTTATTTTCTCTCCCTCCTGTCTCTTTTCTCGCACCCGAATGGAGCAGGCACCGAAAACGAGATACGCGTGTGAGGGGCAACGGTCCTCCTAGCGCCGGGCGCGACAACCTTCCTTGGCATGGGACGGTGCAGGGCATGGCAGCGCGGCGTGGGGGGCATCATCAAGCGAGGCGAAGGCCCAACGGCCTTCCTCGGTGCGGGGTGATACGGACTTTCCAGCGCAAAAGAAAACGGGGATTGAGGAAATTCTCTGGTTTTTTCCCCTTTCCTTTTGAGGGATTAAGAAAAAATTTAGAGACAAAGGGGATTGGGGCAATATATGGGAGCTAAAACATTTACTTTCCTGTAATTTTGTCCATAAACGAATTGCTCATAATCCTCGCTCTTGTAACATGGTAGCACATAGTCTAGCTGCTCATGGGGCTGGATTGTATCCAGACTCGGTGTGTGTTAGGGATAGTATCCCTCATTGTACCCAGGTTTTGGTTGCCAAAGATTTGGCGCCGGATAATGTGTAATGGAGATCTCTTCCAGTTTATAAAAAAAGATTAGCAGGAGAGGAGCCCGAGCAAGGGCTCAAGGTTGCTGGGCTCTGGGTCTATCCTTATGTATCTCCAAATAAATTTAATATAAAAATGGGACTGTCTACATATCTGTTGACAGATTTTAGCAGCCCAAATCTGTCACATTTTTTACCAATCACAGCTTTAGAAAAACTGACAGATAACTATATGAAAAATCTATCAAATATGTTAACAGGTCTAAAACAAAAAAAAAAACCATTACAAAAAAAATCTGTTTGTTGTCTGGCACTGCATCAATTTTGCTTGCAGCAGCTGCAGCATCATCGTTGTCATCATCCACTGTTGCCACTGGCAGGGCTGAGATGGCATCTTTAATCTTTCCTACAGCCTTTGAGAACTACAAAAACAAGAAGCAAGAACATGGTTCAAGAATCAGTATCCCCAGGGTGATACGTATTGGGTTATGGCAGCATATCTGATGGCTGCATATCTACAGCATCTGCCAAACATATCTAGTCTAGTAAACTATTTAATACTTAGGTTGTCAAGATAAGCAGCATGTGCCGTTCAGAAAAATATACTCACCACAAAACTGTCATCAGTGAAGATCACTAGCCACCACTGCGTGCAGCACCCATATGTCGAATTGATTTTTCTGCTGTTGGTTGAATAACTGCACATTAATCGCAGGTTGTTAGTGTAAGTAGTGAAACGGATAGTGACCTGACAACCAAACAACTATTTGTTTTGGGTGCATCAGAAACTTCACCTCTGTTACACCCTGAGTAGCATCAAACAATTGTGGTACTCTGCTCGTACAGAAGGCTCATTGCATGCCCCCGGTGAAGACATCACAGCCTCTAGTATAGCAAAGAAACAGCCTCTAGTATAGCAAAGAAATGACCGATTGTTCTAGGCTTGACACTTCCAGCCTTGATAGGTTGCAAAGCTAGTTTTGATGCCTTGCTGAATTTAGAAGTAAGCACACATACACACACAAATGTAATCCTTTTCATTGGATCAACAACGAGCATTCGGGAAATCAAGTCCCTCGCTGAAGGTGACAAATGACTAGGAAGGATATATATTCCACCCTACAAATAGATATGAGAATTTACTGTATTAACAATTAAATATAAAGGAGTCCATTTTTTAGGTAAATCACTGAGATTATAGCTCACCTTTATTTTGTTAAAAAGGCCTGGAGTATTCTCATCATCAGATGGGAAAGTGCTAGAAACAAGAGCATAAAGAACAATGCCACAGCTCAAGAAATCAACTTCAGGACCAACATATAGTTTACCTGAAAAGCTAAATCACTATTACAACTCACGACATTACAACTAAAAAAATACAATCGACTCAACTAAATTGACCATTACAACTCTAAAAAATATAGCTTAACAAAATCAACTCAACAACACTTTATATTGCTCCATCAAATCACACATAAAAAAGGTCAACGCATCAATAACTGGTCAGAGAAGAGACAAGCTGAGATTTACCAATCTTGTAACAGATATAGCTGACAAAAAATACAGCCCATAGGCCACATTACCATCATACAGTACCCAAAAAAAACATCCGCCCCCCATACGCACACAACACACACACACCAACAAGGACTGAAAACACATATACCCACACATAGAGACAAAAACACCCACACACACCAAAGCTAGCAGAAACATGTACACACACAGACACACTCACAAACACACACACTACACATACCTGCACAGCCTAAAAAAGTGAAGCCTAAAAAAAAGGGACAAAAAAGAAAGCCAAAACAAATTAACAACTCAAAACAAATTAGAAAATCAGATCTGCACATCATAGTGATCATAGGTAAAAAAAACTCAACTCAAATACAACTAAATTGACCAAAACAACTCTCGACAATACAGTTCAACTCAAATACACCGATTGTTCCCTCACACATCAAATGGTCACCACATTACAGCTAAAAAAAACAATCAACTCAACTAAATTTACCATTAAAACTCTGAAGATTACAGCTAAAAAAAACAAATATATCCTTGTTGTCAGTCGTTCTTTCTTTGTGAGACAGCAAAAATCCCCAAATAGAACAGGCGTCCTGACCAACGGTACCCAAATCAAAACCACAAATTGACAAAACCAAACCTTAATAGACCACAATCGGAAAGCAAACAGACTAATTGAACAACAAAATGACAAAACTAAACCTTATGAATACACCACAAATGCACAGACTAAATGAACCACAAATCAGCCCTATAAAAACCTACTCTAATCATACCAAAAAAAAGAACAGTCTTAATACAGGAGAACAACAGTAACAGCTGAATTCGGCTTTAGTTACAAGCACAAGCATGTTGCCATTTTTTGTATGGAACGGACGTTTTTGGCATTTCATCGAGCACCTTGAGGACATAGAACGACAGAACGACAAAAAGGCATAGAACACAGGAGCTGGGAACCTTACCATGCTCAGAGAGGAAGGAGAACGCGAGGAAGAAACGAGCACGGCACCGGGCCGCCGCCGGAGGAGAAGAGGAGACCGGCGAAAACGGCGACAGCGGAGGTGGTGGCGCCAGCGCCCCTGCCCCGTGGTCAGCTGGCCGCCCTAGTGCTCCCACCCCTGCACCGCACTACCGTCCCTCGCCGGTGCATCTGGCTTTGCCCACCGCGTCGCCCAACCACCGTCTAGCGCGGCGCAAAGCGAAAGCAGCGGTCCACCCACCGCCTGCGCCACTGCACATGTGGAGACGACAATGCGGCAAAACCTGGGGAAAAAGGTTGGTCGGTGGAGAGATTGAAAAAAATAAAAGAATAGGTTCGGGTTGCGGGTTATAGACGAGCGAGGTTTCGAAACCCGTTAGCTGATGTACACCTGATATTCACAGCACAAATCTAGAATCAAGTGAACGGTCCAAAATTCAACAGATATGAAGCCAACAAAATTGTCGACAGATATATAGCAAATTTCTATAAAAATATATTTAACGGTTTATCTAATTATACTAATGATGCACTACAAATATTATTGTTTTCTTATATATGTTTATAAATTAATAATTTTAAATTTCCTAAAAATGAGAATGATACTCTTTACAAGACGGATATAAATTGAAGCAATTCACGGAGACATGCTGTGAAATCATTAACAGTTTGAGCACTGACTCTTCCAGATGTTGCAAGCAAAACATATAGCGAAGGAGTACGACTGCGTTTATTGCGGTGGACACACGAAAGTACAAACTTTAGGTGGGTAGACGCTTTGGGAGTACAGATATATATGTGTACGCCCAACGTACACCACAGAGCAGGGAAGTGCGCGACGGATGGAGAGAATGAAGAAAGACGCGCAGGACATGCCGTAATACGTGGCCAGCACATGCATGAGCTAGCTTGGCTGCATATATATGCTATAATACGTACTAGTGATAGACACACAGTTAATTACACACAGATATTCAAGTACGTAGCTAGGCCGTATAAGAGCCAGGCGCCATACGGCTAGCAAGACGACGATCGACGATGTATGCATCTACTAGGCGTCGACCGGGACGAACGGGGTGGCGCAGAGCAGCAGCGGCGTGCGGCGGCGGACGCCGAGTCCAGGCGCCTCCCCCATGTCGACCTCCTCGACGCCGTCGGGCAGCGACCAGTCGAAGTGGTAGAGCAGCCCGACGAAGGCGAGCTCCATGCTGGCGAGCCCGTAGTTGAAGCCGGGGCACATGCATCCTCCGGCCGGACCCGAAGGGCAAGAACTCGTAGCTGCTGCCCGTGAAGTCCCGGGCGCCGTCCTCGAACCGCTCCGGCTTGAACTCGTCGGCGGCCTCCCAGTACCTAGGGTCGCGGCCGATGGCCCACGCGTTGATGATGACCCGTGACTTGGCTGGGATCGTGTACCCGTCCAGCTCGCACTCCTCGATGCTCTCCCGGGCACCAGCAGCGGCGCCGGCGGGTGCAGCCGCAGGACTTCCTTGATCACCAGCTTCATGTACACGAGGCCATGGCTGCTGGCCTGCTGCAGGTCGCCCTCCGTCACCACCGTCTTCCCCCGGAACGCCTCCCTGATCTGCCCCTGCAGCTTCTTCATCACCTCCGGGTTCCGCATCAGCTCCGACATCCCCCACTCCATGGCCGACCCTGACGTCCCCGTCCCGCCCGCAAGCATGTCCTGGCAATGACATGGCATGCATGCGTACCGTTAAAAGTTGGAAAAAAAATTAGATGAGAACCATCCTTATATGTGGACGTCATGCGGACCGTGCAGTTGATGCATGAGCCACTGTACTATTTTATTAAGCACAAATGTCTCATTGCCCACATGTCTGTTGCAGGTTTGTCACCATGTTCCTATGCAGATGGTCCTCACTGTTTCTTTTTTTATTCCAAAAGTTGTCACACGTGTGTGTTTGTGTTTGTGTTTGTTTTTATATACTATGTTATTACCAGTATGATGGCCTTGATGATGCTGTTGTTAAGCTGGAAACCGAAGCCGCCTTTCTCCTGCAGGCCGAGGAGCACGTCGACGAGGTTCTCGTCTATGTCCTCGGCGCCGCTACTGATCTTCTCGTCGCGGATGGCCTTGCGCTCCTGGATAATCTCCTCGAGGATGGTGTCCACCGTCTTGTGGATGTCCTGGAGGCTGCACGTCATGCCGGTGAGCTTGGCCAGGACGGTGGTCCACCCCGGGAACAGGTCCGGGATGTTGAAGCCGCTCGCCAGGCCGACGACGGCCTTGGTCGCCGCCAGGAACTCCGCCGCGTTCTTCCGCTTCTTCCCGAACGCCGCCCGGGACACGACGCTGTTGGTGATGCTGTGGAACATGACGCTCAGATTCACCGGCGTCGACGGCCCCGCCGCGCGGATCTCCTCCACCCGCAGCATCACCTGCAGCCATGAATTCTCGTGTCAACGTCAGTCTCGCGGGTGCTTGTGAAAGCAGAGGCAGTGCTCAGTTGCTCACCTCGTCCTCCCGGATGTGGCGAAAGGAGAGCACACGCTTGGGGCTAAGGATCTCGGCAGCGCAGAGCTGGCGCAGCTTGCGCCAGTAGTCGCCGGAGGGGGCGAAGAGGATGTCGACCCACTCGTACCCGACGATCTGCCCGGCCAGGAGCTTGGGCCGCGTGGCGAAGTTGGTGTCGTGGGTCTTGAGCACGGCGCGCGCCGTCTCCTTGGACGAGGCGACGACGAGCGCCGTCTGGCCGAGCTGCAGCATCATGAGGGGGCCGTGGACGGCCGCCAGGTCACGCAGCGCGCGGTGCGGAAGCACGTTGATGAGGTGGTGCATGCTGCCAATCACCGGCAGCTTCCATGGACCCGGCGGCAGCCGCGGCCTCCGCTTGATGAAGGCCAGCTTCACCAGCTGCAGCAGCGTGACGGCGACGACGGAGAGGAGGAGCGACTGGTACAAGAACTCGTCCATGGCTACCGCAGTACCTGCATGTACGTTAGCTATAGCTAGTTAGTTTAATTAGCTATCTCCCTAGCTTAGCTTGTACTCCCTCCAAAATTCTTCAAATAATAAGCATAATATAACTCCGAAAGGTCATACTTCATTGATTTTAGCTAATACTTACTAAATTGCATGCATACTTAGAACATAGTAAAGGCTGTTTCAACATATTCAAATTTCATGTGTAGTACTCCTACAAAAAACTATTTTTGAAGCAATTGATGATGTATCGTATACGAGTTACTGATGGTAAAAGTATGCTTCTAAAGACTACACTACAAATACCAATATGCCTCATATATATAACAGAGAAACAGAGGGAGTAACTACAGAAACTAGCTATAGCTAGGACACGCGGCTAGACCTCGCTAGTGTTTGCTAGTCTTCCTTGCTTGGTGTGTTCCATGGGTGGTGGCGGGTGGAATATATAGCGCCAATGACAAGGGCCCACTCACCTAATGACAAAGCTAATCGACGTCATCATTAGTATAGCTAGATAATACCCCGCGTGTTGTTGCAGGACATGCTCAATTTTTTAAAGATGTGTATATTTATCGGAAAAATCATTAGAAACGAATGTATAAATATATATAGATTTAGTACCCAAATCATTATGCGAACATTTGTGACCACTCATTGTTACGTGCATATAGTGATAATAAAACAATAAAGAGAAGGCATTTTTTTCGAGAATGTGCGCTGCACGTATTTCATTAAGAAATAAAGAGAAGGCATCATCATTACCCTTTTAGCTTGAAAATTTTTGAACTCCCTTTTCTTTAGGGAAAACTCCCTTCTATGTAATACAACATATATGAGACATGTATCACGTCATTATACATGGAACGGAAATACTTATGACCCTATCATCGATTGACATCTAGGTGCAACAATAAATTGCACGACAGAAAATCATATATATAGCAAATCAAACAACGATGGAATGAAGAAAATATAAGAAAATTAGATTCGGCGGTTGGCACCCAATCAGTCACGGATACAATAACATGCTCTCTCAGGCAGTCGGCCAGCCTAAATCATCATGTGGTTCTCATGCATGCAGGATCATTAAAAAAACTGTTCACAGAAATTTAGCATCACGTGCAATATTAGGTGAACCCATGTTCAAATGCATCGTTTCTCTCACATATCCTCTCTTAGACTGTTCCAGCAGCATACCCACAAGGTGACCCATACACAAAATGGGTGATGCACAGTGCTTTTGGGGCAAAAAATCACTCTCCAACGGAGCAGCCAAACACAGCACCCATTTTGCGTTGCCTCTGATGCGGAAGGCAAATACGCGTCTTCTCTCCCTCTCTTTGCGTCTCCACGACCGGAGCAGGCCCACCACCACGACCGGAGCCGGCTCGCCGCGGCGGCCGCGCAGCTGCTCCACCTCGCGCCCCCACCGGCGCCTCCCTCTGCTTACCGGTCCGCACCCACCCCTACTCGCCGAGACGGAGAGAGCAGAGGGGTGCGAAGCGCCGGCGGCTTCGACGGTGGTGGAGCAGAGGCCGGGGGGAGTCGGAGTCAGAGCAGAGGGAGAGAGGGAGACGCGTCGGCAGTGGGGACGGCGGTGGCATGTGGCTTCCCGGCGTGGCCAGGTGGACCCGCAGCGAGGAGCGGCCGGCGCTACCAGGGGTGTCCGCGGCGGGGCGGGGCCGTCGGGGCAGGCGGGTCCGCGGCGGGGGATGGCCGGAGACGGCAGCGCACGACGGCAGGGCGGAGCGGCTGCGGCGGCGCATCTACGGCGAAGGCGCACACACAGCAAAGACAAAGAGGGAGGGAGGGAGCTATACCAGAGGTTTCCTCGGGTCCTTGCGAAGCCCATGGCGGCGGTCTCGTCGGCGAAGACGCGTCCAAGACGGAGATCGACGGCTGCGGGTCAAGCTCCTCCGAGCGGCGGCTATGGCGGCGGCGCGGGGCGCGGCGGCGAGGCCGGAGAGCGGGGACCCCGCCCCCGCGGCGGCAAGGCCGAAGGCAGCGGCATGGAAGAGGATGCGGCCAGCCATGGGTGGCGTTGCGAGCTTCTCTTTTGTGTCCGCGCTATTGGAAAGGGGAAGCTTTTGGGTTCGGGACCCTTTCTCTGTGGGCGATGCAAAATGGTGAATGCGTCTCCTGACTGTTGGAGACAGTCTTACGCACGTCCCTCCATGCTTTAATCTTCCTTGGCCTGTGGGTTCATGTAGTGCGCCTTCATCCTCGTGACCTCACGGCTTCAGTGCCCACATGGCGTGACGTGTGAGCAGCCGGCCGCCCTGTCCGGTGATGACGTCGACGATAGGTACGGTGGGAGGGGAGGCGGTGGCTGCTGGGGTTGCGGGCGCGCAGCTTGTTAGGGCGAATGGCCGAACGACGTAGATGGCACGGAGAAGTGGTGTTGCTAATTGATTGACGCTGATGCATCTAACGCCACTACCAGTTATAAAAAAAAACGCCACTACCAACAACATTATTAAATGCTTGTTGCATGCCCACCAGATAATCGATGAAAAAACATTTGAACGGCTGTTCAGTTCCTGTAACACAAATAGAGAACTCAGAGATGCCTAGGTAGTGGCCAGAGAGGTTGTGGGGCCTTTCGATGACATGACGTGGCTTCACAAAATCGCAGAGAAATTAGGTAGTGAGTTCCTCCTATTTAGATATAATAAATAGTAGATATATATATTGTGCATGTACAAATAAACTCGATCAGGTGAGCAAATATACAATAAATATCTACACTACCAATTCCCTCGCGGTAATGAAATTTCTTATGGTTAGCTAAACCGGCAGAATAATCGCTATTGAATCGATAGTTTCGAGAAATGCACAAGAAATAGCTAAACCGACAGGATAATTGACATCCTATGAGTGTCAATTCTCTGATTGGGAAATTAATTATCTTGTTGGTAGCCAAAAAACATAGATAAATTATGGATTATCCTATCTATTTTTAATTTTTTCTACCGGTTATTAAAATAACTCATAGGGAAATTAGCTAAACAATATGTAGGCCACATGTTCGCATAATGAAGGCCCTAAACCCCACCCTCCAATCCGCTCGTGCACATTTTCAACAGTGAGAACCCTAGCCAGCCGCTAATTTTGACCAAAAGAAACATCCAAAACCTAACCCTACCCCCACCCCACACCACCCTGTAGCACCGCAACCACAGCACTCCCCGCCCCCCCCCCTCCCGTACAGAAAAAGCAACGCCCACCACCCCTCCGCGCGCAAGGACGCTGCACGCAAGCCCCTCTCGCGTCTCGCCTGCCCCTCCTGCCTGAGCCCCACACAACCCTCGTGCGCCCTAATGCCCTAACCACATGTGGATTTTTTTGTACTTTTAATATTTTTTATTTAATGTATTAATAATAACTGCGTCTAATATTTTTTTTAGATCTAAACACATTTGATCGTGTCAGTCCGGCTGGTATGACATGTAGTCACGTCATATATATGCATTGGCGCGACAATATCTGCTATGTTGGACGGTGTTTCCGACATGAAAAACCTTGGCAGTATTATTTTGTTGCGCTACTAGGAGTGGCATGACAAGACTCAACCTTAGAAAAATCATAACTCATACGACGTTAGATGAAGATGATTTTTGTATGCTAATTGTAGATCTCGAGATCTACAACTTTCTAGGTTTGAGTGTTTTCATTTGAGGACGTTAAGATACTCAAAAAAATCATACAAAATTTCAGCAACATAATAATCGCATAGTCTGCATTAGAAAAATAATATCTTTTTGTCCGTGTCAAATGAAGATACTTTTTATACAAAAATTGTAGCTTGCAATGTGTCGGGGCTATGATACCCCGAGTATCTCGAGCACTAACTAGTTAGCCGCTCGGGCAGCCCAGGTTCTACAGAGAGAAGGGATTCAAAGTAGGAGGATTCGATTGTTCTAAATGAAGGCCCGGCTCCCCTTATGTAGTCTTAGGGGCCGGGTAACAACTGAGAAGTAGGGGGGGTTCTCCCGACCTAAGTGGTCGAGAGCATGAGGGGAGAGAGAAGCCAGTGTGCTTGGTCGGTGGGCCCTCCATGTCCTGTCCTCGCTTATGTAGACACGTCCGAGTATGGTCGCCGGGTTCTTGCTTATCATGTCAAGGCATGGTGCATCATGGTGGCACTATGCCGGTCTTGGGATGCCGTGGCGGCATTGTGCGGGTGGAACAACTACCATGTGTAGCATGGGCGCGTAGTGGGCGTCGTGGTTTTCGTCTTGGCGCTCGTTATCCTAGGGAGGCGTCGTGGCGCCTTTGTACTGAGAGGGCAGCTGCGGATCGCCTGCCACCTTGGTCGCGGCAGTGTTGCCCCGACCTCCCATGGTTAGGTCGAGGGGCCTCAGATTTGGCTAGTTCGGTGAGAGTTGACTCCTAGTCGTGAGCTCCGTACCCGTGGTGTGTTCGTATGCCCGTCCGTCGAGTCGGGCAAGGTTTAGGTGGCGTTGAGCCACGCCCCTAACGTAGCCCGGTCAGGGTGCAGTGTTGTCCGTTAGAAGGGTGCGGACTGAGGGATGATGCTCTGCCCCTGGGCCTGGTGGCTTGAAGGACGGTTGTCCTTCTCTGTACCCAGTGGAGTGTACCCGGGCGTGCATATCCTATCCAGGCAGGTGCATTTAATGCCTCACCCTTCTCCTATCCTTCCCTTGTGGCCGAGGCCGGAGGTGGTCGAGGTGGCTGGCGCGGTGCATGCATGGTCGAGGATCAAGAGTGGTCGAGATAGGCCGCATGTCACACGGTTCTGGGGAAGGGTGGTCGAGATGGGCCACGAGAGCCGAGCCACCCCGAATGATTTGGAAAATGTGCCTTGGGGTAAGGGGCGGATCTACACCTCGGGCTAGGGGGGCTGTAGCCCAGGGTGCGAGCGGAAACAATTAAGAACTCCTCTTTGATCTCCAGCCCAAAACGGTCTAAGTCTGGCATTCAATCTCACCCGGCGCTAAACTGTACTAGGATTAGCCCCCCCCCCCCCCGCTAGCAGCGTTTTTGGATCTGCCCCTGTTGGGGTACCCTGGTTATGTGTTGGGGTACCCTGGTTATGTGCCCCCTACAGCGGTTAGAGCAGCTCCAAAAGATTTTTTATATTCTTCATAATTTATAGGGATATATATTTTGGTAAAAAAATACCTCCAACTGTCTCTTTAAATGGTCTCCAGATATAGACATCCTCTATTATGGATTTCTAGCTAGCTGAGCGAATTGATCATAGAGCAGCTGGTTAGGTTCCTTGTGGTAGAACCTGCCCACCCAGGTTCAAGTCCTCGACTTGGCACAGGTGTCGTATTTTCCTAGATTTATTCTAGAATTTAACGGCGTTATGCTTTCAGTGGTAGGTGATGTCCCCGTCGACAGCGAGGCGTCCGTGGTGACTTCGTGAATTTCAAGATCTGTGGGCTCAGTCCTTTGGAGATGCTCATAGGAGTAGGGTTTACGTACGTGTGTTCATAGGGGTGAGTGTGCATATGTATAAGCATCTGCGTTGTACCGTGTAATTCTCAAAAAAAAGATGAAGTGGAAGTGACTCCCTA
Organism: Saccharum hybrid cultivar R570; assembly: GCA_038087645.1. NCBI lineage: Eukaryota > Viridiplantae > Streptophyta > Magnoliopsida > Poales > Poaceae > Saccharum > Saccharum hybrid cultivar. The sequence continues at coordinate 2,185,682 of JAQSUU010000682.1, forward strand.
AAGTGCGCACAAAAAGCTGTTGGAGGATACAAAGATATAGGAAATAATTTTTAGTCAAATGATTTTCTAAATGATGAGTCAGAGTAAATTTTAGAAATACTCTTAGAGGTGCCCTTAGTTATATCCTCGAGCAACCAGTAAAGCATAGGACATGGAGTCCTTATAGAAGGGAAGGCAACAATGGTGTTGGGAGAAGGCGGAGCCACACATAGGATGAAGAGGAAGGGGAAGGCTCTTGTGGCATTAAATTAATTATAAAATATATTTTTATTAGAGATATAAATATTAATACTATTTTATATAAATATTGTTAAATTTAAAAAAATTTGACTCGTTCTGTCTTTAGAATTGTATTTTTTATGGAGGAAATATGTTCCATTCACCTACAACGCTCTATTATACTTGCTGTCACCTAAGAGACATGCGGACCATGTCTTGGCATCGGGCAATCAAAAATCGACGCACTCGCTAAATGCCTGTTTCAAAAAAGTAGACAGCAGCCCAAGCCCCAAAATGACAGGCACAAGCCAAGCGACATCGACAGGTCAGCCCCGACCTACAGCTACGGTACCGCCTGAAGCCTTTATTTTTTTGATATACCGCCTGAAGCCAGTTGGGCACCACAGATCGCCAATAGGAAGGCCAATAGTATTTTTTACTGTTCTCTTGGCTTTATGGTTTAGAGCCAGATTAATAATACAACCGGCCGTTGGCTCTAAGAATCTTTATAGCTTACCTCTCAGCTCATCCGTATAATAGTTAGTTCTTCACCATTAATAGATTGTCCATTTGTCTCTCTCGTAAAGTTTATTGATTCTTATGTCTAAACCTAACGGTAAGCTTACAACATGTTTCTCCTTTCTCCCATATCCTCTCTCTTCCACCTCGATATTTAGTTAGCTTACAGCATGTTATTATACTTGCTCTTAGATGGACTTAGGAGTCCAGGCTTGGCCTGCACTGGTGTACCAGATTAATGGTGCTTGATCGTCTGTAACGATGAAACGATTCATTAGATGTACACTCTCTGAAAGCTCTTGTGGCATTGGTTGACGTGTCATTTACAAGGTTTGGTCGTTTGGGGCCAGTTTCTCCTCTGACGACAGGAGGCCCTTGCATGGAAGAACTTGGTGTTGGTGTCACTTTCCTTCAGACACCTCATCTTCCCTTGCTGCTTCCGGTATGCCGCTCGCTGGCATAGATACAGATGAAGCCGCTGCAAGCATAGGTCCCACAAGCAGCGTTCACCCGCCGATAGTAACCTTCCTCCAAGCAATCAAATAAGCGTATAATAAAGTAACAGTTATGGTAGATGGAAGGAGGGGAGCGATGCTTACGCAACCAAACCTTTGATGCCTGCTGAGCCGCCTTGACCTGTGCAACCATGTCGCGAGCCGCGTCTCCAGAGCGATCGCCAGAGTGCCAGGCAGGGAGAACTGAGGGAAGGAAGGAAGGGTCCAGGAGCCAGGACCTCTTGAGCCTAAAGGCACTGGGTTTTGAAATATTAGTTTGGATGGATGTGACAATCGGAGTGTGATTAGAGGTGGGACGATGGCAAGAAGTTAGGGAAGCACCAAGGAAGATGTCGCGAAAGGCAATGTTTGAGGAAAGCACGATCCAGTCACGAGCGTGGGCTCAATCCTTTTGTTGGACCAAGTGAACAGACTGCCCAAGAGCAGCATCTCGATCAGTTGGAGGGAGTCGATGGCATGGTTAAACCAAGCAGCTAAGTTAGCATTGAACGATGTTGTGTTCTTGTCGGACAGATCACAGGTGAGGTTGAAGTCCCCAATCAGGAACCAAGGGTCGGTGATGGTGTTGGAGACATCTTGCAGGTCGCCCAATAAATGATCCGTGAGAGCGTGATCCGCAGGGCCATAAACATTAGTCAGGGCAAAGCGGAGGTCCGAGCCTCCACCTCCTCCTCAGCCTTTGATGAAGAAACAATCAAGCTAATCGAGAAGGTGGTGAAGAATATTCAAAAGCTAAATGTCAAGGGTGTGCCCATCCAAATTGAAGATTGCATCTTCACCAACCAAAGAAAAGAGCAAAGAAAGAAAGGGTGCTATGGATGTGGCAAGAAGGGGCACTTTGTGGAAGTTTGTCCAAACAAGTCCACATCCAAGACAAGGAGAAAGGCATGCAAGGACAAGGCTCTAACCTCATTAAGGTCTTGGGATGATTCATCAAGTGAGGATGAAGTTCAACTCAAGAGGCGAGGCCACAAGCACTCATCATCAAGCTCTTCACGTGTGTGCCTTATGGCACAAGATAACGAAAGCTCATTCTCCAGTGAGAGTGATAGTGATGATGAAATGCCTTCTCTCAATGAACTTGTGCAAGAAAATCTCAAATATACTAAAATTTGTACTAGGCAACAAAAAAAGCTAAAAATGTTGCAAGAAAAGTTAGATAGTTCACAAGAAGCATATAAAACTTTGCTTGAACAATATGAGACTTTTGCTAATCTCAATGTTGAACTATCTACTAAAATTGAGCAACTTGAAGCTAGTACAACAACTAATACTTGCACAATCAATGATGAGCAACTTGTTAAGAAAAATAAGAAATTAAAAGAAAAATTAGCTAGCTCACAAGATGGTTACAAGAGTTTGCTTGCTAAAATGGAAATCATGTGCAAACATTGTGATGAACTAACTAATAAAGTTGCTAATCTTGAAATCATCGGTACAACCCCCACCAAGGCACCTAAAAAGAAAAGTTCTATCTTTAAAATGTCTAAAAAGGATGCCTCTACTTCTTGCAATGATTTATGTGATTTGAGCTCACCCACTTGTAGCCAAGCTTGTTTTGAGAAAGTTGTTGTAGAAACTTGTAAACAAGAGGTCGCAATGGAGAATGAGAAGCTCAAACAAGAAGTGACTCGCCTCACCAAGTACTTGATTCAAGTGCAAGGCAAGACGGAGCAAACCCAACTTTATCAAGATAACACCGTCAAGGGAATGAAGAAGCTTGATGAAGGACAAACATTGGTTTGTTACGTGTGCCACAAGGAAGGCCACAAGTCCTATGAGTGCAAAGTGAAGAATGGGGGAAGAGCAAGGAAGAAAGAGAAAAACAAAAAGCAAACAAGCAAGCTCTCCAACACCTACACCAACAAGGTGGACAAGAAGGCCTCCACACCTTATCTATTGAAGAAGAACAACAATGACAAGGTGGTGGCCATCAAGGTGAACAAGCAAGCCAACAATGGGGTCAAACGCTTTTGGGTGCCAAAAGAGATTATTTCCAACATGAAGAGCACCAAGAATGTTTGGATCCCAAGCGGAAGTGAGAAGTCCAAAGGACTTCGGGGAATTTGGAGACTTGGCAAAGTTTGGGTGCATTTCATGGGGTGCATCACATTTTACAAGGGTACTGCCAAGTGGGTTAGTGAACACTATGGACCCAAATTCCCCCACCCATGTTAGGTAACTAGATTTAAATTCTTGCAATTTCAATTAGCATCTAGTTCCTTCTATGCCTAGGTTTGCATTTGCATGTTTAATCCTTTGTCATACACTAGGTAATCATATGGTAGGATTTCTCGGTTTCACTCTTACCCTTGGAGCAAACCTACATGGTTTAAAATGTTTAGGAGCACGGCACATAGCTTGTCTTACATTTGTTTCTCCAATATGTGCCAATGTCCAAATTGTAGATTACTTTCCCCAATATCATCTTATAAGTGACATTTTGATTTAAAATCAATGTGCATCTCTCCTACAAGTATTCCATGCTTGTATGCACAAATTTGGGGAGAGGGTATTCTACAAGTGGGATGCCTTGAGACTAACACCATGTCAAGCTTATTATATGTGTCGTAGTCTCATTGCAAGGAAAATGGAGTCCCTGGAGATAAGCATGATGTTACAAGTGGTGTTAATTCAATTGTTTTCTACATGTGGTATTCCTAAACCGATATCAACATATTGATTTCAATTTGATATTTATGTGCTTTCTCCATGCATTATATAGATTAAACTCCTTTGCGCATTAATTTGGCAATTATGCATATGCTTTGCCATCCACCATATGTATGCATATATTTAAGGGGAGCTTAGTCTATGTAATGTGAGAGTCAAGTTTTGTGATCAATTCCACTCTACTCACAAAGAATCACAAAACTTGACCCTCCGTTGTGCTACTAATGTCTTCCTTTTCGGTGTTTGATTCCAAAGGGGGAGAAATTGTAGGACCAAAAGCAAGCTAAATCATAGCATCATACAAGTGGCTAAGGTCCATGAAAGGGAGGATAAGTGGATTATAGAGTTAGGGGGAGTATAAGTCCATAATACCACAAGGGGACATGAGCAAGGACAAGATGAGTTTCCAAAAGCTTTTCTTACATGTGTTATCTTTAGCATCATATGAACTTGTCCTTGCATTGCATCCTAACAAGTAGATAGTTTTTTTTTTAATTTTTGCATCTATTATTATTTGCTTGCTTTGGTCGTGTTGTCATCAATCACAAAAAGGAGGAGATTGTAAGGAAAATGGACCCTAGGCCCATTTAGTATTGATTTTGGTGCTTGATGATCAACATGACCAAATGGGACTAACATGTTTGTGAGTGTATGTTTTGTAGTCCTATAGGGTGCAAACATGGCTTGGACAAAGACGACGTGGTGATTCGGATGATCAACACCTCAAGCAAGACCTTAGAAGTACAAGAGAAGATCCACAAGATCAAGCAAAGTCCAAGGCATGAAGATGGAACCACACCCGGAGTAAAGATCGTGAAGAGACAAGTCAAGAAAGGGTTTTAGGTGCGACCGGACGCTACACCGGACGCATCCGATGCTAAACCCTAGCACAGCGAGCGCCAGCCAACGACCGGACGCTGAGAAGCAGAAACGACCGGACGCAGTGAAGACACTGTTTATGCGTCTGATCGATGAAGACAACGTCGACCGAACGCGGCAGGTGGATGACCGGACACATTAGTAGTAGCGTCCGATCACCATGCAGAGAGGTTCCAGAACGGCGTTTTAGCGACCGGATGCGTCCAGTTGCTAACGACCGGACGCTAGCGTGCGTCCGATCAATTTCGCGCCAGAGGCCAGGTTATCGTTGGAGGATGACCGGACGCTACACCGAACGCGTCCTATGCAACATTAAGTGCGTCCGGTCAGTGGCAGAAAGCTGGGTTTCGTCCCAACGGCTAGTTCTTCCACATGGGGCTATATATACCCCTCCGACCGGCCAAGACAAGTGTGGAGAAGTGAGGAAACATACCAAGGGTGTTGGTACACCATTTTAGTGCTCTCCACTTGCTAAGTGCTTAGTGATACATTCGGTGATTAGCGTAGATGCTTTGCGAAGTGCTTAGATTAGTTAGACCACCGCTTATGCGCTTGCTCTAGGTTTAGGCCTAGTGTTTAGTGAGGTTTGCACACCTCTTATCATTCGGTGCTTGCGCACACCATTGTTGTAGATCAGAGGGGCTTGTATTCTTGCGAGATCACACCAACCGAAATTATGGTGTGGCCGCCACCGTGTACGGAGGGAACCAGGCCCGCGGCGGTTCAGCTGGAAGCTTGATAGTGAAGACGGCGGAGAGTGGTCCGAGAGAGGCTTGCCGAAAGGCACACCGGAGACCCACTTGCGCGTGGGGAAGGCCCGGGGCTATCCACGGAGTTACCCGACCGGGAGCTTGGCCCTTGCGAGGGATTCCTTGCAAGGGGCTCCAACGAGGACTAGGGAGAAACTTAAGCGCTTCTCGATACCTCGGTAAAAATACCGGAGTCATCGACGGGAGTTTGCATATCTCTACCTTGCTCTTTATCTTCCGCATTTATACTCTGTACCTAAGTTGTGTGCTTCACTTTCCTAGCTTAGTTGATAGGCTAGTTAATAGGATTGGAACCTAGGTTGCATAACTTTTTTGCGGTAGAGATAACAACACACCAAGCAAAACCGTAGTTACACATTTAGATAGATTACTTTCTTGTATAGGTTTTGATTAGGTAGAATTAGAGGCCATAGTTAGAAATAAAATTTTAAGTTGCCTAGTTCACCCTTCCTCCTCCTCCTAGGCATCACGGTCCTTACATACGACTAAAGACAACTCTAGATGATTTTGCCTTGGCGACTGGACTCAAGATTAACTTCTCTAAAAGCACCTTGGTTCCTATGCACGTCCCTGAACCTTGCCTTCAGCGCATCGTGCACATTCTTCGGTGCCAGCGAGCCTCTCGAGTGTGCTTGGGCCTACCTCTGTCCATGAAGCTGAAGCTCGCCGCATCCACCCCACTCATTTCCAAAGTGGACCGCGAACTTGCAGGTTGGTAATCAGCCCTCCTGAATCACCAAGGGAGGCTGGCGCTCATCAACTCAGTACTCGACGGACTGGCTTCCATACGAGCAGGCCGTGTCGCTCCCTCCCCCGGCCCACCCCTGCACAAAGTTGTGACCACCTCATCTTCCAGTGCATAGTTGCTAGGGCGTTCTGGGATCACCTCGGGTGGCACGATCTTCGTGTTCTGGCGGTGAACCAGCTCTGGGAAATCCCAAGACCGGCCGGTGTGCCCCCTAAACTCTTCTCCACGACGTTGCTCCTCTGTTGTTGGCAACTCTGGAACAATAGACATGATGTCGTGTTCGCCACCTCCAACCTTTGCTTGTGGTGTCTGTTGGCGGGCTGCAAAGAATCCTACCGCCTATGGAGCTGCTGACTAAAAGCTGAAGATCGATGGATAGCTGTGTGAAATGTTTGTAATGGCCTAGTCTCTCCCCACCTCCCAAATTTGTAATCGATCTCGTGTGACATTGGGTCCCCTGGGCCTTGTAGGTGCTCAGGCACCCTCCATCCTCCGGCTTTCCGGTATCAATGGAAAATCCATTTAGGTGGGGCTCTCACCCCTCCGATGAGGTCTTAAAACAAACAAGGTTTAGGGCCTATTGGCTATCCTATCGTTTGATAGGAGGGTGATGTTCTAACAATGGTAGGGTTTTTTTAGCAAAACTAACAATGGTGGCTGGCATTGCTCTAAATTCTGATGGATTTGAACTGGGCCGTCATCGACAGCTTAGATTGTTAACTCTCTTAAATAATTGATTCTTGAGCTCACATTTTGCAACGTGATAGGGAATGTCCAACCTTTTTTTTTAAAAGAATTAATTACACCAGCAGTCGTCCTTAAACTATTACATCGTTTTAACCCAGATTGTAAGGTACACAATTATAGATTCATGTTTCTAAACTATATTTAAGTGTCTCAATCCCGGTCTATAACAGGCACGTCACTGCAAATTAGCCAACTTGGCGCTCTGGATGATGAATAGCTACGCTAGTAGTGTCCTGACCACTGCTGTATCACCTATTCATCTGCATCTATGATTCTATGGGGGAATCTCTACTCCTGTGCTGCGATAAAGCCTATCTCTAGGATGGAGTGATGGACTAACGTGACAAAGTCATATTAGACCATCTCCAACAGTTGAAAGGCAAACAAGAGACCTATTTCTTCATTTGGGTCACGCAACACCAAAGAGTCACGCACCCAAACACTCCCGTCTCCAATAGCCAACGCAAAAAGGAGAGGGCTCCGCATCGACGCCTAGCCAGACCCGCTGCGCGCGTCCTCTCCCACCTGCGGCGCGCGTCCTCTACCACCGGCGTCGTGAACAGGAGCGAAGGGAGCGGCGCCAGAGGGAATGGGAACGCTGCTGGGCGCGGCGCGCGCGCGAGCCCGTTTGGACCCGGACGGCGAGGAGGAGAGCGTGAGGCGCACGAGGAGGCGGCGCTTGCGGAGGCGGTGGTCGCTGCCGGTGCCGTCCACCCTCCACCGCCCACCACTGACTCCACCACGTCACCGACGCCACCGCAGCTCCCCCTCGCTGCGACCCCGCCAGGCGAGGCCTCCCGGCACGGATCCGGCGAGGAACCTCCCAGCGCGGGCAGGAGAGGCCGCCCCGGCATGGTTCCGGCGGGCGCTGGCTTCGGCCGGCGGTGCGGACGCGACCTCGCCATCGCCTCGCCATCGTCGTCCGCGGAAGCACGTCGCCGTCGTCGTCCGCTCCACCCCGACGCCTGGGCCCACCACTACCGGCGTAAGAGATTTGCGTCGTGGGGGAAAGACAACGCATCTTTGCGTTACGGCTCAGCTCGTACCCAAAATGGTTATTTTGTTTGCATCTGCTGTTGGAGACTGTTTTTGGTAACTAAAACACTGTGCACTACCCAAAATGCGTTTGGGTCACGCTTTGGCTGCTCCATTGGAGACAGTCTTACTACCTCAAAGAATGCAACTATTGCGTGGCACTTTAGGGGGTGTTTGATACCTGTCACATCGGATGTTTGATACTAATTAGGAGTATTAAATATAAACTAATTACAAAACTAATTGTATAAGCCATGACTAATTTGCGAGACGAATGTATTAAGCCTAATTAGTCTATAATTAGCAAACGTGATGCTACAGTAAATATATGTTAATCATAGAATAATTAAGCTTAATAAATTTGTCTCGTAAATTTTTCATGGCTTATGCAATTAGTTTTATAATTAGCTCATGTTTAGTCCTCCTAATTGACATCCAAAAATTCGATATGATAGCAACTAAACTGGATCCAAACATTGCCGTAGAGTGGTGTAACACCCAAATTTTAGGAGTAATAAATTTTAAATAATTTAGAGAGAGGGAATTAAAATTTTAAAACTATTTGGTGATGCATTCATGCTGTTGCATTTATTTTATTTTGTGGTGTGGATATATTTGTTTTATTTGATTTGGTTTAGGAAAATTTGATTTGAAAATGTGTTTGGAAAATTAGAAAAAGAAAAGAAACAAAAGAAAAAAAAGAAGAAACAACTTACCTTCTTACCTTCTTGGCCCGAAGGCCGTCGGACGGCCTGCTTACCTCCGCGCGTGCCCGCGTGGGCCGATCAGCGTCCCGGCCCAGCAGCCGAGCCAGCCCAAGTCTGCAGCCACGCGTTCATCAGGTCGCTGACCGCTGGACCCCACATGTCAGTCGTCTTCCTCCTCCCGTGTTCGAGCCGGACTCCGAACTGGAGTACCGCCGCTGCCTTTCTCGTGATTTCCCGGAGAGTCTTACCCGAACACGGCCAATAGAAGCCATAAATAGGACGCCTTGACCCTCTAGTTTCCGTTTTTCATCTAAACCGTGAACTCTACCGCAAGGAATCGAAGGTTTAGGGTTGAGGTGGTTGGAGGTGACGGTTGCTCGCGGGTGGAGCCGTTGGGTGGATTCGGGGCCGACTTCGTGGCATTGGTGAGACTGCATTCTTCTCCTCTTTAGTTCTAGGCTATTCCTTTGGGTGTAGGTGGTCCTAGTCGTGGTTTTGAAGCTCGCCGATGGTGCGGCAATGGCGCCGCCGCCCCTTGTTGCTGTGCGTCGCGTGTGGTTCACGTGGTTAGTTTTTCTTAGCGTATTTGAGTTCGCACGAAGTTTCTCTTTCCGTAGGATCAAACGCGGGCTTGAATGGTGGTCTCGGTGGGGAGAACCGCCATCGCCGGCCATGGTGGCCGCCGGCCGGACCTGGAGAAGGAGATCGGATTTTCTACTGTGGAGTTGATGAATGTGAGCCGTCCGATTTGAAATCAAGGGCCCAGATTAGAACTTACCCCTTCGCGGGTAAATTTGTTAAAGAGCCCCTGGGTTTATTAGTAATCAACCCGCTGTCCATAGCGTACTACTGAAAAGGTGTTTTCGTGTTTTGAAAGCGTATTCTCTCCCGGTAAATCAAAAATACGTTTTCGGATATTTACAGTTTTGCCACTAAACTTGTTTTGGTCATAAAAACTTCGTTTTAACTCCGATTTGATCCGTTCAAGTTGCGTTAGGTTCGTATTTGCGAGCTCTACATGTTAGTGTAGTTGTACAGTCAGTTTTGATAATTTATTTTTCGAGTTTATAATTTAGTATTTATTTATCTATAGGAAATCTTAGAAAATTCATAACTTTCACGTTTTAACTCCGAATTTGGTGATCTTTGCGTCTGTGTGATCGTAGAAACGTGTAGAAGAGTTTTATAAACTTTTATTACTGTTTTGCTACTGTTGGTGTACTGTTCTAATTGTATCTCTTTGTTTTCTTTGTGTATGTTTGCTTGGATGCATGTGTGTTGTTGATTGATGATCGAGTATAGAAGGTGAGCAGTATCTGGACGATTCGGAGTATTACTTTGAGCCAAGTCAGCAGTATCACTTGGAGAGCTTTGATCAAGGCAAGTATAACACAGGACTATCCTTGTTACCTATACATTGAATTGTCATACATATGCATGTGCTTACCTTGACAACCTTAGAGATTATAACTTAGTGATTGTTATCTTGATTCCTTGTCAACCTTGGGAATGCATATGGGTAGCTATTGCTAGTGCTTAATCTAAGAACAATAATCTTGTAATTTGATTAATGGATTAAGCAATCAACTATTAAGATGATTTTATTACTGTTGAAAGGGGGCTAGAGCATGTGTATTATTTTGATGCTCTGGTTTCTCTCCATAAGGACTTATCTGTAAGTGATAACCGGGATATACAGTACAGCTGTGAGGGCTATATGGCTCTGGCTTTAGTTGTTCAAGAGACCTTTTCTAGCTTGTTAGAGGTTACCTTAAATGGCGTAAGAATGGCTTGCCACGTTGGGTGTAGTGCGAGCCCCTGGCCTAGTGTGTATAGGCTGCGGTTGTTGTGCCACAGGGAAGGGGGGTTCTACATCTGCCTGCCAAGTGAATCTAATGGCCCTAACTTGTTAGACGAACTTTTGAGTGGCTTTATATGGTTCTCGGGTGTTTGGGCTTGATCTCCCCACTCATTTGGAAATCATGACTTACAGTGAAAGTGTACACCTCTGCGCAGAGTTAAAAACTGGTATACTAGCCGTGCTCACGGATACGAGCGGCCTTGGGGATTCTTATGGAATAGTTGATCATAACTGTTATATCATGTTTAATTATTGTTGATTATAATTTGCTCATGTTAATGCTATTCATTATCCTTATTACAACTGATCATTGGTTCTTTAATGGGAAGTGGTTTATCTTGATGCTACTCAATTGCTAATATATGATTAAAAGCTAAACGCAGTTAAACAGTGTCTAGCCTTTTTGAGCCTCATGAACCCTGTGTTATATTTGTGGAGTTCGACATGAACTCACCCTTGCTATTTCCACCATAACAGATGAAGATAATGAGGAAGATTATCGGAATGAGTACTAGTCTTGATGTCAACCAGTCAACCGTGTCCCTGTGTGGAGTTTCCGCTGAAGAATTACTATTAGTTATTATTACCTATCGTTCAAGACTATGTCTTAAATATTTATTCATTATGTAATAAGCACTGTGATGATACTTTGTAATTTGTCAACTTATGTGTGCGACTGTTTCCTGGGGCGCACATGAGTCTTTTATGCATCCTATTTTTGTCCTTAAAAATGGGTGTGACAGATTGGTATCAGAGCCGTGTTGACTGTAGGATGCAAGCCTAGTTAGAATGGTCGTTAATAGCCTTCATATTTCACTTAATTCATGCTTCCTCTTTTCACCTTGTTAATTACTAAAGTTTTATGCTTTCTCTACTTTATTCTATTATGAAAATACATTGATTCTATCTAATCTATGTCTAAATCTTATAGATGCCTCCTCATCCCCATTTGTCAGCTGCACAGTACGTTGCCCGTTTCAAACCTCAGGAGCCGTATGAAGGTGGTGATCAAGAGCTATCTGATGCTGAATCAAGAGTTGGTGATATACCAATGGAGAATGTAGTTATGGGGCGGACTACGAAGTTTCATATCATGGTTCCTAAAGCTGATGCTTTCTTCCATGACATGTTGACAAGAACATTGGACAACTACTACTACGACTGGGAAGCTACGTTGGAGTATCGTAGTGCAGAGTATAGTCATCCATGGATGGATTCCTATTGGGAAACGGAGTTATGGGTTAAGAAAAGGGATCCTACCACTAAGGAGTCTAAGGTGGAGTCAAAGTTCATTACCAGAGTGAGCCGGGCAACCGTGGAGATAAGCATGGAGGATGTCGTTTTCAATGCATTTGTTTACTACCATGGCCTACGCTCGGACAAGATGTTAAAGGGTGCACTCCGGCATTTTCCTTGTTTCTTACATGACAAGGGTATTTGGACCGTGCCGCCTGCAGATGATTCTTCCTTGACTTTACAAGCTACGGTGGGATTAGCTCGTGAATTGGCTCTCCATGAGGTGGATTTGAAGGATGAGTTGCTGAAGGAAAAAGAACTTAAGGAGCAAGCTTATAAGGAGATTGACCAATTAAGGGCGGAGTTAGGTCGTCCCAAGATTTATGAGAAGCTTAATTAGGCAATAGGAAAAATCCCTATGTAATAGGAACGATAGTAGTTGCGAGTTAATTTTAAGTTGGGTTTGTTTTAAGAGTCAGTTTGTGGTGTGAACAATTGTGTGATTGATGGATTGTTATTATGATAATGTGTGATTTGGATCTTTGTAATGTGTGCTGGAGTTTTGTAGACATGCCTACAAGTTCCATGGTTAAGAATATTAAGTTTGATCAAAATATATTAGTTGAATATGAGGTTAACTTAGTTCTGTCCTTTGCTGATTTGTGGATCAGTCTAGGATGTTTTAGGAATAACTTAAAATCCGTTAATGGGAAATTTAAGAAATTATACTGGGAATAATTAGACTTCTATATCTTTCCAACCCCGCAAGAATCACTCTAATATCTATTAAGAGCTAAGAGATATATCTATTCCAAGTTGGGGTTACTGCACAGTCTGGACTTCTGAAACAGTTTCGGTTAAGTTCAGTTTTTGGCCAATTTATTGACAGAATCAGAAAAAGTGTTGTGAATAAAAGTTGTAGATAATTTTGTAAGCTTTCCAACCATGTAAAGATCATCTGAATTGGACGTCTGTAGCTCGAGATATGACAGTTTTACTGAGTTACTGAAATTGGAATTTGCCCAAAGAAATCAGATTTTGCTTATCTATTGAATTGGAAACCACCTACTGATGCTAGCGAGATTCGCAGTTTCTTAGATTTAGCTGGATATTACAGATGGTTCATTGAAGGGTTTTCTAAACTTGCTAAACCTATGACATCTCTGTTAGAGAAGAATGCCAAGTTTGTGTGGTCAGATAAATGTCAAGCTAGTTTTGAGGAATTGAAGAAGAGGTTGACTACAGCGCCTGTTTTGGTTTTGCCAGATTTGAGTAAGAAGTTTTCTAATTATTGCGATGCTTCTCGTCAAGGTTTGGGATGTGTTCTTATTCAAGAAGGCAGAGTTGTGGCTTATGCATCTAGGCAGTTGAGAAAGCATGAGTTGAATTATCCTACACATGATTTGGAGTTAGCAGCTGTAGTTCATGCTTTAAAGATTTGGAGACATTATTTAATTGGACATAAGAGTGATATATACACTGATCATAAGAGTTTAAAGTATATTTTCACTCAGTCAGATCTGAATTTGAGGCAACGCAGATGGTTAGAGTTGATTAAGGATTATGATATTGAGATACACTATCATCCTGGTAAGGCTAATGTAGTAGCTGATGCTCTTAGTAGGAAAAGTTATGTCAATGAGATACAGACATTGTCTATGACTAGGGAGTTATGTGCTGAATTTGAATATTTAAATTTGGGAATTGTTACTAATACAATGGAATTAGTGATAGAGCCTATCTTAGAGCAAGAAATTTACAAGGGTGAGTTGAAGGATGAGAAACTAAAGAAGATAGCGGAAGATATAGTGATTGGTAAGTCACCAGGCTTTCGAATGGATGATAATGGAATTTTGTGGTTTGGAAAGAGGCTGTGTGTACCTGAGGATCAAACTGTTAGACAGGCAATTCTTCGCGAAGCTCATGAGTCAGCTTATTCTATTCATCCTGGTAGTACTAAGATGTATTTGGACTTGAAACAGAAATATTGGTGGGTTGGATTAAAGCGAGATGTGGCTGAGTATGTGGCATTGTGTGATACTTGTCAGAGGGTGAAAGCAGAGCATCAGAGACCTGCTGGATTGTTGCAACCAATGAAGATTCCTGAATGGAAGTGGGAAGAAGTTGGTATGGACTTTATAGTGGGGTTACCTCGTACTCAGAAAGGTTATAACTCTATTTGGGTGATAGTAGATCGGTTAACTAAAGTTGCTCATTTTATACCAGTTAAGACTACTTACCATGGGCCAAAATTGGCAGAGTTGTATATGGAGAGGATAGTATGTTTGCATGGAGTACCAAAGAAGATTGTATCTGATCGAGGATCGCAGTTTACGTCGCATTTTTGGAAAGCTGTGCATGAATCATTGGGAACAAAATTGAATTTTAGTACAGCATATCATCCACAGACAGATGGACAGACTGAAAGGACCAACCAGGTATTAGAGGATATGTTGAGAGCTTGTGCATTGCAATATGGAACTAGTTGGGATAAGAGTTTGCCTTATGCAGAATTCTCTTACAATAATAGCTATCAACAGAGTCTTAAGATGGCACCGTTTGAAGCTTTGTATGGACATAAGTGTAGAACTCCATTGTTTTGGGGTCAGACAGGTGAATCTCAGGTGTTTGGTACAGATGTTCTTAGAAACGCAGAAGATCAAGTGCGAGTGATTCGTGAGAATTTGAGAGTAGCGCAGTCTCGTCAGAAGAGTTATGCTGACAATAGAAGAAGAGATTTAGTTTTTGAGGTAGGTGAATATGTCTATTTGAAGGTGTCACCTATGAAAAGTGTGAAGAGGTTTAACATGAAAGGTAAACTAGCACCAAGGTATGTTGGACCATTTAAAGTTATTACTAGACGTGGGGAAGTTGCTTATCAATTAGAGTTGCCTGAGAATTTATCTGGAGTACATGATGTGTTCCATGTTTCACAACTTAAGAAGTGTTTACGGGTGCCTGAGGAGCAGATACCTTTAGAAGAGTTGACTGTTAAAGAGGATCTTACATATGAAGAGTTTCCGATTAAGATTTTGGAAACTGCTGAGAGAGTTACTCGAAGTCGGGTTATTAAGATGTGCAAAGTGCAGTGGAATCGATATTCAGAGGCAGAGGCAACTTGGGAAAGAGAGGATGAATTGAGAAAATCATATCTGCAGTTGTTTGAGTAAGCAGTTCAATCTCGAGGACGAGATTCTTTTAAGGGGGGTAGAATTTGTAACACCCAAATTTTAGGAGTAATAAATTTTAAATAATTTAGAGAGAGGGAATTAAAATTTTAAAATTATTTGGTGATGCATTCATGCTGTTGCATTTATTTTATTTTGTGGTGTGGATATATTTGTTTTATTTGATTTGGTTTAGGAAAATTTGATTTGAAAATGTGTTTGGAAAATTAGAAAAAGAAAAGAAACAAAAGAAAAAAAAGAAGAAACAACTTACCTTCTTACCTTCTTGGCCCGAAGGCCGTCGGACGGCCTGCTTACCTCCGCGCCTGCCCGCGTGGGCCGATCAGCGTCCCGGCCCAGCAGCCGAGCCAGCCCAAGTCTGCAGCCACGCGTTCATCAGGTCGCTGACCGCTGGACCCCACATGTCAGTCGTCTTCCTCCTCCCGTGTTCGAGCCGGACTCCGAACTGGAGTACCGCCGCCGCCTTTCTCGTGATTTCCCGGAGAGTCTTACCCGAACACGGCCAATAGAAGCCATAAATAGGACGCCTTGACCCTCTAGTTTCCGTTTTTCATCTAAACCGTGAACTCTACCGCAAGGAATCGAAGGTTTAGGGTTGAGGTGGTTGGAGGTGACGGTTGCTCGCGGGTGGAGCCGTTGGGTGGATTCGGGGCCGACTTCGTGGCATTGGTGAGACTGCATTCTTCTCCTCTTTAGTTCTAGGCTATTCCTTTGGGTGTAGGTGGTCCTAGTCGTGGTTTTGAAGCTCGCCGATGGTGCGGCAATGGCGCCGCCGCCCCTTGTTGCTGTGCGTCGCGTGTGGTTCACTGAAAGGTCCTTGTTTGGTTTTGGTAATTGAGTGACAACTTAGGTGGACTAATATGTGGTTATGTGAGATACACAGGAGATTAGTCCACATGTGATGGTGTCATGAAGGAGCTCATTGCATATGAGACATGACATGGAGTCATGTGACCAAGGTGGAGAAGATCAAGATGAGGCTTGGCTTGATGGACCGGTTGCTAGGGTGAAGGGCAAGTTGTGTGATGGCTTGGCGCCGAAGGACCAAGGCAACGGTGAAGAGCAAGTGAGGTCAAGATCGATGAACCAATACGGTCATGTGATGATATGAAGTGGATCATATCATTTGGTGATTGGTTGGTGCATGTGTTGCATCAATGTCAGAGGAGATGGAGTGGAACGCGCAAGGCAAAGGTATAACCTAGGGCATTTCCATTTCACCGGTCATAGGTGTGTAGAGAAGTTTATGACCGGATTTAGGATAGATGGCCGTACTATCAAGAGGGGCAAACTTGTTTGCATATCGGTCATCTAGTGCCACTTGAGCGATCTAACTTTGCATACGTGTTAGGATCGAGTGGCGAGGCAAGTTGAGTGGTTAACTCCTTCGATAAAATGATTATGAAAATGCTAACACACGTGCACAAGGTGGTGATCACTTGTTGGTGTTGGCACTTTTGCGAAGGCAGTGGAGTTTGAGCGGTAGAGAGGGTTTGGGTTCCTCTCTCCCTCCCGCCGAGCTTGCGAGCGCGGGATTCAGGCGTTTTTGAGAAGTTGAAATGCCTATTTTCCACTACGCCGGAAGTCGGAAAAGAAACGGAGGCGAACAGAGGTCACAGAGGTGACCGGACGCTGCACCGGACGCGGTCATGGAATGACCGGACGCGTCCGGTCAGCTGTCAGGCGTTCGGGTGCTAGGGTTTGCAACCGGCGCGTCCGGTCACTCGCGGGACCGGCGCGTCCGGTCATGTGCCCAGAAAAGAATTGCGGTTCGCACGGAGGATCGGACGCTGGGCGCGTCCGGTCACACACGATCGGACGCGTCCGATCGTTGAAGGAGCTTACTGGACTCACACCGGACGCAGACACTGTCGCGTCTGGTCATCGCAAGGAGCGCGTCCGGTCGTTGCGTCGCGGGCGCGTGGGTCAGTGCGATCGGCGCGTCCGGTCGTTCGACAGGCGCGTCCGGTCATCGGGACCGGCGCGTCCGGTCGTTGCCTGGGGCGCGTCCGGTCGTTGTTTTGACCGTTGGGGTCAGTGACCGTTGGAGGATCTAACGGTCGCATTTGAATTCGAGGGACACGTGGACGTCGCAGGGCGACCGGACGCGGTGAAGCGCGTCCGGTCAGTTACGACCGGCGCGTCCGGTCGTCCCGAGTTTTGCCCAGTGAAGGGGTAACGGCTCTATTTGACCGTGGGGTTATAAATAGATGCCTTGGCCGGCTGTGGCCGGATGCTGAGCACACTATAGTCTTTGTGACTTGTGTGGTAGTGCTTGGGAGCCCTCTAACTCACTCATGCTTGATAGTGTTCATCGGATCGAGTGAGAGAGCGATTCTAGTGCGTTGCTTTGAGAGATTGCATCGTGTGGCACTAGGTGATCGTGTTGCAAGCCGGTGGTGCTTGTTACTCTTGGAGGTTGCCACCTCCTAGACGGCTTGGTGGCTTGTGGCTCCGTCGAAGCTTGCAAGAAGATTGTGCGAGGCTCCGGAGAAGCTTTGTGAGGGGGATTGTGCTCACCCCGTGGGGATCGCGAAGAGCAACTCTAGTTGAGCGTGTCATTGAGCTACCACACTTTATGGTAGGTTCTTGCGGTGCCTTTTGAGAGGCTCGGTGTGTGACCGATTAGCCGCCGAACCACGAAGTGTTGGTCGACACAACGGGGACGTAGCTTGGTGGCAACCAAGTGAACCTCGGGAGAAAATCACCGTGTCAACATTGTCTACTCTTCTCGGTGGTTTGCCTTCGTGTAACACAAGCTTGTATTTACTTTCATATATACTTGTGCTTGTGTAGTTGCTCTCGTAACTAGTTTGCTTGTGTAGCTTGCTAGTTGTCTTCTTGCTTGTGTAGCTAGAAGCTCCCTTTGCGTGACTAATTTGGTTTGTGTAATCTTGTTAGTCACATTGCTTAGTTTGTGTAGCTAAGTGACTTGCGCTCTCTAATTTGGCATTAGTTGCCTTGTTATTGAGCTTTGCTAGTGAGCTTAGGAGCTTTGTGCTTTTGCTTCACTAGTTGTGTAGGAGCTCCCTCGGTTGGCAAAGTACTAGTGCATAGGTTTATGTGACCTTGCTCTAGAATTGAGTAAGTGAGCTCTTGGTAAGCTTAGCACCTTAGTTGCTTAATTAGGATCTTTGCAAGGTGCTAGAGAACTTATATAGAGGGGTGTAGTATTGGCTAGACCAATAAGTTTAATTCCGCATTTGTTTTGGTTAGCCAACGCGTTTAAGTTTTAGAAAGGACTATTCACCCCCCTCTAGTCCGCCATCTCGACCCTTCAAGTGGTATCGGAGCCGGGTCTCTCATTGGTGGTCTTCACCGACCCGAGAGGATGGCGGCTTATGGGCTAGATGTTGAGTGTCCACACATTTTTGATGGCACACACTTTGCACGGTGGAGAAATTGGATGACATGCAATTTTAAGTTTATTTCTCCTCAATTGTGGTGGATCGTAGATGTGGGCTTTTCCTTTGCACTTGATAAAAAGAATGCAACTCAAGCGCAAAGAAAATGTCTACATCTCGATAGCCAAGCTACTAATGTTTTCTATCGATCTATGGATAGTAGCATACTTTGTGAGATCATGGACTTTAAGTTCGCCCATGAGATTTGGGTGTTTCTAAATGAGAAATATGGGGCGATCTCCGATAATGATGAGCCCAAGGAGGAGGCGCATGAGGATGTTGAGCATGACCACAACAAGGTGGTTGTGGAGGATTGCTCCACCTCACGGTCAAGTGATGACAAAGATGATCATATCACAAGATCACTTGACAAGAAGAATGATAATGCCACAAGTGATACAAGTAATGATTCTACCCCATGCACACTTAATGGTGAAGATGATGGCTATGAGAGTGATGCTTCAACAAGCTCTTCAACATCATCACATGGTAACACTAAGATACATGTTGGTGGTTTTGTTGTGGATTGTGATGATCCAAATTTAGAGCTTTTATATAAACTCTCAAGAGCCTTGAAAAGGAAAATGGAAAGAGTAAGTAAATTGGAAAATGATAACTCTTTTCTAAAGACCACATGTGAACAACAAAAGCATCTACTTTATGTTACTACTTGTTCACATGAGGAGCTAAAATTAACTCATGAGAAACTAAGTGTTGCTCATGATAACTTGGTACAAGAACATGCTTTACTCACTAAGAAGCTCTCTAATGAAGAAATCAAATCTAGTGAGAGCTCATCATTTAGGTCAAATGATCAATCACATATTACTAACCCTTGTGATGTAGGCAAGAAGCATGTATCCACCTCTTGTGATGATTTATTAGATATGCCATGTTCTTCACAATTAGATGCTTGTTCTACTTCTATGTCTTGCGAGACTAACCTTTTGAAGGAGAACAATGAGCTCAAAAGTGAAGTGAAGAATTTGAGCAACAAGTTGGAGAGGTGCTACAACTCTAAAATCGCCATTGAGCATATCATGACCAATCAAAGAAGATATGGTGATAAGAGTGGTATTGGCTACAACAAGAGCAAGGGCAAGATTAAGAAGAAGCAAGATGCAAAGAAGCTATCCCAACTCATGTGCTACCAATGCCATGAAGTGGGACATATTGCCAAGTGTTGCCCTACCAAGAAGTCTCAAGTTGAGCCAAAAGCAAAGCCCCAAGATCAAGTCAAGATCAACCATAAAGATGATGATGACTTGATGAAGAAGAAGAAAACAAGAAGGGGTGGTAGAGCAAGGCATCCAATACAAATCCAAGATGCCAAGATGATGAGCAAGAATCAAATCGAGAAGAAAGTACATGCTCACATCAAGTGCTTCAAGTATGAAGATATGGGACACTTTGTCTCGGGGTGTCCTACCAAGCTTGAGAAGAAAGCTCAAGCAACTCATAAGAGGCAAGGCATTGAGAAGCAACACATGAGCAAGGAAGAAAAGGCTCACTCTAAAAGAAGTTGCTACTTATGCCGGGAAAGGGGACACATGGCTCATTTATGTCCCCTAGGTAACAATTCTAAGCCTATTTCAGTTGATAATACTAATATGCTTAGAAAGGATGGCAATGGTACCTCATTGGTTAGAATTGCAAAACATCCCGCTAACCATACTAAGGCTTTGCCTAAGTATGTTGCTCCTAACTTGAGAGGACCCAAACTTGTTTGGGTACCATCAAAAAGTGGATGATTGTTTGTAGGTACCATCGGCATTGGAGGCTTGATTCATTTGATTTCATATTTATCATTATATGTTGACTCAAGTTATGAAGCTCAATGCATATTCAATCCCAATGCCAAGTCAAAATAAGTGAAGTCCAAGTGCTACAACATACAAGTGCAACATATCAAGTTGTGGATGATTTATTGGAATTATTTGATGACTTGCAATTTATTTGAGTAAAAGCTTGCTATTGGATGATCATGAGCTAACCAAGGTATATCTCTTGTTGATCATTTCACTTGGGTGCATATGAGTTGATTGAATTGGATATGTATGCAATGTTGCTTGCTATGAGATGTTTGAATGGATTAAATGCTTAAGTAATCAAGTTTGGATTGGTTTGTGTTGGATAATTTCATGAGATGACATTTAGTAAGTGGATTGGATGGATATATGTCTTGTGAAAGTATTCAAACAAGTTAGTTTCAAGTTTGATTCATATTTATTGAAGAATAGCTCATGTATTGAAATCTGTCCTATATTGAAAATCTGAGCTAGCAGTGATCTTAGCCATGTTTGAGTGATCAAATCTATTTGGATTGGCTTGAAATTTGGCATACATGCTCTACACTTATGAAAGAAGATGCTGTAAAAATTTCATGAGAATTGGATAAGAGATGCTTCGGTTTTGGAGTGCATCTTGTCAGCTATAGTACAGCAGTTTTCAGCATGTAGCAGTAGTGAAAGATTTGAAATCTGGTAGCAATCTAGATGTCAAATGAATCTCAAATTTTTACAGTTGCTATATGACTTAGTGAATCACATCTCCACCAAATTTTATGTCATTTGGATCTGTACATTGGGAAATATGAATTATTCTTTGAAGGGTACAGAATCTGCCAGAAAAGTGACAATCATTGG
This sequence comes from Saccharum hybrid cultivar R570, assembly GCA_038087645.1. Taxonomy (NCBI): domain Eukaryota; kingdom Viridiplantae; phylum Streptophyta; class Magnoliopsida; order Poales; family Poaceae; genus Saccharum; species Saccharum hybrid cultivar. Next base: position 2,206,828 of record JAQSUU010000682.1, read on the forward strand.
ATTAATCTAGAGTCACTTTAATTGAAAGGTCCTCAAGTTGGAAATATGTTTACAAGTGGTTGAGGTACCTAAGTTTGGTTTTGGATTGATCTAGAATCATGAAGAGCAATGAGTACAAGACTTTTGTATTGTGAAATGTACTTGGTGTACTTATTTGGTACTCAATTTGAAGATCAAGATCAAACTTAAAATGAAGATGAAGTTTAAGTTCTAGTGATGATTAGAGATCATTTGGTAGAAAGAAAAGGACTTAAACAAGTAGAAAGAGTTGGACTCAAATGTAGATTCAAGGATTATTCATCAAGATTGAGTTCATCATTTGGATCAATCAAACTAGATCATTTCAAGTGAGTATCAAGAATGGTTCTTTGGAGAAAGATCACTTCTCCCTAGTGAGGGGCTTGCCGCCGTGTGTAGGTGAAACCAAGTTTGGGACTTGGAAGGCTAACATGGAAGTGGTGATCCAAGGAACTTGTGATGCTTAGTTGAAGCAATCAAAAGGATTGATCAAGAAAAGCAAGCAACACCCAAAAGAGAGCTAGTCATGTATTTCAAGTGGTATTCTAAGTAGTTCTCTCATGCAAGCATTGATCAAAAAGATGAAGCAAGCCAACCACAACTCAAGAGATAGTGCACTTGATCATAAGTGGTTTTCATTTCATATGGGTGAAGAATGGATTTATCTATGATGATTGGTCTTCACCAAGCTTATAAATTGGACTTCACATTGCTATTGGAGTAATGAATTAGAATCTATGTGACTATCCTCTACTCCAACATAGCAAAGGTATCATTGTAATGTGCATGATCATTTCATCCCTTACTAGTATGCGATTAGTGCATATAGTACATGCTTACTAGGATCATGCATAACAAATGAAATGTTTAATTCATAGCCTACCACTATTGCTTGAATTGTCTAAATGATCTAGTGGTATGAGTATGAATTTGTTCATGAGCTAGTGAACCCAAGTACTTGATCTAGTTTGGATTGCTAACAAGTGACAAGTACAACATTGGCATGATAACCCTTAGCATAAGGTGTGAAGAAGCTTGTCATTGGATCAAATCGGACTTGGAATCTTAGGCAAATCAACTTAGTTCAAGTCATACAAGAAGCTCATGACAATGATAAGAGTACAAGCACAAGACAACAATGAAAATAGATATCTAGTTTGTTTCAAGTGGTATCTAGACTCAAATTGATCTTCTAAAGTGGTATTCACTAGTGGTGTCTAGATCATGATCTACAAGTGATATCTTACAAGTGGTACTCATGAAGATAGAAAATGTTCAAGAAGTGAATATTATTGCCAAATCCTTCAAAGTGAATCCATACAAGAAAATTCTTTCAAATGGTATCACATTTCTACTCATGGTATCTTCACGTGGTATCATTCATGCAAGACAATGGTTTCACAAGTGATCCTCAACTTTAAGTGATCAAATCAAGCAATGCTACCCTCATCTTCAAGTGGTATCTCAAGTGAATGACACATGCTATGACATAGGGGGAGGAGCCCCACCGATTGGTATCAAGGTCAAAGATCCTATGTGAAATCTCAAGAGCAACCATAAAGTTTGTCATTCTAACATCTGTGGTAGTGTCCATCAAAAATGCAATATTCAAGTCTCAACCATCTACCCCAAATACAAGCCTTTGTATCAATTGAGAAGAACACCTTTTATGGAAATTGATGACAAAGGGGGAGAAGTTGGACAAAGATATGAAAGCTTTTGAGCTTTGGGGAGAGATTGGAAAGATTGGACATGAACATGGATAAAGAGGGAGTAACATTGAAGAATGTAAGGGGATCAAACATTCTTGGACTAAGAAAGCACACAAGTAGGGGGAGCAAGCTCATGAACTTTGATTGATTACATTTGATATGTGCATAATTCATGTGCTTGCTTGCATTGCATAAAGTTCTTAAATTCAATATGCATGCTTGTGTGGTGTATGCTAGTTATAGAACTTGAATGATGATTTGATAACTAGCATGCATAGGATGTTAGCTAGACTTATGATTATCATGCAAAAACTAGAACCTTGCTTATAATGTTGATCTCACGGGGTTTCTAGTATTTTTTGATGTCTAGCTACTCATGATGCTAAGGATGATGGCAAACTTGTGATTTTCAAATGGTATCAAGCTACTAATTGGTAGCGAGCTACAAAGGTTTATTCTATACACCTTAGCATCACTTAGTAGTGCTAACCCTCCCACAAATTTCATATTTATACGTATGGGCAAGCTTGAAACCAAACCATTTGAGCACATATGTAGGGGGAGTTATCACTACCAAGTCGGATTTTATGGTGCTTATCCAAATCTTGACATAGAGCTTAAAAGTTGGATAAGTAACATTAAATCCAAAACAAGTTAGCAATTTACACTTTGTGTGAAGTGCTAGCTTGAAAAAGCATAATTTCCATATCTTTGTAGAGTTGTCATCAATTACCAAAAAGGGGGAGATTGAAAGGTCCTTGTTTGGTTTTGGTAATTGAGTGACAACTTAGGTGGACTAATATGTGGTTATGTGAGATACACAGGAGATTAGTCCACATGTGATGGTGTCATGAAGGAGCTCATTGCATATGAGACATGACATGGAGTCATGTGACCAAGGTGGAGAAGATCAAGATGAGGCTTGGCTTGATGGACCGGTTGCTAGGGTGAAGGGCAAGTTGTGTGATGGCTTGGCGCCGAAGGACCAAGGCAACGGTGAAGAGCAAGTGAGGTCAAGATCGATGAACCAATACGATCACGTGATGATATGAAGTGGATCATATCATTTGGTGATTGGTTGGTGCATGTGTTGCATCAATGTCAGAGGAGATGGAGTGGAACGCGCAAGGCAAAGGTATAACCTAGGGCATTTCCATTTCACCGGTCATAGGTGTGTAGAGAAGTTTATGACCGGATTTAGGATAGATGGCCGTACTATCAAGAGGGGCAAACTTGTTTGCATATCGGTCATCTAGTGCCACTTGAGCGATCTAACTTTGCATACGTGTTAGGATCGAGTGGCGAGGCAAGTTGAGTGGTTAACTCCTTCGATAAAATGATTATGAAAATGCTAACACACGTGCACAAGGTGGTGATCACTTGTTGGTGTTGGCACTTTTGCGAAGGCAGTGGAGTTTGAGCGGTAGAGAGGGTTTGGGTTCCTCTCTCCCTCCCGCCGAGCTTGCGAGCGCGGGATTCAGGCGTTTTTGAGAAGTTAAAATGCCTATTTTCCACTACGCCGGAAGTCGGAAAAGAAACGGAGGCGAACAGAGGTCACAGAGGTGACCGGACGCTGCACCGGATGCGGTCATGGAATGACCGGACGCGTCCGGTCAGCTGTCAGGCGTTCGGGTGCTAGGGTTTGCAACCGGCGCGTCCGGTCACTCGCGGGACCGGCGCGTCCGGTCATGTGCCCAGAAAAGAATTGCGGTTCGCACGGAGGATCGGACGCTGGGCGCGTCCGGTCACACACGATCGGACGCGTCCGATCGTTGAAGGAGCTTACTGGACTCACACCGGACGCAGACACTGTCGCGTCCGGTCATCGCAAGGAGCGCGTCCGGTCGTTGCGTCGCGGGCGCGTGGGTCAGTGCGATCGGCGCGTCCGGTCGTTCGACAGGCGCGTCCGGTCATCGGGACCGGCGCGTCCGGTCGTTGCCTGGGGCGCGTCCGGTCGTTGTTTTGACCGTTGGGGTCAGTGACCGTTGGAGGATCTAACGGTCGCATTTGAATTCGAGGGACACGTGGACGTCGCAGGGCGACCGGACGCGGTGAAGCGCGTCCGGTCAGTTACGACCGGCGCGTCCGGTCGTCCCGAGTTTTGCCCAGTGAAGGGGTAACGGCTCTATTTGACCGTGGGGTTATAAATAGATGCCTTGGCCGGCTGTGGCCGGATGCTGAGCACACTATAGTCTTTGTGACTTGTGTGGTAGTGCTTGGGAGCCCTCTAACTCACTCATGCTTGATAGTGTTCATCGGATCGAGTGAGAGAGCGATTCTAGTGCGTTGCTTTGAGAGATTGCATCGTGTGGCACTAGGTGATCGTGTTGCAAGCCGGTGGTGCTTGTTACTCTTGGAGGTTGCCACCTCCTAGACGGCTTGGTGGCTTGTGGCTCCGTCGAAGCTCGCAAGAAGATTGTGCGAGGCTCCGGAGAAGCTTTGTGAGGGGGATTGTGCTCACCCCGCGGGGATCGCGAAGAGCAACTCTAGTTGAGCGTGTCATTGAGCTACCACACTTTATGGTAGGTTCTTGCGGTGCCTTTTGAGAGGCTCGGTGTGTGACCGATTAGCCGCCGAACCACGAAGTGTTGGTCGACACAACGGGGACGTAGCTTGGTGGCAACCAAGTGAACCTCGGGAGAAAATCACCGTGTCAACATTGTCTACTCTTCTCGGTGGTTTGCCTTCGTGTAACACAAGCTTGTATTTACTTTCATATATACTTGTGCTTGTGTAGTTGCTCTCGTAACTAGTTTGCTTGTGTAGCTTGCTAGTTGTCTTCTTGCTTGTGTAGCTAGAAGCTCCCTTTGCGTGACTAATTTGGTTTGTGTAATCTTGTTAGTCACATTGCTTAGTTTGTGTAGCTAAGTGACTTGCGCTCTCTAATTTGGCATTAGTTGCCTTGTTATTGAGCTTTGCTACTGAGCTTAGGAGCTTTGTGCTTTTGCTTCACTAGTTGTGTAGGAGCTCCCTCGGTTGGCAAAGTACTAGTGCATAGGTTTATGTGACCTTGCTCTAGAATTGAGTAAGTGAGCTCTTGGTAAGCTTAGCACCTTAGTTGCTTAATTAGGATCTTTGCAAGGTGCTAGAGAACTTATATAGAGGGGTGTAGTATTGGCTAGACCAATAAGTTTAATTCCGCATTTGTTTTGGTTAGCCAACGCGTTTAAGTTTTAGAAAGGACTATTCACCCCCCTCTAGTCCGCCATCTCGACCCTTCATTCACGTGGTTAGTTTTTCTTAGCGTATTTGAGTTCGCGCGAAGTTTCTCTTTCCGTAGGATCAAACGCGGGCTTGAATGGTGGTCTCGGTGGGGAGAACCGCCATCGCCGGCCATGGAAGGGCCGCCGGCCATGGTGGCCGCCGGCCGGACCTGGAGAAGGAGATCGGATTTTCTACTGTGGAGTTGATGATGAATGTGAGCCGTCCGATTTGAAATCAAGGGCCCAGATTAGAACTTACCCCTTCGCGGGTAAATTTGTTAAAGAGCCCCTGGGTTTATTAGTAATCAACCCGCCGTCCATAGCGTACTACTGAAAAGGTGTTTTCGTGTTTTGAAAGCGTATTCTCTCCCGGTAAATCAAAAATACGTTTTCGGATATTTACAGTTTTGCCACTAAACTTGTTTTGGTCATAAAAACTTCGTTTTAACTCCGATTTGATCCGTTCAAGTTGCGTTAGGTTCGTATTTGCGAGCTCTACATGTTAGTGTAGTTGTACAGTCAGTTTTGATAATTTATTTTTCGAGTTTATAATTTAGTATTTATTTATCTATAGGAAATCTTAGAAAATTCATAACTTTCACGTTTTAACTCCGAATTTGGTGATCTTTGCGTCTGTGTGATCGTAGAAACGTGTAGAAGAGTTTTATAAACTTTTATTACTGTTTTGCTACTGTTGGTGTACTGTTCTAATTGTATCTCTTTGTTTGCTTTGTGTATGTTTGCTTGGATGCATGTGTGTTGTTGATTGATGATCGAGTATAGAAGGTGAGCAGTATCTGGACGATTCGGAGTATTACTTTGAGCCAAGTCAGCAGTATCACTTGGAGAGCTTTGATCAAGGCAAGTATAACACAGGACTATCCTTGTTACCTATACATTGAATTGTCATACATATGCATGTGCTTACCTTGACAACCTTAGAGATTATAACTTAGTGATTGTTATCTTGATTCCTTGTCAACCTTGGGAATGCATATGGGTAGCTATTGCTAGTGCTTAATCTAAGAACAATGATCTTGTAATTTGATTAATGGATTAAGCAATCAACTATTAAGATGATTTTATTACTGTTGAAAGGGGGCTAGAGCATGTGTATTATTTTGATGCTCTGGTTTCTCTCCATAAGGACTTATCTGTAAGTGATAACCGGGATATACAGTACAGCTGTGAGGGCTATATGGCTCTGGCTTTAGTTGTTCAAGAGACCTTTTCTAGCTTGTTAGAGGTTACCTTAAATGGCGTAAGAATGGCTTGCCACGTTGGGTGTAGTGCGAGCCCCTGGCCTAGTGTGTATAGGCTGCGGTTGTTGTGCCACAGGGAAGGGGGGTTCTACATCTGCCTGCCAAGTGAATCTAATGGCCCTAACTTGTTAGACGAACTTTTGAGTGGCTTTATATGGTTCTCGGGTGTTTGGGCTTGATCTCCCCACTCATTTGGAAATCATGACTTACAGTGAAAGTGTACACCTCTGCGCAGAGTTAAAAACTGGTATACTAGCCGTGCTCACGGATACGAGCGGCCTTGGGGATTCTTATGGAATAGTTGATCATAACTGTTATATCATGTTTAATTATTGTTGATTATAATTTGCTCATGTTAATGCTATTCATTATCCTTATTACAACTGATCATTGGTTCTTTAATGGGAAGTGGTTTATCTTGATGCTACTCAATTGCTAATATATGATTAAAAGCTAAACGCAGTTAAACAGTGTCTAGCCTTTTTGAGCCTCATGAACCCTGTGTTATATTTGTGGAGTTCGACATGAACTCACCCTTGCTATTTCCACCATAAAAGATGAAGATAATGAGGAAGATTATCGGAATGAGTACTAGTCTTGATGTCAACCAGTCAACCGTGTCCCTGTGTGGAGTTTCCGCTGAAGAATTACTATTAGTTATTATTACCTATCGTTCAAGACTATGTCTTAAATATTTATTCATTATGTAATAAGCACTGTGATGATACTTTGTAATTTGTCAACTTATGTGTGCGACTGTTTCCTGGGGCGCACACGAGTCTTTTATGCATCCTATTTTTGTCCTTAAAAATGGGTGTGACAAGTGGTTCATATTTGACCAAGTTTTTATCGAATGATATTCACATTTATGACTCTAAGTTAATTTAGTGTGAAAATAGATTTCATAATTAATCTAATGTTATTATTTAGTATCATAAATATTAATACTTTTTATTTATAAATGGTTAAACTTATGGTAAAAAACGTGACATTACGGTAGAATTGCATTCTTTCTGGAACATTGAAAATATAATCTAAAACCCCCTATGCTTGGCTGGTCGAATTCCACACGTGAAATGACGTAGACGGATTAAGAATCTCCCGAGGTCGGTGAGTGTGACAGGCTATTTGCCATAGGACAACAGAAAAAACTCAATCATCGTGATGAGAAGGACATTTTTTTTAATACTGGGATGGAGTAATGGACTGACGTGACAAGTCATATTGCTACCTCGGTCTAAAAAAAAGAATGCAACTATTGCATGGCATGTGCGGGGATGTTCGATACATATGACTAAACTTTAGTCACTATTACATAGCATCTTTTGATACTAATTAGGAGTATGAAATATAGACTAATTACAAAACTAACTGTATAAGCTATGATTAATTCGTGAGACGAATATTTTAAGACTAATTAGTTCATGATTAGTGAACATGACGCTACAGTAAATATATGCTAATCATGGAATAATTAGGCTTAATAAATTTGTCTCCCGAATTTGTCATGGCTTATGCAATTAGTTTTATAATTACCTTATGTTAAGTCCTCCTAATTGACATTCAAAAATTCGATGTGAAGGGACAGGATCCAAACACCCATAAAGTGGTTCATGTTTGACTAAGTTTCTCGTAAATGATATTCACATTTATGACTCTAAGTTAATTTATTATGAAAATACATTTTATAATTATTCAAAGAGTATTTATTTGGTATTATAAATATTGATATTTTTTTATTTATAATTGGTTAAACTTAAGGTAGTAAAACGTGACTTTGTGATAGATTTACACTCTTTTAAGGATGGAGGAAGTATATATAATTAAAACGCTCTAAGCTTGGCTGGTCAAATTCCACACGTGAAATTAGACGGAAGAATCTCTCGAGGTTGCTGAGTCTAACATTTCAACATTTCACGTGTGGAATTTGACAACAACAACAAAAACTAGTACAGAGTTGGTTTTCCAGGCCACAATAAAAGAAAACAGTCCTCGTCGGATGAGAAGGATTGAAACATGTGACAACTTCAGTCCCTGTCACGTACTAATTAGGAGGATGAAATATAGATTAATTATAAAACTAGTTATATAAGCCATGACTAATTCACAAGACGAATATATTAAGACTAATTAGTTCATGATTAGTGAATGTGATACTGTATCGCAAAAAAAAGTGAATGTGATACTACAGTAAATATATGCTAATCATGGAATAATTAGGCTTAATAAATTTGTCTCGCGAATTTGTCACGGCTTATGCAATTAGCTTATGTTTTGTCCTCCTAATTGACATCCAAAAATTCGATACGATAGCGACTAAACTAGATCCAAACACTCCCTAGAATGGTTCATGTTTGACTAAGTTTCTGGTGAAGGATATTCACATTTATGACTCTAAGTTAATTTATTATGAAAGTATATTTCATAATTAATCTAATTGTATTGTTTGGTATCATAAATATTGATACTCTTTTATTTATAATTGGTTAAATTAAAGGTACTAAAACGTGACAATGTGGTTGAATTGTATTCTTTCTCGGACGGAGGAAGTATAATCTAAAACGCTCTATGCTTGGCAGGTCGAATTCCACACGTGAAACGACGCAGATGGAAGAATCTCTCGTGGTTGCTGAGTCTGACTATTTGACTATTTGTCATAGGACAACAAAAAAACTAGTACAGAGTTGGTTTTCCAGGCTACAATAATGAAAAACAATCCTCGTGATGAGAAGGACATTTTTTTAGATAATGGGATGGTGTGATGGACTAATGTAACAAGTCATATTACTACCTCCATCTAGTATTTATTTAGTATCATAAATATTGATTTTTTTTATTTATAATTGATCAAATTTAAGGTACTAAAAACATGACATTATGGTAGAATTGTATTATTTCTGCGACGGAGGCAGTATAATATAAAACGCTCTATGCTTGGCTGGTCGAATTCCACACGTGAAATGACACGGATTAAGAATCTCTCGAGGTCGCTGAGTTTGACAAGCTATTTGCCATAGGACAACAACAACAAAAAACTAGTACAGAGTTGATTTTCCAGGCCACAACAAAGGAAAAGAATCCTGATGAGAAGGACATTTTTTTCGATAATGGGATGAGAAGGACATATCTTGGCCGAACAAGAGATGTTACCTCGTATACTGTAGACTGGAGTTTGGTGATTGATCAGTACCCACTAATTGTTGTCCTGTTGGATGTTCATTAATGGTTGTGTTTGTGCGGAGAAAAAGTCACACTTACTCAGACCATTCATAGAGGCAGTTGTCACGTCCACTTCTGAATGCATGGCCTCTAAGTGTCCAAGTCTAGAAATTAGTAGTATCTCTATCCTTACAAATCAATTTCCAAGATGTGGATCAAAACATTAGCCATCTCTGAAAATCAAATTGATTTGCAAAGATGAGCCAAAGCGTAAGCTATCTTTGGAAATCGATTTCCATGCACAGATAACATTATTATTAGCTGTCTAGAAATGTGTTTCTTGGGACAGTTTGTAAGGCCAGCTGCCCCGAAAACAATTTTTCTTTTCTAAAAGTTTTCTATTTAATTAGTTTTGTAATTCATATATAATATATTGATATATTGTTATAAAATATACAAATAGCCTTGTAATTTCATGTACAAGTAGTGTCATAGTTTCATTATACAAGTTGAGCTATTAAGCAATATACAAGTAGTCACACAATTCGACATTCAGTAAGTCCCATAATAAATCCACATTCAAGTATAGTCTATTAGTCTCATAAGTCCACATACAGGTCTTCTTATATAAATACACATACAAGTCATCTCGTGAATCCATATACAAGTATCTTATAAAGCAACATACAAGCAGTTTCATAAATCCACATACTAGTCACCTCATAAATTCACATTTAAGTCATCCCATAAATTCACATACAAGTAATCTATTAAGTCCATGCACAAATTCTCTTATGAAGCAACGTACTATATAAGTAATATTATCTACAAATTTCTATTTTCAATAGTAAGTTTCTTAGAGCGGGCAAGCAAGCTACATGATATTTGGATTAATATAGCTAAATAAGAATATAAGATGCCTCAGTATATACTCTCAGTTACATTGGAAGTCGCTTTGTAAATTTGGTGGAGTCTGGTGGGGAATATCTCTGGATATGGATTACTCTCATCCTCACACAAATCATTGTGAACGATATATATCGGACTGCACATTGATTTATCAAATCACAAACCCAAACTATATCAGAAAAAGGATCCTAAAATTTTCGGTGATAAAATGGACCCTGAAATTTTACCTCCTTTTTTCCTCCTTTTTCTGATACATAGTTTGCGTTTGTGATTTCATAAAGTAATGAGTTGTGGGGTTTTCGTGGAAGTACAGACTCGGTTGCTATACATTTCTTCTTTTTAGTGAAACCTGCACTCTTTTCTTTGATCTATGAACTAAATTGTTCCCCATATACACTACATATCTTTGGAACTCAAGCTGTACCGGATGGAGTTCATTGACACTGATGCATTATGAACCATGGCACTATCACTAAAATTGTTGACTACTTGCTAGCTCTAGATTTATTGTTGCGGTGTGTGTGTTCATTGCTAATCCATTTTCAAAGTGTTTGTCGTTACAGTTGTGTGATTATCAGGAACAATATTGATGGTGCCATACTCCCAGGACGTACCGACTACCGGATGTGCTGGCTACCAAATACGTACCGAAGGACGCCCAGGAGATCACGATTCGCCTATTCAAGAAAGGATATATGAAGAATACGTCCAAGACTCCGATTAGAGAACGACTCATGTACCTTGTAGGGCAAGTAGGTCTCGGATATAAATAGCTAGCACCTCCGCCTGTTGTATGGATCGAAACTCTCATAGACTGAGCCCTATTGTAATTTGTCATCTCGCCATCCCAACGAGATCATAATACAAACAAGTAGAACTGCTGGACGTAGGGTGCTGTTACTCGCTTCCCGAGGACCCCGAACCAGGATAAATCTCGTCTCCCTACTGTGTTGCTCTTCGCACTAAGCGAACTCCGCCAAGGACCGAGTATCTGCCGGTCAAAAACACCACCAAATCCGAACCGAAGGACACCCAGTAGATCACGATTCGCCTATTCAAGGAAGGAGCACGACTCTTGTATCTTGTAGGGTAAGTAGGCCTCAGATATAAATAGCTAGCACCTCCACCTGTTGTATGGATCGAAACTCTCATAGGCTTAGCCCTATTGTAATATGTCATCTCACCATCCCGACGAGATCATAATACAAACAAGTAGAACTACCGGATGTAGGGTGCTGTTACTCGCTTCCCGAGAGCCCACGAACCAGGATAAATCTTGTCTCGCTACTGTGTTGCTCTTCGCACCAAGCGAACTCCGCCAAGGACCGAGTATCTGCCGGTCAAAAACACCAATAGAGGCCCGCCAGGTAGGGGGATTTCGCGCAGGAGAATGATCATGTCAATCTTCAACAACGCTCACGTCCATGATCCGATTGCTTTCGACGCAACCATCTAACCGAGCTCTATTAGATCTAAAATCACAGGAGAAGTTCTCTTGTACCCACGACCCAGATCAACGTCCCTCTATGTGCCACCAACCATCCGCTTTGGAAGTTTGGTATTCAAGCACTAGGAAAACGCCGATCCGTCATGTATTAGGGTGAAACTGCCCGATCTCGCTTCGAGAATCGACTGCTTTCGTTTGTCCCCGAGCCAAACTTCTAATGGACAGGACACAAAGCGTACACCTGATTTCTATTGCACCCAGGATGAGATCCACATCGCGCAGCATTACCAAACTTGTGCTATGCCCGGTCGCCATAGGGTTGTCGCACCCAAATGACCGCGACATGGCACACTTTGCAATGAATCACCAGATGCAGACTTCGTTGAGATGGCCCGACCATGGTTCCGATTAAGGCCAATGCCCGGGGGGCTGGACGGATCACCTGATGCCCGACAAGAAGGTAGATCCAGGCCTCCCGGTCATAACGATTTGCATCGGACCTCACCGCTTCGAAGGCGCTATCTGCGACAGCGACTCTAGTGTCAACGTCATGCCAAAGGTAATCTACACCCACGTCCTGAAGTTTGAGCCACTGAAGCCGTCAAAGATATGCCTCAAGTTTGCAAATCAGTTGGTCCGACGTATCAAAGGGATTGCAGATAATGTCTGCATGCGGTCGACAACTCGTACGTTCCCACGGATTTTGTGGTACTAGATACGGGGTACAGCAATAAGGCCCCCATTATTTTGGGGCGACCTTTCCTACATACCGCCAACGCCACCATCTTCATGTGTACGTCAGAGATTTACTTTCATCTAGACAAAACCCTGTCTTTTTCTTTTCAGCCTCACGTTCAACCGCCCAGGCGTCGCCATTGGCGAAGGAACAAACGGGCAGAAGGGCACAGGTGCCCCATCCATAGTTAATTAAAGACGCCCGAACAGGGACGGTCGGGCACTATCAACACTTTTTTTAGAAAAAGCAGGTTGAAAGACCACTCGAATAAACTCCTCACTCGAAGGAGAACTAGTTGAAGTTTGTGTGTATAGGTCTGTCGAAAGCCCGGCGAAAGTCAGAGCACCCAAACAGATCCGAACCGTCGGTCGACTCAACCTCCCGGTTAGGGAATGATTGAGCCCAGATTCGGGAGAAGATCTCCCATCAGGAGAAACCTCCTTGGACCTCGAAGAGACGACAAGAAAGACCGAGCACTCATCTATGATAGTCGGTCGTTTTTCAGCGAACCGATTTTATTAGAAAAGTGCCCTCCGCATTGTAAAGCGTCCGTCCAAGGATAGGTGCATCATCCAGATGACCCTCCCCCCCCCCCCCCCCCCCCCCCCCCCCCCCCCCCGATTCAAAGGAAATCTACTACAGTATAGGACGAAACCTCCAGCTGCAAACCGCTACGCCACCGGGGTCTCAACTCAGAAGATCGACAAAGTAGCCTATGTAGCATCTACGAGGATTAGCCTATCGCATTGTAATTTCCTTCGGTGTACTTTCGACATTAATAAAGTGTCTTCTGGATTTAAATTTGTCTTTTGTATCCCGTCACTATCATATATGAAAAGCTGTCATCAGCTATCGTGTACAAAAATAAAACTACGACGGTGATTTGACCGAGTAAGTACAGTTTGATGCGCTCCGCATCGGCTCGAAGAGTTGGCAATGATCAAACAAGGGGTACAAATCCTGTAACTCAAAAACAAGACTCCGCCACTACGGCAAAAATGCTACCAGGTGTAGGCGGCTTTGTAGAATGAGAGTTTCCAGTGTGTAAGCATCGCCTTAGTCAGGTAAGTAATCCGATCCCAAATCATAATTTGTGGAATTCTATTACCTTTCGGTACCATCTATGAAACAATTTGTTTCTCCCTAATAAATTCCCGTCCATGATAACCTTTGCTTTATGAGAAAAGACTTTCTTTATATTCAGTTACTTTTCGAAATATTGAAAGCATGAGCTCAGAAACAAACAAAGGGCAAAGGTGGACAAAAATTATGGAGAACAGAAACCTTAGCTTCACCATGGCATAAGCTCAATAGTGCTTGATTGAAGAAGGGAACTTGTAATTCAAGTAACCCCTAACGCAAGTCCAAAGCACCTTACGAGGCGTACTGTCATGAGGGGTCCCAAAGGCTCGACGGAGTCTTTAAACTCCGAATGACTCAAACGTCCGAACTCTCTAGGTACACATCGTGTGAGGGTCCATTGTGCTCGACGGGGTACTCGACCTCACATTGATCGAAGTACCATACGAAGTGTCATCATGCGAGGGTCCAAAGGCTCCACGGAATTTTGACCTCAATTGATCCAGTCACTCATTTAACTAGAAGCCCGATCATAAGAGGGACCATTGCGCCCGACGGGGTGCTCGACCTCAAATGACCAAGGGACTCAGTATAATTATATATGCCACGGGGGAGCGAGGACATGCTAGTTTTGACTGTCACCCACCGATGAAGGCCAAATTAAAGACTGATTGTAAAAAAGGACCGACTGTTCTAGTCAGGAAACAAGTCTTGAGGCCCATATATAATCCCCAGAACCAAAACATGCCGCTAACGCCATGAAAAGATGCTCGGGGGCTACCACTGTGACAGTCGAACTAACCAAAGACAATGGTTGTTGTGGATACTGATTAAATGTTCACGCAAGGTTCCTACTAGCTAAATACTCTTCACCTGAACAATTCACTCTAGGAAAAGAGTAGAGGGCTACCATACCATACCTTGTCAAGCCTAAAACTACCGATCACAATGATCCCCGAGTCACGGGGACAAAGCATTAATGAACCGCCCGAGTTCTAAGAATTGCTAGAATCCCACAACAGACCAGGTAGCGCGACAATGAAAAAACAGGCAAATCTAGTAAGACTTACGTGATCAGGCACAGGGTTCGATAGTGTGTTCATCACTACAAACCCAATGTTCATCGCAGCAAGCCAACAAGCATAAAAACAAGTTCGTGATGAAATGTGCAATGGAACTATTCATTATCCTCACCGCCTCCATCATCGCCATCTTCGTCATCGTCATCGTCATCAAGAGAAAGACTGAGCTTCTTGACAAATGACCGAGCCGTGGGTTGGACCGATTCTAGAATCCTCTGTGCTTCATCAAGATGGCTGCATTTGTAGCCTCGGAGGAGCAGGCTTACATAAAGACCAGGATAGTGACTCTTAATTGTCCCAACGACGTGCTCAACAGCAGTCACAGCCCCCTCAGTCAACTTCTCCTCAAGAGCACGAGATCGTTCTTCAGCAGATACACGACCATCTTCGGCAGCCTCAAGCTTCTTCTTCAGTTCTTGAACAGTCTGCGTCAAGACTGTCTTCTCCCACAACAGATCCTGAGCCATCTTTGCTTGCTCTAAGAGGACAGGGAAAAGGGGAAAAGACTAGAAGATAAGGCCCGAGCACGAAGTGGTCATAAACCAACTGGAGAATTAGAAGACTTACTTTCATTCCAACCCCAAACCTGGGCCACCTCCTTCTCCAGTGCGATGACCTTCAAGACAGACTCCTTGGCCTGTTCACGATCTTCTTTCCAGAGGGACTGACAGACCTTTAGCTCTTGGATAACGGCGTCTAGTCGAGAAGGGTCCGAGTGCGGCACACAGTCCCCAGATTCTTGGCCTTCGGCAGCCACGGCCAGTGCTATGACTAAGATGTCGAAGGTCGCAGTGATCGTCGGCTCCTTGGCAGCTGATTCAGTGGGAGCAGTAGCTTGCCTACAAAAATAAACGGGTTAAAGAAGTCAAAGGAAAAACATCCCTAGGAAAGGAAACTGTTAGCTACCAACTCACAGGTCGAGGGCGACGTTGCACTTCAACTTCACCTTCCGACTAGGTGGTTTGGCAGGCGGGGTAGTCGCTTTCTCCTGAATACAAACCTCCCGAACTCGTTCAAAATTGTCTAGGCAGCTAAAAACTCCCATCAATCTACCAAAGACATGCTTGAGAGGTACCTGATTCTTTGGATGAGGCGTAACCTTTTTACTGACCACCTTCGGTTTAACTGGCTGGTCGTCACCAACGGCGGTAACTGAAGGACTCTTGGATTTACTCCAACTCCTCTTGGACAGTTGGACTTGGGTAGCTCTAGCTTCTCAGCACTTCCAGATGATCGGGTCTTCCTTTTGGTGACCGCCTGGTCAGGCTTGGGGGTGCCACCTTCTGGACACTTGACGCAGTCACGGCGTCCTCAGCGTTCTTCTCTACCTGGCTTGCCATGCCGGTCTTTGTTTCTTCGCTAGACTGTGCGACAATGTTCAGAGGTGGCTCAACCTCCAACTATGGGTTTTGTTCTGCCACTGCAGACCCGTCCTCATCATCGCTATTCACTTCAACACCCCCTGGTACCTCGCCCACGGGGGTGACATCCTAACAAAGTCAGAAGAATAAGACAATGATGAGTAGCCCAAATCAGAAAAACGATCGGTCAAGAATTTACCTCTGGTGGAGGGTTCTGAGCACTGTAAGGATCAAGAATCCCTGTCCATTCTGGCCGCTCAACATTGAACACCTCCTTCAATCGAAGAGCTAGTTCCTCATCTGACACCTCTGAGAAGGGCCAAAATCACTAATCAGACAAATCCCAAATGTACCGAATGTGAGCAAGATCGGCAAAGGACATCGTACCTTCGACTGATTCTCTGTTCGGGTCCATGGGACCAATGTAGGTATAGGCGGGTGCCCGATTCTTCAACGAGACAAGCCTCCACCGGGTAAACATCTCAACAACATGCGCCACGGTCAAGCCAACCTTCTTCAGCGACTAGATCCGGGCGATGTGTTTCTTCATCTTTTCGGTCACCACAGGGACCGACCTCCACTTACCGGTCACAACCGGCATCAAGGCTCTGCCTTTAATCGGGCTTTTTTCAGGAAGGGCAAGGTAGAACCATTTCCGTTCATACAGCTTCCATGAGAGCTTAGTCGGGACATGGATATATTCTTCCGCCTTCCGCAGCGAAAACCCGACTGACCCAATGGCTAACTTGCTAGCATGATACACGGGAGTGTAGAAATAATGCCATAGGTCCAAATATGGTTTGACACCAAGCCAGGCTTCGCAGAGAAAAGAAAAGACACTGAGCATGGATACGGCATTGGGGAGCAAGTGACACACCTCAATCCCATAATGCCTACTAACCCGCTCAAGAAATTTCGATGGGTGAACCCCAAACCCACACTTGATGTGCGCCATGAACGCTGGGATCTGATAAGTGTCAGGGTGCAGAGTCATCTGACCTTTTGTGGGTTCCTAGTGGAGGATCTGTGGATCCGGCAGCAATCCCCTCGCTCGCAGCTCTTCCAAGTCTTTCTTCTTCGACGTGGATTTCATCCAATAATCAACAGGGTCGACGATCTTTGGTGGCTGTGAGGCTTGAGATCTCTCGGTTTGATCAGAGGCGCTGGCAGTGCTCTCGGATTGCTGGGCGGAGGCCATGGCAGTGCAAGGAAGATGAAGGGCTCAAAGAAAAGAGGAAAATGGGGACCTGGCGGTGAAAATACGAGGAAAAGCCCTACAGTGGTAACCCTTCGAGACAAAATAAGGGGTTAAATGACCGCATGGCCCACACAGTTCCCGAAAAACCGCTCGACCATCACTGTACATGCCTCGATTTTTGCGCATGGCGTTATCTCCATATAATCCTAGAAAAGCAGATATTTTTCCTTATTAAACAAGGAAGATAATTGGTTAACAAATGAGCAGCAGCTAAAGGCCGATCCGATTGGGACAAGGAAGTCGACTCGTTATAAACCTAAGAACAAAATGCCCGGGGGCTATTTTTTACCTTTAACAGTTATTTCTTGTTCTAATAACTACACAAGAAATGTTTTGTTAATCGGTGCTTTGCTAAGGCTCTACTCTCTACCAGAATGCTAAATTCAGGCAGAGAGTCGGGGGCTACTACATACAGGCACACTTGTTTAAAAATCACGCACAGTTGAAAATGCTCAATTACGATGGGTTGCCGGGAACAGTAAAACAGACCGCCCAAGTCTTAATTTGGTCGAGTCCCACAGCCAAAGTGTAAAGGACAGACAACAGCGTGAGAAAGGACTGATAATGCAGTCAACAAAGCTGGCAAATTCATGCCCTGATTCATTATAAGGTGTCAAGTGACCGAGTTCAACAAACTTATAGCAGAGGTCTGAGGGAAAAAACACTCCAAATGTCTGAGTTTGTATATACGTGGCATTCGATTATTTCCAACCCCAACTCTGCATTGATAGTTCGTATCATCGGTCATGATTATATCTGGCTAAACGAACAAGGACTTGTAAAGTGCCTGACTTATCCGGGGCTAACGAGACAACTCGTCACAAACCAGAAAACATTGACAAAATGCTAAATTGGATCATTGCAATGCAACAGGTGCAAAAAGGTGCCAGAGTGCAACAATTAATCTGACAAAAGCATTGTTTATTCATTAGTCACTAAGACAGATTTACAATGAAGTATCCCTAGTAGAGTACTAATCCTACTCTACCTCGACAACCTGACCGAATGCCGAGTTGGACCCCCCCACAAAGACGACGAATCCGTCACGAGCAAATTGTACGGGGGCGGACCACGCCATCCGTCAGGCCATCGCCAAGCTCAAGTGCTTGGTGGAGGACCGGGAGGCGCGGCGCCCTGATTCGCCGGCGCGTCGTCGATCTGTCCTTCCTCCTCCTCGCCGTCTGGGCCGACATCCTCCTCCGCTTCGCCGGCGCCTACATCGTCGTAGTCCTCCTCCTCATCGCTGGACACCATCACCGGGGATGCCCATCACCTCCCGGTTCAGCTCGATGAAGAGCTGCCGGGCAAACTCAAAGTCGCCGCTCGTGTTTGGCACGACGGCGTCCTGGTGAGTCGAAGGGCCGGCACCCGAGGTCTCGGCGTCGGTGGTAGCAGCGAAGGAAGCGACCAAATCCTCCGACTCATCATCGAAGAGCTCGATCACCCTCTTCGCTTGTACGCCAGGCCCTGGCACATCCAGGGCCTCCGCGACGGCTTTGCCGACGCTGTAAGAAGCCTCCACCGGTTCCACCTTCATGATTCCTGTCTCCCCGCATAGGAGCATCGGGACCGAGGATGGAGCGGCCAGAGGAGAAGGCGGAATGGAAGGCGGCGAAGACGATGGTGGCGAAGAACCGCCGCCTGGTTGACCCGGGAAACCCCCAAGCCACAGGCGGGGAATCTTGCGGCGGCGGGCGGCGATTTTTGTCCTCATGGTGGTTAACGGTGGAGGCGCTAATGGATCTAACCCTAAAACACTCAGGTGCCTGTTTTTAAAGACAAGGCCAGAGTGTTCGAGGGAAGCCAAGTGCCGTCCACTAATTAATCCGCGCATTAACCACATGCCATGCGTATTCCTCGGAAGTCGAACTGGCGCGGCCACTCGAGTGCCTGTTACTGCCGTCTGACTTGTGTGCGAGAAATGTTAGACAAGATTTGACGGAGAGCCCGGAGTATGGCATTTTTTATTCACACCTTGCCTGTCAACAACGGTGACTCCGCAGCTTCTGCCCGACCATCCTTTTGACCGACTGTTCAAGATCGGCACTTCAGGCGATAAAATACCGACTTCAAGAGCCGGTGGAAGAACCGAGTTTGGGAAAGTTACCGAGTGTCGATTGACAGACAAGCTCGGGGGCTAATGACGGTGCCATACTCCCGGGACGTACCGACTACCGGATGTGCTAGCTACCAAATCTGTACCGAAGGACGCCCAGGAGATCCTGATTCACCTATTCAAGGAAGGATAACTAAAGAATATGTCCAAGACTCCGACTAGAGCACGACTCATGTACCTTGTAGGGCAAGTAGGCCTCGGATATAAATAGCTAGCACCTCTGAAAGACCCTAGTTTGGTTTTGGTAATTAGTGAAACCCTAAGTACTAACCATGATTGCAAGTGTTATGATGAGCAAGGTTAGTACATGGAGTATGTGGATCAAGTGGTGGAGCCAAATGAGGTCCATGGATGGAGATGGACATGATGATCTAGTGATCAAGTGCTCACCCTTGAGATGGAGGAAAAGATGGAGAAAGGAATGGAGTTCAAGGCAAAGGTATATAATAGGGCTTTTTGGTTTAGACTCAAGACACCATAGAGGGTGTGAGTCATTCAGGATCGATAGCCATACTATTAAGAGGAGAACTCTGTCGATTTAGCGATGTTTAAGTGCCACTAGGTGAGGTCATTCATGTTGATGCATTAGGATCTAGTGTGCTAACATCTAACCCTTGCAAAATGCTTTAAAATCTGCTAACACACGTGCACATAGAGTATACACTTTTGTGATTACCAAGTTGGAAGCAAGGGTGAAGAGAATTGGAGGTGATCTAGGGGTTTTAGATTGACCGGACGCACTGGTCGAAGTGACCGGACGCGTCCGGTGCTAAACCCTAGCTGCTGTCTGAGTTCTGTGAACGATCGGACGCAGAAAAGGAGATTGACAGGATGCAGTGAAGACACTGTTCATGCATCCGGAGTGGCTTTGAAATTCGTGCAAGACTTGAAGAAAAATCTGAGTAGAGGTGGAGGAACGACTGGACGCACGGGCGTGTCCGATCACCACCGATCGGACGCGTTCGATCGTGAAAAACGCTCTCTAGAACTCTCTGGACTGTGACCGGACGCTACTGTGCGTGCGTCCGGTCATTGTCTTGACGCGTCCGGTCGATGCGCGAAGGGCAGGAATTGATTGAGGATCGGACGCGACCGTGGCGCACCTCGTGTGTCTGGTCGGTGCGTCCAATGCAACATAAATGCACGCAGTCAGCTGAGATAGCCGTGGGGATCCTGTGGCTCTCGTTTGAAGCTGGACACGTGGCACTGATCGAGCGACCAGACGCTGGCGTTGGATGCGTTCGGTGCTCCCGATCAGTGTGTCCGTTCATCTGTTTTCGGCTCCAACGGCTAGGGGTGTTTGGCCACGGCTATTTAAAGGACTTGGCCGGCCATGGGCTGGCTCTCTTGGCTCCTTGGCATTCTTGACACACTCTTGAGCTTGGCTAACACCCTCCCACTCATCTCTCTTGCATTCTTGCTTGATTCTAACTGAGATTGAGTGATCCAAGTGCATTTGCATGAGTGATAGCATCTAGTGGCACTTGAGGATCGTTTTGCTGATGAATTTCTTGTTACTCTTGGTGGATTGCCGCCACCTAGCCGGCTTGGAGGCATGGAGGAGGTGTGGAAGAGTTGGTGATTGTTTTTGCCCACCTCCCAGTGATCTTTGTGAGAGGTTTGAGCCTACCTCGGCGGAGTGCCAAAGGCTACACTAGTGGAATGCGCGTGTCATTTAACTCCTAGCCATTGGTAGGTTCTTGTGGCGCCTTGGAGAGGCTCGGTGTGTGATACCGATTAGCCACCGAACCACGTGGTCATGGGGGACACAACGAGGACTAGCTTGCCGGTAAGCAAGTGAACCTCGAGGATAAATCCTTGTGTCTTCATTGTCTCATTGATTGGATTATTTGGTCTTCATCTTATTGTGATTGATCTCTCGGTGATTGGCTTCATCCTCTCCATCTCTACACCGTCGGTATAAAGGATCTATCCTCTCTCGCACTTTACTTTCATAGCATATCTTGTGTAGTGCTTGTAGTTGTGTAGCAAGTAGTGTAGAGACTTAGCTTTGTGTGCCATAGTGATCTTAGACATACACTAGAATTGTGTAAGTGGCTTGCTTAACTTAGACTAGAGCTAGGCAAATTTGCTATACCGCCATCTTGTGTTACTAATTAAATTTGTCTAGTGAATTTGCAGCTTTTAAATTAGGCTATTCACCCCCATCTAGCCAATTAGGACCTTTCAACCTCCGCCTGTTGTATTGATTGAAACTCTCATAGGCTTAGCCCTATTGTAATCTATCATCTCGCCATCCCGACGAGATCATAATACAAACAAGTAGAACTGCTGGATGTAGGGTGCTGTTACTCGCTTCCCGAGGGCCCTGAACCAGGATAAATCTCGTCTCGCTACTATGTTGCTCTTTGCACCAAGTGAACTCCGCCAAGGACCAAGTATCTGCCGGTCAAAAACACCGACAAATATATTTACTATTTCTTAAAGTAGTGTGTGCTCATGATGCTCGTTCAAGCATATTTGCTTCTTTTTTAGTTTTACTTTGTCGTGGCCTATCAGTGTTTTAAAAAAAACAACCGAGTAATATCATTTGCTTTTACTGCCATGGTGTGTGCCCTCACAGCTAATTTACTTCAAAATTGTTATTCTTATGGTTGTGTGATTATGATCTGAGGAATAATATATATATACTTGTATAAAAAAAATAGTGTGTCTTGGTTTGATCATCTATATTTGACCGTCTGGTTCAAGCCTGATATATGAAATCTAATAAATTCTAACATAGGATTAAAATTTAGACTCAACGTGTAGCTAAAGGTCTAACTACGTTATCTCAAAATAAAATAAAGTAGGCGCAAGTATGTTCAAGAACACTTGCCTGCAATTACTATCATAACACTTGAACTTTCCTTCGGGATCGATCTCGACATCTTTTGTTCGACAGATAGCAACCATAGACAACATAACAAACATACCTAAAAACGGTAGAGTTTCTCTATAAAGGACCTTGGAGAATCGAAGCATTGTCCTACATTTTGGGTATATAGACTAGAGATTAGGTCTAAGCGCTTAATTGGATCAAGTCAAAGGATGTACATTGACAAGGTGTTGAATAGGTTCAATATGAATGAGTCGAGAAAGGAATAAAGGATTCATATCTATGTCACATGGTGTAATTACCTTGACCAATACTTAGTGTGCCTTGTCGCCTGATGAGCAAGATAGATGAGTAGAGTGACATATGATCATTGGGTCACAGTAAAGGACACCCTTATTAAGTACATGGTCATACTGGTTGATTGACTATACTCTAGTGTAATTAGGAGATTGATGGACAAATTCCCAAGAGTCAGACCCATGTGGCCCATGAGCTTGCTTATACTGTACTCTCTTCGTTCCAAATTATGGCCCTGTTTGGATCCCTCCGGTTTTTGCCAATTTTTAAGAATCTGGCTTTTGGAAAGTGAGTGAGATCCAAACGATCAGTTTTTGCCAGATTCTTATAAACCAGGAAGCTATTGATACCCAGCTTTTGCCCGTTGTTATGACCCACATAGAGCATATAAATGAAGGCAGATTCTTAAGAACTAGGGGATCCAAACACTCCCAATAGATTTTTTATTAGAATTATGATTTTAGAAACTAGAGACAAAAACTAGCTTTAAGAATCCGAAACTGATCCAAACAGGGTTTACAAGTCGCTTTGATTTTTTAATATATCCATTTAATTTTACTATGCATCTACAGATATAATATATGTCTAGAGATATAGTATTGTGTAAAAAAAAGTCAAAGCAAGTTATAATATGGAACGAGGGGAGTGTATGCTAATTGCCTAGTCAAGAACAAACCTGATTAACCCTAATCAGCCCTCCGCTGGCCGCCCGCCTTGCTGCACGCGCGCAGCTGCTGCTACTGGCCAATCAGCTCCTTTTGCTGCTACGTAGTCAATATTGAGATCATGTTGATACGAATATTGAGATCATGTTGATACGAATATTGAGATCATGTTGATATGAATATTGAGATCATATTGAGAACGGGCAACTCATATTGAGATCATGTTGATACGAATATACTTCCTCCATCTCAAATTATAAGTCATTTGACTTTTTTGACACCAAGTTTGACCACTCGTCTTATTAAAAAAAATTATGCAAACATAATCAAATTTAAGTCATTGTTGAAGAACTTTTATTAATAAAGCAAGCCATCACACAATAAGTGATGTTTTGCACAAATTTTTGAATAAGACGAGTGGTCAAACTTGATGTCAAAAAAGTCAAATGATTTACAATTTGGGATGGAGGAAGTATAATTCACCAAAACGGCGAGGCGGAACTTCAGTTGGGCGGCGGCGCCGCAACCTGCATGGACGAGCGCGTTTGCGCCAGCATCAACCTACGTCAGGACGTGCGGGCCTCTCCATCACGACGTCATCACCACCGGCGGGCTACACCGGCGCCATTCCCTCTACGTCGTTAAGCTAAGTAGAGATCATGTTGTTTTGTTTCTCCTCTTCTTTCTTAGGTGTGGCATGCATGCATGCGTGGAGGATACAGGATAGCCGTCCGTTCTGGATGCCATCGGATGTGCCGTGGATGTGGGGGAGGATCGGAGCTAGTAGTGCACAAATCGCTGGGGGCGGGCCGTCATCAAACCAGCATGCTTCAGCTCCTTCGCCACGCCGCAATGTACGGGAGCGTGAGACTGAGATATGAACAAACACTGCTCCACAATACCGCATCATCGTCAGAATCTAACGCTAAAAATTATATTTATCGATGGACGATCTATCGCTAAAGATAACTCACAGACGATCTTGTCGCTAATTCCTCATTTAGTGATTCATTGTCTGTGGATCGTCGCTAATTCCTCATTTAGTGATTCATTGTCTATCGCTATAGATAATCATATTTAACGTTAAAGTGTATGTCGCCAAAGACATGTATACCGTCAACCTATCTTTCACTAAAAAGTAGTGGCCCCACCTAGCTTTAGATGATAACTCATACTGTACATCAGTTTTACGTAACTTGTCTACACTCTGATTACATGGTTATATTTTTCAGGAAGTGCGGGCTGGGCACTAGCCTTTGGTTTGAGTTTCTGGAAAATGATTCTCCACATAACCTGATGGATGTGCTCTAGTTTTGGCAAGTCATTTCTTTTGGTTTTTGAGTTCCTATTTCCTAGAAATGATTGTGTGCACAAACCTTAGGATGTAAAACAAAAAAAAACTAATATTGCCTGCTGAGGTGTGCATTCATGTAATTATTTTTGTGCTTGACTTTGCTGGATGTGATGTACACAAACATATGGTGTAAAAGATAGACAAATTTGATATTATATGTATTGACCTGCATGTGAGATATGTGTTTGTGTATCTTCATGTGACATGTGGACACTACATTAAGCTTGAATATCGGTTTGATATATGCTAAAAATCATTTTTTGGTATTTTATATTGTATGGTTGAACAATCTGTCGCTATAAATACATGGACTATTGGATGATCTGTCGGTATATGCTTGGTAATCGAGCATCTGTCGCTAAAAATTAGCAATAGACTATCTGTCTCTGTAAATATTCAGGACAACAGCCAATCTGTCGCTAAAAGTATTGTCTGACGCTAAAGATTTTTAGCAACAGGACTTACACCAGCTACACAAGTCTGTCGCTATAACTTTTTAGTGTCAGATTGTCTATTGTTGTATCCGCTTTTAGCGTCAGATCGTTCATCGCTAATCTTGGTGTTGTCGTGTAGTGAAACCAGCCACGATATTGGTTTAGATTCGGACAGAGATGACATGGGAAATCACAACATCGGTTCAGATTGGGATAGAGAAGACATAGGAAATCACATTTTTGCCCTTGAATGACAGTACTAAAACAACTAATTTACCCTTATTTGAAAATAAAATATAAAATGAAAAATAGATCTTGCTCCACATATGTTGGTACTGGCTCCACCTAATTTGGTATTATCTCTACCTATTTGGTACCTCCAGGTACTTCCAGTTGGGTACCTACAATTTTTCCACCCTATGATCTCGCTCAATGGATGGCCATGTTTTTTCAACCATGGTAAAATTTCTCAATATCTAAACACTAACTAATAATTAGGGATATATACTGAGTTCAATCATATTTCTCAGATATCGAAAAATTTCTTAGATATCAAATACAAATCCGGATACCTCTACCCAAAGATCGACTACAGATACAATATGCAAGATATTGTTAGATTGATCTCCACCCGACTCGGTCCAACGACCGAGTCGGATCTTGACTCGCGCCTTGATCGGGGGCGCCCAGCCGTACTTCTGGCTGGTGGCTCCCGTCGCACAGTGTCTATAAGAGGAGTTGGGGGCCAGGGGCTCCAAACACGAGGTTCACTACCGCAGTAACACCACCACCTCCATCCCTAGTCCTATCTAGAGGGAGGCGCTGAAGCGGCGGGAAGCACCACCAGCGTCTCCACGCCGCCACCCATCTTCACCGACACCGAGCACCACCGACCTAGACATCCTCACCACTGACGACATGTCGACCTCCTATTCCAAGACCGATGGTTAGGCATACCTACCCCTCTTCTCTCTCATTCCTATCCCCTCTCCTCCCTCTCTGATGTTCTAGATCTCTACTTGTTTATCCCAAATAGAAATGTTTATACCCACTGATCTACACCTAGTGATCCTTTAAATTCAATAATGGTATCGGAGCCGCACTGGTGTGTATATCCGGTTGGGGAAAGCAATGAGAAAAAGAGGATTCGATTTCGATTCAAATGAAGAACAGAACCCCGACCTAACCCTAACCCTAGAAGGGACCCTAGAAGGGGAAAGGAAATGAGAAGGGGGAGGAACCTACCTAGTCTCCCTGCCACCGCCGATGTGTAGGAAGATCACCGCGACGCCACCTCGCCAGTGCGCGGGAAGGAAGCCGTAACGCGCCGTGTGGATCTGCATGAGCGCGGGACTCCAAAAGGGCACCACCGCAGTGCCGCTCGACGGCGCCGCGCGTAGCTTTGGCCGCACGCGTGCACCAGCGAGGGTTACCACGGCGGCGTCACCATCTCTGTCACATCGCAAGCTCGTCTCCGGCGTCTTCTCCATGCAGTCAACGGCGGCTGTGTGTGAGAAAAGCGGGGGAGAGAGAGAAGAGGTGGGGAAAAGCTTCGGCGGGGGGTTTTCCTCACCGGCGCCGACGGCCAAGTTGGTCGCCGCCGTTACCGCCGCAATGGCAAAGAGAAAGATGGCGACGGCTGCCGTTTTTGTTCAGCCGAGAAGAGCGAACAGCCGTCCGATCCACATCAACAGCCAGGGTCGGCTCGGGCTAGATATGGCCCAGGTGGGGAGAGTAAATCCCGACCTAGGCCCAGGTTGCGGCCTGGGACGCGAGGAGCAGCGCGCATGACTGGGCCACCGGCTGCCTTCGCTTCTGGGCTGCTACAACACGCGCGAATGGGCCTTTGGCCATTTTCTCCCCGGGCCGAATTAAAAGAAAAGGTTTTGGATTTGTTTCCTCTTTTTCAGAAGTAGTTTTGAAAGAATTTAGTTAAGAAGTTTGATCTCTGTTCAATTTTGAACCAACGGGATAAATTGTTTAGAGAATAGATAAGTACATTGCGATGTTTCTGAATAAGTATTATTTCAAGAATTTTTTTCACGTTTCTGCTGCTATGATTATGTTAATCCTCTAATTAAATTGGAACCAACAGAAAAATTTAATTAGGGGAGCAGTCATAAGTTTAAGTTAACTTATGATATTGTTATTTTCTGACCAACGTTGATGATGAGTTGATGACAATATTATAGGTTTTTTTATGACTTTGAGTTTGAAGTTTAAATCTCTGGTAAATTTTGCATCAACGTGACCAATTTTTCAGAAAGTAGATAAAGATTAAGAAATTTTTCTAAATTAGAAAAATGTATTTTTTATCATGCTTCCGCCGCAATCAAGTTGATTATCTTCAAATTAAATTCGAACCAACGGGAGTATTTAATTTTGAGGAGTAGTTACATGTTTTTCAAGATAATTAAATTTTCCATACGTTAATTCCATTTCTACCCAACGGTGCTGTAGAATTAATGTAGAAGAATATGTTTTTCAAGTTAATTGAGTTTTCCATACGTTAATTCTATTTTTGCCCAACGGTGACGTGAAATTAATGTAGAAGGATATTGTATTTATGTTATTGCTATTTCTATCCAAGGTTGACGATGGCAATGTTATAATTTTAGTTATGAGCTTTATGCATTAATTCTACTTTTGCTCAACGGTGATGTAGAATTAATGTAGAAGAATGATGTTTATTCTATTTTGTGCCCAACGGTGATATAGAATAGAACTAAAAGTTGATTACTGGTTTTTTAGACAAAGATCTATATGTTTTCATTCTTTAAGGCAGTAAAGAAAATAAGCTGGGTACTTGTGACTTAGAAGATGAAAAGCCAAAGTGTAAGTTCTGTGAGAACGAAGGCCATTACATGAAGGACTGTATTATCTTTAAAGAATAGCTTGAAAAGAAATCAATTCAGGGATATTGATCCAAGAAGAGGAGATAGAGAGATAAGAATTTAGTTTAAGAAAATTTTTTATGTACTCTCTATGAAGAAGAATTTAATTTTAAGTTTCAGTCATCATGATAAGAGATGTAATAAGTCACGTGCATGTTTAATTTGACCAACGTTGAATTAAGCATGTGTGTTACAGAGTATTCGGATTTATTTCTGAATTTAATTTATTGAATGTTCAAGGAGCACTCCCTATGTCCTGAGAGCCAATTCTGGCATTTATGTCCCTTATAGGGAATTATCCCGCATGGCGGGAGAAGTTTTGGCATAGAACTTATCCTGCATGGCAGGAGAAGGTTGAGATGACTCATATGCTTTTAGTGTATCCCGCACAGGGAGAGAAGTTTGTGGTAGCTCTTATGCTATCCTAGTATTGACCGTGCACTTCTATTGTGTCATGGTCATTAAGCACTAAATGAGTTTAAGGACAAAAGGAGGTTGCATACGAACCAAAAGATAAGAATGACATGCGAGCGTGACTTGCAGATGTACTGATAATAAAGGACTCTGTTGAGTTCTTGAAGTGGAATGATGGAAATGTACTCCCATACGAATTAAGAAATAACTTTATTTGCATGAAATAATCATGTGGATGAAGTAAGTAATCAAAATTTCCTCATTCACAAGAATTCTGAATGGTTTTTGAAATTATGGCAATAAAGTTTTTGCCATATTTCGAGGGGGAGGATTGTGAGATAAATTAAGAAAGTCAATTCAAAGATACTCCCTATTCCCCTAATGTATAGTTTGTATTGAGGGCAAGAGTGATCAATAAAAGATGAATGTGACCGTTGAGGGAGTACAGCGGTCATAATAACGATACCCCTAAGCAGAGAAATAGCTAAATTCCTAAACTTTTTATAGTTTCGAGAGGAAGGTAACGTAGTCATACTGGATGGGCCTCAGAGATATTAAGAGGGTGCTTAAAACACCATATAAAGTTTTTAACAGATTAAACCCAAATAAGAAAATTAAAGATACACCATCTTTATAGAAGATGGGATGATCTGGGGGAGCATGGTATGGAGAAAACTAAGACTTGAAGAGATGTGGGACTGCGTGCTCACTCCAATGATTCAAGAGCAACAAACTTCTCCATACCTGTTGATGTTTTATGAACAATACAAGATAAGATTATACAACACCTGTTGTTAGCTCTTCAAAGACGATAAATAATGCAAAGAAGGATCTTGTTATTTAAGAGCCTGTAGAATCCATTGCCACTGGGAAATGAAGAGCAACAACAGCCCCATATAGAGAACAATGTGCCTAGTTAGCTACTCTTGATAGATAGGAAATCTATACAAGTAAAGAAAATCAAATGGAAGTTGATTCCACCTCATTTAAAGTAGTCATGAGCATTCCACAGTTTGAGTCCATGGAAGAAGAATTGATTCCTAAAAGAGCCATCATAGTAGGTTATAATGAGCCTACAATAATAAATTGTGACTCTAGAGGGAATATGAAGAGATATAAAGCAGAGTTATAATAAAATGCTTTATGCAAAGAGAAGGAATAGATTATAATAAGACATTTTCTCTAGTCTCATCCAAGAATTTTTTTAGAATTATAATGGTATTAGTGGCACATCACGATTTAGAATTATATCAGATGGATGAAAATGTTGTCATGACATAACTCAAAGGTTTTGTCATGGAAGAAAAAGAACATATGGGATACGACTTGAAGAAATCCATTTACGGATCGAAGTAAGCCTGTAGACAGTGGTATCTAAAGGTTAAAGCAACATTGAGTATATTTGGATTTTTAGTAAAAGTCATGAGGACATTTGCGTTAATGCAAAGTTCAAGGATGGGAAATTCATTTTCCTCATCCTATATGTAGAAGACATCCTACTCGCAAGTAGTGATGTTAATTTGCTATTGGAGAAGAAGTTCTTGTCCTTAAGAGTTAATATGAGTGATCTCGATGAAGTGTCTCTCGTTCTAGGAATTGAAATTCACCGAGATAGAAGTAAAGGGGTATTAGGACTACTACAAATGCATACTTAGAAAAGATTCTAAAGAAATAAAGTATGCATATGAGTAAACCTACGTCTGTTCCTATAGTCAAGGGTAATAGATTTGGGAACTTTAAGTGTTTCAGGAACCAATATGAGATAGATCAAATGAATATGGTTCCATATGCTTCAGCTGTTGGAAGCTCTATGAGTGCACAAGTAAGAACTTACCCTGACATAGTTCATATATCTGAGTTATTTTGGCAAAAGTCCAATCTAGATATAGATCACTGGAATGAAGTTAAGAATGTCGGCCTCATGCTAAGTTAGAAAAAACAAATACTCTCAAATGGTTGTGGGTACAAATGTTAGATTTTGGCGAGATGTGTAGAGAAATCCACAGTAAGTGTTAACACTCGCAGTTGGAGTTTTATTGTGGAAAAGCTCCAATGAAATAGTTGTAGTATCATCAGTGATGCAAAGTTATGGTATAGCATGTTATGTTATGAGGCTGAGGGACAGGCAAAATGGTTAAGGGAACCTGTCCGGAGTTGATAATGGTTGACAACGGCAATAACCATTTAAGTAGTTTACTCCTTGACAACGGGTCAAGTGTGCTGCCAAACATATTGACATTAAATCCGGAATCATATTGAAAGTATTGAGCATATAAGTAACAAGCAAGTGCTTGCGGATCCGCTTACTAAAGGCTTACCACCCAGTGCGTTCAGAGAACACACGGTCGACATGGGTTTATGGTATAGCCTATGATTTCCAAACAATAAGGGCCCTGTTAAGAATCTGTTTCAAAACAGAGAGGTGTATTGTAGCTATTTAATCTAGTGGCAACTAACCGTGACAATGAGGCATGCTCTATGCACTGATCTGTGATGGAATGGTAAAAGAAATAAGTGTAAAGTTTAAGTTTAAAGTTTAAGTGATAAGTTGAGATAAGGGGGAGAATGTTATATTGATCTCCACCCGACTCGGTCCAATGACTGAGTCAGACCTTGACTCACGCCCTGATTGAGGGCACCCAGCCGTACTCCTGGCTGGTGAGCCCCCGTCGCACAGTGCCTATAAGAGGAGGTGGGGGCCAAGGGCTCCAAACACGAGGTTCACTACCGCAGTAACACCACCACCTCCATCACTAGTCCTATCTAGAGGGAGGCACTGAAGCGGCGGGAAGCACCACCAGCGTCTCCGCGCCGCCACCCGTCTTCACCGACACCGAGCACCGCCGACCTAGACGTCCTCACCACCGACGACATGTCGACCTCCTCTTCCAAGACCAATGGTCAGGCATACCTACCCCTCTTCTCTCTCATTCCTATCCCCTCTCCTCCCTTTCTAATGTTCCAAATCTCTACTTGTTTATCCCAAATAGAAATGTTTATACCCACCGATCTATATGCTAGTGATCCTCTAAATTCAACGGGTATATCCAACTATTATCCTGTTAAAAAGTTTATTTGTTTTATTAGCAACAAACATACCTTTAAATTTTTTAAAAGGACTCAAGTGTCATGTGTCCATGCGCTTTTTTTTATCTTATTACTAGATATAAATGTCCGTGCGCGTTGCACGGTAAAAAACGAGAATTTTTATTTTTCATTTGATGAACCCGTAATAGCCTAGAGACCGTAGTGGTATTATTTATCAATGAGGAGTCATAAAAGAAGTTGAAAAAGAATAATTATAAAAGATAAACATATATTTAGCAAATTACCAAAAATAGCTAACTCGTGTTGACAAGCAGTTCGCCGAGCGGTTAGGTAGTAGCACACAGTGTGCCAGCAGCCGGTAATGTCAGACGGAGGCTTGGGGGAGGTGTCTAGGGAAACAGCTGTCAACGGTGCCACGGGGACAACCAAACCAGAAGAGTAGCAAGAGGCAGTTAAGCAGTCCAGAGTAAACAAATTAAAAAAGTATCACGTATGATGTTTTGGAGGCTACTATGGACTTGTTTGGTAGGGCTTTTGCTTCTTAAAAACATACGGTTTCGGCTCCAGCTCTTATGAAGAGGTGGCTTTTGTGAAGGAGTTGAATCCGTTTTGAAAAAAAGTTGGCAAAACGGGAATAAATGAAAGACATCAAATGGCCATAGTGCCCCTGACTATTTTATATGAACTTGATTTTTCTAAAATTTTATTCTTTTTATTTCCTTCATGGAAACAATATGGAAAATAGTTATTAGACTAAAGGGGTCCATTGCTCAGGTACATATATGTTATGTATTTCACCATTTAATTTTATACATGCAAATATGTCATGGTTATGTCATCATGACATAATCTGTCTTCAAGCTCAAGCTCAAGCTCAAGCCACGTACTCCTCGTGCCTCGCCCCACGCGCCGTCCGTGACTCGTGCCGCACGCCGCTCACGCCTCGCACTGCGCTCCCCCATGCCCACGTCAACGAGCTTCATTGGGCGGTAGCAAGTTGATGAGCACATGCTGCAACCATATGTTTCGTACATTTTAGATGTATGTTGCATATGTTTCATCTGGATGTTGGAAACGTAGATCTGATGTTGCATATGCTGCAATGGTTATACACGTGTGTTGCAAGTATTGTTTCAAATGTTTCGGCAGTTTCAATAGTATGTTACAAGTGTTGCATATGTTACAGTTGCTACACACGTATGTTGCAAGTGTGTTTTCCAAATGTTTCAACTATTTTATCTGAATGTTGCATGTTTTCATCAAGAGGTTGCATAAGTTGCAGTGTCTATACACGTATGTTGCAAGTGTATGTTCTAAATATTTCACCTATTTCAGATGTATGTTGCAAGTGTTTTATCTGGATATTACATATGTTGCAATGGTTATACACATATGTTGCAAACGTATGTTTCAATTGTTTCATCTGGTTTCAGTATGTTTGCAGCAGGTTCTGCTCCCCATGAGTTCTGACTCGTGAGTATGCACGCACTGCACACACCCATCAGCGCTGCCTATCTCAGTCATGTGGGCCAGTTCCAATAGTTAAACGTGCACGCAACGAGCATTCAGTGCCCAAATGGTCGAGCACTCCCAGAGCGGCCAGCACGGCAACACCCAACAGACACAGAATGTGCACCCCTGCACCACTAGGCTTGGTCCCTACAGTAGAGCATGCAACCGGGATCGACACGGGTACGCGCGCTCCACGCACATGCTCTCCTGTACAGGCGTAGCAGCAGCATGTGCGGACCCAGCAGCAACAGCAGGTGCGGGTGCGAAGCACGCAGGCAGGCACAGTAGCAGCACGCTCGAGGCGCAGCAAGCCATTTGCAGTAGCAACACGAGCGGACCCAGCAGCAGCAGCCGCGCGGCGCAAAGCACATGAGCAAGCACAGCAAGCCAGCAGGCGCAGCAGCACGGGCGTCCGGACACGCGCGTGCGTCGAGAGGTCCAGGCGCTAGGACGGCCCTTTTGTATTCGTAACCAAAGGGCGTTAGGATCCGTGTTCATATTCGACAGAAAAAAATGGTAAATAGCGACATGGGTATCCGATCTGTTTCCACCCCTACCGCCGGCGGGCAGGGTCGTTCAGATGGTGCGATTAGGTGAATTCTTACTTTGGCATACGCTAATATGGCAAAATAGAAAGGCTGCACACGACTAGTCAGAGTAGGATATCCATATGACATTCTCAATGCGGAGCACCCGAAGTCCCGAAAGCACTTCATTTTCCACTTCTGAATCCGAACCAAATCTTTGAGATAACCGTCCACGCACGCAGGCAGGAATACGGCAGACCTGACGCTGCCAGTCAGAGTCGGCAATGAACATCTCACCGTCTGCGGAAACCACGCATTGCATCCAGTTGCCGCTGCCTCAAGTTGCCATACTTCCTTCTACGTCGTCCAGTACCAGCAGCAGCCTGAAAGACAGTCGCAAAAGTTTTTTTAACTCAACAAACAGATGTATGCCCCAAATCTATTGTTAGGGTCTGGACTAGAGATGCCTTTCACCTGCTCCTCAGCTTTCATTGATTCCATGAGCTCGTCCATATCTGGTGACTCTTTTCCTTGTATAGCGCCCATCATTTTCTGCATTTTTGCACGCATTTGGAAGAGTTGTGCAACCAATTGGCTCACCTTATAGTGGAGGAACAGTTAATCAGATCTCTTGGTGATTAGTTTGGTTTACTAGAACATATAGGAAAAGATTATGCATGATAAGAACTGAACCTGCTGTTCGGTCTTTCCAGAGTCCTTGGCCACTCGTTTCCTTCTCTCGCGTGATTCAGCTAGTAACTCTGGTCTTTCCCTTTCCTCTGCACAAGCCCCGATAAACAACTGAGCATACATATAGGGGAGATGGAGTATCGCCATCAAGGAACTTAGGATTAGTTATCGACTGAGACACCATTTAGTTAGTGTCCTTAGATTTCAGCCTCAAAGTTAAATACAGTATGATGATATGCTATGCATGTGAAGGTAAAAAAATTCAATTCCTTAAGCAATGCATTCCTCTTTTCAAAGTTCAGACTCATAAAAGAAATTTGTCAAATCTATTTGTAAAATTATACAGAAAAGATACTCCTATATACGTTTTGAAGTATAAAAATCTCGAATTGAGGCAACTTAAGAACGCACTTGTGGCTGTGAGAACAGTAGAACACCAACCAAACGGCTGATAGCCAGTGGAAGTTAATCTATAAAGTCACACTATTACATGTTTCGTAAAGCTGGTCAGGCAAGCGCAGAAGCTATCTTCGTGACAAATCATTGGGCTCAAAAACCAAATACTAAATAAGTTTCACATGCAGGCTTCAAACATGTGTTGCAAGACTTAAAACAGTACTCCCTCCATTCCAAATTAAGACATTCTGGCTTTTCAATGAACATAACTTTTGCTATGTATCTATGATATACACCATGTCTAGATACATTGCTTTTATTATGTATCTAGAAAAGCCAGAACATCTAATAAATTGGAACGAAGGGACTATATAAGAAACACTGGATATTAAGAGTTCAGGAGAAAATGCAAAAAGATATTTCCAGGATGTCTCTTGACTGTGGAATACATACCAAGAGTCATTACATTGATCATTGACTCCATAAACTTGAGATTCTTCTCAGCTTCACGGATTTGTGCAGGGGTAACCTATTTAAACATGGAAAGATTTGTCTTACATCTTAATAATGTAAAGTTTATAGCTTTGAAAATATGATCAATAATTGCTTTCATAAGACAATTCCAAAGTAGGGTATTAAATGAGGTCCAGAAGTTAATATTTATACCTTGTTCATGCCCGGAATCATGCCAATTAAACGACTGAATGAACCCATTTGTGCGATCATTTGTGTTTGCTTCAGAAAGTCGTTAAAGTTAAATTTTGCACTCAAGATCTTCTTCTGTAATTCCTCAGCATCTTCTTGACGCATCTACTTGTACAAACAGGTAATGCCATAGAATATCAAATATAATCTAATGAAAGACAAGACAAAAGTAACATTTCACAAGAAGTGACTTACCACTTCTTGTGCTTTTTCAACAAATGAAAGTACATCTCCCATTCCCAGGATACGCTGTGCCATACGATCTGGGTAGAAAGGCTCAAGATCTTCAATACGCTCTCCTTGTCCTACAAATTTAATTGGCTTTCCAGACACCTGCAAATTTTGTCAATTTTTCATATTTATCAGAATGTGTACTAATTGAAGGAAGGAAGGAAGAACACCTGCTGATGAATGTAGGCGTTAAACATGTAATCGTTGAGCATTTATGGTTTAATCACTTGTATATAACAGTACTCCTCCTTTTCCCCTTTTTTCATACCACAGGTAAGTTAAAAATAAGTATTATAGTAAAAGAGGGAGTACAAGGAAGGCATGGGACATGACCAATTGAACATATTAAGGGCCTGTTCGGTTCTAGGCCCTAAGAAACCAAGACAAAATTTGACCCACCCTGAAAATTTATCTATTATTTAGTTTGAGACCAAATTTGTCCTGAACAGAAAAATTTGTCAGTGGTCAGTTACAGTCAACAACCAAAGTTGGCTCTCCCTTGGGGAAGGAATTTGGCCAGGCTGCTAACCACTCCCATGAGTGAGGTGTCAAGCAACCATTGCATGCATGTAGATCCAAATTTGAAGGTAATCAAACTTCAAATGCTAATGTCTACTAAACCATGCGTATAATTTTCAATTTGTTTTCACCATAATATTCCTCACAAAATTTTCCACAAAACAAGATCACACATGGCTATTATGTTTCAATGAAGAAAAAATTAATCGCATGTGAGCCGTGCATGTCAGACTCACAGTTTGACAAAATTTGGGATGGCTACATACAAACATTTTTTCTGGCCATGTCCAAATTTTGGCATGGGCCGTGCATGTCAGACTCACAGTTTGACAAAATTTGGCATGGCTACATCCAAATATTTTTTTCTGGCCATGTCCAAACTTTGGCATGGCTATAAACGAACATATTTTTGCCACATTTTGCCATTGACCATATTTGGCTATGACCAAAGTTTGGCTTGGCCACTCCATGACATAAACCAAACAGGTCCTAAAGCCATGATGCATTTTTCTATTAAGTGATCCTACAAATGTGTGGCGTTACCATGAATTAGTAATTTAGTTGGAGAACCATGAATCAATAGCAGTTTTCTGAAGCTAATCCATGAAACAAAACAACAGAAAACAAGAAACCTCTTTAACACTCAGTGCGGCTCCACCTCTTGAGTCACCATCCAGTTTTGTCAGTATAGCACCAGTTATACCAATCTCATCATTGAAGGAGCTGACCAACCCTGACCATATCATTTTAAAAAAAGGGTAAGTGTTCGACTCAAAGAATTTGAGATTTATATCATAGAATGACATGTCCTACTACTTATAGTGGGCACCTTATGCTTCCACTCCTATGAGAAGAACACAAGAAATCATGGAGAACACTTAATATATGCATGAAACACAAAAAATATGGGAACTCCAAATCCAGATGGGGAAATACAAGAAATGTATACACAACAAGCTATGAAACAGTCAAGTTTCAACCTGTGAAATTCTTTTTCCCCAAAACATGGGCAGAGCATTAGGTAAGCTACAAACATATTAAGTATAAAACGATGATGAAATAGAGCCCTAAACCCAACTTTAAAATAAATTAGATGCAGCTGTATACCTGCAGCTTCTTGGCCAGTCATGGCATCAACTACAAGAAGAACTTCTGTCGGATTCACTGCTTTTTTTACTTCTTTCAACTCATTCATCATTGCTTTATCTACCTAGTGATACAAAAGATTAATCAGATGACATCAATGGAACTGATCAACTTTACTACAAAAAGTAAATTAAAACGAAAAGTCTAAAACTGCATTGACATGCATCTGTTTAGCAAAAAGGAAAGTAGTAGATTGAAATTATGCTATGAAAAACAGTTTTATGTTGTGAAACACACTTATTTTCAGTTTTCACAGAAGCTCATGATAGATTATCTGTTGATTTACTTTAAAATACTATAATGGGCTTCACTTTTGAGTTGAAATATTATTTTAAGATTCAAAGAAGTATAGAACAATATCAAAATATCTGTTTGGCTGAATAGCATTTTGAGTTGAAATATTATGTTAAGATTCAAAGAAGCCATAGCATTTCTATTTGGATGAATATATAGCCTGTTGTATAGTTCTGCTGCGCTTATTGACGCTTCTATTTTGTTTTTTATCTTTATATTTTTTATGTGTTTATATAATACCACAGTAGGGTATTCCCCTACTGCATGTCTCTCAAAAAAGAATATCAACATATCATTCAAAGTAAACATTTCAGACCATTTTTCATGTTGTTACCAACTTAATTCCTTACATGAAAACAAATCAATGTTTTAAAAAACGCAATTAAACTTCGTTTAATCTCGATTAAACGCTAAACGGAGGCCCAACGTCTCGTTTAGGGCCTAGGCGCCCAATTAAACTTTGGGCATCCTAAGATGCTGCGTCTACGCGCTAGGCGGCATGTAGGCGGCGCGGACACGTGAAAAATCGGTGCTAGGCATCGCTGGTCGGGTGGGCAGCGGCCGCGCGCGCGTGGAGAACGCGAGCGGGAGAGGGCACGCTCGCGCGGGAAAAAAGCGCAGGCTGTGGGCGGGCTGCACGCGGAAACAGAGCAGGCGGGAGGGATCAGATAGGTATGGAAATTACTCCTTTTCTTTCCTCATGCACGCGAGGTTGTGACCTGCCGCCACTCTTGCCGCTGGTAGCGAGCGGAGCCCCTGCTCGAGAAATCGCACAACCTGGAGGGGGATCGAGGCAGCACATCCAGGTGTTATTACTTAGTACTTACTACTAATCTTGCTCCCAGCAAGAGGTATGATCACTGTTATTACTTCTAGTTATGTTATTAGTACTGATTTTGCTCTCAGCATCACAAAAATAAAAAAAACCAAAAACGTTTAATCAGGTTTAATCTATGTTTAAACTTCCTAAACTCTAAACCTTAGGCTAGCGCACGCCTAGCGTCTAGCGTTTTTTAAAACATTGAAACAAATAGTGCAATTTAACCACATATCTAAAGTACAACCTAACATTTTCAAAGTTCAGCATGATTATGACCTGGATCCTAGATCTCACATAGTTGCCCTTTATCATTTATACTCGCAGCTGAAACAAATCAGTGGAACAAATATTGAAGCAACATGTGTATCACCTGCAGTCTTCCAGCCGTGTCCACTATAATTACGTCAGCCTTATTGACTTTTGCCTCCTTCAAACCGTTTTTGGCTATTTGTGAAGGTTTTGCTTCAGTTCCTTCTGAGTAAACTGGTACACCAACCTATCAACATTCAAATGTTTTCAACTGAAGAGTAAGTTACAGAAGAACATTCAAGCAAGTGTATTCTAAAAGAGATGGAACATGCATCAATGGCAAGTTCTACAGATTTTACCTTTTTACCCAGAATAGTGAGTTGATCAATAGCAGCAGGCCTGTAAACATCTGCAGCAACTAGCATACAACTCTTGCCCTGTAATCTGAGACTGGTCTATAAGTACCAAAAGTCTATGGATGAATTAGAAAATGTTTAAATAGTTAAAGTACAGGCTTAAGGAAAGCACCATTTTTTTTAGATAGAAGGCAAGCTTCGCACAAACGGTAGTTTTTCCAACACCTTGCAGACCTGCCAATAAGATAATAGTTGGCCCAGATTTTGCAAACACCAAATCTGATACCTCCCCGCCCATCAGTTGTACCAGTTCATCATTCACAACCTGCATCATTAAGATAACTTAGTCTTCAGTGTTCCAAGCACATGAAATAGTTGATGAAGAATACATTAGTTAGGCCAATATTAAGCACGAAATTTCTTTGATAAGGTTGCTTCTGTGCACAATATATCATATCCATTAATTTATCTACCACTCCCAGAAAGGAAAATGAGAAATTTTTTGGTAACCCTGCAATTAAAAGATGGCTAAGAAGCCGAAGCCAAACAAGGGTATTGCATGTACAATACTAGAATGGTATGTTACTACAATATGGGTATACCTTCACCAACTGCTGGTCAGGTCGGACACCTCGGATCACATCAGTGCCTACGGCCTTTTCACTTACAGACTCAATAAATCTTCTTACTACTGGCAAACTTACCTGCAAAATAGGTTCCACATAAGATTATGAAGGGGGGAAAATACAAACAAAAAATCATGCAGAAGTACGGATCAGACATACATCTGCCTCCAAAAGTGCTCTTTTGATATCCCGCATTGGTTCAGCTATGTTTTCCTTTGTCAATACATCTTGAACCAAAAAAACATATTGCTTAATAAAAAATCAAACTGAATTATAGAGAGTGCAGACATAAATGAAAAATGCAACGTAAGACCATATCAGCTGCTAACCTCAGAGTAGAATCAAACACAAGTTGTCCATGGACCATGGATAACTTTGATACACTCAAAACGGTTTTATTTTTTGTTGCAAAAAAGACGAATTTGATATCTGCCCAAATTAATAAAGACTGGATAGGCCATACATTTGAATCAGTGATCAGTCAGGGGGGCCATGTAAATGGCAACAGTGTCATCAACTATTTCCGAAAAGTTTGCCAATGATTGCTGAGTAGTTCATAGATATATAACATAAACCCGACGTCGAGAAACGTGTACCACATCACTTCTATGGATCGAACAAGTATTTGAAAAAAAAATAGCCAATAGAGAATATCACAAATTCACACAATTATTGACATTATATTATATACCTGTTACGATACATTGCCAATAGAGACACATTTGGAAACATAATTTGGTACACGACATATTTAATCGTACTAAAATTCTGAGACGTATTCACGTATCTACTTTTTATTTTAATTAGGGACAAAAAAAAGTTAGACCGGAGCATCAAATGTGAAAAGCGTTATATTCGCGGAAGCAACAAAAACGCTCACCGACTCCCCTCAGCTTGTTCCAGGCGGACTCGAGGCCGGTGGTGAGCTGGCCGAACATCTCCGCCCGAACCACCAGCCTCCCCGCCCTCCCCCGCCGCCTCCATCCCTGATGTCACACAGAGCAAACAAGTTAAAATCGATTCAATCCCAGAACGCGAAACACTCGCCGAGGGAACGGAAGAAACGAAAGGCCTAGCACCGAGCAGCAAAGGGTACTGAAGCGGACCTGGAAGGGTGACGGGTGGGAGCGAAGCGCTGGGCTCCGGGCAGCGCGGAGGTGGACCGAGGAGGTAGCGGAGAAGTGGCGGAGGCGGAGGGGCGCAGCGGCCGCCTTCTCCGGCGAGCGGCGTGCGGTGGCGAGCGACGAGGAGAGCGCGAGCGCTGTGGGGGCCTCCATTGGGGTTGAGCAGGAGACGAGATGAACTGACGGAGTGTGTTCTGCGGAGGAGAGGGAAGCGACGAGGCGGATAAGAACAGTTGGAAAACTGATTTTCGCGAAAATCCGCTTTAGTTCCTTCAACTTTAAAACTGGACAAACAAGCCCCTCAACTTTAAACCGTGCAGATTTAATCCCTCGGCTATATTATCCGAACACGGCTCCCGTTCAATGCACCCGCCGCTTCCCTCACGTAATCAGAATTGCGTATGCTGTGCCCGCGCAACAGGACGGCGTGCCCGCCGGTCTCATCCTCACCGTGCCCACTTCACCCTGCGGGGCCCATCCTTGTTGTGCCTGTGTCACATGTGGCATGGCTCGCAGCAAGCCGATCGTTCTCCACCGCCAGTTTTTGCATCTCCCGCCCACAAGCTTCTGCTCTCGGAGGTTCGGTAGGGGCAGCGAAGGCCACATGTCGTAGGGGAACAGGCCACATAAGCCAGCGCAGACGTGACCCTGCGGTTCCTCTGGTGGAGTGTTGCCGCCAGCTTACTAGCCAACGCCGCCATGGCTTCCGCGCTAGCTCTCTCTTTCTTGCTTGACAACCCAACATCCAAATCTACTTTTGCAACACTTTGATTAAACAATTGCAACATATGTCAGAAATAGATGAAATATTTAGAAGATACACTTGCAACATAGTCATTGCAATATATGCAACATCCAGATAAAGCACTTGCAACGTACCTATGAAATAGATAAAATATTTTAAACAAACTCTTGCAACATACGTGTATAACCATTGCAATATATGCAACATCCGTACCTACCTTTGCAACACCTGTATCTACCTTTGCAAACGTATGTTGCAGGGGCACCTCTGAAACATCTGCAACATACATTTGCAACACACGTTCTTAGCGCAATGTGACGTGGGCGGCGTGGCGAACTGACGCGGTGGAGGCGGCCATGGCTGGCGGATTGAGGTGCCCCGGTGCGGTGGAGGTGGTCGTGGCAGGCTGTAACACCTCAGGTGTTTGTCATTCATTAAGCAGTGGGTTTGAACTCAAACGTGATAGATTAAGTGGAGATGACGATGTCAAGGTCAACCTATGGAGATGAGCCTAACCTAAACTTGGATGTTGCACCCTTGCTTTACATATAGGTCATTTTCAAGATATATGCTTGGGTGGTGTTATTGCAATATCTTCATGTGTCTCACCTTAGTACCTATCTCCATTGGTCACTAGAAAAGTTTCATGACGTTTGGAATCAAAAAGTCACATGAAATGATAAGTTATATCATTGTTGGAATGACTTTACTAAGTGCTTGAATTGCACTATCAAGTGAATGGAAATGTAGGTCATCAACCAAACCTTGCAATCTTGCCCAAATGACTCTAGATGGACTCTACAATAAAAGTCATGAAAGGTTCATATTGAGCAAATGCCCAGAAAATGCTCCAGTGGATCACGAAGGACAATTCAAGCTTTATTGGGATGCCACTTTGGTGAAAGTAGAAATATAGTTTCTATACCAGTTTTGATGTTGGGCCTTAAATGAAAGTTGTAGTTCATGTTGTGTAGAAGAAACTTTGTTTTTGGACCAAGAGCTAGATCAGCTTGTAAGCTTGTTAAACAGAGGTCACAATTTTAATGAAGCTGCTGTTTTCCAGCCTCAAAATTTTGGCTAAGTCTGAGATTTCAGTGTTATTCATGGTTGGCATCTCGCGTTCCCGAAATTTTGTCAGGAAACTCAAGTTGTGCCAAATATGAAAGTTGGAGATAATGTTATGGAGAAGGCCCAGGAAAAAGTTGCATCAAGTTTGACCAAGTTCGACTAAGAAATTGGAGCCCAAAGTGAAGCTTGTTAAGTTGTCGACACTGCTGTTTTGGCAACTAATTAACCGCTAATACGTTGCTCTAATGACCTTGGCCCCTTAATGAAAAATGTAGAGCATTAGGAGAGGAACAACTTTGCTTTTTGGCCCATTTCTAGATTTGGCCCAGATCCAGCCCAAAAGCGCTGCCCACCATGCCCCGTTCGTCACCCGCCACGTGCTCGATACAATGTCGACGTGGTCACGTGCATGGATGCCGCGCGCTCCCACCTCCGCCACGCGCCCCTGTGTCTCTGCCGTGCGTCCTGCTCTTCTAGGGGGAGCGTCGAGCTCCTCTCCCCCCCTCAATCACTCTCGCGTTCCTCCCCGCCTCTCCTTGACGCCACTGGGCGCGGACGCCGCCATTGCCGGCGGCTCAGCTCGCTGCCACCCGCGTCCTCGCCGCTCCTAGCCCCCCACGGCCGTGGCCACATGCAGCACCACCTCCGCCTCGCTCCTCTTGGCGCCGCGCTCGCGCTCGTCGGCGTCCGCAGTCACCGGAGCCAGCTTGCCGCGTCACCGCCGTCCGTCGCGCTCGCCCCACGCATGGCAGGGCCACCACCGGCCGCGCCCTGCCCAATTGCGGCTTCCTACACCTGCGCCCAGGGCCGCCGCTGCCCCGCGCGCCTCGCCGGCCGTCTAGCCGTCGCCGTCGACTGTCGCCGGCGCAGCCGCAGCCCCCGGCCCGTCGTGCTGTCGTGGCCAACCGGCCTCGGGCCACCTCAAGCCAAGCTGGAGGCACCAGTGAGTGCGCGCAAGCCCACGGATGCTCCTCCACCACCTCGTCGCCGCCGGCAAGCTCTCCAACGGCCGGAACCGCGAGCCCAGCGCCTCCCCTGCTCTGTTCCGCGACCAGGGGCTTCGCGCGGAAATTTGACTAAAGGAAGGGGCCTAAATGAAGAAACTGTGACTCATTTGAATAGTGCAAGAAGGACTTATCCGCTCGGTTTAATTAAAGTTTCTTCCAGGGTCCCGTTGTAAAGTATCTGTCCTTTCCAGTTTAATAATTTTCTTTTGCAGAAAAATGGCTAGAACTTTGGAAAATCATAGTAAATTGTAGAAAAATCGTAAAATAGCAAATGAGGACTTTTTGGAATCCTTGTGAAATTATCTATGCAGTAGATCTATAATATGGCATATTTTAGTTTAAAGTTTTCTCTGTAAAAATGGATTTGTGCAGCTAGGTTTTTAATGCTAGTTGTATTTGTCATTTTCATAACTGTAGATCTAGGGCTCCAAATGAAGTGAAATTTGTACAGTAGACTATTGGGTATATGTAAGAGCTACTGTAATTTGTATAGATTTTATTATGGACTTTTGGTATATGTTTATTATTTCACCTTGCTATTTAAATAAATTAAGAAATGCATTAAAATAAATTATTTAATGATGAGCACTATACTTTTTGGTGATCATTTAACATTCCCTTTATGATGGTTACATTGGTTGTGGCCAAATGTATGTTTAGAATATAAGTTAATATTTATTCTTGCAATTGATGCTTTTCTGGACAGTTTCTGGGACTTTGTTAATTGCATCATGAAAATGATGTTTGATGAGAAACATGCTTATAACAAAGCTGTAAATAACTTATTAATCTAGCTTGTGTTAAATTTTGGTGGCATTTGGCCTTATAGTTTGTGAGTAATTACTGTTTCAAGTTGGGTTCCAGAAATAGTTGTTCTCTGGAATCTCTGGACCAGATTCTGTAATTATGCATGTTTGACTTGGTTAACTTAAGAATCATGCTAAGATGATTAAAGATGAATTATAGACAATTTCATAATCTTTCCAGAATGTATTGTTGCATTGCTATTGGATTTGTATAACTCCAGTTATGATCCAAACATGTAGCTGTTGTTGCAGTCTAGAAATTGTCAGATGCGAGTTATGGTTGTTTACTCCATGTGTTGCTAAGTGTGGCTTATACCCTTGATGATGGTCAAGTTAAGATACTTATGATCTTGTCAAACTTGTGTTAGGCTTAATGTGCTTTCCCTCTTTAATTGGTTGTGTGAGGTTAGCTAATTAGCTTTTGGTGTCTATGTCTTAATCGTGTG
This sequence comes from Saccharum hybrid cultivar R570, assembly GCA_038087645.1. Classification (NCBI taxonomy): domain Eukaryota; kingdom Viridiplantae; phylum Streptophyta; class Magnoliopsida; order Poales; family Poaceae; genus Saccharum; species Saccharum hybrid cultivar. The sequence goes on from JAQSUU010000682.1 coordinate 2,251,383, forward strand.
TTTACATGCATGATTATGTGATGCATCTCTTGTTACCATTCATCATATTCATACGCATGCATCTTGCATCTCATTTAGGTTCGCTAGATGCACCACGTGAAGGATGAGTTGTTGAAGCCAAACCCGAAGACGGTGTTTGGTGGAACTATCCCGAAGATGGAAGTACTCAGCGAGTGTCATCTGACAACTACTGACTTGTGTCGGATCCCAGGCAAGCCCCGGAGCATTCTAAGCCTCCTACTTTACAAAAGCAATTGGGTATATATATATGTTATATGTGTATTGTTGCATTAAGTTATAGGAGTTGATTGAAAACACTTGCTGCATATATATCCTTTCCTTGTCCCGTAAATATGCCTGAAATCCTATTTTAGTTCAGGATCGAATAAATGCTTAGCCCTGCTTAGACCGATAGCGATCGGTGATTTCCTGTCACCTGAAATTATAGGTGGTTAATGAAATATTTTAGCTAAGAAATGGATGATATCCTGGAAATAACCAAGTGTTGATGGATAACTGGAGACCGGGCGGAATAAGTATTGGGCAACCAGACAGGGTTCTGGGGTGCTTGTAGTTTCCGCCTGTGTCGATTAAGGACCGTCCGTTGTTGTCCCTCGGGTCATGTTGAACGCATGCCTCACATTTAGCTGGCCGAATAAGGTACCTTTCGACCGCGAAGCTGGGAGATTATTCGGGTCGAGTGGATTGCCCGCAACGCACTGTACCGGAGCAGTAGTGGCAGGATACGGGGGCGCGATGATAAGGCCAAAGAGCAGTCGGGCGGCCCCCGGGTACAAGTGGTTCCTGGCAAGCTCGCGACTTTACCTGAATGGTTGACTCGGTGACCAATACCTCACTTTAGCAGGTGAGTGAGGTTTGTGTGAGGAATAACTTACCAGCTGGTTAATAATCGATTCGAATCGCCATCGTTCACTGGATAGTGAACACTTGACTCGAGCTACTGCATCGTAGTAATGATTACGGAACATGGATGGTTATGTGGATGATGTTGGAAATGCTAAACCTGAAATGGTAACCTTTGATGTTAATGGTTAATCAAGTGATTGCTTTAGCATAGGTGCTTACCTAGATTGAATAGGTTATAATAAAACTGATGCAAAAATACTTAAATTAGTTTATTCATGATAACTTATGCTTTTCGCAAATGAGTCAAGCTAGCCCACTGAAAGAAAGCCTTGCATACTCCTTGGTGTCATTATTTCTGGTTTATGACGGGTAAGTCTAGCTGAGTACCTTCTCGTACACAGGGTTTATTTCCCACTTGTTGCAGGTTGTGATATAACATAGCTACTGCAAGATTTGGAAGACTTCGGCTGTAGTGGCGGAGTGTGATCATGGGCATGATCCTTCTGAGCTACCTTGTCTCTCATGCTTTTGTTGGAATTTGACTGTGGTACTGGCATGTATTTGAATTAAGGTGATATTAGTTTTCAAACTACTTTGCTTCCGCTACTTTTGAACTTGAGTTGTATTAACTCTACTGAACTCCGATATATGTTGAATTACTTATGAAATGGATGTAACATATGACCTGTTATGTTGGACCACTATGATCTTGGCTTGTATGTTGGTTGGTTTGAAATCCCTCGTGATTTTATTGGACTACCGGAGTTATAGGAGCTTAAGTACGGGAAATTAATTGCTCCAGCGATTGTTTTTTTGTACTTTTGTTCTTATAATTTGGGCGGTTCCATGACAGCTGGTATTGGAGCAAGGTTCAACACTAAACATGTCATATGTGTATTGAAAACAAAGGTTTTGTTTGCAAAAATCAGTTTTTGACAACTTATAGCTACTACATATATAGGTTTGTTCAAATCTGAATTTTAAATCTAAGTATGCCAGTGGTCATTTCCTTTATGCCCAATTAAGGACCCTTAGGTGGCTTAATTAAGTACTAACTTGGGGGTTTTAAATTTTTGTATCTACGTCCAAGCCAAGGTATGTATGAGTGATAACTTGACCGCATTGTTACCCTGTGGTCGAATAGTAGTGGTAACCTTCATATATGAAATAGCCATATATGTCGCTAGAGTTACATTCTTGCAACGTCGCACCTACGCCAAGGTAAGTGTGAGCTGGGAGAGCATGACCGTTCAACCATCGGTCTAGGGGAGAGTTAGCTATGGTTACTGACATAATTATATGTTTAACCATGTAATTATGAAAGTACTTAATTGTGGGTACATTTGTTTGGTAGCTATGATACCGAAGTATATGCATCAGGGGATGTATGTATGGAGAGTATTTAGTTTACTACTTTCATTATGTGCTATATTGGGAATTGTTGGCCTACAATAGAATTTTCTGCAGGTACGCTAACCACGAATGCGTAAGTTGAATGTAGCTGACGACTAGCTCTATATCGAGAGAATGCGTGTTATGCCACCGACATAGAACGTGATTGCCACCTTAGGCGAGCAATCTTGTGAGGATGAATAGGACGAAGCATGCATCATCATGATTGTTGCTTGTGCATATAACTATGCTCCTCCCACCTCTGTCCTAATAAATAAGTAATTATGATTCCTATGAATAAACTAAATTGTTGAGTAGTCTAAAGTAAGAATGTTTGGAGTTACTAGAATAATATGGTTGTGTGCTCTCTTGTTAACACAACAAGGTTAAACATTGTTTTGCATGTAATGAACTTTAGTTGCTAGAACAGTTTCTGTTGTAGTAATATTTTCATAGTCATAATAATGTAATCTGTGAATTAGTCTTTAGTGTGAATAAGAAAGTTATAGATAACTTAGTAAGCTTTCCAATAAGTCTAGTACCACCTTAGTTTGATGCTTACAACTTATGTTTTGTTTAAAACACGTGTCTGCTGCGTTGCTGCCTATGCTCTGTGTATGTACTAAGTTGGTTACTTTAGCATGCTTTTGTTTTAGCTAAACTTGTAGTTAGTTCTTGTTGGATAAATTCTTGTTAGGTGTGAGCCTTCTGCTTAGTATTGAATGCTTAAGCTAACCTGACCAATAATCTCAAGTGTCCACTTAAAACTATGATGCTGTGTAGATGCTTGTTATCTAGGTAGTGTCATAGTTGACCTCTCTTTTGTCCCCGGTAAGCATGTGAGTGTTGAAGATGCTTTATCCTAGAACAACGCTCATGTTATGTAATCGCCTGGTTGTCGTCTCTAATTAGATTCTCTCGTAGGAGCCAGAGCCTGTAGACGTGGTTGCTAGCCCTTAAATGTTTTTGTATCCATGCCTTGCTTGAACCATAGGCCCTAGCGTAGTCCCCTTATATGTTTGCTTAGGCCTTGGACATCCGCTACCTTTTTGGAGAATGCCCTTGTTTGATTGACCAACCAAGTTAAGTCCTAACAAACGTCGATCTTAACCACAGTTGTTGCTTGCCAAGTTTTGGAGACCATAGCCAATTCCATGTTGGACCTCCCGATTGTCTCTCCTACAGATGATCCGAGCAACGCTAATCTCTCGTTGTCTAATCTAGAAATCTTTGCTTGCGAAATCAGGTGGCTATCTTATCGACCCAATCTCCGATCGGTGTATCATTTTGTTTGAAAGTTTGTTAAGTCCATCTCAACTTCTGACATCTCTCAACATTATTAATCTTGATCTCATGTTGTTGTTCAACATAACCGAGAACCCTTGCTCAGTTGTCTTCGGCAATTAAGTTATGTTCTCTTGCGCTGTGTTTTAATCTTCGAATCGCCTCCTTGTTGACTCTAAACCTTGTAACTACCCTTGCTTGCTACTCCTCCCTTGTCTGGTGCTTGTTCTTACCACCTAATCGGTGCCACTTGAAATTCCACTTTGTTTGTGCGTTTAATAATGGTGTTACGATTAGCATTTTGTGGTGCCGCGACGAAACCGAGAGCCTCCTGTGGGCGCGCACACAAGGTTGTGCTGCTCGGCACGCGCTGGTATCAAAGTTGCTATTTATGATCCATTATGAAACAACAACCGATGTGTTATTTCTCGTGACCGTTTTCCTTGGTTATCTCCCTATATCTTATCTAAAGATTCATAACTTAGACCTTATGTAGTAGATATCCCTTAAAGTTGCTAAGAAGATGACCTTTGAAGAACAGTCACCGGCATAAGCATTAACAGACTGCAAGAGGTGGTAGACAAGTGACTCTCCCCATGTGTCCTTGTACGACGTCGGTCATCGATTGAGCAATGTATGCCATCCCTGTTGAATCGAATGGGCACCTAACACTAAATGATTGGATAAGTTATCTATGGGATAAGAATTTATCATCACATTGTGCGTTTGACCTAGATATCAAAGTCTTGATCCGTGTGTGTATGATGGACATACAGTCAAAATCAACCATCTCTGGTGTTTATCTGCGAACTTCGATGGCAACCATCCATTTGTGCCTCAACTGCAATTATTGTTGTGGTCAAGAGTAAAGGTTGGAACTTTGAAAATTGAGAGACAACTAATTAATTACCAGTAAGAAGGTTAATCTCTAGTCAAGTAACGATTCCTCGATAACTATGATGGTTATGTCCCGACGAACAATAGTAAGCAAAGAAGCCATGAAGCCGGTCAGCAATGCAAGTGCTACTTCTTCTCCAAATGTGCTATCAAGTCAATTCCATCTTGGACGATCATGTATATAGTGCAAGATGTTGTATTAGCCATGTGAAGAACTAGAGAAAGGCTTCTGCTACTATGAGAAAGATCAGAGAGTGCAAAACACACACCTTAACCTGCGAAGCAAAAGAAAAGGAAGGACACAAAATATGTCTAGAATTTTGTGACACTACACCGGTTATCTTCAAACTAATGGTTAGTGACTCAAACGAAGTCGGATTGACCCAAACTTGGTAACCTCATTCCTTGCTTAGGACCCTTCAATGTCTTAAGTTGATATGAGTATTGGTTAAGTAAAACATAGGATTTGAGAGATGTCTTGTCAGCTTGGTTTGCTGCCATTTCAGAACAGAGCTATTTTGGTGGATACTTGCAACTTTTGTTGTCTTTGAGACCTAGCTAACATCCTTTTGAGGTAATGGTTCTCTAGTGCTGACGTGCCTCCGGTACTTTATATGTGTTTTTACCCAAGAGGTTGCATCTAATTCAACCCGGATAACTGTTGCCTTTGGATAAGAGAATCTTCTTAGGTAACATTTGGCAGAAATCCAGAATCGACAGAGTCAGCTATCACTTTCACTGTTCCCTCAGCAGACTCAGATAGTACAGTGTTGGCATCAGAGAAAGAGAACTGCACACGTGGAACAATATGTAGTTTTCCATCAGTTGGCGTCTGAGTGAGTAAATTAGTCCATGCTCGCAGTACTCTTCGTACACCATGAACGAAGTACCGTATTGTCTTGGATTCCTCCTAAAGTAACAATGCTTCATGAAAGTCAGTGAAGAAAATTCTTTAGACAAAAGATTCTGTGTAGGGTGAGTACTAGCAAGTTGTCTCACCCAATTAGCCTCTTTGATGCCTGAAGCTAAGTAGCATAATGCATATTAGCTGTTGGAAATTGGATAACATGCTTCTTTTCCCTTAAAAAGTTCTTCGCGATGAATCTCGGGACGCGATTCTTTTAAGAGGGGAGGGCTGTAACACCCCAGGTGTTTGTCATTCATTAAGCAGTGGGTTTGAACTCAAACATGATAGATTAAGTGGAGATGACGATGTCAAGGTCAACCTATGGAGATGAGCCAACCTAAACTTGGATGTTGCACCCTTGCTTTACATATAGGTCATTTTCAAGATATATGCTTGGGTGGTGTTATTGCAATATCTTCATGTGTCTCACCTTAGTACCTATCTCCATTGGTCACTGGAAAAGTTTCATGACGTTTGGAATCAAAAAGCCACATGAAATGATAAGTTATATCATTGTTGGAATGACTTTACTAAGTGCTTGAATTGCACTATCAAGTGAATGGAAATGTAGGTCATCAACCAAACCTTGCAATCTTGCCCAAATGACTCTAGATGGACTCTACAATAAAAGTCATGAAAGGTTCATATTGAGCAAATGCCCAGAAAATGCTCCAGTGGATCACGAAGGACAATTCAAGCTTTATTGCGATGCCACTTTGGTGAAAGTAGAAATATAGTTTCTATACCAGTTTTGATGTTGGGCCTTAAATGAAAGTTGTAGTTCATGTTGTGTAGAAGAAACTTTGTTTTTGGACCAAGAGCTAGATCAGCTTGTAAGCTTGTTAAACAGAGGTCACAATTTTAATGAAGCTGCTATTTTCCAGCCTCAAAATTTTGGCTAAGTCTGAGATTTCAGTGTTATTCATGGTTGGCATCTCGCGTTCCCGAAATTTTGTCAGGAAACTCAAGTTGTGCCAAATATGAAAGTTGGAGATAATGTTATGGAGAAGGCCCAGGAAAAAGTTGCATCAAGTTTGACCAAGTTCGACTAAGAAATTGGAGCCCAAAGTGAAGCTTGTTAAGTTGTCGACACTGCTGTTTTGGCAACTAATTAACCGCTAATACGTTGCTCTAATGACCTTGGCCCATGAAAAATGTAGAGCATTAGGAGAGGAACAACTTTGCTTTTTGGCCCATTTCTAGATTTGGCCCAGATCCAGCCCAAAAGCGCTGCCCACCATGCCCCGTTCGTCACCCGCCACGTGCTCGATACAATGTCGACGTGGTCACGTGCATGGATGTCGCGCACTCCCACCTCCGCCACGCGCCCCTGTGTCTCTGCCGTGCGTCCTGCTCTTCCAGGGGGAGCGTCGAGCTCCTCTCCCCCCCTCAATCACTCTCGCGTTCCTCTCCGCCTCTCCTTGACGCCACTGGGCGCGGACGCCGCCATTGCCTGCGGCTGAGCTCGCTACCACCCGCGTCCTCGCCGCTCCTAGCCCCCCACGGCCGTGGCCACATGCAGCACCACCTCCGCCTCGCTCCCCTTGGCGCCGCGCTCGCGCTCGTCGGCGTCCGCAGTCACCGGAGCCAGCTTGCCGCATCACCGCCGTCCGTCGCGCTCGCCCCACGCATGGCAGGGCCACCACCGGCCACGCCCTGCCCAATTGCGGCTTCCTACACCTGCGCCCAGGGCCGCCGCTGCCCCGCGCACCTCGCCGGCCGTCCAGCCGCCGCCGTCGACTGTCGCCGGCGCAGCCGCAGCCCCCGGCCCGTCGTGCTGTCGTGGCCAACCGGCCTCGGGCCACCTCAAGCCAAGCTGGAGGCACCAGCGAGTGCGCGCAAGCCCACGGATGCTCCTCCACCACCTCGTCGCCGCCGGCGAGCTCTCCAACGGCCGGAACCGCGAGCCCAGCGCCTCCCCTGCTCTGTTCCGCGACCAGGGCTTCGCGCGGAAATTTGACTAAAGGAAGGGGCCTAAATGAAGAAACTGTGACTCATTTGAATAGTGCAAGAAGGACTTGTCCGCTCAGTTTAATTAAAGTTTCTTCCAGGGGTCCCGTTGTAAAGTATCTGTCCTTTCCGGTTTAATAATTTTCTTTTGCAGAAAAATGGCTAGAACTTTGGAAAATCATAGTAAATTGTAGAAAAATCGTAAAATAGCAAATGAGGACTTTTTGGAATCCTTGTGAAATTCTCTATGCAGTAGATCTATAATATGGCATATTTTAGTTTAAAGTTTTCTCTGTAAAAATGGATTTGTGCAGCTAGGTTTTTAATGCTAGTTGTATTTGTCATTTTCATAACTGTAGATCTAGGGCTCCAAATGAAGTGAAATTTTTGTGGCATGCTACTCATGTGATGTTTAATGTGTGGTAATTATTTCATGAATTTTGGTTGCCATATGAGTGATTTATTAGTGTATCTTGCTCTCACATGAATTCTTGCAATAACAATTTGTCTTTTTCATAGATGTTGATATACATGTCCAAATGACTTGAAATTTGTACAGTAGACTATTGGGTGTATGTAAGAGCTACTGTAATTTTTATAGATTTTATTATGGACTTTTGGTATATGTTTATTATTTCACCTTGCTATTTAAATAAATTAAGAAATGCATTAAAAGAAATTATTTAATGATGAGCACTATGCTTTTTGGTGATCATTTAACATGCTCTTTATGATGGTTACATTGGTTGTGGCCAAATGTATGTTTGGAATATAAGTTAATATTTATTCTTGCAATTGATGCTTTTCTGGATAGTTTCTGGGACTTTGTTAATTGCATCATGAAAATGATGTTTGATGAGAAACATGCTTATAACAAAGCTGTAAATAACTTATTAATCTAGCTTGTGTTAAATTTTGAGGGCATTTGGCCTTATAGTTTGTGAGTAATGACTGTTTCAAGTTGGGTTCCAGAAATAGTTGTTCTCTGGAATCTCTGGACCAGATTCTGTACTTATGCATGTTTGACTTGGTTAACTTAAGAATCATGCTAAGATGATTAAAGATGAATTATAGACAATTTCATAAGCTTTCCAGAATGTCTTGTTGCATTGCTATTGGATTTGTATAACTCCAGTTATGATCCAAACATGTAGCTGTTGTTGCAGTCTAGAAATTGTCAGATGCGAGTTATGGTTGTTTACTCCATGTGTTGCTAAGTGTGGCTTATACCCTTGATGATGGTCAAGTTAAGATACTTGTGATATTGTCAAACTTGTGTTAGGCTTAATGTGCTTGCCCTCTTTAATTGGTTGTGTGAGGTTAGCTAATTAGCTTTTGGTGTCTATGTCTTAATCGTGTGTTTACATGCATAATTATGTGATGCATCTCTTGTTACCATTCATCATATTCATACGCATGCATCTTGCATCTCATTTAGGTTCGCTAGATGCACCACGTGAAGGATGAGTTGTTGAAGCCAAACCCGAAGACGGTGTTTGGTGGAACTATCCCGAAGATGGAAGTACTCAGCGAGTGTCATCTGACAACTACTGACTTGTGTCGGATCCCAGGCAAGCCCCGGAGCATTCTAAGCCTCCTACTTTACAAAAGCAATTGGGTATATATATATGTTATATGTGTATTGTTGCATTAAGTTATAGGAGTTGATTGAAAATACTTGCTGCATATATATCCTTTCCTTGTCCCGTAAATATGCCTGAAATCCTATTTTAGTTCAGGATCGAATAAATGCTTAGCCCTGCTTAGACCGATAGCGATCTGTGATTTCCTGTCACCTAAAATTATAGGTGGTTAATGAAATATTTTAGCTAAGAAATAGATGATATCCTAGAAATAATCAAGTGTTGATGGATAACTAGAGACCGGGCGGAATAAGTATTGGGCAACCAGACAGGGTTCTGGGGTGCTTGTAGTTTCCGCCTGTGTCGATTAAGGACCGTCCGTTGTTGTCCCTCGGGTCATGTTGAACGCATGCCTCACATTTAGCTGGCCGAATAAGGTACCTTTCGACCGCGAAGCTGGGAGATTATTCGGGCCGAGTGGATTGCCCGCAACGCACTGTACCGGAGCAGTAGTGGCAGGATACGGGGGCACGATGATAAGGCCAAAGAGCAGTCGGGCGGCCCCCGGGTACAAGTGGTTCCTGGCAAGCTCGCGACTTTACCTGAATGGTTGACTCGGTGACTAATACCTCACTTTAGAGGGTGAGTGAGGTTTGTGTGAGGAATAACTTACCAGCTGGTTAATAATCGATTCGAATCGCCATCGTTCACTAGATAGTGAACACTTGACTCGAGCTACTGCATCGTAGTAATGATTACGGAACATGGATGGTTATGTGGATGATGTTGGAAATGCTAAACCTGAAATGGTAACCTTTGATGTTAATGGTTAATCAAGTGATTGCTTTAGCATAGGTGCTTACCTAGATTGAATAGGTTATAATAAAGCTGATGCAAAAATACTTAAATTAGTTTATTCATGATAACTTATGCTTTTCGCAAATGAGTCAAGCTAGCCCACTGAAAGAAAGCCTTGCATACTCCTTGGTGTCATTATTTCTGGTTTATGACGGGTAAGTCTAGCTGAGTACCTTCTCGTACACAGGGTTTATTTCCCACTTGTTGCAGGTTGTGATATAACATAGCTACTGCAAGAATTGGAAGACTCCGGCTGTAGTGGCGGAGTGTGATCATAGGCATGATCCTTCTGAGCTACCTTGTCTCTCATGTTTTTGTTGGAATTTGACCGTGGTACTGGCATGTATTTGAATTAAGGTGATATTAGTTTTCAAACTACTTTGCTTCCGCTACTTTTGAACTTGAGTTGTATTAACTCTACTGAACTCCGATATATGTTGAATTACTTATGAAATGGATGTAACATATGACCTGTTATGTTGGACCACTACGATCTTAGCTTGTATGTTGGTTGGTTTGAAATCCCTCGTGATTTTATTGGACTACCGGAGTTATAGGAGCTTAAGTACGGGAAATTAATTGCTCCGGCGATTGTTTTTTGTACTTTTGTTCTTATAATTTGGGCGGTTCCGTGACACAGGCGGATGGAGCGACTATGGCGGGCGGAACCAGTCCGCGCGGCGCGGTGGAGGCGGCACATCCGTGTGGGCGAGGGTGGGCGGCGCAAGCAGATGGAGACGACTGTTGCACTTAGGGGCTTAGGGCGCGGCGCGTGCGGTGCGGCACGTGCTGGCGTAAATCCACGTGGGCAAGGGCACGCAGCGCGAGCGGGAGCAAGCAGCACGGACGGGAATGAGCGGAGCGAAGCGTCCGGTTTTTGTCACGATGTTACTTTATTAATTTTTGACATAATATTTTTGTTATATATATACGTTTACATTTACAGTATCGGAATCAGTAAGGTTGCATCAAGACAAGTGGTTTTGACGATGTTACCTTTAGTTCTGCGATGTACAATGTCGTCGTTAGTTGAAAAGGCGTACTATAAAAAAATCCATGTTGTGATTTCAGGTTTCTAAAATGAAGGGTGTTTTGTGGCACATAAAAATTTGATCAAATCCTTTTGCATTGCTTTAATAATGGAAGAGTCTAACTTAATTGGTTGGGTGGGAGATACGATCATGCATCTAACTCCACTTAGATTTAAATTCTCTTCAACTCGAAGTTGAGTACATATTTTTCTCTTAATGAAAAATCAACTTGTTCTTCTTTGGTTGATCACATTTTCATTGACTTAGTAATTTGAGTAAGTGATGTAATCAACATAAGATCGCATAGAACACTTCTTTATTACCTTAAAATTAGTGGTTTTAGTTTATATATGGCATTTAGTAGGTGTGTATATATTGAAGTACACAGAGAGAGATATTCCATTAGATGGCAAAAGAAAATGTCCCCATTTAATCAACATAATCCAAATCAAAGTTCTGTCGCACAATAAAAAAATAACTATGATGGTTCTAACCTAATTGAAGATGGGTATTTTTGGAAGGCCTTAAGAATCAGACATATCAAATTACTAATTTTGACGTTCATTTTCAGTTTTAGATGCAAGAACAAAGGAGAAATGGCCTCTATGTTAAAAAGGTAAATTAACGTGCATCTTTTCCGTTTTGGCCTAGCTGCTAACAAACAACCCACTCAAGTTTCCACCGTAGAATTCGCAAGCACAATCCATGAGTTCTCATTCATCTCTTCTAGTATTGAAGTAAAAAATCATCCTGAGTCCTAACTATAGTTGTTCTTAAGACAATAAAGGCGATGGGTAGCAACCTAACCCCTCTATTATTGCATTAAAAAATGAGATCCAACCTAGGAGGAACTAGGTGGTTTTTTTATTAAAAAGAGAAATAGATACTCATATTCAGTCAAGATGGGACTTGAACTTGGGTGGTTGGGTGCATTGTCACACCTCTCACCCAACCAGTTGAGCTAGGCTCACTTCCTCTCTATTATTACATAGACACTTCAAATGAGAAAGTAAGGTCGGTATGACAAGTGCCACACAGCATATCTAGTATTAGAGAATAAATAAATAAAAACTAAAGCGAGATACAAGAAACAGCTATAAACAACCCCTCCTTTGCCACTCTATATGTTAGACCAGAGGGAGAAACAAATGATCCCCATTGCCCAACATCCTCACAGACCCTAAATCACACATCCCCTTCTCTTGCTTAGATGGAGCTCCGCCACTAAAACCCTTCTACTTGAGCAGGAGAGATATACTGTGACAGCCATAGGCGTCAAGTTTGACAAATTTGAAGATGATGGAAAATGCAGAGGAAAGATGTGTTGGTTGTAGGTTACTCTTATTCAAGGCTTATTTGAAGTCAGTTTTGAGAAATTTTTATGTTAAGAGATTGTAGTTTTGGAACAAAGACATGTAAAACCACAATTTAGAAAAAAAGGGTCAATAGTTAAAGTTTAAAACCATAAAATGCTATTTTTTAGCAATACATGGCTTCCAAAAGAACAAGGTTGGTTACATCTATACACCTCATGGATTTCCCAAAAAAAATTATATATTTTTCCAAAACACCCTCCACAAGCACCTTATATCATTTTATTGATACTGGTTGGTCAAATGGCAACCCGATTGTCCATTCACACACACAAAAAAAAAAAGGAACCCGATTTACAGAATCCAACAGGCGACACTAACAAGTACTGGTACTAGTTTACTACTAACAAGGGTGGATATAACTTGCACCAAAGTGGAAATTCAGACTTCCAATCCAACTTATGGTGCCTAGCATGTGGACATGTGGTGTTTACATTTTAGAGTAACAGAGTTCATGAGAGGCATAGAACAGGTAGAACAAAAGTGCAGGATTTGCAAGTAATAATGGATCAGCCACCTCACCCCTCAGAACCATGGGAAGCGATCCACAGGAGTCAACTCCAGCAGCACATCCGCAGAAGCCCTTGGCCAGAGACGGAGTTCCCTTCGGGCTGCCTCAAGCTTGGCTGCATGCTCCGGCTTTACCCGCGAATGATAGCACACGATGCTCATTCTTTTGAGGACCCTCGCGTTCATCACCAGGAACTTGCAAATGCCCCCACAAGGATGGCCTTCCAAGAGCGAATCAGTGTAGAAGGTGACACTTGACAGGTGATACAGAAATCCGTCTGCAGTTATCTGCTTCTCCCAAAACTCGACAGCTAAGGGCACAGGGCTCCCCGGGTGCCGAAGCTCCTGGTAACACAAAGGTGAATTGCTTTACTAGCAGTTAACAGGAAATAGAACAGAATGGAAAGCATCAGTTATCGAGGACTTAACAATGATTCTGAGATCCTTGAGGTTGGAAGAGCTGTTCAGCAAGCATGAAACTAAGGTAGCAAGAACTTCATGGTTGTGATCCAGAGTTAGGCTGAGTGATTTCAAGCCAAGCAGATACTTTTTCTTTGGCAAACTCATCAATGTTGAAGCCTTGGCCATGTTCAAAACCTAATCAAAACACAAATAGATGAAAGTTTGCACCTTCTGTAAACTACTTTGTATTGTGAAAAAGATCATTTGAATAGGTTTCCAATGACTATGCTTTATTGCACTACTCAATTCTTGTCATGTGAACTGAATCAAGTGTTAGTCCTAAAACAGATAGACTAGCCTAAACATTGGACATTGCTAGGATTATTACAAACTGCATAGAAGAAAAAAAAATAAAAACTCAAATTTTATTATATGAGAATAGAAACAGCAAAGCCAGACACCCTGCATGTACTATATTTTACATGATACTATCCAAGTATGCATGAATATATGCTGAGGACTAATTTCTAAACTTAAAAGTTAGATATTCTCTGGAAAAAGATATATCATCTGCAAGAAATACCAATCCTCAAGTAATCTTATTACAAATACAATGAACATACGCTGGTGATCTGGTGGGATGCTAGACTCACCAATACAACTACCACTACGTTCTTCTGCATAGTAGGACTGATCACAAGCAACAACAAACAAGTCCAAGCCAATGGCTTATGCACAATGAAATTGCAACAGGAAGTGCTTCAACATACCTCTTATACCAAAAAGGGGAATCTTAAGTAAATTATTCTGAATTATCATATATAAAAAAGATGTGTCTCCCATATAATTCTCAAATCTATATACCTTGATATCTATGTGACAAGATTAGATTTTATTAGATAGCAGCCTGCCCTTGATCAACTAAAAGATTTTCATTGTAATGAGCCATTGACGAGCAAGTGACAATTACAACAATTCAGGGCTCACCTCTGGTACCGGTAGATATGTCATCTCTTCTCTTCCACACCAGTATATAGATTGTAAGTGTATGTTATTCCAGCATTAACTATTACCATCCTTGAGCTATCCACAATAGTTTTGTGGCGAGATGGGACAACCTTGAACTACCAAGTGCCAATAGTGAAGGATGCATGACAATAGTAGCACACATTAAAATGATGTGTGATATGCTATCATTGCAAGAAAAATGGAGGAAGTTAACATGACCAAACTAAATGATGCGAGTAGCACTACCAGACAACCCTTTTGCCGAGTGCAAAAAAAAAACACTCGGCGAAAAAAAAACACTCGGCAAACAGGCTCTTTGCTGAGTGTAAAAAAAACACTTGGCAAATAAGCTATTTGCCGAGTGTTTTTTTTACACTCGGCAAAGAACTTGTTTGCCGAGTGTTTTTTTACACTCGGCAAAGAGCCTGTTTGCCGAGTATTTTTTGTTTTACACTCGGCAAACAAAAATTACAAAGCATATTTTTAGACCCTAAACGACTTTAAATTAAAAAGTGTTCAACTATAAAGTTGTATAACTTCTCAAGATCTACAACTTTTGTATTGGTCAATTCTTCATTCGACAAAACGATATTAACGTTGTTCATAAAATTTACATCTCCATATATAGTTTTATGCAAACTAGAAAAGAGATCTCTAAGTTTTGTAAACAATGTTGCTACCACTATATCGGATGAACAGTGACCAAAATAAAAGTTGTAGATCTTGAGAAGTTATACAACTTTGTAGCTAAACACTTTTTAATCTGAATTAATTTTGCCAGCGAAAAGTACGTCTGAATTTAAAAATTTTGAAATTTGAATTTTTCAAACGACCTTGGATAGAGAAACGGCCAAAATAAAAGTTGTAGATCTCGAAAAGTTATGAAACTTTGTAGTTTACAACTTTTTGATTGGAAATCATTTTGTCAACGAAAACTACGTTTGAATTTCTCAAATTTAAAATTTAAATTTTTATAAACGGACTCAGATGGAGAAACTATCAAAACAAAAGTTATAGATCTCGAAAAGTTATGAAACTTTATAGTTGATAACTTTTTGATTTGAATTCATTTAGGGTCTCAAACAAGCAATTTACACTCGGTTTAGTATTAAATGTATAGAACCAAAACAGGATATAGACATAAGTGACAGTGTAGTGCAGTGGTAGAGGAGGAGGTTACGCGCGAGAGAGAGGCCGTGGGTTCGAATCCCGCGGGACGCCATTTTTGCGCGAAAAATGCCCGACGGAGACGGGCGGGCGCTGGCCGATGGGCCCTCCCTCGGTTAAAAAAGAATTTTGCTATTTTTTGGGATTTTTTCGATTCGTTCTTTGCCGAGTGTATTTTTAGCACTTGTCCGACAAAAAACACTCGGCAAACACTTTTTAGCCGACTAAACTTTAGGCGAGTGTCTTATGCCAAGAATGGTACTCGGCAAAGCTTTTACCGAGTGCAATTCAAGCTTTACCAATGGCACATGGTAAAGTAGCTGAATCCAGTAGTGTAGTAAAGGAGTCAACAAGATGCACACTGAGCCAAAACAATCTAACCTCGGAGTATTCAGTCGACAAGTGCAACTGGAGCGTCTCGGTGCAGCTAATGTTTCCATGTTCTTGATCCCATCCGTCTGCTTGTGCTCCCTCTCAGCCATCTTCTTGTAATCAAGCATCTCCTCGATTTCATGAATGGAGTACTCCCTGTTGGTGTCCATGGTGTCGTAGAGGCTCCAAGAATGCTCAGGGTAGCCGTAGGAGAGGCTCAGCCTCACCATGTTCAGTGGCTGTGCCTTTGCAGGGAGATGCAGAGCGGGCGATACGAGTAGATGTCTAGCTTCTTGAGGCATGGCGCGCGTATGACGATGTTTCGCGCCATGTGGATGTCATGGAGCTCCAGACGCTCTATGGCCGAGCACCGGGAGATGATGAGACGGATGTCGCTGTCCCTCGCGACCACGTTGCGGAGGCGGAGCGACTGCAGGGCGCGCAGGGCCACCGCAGTGGCCCTGCTCGGCACCTAGAGCCGGCAGTTGTAGAGGTCCAGCGACGTGAGCGTCGTGCAGGTGTACAACTGTACACAGCGTCGGGCAGCGCGTAGCACTCTTTGTAGTCGGTGTTGGCGATGCTGAGCTCCAGGAGCCCGCCGCTCCCGCAGAGCTCGCGGAAGACCCAGGAATCTGCAGTCCCATGAATCTGCAGTCGATCTCGAAAGCCGCGACCGGCCCGGCGCGGTGGTCGAGGACGCAGCGGAGGGCGCGCATCCAGCGTGTCGGGTCCTCGCGCGGTCCTCGTCGCCCTCGTCGGGGAAGCCGCGGCGGTTGAAGGTGGCGGGGCGGAGGACGAGGCGCGGGAGCGTGGCGAAGACGCGGGGCCAGCGGCGGGAGAGCACGACCGTGGCCGCCGCGTCGCGGAGCGGCAAGCGGACGAGGATGGCGTGGAGGGTGGCGTCGTCGAGCGCGCGGAGCCGGTCCTCCTCGCCGGCGTCGGCGCCGGCTTGCTGAGGCGAGCACCTTGTCCTCTTCGTCGCCGGCGGCGTGCGTTCCTGGTCCATGGGAGGAGGGGAGGAATGAGAGGAAAGAGGGGGAAGGAGAGCGAAGATTTTGCTGCTGATGGCAGGCGTGCTTTCCTTTCCCGCCAGATTGTGCAATGCGCGCCCTTTTTCCGATCTTTTTTGAGAGGGAAATGTAGAAACCTTCGGCCGAAAAGCCGCGCAGGCAAAATTTCCTCTTTCCGATGGGTCGATGCACGGGGAGGTGGTACGGGCGAGGGTGCCGCGACGCGACGCGGATCGAGGGTCGCGGCGGCAGCGGCGGCGGGTGCAAGACGGCAAGTTCGGGGAGCGGCGGCGGTGGCTGCCTAGGCAGCTGGGCCCTGCGAAATTCAAGAATGGGCTGAGCATCTGATCAGGCGATTTTCTAATTGGGCTTGGGCTGGTGCACCAATTAAATAAATATACCATTGGAAAATGCTAAGGAACATACTGCCCACATTTTTTAAAAAATGCGGACGCTCAGCTCCGCACTCGCTCTAGCATAGTGACCGGCCTAACAGGCCCATCTACGCTCTCTCTTCTTTATCTACTCTATCTAAATTGCGACTGCCGACAGAAATCCCCAACTCCTCGCTTCGCTCGTCACGGCGCTCACCGCGCCATCTGCCCGCCCTAAGCCGCCTCGCGGCGGCGCCCCCATCCCGTGTAGAGTCGCGCCACCTGCCACACCGTGCTCCATCCCCCGTCACGTCCACTCCGCCTCATCCCCGGGTGGAGCATCCTCTCCTCCATGGTGTGCTGCGCCTCTCTCCCCTGCAGGCTCCTCCACGAGCCACTCCTCGTGGATGGGCCCTTCCTACTCGAGGTTGAAGGCGACGGGGGCACGACCTCTCCCACGTCCATGACCGCGACCACGGCCCATGGGCACGGGAGAAGGGGAGCGGCGGTTCAAGCGCTCAGAACGACGACACGACATCTTGCTGCAAGGGTTAGGTCAAGATTAAGTGATTTAGACAGTTTATCATCATTTTAAAAAGGTTCTACCTAACACTCAAACAAAGAAGCAATAACAACCATAAGAAGCATTAAGATCAAGCATTCATTACATGAGTTTATTACATGGAGATATCTCCAGCAACTACACTAGCAGACTCGCGAGATCGTACTACACGCAGATAGTGTCAAAAGTGGGACAATCTCCTCTACTCCTGAAAGTGAGTCATGTCTCATGGCCATGCAGGGCTCATCAAGGCTACTACTACATTATTAAGTGATCAAACGTGGGGTAGCTACTCCTGTCCTGGGGTAAGTGGTGGTGAAGAGGGGATAGCCTCCATGGCCTGAAGCTCTGTGTCAGTGCGGTGCATCCGAGAGATGTACTCCAAGGCTGCGTCCAACTGCACGGTCCTCGGGGTCACGAGGTAGTCCTCGAACGAGTAAGCCTTTAGGTTGAGCTGACTAGGCTCAACACGGAAAGCCTGCTTGCGCGCCTTCTTGCGTATCTCAGGTGGGAGGACATTCTGCACCCTCGCGATCTCCTTGACGTGCTTGCGGTCAGAGTCAATCCAAGCCTGGCCGATCCTATCAGCCTTGTCTTTTGTAGAACTCTGTGTACTTCATGTACTCCACAAGGTGGCGATATTTGTGGGCGGTAGCGACGTTGGCCTCGATGATCTCTTTTTCCAGCATGTCGCAACGAGTCTCTAGGTACAGCTTCCTGATGCCACGTTGCTTCTCCTTCTCGCGGAGCTCCCTTAGGTCCACCCTCTCGCACTCGATCCTATCCTCGAGCTCGAGTACCTTGTTGTCAAGGTAGTCGTTGCGTAGCCCAAAGTCTCCGACCTTGTCCTTCAGATCGGCGATCTCCGCCCGGAGTGAGCTCTCACGGGCCTTGTAGAACGCCTCCATCCTGTCGTAGCCCTCATGCTCCATCTGTACGGTGCCGACCAGCATCTCCTGCTTCTTCTCCTCCAATAGAAAGGTGTCATCGGCATGGAAAAGCATGTCCTGGTATCGACGGTTCTGCATCTTGACCTCCATGATGTACCTATCCTGATAGAGGATGTACTGTCCGGAGGCGGCCTGAATACAGGGGTCCTCCTCAGTGTGGGTGGCCTAGTCAGTGGCCAAGACCTGTCTCTCAGTGCTCTGAGTGAGGTCCAAGGCTCGAGGAAGTAGATGGTATGGGCCTCTCTTCAGGTACTCGTGTGCGTCATGCATCACGCGACAGAGGGCCGAACATGAGACAGACTGAACACAAGCGGCGACGGATGTCTCCACCTGTAGCTCCTCGAAGGCATGTAGCTTGAGCACGAACTCGCTAGCAAGGACCTTGAGGTGCACGACGATGTGGCCCTGAAGTCCGTCAGGTCTAGGCTCGCCCTGACAGACGTACTCAATCTGCTCGGTGGGGACACCAAGCTCGTCCAGGACGTCGTACAGCATCTGAGCGAACCCACGGTAGCTCAGACCGTCGACAGGAAGCTCAACAGCAGGTGCCATTTGCAAATCAACTGTAAGGACGGGGTCAGCATACCGAAGTAAGGTGAAAAAATGTGAAAAAAGAGGTAAGCCATGCAATAAAAGGATGCATGGTTGGTAATATAACCAATAGTGATAGGTTCCACTCCTAATGCTAACGTCCATACCTAAGGGTCTCGTCCTAGGGTCAAATATGGCTTTAATACCAACTGAAACGATCCTAATTTCCATGAAGGAAAATCCATAGATACGAAGTATAACGTGATAGTCCCAGATGATCATTCCATCACATTATCCAAATCCCAGTCGATAACATAGTCATACATTGAATAAAAGAGAGTACAATAGTAAGGTTTACTCATTATTACATCGCCATTGGGCGGAATCACTCGACACACAACATCTGGAATGGCATCAAAGTAGAACAGCAATGGACGCGGTCTTCATCTCCACGCACCAACTCAAGCGAAGGACAAGACTCCTACTCCTCCCAGTCATCACCCTCGTAGTCGTACTCGGGCTCAAAACCTACAAAAAATCTTTCAGTATGATTTGTACTGGCCACTGGCTCCCACCCTATGCTTTGTGTTGCTTTTTTCTGGTAGTGGAATGCAGAAGGGTAAACAAAAGGACCTATTATGGCTGTAGTTTTTCCTATGCGAGTAAGTCACATTTTTATAATAATAATAGTTCCTCAAGTTTTATTCCATCTCATCCACACACGTTCACCCATCCCATCACACATATCTCATCACACTCTCACCCTCTCTAGGCGACAAGGACGACTCCCGCTCGTACCTTGCCTCAATGGCCAAAGCTAGAAACCAACATCAAACCCGGGAGAAGGTAGAAAGGACTCCTCTCACTAGTCAAGTGAAGTTGTACTTAGGAAAGATCCATAGCCGACAAGTCGGCATATGTATCGATTGATCAACCAGAAACTCTGCAGAGGTTTACACTACCCACAAGATCAGCATCATCGATAATGCGCCTCGTTTAGGCTGATTCTAGGTTGCCTTCCAACTAGATACGATGTCACCCTGTCACTCAGAACTAGAGCCGTGTCGGAGTACCACTGACACACTGAGACTGTGAGATGTAGTACCGGGCCCCGGTGGTCACTACACTGTCTTAGGAGGGTGTGGGTCCTCTTGCCCATACCTCCCTACACTATTCGCTAACCTCCCAATAGTAGTGGCACCACACTAGCAAGTCGTACATCCGTCCTGTTTCCATGGTAAGGGCGAGTGGGGCGTAAGGTATCCTAAGACCAAGTTCTCAAGGCATACCAGTCCTTAGTTGGACCGAATATGACATCTTCTCAAGAGGCAACCGACGGCCCACTCAACGGAACATCCAGCACCCCATGCTACAACAACACCTCCCATCTTGGGGCTTTATCCCACAAAGACACTCCACCCCGGGACCTTTCCCTGTCATCTTGCACCCGCCACAGGCACCTCACATGGGGAATGCCTAGGTAGCAACCTCCCTGGCAAGACTTGTCCTCGTGACTCATCGTAGATCCTGCTCGGTCGACTCGACCCTCACCACACACCCAAGACACACGCCAAGATCTCCCCAAGTTCATTATATGGTTATCATTAAGTTAACGACACCTCGTGCCTTAACCACTTATGTCTCTCACTCACCAGTATCACATCACAGATATAATGCGAGTGAGAGTAAAGTAGTAAGTAGGTATCATGCAACAACTAGCCGAATAGCAGGGTGTGCAGGAGCAAGGTTGCAACAAGGAAAAAGGCTCAAGGCTTAAGTACTACCATGCAACTTATCATCATTATTTTATTGCATAAAAAGTAAAGCACTAGCAGTTCTAGTTATAGCATACGTAATAGGATCTACAAGATTGGGTGGGCATGGCACCTAGCAGGTCATCACCCAAGTCCTTAGTGTAGTCGGGGTCAAACTCCTCAGTCTGTGGCTCCTCCGGGTCTGTTAAACGTAACATATAATCACGTGAGCAGCTCCTATAGAGGTGCACAAAGAAGCAATAGACATTCAAAAGATCCAAATGCAATCATGAATAAGCCTAAGACGTAGAGCTCAATTTTAGGAAAATTTGGACTCTAGTTTGGTATTTTTCTGAGCTAGTATGAATTAGTTATGAATTTTTGAAGATCAAATCATTTTCTGAAAAAGAAAAAGGGTGGATTTATCCAGGGCTCGACATGTGGCGGCTTCTGATTAGATGAGGGTTGTGCGATCAGTGACAGGTGGGACTAGGTTAACGGTCTGTGTTGACCAGGCTGCGACTGGGTTTGGCGGGCGGGGTCATGGGCTAGATATATGCCAGGTTGGGCCACCCGGCCTGGACACGTGTTAGCTAGCCAGGCCAGCCACGTCGCGGGCACGGGTTGCGGCTGGGCTACGGTCTAGGGGTGCGGTGCGCCGTGGACTGCACGGCTACGGCTCGTGGACCTTAGGCTTGGTCTGTGGTGGACCAAGTCCACCCGTCTCCATCCTCTCTCTTGGCTCACGGTGCACCAGGTGCACGAGGGACTACGCAAGGGAGCAGCTGCTCCTTCCCTCTCTCTCCTCCCCTGTTTCTTGCGGTGGCACCCTTCACCGGCGGCGAGCTCGCTTGATCGCACGGTAGGGCGGCTTAGCGGAGCGAGTAAGTTGGTCTACGGCGCCATGGAGTCATGGAGGACTCGACGAAGGGACAACAGTGGCAGCTAGGGGTCTCAGGCGGCGGGCGTGCACATGGCGACAGTGGCGAGGTTCCCATGGTGGCGGCGAGGGGGTTCTGATGGGTCCTAGGTGCGTTTGCCTACATGGTTACGCTTGCGGGACGACGGTGAACATCACCGGCCTCTTCTCAAGCAGCGAGGTGACCGAGATCCACCAGAACGCCTATGGCATGGTGGAGCTCTGTCGGCGGCCACAGCGACACGGCGTCACCCGCATCTTCTCCTCTGGGGCTTCTCGGTCAAAAAGGCGATGGCTTGGCGCGCTACCCAACCCGGCGGAGGCATCCACGGTGGTTGTGGAACCTCTACCGACATAGGATGCCCAAGATAGGGCCTCGCCATGGTGGGCTCTGACCATGGCGGGCACGCTCTACGTTGTGGCATGACACCGATGTTCCTAAGCCCTCGGGGCTCAGCAAGGTAGCACCTCGGCTCGTGGGCGTGTGTGTGGGTGCGTGCTATAGACATGACAGCTCAAAGCCCCGCCTTGACCATCCCCAGTACGGGAACACCAAGGTGGCCATGGTGTGCGCGACGGTGGTGAGCGGGGCGAACGATGGCAATGCTTACCATGGTGGCGGGGAAGGAGGCTAGCGGTGCAGGGTGAGGCGGTGCGGTGGTGAGTCGAGGCCGTGCAGGGTGAGCTACAACGTCGACGTGGTCGATCAGGGCGGCGTCCTCCGCTTCGGCGAGGGTTTAACGTTTGGTTCCTGCCTTCGCTTCCCTTCTCCTCCCTCCCCTCTGCTCCTTCCTCCTTCCTCTTGGTGTTGGCACATGTTGGAAGAGCGACCAGTGGTGGCGAGGCTCGGGAGGAAGGGCTAGGGCTCTGATTTGGGTTCTTATAGGCCGAGCGCAGCCATGGCGGTTGGCGAATGGCGATGGACTATGCGTGGACACGTGTAGGGCGGATAGGGCCTTCCGGCTGGGGTTGAGGGGAGGTGGAGTTGGTGGTGCGCGGATTGGTGCCTCCAATTCAAATGGCGTCCGGTCAAAAGGCTACCATGGTTGTGTCATCGAGCGTGAGGCCACGGCAGCGACGTCACCTGGGGCATGGCCATTGCGAGAGAGGGCTCTGGGCTCTGGATCATCGACGTGGTGGGGATCCACGTGCACGTGGTTGGTGGCATGCGGGCGGACGGTGGAGATGGCGTGAGCGCCTTGGATGCTGCCCTAGTGTGGGTGCTCTATTCATCGGAGAGAAAAGTAGAGGAGGTCGAGGAGGTTGGGAATGATGGCTGGGCCCCGTCTGGCGGTGAGTGTGAAGATGGAGACGAACCCCACCCCTATCGCGATGTGAGGCAAGGGCGTGGGCCTTTTGTTGGGCTTGCTGGCTGGGCCACCTCGCACGCCGTGGCTATGAGCGTGTGAGCATGACTAGGCCGGCTAGCTGGGCTGGGGCGCAGCTGGGCAGGCGGCTTGGGTCTCTTTGGCCTTTCCAATCCCTTTCTTTTCTTATTTCTTTTCTATTTCCTATTTGCCATTTTTAGCTAGTTCAAGGGCACCTATGTGTACATACATGAGTGCCAACCATGTATACGCCCTTAGGGGTGGTCCACTAGGGGTCTAGGGTGGTAGGGTTCACATTCAAGGGTTGGCACACACACAAGATTTTATTATAAAGATTAGCCATAGGTTGTTGATTTTATTAGCATCACATAAAATCATAAAGACCCAAATCATATGTTAGTTAATTAATGCAATGCTCAGACATGCTACTTGGGATCTACTTGTGCAACTACAAGATGGTTTCCTAGTATGCACACTCACCCTGCAAAGGTTTACTTAAGAAAAAAATTTAAGTTGTGATTTTTGGGTATTTGAATTTCAGGGATGTTACACCTATTCCCACTTAGATGATTTTGAGCATACCTGTGCATGCCTAAGCATTGAAGGCATGTCAAATAAAACTTTAAAATAGAAGTATTTTCTCTTTTCTTTAATGGGAAAGGCTAAACGTTGGTATAATCGTCACGTTGGGAATAGTCAAGGAGATTGAAAAGTTTTATGCTCGAATTTTTGTTTATAATTTTTCCCTATCTTTAAAGTTGCTAAACTTCATAGAGAAATTATATGTTTTGAGCAAGAAAAATGAATCACTAGGTGAGGTTTGGGAATGTTTTGATGTTGTAGTTAATTCATGTCCTAGTCTTATTTTTCCAGAACCTATGCTTTTGCAACATTTATTTATAGGCCTTAATAGAAAAACTAGAAAATATCTTAATTTGGCCTCCGGAGGAGCGTTCATGCATATCACTACTGAGCGTGCAAAAACTATTCTTCTGAACATTTTAAATGATCTTCTTGAAGAGAAGTTATTAGAAGAAGAAGAAATCTCAATAGCTGAACCTGAACTTTTGCCTGAAACATCTCAACATTTAGCTATTCTAGAACCTGAACTACCATAAAAGGAGGAGAAAGAATTTCCACTTTCTGACTTTTTATTTGATATTGAGGATGATTTGTTTACTGATTTTAGAAATACATCAAATTATCATTTGATAAAGAAATCTCAGTAGCCTAGAAATTTTGCTACTATAGATCCTACACATTCTGATGAGGTAGATTTTTTTAAAAAGACAATAAAAGAATTAATATCTATTTTGAGTGACAAGTGGTTAGAAGAATCAGAGTTTTCAAATGAAATTATTCGTATAAATTCTCCCTCTATCACTATTTAATATCAATTAGATAAATATCCTTTTGAAACTCTTTATAATCCAGTAGTAGGTGTTAATATTATGTCTGCTACATTTGCTGAATATTTATTAAAAGATATATCATTAGCCCCGACTAATAAATTGTTAAAAAGTCTTTCAGGACACATTATTCTAAGTTTAGGAATTCTGTATGTCCTTCCCATTTATGTGAATGATTTCCGAGTCCGATTGAATTTCTACATCTTTGATGTTTTGGAGTTTAATGTGTTGATTGGGGAACCTATAGAAAGAGTTATCCAAGAAGGACAAATAGAAAAAATAAATGTTAGGCTTGGGAAAGGATTTAAGCTCTCTGTGCTTATAATTCACTCTTTGAAAACTAAGGTAGAGCCATTTCCTGAGTTAGAATCAATAGAAAAGGTTAATGTAGCATCTCTTGAAGAATTAATTGAACCAAATTTAGAAGATGATGCCCAATTTTTCACCAATGAGGTGGAGGATGAGGATCCCACTGATCTTGAACCTCTCGATGAATTGCTAGAGCCACCTAAGCCCCCTATTGAACTTAAACCTTTGCCTTCTGGACTTAAATATGCTTTTCTGAATAATGATCAGGATTCTCCTGTAATCATAAGTGATAAATTATCTCAAGAAGAATCTTTGTGCTTAATAACTGTGTTAGAAAAGCATCGTGCTGCTTTTGTCTATTCACTCCACGACCTTAAAAGGAATTAGTCCTGTTCTTTGCACCCATTGTATTTCAACTGATCTAGAAATTACACCATCTAGAGAGCCCCATCGTAGGCTTAATAATGCAATGACGGAGGTTGTGAAGAAGGAGGTTTTCAAACTTTTTCATGCTGGGATCATTTATCTTGTGCCGCGTAGTGAGTGGGTTAGTCCTATTCAAGTTGTACCTAAGAAAGGTAGAATGACTGTTGTTAAAAATGAAAGGAATGAATTAATACCCCAAAGAACCATCACTGGATGGAGAATGTGCATAGATTATAGAAAACTTAATAAAGCAACAAAGAAATATCATTTTCCGCTACCCTTCATTGGTGAAATGTCAGAGCGTTTAGCGAATAATTCTTTCTTTTGTTTTCTTGATGGTTATTCGGGATATCACCAAATTCTAATCCACCCTGATGATCAAAGCAAAACTAATTTTACATGTCCATATGGAACTTATGCTTATCGAAGAATGCCTTTTAAATTATGTAATGCTCCAGCTTCTTTTTAAAAATGTATGATGTCTATATTTTCTGATATGATTGAAGAAATTATGGAAGTTTTTATGGATGATTTTTCTATTTATGGAAAAACTTTCGATGATTGTCTTAAAAATTTAAATAGAGTTTTGGAAAGATGTGAAGAAAAGCACTTAGTACTTAATTAGGAAAAATGTCATTTTATGGTTAGAGAAGAAATAGTGCTAGGACACTTAGTGTCTAAAAGAGGTATAGAGGTAGACAAAGCTAAAATTGAAGAAATTGAATAATTACCACCACCTGTGAATATAAAAGGGATTCGAAGTTTTCTTGGTCATTGTGGTTTTTACCATAGGTTTATAAAAGATTTTTCACATATTGCTAAACCACTAACTAACTTGTTAGCTAAGGATGTTCCTTTTGAATTTGATGATGCATGTTTGAAATCTTTTAATATTATTAAACAAGCACTCATCTCTGCACCAATCATTCAACCCCCTGATTGGTCAATACCTTTTGAAATTATGTGTGATGCTAGTGATTATGCTATGGGGGCAGTTCTAAGACAGACAAAGGATAAAAAGCATCATGTCATTGCTTATGCTAGTAAAACTCTGACAAGAGCTCGACTTAATTATACAACAACTGAAAAAAAACTCCTAGTTGTTGTTTTTGCTATAGATAAATTTAGATCTTACTTGATAGGAGCAAAACTTATTATTTATACTGATCATGCTGCTTTAAAATATTTGTTCACTAAGAAACATGCTAAATCATGTTTGATAAGATGGATTTTGTTACTCTAATAATTTGATTTAAAAATAAAAGATAAAAAAGGGAGTAAAAAAATCTTGTTGCTAATCACTTATCTAGAATGCAATTTCAAAATCTGCAAGAATTACCTATTAATGACTCACTAAGGGACGACATGCTTTTCAAAGTAACGAAATCAGACCCTTGGTACTCAAATATTGTGAATTTTATGGTTGCATGTTATGTACCACTAGGGGGACAATAAAAGAAAACTTATTTATGAGAGTCATCAACACCTATGGGATCCACAGTACCTCTTCAGAATATGTGATGATAGACTACTAAGAAGATGTGTACCGGTGGAGGAGGGCATTCAAATCATTCAAAAATGCCACTCGTCACCATATGGAGGTCATTATGGGGGCATTCCGCACTCATGCAAAAAATTGGCAGAGTAGATTCTTTTGGCCAACCATGTATGAAGACACCAAGAACTTTATCCAGAGATGTGTATCATGTCAGAAGCATGGAAACATCAACACAAGAGATGCCATACCACTCACCAACAATCTTCAGATATGACTCTTTGATGTTTGGGGAATCAATTACATGGGACCATTTCTGAAATCAAAGAATTGCGAGTATATATTGGTGGCAGTTGACTATGTATCCAAGTGGGTATAAGCCATGCCATGCAGGAATGCTGATGCAAGACATTTCAAGAAGATGTTTGAAGAAATAATATTCCTAAGGTTTGCAATACCGAAGATGGTGATTAGCGATGGAGGAACACATTTCACTAACAGGAAGTTTCACTTATATTTGAAAGATCATAGAATTCATCACAACATCGCTACAGCATATCATCCTCAAACAAGTGGCCAGGCAGAGACATCAAATAAGCAGATCAAGAATATTCTACAAAAGACGGTAGATGAGATGGGAACCGCATGGAAAGATCATTTACTAGAGGTACTTTGGGCTGACCAAACTACCTACAAGACACCATTGGGTATGTCACCATACCAATTGGTGTATGGAAAGACCTGTCATCTACCTGTGGAGCTAGAACACAAGGCTCATTGAGCTATCAAGCATTGGAACATGGATTTTGAAGCTGCAGGAGAAAAGAGAAAGATGCAAATATCAGAGCTAGAAGAATGGAGAGAAAAAGCTTATCATTGTTCAAAGCTTTATAAAGAAAAAACCAAGAGATGGCATGATAAGAGAATCAAGAAGAAGGAGTTTGCACTCGGAGATAAGGTATTACTTTTTAATTCCAGGGTCAAATTATTCGGCATGGAAAATTATGGAGCAAATGTAAAGGACAATTTATGGTGGTAAATGCGTCATCGCATGGAGCGGTTACTCTATGCACATACGAAGGTATGTTATTTAAGGTAAATGGCCAACGTCTTAAGATCTTTTTAGAACCTATTAGACCCTCTGAGATAGTTAATGAATTAGATTTTATTATTTTGCCTCAATATTAGATATCCTTTTTCCGTTACGAGAAAATATGCGAAATAATACTTATCAGGTTGTAAATAATAATAGAAGACACCGCACACGAGATCACCCTGAGGGGATGACCTGTGGGGCCAGTCGGCCAGGCCTATGGCCACCCAGCCACCCACCTCCTTGTCCTCTCTCATCTCGGTCCTCATGAGTCTTCTACACCCTTCCTCATCCAAATCCCGTAGATTTAACCGACAAATCATATATTCTTCCATATAAATCCATTACTCCCTAGATCTTGACCCATTCTGCAAGCTGAACCCTCATATAAATACATACCCATGCCTTCTTCAACCACATCCTATTCAAGCCTCCTCTCCTCTTCTTAGAGAAATTCCGCTCCTTTCCATCTCTAAGCTCCAATGACCGAAAAAGAGATCGTCATCTACAGATCTGACCTCAAGCAGATCCAGTCGAAGGAAGAAGCTATGGCCATCATCCCTGTGCTAGATCCCAAGCCTCTCGCTGTCATCCCACCGAAGCAGCTGGCGGCAGTTCCTCCACATCGTCATTATGAGCAAGCTTATTTTGCTCAAGCTCGCTAACCCGCTCTCCCATCACCTCCTACAAAGCTGCTCCTAAAAGGTCTGAAAGTCACTGTCCCTTAAGGCACCAAGTTGCTACCTCCTGCAGATAATGAGAAGCTCATCAAGGTGACTGCCAACAAATTTGGGGATGTCACTTGTGCAAAGTACACTACCTCTCGCGTCTTCCTTGATGGAATCTGTGCACCTCCTGACCAAGTCAAGTATGTTGCTCCAAGAGAAACTGGCAAGAGATATGTTGCACCCTAGATTGAGAGAGAAGCAAAGTGTCCTAGGAAGTTATGAAGATATCTAGCAAGCTCTGTCACACCCGGCCCAATTTGGAATTTGGGCCATAGTGGCCAATGTGAATGTTATGAGATATTGTGGAGAGTTTAGTCCCACCTTAATTGTTTAGAGTGGAATAGACCAACATATAAGGCTTCTAGAGTCCATCTCACCATCCCCGGGTTAATCCTTTTACGCGAAGCGAGGACGAAAGCGTATGCGGGATGGTGGTAGGTGTGGTTCATTCAGCGTGCAGAGTGGATCTGAGCCGTTTGGACTCTGGGGCGTTACAAGCTCCAAGCCGGTTCAATCACAAACCTACAGAATCAGCGGTCCGATGATTTTAAGGAGATTCGTAGGTTGACTAGGATCGTAGCTGTGCTCTCTGAGAAGAATAAGAATAAGGAGTAGATATCTTAGTTATCTTAGCAATAAGGCACAAGTGTGTTAAATTAGTTTGATTTAGGTTCATAATTTAAAGTTATATTTGTGATTTGCTCTGTTTATTAATTATTAGCTCAGAAAGAACAAAGTGCCTTATTGTTATTATTATTTTGTTATGATTACTTGTTCTCTCTATTTTTGGTATGTACTTGTCTCCACATGTTGTGCAGAAAAGATATATAGGAAAACAAGTGTGGGGGTGACACACCGCGACTACAAAAACAAAATTTACTGTGAAAATTATGCAATTCAGAAGATAATCGATCGAGGACCACGTACGACAAAGTGGGCCCCGAGGGGACCCCTGGGTGGCCGCAAGGCTAGGCTCATGGTCGGCCAGCCCACCACCTCCTCCTCTCTCGTCTCGCTTCGTCCACGGTCAGATTTGAGCCTAATATACTTTAATTATATATATATTGTCTTTTGTTTTGATCCGAATTGAAAATCACATGTTAAAACACTTAAACTGACAGGAAAAATTATTTAATTCATGACTTAAGAATAGACTCACATAATACTTTTCCTGTTAAACATGTTACTGTTGAAAACTAAGTATTAGGGGCCTCATGATTACTTAAGTTGTTGAGGAATATGAGATAGTAGAATAATGAGAACTTGATTCTTGATGTCTTGTCTTTGGAGAACTTTTATTTCAAAAGTAAAAATAAATAGCATTACCTCTTCTTAGTAGTAAAAGTAATGTCCTACAAGAGCCATATATAGGATAGATAAACCTTCTACAATTCATTGCTTGTATTTGTGTTGAGTTTGATCAAACCTTGTTGACCCTTGTTGAGAAATTTATCATGCTTTCAAGATTAAAATCACATACACTCCATATATATCTACTGCTCCTACACTTGGAGTACGCAAAAACATGCTTGTTCATCCACTTTAAAATATTTTACTCCTACACTGGGAGAAACTACAAAAATATTTGTTAGGAATAAATGCTCTAAGTTCTTTGTAATTGTCTTCTCTTCAAATTCCAAGTGCAAGAGAGAGGTATGTGTCTATGTAAAAATAAAGTATAAGAAAAATGGACAAGTGTCCAAGTAAGTAAAAAAGAGAAAAAGAAAAAAGTATGAAAAGATAGCCCATATACTCTAGCAAAGTTTTCAAGTTTGAAATAAGAGAGACAAGTTTCTAAAGAGCATAGTAGAATTAAGTTAGCCATTATATATATTCCACACACATGCACATCTTGATCTAAGAGTATGGCATCTTTCTCCTTGGATCTTTGTTTTGACTTTACAATATATGCAATACAAGTATGTTCTTACATTCTTCATACCTACATGAGATCCGCATAAGCTTTTTAGAAGTAGGGTAAAGAAGGCAATCATCTATGCCTTGGTGAGGATCCAAAAATTATACATGTATGAGTGATTCGAGAGTACTAAAAGAGGAGAAGGTAAGCTATGTTTTGTTTTCAAAATTTTAAACTAATTCTCCAATTGACTTGACTGAAGGAAGAGAGTAATCTGTTTCAGTCGTTCTGTTCTTCAACCACTCAAAGATTTATGGTAGACACTTTGAATCCTGCAGTACATGAATAACTAGGAATGGTTTTTGTGTTGATGTTTTGTTCTAGAGTAATGTCTTAAATAATTTATTCTGTGAACCAACCTTTTCTCGAGGATGAGTAAAAGCCTAAGTGTGGGGGAATCTTGTTGACAGTCGTTAACGTACATTACAAACCAATAAATTTCCTTGCACGTATGCACAAATATCATAGAATAGGAGGTTTTTACTGATAAATTCTATGAGTTTTGGTGATTTATAATTTTCACAGGTGTTATCCAGAAAGTCTACAAAAGGAACCTAGGAATTAAAATAATTCATGGAATTTTGCCGCAAGACATATACTAGAAGACAATAGAAGACATCAGAGCGAGCCGGGGCCCCAGCCCCTGCCAGGTGGGGCCGGCTAGCCATAGGGGTGGCCGGGCGGCCACCCTCCTCTACATCCTTCCACGAGTTCTGGAGTATTCTTGCACCGCCTTTAAGGAGTCATCTAGGCCATCCCTTAAGTTGGTTTGATCGAAGGGCACACGTGCATCCCACCAGGGTATAAATAAAAGAGCCAGACCCCCCTGAAAAAGGAGAAGCTAGATCAAGAGCTGAAGAGTCAGAGTTCTAATTCCATATCTAGAGATCTAGGCTAGCAATCAAGAGTAGACTAGTTCATCTTAGAATTAGTCTCAATTAGAGATAGAGAGATAGAGGAGAAGAACAGAGTTCTGGAGGAGTTCCAGCCTGTCAGTGCTTCTCTGCTGCTGTGTTCGTCGGGATCAAGTTCCTTCACAGGGGGCTTGCTTCTAAGACTCTTTGGCAATCAACTTCTGATTCAAGTAAGCAATTTGTTCGTATTGTTCAAGTTTGCAACTCTTTTGAGTACTTTGATCTTGGTAGCACCTAGATTGAAGTTGTTTTCGTAGTGTAAGCGTGGCGCTTAGGCTAGGATTACTTGTGAATGTCCCCTGATTTGCTGGATAGTTGTAGCTCGCGAAGGTGACTTTATAGCTTCGTTGAATCCTCTATAGTCCACTTTCAGTTAATAGGTAAAGGTAGACTTATGCATGCTGGTAGGGGCGAACTCTAATTTCATCCCTTATTGAAAGTTATCGCCCACTGAATGAATGATTAAGAACATAGTTTATCAAGATTGGAATTAGATAGTCCTTAGTAGTCTCCCTATTTTCACTATTATCTGAGCTTGATTGTGAATTGGGTTAAGTTTATAGACTCAGTCATTGTCGCCAACCGTTCCTTTGCATTCGATATTAAAACCAGGATTATCTTGGTGAAGTGCTATAATGGTATTATATCTGTGCGCTTGCGAATAGTTATCTTTTCTAGTGTGCATTTAATTTATACCAACAGTGACCCCATCTGTGTCGGTTAAGGACCATTCGTTGTATGGCCTGCTTGTGATCATGATTTGTAGTACTGGCCACATACTCCGGTAAGCCCAACATCTAGGCTATTCCTTTATGGGGAACAATAACCATGCACTAGAAGTGGAGAGATAGCGACAGTACCATGTTACACACTCCTGTGAATCCGTGAGGGACGAACGACGCAGTAGAGTGGGTACTGTGCTCTCAGGTAGCACTGGACCAGTTTCCGTAATGGAGGATCCGAGTGAGGGTTGATGTATACAGGCACGGGTCTAGGCCTAACCCTACCTAGGTCGTGTGGTAAGGAAACACCAGCTAGGCCAAACTGATTCGAATCGCCGCAACTTCTCGGTGAAGAAGACTTGATCAACTGTACTGCATCGTAGTTAATCCACTGGAACTTTAGCTATGAGATCATGTTGTGTTGAGAATAATGAAGTGCTTGGGATTAGAATAGATGCTAAGAGAGATTTCTTTAATATTAAATTAAAGCATAAAACTTTGAAAGTAAGGATCAACATTAGTGCAGCTTTTCAGCAAAAGTATTCTTGATCTTGCTATAGACTCACCTTGATTCCCCTTACCTTGCATATTCTTGGAGTCTTTCCTTTTCATCGGTTAAGTCTTGTTGAGTACCCTCAGTACTCAGGGTTTGTTAAACCCTTGTTGCAGGTGAACAACATGAGCAGGCTGGCACTAGACTTTGCTATATGTTAGTTTCTGAGGAAGAGATCCAGCAGTGAGAGTGTTGAAGTGCACCCTTGGGCAAGGTGAAGTTCTTTTGATGATGTAATATAAGTACCTCTTTTGCTACCCCACTGCCTTTATGGTAAAAACTATGGTTTTGTAATAATTATGGTTTGTAAGAACTTATTACTGGTTTGTAAACTTATGTTATTGTAAGACTTTCGCTGTACTCTGATGTAATAAATTTGTATATTTGTATAATTATTGTAATCCTGTAATGCTACTGTAATGGATCCTGCTCAGAAGTCAAAACGTGGATGATTCGGGTTTCGCGAGGTCACCCGACAGACTTTCAGAGTTGTAGGGCACTCATGTGCTGCTATCAAAAGTCTGAAAGACAATGGTAGGCACACGACCATATGACTCAGGAGGTTCTACCACAAATGGGGTGGCACTGGACCGTGATATCACGCGCCGGACCAAGGTAGAAGAAAGGGGCAGGGGCAGAAAGGACATTTCATCACCCTTCTCTCTCCTCAGTAGCCAAAAATAATATTTTATTGGGCGGAGTGTCCAGTAGCAAATTTGTCAAGAACCAGAGTGTCCACCAGCAAAACGTTTCATTTTGCATGTCCGCTAGCAAAGAAGGGTCACTTTGCATGTCCCGTAGCAAATTTTACCTTATTAATAATAAGATAAGACCATCCTCACTTGATTGAGTAAATGCAATTCCCTTTCTAAATAAAATCACAACTCGAAACCTTCCCTCTCAATAGAAATATCGACAATAATTTTTCTCAATCCCCTTTCTTTCTCTTTCATTCACTGACATCTAAAGCCAACGCTACCATACCAAGTGAGCATGAGGTAAATAAGGAGGTCTCATGTATAAAGGGGATGTGGTCTTTCTCTCTATGTAGGACAACATATCCCCTATACTCTGCAATTTAATTTTCTCAACTGGATATACTAGATTTTAAGGGAAAAGGAATCTAGTGATGATGCTCTTAATCTATATTTTATATCTGTTATAAAGTTAATCCTTACTACAAGTCTATTTTAACATGCAAGTCATCTACATCAGCCCCCGCTAACTATCCACATTATCACCCACTAATAGCCATGTCATCCTACTAACTTTCAACCTCTTAATCTGTCCAAAAAATTGCAATTCTCGCTTCCCAAGGAGTCAACCGATTTCAACTTTGACCAAAGTTGTACAAAAAATTACTAACATTTAAATACCAAATAAGTATTAATAGATTAATGACAGAATATATTTTCATAATAAATCTTGGTTGAAACATAAATGTTAATGCTAATCATTTTAAACTTGGTTAAACGTTAGCAAATTTGACCGACATGATTCCCATAATTACATTTTTTGGATGGAAGGAGTACATCACTATACACATACATCATCTCCATTCAATTTCATTCTAAATTCTTAGAAAATTAATCCCGCGGCAAGGGGCAGGGCATCTCCTAGTTCATACTGTCTCCATATATAGCATAAGAAGTTGTTATTTCTGTTTTATCCTAATCAAAATATGCTAAGTTTTACCAAATTTAAAAAGAGTATCAATATTTATAACACCACACATATGCATATGTTTAAGGTATAGTTCATGATGTATCTAATGATATTTATTCATATCATAAATATTAAGAGAGAGCTGATCAAGATTGATTTATGAAGGGCCTTTGCCCTTTGGTGTATGTGTTGCCTTCGTTCAAAAATAAGTAATTTACCGGATGGACACCCCTAGTGTCGTCTCCCCGAGGGTGACTCAGGGGGCGACACCCACCGCCGCCACTAGAGCTTGAGCAGGCCAGATTCCTGGCCGCCGCCGCCGCTCACCGATGAGTGGTGGCAGCAGCCCGTGGAGGCGCTAAAAAGGCTATCTCTACAGATCATCCATCCTCCCTGGCCCCCTTCCCATCTCCTCCAAGTTGCTTCCTACTTCCATGGTGGCCGGCTAGCCGGTGACGAGCTCCTTTCCATGCCCTCCGTGGCCGGATCCGTCGACCCCTACCCTGGATCTGACGCCTTGTGGCCTCCCCAGCTCGGCGGTGCGGCGCATCTAGAGTGGGTTGCGCGCGGCCGGCCGCCATGGCCACGCTCCAGTTCTTCCTCTCTATCACGTCGGCTGCCTGCTGAACCGCGGGCGTATGGGCCACCACACCATCTCGCCACACGTGCAACTTGGCCTACCTCGCAGCGCCGGCAACCACCGTGGCCGCCATGGGGCCGGCGTGACAGGGGCCGTCGTCATGGACGACATGGCGCAATACCTACAAGCGGTGCCACGTCGTCCTCGCGTCTGTGGCCTCCAGCGATGACCACATTGGCTTCTTCATCAACAGGGCGGATGTGGTGGTGCTGCCCAGCGTCTGGATCTCCCCTGAGGTGGCCTTCGCTAGGCACAACTCCTCTGGCTACGTGCAAAGAGAGCTTCGGCGTCCCCACCTAAGTGTCGCTCCCCTCGGTCTGTCCCAGCCATTGGGCCTTATCTGCCTCAACAAGGAGGATGAAGCTCCACATAGGGGCAAGGCCGGTGGGCATGCTCCTCGCCATCCCACTGCTTAGACTAGCGTTGTGCCCCATGGGTGTGCTGCTGGCTGGTAGCTCCATGCTCATCTTGGCCTATTGCAACATGCCTGCATTGTGCGAGCTATCAAGGGCTCAGGCAGTGAGGGCATGGCATGGCTGTGCCCATGGAGTAACCACTGTTAGCGCACCCTAGGAGCCCGCAGCGTGGTTTCGTGGATGCGCATCACTGTGCCTTGGGCCTATCCACTCCGCTCTAAGATGGCGGGCTACAGTTCTATGGTTTGGGGGGGCTTAGGCGAAAGTCGTGCATGATCTATTTGTGCGATCGACGATGATGACCTCCGGCGCCGTTTACCTCCTTGGAGGCGTCGATGCAACCTCCTCACCCTATAACTGTAGTATTCTCCTCTCCTCCTGGTGAAAACCTAGCTCTAGTTATCTGAGCCAGTGGTGGCGGCGTCATCTACATTGTGTCCTTCTTGAGGGCACCGCTGTGGAGGGGACAACTCAGACCCACCACAACTTCATTCTTGCAGGGTCCTCCTTACACTCCCTATGTTAGGGCACAAGATGTTTGCTAGATGGTGTCTGCTACTGGTGTCCTTACTCTGTAGGATCTTTAGTTAGCCTAAAGGGGGGTGAATAGGCCTGTTTAAAAAAACTTGAGCAAACATCAAATTCAACCCGCGGCACCGCCGACCTAAAACAGCGGCATTGCCACACTTGCAGACAATTTTGTGATACAGTTCAAAATCTAAGGATGAAAACTTAGATCGAAATAATTACTGAGCTTCCTGTAGGGTAGTAGATCACAGATCGACATCACAAAGTGATAGCACAAGTGTAAGCAAGTAGATCGACCTCAAATCCTAGAAATCACCTCAACAACAATATGAAATGCAATAGAAGTAAACCAAGCGAAGGTGACACAAGTATGTATCCCATGGTTCAGCTCACCACCAAGGCTTGCCTAACTCCACGTTGTTGAGGTTAGCCACTAAGGTTTAGGGCTTTGCAACCCTTCCTCGATCTCAAGCCAAGAGAGTTAACTCTTGAGATGAGGGGTGAATTTACTAGCTTCAAAAGATGATTACAAACCTCCCCGGGCTACCACACAAGTTGGCAAGCTCCACGGGTGACGCTCTAGCCGGCTAGGAGCAAGCTCCAAGAGTAACAAACACAATCTACCGGCTAAAACGCAAACCAAGTGCTCTTAGGCTTTGGGAATCAGTGGATCTACTTTCTAATTGAGTTTTAGAGTCTTTTCTCTCAAGGATTGATGGGGAAATCACAAAGGAATGCTTGGGAGCTCAAGGTCACCAATGGAGAAGAGAGAATAAGCACTTTTCTGTTTTGGTCGGTTTGAATGGCCACAGGAGGAAGGAGAGCTGTTGGAGGGGTGTGTGAGAGGATAAATACACCCCCTACCCCTAACGATCAGTTAAATTGCGGCAGTGCCGCACTACGGCAGTGCCTCTCTTTAGGTGCGGCATTGCCGCAACCGGCAAGACAGTAAGAATGAAATCAGTGAAAAGATGACGACTGTCTTGGCTAAGCAACTGAGAATGTATTTGTATAAGATTGAGCACTTGGTTGCACACTTTAGCAAGTTTATTATGTCCCCTATTATAGTACGCCATTCCTATACTCAAATTTGAAATATAAAAAGAATTTAAACTTCCTTTGAGTTTGATGTCATCACCATTTGCAATTGGGGGCTCATCCATTTTGTATAACATCCTCGATTGCAAATTCCCTGCTTGTCATCTAGATAAATCTCATTAGTCCTCTAATTGCATGGTCATTATCACCAAAACCCACAATTAGGGCTTGATTGCACTTTCATTCTCTAATGTTCTCTAGGTTCCTTGGTTGCATCCTCTCACTATATGCCAGGTTAGCGAGACCATGGTCCCCTCTCTTGGATCTCCTCGTTCTCCAATCATCGGTTCTCCCTCCCTAGAGGCTTACTCCCTTTTAGGGGTGTTGGCGGTATGGTGATTGGATCCCGAATGTTGCTCCATAGAGATGTACATCATGGTTGTCGTCTATCAACCTTGACCCAATAGCCGCATGTGGAGTGGAGATCCTTGGAGAATTGCCACTCGGTGGCCCACTTTTTAGCATCCAACGACATGCCTCTGTAGTGGAAGTCTATGTCTTGACCTTGTAGCATTGTGGTTCCTCCTCTTGTGTTGTTTGTGAGTGATCCATTGTTGCAGTTGGTGTTGTGTTGTGATTCTTCTCTCGCCCTCTTGCTTGTACCTTTGGGCTCATGACGCGAACCTTGTACTAGGCGCCTGGCGCCTTCCATTACTGGCCTAGCCAAAATTAGTGGAAAATTATTCAGGTGGTGATTATCGCTCCTCCCCCATGACTTATCAAAAAAATATGCTTTGAGA
The DNA here is from genome assembly GCA_038087645.1 of Saccharum hybrid cultivar R570. NCBI lineage: Eukaryota > Viridiplantae > Streptophyta > Magnoliopsida > Poales > Poaceae > Saccharum > Saccharum hybrid cultivar. The sequence goes on from JAQSUU010000682.1 coordinate 2,289,066, forward strand.
TTCATTCCGGATCCCAAAATTCTCGTTACAACAAAGTCTATTTATTCAGTGCTGACACAACAATGACTCACATCACAAAACACATTTGGATTCAGACATAGCAGCGCCCCCACCGCCCCCTCCGTAGCAGGAGGGTGGGGGACCACTGTAGGAAGGGGCCGGCCATGGCACCAATGACCGCCGGTGGACCGAGAGGGTTGGACGCCTCCTCCGAGCGCCTAGCGCCGCTTCCACACGCGCCACTACCCGCGTGCCAGGCACCCCTGCCCGCACATTGATGTCGCACGCCGGAGGTAGGGGAGAAGCGCCGCGCCACTAACGGTAGTACGAAGCCGTAGATCCGGGGTAGAGGAGGGCAGATCCGTCCATAGGAGGCCCAGATCCTCCTCGCTTGCCGTCCGGTTCACCGGAGGAGCTAGGTGTCGAGGATGGGGGTGAAGGAGTGGGGGAAGAGGGAGGAGTTGCGACGGTGGCCAGTTTTTGTGGGCCGCCACGGGTCGCCGCCACTGCACGCCAGAGGGCGACGACGACGGCCGTAGAGGGGGCGATGAGGGGTGCTGGTGTGGCGCCACTGGCTGGGAGCTAGTGTTTGGTAAATCAGTCCTTGCATGCAGGATACGTGCACTAGGAATGCAAATCTGCAGTGACAGCTCCTAGCCGGGCGACTCGGGGGCTCCCAGCCAGCGACCCCCCATCGCCCCCTCTCCGACCGCCGCTGCCGCCCTCCGGCGTGCATTGGCGGTGGCCCCGCAGCGGCACGCAAAAACCGGCCACTGGCGCAACTCCTCCCCCTTCCCCCTCACTCCTTCACCCCATCCCCGACACCTAGCTCCTCTGGTGAACCAGCCCGCCAGCGGGGCGGATCCGGGCCTCCCATGGCTGGATCTGCCCTCCTCCGCCTCGGATCTACGGCTTCGTGCTGCCGCTGGTGGTGCGGCGCTTCTCCCCTACCTCCGGCGTGCGACATCGATGTGCGGGCAGGGGTGCCTGGCGCGTGCGGAAGCGGATCTAGGCACACGAAGGAGGCATCCAACCCCCTCGGTCTGCCGGCGGCCATTGGTGCCACGGTCGGCCCCTTCCTACAACGGTCCCCCACCCTCCTTGGGTCGGTAGTGCCGGTTCTGGTGCCCTAGCCGCAGTTCGCTGCTGCGGTTGTGGTGTTGGGCCTCCGCTGTCAGGCCAGATCCAGGCGCAGTGGCCCCACCCCCTCCCCTCTGCTCCGACGGCGAGATCTATCTGGAGTCGTGGCCAAAGTAGGTGCGGTGCCTCTGGATGCATGGAGCTCTGGGCGAAAGCTTATCCCGGCGGTGGTTGGGTGAACGCAGTGACGCCTCTGGCGCTACATACCTCCCTAGAGGCGTCGTTCACCGAGCCCCATGCTCCTGGGCCACCAGCGCCGGATGGCAAAAGCTCTGCCTTAGAAGTCTCTAAGGCCAGCGGCGACGACGTCCATGGTCACTGCCATGGGCGTCCTCCCCTTCCTAAAGACGTCATTGAAAAATCACTTACAGCTTAGTTCCTACCGTGCTGTTGGTTCCTTGAGGAGTCTCTCACTGTGCCTATTTGTGCTTTATTTCCACTCGCATTGGTCTGTCCTGCAGCTTTTGATCTTGCCTGGTTTGTCGTCGTTGGCTATCGTAGCGGATGCTTTGCCACTATTGCTTCTCTTGGCGGATGCTTTGTCGGAGTTGTCGTCGGCCTCCTCTCTCGTAGATGCTTTGCTGCCGAGAGTGACTTGGCCCTTTCCCGCTACGGATGCTTTGCCGTAGTGGGTGTCTTCGCTTTTCCCCCGGCGGATGTCTGGCTGACAGTTGGTTCGTTGACGGATGCTTTGCCGCCGTTGCTACTGGACGGTCTTTGTGCAGGCGACCATTGCATTGTTATATCATTTTTCTTGCAGGCTCAGTTCGTAGGTTTTAGGTGCTTTGGACAGTTGCTCTCTCTTTTTTCTTTTTTCTTGTTCTTATGTTTAATTCCAGGTCACTCACCGCTAGCTTGGTGGTTTGTAATCTGTACTATGAGGACTCTCGTAACTGTGTCGTGTAATTCTCTCTTTTTAATGAAAAACACGCAATATTCCCCGATCGTGATTTTTTTTTTGCAGTGAAACAATGCAGGCGTCTTTGACCACCGATTTGCATAGCAGGTCAATGACAGGTTGCCTTTTTTACGGCAGATCAGCGCTCACCCATTGTCCAGCGACAATGATAGGCTGCTTCAGTGCTATGATTCTGTAAGCTTGAATTGACCTCTGTCCTCATAATCATGATAGTGATCATGCAGTTGCATGTGTCTGACTTCAGAAGATTATTCACCCGGGTGGAAATTCCGATAAGATCAGCATATCAGTTTTAGATCGCGTGACACATACGTTTGGGAGTGGAAATTTCCAGGGCCACATTGCAACTCATTCAAAGAGGCATCTCTTGATGGTGGTATTTGTCTGGCCAGAGCAAAGTATTTGAGCTCAACATGGAAGTTCTGATCAGTTCAGCATATAAATCTGTCTGCTCAAATTCGATTCTGATCTCGAGTGGTGCCAAGAAACTTAGAACATAGCGATGGCAGCTTGGCAATTTTCTCCGACCAGGCGACCAGTAGTGCACTTTCACTAAATAACACTGATGTCATCATGAAGAAGAAAAGGGAATAAGGTCTTTCCTGTCTGAAGTTTCTTTTGTGAACTCTGAAGCATTGCTTCATTGTCTGAATAAAATGGCAGTTGGTCGCATCGTGCATGTTTACATGTGTGGTCTCTGTGAAAGCTAGGAAATCTTAGCGTAGACCCGGTACACTTGTAAGAGAAAAGGACTTGAGAGAAGACAGAATAAATCATTCAGTACTTTCATGATCGGTCACTCCAGCCAGCCAGCACAGAGTAATGGGTGTTTCAGAAACCAGTACGTTAGAAATGGGAATTTGAGCAATAATGCAGATCGAAGTGGTCTCTTTGTACTGGGCAGTGGGTACAGAAGTTGACTTGCCGTCCATCCTCATGGTGGTGATCATGCATGCAGTGGCATTTGTCTGCCCTACGCAAACCATACAGCTCAGGATTGAAATTCAGATATGGTCAGCAAACCAATATATCTGCCCAAATCAGACCGGAAACGTTTTGTGTACAACTATTTTAGAACGACTCAAGTACAATTGTGTACCTAATTGCTTCTTAACATAATGATACACGATTTTCTCCGACCGGCATTGTACTTGTCACAGACAAAATAATGCAGTATTGGAATATTGAGCTCTGAAGCACCGACAGGGAATAAAGGATGACAGACACAGCACAGAGCTGCAATTCTTTCTATTCGTAGCTGAAAACTGAAAAGGCAGAAATCAAGGTAACCACCCGTTCCATCCTATATTGTTTGAACTTTTTTTTTAAGAAACATGCATAAACCTTGCAAATCAAAATTGGCAATTGGCGGGTGTCTGGCCTGTTCACATTATTTCTTGGCGAAGTCAGAAGAAAAAAAAAACCTTTGCCTGGATTGTGCGAATCTGTAAACAAAAAAGGATGGAGAGAAGGCGGAATAAAGCTATATGGTGTGTTAACAGGCAATTCACCATAGGAAAATCATACAGTGTAAAAGGATTAAAAAAATGAGAGCATTGGAACAAGGGGCCAAAAATCTTATTTCCAAAAAAAAAAAAATGAAACAAGAAAGATCAATGTGAGTGGATCAATCCATATTCATGAAGGAGAAACATGCAGGAGGTACAGGCAGTAAGGCCAGCACAAGGAGTGGACCAATCCATATTCATGAAGAGGAAACATGCAGGAGGTGCAGTAAAACCAGCACAACGCAGATCATACTTGAACTTTCAGGCACTTGATAAATTAGGCATCAAAGAGATTAATGTACAAAGGAAAGCACCAGATCTTTCATTGACTCACAGATGTAACCATAAGAAAGATACAGAAGTTAGTAAAGACGAGAAGATCGAATCTCAAAATACCATGACCATGATACAGTAAGGAATGAGAAGTGCATAGAAAATGCAAAATGTGCAAGCAAAGCAAGCAGTTCGGGGTGCTATTTTCAGGAAACACTGGGTCAGTCATCTAGTACACAACAACAATGGAAATGAGATGGCTTTTGATTTCATCTCCATGCTTCAATCCGCTCAACCTTGGAGTTTATCCGGCTCACGATGCTCGCACCTCTTGATTTCTCAGCTGCAGGTGTGGTGCGTGTACCAGACTGGCTCTGGCCCTTGCCCTTTCTAGTCCTCCTCCGATTCAGGCTTCGGCTCCCCTTGCCTTGAAGAGAATTTGTAGTTGTCGCGCTGGAAGCATCAGCGATAGCAGCTGGGCCAGCAGTTGCAGGTTGTGAGCCACTAGTGGAGTCCTCCACACTCGTTACTACTTCACTTGTCTGGGCACTTAAAGCAGCAGTGACTCCTAAAGTGGCATTAGTTTCATTAGACTTATCATCAGTGCTGTGGGCAGGACTATTCAGAAGGGGCTCTTCCTTGGCAAAAGAAGGGCGCCTGGATCCTTCCTCAAGGAGAGAATCAAGTGTCACACTGGGTTTCTGATGCCCATTTTCATCAGATGGGTCCTTCTGGGGCAGCAAAACATCCTCTGGAGTAGACTCCTCTCTGTCCTTGAGGGTCTTTTGTACCAGCATCTTGAGAAAATTCATCACTTGGACTGCATACATCAGTGCAGTCAAAGGATCTGCCATCTGCATTGTAAGTGTGCTACAGTTAGCATGCCTAACCATTTCATTGCTCGGGGTGAGGTATATTGCTAGTTTGTTAATTGCTATGAGATTAACACAATGCAATACCTGAGTCATATTTGGTGCAAAAACCATAGCAATATTGCGATCGTTCATCTTGTTTATCTGTTCTTCTTGGACTACATCAGCCATCAGATTAACAGCCCAGTCAAGCAAAGCTGCTTCAGCTGGTGGAAGGCATTTTGCTACCCGAGCACAGTCCTCTTCAGATTGGCATTGCATCACCTGTTCAGGTGGGATAGAGTCCAGTACCCCCGTTGGCATTTCTCTAAACCAGGCCTGAAAAGAGATGAAAAATTAATTTGGATGAGAACATACTTTTGTCTTGCTGAGTAACCGTGACTAGCTCGTGAGCATAAACAGTTAATATCAAATAAGGGCGTGTTTAGATGTCAAAATTTTTTGGGAAAAGTTCCTGTAACACTTTTCGTTGTTATTTGGCAAAAATTATCTAACCATGGACTAACTAGGCTCAAAAGATTCGTCTCGACATTTACAGACAAATTGTGCAATTAGTTATTTTTTATCTACATTTAATGCTCCATGCATGCGTCCAAAGATTCGATGTGACGGGTACTGTGCAAAATTTTTTGGGTGTTTTTGGGCATCTAAACAGGCCCTAAGTTGACCAAACTCCTTGACTTCTCCAAAAGCAAGATCATAATCTACAATGCAATATTGCTAAATGGCACGATCACAGATCCACAATTACAACTTCATATGCATTGGGAAAAAAGTTTGAGGCAATATCATTGTGCAAGAAAAAGAGATGGTCAAGAAAGTGAAGTCTGGATTCTCTAGTAGGCGTTGACATGAAATTCCACCAGTAAAGGTAAGCACGATCTTTCATAACTATCTGAGTACTAAACAGGTGATTAAGATACAGATGCTGCCAATAGAATGATTATGATTGTATAAGCTACATGAAAGAAATTAGCTTACTTTGATTAGACCTGCCAAACAGTGGACATCAATGCCATCTGGAACAATTCCACTATTTAATTGCTCTCTCACAAACTCCTCCTGGCTATTCTCTGCATTTATACGGAAGATACCTTCTGCCTGAAACGACAAAATAAGGAAAGCACTTATTTGATCAAAACAAAGGTTCCAAACAGGCAAACACTGAGGGCAACAGACTAAGAATCATAGTATATATCCATAAAAACACACCTGTAGACCACCCTGTTCATAAAGGCGTCTCTGCATCATCAAGAGGATTGTCGGGACACTGTTTCCTCTGGAATCATAGGAACACTGCATTGATTCTGTTGAAACTCCGAAGACACTTGCACTGCATATCACGTTTTAATCAGCCAATGAACAGGATTAATCAAAGTGAACTCAATGGTAGTAACAATTTATGTTTTCAGAAAATGCATATTAGCACTGAAAAATGAGCAAAATAGATGTGACTTGCAAGGTTAAGGATATGCCCACATGAACATGAGACCACCATCCTTGATGTCAAGGCATTTTTTAAAGAATCGAATTGTAAATTTATATGGTGCCAATAATATCTCCAATTATCAAGTGATTTTTATTGATCAAATACTAGCAACCCTTGAGTTTGAAGATTAGGTGTTAGGTGTTTGTGCCACTTTATCTTCTTTTGGAGCACTAGGCTCCCATCCTTCTATAAAGCGGAACTGATATAGAACCCATTTGTTTATTCTTTTTAGCCTAATCTTGGAACTCCTAATAAGACACAAGATACAAGATACCTATGTACTCTTATACTTTATGCCATGTTCGCATAATAAATCAGATAGTATAGCAAAGCACAAAAAATATATCTACCAAGTATTTGATGCCAAGGTTTACTATACAAACAATAGATGAAGGATAATAAAAAGTTAAAAACCAAAGTAATTTGCAAGCCTAGTGAAAAGAATAATGAATAATCTAATCAAGACAAAATAGGCCACGCATAAATCACGGAATCCCTGGCAACTTTTCAATCTTACTAATGACAGATGATGTCACAATCAACTTTATGTACTAGTTCAATCGAAAGAATTCTTAGATGAGGTAAGCAAGTACAGCAAAATCATGGACTCTATAAGAGTGCATTAGAAAAATGATTGACCAATTATTTGATGGAACATGGGAAAAAAACACGCAGAAATTATGTCTATGCACAGTTGTGGTCCAAAGCATATCCACTATCAAAAGGCATGCCCATTTCATCAGAGCATAGTTCAAAAATCCTGCTAAGGCTGCCAATGCAAAAACCAAGTTCATACTTTATAACGGCCGTGTTTAGATGCCCGAATCGGTGTGCCCCGAATCACTGTTGAATACTGTAGCAATTTTATTTTTATTTGGTAATAATTGTCCAACATTGATTAATTAGGCTTAAAATATTCGTCTCGTAAAGTACAACAAAATTGTGTAATTAGTTTTCGATTTCAACTACATTTAGTACTTCATATATGTCCCGGCATTTTGATGTGATGGAGAATCTTCTTTTTGCATAGTGAAATTTGGGGTGAATTTGGGAAACTAAACAAGGCCAACATGGGGAGGCTGTAACCAAACAAAAGGGACCACCTTTTCAAGGATAAAAACTATAGTACGGAAACAACCATGCCATCAAAATGCTAAAGAGTGATGAACTATTATCGACCCTGTGTCAAGCAAACATCATTTACATTTTACAACCTTCTAACAGAACAGAATGTAACACTTATTGTCTTCAACTGTTCATATCAAAGCACCACATATATTTGGAACTAAAAGAAGAAAAACCGCAAACACCCTTCAAGTTAAAATTCAAATTGGAGCTCAAAAAAAAGTTCATGTTATTGCATAAGTAAATTCTGCAAAAATAAAGTCAGATTTCTGGAAGCGTGAACTCAACACCAATTTGATTTGACGACGGAACAACGGGACATACCTCGCACTGGGAGCACGGCGGGGCACTTCGGGCTCGAATTCAACGGGCAGCCCCAGGAATCCATGGAACCTATCGAACGTGACGTGCGCCACGTGCTGCACGTCCGTGGGCAACCCAATCTCCATCCCGCAGCCGCCGTGTTCGCCTTCGCCTTCGCCGCCCACCGTCCTGCACCCGAGCAGCGACTTCCGCAGCAGCTCAAAGAGCAGCGCCAAGAACGACCACCGCTCCTCTTCCTCCTCCGCTGCCTCCTGCCCGCGCAGTTCAAGGAGTCGTCGGCTTCCTGCAGATCCCGCTGCGCGCTCCGGGCTGCCGCTTCCTGGGAGCACGTCGCTGTCGGCATTGGCTAAATAGCGCAGCGCTGAGGAGGAGGAGGAGGCGGAGGCGCGGCTTGCGGTGGAAGCGAGGTTGGTCGGGCCCCGGAGGAGTGCCACCTCCGTCATTGCTTCCTCCTTTTCGAATTCTCACTGGAATTATGAGCTGTGATCTGGCGCGGTGTAGGACCGACCGATTCTGGGGGCCGATTCAGGATGAGTTTTCTTGGGAATTTCGCTGATGGTGGAGGAGGGGCCAAATGCACCAAGAAATGATTGGGGATTCTCAGTGGAGTTCTTGGTGCGCCCCTATTTAGGAGTTCTTGATGCTTGCTTTCTTCCGGAGATTGGGATTGTTGGGGCAGGATGGGACTGGAAGGGGAGGAGGATTGGTTGTGGTGGTGCGCGTGGTCCAAATCCACGAACTCAAATCGCAACAAAAAAACAATTGCCGCGTCGAGAAATGGACAACAAAAGGGGAATTTTTTTTAACTCCAGTAAGGAATCTTTAGGCAGAAAAAGACGCAATTTTTAGCAGGAGATGACGAACTCTCGTGGGCCGTTTGGTGGAGAATGGATAGGATTTTTGTGGAGGTGGAGTTGGATTGAAGGGAGGGCTTGAGCTGGAGCTGATGGCACCATCATTCGTCTCCTGCTCCTACTCCTCTCCTTCCCCTTTATGGGCACATGGATGCGAGCTCATGCGCGTGCTCTCCTCGCTTCCCGTTCACGCGTGCGTTCCTCGCTTCCTCGCTAGTACTCATCATCTCAGACTCGGAGAAAGTCTAGCCTTTTGTAACTGTCTCGAATTGCCTACGTCACCGGAAGTTTATGTGATGGATTAACTGTAAAACATATCATGGCTTTTTTGTATTCAACATATCATGGCTTTCAGAGTACTTGAGTGTTTTAACTGCTGTTAGGTGTTCTTGTCTCCTTTTGGACCCTACAGGTTTCCAGCTTCTGCCTTTTCCTTGTAACCACCCCCATTTTTATTTACAGGTTTTGCAGTACACTATTGTTATTATATATATTATATATAAAGTAAACAAGAGGCTAACTGGGACTAGGAGGCGTAAATATTTCTACCAATATCATGAAGAAAATTTGTGCTCAAATTCAAACTAACGACTAAAAAAGAACCAAAATGAGGGTTCTCTCTTCCGAACGGTGTCAAAACTGTGAAGCGGAGGTATTCACGTAGGCTAAAAAGAAGCTAAAAAGTATTGTTTGCTGATTTGTTGTGAAAGAAATATTGTTTCTTCGCAGTACGGCTGAAAAGACAAGCGAACAGGGCACATCATACCAAAAGTCATAATTTGGTCCATAAAAAAAGTCGTAATTTGGTTCAACTAAAGAAAAGGTCCAATTTGACAGCTACGGACAAAAGGTTAATGGTACAGCAAAAAATGGCTGATAAGAGTAATCAAATACCGGCTCCGTCATGTTTCAATTTGTACCAGAAACTTTTACTGACGTGTGTTAATTGACATGTCCTCAGAGTTGTCTACCATGAGGAACGCTGTACTATACCGGCAGAAACCTTTTGTCCCAGCGGCTCATCAACTTAATTACTACTATATTCCACAAAGCTGGAAATGCATTTTTTTGTTTTTCATCTGGACCATTATCCATTTGTTTGTGGTTTGTGCAAGGAGAAAGATGTCACATGCCATGCCATGCCATGCCATTCATCATCTTTCTTCAGGTGTCAGAGACAAGATCTGCTAGAGCATAGCCGGGTTTAGATGCACCTCAAAAGTTGAAATTTTTTCACTCTCTTTCCATCAAATCAATCCTTGGACACATGCATGAAGTAGTAAATGTAGGTAAAAAATAACTAATTACACAGTTTAATTGGAAATCACGAGATGAATCTTTTGAGCCTAGTTGGTCCATGATTGGACAATATTTACTAAATAAGACGAAAGTGGTACTATTTATCGGTTTGAATTTTTTTTTGCAATCTAAACGTGGCCTGGATATATATTACTCCAGACTCCAGTATAGGATTCCTCTGCTGATCACATGATGGGCATGTGCTCTTTTTTGTCAGTAGTCAGCTGTATTGGGCTCACGAGTCACAACAGGAGGTTTTGGTTTAATTCAGGTTTCAGAACTCAGAACTACTAGCATATATATCTGGAGGAATTTAAGACCTAACGTACAGCCAACAAGAGCTGATGAATCATTAAACTTTAGGTATGCCCAATTATTTGACTAATTAGGAGCCAGCTAATGCAATTTAAGTCTTCTGCATTTAATCCTTGCCAAGGCAATACACATGTGTGTCAATTAAGCTGAGGTCTCGTTTAGTTCTCAATTTCTACCCGAAATTCTACTATGCAAAAAGAAGATTCCCATCACATTAAAATGCTGGCACATGCATGAAGTACTAAATGTAGATGAAATTAAAAACTAATTGCACAGTTTTGTTGTGCGAGACGAACATTTTAAGCCTAATTAGTCAAAGTTTGAACAATTTTTACCAAATACATCGGGCGCCCGCAACTAAACACGGCCTGAAACAACATTCTGCCGTATCCTAGCGTAGTACTAGCTCCTGGTAGGGCGGTTGGTGGGTAGTCAATACTCAAGAGCGAAAAGATATTGCAGCGAGTGCTACTACATTAAGAAGAACTTGGTTATGATTATTGATTAGTGAAGTTAGAGCAAATTAGTAGAGAGAAAGGTGTGATTGTCTCATGGGTGTATGGGCTTGGGCCATAGAGAATGCATGAATGATGAAATTGTGGACGTCATCACTAATTTATATTTTTGCAATGGGGGATGGGGGCATCTGCACCCACTTCTTCGTACGTAGCTTTGCTCCTAACCCTAGTTATGCGGCCCATATATCTATATAAGACAACTTCACTTGAACTACTAATTATGCATCGTATATATATTAATATATTTTGTATATATTTGATCAAAAAAGCAGACCTAATGCCTGAGGCTCCCACACGAGTGAGGTCTAGGGAAGGGAATAACCGAATCAAAGTCTTACCCCCGCAGAAATTCTGCAGAGAGACGGCTTCGAACCGGAAAGAAATTTTTTTACTATGGTTGAGGGGAATTTCGATGGCTCATGATGAGCGATCCGACGGCTAGGAAGGCAGAGGCGTTGAGAGGTATCTACGAGGAAGGCGTCAGGAGGCATAAGATTGTCTATGATTGGTGCGCCCATATGCACCATAATGCCTCCCGATACCTCCAAAATTGAGGGGACTAGGGCCGTCAAAAAAAGGAGTGGTAATTCCTTTTTTGAAATTCTTTATGTAATCAAGGGTAAAACAATAAATTCATAATAAAATCATAATATTTTGAATAGTATAGTTGGGGTGTATGATTCAAGTACTATAGTTAGATGAATATCTTCTTCTTAATTGAAAAAAAAAACTTCTAGGGCTCCGCCCGGCGCTGTCTACCAGTTGCCGCATCCGCGCGCCACCGTCCGCCCGTTGCTACGTCCGCGCACTGCCGTCCTCCATGCACCGTCTTCGACGCCATCCTCCTAGGGTAGGGTGAGGGCGAGGGAGGCAGCGCTTGCAGCGGCATGCCAGGGCAAGGGAGATGTCGAGGGCGAGGCGAGGGCGATGGGGGAGCTGCCGTGCATTAGGCGGACTTAACACCTTCTGTCACGGAGCGCCGCTGCCTCGGCGTCCGCCTCGACCATGAATGTTCTTGAACAATAGCATGAATGCTAATGACAAGCTAATGCTTGTACCATGAATGCCGATGTCTGCATTAGTTCACTTTCTTTGAGCATTTGGTATCTGGTAGGGTCTACTGATTACATAGAAATAGTTGTATGTGAAAATAAGATATGTAGTTATTTTAGGACAAAGAGAGTATGCATCACATATCCAAACCATATAGTACTAACTACCGCCATGGAACTGCAGCGTAGGAACCTGCCATGGGCTCACTCCACATTCACAAGATCGATGATCGGGATCAAGTCAGCTTTATATTTAATAGTGTGTGAGAGGCTTGTGGTTCATTTGTGTGGCGGCACTCATGGTGAAAATTAGCATGTACCACTACTAGCAAAATTTGAGTGGGGGCATGTGCCCTCACTCCATATAACCTAGGTCCACCCCAGCCGGGGACATGTGAGTGGGATATCTTCGGGTGCACATGCGGGCTCTCGTGAGAGGACGGGCCTTCCCGGGAGAGCGTGTCAGCAAAGAGGCAGCAATGGTTGTTCCACCTTTGCATAGTGCATACAATTACAATGCTCCTTTCGACTTGATTAGTGTTATACCGAAGCTCCCGCGCCACCACCACTAGCACCAAACCAATGTCAACACTTGGCATTGCGCGGCATGTGCGATCTAGATCTAGATCTAGCACTCGAGGTGCGTGACCAAATCAATGTCAACAATTGGCCTGACAATAACATAAGAGCCTATATCCAGCTTGCCAAGACAAAGGCTAGTTTTACTCTTACTGGCAAAGCAAAACTTGCCAGGAACCAAACTGACTCGTAACATACCGTTGTGTTTGAAAATGCTGGAATTACAACAGTGGAGATTTATATTGAAGTTCTGTTTGGATCTTTAAATATATAATGTAAGTTCAGTGCAAAAAGACGCTCATAATAAGATGCTAGCAGTTTGGCAATGGATCCGGTTTCTCCTAAAGGGTTACGACTTCTCTTGTAAAGCAACTTCTCTAGTGGAGATGAAACCGTTTAGCATAATGGTCATTTTAGTTCCTTAACTATTACTTGAGGCTCAGTTTCGTCCCTGAATTTTTAAAACGACTGTTTTAGTCATCAAATATACTTTTAGGCTCAATTTTATCTTAGAACTACGAAGATGATCATTTTAGTCCTCAAACTTTGCATTTTAGGCTCAATATCATTTATAAACTATCAAAGTGTATTTTGTGCTTTAAACTTTTATTTTCAACTCAACTTTGTCTACATTCTACGTGGAACGATGTACTGTTGCACCTGGTTAGCTCTAACACCACTAGTGATTGGAGATAGAAAAATAATATTTATCCAAAAACTATTTCGTGGCCATTAATAATTTGAAGTTGTTATTTCTAGTGTTACCTTATAATGGTACCATTTATATATATCCAACTAAATCATATTTGTGGGATCAATTACAGTTGCATCGACACTATTTATTCTTTAAGAATACATGGATATGTTAAAACAACAGGAGATCTATAATTTTGATAATTTATGGATGAAACTTTGCCTAAAATATAAAGTTTTCTTTATGAATACACAAAATTGAGTTGAAAATAAAAGTTAAATGCACTTTGATAGTTTATGGATGAAATTGAGCCCAAAATATAAAAGTTAAGGACTGAAACGATCATCTTCATAGTTGTAGGATGAAATTGAGCTTAAAACTAAAGTTTGAGACCTCAACCGCCGTTTTAAAAGTTTAGGAATGAAATCGAGCCTCGAGTAATAGTTAAGGGATCAAAATGGCTATTGTGCCAAACCGTTTAACAAAAATGGTTCCAATGGCACTTGTATAATAATCGGAGAAGCCATGTTTTCACGACTTCGGCTCCTCGACAAAAAAAATGACTCCGACACCTTCGAACTCCTTGCAATAAGCCGTTTTTAAATGGTTGTTTGGCATAACTCCACAGCAAAAGCCGCAAGAAGCCGAAACCGTGCCAAAGGGTCCTTAATATGTAAAACAAGGAATGATGGGCAAGTCACTAGAAAGAGTAGTGGTAATTTTCTTTTCTGGCCGAGTTTTGTTGTAAACTGCTTTCCCAAAAACATGAAAAGTTGCTCGCTAGCGTCGTCAATGCTAAAGGTTCGATACTTGGATTGTGCGATGGCATGATGCCATCACTGACAGTTAACAATTTGTTTATTTAGCCAGCCAGCTAGGAGCTAGACGACTTCTTTTGTGTGGGAGAAGCACAAGGGCATACAACGAGGTAGTAGCAGATGTTGAGCAATGGACAATGTTCCACTTCCTCCGTCTCAAAATAACTATATATCACATTTTTCAAAGCCTTTACTAATTACGCATCGTACATATCTATACTGTAAAGGAGTGAACGAATTAGAGATAGACTCTCACCCAAATATTTTGTACCCACCTTACCTCTTGTCTCTTAGATCTGATCTGAAGTGTTTGATCAAACATAAAAAATAGTTGGCTTCGTGAAAAATAAGATATGTTAGGACAGAGAAAGTATGCGTCACATATCCAACCCATATAATACTAACTACTGTAGCATCTGCTTGGAACTGTTCTGAAATCATCATACAAGAAGGTCTTGTGCAGTAAATGATGGTTCAGTTTACTACCGAACAATAAACTGCCGTCTACTGGTATTCTGTAGGAGTAAGCGAGAGAGTGGCCAAACTTTGAGGACGGCTACTCAGCTGGCGAGGAAACAAAAATCAAGCTGTGATGTCGATGTCAATTACAGGCGTCTGCCGTCTACTACTACGTTGTTTGCACGTCCATCAGAGAATGCCAGGGCGAGGGCGAGCGGGGAGCTGTCGTGCACGAGGTGGACTTGACACCTTTTGTCACGGAGCACCGCTACCTCGGCGTCCGCCTCCACCATGAATGTTCTTGAACAATACCATGAATGCTAATGACAAGCTAGTGCTTGTACCTTCTTTGAGCATTTGGTATCTGGTAGGGTCTACTGATTACATAGAAATAGTTGTATGTGAAAATAAGATATGTAGTTATTTTAGGACGAAGAGAGTATGCATCACATATCTAACCCATATAGTACTAACTACCGTAGCATCTACTGGTGCTGCTGCTCGGGCTCATCGCCACGGAATTGAACACAATAACTTGCCATGGGCTCACTCCACATTCACGGGATTGATGATTGGGATCAAGTCAGCTTTATATTTAATAGTGTGTGAGAGCCTTGTGATTCATTTGTGTGGTGGCACTCACGGTGAAAAATAAGCATGTACCACTACTAGCAAAATTTGAGTGGGGGCATGCGCCCTCACTCCATGTAACCTAGGTTCGCTCTGGGGGACATGTGAGTGGGATATCTTCAGGTGCACATGCGGGCTCTCGTGAGAGGACGGGCCTTCCCGGTGGAGCGCGTCGGCAGAAGAGCCAGCAATGGTTCTTCCACCTCCGCATAGTGCATACAATTACAATGCTCCTTTTGACTTGATTAGTGTTATACTGAAGCTCCTGCTCCACCACCACCGGCACCAAACCAATGTCAACACTTGGCGTTGCGCGGCATGTGCGATCTAGCACTCGAGGTGCGTGACCAAATCAATGTCAACAATTGGCCTGACAATAACATGAGAGCCAATATCCAGCTTGCCAAGACAAAGGCTAGTTTTACTCTTACTAGCAAAGAAAAACTTGCCAGGAACCAAACTGACTCGTAACATACTGTTGTTTTGAAAATGCTGGAATTACAACAATGGAGATTTATATTAGAAGTTCTGTTTGGATCTTTAAATATATAATGTAAGTTTGCAAGTGCAAAAAGACGCTCATAATAAGATGCTAATAGTTTGGCAAGGATCAGGTTTCTTGTAAAAGAGTTCCGACTTCTCTTGTAAAGCAGCTTCTCTCGTGGAGATAAAATTGTTTAACAAAAATGGTTCCAATGGCACTTGTATAATAATCGAAAAGGCCATGTTTTCACGCCTTTGACTCCTTAGCAAAAAGAAAACGACTCTGACACCTCTGAACTCCTTGCAATAAGCCGTTTTTAAAATGGTCGTTTACCATAACTTCACAGCAAAAGCCGCAAGAAGTCAAAACCGTGCCAAAGGGTCCTTAATATGTAAAACAAGGAATGATGGGCAAGTCACTAGAAAGAGTAGTGGTAATTTTCTTTTCTGACCGAGTTTGTGTTGTAAACTGCTTTCACAAAAATGAAAAGTTGCTCGCTAGCGTCGTCAATGCTAAAGGTCCAATACTTGGACTGTGCGATGGCATGATGCCATTACTGACAGTTAACAATTTGTTTGTTTGGCCAGCCAGCTAGGAGCTAGTAGGCGCAGACGACTTCTTTTGCGTGGAAGAAGCACAAGGGCATACAAGCCAGATAGCAGATGTTGAGCAATGGACAATGTTTCACTCTCTCGGTCTCAAAATAACTATATATCATATTTTTCAAAGTCTGACTAGATTTACAAAATATATTATCAATAATTATATCTTATTATATCTTTTAATTATACAAATGTATTCTATATTAATCTAATAATACTAATTAATTACGCATCGTAGTATGTTTTTTATATATTTGATCAAACATAAAAAATAGTTGGCTTCGTGAAAAATAAGATATGTAGTATGCGTCACATATCCAACCCATATAATACTAACTACTGTAGCATCTGCTTGGAACTGTTCTGAAATCATCATACAAGAAGGTCTTGTGCAGTAAATGATGGTTCAGTTTACTACCGAACAATAAACTGCCGTCTACTGGTATTCTGTAGGAGTAAGCGAGAGAGTGGCCAAACTTTGAGGACGGCTACTCAGCTGGCGAGGAAACAAAAATCAAGCTGTGATGTCGATGTCAATTACAGGCGTCTGCCGTCTACTACTACGTTGTTTGCACGTCCATCAGAGAATGCAATGCAATGCAATACCTGCCGTCGTTGGAACGTCCCTCTGCCTCTGCGTCGTCATGTCGTTGCCGCCTGCTTCCAAAAAAAGTCGCTCACACGGCGCCATCCGACTAGCTAGTGTGCATCCATATACAATATCCTGTTACGTTCTTGGAATTGTGCACAACAACAATATGCCAGCATCAGGAGGCAAATTCTTCACTTCAGAAGTAACTCTATGCCTTGTTGGAGAAAGCTGACATCATGGAGGCTTCAATTGATACATAAATAGAATATTATATTTGTTAGATGGCAGTTAAGTTGAGCTATTGTATTTTATTGAATGTAGGCCCATGCTGCATCTGAATTCTGAAGATGCTGAAGCACCGATGCTCACGTGGCAATAGATTAATTTTCTAAAGTATATTCATTTGAATCCATATAAAAATATATTAATTTTCTAATGCGGCAAGCGCTAGTACGCGATTATTATAGTGCTAAAATTTTATATTATTTTTTTGAACTTCTTAGCGTCCTCAAATGGAAAAACTTAAGAGTCTTTTCCATGTATGCCATTAGAAAAGTTGCCAGTTCCACTGAAGCCATTAAAAAGTTGGGCCGGTCACTTGTGCCACCCAGTTAAACTCTTTTACCCCTCACGTCATTCCGTTCGATCTAAGTGCAAACGGTGGGTAACGGAGGTCCCAATAGACAGAATTGCCCTCAGCAGACTTTAAGGCTCGGTCTGACGCCCTGGGCGGTGTTTGGTGGCGCAGTGAGTGGTTTTGGCGCCAAAACCACACGTGGTTGGCGCCAAAGGCAGCCCTGATGCCTTTATATGGACCAGACCTGATCCTCCTCTCTTCACTTCACTGTCCTCCTTCAACCTCTCACTTCACTTCACTGTCCTCTTTCAATCTCTCAGTTGCCATGTCCCAAGCTTCAAGCAACTATGGGGGGCCTGTCAGGAGAGTTTTTTGCCCCAACTGCAGTGAGCTGGCTAACCGCTTTGTGTCGATGACCACGAAGAATAACAATCGTGTTTTTCACAAGTGTCCATTTTTGCAGTTTGTGCTCCTCCTTGCTTCTTTGTTCATGTTCACAAGTACATTTGTCATTTGATTTACGAAAAACTGGCGACATTTTGGTTCACAGGTTGGAGGTTGCCAGTACTTTCAATGGGAGGATGAAATGGGTCAAAGCAGTATGCAGCCAGTTCCTCTTCAGGCACTGCCAGCACCTGTAGCTCCTCTCCAGGCAGTGCCAGCACCTATAGCTCCTATGGGTACCATACAGCAAGATCTTCAGGCTAGTGTAGCAATGCAACGAAATAGAGTAGTGGAAGATGGTGTTATCCAGCAGTTAAGGTGGATCGAGAAGCTGGTTTTTGTATGCATATTTCTTGCCTTGTATGCAATCTTCAAGAAGTAGGGTTATGCAACAGCTATGTATGTGTGTGAATGTAATTGGACATGCATGTATGGTTGTCCAGAATGAATGAATCAATCAAGTATGTTTATGTAACATTTCATCAACATGTCACTACCATCCAAAAGCAACATTTCAGCAACATTACAAACCAAGTCACTGAAACCAAGTCATTGAAACCACAAGTACTGGACATACAGTCCACCAGTGCATTACATTACATAACAGAAGTACTGGACATACAGTCCACCAGTGCATTAGATTACATAACAGAAGTACTGGACATACAGTCCACCAGTGCATTAGATTACATAACAGTTCACATCTAAATTGTTCCCAAAACATATAACAGTTCAAAAGAAATGGTGTTCTCCGTGACAACAGCTCATTACTATAAAAGCTCAAAAGATATGGAGTCACCTTAGTTCTTGGAGCATCTTGTCACTGCAGCTGTAGCGTCTTCTTACTTCTTGTGTTACCGGCTGGACTTGTAGGGCTAGACTGTGTGCCTTGTTGTGGAGCCCTCATGGGTGTCAGCTTCTTCTTCACCCCAATTTTCCTCCTAGGTGTATGCTGAACTGTACCAGCAGATGGCTCAATTGAGCCAGGTAAGAGAACCTGAGGGTCATTAGATCCAGTTCCAGATATTATTGATCTAGTTCCAGATCTAATCGATGTGCCAAAAACACTTGGGTCAGCATGTTAATGATGACATTTTAATGAAAATAAAGTGAGAACTGGAGATGATACCTGGTACTTATTGATGTAGAACTAGCTGTCTCCTTGGCTGCCTTCTTCCCTTTCCTGTGCTCAGCTTGCTGCACTTTCTCATTATATGGGAATTGCATCCTGGTTGCCACCACTATGCTTGTCTCTGAGTTTGTTTGTGCTGCTTTCTTCAATCTTTTCTTTGGTGGACCCCTGCACATGGTAAATAGGTAAAGTTAGTTAAGTTAACTTATGTAACAAGGAAATAAACCAAGTGTAGTACATAATTCATCTGTGTGCCTCCATTGCAGCAATATCATCTGGATTCCCATTCTTGCAAGTATACCAATTATGTCCTAACTCATGACAGATTGGACATTGATGCCTTCTTGATTTCCTCTTGCTTCCACCTTCAGCAGCTCCTTTCATCCTGTTTTTTCTCCTTCCAGCAGTTGACTTCAACAAGGGTGGATGCATGAAGAAGCCATGTGTGGCTTTTGGCCACATAGACTTGTCTGGAATTGATGGGATGCTACCTTCATATGCAACTTTGAACTTGTCAATAGAGTAGTAGTGATCTACATGATCTTCTAGTCTGGCCCCAGGGATTGCTGTAATGTAGGCTATTGCATGTCTACAAGGGATTCCAGATCCTTGCCAAGCCCTACAGGAACATGTCCTCTTTCCTATGTCAACTACAAATCTGAATTCTGAGCCCCCCTTAGCACACACTTCTGCAATACCATCAGGAGATGAGGTGATGACTTGAATGTCAAGGTTGTAGCTATCATCTCTTAGTTTCTATATAACATGGGGTAGGATCTTTCCTTCAAAATTGTTTGCCACTCTCTTTCTTGTAGGGGATAACAACTCCTTTGAATTCATCTTTCAACCTCCTTTGTAGCTCTGTGGCACCAACTGTTCCATCTTCTTTCAGCCAATCAACAACTTGTTCACATACCCAAAACTGTGTGGCACCAACACAAGGACCAACCCTCTTCTTGCTCTGACATTTTTCATGAGGAAATGGGTTCCTCTTGATCTACAAAATACAAAAGAAACAATGTTTATGCACCAAAAACACCATATCAATGAGAGATTTGTAGCTAGAATTATGTTTACCTTGACTGTGACAGCATCCTTCATAGTTGAGGCATGAATTCTCCAAGGGCAGCCTTCTTTATAATCAGAGCAGTAAGTCCTATATCTCCCTGTATCACTTTTCTCAATGTTATAATGGAACTCATTTCTAACCGCATGAGTAGCTAAAGCCAGCTTAAAAGAAGCAATATTAGAGTACACAGTTCCTATTGCCATAGGTGGATCCTTCTTGTTATAATCAACATCAGGCATATTTTCTGGCTCTCTATCCTTAATTCATCTAGTTCATAATCAGCATTATCATCATCAGTATCATCAGACATAATTTCATCATTAGTAGCATCATCATCATTAGTATCTTCAGGTTCAGAGCTTTCATCTACACTTTGTTTGCTGCCACCTTGACTCTGAGCTTTGATTTGTTGTGAATGTTGGGGGCCAAGGTCAATATACAACCCTTCCTCATCAACACCCACATGCTCATTACATGGGTCTGGGTTAGCAAGGCATTCAGGATCTGAAGATGTAGGCTCAATTTCTTGGCTAGGTTCTGGTATGCTACGAGATGGCATCGAAGGAGTGATTGGTGGTTGAACAGAGTGGCTAGTACTGCCCAAATCCCAGTCAGGAATGGGAGGAGGCTCGGTACCAGGTCTATGATAAACAAAGGTAATGTAGCAGCACTTTGAAGCCTTATGTTTGTCAAACATTTCAACAACATCTTGGTTAGAAAGCATTGGGATATTGACCTTACTGTCCACGCAGAAATAAAACACTTTCACTAAGTCACCATAACCATGTGGGCACGTATCCACTACTCCTTTAACCAAAACTGAGAAGTTGGTAGCGTCAGCATCAACGACTTTGCTCAAACCATACCACTCAGAACGACAGTTGTCACCAACAATGCGGATATCTAGTTTGAAGCTAGAGTCTGCGTCCATCCTACAGATGAACAACATCGAGTTCACGTACAACTATCTAGATGAATAACAGGGCAATAGCAACAACCAGAAACACGATGACCAATCAAACCAAAGGGAGGAGATGGCGGTCGTACTCACCCGTCCATAACCGAGGCCGGTAGGTCGCCCGACCCCTTGCTCGCCGCCATGTCTTTCAAATCAGCTCGATCTGGGGTCCACTACCCCATGCGCCACCCCGAGCAGGAGGGATTGCTTCTTCTCCACACCCGTCGCCGCCGCCGCCACAGGGACCGCCGCGGGAACCGCCACCATAGGGACCGCCGCCGCTAGGGTTTGGGTTAGGTTTGGGGAATGAGCTAGAAAGGGCGGAGTGAGAGAATGAGATGGACGGTCAATTCGGTCAGCACTCTACATCTCAGACCATGGGCAAGGTGGACAATCTCACTAGCCGGTCCCACTTGTCAGGGGTCCTAAACCGCTAAATCGAAACAGACTAGGGACGGAATGGCGTGAGGGGTAAAAGAGTTTAACTGGGTGGCACAAGTGACCGGCCCAACTTTTTAATGGCTTCAGTGGAACTGGCAACTTTTCTAATGGCATACATGGAAAAGACTCAAAACTTAAAACTAGAAAGTTGTAGACCTCATCGAGATCTACAGTTTTCGTATAAAAATCATCTTTATATGACGTCTTATTCAAGAGTTATGATTTTTCGAAAGTTGATTTTTCAACTCTTCAACTTTCCGGGAGTGGCGTGACAAGATCTAACTTTCGAAAAATCATAACTCTTGAATAAGACGTCGGATGAAGATGATTTTTATACGAAAATTATAGATCTCGATGAGGTATACAACTTTATAGTTTTAAGTTTTTCCATTTGAGGACGTTAAGAAGTTTAAAAAAATAATATAAAATTTTAGCACCATAATAATCGTGTACTAGCGCTTGCTGCATTAGAAAATTAATATATTTTTTATATGGAGTCAAATGAATATACTTTTTATACCAAAGTTGTAGCTCTCAATGAAATCTACAACTTTGTAGTTTTGAGTTTTTTCATTTGAGGACGTTAAGATGCTTAAAAAAATAATATAAAATTTCAGCACCTCCCGAAAATGAAAAACCGCTTTTGAAACCAGCCTAAGGTTGAAAATTGAACGGTTTCAATATTGGAGGGCCAAAGTAATCCGGTTTTGGAGTTTGAAGTTGAAATCCAGACTTTGACAAGAGTTGGAGGTTGTAAATTGGATTTAACCCTTTATTGAATGTAGGCCCATGCTGCATCTGAATTCTGAAGATGCTGAAGCACCGATGCTCACGTGGCAATAGAATGAAACCTCATCGATCTACAATGCCGCTGCTTTTACGGTGACCATGCACTGAAGTCTGTCGCATAAGAACAGATTTCTTTCACTAATAAGGTTTATTATGTTTACATAATATATAGAAGTAGCTCTGCCTCGCTTGAGTCCTCTCTAATAAAAACATAAACCAAATTAACCACAATTATTACATACTCTGGACTCTGCCAAGCTTCATAAGAAAACAAAACCACAATGTTTGTTGATATAAGTTATCCAATACATTGATCTCAAGAAAACCACACAATGGAGCTGAACAACGACATGACTACATGGCAGGAGTTGAACTTCCGCGCTGGCACCCATAGGTTTGGTTTGCATGCTAATTCTGCTGCTGCTGTGAAACCAAAACTTGTTCTGGCTGTTTCCACATGCGTCTGAAGCGTCACATAGCCTTCAACCACGTACCTTTCGAGGTGAACCACGTTCCTCACGGCGTACTCCAGTTCCTCGACAATGTTCTCCTGCTGGAAGTAGTACTCTATGTAATAGCCGAGGCTGATGGTGTCGAGCTCTGTCATCCACATGACCAGCTTAGTCGCAGACTTCATGATCGCCAGGCAGGCTTCATCCTCGCTCTCACTGTGGTTCGTCATCTCTCTGACCCTCTTCAGCGTCTCTGCAAAAATAATGTTGTTCGCCATTGGAAGCCCTGTGCCCGCATCCGCAAAAGCCTCTGCTGTCGCAAGCTTCTCAGGTATATCTGCACTGCGAGGCCTAAGAACGACGCGAGAAAGTTGCTGTTCCTCTAGGTAATGTTTCTAGTTTCAGTCACTATCGCTTTAAGAACCTGCAACAGTGAAGGTGAACATGAACTTCTCGTATCTTAATATTCTGTGAAAACAGAATGTATATGCACGTACGTACAGTGGACAGTGCATTGGCTACTGAGCTGAGGCGATTGATCCTGTCCTGATGATCTGCTCGGGACCGGGCACACATTTGTGCCAAAATTTCTGCAGTCACCGCCCTGTACTCCTTACTGCATGCATCACAACTCATGATTCTGACCAGCTGCTGCATGTTTGGAAACACGTCCCCATGTGATGTGGATGTGGATGCTACAAGGGCGATGAGTGCTTTCCCTGCCTCAATTCTCAGCGGGCTGTCCTGAGGATCAAAGAGCAGGCGTTGCAGGTCGGCAAAAAACCTGAGCATGATTGGTTCATCATCCAAAGTTAGCCTTGAGAGGATCTCGTCTCAGTCGCTCAAGATCCAAAGTATGTTTTCAGCTGTCCTGCCATATTTTGATGTTGTCGTTAATTCGCGGCATAATTTCCTACCGCTCTCACCTGCTGTCCCGCTCGTAAGCTTGGCCACCACGCGCAAGGATTCCCTGACAATCTCAGCTGCTGTTGCGTCACTCTTGCTGACCAGCATATGATGTAGTCCATTGCTGACAGGCGCTAAGATCTTGGGCACAAGATCCATGGCGCTGTACATCTCTGTGCAGTTCTCCGAGTCCGCGGCAAGCTCGCCAAGAATCACAAGCCCACGAAGGAAAAGGCATGTTTCTGCTGTGGTTTTCATGAGATGAGGATCAAGTAGGGATGATGATATGCAGTGGGCTGCTCCAGGTGGCCCTGCTTGAGGTGGTAGAGGAAATTGAGTTGTGCAGCCAGCAGCGAACGGATCACCGCGACCGCGAAACAGAGGAGGAACAGTGCGCCTTGAGTGAGCACCAGGGCGTAGAACAAGATGAGAGCGCTGGCTTCGTGTTACCGTTAACGGCGTTGCTGCTGGCGTCAGCAATGGCACTACTACTGCTGGAAGCAGTGGAATGCCTAGCACTAGCAGCAATGCCAAGCAGGCGAATGGTTGATAACGACACGCAGGCTGTTCCTAAGAAGACGGGAGCTAGAGCAATCCATGCTGGCCCCATGGCGAGTAGCCATACAAACTTGCTTACCCCAGCTCCAGTAATTTCCTCTTGGTAGAGAACTGCCGAAACGTCGACGAAGAATCTGGCCTCAGGTGCCGAGTTGTAGCGGACGATTCTGTATGTATATGTTATACGATGGCATCAATGTTTTCTTGCATGTTAGCCCGAGATGGATGGTGGATCGATCGAGTTTATTTGTGTGGGCACTATGGTTGAGCGTAATAAAGAACAGAAATCACGCTAATTTAATTTATATTAGGTACCTGTCTGTTTCTACGAAGACGACGGCCGTAGTGAACCAGAAATCCATTGTCCCGAGCATGGTGGAGAAGCCGCCCAGCAGGACGACGGTGGCCCAGACGAGGGCGAGCGCACCGAGCCCCGACGCGAGCAGCTGCAGGAACGCCTCTGCTACCAGCGACAGGTTAAGCTTCAGCTCCGGCGTGTCGTCCTTGTTCCAGGTCGCCAGTCGTGTGCGGGCACCGGGCACTCTCAAGCATTCGATCAAGGAATCAGTGGAGGACTGCAACAAGGATCGAACAAGAACCCTCTCCAGTGATTCAGGAGACACCACCTCTGTCGCCGCCGCCATTGATCACCTTACTCTCACTTGAAAGCAGCCAGCAGCAACCTGACTCAATCCCTCCTCGTCGTCGGCCATTCCAATTCCAATTTACTTTCTGACCTCCCTCAAGGCTCCGCGAAGCAGCTGCTCGACTCGCCGCTGTTTTCTTTGGACTACGGACAACGAAATTTCTGGTGTCCAGTGCAAGGTGGGATGGACCTTTGTTCGGTGGTCTAGGCATCCTGGACTTGGAAAGATTCAACAAGGCTTTGTGTCGCTTCACAAGTAACAATATGCCTCGTCATGAAACAATTTGTTACCATGCACTACTATTATTGCTTTGGATCGAGACCCAAGTGAGTTTCGCTTAATCCAAATGGACAATGAAACCTCACTACCAAGCACTAATATGTAATAGATATCCCAAATCTAAACAGACCCTAGCGTAAAGTAAAAGGCCCTATTAAGAATCAAGGTTCTTTTATGGTATCATAACAGAGGAGTAGTGCTCATGAAAGATAACTTAGCCAGACACATCAATTGACAAGGTATCGGAATGTGTTGCTATTGTCATATCATAAAGATAAACAAATTAAGCGCTTGTGTTTTGAATGTTGTTTTGTCTCGTCTTTTACCTCTTTCGACCTCACAATAG
This sequence comes from Saccharum hybrid cultivar R570, assembly GCA_038087645.1. Classification (NCBI taxonomy): domain Eukaryota; kingdom Viridiplantae; phylum Streptophyta; class Magnoliopsida; order Poales; family Poaceae; genus Saccharum; species Saccharum hybrid cultivar. The sequence continues at coordinate 2,314,210 of JAQSUU010000682.1, forward strand.
GTGCAAAAAAGATTTACCCATTTAAGTTGATCCAATCTCCTATCAATATTTCATACAGGGAATAAAACCCATTGCACCTATATAGCAATAATAAGAGTATCTTTGAGAGTCTTTGTAAATCTCCATCTCTAAATCATCATTAGGAGAGTCATTTGTATAAATCGCTTTTTATATTTTTTCATTCTCCAACGGTTCTTCTATATCTTATGCGCACTCTAGAAAGTCATTCTCGTCTTTTATTTTTGGCTAGCGAAAAATCCATAATAGAAGATGGCTATATTTGGATAAATATTTAAATAAGCTGTTGGAGGGTAGTTTTTCACCTAAATCTCTATTTCTAGCACTAAGGAAGGATATGAATAGTCTCTTGGATATGCTCTAAGTATGAGCATTGTGGGCGTGTGCAGCCTGGCCCATATGAAAATGGACTTTGTCGTTTGTGAGCATGCTGAGCCGGTTCAAAATTTCAACTTTATATATTCAAATCAACGGGACTTAAAAATTAGACATGTGACCTTTCCAACTGAGATCGTGAAAACTCAAGGTATAGTTCAGCGGAATCTCATCGCACGATTAGGAAAAAAAAAGGGATTGTTGGCCATTGAAATGAGCTAGGTGGTTGTATTTGTGCGATATTAATAGTTCGGTGGTCAAAGATTTAACGGCGTGGCTAGCTCTCCGACATCCGGACGCTAATCTCCGACGCCTGCACCCGCGTCACATTGGACGCCCCTGCGGTCACATCAGATCTCGCACCAACGAATCGCGTCCGGCCATCCGCGACGCATCTCGCACTAGCGATCGCGTCCGGCCACCCACGACTCGATCCCATCCTAGCTGCCCCCCACCCCCCGTTGCGGCGCCATCCTCGTCGCGCCCCTGTCATCTGCCATGCTCTGTCTCGGCTGCGCCTCTTCCTCTGTCCTAACATCTCATCTCTTCTGCAACATCTATCCAACAGTTGCAACATATGCAGTATACTCTAAAAACATACCTGTATAGTCATTGTAATATCTAGATGAAACACATGAGACATGCGTCTAAAACAGCTGAAACATTTGGAGCACGCATCGAGAAGAGGGGAAGGGGCAGCGGATTCCTAGCCGACGCCAGGAGGAGGAGGAGGAGACACCGAGGCGAGGCAGGAGAAGACGAGGTAGGGGATGCAACACCCGGTCTACTTTTGAAACATGTAGATAAAATATTTGCAATATACATCAGAAGAAAGATGAAACACTTGAAACATGCGTCTGAAACACTTACAGAAGAACTTGAAACACTTGAAAAGCTATTGCAAAGCATATACAACATCAAGATAAAATACTTGCAATGTCTAAAACATATGCAACATACGTCTAAAAAAACAAATAAAGCATTTGGAACAGACACTTGCAACATACGTGTATAGCCATTGCAACATATGCAACATCTCAAACTACTTTTGCAACATCCACATGAAATATTTGCAACATGCGAGCATCTCCAAGAGTTTACCAAAATTCACTTGGCAAATATCGTGATTTGACAACTTGCTAAAATATATGGCAAGTGAAAAATTTGACTCTCTCCAAGAGTTTTTGAAAGGTCTTGATGGCTAGAGGGGGGTGAATAGCCTAATAAAACTTTCTACAAAAAGTGATAGACAATTTAATTAGCAATAACAAATAGCGAGAAGCGAGTTTTGCCTAGCCTATGGAGTGTTGCAAGCCACCTATCCAAAAGACAATTTTAATGTATATATCACTCAACCGCACAAGTCAAACCGCAAGAGGAAAACTAGAAGGCTACTCTACTCAAGCTACTAAGAACTAGAGAAAACAACTAAGTACTTGAAATGTAATACAAGAGTAGGGTAAGAAATATTTCACCGAGGGACGATAAATTGAGCCAACCAATCAATAATTCCAAGTAATGATATTCAAGACAACCAATTCACCGAGACAAATCAATCACAATCAACGAAGAGAAGACACGATGATTTATCCTGAGGTTCACGTGCTTGCTGGCACGCTAGTCCCCGTTGTGTCCCCCTACATCACGTGGTTCGGTGGCTAAACAGTATCACACACCGAGCCTCTCAAAAGGCGCCACAAGAACCTACCAAATGGCAAGAAGTTCCGACACGAGCAATCCACTAGAGTTGGAATTTGGTGCTCCACTGGGGAACCACAACAACCCCTCACAACAAGCTCATCGGAGCCGGGCACGAACAATCACCAAAACGTGCCGGACCTCCACCACTGCTCCAAGCCGTCTAGGTGGCGGTAACCACCAAGAGAAACAAGAATCCCGCAGCAAATCAACCACCAAGTGCCAACTAGATGCAATCTCACAATACAAATGCACTTGGATCACTCAATCTCACTTCGAATAAGCAAAGAAGCAAGAGAGATGAGTGGGAGGAAAGTTGCTTAGCTCAAAGTGCTCACAAGTATGTCAAAGAATGCAAGAGAATGAGCCAAGAGCCGGCCAACAAGTATTTATAGAGGTCCCTAACAAAAACTAGCCGTTAGGCACTTAATTCAGCTGCAGTCGCGCTGACCGGACGCGCTGGTCCCGTAACTGACCGGACGCGCTGGTCAAGTCGAGCAGTGCTCCAGCGAGTCAGCGACCAGACGCGCTGCTAGACGAACCGGACGCCACAGTGCCAGCGTCCGGTTTGAGTCCAGTAAGCTCCCACCACGACCGAACGCGTCCGGTCAATCGTGACCGGACGCGCCACCGCGTCTGATCAGAAGACCGAGACGCGCGCAAAACACTGAGCACTGACCGGACGCGTCCGGTCAAACAGAGACCGCGTCCGGTTCAGCGTTCGGTCACCTCTGTGACCTCCGTTCGCCTCCGTTTGATTCACCCTTTCACATATGAGCTAGACTAAGTATATGTGTTACTTTAGCACATGTTTTAGCTTGTGAAACAACATGTGACAACGCCTCCAAATCTCGACATTGGCGTAAAGGAAAATAGGCGTTTCAATTCCTCGAAAATACCTGAATCCCGCCTCGCAAGCTCGGCGGGTGGGAGAGAGGACCCCAAACCCTCTCTACCGCTCAAACTCTAACGCCATCGTAAATGTGCTAACACCACCAAGTGATCACGTCATGTGCGAGTGTGTTAGCATTTTCACAATCATTTTTCGAGGCGTTATTAGTTCTATCCAAATGCATATGATTATGAAATGCACACCTAGAGACACTTAGAAGTTAAATAACCGCGTCATTCTCCTCTTTATAGTATGGCTATCTATCCTATAATATAACCACACCCACTAGGTGTCTTGGTTACTAAAAACACAACCCTTAAGCATATACCTTTGTCTTGATCACGTAGGGTTGCGTCCAAATCCAAGTGTGGCCATCATGATCACCATGTCCATCTTGCCACCAACCTTGGAATGTACTAATCCTCATATGCTATATATAACTTAGGCATAGGATTAGTATTTAGGCATTGTCACTAATTACCAGCACCAAATATAGAGCTTTGGTAAAATAAGAAGAGGCCCGCTAAGGGAACGAAGAGCCCCGCTAAGAAACGAAGAGCCCCGCTTAAATATGCACGCGAAGCCGGATGCACGAGCGATGCGCGCTCGCGCTCAGCGCGCAAATATGTGTGTGGAGGAGGAAGATTTGCCAAGTTGCTAAAATTTACCAAGTTGGATGCCAAACTGTTGGAGCACATTTTTTCCTATTTTGCCAAAAATAGATGGATGCCAAGTTGATTTGGCAAACTCTTGAAAATGCTCTAAAACCACTGGAACACTCGAAACATAAACTTACACCATGTCAAACACGACACTCTAGTGGACAACGACCATCATGTCTGACGAGCCTCGACACGGCCGCGAAGTACGTCACGGCCACGACGCCCTTGCTGTCTCTAGACGTAGGAGGAGGTCATGAGTGGACGCCGGTGCCGGTGATGACGATGAGGCGGCGGATGTGCGGGAGAGGGACCTTGTACCGGTACCCGTAGCGGAAGCCATCCGAGGATATGAGCAACATCACGGGCTTGAAGGAGCTTGGAGAGCGGCCGCGTGGCAACCGACGATGTGGTCACGACTGGATTTGGAGTAGAACGTGTGTGCGGCTTACAGCTGGTAGCTTGTGGAGTGAGAGATTTTTATTTTGAAGGTAGCTTGAAGTATCAGATATTTATGGTAGGTACAATAAGTGGACGACGTGAATCCCGGGATGACCTAATCCTAGCATTACCTAAGATTTATTGTCGGACAACCGTGTGCTTGTATGTAGACAGCGCGTGGTATGTAACGCGAATCAAGCGTTGGCAATGGAAGCATGCTCGGTTCCTGCGACGCGATTTAGCCCGGGCATTCGATCCAGTCCAGTCCAGTCCGATAGCGGCGGCCCAGGTTGGTTGCGCGCCCTTGTTTCGTTTGTTGTTGGAATTCTGCGATATGTTCATCAACACGGCCCATACGCTGCTGCCGCCAGTGCCTGCACACGCGCTCGCGCTCGAACTCGCCGGCAGCCCGGCACCGCTTGCTGCGTCGCTGCGGCGGCCGAGCTCTACACTCCACACCTGCGTGTGGTACCAACGTGGACGAGTTTGGTATGCCACACATCACTAGTCGCAACTCGCAAACGTCGAGTGCACTCGTGCATATATACATATGGTCGGTCGACCACCGCTTGCACACGGTGTCGGTGCCCCTGCCGCGGGGCTCGCGCTTCGCCGGCGGCCGGCGGCCGCCCCCACCTCTGCCCGCACGTGGTCCGCACACCGCCCGCCGCTCCTTGTACGCCTACTCACACGTGGCCCGGACGCCATGCGTCACACCGTCCCCATCCGCGGCCACGTAGCTCTTGTAGGATACTGAGTAGAGATGGCAGCGGATCGGGTTCGGGTCGGATATCCGCGGGTTTCGGGTTCGGCGGTTTCGGGTTTGGGGATGGTTTCTCACCCACGGTTTTTTGTTTCGGTTTTGGGTTTGGTATCGGGTTCGGTTTCGGGTTTGGTTTTTCACCCGTGGATATCCAATGGATATCCGAAATAAATCATTTGGAATTAAAACTCATGTTTTATAATATGCTAATAATAACTTGTTTACTTAGATTATTAAATCTATTCAAAATTGACTCATGAAAATATTTATTATTTATTGCCTCTTATTTATACATGTGAATATGTGTATATTTATCCGCGGGTTTCGGGTATCCATTCGGGTTTCGGGTATCCGTTCGGGTTTCGGGTATCCGCGGGTTTGGTTTTGGTGATGGATTTGCACCCGAATCGGTTTTCGGTTCGGGTTCGGGTTTCGATTTCGGGTTTCGGTTTTGGGTGCACGGAGACTCCACCCGATCCGAACCCGACCCGTTGCCATCCTTAATACTGAGGGGGCCGGGTGAGGCCGAGCAGGCCTTCGGGCCAACCAAGCCGAGCGGAAGAAAGGAAGGAATACGGGCTGGAAACGGGCCAACAACGAATGGGCTACAGAATTTCTGAAAAAATCTGTAAAATCCAGAAATATAAGAAAATGGCATGTAATTCTGTAATTTTGCAGTTCTAAAAAAAACTGTAATTTTGCAATGTGGGCTGTAGTTTTCCTAGGTGTGTTTGGATGCGTTTTGTTTTGGGACTCATCTCCTTTACTCTATGTACACTCTTTTCTTATAATAAAATAAAATGATGCACAACTCTTATGCGTGTCCGAGAAAAAAAATATATAATTTTGTGATTAAGGCCTTTGATCCTTACAAAATCTACATATTATACATCTATTTTTGTTGCAGAATAGGTCCTATACTATCTAGATATTGCAAATTTATGATGTTTTTACATGTAACCCTTAGACTTTCTACTTATGCATATTTAACCGTGAGCGTTTGTGTCAGTATTGCGATTCAAAAAAATAGACATACATCAAAGACAGTATGCAAAGTCAAATGTGAAGAGTATTTTTTAGTATTTTGTAATTTAACTGTATATTCCTCGATCTTAAAATACAAGTTACGTAAACAATTTCAGAACCAAATAAGGAGTCTAACAAAAGACTAATTTGCCTCTCACTAATTAATTAGTTAGGTTGTTAACTTGCTTAATTTTCTATTAACACATAGTTTAAAAAGAAATGCGTGCAAGTCATTGATTTTGGCTATGATTACATGAGTCATTTATGTTTAAAAGACATACATGGATGTATGCATGGATGAGGTTTATAAACGGCAGACACGTATGGATGGAGTTAAGCAATGTGAGCATCTCCGATAGTTTCTAAAAAATGAATTGCTAAATCAATGAGTTTTCTAAGTGGCTAAAATGTTGGGAGTATATTTGTTGAACTTCTCCAACACTTGCTAAAACCCTGCTCTTAAGACAATTTTGCATCTCGAATCCTGGACTATTTTCAAACCATCCTAATCGTTTGTATACTTTTTTCTCTCTTGTATATTTGTATTGGAAATCCTGTTCCCCCACCCCACAAACACCACATCTTCCACCTCCAGATTGGTTGATCAATATGCGCGCGTATATGCGTATATTCCGCACGACTGGTGGATTTTCCCAAGTACGGAAAGATTGAGAGCTAAGATTGGGATTTGTTGGGGAGCGGTTATTTTTAATCTCACCAAAAAATCAAGATTGGGAGTGGGGTTTGGAAACTCTTGGAGATGCACTAAACTACCTAACAATCTGAGATAAAATTTGAACCTTCCGTACCTTGTACTCCCTCCGTCTAGGAAAATATGCAATTCTAGCACAATATCATGTTTTATTAGATCATATTTGATCAATTATAGATAAAAAACTATAAACACTTAAAACATCAAATAAATATCATTAGATTAATTATGAAATATATTTTCATAATAAATTAATTTGGAGTCATAAGTATAAATATTATTCACTAAAAACTTACTCAAACGTGAACAACTTTATCTGACATGCAACCCATAGTTGCATGTTTTGCTGGACAGACGGAGTATTTAGTACAGAGTGAGTATATACTAAACCTGAAAAACCTTTGCAGCCCTTCAAAGAAAAAAAATTCCTCCCACGAAATTTGATTACCATACATGTTCTTTTCAATTAGCTCTCTCACGTTTTCTGTGATCAGGTACAGTCTTTTGTTTTTTTTTCTCTCTACACGTTTTTATTGAGAATGATATCACTCCACTTGGTTTTTGCGTGGCGATGGGAACTTTTCTGTTCTTTATAGTGATTATTTTAGTTTTTTGTGACGCCGGGTCGCTTTGTGACACCACTGCATGCAGTGCGCCACTATCCAGAGTTGGTTTGTCTGTTTGTTCCAGAGACAAGCTTTGTGTGTGATACCCTTGGTCCACTAGATACACAACTGACCATGCATGTTATTTGTTGGCTTCCTCCAAAAACAAAGGAACGTACTATGTCCACACACCACGACTACGGCGGGTAGCAAGTAGTTGGTAAGCATTCAACCAAACATATTAGTTGGATCTGTAGAGAAAAAAACACTTGGATATCTTTTAAGTGTGCCAGATGTGGTTGTTTTTTTAGTTTGATCTTTATGCGTGCGACCTAACAAGGTGGCTTGTTATATTTTATAACAGTATTATATAACATTATATAACAGACCATTAACATGGAATATTTAGAAAAAAATAGCCTTAAAGTTGCCATCAATTTGCTAGAATCATACCTCAATATGATGTTTGTACATGTCCACTGAGCTTAGTGAGGGCCATAGTGGGCCATAGCCCCCCTAAGCTTGATCAATTCTTAATGAAGGTGCTTTACTACTTTAATTACTAATGAAATATTAATATATCCTCCTCTTATTGCATTTTATATCATATTGCCCCACTCTTCATTCATGGCCAAGCTCCGCCACTATACCTCTCTAAGTATGTTAAAGTTTCTCATTGACATCGCACTAGTGAAAAAAAATTGACATGATTTTGTGTGGCATGATTTGGTAAAATGATATGATCAATACTAGTAAATATGATAGTGAAAACAAAGAGATTACACGATTCTTTTTTGTATTATGCTATTTTCAAGAGGCCTAAACATATATTTGGCTCAAAAAAACTTGGGGCATCTGACAATTTATTGTTGTATTAGTACTTGCTATCTATATTGGTGGCATGTTAGATTCAAAAGCATACTACAAACATTGGCACATTTTGTATGGGCACATTATTATATTCAACAATGGCAAAATGATTGAAAACATGGGATTGCGAGAATCCATTCATAGTGCACTATTTTTTTAAGATGAAATGTTAGATTGAAAAGCATACTATAAACACTGGCACATTTTGTATGGGCACATTATTATATTCAACAATGGCAAAATTATTGAAAACACGGGATTACGATAATCCATTCATAGTGCGCTATTTTTCACTTTAAGATGAAAGGCTCTTGATTGCTTCCACCTATGAGTATATATGGTTGACCTGTTGCAAAGATCGACTGTGTGCAGCTGACCATAGTATATTTTTCATTTTCATCTCTGGCCTATCAAGATTAGCAATAATAACCAAAGGTTAACATTCTATTTATTAGTTTTCACCCTACAAAAACTAGTTCCACTTCACCAACTACATCATGGGGGGCACATCCACTATATATGAAGTTGTGGCTTCACCCTAAAGTAGGTCCACCTGTTCAGTTATAGCATACCTTGAGCTCTGAGAACGAGAGGTTTTCATGCGAATAACATCATATGGGCCTACAATGATATATGGTGGTGGTTTGGCATTTGTAGCATATGTTTATAAATTAAATGTAAAAGTTGTAATGCAAATGAAAACAAGTTCTTTGCAATATGCATATATTTTGGTCAAAAAACACTTATGGTATTATGACAAAAAGGTCTCTAAAATTGATAACTTTAATGTCAACATGGACACATTATGCCGAACAAGGATATAAATATGTTGGAGCTATGATTACTTAATTGTTCCAAGAAACACGCAACATTGAGCAAGTCAAATATATACTCCCTCCGTATTGGATTTAGAAGTCGTTTAGGACAGCGACACGGTCTCCAAAACACAACTTTGACCTCTTGTTTTTATAAAAAATATTTATGAAAAAGTGATATATGTATACTTTTATGAAAGTATTTTTCAAGATAAATCTATTCATATAATTTTTACATTTGCAAACTCAACAACTTAAAAGTTATTGATGATTTATATTCCTAATGTTTGACCCAAACCTTGTCCAAAACGACTTCTAAATCCGATACGGAGGGAGTATGTTCTTCCATGGAATTACAATTACAATATGAAAACATGCCAAATAATTTGGCCTCCAAATACAATATAAAAACATGTCAAATAATTTTGTCCCCAAACATTATGATTACATAAAAACATGCCAAATATCTGTTGGACTGCCTTTTCTATAAGGACTAAACTAGATGAATCGCAGACTCCTCCCCTGATATTGTATAATATTATAGGTAATTGTCTTGTGATATGTATATGCAGCATTAGTAAACAAAATTTGATTTAGGCACTTCCTTTGTATTGTACATAATTTGGTATATACATGCATAGAGGACTTGTTTGGTTCAAGGCCTCGATTAGTTGCCTAAGTAAAACTACAGCCTGGAGATAGCCTAAGAACTTGGTAAATATTTCCTGGTTAGGCAAGCATGGGCAAATATTGTTTGATTGAAGACACACCATTAAAGCTCTACTAGAGTACGAGGGGTGCTATCTGGCTCCACCAGGCACCCGATTTCATATGCTTGGGCCTCAACAACATGCCTCTGCTAGGCAACAAAATAGGGTTCCAACCAAACGATGCATAGGCATACCTAGGCACCTCTTTAACTAGGCAATTTTGTATCCAGTGCTTCCTACAAATGATCCCATAGTGTATTAGCATTTGCCTGAACTGATGTTGTCCAATGAACAAGCATACTGCATACAGACAACTTGTTGAAGGCTTTAGGAACATAGTTTTGTTGCTCTCAAGGGCATGTGCTCATTGTACATCACATTAGATATATGTATGGAGGAATGTGTGCACTACAGGAGGATGCACATGCTCTTGAGGGCAAAGTTACTTTCTAGATATTTAAGAGAATCCTTGCGAACCACTATGATCCCTATTGCTAAAGATCGCTAATGGTCCTTGGTTGGCAAAGGCTTGCCTGGTAGTGGACTGGGTGGCTGTGACCGACCCTGGACACAGGGTAGCCCCTAGTCGAGGCTATCTAGCTCGGGCAATAGAGGCAATGACCAGGCCTGAGCTGGCAGCTAGTGGTTCATGGCTTGGCTGAGCAAGCCCAATATTTGGTGGCAATGCCATGGGAGAATAAAGCAACCAAAGCCGGAGGCCCTTTGGGTGCTGAGAGGAACTGCGACGAAAGCGTTGTGGATAGAAAAATAGTGTTGACCGAAGGAGGATCACCAGTTCAATCCATCCTAGTGGTCACCTCATTGGTGAAGAGCCCTTGGCAGCTATATTCAGATCGTTCGACTGCTGGATTCCATGGCTGTGGCTGTGGCTACCGTAAGTGTTGCTACAGTATTTTTATACGTACCTGCTGCTGCAGCCACAGCCAGAAAAATAACAACCGGACAGTCGGATTGAAAGGAGTCGGCACTAGGGATGATGTCGTTGTCGAACGAGGAGAGAGTTGAAGGGACGAAGGCCTAAATTGGTGCAAAGAAATATGGCATGTGTAATTAGTGAGTGCTGGATATTTTGTTTCTAACTCTATATGAAGATTAGAAACTGGAACTAGTGTGTTTTTAGCATCCTTGAGAAGCTTCACAAATAGTTAACTAATATAATAACTAATAGTTAGCAGCTAATAGCTACGAACTAGGTGGTTGGATAGCTGGGGTCCGTTTGGATGCACCTCCTAGGTGGTTGGATAATTAGGGTATTGAATTATACGTAACTAATATAAGTAGATGCTAAAATTGTCTAAGGTTATGTTTAGATTCTCAGCTAATAAGTCAACTAAATGTCTTATCTGGCACCTGGCTAACAACTAGCTATTAGCTGGTTGTTTTCAAGTTAATTCGATTAATAATAATTTTGGTGGACCTTAAACATGACCTTAGTTTTTTTGCGATTACAAAGTACAACGTAGATACTCACAACACACACTCAATCCTATGAACGCACGCACGCAAACACTATCCCTATGAGCATATTCGAAGACTAAGCCGGTAATTCCTTGAGATTGACGAAGTCATCGTAGACGCATATGAACTATTGTCATCCCTCCATTAACTAATGATCTAATTGTTAGCAACCTCGTTTGAATTCTGATTTGCTAATTCTAACTGCTACTCATCCCGTTATATATATATATATATATATATATATATATATATATATATATATATATATATATATATATATATATATATATATATATATATATATATATATATATAGGTGTATATAAAAAACTATGTATCTAGAAATCAAAACACCGTATAATTAGGAATAGCGATGATAACTATTAGTACCGGTGGATCTAAAATGGCGGAGCAATGGCCTTTTTTTTTTTGAGTTGCCATCTCGCAGGGCTGTCCCTGGGAGCGTGCAGGATGGGCGACGGCGCAGGGTCTCTGATTCTCATATGCCTCCAAGTGTATAGTACCACCCATCTAGCTAAGCACAACAGGTAGTAATTTGTTTGATTGTTTCTTTGGCCCAATAGTATCACCCATTAGCAAGCCTATTAGCTCAATAAAAAATGATTTTTCTGGCCGGCTGCACGAACGTCGTTTTGTCTCCCGTCCCGACTCCTGCGATTCCAATTCCCTGTTCGTCTAGACATCTCCTATCGCCGAGGTATTCAGGTGAGACACTGAGGCCCTGGAGGTAAATAGGTAATACTAATCTTTTATATTTCTTTTTTTTTCAATTCATTCACAATCACAACGTGACAGCAAACTACAACGAGTAGCGGGTTGATCTCTAAACTTTATTCTTTTGATCTTTTCATCTAGGCACCTACTAGAATAGTGTTCAAAGATTGAAGCCATGTTTCTGCAAATCGATTTAAAAAATTTGAGTCGGGTTAGCAAAAGTGTAAGAAAAAACAAAGAATAGAGGATTTAATTCAATCTCATAAATGAGCTATGGATAGATTTATTACAAAACAATCACAAGTGTCATTGAAGATTATAGCATATCATTAAAATTTTCATTTCAAAGAACACTAAAAGAATGATGCTATTCAAATAAAGATTATGAAATATAGGTACCATTCTTGATATATCTTATTACAATGTAATATATTACGTTGTACATCTTATTTTAGTCTGATTTTTTTCTAGGTTAGCAGGCCTTTTTTTTTTTTGTTTCGATCAAGGCCTCCGATTTCCACGGGACGGCCCTACATCTCGAGAGGGGAGCTGAAATGGTTGGAACGAGGTGTGCTAAACATAGGAGATCCGATTACTCTACACGCGGTTGGTGGAACACGGACACATCCGTCCCGCTCCTCCAACGACCCCCACGGGTTCCCAGAGATTCTTTGGCGGTAGGTGATGGATCCCAACAAAAATCCTGTCCCCACCGGAACCACTGACCGACTGACGCAGCAATACCCAATCCGCGGGCCCATCACCGCATCCGCCCACCTGCCGCCACCCACCGTGCTGCGCCGGCGGCTAGAATCCGGCCCCCAGATCCCCGTCCCGTCGCGGTCGCCAGCACGGGTTTGCCGACTTCGACAGGCACCGTGCCCGGCCATCAGCGACGAGGCGGCGGGCGCCGCAAAAATTACACGACGCCAAGGCGCTCGGCGAAAATCTTGTGCCGCCGCCGGCGGAGCGGAGGGCGTCGTGCCAACCCCTGATCGCCGATTTCTGTGGCTGGGCCTCCGCTACCTGCCGCGCTCCGCGTCCATCCAAACGCCATCCGCGCGCTCCGCCTCCCGTTGCCGATCAGTTGCGTCGGCGTCACGCGTGCGTGCTGACTCCACCTCCACTATACTACTAGCAGTCAGGCAGGCTGACAGCTGCTCTCCTGCATGCATTACTAGCCAAGGCAGGCAGGCAGCACCCCAGCCGCCGCCCGCTCTTCTCGGCAGGAGCGGAAGCCGAGTCCTCTCCCATCGCGGGGCGGGCCACTTCCCATTCCTGCGCCTGCCTCGTTCCCCCTCCCCACCACCCAACCAGATGGAGCGCGCACGCCGCCACGCCAGCCGCGCGCTGCTGCGGCGCCTGCTCGCGGCGGCCGCGGCCTCGCGCACCACCGCGTCCCCGCCCACGTCGTCGTCCCGCGGCATCTCCACCCTGTCGCCGGCGGCGCCCGCGGGGAGGCAGCAGAACCAGCAGCAGCAGCGCCGCGCTCCCCGGCCTCCTCCCCACCAGCACGCGCAGGGGCGGCCGGTGTCGGTGTCGGCGCTGCAGCCGAGCGACACGTTCCCGCGGCGGCACAACTCGGCCACGCCCGCCGAGCAGGCGGCCATGGCGTCCGTCTGCGGGTTCGACGGACTCGACGCGCTGATCGACGCCACGGTGCCGGCCGCCATCCGCGCCCCGCCGATGCGGTTCTCCGGGAGGTTCGACGCCGGGTTCACCGAGTCGCAGATGCTGGACCACATGCAGCGCCTGGCGTCCATGAACAAGGCCTACAAGTCCTTCATCGGGATGGGGTACTACGGCACGCACATCCCCGGCGTGGTGCTGCGCAACCTCATGGAGAACCCGGCCTGGTACACGCAGTACACCCCGTATCAGGCGGAGATCGCGCAGGGCCGCCTCGAGTCGCTGCTCAACTACCAGACCATGGTCGCCGACCTGACCGGCCTGCCCATGTCCAACGCCTCCCTCCTCGACGAGGCCACCGCCGCCGCCGAGGCCATGGCCATGTGCAACGGCATCCTCAGGGGCAAGAAGAAGACGTTCCTCATCGCCTCCAACTGCCACCCGCAGACCATCGACGTGTGCCGGACGCGCGCCGACGGCTTCGACATCCGGGTCGTCGTCGCCGACGCCAAGGACTTCGACTACGGCAGCGGCGACGTCTGCGGCGTGCTCGTGCAGTACCCGGGCACCGAGGGCGAGGTGCTCGACTACGCCCAGTTCGTCAAGGACGCGCACGCCCACGGCGTCAAGGTCGTCATGGCCACCGACCTGCTCGCGCTCACCACGCTGCGCCCGCCAGGCGAGATCGGCGCCGACATCGCCGTCGGCTCCGCGCAGCGCTTCGGCGTGCCCATGGGCTACGGTGGCCCGCACGCCGCGTTCCTCGCCACGTCGCAGGAGTACAAGCGGCTCATGCCCGGCCGTATCATCGGAGTTAGCGTCGATTCCACCGGCAAGCCCGCTCTCCGCATGGCGATGCAGACCCGGGAGCAGCACATCCGCCGGGACAAGGCCACCAGCAACATCTGCACTGCCCAGGTACCTCTCGTCCCGGCGTACTCCACCCACCCACCCCCCCGCTCACCAAATTGCCTGACAGTGACCCGATCGATCGTACACTAGTGTGTTAGTGATAGAGTAGTAGTTAGTGACAAGGACACTTGTGGTTGGCAGGCCTTGCTCGCCAACATGGCTGCCATGTACGCTGTCTACCACGGTCCAGCGGGGCTGAAGGCGATCGCTGACCGGGTTCATGGCCTGGCTGGCACCTTCGCCCATGGCCTCAAGAAGCTCGGGACAGTGACGGTGCAGGACCTGCCCTTCTTCGACACGGTCAAGGTCACGTGCTCTGATGCACGTGCAGTTGCCAAGGAAGCTGTCAAAAACGAGATGAACCTTCGGGTTGTCGATGCCAACACGGTGTGCTTTAAATTGATCATTATGTCACCGTTTCATTCCAGCTCGTTTCCTTGATTTTGAGAGTTGGGCATTCATTAACTTCTAATTGTGATGCATTCCTATAGATCACTGTTGCATTTGATGAGACCTCCACCCTGGAGGATGTTGACAAGCTGTTCAAGGTGTTCAACAATGGCAAATCAGTAAGTACCCATTCAATTACTACAGAGTATAATGCGCGTGTGTTATTAAATGATGATGATGTGAAATTAGATCCAACTATTAAATTAAATGGTGTGCCATTGCAAACACTTTCAGGCGAGCTTCACAGCTGAATCCCTTGCACCAGAGGTCTCAAGCTCAATTCCTAGCAGCCTTGCTCGCGAGAGCCTCTACCTTACACATCCGATCTTCAACATGTACGTGCCTCTGAAATCTGAATGCTTGCGCGTCTGCTCCACTAATTTGTCGGAATGTTTCTGATTTGGCATGCTGCTGTGGGCTTGCAGGTACCACACAGAGCATGAGCTTCTTCGTTACCTGCATAAGTTGCAGTCCAAGGATCTCTCACTGTGCCACAGTATGATCCCTCTTGGTTCTTGCACAATGAAGCTAAATGCTACTGTTGAGATGATGCCTGTTACATATCCCAACTTCGCGAACCTGCACCCATTTGCCCCCACTGATCAGGCTGCAGGGTACCATGTAAGGACCATGATTCAGTTTCTACCCTAATGGCAAAGTATTCGCAGCATGAATTATTTCCAAACGTCTGAAATAACTTGTTTTCTGTCATAGGAAATGTTTGACGACTTGGGCAACCTGTTATGCACGATCACAGGTTTTGATTCTTTCTCTTTGCAACCAAATGCTGGTGCTGCAGGAGAGTATGCTGGATTGATGGTTATCCGTGCATACCACAACGTATGTCATGATCTATGTGGCCTAGCATTTCCTCTCTTGCTTTTCTGGTAATCTTTGTTGAAGAATTATGCTGATAAAATGCAGTCAAGAGGAGACCACCACCGCGATGTCTGCATCATTCCTGTCTCAGCACACGGCACAAATCCTGCAAGTGCTGCTATGGTTGGAATGAAGATTGTTGCTGTTGGAACTGATTCCAAGGGTAACATAAACATCGAGGAATTGAGGAAAGCTGCAGAAGCAAACAAGGACAACTTGGCTGCTCTGATGGTACTCTTGCTCTTGTTATGTCCTTTTAATATGAGGATTTACATTGGACCTTTACTCTTTCATATCTATTAATATATGCCTGGCAATTCTCTCGCCCGTGGCTTTTTGAAAAAAAAAAAAGCTGACCTTTATGTAGTTCATTCTTATGCTATACTGAAAGAATATCACTGTGTACCCTTCTTGCTTTATTTAGTGTTATGGTGTGCGTTAGATGACTTTTGCAATCACATCTGCCTCATAATACTTCATCTAATGGTACTTGTCATACATAACATATACAATAGGAGGAATAGAAAGAGCTGCCAACTGCCAACCACTTCGTTCATTGATGTACAGATAATTGGTGGATTAGACTGAATATTGTTGAACCATGGAAATGTGAAAAGTCAATTAGGATTTTTTAAGGGGGGGGGGGGGGGGGGCAGACCCAGTGCCAGAGGCTCCCACACGAGTGGGGTCTGGGGAAGGGAATAACCGAAGCAAAGTCTTACCTCCGCAGAAATTCTGCAGAGAGACGGCTTCGAACCCAGGACCTGGTGACTCGGCGAGCTAGCACTCACCAACTGCACCAGGCCTGCCCTTCAATTAGGATTTTTTAAGGAAAATGAAAAATTCAATTAGGATGGAATTTGTTGTTTTCAAAAGAAACTTTTGAAATTCTTTTTGCTGTATGCCGAGAATAACAAAGTGTTACAATATTAACTTATTTTCAGGTTACCTACCCTTCAACTCACGGAGTCTATGAAGAAGGCGTTGATGAGATCTGCAGGATCATTCATGAAAATGGCGGACAGGTCTATATGGACGGGGCTAACATGAATGCTCAGGTTATTTTTTCACAGTTTGCTATTCCATCTTCTGTACTTTGTTCATTATGAAAGCAATTAGGTCTCAGGATTGATTGATTGATTGAATACATGGGTTACATATATATATATATATATAGGCAAGGATCAATAGGGTTTATAGAAACACCCAATCTACGGTGATCATTGCCTAATCAATCATGTCTATCCTAATTAACTAGCAGCCCAGCCATATGGGCTTGAGCGCCTGGCCCATGGCCTGCCTAGAGGGCGCCTATATTCTAACACTCCCCCTCAGTCGAAACGTCAGCCACTTTGCACGTTTAGACTGGACCTAAACTCCGTGAACACTGAGGAAGGCAGCCCTTTGGTGAAGATATCCGCATACTGTGAGGAAGTAGGGACATGCAGTACTCGAACATCACCAACGGCGACTCGTTCTCGGACGAAGTGAAGATCAATCTCGATGTGCTTGGTTCGCTGATGCTGAACTGGATTGGAGGTCATGTAGACTACACTGATGTTGTCACAATACACCAGTGTGGCGCGCCTGAGAGAGGCGTGTAGTTCCAGAAGTAGCTGACGCAACCAGGTGGCCTCTGCAACTCCATTGGCCACTGCGCGATACTCGGCTTCAGCACTTGATCTTGACACGGTGTTCTGACGCTTGGAGGACCAGGAGATAAGGTTGTCACCAAGGAACACAGCATAGCCCGAGGTGGACTTGCGAGTGTCTGGACACCCTGCCCAGTCAGCATCAGTGTAGACGATGAGATCAGTCGAAGAAGACGGTCGCAGCAAGAGACCAAGATGGAGTGTGCCTCAAACGTAGCGAAGAATCCGCTTCAAGGCTGCAAGGTGAGGCTCACGTGGGTCATGCATGTGAAGACAGACCTGCTGGACTGCATACGCAATGTCTGGCCGAGTGAACGTCAGGTACTGGAGGGCGCCAGCAAGGCTGCGGAAGTCTGTAGCATCAGACAGTGGGGCCCCCTCAGCTGCAGCAATCTTCGGATTGGTGTCAACTGGTGTGGAGCACGGCTTGCACTCTGTCATTCCAGCGCGATTCAGAATGTCCAGCATGTATTGTCGCTGGGAGAGGAGGAGACCATCACCACTGCGCTGAACATCCATGCCAAGGAAGTGATGCAATTCACCGAGGTCTTTCATGGCAAACTCTCGCTGAAGGGCTGAGATAATCCGCCGAAGGAGATCAGGTGAGGACGCTGTGAGGACAATATCATCCACATAAAGCAACAGGTAGGCTGTGTCTGATCCACGCTGGTAGACGAACAGAGAGGTGTCTGACTTGGCTTCAACAAACCCGATGGACAGCAGGAAAGAGGCCATCCGGCTATACCATGCACGAGGTGCCTGCTTCAGGCCATACAAGGACTTCTTCAAGAGGCAGACAAAGTCCGGATGGGCTGGATCTTCGAACCCAGATGGCTGTTGGCAATACACAGTCTCCGACAGATGGCCATGAAGGAAGGCGTTCTTCACATCTAGCTGGTGAATAGGCCACCGGCGGGAGAGAGCCAAGGAGAGCACCGTACGGACTGTGGCCGGCTTGACGACAGGACTGAACGTCTCATCGAAGTCAACACCGGGGCGCTGGGTAAAGCCACGAAGAACCCAGCGCGCCTTATACCTCTCAAGGGAACCATCAGACTGAAATTTATGCTTGAAGATCCACTTCCCAGTCATGACGTTGGCTCGAGAAGGACGAGGCACGAGGTCCCAGGTGT
The DNA here is from genome assembly GCA_038087645.1 of Saccharum hybrid cultivar R570. Classification (NCBI taxonomy): domain Eukaryota; kingdom Viridiplantae; phylum Streptophyta; class Magnoliopsida; order Poales; family Poaceae; genus Saccharum; species Saccharum hybrid cultivar. The sequence goes on from JAQSUU010000682.1 coordinate 2,332,663, forward strand.
GATTCTTCAGGAGAGCACTGTGTTCTTCTTCCATAGCCGCTCGCCAATTGGGGTCAGCGAGGGCGCTACGGAAGGTCTTCGGCACCGCAGAGAGAGGAGCGGCGTGATAGGCAGCAGGCATCCGATAGCCGCTCTTCGACCGAGTGCTCATGGCGTGCTGGTTCACAACTGGAGGAACAGCAACGGCACCCTTGGGTAGAGGTGCGGTCGGTGGAGCAGCAGCCACGGTAGGAGGGAGTCGTCGCGTGTAGTGCTGCGTGAAGAAGCGATCCGAGCGTAGAGGTGGAAACCCGTGCGAGGGTCCCGCGCCTGCATGAAGGGCGGGCGGGATGTAGACCGGAGAGGCCTCTCCAGGCGCGCTGGGCAGCGCCGTGGCCGCGCGTGGCGCGGTCGGTGACCCAGGCGCCCGTCGCGCAGGCGGGATGTAGAGGGCGGGCGCCGGTGGATCATCAGGCGCCCCAGGCACAATCGCTGAGGGACTGGCAGGGGCGCTGGTGGTGGTAGCCGGCAAGGGCGCCCCAGGCACAGTCTCGGAGGGACCGGCAGGGGCGCTGGTGGTGACGGCTGGTGTACCTGCAGACAAAAACTTGTGCATCGGTCCAATAGGAGGGAGCACAGAGTCAGTAGTATCATCATCTAGGAACTGGAAGTCTACTGGAGCACGAGGACCATGTCGCTCAGCAAAGGGGAAGGCCGTTTCATCGAAGATGACGTGCCGGGAGACAATGACTCTATTGGTGGAGAGGTCAAGGCAGCGGTACCCTTTATGATGAGCGGAGTAGCCTAGGAAGACACAGAGGACAGACCTAGGGGCGAGTTTGTGGGGTGCAGTAGCCGACATGTTGGGGTAACATTTGCAACCAAAGACTCTTAGATGATCATATGTTGGTGGCTTGCCGAGCAGGGCAAGGTGGGGTGTAGAAAACTGTAGAGTCTTGGTGGGCAATATGTTGAGTAGAATAGTGGCTGTAGAGAGAGCCTCAGCCCAGTAGGATGGAGGCATGGACGCCTGAAAAAGCAGGGAGCGAACAACATTATTGATGGAACGAATAATGCGTTCAGCTTTACCATTTTGAGGCGAAGTGTAGGGGCAGGACATGCGAAGATGGATGCCCTGAGCGAGGAAGAAATGCCGGGAGCTAGAGTTATCGAACTCGCGCCCGTTGTCGCACTGGACAGCCTTGACACATGCGCCGAACTGGGTGGAGGCGTAGGTGACGAAGTTAGTGAGCGTGGGGAATGTGTCAGATTTGAGGCGCAAGGGAAAAGTCCACAAATAATGAGTGCAATCATCAAGAATGACCAAATAATATTTATAACCAGAAATGCTGACAACTGGAGAGGTCCATAAATCACAATGGATAAGATCAAACTTATTAGACGCACGAGAGGTGGACTCATGAAAGGGCAAGCGAACATGGCGCCCTAACTGACAAGCATGACACAAATCTAAACAGCCCTGAATATGACAAGAGACACTAGACGCAAGCTTCGACAAAGCCTCGTGACCAGGGTGGCCAAGACGCCGATGCCACAACGGGGAGGACGCCTGGGCGACAAGAGAGTGTGCTGGAGGCAGGCGCAGGGGGTATAGCGGCCCGGAGCTATTGCACCTGACGATCTCGGTCCGAGATGGAAGAACCTTCATAGAACAACCAGCGGGGTCAAACTCGATAGAACAATTATTGTCGACAGTAAATTGGCGAACAGAGATAAGGTTCTTAATAATCTGTGGTGACACAAGAACATTATTAAGACGTAAATTGTGAGGTAACTCTGCGGAGCCAGTGGCAGTCACAGGAAGAAGAGAGCCATTACCAACGACAATAGATGAAGGAGTAGGGTACCGCGGGAATAGAACATGTGAAAGAGAGGAGGACTGAGATGACATATGGGAGGTAGCACCTGAGTCGAAGTACCACTCGTTGAATGAAGGGGGGTTCAGCGACGTCGTGCTGAAGGCGGAGGCGAGTGCCGTCGGGTCCCAGGAGGGCAGGCCAGCCACCGGGTTGTAGTACCCAGGAGCAACCCACTGACTGGCAGTATCAGGAGCAGCGCCGGGCTGCTGCTGGGCGTAGTGGTGCTGCTGCTGTGCAAGCAGTGCGTGCTGCTGGGCCTGCTGTTGCGCCTGGTGCTGCGCCTGGAGGTGAGGAGGCACCGGGATTGGTGCCAGGGGCGGAGGTCGAGGGCCCCCGGGCCACATCTGGATTGAACCCATCCATGGGTTGTAGTAGCTGGGCCAGGGACGTCCTCCGGCGCCGGGCTGCTGGGCGCCAGTCGGCGGTTGCTGCTGGTGCTGCGGACCGCCACCAGAGGGTGGGCGCTGACCTCCAGAAGGGCTGGCGCTGCTGGACCCTCCTTTGCCACCGCCGCCACGCTTGCTGCGGCGGTTGGCGTTAGAGGACTTGGGACCGCCGGTGCCCCCGGAGCCCGAGGTGGGCGTCGGTGGAGGGGCTGCTGCAGCAAGAGCAGTGGCAGGGGCGTCCTTCTTGTTCTCTAGTGTGAGTTCCTCGAGGATGAGGTCGTCACGGGCCTCCAGGAAGGTGGGGAAGGGCCTGGTGCGACGAAGAAGAGCCCCGACGTGGCTGAAGCGCTCGTTGAGGCCGCGGATGACGTTGAGGACGAGGGTGCGGTCGGTGATCACCTCGCCAAGGGCCGTGAGGTCGTCGGCCATCTTCTTCAGGCGGCGGCAGTAGTCGGTGACGGAGAGGTCGCCCTGGACGAAGTTGCGAAACCGCGTCTCAAGGTGGATGGAACGAGCCTCCCGGTTGCCGAGGAACTGCGACTCGATAGCGAGCCAGGCATGTCGAGCGGTGGAGCCCTGGGCAGAGATGATCTCCGCAAGGTCGTCAGTGAGAGTGGCGACGATCCAGGACTTAACGACGCAATCCATCCGGGCCCAGTCAGGAGAGATCGGGGCTGGAGGGTCCTCGCGAACATGATCCTGAAGAGAGAACTTGCCGAGGATAAGCAAGAACTGATCACGCCAACGGTTGAAATTACCGGAGTCGACGTCGAGGACAATATTGACGTGCTGCCGAATGTTGTTGACAGCGACGGCCTGCGCGTGGAGTTGCAGCAGGGCCATGGCCTCGTGGAGAAGCATGGCGGAGGCGAGGTTGGGCGGCGGCGACGTCGTGCTGGAAGATGCTGCTCCAGGAGCAGCGGCCGCGGCCGCGGCGCGTTCCTGGGCGGCGCGGGCCAAGGCATCGCTGGCGCGGGCAGCAGCCGCGTCACGTTCCTTGGCGGCGGCCGCGGCTTCTGCCTCAGCTGCAGTCGCACGGGCCAGGGCAGCCTGACGCTCCCTGTCCTGAAGTTGGGCAGCGGCGGCGGCGGCGTGCGCCTGGGCGGAAACCGCGTCATCAGGAATTCCCGTGGACTTGGGAGAGTCGGGGGGAGTGGGAGACATTGATGCGGCGCTGGAGGATTCCTGCGCGCGAGGGGAGCGCTGCGCGGCGGAGGGCCGGCGCGCGGAGGAGCGGAAGCAAGGCCTAGACCTAAACTAGGCGGCTGATACCATGAAAGCAATTAGGTCTCAGGATTGATTGATTGATTGAATACATGGGTTACATATATATATATATAGGCAAGGATCAATAGGGTTTATAGAAACACCCAATCTACGGTGATCATTGCCTAATCAATCATGTCTATCCTAATTAACTAGCAGCCCAGCCATATGGGCTTGAGCGCCTGGCCCATGGCCTGCCCAGAGGGCGCCTATATTCTAACACATTATGCAAGCAATCTCTTCAAGAAATTATTATTCTAAAAAATTATGGGACACATTTATATTGCTATGTGTAGATGGATTCCAAAAATGCGATGAAGTTGATTCTTCTTATTTTTGAAAAGAAAATACTTGTGTAGTGAACTTACGAGACAAATCTATTAGAGTTCAGTACTTAGCATTAGCAAGATAAGTAATTCTGTGGTTCTCTTGAAAATATTTAGTGATTGAATTTTGTGTATAATCTATCAAACTGTATGTTCCTAACTACTTTTTGTTCTATAAGAAAAGTATTTTTTCCTAGTTCACCTGTACCTAGTACAGGACTTAAATTCCCCTCATTGGATAGCTATTGCCAAAATAATCGGTTCACTAGAAATTTCCTTGAGCTTACAAAAGTTTTCTTTTTACAGGTTGGGTTAACAAGCCCTGGTTTCATTGGAGCTGATGTTTGTCACCTTAACCTTCACAAGACATTTTGCATTCCACATGGTGGAGGTGGTCCCGGCATGGGTCCTATTGGGGTTAAGAAGCATTTGGCACCGTTTTTACCATCTCACCCAGTGGTAGGTTCCCTTAATTCTTTATCTTCTCGTTTGTCAATCTGTAAAAATTTATATTCTGATTTGAGGCATATATTCAGATTTGAGGCTTATTAGTTCAGATTGAAGATTTAAGATAGATTCCCCATGTGTTTCTCTATGCTACGACCAATCATACATCATTCTTTCGAGACTAGAGAACCCTTGTTGTCCTATCGTATTCTGCAACATGTCCTGTCCTAAACTAGTGAAGCAAGAATCTGTTTGCAGCATTTTCTTTCATGTTGAAAGCATTGCAGGTGATACTACTGTACTATTTAGTGGTGATGCGTTAACAAATCAAACCGTTCTGTAAGTGCAGAGCACTAAACCAGAAAAATTATTCATAATTTCTGCATGCTTCCATCATTTCATCCAAAAGAAAATACAACCACATCATCTGATTAATCCAGTTATTATCAGATTCCCACTGGTGGCTTTCCTCTCCCTGAGAAAACCGACCCTCTCGGTACCATTTCTGGTGCTCCATGGGGATCTGCCTTGATTCTGCCAATTTCCTATGCATATATAGCCATGATGGGTTCACAGGGATTGACTGATGCTTCAAAGATCGCGATCTTGAATGCAAACTACATGGCAAAACGTCTAGAGGTACTTTTTCATTCATGACAGCATACCTTAGTGACATTTATTATATTCATCAAATTAGTTTCTAAAATTTACTTGGTAATGATCTTTTTGCAGAAACACTACCCAGTTCTGTTCCGTGGAGTCAACGGAACTGTTGCCCATGAATTCATCATTGATTTAAGAGGATTTAAGGTACTTATATCTGAATCATACTAGCAATTGAACCATGCATCGATGCATCGCAGTCTCTAACTGGCTCCTGGAACTTTGTCAGACGACTGCTGGTATAGAGCCAGAGGACGTTGCAAAGCGCCTGATGGACTACGGATTTCACTCACCAACCATGTCATGGCCTGTTCCTGGCACACTTATGATTGAACCAACTGAAAGTGAGAGCAAGGTAAGCATATGTAGCTTTTGGCAATCTTTTGCTTCCCATTTATATCAGTTAGTTGATTTCACATTAGCTTATGATATCATAACATTTTGTCTTGGCAGGCCGAGCTGGACAGGTTCTGTGATGCTCTTATCTCCATCAGGGAAGAGATTGCAGAGATAGAAAATGGCAAAGCAGATGTGCTCAACAATGTCCTGAAGGTAATATCCCATTAGTGTCAAATGGTATCAGTCAGGTAGCAATTGTTCACCATATCAATCCATATCTCTCTTCACATAGCCAGTGGTTCTAGAACCTTCTGAGTCATATTCCTTGTCTATTGGGTCTGAATATGACTTTAAAGAAAGATGTCATCACTCACTGTAAAGAATATGTGTCTTTTAGCAAGCTAAGTCTTCCACACAGGAGATGGTTTTTGCACACATCCAGGTTCCAGGACACCTCTTGCATTGCATGTTTACAGAGAGAGGTTCACAGGTGTTTTTGCTTTGTTTGTGCAGGGCGCTCCTCACCCACCGCAACTCTTGATGGGTGACACATGGAGCAAGCCGTATTCCAGGGAGTACGCTGCGTTCCCCGCGGCATGGCTGCGGGGCGCCAAGTTCTGGCCAACAACTGGTACGAATAGCTCAGCCGTCGTCTCCAGAGGCAAAAGCCTTCTCGTCGCTTAACAGTTAACACTTCGAGCGAGGCTAATCTAATCTCTGCTTCCCCTGTTGCGCTCTTGCCAGGTCGTGTGGACAACGTCTACGGGGACCGCAACCTCATCTGCACGCTGCAGCAGGCGTCCCAGGTGGCCGAGGAAGCCGCAGCTGCAGCAACTGCGTAATCTCGTCGTAAAACCACGGTCGCAGTGTGCAAAACAGCCTCAAGAAGAAACTGTAATGCATGCTTCCTGTCGGAGGGAAGTATCATCTTGCTCCTCGTCCTTTCTGCAATGTATATACTTGCCCATGGCAGCTCCTGATCCCCCATAAAGCTGCCACCTTAATTCTGCGCTTCATTGCTTCTCCATTCCCATGTACATTAAAAAATAGCTTTTTATTGACTAGAATAGCTGCTCTTTTCCGAACAGTCAAGTAGTTGACACGGAAGTATGTCTTGATATATTCATATCGGGCCAAATGGAGATTGTTGGAAATATGCCAAAGAGCCAATAAATTGGATTCAGTTTGGACTCAAGTTAGACTTCATATTTGGCCTCAAACTGATTGAGGCCCAATTTATTTGTATATAAAAGGGTGGAAAAGGTCTATTTTACCTCTCATATTGGACTCAAAATTGTTGCATAGATGTAACATTCCACAGACGTACTTGAGCATGGTTGAAAACATTACTCCTAGAAGACCTACAATCTCATACGTTTCTTCAGATGTTTCTATCAACACAGCTCAAATCTTTCTGTCGTGCAGATTGAGTTCACAAATTTAAGAAAAACATGACACATGCATACGGACTTGCATTGTGATACTAATATGCAAGACACCCAATACGAATAAGATAGTACAATAATGACTTCACTACCAAATTGTTGATTGGATAATAAAAAGTCTGCATGATAGTAGTAACGTAATAGTAGCGACTCACAAACCCAAAATTCAAGCACTTCAAAATATTTAGATAGCATGCGTGTATATATGCCGGCACGCTGCCAGCCTCTATGCTCCAACCTTCTCCCTCAACTCATCAACAATCGATGAGAATTGTTGCACCAGCTGAACGAAACTTAACACAGCCTTCTTGAAGTTCTTCTCCTCCGCAATAAAGTCAATGCACTTCTTTTTCAGCCGCCGTCAGTTAAATGTTCCAGCACAGATCGAAGTGGCAGCAACTGTGTGCACTGATATATTATCCCACAGCTTTCCAGCACACAAAATCTTGAGGCAATCCAACGCGAACCGGTCCGCTGCAGCTAGAAATGCCAAAACATGCCATCCTCCGGGGCCCAGGGAGTCCCCGATCTCGTCATCGGCAGGACAAGCATCAGTGTACATGAACCGAAGCATGACTTTGAAGTCGCCGACGCAATGTCATGCAAGGTGATGGATGACATGTCCGCTTCCGCCATGGAGCCCAGGAATTACGCCTTGAAGACCGGCGAGCGGGCGGCAAGCACAGCCCGGTGAGCAAGGTACTTGCAAATCACCTTGCAGGCGGAGCAGACAAAAATACAGTTCAATACTCACATCACATGCATATATCACAGGGAAGAGCACTTTTCTAGGAGAATTTAGCCAGATCGAAGATGCCAAAGTTAGTTTCTTCTGAGAATTTGCTATTGGAAAATGATAAATCCTTTGCTCGTGGTGATGAAGATAGTTGGTCAACTCTTGAGGATCCAGCATTGCTTCTGGCATATTCTGGAAAGAAACAGAAATCAATAAAAAAACAAGAAACAACTGAACAAGCAAAGCACAGTGATAACCTCTCGTTTAGCAGATGTCACATTGTTTTCTGTCTCTTTCCTCACTGTTGCATTTCGTGAGATCGTACAACAGAAGGTGCAGTTGCAGCCAGGATAGCTAGAGCTTCCTTGTGTCTCCTCTTTGAGTTTCGCGCTTCTTAGCTTCCCTCAGATCACGAAGAAACTGATATATGATCCCATTTTCTTTTTTTGTTGAAAGAATCCAACTCATAAGAAATATTCCGGACAACCTTGAGTATCAAATCTTCTGCAAGATATAAGACGGACTGAAATTTCGATACAGAAAGCTGAAGAAATATAAACACATCTAACCAGTTCATTTTAGCACTGTGAAGACTAATTATTAAGATAGTACTGCAGCAGCAAGGGAATTAATAAAGCGGGCAACGACCAAAACCATCTTGTATGGCTGCATAAGGAATAATAATGTACATGACAAATGAAAACTTACCATATCCCTGCTTCATAGAAATAATACTGTCCAGTAGCCTGGATTGTAAATAAACTATCCCCTTCTATTTCATCATCAGGTGAATGCTTGAGAGTATCTGATGATTTTGCTTTACAGACTTGATCCAGGGCAGCTTTGTCTGCTAATTCCCAAGTTTTGCTGATGAACCACCAAGGTCCACATCATGAAGAGAGCAAGATAACTCTCCTACTCAAATTGGGAGAAAATAAAGTTAATTTTTAGATGCGAAAAAAAAGAAACTGGCAATGGATTCTGTTTAATTGACATGAAGGAGGCAGCAGGAATTTACTATGATAACCATTTTCTGTATTAGTTTGCTCCAAGTTATTACTCCACAAACCTTGCAACAATTTCTCAATGACAGGATAAATATAGCAGCAGTAACCATCCATGCTACATGGGGAAAAATCAGGATTAAGTTATTTATCCATTCAAATGAAACACTGCCTGTAATAATGTGTGAGAAGGTCCCAGTGTATCAAAGTAACTAAAGCCTGTGTACACACATGCCTGTAATGGAGAGAGGAAGAGGGGAAAGGAAGGGGGGATGGGGAGAGAGGAGAGAGAGAGAGAGAGAGACATCAGGATTGGGGGTATGCATACTTGAGAAAATGCCGGCCAGAAATCTGATTTAGATCAGGATCAGGACATCTATGAAAGTCATTTTGAACTAAATCACCCTTATTAGCATTGTCATTTCCTGGAAAATGATGATCAATTGATGAAATGGCTTCCTCCTGTCCTGATTCAAGTGTAGCAGTGGTAAGTTCTTACTTTCACTCCTAACCAATGCACCTGTTCATAAATACCAGAGGAATCAACAAGTCTTTAAAATTAATGAAATTGAGGCTTCATTGCTCTGGAGTAGTTTAATCTTCAAAAAGGTAATCAGATGCTCGACTCCCAAGTTTTTTTAAAAAGAAAAAAGAAACAGAAAAGGCAGGCTGCCATGCCCAACACTACCAAGAAACTTCTAAAGCAAGTATATCAAAACGGTACATCACAGTTAGCACTGGCACACTAATAAACAATAGCACCAAATCTAAGGTCATGTTGGTTTGCTAAATTGCACGGATACGGATACGCGTATCGGTATCGGATACGGATACGTGTATCGGATACGGCAACTTCCCAAAAACCCGATACGCGGATACGTTTAATATTTAAAAAAAATAGAAATAAAAATAATAATAATGCAGATCTAAACATAAAACTGAGAACAATAAAACATCACAATAAGTACTTAAGTGCTATTATTACAGGACAACAGTACTTGCAGCGCCACTTAGCATTTCCTGCACCAGATTTAGGCTTCTCTAAAATGGTTACATAATCCCAAAGTGGAGCCTTGATGTTTGTTGTGTTTGTGGCTGCAGATCCTACGCTAGCACTAGCACTTACACACAGCCCAGCAGGCCAGCCCTCCTCTCTTAACCCTACCGCCTACCCTCTCCTTCCCCACGCGCCGCCGCACTCTGCTCTCGCCCAGTCGCTCCTCGCCAACTCCCCGCTCTCGCTCGCTCTCTCTCTTCTCCACGACTCGCCGGCGGGGTGCGCTGTCGTGGGCTCCTCTCCTCCGCGGCCCCCAACGCCGAGCCGCCGACGCGCTGCCTCCTCCTCACCGCCCCGCGCTCCGGCTCCGTCCTGCTGCTGCTCCTCCCCATGCCTCCTCTGTGCAGATCCGGCCTCGTTCTCCGCGGATCCGGCCTCCTCATCGCTCGACGCTCGTCCTCCGTGGATCCAGCCAAGTCGGGTGCGGAGAGGTCGCCGGTCGCGTCGTTCACGCCGCTCCTCACGCTCCGCCTTCTCCAGTTGCTCCCCACCGCGCCCGCGTCCGCGCCCTCACTCCCCAACAGCAACCGCCTGCTCGCACCTCTGCCGTGCGGGGCCGTATCGGCAACTCAGATACGTATCAGCCGACGTATCCGATATTCGCGAAAATAAAGAAAAATCGGATACTCCGAGGATACGTATCGGAGGTGTATCGGACACGTATCCGTATCCGATACGTATCCGATACGCGATACGCTGCTTCCTGGACGTATCGGGGTAACGTAGTTGGTTTGTGCTGACGCTTTTCAAAAACTGGCTTTTAAATGATGTCACTGCTTCTAGAAAACCTGTTTCTTGAAATGTATAATATATGTAATACCCCTCAGATTAATCCCTTAGAACTTAGAAGTCAACATAAGTTCCTACAGACCACCTTCTAGCTTCTAAATTTCTAATAAAAACTAAGTGTTGCTTCCCAAAAGCTGATTTCAAAAGCTAGCTGTTTGCTTCAGCTTTCTACTTCTGAGGCAAAAGGCAGAAGCTGGCTGAAACAAACAGAGCCTAAGTATCACACATTAGCTATCATTTTATACAGGCTGTACACAGTAATGAAAATTGGCAAATGTTAGCTTATTCAGTCGTGACCTGTTGAAAAAAAAAGAGAATAGAACTGCTATAAATACTGAGCATTGTAGCTACAAGAGAGATAAATATCACCCAGAATAAATGGTAAAGCCTAATTTCATATCAGGAAGCATACTATGGGTTTGTTTGGTTCAGCTCTGTGCCATAAATATTAATGAGGAGTATTTAAACTTGAAGTATTCTACGGTATCTAAAATCATTTCATGACATAGAATACTACTTTTTGTTTTAGCTTCATCTGCAAGACACGTGCACAATTACTAGCAAACAAGAACTTGGCACAATCTATCAGGACACAGTTACAGAGGCAAACACTTCTTGTTAGATCCATCAGCGTATAAAAGAACCGCGCAAAACTACAAACATAAGCACTAAACAGGAAGTTTGTTTTTTTTAAAAAAAATTACTGAAGTAGACATTACACGCTGGAGGGATTGTCATGGAAAAAAGAACATGATTGCCTAAAATTACCAAGTTATGTAATCAAAACTATTCTCCACCTGGTTGTTTATCAAATCAACATGAATATGATAAAGCTAAGTAGTAAACATCAAATTGTAAGCAGTAGAATTTCAGTATCTGATTACCACTTGCACTAGAACGACACAACCATAGAGAAGGAATAATCTACTCAAACTAGTTGTCCACCAAAGGCTTTTGCATACACTTTTACAAGACTAACAGCCAAGCAAAACATTACCTAAGGTTGAATTATAGATTGATATACAGACCAATAAGAATTGGAATATTCCCAAGTTTGAGCTTCAATGGAATCATGAACAAAATGGATGAAAGAGCTATGTTGTTCCAGTTTTGAGGCAACAAGCATTTTGATAAAATATGGTATGAACAGCATACTCCACATGATCTGTGGGACCACTAACCATTACATCAGATGACCCAGATGAAATGGATGATTTCAAAATGTTGAGCCTGGCACACAGAAAACAGTTGCGCACCGTGGGAAAGAATAGAAAATGAAATTTACCATCGGTCAGGCAGCTTCTCCTCTGAGTTCATTAACCACACTGCCAGAAGCCTCATGAATGTTATCAGTCACCATTGAATATGTCTCAGAGTCAATCTGACAATGTCTATTCTCCATAGCAGACAGCAACTGTGAACAAAAATCCACATGGCCAGCTTTGAGCAAACCATCATTCAAAATTTTCCATGCAACTTCATTATGATTATAGTCCATTCCTAGTAAGTCACAGAACAGTGATTTAGCCTTGTCATAGTCCCCCTCATCACAGAGGCCTATAATAAGATAGTGGTAGGACTCGAGATGAGGCTGAAACCCAAATTCTATCATGTCGGAAACAAATGACACAGCCTTTTCAAAAAGCTTGATATCACAACAACACTTGATAAGCATTGTGTATATCTCTTCATTGGGAGATATATCTTTTCCAATCATATGATCAAGAAGCACACATGCTTCTTCTAGACGTGTTGCTTTGCAGAATCCTGCAATGATAGAACTGTATGTCACTGCTGTAGGATTTAAGCCATGCTTCACCATCCTTTCAAGAAGCTGCCAAACTGTGTCCAGCTCAATCCAGTTCCACATGCCAGATGTGTCTACATAATGAGCATTAACCAAACTCATGTTTAGAAAATGCTTGAGCAAAAGCCAATAAGTCCAGTAATTTGGCTCACATGATGCATCTATCATACGCTTCAGAGTAGAAAATGCACGATCCATATATCCCATATGCCCACAACCATTAATGAATACATTATAGGTTACCACATCAGGTGCGACACCGTCTCTTTCCATTTCCCCAATTAGATGCTCAGCCTCCTCTATTTGACCTATCTTGCAGTACGAGTTAATGAATACAGTATATGTGGTTGCACTAGGCTTATGTCCTGATGAAATCATTTCATTGAACATGCTCTTAGCATGGTCATGCTTCCCTTCTTTGATCATTTCACTGATGATTATTGTATAAGCAACAATGTTACACTTGACTCCACTTAGGGTCATCTGATCCAGTATAGACAAAGCTTCATTCAACTTCTTTTGTTTACATAAAGCCTGCAACAGTACACTATATGTGTACGAATCTGCCTTACAACCCTCATTGACCATCTTCTCTATAAGGACGGCAGCAAAGTCAGTATTGCCTGCCTTGCTAAAACCATCAACTAAGGATGTATATATTACCTTTGTGAGGACGACTCCCTTCCTGACAAGAAATGAATAAGCTTCTTCAGCTCTTCCAGACTTGCATAGTGCATCAGTTAGGACATTGTATGCTTGCTCATCAGGTGTCAAGCCATTCTGCTCCATCATTTCAAATAACCTGAAAGCATTATCAAATTCATGTTTTTTGCACTGGCCTTGAATCAGAGTAGTATAAGTGATAACACCAGGAGTTATCCCATCCTCTTGCATTTTAGTTATTAAAGCCATTGCCTTATGAAGCTTTTGATCCTGAATTAACCCATATATCAAAGAACTGTAAGTCCAGGCATTTGGACGGCAACCTTCATGTTCCATCAATTTGAAGACCTCTAGTGCAGTACCAACCTTCCCAACCTTGCAATACCCATCAATTATAGAGCTGTAGATGACAACATTAGGAGCTAAACCATTTGCAAACATCTCGTTCAGCGTCTCTTTAGCTTCTTTTAATTTATGCTTCTTGATGAGGACATTGATCAACACTCCATATGCCTGTAAATCAAGTTTGCAATTGCTTGATATCATGCTACTCTTTACCCTGAGTGCATCATCAATCCTTTCAGCCTTGCAATACCCATTAATAATGTTAGTGAATGTGATAACTGTAGGCGTGAAGCCCCTCACAATAGCACCATTCAGCAATTCTTCAGCTTCGTCTGGCTTCCCACCACATAGGCCATAAATCAGAGTGTTGTATGTCCAGTCATCTGGATTACACCCATTTCGTTCCATCAGTGCCTTAATCCCCAATGCATCCTTCATCCTTCCTGACTTACAGTACCCATCCATCATTGCATTATACGTCCAAACACTTGGAACCACCCCTCTCAGAGGCATTTCATCAAGCAACCTCCTGGCATCATGAATCCTACCCTCCTTACAAAGACCTTTGATCAAGAGTGTATATGTGTGCAGATTCAGGGAGCACCCATCTTGTACCATCATGACCAGAAGCACAAGTGCCTCCCTTACACACCGTGCTTCACAGAGCCCCTGAATCAGAATGGTGTAGGAGTACTCGTTCCTCCTGCAACCCATCAGCGGCATCATCATAAGTAGCCAGCAAGCCTTTCTCAAGTCACCTGTTCGGCAGCACCCCAACAACAATGCATTACATGTGTATGTATCCATCTCCATCCCAGACTCCCTCAACAGACGGAAATACCGGTGTGCTATGGCGAGATTGCCTTTCTTGCAGTATGCCATGATCATAGTGTTGTAAGTCACTGTGTCTGGCAACAATCCCTCCTGCACGAGGTGCGAGTACAACTTCCCCATATACTCCGTCATGTCGAACCGCAACAGCGACCTGAGCGCCAAGTTGTAGCACTTTGGGGACAGCACGAGTCGCTTACCACCTACTCGACGGATTGCCTGAATTGCGTCGACGGCCTCGCGCATGTCCTCCGCGGTGCCGGAGCAGCTGATCATGGAGACGACGAGCTTGTCGTAGTTGGCGGGCGCGCGGCGGCGGGCGAGGAGATGGAGCAGCGCGGCGTGGGAGGCGGCGGTGTGGCGGAACCCGGGGCGGCGCGCGACCCACTCAAAGAAGGCCAGAGCGGTGGCCGGGTCGAGAGGGGACACCGGGGCGCGGAAGAGGTCGGCCACGTGCTCGGCCGTCACGGAGGGGGCCAGCCGCTTGTAGGCGCGGCCCTTGTTCCAGCGGCGCGTGGAGATGACGCGGCCGAGCTCCGCGACGATGTCCGGGGTGGATGTGGAGGCGACGGCAGCGGCGGAGCGGGGGACGGGCGGGAGGCGGCGCATGGTGGCGGCGGCCTTTAGGGTTCAGGGTTCTGCGGGGCGGCGGCGACACGGAGGCGGCGGCCGCGGCGAAGCGGAACGAAAGGCCCCGACTCTAATTCCTGTCGCTCTCTCTGATATAAAACACGATATGCCATTTTAAAGGAAGGAAGGTGTGCCATTTTAATTCCCGTCGACTCGTAGGATCCGGGTCTGTCGGCCGGCGGCCCCTCCCTCCCACTGCGCCGTCGCCTCCATCCCCGCCCTCCTCTCCCGCCGCTGCGGCGCCGTCGTCGCTTCCTCCCGCAACGGCCGAGAATCGATCTGTTGCGGCCGCTTCGCCGACGTCGAGGGAAGGACGGCTGCGCCATCTTCTCCAACACGCCGCGCCGTCCTCACCTTCGTGTTCACGCAAGGAGGATGCCCAGCGGCGGGCCGGTGTGGATCTGAGCATCGCCCGACCCTGTTTGCACTCTGTCAACGGCCACCACCGTCAAGCCGTCACCGTCCGCACAGACCCGCTCGGTGAGCACTCGTGTCCGCCCAGACGAGCCTCATCCTTTCTTGCGTCTCGTATCACTGTGGTGCCAAACTTTGAAGTGTAATTGTGCAAATAGCTGCAGCTAATTATTTAATCCAGGAAAATATTGGGTGCAAACCACCCTCTCAGTGCAATCATGAAAACCCTTCCAAAAAAAACCTACTTCAAGGTTTCCAAAAATTATGAAACTATGCACATCCATAGTTCATCCATAGATGTATGTTGTAGCAACCCAATTTAATGTATACAAATAGCTTCAAAGATGACTGTCGGACATAATTTTATCTATTGTCAAATATGCAACTAGCTGCAGCTTACATATTCATGCATACAGCATACACATATGACGACTACTCGAACATAATTTTATCTATAATGGATCCGTACAAGCCAGGGCCTATATGACCAAATGCACTCCTACAGGGCATGATTATTTCAAGAATAGAGTTGAAATTACCACTTTATGAACTGATGGGACTAGTACATTTTACGATTATATACTACTTGTGATGCTCGTCGGTTCCTTTTTTTCTAACTACTCACTGGCAATTTGCTATTATCAGGTTTGATCCTCGCCCTATCCAAAAAGTGAGTGCCAGTAGCCCTGTCACTGCAAGATCAGAGTATGTTACATTGTACAATTTGTTTTGCTTGTTCAATGACAACAATTAATTGTCTGGAGGATTATTGTCACTACCATGCTAGTCTACTTTAATAATCCCATATATGGTATAGAAGTCTACTTTTATGTCTACTACTAACTGTGAAAATGTACTACTATCGACTAGTATTTAATTGTGCACTGCATCATAGACTTGTGAAAAACTTGGACATTTTGATTCCGTAGAATATACATACGGAAAACTTCTTCTATCACAGACTTAAGGTGAACTCTTATTAGCTTTATTATCTGTCCTTATTGTACACAACTCAGCGCCTTGTTCCTTCCCTACAGTTTAATTTTGTTGCTTGTAGTAACTTTTAAGCTCAAATGGCCTAGAACTAAGGTGATACAAAGAAATAAACCAAAGTATGAGAGATTTAAAATTTAAAATGTGTGTTAAACTATGAATGCAGATACCTTATGGCTTATGCCAAAACTGCCTAGCATAATTTTAGATCCATTATTCAATTTATAAACCCTTCGCTATTTAACAAACCTGAATTCAATTATTACCTTCTGTTTAAATAACATGAGCTTTCCTGCTCGCTGAGAGGTCATTGACCCTTGTACATAAATTTGTTATAACTGAAAACCATCAGCATTGCAGGACCTGATGCATGAACCTTTCATCTCGAATTACAGTATCAACAAATAATAATTCTGCTGCCATGTGAATCATCTGTTTTTGGTCTGCTGAGACGTTACTGCAGCAATATTGAATTGCCTCCATTTGACCATTTGTTCCTGACACGTTTAAATTGATGAAGGTGAAAAAAAAGGCATTGTCTGTGGTTGCTGCGGCTGGTTTGCAGCTGCTGCTGGCTTGGCTGCTTCAGCCAGCTTGCCTAACACCCCCGCAGTCTTGGACAGAGGGAGTACTCAAAACCCTGACTGCCGATGGATCTCCTCTCTGCTGCGTACGGCGCTACCTCTGACGATGAGGATGCTGCTGACCCACCCTCCTCTGCACCGGCTGCCACAGGGTCTGCCTCCTTCGCTTCACCTCCCCTGAAGCGGCCGCGGTGGGAATCTCACCAATACCTGCCTCCAACTCACTGCTTCCCGCAACAGCGCCTGCTCGACGCAGCGCCACCACTGGCATCTCCATCCAGCGGCAGGTACATTTCCAAGAGGGAGCGTGCTCTCCTGGCTTCATCGCAGGCACATGTAGAATCCGGATCACCCCTGACTCCGCTGACGAGAGCGGAGTTTGATTGCGCAGGTGAGCTTTCTGGGCCTCCATTGCAGCAGATTGAAAGATGCTGATTATCCTAGTATAAATTGCTAGAGAATGTGAATTGGATTACTTGGGCCTACCCTGAGGGTGGCTGTATATAGTACCATACATGGGTCATACATGGGCCTCTAACAGGCTTATACTCCAACACCCCCCCCGCAGTCTGGACTGCCGGCGCAGCGGAGTCTAAGACTGGGCAAGAAAGAAAACAAGAAGTGCACAACACACACAGGACCTCCCCGCATCCACAACTAGTCACTGGAGACGTTGAGGCTGGAGCGAAACTCGGAGAAGGTCGAGGAAGGGAGGCCTTTGATGAAGATGTCCGCAAACTGTGAGGTGGTCGGGACGTGAAGAACTCGGACGTCGCCGATGGCCACACGGGTCGCGGACGAAGTGTAGATCGATCTCCACATGCTTGGTCCGCTGGTGCCTGCAACGGGGTTGGTGGAGAGGTAGACCGCGCTGACGTTGTCGCAGTAGACGAGCGTGCTCCTGGCGAGAGGGGCGGTGAAGCTCAGCCAGGAGCTGGCGGAGCCAGGCAGCCTCGGCCACACCGTTGGCAACGGCACGACACTGGAGCGTGAGACCACCGGCTGACGCTTGGACGACCAAGAGACAAGGTTGCTGCCGAGGAAGACAGCGTAGCCGGAGGTGGACCTGCGGGTGTCCGGGCAGCCCGCCCAGTCAGCGTCGGTGTAGACAACCAGTTCGGCAGTGGAGGATCAGCCGAGGAGCAGCCCGTAGCCGAGGGTGCCACGGAGGTACCGGAGAAGCCGCTTCATAGCAGCGAGGTGGGGCTCCCGCGGAGCATGCATGTAGAGGCAGAGCTGCTGGACGACATAGGTGATGTCCGGCCGTGTGAAGGTGATGTACTGGAGCGCGCCAGCAAGACTCCGGTAGGTGGTAGAGTCCGCTGGCCCAAGCATCGGACCCCCAGCCTCTGACAGCTTTCCCTGGGTGTCAACTGGGGTAGAGCAGAACTTGCAGTCAGTCATCCCTGCTCGCTCCAGAATGTCACAAGTGAACTGCCGCTGGTGGAGGAACATGCCTGAAGGTCGGGGCTCAACAGTGACGCCGAGGAAGTGGTGGAGCACCCCAAGATCCTTCATAGCAAATTCCTTCTGGAGAGAAACAATGATTCGATGGAGCAGAGACGCGCTGGAGGCGGTGAGAACAATGTCATCCACATAGAGGAGCAGGTAAGCAGTTTCACCCCCATAGTGGTATATGAACAGGGATGTGTCAGACTTGGCCTCCGTGAACCCAAGAGTCTGCAGGAAGGTAGCGAACCGAAAGTACCAAGCCCGGGGTGCCTGGTTGAGCCCGTAGAGAGATTTGTTGAGCCGACAGACCAAGTCAGGACGACAAGAATCCACGAAACCAGCCGACTGACTGCAGTAGACCGTCTCAGTCAGAGTGCCATGGAGGAAGGCATTCTTGACATCCATCTGATGCATAGGCCAGGAGCGCTCGAGAGCCAGTGAGAGGACTGTGCGGACTGTAGCTGGCTTCACCACGGGACTGAAGGTCTCATCATAGTCAATGTCGGGCCGCTGAGTGAAGCCGCGAAGGACCTAGCGAGCCTTGTAGCGCTCCAAGGAACCATCAGCACACCTCTTGTGCGTCCAGATCCACTTGCCGGTGACAATGTTGGAGCCCGGCGGTCGGGGCACAAGGTCCCCACGTCTGGTTGGCGAGGAGGGCCGCGTACTCCTCTTCTATCGCGCGGCGCCAGTGAGGATCCGCTAAGGCCGCGCGGACGGAAGAGGGTACCAGAGAGATCCCCGTCTCGCAGGCGACGGCGGTGAGAGCCTGCGAGCGAGACGCCTGCCTCGTCACCATCGGGTGAGTGTGACGAGGGTCCCGGTGAAGAAGAGACGGGTGGTACACCGGCGGGTCGGCGCGAGAGCGCAGCGGGACCGGCGGAGCACACACAGGTGGCGAAGGCGACGACGCCGGCGGCAACGGCGGAGCCGGCTCCCGCCGCCGCTGGTAGACGATGCCGAAACGCCCGGGAGGAGGTGAGGGCGGACTCGGCTCCCGGCGGCGCTGGTAGACGAGTCCGAAGCGCCCGGGAGGAGGTGGGGTCGGGGCGCTCGGTCCCATGTTGGGCACAACGGGAGGCAGCGAAGTCACAGGGAGCAACGGTGGAAGCTCCGGGGCGGCCGCGGTCGTAGCAGGTACTGGAGGAAAGTCCTGGTGCGCGGTCTGCAAGGGCGAGGTGGGACGACCAGGAGAGCGCGCCGGAGTAGTACCTGCAGGGTAGAGGGAGAAGGGTGGCAGAATCACCGGGTCAGTGGGAAAAAAGGAATCCTCTGTAGGGTCAGCAGGAGGTGTGGAGGTAGAGGTGGTGGAGTAAGGGAATGCCGACTCATCAAACACGACATGGCGAGAGATGAGGACACGACGAGAGGAAAGGTCGAAGCATCGGTAACCCTTGTGATCCGGAGAGTATCCGAGAAAGACACAGAGGATCGACCGGGGGGCCAGCTTATGAGGAGCGGTGGCGGCGGTGTTAGGGTAACACGCACACCCGAAGACTCGAAGGTGGTCGTATCGGGGAGGGGTACCGAAAAGAGCGTGGTGAGGTGTGGGAGCCGGGCAGGCAGTAGAAGGAATACGGTTAAGGAGATAGGTGGATGTGTGCAGGCACTCAGCCCAGAAGCGAGCGGGAAGGGATGCCTGGAGCAGAAGGGTGTGCATGGTGTCATTGGTTGTGCGGATCATACGCTCTGCTTTGCCGTTCTGAGAGGAGGTATACGGACAAGACATGCGCAGCTGGACACCGTGAGAAAGGAAGAAGGCACGGGAGGTGGAGTTATCGAACTCACGGCCATTGTCGCACTGGACAGCCTTGATGGTGAGGCCGAACTGAGTGGAAACCCAAGCGAAGAAATGGCTGAGAGTGGGGAACGCCTCGGACTTTGCACGCAGGGGAAAAGTCCAGGAGTAATGGGAGAAATCATCGATCACCACCAAGTAGTACTTATAGCCAGACATGCTGAGAACAGGAGAAGTCCACAAGTCGCAATGGATAAGATCGAACACACAAGTGGCATGTGAGGAAGAAGACTGAAAGGGAAGGCGAACGTGACGGCCCAGCTGGCACGCATGACACAAGTGCTCATCGTGAGCCCGAGGGCACCGAATGTCTGAACTACGACTGAGCTCAAGATGGCAACGGGGAATTCCCCGTCGGGTTTCGTCTTGCCATCCCCGTCCCCACGGAGCAAAATTCTCCCCGTCCCCGTCCCCGCGAAAGCTCACGGGGGACATTCTCCGACCATCCCCAAACCCGGGCGGGGAATGCATCCCCGACAGGGTCCCCGTCCCCGTGAAATGTTTGAAAAAAAAATACTCAAATCAACAACAATATAGAAGAAGACAGGTTCACCACAAACGCATCTTGCATCAGAATGAAATAAAATCGTTTACTTTACAAATCACAGCTCCTTTGCTGCCAAAATCGCAAACAAATCACAGACAAAATCTCACAAATATACAAGTGCTTGTGTCAGGATGAAAAAGTAGAAGCAAAATGATAAGATACGCCTCTGCTATCCACTAGCGGGATGAGAAAAAGGAGACACAAGACGGCAACAGACATCTTTCCTGTGCGCAGAATCTTGCAGATCGAGGTACCGAGTGACAAGTTTCCAGCGCAGGGGCCATCACGACTGGGATGGTCTGGCCGAGGGTTCCGAGCATGTTGCACGCCAAGGGCGGAGGGGCTCGGGGTCGGGGCGTTGACAGGCGAGAACGCGCGATGGTGAGAATAGCGCCCACAGGCCGCGGGCGGCGCCTGTGCCTTGCGCTCTGGTGGCTGCGGACTGCGGAGTGGCTCGACTGGAGAATTCACGAAGTGAGGGATTAGGGTTGCAGGTTCGTATATATACTCCAGCCACCGATGGGCCTTGATGGGCTAAATTGATATGGAATTTAAGCCTGCGACACTGCATGTTTCCTTTAGCGGGTCGGGTTTGCGGGGATCGGGGACGGGGGGCGGGATCCCATCCCCGTACCCGCCAGCCCCGACGGGGATTGATTTGCTACCAACAAAATCCCCATGGGGGCTAAACTGATCCCATCCCCGTCCCCTAATAGGGGAATTCCCCGCGGGGAATCGGGGATCGGGTCCCCGTTGCCATCTTTAGACTGAGCTGCATCAGGGCATCCCGGCCAGGATGGCTGAGGCGGCGGTGCCAAGTAGTGGAGGAAGTAGTAGCGGCGAAAGCGGCGGAGGAAATGGGGGGCGAAGAAGGTGAGACAGACACCGGAAACCGAAGGGTGTAGAGGGGTCCAGTGCTGTTACAACGGAGCAAAGGACACCGTGAGGACAAATCCCGCACGGTGAGGCCAAAGGGGTCAAACTCAACCGAACAAGAGTTGTCAGTTGTGAAACGGCGAATGGAGAGAAGGTTGTGAACCATACCGGGAGCCAAAAGAACACCAGGGATATGAAAGGAGCCGTGGGAACTGACAGTGCCCACGGAGGAGACAGGAATGCAAGTGCCATTGGCGACCATGATGGAAGAGGGACAGGTAGGGTGGGGAGGACGAAGAGAAGAAAGTAAACTCGCATCGGGTGTGGTGTGGAATGTGGCTCCCGAGTCGGCGATCCAATCAGGACTGGCTGATCGCCGCCCTGCGGCAGGAGGAACAGCGGGCGGAGGGCTGGTGGTGGTGCTGAAGGAGTAGGCCAAGGCAGCCGGGTCCCAACCGACAAGCCCGGGCGAGGCACCGGGAGGTGTAGCCCACAGGGATGTGGGGTGAAATCCCGGGGGAGCACCAGTGACCATGGCCGCCGATGGGCGAAGTCCACTCTGTGAAGGCACCGACGACTGTGAGGCGAAGTCCACTCTGTGGAGGCGCTGGTCCGTATCGGCGAGTTGGTGGGCCAGCTCATCGGCCGCAGCGTGGTCGTGCTCCCAAGCGAGGGCTGCCGCGTGGACACGAGCCAGACCCTCCGCAGCAGCAGCACGAGCAGCGACAAGGGCAGCGTAGGCTGCTGTCCCGCCCAGTCCAGCCCCTGACGGTCCGGGCGGTGGCAGCCGCCGCCGGCAAGTCCCCTGGAAGGGGGGCGCCTGGGAGGTGGAGGCCGCCGGCAGGAAGGAGGACGGGCGCGCCCTGGAGAGCAGGAGCCGCGCCGAGGAGTGAGGCGACATGGAGGAGACCGGGCGCGCCGTCATTTGGCGCCTTGGCAGCAGCGGCGGCAGGGAGGAGAGCAGGCGCGCCGTCGCCTGGCGCGGCGCTCAGGGGTCCCAGCCCGGCCTCGGCAGCAACGGCGCCCAAGGGTCCTGCGCCCGCGCCATGGAGTCCGGTGTCCGGGGGTCCCGCGCCCGCTGCCAGAACGGCGGCAGCACAGGGAGGCTGGGCGGCGGCAGGGGCGGCTGGAGCAGGGGCGGCAAGGGCAGCTGGAGCAGGGGCGGAACGTGCTGTGATGTGCTTTTGGGGCCGCCGCAGCGGAACGGATAAGGGCGGGCGCCTCGGCCACCCAGGGCGCACGGCCAACTGCTGCTGGTGCTTCTGCGCTGGCATATGGGCACCCGGGGCCGAGGTCGACGGAGCCGCGCGCACCGGCGAGCCGAGCGCCGTGGTGCCACTCCGCCTGTCGCCTCTCTGTCTCTCGCTGTCTATTGCGGCTGGGTGGGAACGTGCTGTGATGTGGGCCCAAAAGGAGGTGGGAAGGGGAGGGAAAGAATGGAAAAAGGTAGAAGGAGGAGGAGGAGACTGCTGGCCGGCCATGGCAGCCAGCGGCGGCGGCGCGGCGGCGGCAGGCTGGGAGGGAAGAAGAAACCTAGCTTGATACCATGCTAGAGAATGTAATTGGATTACTTGGGCCTACCCTGAGGGTGGCTGTATATAGTACCATACATGGGCCATACATGGGCCTCTAACAGGCTTATATTCCAACATAAATTTTGTCCTGGGTTGCTGATTAGCTGCTCTCATGGGAAGACACCAGCTTCACCAGACTGCTGGCTGGGTTCAGGATAGTTTTGTGTGATTAGTTCTGACATAAATTGATTTGTCAATAGTGTAGTCAATCCCAGGATGAATTTAATCTTTCACGATTAGGTTTCTGAAATGGTTTAAACTGTTTGAAGAACAATGTTCAGGGGTCTTGGATAAAGGCTGATAAAAGCTTGTTTCGTATTATCCAATTGTTGTGTGAGAAAACCAAAGTGTTTTGTTTCAAGAGTCCTGTTTTCTGTTATCATGATGATTTCATAAGGAACTAGTTTAGGGAGTGACACATCTGTACTTTAGTATTTTTTATATGTTGCTTGAGCAGCCCATTTTCTACCTTCTGTATTTTGCTGTAACTGTGAACATGTTGTTACAGTTGGCTCTATCACCTATCCAAATCTACGAGCTGACATTTTGCATCCCTTGCGATGCCAACCAAAGCCTGGACCAAGCACAAGTTTCCCTTTGAAGCTCTCAGTTTGTTTGAAGGGTCACACTAAGGCAATCAATTGTGTAGATTGGTCGCCAAGTCATGGTTAGTAATTATTCTTACATAGTCCTGCTTCCATGATCTTTATTATTCTGTTTGACTTATGTTATTAATGGGTAAATGTTCTTAGATCTTTATGAGTTGTTAGCCATTTTCTAGGGTCGTGCATTAGGATATTAAGAAAATGCAGAATTCACCCTCTTCTAATCTAATACATAATGCAATTGTTTTACAGCAGTCATGGGGATTTCGGGTATGCAATTTGAGATACAATAAGGTGGTTCAACATGATATGTTTCTCTACTTCTCTTATAGTAACCAGGAAACAAAGTGGGTGCCCGGTGATGTGCTGGTATTGATGTTGTTACAACATTAAAATTGAAACTGGCAAAGTATTATCTATAAATTTTAGCTATGAGAAGATGTTTTTCCTATTCTACAAGAAAATGGCAATATTAGACGTTGCACTGGGTTGTCCTTCCACCATACAAACAGGGATTTCTCTACTAACATGTCTGACATGTTCATCTGGTGGCATTCTCAGTGTTCTCAACAATCTGGCTACTAGCCGTAGTAGATTAGCACTGAGCCAACTAAACTCACAGTATGAATGATGATGCTTTGAAAGTACACGGTAATATTGTTTGTCTAAGAAAACTACAAAAGGTTTTGTCATGTATGAAATATTCACCTTTTTGCTTTGGAATGCTTATAGCGTAATTCTTTAGAGAAGGCTATCAGGACTGAACTGACCATTCTGGAATTCTGATCTTGTGCGAACCAAGATATATCACCTCCACTGACTCCTTGATCTTCACCTTCGATTTTGTACTTCTAATCTTCTATGGAAATGCTTACAATCCATGTTTCTTGGTATCTAATGTCAAATAGGGATGCTTTTGAAATACCATATTTGGCAATATCTTCATGGAATTTTCCTTGTTATTTCTTCGTGCTTCACTTTTAACTAACACTATTAATAATATGGTGCACACATCGATTTGATAGGAAGTACCAATGCATGAGATGAGTTGTTTCATAGAATCACCAGCTTCAAATTTTGTTGGTTGGTTAATTGAGATATTGCTTTTGACATACAGTACAAAATACCCATGATGATTTTGCATAGCTTTTATTTAAATTAGTCTCACTCAATAGACATTCACAAAGAAAAGTATTTTCAGGGCATCTTCTTGCTTCTGCTGGAATGGATCACACGGTTCATGTATGGAACGTATGGAACAAAGGGAATACTACCGCTCGTATTTTGAAACATCACACTGCTGCTGTAAAGGATGTAAGGTGGTCCCTTCATAGGCCCTTTTTACTTTCTGGAGGGCTTGATTGTTCCTTACAGCTAGTTGATGTTGTTGAGGGAAAAGTAATGGAAGTATTCAAGGATGATCAAGCTGTGGAGGTTATCAAGTTCAATCCAAGCAACCCCGATCTCTTCCTATCTGGTGGGTCCAAGGGTTCCCTTAGACTCTGGGATATTCGATGTGGTCTGGTAACAAAAGAATTTCATAGAAGCCTTGGAACCATCCTTGACATTGACTTCAGTGCTGATGGGAGACAATTTATCTCTTCAACTGACACAACCAGAAGCAATATTAGTGAGAACACTATAATTGTTTGGGATGTCTCGCGACAAGTTCCTTTATCTAACCAGGTAATAGGTGTATAGCTCTATATTAGTCCTTAAGTGTATGTGGTTCTGATGCCATCTTTGTTCGTACTTTATGAACATGTCGCTTCTATTTGCATGCACTCAACATGTGGGACAGCATTTAAAAAAAAGGCCAAAAATTGAGACCTGGTTATTGTTTTGTTATATCAGCCCTGTTAGAGATTATTTTTACAATTTCCACTTGGATATATCTGTTGTGATATGTAGAAGGTGAACATTGTATTTCAGGATATTCATGAGAGAAGTAAAACCTGTCTAAACATGCTGCAGCACCAATGGGACTGGAGCATTGTATCAGAACATATTCTAGAAACCATCATAAGTTGTGACCATATGTTGCACCGAAATATGAATTTAGTAGTTTGTTTGTATATATATTTACAAGTTGCTCATTGTTGAATATCTGTTCTGCCAATTCTTGAAAAAATGCATTTACAATTCTTTGTTTCATAACCCATGCTCTATCTGCTGAAGTAGGTACTACCCCAATTTACAAACGTGATTGATCTATTACTATTATTTCCATATATCTTCCTTTGTAGTACTACCTCGTTTCAGTTTTATTTAAAGTTTTTTTTTGAACATGAAATACAGCAGGGGAGGCCCCCACTGTAAGATTTTATTAAAAAGGAGAGGCTGTACAGAAAACCTCCAAAGGGAGGAGAAACAACAGAAGAAAAGAAAACCCAGGGGGGACAACAGAAAACTAAACTAAGGTAGCTATACAATCTAGGAAGACAGGACGTTTATACTCACTAAATCTATGGGCTTGTAATTTGGCCTCAACACAGAAAGAGCTCTTCCAGGAAACAAAGGAGGGCCGGCCTCTATCGAAGATAAAATTGTTTCTTTGCTTCCAAATTTCCCATGCCGAGGTCTCTGGTCAAACATTCTAGCATCAGAACATGAACATATTTAAAATTGTCAAAGGTTGATGTATGAAAATGCCATTACTATATGTGTTGTTAATTTTAATTTTAAACTTAATTTAATAAGTCAGAGTTTTGTAAAGTTACAGACAAGAAGTAACAATCAAAGTCACATTTTGAAGACTGAAATGTAAAATCTTACCTTACCCTAATATTAAACCACGAAGAGTTTCTTTGTTTGGTCCTGTTTTTTTTTTCTTTCTGTTTTTTTCTTTTTTATATATATAATAAATAAGCATCACGTTCTAGTCTATTTCTTCCGTCTTTAGTCCAGGGAATGCATTTTTGCAGTAACAGGGATTGGGCTCCTACCAGCAGGAGGGAAGTTAACAGATTCACCATTTGTATATCACAGGTTTATACTGAAGCATTCACATGCCCATGTGTAAGATACCACCCACGTGAAGCATCTTTTGTTGCACAATCCAATGGGAACTACATTGCTATTTTTTCAGCAAGGCCACCCTTCAAGCTGAACAAGTATATGCGGTTTGAAGGACATGGAGTGTGGGGTTTCCCTGTAAAGTGCAACTTTTCCCTGAGCGGAAGAGAACTTGCATCTGGTTCATCCGATGGATGTATTTACTTTTATGATTACAAGTCCGCAAGGCTTTTAAGGAAAATAGAAGCCTTCAAAGAAGCATGCACTGATGTTGCTTACCACCCAGTAATGCCTAATGTGATTGCTTCTTGTAGCTGGACTGGTGAAATATCTGTCTTTGAGTGACATGATATAACGCTTGGTACGGAAGTAAAGTTGAGTGTTACATGGCAAAGTTTTTCGTCTGAGGATATAGACACAAACAACTCCCTGAGCGAGTTACAGAATACAGTATATATTTGCATTAGCGGTTCTGAACTTCTGATGCTCCTCAGATGAGAATAATGAATCCGTCAAGTCTTCCAAGGTTGAGTTGTTTGTGTCTATATCCCCAGGGTCTCTTTAAATAGTGTTAAGTGAAACGCTTGTATAAATATATGATTGAGGTGGAAATGGAAGACTCCCAAATAACATCACAAAGGCTCCTTCTGGTGGAGGGACATCCTAAAGTTGCTGGACTGTTTCAAATATATTTCTCCCCTATTCAAGTTCAAAATGGCAAGACCTGCCTCTTTTGGCAAGACAATTAGATCCAACAACCCCTGAAAGAAGATTATCCTGAGCTCTATTCTTTTGCCAAAAACAAGACTATCTTAGTTTGTAAACTATATGCCCAACAACACTTTCCAGACCTATTGTGTTTTGCCTCCATCTGCAGAAGCATTGAAAGGATAAAGATGCCCAAGAGGGGGGGGTCAATTGGGCTTTTCTAAAAATTAAATTCAAGAATTAAATCCTACAAGCCGGAATTCACCCCTAGTGTCTACTTGTGTTCCTAGAGAGTCTATTGATACAAAGTTTTGCACCCTAGTTTCCAATCCTAGTCTAGCATGGCAAGTCTAGGAATGTAAAACAAGCAATGAAAGTAAATATGAGAAAGTAAATGCTTGAATGTAAAGGGGCAAGGAACACGGCGATGTTTTTCCGAGGTATCGGAGAGTCGCCACTCCCCACTAGTCCTCGTTGGAGCACCCGCGCAAGGGTGTAGCTCCCCCTTGATCCGCGCAAGGATCAAGTGCTATCTACGGGTTGATTCTTCGACACTCCGTCGCGGTGAATCACCCAAAACCGCTCACAAGATGAGTTAGGTCATCCACAAGCTCCGCCGGATGATCACCAAACTCCCAATCACCACCACGCCGTCTAGGTGATGGCGATCACCAAGAGTAACAAGCTAGAACTCTCACTTGACCACTACGAGCCCAAATGAGAAGGTGGATGCACACTTGCTACTCTCTAATCGCTAGTGAGGAACTCTCAAGCTTTGATTCTCAAATCTCTATCCTCACTAGTGCTCTTGCACTCCCTTGCACTCCAAAGGTGTTTTTCAGTTGATCAAATGAGCAAGCGAGCTCTAAAAGAGGTGGTGGGGATGTATTTATACACCCCACAGACAAAACTAACCGTTACCTGCTGACTCAGCAAAACACAGGCTGACCGGACGCGCCGGTTGAACTGACCGGACGCGCCGGTCGCTCGTAACGGTCGAAATCCGAAAAACAGCTGAGTGACCGGACGCACCGGTCAGGGGTGACCGGACGCACCGGTCAGGGGTGACCGGACGCGTCCGATCGTGCAGGAAGCATACTGTACTCGCACCGGACGCGCGACCGCGTCCGATCGGTGATGACCGGACGCGTCCGGTCGTCTCTGGACCTTACTGGACTGTGACCGGACGCGCCGATCACACCCAGGTCGCGTCCGATCGGGTGTTTCCCTCAAGTGACACGTGTCGACTACTGACCACCGCGTCCGGTCCTCGCGAGGACCGCGTCCGGTCGTCAGAGCTGAAACCCTAGCCACGGAACTGTACTGACCGGACGCGTCCGGTCATGCCGAGGACCACGTCCGGTCATGGGAAAACGACCCAAAACTCTCCGAAACGCGTCACAACTTGAACCAAGTTGCTTCCAACTGAACTTTGAGCTATTCTAGAGCTGCCTAGCGCCAAGTTTAACAAGTGTGCACCACACCTAAACGTAGGACTCGCCTAGGTCAAGCTACCCGCTCATGCCCCCCTTTATAGTACGGCCAAAAGAGAAAAACGAAGATCCTAACGACTATTCCAAATGTATCTCAACACCTCGACATCTGGAACTAACCGTCCTTAATCTTGACGTCACTCTTTTAAAAACCGAAACGATTTCCATCAAGGGGCATGAATACCATGGTGCCCAAAGCAGTTAAAACCTCCATGACCTAACTTACCAAAGTTTCTGCAAAACACACGTTAGTCATGGTAATAAAACGTTGTCATCAATTGCCAAAACCAAACCTCGGGGCCTAGATGCTTTCAATCTCCCCCTTTTTGGTGATTAATGACAACACTAAGATATAAAAGATTTGAGTTGAGGTTTTCAAGCATGCATGGTTCACATAAGCAAAAAAAACAATAAGCACAAGGGGTTAGGAATTGCTTATGTGCCCCAAGTCAAAAGAGTGTACTCATAAGATAAGACAAAGAACGTTAGTACACATACAGATATATCTCATAAGAAATCGGAGTAAGGCATGAAAGCACAACCTTAGAGCTATAAATAAAAACGGTGACATGTGTTAATACTGCGACTGGATAAAACATTTAGGCTCAAGGTTTATCACACGACGACATGCCACACGAATGCAATGACTGAAAAGTAAACATGATGCATGAATGTAGCACACAAGAAAAAAAAGAAAAACCTCTTTCAAAACTCCCCCTGAAACTACTCTCTCTCCCCCTTTGGCATCAAACGCCAAAAAACTAATCTAAGGATCTGACGGGGGGACAGACGGAGTCGTGTTGGGTGCCAAGGTGCGCAGAGTAATCATGAAGTATAAAGAATCTCCCTCGGAATCTGAGCTATCTGGCTGACCCTCTGAAGAAACACGTGGCTGTGAAGCGGTCTGGGTCTGAGCGGCAGGAACAGGTACTGACGTAGTAGCAATAAGAGGATCCGTCTGAGTGACCTGAGCCTATAGCGAGCCAATAGCAGGGGGATCTGTCGAGGCAACTGACGAAGGAAGAGTCTCTGTAGTACCGGTCCCTGTCACTGGAGGAATAGCTGCCTCTGAAGCTGACAACTCTGAAAAAGTAGCAAAGGTAGTGTGCGAGGGCGTCGGCTGACCAGTCAACTCGCTGTAGGTAGCACTGTAATCACCGAAGGGTGTGCCTGTCAAGAGGTGAGGGCGAGGCTGGTCTGAAGGTGTAAACCCCGTGTGAATAGGCATGAAGCTCGGGGACTGGAATGACTGGTGAACCTGCTGCTGTGGAGATGTGAACTGGTAGCTCGGCTGTCCCTGACTTGATGGATCACTGGATTGTAAAGCAGAAGTCAGGACAGAAGCAGGCGGAGGAACCCCAACAGTGACTAGGTGGCGCAGGAGATCCAAGTACTGCTGCTGACTAGCTGCACTCTGTTGCTGAATCTCATACTGCTGTCGCTGCATTTCAACCTGCTGCCTCTGGATCTCAAGCTGCTGACGCTGAAACTCGTTCTGACGAGCCTGAATCTGTGCAAGTGCTGCAGCTGTGTCCTGAGCCTGTCGCTGTATCTGCTGTTGCTACTGCTCCTGTGCCTGGGTCAACCTCTCAAGTATAGCCACCATGGCTGGGTCTGTGCGGGAGGCTGAACCAGAGCCACCGGCCTCGTGGTCGTGAGACCGAGGAGACCGGTACCTGGGGATGGGCTGGTAGTCCTCATCAGTGCTGTCAGATGTCACATCCTCAGGAAGATCAGCAGGCTGAGCGTCAAGATCGGCAAGCTCTGCCTCTGCAAGCTCATCAACTGTGGCGTCCTGCTCAGCCGCTGTCTCAGGAACCTCAGGTCGCACACGCTGTCCTGGCACTGGGGCCTGACCTCTAGTGACTGAAGCCCAAAGCTGACGGATATCATACTCAGGGAAAGCAGTAGTAGTATCTGATATCTCAGCTCGGATCTCTGCTGGTAGCTGAATGGATGATCTAATGATGAAGCAGATCCAGTGTGCATAGGGCAGCTGACGATTACCCTTGAAGCCCTCAGCTATGGTGTCCTCCATCTCACTAAGTATGAGATCCCAAATGTCAAATTATGTCTGTGAGAGGAGGTGGTGAACAACCCATAGCTGCATCCGAGTCAGTCCCTCTTTGTAACTAAGTCTAGGAAGTAGAGTGCGTCTGACTATAGCATCCAGAACTCTGGCAAGTGGTGTCAAACTGGCAGGCGTGCGACGAGACCCTTCGCCAAAAGGCTCACGGAAGCAGGGTCGAATCAAGTCTGTAGGTGGCACTGCCCCGCCGTGAGGGCGTCTCGGTGGAGGAGTCTGACCAAAACACAGCTGATGTATCTTCGTGTTGGAAGCTGGGAGTCTGAGAATCTCCCGCACTCTGGTGCTGTATAGACGGTGATCGCGGCCTCGGAATGCAAAGTGAATGAAATCATGGGCAGGATCAATCCATAGTGAAGCATAAAACTCTCTGATCCATGTGCCGCAGTATGCACCTGTCCGTCCAAGAAGATCTGACAAGCCTGGCAGAAAGGACAGGTGCGGACGTAGCAGTTCTCCCACAACCTCAACCAGTGACTCAAGTCAACAGACCCTCTGTGGTCGGAAAGCAATACCGCTGTCAACCAGAGCCCTGTAGAAATCCTCCTGAAGTGGGGTATAGAAGCCTTCTGAAGCTCTATGATCCCTCACAGGTGGAAACCACCGACTGACCTCCACGAACCTCAACCCCTGCACCTGACGTGTTGTAGCACCCCTCAAGTCAAAGTGCTCGACCGGGGGTGAACCTCTAGCTCTGGGAGGAGGACGTGCTCCACGACGCTGGCCCTCTGGTCTAGGAGTCACCTGAGTACGTGCGCGTGTGGAGCGGCGACGTGGTGGAGACTGAGCTGGCTGCTCCTCTGTGTCCTCTATAGCCTCTGGAACCTCTGTGGCCTCTGTAGCCTCTGGAACCTCTGTGGCCTCTGGAGGTGGATCAACTGACATACCCTCTGTAGCTCCAGTATCCTCAGTACCCTCAGTGGCCTCTGTGCCGAGCTGTTGACCTTCTAGATGAAAGCGACGCTCGCCTATGCGTATACCACTACTCCTGCCACCTCTCTCTGCCTGCTCTGCTGCATCTGCCACGGCCTGAGCAATCTCTGCCTCTGTAAGTGTCTTCTTCTTCTTTCTGGCCATGATCTTGATACGCTTCCCACGTGCAATCTCAGACCGACGAGGAGGACTGTCGTCCCCGTCACCAGGAGCACCACCGGCGTTCTTGCAACGCACCATGCTGACAAACTGACCGGAAACCTCTGAAAGATGGTGAACTATCACTCGAGAGGCTTGGCCTCAATCCGTATCCGCAGGCTTGGCCTCGGATTCAGCAAACTGATCTCACCCTGACACACGGACAGACTCGCTCGGATCGATGAGACGACGGTGACAAGATGAGGTGACCTAGATCGCGAGATTCCCCGAAATCACCGGACGAGCTCTTGCGAAGAAGACGACGCGCGACAAAACCTCGACGACGAACGATCGAACGACGTTACGCGAACCCTAGGGTTAGGGTTAGGGCAACTCGACAAAGAACGATCGGAGGCGAGCGTGAGGCAGTCCACAGCCAGAGGTGATGCTGGCAAAGGGAGCGCGGCTCACCGACGGCAAGGTCGTGGCTCACCGGTGGCGGAGGTGCGAGCGGGCGGCGGTGGCGCGACTGCGCGACTGGCGTGGGCGTGGCTGCGGGCAGAGGCGCGGCTGTGGGCAGGGCGGCAGCGAGCGCGCGAGCGAGGCTAGCGCGGGCGAGGAGAACCGGCTGGGTCGTGGCTGGGCTTGCCGGAGGCGAGGAAGACGGCAAGGACGCGGCTGCTCCGGCGAACTTGCGAGATAGGGAGGCGACGGCAGAAGAGGCTCGGGCGGATTTAGAAAAAACGACCGAGGACGAACCGAAATATGAAGGGTTAGATCTGCTCGACGCGTGATGACCGGACACGGTGGTCGTTATGACCGGACGCGGTGGTGCAGCGTCCGGTCACACTCCAGTAAGCTCCTGGAGTGACCGGACGCGTCCGGTGAGGACTGACCGGACGCGGTCAGAGTCCGGTCGAGGGGAGCTCGGGAATTCATCGCGAATGACCGGATGCGGTGGTGGTAACCGGGACCAGACGCGGTGGTGAAGCATCACTGCGTCCGGTGCAGCGTCCGGTCCAGCGTCCGGTCACTGTTCTTCGCCCTTCTTCGTTCCGAACTATGACGCGACTTCTCCCAATCAGGTTCCAATTCAAAAAGACACAAATAAACACCAATTGGAACACGATATGAGTGACCTCACTCAAACCCTCAAGTTTTTCAAAATAGATTGCCTTAGGCTAGTATTATTTTTAAGAGAATAGGCAATAAAAACCCAAGGAGCAACGTATGGCCATGCAATAGAGTTTTTGAACCTTTAGGAGCGTCAAAATGCTCTCTCTATCCATGGACGAACACAGAGGTTGCTCAAAGCGAAACCGAAAAGTAACGCCAAACAAACAACCATGCATATGTAATGCAATACAAGAAGGTAAAGCTAGGATGCTTGTCAAGTTTGATCCACGGTTAGACTTCTTCACTCTTCCAAAGAAGGGTTATCGTAACCGTGTTAGCCAAGCCCTAAAAGCATTGCGATAAAATAAATATGGCATATTATACAATGCAATGCAAGGGACAACACACGCTCATTTTTTAAAGTTGCTAGAATCAAGCACATTGAGTTCACTTCTTAACCTACAAAAGGTTGCCTCATCCAAAGGTTTAGTGAAGATATCCGCTAATTGATTTTCACTTCTTACACCTTCTAGTGATATGTCATTTTTAGCAACGTGATCTCTTAGAAAGTGATGGCGGATATCAATGTGCTTGGTGCGAGAGTGTTGTACCGGATTGTTAGCAATTTTAACGGCACTTTCATTATCACAAAAAAGTGGCACCTTTTCAAGAACAATTCCATAGTCTAGGAGGGTTTGTTTCATATATAAGATTAGTGCACAACAAGCCCCCGCGGCAATGTATTCCGCCTCGGCGGTGGACAAAGCCACACTATTTTGCTTTTTAGATGACCAAGATACTAAAGATCTTCCAAGCAAATGGCACCCTCCGGATGTGCTTTTTCTATCAATTTTGCAACCGGCATAGTCCGAATCGGAATAGCCAACTAGTTGGAATCTAGCTCCTTTAGGATACCAAAGACCAATGCTTGGGGTGAGCTTAAGATATCTTAGGATTCTTTTTACGACACTTAAGTGAGGTTCTTTAGGGCACGCTTGAAAGCGGGCACACATGCACACACTAAACATGATATCGGGCCTAGATGCGGTAAGGTACAACAAGCTACCAATCATAGAACGGTAGAGAGTTTGATCAACCGGTTTACCTCCCTCATCTAGGTCGAGATGTCCATTTGATGGCATTGGGGTCTTGATTGGTTTGCATTCTTCCATCTTGAATCTTTTGAGAAGATCCTTGGTATACTTTTCTTGAGAGATGAAAATCCCTTCTCTTATTTGCTTTACTTGAAATCCAAGGAAGAAAGTGAGCTCACCAATCATTGACATCTCGAACTCCTTCGACATCAATTCACCAAATTCCTTGCAATAATCTTCATTTGTTGATCCGAAGATGATATCATCAACATATACTTGACAAATAAACATCTCCCCATTAAACTTCTTGGTGAATAGTGTGGTGTCGACCTTCCCAATGGTGAAGCCCTTCTCAATGAGGAAGTCCCGGAGGCGCTCATACCACGCTCTAGGGGCTTGCTTGAGCCCATATAACGCCTTGGACAACCTATAAACATGATTAGGATATCTAGGGTCTTCAAACCCGGGAGGTTGATTAACATAGACTAGTTCATTTATAAAGCCATTTAAGAATGCACTTTTCACATCTATTTGATATAGTTTCATATCATGATGTGATGCATATGCAAGGAGGATACGAATGGCTTCAAGTCTTGCAACAGGTGCAAAGGTCTCTCCAAAATCAAGACCTTCAACTTGAGAGAACCCCTTTGCAACTAGTCTTGCCTTGTTCCTCACCACTATGCCTTGGTCATCTTGCTTGTTTCGGAACACCCACTTGGTTCCAATGACTCTTGCACCTTTAGGATGCTCTTCAAGTGTCCATACTTGATTGCGGGTGAAGTTGTTCAATTCTTCATGCATTGCATTCACCCAATCCGGATCTTGAAGAGCTTCTTCTACATTCTTAGGTTCAACGCAAGAGACAAAAGAGTGATGTTCAACAAAAGAAGCTAGCTTTTGAGATCGAGTCATTACTCCCTTTGTAGGACTCTCTATGATGAGATCTTGTGGATGTGCTTGAAGTAGTGGTGAATTTCTTCTATCAACCACTTGAGGAGGTGGATGGGGAGCATCAACATCTTGAGCTTGTCCCTCGGCTTGTTCATGAGAGACATAAATGTCTTTATTTTCAACTCTCTCATTCTTGTCATCATCTTGAGGCACACGTGATGAAGATGGTGGAACAACAATTTGTACATCGTCATCATCATCTTTTGGCTTGATGTCTCCCACCGGCATGTTCTTCATGGCCTCCCTCAAGGGTTCATCACCTACATCATCACAATTCTCAATTGCTCCTTGGGAGCCATTAGATTCATCAAATTCCACATCATATGTTTCTTCAACCAAACCGGTGGCATGGTTAAATACTCTATATGCTTTGGACTTTGATGAGTAACCAACAAGAAAACCAATATCACAACGTCTTTGAAACTTCCCTAGGTGTTGACGCTTCTTGTAGATGTAACATTTGCAACCAAACACCCGGAAGAAAGAGACGTCCGGTTTCTTCCCATTAAGCAACTCATAGGGGGTCTTGCCAAGAAACTTTTGTAGGAAGAGGCGATTTGAAGCATAGCATGCGGTGTTGATTGCCTCGGCCCACAACTTCTCCGGAGTGTTGTACTCATCTAGCATTGTTCTTGCAAGGGTGATCAAAGTTCGGTTCTTTCTCTCAACTACACCATTTTGTTGAGGAGTGTAGGTTGAAGAGACCTCATGCTTGATTCCAATTTCATCACAATAAGCTTCAATGTTGGTGTTGTCAAACTCTTTGCCATTGTCACTTCTAATCTTCTTTATCTTGACTTCAAATTCATTTTGAGCTCTCTTTGCAAACTTCTTGAAGCAATTTGCCACTTCGGATTTGTCATGAAGGAAGAAAGTCCATGTATACCTTGAGTAGTCATCCACTATCACAAGACAATAGAGATTACCACCCAAGCTCTTGTATGTTGTAGGCCCAAACAAATCCATGTGTAGAAGTTCTAGCACTCTTGAAGTTGACATGAAAGCTTTGGTTGGATGAGTGTTTGCAACTTATTTGCCCGCTTGACATGCACTACAAGGTTTATCCTTTTCAAACTTCACATCCTTCAGTCCTCTCACTAGTTCTTTTTTCAATAGCTTGTTGAGAGTGTTCATTCCAACATGAGCAAGCCTCCTATGCTAAAGCCAACCAAGTGAGGTCTTGGTGAACAAACATGTCATCAAATTTGCATCTTCGTAGGTGAAGTCAACAAGATAAAGATTGTTGTATCTAAAGCCTTTGAATATCACTTGCTTGTCATCTATCTTTGAAACTTCCACTTCATTTGGTGTGAACAAGCATTGGAAGCCAAGGTCACAAAGTTGCCCAACGGATAACAAGTTGAAACTCAATGAAGCAACATAGAGCACATTTGAGAGTGAATGATCATGTGATATTGCAATCTTGCCTATACCCTTGACTTTGCTCTTTGAATTATCCCCAAATGTGATCTTCTCTTGACATATTCCATTCTCTTCAATGGTGGTGAACATACGAGGATCATCGGTCATATGTTGAGTGCAACCACTATCAATAACCCAATAAGATCCACCGGTCTTGTAGTTCACCTACACACAAGAGATCAAGCTTTTTGTTTAGGGACCCAAACTTGAGAGGGGCCCTTGACTTTCTCCACTAGTGACTTGGCAACCCATATTTTCTTCGGCCTATTCTTGTTTGGGGGACCCAAAAACATGACTTTCATCTTTCCATTTGAATCTTTTCTTAGCATATAATGAGCATTGAAAGCAAAAGGTCTAGCATGCTTGGGCAAGGGTTGTGGTGGTGGAGTTTTGCATTCATGAGCAAAGTGACCTTCTTGACCACACTCAACACATCTCTTTGGTTTGGGCTTTGACTTGCTTTGTTGTTGTTGAGCTTTTGCTTTCTTCTCTTGATTTGCCAAGTACCCAATACCACTTCTATCCATTTTCATTACGGTGTTCATGAGGAGCTCACTTTGCAAATGTTGGCCTCTTGTGAACTTGCTTAGACCGGTCTTGAGATGCTCTTTTTCTTGCTTGAGCTTTTTGTTTTCTTCAATGAGTGACTCATTTGTTGGTTGCTTCTCAAGGGCCATCAAACCTTTTAGCTTCTTGTTCTCATTTGCAAGCTTCTCATTCTCACACTTGATCTTGGCATAATCATCATAGTTGCTTGACTCAACCACACTCTTGCCTTTGCTACTAGAACCTTGCTCAATGCTTTCAATAATCAAATCATCACATGATGTAGCTATATCACACTTAACAACATAGTTAGTAGCATCATGTGTCTCAAGAGCAAGTTCATTAGCAACCACAAGACTATCATAGTCAATTTTTAATGTGGTGTATTTGTCCTTTAGAGAATTATGGCTAGTGATGAGCTCATCATGCTTCTTCTCAAGTTTATCATGTTGATCTTTAAGCTCTTTATAAGAGGTTTTGAGCTCCTTGAGAGTGGAAGACATCACTTCATTTTGAACTCTAAGCTCACCACTAGTCTTTTGAATATTTTCAAGCTTGGATGAGAGTGATTCATTTTCATTTTGAAGATCATCATTTTCATTTCTAGTCCTTCTTATGATTTTAGTGTATTTGTTTAGCAATTTTACAAGTTCATCATAAGAAGGTGCGTCATATTCATCATCACTATCACTATCATTATTATCATCACTATCATGGTTTTGTACCTTTCGTTCACCCTTGGCCATAAGGCATAGGTGAGTAGTGGACGATGATGGTGAAGGAGGCGGTGAAGGTGGTGATGAAGATATCGGTGAAGATGATGGCCCCATCACAAATGCGGCAACCTTCTCTTTCTCATCATCGCTCTCATCTTCGGAGGACTCACAAGATGATTCAATGTCGGTGAGCCAATCACCAACAATGTATGTCTTTCCTCCCTTCTTCTTCTTGTGGAACTCCTTCTTCTTGCCATCCTTCTTCTTGTATGGCTTGTTCTTCTTCTTCTCTTCTTCTTCATCACTCGAATCATTTTTCTTGCCCTTGTTCTTGTTCTTGTACTTGTCTTTTGGTGGTCTAGGGCATTGATGAGCTAGGTGGCCAAGTTCACCACAATTGTAGCAATCCATCTCCGAGATTGGCTTTCTCTTGCTACTTGTGAAGAATTTCTTCTTCTTGCCATCGAACTTGATGCCACTCTTGTTGAGCTTCTTTAGCATCTTGGTGGTCTTTCTCACCATGAGTGCAAGTGATTCATCATCAACATCACTTTCATTTGAGCTTTCTTGCACCAACATGGCTTGGCCCTTCTTCTTCTTCTTGTCATGACTAGCTTTGAAGGCCAAGTCTTTCTTCTTGGAAGATGATGAGCCCTCTTCCGGAGTGATATGCATGTACATCTCATGAGCATTGATTTTCCCTAATACTTGAGTCGGTGTTGCGGTGGAAAGATCACTTTGGTGAAGCACGGTGACAATGTGACCATACTTCTCAACGGGAAGCACGCTCAAGATCTTCCTTGCAACATCCGATTGGCTCATTTTAGTGAGCCCAAGAGCATTGAGGTCCTCTACAAGAACATTCAAGCGAGTGTACATGTCATTAGCACTTTCTTTGAGAAGCATCTCAAAAGAATTAATTTTCTTTAAGGCTATGTGATAGCGTTCCTCACGCTCACTCTTAGTTCCCTCATGGAGAGCACAAAGATTTTCCCACAATTCATGAGCGTTCTTTGCATTACGCACACGATTGAATATATCTTTGCCTAAGCCCCGGTAGAGTGCATTTTTGGCCTTTGCATTCCACCGGTCGTACTTCTCCTCGTCACCAATGGGGTTTGCGGGATCCTTGATAGCGGGAAGCCCTTCGGTTGCGGCTCTAAGACATCCAACATCTATGGCTTCGAGATACGCCTCCATGCGGATTTTCCAATATGGAAAATCATCCCCCTCAAAGGTGGGAGGTGGTCCTTCCCCGTTAGACATCTTGCTCTAGGCGGTAAAGCCTAAAAGAGGAGCAACACGGCTCTGATACCAATTGAAAGGATCAAGATGCCCAAGAGGGGGGTGAATTGGGCTTTTCTAAAAATTAAATTCAAGAATTAAATCCTACAAGCCGGAATTCACCCCTAGTGTCTACTTGTGTTCCTAGAGAGTCTATCGATACAAAGTTTTGCACCCTAGTTTCCAATCCTAGTCTAGCATGGCAAGTCTAGGAATGTAAAACAAGCAATGAAAGTAAATATGAGAAAGTAAATGCTTGAATGTAAAGGGGCAAGGAACACGGTGATGTTTTTCCGAGGTATCGGAGAGTCGCCACTCCCCACTAGTCCTCGTTGGAGCACCCGCGCAAGGGTGTAGCTCCCCCTTGATCCGCGCAAGGATCAAGTGCTCTCTACGGGTTGATTCTTTGACACTCCGTCGCGGTGAATCACCCAAAACCGCTCACTAGATGAGTTGGGTCATCCACAAGCTCCGCCGGATGATCACCAAACTCCCAATCACCACCACGACGTCTAGGTGATGGCGATCACCAAGAATAACAAGCTAGAACTCTCACTTGACCACTACAAGCCCAAATGAGAAGGTGGATGCACACTTGCTACTCTCTAATCGCTAGTGAGGAACTCTCAAGCTTTGATTCTCAAATCTCTATCCTCACTAGTGCTCTTGCACTCCCTTGCACTCCAAAGGTGTTTTTCAGTTGATCAAATAAGCAAGCGAGCTCTAAAAGAGGTGGTGGGGATGTATTTATACACCCCACAGACAAAACTAACCGTTACCTGCTGACTCAGCAAAACACGGGCTGACCGGACGCGCCGGTTGAACTGACCGGACGCGCCGGTCGCTCGTAACGGTCGAAATCCGAAAAACAGCTGAGTGACCGGACGCACCGGTCAGGGGTGACCGAACGCATCCGATCGTGCAGGAAGCATACTGTACTCGCACCGGACGCGCGACCGCGTCCGATCGGTGATGACCGGACGCGTCCGGTCGTCTCTGGACCTTACTGGACTGTGACCGGACGCGCCGTTCACACCCAGGTCGCGTCCGATCGGGTGTTTCCCTCAAGTGACACGTGTCGACTACTGACCACCGCGTCCGGTCCTCGCGAGGACCGCGTCCGGTCGTCAGAGCTGAAACCCTAGCCGCGGAACTGTACTGACCGGACGCGTCCGGTCATGCCGAGGACCGCGTCCGGTCATGGGAAAACGACCCGAAACTCTCCGAAACGCGTCACAACTTGAACCAAGTTGCTTCCAACTGAACTTTGAGCTATTCTAGAGCTGTCTAGCGCCAAGTTTAACAAGTGTGCACCACACCTAAACGTAGGACTCGCCTAGGTCAAGCTACCCGCTCATGCCCCCCTTTATAGTACGGCCAAAAGAGAAAAACGAAGATCCTAACGACTATTCCAAATGTATCTTAACACATCGACATCTGAAACTAACCGTCCTTAATCTTGACGTCACTCTTTTGAAAACCGAAACGATTTCCATCAAGGGGCATGAATACCATGGTGCCCAAAGCAGTTAAAACCTCCATGACCTAACTTACCAAAGTTTCTGCAAAACACACGTTAGTCATGGTAATAAAGCGTTGTCATCAATTGCCGAAACCAAACCTCGGGGCCTAGATGCTTTCAAGCATATGCCCAACTTTAAATAATTTAGGCTTTCAGGGGTCACTTCCCCCTAACTGAGGGTGTGTTCACTTCGCGAAAAGTAGCTGAAAAGTTATTGTAGCATCTTTCGTTGTTATTTGGCAAAATTTGTCCAATTATGGATTAACTAGGCTCAAAAGATTTGTCCCGACATTTACAGACAAACTATGCAATTAGTTATCTTTTTTTACCTACGTTTAATGCTCCATGCATGCGTCGAAAGATTTGATGTGATGTGTGTAAGAGGAAATATTTTGGGTTGGGAGGGGGAAGTGAACGAGGCCTGAACAACAAGACAGATGGACATCATTATGGGGAGACTTCTCAGGCTGTGTTTACTTCCTCAAAAAAAGTACTGTGCAAACAAAAGATTCCCCGTCACATCAAACTTGCGATACATGCATGGAGTACTAAATGTAGATGAAATCAAAAACTAATTGTACAGCTTGGTTGTACTTTGCGAGACGAACGTTTTGAACCTAATTAGTCAACGGTTGGACACTATTTACCAAATAAAGCCAGAACGTGCTACAGTACTTTTTTTATACCTTTTCGCGGAACTAAACACACCCTCAGCATAAAAGGCATATAACTTCTTGATTGGTCACAGACATGTACACCAGGTATAAAAATGGTTGTGGAAGTGCTTCTGTGAGCCAAAACACAAGTTCTGGCTTCTCTTGAAAGAACGACTAAGCACTAGGAACATTCTAAGGAAGAAAATTTTGCACGTGGACTCTTATCTCTGTGTTCTTTGCCAGTTATCAGTAGAGGAGACTTCAGGGCATCTTTTTCTTGAGTGCCCTTTCGCCAAAGACTGCTGGAACTTGCTTGGCATTACCTTTCAGAATGGCTCCAGCCTCACTTATTGCATCCTACAAATCAGAAGTCAATCCCACACGTTCTTCGTAATGGTGGCAATTCTAATGTGTTGGGCCATTTGGACAGTTCGAAATGACTTCATATTCAAGAATGTGCAACCAAATGTTCATGCAGCAAAGGAAGTCTTCAGAAGGAGTTGACATTATTTTCACTAAGGGCAAAGACAAGAGTTTCTATCACCTTTGGTCTATGGATCAAAAATATGTTGTAATCTTATTGTTTGTGTTTATTTTCTTTATTTTTTTTCTTAATCTGTTTCCTTGTGCCTGGTACCGTTCTTTTCTTATAAATAAATTCCTGTAGAGGCTCCAGCCCCTCCGGTTTCATTAAAAAAACAAATTCATATGTTGGCAAATTCAAATAGCAAATTGTCCATCTCATACCACCGTTTAGTGGTGCCTCATCTTTTTTTGGGCCCCCATCGACCGCTGCGTCTGGCAGCTCGCCGGTGAACGGCCAAGGGCTGTAAACACTCTTTTTCCTCTTAATAAAAAAAACATGTGCAGCACTTCTTCGGAAAAAAAAATACAGAACGTCTGGGCCCGGACGTCCGAACAGGGCTAGCGTCCGGACGGCTGCACTTGCTACGCTTGCTTCACGTGGGGACCCACGTTGCTCCGTGTCCTGCGCCCGCACCGTGGCGCCCCCTCCACACCCACGCGTATGCAGGCGGGCCCAGCAATTGCAGCAGGTGGCTACTGCTGATAGGTCCCACTGCAACATGTGCAACACTAAGATCTCCTTTTACAACATCTAGATGAAAAACTTGTAACATACGTCCAAAACAATTGAAATACTTGCAACATACATTTCAAACACCGATAGGATGCCCGTGATAGAGGATTAACGAAAAAATATCACCAGCTTGCTACATGCTTTGTTAGGGCTTTATTTATGAGTAGGGATACATGCATAAAATTTTGACCGGCCATAATCATAAGGTAGCGAAAGGGCATGCAGGCTAGTGGTTATAAGAGCCTCAGTAGCATCTCATGTCTTGGTTTGACTCCCCATGGGAACAAGACGACGTTCCCATCGATAGTAAAACGTTTGTGGTGACTTCGTCGATCTTAAAGATTTGTCGGCTTAGTCTTCGAAGATATTTATGCCGGCTTAGTTTTCGAAGACGTTCATTAGGGTAGGTTTACACGCGTGTGTTCATAGGGGTGAGTGTGCATACGTTGCGTGCGTCGTGACTTGTGAGTGCCTATGTTGTTGTGTGTAATGGCAAAAAAAACATGAGGTAAATAAAGGAATTGGACAGTGAACGCAAGAGTAAAATTTACTAGTATACTATACTACACAATGAGCTTCCTTGCGGTTTCGGTGACCCCTCCCAGCAGGGGCGGATCTAAAGGGGGGGCTGGGGGGCTCCAGCCCCCCCTACAGCTGATGCATCAATGGAAAATGGGGAGGGTGAGGGAGAAGAAGTGGTGGAGGAAAGAAGAAAAATAGAGAGAAAGAGAGGAAGAAGAAGAAACCAGCCCCCCTGAGCCCCATGAAAGTTCTGTCATTGGAACTTAGGAAGAAGATGTTAAACACTAGACAGAGGTCAAAGACGAAGGTCGAGCTAGCCATAAAATTCAGTCACCCCTAGAATTTTGTCCTGGATCCACCGCTACCTCCCAGGCCGATTGCGGTGAAGAAATTAATGGCAAAGCGAGTGTTCTTGGCGCAGTCTCTGGGGAAGAGGGCGTCTCGCACCGCGGTGTCCTCGTCGTCATTCATCTTGTTGCTAAGCGTCCGTATCCCGAGGTGCTCCGCGAGGTCCTGGAACAGCATCTTGATGAAGATGCGTGACGGCGCCACGTGCCGGACGTTGGCAGCGGTGGCCTTGTTGACGAGGCTGGTAATGCTCTTCCTCAGCGCGTTCCAGCTGCAGCGCTGGTATTCGGTGCTGCCAAACTCGCCGGCGTCGTCTTCAGCGATGGCCCGGTACGGAGGGACGTAGATGCCGCCGCGGCGCTTGCTTGACGGGCGCGCGATCTGTTCCTCGCCGCCCGTCCTCGGACGCTTGCGGCTCGCGTCGCCTCTGCGCTCCATGTGCCCCCTCCTCCTGTTGGTGTTACCAAGATGAGATTGCTACGACTTGCTCCAAGCCTCCATCCTCCATCCGATATATATAGGAAGGGAAATCTGCCGTGTTTGTGAGAGGGGGAAAAAAAGCTTCAGTGTCCTACTCGGTCACGGTGCAGTGCCCGGCCGCGCCGTGTCGGACTAGAACGTTATACAGGAATTCGTTTGCGATTACTCCTAGTCT
The DNA here is from genome assembly GCA_038087645.1 of Saccharum hybrid cultivar R570. Lineage (NCBI taxonomy): Eukaryota > Viridiplantae > Streptophyta > Magnoliopsida > Poales > Poaceae > Saccharum > Saccharum hybrid cultivar. The sequence continues at coordinate 2,376,406 of JAQSUU010000682.1, forward strand.
CCTACGTCTTTTCTTCTCAATCAAGTAGGTAAGAGTATGTTGCTAGACATACATATAGCAACATCCATGCTAACATATTCATTGAGCAAATTTAACTCAATTGCATATATTTTCATGTTTGGAACAAGTACATGGCAGGGGTATTTATAGTGGGGGAGTCTTCAACTCTCTATACAATTCCCTTTTTACCCTCAACTTTGCTTTATTACATTCATCACAAGCTTCTGTTACAGTCAAGGACAACTTGGTCATTGTACAATAGAGAATGCACTTCTAAGTCGTTCGTCTGGCTACGAGTGAGATAATAATAGATCAATCCATTTCATTCTATATAAACCAAACAAAATGATAATTAATGAGTAAGAAGATGTGTAATAACGATCCATCGTTCACTCTGTTGGTTTATGCATATCATCATGCACATTAGCATTTCAAGAAACCTAATTGCAAAAGGTTATGTTAAGTACAACTAAACTTGACACTTTTGTGGAGTGCTGGATGGTCTAGCTATGGGCATCAGATGGTTCGGCCTTGCCATGTCAGCGAGTCAGCAAAGCCAGCCAGTCAGTCAAAGTCATGACTGTTGGATGATTTGATAGGAAACAAACTCTGCGTATAATGACACCTTAGTCCATGCAAATAGAAATTTGTCCACCCCAAACCAACCGAGCCACAATTGTAACACAAACTTACCTCCCACAGAACCACAACCACCCCTCACTCTCCCCCCTCTCTCTCATACCACACGACCTCTCTATTCACAAGAACCAAGATAGAGCAAGGAAGGAGGAGGAGGAGAGGGAGGAATAAGCCGAGAAGGTCCACAAGTTGTTGCTACAAGGAGCCCCAAGGCATGCCTTCCCCATTGTTAGGGTTAGAGATTGGAGGAGCTCTCAGCCTCAAGCTTAGTAGGGAAGAAGAGGAAGGAGGTAGGAGAAGGAGTTTCACCACAAGCCCTCTACTGCAACCTAGGGCCCTAAGCTCGTGTTCATGGGTAAACTCTAGCCAAAACATAAGAAGCTAAACCTAGAAACCATATCTATTAATCTCATGAACAAGGTAGGATAGTCATGGTTGACATAAAGTTTTACCTAGACACAAATTGCCAATGTACCTTGCTAGATGTGTCCTAGAGCCCTCTTGCAACTCTAGGAACAAGCACCCTAGGAAGATATGGCCCGATCTGATCACGTCGAGCTCGAGAGTGAGCCTTGGTGACTTCACCATGGCTGACGGATTGTTTGATAGTAAAATTTAACTACAAAGCTTTTTACTCGTCGAGCATTACAACTTTGGTATAGGGGGTGTCTCCATCCTAGGTTGTTTAAAAAATTAAAATTTTTGTTTTCAAAATCTGAAAACTTAAAATGTAAATATGGGCCCCTAAACGATATCAATTAAAATATTTCATGAACTACAAAGTTATAGGTCTCTCTGAGATCTATGGTTTTGATATACTACCCAATCAAACAATAAGTGCATATCTCGTACATCAATGAGTCAACTAAATTCAAATTTGATTAGATTTATAGAAAATAGCATGAACATTTGTACACCCAAATAGGTTTGATATGAAAAACATGGCATGATTAATCTAATGATACTTATTTCATATCATAAATATTAATATTTTCCATATATGTTTGGTTAAACTTGATATTGGTCAAAGTACAAGATGTGCACTTATTTTGAGACGAAGGGAGTAAGTTGGTTTTGATCCAACTTAATTTGAAAAGGTTATGAATTTATTTGCTTGACGGTTGACTTAGTCAATCACTCCTAGAAATACATCCTGTTTTAGGGCGGTCAATTTCTAGAGAAGGTTCATAACGTACAATGCAACATGTCATTTCTAGAGATTAACTATCTCGAAAAAAAGATTACAAAAATCATCTGTGTAGTCTCTATCTCTACGACTAAAACATTGGTAACTCGATTGTTCACAGGCGTGCGGTCACGTGCTCGCTCGCCTGCCTTCCCCGGCATGCGATCACCGCCTCTCGGCTTCCCCTCCCCCAATCCGTGCCTCCCGGCTTCCCCTCCCCCAATCAGCGCGCGCCTCCCTCGGCGTGCGATCAGCGCCTTCCCCTCCCCCAATCAGTGCGCGATCTCTCGGTCCCGTGTCTACCGGCTCCCACTCCCCCCAATCAGTGCTCAGTAAAAAGGAGGTGCCAAGCCGCAAGTCGCAAGACGCAATCAGTCGCAAGTTGCAAACCGTTGTTGCCAAGCCGAGAAGGAGAAGGAGCCGTGCCTGCCGCCACCAAGGGAGAGACGACGAGGATCTCATCCTCGCCCGGCGCACATCCTCCACGGCCGCCGGCGAGAGGCGAGGTCTCAGCCGGCGGATCGACGGCGGCTCCCTTGCCCTAGCCCTGGCGGCTCCCAGGTCGAGCACCCCATCATCGGATACCGGCGTCCCGGACTGCCGCAACCTGTGGTAAAACCGCCTAATCTAATGCCCTTCCAAGGGTATTTGTCTTCCACTCGACACTAAGTACCCAAGAGAGAGCACTAAACTATGTGATTCCGTCGAGCACATCATAAGGGAGAACTCGAAAATCCATATTTTTACAATCAGGATCATAAATGATAGAGTAAAGCTTACAACATCCTTGCCATTTCTTACATCACTTTTAGTACAACATCAGAGTAATTCATTATTTGATTATAACAGCAGAATATAAAATGTTATCAGAGTTTCAGCGAAATGGAAATCATTTAATGTTAAGTTAAACATTATCATGAAGAACATTTATATGCATGAAATAATAACAGGTTATAAGTCTTTCTTTGAAAAACATTCTTGGTGGAAGTGTTAAGTAAACTCTATGTCCGCACGTAAAGGAAATTCTCGCTGAGCCCATCAGGAGGTTTCCTCATACAAGTGTCAGCTCCAAAAACGTCTGTCACCTGCAACAGGGGGAATAAAACTCTGAGTACTCAATTGTGCTCAGCAAGACTTACCCGACAGGAGAAAAAAAAAGACTCCAAGTTATGCAAGGTTATTTGGCTCGTGGATTCATTGCATCTGTAGGAAGCATTACTAAAGGTGCATCCTTATATTTAATTTTTAGTAGCGGTCATCACTAGTTCATTAACCAACCATTCTATGTAAGCACCTGTGCTACTTTCCAGCAAGGGTTGAGCAATCAGAACCATTTTATCATCTTTCATGTTTCAGTTCTTACTACGGTGTAAGATAGTAGTCAAGCCGTACTGTCACGTAGAAACGGTGATTCACGAATCAATGTGCCCAGCTAGGTACCCCGAAAAACACACGCCTCATCTATACCCCGGGCACAGACAAGACCAACCTACTTCACTCCTATCAAGGGGTCCAGGTCCCCGTCCAAACTGGGACTCCAAGCCCCCAACACTGTAGGCCCAGCCACAGTGTGGTGCTTAGACCTCTAACCCTATAATCCACCTATAACAGTCGGTCCGGAAAGAGCCGGAACCCATGACAAGAGAATAACAAGTCTTCCTGCTCCCATAAACAAATATGTGCTCGGGATAATAAGTCTATGACTTGACTAGTGTCCAAAGCAACGGATAGTCCTCAATCGACACAGGCGGGAGATACGCAACTAGAGCCCCGCTCTGTTGCCCAACCAAGACCAAGTCTATCCAAACCCAGTCTCGCTCGGTCTCCAATTATTATCCATATATATTTATATTCCATGTGAGAGTAACATGATAGTAGTAACAATAATATTTTGCTATCTTTCGCGAGTGACAGATAATCACTCGACTTCTACCGGGATTCTATAGCATAGCAAGCTACACGATCCTATCGTACTAGTAAGACTCATAGGATAAGGATATATATATATATATATATATATATATATATATATATATATATATATATATATATATATATATGCAAGTGGGTTTCATTCAGCTCCTTAAAACTTAATGCACAAGCATAAAATAAAGAGTAGAATAATAGGAGTTATGCACCGGGGCTTGCCTGGGTGAAAAATAACCAAAAGTTAGCACTCCATCAAGCGCCACGATCATTGAATCACCCTCTTTTCTGGTACTCCAAACGACTCCACGATCCGTCATTGTTCCTATTATGCTGTTTGCGGTGCAACGCAGAAACATAATTTATCAACGACAATCGTGACTCGTAAAATACGATTTCGTCGCTCAAGTTAACGAACTCGCTCAATGCCTAACGCACTAAGCTACGTATCCACGTGGTCGAACAAGCCATTATTTCCCATCCAGTATTTTAGTTATACAGACCAAGGTGTTGCTTTATTCATTTTATCGATTTAATATGTACCCTCTAACTTGGGCTCATTAGTTTTCTTATCAAACTAATTATTTTGGAGCCACAAAAATTATAGTGGCCATATAGTAATACTAAGAATCTACTGTAAAATTTCTAGAATCGATACTATCACAGATTAATCATAATAATTCCTACAAGTTCATGTTTAATAATTCTAAGCGTCTCAAAATAATGAGAGCAAGCCTAAAAATATTATAAAACTACATGCACCAATTACACCTTTAGATAGATCATGATTTTATGAACCTAACAAAATTGGTTTTACCATTTTTGGACATCTACACAATTTTATATCGAATTTACAATGTTATTACAGAAACTAAATCAGAAATTGTTCTCGAAATCAGAAAGGACCGGCGGCACCAAAGTGGCCCAGCAGCCGAACGCGAGGTGTGGCCGCTCGCAACAGCAGGCCCAGCAACGGCCCAAGGCGGGGGAGGCTACGCACGCGCGACCATTTTGCAAAAGAAGGCTTGTGCTTTAGGAAATCAAACGACGCGGTGATGTACAGTTTTTCTAGACTAGGGCTTTGCACAGAACACCCCGGAAAGAGTTGCCTGCGCAACGGGTGGTCCTCGGCGTGCCCGTGGGCTGCGGTGCTGCTTCGGCAAGCACTCGGCTGCCACGCCGAGCACCTGGGACCCGCACTGACCCTTCCAGGGGGTCGACCTCCATCTACTACTAAACCTGCACGCATGGGTTGCGGTTACGGACCCAGCAGCTCACCACCACGTGCGGCAGCGGCGAGCGGCTAATAGCGACGATGGCGCACCTATTCCGACGAGGCTAAGGGCTAACAGTATGATAGAGATGATACGGGAGCAACCAAGCCTTACTACCATCCCAGCCACACGACTGGTTGGAGCGGAGAAGAGCCGAGGAGCCCCGGCCACGTGCGCCCGGGCACGGCGGCGGTGCTCCGAGAGCGGCATGGGCGTGTCACCTCCCCGACGGCAAGCACCCTGACCAAGACAGCAAGAGCACCGGATGGAGAAGGTCAAGACAAGCTCGTGGATGCAACCGATTGGACCCTCGAGCCTTACCCTCACCAACACTGGATCGGCGGCGCCCATGGCCGGCGACGAGAAGAACGCCAAATTGGCGGCCGGCAGCGCTCGACTGAGGCTCGGTGCGGGCGAGGCGCAAAGCTGGCTCCCTCAGCTACCCACTGATGCGGGGAATCAGATGGTAGGACCCTATGCCGTGCGAACTAGGCGGAAAGGGGAGCTCATGCCATGGCCATACCGTGGAGGGAGCACACGAGCGGGGCGGGTGGGTTAAGACGAGGCGACTACGATCGATGGCCGCGGTGCGGTCACGCACGCAACGAGGACAAAGCCAGGAGGCTTGGCGTGACGTGTATGACTTGGGGCGGCCAAACCCGAGCGGCCCACCGACGTCGTGAATTTGGACGGCGCATGGACATGCCGTGTCTGAGTCGGACTCGAGGACAGCAAGGACTCCGATTAATTAATCCACTGTCCAGACGCTGTCAGGGAAGAGAGAGAGAGAGACGCGGCACGTAGCGCAGACAACAGCACGAGGGCGCGATAGGGCATAGCGGGCAGCAGTGCGCGGCACAGGGTGCGACTCGGCTTGCTGTGGCACGTGGGCGGCAAGGCGGCTGCTCTACGGGACAGCGGAGACGGCCTTCGCGCGGCGCTGGCAAGTGCGCACAGTGACGAGGGCTCCCGGCAACAGGGCAGCGGGCGCGTGCGGCAGCGAGTTGGAGCGGCAAGTCAACCGCGAGGACGCAGCAGCGCAGCGCAGACGGCCGTGCGCACTCGCGGACAAACGCGGTTCGGGAGGCCGGCAAGGGAATCGCTGCGGCCGGCTGGACCAGGCGCGCAACCAGCAGCTGCAAGGGCCGGCCCGCGGAGCAGCGACCACGGCCACAGAGCGAGCCAGGCCCAGCAGCGCACGCGCGGTGACCACGGCCACAAGGCCGAACGGCCGAAACCCGTGTAGTGCACGCTTTCTAGAGCGCCCCCAAACAATTACGCTAGCTCGGTTGACACAAAACCAACCTGACATGGCTCAAGAAGGTATATACGGCCACTAGTAGGAGCAACAAACTCAGACAAAGATGAACTAGAAAGGAAGATAGAGACGTGCCAACTTGGGACTGCCAATCAATGCCCAAGGTCAAGAACTAGCTGGCCCACAGCATGTTCTAGCGATGTTCAGTCGATTTATAAGAGCGCAACGGGACCCCAACTCAACCACAACCTATACTATGCCCAAGTGCATACGTAGAACTGTAGAAGCAATCAATAGCGTAAAAACACGAAGTTATTGTTTAAATGTTTTTGCTAAAATTTAAGTGCCAAGATAGCATTGTCTATTGCTCCTACGGACTTAGGAAAAGCTAGGGGTCCAGTGCGGCCTATCAGTCATTAGCACTTTAACCACAAATTCTAAAAGGTCTAAACCTCATTTATTTCACCCAACAAGCATCTCATGCAATAGCCCATACTTTATACTAACCTATGGAAACAAAATATTAAGGCACTAGTAAATTAGTTTGCCCAATTTAATTCCCCAAAAATGACACTTTTAACTGTACGCTATATTACCCTTTATTTCTAGAGATTGTTTTTCATGCCAGACATTTAACTACTTCTGTCCTTCTAGTCAAGATTTTTCATTAACCCATATATGGATTTAAGTAAACTAGCTTACTATATTTATTTGACTTTTTCCCATCAAAAGTGAGTCACATAAGATTTGTCTACCATTTCATGTGTGTTAAAAGTTTAAAACTCGAGGTACTCGTCTTGCTAATTTCTCTTAGGCCTTAAGCTAGGTGCTAAGCGAGCTCGTAACACCAGAGGTGTTACACGGCCCCAGCGCCTGGTGAGTCCCCCTCTGGTTCTCCCCTCCATTCTCTTACTGTTAGCAAGATCTCGTCAGGTCGCGCAGTTGCCCAGGTAGCCTTCCTGTACAACATTCCGAGTTCAGAGTTTAAGGTAGTTGGCATTCATAGGTTCAATGATTTGTTTCTGTCGTCCTGATGTCGATTCTACAAAAAAAAGGGTCAATCAAAGCATTCATGGAACTCTTCTGATGAGATCAAGGCAGGCTAGTTTCTGGTGCAGGGGTGAGTATGAGGATTGGGGAAAAAATTATATTGATTGCTTATTTTTTCTACCAGTGATGATATTAACTTCTTGCTATTTTTTTTCTTGATGAACTGTGGCGTTTATTTTTCTACCAGTGATGATATTACTTTATCCAGGTTTCGTTAGGTTTAGGAGATTACTGGCTTCACCACAATAGAAGGGTGCTTTTCAATCATTCTATAGATTGTGATTTTTGTTGTCTGAAACTCTGAGCTAATGCTCCAGCTGCTACAAAACACCTGCATGAACTTAATACGTGTGAATTTTGATCCAGTGCAGCTTTGCTAGAATGATTGGCATTGATGTGTTTTACTATGCGACCTACACAAATCCTTTCAAGAAAAAAGAATGTGTTCAGCCTATGATATTTTCTTTCTTGCATTCTTATAAATGTGCATCTTTGGTTTATTAGATGGAAGGTAGCAACAGCAGGTGTTTTTGTTTATTTGGTTTATTAGATGGAAGGTAGCATGTCAGCAGTGATTTAGCTTTTATTTGGTTTATCTAATGGAAGGTAGCATGTTCGTGTGGATTATAGAACAATTTTGTATCTTTGTTTCCACAGGAGAGTAAACTGTCCTGGCCGAAGCTTCCATTTATGCTACCAATTTTTTTTGTTTTACTTTGGTATTTCTTTTAGTTCATGCATGTGATGTCTAGGGCAGCAGTAGCATGATTTCTTATCCATAGAGCTTTACATGATTATATAGTGTGGCTTCTTATACAGTTTTAGTATTTCTCTGCTAATGAAATAGGCAGGCCATCCTGCTCTGCATCAATATAGGTTGTGAGCAATTACAACGTGCATTCAGTGAATTGTAAGAATCAATATGGGCTCTTCTGTATATGTAGTTATTCATTTGCTCAGGCTGTTCAGTTGCTTACATCATTGGAACACTTCTTTCGTGAAATATAACCTCTTTTGTGAACAGAAAATCTTTCATGAAAGTAAGAAATATAACATATTTTGTGAACAGAAAATCTTGACAGAAAGTCTTTACTAAATAAACAAATACTAAGTGTATTGGGCTAATGGCTACCAGAGTATGCACAAGACCAATAAATGATCCAGGTTCTTTTTCGGTCATGACACAACTCTTTTCTGAATCAACTTCTCCTCTTCAGACTTCAAACTGTATTTATGACAATAGATCGTTGTCTTATCTGGTATATTTTTCTTTTCTGTTTTTAGGAGAACTATTTCAATTAGTGTTGCATGAGTCCTTGTTCTACAGTAAGCAATGCCATATAAAGAAATGTTCCATCCTAATTAGTATGCTCATAGTATTAGTCGCAATTGCTGGTGACATGTATTTTGACCTTTCAAAAAATTCAGTAAAGACTATGGGTAAAAAAAATGTCAAACTTGATTATAATTGCCTTGCATTTATGAATGTAAATTTTGACCAGTGTGTTTTCTGATCTTGTCGTCGGCATCAGGGATGATGATCGCACATAGCTCGCACTACTGTTTCTCAATCAATATATTTGTTTTGCTGAATTAAAGAATTGTAGGCAGCCACCGTAAAATGCTAATTCAGTGTTGACGTCCATTGACTGTGTATGGCATTTTTAACATACATAGTTCAGTTCAGCCAAACTAATACGCAGTGCAACAGGCAAACTGTATATGGCATTTATATATCATATCATAAACTTGTATATGGTTCCGGATAGTAAACTTAAGTTTTGCAGGCAACCTTAATCAACATAGTTCTAGAACACCACAGGTTGCTGTTATATGCTATCTGACAACTATTTGCCTGTCATCATCAAGTTGTTTGACTGTAGGATTACTCTTTAAAAAATAATCCAGCCCTGAATCGGCAGACACTGAGTCTCTTGTTTCTCTAAAGCTTGGAATGCTTGACTCATCATTTGCATATGTCCATAACAAAGAGCTCCTAGGGGTAGATATCTGAGAATTTATTACAATTTGTTTGGTTACTGTCTGTTGTCAGATAAGGACTGCTAAGCATCCCTGCAGCCACCTTTTTAAAGTGCCTAATACAACTCTAAAGATATCTCAATCCTGTTCCACAAGGAAATAGAGAATTGTCGAACACCTTCAGGACTAATATGGAAATAGTACCTAAAATAGGGCGAGCCATCTTCAATGGTTTCAAGCGGCGAGCCATCTACTGATCTTTGCTGCCCCCGAATCCAAAGGTTATAGCTTGGTCTTGCCAAGCTTGGCACTATGGTTCTTCCTCCATGTGCACACCACTTTTGTTTTCAAAAGTCAAAATACTTCCTGAATACATTTCTAAGTAGTAAAACATGAACCCAAATATTCAGATATAGCCACGATACTAAATTATGCTTTAGATGGGTGCTTTTGTTTTCGCTACTAGCTTACTCAACATTTGACAGTTTAGCGCTTTTTCTAACTTGCATTGTTTGAAGTATTTTCAGCCTTTGTTGTTTCTTTTCAAACCGCAAGGCTAAGCTAGAATATGTTGAAATTCAGTGCCGGTTTTGTAAAGCAGTTCAATATTTCTGACATCTTAAATCATTTTGAGATTACATCGTTTCTTTTCTTTTCCCTGCCTCAGTTTAATATAATATATTTAATTATTTTGGTTAGTTTTGAACATATCGGTGCATTGTAGTAACAACTACCAACCAAGCGTATTATTGTTTTCTTTTTACCAAAGTAATTGCTTTTATTTCAGCTCTATTTATTCTTGACTGAAGGATATCCAATTGCTCTACCAAAGGTATTTAATTACTACTCTGCTCTTGACTAGGATTTCAATATTATACTTATGTGGTTCTACAAATTGCTAATAAGTATTAAATCCTGCTTCTGGTATTTGTTTCTTTTTTTCCTGTTGCCTCGTACCTCTGTAATAAACTAATAGCCACCAATTTTTATAGTGATAAGTGCATTTCACACCAATTTTTAATGGACTGTAATGGTTTACGGTTCTTACCCTGCACAAAGTGCTAGTTGTATTCCATTCTGAATTGAGCAGCATCTGATAACTAAAAAAATTGACATTGTTTATAGGAGAGTTCCACCATCTCCTGCTGGGCCGGGATTGCGTCACCGACATTCAGATCAACACCAAGGTGTGTGCTCTGTAACCAGCTGACAATTTTTGTTCGTTGAATTGCTTATTGCCCTTGCAGATGTGCGAACATCATTTTTCTTATTGTAAGGAGCTTCAATTAATATTGTGTTGCAAAATTGATGAACATAGATTCGCTTGATATCAATACTGATTTTCATTATGTGCTTTAAGTGCTACTTGCAATATTCTATAGATTAATAGAATGGACAATAATTCTCGTGCACCATTGGGAGACATCACTAAAACCGCCAAACAAGGTAATATAATATCGTATGTACTCTGTGTATGTTAACTTATATATTAATTGAAATTAAACTTATATGTTAATTGAAATCAACTGCAGCCTCTGCTCATCTTTCTAAAATCTCTATCTCTATCGCTACAACTAAAACATATCATCCACCCGGCACTCGCCCCACGCCCGATATCCACCCCTGCTTCGTGCAATCCCCCCCCCTCCCCACAATGGCCCACCCAGCGCTATTTCTTCCATAAAAAAGACGCCACTCCACGCGGGACTAACGTGATCACGCCTCATCATATGCCACCCGTGCAATAGATGTAAACTGAGCCACCTGATTGAATGCCACCATGAGAAAATGGAAGAAAGTGATTTAGTTTCGTATTCAAATTTAGAGTTACATTTTTAACTATCTTTCTCAAAGACTTATGTAATATTGATTGGAACATCACGAGTGCAGTATCTATTTTAGGTAACACTATAATACACGCTCATACATATGTTATCGTGGTATTATGTGTTCCCGTTGTAACACACGTGCATTTACCTAGTAATGATACAATATTGTGCTAGTCATGTCTGTGTTTCTCTGGACTCGTCATGGTTAATCATTTTACAAATACGGTCCATAGAGCAACTCCAACTTTTTATATTTTTTCTTAATTTATAGTAATAGATATTTTGGTGAAACAATGCCCTCCAACAGTCTCTTTAAATGGATCTTTAAATATAGACATTCTTTATTCTAGATTTCTTGCTAGGATGACTCCTTAAAGTGCTCATAAGATAAACAAAAGTTATTGGAGGGCACAAAGATATACAAAATAATTTTTACTCAAATGACTCTTTAAATAATGATTTAGAGAGTAACTTTAGAAATGATTTTGGAGATGCTCTTTATATTTGATGAGTCGGCAACAGTGACTGATGATTGATGCACCTGTTGTCTCCATCACCCGTTTCCTTTTCGCACAAAAATAGACAAACACTACGACAGAAATGACAGTATAGTGGCATAGAAATCAATCATTTTTGCAGATGTGGTACAACATATTGAATGAAAATACGACCAGTTCCATGTGGATCAACCAAGTACAAGAAGTACTACGGAGCCGTTCGGTTGGAATTATAAGCCGGCTGAAAAACACTGTTGACTGATTTTCTGTGAGAGAAAAATACTGTTCCGGCTGAAAAAAAAATAAGCTGAATAAGACGGATTATAAGCCAAATGAACAGGGCCTACAATACAACATCTATACGAGATACTAGTATGAACTTTCGGAGTCTAGTTGTTTAACAGACAAAACGCACATTACAAACACCACTAGCCACATTTTCACGTCATAACGCTTTGCTAATTTCTCGTACTCGGGAGTGATGATCCCTAGCTAGCTAGGCAACCCAAGTGCTGGATCGTCCCATGCATGCAGCAAGCTATGCAACGCGCAGCATCAAGGACGATGGCATGAGAAGCATGCTCGGCTCCGGCGACGACGCGACGAAGCCTGGTCCGGAGTAGAATGCCCGCCGCGGCACGTCGTCCAGCTCCATGTCGTTGCTACCAGTGCTGCTCTGGCCGTCGACGTCGTCGCTCCCGCCGCCCTGCAGCGGGCATGGCTTCTTGAGGTGCGCGTCCCACCGCTCGGCGGACGACGCACGGCTGGCAGTGGCAGCAGGGCGGCCCCACTTCTTGCCCAACGACGCCCGGCTCGCCGAGCTACTTCCGCTGCTGCTCGACGAGAATGACGCCGTCGCGTTCTTCATCTGGTGTACCACCTGTCGCACGACGGCGCGCGGCCGGGACTACTGCTGCGGTTGCCGTCCCACCACCTCTCGTTGGTGTCGGCGCGGCCGGGCTTGGACAGCGACTTGGTCGCAATATTCTTCCGCGCGTCCCACCGCTCGTCGGCGTCGGCGCGGCTGGGCTTTGGTGGCGGCGACTTGCTGGCGAGGAGGATGGCGACGCACGGCGGCGGCGTCGGCAGCAGCGGAAACATGTTCCACATGGGCGGGGTCGGGAGCAACGCTCGTGTGCCATGGCAAGGTGCACGCGCGCTACTGGTATCGCCATGGATCCGATCGAGGGGAGACAGTGGCAGACACGCTTACAGCTCACCAGAAGATCGAGAAGAACGCGTCACAAAGCAGTAGGGATGAAAACGGTACGGATATTTTCCGACCGTATTCGAGACCGAATCCGTTTAGAGGGGTTTTAATCCGTCCGTATCAGAGTCCGGATATTTAACATCTGATACCGTATTCGTATCCGAATATTTAAATCACATATTTATAATGTCGATATCCAATCATATCCTATCCGGCATTTTTTATATTATCCGTATTCGAATCAGAATCCGGACATAAATATGAAAACAAATACGATATCAGTGATATCCGTCCGTATCCTATCCGTTTTCATCCCTACAAAGCAGTCACGACGTGCAAGGGAAGCAGGGAGATCACCAGCTGCTGATAGATGGGAACAGATGGAACGTAGAGATGGAGATACATAGGCCCGCGCAAGTCCGAACACGCCATCACTGAAACCGACCCGGAGCCGGGTCTCCGGGAGCGCGGATTCCGAGCGCTGCGCCGCTGCGCGAGTGACGCGCCGCCTTTGTCACCGCCGGCGTTTGACTTGGACCTCCTTCGGTCCTTCCTCTTCTCCGTGGGCCGTGGCATTCACCGATGCATTCTTACCGGTACATGGACTTTTGCTGGGCTAACACTTCCCTTTCTTACCGGCCTGGTTGGCCCGGCCCGAGGCAGAAGCGCTGCAAGTTTTTGGAGCCAGCCCCGGAGCGGACGCCGCCGACGCCCGACGGTGAGCACCCCGCACCGCAGCGCGCAACCCCGCCATACCTTCTCGCCACCCAAGCGGCGAGTCAGCAGCGACGCGCGCCGCCGCCGCCACACTCACGTCCCGCCCGTTCGCGGCAAGGTGAGTGAGTTCCTACTTCCTTTCCTCCCTGCTTAATCCCTAACCTGGCAGCAGCGACCACCAATCCCGCTTCCCCTCTCTCTCCTTTGCCTAACGCAGTGGAAATGGCGGCACCGGTGCCGGAGTGGGCTACCAAGGAGCCCTGCCTCATGGGGATCGACGAGGCTGGCCGTGGCCCTGTCCTTGGTAAACGCTTGTCTCTCTTCTGACCGGTTGATACGCAATGTTGCTTGTTGCTTCAGACCTTTTTGAGTTTTACTGCACAAATATTCAGTAGGCCAAAGTGAAATAGGTTGAGCACTCATGGAAATGTGCAGTGGTTCCTGAAATTCTAGTTGGTTTCAACGCATTCCGCAGCAAAAGCAAAATGTCATGAGCAGGACGCTGGTTTGCAGGTTTTGAGCAGAAATGGAGTCTTTCCAAAATTCACTTCCTGTTACTGCTTGTGCAGGTCCTATGGTGTACGGATGTATGTACTGCGCGCGCTCTTACAATAACACTCTTGCCACTCTCAAATTCGCAGGTCTTCTTCACTCACGTTGACAGACCCGTGGCAGCCGGCGAGATGCCGTCGACGTGAGCTCGACAAGGGATCGCCGGATTCGGCCGAGCGACGGAGGAATCTCACTCCGGCTCTTTACTGTATTTCGTAATAAGATTGTCAATGTTCCTTACAGCCTAGAGTTCGGGGATAAAAGGGGTTCGCAGGCCACCGCTTACAACGTGGTCCCACATGTCATACATAATCATGAATACGTAAATAAGATAATTGTGCTTCTCTCCTTGGAATACGTCTTCTTCTCTTATCATGCCTCCTGAGGTGTGACAACTTCCCCCGCCGAGGATTCTGCTTGTCCCCAAGCAGGTGCGTCCGGGAATCGGCGCTTGATGATGTGATAATCCTCCCAGGTGACTGAAGAAGAAGGTAGACCTGTCCAAGAGACAAGCAACTGGGTGACAGCATTGTTACCTTTTTTTACCAGACGCCGATCCAGTATCTGTTTGGGTTGAGCTGCTGCAGCTTGGATGTCAGTTAGCATTGGCAGTGTGGAAAACACAGGTGTATAGCTTGGATGGAAAGGCTTCAATTGTGAGACATGAAACACTGGATGTATAGAACTGTCCGGTGGAAGCTGTAGGCGATATGCAACAGTACCCACTTTCTCCAAAATTGTATAAGGACCAAAGAACTTGTTTGATAATTTTGGAAATGGACGATTTGCCACATAAGACTGTGTGTATGGTTGTAATTTCAGAAGTACCTGATCACCTACAGTGAAGTGTTGGTCTGTTCTGTTCTTATCAGCAAAGTATTTCATCCTGTTTTGAGATTGCTCGAGTCTTTGTTTCAGTAGCTGTAGGTGGAGCTCCCTATGTTCAATGACTTCCGCAACAGTGACCTGTGTAGTAGTTGGTATTGCAGTCTGGACAACCACATTGGGCTCAATGCCATACAAGGCTTTGAATGGGGAACAGCCAATGGAACTGTGGAATGAAGCATTATACCACAATTCAGCCAATGGTAGCCATGTCTTCCAAGTTCTGGGTGCATCTTGTACTGAGCATCTCAAGTACATTTCCAGGCATTGGTTGACCCTTTCGGTCTGTCCATCAGACTGAGGATGGTATGCAGTGCTTAATGCTAAAGTGACTTTGTATAATTTGAACAACTCTTTCCAGAAGGTACTGACAAATATGGTATCTCTGTCACTGACGATACTCTTTGGTAAACCATGAAGTTTGACTATGTTGTCCAAGAACAGTTGTGCAATGGACTGAGCAGTGTAGGGGTGTTTAACAGGAATGAAATGTGCATATTTTGTTAACCTGTCCACCACTACCAGTATGACAGAGTAGCCATCAGATTTAGGTAGTGCTTCAATGAAATCCATGGAGAGATCCTGCCACACACCTTCTGGGATCGGGAGGGGCTGTAGTAGTCCAGCTGGGTGGTTGGTAGAGTGCTTGTTATGTTGACAAATGGTACACTGCTTGATGAAGCTTTCCACATCAGTTTTCATGCCTTTCCAGGAAAAGTGAGCCTTCAGCTTGTGATAGGTGGCATTGACCCCGGAATGGCCGCCAATAGCGCTGGAGTGAAATGTTGAAATGAGTTTGGTCTGAAGAGCTGTATTATGGCCAATCCAAATGAGATCATTGTGTCTGATGATTCCCTGATCCAAGCTATAACCTTTTGCATCTGGACTGTTGAGTGCTAATTGGGACAGTAATTGTTGAGCATGTGAATCGGTTGCATAAGAATTAAGTACCTCTTGCATCCACTGCGGTTGCACGACAGAGACTGCTTGCAGGGACATCAGATGGGCTACTCGGGACAGGGCATCAGCAGCCAAGTTTTCTTTGCCTTGTTTATATATGATTTTGAACTGAAGACCCATCATGCGTGTCATAGCTTTCCTTTGCATGTCGGAATGGAGATTCTGCTCTTTAAGGTATTCCAGGGACTTGTGGTCAGTTTGAATGATGAACTCCTGTCTCTGCAGGTATGGCCTCCACTTTTCCACGGCCATGATGAGTGCTAAAAATTCTTTTTCATAGATGGATAAATGCATGTGCTTGTGCCCCAAAGCCTTGCTGAGGTAGGCAATAGGTTGACCACCTTGCATGAGGACTGCTCCAATACCATCCAATCAAGCATCAGTTTCTACTGTGAAGGGAGCTTTGAAATTTGGCATAGCTAGCACCGGGGTGGTGGTCATGGCTGTCTTGAGCTGGTCAAATGCTTGTTGGGCTTGGTCTGTCCATGCAAATTGTTTAAGTTTCAGTAAATTAGTTAGAGGCTTGGCCATGATCCCATAATGTTTGACAAATTTCCTGTAGTATCCAGTCAGTCCTAGAAACCCTCTCAATTCGGTCACTGTTGTAGGTACAGGCCATTGGAGCATAGCTTGTATTTTAGATTTGTCTGTAGCTACACCCTTGTCAGAAATAATGTGACCAAGATACTCTAAGCTGTGCTGAGCAAAAGTGCACTTGTAAAGTTTCAAGTACAACTGATTTCTTCTGAGAACTTCAAGTACTTGTTGTAAGTGAGAGATATGTTCTTGAAGGGACTGACTGTAGATCAGAATATCATCTAAGAAGACCAATACAAACTGGCGGAGAAATGGAGAAAGCACATCATTCATGATGCATTGGAATGTAGCTGGGGCATTGGTCAACCCAAATGGCATCACTTTGAATTGATAGTGGCCATGGTGAGTCTTAAATGCTGTCTTGAATTCATCCTCTGGTAACATCCTGACTTGATGGTAACCAGACCTCATGTCCAACTTACTAAAATATTTGGCCCCATGTAACTCATCTAAGATTTCATCAATGATAGGCATTGGAAATTTGTTTTTGATGGTCATATTGTTGAGCTTTCTGTAATCTACGCAAAATCTCCAGCCACCATCTTTCTTCTTGACAAGCAATACAGGAGAAGCAAATGGGCTGTGACTGTGACAGATCAGGCCATGGCTCAAGAGGTTATTGACTTGTTTTTCAATCTCTGTCTTATGCTGGGGTGAATAATGATAGGGTCTAGAGTTGACTGGCACAGCATCCGGGTATAGAGGAATAGCATGATCGTAACACCGGGCTGGTGGTAACTGCATGGGATCATTGAAAACATCAGCGTATTGAGTCAGAAGCAACTGTAAGTCATCGGATTGCAGTTGTGGTGTGACTGGAGGTGTATGATCAGAGGATATGGAGTTGAGAATGACAAAAGCCCAAATGTCATTTCCTTTGGTGGACTTGTACACCTGCTTAGTTGTGATGTTTTGGACTGGTTGGTCGGTGTGCTTAAGCCCCTGCAGAACTATTTGTTTGCCCTTGTGATTGAATTGAATTGTTTGAGCTTGCCAATCACAGGTCATAGGACTATTTGCTTTCAGCCAATCAAATCCTAAGATGGCATCATAAGGTAGCATATCTAACACAATCATATCAGTGGAGAATGAATGTCCTTGTATGTACCAGTGCAACTCCTTGACGATTGTGTTCGTTTCCATCCATTGACCATTTGCCAGCTTGACTTTCTGCTTGGGAGCTTGAGAAGTGGGAAGCTTGGTTAGCTGCACAAACTGAGAGCTCACAAAACTGTGAGAACTGCCGGTATCGACTAAGATCAGCATAGTTTTGTTCTTCACAGTGGACTTCAACTGAATACAATCCGTGGATGCAGTGCCCGCTATAGCATTCAGGGATAACTGACAGAAATCTTCAGCAATCAGATCTTCGATGGCCATCTCATTTAAAGCATCTTCACTGATCTCCCGATCAAGGTCATTGACCACTAAAGCATTTATCTGTGGCTTGTTCTTTTTAGCACAAACTTCCAGATGACCGGGCTCAAACTTTTCTCCACAATGAAAGCACAAGTTGTTAGCCTTGCGATAGTCCCGGAGCTGCCGATCCCTCCAAAGACTGCCAACTGGGTTGGGTTGTTTCACTTCTGGCTTGTGCTGTTGTTGTTTGAAGGCCGGATTGTGTCGTTGGTACTTTTGCTTGTTTCTGTCAACCACTTTTTGTTGAATCTTAGCAATCAATGCTGCGCGATCAACCGTAAGCGGAATTTGAGGTTCTACTATGGCTTTTATCTCATCCTTGAGACCAGCTACATATTGAGTAGCGAAGTATAACTCATCATGTTTAGCACTGTGCATTGTAATGGTGTACTGCAATTTGAGGAATTGAGCTGTATAATCTTCTACAGGCCCTGTTTGCTTTAAAGCAATTAAGTCAGCCAAAGCAGTCCTGTAGTCGTCACCGCCAAACTTGGACTGAACGTCCTGAATGAAGATGGACCAGGTGACATCGGTGTTGCTGATCTTGTATGCTTCCCACCACATTGCAGCTTCTTCTTGCAGATGCATTGTTGCCGCTTGGATCCACAGCTCCTCAGGAATGGAGTACATGTTGAAATAATTGTGGCATTTGGTTATCCAAACTTTGGGGTTGTCACCAGAAAAGGTAGGAAATTGCATCTTGGGTAATGTGTGGTGAGGTAGCCTCTCTTGCTTCTGGGAATAAGCTGCCTGAGGATCGTTAGCTGTGGTGGCGCCTCGAGGTGGTTTTCTGTAATCATCAAACTTTGGCCCTTTTGGTCTGGAGGTACTAGGCTTGAATGTGGTCTTGCCTTTGTCAGCAGCAAACATATTGGTAAAATGTGCGTCTTCTTCAAAGACAACAGACCCTGAGCTGCCACTATCAGAGATGGCTTCTTCTTCAAAGCGCCGAAGTGTCAGCTGAGCGACTGCATGACCATTGGCTTTAACCTGCTCGGCAATAAGATTCTGGTTGGAAGCCACATGTTCCACACGGCGGCTGTTGTCCTGAAGCTGAGTTTTGAGATCTTGTTGGATGAGGCCAATATCGTTCAAGCGAGCATACAGCAAATCAAAGTTTTCCATTACTGAATCCCAGCGAGTCTTGTCATCTTCATTGCTGCGAGACATCTCGTCCAGCAAGATTTGCGTTTGCTTGGAAGGTTTGATGGGAGCCGTGATGACAGATTGGTGAGCAACAGGCTTGGAGCTAGTCCTCCCCTATGTCGTGCTGCACCAGTGAACCCAACTCCTGGACGTGAGGCGGGATCGAGGGATTTTACACAGAAACGGGTGTTCTGCAACCCAAATCCTCGGACACGTCCACGCCGTTCGCCACCGCACCGCAGAGAACAACCAAACGCCGGAATTTTACACGAGGACAAGTGCCCCGCAACCCTTGTTTGTTGTTGCAAGCATGCTAATTGTAGAGAATCGAGCTAAGAGAGATTGCTCACTGTGGTAATCGCCGCCAACCACGGTTGCTGGTGTAGTCCCCCAGTCGTTTGTTGATCCGGAGACGTCGTTGCTTGGTGGATTGGGTTTGGGGTGGAGGTTGTGGTGGGTGGGATGATGCTATAGCTGGTGGAAGGACGATGACGTGTGCTGACCCAGTTCAACCTAAGGAGGGACTTATGGTCCTCACGTCGAACACCTTGAGGGCGCGGACAGAGGATACCTGCCGACCGGAATTACGAACTGAAGATCGAAGCTCACGGAGTCGGTACGTACCTAGAGCCGAGCTGAGCGCCTTAGCGATGGTGGTGACGCCGGAGGTACAGATCGACCGCCGATGTTGTCGAGGGTGACAAATGGGAGGTTGAATGGGTGAGGGTGGGGATTGGGTGTTGAAGAAGAGGATACCGAGGAAAGACCGCCTTTGATACCACTTGACAGACCCGTGGCCGCCGGCGAGATGCCGTCGACGTGAGCTCGACAAGGGATCGCCGGATTCGGCCGAGCGACGGAGGAATCTCACTCCGGCTCTTTACTGTATTTCGTAATAAGATTGTCAATGTTCCTTACAGCCTAGAGTTCGGGGATAAAAGGGGTTCGCAGGCCACCGCTTACAACGTGGTCCCACATGTCATACATAATCATGAATACGTAAATAAGATAATTGTGCTTCTCTCCTTGGAATACGTCTTCTTCTCTTGTCATGCCTCCTGAGGTGTGACACACGTCTTCTTTGTCTGCTTGTTGTAGCTGATTTACTTGACTGTTGTGTTAGTCGCAATACACAGCTCGATATTCTCAGAGTAGTATTAGTTCTACAGAGTACAGACATGTATATTTAATTTAGTTTCAATTGTATACAGAATGATTCTGTGAATGAGGCTGTGCCAGATAGATAAATCAGGTAGCGTTGAATTTATAACACATAATCTTTGATAGGTTGATTTGCGACCTTGTTCAATTTGTGTTCATTCCTTAAGTAGATGCTGGCAGTAATTAGGCACTTTGGTTGATTTGGCATGATAGAAGCTAGTGTATATTTTAAAGAGCTGATGCATATGTTTATGAACTTTTGAAATTGTGGAGGACAAACGTGGGTAGGATGTAGGAACATTGAACTTGCTATTCTTGGTACATCACGATTTTTTTCCAGACAAAAGGCAGGAGCTTGGTGCAACCAGATTAGCTGCTACAAATTGCAATCCTCCTCTTGTTTCCCTTGTCTGCCAAATATTCTCTTCTCTAATCCCTTTCAGTGATTTCATGAGTTCTGGGTACTTCCATGTACATTAATCTTGTAGCAAACTATCAAACCCTTTTTCAAGTTTTGTTAAGCCCGTCAGCTCTGATATCTTAGAGTTGAGTGTTGACACATCTCCTGTTTATCTGTGGCATATTGACATTTGCATGAATTCAATCTTTGGAGTGGTAAATCTCAAATCTGTCTTGGTAGTTATTATGTGTACTATCTTATGGTGTTCCAGTGGCAGAGTCGGTTGGACATGTTACTTTCCAAGGGCCACGGAAAAGTTCAATAGTAGTTTTGCTACTTACACATTGACAATTAGCATAGCCTATTGATTTTGTCTTCTCAAACAGATTCAAAGACCTTGAAGGAGGAACAAAGGGAGGAGCTATTTGAAAGTTTAAAGGTCAATAGCTTTATTGGGTGGGAAGTGGATGTCATATGCCCAAAGGATCTATCTGCTAAAATGTTGAAAAAGTATGTCTGGCTTTTGTACCTATCGAACTTCAAACTTGGCCTTGTTATTTTCATTGATAGTCCCATTGCTTCAGGTCGAAAGTTAATCTTAATGAAATATCACATAACTCTGCCATGGGCCTTGTTAGAAAAGTGCTTGACATGGGAGTTCTACTGGCAGAAGTAAGGGCATATATTCTTGAATTCAAAAGGATTTCTTGTGCTGCTATCCTTGTAAGATTATTTTATTCACCACATTTTTTAGTAATTATATTCCTTCTTGAAAGGTATATATAGATACAGTGGGAGATCCTGAAAAGTACAGAATCAAGTTGACAGAAAAGTTTCCAGGAATCAAATTTGTGGTTGCCAAAAAAGCTGATAGCCTTTACCCTGTTGTTAGTGGAGCAAGTATAGTTGCAAAGGTAATTTCTCGAATCAAATTTCCTTGTGTAGGTACTTTCTACTAGGATTCGTCTAGGTAGCTGGAATGTAGGGTCCCTAACGGGTAAGCTAAGAGAGCTAGTCGATGCAGCAATTAGAAGGCGTGTAAATATTCTATGCGTTCAGGAGACTAAATGGAAGGGCCAGAAGGCGAAGGAGGTGGAGGATACTGGCTTCAAACTTTGGTACACGGGGTCAACATCGGGTAGGAATGGTGTAGGCATCTTGATCGATAGGAGCCTTAAGGATGGAGTCGTTGATGTTAGGAGGCAAGGCGACCGGATTATCTTGGTCAAGCTGCTAGTTGGAGATTCGGCTCTGAATGTGATCAGTGCCTATGCCCCTCAGGTAGGTCTTAGCGAGGGCACCGAGAGGCAGTTTTGGGAAGATCTTGATAGCATGGTTAGTACCGTGTCTATCAGCGAGAAACTCTTTATAGGAGGAGACCTCAATGGCCATGTTGGTGCGACTAATGTAGGTTTCGAGCGGGTGCACGGGGGGTTCGGGTATGGTAGTAGGAATCAAGAGGGGGAGGATGTTTTGAACTTCGCGCTGGCCTATAACTTGTTGATAGCGAACACCCTCTTTAGGAAGAGGGAATCTCATCTAGTAACCTTTCGTAGTGGACAACACTCGAGCCAGATCGACTTTATCCTTGCAAGGAGGGAGGATAGACGTGCTTGCTTTGATTGTAAGGTGTTACCTGGGGAGTGTGTTGTCCCTCAACATAAGCTTGTGGTGGCGGACTTTCGCTTTCGGGTACGTGTCCACCGGGACAAACGGGCCAAGATTGCGAGAACGAAGTGGTGGAAGCTTAGAGGGGAAGCAGCGCAGACGTTTAAGGAGAGGATGCTAGACGAGGGACCTTGGGAAGAAGGAGAAGATGCCGACGACATGTGGCTAAAGATGGCAACATGTGTCCGGAAGGTGGCTTCGGAAGTGTTTGGCGTGAGTAGGGGAGGCAAACGGGAAGCGAAAGACACATGGTGGTGGAATGACGAGGTGCAAAGGGCTATTAGGGAGAAGAAGGAGTGTTTCAAGCGTCTCCACCATGACAAGAGTGTAGCCAACATCGAGGGCTATAAAATAGCGAAGAGGGTTGCAAAGCGAGCTGTGAGTGTAGCAAAAGGTCAGGCGTATGATGGCCTTTATCATCGGCTAGGCACGAAGGAAGGGGAGAAGGACATTTATAGGATGGCTAGAATCCGCGAGAGGAAGACAAGGGACATCAACCAAATAAAATGCATCAAGGATGGGACAGATCGACTTCTGGTGAAGGATGAGGAGATCAAGGACAGATGGAGAGAGTATTTCGACAAGCTGTTTAATGGGGAGAATGAGGGTTCTGCCCTTGAGTTGGACGACTCATTTGACGATACCAACAGACGCTTTGTGAGGAGAATTCAGGAGGCAGAGATCGGAGAGGCTTTGAAGAGGATGAAGGGAGGTAAAGCGATGGGCCCTGATGGTATCCCCATTGAGGTGTGGAGATACCTAGGCGCCAGAGCGATAGTATGGTTAACTAAGCTTTTTAACCTTATTTTTCGGTCAAACAAGATGCCTGAAGAATGGAGGAGAAGTATATTAGTACCTATCTTCAAGAACAAGGAAGATGTTCAAAGTTGTACTAACTACCGTGGGATTAAGTTGATGAGTCATACGATGAAGCTCTGGGAGAGGGTTATCGAGCATCGCCTAAGGAGAGTGACACATGTGACCCAAAATCAGTTTGGGTTCATGCCTGGTAGGTCGACCATGGAGGCGATTTTCTTATTACGACAATTGATGGAGAGATATAGAGAGCAGAAGAAGGACTTGCACATGGTCTTTATTGACCTCGAGAAGGCATATGACAAAGTACCGAGAAATGTCATGTGGTGGGTCTTGGAAAAACACAAAGTCCCAACTAAGTACGTTACCCTCATCAAGGATATGTACAGGGATGTGGTGACGTTTGTCCGAACATGTGATGGCGACACCAGTGACTTTCCAATTAAAATAGGACTGCATCAGGGGTCAGCTTTGAGCCCTTATTTATTTGCTTTGGTGATGGATGAGGTCACAAGGGACATACAAGGTGATATCCCTTGGTGTATGCTCTTTGCTAATGATGTGGTGCTAGTTGACGACAGTAGGGCGGGAGTTAATAGGAAGTTAGAACTATGGAGGCACACGTTAGAGTCGAAAGGGTTCAGACTTAGTAGGACTAAGACCGAGTATATGAGGTGCGATTTCAGCGCGACTAGGCACGAGGAGGGAGACGTTAGCCTCGATGGGCAAGTGGTGGCCAAGAAGGATACTTTTCGGTATTTAGGGTCGATGCTACAAAAGGATGGAGACATTGATGAAGATGTTAGGCATAGAATTTCAGCCGGCTGGTTGAAATGGCGTCAAGCTTCTGGCGTTCTCTGTGACAAAAGGGTGCCTCAGAAGCTGAAAGGTAAGTTCTATAGGACGGCGATTCGTCCGGCGATGTTATATGGTGCTGAGTGTTGGCCTACAAAAAGGCGACATGTCCAGCAATTGAGTGTAGCGGAGATGCGTATGTTGCGTTGGTGTTGTGGGCACACAAGGAGGGATAGAGTACGGAACGACGATATTCGGGATAGGGTTGGGGTGGCACCAATTGAGGAGAAATTGATTCAACATCGGTTGAGATGGTTTGGACATGTCCAACGGAGGCCTCCTGAGGCGCCAGTGCGTAGTGGAGTTCTAAAGCGGGCCGATAATGTAAAGAGCGGTAGAGGTCGACCTAAATTAACTTGGGACGAGTCCGTTAAGAGAGATCTTAAGGAGTGGAATATCCCCAAGGATTTAGCTATGGACAGGAGCGCTTGGAGATTAGCAATCAACGTGCCTGAACCGTGACATCTTTTGTCTTGTGCCCTTTATGTCCCTTTATGTGTCTCCCTGTTTCTCGTCTCTTTTGGGTTTCATCTCTAGCCTACCCCAACTTGCTTGGGACAAAAGGCTATGTTGTTGTTGTTGTTGTTGTTGAGGTACTTTCTTATAGGCTTGCTTAGTTGTAAAGTTGTGATGTGCAACTGCAGGTGACTAGGGACAGAGCCTTGCGAAACTGGGTGTTTGACGAAACAGCTCTGAGTCTGCACATGAAAACTGGATCAGGATATCCAGGAGGTAACTGATTCCTCATTGTAAATGATTTTATCAAACTGTAATCATATGACTTGTCTAGTCGAATTAAAGAACATTCAAATTAATGGTGCAGACCCTGATACTAAGCGATGGTTAGAAGATCACAAGCATCCAGTATTTGGCTTCCCAACTTTGGTTCGTTTTAGTTGGGGAACTTGTAAGCCCTTCTTCAAGGATGCAGTTGAAGTTACATGGTGTGTTCAAATTTTCAACCTTTATGTTCCCATTTGTGAACAAATTTTGTTAGTGCGTTTTGTGAACTGCAAAACATGAATCTGATTGCTATTATTGTTGAAAGTGTTTTTTTTTCAATTAGGGCTAACCCTAGAAGGGTAGCTATATAGGTTCCATACAAGGGCCACATGGGCCTTAGCCACATGGGCCTAAACACATACTCCAACACCCCCCCGCAGTCCGAACTACCGACGCAGCGGAGTTCGAGGCTGAACAAGAAAGAACACACCAACCCCCCCACAGACACAACTAGCCACCGATGATGTTGAGGCTGGTGCGAAACTTGGCGAAGGTCGAGGACGGGAGGCCTTTGGTGAAGATGTCCGCAAACTGGGAGGTCGTCGGAACATGAAGAACCCGCACCTCGCCCATGGCCACCCGATCCCGGACAAAATGGAGGTCGATCTCCACATGCTTCGTCCGCTGGTGCTGGATGGGGTTGGTGGAGAGGTAGACCGCACTGACGTTGTCGCAGTAGATCAGTGTGCTCCGGGAGGGTGGAGTGTGCAACTCAGCCAGCAGCTGCCGGAGCCAGGCGACCTCCGCCACGCCGTTAGCAACAGCGCGGTACTCCGCCTCGGCGCTGGATCGGGAGACCACCGGCTGGCGCTTGGACGACCAAGACACCAGGTTGCCGCCCAGGAAGACGGCGTAGCCGGAGGTGGAGCGGCGAGTATCAGGGCACCCGGCCCAGTCAGCGTCGGTGTAGACGACGAGGTCGGTAGAGGCGGCCCGGTGGAGGAAGAGGCCGTAGTCAAGTGTGCCCCGGAGGTAACGGAGGAGGCGCTTGAGAGCCAAGAGGTGAGGCTCCCGGGGGTCATGCATATGGAGGCAGACCTGCTGAACTGCATAGGTGATGTCCGGCCGGGTGAATGTGAGGTACTGAAGGGCCCCGGCGAGACTCCTGTACGCAGTGGGATCGGCCACCGGTGGTCCCTCAGCCTCAGACAGCTTGCCCTGAGTGTCGACCGGAGTGGAGCAGGGGTTGCAGTCAGTCATCCCAGCCCGCTCCAGGATGTCCCGAGTATACTGGCGCTGGTGAAGTAGGAGCCCGGTAGGACGGTGTGCAACAGTGACACCGAGGAAGTGGTGAAGCTCACCCAGATCCTTCATCGCGAACTCCTGCTAAAGAGCGGCGATGATCCGGCGGAGAAGTGACTCACTAGAGGCGGTGAGGACAATGTCATCAACATAGAGCAGCAAGTATGCCGTGTCGGCCCCATGGTGGTAGACGAACAGAGACGTATCGGACTTGGCCTCCATGAACCCCAGTGTCAGCAAGAAAGCGGCGAACCGGTGGTTCCACGCCCGAGGTGCCTGCTTGAGGCCGTAGAGGGACCTGTTGAGCCGGCAAACCATGTCAGGACGGGTGGTGTCGACGAACCCCGCCGGCTGACTGCAGTACACCGTCTCGGTGAGAAGGCCGTGGAGGAAGGCGTTCTTGACGTCCAGCTGATGGACGGGCCAAGACCGGGCAAGTGCCAGCGATAGCACGGTACGGACGGTGGCCGGCTTGACCACCGGGCTGAAGGTCTCATCGTAGTCGACGCCAGGGCGCTGAGTGAAACCCCGGAGGACCCACCGAGCCTTGTAGCGCTCGAGAGAGCCGTCGGCCCGGCGCTTGTGGGTCCAAATCCACTTGCCGGTGACGACATTGGCGCCCGGCGGCCGGGGAACCAACTCCCACGTCTGGTTGGCGAGTAGCGCGGCGTACTCCTCTTCCATCGCGCGGCGCCAGTGAGGGTCCAACAGGGCGTCGCGGACGGAAGAGGGTACTGGGGAGACCACCGCGTCTCCGGTCGAAACCTCGAGGACACGAGGCGGCAGTGTGCCAGCCGCGTGTCTGGTCACCATCGGGTGAACATGCCGCGGGTGTCGGTGAAGCAGCGGCGGGTGGTAGACCGGCGGGGCACCACGAGCTGGCGGGGACTGCGGCGGTGGTGTCGGTGTCCCCGGTGGAGAAGGGAGCGGCGGCGGCCGCGGCCTGCGCTGGTACACCCGTACCGGCGCGGCGAACCTCGACGGAGGTGCCGGGACAGGTGTCGGGACGGGATCCGGCGTCGTCAACCGACACGACCCCCCCGGGGCAGCAGCGGGGGACGAAGGCCCCGGGTCTGCACCACCCGGAGAGGACGGGTCCGCGCCCGAGGACGACGGGCACGAACCTGCGGGGGATCCAGGACAGGAGGCCGGCCCGGGGCGCGGCGAAGCGGTACCTGCAGGAGACCACGAAAAAGGTGGCTGGACCACCGGGTCAGTGGGAAACAGGGAGGGTGGGTCAGGTACCGGAGGGGTGGTGGTGCTAGAGAAGGGAAAGACGGACTCATCGAACACCACATGGCGAGAGATGAGAACCCGTCGGGAAGTAAGGTCAAAGCACCGGTACCCCTTGTGATCCGGAGAGTACCCGAGGAAGACACAGAGCGTGGAGCGAGGGTCCAGCTTGTGAGAAGAAGTGGCAGCGGTGTTGGGGTAACACGCACACCCAAACACACGGAGGTGATCGTACCGAGGCGGGGTACCGAAGAGGGCGTGGTGAGGAGTGGGAGCGGGGCAGGCCGCGGAAGGAAGGCGGTTAAGAAGGTAGGTGGAGGTGTGCAGGCCCTCAGCCCAGAATCGAGCGGGAAGAGAGGCCTGAAACAGAAGGGTACGCACGGTGTCATTGGTGGTGCGAATCATCCGCTCAGCCTTGCCATTTTGCGAAGAGGTGTATGGACAAGACATGCGGAGCTGAACACCGTGAGAGAGGAAGAAATCGCGGGAGGTGGAGTTATCAAACTCGCGACCATTGTCACACTGGACGGCCTTGATGGGTAGGCCGAATTGTGTAGACACCCAAGAAAAGAAGTGGAGGAGCGTGGTAAACGTATCAGATTTCGCACGGAGAGGAAAAGTCCACGAATAATGCGAAAAATCATCAACAACCACAAGATAGTACTTATAACCAGAAATACTGAGAATAGGAGATGTCCATAGGTCGCAATGTACAAGATCAAAAATGCGGGCCGCATGGGAAGTAGAGCTAGAAAAAGGAAGACGAACATGTCGGCCCAATTGGCACGCATGACACAGTTGCTCATCATGAGCTCGAGTACATGGAAGACCGGAGCTACGACTGAGCTGTATCAGGGCATCACGTCCAGGATGGCCGAGGCGCCGGTGCCAGGTAGTAGAGGAAGTAGAAGCGACGAAGGCAGCTGACAAAACGGGCGGCGAAGAAGACGAAGGAGCCGCCGGGAAGCGAAGAGTGTAAAGGGGCCCGGTGCTGTCACATCGGAGCAGAGGACGTCGGGAAGCCAAATCCTTTACAGTAAGACCAGAAGAGTCAAATTCCACAGAACAAGAATTGTCAGCTGTAAAACGTCGAATAGAAAGAAGATTATGAACCATAGAAGGAGCAACAAGAACATCAGGAAGACGAAAGGAGCCATGAGCACCGGCGGTACCCACAGACGAGACCAGAATACAAGAGCCATTTGCGACCATAATGGACGAAGGAAGAGAGGAAGAGGGAGAGTGAATCGACGAAAGTATACCGGGGTCAGGAGTAGTGTGGTAGGTGGCTCCCGAATCAGCGATCCACTCGGGTCCGATCGGAGGTGTCAGGCCCATGGTGCTGAACGAGCGAGCCAGAGCCGCCTGGTCCCAGCCGGTGACCCCCGGTGGAGTCCCGGAGGGTGGAACCCACGGCGTAGCAGGGAAGACGCCAGGTGGAAGACCAGCAGGAAGAGCTCCTGTGAGCATGGCCACTGGTGGGCGAGTGTCGGCTCCGGTGGCGTGGTAGGGCCACATGGAGATGCGACCGGACCACGGGTTCTGGAAAGAAGGCCATGGCCCAGCCGGTTCCAGAGCCTGGAGGTGACCCCCCTGCCACCGCCGCGGCCCCCTCCACGGCGACGACGAGAGCCACGACCCCCCCTGCCACCTCCGCTCGGCCCGGAGGGAGGAGGGCCCAGAAGAGACGACGGCGGTGTAGCGGTCGACCGCGGTGGAGCAGACGGACGCAGCGAAGTAGCAGCCAGGGCTGTCGAGGAGGACGAGGACCCCGTGGAAGCAGTGGAGCCCGGCTGGAGGCCCTGCGTGAGCTCCTCCATGACGAGATCGTCATGGACCTCCAGGAAGGTGGGGAAAGGCCTCTGGCGGGTGATCCACGTCCTGAGGTGGGCGTAGCGGTCGCTGAGCCCCCGGAGGACGTTGAGGACGAGGATCCGATCCTCCACAGGCCACCCGAGGTCCCCCAGGGAGTCTGCCATGCCCTTCATCCGACGGCAGAACTCACCGACGGAGAGGTCACCCTGGACGAAGGTCCGAAAGCTCGCGTCGAGGCGCAGAGCCCGAGCCTCAGCGTTGCCCAGGAACTGGCCCTCAAGGGCGAGCCACGCCCGGCGCGCATCCGAGGAGGTGCGGACGAGGTCGTGGAGGTCCAGAGAGATGGTCCCCAGGATCCAGGAGAGGACGATGCTGTCCAGACGAAACCACGACGGGGTCTGGACGGCAACCGAGGCGTCGACGAGGACGTGGTCGTCGAGGGCGTAGCGGCGAAGAGTGAGAAGGACCAGGTCCCGCCAGCGGGCGTAGGAGGGCGACTCGGGCTCGAGGACGACCGGGACGAGGAGGCGAATGTTCTGGACCCCCCCGGCCTGGTAGTGAAGCTAAGCCACGAGCGGATCGGCCGGGTCATGCCAGAGGACGGCGGTGGGAGACACACGGCTACCCGGCGAGGCAGAGGACGTGGCCCCGCCAATCGGAGAGGCAGGCGTGAGGAGGCGCTCCGCCTCGGCGATCTGACGAGCCAGGGCGTCGGCCGCGTCGCGTTCGTGCTCCCACACGAGGGCGGCCGCGCGCAGCCGGGCCTGCCCCTCCGCGGCGGCAGCCCGGGCGGCGACGAGGGCGGCGGCGAGGGCGGAGTCGGGGCGCGTGCCGGGAAAGGCAGAGGCTGCTGGTTGTTCCGTCACCATCGGAGGGGGATCGGGATTCCCGGAGGTGGTCACAGGAAGGCCCCCGACCACCTCCCCGGAGTCCAGCGGTGCTGAGGTAGTCCCGGTGGCTGCCCCCCCGACAGCAGTCATGGCAGTAGCGGGCCAGAGGTGGTGGACAGCCATGGCACCGCCCATGGTGAGGCCGGAGGAGGGGCGGAGGTGGGAAGCAGGGGGCGGGTAGGGGAAGAAGCCACCTGTGCCCAGGAAGAGGATGAGAGAGGGGGAAAACCATGGAGGTAGGAAGGAGGGGGAGGAGGAGTACGCCGGCCAGCCATGGCGTCGGCGGCGGCCCGGCGCCAGCCAGGGGGCGGCGGCGGCGGCTGGAAGGAAAGGAAGGGAAGAAAACCTAGGCTGTTGATACCATGTTGAAAGTGTTTTTTTCAATTAGGGCTAACCCTAGAAGGGTAGCTATATAGGTTCCATACAAGGGCCACATGGGCCTTAGCCACATGGGCCTAAACACATACTCCAACAATTATGATTTTGCCACATGGTAATGATATGAAGGGAGTCTGATGAAGTTAATGAAGATGGGACTGACAATGGAAGCACCAAGCGACAAGTCAAGCTTTCGAGCCTAGGCTTTACTGGTTTCAAAAGGAAGACTGAGGAGGTCGAATCAAGCGGAAAAGGCCGTTGCAAATTCTTCCAGGCTCGCAAACTTGAGTTGGTCAGGAAGTTCCAGTGATTTCTGCTAATTTGGTAGTACTATATTTGTAATAGAAACTAGAGTGCATTGTTATGGAGCCTGATTTGATATCTGATTTGAAACTGGTAGAAACTGTTTGTGGAGATTGGAATGGAAGATGATGGTTGTCCCCCATTGCTACCTCTGCCATTTCCTACGCGGCACAGTAGTTACTGGATGCTACTGCAAGTTTATTTGCTAAAAATTGTTTTGCTGTTTTGTTGCAACATTGACGGGCGTTTATTCAGGTCAAAGTGTGGCGACTCCAGCACACGTGATCTATGTGCGAGGAAACAGATCAAGGCTTGCCTTGCGGTGTCAACTGGCTGCAATCATCACCTGATGAGCACACACGTTGCTTTGGAAGTCAAATGCAGAAAGAACACCAGGATTTTGCTATGCCAGAAATCAGATAACGATTGGTATATCTCAGGAATGTTACCAAAAGATACTGTGTAATGTTCCTCCCAGATTCTAATTAATGCAAGGCTGCAACCTGTACGTTTATTGGAAGACGGTGAGTCCGTGTTTGTGCATAGTGCAGAGATGACTGAGCTGATTGGATCTAGAGAGCATGGCATGAAGAGGTTTGATTTTTTTTCATCTCTATGGAACTGCTTGGAACAAGATCTATCAATTCGATCTTCCTTTCGACTGAACGCTTTTCTGTGCGATGTGCTATCTTGAGACTTCACGAGTGGAACTGCGAGACATGAATCTCCAACAGTGTCTATTCTATAGAGATGATGTTGTGGACATTGCACGCAACAGTTCCATTGTCGTCTAGTCCGGTTAGGATACCTGGCTTTCACCCAGGCGACCCGGGTTCAAATCCCGGCAATGGAAAGTTTTTATTTCTTTTTATTTTCCATTCACCTTCTACCTTTTTGTCTCTTCCTTTCACGATTTTTTTTTCATTCACCTTTGCCTCTTCCTTTCACGATTTCCTTTTTTTTCGTTCACCTTTTGCCCTGCAAACGTTGACATGTTGGCCTGTTCCTTTCAAAATTTCTCTTTTTTTTTCCATTCACCTTTACCCTGCACACGTTGACACGTTGTCGAGTTATTAGTAAACGCACAATTTGTCTTTTTTTCACGTTGACACGCTGACGAGTTTGTAAACATGATACGTATATTATAAGAGAAGCACTAGTGTTGCTGGAAAACAAACCGTGGGAATAGTGAACCAAACCAAGGGTCCAACCATGCTATCAGAAGAGAAATCGGCCTTACATAAAGAGATATTTATTTGTATGTCCATGAAAAAAATGCATCTTCCTTTTATGCTTTTTTTTAACTTACCCGTATGGCCTTAAAACGGAATTCCCTTCCTTCTATGGCATTCCGTCCGTTTTTGGCACCTGACGATGTTAAGTCAAAAGTAAAATGATCATTTTACTTCTAGTGAAAAAATAAAATGCAGAGTTTTTTTTGTCTGTTGTATGTTTTTGGAGTAATATTACACAAATATTCACACATAACAGTTCATAAGAAGACACATAACAGTTCACTAATACATTGCCGGCACTGTACTCTGACGTCATGCGCGGCCTCACCAACGCCGTGCACTCGCTCTCGCGGTGCCGCCGTGGGTCTTCTTCCAGCAGTACGTGATCACAGGCCAGGTCGAGCCGGACCTCGTCGCCGCGGCGTTCACCGTGCTCGTTGACGTGGCAGCCGACACCAAGCTGGGGAGCCGTGACCCGTTGTACGTCAAGGTGCTCCTGAGCGCGCTCGGTGGGACGCAGTAGTGGTCGGAGAAGGCCCTCCTGGACTACCACGACAGCTACGAGAAGGGCATCGGTGGCGCTGCTAGCCTGCTACGGAAGGCATGGAGATCCTGCTGTCCATGGCGCTTGCCGCGGGCAAGATCATCGCTGACCGGGAAGGCGCCGGCAATGGCAACTTTACTGGACACCTCGTCGATTATTACGTCAGGTGTTCGAGAGCGCCTTCACCAACGTAGCAAGTTCATGTTTCTGCGGTATCATGACAACTGCCAACTGGTACAGGGTATCGATCTGTTCATAGCGATTTCGCTTTTGATCTGGTTACTGCAGATACTTGAGAACGAACTCAGCGAGTATGACAGCGTGTTAATCGACCGCGACAGCGACCCTGGCTCCGTCCTGATGCAACTCGCCAGGGACTCGGAGCAGCTGGCCATGTTCGACAGTTCGAGTGCAGGAATTTCAGCAACTGATGACGGCTGGTCACGGTCGCTGGAGGTTCCGGCCGCGCCGGGCTGCCCCTCCGCGCCGCTGGCCATGCCGGCTGCGCCGGGATGGACGCGGGAGGAGCCGCCTAGTGCCGCGCCGGGCTGACCTCGCCGGACCAGCCCCGGTCGCGCACGCTAGACCAGGCGGGAGGCAGCGCCTCCCCCATGCGTAGGTTGGGAGTGGAGCCGGCCGGCCGTGGATCAGGCGGATCCAGCGGCAGAGAAGCCGGTGGCGGCGGCGCCCTCCTCCATCGTGCTTTTTCCCTGGCTCGGTCAAAGCTGGTAGCGCTCGGTCTTCCCCCCACTCGGTCTGATGCGATATAGGCAGAAATAAAAGAAGGGCAATTTAGACATTTTGCGTATCTACAAGTGGGAAAACTAACCGATCCCCTAACAGAATTGACGGAAGACCATAGAAGTAAGAGAATTTCGTTTTAAGACCATATAAGTAAGTTCAAAGAAAAAGGAACCATAGAAGGAAGATGTATTTTTCCTAGGGTCATACAAGTAAATATCTCTTACATAAATGACGAATTGAGCCAAATTGAATAATACTATTTTATGCATATGGCTGTTGCTTCTAGCCAGTAGCCACCCGCCCATGCATGCGAGAGGGGAATGGAGCCGTATGTGGATCCTACTAGCGATGTTGACACCCTGTAACATAGCCATACTTCTAAAGTTACCTTTATTGTCCTAGAATATCTGACATGCACGTATTTGAAAATTCAAACTTCATGATCTTTGACTAAATAATAGCCTATCATATAAAAAGTTTGTACTAATTTTAGTTTCTCACCGGAGAACCTATGGAGTGGCGATTTCAGTCACCTAAGATTCGAGGTGTGCACGCAAATAAAAAAAAAATCGGCAAATTATGATATTCTAGATATGTCGAGTACATTTTTTTCAACAATCGAGTAACTAGCCAAAAAAAGGTTCCACGGATTCATCTCAATTCCCAAACGCAGCAATGCGCATTACATTTGTTCACGAAAATTTCCGAACGAGCCACCACGATCGCACTCGCTGCTAGTGCATTCCTAGCTCCACGTATATGTGGCAAGAACCACGTGGCCCTCGACCTAAGCACAGCCACCTCAAACGGCACGAACTCCGTCCGTCGTACACCATCGCCGCCGCCGCCTCTGTCCTCCGCCCACCGTCCCAGAGCCGGATCCGACCAGCCGTCCGCGTCCGGTCCCGCAGCCGCAGGTCGTACACGCCCAGACGCGAAGGCTCCACTTCCGCCCGAACCCCATGTACATCAGGTACCTGACGTTGCCGGCGGAGCCTCCGTCCTCCAGGTAGAACACGCGCCGGTCGACGTCACCTCCGACCACGTCCACGTGCCGCCATCGTTGTTCGAGTGCCCGCCGAGACGACTTTGCGGAACGCGGAGCGGTTCCTGTACTGGGCGTACGGGTCGTCGCACCGTTGCTCCTCCTGCCGGAACGGCGGCAGCGACGGCAGCTTCATCGACTTGCCGGAGAACGGGTTCCGTAGGAAGCACGAGCGCGCTGGGTCGTCCATCTCGACTAGTAGGATCCACTCGCCGAAGGTGCTGTAGCAGCGGAGCTCGTAGCCGGGGCCCCACCGCCTGAGGGCGTGCTGCTCACCGTCGCAGAGGCTCTGGAAGCTGATCCACGGCAGCGGCGGCGGGACCAGCGGGCGCTGCTGCTGTGCCGCGACGCGCCAGTGCCGGCAGACAGCGGCGAAGCGGACGCGGTCGGCGTGCGACGGCAGCCATCGGAGCACCACGCTGGCCAGCTCTGGTGGGAGGTCCGACGACCATGACGCCATGACGGCGTCGGCGGCGACGTGGCGGGGGCGCGTCGTCTGCTGCTGAAGCAGATGCCCATCACGCGATTACCCCTAGCCCTAGGACAAATGAAACAAACTAGCATGCTAGTAGATCATCACTTCCAGGAATTTAAACGGATTTCTTGCTGTTTTTCCTCCGCTCCACTCGTTGAATTCGTTTGGGCTCCTATTTTTCCTCGGATCCGTTCTTTGACTGGGCGGGCAGTCGCGTAAATCTTTAAATGGGCCTATCTTGGCGACAACACGTGGGCCAAACCCGTTTTCAGCCCATGCACCACAGTCCATAATACACTTTTGGTCAAAAAGGCAAAAGCATCGCGGTACGAGAATTGGTTTCAGCAGAAGTTAAAGGGCCTAGATGCAAAACAGCGGAAAACAACTTGCCCTCCCTATAGCCTGCCCCTCGCCGGTGTCGCGTGTCCCTCGTTCGCGCACGCCCAGCCCGCCTCCACCTCCCATGCCGGAGCGCTGCCGCATCGCCGGAGATCCGCCGTACTGGTGATCCCCGGAGCAGGAGCAGACGCGATGGACCGCCTCCTGCTGTCGTCCCGCCCACCCCTCCCCGTCCCGACCCACGCCGCGGCCGCGGCGGGCGCCGACGGCGACCTCCTCGAGCTCGACGTGCTCTGGCCGGCCTCCCCGTCCGCGGTAGGCCTCGGCCTCCTCTCCGCGCTCCCGGAGGACGAGGGCAAGAAGAAGAAGCGCGCCGCGGCCGTGGGCGGGGTCGGGGGCCCCGCCCGATCCGCCGCGCGCCCCGTCCCGGAGATCGCCGCGGCGGCGTCCGCGATGGCGAGGTCGGCGCCAGTGCGGATACCGTCGGAGCCCGCGCGGAGGGGGAGGTGGGCCCACGCCGTCGCGGGGGCGGGCGGCAGCGCGGAGGACGCCGTGGTCCCCCCGCACGAGATCGTCGCGCGCCGCGCGGCGGCGCACAGCTCGGTGCTGGAGGGCGCCGGGAGGACGCTCAAGGGCCGCGACCTCCGCCGCGTCCGCAACGCCGTCCTGCGCCGCACTGGCTTCCTCGACTGAGGCGGAGGCGAGTCGTCACGTCGCTTTCGTGATAAAGTTTTGACCATTTTTTTCTCGCGATTTTGTTTCCCGATGTGTTTGTGGTCCGGCTACTTTGATTCCTTCCTTCCCCTGACGAGAGAGGGGTTCGAAAACATGAGGTGGGTTGAGGTGAACGAACGAGGACATGATTACCGTGTTGATCCATCACATATATATGGAAGTTTTGGTCCTTATATTTGTTCCAATCCGTATGCTGTGTGTTGACAAGAAATTAGTGATTACATGGGCTAAGAGAGGTGGTTTCTCATAAATCATGCCCAGTTCTATGCTCGGCGTGTCTTGTTACTAATTATGTCTGAATGGATGCCAAAAACGCTATTAGCTTAATATCTGTATTTCTCAACTGATCATGAATATCTGAAATTGTTGAATTTGGAAGGACACCATTATTTGCTTCGTTAATCAATACGGGATTTTGTTTAGTTCCCTTATTCTGATAATAACCTTGTAATTAAAGTAGGTCTGTTTCTATAACCTGTTTCCATTCCTAGCTTTTGATGTTGAAAATTCAGCTGAATAATGGTAATATGTACCTTGAGGTGCAAACTTTTTCCTTCCCCTGTTTTAGAGCATATCAAAATTGGCCATGCGGTGCTAAGTAGTATGTCAGCTAGTTCCATTCAGTTTTATTCATGTTGAACGTAGTCACACTAAAAGATGAAAATGAATGTGAATTTGGCTGCTATTTGTTAAGCATTGGTCAAGTGTTCATATATAGGTTATAGATAAATAACTTCAAGGTGAAATGTGATGAATTGATGGAGATACATTTAGTTTAGAAAAATCCTTATCTTAAAATTTCATAAAATAAGAATAATTTGTAGTCCTCAGCAATAGTTGGTGCAAGGTCAAAAAGATTAAGTTGATAGTGAAAGAACGTTTGTTGATTGAGAAGGCTTCATACCCTAATTTTATCCCCAGCATCCATTGCCCTATAATGCCTTTATTCAGGTACAAGGACCACCATTGTGCAACTCAGCAACTGTGGTGCTACTTATGAAATGGTCCCTACAGCTAACATGCATTTGCTGTTGTGTCCTGTGTGATAAAGTTGTTTGCTTGGTACATTTCAAAACCTTATATGCCACTTAATGATGATAGTACATTAACAAAAAGTTGCTTGTGTTAAGACTTAAGAATTCTTACTAGTGAGTACAATAGAGTTTGTTAGATTTCTGAAAATGACATGTTGCCACCAACAAATTATTGAGTGTTGCATGATTCACTTGTGCTGAGGCTCCTGAATAATATCTTATGTTATTGGGTAACACTGTAGCAGAAGACTATTCCAGCACGATGACAAAGTCACGCTATTGAAATTTAGTGAAATAAAATGGCCATCTTTAGTGAATACAGAAATAAGCATAAACAATCAACAACAGTATTGAAGATTAAAATCAACATCTATACTTGGTTGTCAGGCTGTTTTGCACTTGCCGCCTTCATGGGTGCATTGCCAAATATATAATTTATCTGGAGTGGGTTCAATTGCATGTTCTTTTATGAATATACTTGACTGAGCATTTCAGTTCTCGGATATCATGATCACGAGAACGGTATTGCAGAAAGCGACTCACCATTTAGATGCATTATTTTACTGCAATGTTAGGCTCATGCTTTGGTGGTTCATGGAATTGACGCCGACCTGAAAGTGACACTGCCTTTATGCTTAACCATTCATAATACCTTTGCAAGATTTGGTCCACTGCTAGTCTCCCTTTATTCGAGCCCGTCATGCAACTATGCTTATCGATTTATTTGCCCTGTTGGCTTTACATTATGAAGCCAACTGTTCTGAATATGCAATGTATCTTCCATTCTGTACTGGGACGACGACCTCAAATTATTTGATGAGCATATGGGGTGTCCAGCTCATAGTTTTTATTTGAACTGGTCCAGCTCATCTCTTTGGTACAGAATAATAGCCTTGGATGCTTTCATCCTGTTATCATCAGAATTTGAAAGGCTCTGTATGTTGTATAGTGATGGAACTTTTGGGGGGGGGGGGGGGGGGGGGGGGGGGGGGGGGGGGGGGGGGGGGGGGGGACCATGGGCCAGGCCCAATGAAATGGTTTGCTCATGCAATCTCATAGATCTCCAACTTCCTAGTGTATTTCAGAGTTGTTTTTTCTTTGTTTCAATATGTGATGATCTCATCTTCATGTGTGGGAATATCTGCATGAGATATGCTGCTTCATGACCATACTTGCCCGTACCTTGGTGGTTGCAAACTTGCAATTCTGAGCCGTGTATGGCTCATGTGCTACGTGTGCACACAACTGCTCAGCTTTCAAGTTTTTTTCCCCATGTATTTTGTATTTGTAGTGAAGCTCCATTTACTGAACTTTTGTTGTACTGTATGATTGCGACAATGATACCCAAAATGATTACTGTTGCTACGTGACGGTTAAATTTTAAGATTGTACACTCGTATCAATTTCGGAATGAACGCTTTTGAAAGCGAAGAATGGAGGCCCATCTGGGAATTCCTTAATGCTGCACTCTTTGTTGGTCCAGACTTTCATGTGAGATCTGTGATCTGTGTGCCTGTCATGGAATCTTTCTGTTTGCCGGACTTGATTGTGGTCCTCTGCTGAGGTGTTACAAACGTCCTGCCATCTTGTGTTGCTGCAGGAATATTTCCTATAGTAGGAAGATATTGTTCATTTTTACATATCATGTGACTTTCCTTGCAAACTCATGCACAGTTTGTAGATATCAAACTTTCAAGGGACGGATTTGGTTGGATGAGAAGCTTGTAATGCTCGTACTCGTTGGTCGTAATGTTTGCAGGAGAGCATGGGAACGCACAGCATACTGCATACGTTAGTTCAAAGAAGAGAATGTGTTATTGAGCACATCCTTTTTCCAATTTAGGTTTAGGGCTCTTTTAGAACGGAGGAATTTCAACGAAATCATATGGAAACCTTACAAAATCAGTTTATTTTTACAGAAAAGAGCAGAAAATAAAAAGAGTGTCTGCATTCCAAAGGGGACCACTCAAACTTTGGAAGAACTTGGGCAGTAACTTGAATACACTCGAACTTTTGAATGCTCCAAATCAAAATGCGAGGTACCACCGCAGATTGAAGAACTCACACTTACCCTGGCTATATCACTGGGAAGAAGTAGAAATTCCCATGCTCAATTTTATCGCATGGAAGTGCAGAATTGCAGACTTCCTTGGTTATCTCATAGTTGGTCTTGATTAAAGGAGATGTGCTCATATGCCTTCTTTCCAATTCCTTAGCTTTGGAATCCTTGTAGCGCAGTTATTGCTGTGAGATAGCTTGTTTGAAGATATATGGCCTTAAAGAGCATCTTCAACAGTGTTACCTAAAATACACTACCTATTTCTCTATTTGAGTAGTCACATATTTTTATAATATCGCTTCCAACTCCAGCAGTACTGCCTAAATTAGGTTACTCAAACTAATCCTAGTACAGAATGACACGTGGGTTTCACCTGTCATCTTCTTCGATGTTCTTCTCGCTGGAGCACACCGCGCGTCTGGGAGGAGGCCGAGTGCCGGGAGGAGGCCGCAGCGCTGGAGGCAGGGGCCGCCGCGTTGAGACTAAGCCGCGAGCCGAAGGCGTAGCAGCCGCCGCGTCGGGACTAGGCCACGTGCCGGAGGCACGGGGCCGCGCGCCGGGGCCAGGGCACCAGAGGCAAGGGCCGCCACGTCGAACCAGGCCGCGCGCCGAGGGCAGGGCCGCAGCGTCGGTGCAAGGCCGCACCGAAGAGAGACGGTGGCGACCGGATCCGGCCTCGCCGGACTCGTGGACCACGGTGGCTGCGGCGGAAGGGGACGGCGAGGCTCCTGCTCGGGGCGATTGAAAGCATCTAGGCCCCGGTGTTGGTTTCGGCAATTAATGACAACACATAATTACCATGACTAACGTGTGTTTTGCAGAAACATCGGTAAGTTAGGTCATGGAGATGATAACTGCTTTGAGCAATATGACAGTCATGTCCCTTGATGGAAATCGTTTCGGTTTTCAAAGGATCAACGATAAGATTAAGGACGGTTAGTTCCGGATGTCAAGGTGTTGAGATACATCTGGAATAGTCGTTAGGATCTTTGTTTCTTCCTTTGACCGTACTATGAAGAGGGGCATGAGCGAGTAGCTTGACCTAGGTGATTCTTATGTTTAGGTGTGGTGCACACTTGTCAAACTTAGCACTAGGTAGCTCGAGAAAAGCTCAGAGTACAGTTAGAAGCGACTTGGTTCAAGTTGCATTGCGTTTGGAAGACGTTTGAGCCGTTTACCTATGACCGGACGCGGTCCTGGTCATGACCGGACGCGTCCGGTCAGTACAAAGTCTTAACTGCGTTTTCGGCTGACTGAGCGGACGCGGTCCTTGAGAGGACCGGACGCGGTGGTCAGGCTGACACGTGTTCCAGAGGGTAAACAGCAAAGATCGGACGCGACTGTGAAAAAGATCGGTGCGTCCGGTCATGTTCCAGTAAGGTCCAGCGGAGACCTGACGCGTCCGGTCACCTATGAACGGACGCGGTCGTGCGTCCGGTCATGTTCCAGTAAGGTCCAGCGGAGACCTGACGCGGCCGGTCACCTATGAACGGACGCGGTCGTGCGTCCGGTCTTGTTCCAGTAAGGTCCCGTGGTGACCTGACGCGTCCGGTCACCTATGATCGGACGCGGTGTTGCGTCAGGTCAAATTTCCAGAGAGCTCTTGCGTGATCGGACACGTCCGATCATCCCTGATCGGCGCGTCCGGTCATCTCAGACCGGCGCGTCCGGTCAGCACAGATCGGCGCGTCCGGTCTCTCAGTACAGGTTTCCGTTTTCGACCGTTACAACTGACCGGCGCGTCCGGTCATATCGACAGGCGCGTCCGGTCAGTGCGCGTCTGGCTGTTTCGAAAGGTAACTGTTGGATTTTTCTGAGGGGTCTATAAATATAACCCCTCCACCTCTTTTAGAGGTCTCTTGCTCATTTGTTTAGCTGAGAAACACCTTTGAAGTGCAAGGGAGTGCAAGAGCCATAGTGAGGATTGAGATTTGCGAATCAAAGTTTGAGAATCCTCTATAGTGACAAGAGTCTAGCAAGTGTGTATCCATCTTCTCATTAGACTTGTTGTGGTCAAGTGAGAGTTCTAGCTTGTTACTCTTGGTGATCGCCATCACCTAGACGGTTTGGTGGTGATTGGGAGTTCGGTGATCATCCGACGAGGTTGTGGGTGACCCAACTCAAGTTGTGAGCGGTTTTGGGTGATTCGCCGCGACGGAGTGTCGAAGAATCAACCCGTAGAGAGCACTTGATCCTTGCGTGGATCAAGGGGGAGCTACACCCTTGCGCGGGTGCTCCAACGAGGACTAGTGGGGAGTGGCGACTCTTCGATACCTCGGCAAAATATCGCCGTGTAAGATAGATAGTATGTTTAGTTTCAAGCATCCCTTACTTTCAAGCATTTACTTTCTTGCATTACTTTCATTGCTTGATTACTTTCCTAGAATTGCCTTGCTAGTCTATGATTGGAACTTAGGGTGCATAACTTTTATCGGTAGAAACACAAGTAACACAAGTAGGCACTAGGGGTGAAGTTTGGCTTGTAGGATTTAATTTTTGCAATTAATTTTTAGAAAAGCCAAATTCACCCCCCTCTTGGGCATCTTGATCCTTTCAGCGATGCCGCCGGAAAGACAACGCTCGACAAAGGGGGGGGGAGAGAGAGAGGCGGGTGGGGGAAAGGGGAAAATTGGTAGGTAGATTTGTTGGCCTAACAGATGTAGGCAGTGAGAGGAAAAATTTGTTGGGTCAATAAATTTAGGTAGCATTTTTTGATCTCCACTACCTAAATGTAAGATAGATAGTATGTTTAGTTAGCCTGCTGGAGATGCTCGTAAGTAACCTACTTATCGTTGTTGTTCAGTTGCAATAAGCTGTAAGCAATAAAGAGCAGAGCTCAAAATCTATCCAGTTTTTTACTTTGGAAGTAGCCCGCACGTACAACTCTCAAATCGGGAAGCACTGAAAGTGAAGAAGGCCCCCCTTACATTGAGTGTTGTAGCCCTGTTTGCTACACTCACGCTGAACTTGCATCCATCATGCAAAGATCTTGAAGCTGTTGGTGTACATTCAAGCAGTGAGGTATGCTCTCAAATTTGTAAATGATATTTCAGAAGAACTTGAAACACAATTAATCTGACTCCCTTATGCAGACGGTCACCGATGTCCGATGGCATGTAGCAAATTTATCTACCTCAGGTATTTTATCATCACACTAAAAGGAGTGACCTTTTCTCAGAGTTTTGATTATTTTCCTATGACATCTCCTTCTGTGGAGACTTTCGTATTGGATGTAAGTTACAGTTTATCTTCCAAGATTTTAGTAGCCATGGGCAACCATTAATTTGATGTTGCCTTTTCATCTCTAGGTATCACGCTTACTCCTGGCCCAGACATCCAATTTTGAAGGCCTAGGTTGAGAACTTGAGATTGCTGTTTGGGCTGGGAGCTAGCGAGCTGCTTGGCAGGCCTCTAACCCAACAACCCCTCCATACGTAACTAAGGGCCTGTCTGGTTCGCTCTGTTAAACTTTAGCAGGTGTTGACCATGGGGTTGACCATAAGGTGTTCGGATACTAATTAGACTTAATAGATTCATCTTGTAAATTAATCTCAATCTATGCAATTAGTTTCGTAATTAATCTATGTTTAACACTCCATGCATATGTCTAAATATTCGATGTGATAGGTGTTAAAAAACAAGAGGAACTAAACACCCCTAAGGTAAGATGGTAGGCATAGTGAGAAAAAAATATAATAAATCTATTCGTACTTACTTCATAAATATTCGAACAATCATCACACTATAAAAGAGCAAGTAATTTGGAGTGGGTGGGGGGGGGGGCTATTCCTCTTTCATAGTTGTTTGATCTTGACACCGTTTCTCATGAGCCTTACATCGTCTGAGCTCTTACTCTTCCTCGTTGATAACCGTTCAATCTATACGTCGTGTCATATGAGTCTTCTGAGATCTTACAGCGACTCCCTCTCCGTCACGTATCAATAATCGTACAAGTACCGGCCATTGCGTTACAAATCCTATTCCGAGACCTGGTAGAGTCTGAGCTTTGAAGGAAATAAAATTGATTGACTGCTGGCTGCCAACGTGAGTCCACGCAGAGGAAGCACCTGCATGCATACATACGTGTATGCATGCAGGTGCTTCCTCTGCGGGGACTCACGTTGGCAGCCAGCAGTCAATCAATTTTATTTCCTTCAAAGCTCAGACTCTAGCACATAGCTAGCCGCAACGTACGAGGCAAGCATGAAATCCCATCGGCGTGCTTCAATATATATACAGCGGCGGATCTACTGGACGTTAAATCTTCATGCAAATCAACATCTCCATTGTTTTAGCCCCCCCTTATTCTCATCCTGCATCCGCCACTGTATATATATCATCCTTTCCTTAATCTCCTAACGTGTCCAACATGGACAGAGCAACCACTACTAACCTAGCTTTGCCTCGTCCTCCTCCTGTAGTGGTGGATGACGAATTCGTATCCAGCTGAGGCGTTTCGTCCAGGAAGAAGAATTGATTACTCTCGTACCTGATTTTGCAGCGTAACCCTAATATTCTCCCGCCCACCCTCGCCTTCCCCTTGTCCACGAACAAAGCCGGCATCTGGTGGATGAGGCCCGTGAGGCACCATGGACACTGCACCGGCGTCAGGTCCTGCGTGCACTGCCCGAGCGCGAGCACATTGATCGCCTCCGGCAGGAACCTGACAATGGCTGTGCCGTATCTGCTGGTCGCGTTGCTGGCCAACGGCCACGGGTGTTTACGAGCCCACCGAGCAGGCTAACGAACGCGTCGACGTTCCTGCCGTTCACGCTGTTCATGTTCCATGGGACCACTAGGTCTGCGGAGCTGTCGTAGCTAGAGAGGAAAACACGGTCGGAGAACCGGAACAGGCACTGATCGTAGTACACCGCCGCATCTCTGGATGCGACGCAGATGGCGGACAGCGCGAGGCTGAGCCCCAACGCGAGGCACGAACGCACTGGTCG
The DNA here is from genome assembly GCA_038087645.1 of Saccharum hybrid cultivar R570. Taxonomy (NCBI): domain Eukaryota; kingdom Viridiplantae; phylum Streptophyta; class Magnoliopsida; order Poales; family Poaceae; genus Saccharum; species Saccharum hybrid cultivar. Next base: position 2,420,234 of record JAQSUU010000682.1, read on the forward strand.
CCGAGGAAGTCCCCGCGGCAGTGCAGGAGCCCGTACGCCGTGTACGGGGTGTCTCCGAACGCCCGCGACCCGAAGCCCGACGCTTTCACGTTCCCTGCAAGCTCGTAGCAGATAATGGCGAGGTTGGCCTGGAACGTGCTGTTGGACCGCGTCGAGTTACAGTAGTCGTACGTGGAGTTGCAGTCTTGCAGATGTAGGAGAATGGTCCGGCAACCCCCGTCGCCTTGCCATCGCTCGGCTCCATCACCAACGTCGCCGAGGCAGCGCCAATGAGGAGGATCGAGCAAGGGAATAAGCATCGCATGCATCTACTGGACAGTTGGGGAGACTGGTGGTGATCTTATGCAAGTGTTGTTGTTAGCTACTGCGTGTCGCACGTGCATATTTGCTAGTTTTATATAAATTTGATTGAATTAGATAATCTGACTTAGGTCAAAACTAGAACGACTTTCATTTTAGGATGGGAAGAGTATTTCATTTCTATCCCTTTCATGGTTTGCAATTTATATGATATTCAATTGGAGAAGCTTTGGGTGCCCAATCTTTTTTTTTTGAAAAACGGGTGCCCAATCACCCAGAGAGAAAAACTTGCATCCCTAGCCACGTTTTAGAAATCCGAATTTTAGCGCCTATATTTACTTTACGTCAAAATGTGTTCGAGGTAGCCAGTCTGAAATTTGGTACTTTTATTTGACCAATTTTAGTTAATCTCTATTTAGTTGTATGCCAATTTGCAACGGTAGTTGGTAGCCATGCTTTGTTACCACTTAGCTAACTTTGGTGGCCAAAGTTAGTAAAAAACAGCCCAACTTATAAAGTCATTCCGCTGCCCCGCGCGACCAACCTCACGCTACGGTGACGAGGAGCTAACCATTGCAGATCTTCTTATCCTTGCGGCCGTCGAACCGTGATATTTGATGGGCCTACAAAAATATATATTTGTCTCTGTTTTTAAATACACCTGGAACATAAGATATGCAAGGCCAGTCTCTATGGGAAGTTTGATGACATTGTTTCCAATATTACCGTACATAAAGATTATAGAATAAAATGAAACATGAATGAAGCACCCACCCTCAACAAAAAGTTTCATTCTATGGTTTCATAGATATTTAATATTATGATTCATAGAGAGTTGATAATCGTGCCAAGAGAGTCGTTTCATTCTCATAAAACTCATTTTCTTCTCTCATTTCTAAAAGCGTTGTCACATCATTAAAAGTGTTTATGTGATAGCTTATTAAATAAAAATAAAACTACCACTGAAACTGGCCTGAGCTGATTGCACAACCAAACATGTGTGGTGGAAGCTCAAAAAATTTATAACAACCAATAATAAAAGCGTAAAATTGCAAAATCAGAGTTTGGCTAAATTTTGCCAAACAAAAAAACATAAACATGGGTATTTAAATACTAGTAACTGAAAGAGGAGGTGAGGCTTGAGAGCTCAAGGCACCGAAGGGTTAGCGTCCGGACGTACGGCCGCAGGACTTGTCCCGACTCTGCTCCCGCGCCTGCGCCCGCATTGCATCCCACACCCCTCGTGCCCCGCATCTCATCCCATGCTCCCCACGCCCCGCATCCCATCCCACGCCAGCACCTGCGTCCGAACGCAGCACCCTCAACGACCCCTGCTCAAACGCCAACGTCGAGGCGAGAGGGAGGGAAGGGGAGGGAGAGGAGACGAGACGAGAGGGTGATGCACGTCGCGTGAGGTAGGAGCTGAAGGCCTGTGGCAGGCCGCTGTTCGCCAACTACCGACGTCATTGCAACATGTGCAACACCTGATCTACTTTGAAACATCCAAATGCAACACTTGCAACATACGCCTGAAGACAAATGAAACATTTTAAACATGCGTCTGAAAACACTTGCAAAAACACCCGAAAACGCATGAAAATCCATTGTAAAACATACGCAACATCCTGATAAAACGTTTGCAACATACGTGTGAAACATATGCAACATCCAAATAAACACACTTGCAACACACGTCTGGAAAAACAAATGAAACATTGAGAACATAAGCTTGTAAAGTACGTGTAAAACCATTGCAAATCCTGATCTATTTTTGCAACATCCATATGAAACATTTGCAAAAAAACCTATGAAACATCTGAAACACTTGAAACATAAGGCTTGCAACATACGTTTTTCACATTTCTTTCGTACGACGCAGTGCAAAGCGGGGGAATTGCCGGTGGCCATCCGGTGACCGAGGATGGTGACGCGGCCTGACAGCGGCCAGCTATACGCTTGTGCCTGGCCTAGGCCTAGCCGGCGACGGCCCCTCTCCTGGCCACCTGTCTTGGGCACGGCGGAGGTCGTAGGCGTCGCGGGGGATAGGGGTGGCGGCACGGTGGAGTGGGACACGGCACGAGATGGAGGCGCCGCAGGGGATGGCAATGGCGACGCGGCGGAGCGTGGTGGACGGACGACCACAAGATGGACGAGCACGGAATGGAAAGATGAGCGTAAAGTGGGAAGATTTGATTTTTTTTTAAGGGGGTGGTTCCGTCCGGACGGACACGCTAGCGTGAGCATTATCACAAAAGGATGGAAAGGGGTCCCTCGCTAGCCGTGTCGTGACAGGCATATCCTCTCGCCGAACGGCCGACTGCTCGGGCACAACGGCGGCAAGGGACGGACGTGTCACTTGGCTAGTAACGCTATCAGCCAACGCAGTCGGACTAGGCCGTAACTACGCGCGCAGATTCGCGAACCACTTGGGTTAGCTTTCCAGGCCCAGAAGGCCAGAACCGAACAGACCCGCCCTGTGCCATTGTGGCGGTGGCGGTTGCGCAGCCCACCCTGGGCCATCCGGTCCACACGGGGCAGCTCTTCGGGCCGCTGACACGTGGGCGCCCACCGCCGCGAGCCCATGCCCTCCTCATCCTTCTCGGTCTCGGTACCCGAGGCGGTGGTGGACCGCCTGCTCCCTGCATGCGCACACGAGGAGGCAGAGCTAGGCACCCCACGTGTCCTCTCATCCTCTCCGTCCACGCGTACCCGCCCCGGCCACGTCCTGTGGCGCCCGCGACGTGGCGGCGCGCCACGGGCCAGCCAGACGCCGCGCGCCCCGGAGGGAGGAATAGGAGTACTCGTATATCCGATGAGCGCGACCGCGACCCTTCCCGCCGCCGTACACGACTGGCACCCAGACACACCCACCGCCTACTTCGATCTGATGCTAGTAGGATGATCCCCCATCCCATGTCCGACGACGGGCAGCAGCGGCAATGCCGGCGGGGCATCACGCCCGACGTCGAGCTCGGTGCGGCGCTGGCGCTCGCCGACATGGCTGCAGGCAGTAGCGCCGTGCAGGCGCAGGCGCAGGCGCGGCTGCACACGGCCGGCGCCGGCGCCGAGGGGATGACCGACGAGGAGGAGATGGCGAGCACGAGGCTGAGCCTCCAGCTCGGCAGGGTCGGGGTCCAGCAGTCGCCGTCCTGCTCCAGCAGCTCCAGCGCCGGCCGCCCGTCGGGGCCGCCGCCGGCGCCGGCGCCCTCCGCCGCGCCCGGTGCTGCTGCTCATCACGGGCCCAGGCCCCGGCACATGCTCACCGAGGTATCTATCTAGCCGCCGGCGAGACTAGCCCTTGCCGTTAGTTTTAGTCGTGCGATTGTATGTGCCGGCCGGCTATCTGACGGGTCGTCGATCATGTGGGTGCAACAATTGGTTTCAATTTCAGGCGGAGAAGGAGGAGAAGCGGCTGCGGCGTGTGCTCGCCAACCGGGAGTCGGCGCGGCAGACCATCCTCCGCCGTCAGGTGATGTCCATCTCGATCCATCTCCGCGCGACGGCATGGATGATCCAGTGCTAGCTAGCTTGTGCAGAATTCACAATTCAGTCTAGCTGCTACGTACACGATCTGGACGATTTTTCTCACGCACTAGTGTGCATGCAACAACAATAAAGCAACCCCCCTTGCTAAAATTCAAGCTTTCCTGTTTTCCTATTGTTTCTAGGCGATTCGAGATGAATTGGCAAGGAAAGTTGCAGACTTGTCGTCACAGAACGAGACCATGAAAAAGGTGAGCGCTCAGATCTGGCACTAGTAGCTCTATGCTGTACGTACGTCTAGTAAGTACCTTTCGTGTACCAACGGATTGTGTTTTAACTTAATTATCTGTATATGCAGGAGAAGGACGTGGTGATGAAGGAGTATCTCTCACTGAAAGAGACGAACGAGCAGCTCAAAGCGCAGGCACACCACCTCTCGCTTTCGCTATTCTAAGCATAGAAACGGACAGATTTCCTCATTGTAAACCCCCCCACGGCAGTATCGTTGTTAGGCCAAACAAACAGGGGCCTAACATGTTCCAAAAGAAAGAAAGAAAAAAGCACTCACTCTCTATTTATCCTCCAGTTGTTCACTTGCAAAGCTAGCCACATGACCGCCCTTCACTGGGTCCTACTAGCATCGTACACCTAGCCTAGTTGTGAACTGTCTCGGCTGTGCCTTGCTCTGACATGACATCTGTATGGATGACCATGGCTGTTTCTATATATATGTCGTAGAGTACAGTATATACATCCTCTTGCCTTTTGTCCATTGCGAGCACTGCGTTTTATATCGCGACGCGCGCCCTTGTGTTGTGTGGCCATTATTAGCAACTAATTTGTCAGAGCGTGTGAGCGAGAGCGAGGACCCTCAACGTTCTTGTTGTAGCCATTTCTTCTTCGTGGCTTCGCGTTCCCGATCAAGACATATATATATATATATATATATATATATATATATATATATATATATATATATATATATATATATATATATATATATATATATATATATATATATATATACACTTGAGCTTCTTAATTTGCTTTATATCCGTGTTTAGTCTGTTTTGACTCCTTATTTCTAGCTAGGATGCTACAATCTTGTTTCTTGAGAATTCAATTCCCTAACAATATAAGTACTGTGCATTAAAGCTTTATATATATTTGAGCTATTATCAAAAATAAAATTTTGAAAATACGTATTTTCTATGTTCCTTCATGTTCTTAAAAGAGTACACTAGTCACTCTTTACAAGTTAGCCGATTTCAAGTTTGATTAAGTTTGTTTAAAATAAATACTTATAGTACTAGATAAGTATTAGTAGATTAATCATAGCTTGTAACCAATTTTAAGTTAACCAATTTCAGCTATGATTAAGTTTAGTTAAAAATAATATTAATGATATTTAATAAGAATTAGTAGACTAATCACAGCCGATTTCAAGTTTAAATAAGTATATTTAAAAATAATATTTATGATATCAAATAAGTATCAGTAGATTAATTATACAATAAATACTTTTAGTATTAATACTATTTTTTTATAAACCTAGATCCTTCTTGGATCAACTAAGCTTTTTATAAGTTGTCATAGCTAGAGACCTAGCTAACAACTTTTTATAAGCTACTCGATTACTCTCTCCGTCCCTTTTAACTGTCGTTCTCACTCGACACTTTTCGAGAAATCAAACGTATTTAACTTTAATCAATATATACAACAAAATATTAATATTTATAGTACATAATTAGTGGCATTAGATAGAAGTTGAATCTATTTTCATAATAAACTTATTTAGAAATACAAATGTTGCTTATATTTTCTACCAACCGAGTTAACCTTTAAAAATTTAACCGGCACAAATACTATAGCAACGTACAAAAGGGTCAAAGGGAGTAAAAAAATTTAAATTAGGCCATAAGTTGGATTTAGATCGGCTAGAGTTCTTTTCACCAACTAGCAACTTTTTCCGGGTAATTCAAATAGGATTTTAGTCAAACTAGAATTTGCTGACTTAAAAAATAACGAGAAGTCCATTTTCCGACGCGAAGTAACCATTATATGTTATGATTGGTTGTATGATATACTACGTTATCACAGAGGCCACCTTCTCTGCGGGCTGGAAAAAAAAAAGGCTGATATAGCATTGAAAAAGTTAGGTCTCCAATAATTTAAGAGACTATATATATACAATTGATTTCAAGGAAATTGTAGGTGGCCCGTTACCCATTTGGTCCTCTGACATGGGCTCCAATCCATACCTTCGGTCATATTGCGTGGGCTCGGTGGGCGCGGTTGAGCGGCCTGTGATCTTCTTATCCTTGTCAAAACACGAAACTTCAGGCACTGATTGACCGACATTATCCTTTTGAAAAGATCCCTGTGCGAATATTGGACGGCGAGTCGGCGAATGTCGATCGCATGGCACAGGCAGAAACTTGTTATAGTACTGTTTAAGTCCGCCGTTCAGGGATCCAGATTCTCGTAGAAACGTTTCAGATTCAAATTCTTTTCGGAAACGTTTCTTTATTGAAGTAGGAATCACTTATAAGAATCGGTGAAACATTTGGCTACGGATCTAGGTCGTCGCTGAAATAAACTAGAATCACTACCAAACACCTATTTAGGTGATTGTCATTCCTAGTAAAAAACGAGAAATGTTTCTACGGTGAATCACTTCGTCAGATACCCGTTTGGCACATATTCTGATGATTCTTGTTAGAAACGGAACCGATTCTCGCAATCAAACAAAGCCTAAAACTTGCTTACCGCTTTGCTTCTCACGTGCAACAGATCCCAGTACTAGAGATGATTTTTTAGTAACGGAAGTAGTTTCGGTGAGATTGTTCTATCAAAACCGAGCTCTAAAAATAGTTTGAGTCGACCTGCCTCTATAAAATGATTTTTAGAGATGGTTTAGTAAAATTATTGTTTTTCGAGGTGGTACGTTTTGCCAGTCACGAAATAGAGATATTTTTAGGTACGGCTTAAGTTCTAACCATATTTAAAAATAGACGAAGCACAATAAAATTCATAACTTTTTCAAATCAAGTCAGATAAAGACAAAGTTTATAATAAAGTTGTAGTATTTAAGGAGATCTATAACTAACAACTTTACCATTTGAATTTTTTTGGTGCATGAAAAATCTTTTTAAAGTTATTAGATTTTTAAATTCAATTTTTGAATATTCCAAATAACCGCAGACGGAGAAAAGATCTAAAGCAAAGTTATAGTACCAGAAGGGATCTACAACTTTGTAGTTACTATTTTTTCATTTGAAATTATTTAGTGCCTAGAAATTCAGTTTGAACATTCACATTTTTAAATTATTTTTTTGATTTGTTCGAAGTACCCCAGATGGAGAAATGACTTAAATAAAGTTGTAGAACTCGAAGGGATATGAAACTTTATAGTTGACAATATTTTCATTTGAAACCATTTAGAGAATAAAAAATTTGTTTAAAGATTAATAATTTTGAAATTTATATATTTTTAATTTTCAAATGACCTCGATGGATAAATGACCTAACAAAAGTTGTATTACTCAAAGAGATTAAAACCTTTTAGTTCAAACTTTTTTTAATTTGTTAGGGTCTTAAATATATATTACAATATTCAGTAAAGTAAATATAGAGAGAATGTATTTTTGCTATACTATCCCTACTTAATACTTAGTGTAAAAGGGTTAACTAAAATATGCAATGCTTGTGTGAAGTGATGCTAAGTTTAGAATGATAACCAGGAATCCCTGCCTCCTCCGCCTCCACCCACTGTTCAACACTGTTCACTTTTTTTTTCCCCCTTTTCCCTTTTCCTTTTTTATGGGTTTTTTTTCCCTTCGTTCCTTTTTTATTCTTTTCCTTCAAAAAAAACGTGCAACGGGCACACACAGCGAAGCACGTGTACTATGCTAGTATGGTAATGCTGGGACCGAGACGCCTATCCACGCGCGGACGCCTCTATCGGTGGACCCGATGTTCAGAAGCTGTCGTTCCTATCCGCTCTCACTGCTCCCCTCCCGTCACCACAGATTAAAAAAAATCACGCATACGTAGATTAAAAAATCACGCATCTGCTCTGCGACCGGTTCCACTGTGGCTCTTGCACGCCTTCCTCTCTACCCCGCCTCCCGCCGACCTTCCTCTCTATCGCCGCCGCACCCGCACCACCGCGGTGTGCTCCCCCACGACCACACCGTTGTGGCGTGCTCGCCGCGTGAGGATGCACCACCCGGCTATTGCTGTCACCTCCACGGCGGGCACCGCGTGCGCCCCTATCGCCAGGGGCCATACAGTCGCCTGCCTGCTGCCATCTTCCTTCTCCACCGCGACCGCATAGCCGGGATCCCGCAGTGTCGTGCTCCGCCTGCTTGACTGCCATGTTTTGCTGAAAGCGTATGTTGCAAGCGTATGTTTCTAGTGTTTCATATGTTTCAAAGGTATGTTGCAAGTATTTTAGATGGATAATGCAAAAGTAGATCGGGATGTTGCAATGGTTGTACACGTATGTTACAAAGGTCTGTTACCCATGTTTCATCTGTGTTTTCCGAACGCATGTTGCAAGTATGTTTATATAGATGTTGCATATGTTTCACATATACGTTGTATGTGTTTTATTTGGATGTTGCGTATGGTTGCAATGGTTTTCAAGTGTTTCCAGGTGTTTTTTCAAGTGTTTCAGCTGCCTTCAGACTATATTTGCAACTGTTGTATTTAGATGTTTTAAAAGCAGATTGAGTATTGCATCTCTTCTCCTTGCCTTCTACTGTAGTGTCTCGGTGTGTCCTCTTCCCGTCGTCGACAGGGCATCCATACGACGTCGCGGTCGGGTCCTTTCTGAATTGGAGGCGTCGCCCCCTTTGTCGCTCGGCGGCGCTAGCCCTGCGCAGAGCGCATGAAACAGAGTGCAGCGCATGAAGCACTGCCGATTCTAATAGTAAAATTCACCGGTGCTCCCTAATCTTGAACATTAGTGTCATAGAGGTCCTTAACTCTTAATTTTTTTATTTACGAATCCCAAAACTCAATTACAATGTCATTTGGGTCTCCAACTCTCTAATTTTGATATTTAAGTCCTAAAACCTGTACAGCCGTGTCATCTAGTCCCCAAACATGCACATCAACATAATGCTAATTGTTATGTGTTAATCGAGAAACTGTTCATATACAAATTAATCGTATACGTTGCATCACTAGATTTTGTCCAAGAGATGAAGCCCAAAACTCACTCCATACATAGTGAAATTACATATTTGCTTAAGAAACTTCTAACAGAAAGGAATAGTCTATACTAATTTCTCCTCCAAAGAAAAAAAACCTAGGCAAAATCCTATAAAAGACAATCCTAATAGCCACTACTATGCCTAGCCTAATTGTGTATAGGTTTACAGATGCCTAATGGCCAAATGTTTCGCTTTTTTTTTACTTCCCAAACTAAACTCATGTCCTTCGCGTTTTATATGTGATTCGTACTCATGATATATACTCATACGAGTTCGAACAATTCGTGTGTAGCGATGATAGATATGGAGTCCAATTCCAATATGTTTTGGGTGGCGTCCCACATATCTCGTGTATTTCCCAAACTCATGACCCGCAACTCGTATTTAGCGACGACACAGAATCAGATTCCTATATATTACTCCCCTGTCCACAAAAGAATGCAATTCTCATATTTCGAGAAGTCAATAAGTTTAAACTTTGACTAAAATATAAAAAAAAGTATTAACACTGAAGAAACAAAATAAATATCATTAGATTAGCTATAGAATATATTTTCAAAATATATTTATTTGAAGATATCAATGTTAGTACTATTTACTATAAACTTGGTCAAACATGAGCTAATTTTGACAGGCACGTTTCTCATAAATTGCATTCTTTCGTGGACGGAGGAAGTAGTTTTGCTGAAACAGGCACATTGGTTAGTCTGTATAAAGTAGGAAGCAATCGTAGTGAGTGATCTCCAACAAGTTTTTAGTTATTTTTGCTAAAGTTTAAGTTGTGGACCTGAGTTTTTTTCGTTTTAGTGTCTAGCTTTTGACATAGGATCAACGTGTACTTATACTAGTTTTGTTATTATTGGCTCATATTAGGTGGATTTGGACTCAAAAGCAATTAAATTAGGTCGGGTTGAACATTAGTCATTTTATATTGGAGTTATACTCCCTCCGTCCAATAAAGAATGTAATTCCAGTACAATATCATGTTTTATTATAGTTAACCAATTATAGATAAAATAAAAAGATCAACATTTATGACATCAAATAAATACCATTAAATTAATTATGAAATGCATTTTCATAATAACTTAATTTATAGCTATAATGTGAATATTATTCATCGGAAATTTGGTCCAACGTAAACTATTTTAACTAGCACAAATTTAATGGTTGCGGTATTATTGGGACAGAGCGAGTAGATCAGACTCGAATTTTTTTCGTCAAATTTTAGTTGGATTTGTTTTGGATTTTTACTAGTACTGTAATCCATTGCCACGTCTATCCAGGTTGCAGGGTCCGCGCACGAGGAGCGAGGACTGAGGTGTCCCGTGTTCCGGAAACATCCTCTTCTACTCTGCTGTGTCTCTCTGCTCACTCACTCCCCGAGTTCCTCTCTCCCTGCTAGAGCTAGACCCACTCTCAGATCCACCCCAACACGCGGAGACCGAGCCCAGTCCAGCGATGCCGCCGCCGCCGCCGCAGGCGAACGGGGGGAAGGTGACCCCGAACCTGGCGATGGACGCCGAGGCTACGCGCATGCTCAACCTCACAGTCCTCCAGCGCCTCGACCCCGCCGTGGAGGACATCCTCATCACCGCCGCGCACGTCACGCTCTACGACTTCAACATCGACCTCAACCAGTGGGTGAGCCAGCGATTCTCCCCCTCTCCTCTGATCCCATCCGACCCCGATCTGATGCGGGGGTTTGTTTTTCTTTTGCTTGCGCTGTGCAGAGCCGCAAGGACGTGGAAGGGTCGCTGTTCGTCGTCAAGAGGTGAGTCACGGGGATCTGGGAATCGAATCGAGGGTTCTACTCCAGGGTTTCCATCGGTGCGTCTGTGATCTAATTGCTTCTGGAACCTGTTGGATCGCATGTAGGAACTCCCAGCCGAGGTTCCAGTTCATTGTCATGAACAGGCGCAACACTGGTACGCACATTGCCATCTGCACTGATTCGCTCGCCTGTTGCTTTGGTTGTTAGCTTGCGTGCTGGTTATTACACTTCTGTTCTTGTAGGATCCGTCGCAAGTGCATTGGGACCTTTAGGCTATGGAGTATGGATCACGATTAAACATTCCTTTAGGGCATCCTAATAAGAACTCTAAATGTTAAAGTGGACTAAATAATTTTGCTGTAATTCAGAAATGTAAGGTTTCGTTGATCGGTTGATTGCTGCAGCTTCTCGTATTATTGACTACATCATATCTTCCAACATTATGTTTTACAAACCACTCGTGATGCTACCACTAACATGTACAAATTGGAAAGGCGACAAAATGACGTAGGGCTAGTAACTCTTTAAAAAAAATAAAAATGATCCATTTGAGGAACTTTTTTAATAACTACTCCAGATAGGCAGATGCCAGCGCATCAATTCCTTTTTAGCTAGTAGAAGTAAACATTCAGCACAGAATGTGCACTGTTGGCAAAAACAGAAGAAAGGGGTACTGGGATCTAGGTGCTTTGACCTTGAGTATAATCTTTAATTCTTTGTGGGTTAGTACTTACCACCTCAGCTCTATTTCTTAGTTCTTTATTTTGTGCTGTTAAATTTGTACAAATAGGAAAGGCGACAAAATGGAACTAGGGACAACAATGAACAGGGCAAGTAAGTTTCTTTTTTTAAAAAAGTTGATCCATTTGAGAAACTTTTCAATAAGTACTCCAGATACCTGTGCATCAATTCCTTTCTTTTTTCGCAAGTAGATGTTAACATTCAGCACAGAGATGTGTACTATTGACTTTAACAAAAGAAAGCAGTACTGGGATCTAGGTGCTTTGACCTATTGAGTAGTAGAATGCTGATATTCTTTAATCCGAACTCTATTTATTCTGCACGATAAGAATGAAGCTCTGTGATTATGATATTTAATTCTTTGTGGGTTAGTGCTTAGCGTCTCACCTTTTTTTTTTTTTCTAAGTCCTTCAATCTTCATATTGTGCTGTGAAAGTGGTACATTTAGAGGCAAACTGATCATTGTGCCAGATTCCTCATTTGAAAATCTTATTAGTGTCTTCTTAACAGATAATCTGGTGGAGGATCTATTAAGCGATTTTGAATATGAACTTCAGCCACCATATTTGTTGTACCGAAATGCTGCCCAAGAAGTAAATGGTATTTGGTTTTATAACCAACATGACTGTGAAGCTGTCGCAAGCCTTTTTGGAAGGTAAAGCTTCTCTCCTGCTTGTTCCACTTCCACTTGTGCTGGTCAGTATAGAGCTGTTATGTGTAATTCAAGCAAACTTTAACTGGAAAGTGGATAGATTGTTATCGTGTGACAAATGGATGGATCTTAAGTCTTAACTCTCTAGGACTGAACAATGCCAACAAAAGGCAGTTTATCTAGGTGGAACTACAATGTGTATATACAGGTTGTAGTAGGACTGAGCTTGGGATGGGGATATTTTGTAACTTCATAACCGAAAATTGAGCACTACTCAGTTTTATAGTTTCATTTACTGCAATCTTAAGCCTCTAAAAAAACATTTGCTGTGCATTCACTGATTTGTGAATAAATAGTTATGTAAGGTTATCCAGACATCCAGTCATTTAGAGGGAGTTAATACATTTGATATGTAAAACAAGAATAAAGCATATTGTTATATGCCATTCAAGTTATCTGTTTTCCTCTAATCCTCAGATCAGGTGGTATGCCCATCTTAAATGAAAACCAGAGGGGTTTGAAAAGAAAATAAATACGTTTACTAGGGATTTTTTTACTAGTAAATGATGCTCATTTGATACATGAGGGTCACAGTTATTATAGGAGACTCTGATATGACCTGTGTAGGTACAGGAAACTTTTCCCTTTTGCTCAAATTTTGTTCTGTACATTTTCTTGCAGAATACTGAATGCTTATGCAAAGGTGCCTCCAAAACCAAAAGTGCCTGCCACAAAAAGGTATTTTTGTTTAGTTTCTGGATCCACTGGGCAATATTTTCCCACGTTCTAAGCTCTGTTGTGATCAATATATTGGAGCCAACTAGGATTCGTCTAGGTAGCTGGAACGTAGGGTCCCTAACGGGTAAGCTAAGAGAGCTAGTCGATGCAGCAATTAGAAGGCGTGTAAATATTCTATGCGTTCAGGAGACTAAATGGAAGGGCTAGAAGGCGAAGGAGGTGGAGGATACTGGCTTCAAACTTTGGTACACGAAGACAACATCGGGTAGGAATGGTGTAGGCATCTTGATCGATAGGAGCCTTAAGGATGGAGTCGTTGATGTTAGGAGGCAAGACGACCGGATTATCTTGGTCAAGCTAGTAGTTAGAGATTCGGCTCTGAATGTGATCAGTGCCTATGCCCCTCAGGTAGGTCTTAGCGAGGGCACCAAGAGGCAGTTTTGGGAAAATCTTGATAGCATGGTTAGTACCGTGCCTATCAGTGAGAAACTCTTTATAGGAGGAGACCTCAACGGCCATGTTGGTGCGACTAATGTAGGTTTCGAGCGGGTGCACGGGGGGTTCGGGTATGGTAGTAGGAATCAAAAGGGGGAGGATGTTTTGAACTTCGCGCTGGCCTATGACTTGTTGATAGCGAACACCCTCTTTAGGAAGAGGGAATCTCATCTAGTAACCTTTCGTAGTGGACAACACTCGAGTCAGATCGACTTTATCCTTGCAAGGAGGGAGGATAGACGTGCTTGCTTTGATTGAAAGGTGTTACCTGGGGAGTGTGTTGTCCCTCAACATAAGCTTGTGGTGGTGGACTTTCGCTTTCGGGTACGTGTCCACCGGGACAAACTGGCCAAGATTGCGAGAACGAAGTGGTGGAAGCTTAGAGGGGAAGCAGCGCAAACGTTTAAGGAGAGGATGCTAGACGAGGGGCCTTGGGAAGGAGAAGATGCCGAGGACATGTGGCTAAAGATGGCAACATGTGTCCGGAAGGTGGCTTCGGAAGCGTTTGGCATGAGTAGGGGAGGCAAACGGGAAGCGAAAGACACATGGTGGTGGAATGACGAGGTGCAAAGGGCTATTAGGGAGAAGGAGTGTTTCAAGCGTCTCCACCATGACAAGAGTGTAGCCAACATCGAGGGCTATAAAATAGCGAAGAGGGTTGCAAAGCGAGCTGTGAGTGTAACAAAAGGTCAGGCGTATGATGACCTTTATCAGCGGCTAGGCACGAAGGAAGGGGAGAAGGACATTTATAGGATGGCTAGAATCCGCGAGAGGAAGACAAGGGACATCAACCAAATAAAATGCATCAAGGATGGGACATATCGACTTCTGGTGAAGGATGAGGAGATCAAGGACAGATGGAGAGAGTACTTCGACAAGCTGTTTAATGTGGAGAATGAGGGTCCTGCCCTTGAGTTGGACGACTCATTTGACGATACCAACAGACGCTTTGTGAGGAGAATTCAGGAGGCGGAGATCGGAGAGGCTTTGAAGAGGATGAAAGGAGGTAAAACGATGGGCCCTGATGGTATCCCCATTGAGGTGTGGAGATACCTAGGCGCCAGAGCGATAGTATGGTTAACTAAGCTTTTTAACCTTATTTTTCGGTCTAACAAGATGCCTGAAGAATGGAGGAGAAGTATATTAGTACCTATCTTCAAGAACAAGGGAGATGTTCAAAGTTGTACTAACTACCGTGGGATTAAGTTGATGAGCCATACGATGAAGCTCTGGGAGAGGGTTATCGAGCATCGCCTAAGGAGAGTGACACATGTGACCCAAAATCAGTTTGGGTTCATGCCTGGTAGGTCGACCATGGAGGCGATTTTCTTATTACGACAATTGATGGAGAGATATAGGGAGCAGAAGAAGGACTTGCACATGGTCTTTATTGACCTCGAGAAGGCATATGACAAAGTACCGAGAAATGTCATGTGGTGGGTCTTGGAAAAGCACAAAGTCCCAACTAAGTACGTTACCCTCATCAAGGATATGTACATGGATGTGGTGACGTTTGTCCGAACATGTGATGGCGACACCAGTGACTTTCCAATTAAAATAGGACTGCATCAGGGGTCAGCTTTGAGCCTTTATTTATTTGCTTTGGTGATGGATGAGGTCACAAGGGACATACAAGGTGATATCCCTTGGTGTATGCTCTTTGCTGATGATGTGGTGCTAGTTGACGACAGTAGGGCGGGTGTTAATAGGAAGTTAGAACTATGGAGGCACACGTTAGAGTCGAAAGGGTTCAGACTTAGTAGGACTAAGACCGAGTACATGAGGTGCGATTTCAGCGCGACTAGGCACGAGGAGGGAGACGTTAGCCTCGATGGGCAAGTGGTGGCCAAGAAGGATACTTTTCGGTATTTAGGGTCGATGCTACAAAAGGATGGAGACATTGATGAAGATGTTAGGCATAGAATTTCAGCCGGCTGGTTGAAATGACGTCAAGCTTCTGGCGTTCTCTGTGACAAAAGGGTGCCTCAGAAGCTGAAAGGTAAGTTCTATAGGACGGCGATTCGTCCGGCGATGTTATACAGTGCTGAGTGTTGGCCTACAAAAAGACGACATGTCCAACAATTGAGTGTAGCAGAGATGCGTATGTTGTGTTGGTGTTGTGGGCACATAAGGAGGGATAGAGTCCGGAACGACGATATTCGGGATAGGGTTGGGGTGGCACCAATTGAGGAGAAATTGATTCAACATCGGTTGAGATGGTTTGGACATGTCCAACGGAGGCCTCCTGAGGCGCTGGTGCGTAGTGGAGTTCTAAAGCGAGCCGATAATGTAAAGAGCGGTAGAGGTCGACCTAAACTAACTTGGGACGAGTCCGTTAAGAGAGATCTTAAGGAGTGGAATATCTCCAAGGATTTAGCTATGTACATGAGCGCTTGGAGATTGACAATCAACGTGCCTGAACCGTGACCTCTTTTTGTCTTGTACCCTTTATGTCCCTTTATGTGTCTCCCTGTTTCTCGTCTCTTTTGGGTTTCATCTCTAGCCTACCCCAACTTGCTTGGGACAAAAGGCTATGTTGTTGTTGTACCTATGTAGTATCTTCTAATGCGCAACAGTGAGTTTGAAGAACTGGAGGCTGTTCCGACATCTGCTGCTATAGATGGCCCCCTTGAACCTCCGCTGTCATCCCCTGCTCTAGTTTCTGATGCACCTGAAGAATCACTGGTTAATTACTTCAACGTATGTTCTCTTTCAGCCTCGTGAAGCTCTGTTTCCTTATATGATGCCTTTCAGTTCATTTGATATATTTTGCAGTAGCTTAAGTTGTGTTCAAATAGTAAATATTCTTCATGTATCTGGAGTCTCAAAATGATGGCCATTGCCTCATCCTGATTGATACATGTTTACCAGTATAGTTTAGACTGCTTCTTGCTTGTCATGGTTGTATACAGTTTGGGCTATTATTTTATTTTTTCCATAGCGTAATGCCTACTTACCTTTTGTTTTAAACAATCGACAGAGTGCTGCTAGCGTTGGGAGTGTAAGTGCACAAATGGCTGCCAGAGCACATCCATCAACCGAGGCCGTCACATCTTCCCATGTGCCGCTGATTGTTCCATCTGCTACTCCGATACATCAAATACCTCATCCGTTAGGGGGTTCATCAGCTCCACCACTTCCCCTCCATGACACAAATCCGCATGCCAGCCATTCTGCAAATCTTCTAACACCAGCTTTCTTTGCACCTCCATCACCTTCTTCAACATCTGTGGCACCACCGGCTTCATCCATGATCCCTACAGCACCACCTCTTCATCCAACTTCAACAGCTGCTCAACGTCCTCCATATGGCACTCCCTTACTCCAGCCTTTCCCCCCACCGTCTCCACCTCCTTCCCTGACCCCTGCACACAACAATGGACTTATTTTGAGGGATAAAGTTAAGGACGCCCTCCAGAGACTTGTTCAGGTATGCCTCACATAACACTGTGCAATTTAACAATATTTATTTGCTATATGATTTAACTCTTGTTGTGTCCAACATGTAGAATGACGAGTTCATCGATTTGATATACCGTGAGTTGCAAAATGCGCACATGTAGACTGTTCACTAGTCTGTATGGAGTTTATCTAAAATCAACAATAGTCTTATGGAGCTGCTCGCCGCGACAAAGATTGCCCCCTTGTATTTGTTCTTGTGAGTTTTGTACGATTTATTTCTTTAAACTTGTGTATAGCTTGTCAAATGTAGAGTGCTTATAGCAGTGCTTGTAAGCATTTATCCTGCTGGTTTCCAAATAACTGTATTGTCATATAGTATTTATGTAACTGAGTACCAAGAATGTTAGATTCCGCGATGCCCGTTCTGGGGCATCAGGATTTTGTAAAACAGGACTTGTGCAGGAAATTTAAATGCCATGTTTTTCGTGTAATTTACCTTGGTGGTTCCTTGATATATTGGCTCTGCCGTCTGACATTTTGCTTGGAAGATTTTTAAAATCAACAATTTTTTGAGTTTAAACTTTAAAATCGACGGAATTTCATATACTATCAGTTTGCACAGACGTAAAGCATGAGCGAGGCATTGGTGTATTTGGTTTTTTTAGCTCAGCTTCCATTTCGTAAATGCCCGAACTTGTAAGAAAAGCGGAGAGAAACCATCATTATATCTTCGTTGGTGAAATGACTACTGCCTAGATAGCTATTTCTGTTCTTGTTAAAACACGTATAATATCCTGTAAACTGCACAATTGTACATCCTATTTACATGTGTCGCGTACTCGCGTGTCAACTGTCAACGATAGCCGATAGCTCCCTTTTCATTGTTCGTGCTGTACCATTTCGTGGCGGTCACCGGAATGTCAGCATCAGCAGGAACCCCAGTAGCGCCGCCGCTCCAACGCCGGAGCAGCAGAGGTCGATGATGCCCTCCCGCCTGGCCTTCCACTCCTTCCTGTCGGCCCTCCCCTTCACGAACTCTTGGTACCGCACCTTGTTCTCTTCTTCAGCGCCACGTCCCCGCCTGGCGCCCGCCATCGCCGCGGCCACCACGGCCAGCCCATCCCGGCCACTGACGCCGCCGCCCTCGGCGTCCTCCATGCACAGGCTGACCTCCCTGACGTGGCCGTACCGCTCGTCGCACGTGACGGCGGCGTCCAGCACGACGCCGCCGGCGCCGAGAACGAGCGTGAACCGCACCACGGTCTCCCCCGTGAGCCACCGCCGGTCGACGGACACGGGGCGGCGGCTGGAGGCGTTCACGGCGCGGCCGGAGTCCGGGTCGATGAGCACCCAGCTGAGCTCGAGCTCGGCGGGGACGATGGGCGCCGGCGCCGGCAACGTGAAGCCCTCCTGCGCGAGCGCGTCGATGCGGAACGGCGCGCCCAGGAACCAGGCCGACGACGCGTCGGTCTCCACGGCGCGGGACATCACGCAGACGCCACCCTGGCGGAGGTCGACGGCGGAGACGAGGCGCGCGGGCAGCGGGGATGGCGCCAGTGCTGCCAGCGGCACGGCGGGGAACGGAAACGCGTCGGCGAAGAGGCGTTGGTGGTGGTGGGCCTGGGCCTTGGCGTCGGTGTTGGCGTCACGGCGCAGGGGCACGTCGCGGAGCGAGGGCCAGAGCGCGCGCCAGGCGGCCGGGTCGGCGGCGAGGTCGCGGAAGGCGGCGCAAGTGCAGCCGAGCGCGGCCAGCGACGCGCCGTCGAGGCGGCGGAGCACGAGCGCCAGGACGTCCGCGGGCAGGTCCTCGATGGTGGTTGAGCTCTCGGCGGCGCCGTCCCCTGCGAACGCCGGGCAGCACCGGTCGTCGCCGTCGATCACCATGAGCGGACAGGATCGACGAGTCTGGTTCTGGTAGCAACGGAAGTAGTGGAGATTTCCTGTTTCGGTAGCTTTGGATATGACCGATGACCGAATCCGTTGTTTGGACATATATATACTTGTCGGTGTGTTTGTGATGAGTAGGGTAAGTGGTCGCTGTCGGAGTACGACGGTTTCGTGTTCGTCATTTAGATGGTACGGGAGGCTGCCGAGCTGAGAAGCCACGGAGCAGCAGCCTCCCTCCCAGTCCCAAGACGCCAAGTCCAACAAGTCCTAATCCCGTGGCGTTTGGTCAAAAGCTACGGAATGATGGACGTGGAATCCGCTTTGACTGACGCGTCACCGTCATCCAAATGACCAACTGCGCCTGTCTCCTGCAACAAATGCAAAAGAAAAACCCGGCATGGCGGCGTACGTGCCGCGCAGGCAGCTTGTGCTGAAGCGGAATCCTGGTGGTGATGAAGCGGTCACCGTACGCCGTGGTTGGACCCTTCTGGTTTACTACATTTTTGTATCTACTGCACGGCACGGCGACGGGCGACGGCCGGCGACAGCAGCGCGGATCGATCCATTCCCGCTCCCGTCGACGGACGAGGGGCGTCCGTGTGGACCGTGTGCCGTGCGCGTTGGGGCGCGGGCGGTGTGCCGCGTGAGTACAGGCCGATGGTACTATACCCAAGGTAATAAATAGCGGTGGTAGCGGTCACAATTGCACCCGCAATAGCGGTAGCGGTCCATTGCCGCTACCGTTATGAGGTAGCGTTCTGAACTTTGCATCCTGAAACTTTACGGCCGCAATTTTGAATAGCGGGCCGATATTGCGGTTACAATTGCGCGTAGCAGGCCGCAATAGCATGGAAGCAAATATCCCTAATTAGTCCAGCCCACTATGACTCACACCCCCAAATTCAAAACTCACGCATCGGCTGTGGATCTTAAAATTATTCATGATATATGCCCTTAAAATTATTTATACTCATTATTCATGATATATGTGCTTAAAATTATATGGGACTATCGGGGTGCCGCTATTGAAACTTATCGTCCGCAATATCGCCGCTATCCGCAATCCGCTACCTCGACGCCAATCCGCTACCAACCCGCAATACGCTATTTAGTACCTTGCTAGTACCTGACACGTGAGGCTGTCCGTTGGGGAAAACGTGTGGCACGTGGGGTTTCCTTTTTCTCCCACGTGTGTTGTGGTTAGCTCCGGTCTTCCTCGTACCGTCGTCGTACGAGCTCACCGTTCCAAACGTACTCGTCGTACCTCAGCCTGGGCTGTGGCGAAACTGTCAATGGGCTTCAGATCGAGAGTTTGTTTGGGTAACCGAGTTTGTAAAAACCTATACTAATTAAAAAAATGACCTTGAATCATTTGTAGTGCTCGACAGCGTATAAAAATGTATAGTTAAATCTTGTTTCGGATTAATTAGGTCCAAAAATGTTAAATAAAAGATTCATATAAGTTAATACTTCCTCCATTCTAAATTATAAGTCATTTCAATTTTTTAAGGAGTCAGAGCATCTTAAGTTTGACCAAAATGGAGATATGACGGCCAATGTCCTCATTGCAAGTGAGAGAAGGGGTGGGCCATGCTCCTTGGTTGTCTCTTGTTGAGCTTGTGGCAAGCAACTGTCAATCACATGGAGGAAAGGGAGAGCAAGAATTGTTTACTCTTGTGGGCAGTCCATAAGCTTATATACCACTTAATTTATCTCTGACATCTATATAGATCGGTTTGTGTGTTTTGTCACAATGTATATAGGGGACTTTGGGTGGCTTATGGACTACTTTTTTCTCAACATTATATCAACTTATGGATGACTTTGGGTGGCATATGGACATCTCTATGTTTTTGGTAAAACTTACTCCTAAGCCTTGTTTTTATGTACATGTATGTACCTCAACCCACAGGGCCTAAAAGATATTTAGGATATTTTCAAAAGCTATTGGAAGAAAAAGAACACCCTCCTTCAATAATTACCTTTTCTTTGTTCCAATCCCCTTCCCTATATAGCCCACCTAATGCATGATTTTTCATGGTCTTCGTTGTCTTCCAGTCTTCCAATCGTACCTCCAAGGTCGATTTCAACAATTACCTTTTCTTTGTTTCATTCCCCCCTATATAGCCCACCTAATGCATGATTTTCATGGTCTTCGTTATCTTCTAATCGTATCTCCTAGGTCGATCACCGGCCAAGGGCAAAGGTGGCTGGAGGTGGCCTGTGGTTGTTACTGCCTTACTAGTGAAGGCTCTAGTTTGGTTTTTATGAATTGATGAAACCCTATGTGCTAACCTATTTGCTCTAGTGATCATGAGGTAGGTAGCACTATTCCAAGTGGTGGAGCAAATGAAGATCATGTTGATGGTGGTGATGGCCATGGTGATCAAGTGCTCGGCTTCGAAAAGAAGAAAGAGAAAAACAAAAAGCTCAAGGCAAAGGTGAAACTTGATAGGAGTTTTTTGGTTTGGTGATCGAGACACTTAGCGAGTGTGATCACATTTAGGATCGACAGCCGTACTATTAAGAGGGGTGAAACTCGTATCGAAATGCGGTTATCAAAGTGCCACTAGATGTTCTAACTCATTGCATATGCATTTAGATCTAGCGGAGAGCTAACACCCTTGAAAATATTTGTGAAAATATGTTAACACACGTGCACAAGGTGAAACACTTGGTGGTTGGCACATTTGAGCAAGAGTGGAGAAGTTGGTGAAGTGGAGGAGATGTTTTTCAGTGACCGGACATTGCTCTCGCAGCGACCGGACTCTGAGCCTGCATCCGGTCAGTGTTGGGCCATGAGGGGCGTAGTCAGTTCTGCGACCGGACGCTGCACAGTGTTTGTGACTAGATGCACAGGGCCTACGTCAGGTCACCTGATGACGTACACTGACGTGGGCAATTGAGCGAGCATGGTGAAGACCTGACGTAGGGGTGCGTCCGGTCAAGTAGAAGCAGACGCGTCCAATCGCGTTTTTGGCGCTCTGGACCCTCTCTGGAGTTGATCTGATGTGGCTCGGCTCGGTGTCAGGAGACAGGACCGGTGCGTCCGGTCACTGGTAGGAGGCACGCGGGCGCATGAGGACCTAACGCGGGCATGGCACGTCTGGTCATCCTTCGTGGTGTTCGATCTCAACTTAAGCGCGAGCGGGGGTGGAACTAGCCGTTGGTGATCAGCGACTGAGGTTGAACGAAGAGGACACGTGGCTGTCATCCGGCGATCGGACGCTGGTGAGCGTGCGTCTGATCAGATCGACCGGCGCATCCGATCATCTTGATTTCAGTGCTAACAGAGAGCCAACGACTCTATTCATTTTGGGGCTCTATAAAAGGTGTGTGGCCAGCTCTAGCTCATTCTCTTGGTCATTTGCATTGACATAGCAACCTTATGAGCTTAACCAAAGCTCTCCCACTCATCTTCATCATTGATTCATCATCTTTGTGAGATTGAGAGTGAATCCAAGTGCATTGCTTGAGTGATTGCATCTAGAGGCACTTAGTGATTGTGTTTCGCTATGGGATTCGCTTGTTTCTCTTGGTGGTTGTTGTCACCTAGATGGCTTGGTGCAGTGAGGATCGTCGAGCGAAGGAAGGTGCTTATCTTTAGCTCCGATCATGGTGATTATGAGAGGTTCTTGAACTTTCTCCACGGAGAGCCAAAACGTACTCTAGTGGATTGCTCGTGGCTTGTGTGATCCTCATCTTGTGTTGGTTGTGTGACACCCGGTTGCAGGTTAGGCGTGTGATGCCTATTAGCGCGTGAACCTCTAAGTGAGTGAATCACCATAACGGGGACTAGCTTACCGGCAAGCAAGTGAATCTCGATGAAAAATCTTTGTGTCATCTTGTCTTTAAGGATTTCTTGGTATTCATTGTAATTGGATTGATCATCTCTTGCCACAGCGGTATAACTATCACATCCCCTCTCTTGCACTTACATTTCTAGTGTTGCTACACTCTTTAGTGTAATTAGTTTTGAGAGCTAGCTTGTGTCTTGTCTAGTGGTCAGTGAGGCTCTTTAGTTAGTCTTTGAGAGCTCACTAACTTAGTGCAGTAACATAGCCTTTGTGTGCTTAGAGACTATAGAGACTAGAATTATGGTAGATGGCTTGCATTTTTAGTAGGATAGCGTAACATTCGCTTCTCTCATATTTATCTAACCGCTTTGCTTAGTGTAGTTGTTGAAATTTTTATAGGCTATTCACCCCCCTCTTGCCATTAGGACCTTTCAAGTGGTATCGGAGCCGTGGTCACCGTGATTTAAGGCTTAACAACCTTCGGTGTTAAAATGACTCAAATCAATAACATCAAGAAGTCACCCTAATTTATTGGCTCCAATTATCCTTATTGGAAGGCTAAGATGACAACATACATCAAGTCAATCAATAGAAAGGTGTAAAAGATGGTGGAGACCAAGATTGAGGTTGCCAATGCGAAAGCTCCCATCGCCGCCGAAGAAGTATTGCTTCAAAACAATGACATTTCTCTTAGTACCATTCATGATGCATTGGATGAGAGAACATTTGAGAAAATCAAGAACATTGAGATGGCTCATGAGGCATGAAAGAAGTTGGAGGAATCATTTGAGGGTACTCAAGCCGTGAAGGGTACAAAGACATACATTCTAAAGGAAAATTTTGCAAGCTTTAAGATGAAGGAAGATGAGAGTGTGCCAGAGATGTTCCATAGGCTTCAAGTGCTTGTCAATTATCTCAAAGCGCTTGGAGAAGAGGTGAAGGATAAGAACTTGTCCCATAAATTCTTGAGATGCTTGCCATCAAGATTTGGCACATTGGTAACTATTCTAGTAAGGAGTGGTTTGGACACCATGACACCAAACCAAGTGTTGGGAGATGTGATGACCGATGACACCTATAGAGATGATGATGAGAAGGAAGAAAAGAAGGAGAATAAAGATGAGAAGAAGAGTGTGGCATTCAAAACCACATCATCCAAGGGTAAGGCAAAGCAAGAATCATCAAGTGAAGATGAAGATTTGAGCTTTCATGAGATGGATGATGAGAATATGGCTCTCTTTGTGAAGAGATTTGTAAGTTCATGGTAAAGAAGGTCTATTGTGCTAGAAGGAAGAAGTCTTCATCCAAAAACAAGGTGCTTCAAGTGTGGAAGAAAGGATCATCTTGTTGCTAAATGCCCATACAATAGCGATAATAATAATGATGACAAGAAGAGCAAGAAGAAGGACAAGAAGGAGAAGGAGAAAAAGGACAAGATGACCTTCAAGAAGAAGAAGAAGGGTGGTTCATATGTTGTCACTTGGGATAGTGATGCTTCCTCAAGTGATGACGATGATAGTGATGATGACGAGACCACCAATAAGAAGGCTCTTGCAAGCATTACCATAAATGAGAAGCCTTCTCTCTTCGACACTCCATCATGCATGATGGCTAAGGCTACTAAGGTACAAACTTATGATGATGGATGTGATGAGGAACATGATAAGGAAAGTGAAATAGACAATGATGAAAACCAAGGATGAACTACTTGACATGTTAGATGATGTTAAGGAACATTTTGACATTAAGAGAAGGGAATACAAAGACTTGCAAAAGGAACTAAAATCCCTTAAGCAAGCCTTTGATGAGCTAAATGCATCTCATGAGAGGCTAGAGGAGGCCCATGAGAAGCTTGGCAAGGCTTATAAGAAGCTTAAAAAAGCTCTTTCCTCTCTACTTGATGAGCAAAATGTGAAAGAACATGTTGTAACATGTGATGTAGGCTTAACTTGTGATATAATTGATGAATCATTCTATAAGCTTATCATTGTTGCTCCCACTAACCCTTCTTGTAGTACTTTCACTTCTACCTCATCTAGTAGTGATGGTTTCACTTGTGATGCCTCACTATTGGTTGAGAATTAAACCCTCAAGAAGGAGGTTAATAAGCTCACTCGCGCCTTGGGCAAAGCCTATGGTGGTGAGGATCGCTTGCTTATTTGCTTGGGTAGCCAAAGAGCTTTTCTCTACAAAGAAGGATTGGCTATACTCTCAAGAAAGACAAGGCAACCTTTGCTCCTCATAAAACTAGTTTTATGAAGAACAATGGTCGGTTTTGCACTAGTTGCAAGCAAGTTGGTCACATAGAGCAAAAATACATGAACAAAAAGTCACAAGCTAATGTATCCTCAATTAAGCTTGATTCTTTCTATGTGCTTACTAAGGGTACTAATGGTGTGAAGAATAAATTTATTGGTGCACCATAGATAGGCTCAAAGAAGAAAGCCATTTGGGTACCAAAGAGTTTAGTGACTAACCTTCTAGGACCCAAGCAAGTTTGGGTACCTAACAAGAATTGATCTTCTTTTATAGGTCAATTATAAAGTCGGAGGAAGGCATTGAGTTCTTGATAGTGGGTGCACTCAACACATAATCGATGATGTAAGAATGTTCAACTCAGTCAATACCAATGATAGTAATAGCTATGATAGTATCACATTTGGTGATAGTGGCAAAGGCAAGGTCAAAGGTCTTGGTAAGATTGCAATATCCAATGACTTGAGCATATCCAATGTGTTGCTAGTTGAGAGCTTGAACTTTAATTTCCTATCTGTGGCTCAGTTGTGTGATCTTGGATTTAAGTACATATTTGGAGTAGATAATATAGAGATCATAAGTGTAGATGTCTCTAACTTGATCTTCAAAGGCTTTAGATATGAGAATCTATACTTGATTGATTTTAATGCTAGTGAAGCTCAATTGTCAACATGCTTGTTCACTAAGTCTAGTATGGGTTGGTTATGGCATAGAAGGCTTGATCATATTGGAATGAAACAATTAAATAGAGTGGTTAAGCATGACTTGGTTAGATGCTTGAAAGATGTTGTGTTTGAAAAGGATAAGCTTTGTAGCTCTTGTCAAGCCAGCAAAAAAGTTAGAAACACCCATCCTAAGAAAAGCATTATGAGCACTAGTAAAACATTTGAGTTATTGCACATGGATTTATTTGGGCCAACACAATATACTAGCATCGGTGAAAATAAATATGGCTTTGTGATAGTGGATGACTACACTAAATACACTTGGGCATTCTTTCTAGTGGATAAGAGTGATGTGTTTGCAACATTCAAATCATTTGTCAAGGGCATTCACAATGAGTTTGAAACAACCATCAAGAGAGTTAGAAGTGACAATGATAGTGAGTTTAAGTACACTAGAATTGATGAGTTGTGTGATGATTTTAGAATTAGACATCAATTCTTGGCCAAGTACACACCACAATCAAATGGCCTTATTGAGATGAAGAATAGAACACTTATTGACATGGCAAGATCAATGTTGAGTGAGTACAATGTGAGTCAATCCTTTTGGGCTGAAGCTATCAACATGGCTTGCTATTGTAGCAACCGATTATATTGTCACCATTGAAAGAGATGACACCTTATGAGCTCTTGAATGGTAGAAAGCCCAACATTGCATATTTTTGGGTCTTTGGTTGCAAATGGTATATCTTGAAGAAAGACACTAGATTGGGCAAGTTTGACAAGAAGTGAGATGAAGGATTCTTACTTGGATACTCAACCACAAGCAAAGCATATAGAGTTTGGAATTTAGAAAGTGGCACTTTTGAGGAAGTTCATGATGTTGAATTTGATAAAATCAAGGGTTCCCAAGATGAGAATGAGAACTTAGAAGATGTTAGTGGCATTCAACTTTTAAATGCCATAAAGAACATGGATATTGGTGAATTGAGGCCTAGGCAAGTGATTGATGAAGAAGATGATCAAGTGCAAGTGCTCTCTAACTTAAATGTGCAAGTTGACACTAATCAAGCAAATACAAGTGGCTCTCATGATAATGTGCAAGATCAAATGGCTAGTACATCATCTCAACCCAATGAGCCAGCAAGTGCAAGCAATCAAGTTCCAATACTCTAACCAACTCATATTGCAAGAGATCATACATTGGACACTATAATTAGAGATATTTCTAGAGGTGTACAAACAAGATCAAGATTGGCTTCATTTTGTGAGCACTTCTCATTTGTGTCATCCATTGAACCAAAGAAGATAGATAAAGTCTTGTTGGATGTTGATTGGGTGAATACAATGGATTAAGATTTGAACAACTTCACTAGAAATTAAGTATGAGAATTGGTGGAGAGACCAAAGGGATATAATGTGATTAGAACCAAATGGTTCTTTAAAAATAAGTAAGATCAAGATGGGATAGTAGTAAGAACAAAGCAAGATTGGTAGCACAAGGATACACTCAAGTGGAAGGTCTTGACTTTGGAGAACCATATGCTCCGGTAGCTAGATTAAAAGCAATTAGAATCTTGTTAACCTATGCTTATGCCCACAACATCAAGCTCTATCAAACGGATATCAAGAATTCATTTCTTAATGGCTACATCAATGAAGAAGTATATATTAAGCAACCTCCCGATTTTAAAGATGACAAGAAGCCCGACCATGTGTACAAATTGAAGAAGGCATTGTATGATTTACTCTCTAAAGGGTTCATGATTGACACTACTCTTTTCACCTAGAAGATTGGCATGGACTTGTTTGTGTTGCAAATCTGTGTGGATGACATCATATTTGGATCAACCAATCAAGACTTTTGTGAAGAGTTTAGAAAGATGATGGCTAATGAGTTTGAGATGTCCATGATTAGAGAGTTGAGTTACTTCCTTGGTCTTCAAAGCAAACAATTAAAGAATGGTACATTTGTGAGTCAAGGCAAGTACATGAAAGACATGCTTAAAAAGTTTGGTATGAATGAGAGCAAGGCCATTAGTAGACCAATGACAACAAATGACAATTTGGATAGTGATGCAAGTGGCAACATGGTGGATCAAAAGTTGTATCACTCTATGATTAGAAGCCTACTTTATATGACCGCATCAAGGCTGGATGTCATGTTTAGTGTGTGTGCATGTGTGTAAGATTCCAAGCCTCACCAAGAGAAAGTCATTTGAAGGCTACAAAGAGGATATTGAGGTACTTGAAGCATACATAAAATATTGGTTTATAGTATCCCAAAGGAGGAAAGTTTAAACTTGTTGGATATTCAGACTTTGACTAAGTGGGATGCAAGGTTGAAAGGATGAGCACCTCGGGTACTTGTCAACTACAGAGAAGATCACTTGTTTCTTAGTCATCAAAGAAGAAAAATGGTGTTGCATTATCAAAGCTAAATACATATCCACCGATAGTTGTTGTGCACAAATACTTTGGATGAAGACCACCTTGAATGACTTTAGAATCAAGTTCAAGAAAGTGTCATTCCTATGTGACAATGAGAGTGCAATCAAGCTAACCAACAATCTTGTTCAACATGTAAGAACAAAGCACATTGATGTCCGCCACTATTTCATAAGAGATCATCAACAAAAGGGGACATTTGTATTAAGAGTGTGAGTACCAAAGATCAACATACCAACATATTCACCAAGCCACTTGATGAGAAGAGGTTTTGTAAGCTAAGGAATGAGTTGAACATATAAGATTTCTCAAATATGTGTTGCTACACACCCACTTATATGACATGCCTCTCCTTCGAGCAATCCAAAGTAAAAGTTGATTATCATGGCATACATCCTTTGCTAAGAACTTGTTTAGTGCATCTAGTAATTACTCATGTTTTATAGGATCATTCATAAAAATCAAATGAATTTGATGCTTATATGGTACCACTATTGCTTCTATGCTTAACTTGATCTAGTGGTAGCATGACAACTTTATGGGCTTGTGAACCTAGTGTTTGATCTAGAAAATGAGCTATAAGTGTTTAACTCAATATGGTACAAGATAACCCTTATTTGAAGGTATAAAGAAGTTTGTCCTTGGATCAAACTGAGTTAAATATCTTTGGCAAGCGTTCTAGATTGAACTAAACTTGGGAAAATGATTCTCACTCCATTGATTGACATTGGTAATCTTAACCTATCTAAAATTAAACCTTTGTGGTCATTGATGACAAAGGGAGAGAAGTAATGCACAAAGATAGTGAAAAGATAACAAAGGGGAGAACTTTTACATAGGGGATAAATATGAAAGTAAGGGGATTAATTAAAATTTGAAGCACACAAGTTGGGGGTGCAAGCTCATAAACTTGATTGATGCATTTGAATGTGCGTTTCATATGAATGCTTGCATGGCACAAGTTTTAAATTAAAAATCCATGCTTGTGTGGTGTATGCTAGTTGTAGGCTTAAACGATGAAATGAAAAACTAGCATGCATAAGATAGTTAGACATGAGTTGGTTTTGGTTTTCAAGTAATACTAAAGTCTTGCATATAATGTGATCTCATGAGATATCTAGTGTTTGGGTTTTGCAAGTAATTTCAAGCGGCATCTAACTAGCAATAGTGCTAAGGATGGTATATTTGGTGCGCTCCGATTGGTATCACACTTCAAAGGTCCATCTCTTATACCTTAGCATCATTTGGTAGACATTACTCTCCCACATTTCCAATCCATGCATGTGTGCAAGCTTTAATCCAAACTATTAGCACATATGTAGGGGGCTATTGATACAAATTGGGGTTCATGAAACTTGTCCATATTCTTTCACACATGGTAAATATGCTTGGGCAAGCAACATGGATTCAATTGAATTTCTATTCATATCTTTGTCAAAGGGTTGTCATCAATTACTAAAAAAGGGGAGATTGAAGGCTCTAGTTTGGTTTTGGTGAAATGATGAAACCCTATGTGCTAACCTATTTGCTCTAGTGATCATGAGGTAGGTAGCACTATTCCAAGTGGTGGAGCAAATGAAGATCATATTGATGGTGGTGATGGCCATGGTGATCAAGTGATCGGCTTGAAAAAGAAGAAAGAGAAAAATAAAAAGTTCAAGGCAAAAGTGAAACCTGATAGCAGCTTTTTGGTTTGGTGATCGAGACACTTAGAGACTATGATCACATTTAGGATCAATAGCTGTACTATTAAGAGGGTGAAACTCATATCGAAATGCGGTTATCAAAGTGCCACTAGATGTTCTAACTCATTGCATATGCATTTAGATCTAGCAGAGAGCTAACACCCTTGAAAATATTTGTGAAAATATGCTAACACACGTGCATAAGGTGAAACACTTGGTGGTTGGCATATTTGAGCAAGGATGGAGAAGTTGGTGAAGTAGAGGAGATGTTTTTCAGTGACCGAACGCTGCTCCTGCAGCGACCGGACTCTGAGCCTACGTCTGGTCAGTGTTGGGCCATGAGGGGCACAGTTTGTTCTGCGATTGGACGCTGCATAGTGTCTGTGACCAGACACGCAGGACCTACGTCCTGTCACCTACTGACATACGCTGACATGGGTGACTGAGCTAAAAGGTCCTAATGGCTAAAGGGGGGTGAATAGTATATAGAAATTTTTACAACGACACTAAGCAAAGTGGTTAGACAATAATGAGACGAAGCGAATGTTGCGCTAGCCTACTAAAATGCAAGCCACCTACCACAATTCTAGTGACTATAATCTCTATGCACACAAAGGCTATGTCACTACACTAAGTTAATGAGCTCTCAAATACTAACTAAAGAGCCTCACTAACCACTAGACACGACTCTTGCTTGCCCTCAAAAATAGCTACACTATAGGGCCAAGCTACACTATGAAATGTAAATACTCAGGAAGGATGGAGTGTTATACTGCCGTGTAGAGGAATGAGCCAATCACCAATGGAGCCAATCAATCACAAGAATGAATACCAATCATCTCGAAATCAAATGATGACACAATGATTTTTACCGAGGTTCACTTGCTTGTTGGCAAGCTAGTCCTCATTGTGGCGATTCACCCACTTGGAGGTTCACATGCTAATTGGCATCACATGCTAAACCCGCAATCGAGTGCTGCACAACCAACATAATATGGGGATCCACAAGCTACATGCAATCCACTTGAGATGCCTTTCGTGATCTCCCACGGGGAAGGCTCAAGAACCCCTCATAATCACCACGATTGAAGCCGGAGACAAGGACCTTCCTCCGCTCAATGATCCTCACTGCTCCAAGCCGTCTAAGTGGCGACAACCACCAAGAGTAACAAATAAATCCCGCAGTCTAACACAATCACCAAGTGCCTCTAGATGCAAAGACTCAAGCAATGTACTTGGATTCTCTCTCAATCTCACAAAGATGATGAATCAGTGATGAAAATAAGTGGGAGGGCTTTGGCTAAGCTCATAAGGTTGCTATGTCAATGCAAATAGCCAAGAGAGTGAGCTTGAGCTGGCCAAGGGCCTTAAATAGAGAGCCCCCATAAATAGAGACGTTGGCTCACAACTGCCTGCATTCCCGATGCGACCGGACACACTGTTGGTATTTATTAACTTGTCACTTATTTTAGTAGCCACCTATTAATTACCTACACCTCTAGCATTACTTAAACTAGGTTGTCATCCCCAGTGATGGTGCCAGAAATATTTGTTGGTACTACCTAGCATTATTACTAGAATAATACTAAGTAGATATTTATCATTTTATACGACTAGAAAGAATATAGAATATCAATAAAAGGATTCTGCAAGCAGATAGATAATTCTACCATTACAACATTTACCTAAGAGTATTCTAGGTATCGTTATTTATATTTTACCATCGGGAAGGTGTAGCTTTGGACATGTATTGACAACTTATAGCATTGCTAGAGAAATAAACCATAACAATCTCTCTACTCATAACAGGGGTAAGTCACAAAATAAAAGATATATATGATATGCATTGATCAAGTTCATAATAATGATAAATAAATCTCTCAAAGCACTCCTATCTATAGCATTAGCATGGTCAGGTTAGAATATTAGATGAATAATTCCTAAGTCATTCTTAATTACAAGTCAAAGCTTATGTTGATTAGTGCAATTACACTTAGTAGTCACTGCTAAGATCACCATTGAATCTACACATAAGGGGCATTACTTTGGGAAGTTTGAGAATAGATCTTTTCCTTTCTTTGCAATCGGACCCTATTTCTATGACCTATATTCGGGGAGTGGACTACAAAGGACTCAACGGTAGTGTCACACCCGTGATCTACCACATGACCCAGAATATAGAGTGTATTCATAGGTAAATAACATCTAAGCACTATGTTTACATGATCTCTACCACCCACCCTGTGATCATTGGGGTGAGCGCTATACGAACTTATGCATAAACACAATGATAAACTAACTATACTAAGCATATAATCAAAGTAGACGATGAACATTGCAACCTTGAACGTGAATAAGATGAATACTATATTGTCTTGATAATTGTACCAAAGCATATAAAAATAATGGAGATACAACGAGAGAGGAGTACAAGAATTATACCAAACCAAGCTTCAGACGATGTCGAGAATCCAAGCAAAGATTTGCTTGCCTCCCTCTAGACCTAGCCTAACTAGCTAATGCCCTAGAAACTAGAGGAGCTCTGAGGTGATTAGAGTTTCTGGCTCTAGATGACTTGATCTCAAATGACTTGATGCCTCTAGGGGGGCTGGAGTCTATTTATATAGCCCAGGGGGTGCAACGTGAGCCCTTGGATTAAACCGACTTGAAGGATGGCCTAGATGCAATCCTAAGAGGGGGTGGAGGAATATTTCAGAAGATGCTAGCAAGAGGGACCCATAGGGGGCTGGGTGACACCATGGTGGGGTCGATCAGCCCCACCTGGTAGCCTCTCGGGGTCTTCCTCAGGGGGTTGCCTCCTGGAGTCCTTTGGAGTCTTCTAGAGTAGTTTTCATCGCGGTTAAGTTTAGTTGTTTTTCACATTTTGATCCATCTTTTTTGTTTTCTAGAATAACCCTACTGAAAATACAGATTTACTAAAACTTATGGAAATTGTAAGTGTAAACCCCTAAGTTTCCATTGGTGATATATTTTAAGCATTTATTCAAGTTATGTTGACGGTTTATGATGAACAATAATTACCGTCAACACGCACTGATCAGGACGACCGGATGTGCACCACCCGGCTTTTCGGTCATGGGATTGCAGCCATGTGTCACCGTGTTTGACCTCAGCCGCTTGATTCCAATGGTCGAGTTGATCACATACACCCGTTAAGTTGAGACCATACATAGCACAGAGTGACCGGACGCACCAAAGCAGCATTAGGTCACGCGTGCACCTGAGTCTCTGCGCCACCGACCGGACGCACCACAGCACTAATCTGACTCGAGCCAATGCAAAGTTAGATCATTCCCAATAAGGTTCCTAGGTGACAAAAACGCGATCGGACGCGTCAGGTCAAGCATGACCAAACGTGCACCTGCGTCAGCTCGATCATTTCTCGCCTCCACGCTTGCGTCAGCGTACGTCATAGGGACCGGATATGGCCACACGCGTCAGGTCGCCACTGCACGCCAGCGTCTGATCATCGATACCGAGGCCGTGCCACAGCACTACCAGTGATCAGACACACAGGTCCAGGGTCAGGTCCTGCGTTTAGTCACTATTTCACAGTGAAAACCACCTCCTTCACTTCAACAACTTCACCACCCTTGCTAAAATGTGCCAACTACCAAGTGTATCATCTTGTGCACGTGTGTTAGCATATTTTCACAAACATTTTCAAGGGTGTTAGCACTCCACTAGATCCTAAATGCATTTACAATGAGTTAGAGCATCTAGTGGCACTTTGATAACCGTATTTCGATGCGAGTTTCACCCCTCTTAATGGTATGGCTATCAATCCTAAATGTGACCACACTCACTAAGTGTCTCGATCACCAAATCAAAAAGCTCCTATCAAGTTTTACCTTTGCCTTGAGCTTTTTGTTTTTCTCTTTTTTCTTTTCCAAACTGAGCACTTGATCAACATGGTCACCACACCATCATCATGATCTTCACCATTGCTCCATCACTTGGAATAGTGCTACCTATCTCATGATCACTTGATAAACTAGGTTAGCACTAAGGGTTTCATCAATTCACCAAACCAAACTAGAGCTTTCATGAGTGAGCGTGGTGAAGACCTGACGCAGAGGTGCGTCCGGTTGAGTAGAAACGGATGCGTCTGATCATTTTTTTGGCGCTCTAGACCCTCTCTGGAGTTGACCTGCAGAAACGGATGTGTCCAATCGTGGTGATTATGAGGGGTTATTGACCTTCCCTGGTGGAGAGCCAAAAGGTACTCTAGTGGATTGCTCATGGCTTCTGTGATCCTCATCTTGTGTTGGTTGTGCGGCGTCCAGTTGTAGGTTAGGCGTGTGATGCCTATTAGCGCGTGAACCACCAAGTGAGTGAATCACCACAATAGAGACTAGCTTACTGGCAAGCAAGTGAACCTCAGTGAAAAATCTTTGTGTCATCTTGTCTCTAAGGGTTTCTTGGTATTCATTGTGATTGGATTGATCATCTCTTGTCATGGCGGTATAACTATCACATCCCCTCTCTTGCACTTACATTTCTTGTGTTGCTACGCTCTTTGGTGTAATTAGTTTTGAGAGCTAGCTTGTGTCTTGTCTAGTGGTTAGTGAGGCTCTTTAGTTAGTCTTTGAGAGCTCACTAACTTAGTGTAGTGACATAGCCTTTGTGTGCTTAGAGGCTGTTGAAACTAGAATTGTGGTAGGTGGCTTGTATTTTTAGTAGGCTAGCACAACATTCGCTGCGTCTCATATTTGTCTAACCACTTTGCTTAGTGTTGTTGTATAAATTTTTATAGGCTATTCACCCCCTCTAACCATTAGGACCTTTCAACTGGTGGCTAGGGCCAGTCAGGGCGTGGCCAATGTAGACAATAGTCAACCGAAATGATATGAGTGCTTAAGACCACTGGAAGAAAATCATCCACCAAACTTTGATTGGGAATCCATGGAGATATATCATGTAAAGATTGACAACGGGTTCAGAGAACTCTTGGAGTTGCTCTTAATTCAAAGTTTTTAGATTTTAGAAAAGATTACATGCACACGTCGCATGACTTGTGACACATGGAGTGGGCTTTTCTCAAGATTATTTTTTGCTATTTTTATAACCGCTTTTATTTATGAAAAAATGATTTATGGAGAAACTGGTAGGTTTGGTGACCTATAAAAGGCATGGCTACTGCATCCACTTCCATGCGAGTAGGCACACCCTTGCTCATAAGAGTCGATGAATGTTGGTGCAACCGTAAGGACCTGAATACTTGATCCACACCATGTCGTTCAAGTCCACGTTAGAGAGAAATGAAATGGGAATAGTATAGTATACTCAGAAAAGGAAAATAATACTACGTGACATGAGTGCAATGAATTAATTAATAAACATCCATCCATTCATAAACTAAATGGTTGCATACATCTCACAAATTTCTCAAAATACACATCCAACCATTCATAAATGTTGTCAGTCCTTAATGTCAACTATAACCATCAACTAATGCCTGATTCGATATAAAAACTTATAAAAGCATAGTTGTAGGGTTTGTTTCTAACGAGTTCCACGAGTGTTGGTGTTCTCACTTGTTTTGTAGGATATTCAATATTTTACCATATCAAAGTATCTCAAGTGATGAAACAGAGTGCACCATTGCAAAGAGCTCGTCAAGACGATCGAAATGTACATAACACTTGTCACACCCGGTTTTAAGGACAAAACCAGATATACACTATATGTGAAATAAAGAGGTCAAATCTTACATATAGCTGCAGATAATTGTAATATCAAGAAATAAATGCTTATTAAACATAACGCAATAGTATAAGATATAATCTTAGAGAGCAACATAGCGGCAAGACAACTCCGAACACTAGGTGTAACCTTCACTCCAGGATTAAACTGACTGGTTGATCACAAGCCTAACAATTCTAGAATCTAGCAGTCTGGTACCCTTCCTAAGATGTGGGGGAAATAGCAAGGGTGAGTCCATGTCGAACTCAACTAGCATAACATGGGGTTCATGAGGCTCAAGAGGCATGACATGGGTTTAACTGCATGTAGCTTTTAGTTGGCAAAGTTTTAGCATATGAGTAGCATCAAGTTATCTTTAATCCCAGAATCAACATATGATCAGGTAATATGAAGAATGAATAGAAAAAACATAAGCATATTATAGTTCAATAGTGATCATCTATTCCGTAAGGGTCCAAGGCCACTCGTGTCCGTGAGCACGGCTGATATACCAGTTTTACACTCTGTAGAGGTTGTACACTTTTACTGTGAGTCGTAATCCTCGTAAGCCCGAGGTTTGGAAGGCCTCAATAGGCAGATAAGTTTCACTATGAAGTCTTTCCAAGGTTCGTATAACAAGTTAGGGCCGCTAGGTTTCTGTAACCTGTGAATGTAGAGCTCCCCTTCCGTATGGCACAATGACGCGCAGCCTATACACATAAGGACAGAAGCCGCACTACACCCAACCCGAGAAACACCTCTTTTGTGCCCTTTTGGGTAACCTCTAACAAGCTAGAAAAGGTCCTCTTATATGACTAAAGCCAGAGCCATGTAGCCCTTACAGCTGTACTGTAAGTCCCGGATGTTCGCTTACAGATAAGTTCTTATGGAGAGAAACTAGAGCACCAAAAGATAGCCCAAGGCTCTATCTCTCTTTTATTATGTTACTAAAAAGTCATCTTTTAATATTATTGCATATTCCATTAGTCAAATTACAAGATCATAGTTTATGTTGAGCACTAGCAATAGCTACCCAATGCAAAATCATAGGCGATAAGGTACCAGATCAATTTCTAAGGCATCCTTAACAAGGAGTGTAACACCCAAAAATTTCAAATTTTAGAATTAGTGGGTTCCAAATAATTTAAACAACATTTAATGGGAAATTAAAATTTAAGAAATATTTGGTGTTGCATTCATGCTGTTGCATTTATTTTATTCTGTGGAGTGGATTTATTTTATTTTGATTTGGTTTGGAAAATTTTATTTGGAATAGTTTGAAAACAAGTAAATAAAGAAAAGAAAGAAGAAAAAAAAGAGAAATGGCTTACCTTCTCACCTGGCGGCCCGAAGGCCCGCTCGGGTCGGCCTGCTTTGCTTCCTCCTGCTCTTGGGCCGAAGAAGCCGAAGCCGCTTTCTCTTTCCGCGCGTGTGGGCCGGCCCAGGTACCGTGGCCGCACGCCCCTCTCTTCTTCCGGTCGCTGACGAGTCGGGCCCTCCTGTCAGCCGCGTTTTCTTCTTCCTCCGGTCGTAACCGAGATGAACTCTTCCCGTTTCGGGGATTCTCGGGGATTCTTACCCGAACACGGCAACTTGAAGCTACAAATAGGAAGCCGTGACCCTCCTCTTCCCGTTTTTCATCTAAACCGTGAGTTCCACCACGAGAAAACGAGGTCTAGGGCTTGAGGTAGTTGGAGCATGGCGGTTGTTCGGGTGAGGTGTTTTCGGGTGGATTTGAGGCCGTATTCTTTGTGTTGGTGAGTCCGCACTCTTCTTCTCTACCTTTCTATGCTTTTCTTTTGGGTGGAGATGCTTCGAATCGTGTTTTTGAAGTTCACCGATGGGTCGGCAATGGCGCCACCGCCCTTCTTTTGTCGCGAGTCGTGTTCAATCCATTGTAGCTAGTTTTTACCGCCTAGATGAGTTCGTATGGAGTTTCTCTTCCGTTTGGATCAAGTTCCAGGTCGATTGGTGGTCTAGTTAGGGAGAACCGCCATCTCCGGCGAGGTGGAGCACGCCGGCCATGGTGGCCGCCGGCCGGACTTGGAGAAGAGGGTCGGGTTCTTCACTGCGAAGATTTAGGATGAATGGCATCCGTCCGATTTTGAATCAATGGCCGAGATTAGAAGATACCCCTTCGCGGGGTAATCTTTCTAAAGAGTCCCTAGACTTTTTCATAATAGAACCCACCGTCCTTAACGTATTATCCGAAATGTGTTTTCGTGTTTTGAAAGCGTATTTTCTTCCGGTTTATTCAAAAATACGTTTTCAGGAAATTACAGTTTTGCCACTAGAATTGTTTTGGTCATAAAAACTTCGTTTTAACTCCGATTTGATCCGTTCAAGTTGCGTTAGGTTCGTATTTGCGAGCTCTACATGTTAGTGTAGTTGTACAGTTGGTTTTGATAATTTATTTTTCGAGTTTATAATTGAGTATTTATTTATCTATAGGAAAATCTTAGAAAATTCATAATTTTCACGTTTTAACTCCGAATTTGGTGATCTTTGCGTCTGTGTGATCATAGTAACGTGTAGAAGAGTTTTATAAACTTTTATTACTGTTTTGTTATTGTTGGTGTACTGTTCTAATTGTATCTCTTTGTTTGCTTCGTGTATGTTTGATTGGATGCATGTGTGTTATTGATTGATGATCGAGTATAGACGGTGAGCAATTTCTTGACGATCAGAAGTATTATTTTGAGCCAGACCAGCAGTATCAACAGGAAAGCTTTGATCAAGGCAAGTATAACATGGGACCATCCTTGTTACCTATTCACTGAAATTATTATACATATGCATGTGTCTTCCTTGACAACCATAGAGATTATAACTTAGCTATTGATATCTTGTTTTCTTGTCACCTATGGGTTATGCATTTGGGTAGCTACTGCTAGCGCTTAATCATGAACAATGATCTTGTAATTTGACTAATGGATTATGCAATCAACCAATTAAGATGATGTTATTTCTGTTAAAAGGGGGCTAGAGCATGTGGGTTATTTTGATGCTCTAGTTACTCTCCATAAGGACTTACCTGTAAGTGATAACCGGGACATACAGTATAGCTGTGAGGGCTATATGGCTCTGGCTCTAGTTGTTCAAGAGACGTTTTCTAGCTTGTTAGAGGTTACCTTAAATGGCGTAAGAATGGCTTGCCACGTTGGGTGTAGAGCGAGCCCCTAGCCTAGTGTGTATAGGCTGTGGTTGTTGTGCCACCGGGAAGGGGGGTTCTACATCTGCCTGCCGAGTGAATCTAATGGCCCTAACTTGTTAGACGAATTTTTGAATGGCTTTATATGGTCTTTGATGTTTTGGGCCTTGCAAACCCATGCATTTGGAAATCATGACTCACAGTGAAAGTGCACACCTCTGCGCAGAGTTAAAAACTGGTATACTAGCCGTGCTCACGGATACGAGCGGCCTTGGGGATTCTTACAGAATAGTTGATCACCATTGTTATATCATGCTTAATTATTGTTGATTATTATTATGCTCATGTTAATGCTATTCATTATCCTTATTACAATTGATCATTGATTCATTAATGGGATTTGGATTACCTTGATGCTACTCAATTGCTAATTATATGATGATTAAAAGCTAAACGCAGTTAAACAGTGTCTAGCCTTTTTGAGCCTCATGAACCCTGTGTTATACTTGTTGAGTTCGGCATGGACTCACTCTTGCTATTTCCCCAACACTCCAGTGTGTAATAAGATGCTACTCGGAAAAAGGACAAAGGTATAGTGGAGTTTCCAGAAGACTAGTAGAAGTGCTAGGCATATGTTACCCCCAGTCAGCCGTCCCTGAGAAGAATGGAGCCCGAAGTTTAGTCACCGTTCCGCGATACTCTGATGTAAGTGTTAATATAGCTATGTATACGTTATATAATAACATTGTTTCTGATACTTTTTCATTCTGGCATATGTGTGGACTTCCTGGGCACACATATGATTAGCCTGGTTTTATTCTTTAGAAAACCGGGTGTGACAGAGTGGTATCAGAGCGGTGTTGACTGTAGGACGTATGCCAAGTAGCACTGGACGTATTCTAAAACTTATTTTACTATAAAACTATTTTGTCATCCCTTGACTCATTGATTTTGACTATTTTCTCTTCCTTGTCTTGTTGTATCCCTTCCTTGATAGCTTCCTTTGAGCTATTATTTCTTACTCCCTTGGATTTTGTTTTATGTTGTTTTTACTAAAAGTTTTCTGATCTTACCTGGTTCAAAGATTCGATGGCTTTTCATCATCCATACTTTTTCTTAGGATGACCACCATTGTTGAAGAAGCACGTGTAGTACCGATGATGTGATGTGTGATTGATGGATTGTTATTATGATAATGTGTGATTTGGATCTTTGTAATATGTGCTGGAGTTTTGTAGACATGCCTACAAGTTCCATGGTTAAGAATATTAAGTTTGATTAAAATATATTAGTTGAATATGATGTTAACTTAGTTCTGTCCTTTGCTGATTTTTGATTAGTCTGGGATGTTTTAGAAATAACTTAAAATCCGTTCATGGGAAATTTAAGAAATTATACTGAGAATAATTAGACTTCTATATCTTTCCAACCCCGCAAGAATTATTTTAATATCTATTAAGAGCTAAGAGATATATCTATTTCAAGTTGGGGTTACTGCACAGTCTGGAATTTTGAAATAGTTTCGGTTAAATTCAGTTTTTGGCCAATTATTTGACAGATTCAGAAAAAGTATTGTGAATAAACGTTGTATATAATTTTGTAAGCTTTCCAACCATGTAAAGATCATCTGAATTGGACGTCTGTAGCTCGAGATATGACAGTTTTACTGAGTTACTGAAATTGGAATTTGCACAGAGAAATCAGATTTTGCTTATCTATTGAATTGGAAACCACCTAT
This sequence comes from Saccharum hybrid cultivar R570, assembly GCA_038087645.1. NCBI lineage: Eukaryota > Viridiplantae > Streptophyta > Magnoliopsida > Poales > Poaceae > Saccharum > Saccharum hybrid cultivar. Next base: position 2,460,374 of record JAQSUU010000682.1, read on the forward strand.
TGACGTTAGCGAGATTCGTAGTTTCTTGGGATTAGCTGGATATTACAGACGGTTCATTGAAGGGTTTTCTAAACTTGCTAAACCTATGACATCTCTATTAGAGAAGAATGCCAAGTTTGTGTGGTCAGATAAATGTCAAGCTAGTTTTGAGGAATTGAAGAAGAGGTTGACTACAGCGCCTGTTTTGGTTTTACCAGATTTGAGTAAGAAATTTTCTATTTATTGTGATGCTTCTCGTCAAGGTTTGGGATGTGTTCTTATGCAAGAAGGCAGAGTTGTGGCTTATGTATCTAGGCAGTTGAGAAAGCATGAGTTGAATTATCCTACACATGATTTGGAGTTAGCAGCTGTAGTTCATGCTTTAAAGATTGGGAGACATTATTTGATTGGACATAAGAGTGATATATACACTGATCATAAGAGTTTGAAGTATATTTTCACTCAGTCAGATCTGAATTTGAGGCAACGCAGATGGTTAGAGTTGATTAAGGATTATGATATTGAGATACACTATCATCCTGGTAAGGCTAATAAAGTAGCTGATGCTCTTAGTAGGAAAAGTTATGCCAATGAGATACGGATGTTGTCTATGACTAGTGAGTTATGTGCTAAATTTGAATATTTGAATTTAGGAATTGTTACTAATACAATGGAATTAGTGATAGAGCCTACTTTGGAGTAAGAAATTTACAAGGGTCAGTTGAAGGATGAGAAACTGAAGAAGATAGCAGAAGATATAGTGATTGGTAAGTCACCAGGGTTTTCGAATGGATGATAAAGGGATTTTGTGGTTTGGAAAGAGGCTGTGTGTATCTGAGGATCAAGCTGTTCGACAGGCAATTCTTAGCGAAGCTCATGAGTCAGCTTATTCCATTTATCCTGGTAGTACTAAGATGTATTTGGATCTTAAACAGAAATATTAGTGGGTTGGATTAAAGCGAGATGTGGCTGAGTATGTGGCATTGTGTGACACTTGTCAGTGGGTGAAAGCAGAGCATCAGAGACCTGCTGGATTATGCAACCAATAAAGATTCCTGAATGGAAGTGAGAGGAAGTTGGTATGGACTTTATAGTAGGGTTACCGCGTACTCAGAGAGGTTATGATTCTATTTGGGTGATAGTGGATAGATTGACTAAAGTTGCTCATTTTATACCAGTCAAGACTAAATTACACGGGAGTACAATTAGCTACCTTGTATATAGAAAGAATCGTATGTTTGCATGGAGTTCCAAAGAAGATTGTATCTGATCGAGGATCGCAGTTTACGTCGCACTTTTGAAAAGCTGTGCATGAATCATTGGGAACAAAATTAAATTTTAGTACAGCATATCATCCACAGACAGATGGACAGACTGAAAGGACCAACCGGGTATTAGAGGATGAATTAAGGAAATCATATCCGCAATTGTTTGAGTAAGCAGTTCAATCTCGAGGACGAGATTATTTTAAGGGGGTAGAATTTGTAACACCCAAAAATTTCAAATTTTAGAATTAGTGGGTTCCAAATAATTTAAATAACATTTAATGGGAAATTAAAATTTAAGAAATATTTGGTGTTGCATTCATGCTGTTGCATTTATTTTATTCTGTGGAGTGGATTTATTTTATTTTGATTTGGTTTGGAAAATTTTATTTGGAATAGTTTGAAAACAAGTAAATAAAGAAAAGAAAGAAGAAAAAAAAGAGAAATGACTTACCTTCTCACCTGGCGGCCCAAAGGCCCGCTCGGGTCGGCCTGCTTTGCTTCCTCCTGCTCTTGGGCCGAAGAAGCCGAAGCCGCTTTCTCTTTCCGCGCGTGTGGGCCGGCCCAGGTACCATGGCCGCACGCCCCTCTCTTCTTCCGGTCGCTGACGAGTCGGGCCCTCCTGTCAGCCGCATTTTCTTCTTCCTCCGGTCGTAACCGAGACGAACTCCATCATCGAATCCCACCGCCATGATTTTCGGGGATTCTTACCCGAACACGGCAACTTGAAGCTACAAATAGGAAGCCGTGACCCTCCTCTTCCTGTTTTTCATCTAAACCGTGAGTTCCACCACGAGAAAACGAGGTCTAGGGCTTGAGGTAGTTGGAGCATGGCGGTTGTTCAGGTGAGGTGTTTTCGGGTGGATTTGAGGCCGTATTCTTTGTGTTGGTGAGTCCGCACTCTTCTTCTCTACCTTTCTATGCTTTTCTTTTGGGTGGAGATGCTTCGAATCGTGTTTTTGAAGTTCACCGATGGGTCGGCAATGGCGCCACCGCCCTTCTTTTGTCGCGAGTTGTGTTCAATCCATTGTAGCTAGTTTTTACCGCCTAGATGAGTTCGTATGGAGTTTCTCTTCCGTTTGGATCAAGTTCCAGGTCAATTGGTGGTCTAGTTAGGGAGAACCGCCATCTCCGGCGAGGTGGAGCACGCCGGCCATGGTGGCCGCCGGCCGGACTTGGAGAAGAGGGTCGGGTTCTTCACTGCGAAGATTTAGGATGAATGGCAGCCGTCCGATTTTGAATCAATGGCCGAGATTAGAAGATACCCCTTCGCGGGGTAATCTTTCTAAAGAGTCCCTAGACTTTTTCATAATAGAACCCACCGTCCTTAACGTATTATCCGAAATGTGTTTTCGTGTTTTGAAAGCGTATTTTCTTCCGGTTTATTCAAAAATACGTTTTCAGGAAATTACAGTTTTGCCACTAGAATTGTTTTGGTCATAAAAACTTCGTTTTAACTCCGATTTGATCCGTTCAAGTTACGTTAGGTTTGTATTTGCGAGCTCTACATGTTAGTGTAGTTGTACAGTTGGTTTTGATAATTTATTTTTCGAGTTTATAATTGAGTATTTATTTATCTATAGGAAAATCTTAGAAAATTCATAATTTTCACGTTTTAACTCCGAATTTGGTGATCTTTGCGTCTGTGTGATCGTAGTAACGTGTAGAAGAGTTTTATAAACTTTTATTACTGTTTTGTTATTGTTGGTGTACTGTTCTAATTGTATCTCTTTGTTTGCTTCGTGTATGTTTGATTGGATGCATGTGTGTTATTGATTGATGATCGAGTATAGACGGTGAGCAATTTCTTGACGATCAGAAGTATTATTTTGAGCCAGACCAGCAGTATCAACAGGAAAGCTTTGATCAAGGCAAGTATAACATGGGACCATCCTTGTTACCTATTCACTGAAATTATTATACATATGCATGTGTCTTCCTTGACAACCATAGAGATTATAACTTAGCTATTGATATCTTGTTTCCTTGTCACCTATGGGTTATGCATTTGGGTAGCTACTGCTAGCGCTTAATCATGAACAATGATCTTGTAATTTGACTAATGGATTATGCAATTAACCAATTAAGATGATGTTATTTCTGTTAAAAGGGGGCTAGAGCATGTGGGTTATTTTGATGCTCTAGTTACTCTCCGTAAGGACTTACCTGTAAGTGATAACCGGGACATACAGTACAGCTGTGAGGGCTATATGGCTCTGGCTCTAGTTGTTCAAGAGACCTTTTCTAGCTTGTTAGAGGTTACCTTAAATGGCGTAAGAATGGCTTGCCACGTTGGGTGTAGTGCGAGCCCCTGGCCTAGTGTGTATAGGCTGTGGTTGTTGTGCCACCGGGAAGGGGGGTTCTACATCTGCCTGCCGAGTGAATCTAATGGCCCTAACTTGTTAGACGAACTTTTGAATGGCTTTATATGGTCTCTGATGTTTTGGGCCTTGCAAACCCATGCATTTGGAAATCATGACTCACAGTGAAAGTGCACACCTCTGCGCAGAGTTAAAAACTGGTATACTAGCCATGCTCACGGATACGAGCGGCCTTGGGGATTCTTACAGAATAGTTGATCACCATTGTTATATCATGCTTAATTATTGTTGATTATTATTATGCTCATGTTAATGCTATTCATTATCCTTATTACAATTGATCATTGATTCATTAATGGGATTTGGATTACCTTGATGCTACTCAATTGCTAATTATATGATGATTAAAAGCTAAACGCAGTTAAACAGTGTCTAGCCTTTTTGAGCCTCATGAACCCTGTGTTATACTTGTTGAGTTCGACATGGACTCACTCTTGCTATTTCCCCAACACTCCAGTGTTTTGTAAGATGCTACTCGGAAAAAGGACAAAGGTGTAGTGGAGTTTCCAGAAGACTAGTAGAAGTGCTAGGCATATGTTACCCCCAGTCAGCCGTCCCTGAGAAGAATGGAGCCCCAAGTTTAGTCACCGTTCCGCGATACTCTGATGTAAGTGTTAATATAGCTATGTATACGTTATATAATAACATTGTTTCTGATACTTTTTCATTCTGGCATATGTGTGGACTTCCTAGGCACACATATGATTAGCCTGGTTTTGTTCTTTAGAAAATCGGGTGTGACAAGGAGACACATATATAGTGATTTAAGTGCTTTAAAAGTAATTAGGTAACAAGGATGATCCCATGATATACTTGCCTTAACTTAGATCCTTCTTCAAATCCAAACCTTCAATGAACTGCTTCTTGATCACCACGTAAATCTCACCGACTGGACAAGATTGTGAAGCAATACACAAGCATCCAAGCAATCATACATGAAGAAAACAGTAGATCTAAATTAGAACAGTACACCAAACATATGAAATAACAAGTGAAAAGGTTTTAAAGAGATTCTACGCGTTGCTACGAACACACAGACGTGAAAAGCACGCTAATCGAAGCTATGGTTGAAAAGATACATCTAATGAAAGATTTTGTTGTATAAAACAGAAAATTATAGGTCTCATTTGTTTTAGCTATATAAAATCATATATATAGGATAAAATACTTTTTATAGATATTCAAAAGTGTCTTAGGCTAAATTACATTTAAATTTAGAAAACTAAAGGAGAAATCAATAATATTTTATTTATAAATCTAGTTGCACAGTTATTAATCAAGTTAGATCTAAACTATGAAATTCCAGAGATTTTGATAAAGAAAACATTAATACTAATACGTAGTTCATGTTGTTATAAATCCATTGCAATTTGAACGGACTAATTCGGAATTAAAACAAATAAGTTATGAATTAAACGAGGTTCTCTTTAGTAAAACAATAGATTAAATCTAACATCGAATCTTAAAGGTGGAAAACCTAACCAACAGTATAACTAACATATAGATTATGAAATTACAAATCTTACGCAATTTGAACGGGTTAAAACAGAGTTAAAACGTAGAAGATATGGCCTAAACAAGATAGTGGCAGTTTTGTAAATACCTAGAATTTTAATTTCAAAAATATATCAAAATATGGTTTTTAATGTGATCTAGACGGTGGAATTCAAGTAAATACCTCTTCTTCTTCTTGGAGTAGAACGTATGTTCACGAGGAACCATGGTGGAAGTTTCGGCTTGTGCTAGGCAGCCTGATGGCTTCATCGGACGACGACAAGAGAAGGAGGAGAAAATATAATTTACTACACGAGAGATTTTCCAAACTAGGGGCTCCTCTTACGGTAGTTTTGGTGTGCTTTGTCTAAGGGATAGATCCATACTTATTGGGAGAAAACTCATCACCTTCACATCAACTAGCAATATGGTACTAATTGATGTTGCACTCTCCGTCTTTACAAATAGACCTAATTAATTATTAAAGCCCATTAGTAAATAAATGTATGAGCCTTTGAGATTTATTAAGATTATTGCACATGGGCTTTGAGCGTTGGAAAAAAATGAGAAATTTATTATTTTCGGAATTAATTATTTTCGTGGATAAAATAATTCTAGAAAAGTCTAAAATTATTATTTAAGCCGCGAAAAATACTCTGAAAGCTCCGAAAATTCGGGGAAATTTTTTAGAAATATTATGGAACATGAGGAACCCAAATAAAATATTTGGAGCTCATGATAAGATATTTTAGAGCATCTAAAAATTAGATTATGCTCACAGATAAGTGGAAACAAGCTACATAAAAGGCGGACAAATTCATGAGAAGTTTGTAAAGGTTAATTGACAGAGGAGAAATAAGGAATTTGATTGTAGAAAAATGATATATGTATATCGGAGAAGGAAAATCGACCTAAACGTATTTTGAAAGAACAACTTGAATTTATTTTGATCTTTGGTCAAAACCCAGCAATACAACAACACAAATGCATCAGTATGAATGCATCAACAAGTTGCTAAACCTTATGATAAATTTCAATTTAGTGAAAAATATTATTTCTCTATGTTTTCATTAGCACAAAAATTTAAAATTAACTCATTTTAGCTCTATTTTTAAAGAACAAAATTTTATGGTGTTACAACACTTGCTATATTTGGAGTTTCAGAGAGAAAGATATGACATCTTTGGTGGAATACAACTTGGGAAGTCTTTAAAATACCCTAGAACTATCACCACTATAAGTTTCAAGGACTAAACTGACAAAATTCTACAGCTCTATGAATTATTATATTTGAGGGATTAAAACAGGATCTAGGACGAGGAGAAACCTATCACGATACGATTAATTGTGCAAACTGACTGAACCTTGGTACGGAAAGGACATGGAAGACACTAGAAGAGACTAGAACAAAGCGGGAGGCGAGACGTGCTAGTAGGGCTAGCCGACCCCATCCCTAGGCCAGTCGGCCTGTCAGAGATACCAATCACGTTCTCTTTCACGCAACGTATTCCAACCAAACTCTTCTAAGCATCTCCACCATTGATCAATGTCGGTTTGATCCGAGGGCTGTGGTTCATTCATTCGAACTATATAACCAAACCCTAGACCCCCCTCCATATTCAATCAATCATAATCATAGCAAGAGGTGTCCCTCGAAAGAATAACCTTAGAGCTCCACCAAACTTAGGGCATAGCTAGATAGAATAGAATTAGAGGAGGTAAGCTTCGCTTGGATTCCTGATCGTATCATGAGGAGGCTCGGTAAAGCCTTATACTTCTCTCTTGTATCAACATTATTGATCTATTTATTCTATTTGTTTGTCTAGTTCATCGTGTTCTTAATCTAGTTCTTATTGTTCTTCTAGTTCTTGTTCTAGTTGATCATATTGTTCTACTTGATATGTCTTTATTCTTAATCGATTATATATTCTTAATTATAATGATCATTGTCTACTTTGATTATATATCTAGCATAGTTAGATTATATTTATATTCAAGCACATGTTTGTATAGCGCTCATTCTTGTGATCAGAGGGTGAGTGGTCGACATTGTGTAAGCATGGTGCTTATACGTTGTTTACCTACAGATGCACCCTATATTCTAGGACATCAAGTCGAAGATCGTGGGTGTGATATTCTTGTTGAGTTCTCTACAGTCCACTCTCCAAATATAGGCCTAGTAAGACCTGGTTTCAAGGCTAGATTATGCTCTATTCTTAATCCGACTTAGAAATGTCTCTTGTGTGAGGATATAATATAATTGATACAATGACTGCTAGATGTAATTACACTAATCAATGTATACTATGACTTATAATTATAATAACTAGGAATTAGTTTCTAATCTCTTGTTCTAATCAACGCTAATGCTATAGGGTAGGAATGCTCTAGGACCTTTATAGGATGATCTTGAACTATTTATCTTATTATTTTTATCATATGATTGAATCCCTGTTCTGAGTAAAGACAATGATCTAGTTACTCTCTTATCACATGTGAGTGTAAAAGTTATAGCCTATATCCTTTATATTTCATGTCCATTCCTAGTGGTAAAGTATAAATAACGATACCTGGAACATTCCTGGGTAAAATGCTACAACGGGTGTATTTTTATCTATGCACTTGCAGATAACCTTTATTCTATATTTTATGTAAGTGTCATGATCATAAGTACAACCTCATCTCAAGTGTCGTGTTAGGGATGACAACTTAACTCAAGCGCTGCTAAGAGATGCCAACAAGCATTTCTGGCGCCGTTGTCGGGGAATGGAATAAAATATGGTAGCTAGAATTTCATATCTAGGAATAACTTTTACACCATGATAATTGAGATACACTATTAATCCTTTTTCTCAAACATGATTGTCCTGGCTTTGTCTACTTTTGTATCTTATGCAGGGGTAATGCATGCGTGATCTTCCAAACAACTTTGTTGACAATCCAGAAGCTTTACTCAGGAAGACTAGATCCAAACTCAAGAAGGTTTCACCCTCTGTGTTAGAAGATACTAAAGTAAGAAGAAGTTTAACACTAGTATTTGAAGTCATGGCAAGCAAGACCCTTTGTGAATTTTCTGCTCCAACCACTGCCAACATCTGGACTGGACCAACAATTAATGTGGGGGAGGATGGATTCGGGCTCAAGCCAGCTTTGATCAACATGGTGCAAGCCAATCAATTTTGTGGGAAGGTGAAAGCCCAAGTTTGGTTTTGGTAATTAATGACACCAAGTTGCTAATGCCATGTGTTAAGTGTTTTGAGTTAGGCACAAGCAACACATGAGATGAAGGTGTATGTGGCAAGGAGTGGTGGCCACAAGATCACAAAGAGATGGTGCATGGACATGAAATGATGATCATGGTGGAGATGCACATAAAAGGAAGGACATGATGATCAAGTGAAAGAGAAGGATCTAAGAGCGCAAGGCAAAGGTATAATCATAGGGGTTTTCCTTTTGCCGGTCTAAGATGAGTAGAGAAGTGATTGACCGGGTTTAGGATACATAGCCGACTATCAAGAGGGGCAATCACGGTTAGCTCGGGAATCAAGTGCCACTAGATCATTATCTTGAGCATATGCATTAGGATCTAGTAAAGAGCTAACATAACGCCTTGGAAAATGATTGTGAAATGCTAACACACATGCACTTGGTGGTGTACACTTGGTGGTGTTAGCACACTTGCGAAGGCGGTGGAGTTTAAGCGGTAGAGAGGGGTTTGGGTTCCTCTCTCCCTCCCGCCGAGCTTGCGAGGCGGGATTCGACGCTTTTTGGAGAAGTGAAACACCTATTTTCTACTGCGCTGAAAGTCGGAAAAGAAACGGAGGCGAACGGAGGTCTCTGTGGTGACCGGACGCTGCACCGGACGTGGTCACGGCTTGACCAGCGCGTCCGGTCAGTTCAATCCGGTCAGCACGCCTAGGGTTGATGACCGGACGCTGGTCTGGCCTGACCAGCACGTCCGGTCAGTTCACCGGTGCGCAAAAGCAGAGCGCGCGACCGGCGCGTCCGGTCCCTCACGGGACCGGTGCGTCCGGTCAGGCGTCCAGAGGGGCAGAGAGCAGCGAAGTGATGATCGGACGCGAGGCGCGTCCGGTCATGTACGATCGGACACGTCCGGTCGTTGAGGGAGCTTACTGGACTCAAACCGGACGCTGGCACTGTCACGTCCGGTCATTCGCTAGGGCGCGTCCGGTCGTTGCTTCGCGGGCTCGCGGTGCTGAGTGATCAGCGCGTCCGGTCAGTTGACCAGCGCGTCCGGTCATACGCTAGAGCACATCCGGTCATAGCAACGGTAACTTCTGACGCGCACTGTTCACGCTTGTCCTGTAGTGACAGGACGCGTCCGGTCACCCTGACCGAAGCGTCCGGTCATCCCGATTTGAACTGTGTCGTCCGGTAACGGCTAGCTGCGTATTCAAGTGCATTGCTTGAGAGTTGCATTCTAGAGGCACTTGATCTTCGAGTTGCTGCGGATTTCTTGTTACTCTTCCGTGTTTCCCAACACGGTAGACGGCTTGGAGCAGCGGAGGTGATTGAGCTCGCAATTGGAGATTGTTGGAGCCTTCACCAAGTGTTGTAAGGGGTTCTTGATCCTTCCCCGTGGGAGTTTGCGAATTGGATACTATAGTGGAGCTCGTGGCTTGGAGGATCCCCATCTTGTGTGCGATTGTGTGGCGCCTGCCGAGGGCTCGACTCTTGATAGTTGATTAGCTCGCGAATCAACAAGTGGGTGTATCGCCACAACGGGGAGTAGCTTGCCGGGAAGCAAGTGAACCTTGGGATAAATTCTTATGTCATTCTCTTCCTGAGGATTTCTCTTGTGTCATTGATTGATTGGTACTTCTCATCTCTTCACGGTGGTATAATCACTCAAAGCTCTTCTCTTGTATTACTTCTTGTTTCTAGCTTGTAGTTGTTGTTGTGTTTAGTGAATAGCTTTGTTATAGACTTGTGTAGGTGGCTTGCTTAATTAGTTAGAGCTAGTGCATTTGCTTCGCCACCTTTCGTACTAACGTGTGGTTAAGTAATTCTTGTAGAAGTTTTAATTAGGCTATTCACCCCCCTCTAGCCTATTTGGACCTTACAAGTGGTATCAGAGCCGAGGCACCGTTTATTTGAGGCTTAACAACCTACGGTGAAAAAGAAATGGCTCAATTAAGCTTGCACATCAACAACACCAAGAAGGCACCTCACTTTGATGGCACAAATTATGCATATTGGAAGGTTAAGATGACCGCACACCTAAAGTCAATCAATAGAGAAGTGTGGAAGGTCACCGAAATAAAATTTGAGGTTGCTAATCCGGAAGCACCTACACCGGTGGAAGAGAAGAAGCTCCAATGCAATGACATTGCCATTAGTGCTCTTCATGAGGCATTAGATGACAATACCTTTGAGCAAGTAAATAATATTGAGATTGCTCATGATGCTTGGGCCAAGCTAGAAGAAACATTTGAGGGCACCAAAGGCACAAAGACCGCTAAAGCATATATCTTGCAAGAAAAATTTTCAAGCTTCAAGATGCAAGATGATGAGAGTGTACCGGAGATATTTCATAGGTTGCAAGTCATTGTCAATGAGCTCAAGGCACTTGGTGAGGAGGTCAAGGACAATCAATTCTCTATGAAGTTCTTGAGAAGTCTACCCAAGAGATTTGATACATTGATCACCGTGCTAGTGAGGACTACATTGAAGAATTCAACTCCTTAACAAATATTCCAAGAAGTGATGACCGATGATTCGTATAGAGAAGATGATGAGAAAGATGAGTTGGTCAAGAAGAAGAAGAAGGAAAATGAGAAAAAAGATGATGAAAAGAAGAAAAGTGTGACATTCAAAGCCACCATATCCAAGGGCAAATCCAAGATTGAATCATCAAGTGATGAAGACTCAAGCTCTTGTGATAGTGATGACATTGATGAGAAGATGGCTCTCTTTGTCAAGCAATTTGGCAAATTCATGAAGAAGAAAGGCTTTCGTGCAAGAAGAAGGAAGAACTCATCCAAGAAGAATGAGCATACCATGAGATATTTTAGATGCCATAGCAAGGATCATCTTATTGCAAAGTGTCCTTATGATAGTGATGATGACGATGCTATCAAGAAGGAGAGGAAGAAGCAAAAGAAGAAGCTAGAGAAGAAGGAAAGCTCTTATAAGAAGAATAATGATTCTCATGTTGCTACATGGGATAGTGATGATTCCTCAAGTGATGATGAGGATGATAACAAGAGCAAGAAGAAGGGACATGCTAGCATTGCCATCCAAGAGAAGGTCTCCCTCTTTGACACTCCATCGTGCTTCATGGCTAAAGCCGCTAAGGTATCATCCGATGATGAGAGTGATCATGATAATGCTAGTGATAGTGATAGTGATGAAGAAGAATTCACTAAAGATGAACTAATAACTATGCTAGAAGATTGCACTCAACATTATAAAGAATCTACGAAGGAGTGCAAGGGCTTGCTTAAGGAAAAGAAAAACCTTATGCAAGAACTTGACGAGCTTAGAGCATCTTATGAGAGTCTAAAGGTAGACCATAAGAAGCTTCAAAAGTCTCACACCAAGCTTGAAGAAGCTCATTCCTCTCTAGTTGAAAAATGTGAAAACATGCCAACTAATGTTGAGAAAGCTAAAACTTGTAACATAGGCATATTATGTGATATAATTGAATCCGTTCATAAGCCTATTGTTGTTGCTCCCACTAACACTTCATGTAGCTCATCTACATCATCCTCATCTACTAGTGATGGTTTCACTTGTGACTCCACACTTATAGTTGAGAATGAAAATCTCAAGAAGGAGGTAAAAGAGCTCAATCACACATTAGCTAAGGCTTATGGTGGTGAGGACCACTTGCTTATGTGCTTGGGTAGCCAAAGAGCTTCTCTCTACAAAGAGGGATTGGGCTATAACCCCAAGAAAGGCAAGGCCGCTTTTGCTCCTCACAAGACTCGTTTTGTGAAGAACAATGGTAGCTATTGCAAAAGTTACAAGCAAATTGGTCACATAGAGCAACATTGCATGAACAAGAAATCAAATGCTAATGTATCCTCAATTAAGTTTGATTCTTTCTATATGCTTACCAAGGATATAAATGGTGTTCATGCTAAGTTCATTGGTGCACCGTGGATGGGCTCAAAGAAGAAAGCCATTTGGGTACCAAAGAGCTTAGTCTCTAACCTTGGAGGACCCAAACAAGTTTAGGTACCTAAAAACAATTGGTCTTGTCTTGTAGGTCAATTACAAAGCCATATGAAGGCATTGGGTGCTTGATAGTGGGTGCACTCAACATATGACCGGAGACTCTTGTATGTTCAATTCAATTGATACAAGTCAAAATGGTGGTTTTGATGCTATCACTTTCGGCAACAATAAGAAAGGCAAAGTCAAGGGGCTTGGTAAAATTGCTATCTCAAATGACATGAGCATTTCTAATGTGTTGCTAGTTGAGAGCTTGGATTTCAATCTTTTATCGGTGGCACAACTTTGTGATCTTGGCTTCAAGTGCATATTTGGTAGTGATGATATTGAAGTCATAAGTGTTGATGGATCAAATTTGATATTCAAAGGATTTAGACATGGTAGCTTATACTTGGTTGACTTCAATGATAGTGAGACACAATTGACATCATGCTTGCTTAGTAAATCTAGTATGAGTTGGTTGTGGCATAGAAGGCTTGGTCATGTTGGAATAAAACAATTGAACAAACTTTTGAGGCATGACTTAGTTAGAGGCTTGAAAGATGTCACTTTTGAAAAGGATAAACTATGTAGTGCTTGTCAAGCCGGCAAACAAGCTAGAAATACACATCCTAGTAAGAGTGAAATGAGCACATCAAAGGCATTTGAGTTATTGCACATGGATTTGTTTGGGCCAACAACATACACTAGTATTGGTGGCAACAAGTATGGTTTTATGATTGTTGATGACTATACTAGATACACTTGGGTGTTCTTTCTTTATGACAAGAGTGATGTTTATGATCTATTCAAGTCTTTTGTCAAGAGGGTGCAAAATGAGTTTGAGATTACCATCAAGAAGATTAGAAGTGACAATGGTAGTGAGTTCAAGAACACAAGAATTGAAGATTTATGTGATGGTCTTAGTATTGGACATCAATTCTCTCCAACCTACACTCCTCAATCCAATGGTGTAGTTGAAAGAAAAAATAGAACCTTGATTGATATGGCTAGATCAATGCTTAGTGAATACAATGTGAGTCATTCATTTTGGAGTGAAGCCATCAACACAGCTTGCTATTGTAGCAACCGTCTCTATTGCCATGGAAAGCTTGGGAAGACACCATATGAGCTATTGAATGGAAGAAAGCCCAACATTGCATACTTTAGAGTGTTTGGTTGCAAATGTTATATTCTCAAGAAAGGCACTAGATTGAGCAAGTTTGAAAAGAAATGTGATGAAGGGTTCTTACTTGGTTATTCTACCACAAGCAAAGCATATAGAGTTTGGAATCTCACAAATGGCACCTTGGAAGAAGTTCATGATGTTGAGTTTGATGAAACCCAAGGATCTCAAAATGAAGCTCAAAACCTTGATGATGTGAGAGGAGATCAATTGTCAAATGCAATGAAAAATATGGACATTGGTGATATAAGGCCGATGCAAGTTGATGATGATGATATTCATGTGATCAACCAAAGTGTGCAAATTGATACAAATCAAGCAAGCTATAGTGGTTCTCATGATGAAGCTCAAGTTCAAGGTCAAACAAGTGGAAGCAATCAACTCCCAATACTCCAACCTACTAGTATTGCAAGAGATCATCCATTAGACCAAATCATTGGTGGAATTCAAAGTGGTGTTCAAACTAGATCAAGGCTAGCATCCTTTTGTGAGCATTACTCATTTGTGTCACTTGAAGAACCTAAGAAATTAGAAGATGCTTTGAAGGATTCTGATTGGGTGAATGCCATGCATGAAGAACTAAACAACTTTGCTAGAAATCAAGTTTGGAAACTTATTGAGAGGCCAAAGAACTACAATGTGATTAGTACTAAGTGGGTCTTTAGAAACAAGCAAGATCAAGATGGCATGGTTGTGAGGAACAAAGCAAGATTAGTAGCACAAGGATACACTCAAGTTGAGGGTCTTGACTTTGGAGAGACATATGCACCGGTTGCAAGATTGGAGGCAATTAGAATCTTATTAGCATATTCTTGTGTACACAACATCAAGCTCTATCAAATGGATGTCAAGAGTGCATTTCTCAATGGCTACATCAATGAAGAAGTTTATATTGAGCAAACTCCCGGTTTCGAAGATGACAAGAAGCCCGACCATGTTTACAAGCTAAAGAAGGCATTGTATGGTTTGAAGCAAGCACCTAGAGCATGGTATGAGAGGTTGAGGGACTTTCTCCTCTCTAAAGGGTTCAAGATGGGAAAGGTTGACATCACTCTCTTCACCAAGAATATAGGCAATGACTTGTTTGTGTTGCAAATCTATGTGGATGACTTTATCTTTGGATCAACTAACCAAGACTTTTGTGAAGAATTTGGAAATATGATGGCTAATGAGTTTGAGATGTCTATGATTGGAGAGCTTAGTTACTTCCTTGGACTTCAAATCAAGCAAATGAAGAATGGCACTTTTGTAAGTCAAGGCAAGTACATCAAGGACATGATCAAGAAGTTTGGATTGTAAGATGCTAAGCAAATGAGTATACCAATGGGCACTAATGATCAATTGGGTATTGATGATAGTGGAAATATGGTAGAACAAAAGCTATACCGATCTATGATTAGAAGTTTGCTCTATGTCACCGCTTCTAGACCGGATGTGATGTTTAGTGTGTGCAAGTGTGCAAGATATCAAGCTTCACCTAGAGAAAGTCACTTTAAAGCAACCAAGAGGATATTGAGATATCTTAAGGGCACTCATGATGTTGGACTATGGTATCCCAAGGGATCTAATTTTGAGTTGATTGGATATTTGGATTCTGACTATGGTGGTTGCAAGATTAATAGAATGAGCACAAGTGGCGCTTATCAATTTCTTGGAAGGTCTCTTGTTTCATGGTCATCAAAGAAACAAAATAGCGTTGCACTATCTACCACCGAAGCCGAATATATTAGTGCCGGTAGTTGTTGTGCACAATTGCTTTGGATGAAGGCAACTTTGAGTGACTTTAGAATTAAATTCAAGAATGTGCCATTATTTTGTGACAATGAAAGTGCTATCAAGATGACTTAAAATCCAGTTCAACATTCAAGAACGAAGCACATTGACATAAGGCATCACTTCATAAGAGACCATTAACAAAAGGGTGATATTAGCATTGAGAGCATTGGCACCGAAGATCAACTAGCCGACATCTTTACAAAGCCACTTGATGAAAAGAGATTTTACAAGTTGAAGAATGAATTGAACATACTTGACTTCTCTAACTTGAAATGAGTGCAACCCCACATTTTTATATGAAATGCCTCTCCTCCAATATAGCAAGGTAAAGTTGTTTGGCATATCATTCATACTTTGCTAAGGACATGGTTAGAACATATAGACATATTTGCATATCAAATAGGCTCATTCATGAAAATCAAATGATTTTGATGTATATATGGTTCCACTATTGCTTCTATGTTTGATTGATCTAGTGGTAGCATATGACATGTTTGTGGGCTTGCAAACCTAGTGTTGAATCTAGTAAATAAGCTCATGATGTGTAATTCAACATGGTCAAGATAACACTTATACTTTATGAGGTGTGAAAAAGCTTGTCCTTGGATCAAACCGAATTACATATTCTAGGCAATTAATCTAGATTGAACCATAATTTGGACTCCCTCATATTTGATTGACTTAACTCTCACTAAAATTAGTACCTTTTTGGTGATTGTTGACAAAGGAGGAGAGAAAAGTCACAAAGATATTACAAAGAAGGAATAAGATATAATAAGGGGGAGAGAAAAGTCACATGGGAGAGAAAAGTCACAAAGATAAAAAGTTAAGTTACAAAGGGAGAGAAAAGTCACATGGGAGAGAAAAGTCACAAAGATAAAAAGTTAAGTTACAAAGGGAGAGAAATCAAGAGATCAATTAAAATTGAGCACACAAGTAGGGGGAGCAAGCTCATGAATTATTTGTTACATTTGTATGTGCATTAACATGATGAATTGTTGCATTGCAAAGCTTAAATTCATATTCTTGATTGAATGGTGATTGCTAGAAATAGAATTTGAATTATGATTTGTTGAGAGTAGCTTTACAAGCGATATCTAGACACCTTTGCTTATAATGTTGATCTCATGGGGTATTTTAGTGTTTGTGATCATTACAAGTGATGTATTTTAAGTGGTGTCTAGCTACATCGATGCTAAGGATGGTATATAAAGGAAACTCCGATTGGTATCACGCTTCAAAGGTCCATTCTATATACCTTAGCATCAATTTGATAGTAGTAACTCTCCCAAAATTCAAATCATTACATATGTGCAAAATTGAACCAAACTCATGGAAGCACATATGTAGGGGGAGCTAATACTATCGAAATTGAAAATTGATTTCATTACATATCTTTGTGATGGTTGTCATAAATTACCAAAAAGGGGGAGATTGAAAGCCCAAGTTTAGTTTTGGTAGTTAATGACACCAAGTTGCTAATGCCATGTGTTAAGTGTTTTGAGTTAGGCACAAGCAACACATGAGATGAAGGTGTATGTGGCAAGGAGTGGTGGCCATAAGATCACAAAGAGATGGTGCATGGACATGAAATGATGATCATGGTGGAGATGCACATAAAAGGAAGGACATGATGATCAAGTGAAAGAGAAGGATCTAAGAGCGCAAGGCAAAGGTATAATCATAGAGGTTTTCCTTTTGCCGGTCTAAGATGAGTAGAGAAGTGATTGACCGGGTTTAGGATACATAGCCGACTATCAAGAGGGGCAATCACGGTTAGCTCGGGAATCAAGTGCCACTAGATCATTATCTTGAGCATATGCATTAGGATCTAGTAAAGAGCTAACATAACGCCTTGGAAAATGATTGTGAAATGCTAACACACATGCACATGGTGGTGTACACTTGGTGGTGTTAGCACACTTGCAAAGGCGGTGGAGTTTAAGCGGTAGAGAGGGGTTTGGGTTCCTCTCTCCCTCCTGCCGAGCTTGCGAGGCGGGATTCGATGCTTTTTGGAGAAGTGAAACACCTATTTTCTACTACGCTGAAAGTCGGAAAAGAAACGGAGGCGAACGGAGGTCTCTGTGGTGACCGGACGCTGCACCGGACGCGGTCACGACTTGACCAGCGCGTCCGGTCAGTTCAATCCGGTCAGCATGCCTAGGGTTGATGACCGGACGCTGGTCTGGTCTGACCAGCGCGTCCGGTCAGTTCACCGGTGCGCAAAAGCAGAGCGCGCGACCGGCGCGTCCGGTCCCTCATGGGACCGGTGCGTCCGGTCAGGCGTCCAGAGGGGCAGAGAGCAGCGAAGTGATGATCGGATGCGAGGCGCGTCCGGTCATGTACGATCGGACGCGTCCGGTCATTGAGGGAGCTTACTGGACTCAAACCGGACGCTGGCACTGTCGCGTCCGGTCATTCGCTAGGGCGCGTCCGGTCATTGCTTCGCGGGCTCACGGTGCTGAGCGATCGGCGCGTCCGGTCAGTTGACCAGCGCGTCCGGTCATATGCTAGAGCGCGTCCGGTCATAGCAACGGTAACTTCTGACGCGCACTGTTCACGTTTGTCCTGTAGTGACCGGATGCATCCGGTCACCCTGACCAGAGCGTCCGGTCATCCCGATTTGAACTGTGTCGTCCGGTAACGGCTAGCTGTGTACCCCTTCATTATAAATAGACGTTGGCCGGGGTATGAGGGAACTCTTGCACATTTTGAGAACTAGAGACATACTTTGAGCTAGAGAACAACCCCTTCACTCATCTCTTTGCATAGTTGCACATCTTGAGTGAGATTGAGTGAGATTCAAGTGCATTGCTTGAGAGTTGCATTCTAGAGGCACTTGATCTTCGAGTTGCTGCGGATTTCTTGTTACTCTTCCGTGTTTCCCGACACGGTAGACGGCTTGGAGCAGCGGAGGTGATTGAGCTCGCAATTGGAGATTGTTGGAGCCTTCACCAAGTGTTGTAAGGGGTTCTTGATCCTTCCCCGCTGGAGTTCACGAATTGGATACTATAGTGGAGCTCGTGGCTTGGAGGATCCCCATCTTGTGTGCGATTGTGCGGCGCCCACCGAGGGCTCGACTCTTAATAGTTGATTAGCTCACGAATCGACAAGTGGGTGTATCGCCACAACGGGGAGTAGCTTGCCGGGAAGCAAGTGAACCTCAGGATAAATTCTTGTGTCATTCTCTTCCTGAGGATTTCTCTTGTGTCATTGATTGATTGGTACTTCTCATCTCTTCACGGTGGTATAATCACTCAAAGCTCTTCTCTTGTATTACTTCTTGTTTCTAGCTTGTAGTTGTTGTTGTGTTTAGTGAATAACTTTGTTATAGACTTGTGTAGGCGGCTTGCTTAATTAGTTAGAGCTAGTGCATTTGCTTCGCCACCTTTCGTACTAATGTGTGGTTAAGTAATTCTTGTAGAAGTTTTAATTAGGCTATTCATCCCCCCTCTAGCCTATTTGGACCTTACAGAAGGCACATGAAGACACAAGTGCTTATCTCCAACACTTTCTGGAGATTTGTAGTACTTTCACCATCAAAGGAGTTTTCAAGGATGCCATATTACTCCGTCTGTTTCCATTTCACTCTTGGGAAAGGCGAAGCAATGGTTCTACCCATTAGTA
This sequence comes from Saccharum hybrid cultivar R570, assembly GCA_038087645.1. NCBI lineage: Eukaryota > Viridiplantae > Streptophyta > Magnoliopsida > Poales > Poaceae > Saccharum > Saccharum hybrid cultivar. The sequence goes on from JAQSUU010000682.1 coordinate 2,479,261, forward strand.
AATAAATGTATGGGCCTTTGAGATTTATTAAGATTATTACACATGGGTTTTGAGCGTTGGAAAAAAGAGAAATTTATTATTTTTGGAATTAATTATTTTCGTGGATAAAATAATTCTAGAAAAGTCTAGAATTATTATTTAAGCCGCGAAAAATACTCTAAAAGCTCCAAAAATTCAGGGAAATTTTCCAGAAATATTATGGAACATGAGGAACCCAAATAAAGTATTTGGAGCTCATGATAAGATATTTTAGATCATCTAAAAATTAGATTATGCTCACAGATAAGTGAAAACAAGCTACATAAAAAGCCGAAAAAATTCATGAGAAGTTTGGAGAGGTTGATTGGCATATGAGAAACAAGGAATTTGATTGTAGAAAAATGATATATGTATATCGAAGAAGGAAAATTTACCTAAACGCATTTTGAAAGAACAACTTGAATTCATTTTGATCTTTGGTCAAAACCAAGCAATACAACAACACAAATGCATCAGCATGAATGCATCAACAAGTTGCTAATCCTTAAGATAAATTTTAATTTAGTGAAAAATATTATTTTCCTAAGTTTTCATTAGCACAAAAATTCAAAATTAACTCATTTTAGCTCTATTTCCAAAGAAGCAAATTTTAGGGTGTTACAACACTTGCTATATTTGGAGTTCCAGAGAGAAAGATATGACATCTTTGGTGGAATAGAACTTGGAAAGTCTTTAAAACATCCTAGAACTATCACCACCATAAGTTTCAGGGACTAAACTGATAAAATTCCATAGCTCTATAAATTATTATATTTGAGGGATTAAAACAGGATCTAGGACGAGGAGAAACCTATCACGATATGATTAATTACGCAAACTGACTGAACCTTGGCACGAAAAGGATGTGGAAGACACTAGAAGAGACTAGAACGAAGCAGGAGGTGAGACGTGCTAGGAGGGCCAACCGACCCCTCCCCTAGGCCGGCCGACCTATCAGAGATACCAATCACGTTCTCTTTCACGCAACGTGTTCCAACCAAACTCTTCTACGCATCTCCACCATTGATCAATGTCAGTTTGATCCGAGGGCTGCGGTTCATTCATTCAGACTATATAACCAAACCCCAGACCCCCTCCATATTCAATTAATCATAATCATAGCAAGAGGTGTCCCTCGAAAGAATAACCTTAGAGCTCCACCAAACTTAGGGCATAGCTAGATAGAATAGAATTAGAGGAGGTAAGCTTCGCTTGAACTCCTGATCGTGTCACGAGGAGGCTCGGTAAAGCCTTGTACTTCTCTCTTGTATCAACATTATTGATCTATTTATTCTATTTGTTTGTCTAGTTCATCGTGTTCTTAATATAGTTCTTATTGTTCTTCTAGTTCTTGTTCTAGTTGATCATATTATTCTACTTGATATGACTTTATTCTTAATCGATTATATATTCTTAGTTATAATGATCATTGTCTACTTTGATTATATATCTAGCACAATTAGATTATATTTATATTCAAGCACATGTTTGTATAGCGCTCATTCTTGTGATCAGAGGGTGAGTGGTCGACATTGTGTAAGCATGGTGCTTATACGTTGTTTACCTACGGATGCACCCTATATTCTAGGACATCAAGTCAAAGATCGTGGGTGTGATATTCTTGTTGAGTTCTCTATAGTCCACTCTCCAAATATAGGCCTAGTAAGACCTGGTTTCAAGGCTAGATTACGCTCTATTCTTAATCCGACTTAGAAATGTCTCTTGTGTGAGGATATAATATACTTGATACAATGACTGCTAGATGTAATTACACTAATCAATGTATACTATGACTTATAATTATAATAACTAGGAATTAGTCTCTAATCTCTTGTTCTAATCAACGCTAATGCTATAGGGTGGGAATGCTCTAGGACCTTTATAGGATGATCTTGAACTATTTATCTTATTATTTTTATCATATGATTGAATCCCTGTTCTGAGTAAAGACAATGATCTAGTTACTCTCTTATCACATGTGAGTGTAAAAGTTATAGCCTATATCCTTTATATTTCATGTCCATTCCTAGTGGTAAAGTATAAATAACGATACCTGGAACATTCCTAGGTAAAATGCTACAACGGGTGTATTTTTATCTATGCGCTTGCAGATAACCTTTATTCTATATTTTATGTAAGTGTCATGATCATAAGTACAACCTCATCTCAAGTGTCGTGTTAGGGATGACAACTTAACTCAAGCGCTGCTAAGAGATGCCAACAAGCATTTCTGGCGCCGTTGCCGGGGAATAGAATGAAATATGGTAGCTAGAATTTCATATCTAGGAATAACTTTTACACCGTGATAATTGAGATACACTATTGATCCTTTTTCTCAAACATGCTTATCCTGGCTTTGTCTACTTTTGTATCTTATTCAGGGGTAATGCATGCGTGATCTTCCAAACAACTTTGTTGACAATCCAGAAGTTTTACTCAGGAAGACTAGATCCAAACTCAAGAAGGTTTCACCCTCTGTGTCAGAAGATACTAAAGTAAGAAGAAGTTTAACACCAGTGTTTGAAGTCATGACAAGCAAGACCCTTTGTGAATTTTCTGCTCCAACCACTGCCAACATCTGGACTGGACCAACAATCAATGTGGGGGAGGATGGATTCGAGCTCAAGCCAGCTTTGATCAACATGGTGCAAGCCAATCAATTTTGTGGGAAGGCACATGAAGACGCAAGTGCTCATCTCCAACACTTTCTAGAGATTTGTAGTACTTTCACCATCAAAGGAGTTTCCAAGGATGCCATATTACTCTGTCTGTTTCCATTTTCACTCTTTGGAAAGGTGAAGCAATGGTTCTACGCCAATATGGATAAAAACACTACAATGGAAATCTGCTCCACTGCTTTCTTAGCAAAGTTCTTTCCAGTAGGCAAGTCCAGCGCTCTACGTGCTAAGATCTCAAGCTTTCAATAGTAGTATGGTAAATTTGTCCCTGACGCATGGAAACGCTTTCAAGATTACATATCAGAATGCCCTCATAATGGGATGAAGAATTGGCTACTCATGCAGACTTTCTACCGTGGTCTCACTACTAGTGCCTGTGAGAACATAAATGCAGTTGCTGGAGGATCATTCTTGTCACTCACTATTCATGACGCAACTGCTCTTGTGGAGAAGATAGTTTCTGACCAAGGATGGAACGAAGAACGCACTCAACCACACAAGAGAGGAGGAGGAATGCATCAACTCAAGGAGGTAGACATGTTGTCTGCTAAGATGGACCTGCTCATGAAGAAGCTTGATGAACGAGACAATGAGAAGAACGAAGTCAAGCTCATTCATGATTCCTGCATAACCTATGAGGAGTGTGGAGGCACTGGCCATTTAGGAAGTAACTGCCCTGAAATTCAAGAGGATGTGAACTACATCAAGAACAACAACAATTATCATCCTCAACAGAATCAGGGATGAAATCAGCAACAAAGGCCCAATTACTCAGGTAACTACCAAGGTAATAACTTTAACCAACCACCCTTAAGAGAATTGATTACTAATCAAAATAAAGTTATTGAGAATATGTCCAGGAAGTTAGCTTCCAATGATAAAATTCTAGAAACCATTAACAATAGAATGGATAGCTTTACTTCTACAATAAAGAATCAACATAACTTTAATAAGATGATAGAATCACAAATATCTCAGCTAGCAGCTTCAGTTCCTATGACCAAAAAAGGTAAGATTTTGGGGAAGTCGGAAGATTTAGAAACTACGAATCTTGTAGACATTTACAATGCAGGACACTACTTCACCGTGCCATCAAGAGCATGGGAAATGTTGACATTTACTACTGCTATTACTAAACTAACAACACCAGTAAATGTATGGTAATGATTAACATGTGTTTAGCACAGTAGTCACCTATCACATACCTACACTCCTAAGCTTGAACTAAGTTGTCATCCCTAGTTTTATAGCTAGAAATGTATATTGGTACTATATAAAGGAATCTATTATTTTATGTGACTAGGCAGAAATAATAAGAATGAATATATGAATAAAACTGGTTCTATAAGCGGGCAGATAATTATACCATTGTAGCATTTTACCTAGAGTATTGCCAGGTTGTCGGTTTATATTTATGCCACTGGGAAGATCTAGCTAAATAGGAAATCTATAGTATTGATAACTTTCTATATATATGATGAATGAGAGCTAAAACCAATATCATACACTCTACTCATAACAGGGATAAGTCAAGCACTATGTCTCAAGCTCTTTGCTCAACTATTATTCCGGAGTTTTGCAAGTTTTTAGAAATGAAACTCAGAGCTTTAATTATTTGACACTCTCAAATCTCTCAATATATGTGATATTTGTGGATCCTCACCAAGTCAATAATGTTATGCCTTCTCTTCCTACAACTAAGGCTTATAGTGGAGCTCATAGGAGTGGCAATAACAAGGAAGAGCATACTTGCAGTTCATATATTATAAAGTCAAACAATGGATCTAAAGAGAGTAAAATCATACAATCCAATCAAGATGTGCATGTGTATGGAATATGGTGGATAGGTGTTTATATGGTGGCTAATCCTAATTCTACTTTTGCTCCTTGAAGAATATATCTCTCTTTTGGAAATTTAAAACTTTGCAAGAAAACATGGGCTATCTTTATTATTATTTTTCCTTTTCTTCTTTTTTTCACTTGTACACTTGTCCATTTTTTAAATACTTTTTCTTTTGCATAGCCACATGAATCTTTTTTAATACAAAATATTAGAGAGAATAACAACAAGATCTTTGGAGCATTTATTTTGGGGGTTGTCCTATAGGTTTATTTTTGGGTGTTCTCTCCCGGTGTAGGAGAAAAACATTTAAGGTGGATCTAGGTGGAAAATAGAGAATAGTTGTGACCACTCCCAGTGTAGGAATAGTGCATATATGAAGGTGGAGTGTACGTGATCTTGATTTTAAAAGCATGACAAAACTCTCATAAGGTATACAACAAAGCTTAACTAAACTCAATGCAAAGCAAGTAGCATAAATGAGCAAAGGTTTTTTTAATCTAGATGTATCATATTTGGCTTTGATATGAATTTAAGCTTTGTCATACAAGAGCTCATCATGTAAGATTTTAAGTCTTCAAAAGATAAATCTCTAGAACTCAGTATTGCTAGGAACAAGATAAACAGTAGCTCAGACTCTCTCATATCATATTCCTCAATTATCTAGACTTAGCTCAAGCATATGCTACCCACAAGTTTCAAGTTTATGGTGAATTCTTATATCAGAATAGTACTATCCAAAACTCGAGAGAATTCAAGGCTGAAAACCAGTTACTTGAAAGAAATTACGGCAGAGTAACTATTCATCATCTCCAATGCAATATTTTACTATTTATTATTTTATTTGACTCCTAACAAACTAGATAGAATTATAACAAACTTTTATTTGATTTTCTATGATCACACCTTAATATAATAACTAGGACAAGAATCTTTATTCGGTTTAGTGCTTATCCATTTTTTAATTTCTTTTTCACTAATAGACTTAAAAATAGTAAAGCTGTAAAAAGATAGGGATACTTAGCTAGATATACGGGGGATGCTCCTCCCCCAAGCTTGATGTTTGCTGTAGTCAATTGTTGAGTGATCTTTAAAGTAAGCTTGTCAGCAGTAGTCCGAGATGGCACCACTGAGCAGACTCACTTCTGGTGACAGTAATATCCTGCAAAATTTAAACTCCAACAAGAACATCAAAAACTTGAGGCTTGGATTTTGACAAGGGGTTAGTGGTCACCCAAATGAACAATTGATTATTCTTATGAGCTGATATAAATTTTCTATTAGGATGTCTCTTTAATTTCTTTTTTAAGATTTTCTGTTTTATAATGCAAGTAATTAAAGACAAATTATATTTTATTTTATTTTTCTATGCCATCACAGTAAATATTCCTACGGAGTTACCATAAGTTTACTTACATGGGGCTTAGTAATTTTATGATGCACTAATAAAAGAAATAATCATTTTTATTTTCTTTTCACTATGCAATAATGGCAAACTATAAAGTATATTTTATTATTATATTTTTTAATGCAGATGCATGTAAGGAGGATAAATATACTAACATAATGCTGAAAAGTAAATTTAGATAACTACCATTATTACCTTATGGCAAGGCTACGAAGTTTAAAGCCATTTGGACAGGACTCGGTAGGAGTGAGTACTTACTTGTCAGGTGTATCATCTGATCCTACTAGCGGTTCAGATGTCTGCTCCTTTTGTGTTGGCGATGTAGCCTTTTTCTTCTCCTTTCATATCATCATGATTTGAGTCTTTGACTTGAGTAGTTCAGCTTCTTCTTTTGTAGGCAGTTCAATCTCATCTGCATCTTTGTCCCACTCGTTCTAGCGAGGTTCCTTAACTGTCTCTACTTTATTCTTCTCAACTTTGTCATCTTGGTCACCATAGTGATCCACATATCTTGAACTTCTCCTAGGTAGTCGGCCCATCCATCCTTCAAATACTGGTTTGCTTGACGGCAAGATCGACGTCTCCTTCTATTGTTGCGTAGCTTCTTGGGCTGCTCATGATTAGTATAACTATTAAAGTGACAGCATACCTTTCTGTCTGAGAATTGAAAGTGGATTTGTCCAGATCCGATATAGATGATAGCATCAATGGTGTTGAGGAACGATCGTCCTAGTATAATGGGTGTATCTTCTTCCTCGTCTCCCATGTCGAGGACCATGAAGTCGGCGGGGACAAAGTGATCTTGGATTTTCACCATAACCTCTCTTGCTATGCCCTCCAAGAATCGAATCGACTGGTCCACCATCTGCAGCTGCACATGGGTCGGGTACAATGGTTCGTTACCAAATAAATATCCATATATTACCTTTGACATTATGTTGACATCCGATCCCATGTCGTAGAAGGTCTTGTGGAGTATTTTCTGATTGATTGTGCATTCAATGGTAGGAACACCTAGATCATCCTTCTTCACTAGGAATGGTGGAGTGAGCAAGTGGTCGTATTCTGTTCTGATGGTGTTGATCATCTTGACAGTCTCTTCTGGAATCTTGCTGAGTTTGGTCTTTCTTTAGTTTCTAAAATTCTTCTTCTTATCACTGGTGCTGCTGGCTTCTTAGGCATGAATGCATTTTGTGGTAGAGCAGGAGAGTGCAGGATGCGTTCTTTGAATGAAAACTTCTCTTTCTTATCTTTAATGGAAAAGACAATCTTGGCATGCTTTGCACAGATGATGGCTTTGGCTATGCATAGGAATGGTCGTTCCAAAATAATTGGTGCTCTTTCATCTCCTCCTGTATCCATGACTATGAAATCAATTAGAACATATGATTGTCCCACTCGAATGACTGCTTCTTCTAGGACTCCCTCACGGTAGCAGATGGACTGATCTGCAAGCTACAAATGCATATTTATGTACAACAAAGGATCTTCTAGAATATTTTTATAAATTACCTTAGGCATGATGTTGACACTTGTGCCAAAGTCGTAGATAGCTTCTGGAAAGACATGGCATCCTATGGAGATAGGAATGACAGGTCTTCTTGGATCACCTTTCTTGTCGGAAAGTGAATAGTCAATCCACTTCACATCTACTGGCTGAGTGTAGTAGTTGGCTACATTATGAATATTGACAAGATTTGCAGTTTCTAAATCTTCCAGCTGGCCCAGAATCTTACCTTTCTCTAGTGGAGGAACACCAGCTGCTAGCTAAGCTAATTGTGATTCTAGCATTTTATTAAATCTATGCTGGTTCTTAATAGCAGAAGCAAAGATATCCATTCTAGCATTTATATTTTCTAGAGCTTTGTCATTAGAGGCTACCTTCTTACTCATTTGATCTAATAATCTAGACTGACCAGCAACTAAATCTCTCAAGGGTGGCTGATTGTAATTACTGAAATTATTACCTTGAAAGTTACCTTGGTAGTTTGGCCTTTGTTGTTGCTGATTCCATCATTGATTCTGCTGATTCCATCCTTGATTTGGTTGAGGACGATAACTGTTGTTGTTATTGATGTAGTTCACATCTTCTTGAGTTGTTGGACAGTTGTTTCCTGAATGCCCAACGTCTCCACATTCTTCACAAGTCATACGAGAGTCATTGATGTGCATGACTTTCTTCTTCTCGATGTCTTGTTCTCCAAGCTTCTTCATTATTAGATCTAACTTTGCAGACGTCATATCAGCTTCCTTGAGTCGACGCATGCCTCCTCCTCTCTTGTGAGGTTGAACACTTTTTTTATTCCAACTCTAGTTTGAGGCCATCTTCTCAATGAGTGTTGTAGCCTCGTCAAGTTTGAGTGACAGGAAAACACCTCTAGCTGTAGCATCTACTGACTCACGGGTACTAGTGACTAGCCCATTATAGAAGGTCTACAAAAGTATCCACTTTTCCACCCCATGATGAGGACACTTTGATATATAATCTCAAAAATGCTCCCATGCCTCGGGAATTGATTCATCATGGTGTTGCTAAAAGCTTGAAATCTTCCCACGCAGAGCATTGGTCATGCCTGTAGGAAAGAACTTGTCTACGAAAGCAATTGAACATTTGTCCCATGTAGTATTCTTATCTTTGTTAGCATAGAACCACTGTTTTGCTTTCTCTAATAGTGAAAATGGGAAAAGGCGGAGTAGAGTAGCATCTCTGGATACTCCCTTGAGTGTGAAGGTGATGTAGATCTCCAAAAAGTGTTGTAAGTGTGCACTTGCATCTTCATAAGCCTTTCCACAGAATTGGCTGGCTTGCACCATGGTAATGAGCGTAGGCTTGAGCTCGAATCCATTCTCTCCAACGTTGACCACTGGTCCCATACGAATGTTGGTAGTTGTTGGGGCAGAGAATTCACAGAGAGTTTTATCGGCCATAGCTTCAAATTCTGATGCTAAACTTCTCTTTGCTTGACTATCTCCCGAAGTTTCTACTACCGAAGTCATCTTGAGTCTTGCTCTAGTCTTTCTTAAGATTGCTTCAGGATTGCTCATGTAGTCTTTTGGAAGGTCAGAGCCCATGCATTACCCTACATAAGATACAAAAGTAACTAAAACAAGGGTAAGCCTGTTTGAGTTAGAGGTCAATTGGCCAATCAATCTTATTCATCACACACACACACACACACACACACACACACACACACACACACACACACACACACACACACACACACACACACACACACACACACACACACACACACACACACACACACACACACATATATATATATATATATATATATATATACTTCCTAAGTTTAAATACCTTCCCTGGCAACGGTGCCAAAAAATGTTTGTTGACATTTACTACTACTATTACTAAACTAACAACACTAGTAAATAAATGGTAATGATTAACATGTCTTTAGCACACTAGTCACCTATCATATACCTACACTCCTAAGCTTGAACTAATTTGTCATCCCTAGTTTTATAACTAGAAATGCATATTGGTACTATATAAAGGAATCTATCATTTTATGGGACTAGGCAGAAATAATAAGAATGAATATATGAATAAAATTGGTTCTGCAAGCGAACAAATAATTATACCATTGTAGCATTTTACCTAGAGTATTACCAGGTTGTCGATTTATATTTGTACCACTAGGAAGGTCTAGCTAAACAAGAAATCTATAGTATTGATAACTTTCTATATATATGATGAATGAGAGATAAAACCAATATCATACACTCTACTCATAATAGGGATAAGTCACATGATAAAGATATATATGATAAGTAATGATCAGTCGTCATAATAATAAGATAATCGATTCACTCAGAGCACTCTAGCTACTACAATAACCTCATAAGACCCGAATATTAGAGAGATAATTCCTAATGTAGTTCTTTAATCACAAGTCAATGAATACTCTAATTAGTGCAACTACATCTAACAATTATTGTTAACATTACTACTATGTCATTATCCACACATAAGGAGCACCAACTAGAGAGGCTTTTAAGATGCAACCGTCACCTCTGACATGACCACGCTCTACATAACCTATGCGTAGGGGATGGACTACAGAGGACTCAACGAAGCTATAATAGTCACCTTCGTGATCTACCACACGTCCTGAAACATCATGGAGCACTCGCAGATATGCAATATATCTAAGCTCCACGCCTACATAATGCAAATCATCTACCCTAGGTACCTTAGGATAAACGCTATACGAGCATATGCATGAACTCAATAATAATAAAGTAACTATGCTAGACATATAATCAAAGTAAACAATGAACATTGCAATCAAGAACATAAACAAGATGAAAATTAATGTTGTCATAACACTGTAATAAACACACAATGATGAATAATACAATGAGAGAGAGGAGAGCACAAGAATAGTACCAATTTCTATGCCCTTGATAACGTCGGGAATCAAAGTTAGGTTGACCAACTTGACTCCCTCAGATCTAGTCTAACTTAGCTATCGCTATAAACTAGAGGAACTCTGAGGAACTAGGGTTTCTGGCTCTGGATGGTCTGATCTCCAAATGACTTGATGGCTCTAGGGGTGTCAAGCTCCGTATATATAGTCTGGTGGGATGCACATTAACCCTTGGGTCAAACCAACTTGACGTAGGGCTAAGATTGATCCTCAAGGTCGGTGGAGGAGTCTCGTAGAAGATGACAGGTGGGGGCCACAGCCAAGGGCCGGTCGACCTGGGGGCCTAGTGTCACCCGGCCACCTCTAGATGCTTCTGGAGTCCCGTTTTCGTCTACTACCTTCTCATGTCTTCTAGAGTCTTCTAGCGTATCTTTCGCGGTGAAATTTCGATAATTCATTTGATAATTAGGTCCCTCTTGTCATCTTTTCTGGAATAATCTCTAGAAAATAATAATTCACCAAAACTCGTAGAAATTGTCAGATAAAACCCTAGACTCATCTATTTCCATGTTTATTGATCATTTCTCATGTTTATTGCGCTATAAAATGTTGACGCTATCCACCATCAACAGGAGAATGACTCCCTACCAAAGAAGAAAGGTGATCCAGGGAGACTAGTCATTCCTAGCGCCATTGGAGCTCACACTTTTGTAGAAGCTATCTGTGACCTTGGAGAAAGTGTCAACATCATGCCAAGGGTAATTTATGAGAAAATTCATGGTGAACCTTTGTTATACACAACCATGTGTTTGCAGCTTGCAGACCAGATACTATGTTACCCTAAGGGAATTCTTAAAGATGTATACATAAGAGTTGGACACTCAGATGTACCAGTAGACTTTGTGATTGTAGAAACAGGAGGAGATGAGAGAGCACCCATCATTTTGGGATGACCATTCTTGAGCACAGCCAAAGCCATCATCTACGTGGATAGTGCCAAGATCTATTTCACAATCAATGATAGGAAGGAGAGGTTTAGTTTCAAGAGGCGTACACTCAAGGCTCCTGTCCATCCCAAGACACTATACATCTATGCAGAACCAACTGCTACTCCAAAGAAGAAGAAGAACAACAGGAGGAGGAACAAGGCTAAGCAACAAAGAGAAGACCCAGTGTGGATGGTCAACACTGTTGAGACAGAGTATGACCACCTTCTGCCATCACCATATCTCACTAAGAAGGATGATCTAGGTGTACCAACCATAGATTGCAAGATCGAGGAAAGTACCTTTTACAAGACGTTCTATGACATTGGCTCAACAGTCAACATAATGTCTACGGTAACATATAAATATTTGTATGGTAATAGACCTTTATACCAAACATATGTGAGGTTGCAGTTGGCAGACCAATCATTCTAATTTTCTAAGGGAATAGCAAAAGACATCATGGTCAACATCCGAGTTCACTATGTTTCAATGATTCTAGACATGGGAGATGAAGATGACGTCCACCTCATCATAGGAAGATCATTCCTCAACACCACTAGCATGATCATCTACATGAAATCTGGACAGATCCACTTTTAATTTCCTACAAAAAAAGGTATGCTGCTATTTCAATAGCTATACCTCTTATGAGCAGCCCAAGAAAAACAGGTCAAGGAGACATCATTCTCAGTGCCAAAAGAAGAAAATCACTAAAGATAGATGGGCAGACTATCCAGGGGAAGTGTCCAGATATGAAGATCGTTGGAATGATGAACCTGAGAAAAATGAAAGTCCTCTTGAGGAAGTTACACCACCAACAAACACACCAGTCAATATGCAAAGAGGAAGAATCTAAGAAAGATGAACCACAGAAAGAGAGTCCTCAATCCAAGAAGGTATGGAAGAAGAAATAGAGAACACTACTAGATACATCAACACAAGAAAATGTGTAAGTGAAAGGTCCTTGTTTGGTTTTAGTAATTGAGTGACAACCTTAGGTGGACTAATTATGTTTGTGTGAGATACACTGGGAATTAGTCCACAGGTGATGATGTCATGAAGGAGCTCATTTCATATGAGACATGACATGGAGTCATGTGACCAAGGTGGCAAAGATCAAGATGAGGCTTGGCTTGATGGACCGGTTGCAAGTGTGAAGGGCAAGTCAGAGGCTTTGGAGCGATGGACCACAGGGCGGTAAAGCTTGAGCAAGACTTGGCACCGATGGTCCGACGCAACGGTGAAGAGCAAGTGAGGTCAAGATTGATGGATCAACAAGGTCACATGATGATATAAAGTGGATGATATCATTTGTGATATGATTGGTGCATGTGTTGCATCAACGTCGGAGGAGATGGAGTGGAATGCGCAAGGCAAAGGTATAACCTAGGGCATTTTCATTTCATTGATCATAGGTGTGTAGAGAAGTTGATGACCAGGTTTAGGATAGATGGCCGTACTATTAAAAGGTGCAAACTTATTTGCATATCAGTCATCTAGTGCCACTCGAGTGATCTAACTTTGCATCGTTGCTAGAATCGAGTGGCGTGGCAAGTTGAGTGGCTAACTCCTTTGAAGAAAATGATTGTGAAAGTGCTAACACACGTGTACAAGGTGGTGATCACTTGTTGGTGTTGGCACATTTGCGAAGGCACTTTTTGTGGAAGTGAAACGCCTATTTTCCACTATACCGGAGGTGGAGAATTTCTCTAAGTCGTCGTGGATAGAAACGGAGGAGAACAGAGGTCACTGGTTGTGACCAGACATGGTCTCGGTTTGAACAGACACATCCGGTCAGTGGCAGAGTAGCACGTGGCGCGAGTGCGGTCAGTTCGACCGGCGCGTCCGGTCATTCGTGGGACCGGCGCGTCCGATCAGGCGCCCAGAGGGTCTACAGAACGTGAGGTCGATCGACTGCGGTGGCGCGTCCGGTCATGATCAACCAGACATGTCTAGTCGACAAAGTCACTCTCTAGAACCTCTCTGGACAGCGACCGGATGCTGGCACTATCACGTTCGGTCGAGGTGTGCAGTGCGTCCGGTCATGGCTTCACGCGCGGGGTCTGTCCGTGACCTGCGCGTCCGATCGAGTCTGGCTAGCGCGTCCAGTTGGCTAGTGACCGTTGGCGCGCAGTGAGCGTTGGAGGATCGGGCGGCCACGGTTGAATCTGGGAGGCCACGTGGATGGCGCAGGGTAACCGGACGTGGTGCAACGCGTTTGGTCAGTTCAACCGGCGCGTCTGATCGATGCGAAAAAACGCTCAGTGAAGGGGTAACAGTCATATTCATTCGTGGGGCTATAAATACTTGTGGTGGTTGGCCTTGGCCGGTAGTTGAGCACACTTTAGCCTTAGTGGCTTACGTTGTGGTGCTTGGGAGCCCTCTAACTCACTCATGCTTGATAGTGTTCATCGGATCGAGTGAGAGAGCGATTCTAGTGCATTGCATCATGAGGATTGCACCGAGTGGCACTAGGTGTTTGAGTTGCAAGCCGGTGGTGCTTGTTACTCTTGGAGGTTGCCACCTCCTAGATGGCTTGGTGGCTTGAGGCTCCGTCGAAGCTCGCAAGAAGATTGTGCGAGGCTCCGAAGAAGCTTTGTGAGGGGCATTGTGCTCGCCCCGCGAGAGCCACGAAGAGCAACTCTAGTAAAGCGAGACGTGAAGGGCGACAAGTGGTCCGACCGGGTCAAGTGCTAGAGCTCATGGCTTGGAGGATCCCCATCTTGTAAGTGGATGTGCGGCACCCGCTGAGGGTTTGACTCTTGGTAGTCAATTAGCTCGTGATCCAACAAGTGGGTGTATCGCCACAATGAGAAGAGCAAGAGGACCGGTAGCAACCTTGGAGCTTGTCTCAATGAGGACTAGCGTGCTGGCAAACACACGTGAACCTCAGGATAAAAATCATCGTGTCAACCTTGTTCATCCCGTTGGTTTGCAATCTCCGAATCACAAGCTTGTATTACTTTCACATATATACTTTGTGCTTGTGTAGTTGCTCTCATATCTAGTTGTGTTTGTATAACTAGCTAGATATCTTGTTGCTTGTGTAGCATAGAAGTAGTTCCCATTGCGTGGCTAATTTGGTTTGTGTAACCTTGTTAGTCACATTGCTTAGTTTGTGTAGCTAAGTAATTTGTGCTCCCTAATTTGGCATTGGTTGCCTTATTATTGAGCATCGCAGTGAGCCTAGGAGCTTTGTGCTTTTGCTTACTAGTTGTGTAGGAGCTCCCCCGGTTGGCAAAGTACTAGTGCATAGGTTTGTGTGACCTTGATCTAGAATTGATTAGGTGAGCTCTTGCTAAGCTTAGCATCTTAGTTGATTAATTAGGATCTTTGTAAGGTGCTAGAGAACTTAGGTAGAGGGGTGTAGTCTTGGCTAGATCCATAGATTTAATTCCACACTTGTTTCGGTTAGCCAATGCAATAATTTTTTTAGAAAGGACTATTCACCCCCCTTTAGTCCGCCATCTCGACCCTACAATAAGGACATATGGTCCGGTTCGACGGACCTAAATCTCCGAACCTTCACTGGAAGGTAAACTCAGTAGTTATCTACATATTTATTTCTTTTGCATTGAAAAAGGAAAAGAATAAAAATATATTTTATTGCATCATCTCATTATATTTAAGAAGAAAACTTTTAAGCCCCATGAAAATAAGTATTCCAGCTATTTACTGTGGAGGCATAAAAAAATAATATATCTTGCATTAGTCATCTGCATATATATAAAAACACAAAAAAATGAAAATCCAAAAATACTGAGATAGAGATACCCTATCAATTACTGAAAAGCTCTAGACAAATAAGGCATAGAAGGTTTATCACTAACGCTTAATCTATTCCACGAGCTTTGTTATCTATTTGAGTTTAGCAGGATTTGAAAAAGTACAGATAGATGTTTTCACCCACTCTGAGAGCACTACCTTTAGAGCTCTAGAGAAGCGAAGTGCGTCTATGTTGTCAGAGATTCAAGATGAACGACTATGTTAACATCTAGCTTGGGGGAGATGCATCCCCTTTGTATCTAGATAAGTATTTCTTTTCTTACGTGCAATTTATCTATATTAGTTGTTATAGAAAAGAAATAAAAAGAGGCATAACTAAAAAACCAAAATAAAAAGTTTGCTTGTTAGAATATATATATATAATTAGTTAGTATGATTTTGTTTAAAGATATTTAAGTAATAAAAAGAGAGTGTGCAAAGTTGCTTTACTGTCTTAGAATAAATGAGCTCTTTAAGATAATCTTGTAGGCACGAAAATGATGAATAGTTGCTCTACTGTAATTCCTTTCAAGTACCTAGTTTTCAGCCTCTAATTCTCCTGAGTTTTAGATAAGATTATTTTGACATGAAGATTTGCTCTAAACTTGATACTTGTGGGGCATATGCTTGATCTAAGTCTAGGTAGTTGATGGGTATGATATGAGAAGGTCTGAGCTAATGTTTATCTTGTTCTAAGTGATACTAGAGTTCTAGAGATTTATTTTTTGAAAATCTTAAAATTGTTACATGATGAGTTCATGTATGATGAGAGCTTAAATTTCTACCACAACCATACATACATGCTTGATAGACTAGGAAGTCCACTTATAGATTTGCTGCTTGTATATGCATTGAGTGTGGTCAAGCTTTGTTGATACCTTAGAGACTTGTCATGCTTTTAAAATCAAGATCACATACACTCCACCCAAATATGCTGCTTCTACCCTAGAAGTACGCAATAACATGTTTTCCATTTAGATACACCCAAAAATATTCTACTCCTACACTGGGAGTGAGCAACCAAAAATATTTCCTATCCTAATACTCCATAGCCCTAGTTATAAATGCTCTAGTATTCTTGTTGTTATCTCTCAAAATTCTATTATAGAAAGAGTCTTGGGTTGTAAAAAAAGAGAAGAAAAGAAAAAGGAAAGAAAAAAAGAGAGAAAAAGTATAAGAGCAACTCAAGTTCTCTCAAAAGTTTTCAATTTCTAAAAAAGAGGTATATTTTTAAGGAGCAAGAGTATAACTATGTTTCCAATCAAGTTACCACCATGTTTCTACCAGTTCCACTATGTTTCCATACCACTTCCACCATATATCCACTCCATATATATAGGTCCACACACATGCACATCTTGATTTGATTGTATGCCTCGTTTCTTTGGATCCATGGTTTAACTGTGCAATATATGCTGAGCAAGTATGTATAGGTTGTCTCCCCACCTATGAACTCCATATAAGCCTATTAGTTATAGGGTGAGAAGAGAAAAGGCACAATGTTATTCTGCCTTATGCCAAAAATACCACATATTTTGATAGAAGAGAAAAGGCAAAACATCACTGTTGCCTTGGTGAGGATCCATAAATACCATAAATGAGAGACTTGAGAGGATCATACAAAGGAAACTCTGAGTTTTATTTTAAAAACCTTGCAAAAACTTCGGAATAACGGTTGATCAAAGACTTGAGACATAGTGCTTGACTTGATCATTCTGCTTTTTAATTACTCAAGACATAAGTAAAGGCTAAGAAGCTCCATGGTCGAAGGTAATATGAGTAAGTTTGAAAGTTTGAATGATTGATTCTAATCCGAAGGAGAATTCTTATTTGAACGCATGTGTACTTTTGAGGTGTGAAAGCATAGTAGCAACTCTTGACCCATCATAGTAAATTGCTAAGGGACTAGCAAAGGGAAAGCTTGGAGGAACTTGTTGATAGTCCTTAATGTCAACTATAGACCATCAACTAATGCCTGATTTGATATAAACACTTATAAAGCATAGTTGTAGGGTTTGTTTCTAACGAGTTCCATGAGTGTTGGTGTTCTTATTTGTTTTATAGGATATTCAATATTTCACCATATAAAAGTATCTCAAGTGATGAAACAGAGTGCACCATTGCGAAGAGCTCATCGAGACGATCGAAACAGACATAGCACTTGCTATATTTGGAGTTCCAAAGAGAAAGATATCACATCCTTGGTGGAATACAACTTAAAAAGTCTCTAGAACATCCTACAACTATCACCACCATAAGTTTTAGGGACTAAACTGACAGAATTCCATAGCTCTATGAATTATTATATTTTAGGGATTAAAATAGGATCTGGGACGAGGAGAAACTTATCACGATACGATTAATTACGCAAATGGACCGAACCTTGGCACAAGAAGGACGTGGAAGACACTAGAAGACACCAGAATGAAGCGGGAGGCGAGATCCGCCAGGGGGGCCAACCGGCCCTACCCCTAGCCCGGCCGGCCTGTCAGAGATACCAATCATGTTTTCTTTCACGCAACGCGTGAAAAAACTAAACTCTACTATGCATCTCCACCATTGATCAATGTTGGTTTGATTCGAGGGCCACGGTTCATCCGTCCGGACTATATAACCAGACCCTAGACCCCCCTCTATATTCAATCAATCATAATCAAAGCAAGAGGTGTCCCTCGAAAGGATAACCTTAGAGCTCCACCAAACCTAGGGCATAGCTAGATAGAATAGAATTAGAGGAGGTAAGCTTCGCTTGGATTCTGGATCGTGTTGCGAGGCTCGATAAAGCCTTGTACTTCTCTCTTGTATCAACATTATTGATCTATTTGTTCTATTTGTTCATCTAGTTCATCTAGTTCATCGTGTTCTTAATCTAGTTCTTATTGTTCTTCTAGTTCTTGTTCTAGTTGATCATATTGTTCTACTTGATATGACTTTATTCTTAATCGATTATATATTCTTAGTTATAATGATCATTTTCTACTTTGATTATATATCTAGCACAATTAGATTAAATTTATATTCAAGCACATGTTCATATAGCGCTCATTCTTGTGATCAGAGGGTGAGTGGTCGACATTGTGTAAGCATGGTGCTTATACGTTGTTTACCTACGGATGCACCCTATATTCTAGGATATCAAGTGGTAGATCGCGGGTGTGATATTCCTATTGAGTCCTCTATAGTCCACTCTCATAATATAGGCCTAGTAAGACCTGGTTTCAAGGCTAGATTACGCTCTGTTCTTAATCTGACTTAGAAATGTCTCTTGTGTGAAGATATAATATAATTGATACAATGACTAATAGATATAATTGCACTAATTAATGTATACTATGACTTATAGTTAGAATAACTAGGAATTAGTCTCTAATCAACACTAATGCTATAGGGCGGGAATGCTCTAGGACCTTTATAGGATGATCTTGAACTATTTATCTTATTATCTTTATCATATGATTGAATCCCTATTCTGAGTAAAGACAGTGATCTAGTTACTCTCTTATCATATGTGAGTGTAAAAGTTATAGCCTATATCCTTTATATTTCATGTCCATTCCCAATGGTAACGATACCTAGAATATTCCTGGGTGAAATGCTACAACGGGTGTATTTTTATCTGTGCGCTTGTAGATAACCTTTATTCTATATTTTATATAAGTGTCATGATCATAAGTACAACCACATCTCTAGTGTCGTGTTAGGGATGATAACTTAACTCAAGCGATGCTAAGAGATGCCAACAATAAACAACATTCTTCCATAGTCTTCTCTTATTTAAGAGTAACTCAACTACAACCACCATATTTAGTTTCAAACTAGCTCAATCATGGGTTAAGCAAACAGAGAATTGGTTTCACAGCGCTTGCCTTCATTACAACCTCATCTCAACTCCTAATTTCTCCGCACGACAAAGTACGAGCTCAAGTGCATTCCTCAAGGTCATGAAGACTGGTGTAGCAGCAAGTCGATTAACACCATCAACATTCTTCATAAAATAATCACACAATACCAAGTAATCATTGGAACCAATCTCCGTAAACTCCACTGCGTCATATAAATATGCCTCAACTAATTCAACGACGAGATAAGCATCTTTATGCTCATTCTTGTCCGGTGACTTAGGAACAAACATTAAAATACTCTTAGGATCAAGAGCCTCCTGTAACCATGTGAAAAGGTCCTTGTTTGGTTTTGATAATTGAGTGACAACCTTAGGTGGACTAATTGTGTTTATGTGAGATACACAGGAGATTAGTCCACATGTACATGTGTGTGAGCAATATATGTCATGGAGGTGGAAATGGCTTGGAGATGTTGCAAAGCTTGCACATGTGATTATGGAGGAGCTTATTGCACATGAGACATGACATTGAGTCATGTGATCAAGGTTGAGAAGATCAAGACATGAGTTGGCTTGACGGACCAGTTGCAAGTGTGAAGGGCAAGTCAGAGGCTTCGAAGCGAGGGACCACGTGTGACAAAAATAGGATGCATAAAAGACTCATGTGCGCCCCAGGAATCAGTCGCACACATAAGTTGACAAATTACAAAGTATCATCACAGTGCTTATTACATAACGAATAAGTATTTAAGACATATTCTTGAACGATAGGTAATAATAACTAATAGTAATTCTTCAGCGGAAACTCCACACAGGGACACGGTTGACTGGTTGACACCAAGACTAGTACTCATTCCGATAATCTTCCTCTATATCTTCATCTGTTATGGTGGAAATAGCAAGGGTGAGTCCATGTCGAACTCCACAAATATAACACAGGGTTCATGAGGCTCAAAAAGGCTAGACACTGTTTAACTGCATTTAGCTTTTAATCATATATTAGCAATTGAGTAGCATCAAGATAAACCACTTCCCATTAAAGAACCAATGATCAATTGTAATAATGATAACGAATAGCTTTAACATGAGCATAATAATAATCAACAATAATTAAACATGATATAGCAATGGTGATCATCTATTCTGTAGATGTTCCAAGGCCGCTCGTATCCGTGAGCACGGCTAGTATACCAGTTTTTAACTCTGCGCAGAGGTGTACACTTTCACTGTAAGTCATGATTTCCAAATGAGTGGGGAGATCAAGCCCAAACACCCGAGAACCATATAAAGCCGCTCAAAAGTTCGTCTAACAAGTTAGGGCCATTAGATTCACTCGGCAGGCAGATGTAGAACCCCCCTTCCCTGTGGCACAACAACCGCAGCCTATACACACTAGGCCAGGGGCTCGCACTACACCCAAAGTGGCAAGCCATTCTTACGCCATTTAAGGTAACCACTAACAAGCTAGAAAAGGTCTCTTGAGCAACTAAAGCCAGAGCCATATAGCCCTCACAGCTGTACTGTATATCCCGGATAATCATGTACAGATAAGTCCTCATGGAGAGAAACCAGAGCATCAAAATAATACACATGCTCTAGCCCCTTTTAACAGTAATAGAATCATCTTAAAGGTTGATTGCTTAATCCATTAATCAAATTACAAGATCATTGTTCTTAGTTTAAGCACTAGCAGTAGCTACCCATATGCATTCCCAAGGTTGACAAGGAATCAAGATAACAATCACTAAGTTATAATCTCTAAGGTTGTCAAGGTAAGCACATGCATATGTATGACAATTCAATGTATAGGTAACAAGGATAGTCCTGTGTTATACTTGCCTTGATCAAAGCTCTCCAAGTGATACTGCTGACTTGGCTCAAAGTAATACTCCGAATCGTCCAAATACTGCTCACCTTCTATATTCGATCATCAATCAACACATACATGCATCCAATCAAACATACACGAAGCAAACAAAGAGATATAATCAGAACAGTACACCAACAGTAGCAAAACAGTAATAAAAGTTTATAAAACTCTTCTACGCGTTTCTATGATCACACAGACGCAAAGATCACCAAATTCGGAGTTAAAACGTGAAAGTTATGTATTTTCTAAGATTTCCTATAGATAAATAAATACTTAATTATAAACTCGAAAAATAAATTATCAAAACTAACTGTACAACTACACTAACATGTAGAGCTCACAAATACGAACCTAACGCAACTTGAACGGATCAAATCGGAGTTAAAACGAAGATTTTATGACCAAAACAGTTCTAGTGGCAAAACTGTAAATACCTGAAAACGTATTTTTGAATAAACCGGAAAAGAATACGCTTTCAAAACATGAAAACACCTTTTGGGGTTTACGCCAAGGGACGGCGGTTTCTAATTCATAAAAATACAGGGACTCTTTATGAAATCTACCCCCGAAAGGGTATCTTCTATTATCAACCGCAGATCTCAAGATGGACGACTCTCATTCATTCCAGGGAAAGCCGGCGGCGCTACCGCCGTGTTTCCCCCTCCCCACGGTGGCGCCATGGCCGGCGGCTCGCCGGAGATGCCAAAACTCGATCTAGACCTCACTACAAGTCATGCGGATAGTACCAATCGAAAGAGAAGCTTCATGCGACCTCACCTAACGCGGAAACGAGGGCAAGGGCGACTTAGGTTGATCGGATGGCTTCAAAGGATGGACGCCCGATCCCCTAAACACGGTAAAGACACAGCAAGCCCTTAACGTCAAAATTGGGAACACAATTAAGTTCACAAAAGCAAGCTAAAACCGGTAGAACAACTTACAGTGGCGAAAAACCGACGTACCCGCCGAATCTCCCCCCACAGCGGCTTCTAGATTTTGCGGCGGCGGCTAGAGCTCAAACGGTATGGCTAGGTCTCGTTTTGATCTAAAATTGACCGGAACAACTTGGCTCTAGCTTAAATAGAGGATAACATGACCAATTTGGAAAGATATTCCCTAGTTCGCGGATTCGATTTCTAGGCGGCGGTGGAAATCGTGACCGGCTCGGTTACGATTGAGGTTGGAGGAGCATCTGACAGCCTGGTCCCACTTACCAGCGAGACAAGGAGAGAGGGAAGGCGCTGCCGCTGGCATCGGCTGGCTCGGTTACGAACTGGGCCACTGCGCCGAGCTGGGCCGCTGCGTCACCACTGGGCTGGAGCATGGAGGCGGCTGCTGCGGTGCTGGCCGTCGGGCCGTTGGCTTCTAGGTAAGTATTCTCTTTTTTTTTCTTTTCTTCATTTACTTGTTTTCAAACTATTTCAAATCAAATTTTCCTAAACCAAATCAAAATAAAATAAATCCACACCATAAAATAAAATAAATGCAGCAGCATGAATGCATCACCAAATATTTTTTTTAATTTTAATTCCCCATTAATCGCTATCTAAATTATTTGAAATTCCTTATTTCTAAAGTTTAGAATTTTTGGGTGTTACAAAGGTTGAGAAGATCAAGACATGAGTTGGCTTGACGGACCAGTTGCAAGTGTGAAGGGCAAGTCAGAGGCTTCGAAGCGAGGGACCACGTGTGACGGTGAAGCTTAAGCAAGACTTGGCGCCGATGGACCGACGCAACAGTGAAGAGCAAGTGGAGTAAAGATCGATGAACCAATACGATCATGTGATAATATGAAGTGGATCATATCATTATTGATCATGTTGGTGCATGTGTTTCATAAACATCGGAGGAGTTAGAATGGAAATGTGCAAGGCAAAGGTATAACCTAGGGTATTTTATTTCACTGGTCAAAAGTTGTGTAGAGAAGTGCATGACCGAATTTAGGATAGATGGACATACTATCAAGAGGGGCAAACTTATTTGCATATCGGTCATCTAGTGCCACTCGAGTGATCTAACTTTGCATCGTCACTAGGATCGAGTGGTGTGGCAAGTTGAGTGGCTAACTCCTTGGAAAATGGTTGTGAAAAAGCTAACACACATGCACATGGTGGTGTACACTTGGTGGTGTTGGCACATTTATAAAGGAGAAAGAAGTTGGAGTTGAAACGGATCAACTCGGTGAGGAAACGAAGGCGAAACTGGGTCACTGGAGCTAACCGGACGCTGCACCTGACGCTAGCCAGGTGCGTTCGGTCATATGGTCCAGTGAGTGACGCAGTGGCGCGGGTGAAGCGGTGATGCGTGGCAGACGGAGAGTGACCAGACACTGGACGAGCATCCGATCGTGTCACACTTGACACGTTCGGTCACAAAATAGAGGCTTAGGGAGCTCTTTGGAAACGACCGAACGCTGACTCGGTCGTTCCTTGGCACGTTCGGTCACTGGTTGGGTGGCGCGCGGCAACGCCTGAGCAGACGCGGCTCGGTAGCGTTAGGTCGTGCTTTTTGAGCGTCCGGTCGTCTTGACCGTTGGCGCATGAAGTAGCCGTTGGGATCACACAGTGGACGTTGAACGCTGGCGCCACGTGGACGGCCAGGAGTGACTGAATGCTTGTCGAGTGTGTCTGGTCAGTATGACCTGCGCGTCCGGTCAGCCCGAGTTCTGCCCAGTGAAGGGGTAACGGCTATATTTGACCATGAAGTTATAAATAGAGCACTTGGCCAGCTTTGGGTCGGTTGCTAAGCACACTAGAGCCTTGATGGCTTATGTGGTAGTGTTTGGGAGCCCTCTAACTCACTTGTGACTGATAGTGTTCATTTGATCGAGTGAGTGAGCGATTCTAGTGTGATTGCATCATGAGGTTGCATCGAGTGGCACTACGTGATCGAGTTGCAAGTCGGTGGTGTTTGTTACTCTTGGAGGTTGCCACCTCCTAGATTGCTTGGTGGCGTGATCTCCGTCGAAGGTTGTGCAAAGCTTGTGCGGTGCTCCGGAGAAGAGCTTTGTGAGGGCCCTGCGGGAGGCATGAAGAGCAACTCTTATAAAGCGAGACGCGAAGGACAACAAGTGGTCCGACTAGGTCAAGTGCTAGAGCTTGTGGTAAGCACTCCACGTGGGAGAGTGTGACTTGAAGGTCACCACTAGCAAGAGGACCGGCGGTAACCTTGGAGCTTGTCTCAACGGAGACTAGCTTGGTGGCAACCAAGTGAACCTCGGGATAAAAATCACCATGTCAACCTTGTACATCTTCTCGGTGGTTTGCATCCTCTGACACAAGCTTGTTTACTTGTCCATACTTGTGCTTGTGTTGTTGCTCTTACGCTACTAGTTTGCTTGATTAGCTTGCTAGTAGCTAGCTTAGCTTGTGTAGCTTTGTTAGCTCCCTTGCGTGATTAATTGGCTTGAG
Organism: Saccharum hybrid cultivar R570; assembly: GCA_038087645.1. Lineage (NCBI taxonomy): Eukaryota > Viridiplantae > Streptophyta > Magnoliopsida > Poales > Poaceae > Saccharum > Saccharum hybrid cultivar. Next base: position 2,503,477 of record JAQSUU010000682.1, read on the forward strand.
TAGCCTTGTTAGTCATATTGCTTAGTTTGTGTAGCTAAGTGTTTTGAGCTCTCTAGTTTGGCTTTGTGTAGCCTTGCTATTGAGCATTGCTAGTGAGCTTAGGCTTTGTGCGCTTTGCATCACTAGTTTGTGTAGGAGCTCCCCAGTTTGCTAAAGTACTAGTTGTTTAGATTTATGTGACCTTACTTCTAAAATTAATTAGGTGAGCTCAAGCTAGCCCGTCATCTTTATTGACTGATTAGGATCTTTGTTAGGTGCTAGAGTTAGTAGATAGAGGGGTGTAGTCTTGCTAGATCGATAGTTTTAATTTCACACTTTTTTTGGTTAGCCGATACAATTAGATTTTAGAAAAAAAATTATTCACCCCCTCGAGTCCGCCATCTCAACCCTACACCATGTAATACCAACACAGCCATCTCCGATTGTAGACTGTGCAAGTGTTATATATATATTCAAAAAAATTGGAAAAACATTTTTTTAGTAAAAACGCCACATTTAGATACCGCCAATATATGATTCACACCGTGTCGTTCGAGTCCACGTCAGAGAGAAATAAAATGGGAACAATATAGTATACTCACAAAAGGAAAATAATACGTGACGTGAGGGGAAAACACATCAAAGGGAGATACATTAATAAATAAACAAAGGTTTAGTGGTTCATAAATATGCAGGACATTTCTTCGTTCCATTCATCAAAACGAGATCGATATGGCTTCCAGATGACTCAACTAATCATCAGAATTATTCTATTCAGAAATAAGTTATGTGGTACGACTGTACGAGTGACAGAGGAAGGAGCCGTCCGCATTCTCCTAACTTCTAATAATTGTCAAATAAGGAACCCTCTCTCATCAAACAATCATAAACAAATGTTAATTAAACTAAAGCAATAGAAGAATCAGTTGGTGAGGAATAGAAAACGTATGATAATACTCCCTCCGTCCTAAAATATAATACATTGAAATATTTAAAATTTGTCTAAAGTATAAGGTATTCCAGGCGAAATGACTCCCTTAAAGTCTCAATCACATTTGCACATGTCATTAGTGTCTATAATCAGATTCAAAATAGTAAGCATAAAGAGGCTGCTGGGTGCCCGCCACCACGAGCCACGCCACAGGTAAAGCTGCACCGATCAAGTCTGTTGTTTGGTTGATCAATTAAGTTTGGCATGCCACGGTATTTGTACTAGTCTGTATTAGTAATTTGGCTACCACAGACTTGGTGTGGCAGACAAAGGCTATGAACCAAACAACCCCAAAAAGTCTCTATAGTTAGAAGAAGGTTACCTGTGTCATTTGTATTATCTTCGGAACTTTCTAGAATACTTTATATTTTAGAACGGAGGAAGTATAATGCATCTCGACGTGATCCAGAGTCCAACTTAGACTTTGTTTTATTTTAGAAAAGAGAAATTTTAACCTCCAAACTATGAGGACTAGTTAAATAACCGTGATAGCGTTTTGACAGCCAAACGGAGGGGGCAATGGCACCCTCTACAAGCCAAGAATAATTTTTAAATTACTATATAGTTTAATACTAGTTTATATCTATATTAACAACCCAACAACAAATTTTTACTAGTCATATCTTTATTGATGTCTTCTACCCAATAAAATCATATAGTACACAAATATAAGAATATATTTTGATTCATCTAAAATTGTTTGCCTACCATATTAGTAATATGGACATATTTAATGAAAGTTTAGGTTTTACGAAATGTGCTATGCTTCAATATATCTTACATTTCATTGGACATGTACTTAGGTAAAACAACAATTCAGTGGTCATCAATGCTTTATCGTCTCAATTTTATTAAGCATCATTACTATTATGTGTCGACTCTCTTTTCAATATTTGAATCATAGTACAGACGCAGATGCTCACATACATGCACACACACAATCACTCCTATGAACAAACACATATCATATCCCACTATTAGCACCTCCCAAATACTAAATCGGTAGATTTTGAGATTCATGAGTGACCACATGTGCCTCACTGTCAATAGACAATGTCATCTACCACGGGAAGAATATCGTTGTAACATTGTCAAATACTAGAATGAATCTAGAAAAATATGAGAAGGTGCATCGATTACTAATCCGGGAGATGTCATGTTTCACCACGAAAATTTAAACAGATGAGGTACGCCAAATTCGCATATGCTGAATCTCTTTGACCAAACCCCTATGTATATAATTCCATATCAGAGCTGAGCTGCTCATTTTTCTAGCATTATACGTAGGTTTTGTATCGGTATTATGTTTGTTTAAGTAGACTATCTATTATTGATTCCGGACCATTTATGTGTACCGCATACCCGGACTATGCTGGATGATTGCTCGATTGTTCTGAACAATACAAAGTGCTTTCTTGCTACTGGTGGGTTTGTGTTGTCTGTAGATCCAAAATTGTTTTTTTTCGTTGGTATGGAACACTATAAATGTGGCGAAGCAAAAATGGCAAGGAACATAAATAAACAAACTATGCTGACCAAGAGAAAGGGCCGAGGCCCACCTAGCGTTGTGGCACGGGCCTAGCTAAATACAAGAGAAAGGTAAGGGAGGAGGGCTGACGGCTGGTGGTCCGCGGAGGAAGGATTGGGCCCGCTGGCTACTTACGAAGAGGAGATGTTTTCTTTTTATTAAATATAGGTTTTGAAAATAGTTTTTTCGAATGAATCTGATACCATTCAAATTTATTTGTCCACTCAAACATTTAAACTTGAGGAAATCCAAATCAAACATAAACACTTTTCTAGGTAGTGTTTTTTTTCTTCTCGAATATGCAAAAGGTTTGCGCATCTTTGTATTAAGATTGAGAAATAGTGAAAGTTACAACGACGTGCCACAAATGGCACACTACGGGGGAAAGTGTTATGCAATCGGCTCTGCCCTCCGTAGCAGAAGGAGATCATGGGTTCTTACTCACTAATCATGCTACCTAGCCATCGCCAGCGATCAGGCGTGCTGCCTTGCGCGGCGCCTCGGCCGGCCTCCCTGTGGGTCTAGGAAGAACTGTCGCATCACATCAGCGAATGAGGGGTTAAGCTAGTCCACGAAGATGTTGCCGTAGGCATTCGTGGCTTCCGTGGAAGGCCTCGTTTGCCCGTCGATAAATCCCATCCACTTCATCATCAGCACCTCTCCCCGCTTAGAAGCTGGAACGCGTGAGAATGGTTGCAGTGCGATCCTCCTGCTGCGGGTTGGCAACTTTGGTTGTGCCTCCACAGTCTGCTAAGGCAGCAACGGCGACGGCACCTTATACAGGATCTTATCGGTGAAGCGCTTTTTAGCCTCTTGGCGGCGAAGTCCGCTGATCGTGGAGTGGCCAGCTCCCCGCCAGGTGGGTTGTAGCCGGGGCTATGTGCGTGCGCCTTAGAATCCACACTGCCCTGCTGACCACCTCGAGGTGGCGAGCATAGGCGCTCCATGGCCTCCACGATGTCAGGCTGCCACCCACTTGGCAGCATGACGTGTGGCTGCCCCTGCACATGCGGCTACGTAGCTGAGCCTGTCACCCAGTGAGCAGCCTTCGCCAGAGAACGGGTGTCCATCAGCGGTTGTTGGTATTTCTTAGCATCACTCTTACTAAGTTGTCATCCCTAACATGATGTCAGAAATGCTTTGTTGGTAAATTATGAATGCTACTTATAAACTCTGAGAAAATAATATTAAAGTTAAGTATCCGCAAGCGCACAGATAAATTACCATTGTAGCAATTCACCCGGGAGTATACCGAGTATCATTATTTATGTTTAATCCATAAAGAAGAGCTATGGGGTTGATTTGACATAGAGATATTGACTAATATGTATTCTTATGATCTAAACAACTCTTATGCTTTAGCAGGGGTAAGTCAAGTGAAACATAAATGATAAATAAAAAGGTAATAAAGGTATTCCAGAGATGGAAACAGAGACTCACAATTGTAGTATGACTAAGCTCGAGATTCGGTAAGAGCAAAAGATTCCTATGTCATTCCTAATTACTAAGTCTTTTGTACACTGAAGCATATATATTCTCATCTATAGTATAACTAACTTTGGATCAATGCATAAGAAACATTACTTAGGAAAATACAAGAACAAAGCTTTTTCTTACTTCGTAACCGAGGTTCTACTTGTTCTACATACGGGGAGTCGACTACAAAGGACTCAATGGGAGTATCACATCCGCAATCTACCACATAACCTGACATATAGAGTACATCCACAGACAAACAATATCTAAGCACAATGCTTACATAGTGTTGACCACTTAACTCTCTTGAGAACTGAATTATGCGCTTTGCGAACATATGCATATATTCATCATCAATCATAACTATATCAAGTAATAAACTAGAGCAAACTAGGAACATAATAAATAGCAACATAATATTGAAGTAGCACAAAGTCATAAAAATATACAATGGCTAATACCAGTCTCTAGACGGTAGATCTGGAATCTTGAGCAGTAACCCAAACTCTACTTAAACCTTGCTAGAAAGCCTATACTAAGAACTTGAAGAACTAGAGCTTTCTCTCTCTAATCTCTAAAAAACCTAATTTCTGGTCTGTTGTAAAGGTATGCTCCAGGGGGCAGAGCCTAGTTATATAGCCCTGAGGGTGAAACGTGGGCCCTTAAATCAAACCGACTTGAAGAACAGCGTAAATGCAATCCTAGGAGGCGGTGGAGGAAGCTTCAGGAAGCTGACAGGTGGGGCCACCAAGGCAAGCCAGGCAGTACCATGGTGGGGCCAACCAGGCCCACTTGTCAGCCTCTTGAGGTCCGTCGTGGTGTGGTGTCTTCTTGTGTCATCTGGAACCTTCTATAGTAGTTTTCGTCACGATTAAGTTTGGTTTTATTTCACGTTTTGATCCTCCTTGCTAGTTTTCTCGAATAACCCTGCTGAAAATACAGATTCACCAAAACTCATGGAAATTATCAGTTTAAACCCCTAAGTTTCTATTGGTGATCATTTTCATGCATTTCTTTAAGTTAAATTGACGGTTTGTGATGAACGATAACTACCATCAACAAGCTCCCCCAAGCTAAACCTTTGCTAGTCCCTGAGCAAAGCTAATCTTAATGATGGATCAGGAGTTGCTATGATATTTTTACTCCTCAAGAGTACACATGCATTCAACAAGGAATTCTCCTCTGGATTGAAATTCACCGATCTAACTTCAAACTTACTCTTATTACCTTTAACTATGGGGCTTTCGGGCTTTTACTTGAATCATGAGTAATTGAAAGATAGAATGATCAAGTCAAGCACCATGTCTCAAGCTCCTTGCTCAGCCATTATTCTTGAGTTTTTATAAGTTTTTAAAATAAAACTTAGAGATTCGTTGTATGACAATCTCAAGTCTCTCATATATGTGGTATTTGTGGATCCTCACAAGGCAATGAATGATGTAATGACTTCTTCCTACACTAAGGCTTGTGTGGAGCTCATGGAAATTGGTAAGTGCACGAAAGAGCATACTTGCAATACATATATTGTAAAGTCAAACATCGGATCCAAAGAGAGTTGAGTCATACAACCAAATCAAGATATGCATGTGTGTGGAGTGATAGAAACATATGGTGGCTATTCTGATTCTACTTTGCTCCTTGAAAACATATCTCTTATTTGAAACTGGAAAACATTTGTAAGAAAACATGGACCATCTTATTCATCCTTTTCTTTTTTTTCTCTCTTTTTTTCAGGCGGGTATCGAAGTACCCATTGTTTTAATCATTTGGACACTTGTCTATTTTTTTCAATTCTTTCTTTGAATAACTTTTGCATAGCCCATGCCTCTCTTTTGCAGTGAAAATATTTGAGGGATAGCACAAGAATTTGGAGCATTGATTTGGTGGAAACCTATATGAAATATTTTTGGTGTTTTCTCCCAGTGTAGGACTAAAGCATTTTTGGGTGGATCTAGAATGCATGTTCTACGCCTACCCAGTGTAGGAGTAGTGTATTTGTGGGTGGTGTGTACGTGATCTTGATTTTAAGAGTATGACAAATCTCTCATAAGGCATCAACAAAGCTTTACCAAACTCAATGCAAAGCAAGTGGTACATATGTGGAAATTTTTTTCCTAGCCTAGATAAACATGTAAGGCTCTAGTGGGAATTAAAGCTTTGTCATACAAAATCTCATCATGTGGATTTTTAAGTTTTTTAAAAGAAACCTCTAGAATTCAAGTGTCACTTAGAACAAGATAAATAGCAGCTTGACCTTCTTATATCATATCCGTTAATCACCTAGACTTAGATCAAGCATATCCTACCCACGAGTTTCAAGTTCAGAGCAAATTCTCATGTTAAATTAATTTTATCCAAAACTCGGAAGAATTCAAAGCTGAATACTAGGTACTTGAAAGGAATTATAACAGAGCGACTATTCATCATTTTCATCATGAGAGATTATCTTCAAGTTCTAGTTATTTATTCTATTCTTAAAATAAGATGAGAAAATAAAACACAGCTTAAGCAAACTTAAGCAAATTAAAGGCAAACTAAGATAAACTTGAAAATAAATAGAAAATAAAATACTAGAAAGAAAAACTTACCTCAGGTACACGGGGTCCTCCCCCAAGCTAGGTGTTGTCGTGGAATTCACTAATGAGGCGATGGATGGCCAAGGTTGAGGCCACCGAACAACCAATCTCAATTGTTCTGTTCTTATTGCTGGTGCTATCGAATGTCGATGAGGGTTTGTGTTGTGTGTTCCTGCCATTAGGCATGTTGAAGGAGAGTGTTGCAGATTTCTTTCTGGTCCTCTTCGATTGTGGTGAGCCTGGTGTCGAAGCGATCAAGGTCCACCGGAGGCTCCTGGTCCATGGGAGGTGGCTAATGATGGCCACTGTATGGACCATGGAAGCCTGGTGTATGGTCATGGAAGCTTCGTGTAGAGAATGACATGCGTCCCCCTAGATGTCACAGGAGATCTCCTCGTACTCCTGCTGCTGGTAGTAGTCGAAATTCCCGTGCCCCCATTGTGCATTGGATCCTTGCTGCCATGATGCCTCCGAGTGATGGAGAGCGGGTTGCTCCCAGCCATCATGCCCTGGATGATGTACCAGGGATGGTCCAGCTTGATCGATCTGGCGTAGTTGGTGAAGGCCGGACCTACTGGAGTGGTGTCTTCACCACAATACCTCAGGTTCGGGTAGCGTGTGAATCTGGCAGAGGCACTCCTACGTGGTTCTGCTCCCTTTTTCTACAAATCAAAAATAAAAGAGTCCACCACATACAGACCGAGATTTCGGTCTAGCATCTCAAATTTATTTGTGTAGTCCTTATACATCATCACATTTTTGCCATTCTTACCTCTCTTGAGCATATGAGCCTTGTTAAAATATACATAATCGATAACCCAATGAGGGGTAGTAATGTATGTGATAGTGACATTAGCTAACAGACCCAAATTTCTAGCCAAATGGGTTACCCATGAAGTGCACCAAACATCCCCTTAAGCCCTAGAATTGATAACCAATAATGCATCATTAATTTAATAGGAGAAACTTTCTTCTTTTTGATCATAGCATAAAGCAATTTAAGTTCCTCTATCCTGACTATGCGAAAGTCTTCTCTGGGGAAAAGAGTGAAACCCAACCACTTATGTAGGAACCGCAAAGTGGGGTGATGAAATTCATCAGTGCGGGGGCGATGGCAAACTACGTCATTAGAGACATCTCTCCAAAATCTAGTTCTATAAAAATCAGTTATTGCGGCATCTATGTCAACAACACATTGTTCTGATAAACCAAGGAACCGACTGAATTTCCTCCATGATGGAGAAAATTCTTTATTGAAAAGCCTAAAGAAAACTTCAGTATCTTCGGGTTGTAAGTTGCATAGAAATTCAATGGTTAAGAGCCTACACCCTTGTTCATTAAATTTTTCAAGCATTTCCCATCCAACATTCTTAAAAACAAGCTCGAATTCAGAATCCATAACTATCGTTCGAAGGAGTGCTAGGTTGAAAGCGGGAGTGTGAGTGAATTCTTGGTCCTTCAACTCTCAGTAGATCTTCTCACGGTCATCTTGAAGCTTGATTTGTTTATCCTTTAGGAGGATGAGGTTCTCCGCCAGGCTTGGCATGACGATGATCCAACTGCGGGAGATGGAGGATCAACCTCCATATCAGAATCTGCATGGGATGAAGAACGACTCCTTGATGAGCGGAATGATACCGCACTCTTGACCTTGCTAACGAACTTACTCATTCTTCCTGCAAAAACAAACACAAGGAAAAAACAACTCTTGAAAAAATAGGGATTAGAGAAAATAATATGTTAGGGGTTAGCCGTCTAAAAAATTAGTAGTCCAGGAGTTAGTCGTCCGAACTAAAAATTTTATGATGGCACAACATCTCCCTAATTCTTTTTTTATTATCTCTCTCTCTCTCAATTTGGACAGCACCTCCCCACTAGTATTAAATTTCTCTACTCAAATTACAATAGCATTTTCTCCTCTCTTTCTCAATTTTCTTGCACTAGCACCTCACTCATACTCTTTCACACTTCTTCTCACTGAAACCCTACTCAAATAAAGAGAATTCTAGCTTTGAATTTTTCTGCTGGAATTTTGGACTTAGAGTATGCTCTCTGGTTTTCTTGGATGCCGAGAGCAGTAGGCTTGCAAGAGATTTTATAGGGGGAGAGGAGGAGGTCGACCGGCATGGTGGTGGGGTCGGCCGGCTCCAGCAGGTAGCCAAATGGCCTCTTCATTTCCTAGTGCTTCCTTTGCTTCGTGGCTAAGCATTTGGTGATGTTCCTTCGGTGGATTTTGTTCTGGACGGTGCAGAGTGAAGAAGAGCGAAGATATGTAGGTGAAAAGAGAAGATATGGTGGAATTTGAGTGGTAGGTGGTGGTTGGGTGGCCCTACATGTCTCTCGTATTTCTACCATATACATGTATAAATATGCAATGCAAAAATACTTTTATGAAGCTATGAAATATGAGAAGATGAATGATTGTATTTTTTATATTTTTCTATCTCCATTGTAAATATTTCTTATGGGGTTTTTACTCTTTGTAAAAGTTATTTACATGGGGCTTAAATTTTTACTATGCCATGATAAGAATTTTATTTCATTTTTTCTAATGCAAGTGTTAGAAAGTAAATATGCCAATGCAATGCAAAAAAAAATATGTATAACTACCAAGTTACCTCCCAGCGGGGGTTCGGGATTTTTAAGTTCACCGAACCGGACTTCTACGCTCGGATTTAATATTTGGGTGTATCTTTCGGTCCCAAAGATGGAGACCTTGATACTTGCTTCTCGTGACACTTCAAATTGGAGCATTGTTCTAGTCTTGGCTTGAAAGCGAACCGCTCTTCCTTTCCATTAATGTTGAATTTAATTTCTCCAGCTCCAATGTCAATGTGGGCATTTATGGTACTCAAAAAGGTCTCTCAAGAATGAGGGTGTCTTCATGTCTTTGTCACACCCAGTTTTGCAAAGAACAAAACTAGGCTCGTCATATGTGTGCCCAGGAAGTCCACACATACAACAACAGAATAGAGATATCAAAACAATATTTATATAAAGCGGAATACTTACTATATTAACACTTACAACTATCAGAGTATCGCAGAACGGTGGATAAGCTTCTTCTCCATTCTTCTCAGGGACGGCTGACTGGTGGCCCCGTATGCCAAGCACTTCTAAAAGACTTCTGAAAACTCCACTATACCTTCATCCTTCTTCTAACTAGCACCTTACTACACACTGGAGTGTGGTGGAAATAGCAAGAGTGAGTCTATGTCGAACTCAACAAATATAACACAGGGTTCATGAGGCTCAAAAGACTAGACACTGGTTTGACTGCATTTAGCTTTTAATTGTCATAATTTTATTACATGAATAGCATCAAGTTTGTATTAATCCCACAATAAACATATGATCAATGTAAATATGAATAACGAATAGCAAAACACATATTAAACCAATAAATGTTCATCTATTCTGTGAAGGTCCAAGGCCGCTCGTATCCATGAGCACGGCTAGTATACCAGTTTATTAAACTCTACGCAGAGGTGTACACTTTTACTGTGAGACGTGATTACCCATATGTCCGGGATCGTGACTCCCAAAACACTTCCAAGGTGAGCAGGTAGGGAAACACTATGAAGTCTTTCAAAGGTTCGTCTAACAAGTTAGGGCCGCTAGGTTTCCAAAGTCAGTCTGTGTGATACAACCACGTAGGGATCCACAGTATACTTTTCCCCATTTGCGCCACAAGGGTAACCTATAACAAGCTAGAAAAGGTCCTCATACTGAGCTAAAGCCAGAGCCATATAGCCCTCATAGTTGTACTGTAAATCCCGAATGTTCGTCCACAGATGAGTCCTTGTGGAGAGAAACTAGAGCACAAAAAATAACCCCATGCTCTAGCCCTCTTTAAACAGTAATCAAAATGTCATCTTTTAGTGTTGTTGCATATTCCATTAATCATATTACAAGATCATAGTTTATGTTCAGCGCTAGCAAAAAGCTACCCAATGCAAAATCCCATAGGTGACAAGGTATAGATCAAAAACTAGAAAAATTCTTAATGGCATTCAAGGTAGACACATGCAATATGATTTTATGAGCTTAAAGTGAATAGGACAACAAGAAAATTCCATGTTATACTTGCCTTTTCCCAAAGTTAGCTACTCAGAATCTCCAGTTGCTATCTTCTGGACTCAAGTTCTCTTGCTTCGACTGTCGATCTTCAGCTCCTCGTCTTCAGCGCTAATTAACCATACTTCTACTCTCAGCAATCAAGTAGAACAAACAGACAATAAACACAACTAAGAACAACACACCAAACAAAAGAGACACTTTAAAAGAGCGCACTAGACTATACGACATCATGCTATGATCGCGAAAACGTAAGACCGATGGATAACAGAGCTACCATCAAAGAGGACACGCGACTATCGAGGAGTTTACAACACATCAGACAAGACAAACTATATATTTGATTTATTTTAGTTAATGAATTAAAGTGTTGGCCTTTTTGAAGAAATATACTAAAGTAAAACTAACCAAATTATGTTGAATTGTAAAAGCTAACATTATACCTTAACCATATTTTATTTATAAATATATCATATCATAGTATTTTAAGTCATGTAAATATTTTATAATTTAGATAATCATGGAACATGTGGCAAAAGCTAAATGAAAACATTTACAAATCAAGGTGGAACTAATCATCTTGTAATTTAAAAGAAAACATTTATGTGAATATGAATCTTATTAACATTCAGTTATGAAATACCGGAGTTATAAACCCTAGTTGCTTCTAAACATTAACCAAATCACATCTAAGATGACCTTATATGAATCTGGATTAAACTAAGCAAAACATAATATATTATCCTATGTTACCTTTTCTCATAATCATTAATCAAATTATAAAGCCGAAGTTAAACCTTAGTTATATTTTATTTATAAACAATGCCATATAATTTAATCAAGTTTAACTTTATCTTTGCAAAAGGGAAAAGTATATGTGAAAGCAACTGAACGAGTTATGTTGTGTCTGTAACATGCTTAAGCTAAGCAAAATATGATTTAAAACGTATTCATATTTCCATTAATCCAGTTAGCAATCGCTATGGTCCAAAGTTCCTTTAAAATTGAAAACTAGTTTGCATTAACATTAATCAATTTACATTGAATTATAAAAGATGAAGTTAACCTTATTCATATTTTATTTATAAATATTTATTTAGTGTTTAAATCATTTAAATATTTATAAATTAGAAAGCATAAAGAAGGTGATAACAGCTAATCGAATAATTATATGTTTCTTACATAAACTAAACAAGTTATATTTAAGAAGCACTTAAGTTCTTATTAATCATGATAACATTTGATTATTTATAAAAGATAAATTATAAACCAAAGTTACTTTTAATTTCAAAAGACAGTAGCTAAATATTAGTTAAATTAACTACATGCTTCATGTTTAACTAAACTAATTATGATTAACAAAGTTAATATTAACCAAGTTAACATTTATTTAAGAATGTTCTATGTATGAACCTAAGTCGCTTCTAATTTAAAAGAGCATGACATAAACATTAATCAAATGAACATAATTTAATTTGTAAACACATAACGTGACATGGTAAACAACGTTGCTAATACGTCGCTTCAACCAGCACAGTCACGAAGCAACAAGAACGAAATTATACCCCTATGTTGCTTTTAGTTAGAAAGCTATTAAATAAATATTAATCAAGTTGCATTTAAATAGATAAATTCATACTTGAGTGACATCACAAAAACTATCGCTACTGTATAGAGCACGACGCTACAAAACTATCACAACAATAACGGATTTACAAACCTAGATTGCTTTTAATCATAGAACTAATTGCATGTCAATTAAATTAATATTTAATTTATATATAACTAGCATGTAACACGTCTAGGCCAATAGCATGTAGCTTCAGTTGGCATGATCGCAAAATCACAAGAACGAATTACTACACTAGGTTGCTTTTAATTAAAAATACATTAAATAAATATTGCACGTAAATCAATAAATTCATAATTAGGTGACACGATATACATCAACGCTACTATGTAGAGCGCAACTATATGAAACTAACGCAACTAAAACGGAGTAAAATAGAATTAAAACGAAGAAACGACAAAGATATTACGAACTAGTGGCAGAACCGCAAATACTTCATCTTCTATCTCCATCCATCTGAAGGGCCTCGGCCTAGGGGCGACACGAGGAGAAAAAATATCTAATTTACTACACGAGAGATTTTCCAAACTAGGGGCTCCTCTATGGTAGTTTTGGTGTGCTTTTACCTAAGAGGTAGGTACGTATATATAGGGAGGAAAACTCCCTACCCCCACGTCAACTGGCGATACGGTACTAATTGATGTTGCACCCTCCATCTTTACTAATAGGCCTAATTAATTATTAAAGCCTATTAGTAAATAAATGTATGGGCATTTAAGATTATTGCACACGGGCTTCGGTGGAAAATGAGATATTTATTATTTTCGGAATTAATTAATTTCATGGATAAAATAATTCTAGAAAAGTCCAGAATTATTATTTAAGCCACGAAAAATACTCCGAAAGCTTCGAAAATTCGGAGAAATTTTTCAGGGACATTAGGGAACATGAGGAACCCAAATAAAGTATTTGGAGATCGTGATAAGATTGATGAAGAGATCAAGGAAAAAGATTAAGCTCACAGAAATTGAAATTTTAAATCCAAAAAATACCAAAAAGTTTTCCGATGAGAAGTAAACGTCGTCCTATAGTATTTTGAAAATAATAGCACTCACCAACACCAAAGACAAGCATCAAACAAATACCACATTATCAAATTAATATGAAAAAGTTTAAAACCACAATTTTCTATATTTAAATTAGCAGCAACTTAACTTATCTAATAAATTTATTCAAATATTAAAATCATTTATTTTATTTAGTGTTTTTCATGCATAACCCAAAATAGGAAATTTTTGGGTGTGACAGTCTTCCTGCATATCAAGTACTGCAAAGTCTACAGGAACGAAAAAGTTTTAGATTTTAACCGGAATATTCTCGGTGATTCCTGCAGGGTAGCAGACCGATTGGTTGGCTAGTTGCAGACACATTGATATTGGTGCAAGTGTTGAGTAGTTGATCTTGTCAAAGACCTTCTTAGGCATGACACTGACACCTGCTCCAAGATCACATAAAGCATTCTCAAAGTTCTCACTTCCGATCGAGCAATCAATAGTAGGACATCTTGGATCCTTCTTCTTGACAGGTGATGTGTTTAGGATGGCTACACTACACTCCTCCGTTAGCTTGATGACCTCAGTGGAGGGTAGTGGTCTTTTGTTGTTGAGGATGTCTTGGAGATACTTCGCGTAGGTAGGTACCTGAACGACATCTAGGAAAGGAATATTGATATATAACTTTTGAATTACCACCACAAACTTACCAAATTACTCATCCATTTTGGCTCTCTGATTTTTGCTTGGAAACGATAGGAGAGTGGTGTCATGGAAATCTTATAATAACTCTTGCTTTTGTGGTGTAACTTCTCTGACTTCATCGTCCTTCTTCTCTTCTTGCACTATCACTGGTGTCTTACCTATCCTTGTTGGGTATGGTGGATCATGAGTAGACTTGCCACCTCTTGTGGTTATGGCGTTGACCTTCTCAAGGTTAGTGAAAAAAGGCAGAGCAGAAGCCAACTAGGATAATTGTGATTCTATCTTTTTATTAAAGCTCAAATGATCTTTCATAGTAGAAGAAAAACTATCCATTTTGACATTTATACTTTCTAGGACCTTATCATTAAAAGCACGTCTTTTCAAAATATTATCATTAATCCTGACATGTTTTAAGATTAAATCCCTCAAGGATGGTTGTTTAGGATTGGAATAATTATAGTAATTACCTTAGTATTTACCTTGGTAGGTAGATTGTGGTTGTTGATTCCATCCTTGCTTCTATTGCTGTGGAACAAACTTATTAATGATAGTGTTTATGTATTCTTGAGATTCAGGGAATTCAACTCCTAAATATTCTCCGTATCTGTTTTGAGCATTAAATGCATCTTGTATGGCTTGACGATCTCTCTTATAATTGTCTCGCTGTTCGAGCCAATTCAACAGTACGTTCATCTTAGTTGACAATTCACACACCTCTTCTAGTACTTCTTCGTTCTTATTGTATAGTTGAATGTTGCATGATGATCAGCCTTGATTAGAGGCTATCCTCTCCATAAGAACTTTAGCTTTCCCAAGGGTGAGTGATATAAATGATCGTTCAATAGTGGCATCGAGTTATTCACGAGTTTTTTGAGTTAATCCATGGTAGAAACTCTGCATGAGCTACCATTCTTCCATTTCATGATGGGGACAATCTAAAACATATTCTTGGAAACGCTCCCATGACTCTAGGATGGTCTCTCCTTTCTGCTATTGGAAGCTTAAAATCTTTCCTCTTAAGTCATTGGTCTTGCCTACAGGGAAGAACTTTTCTATGAAGGCCTTTGAACATCTTGCCCATGTATTGATGTGATCTTTGTTGGTGTAGAACCACTGCTTCGCTCTTTCCACTAGTGAGAAGGGGAACAAACGAAGTAGTATGATGTCAACGTTCTTGATGATGACTGTGCTACTAATCTCTAGGAAATTCTGAAGATGAGCACAAGCATCTTCATATGCCTTTCCACTGAATGGGGTAGCTTGCACCATGTTGATGAGGCTTGGTTTGAGCTCAAACTCAAGATTGTCGGTTTTGAGTGTTGGTCTAGTGCGAATGTTCTCAGTGCTTGGAGCAGAGAACTCACGCGGAGTCTTGTCAGCCATAGCTTCAAAAACTGATGTTGAGCTTCCTCTTGATTTGGTACATTCTGATTGGTGAAAATTGTTGGATCACAACCAATCCTACACTTACCCTATATAAGATATGAACAAAAACATACAAGGGTAAGCCTGCTAAAGCAAATGTGATGATTTTATTAATAAGTATTTATTTGTCAATTCTCTTATGCCATGTTGCTCTTTCCTAGCAACAGCGCCAGAAATGCTTGTTGGTATTTCTTAGCATCACTCTTACTAAGTTGTCATCCCTAGCATGATACCAGAAATGCTTTGCTGGTAAATTATGAATGCTACTTGTAGACTCTAAGAAAATAATATTAAAGTTAGGTATCCACAAGCGCACAGATAAATTATCATTGTAGCATTTCACCCGGGAGTATGCTGAGTATTGTTATTTATATTTAATCCACAAGGAAGATCTATGGGGTTGAGTTGACATAGAGATATTGACTAATATATATACTTATGATCCAAACCACTCTTATACTTTAGCAGGGGTAAGTCAAGTGATACATAAATGATAAATAAAAGGCTATAAAGGTATTCCAGAGATAGAAATAGAGACTCACAATTGTAGTATGACTGAGGTCGAGATTTGGTAAGAGCAAAAGATTCATATGTCATTCCTAATTACTAAGTCTTTTGTACACTTAAGCATATATACTCTCATCTATAGTATAACTAACTTTAGATCTATGCATAAGGAACATTACTTAGGGAAATTCGAGAACATAGCTTTTCCTTCCTTCGTAACCGAGGTTCTACTTGTTCTACATACGGGGAGTCGACTACAAAGGACTCAATGGGAGTATCACATCCACAATCTACCACATAACCTGACATATAGAGTACATCCACAGACAAACAATATCTAAGCACCATGCTTACATAGTGTCGACCACTTAACTCTCTTGAGAACTGAATTAGGCGCTTTGCGAACATATGCATATATTCATCATCAATCTTAACTACATCAAGTAATAAACTAGAGCAAACTAGAAACATAATAAATAGCAACATAATATTGAAGTAGCACAAAGTCATAAAAAGATACAATGGCTAATACCAGTCTCTAGACGTTAGATCCAAAATCCTGAGCAGTAGCCCAAACTCTACTTAAACCTTGCTAGAAAGCCTATACTAAGAACTTAAAGAACTAGAGCTACTTCAATATTATGTGGTCTTCTTTTGACTTATGGCAGATGTAAACGTATGCTCCAGGGGGTAGGGCTTGGTTATATAGCCCAGAGGGTGAAACGTGGGCCCTTGGATCAAACCGACTTGAAGAACGGTGTAGGTGCAATCCTATGAGACGGTGGAGGAAGCTTCTGGAAGCTTATAGGCAGGGGCCACCATGCAGGCCAGAAGGCACCTTGGTGGGGCCAGCCGGCCCCACCTGGTAGCCTCTCGAGATCCGGAGCGATGTGGTGTCTTCTTGTGTCATCTAGAACCTTCTGGAGTAGTTTTCGTCACGGTTAAATTTGGTTTTATTTTACGTTTTGTTCCTCCTTGCCAGTTTTCTAGAATAACCCTACTGAAAATACAGATTCACCAAAACTCGTGGAAATTATCAGTTTGAACCCCTAAGTTTCTATTGGTGATCCTTTTCAAGCATTTCTTTATGTTAAATAATTGATGGTTTATGATGAACGATAACTACCGTCAATAGCGGTGCATCCTGAGGGACAGTCGCTCCTGCTGGTACGGTGAGCGAGCCGACGAGCTCCTCCAACATTGGGTAGACCCATGCGGGTGGCCTCGCGCTCTGGCACAGCTCCAACACTAGCGGGTCTGGCTCGAGGTAGTGTGCAGCAGCAGAGGTAGTGGTGTTGTCGGCACAGTCAGCAGACACGTCGTCCCTAGCTGGCTTGCTCCGTTGTCACCGAGATCATCACCGGGTTCCGCCGACTCCTCCTGCGACACCCTGCATGGCCCCAGCCAAGCACGAACCACCGTGGGGCACATGCTAGGAGGCCAATGGATCGTTGCCACGAGCAGTGTTACGTGATAGGTCACCACCCTTCCATTCATCGTCGAAGCAGACCTGGGGCACTTACAATCCCTGGCGAGGTGGCGAAAACCACGGCAACGTAGGCAACGCCAAGGCAATTGACAAGTTGCTACTCGGTGCGAGTAGGAGAGACAGTTGAAACATCTGTCATGGAGCACTGTAGGAATCCTTCGGGCCTACAGGAGCCGCTCTGGGCGAGGCTCAACCAAGGTAGCCGCAGGTCGCATCTCCAGTCGGTGGAGGATCCCCGCCACCCGTCGGCAATTGGGGTGGAGACCCATCTGTGTTGGCCAAGGCGTTGGCGGGCAGGGACACGACGATTGACTAGTTGAGCAGGTAGAAGGGGGCCATGGCCGGAGAGAGCGTGGAGCCTGGTGTCGATGGTGGCGGGGATAGGGAGGGGATCAGCGGCTGGGCAGATCCCACTGGGACGGCCTCAACACTGCTGCTGACGGTGGTGTTGTCCATGGTGCTAGAGCTAGGCGTCGCCAGCGACGTTGACGTGGAGGGAGCCAGTGGGGGCGCTTCAGCACTAGAGCTGCTGGAGGTGGCAGCACTGTCGTGGCCCGTCTTCGTCGGCGGCGGTGGCATGAGCTGCAAAGGCACTCCAATGCCGGATCCCGTGCTGCTGCTCCAGGCTTTGGCGGCCGCAGCGGCAAGGCCGGCCCACGGTGGAGCTGTCGAGCTGGGGCCCGCGGCCCAGAAGTCGAGTTCACCGTCGGCGCCATCTAGACCGCTGGTGAGGCCACTCGTGGCAGCGGCGACGGCAGGTGCCGAGCGCTTGCCTCCCCATGGCCGGCGGTGGTGGATCCGCTCGCCTGGGGCTCATTCACGCGGGATTCGGCCCCTCTGTGGGTAGAGGCGGCGGGTGCGCCCCAGACCCCGCAACCTGGTTAGCCGCGGAGGGCAAACACGTGGGTGGAGAGGTTGGGAGGGAGGGAAGGGGAGGCGGAGGTGACCGCTGCAGCCGGAGCTTCGGACTACGCCCACGCCGGCGAGATTGGGGAGGAGACGCAGGCACATGGTTGGGAGTCAGCGGCTCGCGGGGATGGTGGAGGGGAGGGGGAGGTGGCCGCTGGTGCCGGCGGCGGCGGGGGGAGGGCCCGCCAGGGGCTAGGGTTGCGGGTCGGGGCGTCCCCGCTTTCAAACAAGAGCTGCTGATTTTTGCTTGCACAATACCTTCTAGGTAGTGTAGTAAGGAGACAGACAGGATAAACCTTTCTAAAGATCTATTCCAACGTTCCATCATCCAATCCGTTTGCTGTGTAGCCACCTGTTGCATCTCCCAGCTGTCATAGCTAGTTCTTTGACGGTGATTGGTTTACAGTGTACACACACCAGTCTGATGTGATACTACTACTGTATATCCAGATGCATCGTGTATTTTCATGTGATGATCGATAAATGATCTAGTTAGTGATGACTCTCAACTTTGCAGCTGCAGTTAATATGCTCTTTGCTAAAGCTACACATACTACTTCCTGACAGCTTGACAAATACTACTTCTGTATAGGCAATAGAGGTCCCCTCCAAAGCTCTGCAAAGCTAAACTTTCTTAGACCATGTAGTATACTCTCTCCACCTTCCATCCTAAAAAAGGGTGTCTTTTTTTTACGAATTTGTCCAGATTTGTTTATAAAAAAATGACACTCTTTTAGGGACAGGACGTGAGGGGTGTTCAGTTCTCACCTAAAAACTTTATATCATATCTCATTGAATATTTGGACATATACGTGGAGCATTAAATATAGATAAAAAAATAACTAATTGTACAGTTTGCATGTATTTTGCGAGATGAATCTTTTAAGTCTAATTAATTTATGATTATACACTAATTACTATAGTTACATATGTACTACAGTATCCCAAAAACTTTACGGCCTCTGAACTGGACACGCCATATATGGCAGTTTACACACCTATACCTACTAGCGACGACATGCAATCTCCATGCTGCTAGAGAACATGAATATATATAGGCCGGCC
Organism: Saccharum hybrid cultivar R570; assembly: GCA_038087645.1. Taxonomy (NCBI): domain Eukaryota; kingdom Viridiplantae; phylum Streptophyta; class Magnoliopsida; order Poales; family Poaceae; genus Saccharum; species Saccharum hybrid cultivar. The sequence continues at coordinate 2,522,826 of JAQSUU010000682.1, forward strand.
GTGGCCACAACGATCATTCATTGGTAGTATATTAAGCTGCTGCGTCTATACACATACAGTCATACATAGCTGGCCCATGCTAATCTGTTGCCATTATATCTATGTGGGTCTACTGCATGCATGTCGGCGTTGGTTACGTTGATTGATTATTATTCTCTCATGCATAGGAGTATGTCGGGATTTGAAGTATCCTGGCAGTACACGCGGGCATGCGAAGATATAGGTCCACAGTTCTAAACAAAAAACTTTACACTCTATCGTATCGAATGTTTGACACATTCATAAAGTATTAAATGTAGACTAAAAAATAACTAATTACACAGATTACGTGTATTTTGCGAGACGAATTTTTTAAGCCTAATTAGTCCATGATTAGACAATGTTATGCTACAGTAAATATGTGCTAATGATAGATTAATTAGTCTTAATAAATTCATCTCATAGTTTACAGGCAAGTTCTGTAATTAATTTTTTTATTAGTATCTGAACACCCTTTTCGACATCTCATAAAATATCCGACGTAACACCCTAAAATTTTACGCCTTCAAACTAAACTAAGACCTACTATATACTCAAAGCTGTAGTACAGCCAGCTGGACGGTGTAGCATGCAGCGGACTAGACACAAACAGTCGTATAGCTGCTGGCATTCCATGCTATCCTAATTCTAGGCCTGGTTTAGATCCCAAATTGGGATCCCCAAATTACTGTTTAGTACTGTAGTATTTTATTTTTATTTAATAATAATTGTCCAAACATTGATTAATTAGACTTAAAATGTTCGTCTCGCAAAGTACAATAAAACTGTGCAATTAGTTTTTGATTTCATCTACATTTAGTACTCCGTACATGTGCCGACATTTTGATGTGACGGAAAATCTTCTTTTTACATAACGTATTTTGGTGACAAACTTGGGAAACTAAACATGGCCCTAGCTAAAAAAGCTAGCCACGACGGGGCAGCATATATAGCTTACTGATTATGCGACTGTGCATGTGCTGAAACTTGACTGCTTCTCATATGGTGTTGGGCCATGGCGAGTTAGCTAGGGCGTACATCAGACTTGGTCGTTCAAGCGAGGTGACGGCAGTTTATATGCAAAGAATGAATCGAAGAGGTGACAGGCGGTTGCATTGGCAACACATCAACCGCCATCACCTCGCCATTGCCACTCTCTCTGACGATTGAACGACCAAGTCTAATGTACGCCCTAACCCCGTGGTTGCCTTATCATATTCTCACCGCTTCTGACCTCCTCTCGTGTTCTTGCCACCTTCTGTCCGGAAGTACTGCATACTCTCTCTGTCCACATAAGAATGTAATTCTTGCTTTTTGAGAAGTCAAATAATTTAAATTTTCACAAAATTTATATAAAAATTACTATTATTCATGATATAAAATAAGTATTATGGTATTATAGTTATATAAAATATTTTTTATAATAGATTAATTTGGAGATATAAATGCTAATATTGATTCCTATAAATTTGATCAAACTTGAATTAGCTTGACTGACACAAATCACATAATTGCATCGTTTGTGGACGGAGGGAGTACTAAAAATACTCTTACTATCTGCATTCTGCAAATACTGTGATGAATATGCAAGCACGACGTAGGAGTAGAGCATGGATCAAACAATTCGGCGTGTTAATTAATTATTAATTCGTCCTAACTGATTATAATAATACAAAACAAGCGGGAATAATGAATAGGCCATCCAGCACTGACTGTGTATGCTAGTGTGACAGCTAGTCCATTGGCTGTTGCTGCTGCCTGCTATGGACTTGGAGGTTCGTGAGCTTAAATCATCAGCAGGCATGAAAGTACACGCACAAGATCAGAACATGCATCTGTCTGCAGAGATACAAAGGCTGTGTTCAGTTCCTCAAAAAAATCACTGTGTAAACAAAAGATTCTCCGTCACATCAAACTTGCGATACATGCATGGAGTATTAAATGTAGATGAAATCAAAAACTAATTGTACAGCTTGGTTGTACTTTGCGAGACGAACGTTTTGAACCTAATTAGTCAACGATTGGACACTATTTACCAAATAAAGACAAAACATGCTACAGTACTTTTTTTACACCTTTTCGCGGAACTAAACACACCCAAAGAAAAGTGCCGCTCTCAAAGATACGGGCTAGCTAGCGAGCTCTGTACAACTATATCCGTTCGTGTCTGACTATTCATTCGCATGGATGAAAGTTGAGAGGCATTGCATTGTGGGTGGAGCCTGGCTGCAATCTGGTCCCTGGACACAGCATATACTCTAGACTAGGAGTATACAAATGCAGCTCGCGAATGCAGATGGACCCCCAACATGCAGGCCGGTCGACAAGCTAGCTGCTAGCTAGGGTTGTGCAGTTCCAGCATGCAAGCCTGTCTGTATGATTGCAAGGCCAGAAGCCTAATCATTTGGGCAGGGATATATAGGCAGCTACCGGCTATTGCTATCAGCTGCTGGTCCCGTACATAAGTGCCCTGGACCATGCATGCATTCGCGCGCGGAAAAGATGATCGGCTGCTTGCGGCCGCGGTGGATATGGCTCCAGGCCAATCCTTGTGGGGCTCCATCTACCTGCTACCTAGAAGCTGCGATTCCTAGCTTATGAGCTGCTTTTAATTTGCTGCTTCCTACATGAGGTTGGACGGTTGGAGCTCCCAATCCAGCCTCAAGCAAACTGCACTAAGGCCTTGTTCACTTCCACGTCCCAACCCAAAATATTTTCTCTTCCATCCATCACATCAAATCTTTCGACGCATGTATGGAGCATTAAATGTATGTAAAAAATATAACTAATTGCATAGTTTGTCTGTAAATATCGGGACGAATCTTTTGAGCATAGTTAGTCCATAATTGGATAAATTTTGCCAAATAACAACGAAAGTTGCTACAGTAACTTTTCAGCTACTTTTCGCGAAGTGAACACACCCTAATTGTATAGTATTTGTACCTGTCAATCTGTTGCTCTTCATCTTGTCTTCTCCCTTTGAATTCTGATGAACACTTTCCCTTCATCCCTTCTACTGCAAATCATGCATCATGCATATATACTGTACATCGTCTGCGTCGCGTGGACACTGATGGTTGATAGCTCTTCCATCAACTAGCGCATCACTCTTGGATCGATCAGTGTACATGCACGATTTGTTAGCTGTCCATCCAGAGAAGAAGCTAATTAAGGGTCTGGAGCCACAGCAAATCAGTAAGCATGACAATTGACACAACACATAATCTAGTAGCTGCAGAAAAACGTACGGCCTGATTAGCTAGCTAGCTTGACTTAAAACTTTGTTTTTGAGATTACGTGGGCCACAGTGCTTGTGTTTGTAATAAGGAATAACTATATGCAGTAGTAGATGCAAAATCTGGAATATTAATATAATCCTTTTTCTAAAAAAAGCTAGCGTGAGTATTTTGCATGAGTGGGAGACATCTGCATCTGCATGCTGGGGTGGAGCCTGCCCTGGACTGGACGGCAGGGTCTCAGCCGCCTCTCATGCCAGAGAGCATTTCTAACTGCACGCATGCATGCAGATTGCTGAGCCATGCAAGGGGCATGCGGATCGATATGTCGACAAGAACTGAGGGGGTGTTTAGTTTCTTAAAAAAAATCGTCCTGTCACATCAGATGTTTGGACACATGCATAGAGTATTAAATATAAATAAAAAAATAACTAATTACACATATTGCGATAAATTTGCGAGAATTTTTTAAGTCTAACTAATTCATGATTTGACAATGTCGTGCTACAGTAAACATATGCTAATGACGGATTAATTAGATTAATAAATTCGTCTCGCGGTTTCCAGTCGAGTTATGTAATTAGTTTTTTAATTAGTATCCGAACACCCCTTCCGAGATCCTATAAAACATCCGATGTGACACTCCAAAATTTTTTACCCAGGAACTAAGGCCTCGTTTAGTTCCAGAAAATTTTACAAAATTTTTCAAGATTTTCCATCACATCGAATATTTCGACACATGCATGAAGCATTAAATATAAATAAAAATTAAAACTAATTACATAGTTTAGCCGTAATTCACGAGATGAATTTTTTAAGTCTAATTAGTCCATGATTGGACACTAATTGCTAAATAACAATGAAAAGTGCTACAGTAATATTTTGCAAAAAAAAATTCGCCATCTAAACACAGCCTAAACACCCACTGAAGTGAAAGGGTTCTGATGTTCCAACTAACCGATATGATGCCATCTGATTCCCAAGAGACCAAGACCGACCGACCTACGTAACAATCATTTGGGCAAGACAGCTAAATAAATGGTCGATCGGTAGCGCATCATATTTTAATTAATGTGTTGTTTCAGCATCACTCAGAACAATTAAAAGATGTTGATTTGCTATAGTACTAGTATATAGTGGAAAAATCAATGGATGGTTGCTAATGTATCTGCAGCGCATTGGTTGGTCCTTTACCTAGCTGATTCCCATGAGATAGATCGAGGTTGGATGTTTGGAACCATACACTGTACTCATACTACTTTCCTGTGAACAACGACATGCATGAACAGGGATAAATACCTCTGTTTAGGTTGTTAAGAATAGGCCAGATCTTGGAGAATATTTATCTGCAGCTTTATTTATTTGCATTGTACCATGATAGCAAAGAATATATGCTATGCCTCTGCATATATATCAAATAATCAAAACACAAATCCTTCACCTCTTGCACGTACTTTATTTGTTCAAGATATCCTAGCTAATCGATATTATCCTTTTACCTAAAAATAAAGTCATCATCAATACCAGAAACCAGAATTCTTCTCGCCCAATACCAAAACCAGATGAGCTAGGTTTATATATACTGTAGTACAAAACCGCACAAATATCTTGTGAATCATATATGAGCAATGCAAAACTGTGGGCGGTTGCAGTATAGTATAGTGTCGCTTTTGGAGAGTAGGCATCAACGATCTGGTCCTAAAATAATGGCGATGGAAGATCGGCTTCTGTGGTGGTCCATCACTATATCCCAAAGCTGCTATATATAAACAAGATTTTGACGTATCATTTGATGTGGATGGCACTAGTTTAGTTACATACTTTATTTCATCTTCTCTTTTGACTCACTATAAAATCAAAGGAAAATTCAAAATTTATAGGCATGAATCATTAGCATGGGGTTATATAGTAGTAGTTACGGTCTAGACACAATCCTATTATTAGGTTGGTGACCCAAAAGTTGTTAGCCTTTTCTCTCCTCTTGCATTAATGCTGTCCATGTGAGTTTAAAAAAAATGGTGTCCATTTGTGGCAGAACCGTCTAACCTATTGCCCGAACCGTCTAACCTAATGCCCTTCCAAGGGTACTTGTCTTTCAGTAAACGCTAAGTACCCAAGAGAGAACACTAAACTATACGATTCCGTCGAGCACATCACAAGGGAGAACTCGAAAATCCACATTTTTACATCAGGATCATAAATGAGAGAGTAAAGCTTACAACATCCTTGCCATTTCTTACATCACTTTTAGTACAACATTAGAGTAATTCATTATTTGATAAGAACGGCGGAATATAAAGTGTTATCAGATTTCAGCGGAAATAAAATCATTTAATGATAAGATAAACATTAACATGATAAACTTTTATAAGCATGAAATGATAACAAACTATAAGTATTTTCTTTGTAAAACTTTTGGTGCGAGTTTTATTAAATAAACTCTACTCCGCATCGTAAAGGAAATCCTCGCTGAGCCCACCAGGAGGTTTTCACACTCAAGTGTCAGCTTATCAGCACCTGCCACCTGCAACAGGATAGAACAAACTCTGACTACTCAATTGTACTCCGCAAGACTTACCCGTCAGGAGGAAAGAAAAAGACTCCAAGGATTATGCAAGGCTTTCTGGCTTGTGGGTTTATTGCATCTGCAAGAAGCATTACTAAAGGTGCATCCTTATATTTCTTTTTATTAGCCGGTATCATTAGTTTATTAATCGACCATTCTATGTAAGCACCAAAGCTGCTTTCAAGTAGGTGGTAAGCAATCAGAACCATTTCACCATCGTCCATAGTTCTTACTACGATGCCAGATTATAGTCATGTCGTACCGTCAAGTTGACGGCGATTCGCGAATCAATGTGCCCAGCTGGGTGCCCTAAAAACACACGCCTTGCTGGTACCCCAGGCACAAGCAAGACCAACCCGTTCCACTTCTGTCAAGGGATCCAGGTCCCCGTCCAAGCTCGGACACTAAGCCCCAACACTGCAGGCCCGACCTCAGTATGGTGCTTAGACCTCCTCAACCCAATATATATAACCACCTAAAAAGCCGGTCTGAAAAGAGCCGGAACTCATGACAAGAGAGAAACAAGTCTTCCCGCTCCCATAAGCAAGTATATGCTCGGGACAAGTAGGTCTGTGACCTGACTATGGAATCCAATGCAACGAACGGTCCTTAATCGACACAGGCGGGACAACTACAACCGAAGCCCCGCTCTGTTGCCCAACCAAGTTCAGGTCCATCCAAGCCTAGTCCCGCTCGGTCTCCAATTATTATACATATTTATTCCATGTAATAGTAATATGATAATAATAACAATAATAACAACAACAATATATTTCCTATCTCTCGCAAGTGACCGGAAATCACTCGACTTCTACCGGAATCCTATAGCATAGCACGCTACACGATCCTATCATACTAGTAAGACTCATAGGAAAGGATATATATGTGCAAGTGGGTTTCATTAAACTCCTTTAAACTTAATGCACAAGCATAAATTTAAGTGCAGAATAATAGGGGTTATGCACCGGGGCTTGTCTGGGTATTATTTAACCAAAGTTAGCACTCCACCATGGTGAAACCATCATCAAGGCACCATCTTTTCTGCTACCTCCGGGTGACTTCACGATCCATCATCGCTCCTATTATGACATTCATGGATGCAACGAGAAGACGTAAATAGACAATGATAATTGCAACTAGGAGAACACGATACGCTCTGCAAGCTAACGAGCTAACTCTAATGGCTAACACACTAGTGAAAGCCCAAGTATGGTTTTGGTAATTAATGACACCAAGTTGCTAATGCCATATGTTAAGTGGTTTGAGTTAGGCATAAACAACACGTGTGATGAAGGAGCATGTGGCATGAAGTGATGGCCACAAGATCACAAGAGGTGGAGATGCATATAAAATAATGATCAAGGTGATCAAGCATGAGGAGATGGACATGTAACAAAGTGATCAAGGCAAAGGTATAATCATAGGTTTGCTTTTGCCGGTCTAAGATGAGTAGAGAAGTGATTGACCGGGTTTAGGATTGATAGCCAATTATCAAGAGGGACAATCACGGTTAGCTCATGAATCAAGTGCTACTAGGCCATCATCTTGAGCATATGCATTAGGATCTAGTAGAGGGCTAACATAACGCCTTGAAAAATGATTGTGAAAATACTAACACACATGCACATGATGGTGTACACTTGGTGGTGTTAGCACATTTACGAAGGCGGTGGAGTTTAAGCGGTAGAGAGGGGTTTGGGGTCCTCTCTCCCTCCTTTCGAGCTTGTGAGCGCGGGATTCAGGCGTTTTTGAGGAAATGAAATGCCTATTTTCCATTGCGCCGGAGGTGAGAAAAGGTGGTGAAAGTCTGAAGTGTTTATCTATGAAAAACTCCAATCGGACGCTGGACCGGACATGGTCCAGGGTAGACCTGCGCATCCGGTCAGTTCAAACCGCAGGCAGAGACGCACGCGTGAAGGTCGCGGACCAGCACGTCCGGTCCCTCACGGAACCGGAGCGTCCGGTCATGCACCCAGTGGGCAGCGCGTGTCTCAGTGTCGATCAGATGCCGTGGCACGCCCGGTCACGTGCGATCGGACGCGTCCGGTCACGTGCGATCGGATGCGTCCGATCGCGCGAGGAGCTCTCTGGACTCCGATCAGATGTCGGGTGCAGCGCGTTCGGTCAAACGGTGTAACGCGTCCGGTCGCGAATGGACCCTTACTGGACTCTAACCGGATGCTGGTGTAACGCGTCTGGTCAGTTCTGCAGCGCATCCGGTCGGTGCTTCGCGGGCACGAGCGCTGTGCGTCGCCGCGTTCAGTCGATCAGACCAGCGCGTCTGGTCAACACGTGCAAAGCGGCATCTCGAGCCTAAAGGCTCTATTCTTTGGGGATGCTTATAAATATTTGTTTGGCCAGCCTTGGGACTCTCTCTCTTGACTCTTTGAACACTTGAGACATACTTTGAGCTAGAGAACTTCCCCTCCACTTATCTCCTTGCTTGGTTGCATACTCTAGAGAGATTGAGTGAGATTCGAGTGCATTGCATTGAGAGTTGCATCTAGTGCCACTTGATTCTTGAGTTTGCTACGGATTGCTTGTTACTCTTGGGTGTTTCCCGACACCCTAGATGGATTGGAGTAGCGGTGGTGTTGAGCTTGTGATTGGAGATTGTTTCGAGCCTCACCAAGCGATTGTGAGGGGTTCTTGAGCCTTCCCCACGGGAGTTCACGAATTGGCTACTCTAGTAGAGCCCATGGCTTGGAGGATCCCCATCTTGTGAGTGCATGTGTGGCACCCACTGAGGGTTCAACTCTTGATAGTTGATTAACTCATGATCCATCAAGTGGGTGCATCGCCATAACGAGGAGTAGCTTGCCGAGAAGCAAGTGAACCTCGGTAAAAAATCTTGTGTCATCTTATTGCCGAGGATTTCATTTGTGTATGTGATCACGTTGATTGATTGGTACATTGGACATATCTCTTCTCATCAACGTTGGTATATCTATTCAAGCTCACTCCTTTACTTATTGTTCTTTGCCTTGTTTAGCTTGAGTAGAATAGCTTATCACTTAAGAGTAACTAGTTTAGAGACTTAGTGTTGTTGGTGTGAACTAGAGATCATAGCCTTGCACTAGAATTGTATATGTGGCTTGCATAAAAGTAGTTGAGCTAGTGCTAGAATTAGCTTTGCCATCTTATTTACTAACTTGTTGTTTAGTAAAGCTTGTAGAAAATTTAAATAGGCTATTCACCCTCCTCTAGCCATTTGGACCTTACAACTAGGCCACATACACCCGTTGTTGAACAAGACATTACTTTCCCAACAAATGCTTTGTAAAACAACCCGAGGTGTTGCTTTATCATTTTATCGATTAACACATGTATTCAATTTAGGGTTCATTGGCTACCCTAACAGATTAATTATTCTAGAGCCATAGAAATTACAGTGAGTAGTTAATAATATTAGGAGTTTTACTGTAAAATTTTCAAAGCTAACATCATCATCATTTTGCTATAAAAATTCCTACAAGCCTACATTTAATATTTTTTAAGCATCTCAAAATAATTAGAGCAAGACTAGAAATATTATGAAACTACATGAACCAATTATGCCCTTAGATAGATCATGGTTTTAGGACCCTAACGAAATTGGTTTCACAATTTTTGGACTCCTACAAATTTCTATTTTAATTGTACAAGTTAAGCTTAGAACTAAATTAGAAATCGTTCTAGAAAAGAAAAAGGCTAGCTCCCACCACTTCGGCCCAACACACCAAGTGTCCCATGTGGGGTGGGGTGGCATGCCAACAGGCCGGCCCAAACACGACCCAAGGCCAAGAAGCCCGTGTGCGAAGACGGCTTTTGCAGAAAAGTCCCCACGACCAAGCAAAAATGGCTTCTACCGCCCGCACTATTACCACGGAGATACGGTTTACAGGCAGGCCCCGGAGAAACCCGCCATCATAACTAGATGGCCCCTGGCACCACTGCGCTCGCCGGTACGGCCATGGCCGGCACTGCGTGGCCAAACCGGCCAACCCAGGGCCAAAATGGCCCATCAAACGAGCCGACGGGGACCTACGGGTCAGCGTGTGGTGACGTGAAATGGAGGGGAGCGCCACGATGCCCTACTGAGGCTTACCTCCGACGCCGGGCCGAACCACGCGGCGGCACTACTGTTCTGGCGGACCTACGTGCTATTGGGAGGGTAGCAGTGGCGGGGGAGCACCTGGAGATCATCTCGGTCTGTGCTGTGGTGGCGGTTGAAACCGGAGAGGGTTGAGGTGACCCGGCCATGTGAGCCCGAGCACGGTGGTGACATCCCGCGGTGGGTGTCACCACATCTCCAATGAAGGCACTGGCTAAAACAACGCGGGCACCAGCTAGAGGAGATCAATACGAGTTCATAGCTACAAACAATTGAACTTCTACCCGTCCTACAGGCCTTACCCCCAAGCATGCCATCCACGGCGGTGAGATGGCTAAGGATGGCAGCGGATCGGGTTCGGGGAGGGTATCCGCGGGTTTCGGGTCCCGCGGGTTCGGGTTTGGGGATGATTTTTCGCCCACGGTTTTCGGGTTCGGGTTCGGGTTTGGTTTCGGGTTCGGTTTCGGGTTTGGTTTTTCACCCGTGGATATCCAATGGATATCCGAAATAAATTATTTAGAATTAAAACTTATGTTTTATAACATGCGAATAATAACTTGTTTACTTAGATTATTAAATCTATTCAAAATTGACTCATGAAAATATTTATTATTTGTTGCATCTTATTTATACATGTGAATATATGTATATTTATCCGCGGGTTTCGGGTATCCGTTTGGGTTTCGGGTATCCGTTCGGGTTCGGGTATCCGCGGGTTTGGTTTTGGTGATGGATTTTCACCCGAAACGGTTTTCGGTTCGGGTTCGGGTTTCGATTTCGGGTTTCAGTTTTGGGTGCACGGAGACTCCACCCGATCCGAACCCGACCCGTTGCCATCCTTAGAGATGGCTGACGACCGTGAAAATGCCAAATTGGCAACCGGTGGTGCACGACAGAGCTCGGAGAGAAAGGGGCGGCAAGATAACTCCCCAAGCTAACCACCAGCACGAGGAACTACGCTGCGGAGCTCGAACTTGGCGATTGGTAGGGGCGAAGGAGTGGCGGCTCTGCGAACGGTGTGTCCAGGGAGGAGGGTGCACAAGCGAGCTGGCGTGGGTTAAGCGGGGCGGTTCAGAGCGATGAGTCAACGCTAGCATAGACACACAGGTGACGAGATAGGGGAGGATTTGGCGTAGTGTGCTGAAGTGGCGTGGCCCGACCCACGCAGAGCGCACCGGCGTCGGCATAGTGGGGACACGCGAGGCAAGGCCATCCCATCGCCACAGCTACCGGGCCATCGGCCAGACGCGCGGTAAAAAGCACCTGCCCAATGGCTTGATGCGGTAGAAAGGACGAGAGGCGATGAAAACACCCCGACGGCCACGCCACGGCAGACACGACCACGGTTCAGTCCTGCGTGCGGCGCAGTGGCCTGCCCCACGCGCGTGGCGTGCACACCGCGACGGACATCTACCGGACGCTTGACCGACCAGCGACAACCGGCTCGCCACGGTCTGTGCCACCGACAGTGGTGCACGCGCGTGGTGACCGCGCCCCAGGGGCCAAGCGGCTGGAACAGCGACCAGCATGGTTATAAAACGTCAACCAAAGCCCAACTAGCTCGGTTGAGACCAACCCGACTCGACAGGGCTCAAGAGGGCACTACGGGCCATTACGAGGAGCCTCGAACACCACCTTAGAAGAATTATCGAGAGAGATACAGATACGCCAAGATAGGTTTGTCAAGCAGTGCGCCTGTTCGTGAACTGAGCCCAAGACAAGGCCAACAGCACGTTCTAAAGAAATTTGGGCAATTTTTACGAGAGCAACGTGACACTCAACATGGCTATAGCCTACGCCACGCTCCAAAACTCGCTTAGAGGCAATCAACAATATAAAAGCGTGAAACTGGTGCTTAAACTTTTTAGTTAGAATTTAAATGCCAAAACGGCATTGTCTATTATCACCTCATACTGGGGAACTTCAAGGGTTTGGTCATAACTAACAACCATTAGCACTTTTGGTCTTACTTATAAAAGGTCCCAACCTTATCAATTTCAACCAACGACTATCTCAAGCAATAGTCCATACTTCATACTAATCCATGGAAACAAAAAATTAAGACACTATTTGATTAGTTTACTCGATATAATTAGTTGAAAGTGGCACCTTTAAACATAGGTTCAATTGTGCACCGACTTAACGAAAAGAGTTGACTTAACTCCCAATTCGATTCTCGAGCTTCAAAGGACTAGTTAACAATATTTATTTGCCAAATGAAAGTTGCATGTTCATCAAGATAACCTACTCTTCAAACTTTACTTAAGCACTTTACACCAGTTATATTTTATTTTTGTTTATAAGAAAAATGTTTTTCTCTCAACCGCAACAACGAGTTGCATAAGATTCACTTATCACGTTCATGTGGGTTTTAAAATTTTAAAAACCCTAAAACTTGTTTTATTAATTTCTCTTAGGTCTTAACCAATGCTAAGCGAAGCCGTAACACCAGGGGTGTTACACCATTGAACTTACATTTTACTCCCTCCGTTCCTAATTATAAGTCTCTTTAACTTTGGTACATCAATTTTGTTATATATCTAGATATAATGTATGTCTAGATACATAACAAAATCTATATTAAAAAAGTCAAAGCAACCGTATAATTTAGAACGGAGGGAGTAGGTAATTAATGACATCTTCAAAATACAGGAACAAAAAATAGCTTCGATTGAAATGCAAGGTTGACATGCGGTTGAGGGTTGGATCGCGCAGGAAAATGGATTATTACCATCTGGATGAGATGCATAAAACTTCAGTCTTCCTATTACTAATTTGAGCCTCATTTTGGAGTCTCCACCTTAAACCTCAAGAAACACATTAACTGGACCATAGGTACTACAAAAACTCAATAAGTGATAAATCCTAGGAATTCTTGTAAATCATATAAAACATCCCGTCGTCCACTAGGTAGACTCTATCAGCATTGACAATAATAGACCTGTGATCTATCTGATTTTTAGAAAAATTACCCACTTAGACCATTATGAGATATAATCTAAAATAACTCCTCATACATTTGTGTTTAAATTATGCATATTTGTACTATTTCAAATAAAATAAAATAAATCCTTAGATCTACATCCAAAATACCACATATGCTATATATGACAAAAAGACCATAAAGATTGGTAATATGCTCCTAAAATTGTATGTGGTATGTTACTAAATTATAGACCTTGGCATATACGTTTTGGCATCAAACCAATGGATCGAGTTCCATAATTTTGGATTTCATTGTTTGGCACACCCAACGAAATGCTATACCAATTTTTTTTCCTAGGTTTTGGCAACCAGAATTTGGCATGCCCTTATTTTGGCAGGGAAATTTTTTTAGTCTAACCAAGCAGGCCCTATATCCATACAGAAAGGTGGCGTACGTCTCAACTCGTCACACGAAAACAATACTGAAGATATTTATTAGTAGTCCGTAATAATAAGTAACATGTACATTAAAACAAAACAAGAGGAGGCAATATTATATTATCATTCTTCTTCACTTGCCCGTTTGCTGGGAAACAATCAACTTCTCATGGGACACCTCCCTACCTCTGGCAGAGAGATTAGTGAAGGCTCAAGAGATACATGCACTGGATTTGTTTGTGGAAACTTCCCTAATCGCGGCTTAGCAACTTTGGAAACTTCAAAACGACAAGATCTTTTAGCGTACCGATCCAACTTCTTCCATGTGGCTTGTAAATTTTAAGAACCAATGTATTTTACAGTCGGTTCGTTTCAAGGAGAACCTTAGGTCATCCTTTTGCTTTTGTCTTAAGGATGGCAGCGGATCGGGTTCAGGGCGGATATCTGTGGGTTTCAGGTCCGCGGATTTCGGTTTCGGGGCCTGATTTTCGCCCACGGTTTTTCGGGTTCAGATACCCGAAATGCCGTGGGTTTGGTGCAAATCTTTAATTTCACCCGCGGATCTTCATCGAGCCCAGAAATATTGAGCCCACTAACAACCCAACTAGCAACCCTATATAACCTAGAATCCCAATTCCCAATCCCTCAGCCCTCTCCCTCCTCACCCCACCATGGCGCCGCACATAACCACAAACTCACCCGCTCGTCCGCGTGAGGCGTGACCACGTACCCCGTGCTCGCATCGACGGAGTTCGACGCGGCGATGACCCACTCTCTCGGTCCCTCTCTCTCGCTCAGTCGCTCGTCGGCTACTAGGTACCAGCCCACCAGAGTGCAGGCGAGTAGATCCGGGTGGCCGATCACCGGCGCCATCCGCCCAGCAAGTCCCAGCCACAACCTTCTTCACACCAGCCCCCTTCGTCTCCTTCCGCTTCCCAAACCCCTCCCCAACGCCGGCGCCATGGGGGCCTTCGCCAAGGAGCACCAGTTCCTCGCCGAGCTCGGCCTCGCGCAGTGCAACCCGGGCGTGTTTGCATGCGGTGCGTGGGCGGCTCAAGCCCTGCCGTCACCTCCACCAACACGAAATCACTTCCATGTGCAAAATGTTTTCGGGTCTTGGATAATCCGTCGGGTTTCGGTTTCGGGGATGAATTTCCACCCGAATTTGTGTTCGGGGCGGGTTCGAGTTTTCAGTTCGGGTTTCGATTTTGGGTGCCTAGAGACTCCACCCCTGAACCCGCCCCGTTGCCATCCTTATTTTGGTTAGATGCTTTCAGTTAAGATAGGTTTGTAACTTTGGTTCCCTTTTAATATATTTATAAAATTACTGTGGGGGTGCTTTGCATCTAAAAAATATTACCTTATATTATCACTAGCAAACATGCCCGTGTGTTGCAACGGGATCTAATATGTACTGAGAGTTGTAGCACGGGTCATGAGTTCGAGTCAAAAATTAAATTAATTAGTGGTAAAAATCTTTATTTCTTAAGGAGTCAAAGATTAAAATGGTTGTGATCTCTTATTTATTGTTTGTTTTTACTCTTATTATATTTATTGGAACACGAAAAAACCAGGTGGATAAGACAATGAAAAAATCAAAAAAGTTGAGCTAGTGTAAAACATCCACGAGAAAAAAAACTGAGCATTCTCGAAGCCAATTAAGTAGAAAACAGTTATGACAAAAATTGGAATATACTCTAGAAAAAAAAAATCAGAACATATTCGGAACCAAGCGAAAAACGTCCAAATGAACTTAAAGCAACACGTACTCGGAGCAAGTAAAAATGGACAAACAGAAAAAGGTGAAAAAAGAACAGAAAAAACAAAACAAAGAAATTATACCCTTCTTTCCTCTTTATTAGATTTCTATTCTTATATTTTTGCATTTGGATTAAGATTCCTATTCCAGTTATTTGGAGTTAGAGAGATCTAATTGGATTAAGATTTCTAGTTGTCTATATTATTATATTTTTCCTATTTGTGTGTGTACAATTTGCAGGAGAGCCAATGTCAGGTACTACTAGTAATACTGTACTGGTAATTTGTAGGAGTAGTATGCAGTGATTAAAAAAAGAGGTTAGGTACTGTATTCAGGGAGAAAGTGCATGTAGGAGTGGTAATAATTAATTAATGCAGTGCGGCGGGCAGTGTCGTGGTCGGAACAGAACACCGCGTACGGATATACTCACTTTATCCAAAGATAAGAGCACTTCTAGAGTACGAGTACAGGTGAAGAGATTCAGGTAAGCGAAAAATTATATATATGCCTCTATAATGATATAATCATTGCACTTTAGGAAGAGAGAAAGTAGAAAAAGACAAATGAAAATAGTTTGTCTTATATCTAGAGGTGCACTTATTTTTGAAAAAATTTTGAACTCTAGAAGTGCGATTATTATGGAACGGAGGGAGTACTGTGCATGGTTGCTTTTAACTTGTCGTACTGAACGTGGGCACGCACAGTGGTTCGGTCGAGAACCTAGGTCAGTTCAGGAAGGCAACTACTCGTAGTAGGACTAGAAGCGGCAAGGCAAGCGCGTCGTACCCACAGCCACTTACCCATCCGGCGGCCATCATTCCATATATAATAATCTCATCTCATCGCCGGCCGAATCCAGCATGAGTACCTAACTCGTCGTTTTCCGGCCACCGCAAGCTGCACCACCACCACCACGGCACCACCGGTCGACAAGGGTCGGCACGGATCGTCCGGGCCATGGATAGGATCACAACAAACTGCATGCGCACGACCGTGTTGATCTTCTTTTTCCCTTCTTTTTGGCTGCATGCATGCATGCGTCAACTTGTTCTGCCGACGTCCATCCTATCGTATCACTCTAGTAATATAAAACCCCAGTTGAATTGCATTTGTTGTTGAACAGAACAGACGCGTACGAATGGACACGAGCCAGACGTGCACGCTAGCCGCAAGTCAACGACGACTGCAGGCAGAAAGTACTGTACTCCATGCATGCACGTGTCAACGATTGACCAAGGCAGTACGTAAGCTGCAGGGCGCGCATGCAACCCTACAGGCAAACTCATGTGTTTTTTTGCATCTCTTTTGACCTGAGTACTCCGTGCACACGTCGCTCACTGCCTTCACTTTGAAGGCTGCATGTAAGTAAGGACAATTTTAATGGGGTTTCATTAGAATTTTATAGGTATTAATTATTAATTATGTTGACGTAGCACTATATTAATGAAAATAGAGATGATAAGAGTTTTATAAAAATAGAGAGAATTTCATAGAGATAAAACTCTTACGTACTGTTTCAAAAATCTCCGCGCTGACACTGGCCTAACGATATACCATTCCGATTACGGGCGCGAACATGACCAGGCAGGCGAAGAGAGCGGTGTGGCTTCTCCTCGAGAAGCGTGCAAGGCGGCCGGGCCGCCGACCAGCCGGCACACCCTCGCAGGCAGTGAGCCGTCGTGTCAGAGTCTCACATAGCACAGAGCACTGAGCAGAGCCAGGTCACGCACGCACGAGCCAAACAAGCCACCAAGGAGTGCGGTGAGTGCGGTGCGGGAGCGGGGACAAGCATGCATATGAGATATGGCGCCACCCCGCCGCACTGTGGCTGTCGGCCGTCACGTCTCGTGATCTCGTCGCACGCGCCGCTGCCGGCAACGCACGGGTGACGCGTTGGTTGTTGAGGGTTGCCCTATCGCAGGGGCAACGCACGGGTTTTCGCGCAGGATAGGAGGGCGTTTTCGGCAAGCAATGGCGAATGGGCATGGGCTCGGCCGGCACACCGCTCGAGCGCTCGCTAGTCGCTACGGGTAGCTTGTCGCCGTCGCCGGAGGTCCACTTGTCATCCGAAGCTGGTCACAGCAATGGGTATGGGTGCCTCATTAATGGCGCCGATGTTCGTCTTCTGGATAAACGGATTGGATAGGGTGGATATTCAAGCAATCAAGCCATTGCGATCCCGCCATGAGGGCACTGCCTTTCACGCGAATCTTCGATTCCCCCGAAACATGGGGGCAATAAACTTGGCCGATTTGGATCTGGAATCGACCACTCAAAAACAATTTTAGAGTCTTACCCTCCATATCAATCTTCAATTTAAAATTTGTTCTTACTAGTTGTTATTATATAGTATAAAGACGTAACCACCTCTTATTCAAAGACAAAAAAATACATTTAATTTTCTATTACACAAGAACTATTGCATCTGATATACGTGCGTATAGAGAGCACCCACTTTAGATTATGTCACTTGAATAAAAAGTGGGTACGCTTATATATTAGGATAGAGGGAGTACAATGTTTATCCTCATATTAAGTTAAAACTTTTTTTAGTTTGGGTAGCTTTATTCAGTACTCTCATTGTGCATTTTATTAAAACAAATATTTGAGGTAGCATATTGCACTCTCAATTACTACTATGTATAACGTAAATAGTCATTTAATTATTTAAACATCCACCGCAATACTCCAGAAGGGCGAATCCAGCATTAGGGTGGTCGGGGCTTGAACCCCGTGCTGCCACCGAAAGCATGGAGTCCCTCATTCAAAAAACTAAAGGAGTTCCATTGCATATATGCCACTATAAAAAAAATCTAAAGCAACTCCATCATTTTGCATTTGAACTACCCACTTCTAAGACAAAATAAGTAGATGAAGCCACAAATAGTCGGTTGTTGTGTTTATCTGGACTCTAGTCTAGTGTGTGTGTATATATTTTCTGTCGGCCATGCATTACGTGGATTCATATACGATCCATTTGTAGGGAGGATGGACAAGGACAGAAGTTGCAAGACGTAAAAGAAGAAACCAGACGAACCAGACGCCAGCGCTTCGCAAGGACGGCATCTCTTTTTTTTTAGAAAATGAAATATATTAATATCCTAGCTTCTGCATCGACCAATGCATATATATATATATATATATATATATATATATATATATATATATATATATATATATATATATATATATATATATATATATATTATGTACTACTGTACGTGCGTGAGCAGCCATCGATCTCCAACTTCGCGGCTTCTTTTTCTGTCCAAAACGACAAAAAGCAAAAGCTTCAAGTTGCGCCTTTCTGCATGTCACGGCTGTGTGTACACCATCAGTCATCGATTTCAGCGGGTGGCACGGGTATGGTGCGGCATACCCTAGGCTGATCAGATAGAAAAAAATTATAAATTATGAGGCAAATTTTGCTACTGTATATCGAATTGCTAAATAGGTCTTTGCCAAATTGGATATGAGAATTTTGGTGCGGCATACCCTATGTCAAAATCCTAGCTCCGTCACTGTTCCGGCCACCCCCTCCCAATCAGACGTTAAACTTAAATCAGTGCGAAAACCTTCGGTATTTGCTTGCCTGCTGCACGGAGATTTTGTTTTTATAAATTGGCACCGTACCACCTGTTGGCCAAGGCACTCAAGTTTCGTTCGGTTTTGTTGCCACACCACAATTGTCCGGCGATGACGCTCGCTTATACCGTCAATGCATGTCAAACCAATCGCAAACGTTTTTAATAAAGAAAACTAAAGAAGTACTACCCCAGATGTTCTATGCAGTTCATGCACAACTTCTCCTTGTTAAAAAAATAATAATTCGTACGCCACACTTTTAAATACTTTTTGAAGAAGTTGGTTGACGCACTGCCCACCGTGTGCGGCGAGGGATATACTAGTCCATAGTAGTATGGACTGTGAAGTATCACTATATTATACGGGTATATACGATATACTGTACGATACCATACGACCAGGGGGATAGGGAGGCACTGAGGCGGAGTCGGAGTCGGAGACCTCCCCCAAGTACCGTACCAAGTGGAGTAGGCCCCAGCGCCCCCAACTGAAGCGCCCTGCTCCGTTGGCTCCGCCGTACATCCCGGCCTCCCCTAGCTCCCCTCTCGCACTAGGACGAATCAACGCCCGCGCAGCGCAACCCATGATGCAGCTCCGGAGCTCAGCATCCGGCGAATGGCGGCGCGGCGATGGAGCCAAGAGAGAGAGGCCAACAACCCAGATGCAAATGCAATCACACACACGTGAGTCCTGCCCTGCCGGAGTACGGGGCACAGAGGTTGTTTTAATTTGGTACTGTCCGCGGTCCGCGCCACGCCGCCATGCCAAAAAAACTTGGGCAGCCACGTCCACGTTAAAAGAGAGTCGTCACAGAAAACCAGTTGGGCCTTGTTTAGATGGTAAAGTTAGAAAAATTTGGCACGGTAGTATTTTCGTTTGTATTTGACAATTATTTTCCAATCATAAACTAACTAGGCTCAAAAGATTTGTCTCGTGATTTACGATTAAACTGTGCAATTAGTTATTTTTTATCTATATTTACTGCTCCATGCATACATGTATCCTTAGATTCGATGTTGATGGAGAGAGCGTAAAAACCTAGAATATGGGAGCAATCTCAACAAGGGACTTGGTTTCGGTCCGTTTCCTCGCCGCACCCGTGACGCCGATTTTTGCCGCTTAACTGTGGCGCCGCCGCCGTACGGCACCAATGCAAGCACCGGCGAGGATGTGCACGTAGCTAGCGCCAGTAGGTACGGCACCAAATACAGTACGGAGTACAAACTTTCTTCTCGATCGCCGGTTGGGTTAGTAGGAGTGTACGTGAAGTGACTAGTCGATTCGACATGCATGCGTGCTGTACAATACACATACACGGTTGCAATCAGCTTCGCTACCGCCTGCTACGTGCAGATAAATACGTACAGCGTATATATACAGGCCCTGTTTAGATGCTTCAAAGTTCTAAAAATTTTACAAGATTCTCTGTCACATCGAAACTTTGGACGTATGCATGGAGTATTAAATACTCCCTCCATAAAAAAAAACCCTGACGCTTAGGACATGATTCTGGTAACCAATGAGTCATTAGGTATCTTTCCATCCTTGACCTTATTAAATAGAGGTGCGCGTGCCATCTGAACGGCAATCTTTCGTAGCTCGGTTGGCAAACACACCGCGGCCCGAGGTGGACGTCCGCGTTTCGACCTCCCTGAGCCGCAGAATTTTTTGAAGCTCTGCATTTTGCATGGGTAGGCGAGCGTGCTGCCTTGATTACGGGGCGGCGTGATTAATTACGGGGTGAAGCCGAGCAGTCGCGAGCGCAACGGGCGGCGATGGGCAGGGGCAATCGTGTCCATATTCTACTCCGCGGCCGCACGACGTCAAGTTTTACGAAAACTGTCGTTCAGCCCAACGTCATGTTTTTTTTTTATACGGAGGGAGTATAGATAAAAAAATAACTAATTACACAGTTTGGTTGTAAATCACGGGACAGATTTTTTAAACCTAATTAGCTCATGATTGGACACTAATAGCCAAATAAAAACAAAAGAGTTACTGTGCTTCCAAAAATTTTACGCACCATCTAAACACAGCCACACTCCTACTACTACTGCGGCGGTAATTATTGCCGAAACCACCTCAGATAGGACGGAGTAATTCCATCGTGTATGGGAACGAATTAGGGCTTGTTTAGTTCTTGAAATATTTTGCGAAATGCTACTATAGCACTTTTCATTGTTATTTGATAATTAGTGTCCAATCATGGCTTAATTAGACTTAAAAGATTTGTCTCGTCCATTTCGTCTAAACTGTGTAATTAGTTTTATTTTTTATCTATATTTAATGCTCCATACATGTATACAAAGATTCGATGTGACGAAAATTTACTGTTTTTCTGGAAATATTTTGGAACTATACAAGCCCTTACATGCCACAGGTCCATGAGATCGCCCGTGTTCAGTTCCGGAATTGGTAGCACCGAATTGGTACAGTGCGCATTAAATGCGCACTGTACCAATTCGTTTGTATTTGGTAAAAATTGTTCAAATTTTGACTAATTAGACTCAAAATGTTCGTCTCGCAAAGTACAATAAAATTGTACAATTTATTTTTAATTTCATCTACATTTAGTACTCCATGCATGTGACGGCATTTTGATGTGATGGGAATCTTCTTTTTGCAAAGTAGAATTTGGGATTGAATTTAGGAGGCCATCCATCGAATTCGAATCCCTGAGATTTCTGCTCCGTCCATCCAATTGACCGACGACCCCCCTGGCCTGGAAACTGGAATTACAGTATGCCCGTTGCTCTTCACCAATGACCAGCGCCCAGTGTGCTAGTACCTAGTAGTTGCCAGCAGGGTTTTTTTATCGGCCGAAAGTCGTCGATATTTTCGAAATTTCCTTTCTATCCCCGGGGTCCGATAAAATTTGAAATCAACCAAATTTTTCCTTTCTTTTCTGTTTCTACACAGACAATCCAAAATCAGTCACGCGACGGTCCGACACTTATAATGATTTATTCTTGTTTTGATTTGTAAACAAGTGATGTTTAATATCTTAGGAATAGTTTCAAGTCAAATTCTACAATTTTTTTTTAAAAAAATTAATTTTTTTTTAATTTGGTCCGATATTTTCGATATATCTTGTTTATCCTCTTTATCCATTACGTCCGATAAATTTTAATTTCCGATAATGAAAACCTTGGTTGCGAGTAACCACCACCCGTGCCCGCCCCGGCCGCCCGCTCGGCCTCTTTAAATACCGCACCCCCTCGCCCCCGCCAGCTCGCCACAAGCCCACGCATCTCCGTCCCGCTCCCCCTGATCACTCCCGCCGCCACCACCGGTCCACCAGCAACCAACCCAATCCCTGTGCGTGGGAGCGCTTGGGTGTGCTTGGCGACGGCCATGGACAAGGGCGCGGCGCTGGCATCCTCCGATGATGCCGTCCACCACCACCCGGCGGGGGTCACCGCCAGCGCCATCACCGGCACGGGGTCCTCCTCCTCGTCGTCGTTCGCGAGCTGGCGCGCGTACGGGCGCGCGCTAGCGCAGACCCCGCGCCGCCTGGCGCGCCGCGCGTTTGCCGCGACGGCGGCCCGGGAGGAGATGAGCCGCGTGCGCGCGCGGTCGGGCGCCGACATGGCGCGCGCGCTGCGGTGGTGGGACCTCGTCGGGCTGGGCCTCGGCGGCATGGTGGGCGCGGGCGTCTTCGTCACCACGGGCCGCGCCGCGAGGCTCTACGCGGGGCCCGGCGTCGTGGTGTCCTACGCCATTGCGGGGCTCTGCGCGCTGCTCTCCGCCTTCTGCTACACCGAGTTCGCCGTCGACTTGCCCGTCGCCGGCGGCGCCTTCAGCTACCTCCGCGTCACCTTCGGTGAGTCCAGCCTGAGTCGTTTTGTCGTGGGCCGTGGCCGTCCCGGCCCGTCGCTTGGTTTCGTTCCGTTTCTTCCGTCCCAGCGCGCGGTTCGCGGCATTGCGTTGTGAGCTGTCATGAGTGATGACCAGGTTTTAAATCGTCCGCTAAGGGTACATAGCGGATGACATCTAAAACAGTAATAGCGGAGACTAAATAAAGATATAGCGGGCTATAGCTCGTAGCTTGACTAGTCTTAAATAGCTATAGCTGGCTATATCTTCAGCTATAGCCGGAGATTTAAAACTATGATGACGACATGCACACACGTCTACTATCGATTAAAAATTTGCCTTTTTTCTTTTTCTTTTCATGAAACACCTTTTTCTTGAAATAATAAACTCATGGCGTATATATATGTCGTTGCATGTGTACTTTCTAGTAGTAGTGTACTATCTTTCCCCTTCCTTGCTCCTTGGGTTTGTCCAATTGCTACGAGGCGCGAGGCATGCTGCTCTTATGCCCACTGACCCATGTTCGTTCGTATTTAGCATGCCAGATTTGTTTTGGATACAAACTGCAAATCGGTGTTTGTGTTTCTCGAACGAACCGGCACGAGAATGCCAATTTGACCATTTTTATCCAAAAAGATCACTGTATTTGTGATCAAGGAATTGAAGCGCCTCTCGTCGTCTTGGCGATGTTTTCTTTCCTTTCATGGATTCCTTGACACCTTATTTTTTTCTTAAAAAGTATAAGATTTGTTTTTCCTTTCATCACCATCCGAAAAGATTTGCCTTTCACTTTGTCGGCAGTTAATTCAGTTTCTTTTCTTTTCTTTTTTGTTGTTGTTGTCTCAACAGCACGAAATCATCGTAATAATGCACTTCCAACGCAAATCAAACATAAAAGTACAGTGGAACACGACCTAATAAAATCCGCGTGAGAGGAGGCGCGGGTTTGTCAATTGGTCGCTATTTATACCTGGCACGAACGGTTTTTGAAAAAGGGCTAGGGCGACGGCGGCGACGTCCAACAGAATTTATCACGGGCCCAAACCCGAACGGCTTTGCCCTTTTCGCCCCACATCGGCACATCCGCATGAGACGGTGACGGAGACCGATCGACCCAAGCAGGACCAGACCTGTTGGAGGACAAGGACAAAGGTCACGGTCATTTTCGCTTCGCTCGCAGCCACCGTTTCCTCCGTCAGTAAACCACCCTGCATTTGCCGTGCAAATTCGCGTGTTTTGTTTCCTCACAAAGGTCACGGTAACCCTGACTGACAGCGACTGCTGCATCGTCGTCTGCACTCTGCAGGGGAGCTGGCGGCGTTCCTGACGGGGGCGAACCTGATCATGGAGTACGTCTTCTCCAACGCCGCCGTGGCGCGCAGCTTCACGGCGTACCTCGGCACGGCGGTCGGCGTGGACGCGCCCAGCCAGTGGCGGATCACCGTCCACGGCCTGCCCGGCGGGTTCAACCAGGTGGACCTCGTCGCCGCAGTTGTCATCCTCCTCATCACCGTCTGCATCTGCTACAGGTGCGCGCGCCCTCCTCTCCTTCTGAATCTCTCGTCTCGTGATGTCAGCCTCGATCATGTGTCACCATAGCACTCAGGTTTTTTCTTTTTCTGTTTTATTAAAAAGAGATTATCGTGGTTGCGAAAAGGATATTTGTTGTTGCCTCCAAGTGTCACTCTTGTTGCCTCTTCGTGTGTCACTCTCGATTGGCGGCTGCCTCTGCTGTCTGCGTTAGTGGGCAGTGGCACGTACGGAAAATTTTATCGGCAATAAAATTTCGATAAACCCGATAATCCCGTTTATCGCTGAGATCCGATAAAATTTATTTATCGCCGAGATTCCAATTTTC
Organism: Saccharum hybrid cultivar R570; assembly: GCA_038087645.1. Lineage (NCBI taxonomy): Eukaryota > Viridiplantae > Streptophyta > Magnoliopsida > Poales > Poaceae > Saccharum > Saccharum hybrid cultivar. Next base: position 2,547,120 of record JAQSUU010000682.1, read on the forward strand.
ACTAGTCCACCTACATAAAAGTATGATACTCCATTATACCAATACTATTATGTGTTAGCTCTGGATGTTAAATGCTTTACATCCCTAGCTTTACATACAACTTATATAATTTTCTAGTGAAATTAGGTATTATTTTGTTTTATTTTTGACCGAGAAATTTTTTGATAAATCCGATAAACCCGTTTATCGGTGACCTCCGGTATTTTTTTTCTACCGATAAATTGAACCACGATGACAAGAAAAGGAACACCTGGTTTCTGTGCACTCGAAAGCAAGTGCACGACACTCTCGTGTCCTGTCCTCCTCATTTTGCTGCCTCTTGTGGTTGCAGTACTCCATGGTTCTTCCGTCTTCTCCGGAAATATTCCTAAGGTTCAGACAAAGCAGGGTCGGGTCGATCAAATGGAGATTTTGTTCCGTGGCAAGAAATCTTGTCAGTCTCTGTTTTTTTAGTGTACTGTTGTACTCTCTTTTTTGGTTACGTGATCGAATGTTTTTATTACGGCAAATGCTGGTGAACTTTGTCGAAAGATGGGGATGAAATCAAAAGCTAGTAGCTGCTAGCCTAGATACTGCTCTCGACTGATGTCTGAATTGTCGTACCTTTCTTTACATCTCATATCGTTCAAGAACCACACAAATCTTGTCTAGCACAACCGCAAGAATTTGGATTGGAGCAGCGTCGCTCCTGAATGACAGAGAGATTGTTTTGTCTAAAACAGTAAATTTTGCTAGAAAACATAACCCTGTTCTGACAAGTTTCTGTCTTTTCCTGCTCTTCTGCCATCAATGGCGGCCAGCACCAAGGAGAGCTCGGTGGTGAACATGGTGCTGACGGCGGTGCACGTGGCGTTCATCCTGTTCATCATCGGGATGGGGTTCCGGCACGGCGACGCGCGCAACCTGACGCGGCCGGCGGACCCGTCCCGCAGCCCCGGCGGGTTCTTCCCGCACGGCGCCGTGGGCGTGTTCAACGGCGCGGCCATGGTGTACCTGAGCTACATCGGCTACGACGCCGTGTCCACCATGGCAGAGGAGGTGCAGCGGCCCGCGCGCGACATCCCCGTCGGCGTCTCGGGATCCGTCGTCCTCGTCACCGTGCTCTACTGCCTCATGGCCGCATCCATGTCCATGCTCCTCCCCTACGACGCGGTACTCACTCCTCTGCTCTGACGTTTTGCCTGGGCTGGCCCACGTGTCATTGGCATGGCCTCTTGTTCTGTCAGTCTATATGAAACTTTGAAGATGCCAAAATTCTGCCTAGTTCAAGATTCCATCTAACATAATAGCATTTGAGAATCAGAGAGAGAGAGAGAGGTCTAGGGAAATTCTTGGGATAACAATGGGGATATGCTCTCTAAGGGCCGATTGGGTGGCTATAGTTGCAGACGACACGATTGATGCTGCCAGTACGATTTACAGTACACGGAGACCTTGGAGGCCTTCCATTTCCTTCTTGTTGTGGAATAGGCTATATTTAGAGCTCATCTTTGGGTGTGTAGGTTACCTCACCTCAGGGGAATATATGGTCAATTGGGCTAGTTCAGTACTACTACTAGTAGTAGAGGAGTTGGTGCCAGGCACCAGGCAGCCACTGCATCTGATTCTTGGCACCCGCTTCTGTTTGTTCCATGTCTCCCTCAGCTTTTTCGGGATGTTGGTGGCGTGATTTGGGATAAATCCGTCCCAATCGCTCCTGAACCGACGGCCTCGAATCGAATCCACTTTCTGTAAATATTAACAGAAGGAAAAGCACTGAGATTTTTCACTACCTTTTTCGATCGTGTGGTTCTCTTCTACTACCTGCGACCACGAATAACAGTGACAGCTACTAGGAGTAATTCTCAGTCAAGCTGCCTAGAATCTGCGACAATTCTTTTTCACCACCTGGTCTGGTTGTCCGAATGTTTCTCTTTTTTTCGTTTGCTAATCATGTGCAGATTGACCCGGAGGCGCCGTTCTCGGGGGCGTTCAAGGGGCGGGAGCGGTGCGCGTGGGTGTCCAACGTCATCGGCGCCGGCGCCAGCCTCGGCATCCTCACCTCGCTCATGGTGGCCATGCTGGGGCAGGCGCGGTACCTGTGCGTCATCGGCCGCTCCGGCGTCATGCCGGCGTGGCTCGCCCGGGTCAACCCGCGCACCGCCACCCCCGTCAACGCATCCGCCTTCCTCGGTGCGGTTCCGTTCGTTCCAGCTTCAATTTGACATTTTGACGCCGGCGGGCGGGCGGCGACTGACTTGCTTGCATCGCATCGCACGCAGGCGTCTTCACGGCGGCGCTGGCGCTGTTCATGGAGCTGGACATCCTGCTGAACCTCGTCTGCATCGGCACGCTCTTCGTCTTCTACATGGTGGCCAACGCCGTCGTGTACCGCCGCTACGTGGTCTCCGTCTCCGAGCCCCGCGGCGGCGCGAGATGGCCGACGCTCGCGTTCCTCACCGTCTTCTCCCTGGCCGCGCTGGCCTTCACGCTGGCGTGGAAGCTGGCGCCGCCCGAGCCGCGGGGCGTGCGTGCGGGCCTCCTGGCGGCGTGCGCGGCGCTGGCGGTGGCCGCGGTCGCCGCGTTCCAGGCTCTGGTGCCGCAGGCGCGCGTCCCCGAGCTGTGGGGCGTCCCCGGGATGCCCTGGGTGCCCGCCGCGTCCGTCTTCCTCAACGTCTTCCTGCTGGGGTCGCTCGACCGCCCCTCCTACGTCCGCTTCGCCATCTTCTCCGCCGCCGCGCTGCTCGTGTACGTGCTCTACAGCGTGCACGCCAGCTACGACGCCGAGGAGAGCGGGCGGCTCGGCGTCGACGGCGGCGGCGGCAAGGTGCTGGACGAAGCGTGCACGGTGGTGTAGTTCGTTGCGTTGGGCCGGGGTGTCTGGCTGACGTCATATGGAGGACTGATCCTGATCCGGTGTGGCTCGCTCACTTGCTATTTTTGACACACACGTTGTTCGTATGCTGACGAGAGCACAGAAAAAGAATCTGACAAGTGTGGGTGCTATATATAACCAAATATACAACCCGAAGGGATAGACAAGAACAAAGGCTGAGATATGTATTCTAACTTTGCAAAAATGAAAAATGTATATGCCCAAGAAAGGAAGGATAGATGCATATAATCCTATGGGCTTCCTTCGAAAATGTTGCGATGCTGTGGGAAATTCATAACAGGATCGATCGATTGACTTAAGCTGTGGGCACAACCTCGTAAAGACCACAGGCATGCCCTTGAGTTAGTTGATGATGTTGCTGAGAAAAAACAATGAATCCCTTGGTTGCTACTTCCTCTGGTCCAAATAAGTCAGTTTAGCTTTTCTAGGTGCATGGTTTTTTTTTGTTATACATCTAATTATATGTATGTCTAAATTTATAGAAAAGTCTATATCTAAAAAAGCTAAACAATTTATAATTTAGATTCGAGGGAGTATAATGTCATAAAGACAGTGATTCATGTCATGTGGGCTCTATCATGTATTATACCTTAAGTACACCTTCCGGTAAATATTAGTTCATCAGACACCAATTCAGTTGCCCTTTTTTTTTATAGAGGAAGAGTAAGATCACGCATGACGAAGGGCTCGTATAGAACGATGTATAGATCGAACGGTTATTACAGAGAGAGAACCCCCTAAAAAAACTTGCTTTTTTATAGTGTGATAAAAATAGTCATTTTTTTATTTTGGTCCTTACATAAGTCATATATACATGTAGTCATATATTGATTAGTGCAACCTAAAAACTTAAACTAATGAAGAGAGGTGGATAATTTACCTATACTTCAACAGTATCAAATATTCAAAGGCCAACTTTTTATGACTGAGCATCTCCGAGGAGCAACGATCTCAGCCTCAGGCACTGACATCAAACACATGAGACGGCTAGAAGCGAACTAAGGGCCTCTTCGGCACACCACAAAACGGCTTCAATTTCTCTGACAAATCCCACTGCAGTGTCCCTGTTGAGTACTGTAGCGTGAAGCCATTGAAACCATTTGCAGTAAAATGAACTGAATACAAACTGAAGCTGGCGAGTCAGAGTTTTATTAGCTGTTCGGCTGATGGTTTCTACGGCTGATAAGCCGACCGAAGCTGATTTGTTGTGAGAGAAAAAACTGTTCCATGACGGATAAAGCGGACTGAGCCTGGGTGCTTTCACCAGCTCATGGTACAGTATCTTCAGTACATGAACAGAAGCGAATCTGGATGAACCCTGCCAAAGAGAGCCTAAGTAGGCCATTGACTACACACGTGACACATGTCGTATGAGCAACAACATCAGGTAGGCTCATGTGCATGTTCTCAAAGTCAACCGGAGAAGGAAGCACATGAGTATGTACCTCCGATCCTTCCGCGCACTTTGCATTGCATCTCCACTTGGGCAGTGCAGTGCAATGGCGTCCCCTCCCGAGATCGGCACAAATCCAAAACCCCACGATCGCGCCGCCGCGAACACTGCACATTCGCCACCGAGCAGATGGCGACCTCCATTAACCTTTATTTCAGAACATGCATGCAGGGAACGCAGCTAGCGCTCATTGGTCGCACGCCGGCGGCGGCCACTCCGGCTCCGGCCATGAACCCTACACCCTACTAGCAGTAGCCAGCGTATGATGATGATTACCAGGATCTCATCGTTTCCCGATCTTGTGTGGCGACGTACGGTCGAGCCCGGCCGACGAGATGATCCTGAATTCCTGATCCTGATCCACCGCACGCACGAACGCACGCGTGCATGGAGATCGATGGATCAGCCACCTGCTTTTTTTTTCTCTTCTCCTTTTCTTTTCAGTTGGATTGCCGTTCTCGCATCACTGTCTTACTACACCGCACATTACATATATTCCACATTGTGTGTCTAAAAATGTCTGTCTGTTACTCTGTTTGGAAGAATGTGTGTGTATATGTTATATATATAAATGTGCATGATATTGAAGATGAGGGCATGCACAGACAGGCAGCCTTTCATCTGGTAGGTAGGAAAAAATAGGATCAAGAAGTGACTGGAGAATTGCCACTACAATCCGGATGTGATGCCACTGCATGCGTGCCCAATGCTTTTATCTCTGGTGCTTTTGCTCTCTGGATATTTTTCATCCATAGAAACAACTCAAGATAGCAGGCTTTGGGTTGGGTGATGACTGATGAGGATTCATCGAAGAACATAATTGAAGTTATCTTTTGATGGGATGGAAATAAAGTTGCTCCAGCTGGTGGCAATAATTCGCCCCCAAGACATGCATCTTTATTTTTGTTTGTGCTACCCACTGTTACATGTTTCGATAAAAAGTTCTCAATATTTTAGCTAGTTTTTTCAACCTTGCATTGTGGACTTCCTTTTGCATTCATTTCTCGTTCACATCAAATGGCTTTATCACCTCGATCAGTCGCAATTAATAAATAGAAACGAGTGTGACATCTGACATATATATATCGAAATAAAATATAACGAGACATCTATCATTTTCCTTGTACATACGTATGGCCTGTTTGATGCTGACAGACATTATATTTTTCTGCACGTCAATACTGTCACGTTTTAGAATTGCTTTTGCTAATACGTACGTAAGAGTGGCATTAGTTGGTTGCATCTTACAAACCTGTAAATTTCCTTTAATTAGTGAACATGCTTTGTGCTTTCAGAAAAAGCGAAATCTACAGATGTCAAGACAACTCATTCTCTCTGTCTCCGAAACGATCTATCAGTGCGAGAATCAAATCCTTTATCCACTCAGGAGCAGAGGGCGGCTGCAGGAAAGTTTTCTTCCACCGCCATCGATCCACCACCCAACTGAAAACACTGAGAGTGGAATGCAGCCTGAGAGTGAGAGCAACGGCACACAGGTTCTTTCTTTTCAGTCCCGTAGGCGGTAGGCACCATTTGCCGACACTTCTTTTCGGAGATTTAGGTCCTGTTTGGTTTCTAGGAGATTTTTACAATCTGGATAAAAACAATCTAGTGTGTTTCATTGTATTCTGTGTCTATGTTAAAATCCACTGAGAATCTAGTCTGTTTGGATGGGATTCTAGGATTTTGAGATTTTTTTTATCCAGATTCTAAAAATCCCCTAGGAACCAAACGGGGCCTTATAATATCCGATCCGGGCATTTGACAAAAGGAGAGTGGTGAGCGTCGTTTGGTTCCATTTCAGGCAAGTGTTCATCGCCTTTTTTATTTTATATATGGGCAATGGGTGCATTTGTTTTTCTTTAGACCAAATCTTGTGGCCTGCTTAGGCAATGCAATAGTGGTGCTGATGGCAGTTAGTGAGTGCAAGCATATGTGTGCCACTTCCACTGCACTACGCTTTGCAGTTGGTTGCACCTTCAGAGATACCCTACTAGATACTCTTGAACGATTGTGTACAATCAAATGAAGCTGATGATTCTTTTTCTTTCTTTTGGGTGCCTTTTGGACTTTGTAGTAGTTTACATATATAGCTTTGGAGATTCTTACAGGCCCCATGTAGTGAATGTTACAGTACATACAAGAGAGAAATACAATGATAAGTACTTGAACTAGGTGGTTTGCTGAAACAGGCATTCAGGCTGATCTACTATGTTTTCCTACAGTATCTTTCTGCATTAAGAAAATAATCTCTCTGTTTATACAGTCTAATTAGTTGTTTACTTCAAGTCTGCTCACTGCTCCTCACAAAGAAATAGAAAGTGCGCTCCTTGTATTCTTCGGTAGGAAGAAAACCGGTTGTACTTTGCCTGCTTCGAATGTTTTCATATATTTGACCTGTAGGCTGTAGGGAACAAAAGATTTGGCCATGAACAATAAGGTCCTGTTCAGTTCCAAAAAATTTTGCAGAATTTTTCAAGACTTCCCGTCATATCGAATCTTTAGACACATGCATAAAACATTAAATATAGATAAAAAAAAATAAAACTAATTACATAGTTTAGATAAAATGGACGAGACGAATCTTTTAAGCCTAATTAGACCATGATTGGACACTAATTAACAAATAACAACGAAAATCGCTACAGTGTCATTTTGCAAAAAAATTTGGAACTGAACCGGCCCTAAACGAACCTGATAGGATAGTGCAACTCCTCAGGTGTTCGCGTCGCCATCACATGAAAACGACGACTGATACCGAGTTTAGTGTTAAAAAGGTCGATTATAAAAGAGTTTCAGCACGCACTCAGCGACATGGATCGGTGGGTGTAAATGACCATCTCTTTCCGAAAAGTGCAGCGTGGAAAAACTGATCCCCTTGTTGCATTGGTGAAGTCCAGGTGAGACGACGAGCATGAAATGGATAACCTATTTGATGCGAGGAAAGACGCCGTAACCTGAGAAGGTGAAATTTGAAGAGGAATGCACCCAGGCTGCTGGAAAGATTCCTGGCTATCCTCATGTATTGTGGAGGACAAAAAAGACTCAAGCGACGTGAACTGATCAACTGAGTGGTGATCATCTGATGTGATCCAACCTTCTTACACTATTGCATTGCACCGCGCCACCACCTAAATCCTATGGACAAATTTATAACTCGTAGCTAATCAAAGTTGATCATCTTTATTCTCTGTTTCTTTGCGACAAAATACATTTTGATACTTTATAATCTCTTTTCAGTTCTGATAAATTTTTACCAATTACTCTAGAGTCTGTTTTGATAGGCTGATGTTTATGCTGATTTGTTATGAGAGGAAAACACTGTTCGTTAGCTGAAGAGTACTGCTGAAATAGTGCTGCAGAACAGGGCCATAGATATTGGAGGTGCTAGCTAGAATTGAATTGGGTTCAATATCAAATCAGTCTTGGTATTGAAATTGGGCACAATACAAATTTTGTTGCTTCGATGTACCTTGGATTGAATTTGGAATCTGGAAGGGGCACTGGGCCACTGGCAATGGCTAAGGAGAGAGATGGGCAGCGGGCCACCGGCCATGGGGAAGAAGGGACACTATGTTGGAGCAGAGGAGCATAGGTGGTAGAGGAGTGTAGCAGGGGCGAAATCAGCTGCCATGGCTACTTGGTTCTTTCTTAGTACACAATAGGGGTCAAAGTAGTGATAAAAAATAGTTCTTCATAGAATTTCGAGAAATTCATCGGGGTCGCTTGAACCCAATGCAAAGGTTATATATCTCTGCCCGTGAATGTCAGAAGATGATCGAAGTTTTTGTTTTAGTGCGTGTGAGACTAACCATGCCATGAGTATAGAGATCGAAGCTTTGTCAAAAGGTGATTCAAGCTTTGTGACACCTCTAAAGGTTATCATCTTGTATAGAGATCTAGCAGAATACTTTCTAGATTGTTCTAGCGGTGGCGGACCTAGGATTTTAATATAGGGTATGCCGCACAAAATTTTTCTTATGCAATTCGGTAAAACCACTTCCAATTCAGTAAACCATATCAATTAAATTTCATAAAAAAAACTCACATGACATGTTATCTTCTAATACTAATGTTGGGCAAACTACGAACCACACTCTAACAACTGATTTGCCTAATCTTCTCGGTGCACTAGTGTTGAAGTGCAGACTTTGTACAGTGGACACGACACTATACATAGCTACATGGGCGGACGCAGTATGTGGACATGGGTGTACACTATACACCCAATAATTTTGAGAAAAAAATTACAGGTACTATGCATATACATGTATTATACATATAAGTAGACCAAACTCTGTATATTTGATCCAAGCAAAAGTAAAAAGGCCACATTTGTTGCCTCCTCCCGTCCACCATCCAGCTGGGCTGGCCTGCTAGCCCAAGAATCAAACACACAGAGGGAACCAACCAACCAGGAGCGATGCCCTCTGCCCATCAGTGACGGCGCCTCCAGGGCTCGTCTCCGCCTGCTTCGACTCACCGTTCCCAATCGACCAAAAAGTCTCGTTTCCCACCTGCGCCGCGCCACGGCCTGGGGTTTGATTTGGCCGGCATTGGGGCATAGCCGACACTAGTAGGCGGCACGGCCCACACGCAAATGCAGCGGCAACCGTTCAAACAACAAGTTGAGAGCCACCACAGGTTGGTGTTCTAGACATCTAACCCTCAGTAGACAGTAGTAGTTCATTTTTTATTGGTCGTTGGAAATTTGTAATTGATTGGTAGACTATAAGTGTTAAAAGAGTATTTTCAGTGATGAACTTCATAAAGAACAAGCTAAGAAATAGCATTGAGGTTCAGTACTTGAACGATTGCTTGATTACATTCGTTGAGAAGCAATCTTTTTCTACGTGTTGATGATGAAGACAACATCTCTCGATTCCAAAAGCCATCTCATTGAATAAATTTGTAATGTTCCTTAATTAGTTAAGACTTCACAAATATTGCAAGTATTAATTAATTATACTAATATACTCTGCTCTAGTACTGTTTTGCTTTGAATTGATGGACATTTAGCTTTACATATGCTACAGTGGTTTGATTCTGTATGTGTATATATGTAGCCTGTACACCCAATTTTCAATTCCTGCGTCCGCCACTGCATAGCTACCAATTTCCATGCCATGCATAGCTACCAATTTCCATTCCATTTCACGGCGTATCTCACAGATGGGATGAAATTTTGTAAAATAAAGATGAAATATAGTATTTATAATTAGTTAATATCTAGAGGGTATAAAAATTGAAAAAAAGACACATGAGGTCTCATGGGACACAACAAGAGGGGATAAAAAATAGAAAAACTAAAGGATGAGGTATATTATCTCACGGGGCACAACAACATGAAACTAGAAAATAAAGGATGAAATGCGATATATGTAGTTGTTAATATTGAGGTTTCACAGGACACAACAAGACGAGATAAAAATACGAAAGCTAAAGGAAAAATGTATAGAATGGAAAATATAAAAATAAAAGTTACAAAATGGAAAATAAAAACAACAAATGCGGGCTGCGGAGAATTGAAATACTAAAGAAAAAAATGTATAAAATGGAAAATATAAAAATATAAAATGGAAAATAAAAACAACAAAAGCGGGCTGTGGAGTACTGAACTAGCGACCTCCTGGTCACAAGAGCAAGGGGCTTACCACTGGGCTAACAAGATGCAATAATGGATTATTAGCAGTGCTAAGTAGTACAAGACTGCCCCCACAAGTATGCCGTGGCCCACCTAACATACCCCGTGGGTCTGCCCTCTAGCCCCCAACAAACCTCATCTCTACCTGGGCTTAGGTTAATAATGTCACTCAACATCATCTGTGAACGCATACACTCACTTTCATCTTCCAGTCATCCAGGCATCGTGCTGCATATCGTCTAAATCCCAGTCCTCAAGGCTCAGGCGGCCGATGGTGCCGGTGAGCCCGACCCCGCGCCCCAGCATGCTGCCCCATAAGGCCGCATAGCCCCCCCAGTGACTGACAGCAGTACTGCAGGAGCAGCACCAACCCTAACCGTAACCGGTATTTCTCTAATTCTTATTCTATATATATAATCTCTACAATTTTCTAATTCCAAGTTTCCAACCCTCTGCGGATCGAGTGCAGACTATGGTGCTTTTCGCTACTAAAATTTTGGATTTGCTAATGCCCGGACGCTGCCGCGCAGAGAGAGCAAACGGACTTATATTGCATCGGGCTTGCGAGGGAGCGCACCAACAGTGGGCCTGCGCCTCCCCAAACGTTGCCCACGCCATCCCGAACATCGTTTGCGCCACCGGCCGCTTCCCACACATATCTCATATGCAACACCCGATCTACTTTTGAAACATTCAGATGCAACATACCAAAGAAGACAAATGAAACACTTGAAATAAACGTCTAAAACACTTGCGAAAACGCCTGAAAAACATTTAAAAACCATTGCAAACATATGAAACATTCAGATGAAACACTCGCAAACATGCGTATGAAACACCTGAAAACACTTGAAACATATGCTTGCAATATGCAAGTATATGCAACATCCAGATCTACTTTTACAACATCCAGATAAAACACTTGTAACATTCGTTTAGAACAGATGAAACATTTAGAATATACACTTGAAACATACGTATATAGGCATTACAACATATGCAACATCCCGATCTACTTTTGCAGCATCGATATACAACACTTGTACATACCTCTGAAATATCTGAAACACTAGACATACTACTGCAACGTGTGTTTTCCGTGTAGCATCTTCTTGCTGCTTGAACGAATGGAGACTCGTCGACACGGAGCTCGATGCCACGGAGTGACGTAGAGGACGCTGATGTGGAGCTCGTCGGCGGCACTGACCTCAGTAGGTGCAGGGGTAGACGGGATGGAGCGTGGCCGCAACGGGAGACGCGAGTCTAGGCACGGGCACGCGGCGCGAGCGGGTGGTGCGGGCGCGGGCAGGGCAGGGCGGCGCGAGCGTGGGCGGCAGCGCGCTGAGCGAGTAGGCGACGCAGGCAGGAGCGGCGCGGGCGAGACGCAAAGCGAGCAAGCATTACCGCTATAATTTGGCTACTCCTGAGTCCGGCACTGCACGGGACACCTCCGTGAGGGGACGAAGCGGTCAACAGAGTCTGGTTGAGAATTTGACAGCATGTTCGCTCGATATTATCAGTCAGATCAGCTAGCCATTCAGCAGTATTTTTCTCTCACAAAAAACTAACCAGATCAGTCAGATCTACCAAATTTTAGCTTAAGCGAACAGGCTGTGAGATGCCTACAAAGGATTTTTTTTTGACAAGATGCCTAAGAAGGGAGTTGACATCGGCTAGGATTTGGGTGGCATGCTATTGCAAAATTACAGCTGTGCTACAGACTCCAAACAGAGCCCCGGACTAATCCGACTCGATAGAACAGCAGCTTCTTGTGTTCGGTTCGAACACTATTCCGCGTGGCTACACGCCTACACCAAAGCAACGTTAGTGCGTGTACGTTCAATCACAGATCGCCTCTCGGCTTCCGATGTTCGCCTGTGGCGTTCCTGGTGCGTCTCTACACGGCCGGGAGCACGCGCGCACCTCGCCGTGGTGGCACACGCGCGTCGTCTTTATCCGGGGGTGGTCTCCATCCCGCTCAAGACCACGACCGCCAAGAGCCTGCAGATGACGACGACCTCGCCGCAGCTCCCGGTGCCGTGCCTCATGGTCATGCCTCCGCCCTCCGAGGACGACGTCGGGACCGAGCTTAATTCCTCGCCCTAGCTAGGCTCGCCGCCGGGCCGGTGCAAGCTTGCATTGCCGACGTTCAGGGTCCGCGTTCCGTAGCTGCATCAGGGGCGGGTGCCGTGCCTGATGCTTAGCATTATTACGTAACACTGAGTATTCGATCCGTTTCAAACATGGGAATTCCGTGTTATTCATATAGGAATGAACAATTTCTTGTTAAGCTTTAAAGTATTCGTGCAAAATTTCTTGTTAAGCTAGAGTAATTAAAAATTTCTTGTTAAGCTTAAAGTCTTTGTGCTAAATTTCTTGTTAAGTTAGCGCTATATTCTCTCCGTTCCAAAACAAATACACATCTCATTTGTCGAGGAGCCAAAATTTTTAAGATTTGATCAACGTATATAAAAGTACTAATATCTATGATGTGCAATAAGTATCATTTCAAATATTGATAGATATTATTTTCTCTATATTCCTTGATAAGCAAGATGTACACTTATTTTGGGATAGGCAGAGTATGTAAGTGTTAGATGTCCATGTATTAATTTGGGCAGCAGCTCCTATTTGGCTATCTTATCTCTCTCTTTGATATTGTATACATGTTTAATATATATTTAGTTGAGGCAGAAAATTTCTCTTTGTTTTTAATATGACGAAAATCGGTTTGTTCACCTTGTACATACATATATACGTGGTTTCTATTACGGTCAGTGACACACATCACAATGTAGAGCTTGAATTAGTTTTTCTAAATATTAACATCGTACAAGTGTAGTGTCAAAAAAAAAACATCGTACAAGTGAGTAATTTATAAGGATATACATTGGAGAGTAGGTTGGATCTTTTTCCTAGTAGGTAACTTATATGCAAATATAGAGGACTATTACTTTAGATTATTATTCTGAAATTTTTATAATGGCGGATACATTACTTTAGATGCAAATTGATGGACATACTTTATATATTATTTTTCATAATGATATAGGTAAGTAATTTATATAAAGAATTAGGGTTGCTTTAGATTATTTAATCTAATGAAAAAGCTAGATAATTTCGAAAAAAAAAACAGAATACATCTAATGCTATTATTATAAATTATGTTTAGAGTATACCGAATTAATGGCAAGATGCTTTGTTTTATTTAGAATGTTTATGACTTATCTATTTTTTTGTAGAGATTGTAACAGTAAGATTGTGTTCAGCATAATCTAAAAAAAGACTGTGTTCAGCATAAATTTCGTTTGAAACATTCCATATTTCAAACATAAATGTTGTTTGAACTGGTGTTGTGTTGTAACAAGTAGATTGGTTAATGTGAAGACCATTAAACTCCTCGAGCGTTTCCATTTTGAAGCTGAGTGAAGAAGACCCGTCACGAGTTCCCGGTGAGTCGCTCGAGAAAATTGCATTTTTAGCAGCCAAACAATGCGCTTCGCAAGAAATATTTTATGATCACATGGCAGCAATTCTTAATGAATCTGAAGAAGTGTTGAAATGGTTAAAAGACTACCATAAGCTGTTGTGGTATAGGTGTGCCTTTAATCCAGAAATTAAGTGTGACTACATCAGTAATAATATAGCAGAGGTTTTTAATAATTGGATAAGAGACATCAAGGACTTGCCTGTTGCTGAACTTGCGGATAAGGTGAATATAACTACCTATCTTTTTCATACATGTGTTTTTTTAAAATATATATGTTTGATATTAATTGTGTAATTTGCAGGTCAGAGAGATGATCATGAAATTGTGGAACAAGAGAAGAAATATTGGAGATACACTACCAGCCGGCAGGATACTTCCAAGTGTTATGGTTCAGCTAAAGGCAAATACTAGAGGGCTGGGGACACTTGAAAATACATGGTTCTGCTAATTGGAGTGCAGAGGTTTGGGACAATAGCAAGAAAGTTGAAAGGCATATTGTGAAGTTAAATCAACGGACTTGTACTTGTCTTGAATGACAGCACACTGGTAAGCCATGTCAACATGCATTGGCCTTTATAACCACACAACGAGGAGTTGACTTTGAACAATTTGTGCATGAGTATTACTCGGTGGATACGGCGCCAACCAATGGTAAAGGGAAGAAAATGATTAGAGGCCCAATGACTTGCAAGAAATGTGGTGAAAAGGGTCACAGGCAAGCTAGTTCTAAGTGTTCACTCAATGGGACAAAGAAAAAGAGGCAAGTCTTTTTTTTTTGTTGCAACCCTTGAATCACCATGTCATTACAAATATTATTTTTTTGAACTTGTAGAAAGAGGCAGCAGCCTAGAAAGAACGTTACAAAAGAGAATCCAGATACGCTTAGCACCCCACAAAGGCCAACAAGAGAACAAATACTACGGGATAGTCCAGGAAGGATAACGAGAAGGTACGAAATAGTAACACATTTAACCTATGTCATTTAATTTACTCCAAACAAATAAAAAGATTTATCTAATTGTCATTACACACATTTGTGCAGCCGTCTTGCTTTTTTAATGGGAGAGGGCAGTTCTTCACAGACCTCCACCACTACTCCTATGAGGATACCTACTGCACCTGCACCAAAAAAGATGACTCCAAAGAGAAAGCTACATATTGGATGAATGATATTTTGCAAGATGTGGTCACTTTTATTTGATATGAGATGAACTCATTTAGGTTTAATTTATGGGTCTGTGAGATGAACTAGTTTTTTTCCTTACCTGTGAGAAGAACTCGTTTTTCCTTATCTGTGAGATGAACTCGTTTATCCTTATCTCTGAGATGAACTCATTTAATCTCAAATTATGAACGTGTGATACGCATAAATTTGTTTATTCTATTATATGGGTATGTGGCCGTCTAGTGTATGTATCCAGGCACATGCAGTCACACGCACGCAGTCAGCGTCCAGGCCTGCACCGGCGACCAGCGCTGCCCAGTGCCCAGCGGATGTGGATGTTACGTGAATTAAGGCTCTCGATTAGCACAGGGGCAGTATTGTCCAGATTTTAGGAGAAATAAAGAGAGAGAAAGAAAAAAAGTAAAATGGTACAGAAAACAAGAAGTAATTGTTTTGGGTGCTATTTTTACGAAAACTTGGTTTCGGATGCTAGTTTTGCGAAGCGCATTGTTTGGTCTGCTAAAAATGCAATTTTCTCGAGTCGCTCGGTGTATTAACTGAAACAGCACCATTGCCTAAAGCAGGTACATGCCCGTTTAAAAGTAAAAGAAAGTACCGAAACATGGGGTTTTAAAGAGTATATATGAAGTAGGCCAACGACATCCAATTCATCTCCATACATGCCGAAATCAATACTCTCGGAGTTAATAAACATTTACTCGCAGAACAAGAACTCATGAACTATACTGCTATATATATACATGATCTCCATATTTATTCATGAAAAATAAAATATACTTCTTTCTTTTTTTTGAGAGAGAGAGAGAAATACATTCGTGGATCTTGCTAATAGTTAGAAATAAAGCTCACTTTTCTAGGGCCTGTTTAGTTCGTAAATTTTTTTGCAAAAAATCATTGTGGCTGACTGTAGTATTTTCATTGTTATTTGGTAATTAGTGTCTAATCATGGACTAACTAGGCTTAAAAGATTCGTCTCGTGATTTACAGCTAAACTGTGTAATTAGTTTTATTTTTTATCTACATTTAATGCTTCATGCATGCGTCCAAAGATTGATGTGACAGGGAATCTGAAAATTTTTGAAAACTTTTTTGAGAACTAAATAGGCTACTAGTTTGTGACTGAATCTATGGCATAGTACTCTGAACTGCAGCTAAATTGGTTTGTTTTTATTTTCTCTGAATTTGTCTGATCAAAAATAGTGAAGGAACTTTTTCCTGTTTTATTGTAGATGATATTTTTAATACAAGCTAATGTATTTTTCTGAGAATAGATAAATTAAGCGTTAGGAGGTACATGTGTTAGTTTCCCTGAATAAGCTAACTAGGCTCTTTACCCTTTGTCACTCGTTGTACATTGACTTTTGTAGTGAACAGACATGCAGAAAAAACGCACATTACATTGAAATTGTTTTAACCTATCTTATTATTTTAACCTATTTTATTTCTGTGTGTCTATATAATAATGAACAGGTCATAATTTAAGTTTTGAAGTGGGCAAGGGGAGGCTATTTTGCTCCTCATGTTTCTACAATTCTATTGCTTTTATATACTTTTGTGAAAGGCAGCTGCCTAGTTGGTGGCATCTAGTCATTGCTGCTACTATCATGTCTGTTGTTCCTCTTTGTGATCAGAAGTCAGTAGTTTCTGTTCGCTTTCTGATTAGACCAGGGGCAGAGTCAAAGGGGGTAATGCCCCCCTCTACAAGCAAACAATAATTTTTAAATTACTATATAGTTTAATACTAGTCTATATTTATATTAACAACCCAACAACAATTTAAATGTGTCCTATCTTTATTGTTGTCTTCTACACAATAAAATCATATAATACACAATTATAAGAAAATATTTTGATTCATCTAATGTTGTTTGCCTACCATATTATGACATATTTAATAGAAATTTAGGTTTTACTAAATACGCAATGCTTCATTATAATTCACTTAACGCGTACTTAACTAAAATAACAATTCAGTGGTCATCAATGCTTTGTCGTCTCAATTTTATGAAGCATCATTATTATTATGTGTCGACTCTCTTTTTAATATTTGAATCACAAGACAAACACATACACTCACACACTCACTCCTATGAACAAACACTTATCCTACCAGACTATTAGCACCTCCCAAATAGTAATAAGTTGGCAGATTTTGAGATTCATGATGACGCCATGTTCCCGCAAATAATAGCAGCATTTAACGACACTTGTCACTAATCTTTTAGCAATTTCAGGAAGCCATGTTCTTCTAGGCTCTTTCAGTCATGCTACTCCACTGATCGAAACAACTCATCAGTCTTCTCTAAAATTCTTATATAAGCCTTCAGGACAAAAGCTTATCACTGTTTTGGTTGCCTCTGTTCCTTCTGTATATAGGGGAAGTTGTCCTACTAGATGGCTCTTTGCCAAATCCAATAATGACAAGAACTGCAGTTGACAAATATATCTCGGAATTGTACCACTAATATCATTGTCAGAAAGTAAAAAATCGGTAAGGGATGGAGCCCTGATCTTTTGCGGTAGTGGCCCTGATAAAGAATTTTTTTTTGGAAATATCAAGTACTACCAAATAGATTTTTTTTATTTTTAACACTTTTTAAAAACTATTTTTAATTTTAGTACCGAAACTTTTTTTTTATACCTAACACTTTTGGCCGCTCCCCACGCGAGGGAGCGGCATTTCAACTTTGCCGCTCCCCACGTGGAGGAGCGGCAATGCATCTGACGTGGCAGTGGCGCCACGCGGGCACGGGGCTGCCGCTCCCCCCTGGAGGAGCGGCAGCTCCGTTGTGCTCGCGTGGCGCCACTGCCACGTCAGCAAGCCTGCCGCTTCCCAGATCAAGGAGCAGCAAGCGCAGGGCGCCTTTTCTTCTTTTCTCCTCTTGAGCTCTGGCCATTCGTCGTTTCGGCGTCGCCCCCCCTCCGGCCATCACACAACTTGTTTTCTTGTTTAGTTGTAGTTCAAATGTCGGGCGGAGGTTCGTCGAGCAGAGGTAGAGGAAAGGGAGTGAGGAAGGGACCTCCGATTGTGTGGGAGGATTCTTTAGGTCCTGATTCTTTTGAGGAACCTATAGAACAATTTCCTTTGGAGAGTAAGAGTGACTTCACCCGCGAGAGACCTCTTAAATCATATGACAACCGCACGGAAGACTGGCCAAAATGCCGCCACGGTGAGGATTGCGTCGTGCAGATGTATAACGACTGTGACGGTGGAGGCCGTCGTTTCTTCAGATGCCCGCGAGGATTTGTATTTCCTTTTAACTCTCATTTTTTTCATATTTGCATTTGGTTTGTAGAAGTACTTATTGGTAGATGTATTTTCAGGATTCAAGCTGCCCAGATAACTGTGGGTTCACTCGATGGGTCGATCCTCCTCCTATCTATCCCCATCAACAATACATTACATATCTACAGGTACGCATCTTTGACCTAGAGTATAGCCATGAAAGTGGTAACAGGGACAAGTCGGAGGACGACAGCATCAACGATGCAGATGAGCAACTATGCAATAATCCATACTACCAGTGCCTATACCATAAGAAGCACGGGCCTCCTTTTTCGCCGCCACCACCACTGCCGCCGTCAATGGGGGTTACTATGGGGAAGGCGCAACTCAGTTCAATATGTGGGACCATTATTAGGCATGCTAGGTTTAGTTTGCAACATGCCATTGTTTAGTTCGTTAATATCAGTGTTTGAGTTTGAACTATGTTTATGTTGGAGCAAGTGGTAGTGGAACTGTTGAACCTTGTAATAAGTGTGTACCATTTGGCTACTGTTGAACCTTGCAAGTGTTTTATTTTCAACATGTCACTTTCCAGCATGTCCTAGTATTATAAAAAAGTGCATGTGGTCGAGGTTACCGATCAAAGCACGAAGCAGCAGGAAACACAAGCCCCAGGCAAGGAGCGGCAGAGTTGTCGCTCCCCTAGCTAGGGAGCGGCAGCCATAAAACACTGTTACATGTCGTCGAACGCTCCAGTGAGCTTGAAAAGTAGAATGTAAGCTGAGAGAACGTTCCACATCACTAGTATTGCGTCGAAGTCCTGTTTGATGAGGAGAACATAAGGCTCATGGAAACAAAAGGCTCATCACATGAAGTTGCACATTACAAGTTCACTGGAACACGTAAAACATCACATTACAAGCTCAAATCCATTAGTTCAAATTCAATAAGTTGCAAGTGCGACACACATTACTTCAAAATACATGAAGCTGCAAATTATTTCGACACACTGCTAGGACACATAAGTTCAACACTAAGTAGGTTCTTCGACACATGACTCGGATACATAAAATGGTGACATAGAGTGCAACAAAGGGTCTCCAACTTCATCCTGCCATGAAAATGACAAAGTGAACCTACAGTATATATGACATTGGTAAGTAACACATAGATTATTTTTTTAACGTCGAAATGTTATCCTTATATCTGACATTGGTAAGCCACACCCGAACGTACGTCTCCTTGATCTGGCTGCTCCCTGATCTGGGGAGCGGCAGCCTTGCCGCTCCTCTAGGGGGAGCGGCAGCCCCGTGTCCGCGTGCCACCAGTGTCACGCCAGATGCATTGCCGCTCCTCCACGTGGGGAGCGGCAAAGTTGAAATGCCGCTCCCTCGCGTGGGGAGCGGCCAAAAAAGTTAGGTATAAAAAAAGTTTCAGTGCTAAAAGTAAAAATAGTTTTTTAAAAGTGTTAAAAATAAAAAAAAAATCACCAAATACTACCTTGGCAACTGTGGTAGAATTCATGTGAGGTTGTTGGATTTGAGGTCAAACAATGCAGCTGAAGACGTAAAAACCCAGTGTCCTTGGTAGCCTTTCCACTGATTTGGTTACAAGAGTTATTCAAGATTTGAAGGTTTGGAAATGTAGTCCAAAATCAATCTAGGTGATTGATCAACTATGCCTGCATCAGAAATGTCATGGAAAACTAACACCCCTCTGGACTTCAATCCACAAACGAAAACGTTGCCCCATTTTGCAACGGCTGAAGTTAGTTCCTCCAAATTGGCTAGATTAGCTAAATGTTACTCAAATATAGAGCTATTGATCTGGTTGCCATCCGGATACAATTTCTTAGTTTGCTGGTCATACCAATTTCAAGCAGTATTGGTCGCATAAGCCTGTTACCATAGAGTTCAATTGTCCAAATCAGTCCATCAGTTTATCCAACTTGGACTCTTTATCTTCATGTTAATATTGTTTAAAAATAGATCTAAGTACTCCAACTTATGAGTCCATGCACAACAAGTAGGCAGCCCCTCAAAAAATTCAAAAATGTCTTGGTTGATGTGATTTCACTACAGTGATAGAGCCCTCATATTGCACATGTTCTCTAGTGTTTTTCAATTTACACTTTCTCCGAGATAAGTTTTTGAGGCAAAATAGAAAATATTGTGGGGAGATCCCTACAGTTTGGTTTTAAAATAATTCAACCGGAGTTTATGGATAAGTTCTTCTAGGAGTTTCATGTTTCTCTAACCATAGGCGCCACCCTACCCGGGGTAGGACAGCGAAGGCCGTACCAAGCGTGCCAGACAATACAACACATTTCGATAGTCTACACAAAGACCTAGGCAGCGGGATTTGGTCTAAGGTCTTTGATGCATCTTGGAGATCCCGCGTGATTGCCTCCAAGAATGCCTTGGAGAATTTCTACATTCCCTGTCCCCCAGGCATACAAGGCGGGGTAGGGGCACCGTTAGAAAGGGGAGTAAGGCTGGACCAAGCCAAGCCACTCACGAGCCTAACGAGATGCACTTCCAGAAATTCAGCCTGCAGGCCGCAGCCACCCAAAGGCCGCAAGGCGCAGGCCACATGTAACACCCCTGGTGTTACGAGCATACTTAGCCGCGTGGTTATGGCCGGATAGAATTACCTAAACGAGTTCCACGATTTTTAGGATTTTAAAACTCACATGAAATGATAAACTAATCCTTTGTGACTCACTTTTGTGGTTGAAGGAAATCAAATTAATATCGTGAGTTAGTTACTGAGTGCGTAAGCATGTTAAAAAGGGAATCCTAATAAGAAAAATAGAACATGAAGTTTAATCGTCTGGCTTGAAAAACAATTTTGTGAACAGAAATGAAATACGACTTGCATACGGTGCTTAAATAAAATTGAAGTGTAAGTTGTGTAGATAAAAACGCAACCCTTATGTTGGAAAATAAATATTGTTAAATAGTAGTTGCAAGCTCAAAATATCGAGTTCGGAATTCAATCCGACCTCAACTCTAAATTTTCCTAAGTCGGAAGGAGGTGATGGCACAGTTACTTTGGCGCTTAAATTCTAACACAAATGGTTAAGCACTCACATCACGTTTTCGTACGGTTGGTTGCATCTAAGCGAGCTTGCGGGCATGGTATAGGTGGCAGGCAGGATGGGTGTCGCGCTGCTCTCTGTAGATTGACGGAACATCGCTGGAACGTGCTGTCGGTTTGCTAGCTCCGGACTCTGGGCACTGTTTGGCAATCCCGTGTGGGCACGTCTTCATCTTCTCCTCTGGCTCGCCTTTGTCCGAGTGTGTTGCTCTGGCTTGAAGCCGTATGTACCTTCTTGAGCTTTGTCGAATTGGTTTGGTCTCAACCAAGCTGCGTCGGATTTTTGGGGACGCTTTAAAGTGCAAAGCCGTTTTCGGCCGAAGCTCAGGCGTGCGCGGTCACCGAGTGCTCTGGCATCGCTGGTCGCCGCGCCGCTGTGCGCTGCTGTTTCTAGCGCATGCCGCGCCACGGCACGCTGCAGGGTGTGTGCGTGCACGCAACCCAGCCGGCCCGCTGAGCCTCGTGTCGCGGTCTCGCGCTGTCGCACTACGCGACATTGTCGGCCGCCCTCCTCACTCGCTGCCCCACGGCGCACGGGCCCGACGCGTGCTGTGGCGTCCTCGCCGCTGTGTCTCTGTCGCGCCCATGCCGTGCTGCTCTCCCTCCTTGCCTTCTTTCGCACGCTGAGCTGCCCCGCCCACTATCACCCTCCCCAACTCCGCCCTCCCCCTCTCGGTCTCTCTCCCCCTCTCTCTCGGGTGCTCGCCACGACCATGGCCGCCTTAGCTGGGCACGGCTGCGCCACGTCCGACCGCTCCCACCCACCTCGCGCTGAGACGCTAGCCGTCACAGCCCCTGCCTCATGCCCCGTTATGACCGTGTGCACGCTCGTCGCAGCCGCATCGCCGGGGTCACCGCGGCCGCTGCTCGGACTGGCGCCGCAGCGCGTGCACGCGGCCAGGTTGCTGCGCCCTACCTCGGCTCGGGAGCGAACCAGCCGCGGGTACGCCATGGCCATCCTTTGTCGCTTAGCCGCTCTCACCGACCGCCGCCCCCGGTGCATCTCCGCCGTTGGGCTGCCACCGCCTCTGCGGCTGGCGCTCGTGGCCGGCCGGCTTGGGGCCGTGCTCGGCCTGGCCGTGGGTTGTCGTGGGGGTGCACCGGTCTTGTGTTGGCCGCGCGGTCCTCGGCTGCGGCCGCCGGCTAGCCGGGGCGGGGATCGGCCGAGCCCGAGCCACCCCAGCTCTTGCTCTGCTCCGTTGAGAAGAAGGAGAGGGTAAGAAAAGTAAATAGAATTTTGATTTGGGTCCAGGTGCGGAACGTTAGACTCATGTGAATAGTAGGACTTGGACTACGGGTTAGTTTCGGTTTAACCAGGGGACTTTTCTGCAAAACGCGCAGCTCGCGTCCGGTTTGGACCTGGTTGGGTCGGCCTGCTAGCGTGGCTGTGCCGCGTGGGCCGTGGTTGCTGCCGGGCCGGCTCGCCTGGGAGTAGGCCGTAGCCAGGCCGCCGCGCCATGCGCCCCCGCGCGGGCCGCTGGGTGTCGCTGGGCCGTTGGTGGCCGCTGGCCTTTCCATTTCTTAAGCTTTTCTAATTAGTTTCTGAAGTAGA